>JAACJL010000058.1:0-2984741 GCA_013053245.1 Agrocybe pediades
CCCTAACCCTAACCCCTAACCCTAGCAGACTGTGCTGCTTGGTGGTGTCTATTTGCACGATGTTTATTTGGACATTGTTTATTTGGACCGGTAACGGCAGACAAACACTTTTCGTTGCTCGCTGGCATCCCGATCCTCTTTAACCCTTGCATCCCGTGCTCATAGACCTTGTGCAGAGCCTCCAGCACGGTCAGACCAAGCGCGGGGAGCATGGGATGTGCTTTCCTACCCAGCTATGGCAACCCTTCGCATCCCGCGCTCATAGACCTTGTGCAGAGCCTCCAGCACGGTCAGACCAAGCGCGGGGAGCATGGGATGTGCTTTCCTACCCAGCTATGGCAACCCTTCGCATCCCGCGCTCATAGACCTTGTGCAGAGCCTCCAGCACGGTCAGACCAAGCGCGGGGAGCACGGGATGTGCTTTCCTAACGCGTTCTCTCCTAAACGTGACCGTATCCTCCAGTTTTTATTAGATAACAACTATGTTATAACGATGACTGATAAAAACCTTGGTCTAGCGGTGTCAGAACGCGACTGGATCAAAAAGAATGAACTCTCATTATTAACTGATGCACGCAATTACGAAGAATTAACCTTCGACAAAGCGCAGAAAATAATGAAAATAAAAGGAGCAGACATGCGTTCGCTATCTAAGCAATGTGAAGAACACTTGTTCCTTTTCGAACTTAATGTGCATAAGTTTTTCCTATCGAAAGTACCCGAGGATGATGAAAGCTACGCTTATCCTCAGTTCCATGGTATTCCGAAAATCCATAAAAAGCCTACGGGATTTCGGCCCATAGTACCTTGTCACTCGGTAGTATTTAACCCAGCCGCCAAGTTCGTATCAAAAGAACTCAAGCCGTTAATTAAAACGGAACCTTCTATCATTCACGGTACGAAGGATCTCTTTACGAGATTGAGCCAAATTAGTATAGATCCTAAACGAAGATGGTTCTTCGTTACAGGCGACGTCGTCGCATATTATCCCAATATACCATTGAGATCGTGCATTAATATAGTTATAAACATGTACGAGACTTGGCTTCTCAGCAGGTCGGATAATGACGGCGCCGTTCCTGGCTTAAATAATAACTCGCTATCCAATAACAAACTTAAGCTAGAAATCTTTAAACGTGCCATCGAGATTGGCAATACTAATTTAATAACACAGCATTTCGACAGATTCTTCCTTCAACGGAATGGAATCGCAATGGGCGTGGCCGACAGCCCGGACCTTGCGAACGCCTACGGCGTCCATTTCGAGAAACGAAGCGGAATCTTAGATCACCCCCAGGTGGCTTTCTACGGAAGGTACATCGACGACTGTTTTGCCATTGTTTACGCTGAATCTAAGCAATCGGCCATGGATCTAGTATCCAATACAGTTAAATTCGATGAATGTGTTATTGAATGGATTGTTTCCGAGACCGGTTGTCAATTTCTCGACAGCTACCTATTCAAAGAAGACAATAAACTTCAATGGCGGCCGTTTGTCAAGGCCGGAAACAATAGAGAACGAATTCCATGGGTATCCCACCATCCGATAGACGTCAAACGTGGCGTTTACATTGGTGAATGCTCTCGGTTAGCCGTACTTTGTAGTACCAAAGAGATCTACATCGGAGCAATTAGAGATCTTAACAACCTCTATTTTCAGCGCGGCTACCCCGAAAAACTAATTATGGCGTGGTGTAAGAGAAACATGCAAGAACGATGGGAAAAACGGCACAATATTAACGTCGCCGAGGACAGTCACGAGTCCGTTCTTGTACTTAAATCACGCTTTAATGATGTATGGAATTGGTTCTCCGCTGCCGAACTAGGTAGAACCGTTACCGAGTATTGGACGGAGTGGTATCGCCGCTTCGACTCGGGCCGATTTGACGGCCCCAATGCCAACGCTTATCTTCGCCCAGATCCAGCGGAGGAACACGGAATCATTGATGTCTTGCCCGACTTGTTTACGCACGTTGAGCTCGACGGAGAGGATGTGTACATCCCGGACCTACGCAAGATAGGAATACTCGGAAGTCGTTGGATAGTGTCCAGGAAACGCAACACTAACCTCTTCGACCTTACCACTGCTTGGAAGAAAACGGTTTTTCGCAAACTGGATGAAGTCATCGCCGACGAAGGCGGTGTCGTGCCTCAGATTCAAACCGTAGGTGGACTTGATTCTTTATTAAAAGCGGACCACGCGCTCGCTCATAACGTCGCAGAAATCGATAGCGACGAGGAATTAATTCTCCATCGACGTAGCCGATCACCCGATCGAGAACATCCAGAATTCGGCAGACTCTAGAAAATACAACTTAGTGATGGAAAAACGCATTGAAAAATAACCCTAACCGTGCGTCTTTTTTCTTTGTTTGACAAGCATTACAACCTGCTTACGCAAACAATATCGCCTTAAATAGCTAACCTAACTCTAACCTAACCTAACCTAACCCGAACTCTAACCCGAACCCTATCTTATAGGCCGGGATAGTACGGAAACAAGTGCCACGTACCCGTCGGCGACCTTAACCGGAGACGTAACCTTTAGTAGCTTCGGCGAAACCGGGGATAAGTCTCTGGATTCGGACAAAGACTCGATTATGGTCACGTGACTGTACTATTCATAAAGTATCAGGTGAGTTTGCTATTTATAATTGGTACGACTAAGTCAATTAGTCAGATATCTATTTACGGAGCCATGATATCATCAATTCGTAAGCGATATTACTTATCTCTCAAATTACTAACACCATCGTCTATAAATTGGATGCGACCCAATTGCTATTGGCTACCCGAAATACCACGGGAACTGTCTTACAAACCACAATAGCTAGATGAATAAGCATGAGAGATAATAGCTAAGTATAGTAACAATAAGGTCGCATTGCGTGATTATCGCGCCTTATTGCACAATAGAGACTAATCTCTTTCAGAAAGTAATAGCTACTGATGAGTCTATAAAGACGAAAGAGCTTCGCTGTGGAGAAATCCCCAGCTCTCTAGCTACTTTCCCCAACACTCAGTATCCTTCGGTCACTCGCTTGCTCGCTCGCCTTCGGCTCGCTCGCTCGCTCGCTCCCTCAGCTATGGCAACCCTTCGCATCCCGCGCTCATAGACCTTGTGCAGAGCCTCCAGCACGGTCAGACCAAGCGCGGGGAGCACGGGATGTGCTTTCCTACCCAGCTATGGCAACCCTTCGCATCCCGCGCGCGTAGGTGGCATGGGTTCAGCAAGCTTGGTTGATCAGTTTGTTGAGGTTCGAGTGGGCTCTGAGAATGGGTCGAGTTCCCTGACTGAGCTGATGAATGTGCTAAGGAGATCTCCTTCCGTGCCACCGCTGCTTGGAAAGGCTTAAGTCGGTCCAGCGGTGCTAAAGCTTATTGCACCACTGGGCAGCCTTGGAGGAGTCACTAGGCCCACATGCCGTGAGAGCAGTTGGAGCCATGCGCACGCCCTGAGTAGCTGCAAATAAAGCAACCGGAAGTGCAGGTCGAGTTTCCTTGCTGGAAAAAGGAGCTTGCCGTCCCAACTCGTCAGCGAGTGGAAGAAGAGTTGGTAGCCGGAGTCGAGGCCGTAAAGGACGAGGGGAGAAAGCTGCCAAACTCCGTTGTAATGCGGTTGAACGCCCGATTTGCGACGCGTCGGTCTTCAATATCGTGCCAGACCTCTGTGTGGAACAGAGCCAGTTGATCCCACTCTTCGTAGGAGAGATTCAGTTCCCCGTCCGCTGATAGAGCTTTCGGCACAGCAAAGAACTGGTTTGATGCCGAGCCAAATGAGACCCGTCGGCGAAAGATGTGTGTTCCGGATTGGTGTGAGAGCAGCAAGAACCCATAAGATAGGTCAGGAGAACGTGGGCAGTCCAACCGCCGCGAAAATTCTTGTGTATCCCGTTCGCGACAAGGCCGAGTTGGCATTTCGGACATTTCTTAGACGGCACTTGATTGTCCGTAGCAGTAGCGGGCAGGATCGCATTGGAGCCAGCGATTTCGGAAGCTTGAAGGAAGGTAACAGGAGAAAAATGTCAGTAAGCATGTAAACGGAGAACATTGAAGCATGGAAAGGTATGGCGCCGAAGACGGGTGAAGTCCATACGAGTGCATGGAAGCAGAGGGATTAGACGTGTCTGATGCGCGGTGCAAAACGATAAGAAAGCTTTATGAACAGGGTGCGGGGACGATTGAACCGCAACCTCTTGCGGTTCAAGGTATCCTCGACAAACGCCATGCATTGAGGAGCAGAGGATGCATCACGTATGCACAGAGTCCCTTCGTTGTTCCCAAGAACCGCATCCTCTTTCCGTACGCCGTATGTGCTGCTCAGACAACGCCAAACAGAACCACCTCTGTATCTGCTTATCTTTGGATAGCATCAACAGACATAACAAACTCGACCCGCGCACAACATCCTGAGAAATCCGTTATACCGGGATAAGGCTCGTACCTTCACCAGCACACCTTCTATTTTTTGCAACGGATTTGTATTTCATCCCTCTAATCCCTTCACCTCCATTATCACCGCCCTCAATCCTCCTCAAAACCGCTGCCGTCCTCATCGCATTGCTAACCATTCACCACCGCATATCCATCAAAGAAGTCGAAGCCACCAGCCGCAGAAAAAACATTCCCCATTCCCAAGACCCAGCTTTGGCTCACATGAAGCCAGCATTCGAAGTCCTAGGGTGATGTGAGGTTCCCACCGTAGTTGCTCTCGTAAACGAGCAGCCTAACCCTTTCGTGTACGAACCCCAGCGAATACGGCCGCTCGAGAACGCGCACGGACCATATGGTGTTACCTCCCCTAAACTGGGGGGTGTATCACAACGCCGCGGCGCTTTGGACTTGCCTTTCCCTCTCCCTCCCGCCTTCATCATCTAATTATCGCCATCTCTAGCCGCGGTCGTCATCTCTAAGCCATCGTAGCCATCGTCGCCGTCTTCAGCTACCGTCTTCATCGTCTCTACCCATCGTTGTCCTCATCTCTAGCCATCATCGTCATCTCTAGCCGTCATCGCCGTCATCTCTAGCCATCGTCCTCATATCTAAGCCATCGTCCTCATCTTTAGCCGCTGTCGTTGTCTCTTTTCATCGTCGTCGTCGTCGTCGTAGTCTTAACCGCCTCGCGTTGTCATCGGTGTAGCACTTCCCGTTGCCTGCTGCTGGCATCGCTGGTGTAAGTGCACTCTGCTTTCATGCCTATGCCGCCTGTTCACATGTAAACTGACTTCGTTGCGTTTTAGGTGCGCTTGTTGCCGTTTGCATTGCCGATACAGCCTCGAACCACGATCGTCTATGTAAGCACCCCTTTTCTCAGTTTCTTGACTTGAATTTCTCTAACTTTTTCTGGTGCTCTTTTCCATTTCATTCTTGGCTATTTTTGTAACGGCGGCGTATGTTAAAATTAAAACGTTACTTTTTTTGAAAACAATTTGGAATCAAAAGTATCCTGCTTAAGATGGTTCGAAAACAAACCACCGTAAGAAGTAAGTCGGCTGCTACGTTCCGCTACGTTCCGCTGCTACAACCTCATCACTCTTCACACCAGTGATGCTGGTCCCCGGGTCAGAGGATCGGATATATGCATTTGATGACTATGAGATCTATTTCTCCAGCGGACGATGCCCTCGCACGTCCATATTTTCACTTGGCGACCTCTGGTATCAGTCGGAGTCTTTCGAGAAAGCGTTTTCGAAGAAGAAGCATGGAAATAAACGGGCACGCATGGAATCCGTCCTTAAGGATTGCAATCTGTGGTACTATGGGAAGGAGGGATGGACGCCCGTTCCAAAAGAACTGCACTGCACGGTGCAAACGAGCATCAGGCACCCCGCTCAGGACAAAGTTATCCTTGACACAGCGAGACTTTCTTGGAGATCTCCCACTTCTTACGGGAGTGCCGCCCGGAAACAGAGAAAGAGGAAGGAAGAGTCAAAAAGGCTAAGAGAAACTCAGGCAGCCAAGGCTAGAGAGGAAGCGGAAGAGGAAGAAGAAGACGAGGAAAGTGAGCACGAGATAGAAGTGAAAAGACGGCAGGCTATAGACTCAAGGAAGATGGAGGAGGAGGAGGGCAGTGAAGAGGATGAGAGGGCTGGTGAAGAGGAAGAAGAACATCCCGCGCCCTCCTTGGAGGAGGAGGAAGAGGAGGACGAGGAGGACGAGGAGCAGGAGGAGGAGCAGGAGGAGCAGGAGGAGCAGGAGGACAAGGAGGACAAGGAGCAGGAGGACGAGGAGGACGAGGAGCAGGAGGACGAGGAGGACGAGGAGCAGGAGGAAGAGGAGCAGGAGGACGAGGAGCAGGAGGACGAGGACGAGATGGATGAAGACGAGCAGAGTATCGCCGAGGCCCTTGTCCCCAAGGCGTGGGCGGGGATGGATGAGGATGAAGGCGCTATGCGAGTTGATGAAGGTCAGCAGCTCCATTCTTTCAGGATGAACGGCCTCTCATTTATTCCATTAGCTTACAGCGCAGGTGATAAGGGGATACCCATGGATGTTGACGCCTGCCATCGTGTTGACGGACCAGCTCGTGAGTTTTTGCGCATGGTTTTTTATGGACCATTTCATATAAACCCTTTCTAGTTGCTTGCAGGGACAATGCATGGCTACAGGACCTCTATGAGGAGTACATGGCCCTTCCGGTGTGCAAAGCGGACTCGCTACGAAACAAAGGAGAGGCAGCTCTTAGAGCTTTGGTTGAGCATCCCAAACCGCTGTCGAAGAGGCCTGTCTTTTCTGACAGCCTTCAAATAACCACTGCTAGCGTCACTTTTAAAGGCTCCAAACGGACAGAGCAGCTGGTCATGCAGGATATTACAAAAACAGATCGGTCTGGGATGGACGTACTGAAGGGGGAGATGGATGAGCTTATCAAGGGGGAAGACATCGTCCAGTCGCTCGAGGCTGTGCGAAACGGGCTATGGAAAGTGGGGGACCCGCTCTATGGGACTTTGGACTGCGCCACTCCTTCCTTGAACGCCTACAACATTCCAGTTCCGAATGACTTTTCACCACGATCCCCCACGAACGCTGTTAGGGGCGCCATCAACAGGGTGAAACCTCCTTGGGAAGCAGTTGCAGTTCCCATGGGTGCTGTCACCGTATGCCATGCGGATGACTGGATGCTTTCTATATACTTCCTCCACGTTTCGGGAAGGAAGCTCTGGTTGCTTTGGCCGCCGACATCAGAAAACCGTGACATATACACCTGTCATGTCTTGAAAAACGGTCATCTCATGACCATAGAAAAGGCAGTCCAGCAATTGGATGGGCTGCAGCTCCTGTATGTTGAAGAAGGCCACCATCTCACATGGAATTTCCCCCCAGGAACCCTACATGCTGTCATTACTTTCTCACCGACTGCAACCCACGTTGCATTTTATGTGGCAAGATGCCCAGATCTTCACTATGTGGACGAGACTCTGCACCAGTGGATGGAGATGCATGATTCCTTTGCTAGAAAAAGAATTAGAGGAGAAAAGGATCAGCAAGATCTGGTGCTTAGTGAAAGAAAGAGGTTGCTGAAGGATATGTATGCCAGTCTTGGTTTCTGGAAGACCCTGAAACGCAAATTGGACAAAAGAATCGAAGATGGGGAGGATGAGGAGGGTGAGAAAGAAAAGGCCAACGAGGTTACTGAATTCTTTGAACGCTGGAGGGGTCGAGTTGTGGAAAGACTAAGGATTTATAAAGATGACGATTAGCTATGTGTGTTAGCTATGGTATACTTTTGTTTTCTTGAAACACCGTCTTCATCTCCCATTAGAGCAACGGTCTCCACTTCAGACCGAGTTCCTGTCGTCGTCGGTAAATAGTTCGCTCACTGTAATTTTATGTTAACTCCTAGGCAAATAACAAGGGACAGAACCTAGCATGCGTACCTGAGGTTGAGCTGATGCTCTTTAAGAAGCATTTCATGTATCGTCTTCGCTGAAGTAGTGCCTCGAACACGATAGTCCTGGAGCACTGTAGCAGCTCTTTGATCGTCTGGGCTCGCTATCCAGGAGGCAAATAATATAGCGTTAGGGCAAAGGCATTAACCGCAGGAAGAGCAGGCGACCGTAGCGTTGTTATCATCGTGTGCCGCTGTGAAGATAAGCGCTGGGAAGGTGAGCGCTGTGGCTACGACGGTGCGATGTCGTTTCAGCGATTGAACGGTGTTGTTTTTGGTAGCATGAGACGCACTCTAGCATATCACAACAGTCTGCAAATGCCGGAAGACAAATAGACCCTAACCCTAAGCTAGTCTTTCCCGAAGTATCCATTGGGTGAACACATTCATGATTCCGGTACCTCAATTGCCAGAAGACAAATAGACCCTAACCCTAAGCTAGTCATTCCCGAAGCATCCATTGGGTGAACACATTCATGGTTCTGGTACCTCATCGCAGGGAGAGGTGAGGGTGAAGGACGGTTGGAATCCACACACCTGGGCTGTAGGGTGGCGTAGTGCCTATCGTTGATTGACATCTTCAGGGCGTGCACTTGAAGGATGTATCCAAAGGTTTTACTCAGGTTGCTGAATCCCAGTATCCTACCCAGCTCCAGACGCGTTAAGAATGCGGTATTTAGTCCTACAGTGCAGTGTGATGCTAAAGTGTCATCCGGAGTGCATTCAAGGCTCCCATATTTACCCAGGAGAGATGCAGCTGTACTTCTTTCAAAGGCAAAAGAGGCGCGAGAATTTATCACAAAAAATGTAGGAGACGATATCATGAATATACACTAAGATGGCTACCTGACGACATCGCTGAAAAGACACCTCCCAGAAATGGTCAACCGGTCCTTGGTTTATTCTTTCCTTTCCCTTTAAGGAAAGGATTTCCACCTGATGGTGCTCTTGGAGGCGGGAGATTGGGATCAAAAGAGGCTGGCTGTCTGTGAAGAGGTTGAGCTGCATTTTTGTTCAGAAAGGTGCGTTATTCATAAATTAGAAGACAATAGGACTCACTGGGCGGCTTTGGTTGTTCTCGGTGACGCTGAGTAGATGAAGAGGCTATAGAGGAGGGCCCCGCTACAGCATTTGGAGCGTTCCGTCGGGAAGGACCTGCTACTGCATTCGGTGCAGGGCGTTGAGAAGAAGGCGCTGTTGCTGAATTATGAACAGCTGAACCTGGGGTGGGCCTAAGCAGTGCAGCCGCTTTCCAAGATGCAGTTGCTGCCGGGAGTGCCTTCTGCTCTTTGAACGCTTGAGATGAAACAGAAACGTCAGAAGTCGAAGATGAACTCGCGCTTGTTTTCGGTTTCTCCACAGCGCTGATGCGGAGCTTCTTCTGGCTACTCCCTTGAGATTCGGACAACATTTGCATGATTGCCTCCCTGTCCTCCTCTGTTAGAGAGCGAATTCGTTCCAGAACGGCATCTGCATCGCCTGCCGGAGAGCGAGGGCGCTTTCGCTCCTCTGCCTTTTTTGGGCCTACTCGAGCTGCCGTGCACAGATTAGAGCTGGACACCCCATAAAAGCATCAATTACATACCAAGCACCTTTGAGAAAAAGTTTATTTTTCCTAGGCCTTCCAAGGCACTACGTCAGCTTTGAAAAGTTTAACCGCATTGTCAAGCACACCTTTTTTGCCTCCTTTCTGGGGTTCTAAAGGTTGGAGAATAATTAGCTGCTCATAGATCTGAGGATGACGGGCATGCCCATACCTGAGGAATCCGGCGATTCAATGTCATCTGAAAGATCGGCAGAGATGTCCATCCTTGAAGAAGCAGCACTGGCGTTGGAATATGGTGTTGTTGCAGCAAGAGATAGAGTGTCCCCATCAGAGATGTCCATCACATCCTCCAAAGCGGCGCTGGAGGCTGTTCCAGAAATTTCTCTGGCTTTTGATGGAGCCCCCGCGCTGTGCATAGCGATGGAAAGTGAGCTAGCTATCTCTTTTCCCTCTTCATTTCCCCTTTCAACATCCTTCCCTGGCATTGCTTCCCCACTGACAGGCTCATCGTCCTCCAGAACAACTGGCTGGCACTTGCCTTTTGACTTTCGTCTCTCCTTCTTTTTCTTGGGATTATTGGGCATCTTTTCTTCTTCATCATCGTCTTTCTCATCAACCATTCCGCCGGACAAGACACTCTTAAGCTCTGGGAACGGTGTCAAATGGGACTATGCGGTAAAGCTGAAACAGCATACCGGACGCTTTGTCTGTGGACAGAAAGGCCTCCAACATCTGCAGCTTTCCATGGGCAAGGCGTGCCAGAACAATGTCTGCCGTGTTCTCAGCAAGGATGTGGTAGCAGACGACTCTGTGGGTCTGTCCCTGGCGATAAATCCTGCCTATAATCTGATGCTCTTCTTGGTGACTCCATAGCTGATCCTAGCACTGGGTATGAGACACACCCTTCTTTGTGAAAATAAAAGGTTGACTAACCAAGAAGATCAAATATCGAGCACATGTAATGTTCAGCCCAACGGAACCAATTTGAGATATGATGAGGACGCGTTTGGTGGGGTCTTTCATAAATGAGCTGAGCACCTCAAACCTCTTGTCATAAGGTGTTCTTCCATGTATTGCCTGGGCATCAACACCGTAGAGCTTGAGGATCTAGAGAGGAGGGTGCATATATCGTTGTCAAGCTCTAGGAGAGTCATGGTGACGTACGTTCAAGAGGAGTTTACTGAAGGAAGGAAACTCCTGGTAAATAACAACCTTCGCATCCCTGGAGGCCGTCTCTGTCCTCTGGAAGGGAGGAAACTGAGCGGCTCCATCTTTGAAGGTGATATCAGGAGCGTCATCTTGAGTAAGAAGGTGGACAACCATGCGACAACATGTATCAATTTTCGTGGACTTGAGCGGCTTCCACTCTTCCAGCGTCCGAAAATAAGGTATGTTACTGATAGAGTCCTCTGATGCATAGGCGACGTTGAGCCGGTGCTCCAGATAGAAGCTCCTGGTCGTGATGTTGACTCCATTAGCCGTAGAAGCGCTAGGCATTGAATCCGGTTAGCGAGATTAAAGGACATATGCAGACGTTGGTCACTAACACATCCAAGTTTATCTCAGTCACTGACTGGATGATGTCCATTTCTCTTTTAGTCAGCTTGACCACCCCATGGAACACGTTGCAATTCTCCAGCTTCACCAGCGGATCACCATCGATACCTAAGCTGTCAGCCGTTCGACGGAGGAGTCGCCCTTGAAATTGCATGTGCATTCTCGCCGCTGACTCCACCTGCCTCAGCTTGACAGGGTCAAAGTCTTCAGAAAGCGCGCCGTCCTCATCAGACTGCGCGATACGCGCCTTTTCCGTCTTTGCACGGCGAAGCTCAGCGGCATCCAGCTGCTGTGCTTCGTAGGCATCCTTGCTAGAAAAGTAGGGTATGCCAACCAGACGCCCCATGGCGGCGATGTCCTGAGTCGCTCATAAGTTCCTGATACAGAAGGAGATATGTCCATGGCGTACCTTTGTAGAGGTTTGCAAAGGCGTTGCAGTCAGAATTAATCTGACCTCTGCCTGTTCCAAGAGGCGCAGCGCGGAAGAGTGACGAGGACCATAATTCCGAACCGCTTGTGCCTCATCAAAAGTCACAGATAGGTACCTCTGTGAGTAAAGGGTCTTGACTATCTTCTGATCATAGCCGGGTGCCCGAGCAGGATGCGCCCACGGAAGATCTCTTGATCCCCTCTCTGAGAGGTAAAGAGTGCTAAAGTCCTGCAATAGAGCCTGAGATATGTTAGATTCGTCTTTGAGAAGCACGCTAAAAGGACTTACTGAGTGAGAGGCGAGAATAATTCGGCAGTGTGGCGGATGGTTGGTTTTCTGGTACAGACCTTGTTCTGACCAAAAAAACTCATGCTGCTCAAGCCCTTGTCCATAGAGTAAAATGTCGACGTATCCTGGCTGGAATGCCGCCTTCAGCTCATGGTGCCACTGAGAGATAAGCGTTCCCGGAACAACGATGAGATGGGGTAAGCTGGGAACGACAGAACTGCCATGCAGATAAGGATATTTCTCTGAGTTGTGGTAAGGATTAGTAGAAGCAGCGGAGTGTGAGGGAAAGAAAGGCACTCACCTATGATTGGGGGTATCGCGAGCTTCTTGGCCTGTTTAACTCCCAAGTCACATAGGAAAGCGATGATGGTGCAAGCCTCCAATGTCTTTCCCAAACCGACTTCATCCGCGACCAGCATCCCCCCACAGTGGTCCGGCACAGGCTTCTCCGAAAACACCTTTCTAATCACCGCATGCACACCTGCAATCTGGTGGTAGCGGAGAGAGAACTTCTCAATCCCTTGACCACTAGCAAACTTGGCACGCTCCTCCTGCGTCTCAAAATCCCAGGGAGTAAGCCCACCGATGTGTCGATAGTCATTGAAGTTGAAAGGCAGTGCTTTGTCTCCGAACCCAAGGTTAATCAAGACCTCCCCAAGAGTTAAATTGGCCTCTTCATCCACTCCAGGATCAGGATCAGATCCATTGGACTTTTCTCCAAATTTGATGTCCACAAAGTCTCCCGAAGGGGGGGGCAGGTCGTCTTTCACAGAAAAAAACGCCTCGTAGCAGTCCAGGATGTCTGCGATGTCTTCCTCTTTCGCAAGAGCGGACAGGTCATGCTGGGAGACTTTGACGAGGGCTAGAAAGAGTGATTTGAGAAGTTTGTTATTGATTTATGATTAGCTTGTATACCTTTGGTTCCAGCCTTTCGGCTGACAGTAACCTTTCCACCAAGGCCTTCAAGAAGAAGCTCAAGTTCTGTTTCCATGTCCTTGATTTTGTTGAGAACCTCATCCGTTCCAAAAATCTCTGCCAAGTTCTTCCACTGGGAAACAGCACGGATGACGGAGTTGACGTTGCCTTTAGTGAGCTTTTCTCTGTTGAGGGCTAAAAAAGATGTGTGAACCATAAGTCAATTTGATTAAAAAGTGGACGCACTTTCAAATGCCTTCTCAGCAGCAGCTTCATACTTCTCCAGCCGATTCTTGCTCCTGGTCGCCTGCTTTTTTAGGTTCTCCCACTGACGCTGGAGCAAAACAGAGAGAGGATCTCGAAGGGCATGCAAGAGTCTTCCATTAGAATCTAGGGCCTCCTCACCAAGTAGGTCCCTTGCAATGGGGTCAATCACAGCAAACAGGTAAGTTGAGCTGTTGGAGGGAAGCTTCTCCAGGTTGTTGGCCACCATGATCTGGATGGGATGAAGATTATGCTGGGACAGCAAAGAAGAAATACGGGTGTGTATGTTCCATAGCTTGCCGTATCGAGATGTGACCCAATCATTCCAGAGAGGACGACCAGGAACAGTTTCAGTGCCCGCCTTCCGTTTTGTCGCAGAAAACTTGATCTTATCGTCTTCCTGGCGCTGGTTTTGGTACTGCTGGAAGTATGACTGGATGTCGTTGGCCGTAGCTCTGGTCCAGGGTTGAGGAAGCAGGGCGTCATCAGAAGGAAACAATCCGTGACGGACACCAGTGATGTCCTGGAAGACAGGAAATATCCAAGGAGCTCCTTCCTGGGCATAAAACATCTTGATTAGAGCACTGGAAACGGTATGGCTGGGCATAGTAGGGGAGTTTGACGAGGGAGGTAAGTCAGACGAAGGGTTGTCTATTACCTTTTAAATGCGCCAATTATCTGGATGTGTGGATACCGGACCACGGGGTGCTGCTGCACGGTTTCAATTGATCTAGCGACTAGTGCTGCGCATTACAATTGTCTGACGAAATTTTGAGTTAGGCTGAGCGAGAAATTGTTTTATGTTGTGCATTTTAGGAGCACTTTTCAATGCAGCAGGCATTTGGTTTGGGTACCTGCCCATGCTACGTGTTACAAGCTTTACATTTGCGCACATTCGAGGGCCCTAAAAGTGCTACGTGTTAGAAAAGTTACAGCATCGTTTGCGATCAATATTTTGTGGACGCACTAGGGAACAAGTAGCTCAAACTGCCTTGTTAGGAGGTGGAACTTTGGACTTCAGAAGAGCGATTGCCACGGGCATCAACCCTTTGCTATGGGATGCAGCCATTGACAAAGTAAATGTCTGGGCACGATTGGGACGGCCCGGACGGGTGTACGCCAAACTTGTTTCGTTTTTTCTACAAAGACAACAATTGTGAGGCAGACATTGAGAGCTCTGAAGAGCGATTGGCACGGGAATGGCCTGGACTTCTACGAACACCGCAGGGATGCGCATTGGGAGCAAATTACCCTAAACCTAGTCTGCTTGGACTTTGTATCGATTCAAATAAAAGGGAAAGAGTCGTTCAAACCTCTCCAGACACACACACCCCACAAACACACTTTGCTTTTATCACCATGCCTCTTGCCCCACGCACTCTCAAAAACTACTCGCTCGAGGAGTTTTGCAATCGATGCCTTCAGTTTGTCAATGCTGAAGACTTTGGTAGTCTTGTCCACTTTGTCCTAACCGGCGTCCTCAACAATGAGCAGGCCGTCATCGATGTTCATCAGAACGCTATCCAGAGGGAGGATTTGCGCAGCCTTACTGCAATCAGAGACTATGACTCTGTCATTGGCATTTCCGACGGAATCATGGTCTTGAAGTTTTTGACGATCCAGATCCTTCCCAACTTCAAGGAATCCCTCTCAAAGAACGTTCATATAAAGTACCGCTTCACCAACATTCATGTCAGTGTCTTCAAGCTTATTTCAAACCTATTACGAGCTCATTTTCTGACTTAGGGGGATTTCAACGTGCCTGTTCACACCATTCCCAACATCTGCATTGGAAAGTGGATGGATCGACACTGTGTTCGAATTCTCTTCCTCGATCTGTACTCTGAGGACAGGAAGACCCATTACGTTTCCAAGGAAGAATGTGCAGAGTTCTATGAGAAAGGCCTCCGTCCCGCTCTGCAAGATGCTCTTCCCGCACGCGATGGTGTCCTGCCTGCCACACTTGACCTGGAGTTGTTCCGGGCGCAGAATGCTGCTGGCCACATCGCCTATAGCGGTCGCATTATTCCGGATGATGCAGTCTCCAGCCTTCACACTCAGATCCTTGAACATCTCTCTTACAACGACGTCGCTTGGGGCACCAACATAGCCTTTCTCCATGAAATCCGTGGTGTCAAGGATGCACACCTACACACACCCAGTGATGGCGCTTCCGAAATCGAGTTCTGGGACCTAATCACCAAAAACTCCATCAGTCCCGCTGTTATGGAAGACCCTAACTGGTATGTGGACGTTGCGGCGGAAATCAAGTCCAACGACAAGGAATGTCTTGCATGGCGTACCGATGCGCACAACCTCATTGTACACCATCTCGGAGGATTGAATCAAAACCAAGCAAGCAGGATAACCCGGCCTGGGAGCTCCCAGTATTATCGAGACGTTACCTCCCATCTCACTGGCGTATCCGGCTTTCGCATCGCCCCTGGACGGAATGGCAGGGGGATTTACAACCTGCGCTACATGCAAGCCTATACCACCGACAAGGCTCTTACCTACCGCCTTGATGGAACCCACGCCGGCAAATATTTGACTGTCAAGCAGATCTTGCTAAAGAAGGCGAACAAATACTTGGAACAGCTCTACCAGCTCTATATGGAGTCCGTTTGGGATAACTACTCCAGCGCCCGTGTGGAGCTTCGTGTTCCCATTGCACAAAGCTCTGAGCCCCTCAACTGGATCTTCAATGGTGGCTATATCTCACGCTATCTTGTTGCTTTCCCACGTTCTGCTTGGTGGTGTGTGTTTTGAGTTTTTATTCCTTCATTAAATCTAACATATTTTTCTATATCCTAGGTGCTTTCGTGCATACTCTGCTCTTGCATACAAGCTTGTTCTGGAATGGCAGTTCTCCGGATCACTGAACAGCATGGCTGAGCGGTCTGCCATGCTTCTCACAGCTGCGGCTCCATGGTTCCTGAACTCACTTCACTCAGCCCCCGACACTGGTCCCTCATCCCGAGAGCTCATGGATGCCATACTCCCCCATGTTCCCATCGAAGAGGCTGATCCAGAGCATCTTCCTTACCGCATTCCTCTCCCACACCATGGTGACGATGGCATTGAGCAGGATGATGGGGATAGCATAGAGCAGAACGTCGACCAGTATGATGGAGAGGAGGACGCAGCTGGTCCCTCCCAGAGCGAAATGTGGAGAGAACGAAGCCATGATGCTGATGAGGAGGAGGAAGTCGATGCAATGATTGCAAACCTCACCCTAGATGGCGATTACTCCCAGGGACCAAGCCTATCTCGGAGAAGGAGCCATTTGGACATGCACGCGGCACGACAAGAGGAAGAGGAAGAAAGTGATGTGGAAGAACTAGGTCCCCTGAATCCCATGGATGTTGACGGAGAGAGCTCTGATGAGGAGGAACGCGCTCTTATGGAGCAAAGACGTCGAAGGGCTGTCACCACTGTTCCCGTCATCCCATACGGTGCTATCTTTCTACGCCCCATACGTCTTGGAGGAGTGCATCCAGTTCCCAGATTCAGAGTGGGGCCTTGGATATCAGTTAAAGCTGTGCAGTATCTGTTTGGCATGGACATGGACAGCGTCGTCGCCATATTCAATTCCCCCACCGTATCTATCCCTAGAAACCAACAACGCATCCGAAACAAGGTCACACACAAGGTGGTTTTGGAAACCATCCCTCGAGTCTTTGATTTGGAATCTAGAGGACATACCCTGCAACTCCCCCCAAGAGACGAAGGTTCTGACATTGAGCACTGGGATACAGATGACGACGAAGACGAAGATATACCTAGTGGGCTCGACAAAAATTTGGACCTCATCCTTGCAAGATTCTGGGTTGATGTTCTTCTGGTGTCACCAAACCGCAAGAGCGCCACTGAGCCACCCTATCTAGTCGATGCCCTGGATGAACATGCTCGGAAGAAAGCTACCCAAGCCATCTATCAGAACGAGAACCTGGCGGAGACCTTTAACGACTGCTTCTGGAAAAAAGTCGGGACCAAGCAATGGAAGATGAACTTTGATGCTCTTTGGCCCAATCGCGAGAGAATAGTCAAAGGCCAGGTCCAAAACTACCCAAACATGGAGTATTACAAGAAGTGGAACATATTTACTGCATCAAACGACGAAGAAACCATCAAGGATGCCAAGGACCTTCTTTGGGGCATTTTCAAGGACCTTTACTGGCTTCCTCATGCCCACAGCGACAGGGTATGGGATACTAGAGCAAGGGGTGCTGAAAATAAGTATTCCAAGTCCAGTGGGATAGCCATTAACAAGCCAGCTCCAAGGATTCTTGTATACAAGAAGGAGCCAAAGTGGGAACCTAGGGATATGCCTATATTCTAGATAGCGTTTTTTTATACCTACATATTCTCTTCTTATCATGAATGTCATTTTTCTGCGCATCTCTGAGTGTTCCAGATCTCGTTGTGTGTCTGTTAACATGGAAGCCATCACATCCCTGTTCTTTAAGAAGAAGGATTTCGTCGTTTTGACATCAGTTCTTCACCGTTCTCCTGGAGTTTTGGAGGCACATCTCTGTACATGGGGCGCGAGGATTGACACTTTTTGCGCATCTCTGAGTATGCCAGCTTGGGCTGCATGTCTGTCGACATGGGATGCATATCAAAAGATTTAGTCCGCTCTTTGTCTCGTTGAAGGGGGAAGTTGCCCTAGCCCTAACCCTACGGTGCTTTCTGCATGTCTGTAAACAAGGGAGTCGTCGCGCCCCGCATTCTGAGCATCCCTGAGTGCACCACACTTTACTGCATGTTTGTAAATATGACAATCGTCGCGCCCCACATTCTGAGCATCCTTGAGTGTACTACACTTTACTGCATGTTTGTAAAGATGTCAATCGTCGCGCCCCGCATTCTGCATTTCTTTCAATCAGGGTACTGATGTCCTATCCCTATCCCTATCCCTAATTGAGTGGATGATGCATGCTCTTTAAATTTGCTTCTCTGAAAACAACAAAGGTGACATCCTAGCCGTAACCTTAAGGGAGTCGAAGAGTGATGCTTTGTGTATGTCTGTAAATCGGGTAGTCACTGCATCCCATGTTCTGAGTATCTGGGCATAAGGGAGTCTTCGCGCCCCACATTGTCATGTCTCTGAGTGCACCAAAGTTCACTACACATATGCAAATGTGGCAATCGTCGCGCCCCGTGTTCTGAGTGACTGTGAATGAGGGAGTCTTCGCATTCTATATTGGAGGCGTCGCGCCCCATGTTGTGCACTTCGCTGAGTGCACTACATTGTACTGCTTGCCCGTAAATGTGGCAATCTTGGCACCCCACATACGGAGCATCTCTGAATACACCTCTGAGTATGCCAGCTTGGGCTGCATGTCTGTGAACATGGGGCGCGAGGATTGACGCTTTCTAAGCATCTCTGAGTACACCAGTATGAGCTACACATCTCTGTACATGGGGCGCGAGGATTGACACATTTTGAGCATTCCTGAATACGCCAGAATTCACTGCACATCTCTGTACGTGGGGCGCGTCGATTGACACATTTTGAGCATTCCTGAGTACGCCAGAATTCACTGCAGATCTGTGTACGTGGGGCGCGTCGATTGACACATTTTGCGCATTCCTGAGTACGCCAGAATTCACTGCACACCTCTGCACATGGGGCGCGTCGATTGACACATTTTGAACATTTCTGAGTATGGCTGTCCATCTGCACAAAAAGTATTTGCGGATGGATAGATCTTCTGGTAAGTGATTATATACACGTAGGGAGAGTATCTACATACATACTTGTGTACATTAGTCGGTTTCCCGTGTATACATACCGGATTTGCGCGTATACATAGCGGTTTCGCGTGTTCACATAATGGTTTCGCGTGTAGACAGAGCGTATTTGCGTGTATACATAGCAGATTCACGTGTATACAGCACGGATTTGCGTGTACACAGAGCGGATTTGCGTGTATACAGAGTGGATTTGCGTGTACACATAGCGGATTCTCGTGTAAACATAGCTAATTACCAGATATATACATTGTATTCTCGTATACATGTATCGTCTACGTGTAAACATATTGCCTCGCTGGTATTAGCACACATACAGCTAGCCTTTTTACTGCCGCGCGTGCCGGATTGCGGTCTGATGGCCGCTAACTCGACCCGGCGGTCATTCGGCATTTAAGTAACCCTGATCGGCTCTCGGCATGCAGGGTGTATTGGATCCGATACAATTCATGGCGTCAAATCAACGTCAGATTGAGCGTCGCGAGTTTCCAACGATTTTATGTTCGTAGAAGCCAAAAAAAAAGTGTATTTTATATAACCATTGAAGGGAGTCAGCAATCCGACAAACAGGACTACACGAGAGGCCACTATCCAATATTGTTAATGGTTTACTACTTCTGTTGTGAGCAAAACGGTTGCAAGACCCGGAGCGCTGAATGGATTACTAAAAGTGCCGTGCCATATCAAGCCATGATTAAGCCGGCTGATGGGCTGATGGCCATAGTGGCCGAATTGACATCAACTCGGGGACAAAATAGCAAATACGCGAGACGGCATTGCCGGCAGAAGATATTCTTATCTCTATGTGTTCGGGCAGATGCGCTCTACAATATCTCTGGGTAGTAGATATCTGTGCATGGTAATCTAGCATATACTGATCTGTTCTCACATAAATCCAATAAATATATACGCAAATTCGCTATGTATATACGCAAATCTGTTATGTATACACGCAAATCTGCTATGTATACACGTGAATCCGCTCTTTCTACACGCGAATCCGCTTTGTCTACACGCGAATCCGTTCTGTCTACACGAGAATCCACTATGTCTACACGCGAATCCGACCAATGTACACGGGAATTCATAAGTATGTATGCAAATACTCTCCCTATGTGTATATAATTACTTACTAGGGGATCTATCCATCCGCAAATACTTTTTGTGCAGATGGACAGCCATATCTGAGTACGCCAGAATTTGCTGTACGTCTCTACACATGGGGCGCGAGGATTGACACATTTTGAGCATTCCTGAGTACGCCAGAATTCACTGCACACCTCTGCACATGGGGCGCGTCGATTGACACATTTTGAGCATTTCTGAGTACGCCAGAATTTGCTGTACGTCTCTACACATGGGGCGCGAGGATTGACACATTTTGAGCATTCCTGAGTACGCCAGAATTCACTGCACACCTCTGCACATGGGGCGCGTCGATTGACACATTTTGAACATTTCTGAGTACGCCAGAATTTGCTGTACGTCTCTACACATGGGGCGCGAGGATTGACACTTTTGCGCATTCCTGAATACGCCAGAATTCACTGCACATCTCTGTACGTGGGGCGCGTCGATTGACACATTTTGCGCATTCCTGAGTACGCCAGAACTCACTGCACATCTGTGTACGTGGGGCGCGTCGATTGACACATTTTGCGCATCTCTGAATACGCCAGAATTCACTGCACACCTCTGCACATGGGGCGCGTCGATTGACACATTTTGAGCATTTCTGAGTACGCCAGAATTTGCTGTACGTCTCTACACATGGGGCGCGAGGATTGACACATTTTGAGCATTCCTGAGTACGCCAGAATTCACTGCACATCTCTGCACATGGGGCGCGTCGATTGACACATTTTGAACATTTCTGAGTACGCCAGAATTTGCTGTACGTCTCTACACATGGGGCGCGAGGATTGACACATTTTGAGCATTCCTGAGTACGCCAGAATTCACTGCACATCTCTGCACATGGGGCGCGAGGATTGACACATTTTGAGCATTCCTGAGTACGCCAGAATTCACTGCACATCTCTGCACATGGGGCGCGAGGATTGACACTTTTGCGCATCTCTGAATACGCCAGAATTCACTGCACACCTCTGCACATGGGGCGCGTCGATTGACACATTTTGAGCATTTCTGAGTACGCCAGAATTTGCTGTACGTCTCTACACATGGGGCGCGAGGATTGACACATTTTGAGCATTCCTGAGTACGCCAGAATTCACTGCACATCTCTGCACATGGGGCGCGAGGATTGACACTTTTGCGCATCTCTGAATACGCCAGAATTCACTGCACACCTCTGCACATGGGGCGCGTCGATTGACACATTTTGAGCATTTCTGAGTACGCCAGAATTTGCTGTACGTCTCTACACATGGGGCGCGAGGATTGACACATTTTGAGCATTCCTGAGTACGCCAGAATTCACTGCACATCTCTGCACATGGGGCGCGTCGATTGACACATTTTGAACATTTCTGAGTACGCCAGAATTTGCTGTACGTCTCTACACATGGGGCGCGAGGATTGACACATTTTGAGCATTCCTGAGTACGCCAGAATTCACTGCACACCTCTGCACATGGGGCGCGTCGATTGACACATTTTGAACATTTCTGAGTACGCCAGAATTCACTGCACATCTCTACACATGGGGCGCGAGGATTGACACATTTTGAGCATTCCTGAGTACGCCAGAATTCACTGCACATCTGTGTACGTGGGGCGCGTCGATTGACACATTTTGAGCATCTCTGAGTACGCCAGAATTTGCTGTACATCTCTACACATGGGGCGCGAGGATTGACACTTTCTGGACACCTCTGAGTATACCAGTATGAGCTGCATGTATCTACACATGGGACGCGAGGATTGAGATGTTTTGAACATCTCTGATTTTGCCAACTTGCACACTCAATCATACATATATCGAACACATACCCACAAGATTGGGAGTGAAAGATTCATAAATGACTTCTGCGCCCCACAAGTCCGCTCCTTGTCTTGCTGA
The DNA here is from genome assembly GCA_013053245.1 of Agrocybe pediades. Taxonomy (NCBI): domain Eukaryota; kingdom Fungi; phylum Basidiomycota; class Agaricomycetes; order Agaricales; family Agrocybaceae; genus Agrocybe; species Agrocybe pediades. The sequence goes on from JAACJL010000058.1 coordinate 21,671, forward strand.
AGGGGGAAGTTGCCCTAGCCCTAACCCTACGGTGCTTTCTGCATGTCTGTAAACAAGGGAGTCGTCGCGCCCCACATTTTGTGCATCCCTGAGTGCACCACATTCCATTGCATATCCGTGAATACGTCAATCGTCGCGCCCCACATTATGAGCATCTTTGAGTGTACTACACTTCACTGCATGTTTGTAAATGTGTCAATCGTCGCGCCCCATGTTCTGCATTTCTTTCAATCAGGGTACCCTATCCCTATCCCTATCCCTAATTGAGTGGATGATGCATGCTCTTTAAGTTTGCTTGTCTGAAAACAGCAGAGGTGACATCCTAGCCCTAACCTTAAAGGAGTTATCACATTCCCCATTCATGGACACTCAGAATGTGGGAGTCTTCCCACCCCACATTTACATGTCTCCGAGTGCACCAAATTTCACTACGCATCTGCAAATGTGGCAATCGTCGCGCCCCGTGTTCTAAGTGACTGTGAATGAGGGAGTCTTCTAATCCTATATTCTGAATGTCTCTCAATACACAAGCACGGACTGCATGTCTATGAATGTGGGAGGTGTCGCGCCCCATGTTGTGCACATCTCTGAGTGCACTATATTGTACTGCTTTCCTGTAAATGTGGCAATCCTCGCACCCCATGTTCTGAGTGTCTCTGGATACACCAGTCCACAATGCATGTCTGTAAATGCGGCAATCCTCGCACCCCACATTCTGAGCGTCCATAGATGAGAGTGTAAAACAATAATCACTGCATGTCTGAGAACATGGCAATCCTCGCGCCCCACATTCTTGCGTGTCTCTGAATGCACTGCTCAGAGATGCTTAGAAAGTGTCAATCGACGCGCCCCATGTACAGAGACATGCAGCAAGGGTGTCTTCTTGCCCCGTATTTTGAGAATCTCTGACTGCCTCACACTTCGCTGTACCTCTGAGAATGTGGCAATCGTCGCGCCCCGTGTTTTGAGAGTCTCTGACTGCCTCACTCCTCACTGTGCTTCTGAGAATGTGGCAATCGTCGCGCCCCACATTTTGAGAGTCTGTGAGTGACTGTACCTCTGAGAATGTGTCAATCGTCGCGCCCCATGTTTTGAGAGTCTCTGACTGCCTCACTCCTCACTGTGCTTCTGAGAATATGGCAATCGTCGCGCCCCATGTTTTGAGAGTCTCTGACTGCCTCACACTTCGCTGTACCTCTGAGAATGTGGCAATCGTCGCGCCCCGTGTTTTGAGAGTCTCTGACTGCCTCACTCCTCACTGTACCTCTGAGAATGTGGCAATCGTCGCGCCCCACATTTTGAGAGTCTGTGAGTGCACCTTAAATCACTGCGCATCTGAGAATGTGGCAATCGTCGCGCGCCATGTTTTTGAGAGTCTGTGAATGCACGGGGCCTCACTGCATGTCTGAGAACATGGCAATCCTCGCGCGCCATGTTCTGAGAGTCTGTGAACACTGCATGTCCAAAAATGTGGCAATCCTTGCGCCCCATATTTTTCCTTTCTTTGAATCAGGGTGCTGATGTCCTATTCCTATCCCTATCCCTGAGTCTGTGAGCGCACCTTAATTCACTACACATCTGAGAATGTGGCAATCGTCGCGCGCCATATCCTGAGCCTTGCTGACTGCACTGTATCTCTGAGAATGTGGCAATCCTCGCGCGCCACATTTCTGCACTGCACTTCACTCTACATCTCAGAATGTGGCAATCCTTGCGCACCATGTTTTGAGTGTCTCTGACTGCATCACACTTCACTGTACATTTATGAACGTGGCAATCGTCGATTGCCATGTTCTGAGTGTCTCTGACTGCACTGCACTTCACTGCATGTCTGAGAATGTGGCAATCGTCGCGCGCCATGTTCTGAGGGTCTGTGAACCCACCTTAAGTCACTGCACGTTTGAGAACATGGCAATCCTCGCGCGCCATGTTCTGAGAGTCTGTGAATGCACTGCACTTCACTTAATCTATCCTTTCTGTATGTCTGTGAGTGTGTCAATCCTCGCTACCCCGAACAAAAGGAATCCCTCGCGATGGAAAGAAACTGCAAACGACACTAGATTTGGAGCTGGTTGGTGCCAAATTGGGTCCCACGTTGTGAGGTCGATATTGTCAGCGGACGTAAGGCGAACGCGGAACACGCTGATTCTCTTGAGCTCGTTCAGCACAATCATGCTGAGGAACTTGCGCGTCGTGTTATCCAGGTTGTTCAGCTGCACGGTGCTGGATACCCACAGCAGGGCGCAATTGGTCCTTGCCATTATCTCCTCTCTCCAGAGTTTCCGAGTCCGTCTTCCGCATAGATATTCTAGATCGATTAAATGACCCCATAGCGATGATGCTTCGAGTGCTGTCCTTCTCCAGGTGTTGCAGACTTGGGATACATTGCGCATCAACTCCATTGGGTGGAATCAACCGGGACTGAGGTGGAAGGGTGGAGGAGTTGGGCCCACCAGCTCATTGTAGATACACCACAGAATACCGTTCGGAATAGTGCGGTACCTGGTCATGTCGGAGGGAGACGCTGTCGCGTTCACAGGTGTCAGGGGAAACTGTATCACGCTCTAGCCTCTGTCTGACATGTAACACGCGTAGCGGAGTATAATTCTGTGATAGGCGAAATCTCTGTACATGGGGCACGTCGATTGACACATTTTGAGCATCTCTGAGTACGCCAGAATTTGCTGTACATCTCTACACATGGGGCGCGAGGATTGACACTTTCTGGCCACCTCTGAGTATACCAGTATGAGCTGCATGTCTCTACACATGGGACGCGAGGATTGAGGTGTTTTGAACATCTCTGATTTTGCCAACGTGCACACTCAATCATACATATATTGAACACATACCCACAAGATTGGGAGTGAAAGATTCATAAATGACTTCCGCGCCCCACAAGTCCGCTCCTTGTCTTGCTGAAGGGGGAAGTTGCCCTAGCCCTAACCCTACGGTGCTTTCTGCATGTCTGTAAACAAGGGAGTCGTCGCGCCCCGCATTCTGAGAATCCCTGAGTGCACCACATTCCATTGCATGTCCATGAATATGTCAATCGTCGCGCCCCACATTCTGAGCATCCTTGAGTGTACTACACTTTACTGCATGTTTGTAAAGATGTCAATCGTCGCGCCCCGCATGCTGCATTTCTTTCAATCAGGGTACTGATGTCCTATCCCTATCCCTATCCCTAATTGAGTGGATGATGCATGCTCTTTAAATTTGCTTCTCTGAAAACAACAAAGGTGACATCCTAGCCGTAACCTTAAGGGAGTCGAAGAGTGATGCTTTGTGTATGTCTGTAAATCGGGTAGTCACTGCATCCCATGTTCTGAGTATCTGGGCATAAGGGAGTCTTCGCGCCCCACATTGTCATGTCTCTGAGTGCACCAAATTTCACTACACATATGCAAATGTGGCAATCGTCGCGCCCCATGTTCTGAGTGACTGTGAATGAGGGAGTCTTCGCATTCTATATTGGACATTTTGAGCATTTCTGAGTACGCCAGAATTTGCTGCACGCCTCTGCACATGGGGCGCGTCGATTGACACATTTTGAGAGTCTCTGAGTACGCCAGAATTCACTGCACACCTCTGCACATGGGGCGCGTCGATTGACACATTTTGAGAGTCTCTGAGTACACCAGAATTCACTGCACACCTCTACACATGGGGCGCGTCGATTGACACATTTTGCGCATCTCTGAGTACGCCAGAATTTGCTGCACGCCTCTGCACATGGGGCGCGTCGATTGACACATTTTGCGCATCCAGAAGTCACTGCACACCTCTACACATGGGGCGCGTCGATTGACACTTTCTGAGCATCTCTGAGCAAACCTGCACATCTCTGTACATGGGGCGCGTCGATTGACACATTTTGCGCATTCCTGAGTACGCCAGAATTCACTGCACATCTCTGCACATGGGACGCGAGGATTGACACATTTTGAGCATCTCTAAGCACGCCAGAATTTGCTGTACGTCTCTACACATGGGGCGCGTCGATTGACACATTTTGCGCATTCCTGAGTACGCCAGAATTTGCTGTACGTCTCTACACATGGGGCGCGAGGATTGACACATTTTGAGCATTCCTGAGTACGCCAGAATTCACTGCACATCTCTGCACATGGGGCGCGTCGATTGACACATTTTGAACATTTCTGAGTACGCCAGAATTTGCTGTACATCTCTACACATGGGGCGCAAGGATTGACACATTTTGCGCATTCCTGAGTACGCCAGAATTCACTGCACATCTCTGCACATGGGACGCGTCGATTGACACTTTTTGAGCATTCCTGAGTACGCCAGAATTTGTTGCACACCTCTGTACATGGGGCGCGAGGATTGACACTTTTTGCGCATTCCTGAATACGCCAGAATTCACTGCACACCTCTACACATGGGGCGCGTCGATTGACACATTTTGCGCATCTCTGAGTACGCCAGAATTTGCTGCACGCCTCTGCACATGGGGCGCGAGGATTGACACATTTTGAGCATCTCTGAGTACACCAGAAGTCACTGCACATCTCTACACATGGGGCGCGTCGATTGACACATTTTGAGAGTCTCTGAGTACACCAGAATTCACTGCACATCTCTACACATGGGGCGCGAGGATTGCCACATTTTGAGCATTTCTGAGTACGCCAGAATTTGCTGCACGCCTCTACACATGGGGCGCGTCGATTGACACATTTTGCGCATCTCTGTGTTCGCCAGAATTTGCTGCACACCTCTGCACATGGGGCGCGAGGATTGACACTTTTTGAGAGTCTCTGAGTACACCAGAATTCACTGCACATCTCTACACATGGGGCGCGTCGATTGACACTTTCTGAGCATCTCTGAGCAAACCTGCACATCTCTGTACATGGGGCGCGAGGATTGACACATTTTGCGCATCTCTGAGTTTGCCAGTATGAGCTGCACACCTCTACACATGGGGCGCGAGGATTGACACATTTTGAGCATCCAGAAGTCACTGCACACCTCTACACATGGGGCGCGTCGATTGACACATTTTGCGCATCTCTGAGTACGCCAGAAGTCACTGCATATCTCTACACATGGGGCGCGAGGATTGCCGCATTTTGCGCATCTCTGTGTTCGCCAGAATTTGCTGCACGCCTCTGCACATGGGGCGCGTCGATTGACACTTTTTGAGAGTCTCTGAGTACACCAGAATTCACTGCACATCTCTACACATGGGGCGCGAGGATTGCCACATTTTGAGCATTTCTGAGTACGCCAGAATTTGCTGCACGCCTCTACACATGGGGCGCGTCGATTGACACATTTTGCGCATCTCTGAGTACGCCAGAATTCACTGCACATCTCTACACATGGGGCGCGTCGATTGACACTTTCTGAGCATCTCTGAGCAAACCTGCACATCTCTGTACATGGGGCGCGAGGATTGACGTGTTTTAAACATCCCTGAGTTTGCCAGTATGAGCTGCATGTCTCTGAACATATGAGTTATCACATAAGCCGAGTCTGTGAGTGCACTGCACTTCACTACATGTCTGAGAACATGCCAATCGTCGCGCGCCATGTTTTGAGAGTCTGTGAATGCACTGCACTTCCCTTAATCTGTCCTTTCTGTATATCTGTGAGTGTGTCAATCCTCACATGACACACTTGTTTTGCACATGACAAAATCCACTCTTCAAACAACCGTGTCTCTACAGCCTATACCTACATCCTAGCAGCATGTACTTGTACCCCAGGAATGTACTACACACCTACCCCTGCGCCCTAGAAACCTGTCCCTGCACCCTAGGAGCCTGTCCCTACCCCCTAGGAGGCCCGACCCTACCCCCTAGGAGGTCCGACCCTAGGCCCGACCCTAGCTCGAAAGAAACTCTTCTAATAACCGCCTCGAAATTTGGCGTGAGGGTGCGGATATATTATTCAAAGAACCTATTTGAAAAGCTAAGCAATTGAAGATGTGCCCCATACCCTTTTCCTCAAAATACTGAAATTCCGCTCAACTGAGGTATTTCTTGAATAGTTTTGGGCGCACATAATCTCTTGCTTAGATATTGTACATACCATGACCCCTAGCATACTAAAATGTCCATACCAAGTTTCAGAGCGATTGGACAACATCTAGTATGTTTGCCACCATGCACCCTTACCTCTTCCTCCTACCCCCTCCCCAGGTCTCAGTTTTGGTCCGAACGACTTGAAATTTGGCATAGAGGTTCCTACATGATCCATGACCAATATATGTATCGGGTTTTAGGAAAAACGATGTGCCCAAAGATGCCCATGGCAATCACTGAAAACGCGGTCAGTATTTCTTGAATAACTTGCCAGAATCAACTCCAAATTGAACAAAAAGATATTATTCGGAATCTACTCAAAAATGCCTATCCGGCAGTATATAATATGTACCGTGCCCCTGAAATTTTTTAGGATCCGCTAGCGGATCCTGGAATAAGATAGATAGGCTAAGTTCCAGCATGCACCCTGACCTCCTCCTCCCTGACAGCATTCTTGATCTGCTGAGCGCAGTTGTTTACCAAAGCTGTTGAAATTTTGCATGAGTGTGCAAATATGTTACTTAAAACAATTCTCTGCTTCGCTAAGCAAGAACAGATGAGCGCCTTTTGGTAGGGGCGAAATACAGAGAATGCGCTCAACATTACTATTCCTGGAATAACTTGGAGGGCTGATGTGTTCTTGCTTAGATATTTTATGAATATTGTTTTGTAGCATATGAAAGCGTATATACCAAATTCCAAAAGGTTTGGGGAACATCTAGTATGTGTACCATCTTGTACCCGCACGCAGCAATGCCATCGAAAGCACAAGCACAGCCACATCACGCCTTCCCTTTTTGGTAACTCAGCCACACCTCTTCTCCTCCCCCTCACCATCATTTTCGCAATAATGTTCCATGCGTTGCTCTGATCAATTTGACAATTGGCATGAACCATACTACATATTATATCAACCTACACCTCTAATATCTAAGTAAGAACACATGCGCGCCCCTTGGTATAAGCCAATTACTGAAAATGCGCTCAGTGTTAGTATTTCTTGAATACCTTGGGGCGCTCATGTGTTCTTGCTTAGCGGCTGTACATACCATGTACCCTAACATAGTAAAACATATATGACAAGTTTCAAAAGCTTTGGTCAACATCTAGGATATTTGCCAGCATGCACCCTTACCTCTTCCTCCTACCCCTGCCCAGGTCTCAGTTTTGCTCTGACGGTCGCGAAATTTGGCATGGATGTTCCTACATATACTCTAATTCTATATATGAACTCAAAAACGCGAAAAAAGATAAGCCCCAAAAAGCCCCTCCAAATTACTGAAAACGCGGTCAGTATTTCTTGAATAGCGCGCGCAAATCAACTCCAAATTGAAAACTTGGACCGGATTCGGAATCTACGTGAAAAAGCGATTCTCCCAGTATATAATTTGTCGTCAGCCCGTCAATTTCGCCAGAAGTCGAGCTCGACTTCCAGAATAATATAGATAACCGGTCCCATCATTATTTCCCGAGATAGCATAGCGCGTTTAGCCGTGGAGCAAGAACCGTAGACCGTGGGAAGAAAGTTGGTCCAGTTTTGGAATCTACTCAACGGTCCCAACCTAGTGCACCACTTTTCGTAGCGGTCCCGCGCATAAGCCCAGGAGTGACCACTGACTCCGAGAATAATATAGATAGGCTGCTGAGGTTAGGAGACTCTGGGCATTCTGAGAAGTCTGGAAGGAAGGGAGAGAGTGTTGGTGCTAGGAGTTCAAGAATTTCAGGAGGAATCGGTTCGACTGATTCATGTTTTTTTTTATGTGGTTTGATTGTTTCGAGGAAATCCGTGTCTGATGGTTCGTATGGTTCTTGCGACTCTGGTTTTTCAGAGGGTGGGTTTTTGTAGAAGAGTCCCACAAACTCGGAGTAGTCATTGCTGAGGATGTATTCTTGGGTTCAGATCATTGGTGAGTCAGACATTTTTTAGAGGATAGTAGGTTTGTTAATTCTACTCACTAAGCCCAGGCCGTTTATGGAGTACCAATTGAATGGCTGCCGGCAGGGATGTCGAGGGTACTCTATACAAACCCCCTGAGTGCTGAATTCAAGGCTAAATCACAAATGCAATTAACAGCCGCATAAAATGAGAGGATATAAAAGTCGACTCGCCAGCTTCATAGAACATGAGAAAGCAGAAGAAAGCTAATATGCGTCATAATGCAAGGCAGTCACAATTTAAGGGAGGAAAGAGCAGGGGTGAACAGTGACAGGTGACATTTGGGGGGAATGAACTGGAGAACATGGTGATGAACCAGGAAAATGGTGGCATGGACGGGGAAGAGGATGGTTCAGGGCTGGGATGATGCCCATGTTAACTACATACAAGTGAGCATCCCAGAAAGAGAGGCATTGTCGGTCATTATCAGAAAGTGAAGAGACAAGGTAATCCTTGATGGACATGAAGGTTAAGGGGGATTGATAGAATTCTGCATCATCGCTGTCGTAGTCTTCGCACTGGATACACCTAATTGTGACATATATCATCACTCAAAATTCATTGATTAGAACATAGAGCCTTACCAGAAACCACGTGGGATACCCTTCTGGACAGCAGATAGTTCATCGAGTGGATTATGGTGACAGAGTAGTATTGTGAATTGTGATTCTTGCATATGTGGAGTAACTTTGAGGTTGCGGAAGGGTTTGATAGTTGTGCCTCAATATCCAGTGGACAGAAAGATTTAAAGTTCAGCCACAGTGGCTTACATGCGCGCGGCTGCACAGTACTAGTATATGGTATTGACACCGGCATGTCACTTCTCTCTTTACTCGTCCCCAATGCAAGCCATGCCGTGGTGCCGTGGGGGTGCGGCCACCGGCAGGTATTCAGAACAAATGTCTGACTTTGCTGCGCATAAAACATCCCGGAATAGGATGTCATCCAAGGGAAGAAAAGAAAAGCAAAGACAAGACAAGATACACAGAAACAGCAATCATAAGAGATATTGTAATGCGACCAACAGCATGTCATGGATGAGAAATCACATTCTTCGTCTCGGAGCATGGTTTCCGCTGGCAATCCAACGAGCAGAATGTCACTCCTTCTCCACCTCTCGAAACGACTGTCGGAGTCGGTAAAACCTTTGCTCTACTTATACTGAACCAAGAACGCGGTCAATTTCCCTCAGCGTCGGGCCATCGTCGTAACGATAGCGAAGTCGCGCAATAATTACTGTAACTGATGGCGGTGATTTCCTTGGGACAAGACCAATGTCAATAGACCGGTAGTTGACGTAGGTGGTAAATCTACGAGGAGAGGTCAGTGGGTTGACAACGTGGAAGTGGTGATGGCGCGTACTGGTTCATGCCAGCGGTATGGCTGCGACGAGTATCAACTGAATCTGGTGAGAGAAGTCTATCACATCGATGATTTGGCGACTTGTATGCTGGAGTAGGGTGAAGTATCCGTTTCAAACAATGGCTCTGATACGAGAGATTAAGCAAGAAAGATAAGCAACTAAAGAAAAAACTCACCTTTGACCGGACATTATCCATCCAACTCCCTGCTTCGTTTATCTTGAGGTCACGAAAGCAGTTCGAAGCCAGCTCGAAGGGATCGAGGTGGGAGAATGTCCACCGTTCGGCAGGACGACGCCGCCGTCGGATGCAGGCTAAGTCGGTGCAGAGATTACCACCGGTGCATGTCCCCTTCCCCTTCCCCGACTAGCTCTTCTCGTTCTGTAGCCAACTGCATTCACGAGCCACGTTTCTAAGTTCCATGCAGCACCAGCAGCATTGCCCTCCAAGTCTCAAAGCCGACAGTCATCAGCTTCTCCCTCGACAACGAAAGGTCCATGCCAGAAACCTGCTAGTTTGGCGTATGCAGCGCAGGCGTGGCTCCCCGGTGCAAGTGAAAAATGTCGAGGATACGGTGACCATCCCACTAGCTACACCAGCAAATATCGCCATCCACTCCGACAGCCGGCCTCGATAATAGTGCCGTTGGCTACTGTAAGCATCCGTTAAGCAGCGTTTTTGATCATTCATGACGCATTTTCCTTGTGTAATTATTGCTGATAACGCTTTGTAATAAGTTGTGATCAGACAGATTGAGGTGAATCCACGTTGCGGAGGTAGGTCCAGGGCACACTAGTCAAATGAAATGTGTAAGGCGAGGTTCAAGGCTAAAGAGCTCAGTATACGCACCCTGGTAAAAGACCTGAACCTTCCATTGACGCCTCCTCTCCCATAGCAAAAATTATTGCAGCTACTCGTTCATAACTTGATCCCGGGTATATTGATGGATATTGGGAACCAGCGATACAATACGAGACGTTGGTGATTCACTACGCAGTCGCAAATCGGATCCCAAGTCAGAGGCACCGCACGGCAGGCGCTGGGATGACAATATGCGAGCGATGGCGTTTCGGGCGGTCGAGAAAGCAATTAGAACGGAAGTGAACTTGAGTCGGGCGTTACTCGAGTATCGCTAGGTTACAGGCGTCCAAGCTATCTGAGCATCGGGATAGTACACTTCGATCAAGAGATTAAATCGTTATACGAGCATAGCGAAACGTGAGTAGGAAAAGAGTTAGAAGAGGGGTCGGGGCGACGGACGACACTCACTGATAAAAACAAAGCCAAACTTAGAAACAGTGCCCGCCTACGCCAAGGATGCCTCTCAGCGACTTCTTTATTCACCTCTCGTAACCCCAAGTGCTCGCGCTCAGCGTTTAGCCCTATACCTTTACTACTGGTGCTCAGTTTATCCATCTTCTCCGTCCTCCACTATAGTCCATAATCTCTGTCCTAAGCGATTCGGAACATTATTTAGAATGAACGTCATCCCATCTAGCACGCACCGTTCGTCGCCTTCGCATTCTTATTACATCGCTCTGAGTATCACACCGATGTATATACTAATACCGGAATCTTTGGGCTTGCTACCCTCTCCTCGCACCTACGACTACTATGATTGGACACTATTCCTGAATCCTGATGAACTAGCACTCAAGGTTGAGAATCTACTCTTCAGGTTCTTACATCTCATCTGTCTCTATATTCTATAGTACTAACATTCTACCGTCTCAGGAAAGCTATCAAGTCCGCAAGCTTTCACGACAACTCGTATGCAAGTGTTTCCGAAATGCGCTAACGACTCGCATTCAATACTACGATAGTCGAGCTTGCCAATATGGAAGGGATCCTTGCCGGCGGAGGGACTGGCAAAAGGGGGACGATGAATGCAAGGATCCAGTTACGCGAAATTGACCGACGCTGCCACGATACCCTCAGAATCCTCCGAACATACTGTTCTTCGATAACGGTGCAATCACTTTGGAGGCTTAACATCCTCTACTACGCATGATCCAGCATCCCATCGCGGTGAAGCCATTTACGCGTGGAGCTCCTCAACGCAAAGGGACGACGCGTGCATCACCACCTTTTGCTGCCATCTGCCGTGTAGCTCTCCTTCTCTTCTCGATTTCTCCTCTCCCTCCTCCATTTACCTCGATTCCATCGGCATTGCGTTGCAGCTTGCATGTCAAAGCACGTCTAGGATATATCCATAAGTGGTGATCAGGAGTCTTGAGAGCGACAAACATATTTCTCTACCGCAGAGGCACTACCTCGGTAATTGATACGAACACGATCTAAGATTTCGGTGTGGAACCTTCTTTTGCACCGATGTGGATGTCAGCCTGGTTTTTCTGGAGGAATCGGGTCTTGCGGCGTGCATTTTGCAGCCGATGAATGAACTGGTGGATTTGGCAGAAGGTGCTGGGTGGGAGGTGTGCATCGTTGAAAGTACGTGAGGCCCATCCATACGTCAAATTTGCCAATAACATGAAAAAGTCAATATTTGCCCGCAGTTGCTTCCCTGAAAACATCTTATCTCACTCTATCCCTCCGTCGAACGTGACTTTCGACTCCAGGATCTCACCGTCAGGCCAACAGAAATGAAGGCCGTTTTCCTGAATTCAGCAGCATCCTGTTTGAATGCCCGAACTCCGTCGTCACCTGGACCCTCCGCACTCTTATACATCCTCGAATAAAACTCAACACTCGACCGCTACCATGTGCATGAGAACAATGTTTGCAGTTTGGCAAAGACCAACGTGCACCGGATATGTCAGTATGAACGTCACATCGTCAGCACTTCAACGTCCAACCTCGACCTCCACTTTACGAACTATATCATTCATAAAAGTCCTTACCCAACGTAGCAAAGTCCTCGAGTTGGCATTCTCTCCGAATCCGGCTCTCCGACGTGGCACCTCTGACAACGACGGTGCCCACCTTTGCGAGCGGAGACTTCAAATAACCGAGGAAGTAGTGCCAGGTGCAAACGCTCGGCTTTCTCATTCGTCATGATGGGATCTCGCGGGTTACAACATACCTGCACGCACCAAAGCAACACGTCGCTTTTCCTCGACGCTGGAAATGCTCGGCCACTGCGTAAACCGCTCCAAGAGTTGAACATCGGTCCATTGCTGTTCACCCATGCCATCGTATGTAATCACCTTGCGACTCGTCGGTCCTGATGTTATTACAGATAGTGGATAAGTACCACCCGCGCCCGTTAGCCCGCCATCGTTCAAACGTTCAACTTCCTATCTGCTCGCGTCTCTTCGGCTCATGACTGGTCAAAATTTGAAAGTGGCTTTCATTTCATTCATGTAGTACGCAGAGGTAGAATAGCATGTTTACTATCTATTCTAATTACATCGCTCCTTTGTTGCTTTAAGGATCTCCTTTTGACATGTGATGAAGAGGAACATAGAATCGTTGACGTCTCAAAAGAAAGAGCCGCCCAGTCTCACCATGATCCATCAACAACTAGTAATTAGTGACATTCAGTGTGAAAAGTAAAGAAGATAAACTTGCAAAAGGGCCGAGGGGTAATGTCGACGGGCGAACTGGCGAATAAAGTGCCGCTGAGAGAACGCTGATGAAAGCCTAGGAAGTGCGAAGAACAAATCAAGAGAAGTGACAGGAATCAGGCAGCACAGAAAGACACCGACAAGCTAACAGACGGAATAAAGCTGGTAAATTCAATGTAGGGGAAATACAGGTAAACAGATACCCTGACGTGTACAGATGCAAGAAACACTCATTATCTCGACCCCTGTACAGCCCGATGAACTCTTTCCCTGCCTAATCCCCGTTCTATCCCTTCTAAAAAGAAGTTTCACCCACCACTATTCCCCTCCGCCCAACCCGAAGGAAACGAGACATTTACCGGCCACCGTTTGCTGCGTCGTCCCAAGTCATGATCTTCGTCTCTTTCATACGGCAAGTGGATGACGGATATCCGCGCTTTGGCGAGAAGCAGGTCGAGCGGTCTCCAGCTATCGAAGATGAAGTCTCTTCGCGACCCATGCAGGGCAAGCGTTGAATCCGACCCCTACGCGAATGACCTGCGAGGGTCCGCGAACCAGGTACGAAAATGCTTGGGCCGGCAACATGATTGTCGAGAAGAAATCTCAGGAAACGTGATGAAAGGCCGGTCATGGGTCATAAACAGACGTATAGGCGGTTGGTGGTGTAGGCGATGACGCTGCAGCTGCAGCTGCTGCTGAGGTGCTGCGACGGGAATTTGTCCTGGCGGGACTGTAACGGACACAGGTACGAGAAAGTAAAGATTATGAGAAGCAATCTATGGTTGGTACTACAATGAAAACGCGTCAACCTCAATGAAAAGAACAACAACCTAAGAAAAAAACCCACCTCGACTTCTAAACCCGCACGTCCAGCGGCAACCTTCCCAAAACTAGCGAGTCGTGCTTGAAGCTTTGATACCATCAAGCTCCCATGATGCCGTCTTCCAGTCATAGTTCTGGAGCAAGTCGTAGTTTCGAATGATAGGCAACATGATGAAGGGTAGCTCGACGATATTTCCGGAAGGAAGGGCCGGCGGTAAGATTGTCGCAGGTGCGATAAACGTCCAGTGAAGGCTGAGGTTTGGATCAATACAAGAGGTAAGTAAAGAGTTCTTGGGAACTATGCAGACGAGTGGGCAACGCACACACTGAACACGACATACCATCGACGTCCAACCCATGTGCTCAGAAACAGCCTGCATGCCGTTCGCTCCTTCTTCACCTCCAACTACAATGTCTCGTTCGACTTCTTTTGCCTCGCTCTCCGTAGGCGACTGCACGACGCCTCTCCCATCGACCGTCCCAGAAGATGCAGGGCTTTGCACATTTTCGATCTCCATACCGTGCTCTAGGGTCTCCGCCGGCTGCTCTTCCTGGTCTCTTCCATGAGCAGCAGCAAACGGTGAGCACGTCTGATCCTGAGATAGATGTAGAGTCAGATATCGAACGAGAATGACATGGAAAAGAAGAACGAAACACGAAAACTGTGGCACCTACCTCAAGAACGCATCTCCAAGTCAACCCATTCATCTGGCTCCCTTCAATTACCAGCCGAGACAGCGGCGGTTCCATAGAGCCTAAACGAATCGTCAATCCCATTTTCCGATTAAGATTCCTTCAGCGTACACGCTCGATACGGTCTGGCATTGCAAGGGTGCAATCTTGAACCAAGTTAAGCCCAAGTTCAATTCGACTATGTGGCTGGCCTGCCACTCGATTTTACGGGTCGCGAACGATCCCAGGGCTCTTTGACGCAAAATTGAACATCGATGTGCGAGTTGGTTATATGACAAGTGCGAGTAACGAATGGTTCAAGAAAGAGAGGAATCAAAGCTTCGGGCATCAGAATCAAGAAACCTCACCGAAAATAGTCACGTGCACCAGTACGATTGGCGCTTAAAGTTAAATTGCCGCGTCCCGGTGCCTTCGAGGAGACATTTCGCCAACTTTTTGCATACTACGCTAAGAAAAAGAATGACACTATAGAAGATACTTTCAGCTTCATCTATATATGAAACCACAATCTTTATCTTTCTCTCTTCACCATAGGTAGGGATTCGGGAACGTCCCGAACATCTTAGCGAACAGCAGAAACTGGGCGCTTGATAATATGCGGGGTCGGATGAATGTTCCAGCTACGAGATCACATCGTGGAGACTTATTCTTCCTATGCACTAAGTTGGAACCAAGGTCAGGTAATGATTATTGTGTAGGCCGTTATAAATGCAGATGGAACAATATTAATAATATATTACTTTTGGAACACAGCTTGAATAAGCTCTCATGGGAACTTGAACTTATAAGGTGAGGAATAGAACAAGCTATCTAGTTCTTCAAACGTCTTGGAGTCATTATACGGTGCCTCACTGTACTCGTACGGAAGCAAGTCCCTCCAAGGTTCTGGATTCTGGAATTCAGACCTCGTCGCCGCTGCCTGTTCAGTTGGAAGTCCTTGATAGATTTGCCAATCTTCGTCGGGATAGCGCAAAACTTCAAGTGATTGTGCGCTCCCATCGCCAAGGTCAGAAAATCTTGGGTAGTGCCTTACATCGGCAGGAGATAAGGTGTACGCGCCCAAATGGTTGCTACCACCCCAACCGGCAAAAGCGGCGTAAGTGGGGTACATGGCTGGCTGAAGTGCTACACCGTACCCCCAGGAACCGTTCTGAAAATGCACAAAATCTTCGTTGTAGGGCCATCCGTCTAGCTCATGTTGAAGGCTGGTATACGGCTGGATGGTTACCGTCTGCTCAGGCTGCTGCCTTTTCAAGCGAGTAGAAGTCGAAGAGTACGGGTGAGCAGACTCACGCGCCTTTCGCCTTCTATTCCCCGCTGGGAGACGGCTCGGTCCTGCGACCCTCTCCTCCTCAAGCTCTTCCACATAATCCGAATACTCGTCCTCCGCTTCCTTCACCTTCCTGCCCTTCTTCCTCGCGCCCTGCTTGGGCTGTGACCTCCCCTTCACTCCACTGCTCTTACCCGGTCGATACTGGTAGTCCGGGTACTTCATCATATGTTGATCTTTCTCCTCCTGCGCCTTATCTTCCCACAACTTTCTTTCTGACGCGTCCATCTGCTTCCACAACCTCGAAGCAACCTTCGATCTGACCCCCACTCTTCCCTGTGACGACACTATCCATCTCTCTTCCGACAAGTTCAAGAACTCTTTGCTTAGTGACATCCTGAAAATTAGGAAAGAGTTACGGGGTCGAGGAATATGAGGCTTCCCGTCTTCGTCAAATTTCTTTCCTCCCATTCTGAACGGTTAATGCTTTGGGAAGGGGTAGTGTCAAGAAAAGGGGAATGAGGAATGAGAGCTGAGAAATAAGGCCTTGAGGCCCTGCGCGTCGAGGCGAGAATGGTTTGTATAGTTCTCCAAAGACTGATTGCGTTGGCTTTTATACAAATTCGGTATTCAACAGCTTTGAAGAATGTCTCGTTTCCACGCTGTGGCATACCCAGAGACAATGCTACTTCTACAATGCACTGAATGAGCGGACCAGGGGGCGAGAGTCAATGCGCACTGTCCCAGGCCATTGAAATTCTCATTCGAGGAGTATTTCCTGGTGAACAATGACCTGACGGAATGGCATAATGTCGAATAGTTGAGCTCTGGAGACAAAATCGGGGGTATACAAACAGCTTTGTATGCTTCATCTTCTCACGCATTGTTGTTCTTTCTAACAAACCACATGTATTCAGCATAATCAATTAAGGTGGCTTTTACTAACTGCGCGACGTTGAAGGTACTGGTGTGTGTTGAGGCGCTCGCAAGCGCGAATTAACCACATATTTAAAACGTCCAACCTGCGCTCTATGACTGTTCACTTTGTTAACCTTCCTGATGCCTGAAGGATGAGTGGCACCGAAGTGGCACCGATTAGACGCGTTAAGCGCTTATTGCGAGCACATTGAAGCGGAGCATGAAATCAAGGCTCAGACGCTTACGGTGCCCATACGTATTTAAAATTGTACATAACTTTCGTCTTGACACTTATGCGAGGATGTACTTCCTCGTGAAAAAAACTCTACGTGACCCATATACCTCTCAAATACACATACACTACCAAGTGATATATGCAGAATCTCGACACTAGCTGCCTCGTACCGGTCTCCGAGTCGACTTCAACTGGTTACTGCACTCACTATCACTGTTGCGAGTGGAGTTCTTAATTGATTTTCGCCATATAGTTATGTATTACAGAATCATTTTACGTGTTAATCAAACTCCAGCAAGATTCCGCGGTACTGTCTCACCACATCATTTCTGTTCCGTCTTCACACTTTGTCCCCAACCCCCGTCAATTGTACTGGGTCTCCGAAGCCTTCAAAACCCTGCCCAAGTCGAGGCTGGTAACCGAGAACGGTGCATGCAGCCCTGCCGCTGCTCCGTTAAAGGTATCGCCTCCATAGATAAGCAGGTGGTCAGGCCGGTTGTCCAAGATCTCGACAGCGCGAGAGTACACGGCTCCAGCAGGAGTAGCATGCAGCTCCCACTTGGCGGGGTCTCCTCCAGCCTGGTTTGTAAAGACACCCATGTTGTCCGCATCGGACACGACAATCGTCCCAAGCTTTCCTCCGTACGGAGACCACGCGACGTATGGAGATGCATTTGGTGCAGTCTTGTTGTTGACTACCAAGGGGGTGTCCGGGTTCGAACCGAAGTCGAGAGGTGTGTCAGCCATGACATAGTAAACGGGGTAGTTGACGCCGTAGCTTGAGCTGTTCCCAATAGGACGCTCGTGAACGAGGATCCATTTGTTGATAGGTTTAATGAAAGCGATGTTGGTCATGCCGGGTCGCGCTTCGTAGAGGTCGTACGCCACGTCGTTAACAACAGGGCCCCAGTGGACCAGATCGGTCGACACTTGATGGCTGAGCTTCTGACCGTGCAGAGGGTCTCGCTGGTCGGAATAATAGGCGACGAGCGAGTTGTCGTACGGACTAAAAAGAGGTTCATTCGGTATGTAACGAGCATCGAATCGAATGTACGGCATACTCACAGGAATGTTGGTTCCCACACAGGTGTGGCGCCGTTCGTTGTATTGGCTCGACCACCGGTGGCAACGTTACTGACGAACTTCCAGGTTTTTGCACCATCCGTACTGGCGTACAGGTCAATGCGAGTGAAGTTGGGACCGAAAATGTTTCCTCCAGCGAGGATGGTTCCTTTCGGGAACCCTCCAAGCGGGAAAGTCAAGTGGGTGATAGCAGGTTGAGCAGTGAATCCTACGCCCGTTTGGGTCTCATGTAAGTCGGAGACATGAGTCCATGACGCTCCCCCATCCTTAGACGAGTAAATAGGAAAGTATGGTGGTGAAGGTCCCGAGTAGGCGGTAGTAGCGAGGATTGTCCCGTCTTCTAGCTGCGTAAAGCGTGGGTAGGTTACACTTTCTCTTCCGCTCGTCGTAAAGATAGTGTTGTTCGTGAAAAATCCCCACGGCTTAGGCTTCGAAGTTGAGGCGGAAAGGACGCCGGTAGCAAAAGACGCTAGGACGATAGCGATAGTGCACAACATATTCCACGGATGCGGTCTGTACGTTGGGATGGAACACCCTCCGTTCTTTCTATATACGTTTGTTGGACATAGAGTGTCTCCAAGAACGCGATCACGTTCACTACAAAGCGGAATAATATCGGTCAGATGAGGGGCGACCTACAGAGGATCCACATGCATCTGTACGACGGACTTTTGCAGGTCAAATGTCATTAACACGTTCTTGGTCATGCGCAAGGCCATTCCCGCCTTGGACTTGGTTTTTTGACATAACTTCTGAGTCAAGGGAAGCCAATGTGTTCTGTGGTGGTTGGAGTGGCGTTACGAACGACTACGTTAGGGAGCAAGAAGACCATTTTCTATTTTCGTTGCTGTAATGATTCTATATTTGTGCGCGGTGTGATTTAATATAGGCCCAATAAAATTCTTTCTCGGGAGACTTCCTCCACAGCAAAATAATTAACGGTCCGAGAATGTTACATGTTCGCGCCTGAGGAGGCGGTGCAAGGAACGAAGAGGACCGTACCATTTGCTCATGGTCACCAACGACCAGAAACCCGGGGATCTAGCGGTATATGCTAAACGTTTTACAATTCATTTCGCTAGCTACATATGTTTGTCTCGTCCCTTTGGAGCACGAATCTCCGAGTTATGCGACTGACTTTGCTATCAACAACACGTACATTATTTTTTGGACTAGCACCTCCTCCGCTGACGGGAATTCTTTAAGTTTTCAGTCCGGAAACACAGAAACACGTGATAGAAAGGATGATGATGATCAGGTACTAATCTCAGCGTCCCACGGAGATTGGCACCAACATACCGAGTTGGCTACTTACAGTCGTGATACATCTTCTAACTAGTGGGCCCGACCTCTATTGGCGCTTAAATCAAGCTTATGCCATGGTGGTGCTAGGCCGGTAGTTCTACTATGCGCCTTGGACTAGGACAGCACTCGAGATTTTGCTCGCAGTCGCAGGCAAATTAGAGTACATGCCTACGGTTAGTAATTTTTTGCATACGGATGGTGGTGGGCAATGTTAGAATGAGGTTCTGTGTCCCAGGAGTCCAGATTTTCGGAATCATTATTTCGCAGTATTTTGTATACTTTCCTAGGATTTCCAACGGTTCTGCTGTGATTTTAAGCGTACCATATCCTCACAGGTTCACTTTTCTTGAATTGAGCGTTGAGGAAGCCCGATCTTTAGCATGCTTTATCTACCAGTATTCAAAATTACACACGAATCGTATTACAATGTATTCTCACTATGTAAGTACTTTGCGTAAACTCTTTTCATCAGCCAGCCAGCGAGCACACCTTCCCAAACCAATTGTTCACAGGCACCCTCATGTCAGTAATCCTCCGCGTATCCCGTAATGTGGCAGGTCAGAGCGGTTTGTGAACGTCGGCGCGTTTCGCGAATCAGTTCGGACGCGTTAATTTAAGGACAACGTCACCGGGTAGGGAGCCGAGGTATTGATAGCATCATGCCGGCGTGTGATCCAATGATAGGGAATCAGATGCGCCCATGGGACCCGTGAAGACTGAAAGTTCTTCCTAGCTATTCAAAGGAGAACTAATATTGGGCCCTTACCCACATATACGGGCCTACTGCTCAGTTAAATGCTACAAAACGGCTCTCTCCGGAGACGCCGTCGTTTCAACTCATGCTCCTCACGCCTTGAAGGGCTTCATGGGTGTGCTCCATAGCTAAAACCAGATTCTTTGAATACACCGGAGGTTCGGCCTTCGGGCATTCGTATCGTCACATGGCATTCGTCACTTAGCACTTCGATTCCTTCATCGGCTTCAAACATCCCCGACATCCCAGGAATGAAACGTTTAGCCAGAACATGGGTATAACGTTCCCAAAACGACTTCTCAGACCCGCACAGACTGTAATGAAAACCTTAAAGGATGACGTCCCAAGAGACAGGACCTTTGTAGAGTCAACCATAAGGCCTATTCCGCATCATACAGCCATGCTGCGCACAACTGCACCCGAATCTCGTGAGACTGATCTACATGACGTGCCCAATTTTCCATCACAGGCGCCAATCAGCGTCGGCTAAAGAATGGTTCCAGTGAAATATAACCTTGTGTAACGACAGTGTCATGGACTGCCATAAAGAAGCCTCTCAAGGTTCTTGCGACATGCTTGCGATCAGCTTCCGTCCCCAGCAATATACCCATTTCCAGCCTGACGTTCCCGCTGTCCATGTGATGGTTAGAAGAGTCTTGCGACTTTGTCCATGAACGTTGAACGCCCCGGGACTCAGGACAGACAGGTATCGTAAATGACTGGATTCCATCGATGCAGCGCGCTTTCTCCCAATATGCCCTCACTCAATGCCAAGCCAAGTAGAGCCATAGGCGTACTTTAAATGAATGATTTCCTGATTGTGGGACGAGAATCAACGTCCCAAGATCACGACATCATTCTACCATGTGTGAGACAGTGCTCTATCTTTAGAAAGTCTAAAAGCACACTCTTTCAATTCTCCCCTTTCGGATAGGATCATGATGACTGTGGGTATGCACTGGATGAGCGTGAAATTCGCCTACTTGCTGCTACCATACCGTCGATTCAAAGATCGAGTCGCCGCTCTAATACGCCGCAGGCCTTGCGCGCGCGAACACGCTCTGTAACGACTGTGTTTATTTCTAGAATGACATGAAGGGAACAGATGCGCCTGATGTGCTGATGCTGTTCTGGACAGGCACTCCTGGACGCCCCAAGTGCGCTCTGAACATTGACAAGCGACTGATATCTCCGTGCCACGGATGATGCTACTCTATCACAGCGGCCCTTGCTGTGCCAAGTGACAGATTCCCTGAAAGAGACGACATCGTTACAATATAGTAGAGATAACTTCAACAGAGCTTTATCGTTATGAGTGACCATTTATGGTCGATTTTCAATTAAATAGAAGGTCACAATCCTGTGCTATAATGCGACCCCAGAATTTATACCCTGCAAGAATGACGGTTCGTATTAGCCAGACGTACTTCTCTCCTCAAACGGATTGGGCCAGCTAAGAAACGCACCAAGTTGCTGGGATCCGGGGTACTTACTGACTAACATTACTTCGTCCACGGAGAACCGTGTACTTCGAGCAACGATCCTTTTACGCTTAGCCTATGACATATATGTAGTGCAAGCGCTGAGGTTATCAGAGCGCTAAAGTGTACATTTAAAGATATGATAGACTGATTATCTGATTCACTCAAATATAACGAGAAAGGATGGGATCAAAGAAAGGAACTCTCAGCAGCCTGTCGATGATGCATCGCGTTCCAAATGACACCCCTCTCTCTCCTCCGACTCGGCGCTCGAACGAATCAAGGACACTGAGAATGGAATCATCATTCCATGTGCCTTCATAAACTCAAAGACCCAGACTCCAATACGTAATGGCGCACACCGATAAGCAGAGCAGTGGCGGTGGGAAGCACTTCAAGCACACCATAACACCCTTCCGGAATCCGGAGCATGCGGTGGCAGGAGCGAGAAGACGAAGAACCTGAATGTATAGACTGCGTCTGCGTAAACTAGCTAGCTACATGTAAGTATGCAATATCCATTAACGCACTAGCAGTGCCTCAAGGAGCTTTCATACGCCGAGGCCTTACCAAATCGCAAGTCCCCAAACCTTGAGCTTCGTTGACTAGTAGCGAACGCACGCACACCATTCCACGAAACGCACGCATACGTCTCCCATCCGCAACGGACTCTGTGTACCCGGCCTGAGGTTACCCTCACGAAACACCGGTATGTTATTCTGTGTAACAGAAGCACTCTCTTCTCCCGCATGACCACAAAGACACACACACGGTCATCATCCATTCATTCAATTACATATACTGATCCAGGTCCCTGGGCCGGGTCAAAAGGCCCCATCCCCCATCTGATTCTAGGCGGATCAAAAATCACCCATGCCTTGAAATCAACCTTCGATCAGGGAAAGAAAACCCACACGCGCACTCTCAGAGGGGTTACGACATCCATCACGACAGACGTCGGGGAAATCGTGGCCAGAACGCGGTTGGCTGCTAGCTTTATACACACACCACCACGCAGCTTAGAAGGGCTTATTTTGTTCTTCACAGCACATTTTCAGAGCACCCCTACATACTTGCGCCGTCATCCTTGTTTACCTCCCTTTGTCTTCTCCGACAACCGAACGAGTGGCTCGTCTCTCGAAAATGAATAGGAACGGTTTGCTTCCTTCCAGCACTAGTAAGCGAACCACGCGCGTCTCGGCTACGCACACGTATTTACAGCCAACTGCTTCCGAACACGAACGTACAAGTAACAGCAGCTGAGGACTGCCAGACTTCATGAACAAGGTAAAGGAGAGCTCAGCAACGCACAAGCCCCAGCGTAGGTAAAGTGGGTGGAAGAAACCAAAAATCCCAACGCCTCGCCAGGAAGAATCCGCATAAACGGCCCGTCCTCCATTCGAGTATCGAATGGAAATTCGAAATAAGGTACGGACTCGTAAAGATAGGCACTGAGAACGACGCTCTGTAAATAAGCCAAACACGACCTTGAATTGACTGGGCTCCCAGCCATACGCGTCCGTCGTTGAAAAATGAGAAACTGTCTAGCAGATTATCGTATCACCAAGTCGAGTTGTCGAAAAAAAAGCATAATGTGAAGGATGTCAAGCACAGAGTGGACTGTAAACCTAACCATCTAACACCACAAAGAAGCCTTCATTAGCCCACAAAAACACTTCATAAAGAAGCGCACTTATAACCGTAATAAACAGCGCTCTGGGCTTCCCGAATTACTTCGTCAGTAACTTCCATTTTCCAGGACCCATTACCAGAGAAACCAAGCCTCCCAAGTCCGAGTCGTAGCCGACGTATCCTGCGAGGGGCGTAACGCACTCACCAACCGAGGACGAGCCAATGTCAACTTTTCTCCGAGTCTGCTAGGGTTCACGAACACAGCCTAGAAGCCCAGACTTTGAGAATGAAGGGGCCGTAAGTAAGAACGATACAATAAGTACTTGATAAGTACATGTGCCTGGCTCCGAACCAACTCGTTAGCCAGCCAGCCAACTTGAACTAGTAGCGGAATTAATCAAGCATTTAGTAGAAAACCTCGCTAATACGATGAATAGCCCATCCGCCGCACTTTCAATAATTCTTCATCCAAACACAAAACCAGGCGAACACCGGGAAGAAGAGAGAAAGAAAAAACACAACTCATGGTCATCTAAGCAGTCTCGCGGCCCAAATGTATCTGCCTATCGTTCACCTTGAATCCTGCAGCGAAAACCAAAAGAATTAGCCTGGCGGCCAGAGAGCACAACGCACCCGCACCCAAAACCGGTAGCGGAATCAACTTGCATCAAGTAGAAAACGTCGCTATTATAATAAATTCCCAATGTACACGTTGAGCCCATCTAGGACCGCACTTCGAATCATCCTTCATACAGAAACAAATCAGGAGAACATGTACAAGCGGAAGAAGATTTTTCTCGAAAAAAATCATGGTCACCTAGTGTCGCGGTCCAGATGTATCTTCCTATCGTTAACGCTTGAATCTAGCATCCACGCGCACGAAAATCAAAAAGGATCACCCCAGCCACTGAGTACAACACACTTGCACCCGTCGCTATACGAGAGATACGCAGCGCGGAGCGAATGGGCAAACCTATAGTCACTTACTCTTGCGCCGAACCAACTTCTGCCGAAATACATCCTGCCCATTTTTCACGCAGTCCAGACGCCACACTACTAATCAAAGAAATCAGCCAGGAGAACATAACACTCTTCAAGCTACACAGCCTGCACCGCATCTTTGAGCGAATTCAGGCGCATGCAAGGACCGAACGAGCTCCCAGTGGTCAAGTAAATGCCACTGTCACTGCGTATAATCAATCCATATGAAAGTACTCAACTGGGCTCCAGAAACAATCAAACTTTCAAGATTCGCTTCAGATCCGCCAATCCTCTGACGCAGTGGTGTACATACCACGACGACAAGAAAACCCACAAAAAGCACCATCTTAAACCACAAAAAAGTGCATACCCACACCCCAACTAAAAGCAACACCATTCATTCAGCCAGTCACTCAACGAGAGGGATATGAAAAAGCAGTAGCATCATAGTATAGTTTAAATAATCATCACTGAGCGAAGCGAAACGAGAAGAGAAAAGAGAAAGGGAAAGAAGAACTATCAGACGAAACAAAACGCGAAAGAAACACAGGCAGCAGTAAGGAAAAAGAAAGGAAAAAGAAAAAAAAATAGTGGCATAAGAATAATCAACAACCAAGGTCAGTAACTAAAATTCAACTAAGTAAGTACGCAAAGAGGAAGAAGAAAAGGAGTATCGTATCATATACTAAGGAAAAAGTACGTTCGAGCAAGTAAAATAGCACCACCCCTCTCCAACTCCATTCTCCGGAACACAGACGAGAAACGATAAGAAACAAATCCATTTTAGTCGATCCAAAGGCCACCGAAGGGACGATAGCAGACATACGGACGACGACAGGCGGCGGCGGGAAAAAGTTCAGCGAAGCAGCAGTACCGACGAGCAGAACATGGACGGGAATAAGACCAAGGACGGGAATAGGAACAACGATGGGAGGAAGCGAAGTGAAGCTGCATGGTGAGGAAGAGGCGAAGGTCTTTGCATTGGACGACGACGACGACGACGACGACCCTCCTCTTCAATCAAGCAGTCGCCTCCCTAGCTTCCGTTTTCTGCCCCTCGTCCTGGAGAGGACTATTCTCCCTCCTATACTCCCTCTGTTCATGTTTCTTCGAACCAGGCGAGCCACCTGTCGTCCTCGGTTCCCTATCCGCTTCCCTATCCCTATCCCTATCCCTATCCCTCTCTCTTTCCCTGCTCTCCCCGTTCGCAGAATTCGACGAAAACTCATCCTGGGCATACCTCGACCTAGGCGAGCTCTCCTCTCCATTCACAGAAGGAGCAGCAGGCTTCGGACTATGTTCCGACACAGTAGTCCTCCGGGCAGCCAACTGCGGCGTGCCCGAGGCCGAGTTCGACGTCGAGTTCGGGTTTGAATGGGAGTTCGAGTGGGAGCTATTCCCATTGCTCTGACTGTTGTTGGCACTCTCGTTGTTGCTCGCCGCCGAGCTTCCATTGCTATGTCCATTGACAGCAGCAGGCGCATGGTGTTCATGCCACTGCATCTGGTGCTGCTGCTGCTGATGCCCATGATGCTGCTGAGGATGATAATCCCCCGGAGCGCTCAACGGCGTAATCTGCTGGTGGTGGTACTGATACTGTGCAGGAGGCGGCGGCGGCCCACTCGAAATAGGTGGGAGCTGGTTATGCCCTCCAGCATGGTGCTGCTGCTGCTGATGATGAGCGCTGCTCGGGGGCGTCCTGCCCCTGGCAGCAGCCGCGAGCGGTCCTCGCTTGTGCGGGAACTGGTCCGGTCTAGGACGGGAATGCGTGCGTTCAAACAAGCCGCATTTATTACACAACTAATAAAAAAAATTCATTAAAACCAAAATTTCAAATTCATTTGTATCCACGTACCACTTTTCCAGGGCTCAAATTCGACCGGCGCCAAGTGGAAGTATCCGTCGTGCAGCAGTTGAAGCACCGTCTCCTGATTCCCTCGGTGAGCTTCGTCGCCGCATCGTCCGTGAGCACAGTCGGCACTGGCGGGGGCTGGCTGCCCGGAATGGGGTACCTCGAGTCATACATCGCCGGGTGGTGCTGCATTGGCGGCATAGGCGAAAATGGGAGGCCGGAGGGGGTCTGGTACGCCCTCTGGTCGTGGTGTGGGTGCAGCGAAGGTGGTGGGGGTGGGTGGTGGTGTGCGTGCGGGTGGTGGTGCGGGTGTGGGTCGTACCGATGGTCAAAGTGGGGAGGCGGGGGAGCGTACATATACCCGGGATGGTGGGATGCCATCTGCTCAGGACGTGGGTAGTGTCTGTTGGCTGATGGCATCATGGGCGGATCGTTGTAGGTGCTGTTGTTGTACACGGCAGCAGGGGGTGGCATTGGTGGGGATCTGCGTATCTGAGGTGTCGAATTTGAGGAGCGGTCTGCAGACACGACAGATGGAGAGGGTGAGTTGGACATTGTTGTGATGGGAGGTGGTGGTGAGTGTCGCCTCCTGGATGAGAAGAGAGTGTGAGGAGAGTGAAAGTGAGAAAGGGAATCGACGAACGGGGAAGCCATGGGTTGATGGTCAGGTTCGTCTGTTCTTTTATCAGGCTGCGACAATTAGCGTGAATCTGTTAGTGAAGAGGAGGACATACTGAGCGCAAGGCTGGGTCAATGACGGCGTCGTGATCTGTCTTCTGATGCTGTTTGCTATTTGATGATCACTACGTTTGAGAAATCAAGCCAGTCGTATTTAAACAACAACTCACCCGCCAAACATCGCCATTCAATCAATTTTCGAACCAACCTTTCAACAAAACGAAACCAGCCCACTCCTCTTTTTTTCACACTCCGACAAGCCGAACCACTGCCGCTCGGTCCGGCCTGCCCCTCTTTCGTCTTACTCTTCTCGTCCATTGCCACCCAACCTTCACCGGATCGGCCACCTTATCACTGCGACCCTGACATCTCAGATCCCCTTGTATTCTCCCTCTCATCCCAGTCTCCTATGCCCACTGTGGCTAGCTGCCACCGAATCTCTATACTTAGTATCCTTCTCCCTCTGACAAATACCCCGGTGCCCTCTCCCTGTTCCTTAAAAAGACACACGCGAGTCGAATCTAGATTCACCCATACAAAAACGAAAATCATTTCCCGTTCTAGTCTATCTAGATTCGCTAGTTCGTTCGCTCTTTCCTCCTCTCGCTCGTCTCATCCCTCTGTACGGCCTCGTCCAACTGATATTGATTATCGCTGTAAACTAAACTATAATGCCAATCCTATGCTCCCCCCAACGCCCTCCTCAGCTGTCCATGATCTCCACCACCGACATCATTATCATCAAAGAAGTCGCTCTGTCTACCCAAAGCGCGAGCACTCATCACCCTGATTTCTGATACACCATCCTTCATCATATCATATCATCAGTCACATCTCACAGAACAACACTCCCAGCTCGTTCAAGGTCCCCATTCAGCCGCGAACGCAACATAGCTACCAAACTTCTTCGAACTAAAACAAGGACTTGAGCCACGAACCACGAACCGTTCACGAACTAGAAAATTGCACTTTTCTGTTTCCACCAAACTCCTATACACAGGTACCCACAAATTCAAAGCTGACCCCTCCATTTTCTCATCTCCATCTCAATTCTCGCCAGCCTATTTCCATCCAAGCTGCGGTCCACCCACTCGCCTCACCTCATCTCGTATCTTCGCAGTAGCTGCCGCTCTTCTTCGAATCTCATTTCTCCACTCATCGTCGCTTGCACCTCCACATCGTCTAGCAAACATACTAGCATTGCTTGCTCCCATCTCAGCCGCCCGCTGGCTACAGCGTCGCCGTTTGCTATCATCCTTTCCTTCTTTTTTCGTTTTCTCTTTCCTTCTTTACCTCCCTTCTCTACCTCTTCAAAATCTCCCAGCTAAACTATCGATGAACCCTACTGAGTGGTGACACCGCAGCACCGCAGGTCAAGACCAGAGCCGACTAACCCTTGCTCGCACCACAGGGCAATGCCAGAGCGAAGCGAAAACGAAAATCAATCCGAATGGCACCTCTCACTCGCTCGCACTGCCATCCTCCCAAACGCTCAACCTAATTCAGGCCCACAACGCTCTGAGCCCACCTGCACCACTGCTTCATAATAGCATGTAAACACCTCCCTAACCTAACCTGCTGCGCTTCTTTTCTTATTCTTCTTCATCTTCTTATTAACAATAAGCCCAACGCTTCTCTTTCTCCATCGAATTTCTCAAAATACGAGGAGTACAGCTGCGGCCCAATGTAGGTCATCCGCATCCGACGTCTTTCACTCCTGCAATTCGTCTTCGCCACCGTATCGACCGACTTCACACCGCCACGCACTCCAGTTTCCGAGCATGATCGAGGGATGACTCGATGGTGCCCAATAAATCGTTCTTGCACGCCACACCGCGCGTTGAGTCCAGCCTCCTGGTATGTACGACTATTGCTCCTCCTCCTCTCATCGCTCTTCTTCACCGTCATCGTATTCAAAAACAGAAGTAAGTACACCGCGTCCTCTTAGTAAATCCAAGTACACTCGTATCCTACGTACCCTGTATTATTTTACAACCACGCATTCAATTAATAATACACACCCGACTTCTCCGAGTCCCCAGCTCCCCGGGATCCGGGGAGCGAGAGCCAGCCTAGCGTCGCCTTCTTTCCAACCTTCCTTCCTCGCTTCCTTCTTCAATATTCCAACCTTCCACGAGTCCTTCCTCGCTTCCTTCCTTCTTCCATGGATCATCCATCACCATGCCCCATCAGATGCTCTCGATTCTTATCCATCACCCCATCACCAACCAACCAACCAACCAACCATGCGAATGGAAGTCGTCTTCGTCTTCCACAGCAGTTCAAACTCGTTCTTCTACTGATCCATCCACCTGCCCGATTAGGCTAGATGTGTGTGTGGTTCGGCTTCATCCCCCAATTCGATCTTATTTTCGTCGGGAATTATTTCAGAGAATCGTGAGCTACTACTAGAGCATGAGAAAGTGCAGTAAATAAAAGTATAAATACCACTCGCTAGCAAACGGTATCGATACTAAGTAGTAGCCCCGTCCAAACACAAATTTTACGAGGCGACAAGACAGGTTCCACGCAGTCCATGGAATAATCATAATGGATACAATACCTGCCGACCCCGCTGCAGAACAACGCTCCCCTCCACCGGCAGTCCCACGACACACCACCTGCACCTCGAAAAAAAAAATTCTTTGAACTTTCATTCTCCGAGATCGCACTGTAGTCCGGAACAAACTAAGAATTTAGACAAGCGCTCAAGCGCTCACGATCAACTTGGGATAAATACTACAACCCACCCAATGACCAACCCTCCGTTTCCTTCTTCCAAAACCCACGCCTGACATGAAATAGGACCCGCGACTGAGTAGCACGTACGTACGTACATTGACACTAAGCACCCTACTCTACCATACACAGTCACTACACTCTCACGTTCCACGGTGACAACAACGATCCCTCAGTAGCCGATAAGTAGAACATGTATATACCTAATTATTCACCCAAATTCCCACCCACGACGTAAAGAAAAAACTTGCACGAGCGCCCAGCGCCCGTAAAGCAATGTGGTACTATGTATGTAATGACAGAGCTTCTGAGCGCCCGGCGCTCTCCAATGACTTATTTTCCGATCACTCCTCCCTCCGTGTCCGTGTCTCCCTCACCCCAGCACCCTCTCTTTCCTCCTTAAGAGTTAAGACTTTTCTTGACTGGTACCACTCCTCTCCAAATGTCATGCCGATAACTAAAACGGAACATAGGAATACCACCTTCCTTTTATGTATACTGATAATTGATCGCTCCTAAGTACTTCGCCACTGACGCCACCATTGGGCTCTGACAGGACCCTCCCTCCCTCCCACTCCCGTTCCCTGAAATTCAATGAATTTTGGAGTCTAGAAGCTTCAAAATTTAACGTCGTACTCCAGCGCCAAAGCCTCGGGACCATAGGTGCTGAAAGCACATGCTCATTAGGCCTGGAGCATACGCCCGTCAATTATAATTTCTGACTCAGGTACACATTCATTTACTCACTCAATAACTGCAGTATAGGATTTGTATGCATGTTACGTGTCTAAACAGCTTCACATGTGCTCGAGTACGTACGCCTTATCATCCTTCCCGCGGCATACGCGCACGCGATGATCTCGGTGATGAGATCATCGCGACCCTGAGCTGAGTGAGACCCCCTCTCAAATTGGCACTCGTCCTACCAGTGCGAGCCAAAGTACTAAGGAGTTACCTATGTTGCTTACAACGCATAGAGAAACAGTGCCTATCTTACTACCTGTTTCGCGACCATCCTACTCAAATAAATTCGTCCTCTTTCCCCGCTCACGTCCTTCTTTACCTCACTTAGATTACCAACCTCTCACCTCGTCTTACAAACGACCAGTGCTGACTCACCGACCAACGTTCCAGACTCCTCACACTCACAAGATACGCACTCCCACCTACAGACTTACGTACAACGTTAACCATCAGACGCACTTCCCTTCTTTCTCTTGAGTCCTCCACTCAAAGCTACCATTCGATTCGGAACGTCCTCAATGCCATGCTCATGCACCAGAAGCCAATGACTCTGCGTTCTTAATTAAGCCTAAACTTCAACCTACGCATCACCTCCCTCCGTATGAGTAATGCTAATTACCCTTCACTCTTCGAAACTCCGTCAGCATAGCTAGCCGTCTTCCTCAGACGAAGTCTCCTCTCCCTCCCGGAACGGCTCCTCCGCAAATCCGGGTCATATACTCCATACTTTACACAACGGTTATGCAGCGCTTTTTACATGTATGAGTCAGTCGAATGTAAAGAGTTACGAGTCGCGGCTTGTAACGGGCCCTACAGCTCCCCAACAGGGGTCCGCGCGGCTCGAAACTCGACTTGACTCTTTAGAAATTTGAACCAACTGGCAACGCCCCCAATACCGTTCCATTCGCTCTCCTTATCCGCTACCTACCTTCTCCGCTACTCATAGAATCCGTAACGGAGCAATAAAGTGGATAAAAATCTCCTCAGTACCGTCACCAACCCCACACGCAGCATCCCAAACGCAACCGCAAGTCGGTCGAATACAAAGCTGTGCGTTCGAACTTCGTTCATCCTTCACCTCTCTTCTTCCAAACCATTTTCCAAACCACCTTCCAAAAGGATATATTCTCTAAAGAGTGAAAGGGCTTACATTGCAGGAGTAAACGGAAACAAACACACGTCAACGCAAGAGCCTGGTGCGCACAGGCTAGCTACTTTGATAAAAATCCCCTGATCCCATATCAACCCCACGGTCCGCCAGTTCGCAGCAGCACCCCACGTGGAATTATATCACATCAAATGCGCCGCTGCAAGCACGGCAGTGCATAATACGGGGGGCAGGTACGCACTGGTTTGAATATTAGGGGAAGGATCGCTTCTCCTGATTCACTTGCTCTGCGTTTTGCTCTGTCCGGGAACGATAAGATGCACTATCACTTTACTCGTATTATGTACCATGTACCCGCATCGAAGCACCCCTCCACAATCTCACGACATGTAGAACGGCCGGCGTACGAATTGAACGCAAAACCTGTGTCCGGCGACCCGTCGTACGTGTATGTTCTCATGGGACTTCAAGTTCCCACTCTGGAGTACTTAATACGAACTCAACGAAAACAACGACCACACGCCCACGCCCACGCTCAACCTCCAGGCCGTGCGTCATGCGTCGCCCAAACATATATCAATATCTAAAACCAAAAAAGCGATTCGAGGGGGAGCATAGTAAATTACTCTGATGTGATATCAGTTCATATCATCAGTCCAATGAAGACGTCTTCTTTTTATAACCTAGGGCTATACACCTATATCCCAAAAATACCCCAAGTTCAGCGAAAATGCTCCCATGATCCCTGATCCCCTAAAAGACCCAAGAGACAGAATAAGACAGATACTTTGATTAGCAAAGGGCGGCGCAAACTTGTAACCATCTCACCATATCTTCCATCAGATGGGCGCGCTAACTTTAGGTATCGCGGAACATATCATATGATATCCACGGCTGCGTACGTCGCTCGACACTCGAAATGGGCAATAAACCTTACCCCCCTCAGCCAACCAACAAACGAACGACATCAATTCGTATCCGATGCCCGAGTCTAACTGACTTCCATCTGACTTCGAACCGTGCGTTGCTGTGATGACCAATCATGCCGATGCTTCTGTTTGCCTCAGGCCGTACTCTTTCCAGTGAGGAGTACATGTCATGCAATCACTACAAAGCGGACTTACGACGAATGCAGGCCGCTCGGTGCCAACATATGTATGTTAGACGTCGCAGTTACGCCTAGATTCTTCACGTATGTACCTGTCTCCACTGTCCATCCAGGACCGGGGATTAGATTCGTAGCACATCTCGTAAATGACGTTAATTACTTGTCCCCTATAGTCGCCGTTCCTCCGAACATGATGGCCGACATACGATAAGCGAGCAGCTTACCGTCCAGTATTTTCCTCGTAAGGCCGGTATGTTACTCGTTAGTTCCTATTTCAAGATACGACCCCTCTACTTGTTCCGTTGCCACTGTAATAATATCATTCAATTCCTGGGAGTAGAACCCTAGAGATGTATTCATTTGTTTAACAGCAATTTCCCGACATTATCGTGCTTTAGAGCGTGGGTACCACATTTATAATAGACTCGCAGATCTGCAACACATCAAATGAAACCCCAGGCCAACCACGTCTCCCACTGATGGCGTATGTGATCTCGAGACATACGCTGTGCCCCTTTCTGACTGTGCTTTAATACCTTCTGATCTGGCAACTGATTTGGCACAGGAAGTAATAAAGCACACAGGCGCACGCCCGACCAAAAATATCAGCAATTGCTCAAAGCTCGAAAAAACTTGAAACTCCAAACTGACCGTCCATTGGTTGCGACCCAGACAAATGTGGGAACCTAACGCCATTCCCTGTGACTCTTCTTCTCCTGGACGACAGGCGTGCAATGGCGGGACAGCATGGTTTGTGATTGCATCATCAAACCGGTCGAACCGCACTTTGAATCAGGCGAAATAACGCTTCTCCGGTATAAAAGGTATTTTTTCCACTTCCTTGAAGCCCATCATGAAGGAGTGCCATGCCGACTTCGAGATTGATCCTTCCGATGATGGCGCTGGACGGCAGGATTGCAGCCGCATCATGTTACGACCACGGTGATAGTTCAAGACGCCAGCCGTCGAGTAGCGAGTTGCCAGCGTCTAAATAAGATATCTAAGCACATCGTTGCTGAAGGTTTGGTTATCACGGCTCAATGCACCCCTAGTAGATACATGCATGACTGGTGCATATCCAACGCCAGCTAATTCCGTATCGCACAAATATGTTTCAAAGCCTTGTTGCCCGTCCAAGATGATATTTTATTAATAACGACGCAAGATTAACTTGCACAGTCGGCCGTGTAGCCAATCTGAAGTGTGAATATACCCCAAACCTTGGCCTCTAGCAGGTTCGCCGCGACCCCGAGAGAGCTGCCGTATCGTTGGGAGAAAACATAAATCAGTCTCGTTACGGAGCAGGCTGATGTTTTCCGACAGCTGCGGCATATGTGTCGTGCTGAACTATTCCTGTGGTCGCCAGAAGACGTTGGTGCTCTTGACATTCAGGGACTCAGTGTGCTTCTTGAACGTTTTGGGAGCTTCTTACTCGTTGAACCTCTGACGCAACCCGCGCTGTCTGGACAGCGAACCACTAGGAGTATGTAGCAAAGATTATTCGGCCCTTCGTGTACGGGGGAAAGTCGTAGCGGGAGCTTAGTAATGGTTTTAGACCACGATACGCTTGGAAACCGTCATACCATGTCAAAAAGCTGGCAATAACCGGTGGTTTGTTTGATTTTTTCTAATGACCGAAGCTAGAAGTAGGCTCTCAAAGATACATATGGCGGTAATGAGCGAGCAGATAAACCAGCATGAGCTCAGTTATATCTTCTTAAACCATCGCACTTGCAGGCTGCCACTCCTATTCGTTTCCCTGAGTCCCGGGATAAGTACACCATTTTGAGGTAGAAAAGTAACCCCCTGCGTGATTTACTTAATGATTGGCATTATTGCCCGCCGGCGATTGCGACGCATCATTCAATGTCTTATGTGACATATTCCCTCCGTATCCATTGACACGGCTTTATCAAATTCCAGCCCACCATTTATCTCCATTATCATCCTTTGTTATTCCGTTGCTCCCCGCTATCTTACCTTTGACTCTGTTTTATCTGTCCTAAGGATGCTGAAACCTATCATTTTCTTCGTCATGAGCAGGCGCAACCACCAGTGTCAGGGGTCACTTATGCGAACTAGAATGGCTTGGAGCAGGATACATGCAGACCTCTTGAACCAAACTGGGCTGGAACAAACAGTGATTTTCTCGGCCAGAGAAAATTTGGGTTGTTAATTGTATTCCGCGCATTATTCCGAACCATTGTTACATCATACAATGAGTCTGTCTATTGAGTTCGACATATTTAGATCCTATTGAGGCATTGTACGCTCAGATTTTAATTTTGAAACCAATTGAATTCGTATTGCTGCTCGTACAATGTCCCTTTGTACCACCAGACCAGGGCCACTGACGCCTCATTGTATCATTTGGCCCGGCACGTATCTCGGCAATCAAATAGAAAATAAGCGATAAGCGCCTAAGCGCCAAGACGCAAACAATGCATTGACCGCGCATTGACGCATTGTCGAGCGTTCAACGCTTGGGTGGCACAATTCCTCAACTTTCCGCTATAAAATGCTCGCTAAAGTGTGTTTCTCACCTCTCATCCAAGTTCTGTTCCCCACGTAAAACCTGTTAGAAATCTTCAACATCATGTCGCAACCTACTAGCACCACCTCTGGCGTTGAACTTGACATTCCTCCTAACCACTGGATGTACTCTTGCCCACCCAGCTTCCTTCATAAAGCTCTCACTTTCAGGTACATCCTGCATCACATACCAGAATCAGAAGCCTCGTCTGAGTCAGGCATGCAGACCATCCACAAGTCCTTCAACAACGCCCTCACCTCTCTTCGGCTTACCGACTACGATCTCCGTTTACTTGTATCTGCTCTTCGCTTCTTTGGATTTCCTATGGAGAAAGTCCTTGCGTATTATAACGTCAATGAGGAAACTCGTTGTGTACGATGTGGCATTACGTTTGTGCCTAAGGACAACAACGCTTCGGCCTGCCGCGCTATGGGAATGTCAGTGCCCTCTTTCCATGTAACTCCAAAGGAAATTGTCCCGGTTCCTGCGGGTGCACAACACCGCTATGCACCTGCCCCGAAGTCCATTCTTAGGTCAGGTAGAGAGCAGCCTCCAGTGGACATGGACCGCCCAAAGCCTAAACCACTCTCAGCACTCCGCGAAGAGACCTTCTCCGCTGCCCAATCCTCGTTCGAAGAAGCTGAACAGTTGAACTACTTTTTCCGGAACAACACTCTTCAATCTCTCGAAATGACTGTCGCCAAGCGTATCTGGCGCACCTCGGGCCCTGTGATCGAAGAAGAAATCAGTCAGCACCTTGATACCCTCCTCCGTACATTCGAATCAATGGGATTGAAGTCTGTTCCTGGAGGCGACGTTGAAAGACTTCGTACGAACAGAAACTGTGCCAGGTGTAATAAGGTTTATAAGGAGATTGAGAATGGGCTCAGAGCGTGTGATCTTTCTTCGAGCGGAAATGGGGAGGTGTTGAAGAAGAGCTACGGCGTTGAGTTGATCTCTCGGCATACCCAAGTTCTTCATCCAATCCGGAATGTGCCTGCTACTCCTACGCGCGACACGGCTAGTCCATCTGTGGTTGTAAAGCAAGAGGATATTCCTGACTATAACATTCTTACGGCTCCCAGCTCGCCCGTCACTCCTGCTAGGAAAGCAGGGCGTCTTCCTCCAAGGCGCGGTATTCCCGGAACAAGCACACAACCACCTTCTCCATCGCCTCTGCGCCAAGAGTGTGTCTCTGTCCAGCCTCCGAGACCCTCGGATCCTAGGCTCGCCCACCTGCCAGCTGGACATCCTAGGAGGAGGGACATAGATACGATGCCTGTGAACGCCTCTCCTCCCTCCTATACCGTTAGTGACCCCAGGACACCCACGACGCCCTCACGGTCTTCTGCTTCGCATCGCACACCTGGCAGCGGCTCCATTCCAAGTACTCCTCCACCATACTCCAAGACGGATGCAGTTGTTACCGCAGTCAAACGCCAAATGGAGCTTCTCGCAAGTCCAATGTCCATTAGCTCTCCATCCCGGGATTACAAGCATTCGTATAGTGCTGAAGAGCACGTTACTCGTACTCCAGGAAGGACTTACAGCCCAGAGGATTACGTTCCGCGGACGCCCGACGCGCGAAGGGAGCGCCATGCATCGTACAGGCACAGCTCCCGTACACCTTCCACCTCAACCTCAGGCCCTTCAGATTCACCTCGGGAATCACGTCATGGTCATCATACGGAGAGAGGACGCCACCCATATTCACAAGCTGAGCGACCTACAGTCATTAGGCGCCCCGCCCTTCCTATTCAGCCCATGCTCGCTCCGGAGTCTTTCGCTCCTCCACAAACTTTCCGTAATAGAGAGGAGCGTATGAACCAAGTTCTCGAAGATGGAGAAATTCTTCCAACGCGTTTCTCGCGTCACCCCGCTCTTGAAAGCTGGAAAGACGATCGTCCTTACCTCCCAGGAGACTTTCCGCGGTATTCGCCTGATCGCATGGTTGTTTCTCCTAGGTCCCCCGGACGACACTAGAGTAGTGTCCATTTGTTTTTACTTCCAGACTTTTGCCATAAATCCGTTACCGTTTCTTATGCATTCGTTCTCGTCGTTCCTTTTTCTATTAATATTGAGATTTGCTCTAACACTCTATGTAAATATTACACATACCTATGATTTGAATATGATCCACTATGCCCAGAGACTTATCAGAGTTGTGAACGAAAAAAACAAGTGATGAGCATACCACCGACTTTATTAAAGTTTATTTCACCAGAAAGTTGAAACGCAGGCATTTCAAGCGGAGCTCGTCGTCCTCGGGAACGAGCGACACGGCTATCAAGGAGGACTAACACCGAGATCATATAACGCTCCCGCTTGTTCTCCTAGTCATCCTTTCCTTACTATTATCGCACGAAACCACTGTTATCATAAATTACAATCATGCACCGCACACCATGGACAAAGCAGAACTCCTCCTTACCTTCAGATCGAATCAAACCCGTGGTGAAAGCGCCAACCGGTGGAGGCAGTAAAGGCAAAGGAAAGGGGACTCAAACACCGCCTGAACCTCCCAAATCTCGCGCAG
Source organism: Agrocybe pediades (assembly GCA_013053245.1). Classification (NCBI taxonomy): domain Eukaryota; kingdom Fungi; phylum Basidiomycota; class Agaricomycetes; order Agaricales; family Agrocybaceae; genus Agrocybe; species Agrocybe pediades. The sequence goes on from JAACJL010000058.1 coordinate 59,023, forward strand.
TACGGAAACTAGAAAAGCTCCTGAGCGAGATAAAATCTGCATCAGGAGCAGAAAGCGACCCACAAGGAGGATGTTTCTGCCTCGGTACGTTTCCTAAATATCTCTGAAGCTATTAGAAGAATGTTGAACATATCCACTTAGCTAGGAGACACGATCTCTCTCCATACATTCCTATGTGCCAGTCATGCGGCTTCATCTTGTGCGACGTAAACCACCCCCGATACTCCTGCCCTTCTTGCCAGACGAACCTTCTGGCATCTTCGCGCGTAAAGCAAACCATCATGAGCCAGATAGAATCAGAGCTCGGAGCCACACTCGCCATGGAACTCGAAGAAAAGGAAAAAGCCCTTGAAGAAGCTCAAAAGGCTGCAGGTGCCTTCCCACAACTTTTGGCATCATCTTCCTCTTCAATGGCACAACCAACGCCCGCGCCACCGGCCCAACCTCAAACACACAAAGTGCTTTCGCTTCAAAGCACAGGCAAGAAATCACGTCGCGTCATTGTTTCCTCTTATACCACAACGCCACCTCCGCAATCTCGACCCGATTCTCGAAACTCCAACGACCTTGCAGACGAGCCGGTTGATCGTGTACCCCATCCTCCTCTAGAACCTATTCACTCTCCGAACCCTCCAAAATCCCAAAGTCGGCCATGGGAGAACCTAATACATGGAGCAGTATCTTATAAACCACAACCGCGCCTTGATGATGACACCTCTAAAGGTCCGTCAACACCAAGGCGGAGACGGAAGGCAAAGGGCAAGGAAAACGAGTCAGCATCGTAACAGTCCCGCTTGCCAGCTCCCTTCCATGAGCTGTGCCCTTTTATCATATAATGACGCTCAGACTAGCGGGCCTGCACGCAACATGTATGTACTTTGGACATGAACCCTGTCGTAGCCCTATCGTGACTCGCAGGAAAAATTCCTTCCAATCCAATGTATTGCCTACAACGGAAATAGAGAACATACAACAATGTACATATGCAAGTGTGTGGTATGAAAAGCAAGAAAAATGTCGAAAAAAATGTCCAAAGATACATTTGAAATGATGTGTAATACTCTCTCAAGCACGATAAGTCCAACACCCACAGACGAAATCCGTTGAAATCAAACCCTCCACACACCCATCATCTCAACAGCCCTATCCACCATTTCCTCCCTGTCCTCCGCCTCTCCTTGTTCTCTCGGACCTTCTCTTTCTCTTTCTTTGCCTTTGGCAGTTCCAAGTCCATCCCCCGACCCAGTGAAATCCATCTCCACCAACATCACTTCTGCCAAATGCTTCTCCCCCGCCGCTGGATCCTCAAGGAGGCCAGCAAGCATGGCATCCGCACCATGATTCGAAAGGAGGCCATCATACTCTGCAGCAGCCCTATCACTCTCACTGCTACTAGCGTTGGTGTTATCTTTAACATTTGGATTCGACGAGCTGCTGCTGCTGCTAGGCATCGGAAAGAAGACCGGTGGTGGTGGTAGAGGCGGACGTCGCTCGAACGAGGCCGAAAATACATCGTCATACTCGGGTTGTACAGGTGCTTGTCGTTGATGGTCTTGTCTGGCTTCCCTACGCGGAGGCGGAGGCGTCAACGGTGATGTTGGCCTTCTGAACACCCGACGCTTCGTTGGCGGAGGTGGCTCCGCAGCTCTTTCATTTGTATCTTCACCCGAAGAACCTGCAGGCTCTGGTGCTTCCAGCGTCCTCATACTCAAAACTGGCGTAGCGAGCTCCATCGACCTCTCTCCGTCTCCATCTTCTTCTCCCTCTTCTTCCCCCTCGTTCTCGTCCTCGTTCGCGTCCCCGCCTCTGGCCTGATCATCATTACCAGCATCATCTTCATCATCAAGGTGAAGAAGATCGACGTCGATGAGATCAGGTACAGCTGCGGTCTGTTTGTTTTGGGGTTGTTGATATGCCGGTTTTGTCCAACAGACGGGCGTTCATGTGTAATTTCGTAGTCGGCGAATTATCAATTTAAGGTTGCGGCCCAAGTAGTACAGGAATCAAAGAGATGAGACAAGGCAAAAGATGAGACGATACATCAGCTACCATCGACACGAAAGCAGAAAAAGACGCACCTTATCTTCAACTTGGGTCTCTTTCAGCTCATACTCCTCAATTCGAGCCCGAAGAACTCGCTCCGTGTCTCTTAACCTGTGTACCACAAAAAAAAAACACATCAGTTGATATCCCAACACGAGTGCAGAAAACAACAACGAACCGAGCACATTCCGCCTTCATCTCCTCTAGTTCACGTTCGCGGCTCCGAAGCTGTGTTTGATGTAAATCATCTTCAAGAAGGTCCGTCTGCACGCCAACATCCCTCGAGATCCTTGGTTCATGTCTTCCTCCATGGTCCCCTGATCGTGCTTGATTTCCGGCCGTCGTTCGTTCTGCAATCGGACTTTGCCTGTGTCCATGATCGAGGTACGTTGGTATAGAATTCAACTTGGATTCGAACGCCAAATCGACAACACCCTCGTCGTTGATTGTGTCACCCTCCTTTCCCTTGACGACTTCAGCACCAATACCGACAGCCGCCTCGCCTGCCTTATCACTCGGGCCTTCGACATTAGGAGACTTAATCTCCAACCCAAGAGAACGCATGACCTCCTCCCTCTCCTTGCCGAACGCTTCGATTTGCCTGCCCAGAGTATCTATCTCACGCGCAAGCGCAGGCACAATCGTCGTATCTGCTTCGTGGTCGGCATCAGCGTCTATGTGGGGGATTTGTGATCAGAAATCAGAAGTGCACTCGAAGGATGATGATGATGTTGGAGAAGGGAACAGGAAGCAGAAATAGATAATTAAATCATGGCGTGATGAAGATAGAATATGATGTTTATCCACGAAGCAGTGTCAGATAAGAAATAATAATTGGGTGGACTTGAGATAAGAAAGTAAAACGAAAATTTGTTACGGGTTTCCCATTGGGCTTGGGAAAGCCTGGAGTATACCAAAACCCGCAGAAAAGAAGAAACAGAAACCATGGAACGCGATGTTGACCATGATGGCACCAAAAGTTTGAGGGAAATACCGATACAAAAAGGGGATAAACGAAGAAAGAAAAGAAGACCAACAAGCTCACCTTCATCACTTTCGCTCGATCCTCCAGTGCTATGCATCAGGCCCAGAGGAGAAGGGGATATCATGGCTGTTGATGATGTAGAAGTCGATACAGCCGCGTTGAACCCCCTCGGTTCGTTCGAACGTCCACCATGGCTTGGTTTATCGTTAAAAGTCGATCTCGGTTTGGCCTGAGTCTTGCTCTTGGACGACACAGACCGAGCTTCATCGAGCTGATGACAATGATGAATATCCTGCGAGGCGAAAGGAAACAAAACCTTACCCGTCGCAATAACGACTTGATCTCCCCTTCCAGAGCCTTGTTCCTCGCCACGGCACCATCCAACAAAGCGATGACCTGTTCACTCTCCATCACCGGCTCTCCAAATTCTTCTTGTTGCTTGGACTCCATATCCTTGTCATCATTCCCAAGGCGAAAGCTCCCAACCGCCTTCTCCAACTCTGCTTCTCGGCGTGATATTCTCGCTTCCAAGGTTACGATTCTCGCTTCCGCCACCGCTCGCGTGCGTTCGTGCTCCAATCGCTCTGCGCCCCTCTCTCGACAGAGTTCCCGGATCATCGAAGCTGCGTATGATATCAGGTCGTCGCGTTCATCTGGAGCTGCGGTCTTTGTTTGTGGTGCCAAGGGGTCGATAGGATCCGTAGCAGCCTCTACGCTTCCGTGTTGGTCAGAGTTTGAGAAAGCCAAAAAATGAGACGAACCTGCTAGACTCGAAACATGAATATTGCTATACGGCCAATTCGTGAGGCCATTCGTCGCCTCAACTACACAATCAGCACCAATACATCCCATGAAAAGTTGAAGCTGACCTTTCCGAATCAACTGCAACACCGCATCCCTCATGTCTTCCTTCTCTACCTCCGCTGCATCCGTCGCATCCTGCAATTGATGTATTTTCTGCTTCAAACTTTGTAGTTCTCTCTTCAACGTGACGTTCTCCTCCGCGTGTGAAGTTTGCAGAGCGTCCAGACTATCCAGTGCTGACAGAAGCTTGGCCTGCAAGGAGGATATCTTTGCAACGTAAGCCGCATTGCTGGATTTCAGTAGTCTAATCTAGTCGAGTTATTAGAATTTACATTGAGGTTAGGAGAGGAAGTAAAGACAGTACCTCCTCGTCCCGTTCTGAAAGTAGTCTTTCCAGCTTATTCATGGGTGCCATTAAGTCTTGAGGCCAAATCCTGGTTATAATTTCCGTCCGTCGCTTCCAGTAACAGAAATATCTGCCCGGTTGCTGTTCCCTGGCTCGAGTGGCCCGAATTCAATCGCTAGCAAAGTATCCAAGTCAAGTCACGTTCATAACCTCCAAGACATGTAAGATTCATGTATAAGCATGCATGTTCAGCCAGGAGTGCAAGGCAAAAGGTTGTATGAGGAGTAAGACGGCGGCGACATTGGACAAAGGAGGTTTGGTTTCTGGCTTATCGTCTATTTTGTCACACGGTCATAAGATAAGATTAGATCATATTGTTTCGTGGAGATTAGATTAGATTGGCCATTTATTCAACAAACACTTCTTTCCTTCTTTGGATCTGCACGCAGGCTTCGGCATCAAACGAAGACTGTGGACTGGTATCACGACAGTGTACATAGCTCAAGGATCTGTATAAAATAAGTTACGCGTGCGGGACTCGAGCGCGACGCCGAGTCGTTTGCGAAATTCTTCAAGCTCCTTTGACCCTAGGATCTGTTGCTTTTGACAGCACGGTCCGTAAAATCATCGACGAGAAGTTGTATCTTGTATGAGCATCGAATATTAGACAAACTCGATCGATGAGGCGCATCAAAGCTGCTGCGACAACTCTGCGAACGGAAGCTGCGGGTGTCCCAAGATGTGTGGCGCTGGTCAACTTGTCAAGCGTGGAAACGATGAGCGGCCGTGCATCGAGCGAAGGAGGAGAGTGGATGAACCATCCTAGCGTAAATAAAAATGAGTAGTGATTACTCAGAACTGTTCTCCGTGCCCGGGTGGTTAGTAAGTAGTCCTACGACTACATAGCTACTTCCCATCCGGTGCTTGAAACACAGTCACGCCGCTGTTTCAGCACTTTTTCGTAATTGGTCTTGAGATTTTCTCCACACATGCCTTTTACGCCAGATGGATGATGATGCGTCCTCATACTACGACATTGTCATTTTACCTACTCCTATCCAATCCCTTCTGGCGCGAGTTTTCTGATAAAGACGAGAATCAAGTAAATCCGCGCTTCTAGCTGATGCAGCTTAACAACCAAATGTTTCGGCTCCCAGCCTCAGCCGCAGTAGCACTTAACACTGATTAGCGTTTGGCACCGCAGCCGTGACAGCTTTCCGCAATCAGCGGCGAGCGATAGCCTATGCTCGGCCACTGAACAAAAATCAGAAACCCTGTCTTAAGTACTGTACCGTGCTCGTTACTAAACAGACCCACCGGCCAGGCCCTCCAGATTTATATCTACGTTAGGATGCCTAGTAAGGTATGTGGCTACCATCTTCCGTTGAACATTTGTTGTAGTATGACTCCCGGAACATAGTATAGAGTAAGCAGAATTTGGTAGCGGTGCTGCATAACATAGTAGACTCAAACTATCGGCAGTCGCTTTACCACCATTCTTTACCGCCAGTCTCCCTGTCGCCGCACAATCAGTACTACACGTCCTACTTAAAGCTTACATTGCTTTCCTTCTGATACCAACCCAAACTTGAACCTTCCGCGCTGTGCGAGGGGCTCTTAATCTCGAGCGACCGAAACCAGCGGCCCGCGTCGATACACCGTCAAGATCCGTACCTGGCATGTTGCTCCACAAATCACCTACAACGTTCTGCGGCAGCAAGTAAGTGAATTTGAAAGGTCAAATGGACGCCTCCAAAGCTAGTTCCTGCAGCTGTCAGAATCAGAAAACACTGGCAGGTGTAATTTTAGTTGCAACCATTTGCTTATTCGACACTCATGTGCAGGCGGACCCAAATGTCGCCACCAGTGCTTTCAAAACTCAGATTGTCGTCTCCACTTACAGACACAGCCAGCGCAGATGGTCACCAACCCGTAATCTGCCGTACGAGACCCCACTAGTCCTAGATATTGGCGGAAGATCGTCTGCTCGACCAGCTCCGCGAGAGCAGGAAGTAGAATCTGATTTGTCGGTGTGATGATCATGATATTTCGAGAGAATAAATCATCGTCCCATTTTATATTTCAATTCTGGGGTTCCTGTACGCTCCTGTATACTGTCAGCTATTGATCCTTACAATTCAGCACGTCCAAAACCATTCCTCAAGCCGAACAGAAATTGATTTCGAATCACTTGAGAGTCGGAGCGTTACCTCAGCTTTCAGGCCCCAACTTCTCTCCCTCCCCATTTTTCCCCAGGATGTTCCCTATCCTCTCATTGGCCGGGTTTTAGGCTCAGAGCCTAGCCACCCCCGACTAAAATCGGAAGTAAGCGTCGATATAAGCTCCGTTCTTCGCCTTTTTCTTCTGGAATCATTCCATACCTAATATATTAATTAGCATAACTTGGGTCATTTCCGCTCGTGGAGATTAAGTTCGGAAAGTGAGGAACTGGCCTTGTGAAAGGTGCGTAAAAAACTCGACCCACCGCCGGGAATAAACATGAGGCCGACGTGAGACGAAAACACGAATTTACCAGCAGATAAGTGCTCCACAAAGAAGGTTCAAGAAGCACTCGCACTATTAGTATAGATACTGTTATTCGCGGTCACGGGAAGCATGATCGTCGTTCACATACAGGTTGTCCCACGAATAAGTTTTGAGTTTCGGCTAAATGCCGAGCGTACTTACCGGAGCCCAAAGACTACTATACTGTACAACCGTAAGTATTGCTGTTCCGCCTACCGCCCGAGCGGTGTTGGGGACATGGACGTGGGTTGAACTTACTACACGCAGGTAAACTGTTTCCAGAGTCGAACGGATATCGATAAATTTCCTACGGAGAACAAGACGAACGCATGAAACTTGCATGAAACATTTAGCTATTGGGATCTCTCCCTCCACTTCCACACGTACATAGACATGCTGATATATTCTCCACCAAACCAAGGTATGTCCTAAGTCTCGTGATTGATAGCATCCTCAACGCCTTTAGGGATAGTACGCAAATTAAAGTGATACTCCAGAGCCACACCAAGATACGTTCTCCTAGTAATACTCACTGAATCATGAGAAAGCCGGACCGTGACATGGGATTCGGTCGTCTTAACTTGACATCTACCCTGGGAACGAAAGAGATGCATTAAACGTCAAAACACAAAGCCGAATTAAAAGTAGTCCCCGATTCCCCTTAATCCGTTCCTAAGTTCTTTCTCAACAATACTGACATGTCATTTAATCTGGGCCATTGAACGCATACAGCGTAATCCCCTGTCTAGGATTGAAAACGGACGACTTACTCGCCTGGTTTTGTGGCCAAACTGCCAATAGGGGTAGCATCCGGAAGATGCGGTTTTGCTATTACTAGAGGGGTGTAGGAATATGGAAACTGCCGACGGACCCAGCCACGAAACGATGTGACGGTCTTATCTGAGGCTGGGTACGGAGAAAATGATCTGCCAGTATCTATGAGTTACTGCCCATGAATTGGGCTAATGCACTCGCCCAATGTCCATCGACGCCGCAAAGCACCGATATTAAGCACCTCATATCTCTGCTCATTAATGTCACCGGCCCTAGGAAATCTCTCGACCACCCCGTAACCCACCAATACCGGAATAGTGCAGAATTCATCAGATATCTGCCTACCCTGCGGATGTCGCCGTCATGTCAAATATCCTTAAAACAATGCCCAGTGTTCAAAGTCTAAACATACCTTATCCACCGGCAAATTAAACTCACCTGGCTGGCGACGAGCAGGGTTGAACTTATGTAAGAATACGACACAACCCCAAACAGACATCTCGGTCACAGAGGGGTAAAAGTTGGCAAGGGTCCTAAACTAAAAGTTGTTCAAGAATCTCATCAGCAACTCTGATATATAACCGGGCTCTGAGTAATGCACCAGCCTTCATGACATTGCTTTAAAGAGAGACCGATGGAGTTAGGCCCTCCCATGAGAGTCCTATGCGACAAAGCTGGATCCTTCCAGTGAATGAGGAGGAGCGGTCGCTGGCTGCGCCAGAACGTAATGCGCCGAGCACGCTACTAAGTCGCACGCATTGTATTATTCTTCCTCCGCCCGGGGGCTGACTACCAGCGCCGAATCTGAATATTGAATAGCAGCAGTTCACCGAGTCAGGCGAACTCGATGGTAGTCCCATACGGTACAGATATGAGCAGCGAACAAGAATTGAAGAGATGCACAAGACTTTGGGAACAATTTCGGCAGATTCAATCGGAAAAAATGATATATTCCAAGAAAAGACGCCATACTAAGGAAATAGAAGGCAAAAATAATAAATTGAACTGTATCTTTCATACGGGCCGCTACAAGCCGTCATTTTGCTAGCGCGATCTTGGGTGAAAGAAAATCAGTCTCCCTGCGATTCATATCAAGTTGCCGTTGTAAAGTTGTAAAAGTCAACGAGCAACCCAAATATCTTGCGCGAGGTGAACTTTCAAAGAGGCGACTAAATTACCGGACCGGCCTTTTATATGAGCCCCCCGCGCACGGACCAACACGGGAAGGTATATAAGCGGCGTCGGAGCTCGAAATCAATTTCTTTTCTTTACAGTCACCTCGCTCGCCGTAACATTCACATGCCTTCGTATTTGGGAGGTTTGTGTGTCGGGGGGATGAGAAGATAATCCTTCTAGGGCGCCAATTCTGGGCATGTCGTTCATCGTTTACTCCTCCACTGATAGAGCGACTAATCAGATTTGGGTACATTTTCTCTTCGTATTACCTGTAGTTGGTAGCATTCTTATAGAATGAATGGCATGTTTTCCCCGTGACTTCACTGTGCGTCTAATTTTGAATCGTCTCTGGATTTTGCGCCGGATTAACTCTATTTCCTTAACTTATTGTTGGGATGCCTTGCTTCGCGCGCATGTTCACCATGTCAGCAGGTTCAAGAGCAGCGGGGAAAAGGTAAACATCTGTATATGATAGATGGTGGTACCGTATGGTACCGTAACAGGGGTTCGATTAAGGTCCTTGAACGCTCAGCGCTCAGCCTCGACAAGGAACATCATGACTTTACCTTGATAGATGTGTGTCCAAGCGATGTCAGAACCTTCAAAGTTGGCACTCGCTGCCCTTGATTGTCGTGTTCGGTGTCGGAGGAGGTTATTCGTTAACATTTGTTCAGGCCACACCTCATCAATCCCGGAATTGCAGCGGACATGTCGGCAGGTAATTCCGCGTCGAAGGTCACGGTGATATGAACACACGGACGAGTGCCTTGCATTTCATACGTCATGCTCTTACTCTCAAGCCAGTGGTCTCTCCATTTCACTCTCAAAGACTCAAACCACTAGCGTCGGCTCCGGGCCCAAGCAATACAAAAGCAATTAGGAGCTAATTTTCTTCAATAGGTCGACGAAGCTGGACTAGTTTCTGCGATGCCCAGCTTCAGACACCATCCTCAATCGAGACACATGAAACTGTTAGCTCTGCACCCACAGAGGAATACATGACAGTATGTACCGCTTTTTCCCCGTATGGCATCATTTGATGATGTCCGCGACTCTAGTCCAACGACGGAGATAGCGTCTTGATGGGGCGTATTCTGACGTAAAGGTGTAAGCGGCAGTGGTGTAAGCCATGAGGCTTAGTGAATAGATCAAGGTCAGTTGAGCTGATAATAAGCTGGCTATAGACTCATGGAAAAGGCGTGTTTTGACAATGACCGCGAAATTCGCGGGCTTGAAACTTCGAAGGTGAATCCGTTCCGTTAGGGCATTGTCCGACAAAAGACATCTAACAGCCATCGCCGATAATAAAACAGCACAAATTCATTGATCCACGTCAGAAACTGATACTGGATACTGACATTCTTAACAACGAATTCAATGTATTCGCATTAAGCCTGCCCGGCATGTCCATTCATCAACGATACTGAACATTGTTTTCTACTCGGGAGGTTAGGGGACAATGCTAATGGTCGATGTAATCCTCATAACTAGACCTATGCAGACTAGTGAGCGATCTAAGACAACCTACTAGAGCACAAAGAACGTTGGTGACCGAACCTTGCATTTTAAAGTTTTGGAATGATGTCCGGATCGCCGTGTCCCCGCAGGTCACAGGTTGAGGTGAGAAGACAGTTCATATGTCGGATTTCTGGTTTTGCTGCAGTGCAGATGAGGTACACGCATAACTTTTATTCTGGTTCTTCCCCTTGAAGTCACCGCTTTCCAGGACACAGCTGGTGATCGCACCCGGACATAACATGGAAGTTCCGTATTACGGCAGAATCGCTGAGAAGAGCGTACTTCTGACACTGCTTCCATGCGTGGTATGGTTTTTTTTGAGCATGCACAAGACGTCGATTGTGAGATCATGTCGAGGGAACTGAACAATTTTGAATCCAAGATGGGAATACAAGCGCGAACGAGCCCGAAATAGAACAACGGAAAAGTCATATGTCGGGACCAAATTCCTCTATTTCTGATCAAAATGTACCGGGCAATCGCCAAGTTAGTGATTTCGTCCGCTTTCGCTGTATCACCGGATTTCGTTACGCTTACTGTATTGGGGTCACGTATCTTAAAACGATCCTTTCATGCCGGACAATTCTAGTGTGGCACTGAAACCTTTAGCCAACTTCGTTCTGGTGTACCTTTTTCGGATGGGTTAACCATGAGATGTCTTTAATTCGTGCTAATTTCAACTCCATATAAGAATCGACGAACATCATTCCATGTCTTGGTTCCGTCTCATGCCCGCACTTAGTAGCACCCGTTGCTTTTTATACCCTTGTCTAGGTCAGCGTTGACCTGCTTGTCCTCTCTCTTGTCGAAACATTATGGAGGCCGCTAGGACGTCCTTGACGCCTGGCGTAAACAAACGGCGGCGTAGCAGATCCCCTGGGGAGGTTCAACATCTGGGTTCTACTCCGACGCAAAGTCACCAACATTCGACGACTCTCCCTTCTATACGTCAGCTACCGACTTTACAGGGATATCTAACGACCACTTCGCCTTCGCTGCCCCACTTATCTCGCGAGTCTCCGCCGTATTCCTATCCCAACATGCCTTATCACTCGACTGGTCTTGATTCAGGCTCCTCTCAGCTTTTGGGCACTCCGTCGCAGCGCGAAGCGTCTCAACGCGAAGGTGCAGGTGCTTACGGTGCAGGGGAATCAGAGGGTGATGGTGACGTCGCACTTCGAGGTCCACTGAAGAAGAAGCGTCGAAGACAAGCCTTGAGCTGCACCGGTAATTACATCTCGCTCTTCGTAATACGTGTCCTATCATTAATGCTGACTCCAACGCCCCCCTTCTTGCCCCTTCCTTATCGATGTCTTATTCATTCCTCATTTTTAAATTGCTGATATCTAACCTTGGTGCAACCAAACCATTGCCTGGATGTGGATGTGTCCCTTCCGACATCTGCCAAATTGCCCTTGTGATATATATCACGCGGTTTCTCGGGTCGGTCTTGAAACGATACTACTATAGAGTGTAAACGTCGCAAGATCAAGTGCGATAGGTAGGCTGACTGATTGCGGCGTACGACGCTGCGTTTCGTAGACTGCTCTTAGCTGACAGTTTTTGCATCAAATTAATTTCACTCTAGGACCCAACCATGTACGCCTTGTATGCGCCGAGGAGAAGAGGCAGGATGCCAATGGCACATCGTCGAACCAGTGTACGTTTGACTTGGCTTCTCTTGACCAATTATCATTTACCTCATAAGCCGCGCCTCCTGCGATTTTAGTGAGAAATATGCGACGAAGGCAGAGTTCGAAGAACTCAAGGCACGCTATAACGAGCTTGCTGCGTTAGTCCACCGACTTCTGCCAGCACCGGCTGCAGTCGCCCCATATTACCAAATGGGTGTTCAATCGTCTGGTATGCCAGGGGTACCGGGAGAGGCGGTGCAATCATATAACAACCCCGGAACGACAAGCAGCAGTACCGCTGGTGCAGGAGGTTACTCCGCTATCATGCCTCCCCCGCAACCCCCGCAACATCAGCAGCAGGGGAGCTACAGTCAACATATGGAGACTCCTACGCAGGTAACCAGTCGATTATACATTAAGCCAGAAGAGGCCCATTCGCCGACACGGCAGCACGCCTCGCATCCACATCAATCATCATTGAGCGTTCAAAACGCGTCCCCGTCGACCCTGGCTTCGGCAGGCCACAACTCCATCTTAACCCGCCATCGTCTGCCAGATAGCTCCCCGACCTTAGCGGCGTCTACTGTAAAGATGTCCCCCTTATCCCTGTCATCCATCACCTCCCCCTTTCATCCAGACCAACAAGCGCAGTCCCAGTCAAAAAACTGCCGCGCGCAGACGCTCATACTGGGCGAGCGTCTGCGCCCCGGATCCGAAGACCCAGTGATCTTTATCCTACTAACGATCCCAGCCATTCAGACCATATATCTTATTTGGACAGCGGCGGCGCAGGTTCTTCTTCATCTTCTGCACCTTTACCTCCACCGCTGTCCGCCTACCACCACGGCGGCGGCGTCTCGAGCTTGTCCCACTCACGGCGAGTCAGTGATCCTCCCCCTCGTTCCCTCATCGTACCCGCATCCAGAGACGATCCCGTTGATAGATCTCGCATGAGTTCATCATCTTCGTACCTCTCCGGCAGCCGCGACCGATGACGGCTCGAATTTGAAAAGCGGGGTAGCACGCACGCATCAATAACTCGCCTCTATTTCTTCGGTGGACATATTCCCCGAAAACATATCAGATGCCCTCTCCCTCATGTGGTACACTTCCCCCGCATGACGCTGCTCAGGCTACAAGCCAAGTGTGACTGACCCTTCTTTTCACTTATCTATTTCTCTCTCGTCCGTTCAATCGCTCACTCAAACCCCCGTCTTCTTTATGATCATCAAGTGCTCACTCATCCCAAGGCGTCATACGCGTATACCTTACTTCCTTCGCTCCCCATTCAATCCAAATCCAAACCCATTATATCCGTATCCATCTCCTTCTCTTGCTCTAAATTTCTCCCGCTATCTGCGAAATCAACTTTTATATCTATAATCATCGAAATTTGCCGACGTTCTACCTCCGTTGATCAAATTATATGTACGTGAGCACATCATCAACCGCTTTTCGACATATACCCCCTCCTTCTGTTCTTTTCTCCACTTGCATTAATGTCTTGCCTATTTACAGTCCCAAACCCAACAATCAAGTCGCTCATTACCCTGTCGATCAAGTTTCATACATCATACATTTACTTCAAACATAGTTCTGCCGTTCTGTTCCTCCTTTCCCTCTCGCTCCTGCATTGATCATTCGTTCTCGTTTGCTGTCTTTCTGGGATTTCATGGACCCTTTCTTCATTTTAGGTTAGAAGGGAACTGCGTACCGTATATCGCTTTCGTTTCTCGAAATATTCCTCCAGTCGCAAGGCCAAACCCTCTTCGCATCATTCGTACGCGTCAGGCGTTCTATTCTCTAAATACCTATAATTATGAATAGCATGCTCGTGTCTAATACCAACGTTTCGACATTGCGAGTCCGAATATAACACAAAACAAATAATATCTAATTGTCCCCAATGGAATTATTCCCATACTAATTTACCTCGTTCGTCGAGAGTCGCCTTCATGCCACCGCTGGGAGCTTTACCGCCTGACTTGGTAGAATATTGTTCCAGCATCTTCGCCTTCTCCAACTCACGCTTATGTTTAGCCAGTTTGGCCTGACGCTCCAGCTCCGCCGCTGCTTTCGTTGCCTTTTCCTGCTCGCGCCTCTGCGCGTTCTGACGCTGCTTCTTCGTCGTCGTTTCGGGAGCCTTCTGAGCATGGGTTGAGGACGATGGTGTTGCTGATGACGACGTGGTGCGTTCTATTTACGTAGAAAAATCGCGTGGAAAAAATAAGTCGTTGGCATTACTCAACATCAAGGCATTGGAAAGGGGAACTTACTCGAACGCTTGCTCGTTACCACACCCCACCCATCGTCCTCCCCATCGGCATCATTCTCCCCACCGTCAGTGACCACGCGCACGTCCTCGTAATCGCCCCAAGAGAACCCAGAAGCGGGCTTCTCATCCGGACGAGGCTTGACTCGCATGACCCGTGCTATCGTTGGGAAATCGGAAGTCTCGAGCATGCTGAAATAAACAAAGTCAGAATTAAACGCACATAAAACATACAAAAGCCGGAGTCAGCTGAAGTCCCCAAATGAATTGCGATCCTCGGCAAAGAAGGAAGAAGAAACAATCAAAGGAGAAAAATAAACGCAACTCATCAACCCCAGTTTTCCTAGGTTTCGGTAGCAGTTTCTCTGCCAGTGTCCTTCGGTTATCTCCAGAGCTTCGGTGAGATCCTGTATTCACGCTCAATAGGAATGAGTCGTTATCGTCGCCCTCGCCCTCGGTACCTGTGCTCTCTTCCCTCCTTTCGCGGACTGGCGAGGAATTGCCGGTCACAGAAGTTGTTATCCCCGCGTCGCTCGTGGCGGGGTCCACTTCTCCGGACGGTGCACTGCTATCAGCGTCGGTAGCGTGTCGGTGTGACCCAACACGCGTCCAGGATCCGTCAGTATCGAGAGAGGCGGTGGATTGTTGCAAGGGTCGGGAGAGTTGGGAAGAAGAAGCCGACGGCACGGAGCCTTTCTGGGTCTGCTGCTGTTGCTGTGCCGCAGATTGGCGCTTCTTCGCCTTCGATTTCGAGAGCGTTGCTGATGAATCGGACGCCTGCTCTTGAGGGACAGCCGGCGTGACCTGTGAGACTCCTGCATCGGCTACTGCAGCAGCCTGCTTCCCCTTCGACTTCTTCTTCGGTTTCTTAGATTTGGACGAAGTACCAGGCTCGGGTGTCGAGAAACCATCCGTTGAATTGGGAATTGGCGATTCGTCGAACTGGCCTGGGATTACTTCTGGGAACGCGACGACGCGTGCTAGGGGTACGCTTTGGGACTGACTGGCAGTGAGCGTCTCCGAGGTATCTCCTGCAGCAGCGCTCTTCTTCTGCTTCTTCTTTCCTTTCTTCGATGTCGACCCTGATCCTTCTGCAGGGGTGCCAGCGGGGGTGGGGGAAGCAGGCGTCCCTGACGATGAAGTAATCTGTTTATATCCCAATCCTACAGCGCCGGCAACAACGAGGGCAGTGATGGCGGCTTCAGAAGAGATGTAACTTTGTGCAGAGCCCATTTCGCAGAAATGAATAATAAAAGGAATGTGATGGTATGGTTCTGGTGAGAGCGTTTAATTCGAAGCGTCTTCCCTCTGACGTGGTATTCGTACATACCGCATTTGGCAGTTTTACCACGTGTACCATCATCGACGTGATTTTCATACACGTCCAAACATGTCATCAATGTCCGGCATGCAAGCTGCCGAGTTATTTATATACGTCAAGGGCCAGGGCAAAATATTTCCTTCGATGTGATATGATTTGAAGACTACGCGTCAGTAAGGGTCAGTTTCGAGAAGGACTGACTGGCCAAGGTTAATTCAAAGGACTGCGACGGAACGCTAGAAAACCTGTGTACATATGTGTAAGGGCTTGATAAGGGCCTGAAATGAGGGAAGCTCAGACTGCCCTCCAGTCGGCCCTGGTATGGGTACTCTTTTACAATGTATTCAAACATTGTTCACTGCATAGCCGCCGTTAATAGGTGCATAACTTTCCTTTTGGATGCGTGATGGAAACTGGACGGCCGTCGTCAACACTTGACGTATTTGACATCTTTTCTGGAACGAGGTCATGAGTTAAGACAGAAGCCCCTTTGAAATATCAGAGGTTAAAACTGTCGACAGAAAATCTCGATGATAGGCAGAGCAAAGTACTTCTATGATGAAAGCCGAAACAAGGAAATCGTGATCGAGGTGTAGTCTCTACGGTGGCTGGCCAAGGCCTAGTCAAGAAGAAGCTTCTACCATGTTCTCCGAACAAATCTAGGCCCATATACTGTAAGCAACGCACTCTCATACTTTGACTTTCCTCAAACACTCGACATGGGGGCATACAATATTGTTCTCCGTTGTAAAAAGCATTTCAAATCAGCCATACTGCTGGTGTATTGGAAACTACCTTTGCTCCAACTGCATTTGCAGCGCTTGCAGAGATTCCCTGTCCGCCATCGCGTCTGCGGGTTCCTCACCGTCCCCTGTAAAGTATTCGCTATATCCACCCTCAGTATCCCACCACCCGTATCCACTGAAGCAATCCGGGTCATCTTCGTCCCTTCCTGGCAGCGGGGTGAACGTGAACTCGCGCAGATTCTTCATCCTTTCTTTAAACACGCTAAATACCTCCCGCCATGTAAATGGTATAGGAGATTCGGAGTCGATAATGCAATTGCCTAGATGCAGCTGCTGTAGTGTTTCTCGATGTCGTAGAATGAAGTGTATGACCGGAGGCCAAGACCCTGCGGGAGAATCGTTGCGGATGGCCACATTTTCTAGGCTCAACGATTCCAAATGAGGGAACGTGAAGCTATCCCAATGGGAGTCGTAGAAACCGTGTGCGAACTGATCCCCTTCGTACTCCAACGCCCTTAGCTCCATCGCAGCACTAAGTAGCGGAGCAAGATCTGCTTTGAACCCGCTATAGAACTCGTCTGCCGTAGGATCTGCGCCCGTCTCCACGTCTGCGTTTACTTCAGACACTGATACCACCAATTTCTGTAGAGATTTCATGAAAGACGGGAGACCTTCAGCGCGCATGCCCGTATGAGGGACGGGGTAAAGATCTTGAATTACAAGCGTCGAGACCGTGAATCCGTGTTCAAGATGTATCTGAGAGATTTTCTTGAAGACTTCAGTCCGAATCTTGCGCTCTGGAGTGACATGTTCGTCCCCGTATGGGTCATAGCCGTCAAAGTCGAATTCCTCATCCTCTTCCTCCACCACGGCGAGAGTCTCCATGCTATTCCGGGGGAAGTGTATGTAAAGGGTTTCCAAGTTCCTGAAGTTTTGAAAGTGGGAGAAAACGTCGACCATTCCAGGAATGTCTTTGACTAGATGGTAAAGCCAATTTTAGACAAGATGTTAAACTTCAATCAGGTCCTGTTTAGCACCGAAAGCCTGTCAACGAAGAGACTTACGGACGGGATCAGGAAATTTCACGATTGCGGCATCGAAATCGATCGATTTCACGTAGGGGGAAATATGGTCGGCCTTTGAGATAGTTTCAAATGGGATCCTTTGACTCGATGACGACCCAGATGGATGAACGATACGCAGCGTCTGCCATATGAAAGGTGCTACTACCGCTTCGAATAACTTCGATACAAGGCGACATTGCTTGAGCGTTGGTTTGTGCCTGACGCCCCTTAGGATGGCGTGATCTAGTTCTGTGGATAGGTGGACCATGGGTTGACTGGAAGTGTGCAAGATGGTGGATGAAGTTAAGAACGAATTCAATGTACTTGGTACTTATTTGTTTTTGATGGCAACCAAGCTGCACAAGCGAGCTCCGCTGCCCGCGGCATCTATATAGGACCATCCGGTATAACCATGAGATATCCTTTGCAAAATCGACCCGGATGTGGCCGATCCACAGGGAATGCTCGTATGTAGCTATAGCGGGGATGGAGGTTACAACATGTGATCCCGAAAAAATTAGGCGTCGCGTTATCTTTTCGGTATCTTATAATGAAGTGTTGTCAAAAGACTGCCGCCGACTTGAAAATCCAGAGCTAAGAGTGGAATAGTTTAGATAAAAGCCGATTTGTACGCGCCATTTTCCTTCAATTGACAAGAAGGTTCGCAAGTCGGAATACTCGATCCAGAATGGGACGACTAGAGCTCTTACGGTCAAAAACAATACTATTCTAGTCATGGCACGGAGATACCTCTGCCTACGCTAGGCAGTAAATCGATGAACCACATACGATGTATGACCTTAGTAGAAGTTAGTTAGCAGTGTAGCAGTGACAGGCGCAAAAGGAAGTGCAACTACCATTTTAGCTCAGAAGACGAAGCATTGCCACTTGTGAAGGTATCATGATCGTGAGAGTCAAAACGCAGATGCTATACACTCCGTGACTTCCTGCTTATGTGGAGAGGTAGGAGTACTTATTATAAGAGGACGTGTCTTTAGTGAGACCCGGAGGGTGGCCGCGTCGGAGGAACTCCCACCGGCGTCATAGAAAGATTTCCTTGGTAGTCGGCTCTAACCACAATGTTGGTGACAAGTTATTATTGAAGAGTCGGAGAATATCCTATCACATATGTTGTCTAAGCAATCTGAACATAAGCCTGCGACCAAAAGGCTGCTACTTCCCCTACTAACGGTTTTCTGTGCATGAAATCAGTAATTCCGATGCAGAAAGGACGTTCTAGAGACAGAGTCAACGAAATGCAACGCCCAATTACCCTCCAATCTCTCCAGAAGCCACCTCAGATAACGGGAGGACACACACTGCAAAGGCAGTGCATGAGAACTCAGAAGACTGTAACAATTCATCCTCCGTGATGTGTGCTAAAAATACTTACTCATACGACAAAAATAACTCTCAAGTTTACGAGATGCATTCACTTGTGGAACATGCAGAGACTATCTCCTCTGCCTTTGAAATGCCGAGCCATAAGAATACTTGTCGACGGTAAACTCACATCCACAGAATGTTCGCTGTCAAGAATGTTTGACCCGATGGTAGTAAATTTTCATTTCCGCCTCGCAGAAATTCATTCCATTGCCAGTTGAAGTTGGATCCGAATCGTCTGTGTTATCTTGTACTGCCAAATGGCTGTCATGTCGGAAATACCTTGTCGGATGCTTGCTCTATATAAGCAAGTGACTCGACGCACTTGCAAACAACAAGTATTCTCTCAATTTCTTCAATTCAGCTAGTTCAGCAAAATGGTTATCGCATCGTCTGCTTTCAATAACAGCGACTCTGACGTACACTTCGTCAAGAAAATATACACCAAATTCGTTCGCCACCTCAAATACCAACCCTTACAGCCCATCGCCGACGACAACGTCTCATATCAAGCACTGCAGACCGAGTTTGCGCAATACAATACGGGAGCTTGGTTTGACGCTCTCTGCCGCGAATCGGCTTCCATGGCAGAGGTACGATCAATGACGCTGTGGATTTATCCAAGCTAATCACAGTAATGCCAGCTTTCATACTCAGGCCACTCAGATGAAGTTCGAATTCAAATCGCAAGATACACATGGTAAGTCGTCTCTTCCCTATTCCGTAGACAACGCCTAAGACGCCTACAGGTTTCTGATATACGTCGATGACCTCGGGCAAAAATTCCCCGACCGCCTGCTGAACTTCCAAAAGGCACTCATGACAGAGAACACGAGCCCCGAGGGACACTTCCTCAAATCCCTTCGTCAACACCTTTCTGAGTACTATCGCATGTTCGACCCCATTCCAGCGAATTGCATCAATCTATCTGCCATGGATTTTATCAACGGATGCTTACTCGAACAGATGCCCAAGATTCAGGAAATGCCGTTGAGCGAGGCCGGTCTATCATGGCCGTACTTCCTGCGCAACAAGACTGGTAGCGCGCAGTCGTACTCATTCATGATTTTCCCCAAGGAGACTGGGGTTGATATGACCGCTTACATTCAAGTCCTCGAGGATCTCACGCTCTACACAAATTTAACCAACGACATCCTCTCGTGAGTAGCGTACTTTCCAATTACACTAATTTTCACTGACCGCTCTCCAACAGATTCTACAAGGAGTATCTCGCCGGCGAAAGAAACAACTACGTGTACAACCGAGCTTATGTTTCTGGGAAGCCTGTCTACGAAGCGCTTCAAGATGTCGTAAATGACACCCTCAAGGCACATGACCGAATCACAAAAGCGTTAGAGTTCTCGGGGAATGAGAAAGCATTGGCTTGTTGGAGGTGTTATGTTAATGGATATTTGTACGTCTATTCGTCCATGCTGTGCCAACCGTCTTCTGATAATAATCTTCTTTGGTTACAGAGGTTTCCATTTTACTTTAAAACGGTACCGTCTCGATGAGTTGGACCGTCTGGAATAATTAAGTGCTCGCATATGACTACTAACACTACGCAAAAATTAATGTTGTACAAAGATATGATTGAATAGAGATTTCTCAGAGTGATATCCATCTTGATTCTTCCCGGATAAGGACGGCAATGAATAATCAATTTATCTCCAATCAGCTTCTCGTTCGTACGATATAACTAAAAGCGGCTCCATATCATGGTCCCACATCAATTTTGTCCCATTAAGCGCCCATCCAGAATTTCTATGAAGCAACGAAGACATAGCCCTATGACTCATGAGCAGCACTCGTTCTATTTCCCAAGTACATTGAGATTCGAGGGAAGCAAACCTGTGTAGATATAAGAAACTCAAAACTGTAAACATCGTGTGGTTCTCGGAGACGGGCATCCCGGAGCGCTGGGGTAGAGGAGCTGCTCCGTCAGGTTAAGTAGTTGACCAAGTATGGACTTTATGGTATGGAACCACCCGAACATGCTTAGCAGACCTCTACCCAAGACAACTCCGCTTGTGATGCTCTTCTCATTCTTCATCTCATGAGTTCAAATTCTTATGAGCGCTTTACTTATTCGACTCGGCCTAGGACATTTATGTTTTAATAGAAGTGTATCTTTACCTCTGTACCACTATTATACTACTCAATAATCACTGCTCATTTTTAGCGAATACCCTTCCTAACTTTGAAGTTTACTGTTAGGTTGTAAGTATTCCGGTACCATCCTGCGCAAGGACTGGAGAAGGCGCTCGCATCTTAGTTCTAGATTTTGAAGGGAATGGATAGAAAACAGCTAAATAAGACCCGTATATCTGTTGCAAGCGAAAGGCTGCCGCATTAGTATTGTAAAAGCGGGTGTTCACAGACACGGCCTTATGATCAATTGATCGTTACTGGCTCGCCGTTAGAATTTACTCGTCTAGTAACTGAGAAGTTAATAAAACATCATGTCAGTAATGAATATAAAAGGAGAAGGATCTTGCTGAGCGAGTTCAGCGTTGCAGCCTAAGCAAGTGGCAAGCAAATGATGCCTCATAAGTAAGCGCCCAGAAGTTTCTACTGCTCGCTGGTGGGATGCTCCCCGTGGCGCAGCAAGAACGATAGAAGTTCTGCTTTAAATTATCGAAAATCTCAACGCCGCTATTATAGTGCCGTTAATATGGCTTCAGGCTCTGGGGTAGCGCTCACTGTAAACTTTGGCAGAATGTCTCCACGATGGCTCGGGTTCCTTTTAAGTAACCCTTGAACCTGCACCGGCACTAGTGTTGCGTGACAAAGTCCGGCTGGGGCTACAAATATGTAACTTACAGGTCTAATTGTTTTTCGTCCGGTAACAAATGTAACATTCGTGTAACTTACTGCATAAAATTCAAAACACGTGATTTTTCGGATTTTCTTCCTCGGACTCTCTCAGCTTGTCTGTGGAGGCTTTGAAGCCGAACATACCCACACGTCGCCCACACGCATGCGTCGCGCTGCTAGAAATTTGATGACATCGCTTTGCTTTGAACGTGGAATTTTAAGAAATAGTCCTGAACTGAGCTGTGGGCGCCAATGATACAAAAACGCGTGATCTAAATCTTTGTAAGGATTTAGTCCGTATAATATACCTTATTTGTATCCAATTTGTAACCATATTTTCGGCATTGCCCTCAGCGATGAGCAAGAGCCAAACTGCAATAGCACTCATAACACTTACTTGAACAAGCTTGCCACGGGAGCTCGTAAAACTTAAGCACGTGTTCTGAATTTGTTACAATAAGTTACACCGGCGAAAATCTCCTTGGGCAACTAACTGTAAGTTACAGTAAGTTACACATGTAAGTTACACCCTTGTAACAAATACCCGACTTTGTCACGCAACCCTAACCGGCACGCCGGCCAATTCAGCCCTAATCGTACACGTGACTGTTACTCTATTGGCGAGCACTCGAGCACTGGACCGCGTTCGTCTCTTCCTTAATACCTTGGCTCCTTGTAACACTCGTTACTTGTACTCATCATATACCTAACTCGCACACCGACGTTTAATTATACGTCAAAGAGGGCCCCTGGAAATCGTTCATGACCCGTAAAATCTGAGGTTTTCCTATCCGCTTGCTCGGAAAGATGGCAGCGAAGGAATGGTGCTTCGCAGGTATGGTTGGCATTAATTGGCTGGCCAGCGAGATAGTCGAATTGACCTTGGGCTTAACTTGTTTCAAGATTAGTCTTTACATTCTCTGATCATATCGAGTGTGCTACTCTGAAGGAATCTGAATCGGCAAATGGGATTGACGAGCCGTTCATGAGCGCGAGGCTCAATAGTACGTCACCATCGCTGTCTCCGTTGCGAAGGAAGGGAGCCAGGTGAAAAGGTTGAGTGTTCTTAAGGTGGGTGTTCTGGTTTTCGTTCTTTTTCTCCTTGTATAGAAGTGCCTGTTATGCTTGGACGAGAGCACCACTTTATCAGTTGTCTTCTTTCCTTCGTTCGATTTAACCTTCTTTCTCCTCTTTCACGCTATCCTTGAACCTAGGCATTGATATTATCCAGGCTGAGATGAAACGAAAGTTCTGCGACGCTCATAAGTGTACAAGAACCCGTATCCTCGACTGCGTATGCCAGAGCGGGAGGATGAACTTTAAGCCCAAGTTTCAAGGTGTGTGTTTACCTGTTTCTTCACTTTTTATTAGTTTCGCGATGAATGGCACTGTGATTTCCTGTACGATCGTGATTCGTATCCCTATCTTCATGTTTATGTGTTCAATTCTTGCCCGACGTCGTTCTGCCACATCGCTATTTTTACAGTTTCTGACCCGCTTTTTGGCCGCAGATTCAGTTTATCCTGTTACGACCCGAAGGCACGGCACTGAGCATATAGTTGTCGCGGGCGCCGACCAGATGTGAGGATCACTCGGAAGATATTCGCAATCATCGTCGAGTTGGTTAGAGCGGGCGTTGGCGCTATATATTCGTGCATTCGTGGTTGGGGACGGATACGTAACTTAGGATTTGAATACGGGGAAATAAAAAGATAGGATTAACGAGAGTGTGTTACGGCGAACCTACGTTACTGAAGTCTTTGTGCGTTTGCTACTTTTCATGTACTACTACATCAACAAGCAATCGATGCTTACTGAGAGCAGTCAGTCTCTGTTAGATACATCGTGTATATACTTTCTATTTAGCTTCAGTGCAAGGCTGGCAGCAAAGAGGA
Organism: Agrocybe pediades; assembly: GCA_013053245.1. Lineage (NCBI taxonomy): Eukaryota > Fungi > Basidiomycota > Agaricomycetes > Agaricales > Agrocybaceae > Agrocybe > Agrocybe pediades. Next base: position 82,327 of record JAACJL010000058.1, read on the forward strand.
ACTTCTTGTGTATGGGAAAGAATCTAAGAAGAATGCTCTCATAACCTCGAAGGAAAACCACTCTGTTTGACTGGGCGCGTAAGCGTAAGCCCTCAATCTGGAGGGAGGTAGATTGGCTTTCCGTCGCCATTGGGTGTATGCCATCATCGTCGTGATTTCTATGAACCAACCCAACTTCCAGCGTTGTTCGCGACCCAGCTTGCAGATCTTCCTGTGGCCTTCGGCTTCGAGTTTTGATTGAGACAGACTGTTGTCGTTGGAAGTGCGTTGGGTGGCATGTTAACGACAATGAGGAAGCCTTTATAACGTGTTCGCGGGAAACAAAAGAAAAATCGGTTCCTGCATTGCTCAAGCATATCACGGGGCTGCTCGACAGAGCACCATTCAAGATTTAAGTACACCGCGCGCTGAAAACTTTTTGCTGATGATAGCTGATAAATTCGTACTTCCTGCGTGAACTGGTATAGTTCCGTATGGACGTGTTGAAACCTAAGTGTGTCCATGGGTTGCACCGTTCCGCTCCTCTCTGTTCTCGACAGGCCGACAATGGTCCGCGACACGATGGAAAGTGCTGGGAAGAGTGATAAACGAGGAAGAATAGTAGGATACGGCTGTGCCTGCAGGTCCAAGGAGGTGGTTGCGCATCGGTTGTGCTTGCTTGAGGAGGTATGGCGGGTGGCGAGCAGAATCCGGTCATTGAATAAGGACGTTTAGGGGGGTTAGGAGGACAACGTATGTGGGTCCTCCGACTTGGAGGTATTCTCCAACTTGGCAAGTTCGTCGTGTGCATGGTCTTTGAGGAAAGGAATCAGTAATGGTTTACATTTTGGGAAATATATTACAAATTTATAAGATGAAATGGTTTCCGTGCGGAGGCAAGGAGATTTGAAGAAGACGGACGAACGAAAGAACTGATAAAGAAATGGACTTAACGTACTTCCTATGTGAAACAACCCCCTTTCGTCTGGCTGTGTTCGTTAAAAGATAACGTCGCGAGATAGAACCAAGGCACCCTGGAGTCTAGATGCAGCTCGTTCAAGATTCAACAGTTGCATATGCCGGCCCAGCATTCCCGGTCCCATCACCCTCCCCAATGGATTTTCTGTTGGTGGACGAGAAAGCGTTCTCGGTTCGGATTTGGGTCGGTGGCAGAGCTTCCGACACCCTAGTGCGTCTTTCCTTCTCGTCGTTGAGGTTAAAGTACCGGCTATGGAAGTAAGGCCTCACGTCCATCGTCCAGAGCTGACGTCCGCAAGTTTTTCGACCTCGGTGATTTGTGGACACTGGAGGTTGGAAGTATTTCTCAGCGGTGGTTTTCGCTCGCGTTGTCGCACTGCTTGGTTTGAGACAATAAGGAGCGGGGAAAAGGTCAGACTACTTTCTAGATGAGATGACTGTTGGGATGCGCAGCAGGGATAGGGAATACGGCGTTGTGAACAGAGCAGGCGGTGCGGGTCGATGTTGGCGGCCTAGTAGTGAAAGGGAAGGGACCAGTATATCTAAAGGAAATAATTAGATTCAATTCTATTAACGGAAGGTGCCCCTGGCACGGCGAAGAGTCGCTTACAACATAACACACCGTGGGCAGTGCATCTCTAAACACCCTCCTGACTTCACCCAACGCCTTCTGAGGCCCACTTTCCCCGCCCTGCACGACCAACGCATCGTTCAGAGCACAAAGCAAGCGAGACGGCCGCAATAAGGCTAAGGGCAGCCATGCTCTTCGGCTCACTTTCCTCCCACTGCTCGATACGAATTCCGGGTCTGCACTGGGCGGGTGGATCAATGGAATGATGCAGTTGAGGTATGCAAGGCAGCCCCCGGAACAGGCGGCATGATAAAGTGTGTCGAGTTAGTCTAAGGAGAATGTATTCAGGGTGTAATCGAAGACGGAAAAAGAGAGAATACTTACGAAGGATCCAGCACTCTTTTACTCTTGTGGTTCGGCATTAAATTTGGTATCGTCGCTCGGATTTTTTGGAGGTCGCAGTCAGCGCTGCCTGACCACATTCATAACCGTTCGTGCACAGTTCTCTTCCAAAGGCGGATCAAGTATGGCTGCAAGCGAATACGAGAAGCCGTAAATCGCCCTGAAAGACGAGGCGTGTTCCGAAAAAGGAGTTCCGAAAAAGGAGAGGTCGGGTGTTGTGCATGGCTAGAGGAAGAAAGTGCGAGAGAAGATGATGGGGGAGTGTGGGCGACACTAATGCAGATTAGATGGATGGGAAATGTGTAGGGGATGGAAGGACTTACCATAAGCAAGCAACCAGCTGAACGTCAATAGCTTGAAATTTAGTGCATGTGAGGACGTTGGCCAACATGAAAGGTCGGAAGATTTCGCCAGGCCGTTGGCAACAACTGCATTCTCCTTCGCCAGGCCAGCCAATGCTAATAGTGCAGGTTCGGTAACCTGCACACTGTTCAGAAGAAAATCCTTTTAGTCACACAAAACGAACGCACCTTGCTATCCCAATCGGTATGATTACCTCCCAGCAAATTTAACGGCGAACGGACGGCCCAAGGCAAAGCAGGGCGCGCCGACAACACCGGCTTCTCCCAGTCCGTTCTCGACACTATCTCGCGGTCGGGGAAGCGACTTGGTCACCACCGCCTGTGGCCGTCAGACCTAACAGCGTTCAACGTGAGTAGCTGGGCGGTGGAAGTACTGATAGACATTAAAGAATTGGTGGAGATGAGTGATGGCAGACGTATATCTGACGGTAGGTTTAATCTGGGTCTCGAAGCTCGAAGTTATAAAGAAATGGGAACACGGACTCACTTGGAAGAGGTAGTTCAATACGTGCCAGATCCCTTATCATATATTTGGCTGCTCTGGTTGTAAGTCCCACCAATGGTCCCACTACGTTAACGTTCGCTATGGATGCTCCGAATGACGAGAACAGGCGGAACGGATGGTATGCGAATCAGATGTGCTGAACCTGAAATGGAGGATGGCATACAGGAAGGTGTGGGGTGAGTTGGTTCGTAAAAGAGTCCTAAGGCCTGATCAGGTCCTGTTTTACTGTTCTTTAAGTAAGCGATAGGTGAATAGAGAAAGAATATGAACATACCGTAGGCCAACGTTGCTATGACGTGCCACGCAACCTCCGTCCTTGGTGCATCTGGGAATGCCTTGCCCTCTTCGGATACAGCGTCATTACAGTCAAGGAACCTTCAGAAATACATAGTCAGTATCAATTGATTCCACCAAAACTCAAAGCCAAAGAGAACGACTGACGTCGAAAAGAACAGCTCATCTGAGATGATTTCATCTTCCGCAAGAAGATTGCCGATAGCAGCTTTCTTGAAGCTTCTTAGATTGTCGACATTGGTAGATGGTATGCACACGGACGGCTCGAGATGTTTCCTTTGGATGGGTGGTCGAGTTCGGAGTCTGGGACTTAGTGGTGGGGTCGGTCGTCGTCGCAGGCCAAGAAGAAGTGATGGGCTAGGCAAAATATCCAAATTAGGATTCCCCCTGCCCCACTGGCCGAGGGTTTGAATCCTACCCAAGACACTATTTTCAAACAAGGAGCGCGTTCTCATGAAGCAGTAATCTTATGCGTACATTTAGTAGCGAGCAGAGTCATCTCAAGTAGATAAATAGCACAATACAGTAATCGGCATCCTGAACAAAATCCAGAAATGTTGATGTCCCGCGGCCGGTCTGGCATGCCGCGTGAAAATATATATCAAGGTTTGAAGTTTGTGACCTTTTCTCTCTTCCCAGAGAATATATAGCCACAAAAACAATTTTTTGGCTTTTGATTGCAATGATAGAGTATATATACAAAAAAAATTAGAACAACCTAATCTGTGGGACAGATTGTGCGCTTTTCGAACATTTGCACGTCGCGGTCTGTCTACGAGAGACTACATAGCTCACATCCTTCTGACCTCACTATGTCTTGCAGACTAACTCTACATAGCTTTCTATATCCCATATCTTGATTGTCCAATCCTCCGATGCCGAAGCCAGCTGTTTTCCATCAGGCGAGAACGCCACACTCCACACCGTACCGTGATGCCCGCGAAGGCTTTCTCCGATCTGCGCTCCTGTATCGGCATTCCATATCTGGATGGTGTGATCCAACGATCCAGAGGCTAGCATCTTCCCATTTGGAGAGAAGCAGACTGAGAGGACAGCTTCGGAATGTCCTTGGAGGGGCTCCATAACTTGTACCCTCGTCTCAGCATCCCAGATGCATGTTGTGTAGTCCCAGGAGCCCGATGAAATATGCTTGCTGTCGGGAGAGTATGCGACAGACTGAACCGTGTTGGTATGTCCCCTGAGCGGCTCACCGTCCTGTTCATATGTGCGAGCATTCCAGATGCGGACAGTGTCATCAGTAGATCCTGACACTATGTGTAGGCTGTCCGGCGAGAATGCCACTGATACAACCTTATCTTCATGTCCCTCTAGAATGGCTATCTCTTTTCCTGTCTCTGGATTCCAGACATGTAGTGTCTTGTCTTCTGACCCAGACACGACCTTGGTTCCATCAGGCGAGAACACCACACAGCGGATATAATCAGTGTGCCCCGTCCATGGATCCCCAACTTGTTCCATTTTTTCAATATCCCACATTCGGATGGTGTGGTCCCATGATCCAGAGACAAGGCGCTTGCTGTCTGGCGAGAATGTGACGGAGTTAACAATGTTGGAATGTTGACCAAGAGCTTTCCCAGTCTGGCTACTGTTCTTGAGATCCCAAATCCAGACTGTGCCATCGTAGTGCCCAGACACAAGCCACTTCCCGTGTTCGGAAAAAGTGATTGACACTGGAGTAGAAGTAGTTTGGAGCATAGAATCCACAACTAAATAATAGCTTGTATTAGTCTCTATAAATCGCAATGGGACAACTCTTACTTTTGACAGTAAAACGACCAAGGAACAGAGTAGTTTCATCTTTCCGAGATTCATCCTCAAGCAATGTGGCAAGTCCGGGCCGAGCATGCAAATATTCGAATGGCACCAATTTGACGTCATGTAACCTGCTCTCGGGGAGCAGGCTCTCAACTATTTTGAGCAGGCGATAGCTATCATTGTTGTCTAAGGGTTTTCCAATTGCCTTGGCATTTTTAACGTTCTTCGAGTTGGTGTGTCCCATGGTAAACAGCAGCTTAATGCAAGCATTGTAGAGAGCTTGCCGTCCATCATCTAGTAAAAGGTGTGAGGGACATGGTCCAACCCCCCCAAAAAAAAGATAAACAGCGCACCCCAAGTAGGGATCTGCTTCAGGAAATTTAACACTTGTTCCTTTTGTGCCTCCCGTTCAGAAATGTACATCCGAAGTAGACCCTCTACGTGCTGTTCCAAGTCCACTTCAAGCAAGTCCCCTCCAAGCAAGTCCTGGAGTTCTTCATCACCAAGTTTCTCCCAGAATGTGTCACTGCTGGGAATTTTGATTCTTGACAAAAGTGTCCTTGAAAGACGGGCTTGGGGAGTGTACCCATCAGATTTACCCAGCCTGTTGGCTAGCGTTAACGATCCATGGATTTTCTGTCCTGGTTGAATAACACGGCTGGCACCGCGGTGAGGTCTAGCAATGCGTTCGCTGTTGAGCGACAAGAAAGTCAAATAACAGCGAACACGTACCTGTAAGTCTCCCATTCTCTCCTGTTCTCTCCACTGAATGTCAATCTCCGGAACGGAAGCCATTCTAGGAATGTCCATAAACCCGTCAACGACTCCTTGACCTGGATATGTTCCTCGGAGGATAGTTCCCGTGTAAAGGGCCTCATGCGAAGCCCTAGTGCACCAGCTTCATGCACCATCCACCTCAGAGGAGGCCGGCTCCTGTCCATGCCTTCATTTTGTACATTCCCACCACCTCTACATTTCAGAGATTTAGCTCTATTGCCACGATAAGGTTGGAAGTTGAAAGATAAATATGTACATGTCAGAGTGGGTTCCAGCAAACCAGACCTCCAAGCATTGAGGCGTAATGTCGTTTAATTCATAACCGTTGTCGTTGTCGCTTGTTGTGCTGTCTTCGCTACTGTCTTCGCTTGTTGTTCTGCCCTGGCTGCTCTCCTCTGTGTTTTGCTCGACCAGTGGGAACAGTTTGAACGGGTTTTCAGCGTCTATATACTTGGCCGGGTTCCAGTTGATGTAGTTAAGCCGTTCATCCATGGACGAATGGTCCTGAAAGGTGCCGGGGCATGATGGAGTCGGATTCTCTTCAAGTTGAAGGTCGGTTAGATCTGGGTGGGATTCCTTGTGGAGAATAACCACATCCTGAGCAAATCTTAGGCATAGAAAAGTCAGGTAAAGCACAACTAGGCGATAGGCAATAGAAAGGAGGCTTAGGTGCCAGCGGAAGGAGAAGAGAACGACTGCAGCATAGAGGAATGCATCAAGGAATGGCGAGTGGAGATTATCGTCTTCGGTTGGATGCGCTGGGTCGCTACGTTGAGGAGGCAATGTCGTTCCTCCGTAGGCATACTCGGGGAGAAATTTGACCCGTCGTTCGTCGAGGGCTAGCGCATGACGAAAGAAGCATACGTGCTTCATTCCATCGATGGTCCCCGGGAGCAGCTTCTTTTTGCGAACAAGACCGATAGATGACACTGTATCCCTGATAGACATAGATATTAGAGATGGAATAGCAATTATATCGCGCGAATACAAACCAAGCGCCAACGAAATGAACCTTGACGTTCTTGTGACAGAATGCGCTCTTGAACCGCTCCGCCTTCGACATCTTCTGTCCATCTCTATCCGATGTACCAACAGCATTGACTTGATCGAGACCTGAGAGCGGGTCCGCATAGAGTTCATACGCACTGGGGTAAGTCAAGCACAATGAGAACCATGCAGTTAACCATGAAAGGAAGAGTCTTACAATGGTATTTGCGTGTTATTTCCCTTGTAGAGGAGTCCAACCTAGGCGGATGGATAAGATACAAGTCGTATGTACAAAGGTAAAAGAAATACCTTGTCAATCATTGCTGAAAGTGCGCGTACTTGGAATGCCCCGCGTGAAAAGCCTGCCAGTATCGCATATTTTAGTGTCCCCATTTTCATCGAGCAAATAATTCACATACCAAGCAGAAAAATCCGGTCGCCGTCCCGGTAGTTATCCGATAACCAAGAGTAGGCGCCCATGATTGTCTTCTCGAACTCCCTTCAACGGCACAGTCATCAGTAAATCCAAACGCAGACTTTGAAACACGATTTACCAGGCGATGGCGAGATCGATTTTGTGGTGTATAACTTGCTTGTAATAGCTGAATGACGTCCATGAAGGGCGTGCATATGTACCGATCCCGCTGTAATAAAGCGATAATTGATCGCTATCTTCGCCCTTGTGGAGGAGGCTGTACATTTCAACGACGTTCGTGTTCTGGTAGTATGCGTAAGATACAATCGAAGTAGCCAGAGGAGACTGAGACCCTTACCTTGTCGCCGAATTGGTTCCCGGTTCCATCGAGGTTGACAACCAGGTTTCGTCCGCCCTCGGTGCCGTGGCAGCATATATTGATACCCTGTGGGCGGGATTTAGGTGCATGAGCAGTGCTTTCTTCGGTCTTGCCGACGTTAGCCATGATTCGTTAGGTTTGAGGCAGGGAATTGGAGGGAAAGAAGATATAAGTTGACTGTTAGAGAAGGTACGACGCAAAGGAGGGGTACCCGCATACAGATATCACCCCTTCAGAATGCAGCACTGATGGGTGTGATTTCCTGCATTGCCGTACGGCTGGCACGTCGTCATATTTTTATACCTGTGCCTTTGGGGCACCAATGTACTGGAGGCTGACATTAATACGTGCTTTCTGAAGGCATTAACTTGGGCATTAAGTGCAAGATCAACCATGCCCTTAGACATCTTTTTGGGACGCGAAGATTCATGCAGACCTACTATGCGCAATTTATACCTGCATTAGCGGATCTCCCCACTGCACATGGCAGTGATAACGATTCAGTCGTCAGTGCCTCGATATAATGCGTAGCGTATAATCAACTTGTTTAATATGTCTGCTATGCAACAATACGGGTATGTATGTGAAGTGAAATTGTGACAAAGAAAAACCAGGAAGAAGAAAAAAGAGAGACGAAAGCAAAAAGAGCGACAACGATAACGATATTGACGGGATATAGAACCAGTGTGTGTGTATAACGAGAGACAAACAATATGCTTGAAAAGAAAAAAAAAAAGAAGGAAAAAAGAAAACAAATTTCTATCTCAGACAGAAGCTCCAGAGAAAATGAAAGAAGAAAAGAACATCCATCTTCCTTTAATCCTAAAACCCAATTCCAACATCGATATGCAACGTCCCACCCGCCTTCTCACTCTTCAACAACAGATCTGCCCACCTTTCCGCCTTTTCTTCTTCCGTCAACGCGTACTTGTTTTTCTGCTTTTCCACCTCATCCTGGTCCCTATCCATTGAGAGCTCCTTCCACTCCGAACCAGATCCGGAATCTTCACTCCTGGATGAATCCGAGTAATGCACCGCCGATGTCGGCGAGGCTTCGCCGCCAGCAGTAGCAGGGCGTTTTCCAACAGCACTCATTGACTTCCTGCCCTCCGAGTGTGCCGTCGATGGCCTCGTCGCTGCACTCGAAGTCGACGCTCGTCCACTCGGAAGGATGGGCACAGGCACATTTGTCGATTTCTGATGCGAATGTCCATGGCCAGAAAGCGACGAGAAGGATTTCGATAGCTTCTTCGAGAAAGAGGAAGAAGAAGAGTGTTTACCCTTGCGGCTCTTCTGATCGCTAGCGTTCATGTTAGTGCTTGTTGCGGTGACGGTGCTCGTCGTTGTTCGGTGTACACTGGGAAAGGGCACGGGTGATGATGGTAAGTTAAATGCAGGCTTCATATGCGGGCCAATAACTGGCGACACAGGCGTCGATTTCGACCCGGAACCTGGACCGACAGCAACCCGTGTTGTGCTGGAGCTAGCAACTGTGGTCGACGACGACGACGAAACGGAGGAGGTTGTTACAGAAGCTGAAGGAACAGACATTGCATGCGAATGGCTAGACCTTCTCTGTCCTTCAGGCCGTCCGGAGCCTGAAGGAACCATTGCAGAAGGAGAAGGCCGAATAGTATCAGTGCTCATCGTACTATCGTGCTTCATCCTTGTCCTCTCCATCATCGCTGCATTCTCCTCATGCTGCTTATGCTGCGGCTGGCGTTCTGAAGCCTCCTGTCTCGCTGTGTGGCCTAGGTTCACGGATGGAGTAGCTTCAGTCAGGAGGTTTGGGCTCGATGGGTCCTGCCCACCATGAGAAGCACTGGGAGATGAGTTCTTCCCCGTCATCCCACCAACAGCAGGCGGTGTAGGCCGCTGTGCGCTCCTTTGAGGTCTTGGCGGAGGGGACGTTCCTGAGGTCGATGCGGGCGAAATGATGGTCTGAGCAGGTATAGGTGCATGCACGACATGCGGCGGTGGAGAAGACGAGGATAACGTGTTCATGGTGGAGATAGTATCCGTTCCAGGTGTTGTCCAGATAGCATGGATAGAGGGCGATGTAGCTGACGCTGGCGGTGTACTCTCGCTCTCGCTTTCGGCGTCGCTTCCACTGCTTTCGTCTTCTGCATCTCGGGCTGGAGAACGTGAAGATGTGCTTGGGAAAGGTACTGCCGATGAAGTGTCCGCCGCTGCGTCTACACATGAATGTTAGAGTTTGTTTATGAAGAAAAAGGCAGCGCTTACCTCCACCCTTCCTATCAACTTTCTTGAACCTATTCACTACTTCAGTTTCATCCACGACAAAACTGGGTATCGTAGGCGACACGTCTCCTCCATACCCTCCTGCGTCAGTACCACCATAACCGCCACTGCCAGCACATGGACCCCCGATCTCAAATGTATCATCATCATCCATCACAGGCCGCCGACTAGACTGTCTCCGCCGCGGTGGGAAAGCATTGATCGCGCCTTCAGTCGTAAATCCCCAGTCTTCCTCTTCCTCATATTCATCATCGTCAAAATCTTCCACCTCTTCCTCTCCGCGAACCGTGGAGGCCGAGCTTGAACCAAAATCAAAGTCGAGACTGCCTCTGCTGCCACCACCGCCGACCGCGGACGCAATACCCCCAGTAATGCCATCAAACCCGCCAGCAGAAGATGGGTATGCGGATGACGGTGACAGAACTGATGATACAGGTCTTGACGAAGACAACCTGGAGTTTGACACGCGAGAGGAGCGTCCAGACTGCGATGAAGTTGACGGTTCAGGCACAAACCGAGCACTCTCGTTGATTGTCATGCTCAGTCTTGGGTCGACATGCCTGTACACATCATATTCGCTGGTGCCATAGCCTCCGTTGGAATAGTTGTGGACCGGCGAGCGTGCGCTTGAAGGATGCAAATGGCCGTCGGGCGTGCTGAATCTTCTCTGCAGAGCGACTGCGCTGACGTTAAGCGGCGGACGAACCAAGCCATCAGACTCCGACTCGTACTCATTCTCCGTCTCGGATCCTTCATCGCCTTTCGAACTCGCACTCTCCTCTCCGCTTGCATCTTTTCCTTTTGCCGTCCTCCTCGGCGCCTTTAAACCACTCTTACCCTTCGCCCTTCCGCCACCTGGAACGTATATCTGCCCACTAGCACCATTAGCAACACCACCTGTCACCAACACAGTCATAGCCTTCCTCGACCTCGCGCTAGCAGAAGGTGGCAAAGGTAATGAAGGCAGTTCAACACTCGGCGTGCGCACAATGGTCCACTCGTCATTTCCTCTCTCTCTGTCCATCATACCACCGCCTCCTGGCACCACAGTAGCCAACGGCGACGACCCACCAGACCCGCCAGAGGTGGAAGACGACGATGTGCCCAAGCCAAGTTTGGACAATCTTTTCGTGAGCCTCTGTGCAGGCAGAACAATTGGACCGAGTGCCATTCGTAGTTGGTTCTTGTCTTTATCTTTCTCCGTTGAGGGTGTAGGGGGCATTGAAGAAGTGTTGGTAGTGGGAATAGACGAAGATGCGACTGATGGGTCATAACCATGCTCTGTGACATTGACATCGGAACCCGAAATGTCTACCCTCCGCAGGCCTCCTCCAATCTTCGACCCACTGGGCAACTCCTCACCCAAACTCGAATTCGAACTCTTCGCCGAAATTGTCCTATGGAAATATTTAAAGGACCTAGAGGAGGTCGAATTGCCCAGCTCCTCACTTGAGAACACAGAAGTGCCTGTATTAGGCGAAGATGAGCGAGTCGTGGTGCTTGGTCTGCCCATGCCCGGGTGTGCGGATGTGGGTGTCGAATTAGCATTAGTGTGGGTCGGACTGGGTTGTGGAGGCGGAGACGTCGAGGAAGACGGAGGTTTGCTAGCAGGCCCTCCGATATCCGCGTTCAAATTGACAATACCACCGATATTTCCCAACCCGCCTCCAACAAGGTGCTTAAGCTCCGGAAGAGCAGGCACAGGCGGTGGTGTCTCTCCTCTTCCTTGTCCACCATAACCTCCACCACCCTCTGCTGCAGCAGCGCCACCGCCAGCAGTCGCCCCTTGGTCATGCTGATATTTGTCCCTCAACCCTCCTCCTACACTTATCCGCTTCATCAACTTCCAAAATCTTCCACCTCCTGCATTACTGCTCCCACTAGGCGACGCCGACACAGGCGAACTCAAAGTCGCGCTGATACTTTCTTTTCCTTGCCCATGCCCGTGCCCAGCTCGCTCGCGTTCTCTACTCATCGCCCTCCCACCGACTCTCTCCCGACTAACACCCCTCTTGCTCGCTTTCGTTGGATCCTCCGTAAACGATCTTCTCGGCACCCGCTGATGCTGTTCATGCTGCTGAGCATGCCCATGCGATTGTGAATGATGAAGCTTGCTCGAACTTCGATGTCCTCCATCTTCGCTCTTCCTTCCTCTTCCACCACCAGCTCCTCCTCCACTCATCCCAGCAGCCTGAACACTGACACTCCTACCACCTAGCCCACCCATCGCACCCGCACCTGCACTTGCTCCTCCACCAGCCAACTGTAAACTCGGCCTTGGCACACCTCTCGACGGTGTTACAGGTGAATTCATCCCCTCCTCCTTCCCAGCACCACGCCCGAACAACCCTAATCCGCTTAAAGACACTTTCTTCGTGAGCGTCTTCCTCGCCGACGTCTTCTCTTTTTCTCTGCTTCCTGACGGTGCACTTGGTAAGCCTCCTGGCGTTCCAACAGATGCAGGACCTGGCGTAAGAGAGGAACCCAGTCCATTGACGATACCGTCCGACTTCCAGTTCAATGATCCAAATACCGTATAATACGGAGTTGGATCTGGGTTCGTCGCGGTCGAAGCTTGCGAGTCTCGTACGTTGGCATCAGCATTCATGTTCGTCATGCCCGCGCTGACATGTGCATTCGAGTCGTTGCCGCTGGTGGTACCATGATTGCCCAAGATCGTCCTCTCCAGTACCTCAAATCCACCTCCACCACCCTCCGCCTGTCGGGCCCCTTCTTCTTGATGTCTTTCTCTGTCGTCGCCTCCTCGCCTTGGCAGGTCATCGTCATCTTCATCAGCAGCTCTTGCTCTAGCCAGTAAATCGAATACGCTGTCGCCGTCGGCCGTCGTAGCATAAGATTGGGCTGCTTTCTGACGCGCTTCAGGGGCAACAGAGAGTGGTGTGGGCCGTGTGGTCGATGCTTGAGCTTCGTTTTGATGGGAAGACGCTGCAGGTGTTGCTGGTGCTGGAAAGAAGGAAAAGATTCGAAAGAATCAGTAATCGGAAATGCCATCCAAACAACGACGAAAATTAGGGAAAGAAGAAAGAGAAAAAGCGAAAAAGCGAACTTGTCTATAGAAACTATCTGCACCCATGTACAAAGGTGATTACAACACGTGTGACACAAAGAGTCGAAAGTAACCAAAATGAAAAAGGAGAAAGGAAAAACATACCCATCATCATCTCCCTAGCTTTCATCATATCCAAACCACTCCTCTTCTCAAGCTGCATCCGTAAATGTCTCTCCACTTCGTTCAAGCCAGCACCAGCACCAGGCCCAGGCAGACCTCCGTCAACCTTTCCACCTCGACCGCCTTTCCCGCTCTCCACCCATACGGATGTAGGCGTTGTGCCTGCGCTGAGGGATTGATGGCCTTCGTTTGTACCCGTGCCCGTGTTGGTGGTCGCGTTCGCGTTTGTATTTCCATAATATGAGTCGACAGACATCAAAACAGGTCTTTTGAGGAGATTGTTGTCCTCTTTCTTCTCCTCTCCGTCCTTCGTTGTTCGTTCTTCCACTGGATGCAACTCATCACCCGCATGATCCTCCACTGTAACCTGCACCTCTTCCTCCTCCTCTTCACCCCTCGCAAGCCTCTCCAATCTCTCCCTTTCCCTCTCCTGTCTCTTATACGCTTCCACAAGTGATGAAGCCGGCGTTTGCTCGACTGCTTCCTCCGCTAGTGAAGAGGGCTTATTTCGTGCTGCTGATACTGAGGAAGGCGATAACGACGGCCCAAGCCGCGCACGAGTGTTCGATGCCGAAGGAGACGAAGGCAAGAGCGCACCAAGCGTAGCAGACACGTTCGCTGCCACCGCAGTATTCGTATTCGCATTCGTATTCGTCTGCAAATGGGAATTGGAAGAACCCAAAGTCGAAGACGACTTGTTCATCCCGCTCAGTCTCAGCTTCGCTTGTGACTTTGAAGGCGAAGACGAGGAAGACACAGGAGAGGAAGACGCCGGTGAGGACATGGACTTGTGGGTATGTGGAAGTGACAAAGAAGTCATGAGCGAAGTCAATCGTTTCGTCGCTTTCGACTTTTCCTTCTTTTCCGGTGCTTTCTCTGGCTCCTTCTCCTTTTCTCTCTGCGCGTCTTTGCCCCTTTCCTGGTGAACACGCTCGCTCTCTCCTCGTTCTGCTGACCTCGACCTCCCACTTCCGCCTGGACCGGCAACGCCGGGAACACCGACCGACGAACTCGGACTTGGAGGCACCATAAGTGAGGACGAAGAAGACCCGTTCGCACCAGCTATAGCGTACGGATGTGGGTACCTATCTTGCCCTGGCACCGCAAGCCTTTGATGATGAGGGTGTTGCGATTGTTGTTGTTGATGTTTCTGTTGATGATGGGCGCTTTTGGAAAGTGTAGCGGAAGCAGATGTCGAGCGCTGTATGTTCCCTGGGCTTGATAGCACGGGTTTCCTCGTCGTTGACCCTGAAGGCCCTGCAGCAGAAGTAAAAGCTGAAGTTGAAGTAGAAGGTGTTCCCGAAGTCGGCGCAGTCGTATAATCCGAGCTCATACTTGTATCCTCTCTCCGCGGGTACAACCTCGGTAACTGACTTTGACTTTGAACTGGAATTCGTACTTGAGCCTGAGGCGTAGGCGTAGTAAGCTGATGGTATGCCGTATGCAAACGAGTTTGCTGTTGAAGCTGAGGATGAAGCTGATGCTGCGGTGTATTAGGTTGAGCCTGCGGCGCAGGACCCTGACTAGGCGAATGCTGAACCTGAGGCTGAGAGGTAGAAGGCTGAGGACGAGACAGAGGATAATGTTGATGATGCGGTATGGGATGATTGGTGGATGTACCGAAGCTATTGTTATTGCCATTGCTGCCAACACTACCGCTTTGGCTCTGGCTTTGATGCTGATACGACCTGCCAGCTCCAGCAGTACCTGTGCCTTCCCGATGATCCTGCATCACCTCTCTTCCCAAAAGCTCCTGCCCGTGCCCGTGTTGATGATGTTCTCGTCGAAGCTGTTGCTGATGCTGATCAAACACACTGCCAATCTTCGATTCTCCACCTTTCGCAGGCACATGCACACCCGAAGCCGAAAGAGATGGCGATAAAGATGGAGACGAGGACAAAGAAGAAGGAAGAGGGACAAGAAAAGCACCGTGGGTAGAACCAGAGTAGTCCATACCCGAACCCGAATGATCACTAGCAAGACCGAGTCCACCACCACCGGTGCTGGCGCCGTTACTAGTGCCGCTCATAGCGGTAGGGAATGAATGTGCCTCTACTAGTCCCCCTGGGCCGTTGGTGAAAGCCGTGCTGCCGTGTCCATTGTCCTCGTTCTCATGCCCATGCCCATGTCTAAATCGCCTATTTTTATCCTCCACGTGGTCGGGATGCGACGGCCCGTGGGCACCGCCCAGTGCTGTTTCTGCTAGTAGTGGTCGAGTGCTAGATATCCGCGAATTATAGCTATCAGCGTCGTTAACGAGCTGGATACCACCATATGCATTATCCATTTCTGTGTCCTTATACCCATCATGAGAGTATCTCCCCGCCATGTCAACATCCCTAGGCGGCCCAGGCGTTGGTGGAGGATTGAGAAACATTTTCGGGGTTGCTGAGGGAGACGGCATTGGAATCTTCCGCGAGCTGAAAGCAGGAGAATTGAATGCAGGGGAGGAAGGCCCACTGGGATTAGTGATGCTAGGCCGGCGGCGGAGGACGTTGGGTTTCCTTTTCTCCTTCTCCTTCTCCTTCTCCCCCTCCTTCTCCTTGTCAGAAACAGGATGCACTATCGGCTTCGGTTTCGACAACGACCTCGTTCTCCCAATGAGCCCAAACTTTGTCGATTCGCCCGTCGTATTCGCAGCCGCATTCATGGTGCTAGTCGCAGTCGATTGTCCATTGGCAAGAACAGAGGTTGCGGCCGCAGAAATCGTCTTCCTACGGGCGGATGTGCTCTCTTCACGGGATACCGCATAGGACAAAGAGGGTTGAACACCAACGCCTGCATACCCCACCCCATCACCACCACCCTTCGAAGCATCCGCAGCCACGGGCCCAGGAACCAAAGGTGCCCCCAACACTCTCCTCATCATCTCCCCCGTGCTCGGCGAGTCGGGTACGACGATGCTGCTTAGATTCACGCTCGGCTTGCTTATGTGTCCATTTCCGTTTGAGAGAGTGGGCTTTGGTGGCGTGTTGTCTTTCGGTTTAGCGAGCGGGATGAGGGAGGTGTTCTGCCATACCGACGCTGGTGTGCGCGCGTATGATGGGGGAGAGGAGAGGGAGAGTCTTCGACCATGTGTTTGATTCAGAGGAAGTGGTGGCGGGCGCCCATTGCTTTGCGTTGTGTTGGCATGTGCTGGTGGCGAAGAAGACGAAGGTGGCGGGACGAGCGGCGAGGGCGGCAGCGGCGAGGCTAGTGAAGGTTTCCTCCCTCCCGGCGGTGATGGTGTTAACTTCGATGTTGAAACTGGTACACGAGGTGGAGTTAACGACGGGATTCTTGACCTGGGCGGGGTACCGGTCGCAGATGCAGACGCTGCTCGTCTCGGAGTCGGTGAAGGTGTAGGTGTAGGTCTCGAAGAATTTTGTTGGCTCGGTACACGAGGCGGAGTCGGAGGAGTGGGTAAGGCAGACCGCCTAGAGGTACTGCTGTGCGTGCTGGTCGTCGTGCTTCCGGAGATGGACCTGACTCTTTGTGATGGCGTTTGAGGCTGATACATGTACGGCGGAGGGGGTGCACCACCTCTCCGAGTTGACTTCTCGTTCGTCCGTGAAATATTCGTATCCGAGTGGTTGCTGTGGTTATTCATGAGTGTCGTTTCGTTAAGTTAGATAGTGGTATAGGTGTAGTTGTGTGTACAATAAAAAAGAACTGTGCACCTGTAAGCGCGCGACTAGAAAATGAAAAAAGGCAGAACGTACGATGAGGATTGAAATAAACGTAGGAAGTATAAGTGGGTATAATTCGTTCTCCTTCCTCTTCTCCTGGGCCCCTCCTAGGTCTGCAATGCCGTTTTAAGTGGTTGCGTTCGTTCTGATCTTCGAAGGTCAGTTTCGTCGTGTTGATTCGTCGTCGTCGGCATTGACAGCTTCAAGTGCAAAACGTCAATAAACCTTGAGCTTGCGGCTTTAAGTTTTTGACTTTGCTCTAGCTCGCTAGAAGTTGGCCTGTTCGGCGTATAAAAATGTGACCTAGAAGAAAAGTAATTAGATTCCCAGTAGATATATTTATGATCCTCCCAACAATTCGTACCCACCTGGTGCTCGAGATGGATAGATCCCGTCAAAGAGTCAATGCGTTGAGTACACGAAGGACAGGCAGTAGATGGTAGTGGTCAAAGTAGAAAAAAGGCGCCCTTCACACGAGCTGTCGTCGCTGTCGTCGTGTTGTCGGAGTCGGACCCGGCGGCAAATTGTAGTCCATTTCTTGACGTCCTCCTGCTTCCCCTCGCGTAACCATCCTCCAATACCACATTTCCAAATGGGGTTTATTGCTTATCTAAGCTACCCCCGGCATGTGTGCCGTCAGCTGCCGGCAGGTCGGCACAGGAAAAAATGTATGCGGAAAAACCATGCAAGGGGTAAAGCTGGGCAGAGTCATATATGAACGCGTTGTTGACGCGTTGTAGCCCCACGACCGGGTTTTCAGACTATTTATCTCATATGTTCACTGCGCTCAAGAAAGGAGAAAGAGGGAGAAACACAGGACGTCGAGGAACTTTGTGGGACTTTACAGAAGAAAAGGTGGGGACTTGGAGCAACTTGATGAAGAAGCAAGAAAATAAAAGAAAGAAGTGATTTGCAGAATGAAAACAGTGGGTTATGTCACACGCTACCCAGTCCGGCTGGTGGTCCGTTACTTTCATCCCCCGCGCGGCGCGCGCCTACATACCGAATGTTCCGTGTTCCCAAGGAAAGGACTGTCCGATGTTTATATTTTTCCTTCCTTCCTGAAAGTGGATACGACAATCTATTCCCAGCACAGTGCTACCTATTTCAAGAACTTCGGGACGCTAAATGGACGAATTCAAGTTCCGGCGGTGCGAAATCGACTCTTGCAGCGACTTCAACGCATCCAGGTCTCTAGCAACGTCCGCGTCGTCGTATTGCAAACTGCTCGCATGAATCGTCTGCAGCTCCCCACTTGCACTACTCCATCCATATCCATGGTACAATCGACCTTCCTCGTCAGGGCCCGGAGGCGGTACAAAAGTGAACTCTGAGAGCCGTTCCATTCCAGCATCCCGGATTTCCACGAACACATCGTCCCAACCAAACGTCCCAACATCACGTATGACGCATTTGTCCATGCACAACTCCTCAAGCGTTGCCTTGTGCCGCAGTATGAAATCGGTCGCAGCTTCTCCCATATAATCAAAAGCAATACCTTCAAACTGCAGACACTTCAAACGAGGAAAATAGAGCGATTTAAACAGTCTCCAGCGCTCGTCCACTCCTGCCGTGCCCACATCATGGCAGTAGATAAATGTCTCCAGATTCTCCATGGTCGCCATCAATCCGACAATCTTGGGCAGGAAGCGCATGCTTGCACTCGTCTCAGGCTCTTCTTCTTTATCGTCAATGGCATCCTCCCGTGGGTAAAGCGAGATTGCGAAGGTGGTAAGAGTCTTCACCAAAGATCGTAATCCTTCTGATTCAAGGGCCTTGCTTGGGTACGCCAACATATTGTGCAATTGGAAATTCCTGAGAAGCGTTCCTTGACGCTTAAACTGCGTCCCCAATGCGGCACATCCGTCGAGAATGGCTTCTTGGAGTCGCACATCAAGAGCGCAATAGGGAGGAACCTCGTAGTACGCCTCGTAGTAGACTCGATTGAAGCGGTTTCGATCCCACGGCAGGAAAAGGCTGAGAGATCTGAGGTTAATGAATCGGTGCAGAAACTTGAAGTCTGTCACCATCGACTCGACGAAGGAATCAGCTACTTGCGCATCGCCTGTTTCCCGAGCCGGTAAGAGTGGGTGCTCAATATTCAATGTTAAGTACGAAAATACTTACATGTTTCTTCCCTCCCTTTTTTTCCACGCGGCGGAAATGTGCGCCGGGGAACTTGATCTACGAGTCATTTTAAGTATCTGCAACTTGCAATGCTATATCGGAAAGACTGACCATTATCGTCCGATTCATCTTCCATTTCAGGCTCAGAGTAATCCAGGCTTTCCTGCTCGAGACCACTCTCCTGCAGCATACCATTAGATCGTTCGAAGATTCACAGAGTAACATATCAAGCGAGTCCCATACATCACCTCCTATCTCAGGCTCAAAGAAGTGTATGGCTTCTTGGTCTTCATAGAAAGGGCCGTCGTTCTCCTGTGGAAGAACATTAGGTTGATCAACAAGTCAGATTGCAGCACGTACCTCATCTTCCATCTCAGACTCAGAGAAACTCAGTTCTTCCTGTTGGTGTTCAGCAGCGTCATCCTCCTGGATTACGATAAGATCGTTAGAGTAAATTCTCAGCGCCACCTCAGTGTATCAAAATTGACCCGTACCTCAACCTCTGAATGTCCTGAATCTGTCGACGACTCTGTCAATGGTGAGCCTTCTTCCTTGACCTCAGGAACAACGACACCCCGTGCGTCGTAATAAAATATTCTAACGTTCTTCGCTATATTCTTGTGGGCTGACAGATTTTCAAGACTAGATTCCGACGTGTTGATGATCTCTTTCCTCGTCACAAGGCTTTCGAACGCCAATTCGTTCACGATGTCTAAGAAGGTCCTGTCTATGAGTCGGCAGAGCTGTAGCGTAGAATGGTCCTCGACTTCCTCGATGATCATGTGGATAATCTCGGGTGGAAGATGCACCATGAGATCCAACAAATCGATTTGGTAGGATAGATGGTCTTGATTCTTGCTTGCTTCAACGAATCGTGATAAGTAACCTTGAAGTAACCAGTCTGAGGGGGATTGGAGGGGCTTGCAAAGAGGTAAGAAAACAAAGAAGAATAAAAAGAAGATTTCCTTTGTTTCTAATATTTAGACCCGAGTGGCCAGGTACTGTCTAGTTTTGAGCTAGTTTCGGCCCCACGAAGGCCCACGATTCTAACGAGCCATTGGCCAACCGGACAACCGGACGCGACGCTGCGGCTTTAGAAATTAGATGAAATTATTGGAGTGCACGTGATTCTGTCGGACGCGACAGAATCACGGCAGCGGGGCATAGTTCGCGGGACAGATATTTTGAACTCGAATAATAGCGCTTTCTCGTATAAATACTTTTAAAAAGCATCGCTACTGAATTGTGCTTGCATCTTGTTCAATTTTTCAGTTTTAGTAGTGCCTATCTTGTGAGTACACCTCGTTTCGCCGGTTCAATGCGCGAAATATCATCGGGAAGATTATTTTCTTGGACAGCAACTTCTACATAAAATTACAAGCTCATTAATACGGACAGATGTCGAAGCTGAATCGCTGAAAGCGTGAATAAACAACAATGTTAAGAAGACACACGCGCAAGCCGTCGTTCCGAAACAACCTCCTGTAGGGACCTCAAGGCCTCCAACTCTCCTTCAATATCTTCCTCGTCGTAATTCATGCATTCGCAGGGCTGCATCTCCAGGTAATCGAATCCAAACTCCTCCACATCTCCGTACCCATTGTGCGAGTCGCACGTTTTGTCGGGTCCTGGTGGAGGGTGGAAGGCGAACATGATCAGGTTTTCCAATCCATCCCGAATGTCCGCAAAGGTTTCCTTCCATTTTCCAACATCCGTGTCACGCATATAGCAATCTTCCATGTGGATCTCCTCCAGCGTCGCCTTATGCTTCAGAAGAAAGTCTGTCGCCACGATGGCCCCTGGATAATAGCGTATAGCTCTCCCTCCGGCTCCGAATTCCCAGCCTCCTTGGTCAAAGGATATGCGTTCAAACCGCAAGCATTTCAAACGAGGAAAGTAAAGGTCATCCTACAGCTCCCACCGCTTATCAATCGCCTGTTCGTGCCCTTGGTCGTCACAGTATTTCAAGCTTTCGAGATTCTCCAGAGGCCGCATCAACGCGGCAATTGTATGCGCAAATCGAGTATATATCGACCCCTTCGAGCGCTCTTCTCGCTCTGCCTCCTCTGGATAAAGGTGAAGAGGGTATACCGACACGTAGAGCGAGGTAATATGCTTTATCATGCTTTGCATCCCCTCAGATATTAGAGCTTCCGTCGGGTATGGCAGAACATTACCAAGTTCGAAAGTGTTGAGCTGGAAGGGAAAGGTGTGTTTGACGTACACAGACGATAGCGCTTCAAGAATTGCGGACTGAAGCCGTGTGTCAACATTGCTGAAGAAAGCTGGAGTGTATGGCTCGTTCTCGTAGGCGTAGTACCCTTCGTATTCCCATCGAAGCCACGGGAGGTGAATGCTGAGAGATTTAAGATTTTTGAACCTGTGCAGAGCATTCAATTCTTCCACCATCACAGCAATGAATTCCACCACTTGTTCGTCGCCTATTAATGCCAAGATTTAGTATGATAAAAGGTCTAGCAATAGATTGTAGGATATTTACGCAGTAGCTCGTTGTGCTTTCCGCTGTGCGGTGGGAACGAGAGTATTCGAGGGACCTTATTAGGTGTTTGGTTAGGATGAACGCTCACCGTATCAGGTGTAGGCTCTAGAGAGAGAAGCTTACTCTCTGTTGGTTTTCAAGTTGCTCGAAAGCATAAGGAATAACAACACCTTCCGTGTCATATACAATCCTTTTAACATGCTTAGTTATATCCTTCCTGGCTGACAACTTCTCAAAGGTCACGTCGGATGCCTCCTTAATGAACATTTTCTTGATAACGATGGTCTTGAAGGCAAATGGTATAGCAACCGCCGCAAACGTCGAGTTCACCAGCCGGCATCTCAATATCGTACGAAGGTCCTCTCCAATTTCGTCCATAACCATGTGTAGCAGCTCGGGCGGTAAGTGCGCCATCGACCCTTTTGTCTCTGAGGTTCAAACCCGCGCGGGCATGGAAGGGGGAGATGTTGGGTGTACGCGATGAAACGCGACGCGCGTATAAATATGATCAGAAATTGTATCCTGTGACCTTTCAGTAAGGCACGTGACGCTCTACGCGCGTCGCGGTCGCCAGCGTAACGCGACGCTGTAACGCGGCATGAGTCGCGACTCGCCAGACGTCGAAAAGTAATAGATTGGGCGAGTTGACTCAAGCTGGACGTGGATTATTATATACTAATCGTCTCTTTCGTCGTCCTCCACCTCTTCCACCCCCTCCTCCTCGCTGTTCTCACTATCCTCCTTACCCTGACCCTGAAAGCCGCTGATTCCATTGTTGGCCCCCAGGTGGTAAAGTCTCCCCCTACGTTCTTTTGTTGTAGCGTGAAGTGCTTGAAGTGTCTCCATCTCTTCTTCGATTTCTTCTTCATAATCAAACAACATACCATCCCAGCTCGCAGTTGAAAACCCCATACCATCCTGTTGGCTACTATCGAACCATCCATACCCATGGTAGTGGTCCGGACACTGAGGATCATCATCTCTGTCCATCCCAAGTGGCGGATGAAAGGTGAATTCAACAAGGTTGTCCAACTCTGCTTGCATCCTGGAGAATAGCCCAACCCAAGTCCCGACCGTCTCGTTCGTCATAAAGCAGTGGTCCATTTCGATGCGTTCAAGCGTGGCCCCATGTCGGGAAAGGAAGTCACTCGGGATTGTCGTTGATTCATGGCATAGGGACGAGGTGACTTGGAAACGGAGGTGCTTTAGCTTTGGAAAGTGTAAGTCCTTCCACGAGCTCCAACGTGCGTTCACGCACTCTGCGTCCTTGTCTCCGGAATAGGTTATTGTTTCGAGGTTTTTGCTAGAGTCGAGGAGGAGCGAAAGGACCTGCGAGAATGCAGCAAAGCTCTCCCATAACGATTCCCACGAATGGAAGTAGGGTTTGGCTAACATTCCCGGGTAGACACGGATGGAGACGGCACTGAGCTGGCTGAAGAGGGATTGAAGCCCGGCAGTCTTCAACGCGTTGTGACGCTCTGGAATCACCCCGAAGAGATAAAGAGAATTGATCACTAGGTGGTGTTCGACCTGGAGAGAAGCAAGACGTCTTAACAGACAATCTTGGAAGTGGATGGTACGGAGCATAATGCTACCCGGTTTCATGATCTCGGAGGGGAATGAGTTCCTCGTCTAACGGGAAGTGGATGCTGAGATATGTAACCTTGGGAAAGCTTGCCAATAACACCACTTCTTTCAGTACTTCCTCCGTGGCAGCGTTTTCTTCTTCTGCCATAGTAGTCAGATCATGTGGCTTGGTACGGCCTGCGGTATTTTATAAAATTAATTGTACTGCGTACCGATATGTTCGACCGTCTCTCCTTCTCCACTACTACTCAGGCTGGTCCGTAATTGGACACCCCGAAAATCGAAGCTTATTTTCCTCACATGCCTGTACAAGTCCAATCTTTTCACCAACTCCTCGAATGTCAACTTGGCGCCGGGGTCAGCCAGCGATTTAGATTTTTTCACGACGACGGATCGAAATGCGAAGACGGCGGCCGTGTCGCGGAATATTGGGCTGACAAGACGACAGGAGAGAAGGGCTTGTGTGTTGTCCACCCATTGAAGAATCTCATGGACGACCTCAGGAGCCAGAAGCACTGCAGCGCTCGGAGCCATGTTGACGAAGAATATCCAGGGCCGGTTGACTGGATGTTGCGAACGTTAATGGTTACGAGCAAGTAAGCTGGTGCGAGGGAGACTAGAGAGAATGACAGTGACTGACTGCTCTATATATTGGAAGGGTCCGAGGTATCGATTGAGTCTTTTTTTTGGATTAACGTGGTCTGCTGGCTCACAGACTCCTTAAATCAATCAAAGATCCAGGCCCAAGGTCACTGATACGGGGTATATTTGGGCGAGGGGGACAAATAGTTGACAAATTTCCGGAGATCCATAACACCTACCGCGTAAGTAATTTTTCGTCGTAAGCTATAGCCTGAAATCACTTCAAGGTAAGTAGGTTAGGAGCAACAATTTGGTACGCCTCATGTTGTGACTCGCGACGCGTCGCGCGCGCGCGTTACGAGCCAAGAGTGTCGGAGAATCCGCAAAAGGTATATCTTTAAAGATATGTACAGATATTTGCATATCAGGTTCCCTCGATTCTGGAGGCTGATCAGGTTTGGGAGATGACAATTCAGTATCTATCAGGAGTGGTCAGGGTGATATCCATTGCCAGAGTGCTAAGCACCAGTAATCAATGATTTGTAGCTGTCAAAGTGACTACAGTTACATCGTTGGCAAGAACCAATCCATTATGGTCAGTAGCTCGACGGTAGTACTGTTTTTTTCTCGCACATTAATAAATAAAAAATAAAAAGAATTTTGCAAGTAAATCCAGAACCCTATTCAGACAGGAGGTAGAAAAATAATACGGATATATTCCAATTACATTAATAGTCGTACAAGTAACAACAGAGCTCCGAATAACAACTATTATTACAATGGGTCTGCGTGAAGCTCCACATGCCAGCTAATCCGAACTCCATTGTCAAGCTTCGAAGAACCAACTCGAAGATACGGAATTATGTAGAAGAAATAGGGTCCGATGGCAGTAAATGGCGACAGACTTACCTTGGGTTAGGAAATAGATCATCAAGCAGGGCTCAAGTGATCTTTGCATGGAATGGGTCGAAGCTAAAGCAAGTAGTAGCAGGTCAGTTCATCGAGAACGAAAGGTTTGAAGTCAACTTGGAAAGTGCAACTGACTCACCTCAACCAACACGGAAACGATGAACAGGCTCGATGCTCAAGCGCTCATGGCTCAGGAGTTCGGGGAGTTCGAAACTTAACATTCACTGAGTCAAGACACCACGGTTTTTATATGTGACTGGAGATGTGGTGCCGCAGGGTTGCGAGTGGAGTCGGCGGGGCGCTAGTACCCCAGTTTCTGCTATGCAGTGGAGTATGCCAGCTCGCGAATAACGCGTTAGCAACGAAACGAAAGGTGACAGCACCGTTGGAGCACAATTTTGAGCGTCAAGCGGCGCCGTAATGCATGCTGACCAGGCCTTCTATGCTATCCCTCGGAAGTTGATCTGCTGCTCCACCAAGTAACCAAAACTTACAAGAAGCTTTACGTGTAACCAATACGATGGTGGAGGCAACGGTGATCAGGGCAGTAAACTCTGACCGAGAGCCATAAACCGTGACGAATCCAATATCTGTCCATTCGACCGAGTGATTTGTACTAATCAGGCGACACGACGGACCTTATCAGTACATATAAGTTCATCAGAAGGCTTAATGACTGATATGGCTTTCTTTGATTCTCCGACAAGAGGAGCGGAGTTCTGAATAGGATCAAACGCATCACCTGCCAGTGCGTACTAGAAACGTTCTCGTTCTCCTCTTGACCACCATCCACCGCCCTTGTCTAGATTCGAGAGCCATGGCTCAGCTAGCGCCAGAGGTCATTCACAATATTCTGGGACACATTGTATTGGCAAAGCCAAACATCCCTTTGTGAAAGAAATAGTTTTTGACACAACAAAAATGCAACATCGTCGTACGTCCGACTCTTGGAGCTTCCTGTTTTTGTACCAACTGACCGGTTGCTTATGTTGTACACGTCTCGTCACTGTCGTTTAGCTGACAACTTCCCCAAAATGCTTAAAGAATTTTCGCTCTTCCACAAATTCAAGAACCTAAAAACACTCAGTTTGCTCTTCCCCAACACCGATGGGGACCCTTGATGACGGACGACGAATTGTCTAACAAGTCGGAATCCGATTCGGGATCCGATTCTGAGCCAGCAGAGCGCGCAGAGCGATGGCAGCACTACGTCCGGAACGATATTTTGGAGGAACTCGGACGGATACATCTTAAAAATGGATTCACGGTTTCTGCACTGTTAATCCGCGACCTCTATCCTGTGTCTAGCGGGGGCTTGGGTGCCGAGGGTCTCCCATCTTTCATGAAATCGCTCCAGAAGTTCTCTGTTTCCATCCCCAAAGTTGATCCGGACCTGAATGACCGGGTCGGATATCCCTTGTCTGCCGACATTTACACTGGGTTCATAGAAGATCTTACTCAATTTCTAGGCGCAGCGACGGAGCTAAAGACGTTCGAATATGACGCGGATCAGTTCCAATACCCAGGGGAGCTATGGTCCACGGATCCTGATGGTCAGTGGGACGAAGTCACGTTCCCGCACCTGGAATCTTTGCGCATTCAAAGGCTCTCCATCTACAACGATAAACACACTGACATTCGGACACTCCCAATCATTCAATTCATCCTACGACATCGGACAACCTTAAAAGAGCTGCATCCGCACGACTGCGCGATTGATGCAAAATCACAAGTGCCTTCAA
This sequence comes from Agrocybe pediades, assembly GCA_013053245.1. NCBI lineage: Eukaryota > Fungi > Basidiomycota > Agaricomycetes > Agaricales > Agrocybaceae > Agrocybe > Agrocybe pediades. Next base: position 108,319 of record JAACJL010000058.1, read on the forward strand.
CCTGGCGGGCTGTATTTGACGTTTTCAAGGAGGAGTTGACCAATCTGCGTCAAATCACGTTCTTACCGCTGCCCGGACGGGATGAAAATGACACGAGGCGTTTTGGAGGATACCAATGGTACAATAATGTCAGGGAAGAGTACAGCCCGTACATTCCGAATGGCTGCGAGGATCCTGCGGGTATGGGGGCGGACAAGGAATCTCTTCAAGCCTTGCAAAAAGAGCTTGACAAGCGACAATCTACTGCTGTGGCACTGTAGTCATTAGGTGCGACTTCCGTTCTCCTTTTTCTTATTTTCTAAAAATTTGTCAGTTTTTGCATAGTTCTAATTCATCTACTACTACTAGTCATCCGTTACTCTGTCGCCTTGGGAGACATGATTACAAAATTTATGACCACATTTATCATATGACCACGCCGCTGCAGCCTGCCACTTCCTAGACTGTCAGGCAGACTATTAATACCGTACACGTTCACAGTGCAGAGCTATCCAGCTCTTCTAGACGATAACGCTTCAATGAAAAATGGAAGCCGCTGGATCCAGGACACAAGCCCGTCAGCCCAACTGAGTTGGCATGGTTGATTGCGATCCACTTACAAAAATCCGTTTACACACTTTCCCCAAATATCAAGTGCAGACCTATTGCCACTACTTTCCAACACTCGAGTGACTCTGGAATGCGCCTGCATGGCATCCTTAACGACGTCCCGCAGCGTTTCTTCGATTGATCGTTGAGTGGCAGCAGCACGATTACAGATGTAGTTATGCCGTTCGCCCGCCATATGCTCCTTGTAAAATCTGGGAAATTGAATTAGCGGCTCAACATATCCTTAGTAGGGGGGAAACAAGTCTTACGAGAGTATGTCGTTTGTTAAATTGAGGTAGAGTGCGATGTCCTCGACGACTTGGATGTAAGTGGTCATATCCACATTCACCTCTTTGGGGAAAAGCATGAACGCATAGGCTTGGGCGGCTCCTGTCTTATTACGGAGGAAGTATGGCCACGACAGAGAAGCATCAGTCAGTTTCATGCCCTTAATTTTAGGCATTTCCTCCAGCAGACAGCCGTTGATGAAGTCCATGGCACACAAAGCAATGCAATTTGCGGGTATGGGATCGAATAGACGGTAGTATTCGTCCAAATGTTTCGGGAAAGCTTGAAAGAATTCGGTTTCTGGTTCTGATGTCCCCTTGAGAATACACCTTTGGAAATTCTTGAGATTTTCTGGGGTCTTCTGTCCCATATCGTCGACATATATGATGAACCTTCGACAGAACCAATATCCATATTAGCCACGGTGTATAACAAACTGTGCGAGGTGCTCCGCAACATACCAAGAATACTTTGCAATTTGTATGCGTATCTCCTCAGAGTGGTCTGGATACACAAACTAACATTTCGCATTAGACGCTGGGTAGGGGCCAAGCGGCCAAGAGGCAGTTTAGACATACCTCTGCCACTGCAGCAGCTTCGCGGCACATATTGTCGAACCATGCCGCCGTATTATACTGTGCAAATTCTTTCTTTAAGGCTCGATAGGAAGCGTTGTCATCTTGAATTAATCTCCCCGGTCGGTAATTCAAGTCTCGAATGAATTTCGCACAAATTTCTTTGAGGGAGACGGTGTCTATCTGCATCGGTGTTGAAAGTCGTGATGGCAAATTAAGAAGATTATGACTGGAAGGTTTGTAGGTAACAAGTTGATAGTGAATGAGTCGCTGAATGGACTTGTACTTATAGAAGGAATGAAGTCCGCCTACAATTTTCTGCGACCTGTACAAGCTGTGATATCATCGTTAGAACTTAGTACCTTAGGAATATTAACTGCGGCAATCGAAGTTCGAGAAATCTAGGACTTGTTTGGGACTACTGTGGAGCCACTAGCCGGCTACTCTCTGTAGATGGTAGTACTATGGACGATTGACTCGAGTGCCCGCTTCTACTTTATCAGGGTATTTTCCTACATAATGTCAGTCATAGTACAGCTTTGTGTTACTATCCCACCCTCATAGCACCCAATACTCTCCACGCAATATGTCTTCTAATTCTCATTCGCGACTTTCAGTCATTGAGCTTTTACGCCACATGAGGTCTATGACGCCCCTTGATGAATTCATTCCCACACTAGCCGATGATTCGGTACAGAAGGCTACTATACAGGATGACGCTGAGAGCACATTGATACAAGTCCTTAATTCTTTAAAAGGCATGCAAGCTCCAATCTCGAATCCCATGCGAATTGCACTCTCTTAAGAGTCTTGAGTTGAAGCAAGTGAGTTCCAAACGTCATGCTACCAAGTACAAAATGGCCCAAAAAGCTAGTTAAAAATCCATATCAGTTGAACTTCCTTTTTCTCCTCTTACTCCTCTACGTGCGCCGGTTTATGTTCTCGCCCACGTTATATAAGTAAGCGCCACCTACTCTAGCATCGTCAGAGGCAATCCCAGAACGTTGCACTGCTCGACCTCCCTGAATGGTACGCTAGACCAAGCAGGGATATCAATGATCCTTAACGGAGTCCTACTCTTCGTCGTAATTGGCTCCCACAGTCCCGATTTCTTTAAAAGGGCAGTGGTATTCGTGTAACCCCTCGCTTCGAGGTAATCCGCAGCAGGATTTGGGTCGAACGTTCGCGCGAACGCGCCCCAGATATCTGTGGTCGCTTGTTCGAGTATCAGGTCTCCGGGATCGCGGAAGGCGATGTTACTCTGCCCCTGCGTCCCAAAGACGTAGGTCAGGTCCCCTGCGTGGCAACTGGCCGAAAGAGTCAGGTAAATTAGGACGAGGTACTATCGAGCTGCTCACCGATAATAGGGTAAACTAGTATCGCCAAATGGGAACTGGGGCGTCTTGGCGGGATCACAAATTCCAGCAATGGGCTCAAAGCCTCCAAAGCTCCTGTCGAACTGGAATGCGTACACGGACTTGAAGACGTTGTGTTTCGCTGCGGCTTGTACCGTAGCTTGATTGATACACCTATTTCAACAAGATCGATCGATTCATTTTCATTCTGTGATTAAAGGAGGACTAGTACTCACACAAACTGACCATCCGTCCCAATTCGACTCGTCAAGTTGAACAAGTTCATGAGCGGGTCAGACCCCTGCGGCATAGGGAAAAGAGGGGAGTTCACAGCTGCCTGCGTGACATTGAAAGGGAATCTGCATCGGGTTAGAACAGGACCGTTTAATGGTGAAAAAGCTAACTTACCCAGCACCAAGCAGCGAACTAGTAAGGGTACTGGATGACGTAGGGAAAGCACCCATGAAGTCAGCTCCGTCATCCCTTAACCATCCAAAGATGACATGGGCGTTGTTCGCCGCCGGGCCTTTGCCGTTCAGGACAAGCTTATCCGTCGTAATGAACCTCCCGTCAACAACAATGAATCTAAGTAATATTAGTAAAAATACTAAACCGTCACTTCGAGCTGCTAGACGTACTTTGGTTCAGAGGGCACGTTGATTAACGTCTGTGGATCGACTGCTCTCAAACACGCCAACACGTCCGTCGAGTTCCCACATCCCACAGCGGTGATGGTCGGTCCGGCGAACATTGAAAATTGCTCTTGAATGGTGAAGTAATTCGAGTACGTGCTTGCAAATCCGAACCCTCCCAAGTTACTTTGGGCAATTGCGCCTTGGAATAGGCCAAAGGCTGGCTTCGTTGCGAGCAGAGCGCGGACAGAGCTTCCACCTGCGGATTCGCCGAAGATGGTAACTCTGTCTGGGTCACCGCCGAAGTCGGCGATGTGGTCGTGCACCCATTGAAGGGCAGTTACCTAGAAGACTTAGAAAGGGTAAACGTATGAAAAGAATGGTATTTACCTGGTCAGCGAGCCCGAAGTTTCCATTTGTAACACCGTCCTCCAGAGCGAGGAATCCGATAGCGCCCAGCCTAATTTACAAAGAATCATTAACGACTATATCAGAACGAAGAACGCAGCGCATACCGGTACTGGATTGTTACCACTACCACGTCGCTTCGACTCGCCAAGTTTCCTCCGTCGAAAACCGGATCACTGGACTCTCCTCCCGTAAACGCGCCACCATGGATCCAGAACATGACCGGCCTCAAGTCCTTCTTCAATTTGTTGGCGTTATCGGGGAGGAATGGTGTATAAACATTGAGGAAGAGGCAGTCCTCATTACCCCCACCAACCTGAACACAACGCGCGCCGTATGATAGGGCGTTTATAGTAGCCGTTGAGCTAAACACTTTGGAGTACGTAAAGCGTTGGAACGGGTCCGCGAAAGGGATACCGATAAATCGGAAGGAAAGAGCGTCGCGTGTCCTAAACAAAATTGAATCAGAATTGGGGTGACGGTCTCTGCACAAACGTACCCAATAACAGTGAGCTTTTTGGACTGCACCTGCACGTGGAAGTTCGGGTTGGGATCAATGTTCGTATTTGGCCTGAACGGGGCAGACTGCGAGCAGAACGCGGGAAGCTTGCTATTGCACGAAACGGACTGAATTCCGTGATCCGGAGAAATTGCAGAACACGGTCGCGCTGGACTGGCTTCGACCCAAAATTTCTGCTTCGCGAGCTTCTTATCCTTCAAGGCAAGGTACTGCATGGTCAACTTGATATCCGACGCAAAATGAAGACCTTCGGTGGGAAGCAGCGACTCGTTGAGAACACCACACGACGCGATGGCGTCCTTGTTCGTCACGGCTTTGCTTATCATGATGGTTCCGTTATGTTCTGGTGCATGGGGCCCTGAATATGAAATCAAAAATCGCATTCAATTCAAAAAGAAAGACACTTGCAATCCAAGTCATTTTGAAAGAGCAACGTAAGCGGCGAGCCCAAAGTTTGGGCAGACGGTGTCGCGTAGGCTGAACCAACAGCCAACAGACCAAGAGGCCACAGAGGAAGCATTTCCAAAGGTACGTCTTCAGGTCTCTTCCCATGGATCCACAATTTATACCTTTCTCCACCTCGTTCACCTGGTGGCGCATGACCATACCGTTGACGCGTATGCGACAAATAACCCGTTTCCAGCTGTATGAGCGATGTCGAGGATGCTGCGGCATAAGACAGTTCTCAAGCGGTTCTTGTGACCGACCTCCGCTTTATAGCATGTGGTGTAGCTGCAGGTAACCTCGAGGAATAATAAGGGAGTGGCTCCTGGCACTGTTGAGGTTGTTGAGCATCCGGTTTTGGTCGGCTAGGAATGAAGAAAGTTGCAGAAAGGCAGTTTGTTGTGGGAATAGCATTGATCATTCTGAGATATAAACAACGGGGGTGTGAAAAATGTATGTTAAGATTAGATTAAATTATGTTATTAGGACCTTCCGGCGTAATTAGTTAGGCTTTAGCCATTTATAGCTGGGTCTTACTTACATATGTTGTCTTCCATATCCCATTCCAAGGCCCAGGGAACTATGCTTCGTCTCCTAACATAGCAATAAGCCCACTCAGCATAGTAGCCTTCGCTTACAAAGTTACATTCGATGGTTTGTTGGAATACCACTATGAGCATGGATTCTAGCGGTCCCAGTATTTGCAAATTTTTGAAAAGTCGAGTAGATGTAATATGTTTGTCGGAGATCCGACATGAGGGAAGTTGAAGTGAAAGATCAAAGAGCTGGGATACGTTTCTGGGTATTGCCGGTATGAGTATGTAAGCTCGGCGTGGCTGTGTAGCTCGAAGATTTGTAATTGTTTGTGTTCGACTTGTGGTGCCCAAATCCTCATCCAACCGAATTTCGAAACGGCTTTCCACTGGTGGATAAAGAATTGATAAAGAAACAAAGGATACTTTTATTGAAGGCTAGTTCTTGCCACTTTATATATGTTTATATTCCCCGAGTGTATTTTCTCTACTCTGCCTATTTCTTTTTTATCTGTTTTTACTGTCCACCCATGATATTTCCTTGTCCGCAAGACCTGGATTTCAAAAGATTTTAAACATACCCTTAATGAGTATTTACCAAATTGGGACAACAAAGGAGAATTCGCGTTGCGCGTATCACAACGACGGTGCTTGGGCCGACCTTTGACAATGGCAAATCCTCACGCGAATGACAATGGGCTGTCCATGAAAGGCTCTGCTATAAAGGGCCGAGCCAGTCAAGCCACTGACAGTCAACAAAGGTCTCCCTCCTCCCACAAAATCTTCAGGTGTTCCATCCCACTCGTACTACAGTACTACCCCAATCCAACGTCTCGGACTACAAGCTGCAGGTTTCAGCCATGACCCCAGCCCCTAGAGGATTTTATACCGTGGACTTCGATTCAAGACAACTACAAAAACGCCTTGGCCCCGCAAACAACACCCAAAGTAGAGCGCAAAGGCGGCAAAGACCTTACACCAACCAAAGACCGAACCAGCGATGGAGCCAACCTACCAACCTACCTGACGAGCCTCCTTCTCCACCACGTCCCGAGTCAAGCAATCGAAATGCGTACCAGCCACCCCAAGACCGTACTCCACCTCCACAGTCGCAGCAGCGTTCCTACCGTGGTAGGAGTGGAAAGCCTAACTATCGAAATCAATACCGCCCTCGGTCTCCGCCCCGCGACGCAGTACCAGAAGAGGCACTCGACCGCGCCTTACTCTCTGACCTCCCCGTACCATCCTATCTTTCCCTACTAGAGCGGCTGCGTATTCCAGCAGTTGTAGAAAAGGAGGGAATCATTCCAGCCGCGGTTGAACAGGATGAAGATGACTCCGATATTTCCAGCAGCCGTGGTGGGTCACCCGCGCCTTCTATCTCGCAGGCTTCCAGTGTAACCAATATTCCAGAGGTTATTCTGTACCTCTCACGCCCAGCCACATGCCTTGCACCATCGCCACCGCCAGCAGTCCCTCTCGCAGTTCCTTCGCAATGTGGACCTACTCCAGATGCCACTAGTACCCTAGACAAGAGGTCCATCGAACTCCGTAGCCGTCTGGCTATTGAACGAGGGCGCAGTACACCACAGAAGCCATATCAGGAGCCCGAGGAACAGGAGGAGGGCGAAATAACCGAGGAAGGAGAGATATTTTTCATTCCTGGGTTCGGTCAGAAAGAGTGCAAGTTAGTTGAGCCGGAAGTAAAGGTGATTTTTCTACTCCAGATTCGAGAACTGGAACTACCGCCACCGCGACACTATACACCGGCAGGGGGTCTCCAGTCGGACATGGACGTGCTCAATGACTTCGAGGACGAATTATCAAGGCCTCTTCCTTCTTACGCATGGGAATGAAATCTTTCCCCAATGCAACAGCAACCCTATATCTTCGTTCTATTATTCCTTTTTTTCATCCACTGTTTCTTTTCTCCGGCCATCTGTTTATGCAAAATTCTGTACTACCATAATATTTCAGTATACCCCTACCCGCAACAACCACAATCTATCGTCGATATATGATGTACTCACACTATATGCACAAAATGTATTACTATAGACATCTATAACATCGTCTGCCTCAGCCTCGAAACTGCATTGAATGTTCCTTAATATACAGCGACGGAATAGTCCACATAACCGATCCGCCAATCGTCAGACCTATCGTTTCTTCCGTACAAGTGGATCATATCCGGGACGTTATCCAACCTTTTGCCGTGCTGCAGCCTCTTGATAAGGTCTGGGTGCGTAAGCCAATTTATACCCATAACCACTCCGTCGATCTTTCCTGACTCGACCAGCTGTTCTCCTTCCTTTGGTTGCACGCCAGCATTGAGGAATAGCTTATTTGCTTTGACGTAGGGACGATACGAAGTCAGAACGTCATGCTGCGTGGCGCGCTTTTTTCCTGAGATATCACAGCGCTGAACAACAGCGAGAATGAAAGAGAAGGAAGACGCACCGTCAAACTCAACATCAAGCATGGGGTAGTAACGCAGGAGACAAATGTAAGAAAGCTCCAGCTTGTCTGCTTCTGAGATGAAGTGCGAAAACGTGTCGAGTGTTTCCTGCAGCGGCATCCTGATGCGATGTAAGACACAAAAATTCAGAAATATGCAGGATGAAAAAAAACGGGATTAGAGTTCGCACCCCATGTCGTTATAACCGCCGCAAGGACTAAGCTTCACCGAGACGTTGTTGCCAAAAACCTCCTTCAACGCCTTGAGGGTTTCCAGTCCAAAACGACACCTATTCTCCACACTCCCTCCCCACTTATCCGTGCGAATGTTCGAGGTGCTATCAAGGAATTGGTGGACCAAATACCCATTGGCGCCGTGCACTACCCATGAAACGTAAAGGAACGTAAGTTTGTGTTCCCAGATCACGTAAATGTTTTCAAATAACCCACGTTCAACTCCATCAAACCAGCCTTTTTGGCGTTGATGGCTGCTTCTTTGAATTGGTTGATAAGTATCGTAGGGTCATCGACCTCAGTGGACTAGATAAAACGAGCAGAGTCATGAATCCTCCGCCTGCAGGTGGCTGAGAATGTGTAAAAGCTGGACTCACAGTAACGTATCCAGGTGAACCAGGAATATGACGGAATTTCCCTCCTCGAGCAGCGACGGCCGAAGGTGCATAAACGGGCTAAATAGATGCATGAATTCATGTCCATAGCTATGAGGGAGCGTAGGTATACTCACCTGTCCAGCAAGCTTTTGCTTTGGCGCATCAGGGTGCGCAACCCGGCCGACTGAGAGCAAAAGAAGAAATGCAAGTCAAAACACATCTCGGCGTTGGTGAAGGTGTATTAATACGCACCATGCCACAACTAGAAAATGAAAGTTTGAACGATATGAGTTAGCGAGAGTTGCATTGAAAGGAGTCCAGTAAAGTATAGATTTCACCTGACAATACATCCTCGCTCCAGCGCCATGTAGATTTTCTTCCACCGTTCAACCTGCTTATCATCCCAGATTCCAGGAGCGTTTGGCCACTCTGTTATACAGGTGTGATCTACTTAAGCAGATGCTTGTAGAGAAAGAAAAACAAAAGATACCCTTGACGTGTAATCAAAGTTCCTTCTGTTACAATCAAACCCCCACCGCCTTCTGCGCGCTGAAGGTAATACTCCTTCATCAAAGCCGTAGGCACCGTGTTTTCCGAGCGATTTCTTGTAAGCGCAGACATAATAACGCGGTTCCTGATCGTGTAATCCCCGATATCGAGAGGACGCAGGAGAGCTGGGTAAGGTGATGATGGAGTCGACATGATATCGCGGTGGAAGGTCTGTCTGAGTCAGGGTGACTGGAGACGTTATAATACAACAGAAACCAGACGCAGGAAAGGAGGACGACTGGAAACGAAACTGAAGAGATCCTAGACCGAATTGCATTTCAGACCTGCAGTGTCTCAGTCCCATCTTGAACCTGGAATTTTGAAGTTTGGCAGAGCGGAGACACCGACGACGGTCTCATATCAGAATCTTCATGAAAATCTTGGCCAGGGCACAGAAGCAAAAGATCAACCTGATAAATTACAAAGAAGCTACATGGTTCAATACCATAGCGATGCGATTATAACCAACAAATAAAATACAGCTTATTGAGTCCATTAATTGTCCTTGTCTCTCGTCAAACTCCTGTCAGATATATTTCACTTCTCTTCGACTGAAAGCGGGAACTTGAAAACATCCTCTGGATCGTACTGCTTCTTCAAGGCCTCCAGCTTCGGGTAGTGCGAACCGTAGTAGAGGTTTTGCCCTATTTCATAATGAAAATTCCTCAATCACAAAACTGGCAGGCGAAATCAAGAGACCACTCACAGTTTTGAAGCCTATCGTCAATGTAGTTGAGGTAAGCCCTATTAAGAGACTGTCAACACGTGCACAGAGGACAATATATGGCTCGGAACATACCCATAATCCCAGTTAGATGGATTGTTATCAACGATGCTGTTTACCATTCCATCCAACAGCGAGAACCCATCTTGCGGGAATGGCGGAACGTTATTGGGCGCGGACGTGTAAAATTGAATCGTGAACATCGCATTTCGCTTCCCAAATGAGGTGGAATCAAATGGAACGTTGTTAATCGCGCTGTTGAACCCTCCGTATAGCTCGATTTCGACGAACCAGCTCTAGAAGCGCCAAATGAAAGACCGAAATGAGAATTTGATAACGTCGGAGGAAGAACGTTGGCTCAAATAGACATACCGAATCTGCACTAAACCCAGTGCTTCCCAGGTAATCATAAAACGCCTGCAAGCTTTTCGCAGACATCGGCTGCGCCTCGGGGGTCATCAAGCTCTTCGCATAGAACGTATCATGCCCATCAGGCGCCACCGAAGTGTTCAGCCTGTTACCGGTCAGACCTCCAAGGATTCCTACGCTTTCAATATACGTTCCAGGCGTCACAGTCTGGCTCTGTGGTTTGACTCCTACAGCTTTCAGATATGGAGCGAGCACAGCAGCAAGCTGGTTCGCCGGCGCATACCAGCCACCTGTCAGACCGAAACTAACACGACCCTTCTTGGATCCGGCGCCGAGAACGAGTTCAGCTCCGAATTCTTGAGGAAGCGAAGAGGAGACGACGAAGGATTGGAAAGCTGCGGTCGCTGCCGCTGCTTGGGATGCAGATAAGTCCCAATTGTACTCGAAAACGGTGGCAGACGAGGGAGCGGCGAAGGTATTGGCATGGACCGTGGTGACAATGCCGAACGAGCTCGAAGAACCACGCAATGCCTAGAAATAATTAGGATCGTACTGCAAAAAGAGAAGCGAAAACACATACCCAAAAAAGGTCTGGATAGTTTGATTGGCTCGCGGTTACAATCGTACCGTTAGCCAGGACAACGTCCAGAGCAACTATGGTATCCAGAGTGAGACCCCACTTCCTCGAAGTGAACCCATAGCCACCATGTCCTGTACAAGTCAGTGAAAAGATGATTGACATTGTCGTTACCGCCTACCAGAGTGTCCCCCAATCCCAACATATGGACAGGTTCCGTGAGGTAGAGCTCGCCCTTTAGCATTGAGACCCAGAGCGACGTTGCCCAGCCGATTACCGGTGCCGATGCTGGCGACATTCGTCTTTGAATCGACGGTGATAGCGTTGAAATTTCTCAGATCCACGATGAGGACACCGTCTTTACCACCTAGCCCATTGGCGATGTAAGAATGTCCTCCGCTTCGGGCGACAGCTTGATGATTGTATTTGCTTGCGAGGCTGAGGATGGTGGACACATCCGATGGCGTACTGGGGAATGTTATGGCAGTTGGATGGAACGTATAGCGAAGATTGACTTGGATAGTGTTAGTTTGTTCAAGACTGGCAATTTTAGAGAGAGACATACAGGCTTGGCTAGCGTTGGCATATCCAGCGCCACCTGGCACGACGACAGAGAAGCTATGTTGCCCCGTCAGGTCAGAGATGAGGTCCGCCGAAACAAACGAGGCAAAGAGTGAAGCCGCGACAAACGACGCTTGAAGAAGAGAAGAAGAAAATCCCATCGCTGAGCCTTGCCAATTCTTTCGCTCTTTGTGGCCTTATATACTGGTTCAGTACCGCAGCTCCATTCTGTCTTTCGGACCCTCTGCTCAGCAAAAGCGATGTAACGTAGAGCACTTCAATTCATATCCGATAGCACATAACTAATGAAACACAAACTCATTAGCTTTACGGATTATGAATAGGTCAAAGTGGATAACTTTACCTCGAATGTATCCATTCCGCCTGTGCCGGAAACGGGAACAAGAAGAGCGGTAGTCCTCTGCGGTGTTATGCCGCCACCATCGTCGGTCTCACTCACCCTACATTGCACGCCGTGATGCAGAACTTTTCATATGACGCGTCTTTATGACAATTAGAGCATAAAAAAGCGACTTTCGACTCCATTTGGTCCTCGTATACACCACCACCTACTGCCACAGCGTCGTATTGACCGGCGAAAGGTGTTAACCATCGAGGGGCGGTTCCCCAATGATGCAGCTTGGGCATGGAGCACGGCGAACCCGGGTCACCCACCATCGTGTGTCGTCGTCTGATAAGGTTGGCTCGCACAATACAGGCAAGGGCTGACGAGGTGTGACGCCTTAAGGCTTGAGGAACTCGAAGTATAGACCCAAATCCATTTATCAGGCAAGAATTCGACAAGTTTTGCGCTACTTGAGATGCTCAGCGTGGGCGCGACTTCCTTATAACTTTCTAGACGGTAAGCCCTAGTACGCCTTGACATGAATTCGATGGAGTTGAATGGACATGGTTAATGGTTTCAGCAAAGGGCAGAGCGCCGCAGAAGCAAGCGCCACAGTCTCTAGTCCGTCGGTCCGGTCAACGGGCTAAAAGTAACCGGGCACGTGGACGTCGGGCATACTTGACTTGGCCATTATATGGCCGAAGTCGGCTCAGAGGTTGGCGCCGGCGGGGTGGAGCTGAGCCTAGCTGAGCTCAAATGGAGAAGAAAAGTTGGTTTCCCGCATCCGACTTTGTCATCCAATCCATTGCTCTTCCAGTCCTATAGCATCGCGATACTTTAAGCTTTAAGTCTAATCGTGCCAGGCTTTCCTGGCGTAGTGTCCAGAGGTGCCCAGATTGCTTAGATAGACATGGTGTCTAACCTACTATCCAAGCCGCCCTGGCCGTTCAAAACCAGCTGAGCATGATTAAAGTTGCATCCACGCATGGGTGTGCCGCCGTTCAAAAACAAGAATGAAGATGCGACGAAGATTTCAAGCAACAGTCAGTACCGTTTCCTCGGCCCTCTGTATAAATGACCTTCCTGGACCCGCCTAATTTGTAATGAGTTCGTCAGCATAAACCGGTATAAACCTTAAATTCGGATCGATACTAACCACAAGCTCCGAAATCTTCCTTGGTACCCCTTCCTTCTACCTGTCGGTGCTTATCATGCATCCTTGACGTGAAATCCGTGTTGAATTGGAAGCCGATCGCATACATGATCCCCTATGATTCAGCATAAAATCAATGCCGAGATGGCTCAGGATGGCTCAGAGCGGTAAGGAAGCAAAAACCAGCTAATCGGGATTACGATTACTTCGTGAAAGCATCTGCCCGCGTGCAGCCACCGTCATCTTCCTGCAGTTTGATGCGTACATTGCGTCCATAGTGGACCTGCCAAAGACGCAACTGCTCTGCCGGTTCACTAATTTGTTGTACCTTTCCGGGTCTACTCATTCTACGATGTGATTGTAATATCTGACGTATGCCGCACCAACTCCTCAGGCGCTTATGCTGCATCGACCGGAAATTCAGAGTTTGGTTCGTGGAGGCTGACTAGGCGTATAATTTGGTATGAACGCTTGAGACTTGGACCGTTCGGAACACTGATAGCAGCTAGGAGGAGCGGATACCATCGGATCGTCCGGTCTATTTTTAGCTGACCTCGTCTTCGATCTATTCCGTCAGCTTAATAATTGTAAACATTATTCCAGAGCCTCGTCATATATAAATGAGCCTGAGCGCGGTCCTGCCAGCCTTTTTTCTTATCCTCCCCTTCGACTTGATCTATCGCAATTTTCTCCCTTTCCAACCCTCCCTGCCACCAACAGCTTTAAACAGCTATGGCTTACGGTACGTTCAGCAGCTTTTATATTCTAACTTGTGTAAGTTCGGCATGCTGATAAAATTTCTCCCTCTTTCTCGACGTCCTCCGCAGGTAAAAAAGAGGCTGACAATCGTCGTTTCGTGCCCTCGATTCGCAGTATCTTTTATCTGATCAGTTTTATCCTGATCTTCGGTCTTAGTGAGTCTTTCTTATGTTAATCACCGGCGCTTACAGAATTCTGATACTTCCATCACGCTAGCGTGCGCTGAACTCGGTCTCGTCTCCCAGCAAATCCACAAATATGGCCGTTTCGCTGAGAACTGGGCTTCCCTTCAATACCGAAACGTCGTCGGCCTCCTGCTTTGCGCAGTGCTAGTGTCATTGCTGATCACCATCTTCCACTTCTGGCTCTCCGTTTCCTGTATGTTCTTTCATCTCATGCCAAATACCATTCACTCGCTTACTTGAATATGACTCGTAGTTATAGCCTTCTTCTCTCTCATCCTCTCTGTCTTCTTCGGTATCGGCGGTGGTGTCATCCGGACTACCACGCCTTTCCGCAGATCATGTGGAACGCCGACGCAAAACTATCCTGAGAAATGGCAACGCTTTGCTGGGGAGTGTACACGCATTGTCGCTATGCAAGGAATCTCTTGGTCTCTTTGTGAGTAACAAATCCCTACCCCACCGTCGGGTGCTAATGATATTAACGACCATCAGTCGCTCTCTACTTCTTCCTGCTCGTGGGCTCATTAGCCTACCTTTTCCGCATCTCCCCACGACCCACGCCCGGCGGCTTCTACGGCTCACACACCCGCTCTGTCGTTTAAACCTCGACATTCCACCGTGTCTCTCCCCCTTTCCATATGAGACGAACCATCAGCGACCGCTCACGTTCAATTGTCTGAGACTTAGACTGTAACGTTGACTGCCTTCGACCCCCCGCGATCAGACTTTTAACTACCTCAACACCTTTACCTCATTCACGCCCCGGATTTTATACGCCAAAATCATATCATCACCCATAGACTCCTTTTGAAACGACACATTCCCCTTTCCGATATTCTCCATGTTTTGTTCTTCGGTTCTTGATTCTTTGTTGTGTTTCTAATTTGCTATTTTACTTCTTCGCCGCGTACGGTTGTTGTTTCGCTAATTAATAGAATATAATTTTTCGATTCTTTCCTTGTTCGACATCCCTTTCCCAAAATTCGTATTCCTTGTCCCTACTTCATTCTATTCACAGACTTGCTATCGGCTCTTGCAACTGTATAGGAATTGTTGTTTTCTTTTTTTGTTTAACCTTCCACATCGGTCTTACCTACAAATCCATGATTCTCGCATGTTGTATGGTGCCGCATGCCAAAGTGAATGTAGGAATACTTTATACAAGACAATATATTCATTTTTTCTTGGTTTAAACATCCTACTGCCACCCAATTAACGAATCATGCATCAGTTATAGCAGTTGTGAGTTTTATTCGCCCCGCTTTAGATTAAGCGTCCCATTTTGCTATGGAGAACCCTCGTCCTACTCATAGAAACAGGCAGTCGACAACAGGCTTTCTAAGCGCTCGATATGAATTATAATTTTCTCGACTTTATTGGTCATATTAATCTTCCGTCTTAGTGAGTCTTGTGCATAATAGAGACGGGCGCTTAAATATATTTGATGGCATAATTTTAGCATGCGGCGAACTCGACCTGCATCGTGATTCGTCGTGACTTGGCGCTTTGGAAGGGATCTCATGACGACGGACGCTATGTATGTGTCGGCTCTTGGCAAGCCATCATATAATTATCTGTGGCGTTCATCTAGTCGCCATGCACTCCTTGTGAGGTCATTAGTACACCTGTTCCGATTCACCGCTGGGATCGTTTGAATGACTATCCAAAATCCCCTCCCTTCATTTACTTCGTGCTCTTAGACACACTATGGGATTTGTCATTTGTTACTATCGTTCTGTATACGCCAGTTTGATATTATTAAATATATATATAGTATTGTCCATTAATGAGCGCCGTCAATGGTTTGTAGGCTGGATGGAAAGTATATCCAGCGTCCCTCTTTTCTAGCCCATCATGCCTCTTCAACGACATAGCTTCCCTCTTCCCACTCATCTTTAATCTCCTTCATCAACCGATAAGCGCGCATTTCCTTAGCGCGCATTCGGTGTATACAAACGGTATCCCATCCAATTGGGATGCCAACGGCGCCTCCCTTTCTACCAACAAAATCATGCCATCCAACAGGGTCATCGAGTACCGTCGATTCCACGGGGTACGGAAGAATTGGCTTGGGCTTTACTTCGTGAATAGCATAAGGAGGGTGTTCAAGCGTCGTTTTGAACTCGGCCTCCGTGTTGTGAAACTCCTTGAGTGAGGATATCCACGCGCCAATCATCACATCGTCCCATGGGTAATTGATGTGATGAGGCAAATGACGTTGGGCATTAAGCAGCGTTTCTGTGAGGTTTGAACTACGGGTAGCTCAGTCAGGACGAAGTGGGTTAGAAATTCCACGAACGGCTCACTCACCTGATCAAATAACCGATACCCATTGGGTAGCTGTACCATGGACCAGTAAAATAGGCGTCTTCTCCTGCAGGGCTCTCCTCGCCGGTGTCAGCGATTTCATTCTCCCAATAGACGAGGTGCGAGTTCATTCTTCCTACGACGATGGGCTCCTGCCGAGGTTTGAGTTTAGGGTATAGATGCTGCAGTCTTCGAACTAGGGCATGGAAACGACAAAAGGTATCGGAGTCGATGGTCATGGAATAATCATAACGATGGTGCGACACAGATCCCGTCTACAAACATTCGTCAAGCTTGCACAACCAGAGCCGAAAGAGAAAGGAACGCACCCATTTCAACGCCACTAGACGCCTCTCCGAGAGCCTGCTCTTCGTATCCGATATTTTAGTCACGACTACATCCTCGTACTCTTCCATCTCCTTGCTTAACCGCCTGCTCGTCCAGAACTTCTTCAGTCCTGTAGGTTTCCCCACGAAGAACTTATATTCCAACTCCACATCTCTCTGTGATATGCCCGTCAACATAGCTTCCCTCAAAGCCTCCCGCACTTCGAACTCATCCGCCCTCGAAATAATGGCCAGCCTTATTACTAGAGGCTGTAACACATCGTCGTCAAGGTAGGCCGGTCTCGGTTCTTCATCAAACTTGAAAGTGCCTTTTGCCCAGAACGGCCTCGTGAAGTATCGATACGCGATGTAAAGGAGAGCTAGCATGACCGAGCACAAAACCCAGCGCACACGTCTCGAGCTTGAATAGGCGAGGAGCCGTCCACGTAGATTGCGTCTGAAGGAGGTGGATGGCCCATAACGCGCGGAGAGGTCACCATCATCCGGATTGGTGGTAGGCAGCGAGGTATATAGTGCGGTTGACCTCGACGTTGGGGGGTACATGGAGCAAGGCGGCAATGAGGAAGGTTGAAAACATTTTGCTATAGACCATTTACGTACAGGAAACGTTTTGCACCTAATTTTGTACGTAAAGCCTAGTGGGGGATCATATGTTCGAGCGTCTTTTAATATCGTCTCATAACCGCGCCCGCCCGCCTGCTGTCCGACCGACTTATCGAGAAACACAGATGCCTGCTGCCAAGTAGTAAGTACGGTTGCGCACGTTATACAGTGTCTGTTGCGCATTCACTAGTCACCCATAACAATCTTTTGAGCATCCCGTTTATTCCTGTACATAAAAACACACCAAAACTTTGCATACTTCTACTTCATCGTTCTTTACGCAGGGTAGGTAATCTGCACCGCCCCATTCGTCGACGAGCTCGAAACAACGGACATGCCGAATCCCTCCACGGAATCACTGATCGCGGTCCAGTTGAGCGCCGGATGTGTCCCACCAACAGTAGAGATGGTGATGTTGCTCATCATCGTCTTGCCCGTGGGCAAATCCGTTGGTCCGGACGCGTAGTAGATTTCCAAAGCTTCGTAGGCGTAGTTGAAGACTTCGGTCGTGGAAAGAGTGAATGCTGTGCTGGGGACGCTCGTAAACACCGACTTCCAATGGTAAGAGACGGTCGGCCCGTTCAAGGTCGTGCTCATGAGCGACATGACTCCCGTAAGGCTCTGTCCAGCCTTGACTTGCGCAGGAACCGTGTAGTAAGTTTGAGAGCCGACAAGATACCATGAAGCAACGGCCCAATAGTTTCCTCCTCCAGCCGGGGTGGATCCGAACTGAAGGACGGGTTGGAGAATGCCATCGAAGGACGCCGGGATAAGCCCGTTAAAGATGTATATGATCTGCCCATCTTTCCTTTGAGGAGTGGGAGGAACGGTCCATGTCGTTGAGTAAGTAGCGATGTTGCCATTGGTCGTGTTGTCGGTGTTGTGCCAGTACGAGTAAGCGACGTAACCAGATTCTAAGGTACGAGGAGCAACGCTAGTGGGCGTCCCAGTAATTTTCGGTCTGGTGGAAATTTTCTTGGATGTCGTCGCGGAGTGGATGATAGATCCATCAGCAGCAATGAGCTGCACATGAGTTGAGTTGTGGTGAATTCGAGCACCTTCGGGGATCGCGTGGACGCTCGACTTAGGAACGAGGCCGCCTGGTGTTCTGACGAGCTCCTCAGAAACCTGGTCAAAAGGACATCAGCGATGAGCGGAAAAACACTGAATTAGTGCCCACGGAGTCTGATGTTGAGGAAAGGAGGGGGTTAGCCAGGGAAACCCAAGCCTGGATCGCAAGAAGGGCACATGTGGCCAATAATTTGAACGCCATTATAAAGGAGCCTGCGATGAAGTGGGTTGAAAATTAATATGTAGAAGCGGGAAGCATCATGTTTACGCACCGTCAAGAGCTGGAGGGTTGTAGCTGACAATTAATCCGCTTTTACGCTTCTTTAATACGGCGAAGACAAATCTCGATTTTGGAGTTCACGAGGAAAGAACCGTTGTGCTGTTGTGCGTCATCCCAAACATCGGAAGGTTGAAAGGAATAAGAAGTGGACGGCACAATATCCCGTGAAGCGCATGGTTCTTTTTGGCTGGTTGTACTAAAGATACCTATATCCTAGTTTTCGTGCATGCTGTTATGCATGATCTTTCCTGGCCAGCGCGCGCTCTTGCGCTCAGAAAGCCGTGAAAGCTGTCATATCGGCAGTCCTGGTGATAGGTTTTCTTCGACCACAGACCATGTTGGGGAGCAATTTTGCGTACTTCTTTCCGTGATACGATGAGCTGGCAAGTGCTCATATGCCAAGCTCGTCATTCTCAAAATATATCTGGAGAAAACGGGGCCGGATAAGTCAATATCATTCTATTCTGGTGGCATCAACAATGTCTTCCTGCTCACCTGGTTATTGAGGAGAAGCGGGGTTTCTCCACAGTTTCGTTCCGTTTTGACTGTACGTCAACGGTACCAGCAGGAATCGGGCCATGGACAAATTGCTTGCCTGACATAGGTGTTCAAGAAACATCAGTCAGGATAAATAAATAGCGATATTTGTGCGAAAAATTTACCAAGCAAGGTTAAGGGCATCTTCTACTTCCAGGAGGAGTACGTCGTTTTCTTAGAGCATAACACGTCCTTTCAGGGCACACCGCAGGGTCCTTTGAGGGCCGTGGCAAAGCAGAACGATGCGCTACTGTTTCGCATTGAATTTGGCAGGAAATTACCCGACAAAAGAGTAGTAGTATTCTTGCACCCTCGAGCTCCTATAAGGTGAAGAGAAGTGAATGTTGGCCCAAACCTTCGGATTTCAATCCAATGTACGGAATAAGTACAGGCTCGGCCAGGTTGGGTATTGAAGTAGACTGTATGTTAGCCTGTTTAATGTTAGGAGTCGGATGTTACTGCAAAGTCGTCACGCAGTCGGAAATACTGAGTCACGTTACAGGTGCAGTGCATCATGTGAGCTGTCGCGACGCGACATCGCGTCTGCGCAGTCTGCCACAGTGCAGTACGAGGTCAATGATCATCGTCCAAAGACAGCCTAGAATTATGCGGGGACATGAATGGTATTTAGATCGGTCTTATGTTTTCTTGAGAGTAGCAACAGGTTGATTGATTGACGTTGTATACAATGTTTAAGCCGGGAGTAAATGACAAGAGATGAGCAATTTGGAGAGAGGTATAAGATGGTGTAGTAAGATTTTGGAGAGCGGGGACACATTCAATTTGGCGTAGAAGAATGAGGATGTTAATTATGAACGAAATCGTGGAGTTTTATTGGACAAAATAATGGCCGTAAGCCGAAATTGCTGGAAAGCGAAATTTTGCCTTCACAATTGTGAACCGTAACAGTCAAGACACGTAGTCGTGCTTCTGTTGAGTACGAAGCGAAACATAAAGGTCAGGAGAGTTTCAAAAAAAGGAAAAAGCAACATACGTCAAGACATCCTCATAGCAGCACTTGTTACACACTGTCCTCCCGCAACCAGGACCAAACTCATCTTGAAGTCCCTTTAGTGACTTCAAGTTCACTCCGTCCAGGGAAAGCAGAGCACTATCCTGTACAGTACACTTCACGCTGGCTGGATTGGGATGTTCATCGGTGTCACCGAACTGCTTGTATTGCCGTTTCACTCCATGACCGATAGAATCCTGACGCGTAGTGCTGGAGGTGGAAGGTGCTTCTGAGAGATTGAGGTCGGGTCGTCCTGCAGAGGAAGGCGTGGATCGCAGATGTTTGGGGGAATCATAGACTGAAGCCGGAGGCGATGGGGACCAAGTCAGATTTGGCGTTGGTGGGTACGAGCTGGCCGAGTGGGTGCAGTGGCGAGAGCACACTGTGCAGATCGTCGTAGAGCATCTGTAGTATTTCAACGGTTAACGATCAGAACCTGTTTTAGACGATACTGACACGTACCGCGCACATTGGATGGCATTGCCTACTGCCCGGTGGCACGAGGTACAAACTCCCCTCCCCACTGGAATCATAGAACGTCCCTGATTTTCCTCTTTCGAAGGTACGGCGAGGGAAACATATGATGCTGTATCATCGAGGACAAGCCTCCGACGCTTCTGAGGAGGGTTTGAGGACCGAGCTAGAACGGCGGACATGGTTTAAGTGGTTGAAGCGATGGAAGAGCAGGAACCAACATGCTTACATGTACAAGGAGAAGGAGGATTCTTCATAGTGAGTCAGAAAAAGCATGGCCAGCAGAAAGGACAATCCGCGAGGACGTGGGCCTGGCACAAACCTCACGGTGTAACGAGGAGAACAAAGGCCAATGAGTTGTACCGGGACTGCTTAAACCTCTTTGTTTACCTAATTACTACTATGTAACAAATCAGAGATATAGATTATTCGAATTTGACATATGTAGCCATTGGCGGATGGCCACAAGCCACGTGGGTTAGTTCCGACGCGTCGCGTCTTCCTTGCCACAGATCATTAGATGATAAACGGCCACCTATGTAAGTACTGCGGATTTAAATTTCGAGACCCCTCTAATGAACATGCCCATGAAGCCAACGTAAAGCTACAACGTCGATTTGCTGGCGAATTCTGATAATTCGTCCATGAGTCGTGGACTGTAACGGTGCGTGTAGAAAAGATATTGATTGATCACGGCGATGCAGCAATCTCTTTGGTCTCAACAGGGCTTTGAGGTAGCGAAATGTTAACTGCGTTGTCGCCAAATACGAGTGCACTGGGAATGTAAAAGTCACCGGATCCTTCAAGCCTCTTCTTAAAGGATGACTTGGCGTTAAATCTATGGTCATCAGAGTCAAATCTCCATATATTAGTTACAAGGAAGGAAGACTCACAAGGCTAGGATAGAGTTTGCGTATACTTGAACAAATCAGTAAAATATGCTCGGATGAGACTTCCAGGCATACTTACGACGTGAAACTGAGAATTCTATGCCGAGATAAAGTACAGATGACCTATTCGCGGTGTACTATGAAAAGAGTGTCATTGTTTTGGATCGAAGTCGGAAAAAGAAGGCGTACAAGTCCAACAGTGGCTATAGCCGCGAGCCTGGTAGTAGTCAATTAGAAAGCTGTAGATAATGCTGGGAAAGCACGGAAGCTTACGCAGTCAACACGCCCGTTGCAGCGAAAAAAACTACCATATATGTGACAACGCCATTGCTCCTAAGGTCGAGTAAGGCTCACAGTTTATGCCTTAAGGACGAACGAAGGCCGCCCACCTTTTGGATATACTAGTACTATTCTTGAACAAGATCAAGGACATGATGATAGAGATACCGCAGTCTATCATCGCCGAAGAACCAAACCCAATGTAAATCATCCTCTATAGCCTCATACGGTCAGGTAAATTCGTCAAGAAGAGAGGCTTGAGCAAATTACGCACCTCGAATGAGATGGGGAAATCAGAAACATTAGAAATTCGTTCTCTGCCCAAATACTGTTGAGTGCGATGAAGGAATCTTCCATCGGTACAAACTCACAAGAATGTCAAGAACGCTGAAAGTAAATGGCATCAGCGCTAAAAATCAGGCGTGCCTTAGAGAGGACGTACTTGCAGCGATGCCTGCCAATGTCTCGTTTCAGCTTGCCGTCGCATGAGTATAGAGCGCAAATGATATATACCTAACGCGTATGCAAATGCGAATACTGAGAAGGACTGTAAGTTTAAATTAGAGGTGTGTATCTAGACCCTGGACATAACGTGCCTTGAGAGTTCTAACGAGTTCTATCTTCATCACAAGGCTTCCCGCCACTACGATATACTCGAATCAAAGTCGGCCGGCTGGGTGGTGCGATGGTACTTACAGACCCAAATAAGGTGCAAGTAATATCTAGGGCGCAAACTTTTATCAGCATAACGCATCATCAAGTGGCTATTCGCACTAACCCTTGCACCAAAACCATAAGTAGTACCTATAGGAGTCAAAAGATGAGTCAGCTCTCGACAGTGGGATTCAATCAGAAGAAAAGTATACCTTGACGGTTGCCAGGGCCTTTAATAAGATTGACCACATGAATGCACGTCCAACATCATATCCCACTCGAAATAGATTTAGAAGGCTCACCTTCAAACTCCTGGATAACAATTTAACGATAAACATGATATAAGGATTCAAAAAGAGCCCAGCGCACCACACGACATTCGGATCCGCATACTTCTGTGTACTCGTAAATGTCGAGTACATCATCGTCGAAGAGAACGCAAAATGTAAGCCGTCGAGCAGGCTGGGATGCGCGCATGAAGACATCATCAGTATCAGATTCTGGAATCATGTACTGATGCGAAGGAAGTAACAAGGATAGAACATGGGCGCAAGACGTACCAAACTAAGCCAATCTATTTTAATGAAAGCGGTCAGTGAACAGGGGTCAATGCACAGGGGATAATACGCACGATGATCTTCCTCGACTTCGAATCGTGCCAGTAGTTTATGTAGTACTGCCAGGCTTGCAAGATCGTTACGCCTAGGAGCCTGAATGCTGACCATCAGCGCGACGAGAAACAGTATCGCGTAAAGCTTTACAACTCACACTGCTCCAGCTGCGAAACCCAGAAAAGGTGCTCGGAGGTTTACAGATGAGTCCAAATCCATTTTGGAGGAAAAAAGAAGATTCTAGGTTGTGAACCTGTGGAACAGAGGTCTGCTTGGAGGGAGGTAGCTATAGCTAAACTGTAGCGATGTGAACATGTCTGGGTCTTGACGCACCTTGTTATATACTAGAATGCAGGTCGCATCACGACAAATATACGTTGACGTTCGTGAAGTGAGTCATGTTACATAACCAAATAAACTTTAGGGCAAAGGCCTACAGGAACAAATGGAACTGAGGTCAGGAAACAACTTCGGAGCAGACACAGCACTTTATTTTCCAATACGAAGCGTGTAGATCCCCCACATATCATCGCAATTATCATAGTTGTGCGACCAGTACGGTTACTAGTTCGTGGAATCTGGAGAAGCCATGACTATGTATAGACGGATGAGCATGGGCCTGCTTTTCTTGGTCTTCAGAAGCTCACGTCGGACACGGAGATCAGGCTAAGGCGCTGTTGAAGGACTTTTTGGGATTGTACAAGATTGGGCATGCAGCGCCATCCACCAACCGCGGAGTATTTCGAGACTCGTAGTGATATCGCTCTCTGTTAAAAATAGCGAACGACACAATAAACATGGGACAAGATTCGCGCAAACTACGCACCTTGGATCTGCACAGGTTTATTATTGACTGATTCGATGTTGGCGTGCAAAGTGTGATCAATATATCTTTGTTGCCATATACCAGTAGGAAGACACAATGATATGAGGAGGAAGCTATAAAGCACACGCTGAACTGACATCTCTGGAACACTTGGCAAGTTGTGCTAATCGGCGTCCAACACAACAGGCTTGCAACTTGTGATATTCTATACTTATAGCGGCTCAAGTGGCACAATCCTCTAAATAGAAAAATCTATGGATAAGGTGCTTAGAGACGCAAAGAAGCAAACGAAAAAGAAGATCCTATACCGGCGGATGCTAGGGGGCCGGAGTGGCAGGCGTCTGTGAATGACTCGTCTGTCGCACGTTATCTTCCTGAGTACGGTTCGGAAAGACCAAGGCGCTGGGGATAGAGATTTCCACAGTCCCTTCTAACGCCTTCTTGAAATAGGATTTCGAATTGAACCTGCAAATAATACGTTTGTTGCCTGGAAGCCCAGTGAAAGTGAAGACATACAGAGTCAAAATCGAAATGGCGTAGACTTGCAGAACATTGAGATAATGCTTTGACTCAACCGCGGAGGGACTTACTCCTGGATACCCATAGCTCCGTAGCGAGGTAGAGCAAAGACGATTTACTGGCTGTATACTGCAAATGTTGGATGGGTAATTTGATTATGTAAGCTTTCCCAAGCTGCACGTACCAGGGACATCGAAGTTACCGCAAAAATCCTGCTGAAAGTCAGGAAAATAGAAACAAGAAACAAGGAGAAGATGAACTTACGCAGTTAAGGCCCCTGTTCCGCCAAAGAATATGACGAGGCAAGTAATAATTTTTTTCCCTCTGCCATAACTTCAGTGGCGGAATGCTCGAAAAATGAGAAAATGCGCACCTCTTGGTCGTTCCCGCACCGTTCTGAAATAGAACGACCGACATTAATATCGCAATACAGCAGTCTATGATTGCTGTTGATACAAAGCCAATATAGATAAAAATCTAAAATCGACGTTTACTTCGTTATTGAACGGCGGGCAACGCTAAGCTGCTGTAATCACCTCAAAGGATTTCGGAAACGAGGAGATGCGAGAAACTTCTCGCCTATCAATCACACCAGCTCAGTCTGCACTTGATGATCACAGCAAATAGAACTGGAAACTCACAAGTAAGCACAGAAGGCTTCGACAAGGGCGTAGCAGGACAATTAGAACTTCGCGGTTTATCCGGAAAAGGATACGAAAGTATCTCACCTACCACCAGGCCTGTGAAAGAAGAATAAAATAAATGTACTCCGTGGAAAGAAAAGAGCCATGACACTTACCGATAGCGTACGTCAGAACTGAGATAGAGAATGCCTGAAATTCGCAGAGTTAGCCCCGTCAGCGTCGTCACCGACAGTGCTGCTGCAATGCATTCACCCTGTAAATGGTCCTCATCACGATAGATCCAGCCACTATGATTACAGAAAATGATGAGAAAACTGCATGTAATGCTGGGAAGTAAATGACACATACAGACCCAGACGATTTGTAGATAAAATCTACGCTTCGAAAAGTTATAAGATACAATTCCTCCGGCGCGACTGCCACCGCATATCTCACCCTTGGACCAAGATCGTGAGAAGCGCCTATTAGCAAAGGTTCGTTAGAAACAGTATCGAAAGAAAGAGTAAGCATGTACCTTTGCAATGACCATAGCCTGAGATAAACATATGAGTATCCTGCGTCATGCCCAAAAGCGAGACATAGGATATACCTTCCAACTCCTGTGGAAAACGAAGAGACGCTCTTAGAAAGCCGGTCTATACCCAGAATTGCGGAGAACCCACCAAAGGACTTTTGGATCAGCACATTTCTTCGAACTTGTAAGAGACGAATATATCATCGTGACCGAAAATCCGAAATGGAGGAAATCGAGTAAGCTGTTAATGATGGAGGGTTTGGTTCAGATGAGGCTGCGGAGGTTCAAATACTAGCTGGTACACTGACCACACAGCGCAGACCTGCAGCCACCGATGATGTGTACAGTGTCATCAACTTCGAAAGACTCAAATTATTGGACTTACAGTCACTTTTTTCTTCCGCGAGTCTCCTGGATAATGCAGAAAGTATTGCCAGGCCTTGAGCATGGTTACGCCCAAAAGGCTGTCCAGAACTTATTAGTATCATGAGATACAAGAACGGAGGAAAGGTGGACTTACAAGGTTCCGGCTATGAGCCCTAAAAATGGTGCACGAAAGTTGACATCATCTGAATTATGGTCCATAATGAGGAGAGAAAAGGAAAACGTTGGAAGATACGAAGAAGCAAAGCGAAGAACGTCAAAAAGCGAGGTGAGCAAGTAATGGAAAAGCACTGCAGCGAATGAACCACGTTTATAACGAATGTCTCTGGTCGATGGAGCCGCCGGCAAAAACGGACTGGAGTGTCGCCACCAACGGCCTGACGCGGGTTCCACAGACTAACGCATGAAAGAAGACCCTGATAGAGGACTGCGGGTAGTTTTCTCCGTCTTCTTGTGGCTTTGACATCCCCTGGTTGAGGGCGGCAAGGTATCCAAGGTCGCCAGGGGGGCCCGCTCAAGCTCAAAAGGAATTAGGCTGAAAAAGAAGAATAGGCAGGTAAGGTTATATGAATGCAAGATTTCCAGACAGTACGATTCTGTCAGATAACAAAACGAGATATCAGCCGCAAGTAATAAGAGTACGACCAAGGAGACATACCTGTTGTAATGCGTAGCGAAGTAGCAGAATAGTCTTGTGGTAAAACAGACGAGAACCTACTGAGCAGAATAGTGGTCGGAAGGAGCAGTTATACGTCTCAAATAAAATTCCAGCCTACATGCCAACATCGCAGCATTACGTAAGCAGCTCTGTTTCGACAATCAGAGGGATTCCGGAGAATTTGCCCAAGTCCAACTGGAACGTCGGAGAAGACGAAAGGATCACTTCGAGCAGCAAGCTTAGCAGCAGTATATGTGCCAACCAAACGTCTTTCGTTTCAATGATGAAACAAACTTGGCGCGGGCAAGTTATCTTACCGAGAAAGCGAGAGTGGAATTAATATCCTAGTCCTGCAAAATTCGGAAATGTTGTCAAGGGTCTGTTTACGACGTTCAGAACTGTGAAGCTGGCTCACCTTGAATGACATTGGAGAGAGTAAGAGCGTTAGCAGAGTTAACCTTGAAACACATCCTATTCCAAGAAAATAATCCGACGAGTTTGCATCTGCAATATGATTAGAGTTCAATGACAAGAATGAAAACATGTCTACGTCGCTATACTTCTGTCAATCAAGGAGAAGTAAGTCCGGAGTCACTTAAGCAAACAAGAAACAAAGCCGCACTTATAATTAAGCCAAGCCGCACTCCTCCTCCCACCGCAGCTTCAAGTGTTCAAAATAGCTTCACACCCTTGACCTCCCTGCCCTCCCACCTCTCCCAAATTTCCTTCACATCCTTCACCTCCACCTTCCGTGCGACACCGGCCTTCTCTAGAACGCCCTCCGCTCCAGATGCCGCGTCTTGCGCCGAACGGCCTTGAACATCCAAACCGAGTCCGGTGAGGAGGCGTTCAGAGGTTTCCGGCATGAAAGGTACAAGACATGCGCCAACAATTCGGAGTGTCTCCAGGGCTAAAGTACGCGTTGTGTGCGCGACGATAGGGTCGGTCGACTTTGCCCAAGGTTGGAGTATAGTTATGGATTGATTTGCCTGTTGATTTATGGGTCAATCATGACAGTAAAGTAGGGAAATTATTGCAAAAGCAATACGAAATGGAGAAACATTAAATGACAGACTCACCAACTTCAAAACATCCATAATCTCCGCCAGGGCCTGTCCAGCCTCCAACTGATCCATATTTGAACGGACTTTGGCAGGCAGCGCAAGTACAGCAGTCAAAAGTTCCACGTTCGGGCTTTGCCCATCTGTTTCCACATCTTCAGCCATCACGATATCGTCCGGCGATTCCTCTCGCGCTTGCTGAGCCTCTTGCATTGCATCAAATAACGAGACCGGAACCTGGTCAGGTTGGTCACAAATAAGGGCAGACGCCGAGTTTGCACGTTCTAAGATCTTGGGCGAAGTCACTCTGAGGAAATAGTTCCCAAGCTGTGCTGAAATCTCTTTCTGATGTTTTTGTAGTTGTTCAGACGACCAATCTGTTATTTCAGTCAGAAATGCGAAGAAGAAAAAGAAGAAATAAAACTGAAACTCACCAACGTCGCCCCTCCATCTGCCACCAACGCGCATCATGTAGAAACGAACAACGTCAACTCCGAATTTGTCCATCGCTTCCAGAGGATCCGCGACATTACCCAAACTCTTCGACATCTTCTTCTGACTCGACGTCCAGTGGGCATGGGTAAGGAGTGTCTTGGGCAACGCGACCGGTATCGAAGAGTTCGATTTTTCAGAAAGAGCGAGGATGATAGCGGGGAGGTACATCGCGTGGAACCGTAAAATATCTTTTCCTATGATTTGAATGTCGGCTGGCCATCCCATTTCCGTTTGTTGTGCGACAGATGCCCACGGATATCCGGACCCGGTGAGGTATATAAGTAAGGCGTCAAACCAGACATAAACCGTTTGTTCAGGGTCGTCCGGGACTTGAACACCCCATTCCAGACGCGAGCGAGGTCGTGAAATCGAAATGTCCTCCAAAACAAAACTTTCGTCTGCGCCGCCGCCGAGCATCCCAATAACGTTGTCGTAGTACTGTTCTGGATAAACACTTCTTCGATTGTTGGTGAAGTGTTCCAATAACGGTTTACGGAAAGCGGAAAGTCGGAACATGTAGTTCTCCTCTTGTGCCCATTCCACTGCGGCTCCGGTCTCAAGAGAAACACCATCGGCCACCTGGGAGTCGGTATAGAAGCATTCGTCGGTGACCGAGTACCATCCCGAATATTGACTCTTATATATGTAGCCCTTGGCATGCAGATTCCTCTACAAAAATCACATCAATATTGAGCATACCGACAAAGGTAAAGCGAGCGCACCCAAACATTCTCTACTGCTTGGTGATGCTCTTTCGACGAGGTTCGCATAAAACATGTATTGCTGATGTTTGCACGTTTCCCGAGGTCCTGCGATAGGTCAGAATCCCTCGCAAACCGTGCAATGAACTACTAGCACCCACCCGAAACCGCTCACTCAGCATATCACAGAACTCCTTTTCCCGACCAGCTTCATCATTGAAGTATGCTCGAGCAGCTTTCTGGATTTTCAATCCATGCTCGTCCGTTCCGGCAAGGTACCGAACTTCCTGGTTTTCCTTCAAACGTTGGTACCGCGCGAAGACGTCTCCCGTTACCAGGGAGTATAGGTGGCCAATGTGTGGCGAGGCATTCGGATAGAAGATGGGTGTAGTTATGTAGAACGGTTTGGTAGTTGTACTCGCATGTCTGAGAAAGACTGTAGGCACTGAGCACCGGGAAAGAGAGCGTAAAGGAAGCATCTCCGGCGCTTCAAGGATTGTCCCTGCGAACAACGGACAAGCACGTGACCGACCATGAAGGGATTCCGCCAAGTCCGCCTATTAGCACCAGCAACGCGTTATCCTTTCTTGAGCATCTCGAGACAGTATGAAGACTTCTTGCATTATATATTGAGGAAGAACTGAGCGAATTTCTCCGCAGTAAGGATGCGCTTTCGAACTTCTACATCTCTACTTGAATTCCAAACCACAAACTAGTGAACTATAAAACAGCTAATAGCCGATTTCCTCTAGGCGATACCTTTGAATCTTGAGATGGAACGCTCTACCTTTTCAGTTAGTAAGGATGGATATGTTGACTCGGACTCGACGTACAAATATCCGTTCAAGAAACGCTTCCACGCAGCTTCCGCAGGCGTACCTGCGACTCCTCGCGTAACCCTATTGCAAGCCTCCACAGTTTCGTCGCACACTTCCTTCAGGGTTTCAGGGATAGATTTCTTCGTATAAAATGCTCGGTTATGGATGAAGTTGTCGGTGTCTCCATTCAATTCTTCTTTGTACAGCCTGTAAGCATAAAGTAGAGCGCGGTTCAATCAAGCTTGAGTTATAACCATTGACTGTGCTGTACTCACGAGAAAATATCATTACCATAATTGACGAAGAGAATCATATCGTCCATAACTTGAATATAATGCGACATATTGATGTTGAGCTCCTTCGGGAAGATCATGAACGCGTACGAGGACCCACTCCCAGTCTTCGTACGCAGGAAATTAGGCCATGTAATACCAGGCTCGATCAGTTTCATGTCATGGATGGAAGGAGTCTTCTCGAGCAACCAGCCATTGATGAACTCCATACCAGCAATATTAATAGAATTGGCTGGGAGAGGCTCCCAGAGTTTGTACCAGTCTGCGAGATGGTCGCGAAACGCTTGCAGGTAGGTACCTTCCGGGCTGGCACCTTTCGTCACGATCGCTTGCTGAAACCCTTCGAGGCTCTTCGGTAGCCTTTGGCCTAGATCGTCTACATAAAGTAAAAACCTTTGCAATGACTTAGGACCCGATAAGTCTCCGCCACAGATGAGACTTACCAGGTGAACCTCGCGATCATGAGCTTGCTCTCGGCTGAATGGAACGGGTAAGGGAGCTGAAGTAATTTCAAAATCTCAGATACCGCCGAAATGCTCTAGAAGACTGATCAAACGTACCTCCGCTAGATTAGCTGACTCGCGGCACATTTTATCAAACCACGGGCCATCATCATACTCCTTGAACTCCTTGCGTAAAGCCTCTAGCGTTTCATTGTCCTCTGGAACAAGAGACTCTGGCCAATGGCCTAGATCCTGTAAGAATTTATCGATCGTGGTGTTAAAGTATGCTGGAAAAGCTTCTAAGGATGGCATTAGTGAACATATACATGTAGGCAGCGTATCAGATGGACGTGACTCACCGGTTTTTGAATCAGAAGATGGAGCCAATGATTTAAAGAGGTAATGCACGGCTTGAAATGCAGAGGAAATAGTGAACGCAGCCATAGTGATACAAGTGCACACTTGTCTAGCAAAGGCGGGGGTACTGAAAGACAGCTTTCGTCTACAACCCCTTATAAGCCATGTACCTATTTCTGTCAAAGCATGGCACATAGCCAACTGACAATGTAATATTTATCCGATGTCCCCGTCCAAGCTGACCTCTGGACTTTGGATATCGGTGTACTATCTCGAGCGCCTAACCGAATAGTACGAGAATTCGGACTTTGGATATCGCTGTACTATTTCGAGCGCCTAACCGAATAGTACGAGAATTCGACACTCTGAAGTCCCGGAGGCCACTACGATTCTTGCTGAGTCGCACCCCCACCTTTGATACAGGTTAGGACTGCTCTTAGATATAACGTGGAGGCTAGGTATCGAAGCCTAGGAAGCTCCCCACGCCTACTAGCACTTTGTCCTTTCGAAGTGAGAGATACTACAAAACTCATGAAGACCAGACAACCTTCAGAAAGAATAAAAATAGCAAATGATAAGCCATGTTGCATGCACCGCATCCGAATAGAAAGTGTTAATATTGGTGCGGAGGGGAAAGATATCCACTGCGGCTTATTTTCATCGACGACGATCTCACGATCTATTTATAGCTCTGACGGTGCCCAAAGAGTTCCTCCTATGAGTGAGCGGCTGAACTCAGATAACGTAGACTGGGAGAACTTTTTTTGGTTCCTTTTACGTACTTAATTGATCCATCTATTGAAAGAATACCAAGGTATGCCGCGGCGTGCCAGCTCGTGCTAAGTATGCCTGCTATGAACAGGAACTTTGTATGTGATCCCTCCCAAGTATAAGCAATTGGCTAATGTGCAACATCTCGCCCAGTATAGGCTGTGCAGTGGGATCTAGTATTGCGTTCTTGTTTTTAAACTACAAGGACAAGGAGGCTACTATAGAGAGGCCGACGTCTCGGCATGTCCAATTTCACCTCGATCTTTACCTGTCAGTGTCATAAACTGGTCCGCAACCTACAAACTCCGCCACTGCCGACATCCGTCTATAGGAAAGACTAGTAGGAGTCAGAGCTGTCAGTGGGTTATAAATGACCTTCTCAGTAGAAAAACGACCTTGATCGAAGTACTAGTACGGCCGTCACCCTGAGAAACCTGGACCTTAAAGTCTTGCGACTAACTTCTTATACGTCCAATCTTAGTGGCGCGCAGCTAACTTCTTGGTAAGTGAGTACAATGAATCTCGCTAACCATTGACTGATAGCTGAGAAACGAGATGGTTAGCCATTTGCCAACTATATAGAGACCTCTTCTCATGGAGAACATCTTTACAGTTGCTTCCTTCCAATTCTGCGCCTATCACTTTCACATTTTACAGAGAACCCCTGATGTCCACTGCAGCCCAGCTAACAACAGACGACACCTCCCCCATCCAGAATTTATTGTCAAAGTTCTGTCAGTCACTGAAATTCCGCCCTCAAGACCCGATTCAAGACGACAATGTGACTTATTTGGCAATAAAAGAAGAATTTCTCAATATAACACAGGCACCTGGTTCGAGGTGCTGTGCCGCGAGGCCGCAACCGTAGCAGAGGCGAGAATGTCGATGCGCGTCCATTTTTTATCTACCTAACGAGAATCTTGCAGCTTCCATTTCCCAAGCACTCGGATGAAGTCCGGTTTGAGATTGCAAAGTTCACCTGGCATGTACACACTGAGTCGTGCTCGTCACGTACAAATAATGAACTGAGCAGTCTACATTATGTACGGGATATACATCGACGATCTTGGGCAGAAGTTTCCAAAACAGCTGGAGTACTTTCTGAGGAACGTCCTTGTCGAAGATTCTAATCAGCCGCACATCGCCGTTATGCAAGGTTTCCGAAAGCAACTAGCAGGCCACTATCGCTTTTTCGACCCCATACCAGCAAACTGTATCAACCTTGCTACAATTGATTACCTCAACTGATGCTTGCTCGAGCAAATGGCAGACATACAGGGAATGCAGTTAAGCCCCGCTGGGAAGTCATGGCCTTACTTTCTGCGTAACGAGACTGGGTGCTCGCAATCGTACTCGTTCATGTTATTTCCGAAGGAGTCAGGGGTACCTATGAGCGCTTATATTCAGGCGGTCGACGCTATGGTGCTCTTCGGGAACCTCACAAATGATATCTTATCGTGGGCGCTCACTGCTTTCTTCTTTCTAACGAGGTCCGGTGACAGAATATTTTCGTAGATTCATAAAGAGCAGCTCGCAGGCAAACGTAACAACTATGTGAGCAGTCGGGCAGCTGTACACGGCAAATCGAGTTTAGAGACACTTGGAGATATGATAGACGAAACCCTGCAGGCGCATGAAAGGATAGTCCGAATTCTGGAAAGAGCCGGCGGTAATGGTATTGTGCTGGAATTCTGGGCGAGATTTGTTAATGGATACTTGTGAGGAGTTTTCAATTTTCCCAATGATGCTCATTACTTAATTCCCTGGGAGCTTCCACTTTGATCTACACCGTTACCGCCTCCACTAGCTGGACGTCCAACTCGGTGCATAATGGTTCGGAGGTGCTATAGTAAACTATATTGAGAATTCTCTTCATGTCATGTATTAGGTATTATACAAGGCTCGCAAAGCCACATACCCTCTGTCGGGCGCTTGATAATAAAACATTTCCGGTACTTCATGCAGTGATATGTGACCAAAGGCCATATAGTTGCTATATAGCTATATTTATATACACAGAATATTTTTAGAACGGATACATCTATTAATAGAAAACGTCATCCGGTTGCCGGTTGGCTAATGACCGATCGGGATTCGGCGTCACTGACGAACCACGGCCAGTAGAATCATCGAACAGAATCTAGAAGTCATTATCAAGCCCACGTATCTTAAGGCCGATCTCTCTGAGGCGGTAACGCGGGACATTGAGATGAAATGCTCTGCATAAGATAAGCATGGTTTAATCAGCCCCAATACATAAAACTACGCGTCAAATTGCAGGAAAAGTCGGACTTACAAGTACCCGTTCACGAATCGCTTCCATAAGGGCGCAGCCTTGGTGTTCTCCAGAAGAGACGTTATTCTCTCGTAGGCAGCGACCGTCTCGTCGCAAATTTCTTGGAAGGTAATGGCGACATGTTTACCGGTAAGGAAGGCACGGTTGTGGATGTAATTGTTGGTCTCTCCTTGAAGCTCTTCCTTGTAGAAGCTATACCATCGCAGTTCAGTAAAAGCTAATTCAGCGCGCAGAAAATGGTACGTACGAGAATATATCGTTCGCATAATTATTGAAGAGGGTAAGGTCATCCATGACTTGAATATAGACGGAAATGTCTATGTCGAATTCCTTTGGAAAGAGCATGAACGCAAAACACGAGCCACCACCAGTCTTTGTTCTCAGATAATTTGCAAATGACTGGCCTGCCGGCATAAGCTTCATCTCTTGGACTGACTGAGTCTCTTCGAGGAGCCAGCCATTGATCATATCTAGGCCCGCAAGGTTGATACAGTTGGCGGGAAGCGGATCCTAGTGCTTGTACCAGTCCAACATATGGCCACGAAAACGCCGAGCAAAACCTTCGTCAGTGGTGTTGCCAACGAGGGCTTTCTGGAGGCCTTCCAAGGTGCCGCGGTCGCGCTTCCCAATGTCATCGACATACAACAGGAACCTAGTTCTTACTGTAAGACTCTGAGAACTATGCTCCAGATGAACAAAGTATATACCAAGTGAATCGTGCCACCATAAGTTTACTTTCGTGGGAGTGCATGGGGTATGGAAGCTAGGACATTTGTTGTCAGTCAGAGGAAGCATCGAGGAGAAAAAAAAAAAGAAAACTGACAACAGCCAGGTTGGCCGAAACAGAGCATGTGGCATCGAACCAAGCCCCATTATCAAACTCCCGAAATTCGTGTCGAATCTCCTGAAGGACTCGGTCGTCTGCCTTGACGAGAGCTTCAGAGACATAGTCCAGTTGCTCGATAAACCGGTTGAGGGTGGAGATGACATAGTCTGGGTATCGATACGCTTCCGGTACGGCCTGGTTTGCACTAGCCGCAGATGCGCGTGGCAGAGAGGGATTCTGGTTCGATTGTTCTGCTTGCATGCTGGGCAGGTGTGAGGTTTAGCAGGTGGCTAGTTATGCAGTGGGTTTCTGCCTTCAAGTTGTGTCGAAAGCTTGGTTCTTGCAGAGCTTTTATATGTAGAACGTGCGCATATATATATTCATTATACTGATATCATTCTTATTTTAATTTACAATCGTATAGTCAAGCACAGGATCCGATTGCTGGTCCACTCTGTCACTTTCGCTCACATCCATGGTCATGCTATTTAGACGCCTGACTACTAAATATAGGCACGGCGAGAATCTGCTCCGAGCTAAAGGCTCCAATTTCAGGCGGCCCTTTCCGCTGTGCTTCTAACTTTATGAGGCATGTATGTATGTAAATCAGATAATACATGTAATTATAGGCCATAAAAATTTCTTCCTGTGCAACGAGTCCCGGCACAGACCGTGCAAGTTTGGCAAAGCGAAGTAAGCCATGCGTCTACAGCGGAGAGAAGTATTTGAAGACGGGGTCATTGTGAACAAACCAGGGAGTGGTGCTCTCTTCGCTTCCGCCTTGACGTGGCACTCTTTCTCAGTTACGGAAACTCGGAAACAAAGTTCAAAACGAGAGAGTAACCACAGCCTTTCCTTAAGATATGTTCAGGAAAACATTTATAGGGCGGGGACATCGTGGGTGCCGAAGAAGGATATATCATCATACCGACTGCAGAGGTGTTACTGCTGGGATAGCGGGTGAAACTATAATGAGCCTGACATGACCGACCTCAACCGCAACTGCTATCGAAATCAAAGGACAGAGTGACTACGGTAAGATCGCGACCGGACTTCTCCGTGCTTACACGTTCCAGAGGGAGGGTGGAAACTTCTTCCACCGGAAGAGAACGCATGTTGAGAACGATTCTGCAGGCCTAAGCATTATATTCAAGATTCAGTGTGATACTCATATATAGAGAGTGATGTGGAAAATAATATATGCTTACCATCATAGAGTGTACCGATAACGGCCAGACAAATACGACAAACGGATCCATGGCTTGCGCGACAATTGACACTGGGGTTATAGAGGTAATGGTTCCTAGCAACAAACAAAACTTCTGAACACGACACCCATGACACGTATAGTATAGCACGTACCAATGAAAAATGCGAAAATGCAAGCAGCTTCATTCACCACCATTCTTATGACCGTTTCAGAGGAGGGCTCCTTGCTGACTTTTCTCTTTGCATACGCAGTTCCGAAAAGCATGCCGTGCGTGAAGACCAAAGAGACGCTAGAAGTCAACAGGGTTAGGAGTTAGCACGTAGGTGTATCACGATATACGAGGCTCACTTCATTATCGTGAAAGGTATGATCGGTACACTAACCAGACCACACGCGCCGTTAAACGAGCTCTTCCTGAAGGAAGCTGGGAGAACGGCCACACAAGCCGACGCTATCTGGGCGGCGATCGGGATAAAAAGTCCATAAATAACTTTGTGCTTTTGGTATAGGGCGAACGCTGTTCGAGGATAAGCCTTGGAATGCGCAATTTACGAGAAGATGACGCACCTCTGAGAAACAACACGCCATCCATAGCTGCAACAGTGCACAAATTGGCCCAGAAAAGGAATAAGAACCACGAGCGGCATGATTCTTCGTCGACGGGCGCATTTACGAGCCACTTTTGCACTAGGACGTAATTTACTCTTTTCATGTTCGGAAAAGGATAAGTGAAAGGTATGAATACAAAGCATGAAATACTCACAATGACGAAGCCAGTGGTACGTAGCGAGCAACCAAGAAGAGGCTTTTCACCAATTTTGAACGGGCGCTGTTTCTATGAGTGAACTTGAAGTACGGAATCAGACAACAAGACACACTCACCGCCAGATATACCGGTATTCTGTCGACAACGTGGAAGCGTATTCGAGAAAGAGAAAGATTAAAGCTGATACTGCGAGACCCAGGGACAACCCAGGGAAGTGCATTAGCATTTTCCATGTGAAGTCGGTCATGGATTCAACACACAGGAAGAGTAATCCCGAATCCTAATGGCATGTTGCGAGGTTGACGAACTTAAGTGGCCCATGGGAAGCTGCGTGATACTGGATAGAGAAAGGAATGCCTAGGACGAAGAATTACGGTAACGACAGAGGTGTCCTAGTATGGCGAGGTACGAAGGGAAGAAATGGGAGGGCGTCAGAGACGCGCAGTGGAGAACATGAACTGACACATCGAAGAGACGTTGCCGGTGAAGAACAAATCGGTTCCACTTTCTATACAGTTATTATGAGTAAAAGAAGCGGCATACTTACCCACCATTACATACTCATGGGAGCACTGACTTGTCAAAGTTCGGAAATAACGCTGACATACGGGAAAGTACTCACAGTCTCCACAGTCGCGTCGCGCTGCCGTTGATGCGGTGGAAGTCGCAGCACGTGCACGACGCGTAAAACGCGTCCACGAGTTCCAACAGCCACGGCAAATCTAATTGGCCATATCATGTTAAAATAGATTTTCAGGTCTACGACTCAAGTCAAACTTGTTCAAGTGAAGTCAAATCATAAATGGAATTGATAAAGCGTATGTTCTCATCAAAAGTGAGTCTCTGGTGCTAATCTGTCCACTACGAGCCAAAGGCATTTGGTGAGATCAAATGTACCGTCAATAACAAAACCATTGAACTTGATAGGCGAATCCACCATATCTTGGATAATGAACGCTCCCGAACGCGACCCACCACCACTGCCACGCCTCAACCTCTCCCGTCTGTTTCGTTTCATCAACTCGTATATCTCACGACCTTCTTCATCCTCCTTCACCGCCTGGACATCCTTGTCCGTCAACTCTTTCCGAAAGTGCTCATATAGCTTCTGAAAAACGTCCCCGACGGTGATGGACTCTGTGCTTTTCCGCACCTCGACGTATCCTTTCAGCAGAGCTATGCTGGGATATATAAAATTCTGACGAGTGTTGATAAAAAGTAATTTCCTGGGAGGGTGGACTATATATTGCATCAAATCGAGAGGTTTCTGCTTCGTCGGCCCCATGTGATGCACCGCAGAGGTCGGGGGGAAAGCGCAGTACCATTCCACGTGTGGGTACAGGTCGCGTTGGAAAGTAGGCAAGAGCTCATAGTTGAGTTCCAAGTATTGTCGTTTTACTTGGTATACGGGTGGAGCCTCGGCCGAGTACTGTTGTTTGAACCACAGATGTCGCAGGTCAGCTTTGCTGTTCGCTTCCGTGTTCATTTTTTCTATCTCCAACGGTCTGTACTCTTTGTCTTCGCCTCTAACATCCTCATCTTGGTCTGGCAGGACGGCCATCGGCATTTTTGGCGTCAGCTTTCGTTGTAATATCCCTCCGGTTGGGTGGTATGGTTCGGCGAAACATACGACTTTCGAGAAGCTGCTGGATGGTGGGGGTATGAACGCAGGCGGTTCATTAGAACGCGTTGATGAAGACCTTGGACGACCGCCGCCGCCGCTACTACTACTGGTAGTACGATGCCCACTTGCTTGATGAGAAACTTGGGTATCAACTGGCGTCCTCCTTCCCTGAGCCGACGACGCCGATTGCTGGCGTGAGAGAGACGCATGCAGCTGCTGTGCGAAATGGTCTTGAACCGACGAAGAAGATCTCTGGCGAGTATGACCATAAGCTGGTCCTTGTGCTTGATGAACCGCCGAATTTGGATGATGAAGATGTGCAGAAGACGAGGTACGCTGCTGCCGAGAAGCAGGACGTGGGGGTTGACCCGAGCTTGACGGTCTAGTATCTGCGCTCGCTGGTGCGGTATCAGCATCCGGGTTGAAATACTTCAAGCCTGGAGGCAAGGGAGGCAGAGAATTAATGAATTCCTGTGAGTATTTCTTCTGCCGCGTCGCGCTCGCTGGTTGCTGAACAGGAACAGCAGCAGCAGGAACATGATATGGTGGTCGATAACCTGGGACTTGGTATGCCTGCTGGGTCGAAACAGGCGGATAAGGGATAGTCGTATACGATGACAGATGGGGCCGTTTCGCCTGACCTGGGATGACAGGCTGAGATATAGGCTGTGGTGGAGGTGGAACCTGCATTCGAGGTTGAGAAGGATATGGAACACCCATCTTTTGTGGCTTTGGCTGGCCGTATGCGCTATACGAATTTGCACGAGCATGTAAATGACTTTGAGCCTGCCGGGACGATGAAGCAGCAGGTGGAGGTGCCTGATATGAATGCCATCGCGGATCGGTGACTGGTGGTCGGTATCCTGCTGAGCTGTAGCCTACGATGGGTTAAAACGCTCTGATTAGGTCAATCGGCGGGTAAGCATGTAACTTGCAACATACCTGAAGCTAGAGGCGGCGCCGATGGTCGTTGATACGGATACTGAGGATTCTCATATGGATAGGCAGAATTCGGAGCTGCGGGGCGGTTCGATTCAGGAAATGCGTATAAAGTCGGGGGCTGTTGGGAGCTGGGAGGTCTCTTAAACATGATCTTGCGGTAAAATCCCCGAAATAAATTCTTGAAGTTTTTCTTCACGGATTTTGTGAAATAAAATCGCATAAAGCACAAGCCAAAGTATGTCGTAGGGAACGAAAGGGAGAAATAAGGCCAGCGTGCGTGACCTGCTTCTTCTGTTCACTTTATCTTCGCAGATGGATCTTTTAATGACACTGAATGTGTATCGATAAGGTCCGAAACGGTCCCATGAGTGGATAGGTGGCCGGTACCAAATGAACGGCTGGCACGACACAGAGAAGAAGTGACCATTTCCGTGCAGCTGGTATACGATCGAGACGTTTCCGGCCGGTCTTTTTTCTTATCGATGCAAATTCGAAGCGGCGTGTCCATCACGAGGGCTGAGATTATTTGAGAGGTTTTAGTGGATTTGGGGGTGAGACGTCTTGACCATCCGTTTGCAGCACTGTTCAGGTCAGGCACGATCGAGTGGAGGCTTCGAGGTCTACTTGAAGCGCCCACCACCTCGTTTCATGGGCATGGCGAGTATATGGAAGGCATTTCAAATATCATGGATAACAATTTCTTCACGTTTTTGCATTTTTTCCGGTGTCTTCGAGAGCAGGTCGCGGTTTCACTCGTGGAGCACCAAAAATATCGATTTCAAACAACGAGACACTGATCAATGCGTACCAAACGAAATCATCCAACCGCCTCCATCCACTGTAGGCTCGATGCCTCGAAACGACATGATGCAGCCGAGGGCATCGCACCGCCGCATGACATCCGTATATGGTACTTCTTCAGTCGACCCCAATTCCATGCGCAGCTTCAACGTTCGGTCAGCAGCCATCTGCTTCAGCCTCGACCAGCTCCGCCTCTCGTCTATATCCACCTCCACCTGAAATTCTTCATATATGGTCACCAGAACATCGATTACAGTGATCCCTTTCAGGTTAACAACAGTGAACGGCCATGGATATCGCGGTGCGGTGTCGCCAGCCACAGCGTTGAAATGCATGTGGGTCAGGAATGGGTATGTGGCTGGTTGCGCAAAGTCAGCGTAATTGAACACGATTCCTTCTGCCGTTCGTCCTTGAGAGGCGTAGATAGGTCTGTCGAAAATCCACCATTGCATTGGTGCCGGGCCCCACAGATGATGTTGGAGAATAGGATTGATTTGGACTTCCCAAGGAAATGGAAGTGGTTCACCCGGGACTGGATCTTTCCATCTTGTAGGTTTAGGAGGCAGCGCGCGATGGATGACACCTGGGACCCAATTCTGAGGAAAAGTGGCATCCGTTACAGGATGCCTTAGGGACGCGATTCGTTCGCGAAGTTCGGGAGTAGAAATGGGAATCGGAGGTTGACCGTCCTCAGCTAGTTAAAAAGTAAGTGAGGAACAGTCAGTAATTTACAGGGTTACTTACGAATATTTTGAACCACCACATTATTCACGAACGGCCTCGCCCAGTAACCGTACTCCTTCCATTCGTGGAGCTTGACTTTATCTTTCAATGGATCGTATGGAGTGGGATCTTTATCGTATAAGATGGGCACTTCCTCGCGAACAGCTTTGACACCTGAATACGTGATTAGACTCCATGTCAAAATAAACCTTCATGAAAAACACGTACTTTCTTTGCTTAATTTCAAAAATCGAAGAATTCGCTTTAGCAGGCTGGGTGGCGGCAGGTCTTGAACTCTATAGACAGTGATGACCGGTGATACGACCGTCGCTGATGAGCTACTGCTCGGGCTGCTCCCCAGGTCGAGAGGTTTTTCTCCGGTCGCAATGGGAATGTTGAACACAGGTCTCAACGGTGATAGACATGGTTCAGCTTGGCTGAATGGGGTGTTCTCCCATGGTTTGGAGAGATCAGAGTCTGGGTCCACAGAGCGATAATAACCTGAGTGGTGGTCGTAAATTGTGTGCAACATTGACATTGGAGGAGATAAGATGGGTGGCTAACCTTGCGTAGTCCACGCTATTAACAGCAGTGCGTGGCTAGAAACACGAGGCAGGAAATCTATTCCGAGGAACTGCCTCGAGGCTCCTGGGAATGAGGTTTTTGGACATGGGAGGAGAAAAGGAACCCGTTCATTGCGTCGGCCACATTGTTCTCGGCACGCACATGGTTGATCGCTCAAAATATCGTACGCGGTCGGCTAGCAATATTAATCGTAAATAAGCCAATTAACACGGTATATATAATAAGATAGTAATTACTAGTTAGAGTGAAGTCTTAATAGTGTGGTAATGTCTCCCAGTCATTCTTCACCTCATCCATCTTCCTAAACGCCCTCATCTCTTCAATTGACATCCGATGCACACAGGCAGACTCCCATCCTATAGTTTGTTCGAATCCTCCTCGATTTTTGAAATCATGCCAGCCAACTTTATCGTCAATGATCGTAGTGTCCACGGAGTAAGGAAGGTACGGCCTGGGATGGACCTGTCGAACTGGAGGGTCGTCATGATCTAGCGTCGTCTCAAATTTCACCGACGGGTCGTGGAAATCCTTCAGTGCTGCAACCCAGGCACCAATCATCACGTCGTCGGATGGGTAGTTAACATGGTGAGGCAGAGGCGGGTTTGCGCTCATAATTGTGGCTGTAAGATTTGAACTGGTAAAAGAAAGTCAGCGCTGAGAAGGGGCCGTGATGGCAGGTAGCTAAACGAACCTAAGCATGTACCCAATGCCCAGTGGATATGAATACCACTGTCCTTTAATGATATGATCCTCCGCATTGTCGTCTTCGGTGTCATCTGGAACCGTGTTTTCGAAGTAAACGAGATGTCCGCCCATCCTACCAAGCAGAACTGGTTTCTCCCTGGGGTTGGCTGTAAGATAAAAGTACTGTAGTCTTTGTGCTAAGAGACGGAAACGACAAAAAGTGTCCGAGTCCATGGTCATAGCCCAATCGTACTCATATTCAGGGACCGAAGCAGTCTGGGAGGAAGGGTCGTTCACTACGATGAACACAATGTCGAACAGAAGAACGCACCCATTTCAAAGCAGCATATCTCTTCTCTGACAACCTTGCTGGAACATCCTTGATATCCTCTAGCATCAATAAGTCGTCGTACTTATTGTTTTCCTCCCTAATAGCTTGAAGAACCGCATGGTCCGTTTTACTGTCGGGTTCGACTGGCCTGCCCACCACAAATCTGTACGCCAGCTGCACGTAATTCTCCGACACCCCATCGAGGATAGCCTCCCTGAACGCCTGCCTCCTCTCAAACTCGTCGGCGCGACTGATAATCGTCAATCGGATAACTATTGGTCGGTCCACTGAGGCATTGAGGTAGTCGGGTCTAAGTGTGGTGAAATCAATATCCCCTGGTCCCCATATCATTCCAGGAAGTGCC
Source organism: Agrocybe pediades (assembly GCA_013053245.1). Taxonomy (NCBI): domain Eukaryota; kingdom Fungi; phylum Basidiomycota; class Agaricomycetes; order Agaricales; family Agrocybaceae; genus Agrocybe; species Agrocybe pediades. The sequence goes on from JAACJL010000058.1 coordinate 150,654, forward strand.
CCTCGACGGAATAATAGCCAACCAAGGCAGAGAAGAACAAATGCGATGATTACATGTCGCAGCGCTCGTGGAGGAATGGCCGGGAAGCGTCTGTTCTTATGCTGGTTAGGATAGTAGGTGGACGCGGATGGCGTTCTTTCTAGATCCACAGGAAGGGGATCGTATCGTCCGCGAGGTCCATTGAAAAGTTTGAACATGACTGTCCCAAACTAGTGGGCAAACCGAGTCGCAAGAGTGCCTGAAGCCGGGTATAACCTGGCCACTAGACCAGTGACCGTGGAACGGTGGCAATGCTGCGTTGCGGTCCTGCGGAGAAGAAAGGCTTGCTCGGGCATTAGAACCTCCTAAAATATGGCACCATTTGATCAGCGCTGTCCAGATGGTTGCCATGCGACGCTCAGGCGCCCATCAAAGAACGGATAACCATCCCCCGAGGGACCGGACGCCTCCGGCGCTTATCCAGTATTGCATGCCCTTCAAGTGTCTTGGGCACTTTAACTTATCATTAACTCTAAGGATACAATAAGGACTGTCAGTCACAAGGAAAACGGTACCACCAACACCAGCATACCTCCACTGCAACAAGTTATGGTAGAAAAGCGGGGAAAGCCTGCGAAATGGTTATCAGTCTTTAGTGGCAAGAGTCGCAAGACATATGATATATACAAGTTTTCTAATAGATGCGTTGACGTAGGTCTATAAACTCCGCTTCAGTACATCTACTCAGCGACACCCTACGCGTTAGTGAACCACCACCAAGGTCCAAGGCATTACTAACTTGCTTTGTCCTTCCCCAAGAAGAAATTCGAGAGTGGTGACACCATTTCCTTCTTCATTCATGAACAGTGAACGTAAAAGTGGGTCAATGGCACCGTCTCGTCCTGTATTCAGGACTGCAGTGGCATCGAACGGGATGAGAGGTCCTTCGGAGGGACATGGCTTCTCGACGTTGTTGGATACCTCATCCTCTTCGCAGCTTCAACTAAATGCATTTCCCTACGTTCAAACTCAGGTTCCAGCAGCTGTCCTTGATTGTGAGCAGTCTGCGCCACAATCAGAGGTGTACCCGTAACAAGCCTCCAGATTGAATAATCTTCAACCACTACCTGTGAGTATCAATTATATGAGGGAAGATGATCAAGTAGCCAGCGCTGCCCATATCAGTTCTTTGGATCGTTACAAATCGAGGAATGAAAGATATTCAAGCATGCCAGGAATCTCGAATTCGACTCTCCAATCCGTACGTCGCTGGTCCAGCGGCGCATCAGGAAATGTTACATACGACCAGCAATATTACTCGTACCAGCCGATGGCTTCGACCCAGCAGCCATACCAAGTCCCTTATCACCCAGCATATCTTCCTCCTGCTGCTCTTGTCATTCACCGACCAGCGAGCGCAACGCGACAGAATTCGACCAGCACTTATCCCCATTCTTCAACCCAGCAGCCATACCAAGCCCCAGATTACCGGCCACCTTATCATGTTCTTGCTGCTGCTGTTCCTGTTCAACAACCAACGAGCGCAACGAGGCAGAAGAAATACTCACAAGAGTATATTGATTCTCTGCCTCCCTTGCCTCCAGGCTTGAAGTATTTCAACCCGGACGATGCCAGATACGGCACAAGCTCGCGCAGATACTAGACCGTCAAGCTCCAGTCAACAACCTCCACGCCCTGTTTCTCGGCAGCAGCGTACCTCGTCTTCTGCACATCCTCATCATTCAAATTCGGTGGTTCCTCAAGCACAAGGACCAGCCTATGGTCATACTCGCCAGAGCTCTTCTTCTTCCGCTCGTCCAAGGTCTTCATCAACGCGTTCTAATGAACCGCCTGCGTTCATACCCGGCCCACACCCATCCAGCAGCCTTTCGAAAGTCGTATGTTTCGCCGAACCATACCACACGACTGGAGGGACATTGAAACGAAAACTGACGCCAAAAATGCCGATGGCCGTCCTGCCAGACCAAGATGAGGATGTCAGAGGCGAAGACAAAGAGTACAGACCTTCAGAAATAGAAAAAATGAACACTGAAGCAAACAGCAAAGCTGACCTGCGACATCTATGGTTCAAACAACAGTACTCGGCCGAGGCTCCACCCGTATACCAAGTAAAACGTCAATACTTGGAACTCAACTATGAGCTCTTGCCTACTTTCCAACGCGACCCGTACCCACACGTGGAATGGTACTGCGCTTTCCCCCCAACCTCTGCGGTGCATCACGTAGGGCCGACGAAGCAGAAACCTCTCGATTTGATGCAATATATAGTCCACCCTCCCAAGAAATTACTTTTTATCAACACCCGTCAGGATTTCATGTATCCCAGCATAGCTCTGCTGAAAGGATACGTCGAGGTGCGGAAAAGCACAGAGTCCATCACCGTCGGGGACGTTTTTCAGAAGCTATATGAGCACTTTCGGAAAGAGTTGACGGACAAGGATGTCCAGGCGGTGAAGGAGGATGAAGAAAGTCATGAGATATACGAGTTGATGAAACGGAACAGACGGGAGAGGTTGAGGCGTGGCAGTGGTGGTGGGTCGCGTTCGGGAGCGTTCATAATGCAGGATATGGTGGACTCCCCTATCAAGTTCAATGGGTTCGTTATTGACGGTTCATTTGATCTCACCAAATGCCTTTGGCTCGTAGTGGACAGAGTAGCACCGGAACACCCTTCATAGAACAATGTATTTGGTGATTGTAGTAGTGGACGGACTAGACATACGAATGAAAAATATTCTTGACCACCTTTTTTCTCTTCAACACCACTAGGCTTATGTCCTGGTCGTTGCTTTAATTATTACGCAAATCGATGAAGACGAAAAAGAAACTAACCTCATGCAAAAAAGGCTTCATAAATGGCCACATCTTCATGTTTTATTCGCTTCCTATACGTGAACAACGGGTATACAATTACGTTGCGATTAGTATTACTTTTACATTAGACTCGTATAAGTACTCAATATCAATGTTCAATAGTCTGGTAACCTCTCCCACTCGTGCTTCACCTCGTCCAACTTCCTAAACGCCCTCATCTGCTCGGACGTCATCCTGTGCACGCATGCGGATTCCCACCCGGTCGGCTTTTCGAACCCTCCATGATCCTTGAAATCATGCCATCCAATCTTATCGTCAATAATTGTCGTGTCGACCGAGTAAGGAAGGTATGGCTTTGGATGCACCTGTCGGATCGGAGGGTCGTCATGCTCTTTCGTCGTCTCAAACTTTATCGACGGGTCGTGGAAATTCTTTAGTCCTGCCACCCAGGCACCAATCATGACGTCGTCGGATGGGTAGTTTACATGGTGAGGCAGAGCTGGTTTCGCACTGAGGATGGTAGCCGTAAGGTTTGAGCTGTTGGAGCATCCGAGTTAGAGAGGGGCAAGCGAGATTCCATTTTGGACATACCTAAGCATGTACCCAATGCCCGCTGGAAATGAATACCAATTCCCTTTGATGATATGATCCTCCGCATCGTCGTCTTCGGTGTCATCCGGGACCGTGTTTTCGTAATAAACTAGATGGCCGCCCATCCTACCCACCAGAGCTGGCTGTTCTCTGGGGTTGACAGCGGGGTATATGTATCGCAGCCTTTGCGCTAAGAGACGGAAGCGACAGAATGTGTCCGAGTCCATAGTCATAGCCCAATCATACTGGTGTTCAGGGACCGAAGCGCTCTAGCAGAAATCATGAATCAGAGGAATGAATAACAGTCCAGAAGGTGAAAAAACATACCCATTTTAAAGCAGCGTATCTTTTCTCTGACAGCCTCTTTGGGACATCCTTGATTTCCTCCACCACCAACACGTCGTCGTATAGTTCGTTTTCCTTCCCAATGGCTTGAAGCATGGTATGGTTCGTGCTGCTGTTGTCGCCCATGACTGGCCGCCCCACAACGAACTTGTACGCTATGTGCACATGTTTCTTCGACACGCCGTCGAGCATTGCCTGCCTGAGCGCATGCCTCCTCTCGAACTCGTCGACGCGAGTCATAATCGTCAGCCGTATGACAACCGGCCGGTCCACGGAAACATCAAGATATCTGGGTCTCTGAGCGGTGAAATTGAAGTCGTCGGGTCCCCACTTTACTGCCGGAGGTGGAACCTCAGTACTTCGATGGAATAAAAGCCATCCCAAGAAAAGGAGACCAAATGCGATGATCAGGTTCCGTAGTCGAGGAGGAATGGCTGGCAGACGTCTGCTCTGGTGGTTAGGAGAGACGGACGACGATCTCTCCAAGTCGACAGGCAGTGGCTCGTATCGTCGGGGTCCGCTGAGAAACTTGAACATGGTCGTAGTTCCAACAAAGCCTAAGGAGCCTCAGCCTAAGCACACTGGGAGTACCTGACTGACCGTGGCGATGCTGGGTTGGGAGAACGGAAAATAGGAAGTCTTGGCGACGACAAATCGCCATTGACACATTGTGCCAATTTGAGGTCACATGGTCGCCATGTGCCGTCGGGAGCTTGCCGTCGGATCACCGGACCTCCCCGGCGCTTATCCGAGATTATGCTCCTTCACTTTAAACAGCTCTTATCATTATAGTTCTGTGGGTATGATGCTTCTATATTATTGTTTGAGCTCTATCAAAATTATAAGAGTGTCTATAATACACTAATCCCTTCCATAGCGAAAATTACCCAGGGCGTGGCATAAACTGCTCGTACCGCATTGACATTGGCTACATGAATGGGGTGTGTCTTGACCGTACTTGAAGTCACCCAGTGCATGACACAAACTGCTATACGAGCATGCATTGCATGAATGCGCAGGGTTTCTAACGAGCTCTGCCATCCCGCCTCTGGCCTTTGGGTTGCCTTCGAGGTGATAAGCAGAATATTTTGCCTGTTCAAGCTGTTCGCCTTGTTGTAGCGATTCTTCTTGCCAGGACGAGCATGACGATGATGGTGACACCGACGACGCGGGAGTGAGCAGCATCGATGATCCAGAGAGAGAAGATGGAGAGGAACACGACTCCCCACTGGGCGAGGGTGTCTGGAAGAAAGAGTTAAATCTAGGCTCCTATGAAAAGCATTGTGTCAATGGACTTCCAGGTTTGAAAGACGATAGGAAGGATATACTTACCATTCCTCTTTCTCTAAATTTCTCACTCAGTTTCTCTAACAGTTTCGCTGTTGCAGGATACCGTGGAATAGGAGCATGGAGGTGTGGTGAAGGTGCGTTGCCACGGCCACATTCAACCTCCTTCTGCTGATGTTGCATCTTCCCGCATATGCAGCTCTCATGTCCGTGGCATAGGTCACAATATGTGGCTAGCACCTCATCCGTCAGCCATTGGCTGAATAGCTGTTCGTCTGCCTCAGGTGATGCACCAGAATCACGCGAGTCGTAGTAAGCGTGATAATAGGAATACAGGGTATCAGCAATTCTGGCGACCTGTGCGGGGTCAAGCTCGGATGGGTAGACACCCGTGGTGGCAACGTCGTTGGGGGTTAAGAACATCGTTCTCAAGTGTAGGTAAATGGATACGAGGTAAGGGGTGGACTGATTAAAGTCTCGCCATCCTGGAAGGCGAGATTTATATGCTTGCCAGTACAGAAGAATGTGCATTGAACTCAATTTGTCGGACTGGCCTTTGATCATCTTTCAACGAGACAATGCGCGGCGTAGCAAAGTGGGGCTTGGATTGAAGTGCATATTCCTCTGCGGGCCCTTTGATAACTACATGCCAAACAATGCGGCCTGTTTATGATGAGTGGCAAGTATTCTAAATGCGGAACTTAGGGTTAACTCACCGAAAGGTTGAAGGGGACAAGGCCCATTCACGACGTATTCAGTGGCACAGTGGCGGGGAGCGAGGGAGACAGTACTTAGCCATATGGTCTTTTGACGGAGTCTCTTCTGGCCGTGGTTCTGCAAACGAAGCGAGGTACTAAGCACCCGTAAATGCAGCTGAGCACTATGCACAATCTACTCCGTACCACAAATACATAGAGGAGAAATTAATGCCATGTGGTGTGACCTGATGAGCTCGTACCTTGCAACACCACCCTTCGGATTCGAGCTCATACAAAGTGAAGATTTTTGAACGTGGGTGTGGCTTAAAAGGGGCTGGGTCATTCTATAGATACAATTACATGTAGAAGAAATATATAGTCGATTGGTATACCAATTATGAAAGGATCCGCCAGGCAGAGAAAAAATTAAAGAACAACGCGTAAGTTCTTTTGTACAGGTATGGCTGGCCCACAGAAATAACTCGGGTATTGATATGAGAATGTAGTTACGAGGGGCCTAGGTTAATGTTGGTATACCGAAGGCGATTACATCAAAAGCGGGACGGCGCACCTGACATACGGCGTACAAAGCAAGCTTCCAGGACGTCCAACAATGTCCAAACATTCTGAACCCATGCTACTGTCGTCCGGCCAACAACGCCGCGAAAATAACGACGATGATGGCCCCCATGATGAAGGACGTAAAAACAATCGAATATCGTGCGATTGGGAATTGGTGCTCAGGTAGAGCGTTTTGGATGAGGAAATATCGATAGACGGCTAAATATATATAACAACGTCATTAAATGATTTGCATATTACAGATTGACCAAAGTACGGCACCCACCCAGAGCCAAAACTACCAAAGCAAGCAGAACCGTCGTAACCCCTAAGGGTCTTGCAAACCTCTGCACACGCTTGCTCGCTTCGGTTAACGGAGTATTCGTCGTCCGAGATGTCAGCTCTGCGATGGTGAAGAGCTGCACTAGAGCCACGCCGGTGCTCGCCAGTGCCAGACTCGTACGAACGTAGGCTAGGAAAGTTCGCTCCGACGCAAGATGGTCTCTCGCTACGTTCCCAGCATTCTCCAAGGTGATTGACGGTCTGTACTTCTTCAAACCCCTCAGGTCAAACTTTCGCTTGCCTGCATGCGATCTTCTGCTGCGATTCGGGGGTTTCGACGAGGATGTGTCTCCAGCAACGGTAGGCTTTTCGGCTGGCAATACGGCGCCGTTCGCTGCTGCAGTGGTCGATGTAGTAGCCATTGGGGAAGACTCCGTTCGCAACGCTTCACCGGACATCGAGGAGGCAGAAGAATCGTGCGCAGCATTCTCTTGCAGTGCAATAAAATGGGAACTATCTAGACTCGGAAAAGGCGATTGGCCTCCCTTCTCGGGCGCGTTCGTAGAAGGCGTATCATCGAAATGCGAGCTTGTTCCGGCCGGCACGCCGCTATCTGCTGATGCTCGTATCACCTGGGACGCTTTTCTGGCGTATAGTCCACATAGAAGATCCGCCATGGTCTAGCTTAGTTATTCTTCGAGAATAGATAGCAAGTTGGGAAGATTTAAGAGCAAGACAAGCATGACACGGACAAGACACAAGCTAAACAAGACAGAGCGCAGTACCCTATTTCCGAATTCTAATGACGTTGTGACGTATCTCTATCCCCGTCACTTCAGCACGTGCGGGCGGCTAATTAGACTGGCCACTCCGGGCGCGAGTCCCGCGTCCTGTATGAATTCCAAACACATTCTGAAGGGTCACACACACATCGCATTTCAAGCTTCAAGCTTCGAGAGCGGTGCGTGGTATAACATATGTGCATATGAAGATTCAGCCTCCTCGCAATTCACCTCGTCAAACAGGTAACGATTCATCTTTGAATGCCGAGAGTAAAGATTTTGAACATTTGCCTGCATCTCACTTCTGAAACGAGAACGTGCACTGTCGCTTGGTGTGGACTGCTGCACGAGAGATCTGCAGGCGGCAATTCAGGACGTAAAAATACGGGGGTTGGATGATAGACAAATTAATAGTCGCCGGTGAGGGAATGTTCACTCGTGCTCGAGTACTCCAACTTTCAACTTGTTAGTATGCTGGAGTATCTATTCTAAGGATGTCGGATGATGCTTTGGGAGGGCACTGAGTATACTGAGTGGGCGCCAATATGATGCGTGAATATTTGAATATTCCAAATTAGGGGCCATATTTTTCTTTCAATTTTGTTATTGACACCGGCGGCCCGGCTTTTCCCACTCATTTAATGCCTTTCTTACACCTTTGACTTTATGCCAACAACTACCACCTTCGAGCGATTGAGGTCTCAGTACACGCATTATGTGCTCACTACAGGTCATAAATCCCTATTCCCTTTCGACGCGGCCTGATGTTTCCTGTCCGCCGCGCCGATGCCACTTCGTTACCGAAGTATCCTAAAATCCTGACATATCGTACGACATACCATCGCCCGATAATTAATTCTGGGGGGTTTAATGACACGACCTACCGCCGTCTCACGTCTCAACCGTCGTTTGTCTTCCCCTTCTTTTCCTGACGGCCTTCTAAATCCCTATGGCTTCCAACAAAAAGAAAGCAGAGGCGACTCCTCCGCCATCGTCTCGAAACAAGGTTTCCACCTGGATCAAACGAGTAGGCATCCTCGCCATTCTTGTTGTAGCCTGTGCATGGTTGGATAGTATCAGAGTGAGTCTTCTTCAGTAAACTCATAAACGGAGTCTTACATTTATTCTAGGAGCGGTTCTATGTCTTCGACCTCGACCTCCTACGCGAGGTCTCCACCTCCGCCATCGCCGCGTCCCCAAATGACACCAGGGGAATGGTGGACTTCATCGTCGCCAACCTCACCGACACCTACGGCTCGTCCAACGTCCGCCTCAACCTCAAGGAAGAATGGGTCTTCAACAACGCCGGCGGCGCCATGGGTGCCATGTACATCATCCACGCCAGCATCACCGAGTACTTGATCATCTTCGGTACACCTCTAGGAACAGAGGGACACACGGGTCTGCATACCGCGGACGACTACTTCCACATCTTGCACGGAGAACAGTGGGTCTTCGAACCGGGTCAATTGGAGAAGGTTGTGTATGGTCCAGGCTCCGTAAACCTGATGCCCAGGGGTGTAGCCAGGCAATACAAGATGCATGAAGGCTGCTGGGCTCTAGAGTACGCGAGAGGTACGTATCTATCTCTATTCCCTTAAACTTTACTCATACTGTTACCATAGGTTGGATTCCATTGATGCTGCCCTTCGGCATGCTCGATACTTTGACCTCGACTCTCGATTTGCCTACTTTATATCACACATTCAGAATCACGGGCAGGGAAATGTTGCTGAATCTGTTCAACCTGAAGATATAGTTTAATATAGGCCTGGTCATGTCGTTAGTACCTTCGTATCCATAATTGTATTGATATTTTCCAGGATCATCTTCGTGCGCCTTTTCATTTCCTTAGCCCTCGCTCGACACGCGGCGGCGCCGGCGTGGTACGGCATTGGGCTCGTTGATCTGCTGGGTTATGAAGAGAGACAATGTGCTGCTCTTTGTTTCCTCACCTGGAATCATTGCTCTGTGGATCCAAAGATATGACGGACGTGATGAATGAACGAGGCTTGAATTAATGTGTTAGGAAAGGTCTGGTGCATGAAATTTTGAAACGTCTCCAGTGATCGGCTAACGGCAAAGTCAAAAATTTGGAGGTGGTTTTATCAAATCTTTACGGGCATCATCCGTCAAACCTCAGCGGTCCAGTGTCGTTCTCGAACCTCCAGGGCGTCCCGCCTACTAAATCCAGGACGTCACTAACCCTTGTCGTTTCCGCCATTGCCGGTTTGCGGATGGGGGACGTGTTTCCCTAGGAAAACATGACCCAGCGTGTCTGTGCAGGATACGTATCCTATGCAGGGTCTGATGCTGTCGGTGGCGCACTATAAACCCTCAGTATGTCGCCCAAGTTCAAAATTTGTCGTCGAAGCTTTTCATGTCTAAATTTAACGTGTTTATTTTTAGATATACAATAGCACTCGCGCATTCGAGGAGACCTTTAACCTTGTAGCCGTACTCTTGTCAGTTAACCAGAGTCAATCAGGATGCCCTCGACGTCTTTCTCCGCGAAAATCTTTCCTGGAGTCGGAAGCGTCACTTCCGCCCAGTCAGGAGAGTGAAGCTTCCATACCAATGCATTGCCATTACAGGCTAGGTCACACCGAGTCGTTGGAGGATGCATCATATGAAGCCCATTAGGCCCATTTGCAACAAGGCCTCTAAAAGCCGATGGGAAAACGTGTGATAGGTGGGTACGTACACGTCCGGAGAAAAGGGCACCTCTCATAAGCAAGCCAGCAGCCGCCTCTGTGCTCTTGCGGAGATCGACTAATGTTGACTTACTCAATGAGAATAAAAGGAAGTTAGGAAGCAAAGTTGCCCCGATGGCGCGTTTTGCTTCCTCGACGTCACCCCACCTTTCATTCAAGTACTATCGCCATCTTCTCCCTTGCTGTACATCTTCTTCTATCTGGTGCTTCTGATCGTCGACGTTGGCTTTTGGAACTTGGGGATCATGGCTAGTCTTCCCAGTAATTCGACGTTGCCCCCAATCCCACCGCACATCGCAGCGAAGTGAGCAGTATTTTGTGTGCTTGCTTCATGTAAAATTCGGTGCTGATAATGCTGATTGAGATAGGACTGGCCCACGGGTGCGTTTCCTGAGGTTGAGTTCATGGAGTCGAGATGTTCATTCCAAATAACGCAGATACTGGGTTATCTCTTCCACTACGGATTGTTTGGGGTGCTCTGCGTGCAAGTCTGTACGTATTATTCCCGTGTCATAGCCACCATATCCTCACTTCGCCCTCATCTCCGTAGACCTATTCTACCTCGCCTTCCCCAAAGACCCATTACGAAACAAGCTGCTCGTCGCAGCCGTCTTTATTCTCGAACTCGTGCAGACAATAATCATTACCGACTCGGCATTCAACGTGTTCGCAATAGGCTATGGCGACTTCCGGTATTACAACAACATAGACATCGCTTGGTTCAGCGTGCCGATTATTACGGGACTTGGTGCGGTCTTTAATCATATACATCCACCGCTCTTGACTTACCCAGGCCTTTCTACGGACTGTTCTCTGCAGTCGCTTTTATTGCAGAAGCATTCTATGCTTATCGAATTAGCGTATTAGCGCAGTCGTATTGGGTGGCCTCTATAATCCTCTTCGTAAGCTTTATTCTTCATGATCATGTTGCGGGTACAAAACTAATTGACCGATCGTAGCTTGGCTTCGTGCAATTGGGCGGCGCAATCGCTTCCGCCATTGTCCTTAAACACGCTCACCAATTTACACATCTGCTGGGGAAGGACTATTCAATATCCGCTGGCGTGCGTGTCCTTTCACCTCTGTGTTTGCGATTGCAAGATCTGTATACTAACGTTGGGATATCATTACCCAAGATTTGGAACGGGGGAAGTGCGGTATGCGATATCATTATCGCTGTGTGTATGACCTACTATGTAAGTCGCTCACCCCCCATCTAGTCTGAACGAAGTCGCCCTAATATCTTCATAGCTCTCGCGGAGAGGGGCGGGCACGGGGATGCACAGCACTAATGTCCTCTTAAGAAGGGTGATACGGCTGGTAATAGAAACAGGGACGATAACAGGTACGTTTAACTTCAGTTCGACGCTTTATAGATAATAGAAAGCTCAACGTGCCTCTCGACTTCAGCTGCGATGGCCACGTTGAACCTTGTTTTATCCACCCTACCCGGTCAACCGTCTTATTACCTCGTCACGTCTGAAACTCTGGCGAAATTCTACTCCAACAGCATGATGGTGGTTCTCAACAGCCGAATGCGTATCGGCAGCGAGAGCTCATCGTTCCACTCCATGTCTGGGTCTGGATCAGACGGGCTTGGACAAACGGTGACAACCATGGGCGCCGGGAGACCCGTATCTGGACGACCCAGTGGAAGAGGAGGACGGCAACATCACCGTCGTGGGGAAAGTCGGACGCTAAGCATGACGGATGTGCACTTTGATGATGACTCTTACGAGCTGGAGGAGAGTGTGGTGGTGTCGAGGGAAGAAGTTACATACCCACCTCAAAGTCCAGCTGAGGATGAATTGAAAGAAAACAAAGCCTATCTGGTATGACCTGCTACCAGATTCCTTTTTCTCGGCCCATCCGAACTTCATCCGTCGTTGCTGGCACTGTACACTAGTCTATACCCACATTTGTTAGAACTGCAATAAATACCCTTTACCCATGTATCCCCAGAGACTATAGTAACAGTTAGTTTTGATTCGAAGATGTCTTAAGGCAAAAAATGGATACGTGTCTGTGAGTGATACAACTGAATTACTGAACGACGCCTGATCAATCTATGGTGAATCCTAAATGAACCATAAGTTAGCAGCCCCTCACATCGTACACAGATGGAATACATTGGTACATGTGTAGTAATACACGTGTTAAGCGAATGTTATCAAGATAAGATGTGTTTTCACGCTCCGATTTTGGGCTTGGGTGAGGAGAGAGGTAAGAGGTGAATGAAGAGAAACTTTGACCGATTATCCGTGGGTTTGGATAAAGCGGTGGGTGCGGAGGTGCTGGCGGAGGCAGGGATTTTGGTCGTGTCCGAGAGGCACGTGACCGGCCCGAAAACGTGTCCAAACGACGCGATTTGACGCGACTACGCGACTGGGAGGGAGAACGCGTCGTTGGGACGAGACCGCCAGAAACCTGAGCGTTTGGGATGCCCCAGGCGAACCGAACCGGATGCCAAGTGGCTGTACCAAACACTGAAGAGGAGTGGGTGGGTGGGTGCGAAAAAAGGGCGGAGGGAGACTTGTTCGAGACTCGAGTGAGGACGAGACTCGCACTTTTTTCGCAGATGAGAGAGAGCTGAAGGGCGGGGAAAAACTGCCCATCAGCGAATATTTACTTTATATATTTCTACACATTTTACATAGGATACCTCGAGACGAATCGAGGAAGGCAAGAGCCCAAAGAGGTCATCTTCGCTCCTTCTCATCTTATCTCGGGAGTAAGAATTAGCCTAGAAAAAGAGCAGGTCTGGCGTCCCGCTTCCACATACATACTCCATGTCGCTACGGGTATCAGTTGTCCAACTAATTTTCAGGCCACCAAACCGCTCTAAGAACGCCCTCTTCTTTCTATCCTCCAGACGCTTTGGAGCGCCGAGCGAAATAGCCTTTATTGGCTTACTAGACGCAGAAAAACGGTGCCCCAGGAATTCTTCCAAACAATCCGACAAAGAGTGGGGTCCGTTGATATTCTCCAAAGAGGGAAGTGTTAGATGGCCATCGAGTTCCAGACGCAAGGTCCATTTATGTATGACTTTGAGCGTATACGCATATGTACTCAGGTGAGTCAATGAAGTCAGTGAAGTGATGAGGTGTGGAAAAATAATGTCGTCCCTTTCTAAATCATGTGCATAAGTGGATGATTCAGGGAAATTGAAGATAAGGGTCGCTGTTCTGACGTGCTGGAGGAGATGGCTTGAGATGAATAATGGCTTTATCAATGGGATAACATTAGGAATGTGTATCGAGAATCCTTTCTCTCCGTGAAGGTAGAATCTAAACCCTTGAAACGCGATGATGATCTCACAGGGTTCAGCAATCAGAGAGATTGACGTCATTTCTTCATCCACTTTCCTGCCTCTCAAGTGTGTGGTCAATACATGGCCCATTGCCATGACGTCGTCATCCGAAGGGGATTCTGTGAGTGTAACATCAAGGCAAAAAATACGGCAGGAGGATATATCGATGCGCTCCAAAATGGCCAGCGTTTCTTGAAGACGGTCATAGCAATCGATGTTGATTTCGATTAAAAATGGGAGGATCATGACCTTGTCTACTGGCAAAGATGACAGCGTCCCAAACGTGTTTTGCACAATCATTGAGGGCATGGTGATTGACAATCTCTCTAGGAGGTTGGCCGAAGTTAACATAGGTAGGAACTGAGATGCGGAATGTTCTAAGGAGATTTTGAGAAAACGGAGTTGTTTAATCCAATGTGCGTTGGGCGAGACTTCGTAGAGTAAACTGTTGCAACGGAGTATATCCATCTGCCGCAACATGGGTGCATGTTCGCCAAATGTGATGAGTTGGTAATCCCTCCGAGAAAAGATAGAGTCATTTGTGAGGCGCCAAAACGCTCTCCAGCACTCAAAGACTTCAAGGTACGGTGCTGGTGTCTTGTGAAGAGTTCGGAAGTCAGTCTCCAACATTGCTGCTGAAATGGTGACCCTGAGCGACCGTACGCGATGCCAATTCTGGCTTATGAAAGAGCCCAGAAATATTTCCCTGGACTCGTCAAACTCTTTGTGATCGTCCCTTCCGCGCATTGTGATGTTTAGCAACGCGTCTCCCGTCCTTCGAATCACCTCTGCCTGCCAAGCTTCGTCCGCCGCGTTGAGTTCGTCAAAATCCAGGCATCTGCCCCAAATTGACGAGGAAAAGATGATAATATTTCGCCATGCTCTACAGACGTGCGATGCACGGAGAAGCGTTTTGATTGCGGGTGGACCGGTATCCTTCAAATAAATCCAGCGATTCCAATCATCATTAGGCGTCTGTTCGGGACAGGCTATTGTGTCGAATATCTTCCATAGGATGTCGTTGTGGGCAGTAGGGTGTGACATTGGGAGGACTGAATTTGAATTCATGCGTTGCAAGCAGTAGTGTCTTGTGGTTGGGCAATTGGAACACGACAGTAACTTCCACAATCCAAGGGTTCAAGGTTGTAAGCCGTATAGTGTGACTTATGACTAGAAAAGCCAGCAAATACATACTTGTGCCGGCCATGCCGATGAGTCTGATTGGTTGTCAGTGTGACAAGTCACAAGAGCCCACAATTTCTTTTCGCTACTCTCTGCCAAAATCTGCAAGACAGTACTAAAAACAGGCAGGTACAACTTAGCTGACTTTATTTATTTTGTAATTCAAAGGACTATACATTTCAGTGATAAATGACATTCGCAGACATTATGAAGGCATTGGAAGAGCTGCCGGGCTCTTGAATCCGTTTTTGCCAACCGCCCGAACACCCATCTGCACATTATCCTTGGAAAGATTTACCGTGACACTATTCACGATTCCTACTGGTATCACCATGGACCACTGAGGTTCATCGGTCTCCCTCCAAACCACTTCGTACCCTGCATCTGCCTTGGGGTCCAGCGTCCAGGACAACGTCGAGTTGTTGGTCAGGACACTCGTATCGATTTTGACGTTCTTCGGGGTACCTGGAGCTTGTGCGAGCGACCATAAAGCTGCGCCGTTAACCTTGGCTACGCGAGCGGTGAAATTAAAATCGACGAATTGGATAAGGTCACCGAATTGGACTCCATTAGACACACGGACATCCTGATGCTGGTGCGCGAAATTCTCGTGAGGTTCAGTGAAACGAACCGCGGGGAAACCTTGGGCGAGGAATGACTCGTGGTCTCCACCTCTGAGGAATCTGTCTGGGCGATAGATGGCACGTACTGTAGGGACAAGTGTGTCAGCCCCGGCCATTCGCTTACAACAAGTACTATAAAGCACGCACCATTCATCTGCGTTACTGTGTTCTGCGACACCTCCGCGACAAACCGGCCGAGTTGGTGGGCAGGTGAGTCATTCTCTCCACCGATTGAGGCCAGATTCAGGTTCTGAGCAGCTGTGTTGGAAGGTGGGAGACCGGAAACAAACATCCTTATATCGTTCGGGTCAACAGTCCCATCGTCAGCTGTCGAGCTTCCCACTATGTCGTTGTTGAGCATGCCCTGTACGTCTTTTCCCTGCTGCTTCAAAGTAGTCGCCATAAAGTTTGACCCGAACAAATCCTGTTCTTCTCCAGCGACAACAGCGAACATGATCGTCGCTGCAGACTGGTGGCTAGCCATTACACGCGCCAGCTCCATGGAAACGGCAACGCCCGATGCATCGTCGTCTGCACCAGGGGCGTCATCCATGAAGTTCAAGATGCTGGTCACCCTCGAGTCGTAGTGTCCAGACACGACGTACACCCTGTTCGGCTCACTGGTCCCGGTCAGAGTCGCGACGATGTTGCTGATATTTGTGGGTTGTAGAACCAATCCGTTAACAGGCTGTTGGATGTAGCTTGGAACCGATACAGTCATCCTTCCGTTAGATGCCGCTGCGAACGTACGCATCTGCGATGCAATCCAGTCTCGCGCGGCACCGATACCTCGAACGGGGTCGGTTTGGTTAGAGAGGGTGTGGCGCGTACCGAAGGAGACGAGTTTTTGGATGGTAGCTTGAATACGGGAAGGATCGATTTCGTTGAGAATTTGGGTAAGTTCAGAGTTGGGAGCCTGTGGAACGAGGGAAGAGCCTGGGCCTGGAGGCCAAGGAGACACGTTCCCAATGGTTTGTGCATAAACTAGTCCGTAGCAAATGTGAGTGATCTTCCTTTATCAGAGAGGTGCGGATGGACGATACCCAGAGGCACCAAAGTTGCCAAAGTGTATGGAATATAGTACGATGTCAAGGGGAAATGCATTCTGGAAGTAATGTCGAAGCCACAGGAACGCAAAGATGCCGTCTCATTATATACCTGTGTCGTGGCCTCAACAGCGCATGGATTCTACCGCCATGAGTGCCAGAATGATACAGTTATTTTTTGAAAGCTGTTCGAAGCAGAAAACTTGTGGATTGAGTAGCCCCTGAGATATGCCACGACTATTCTTGATATGCCGCTGCTAATTCCAGTCTTTCGTGAGAACTGATGCGATATTAAAAGGCACTTTTTCTCTAAGTTGAACGTCGTCTTATCATGCCTACTAGTCTGCGGACATAAGTGTATTAATCATGTACTACTAATAGTAAGATAGTTTACTTCTTTTCAACTGTGTAGACATTTGTGTTGACTTGGACGCAGACAACGTGGGTTGTGCGGGATTAAGGTCCTGGGGAAGAATCGGTGTGCATAAAATGTTCAGGAACATGTGGTCCCATAAAGACCCTCATGAGACATCTGTATCTTTGATCTGCAGTAACGAAATGAGTTTCTTCAGTTTAACGATTGAGAATTTCGACGTGGTTTAAATATAGCTGGAGTCGCCTATTTTTATTTGGCAAGGCACTATAAATAGGCGTACCAAGATATTGCGCCGTTGTTAGAAAAACCCACCACACCCATTACTAACTCGCTTCAAGAGGAATTCACGGAACACAGAGAGTAGAAAATACGAGAATACATCGCTATTTTGCCGCAGAGTCAGGATTATGGGGATGTTACCAAATTACTAGCCAAGTCTGAATCTGGCTTGGCACATCTCCACCTCGTATTCGCATCATCCGAACCGAGCGACTAACCGACAGTCGATCTTCGTCAGGCTCGTTTAGCTTCGTTTGTCGGCTCGTGCACTCCATAACAAGCTGTACATACACAGTAGAAACAAAGTACGATGGTCAAATTAGTAAGTGTTTAATAAGCCACTCGTAATCACTAATTAACGACAATCCGATTGACTCGTTTCGGTACGAGTGTATCGTGCGCTTAAACCATACCACAAAGAGTCTTAGACGTAGTTTCGGCGAGCTTAAATTAATTCAGGTACTTGAGCATAAGACGGCGAGAGTACAAATAGCTGGGTGTCTGCAATCGAAAGAACAAAAGCATCAGTCCCCAGACCAGCCATACTATCGCCTCGCGTTCTCTTATATCCCTCCTGAAGCGCCTCATTCCAACAACATGTCAATCATACTCTACGATAGTCCGACCACTATACCTGGCAAGGCGCTCTCGCCCAATATGCGTAAGACTAGGTTGGTTCCTGGTTTTCTTCATGGGTTCATCTGGACAACGCTAATATTGCTATCTTAAGATACTGCCTGAGTTACAAAGGCCTATCTTACAAGACCCAGTGGATCGAATACGTCAATATCCAATCTGAATGCAAGAAAATCGGCATACCACCGACGGCCAAAAACGGCGATGGTTCAGACTTCTACACCCTTCCAGCCATATACGACCCGCACACAGGGAAGTACATCGCCGACTCCTTCGAGATTGCTGTATACCTCGACAAGACCTACCCCAATGCTCCTCCCATTTTCCCTGGGGGATACCAGACGACTACAGGTCTACAACACGCATTTGAACACGGTATATTCTTTCCCGCTATCGACAAACACCGCTCTTTCGCGTTCTACGAGACGTTCTTGGTCCAGAACGAAATCAGCAAGCCATACTTTCGCGACTCGTTTGAGAAGAGGCTTGGAGTGAAGCTCGAGGATCTCGCTCCGAAGGGAGAGTTGGCTGTTCAGCAATGGAAGAAATTCGAAGAAGCGTTCGGAACCGTCGCCGCCGTGTACGCAAAGACGGACGCCGCTGGGCCCTACTTGATGGGGGATAGGATTTCATGGGGAGATATTGTAGTTTGTAGCTTCTTGATTTGGTGGAGGCGCCTTTGGGGAGAGCAGAGTCAGCAGTGGAAGGATATATCCTCTTGGCAGGGAGGCAGATGGGGAAAGCTCCTAAGCAGCCTTGATAAATACTCTGAAATTTATTAGAGGTCGAGTTGTGTATTGTATAAAACTTCACGTTTATATCGTACCACATGTCAATCACCACTATTTCAGGCAGCGGGCCCGGTCTCGTAATCCAGCAATATGGGCGTGCACCCTGCTGCGCAGAGCTTCCTGCACATTGTGATTGGATTATTTCGGGTTCTTAATCCGGCCCCGAGGACGTAAAGGGACCCATAAGATTTCCAACAAGTGTGGCCTCGAAAGCAATATGATTAACCAAGCTGAAGATTAACCTCAGCTTAGGGTTGCGAACTTTTAACACGTGAATATGATTACCCCGCATCTCGCAATCGAGGAGAGTCGGGGACTGCAGTGCGGGGAAACGAATTTGTAAAAAGTGGGTGACTAGAGTCTACGCAGTTCGCTTTCTATTCGAGTCGTGTTTACATAGAGAACAGGTTGCTGCATTTCGCAACACCCTCCTAACCCCTGTACACATTCATTTGTACGCCTCGTTCCGCACCCGTGCCATTCTTAATCACTCAGATCAGCGAAGTGGCTCCCGCTTTCATAAGTCGCCGAGCCTGGGACAGCTCAAGAGAAAGTAACGAAAGCGTGTAAATGTTGTAAGAGTTTCCAAGGCTTTCTAAACGCACCATTGAATAGTTTTCAAGCACTGAATGAATTGACGAGTCGAAAGTAAGGTTGAAACTTGAAATTGAATCAGGCAATACGCGAAAGATATTCGAGCCTAAAGTGTCGCGAATGCAGCTTTTGTATCCTGAGAGGCGTTGCACATCTAGTACAATTCAGAGTCCCTCCTCGTGACCTTCGATATAAGAATGAATTTTGAAAGGAGGAAAACCTAGAAAACGCATTTTCGTTTACAGTTTGAGGGAGTTTGTGACTTGTGTGACTTGCGTAACATTTGCCGCCGTCGCCAAATAAGTAAAGGCAACCGGTATCCGGCTATGCATGTGATTCAGTACCGGCTAAGGAGGATATCAGGACCGCTTTATAATGACCCTGGGCTGGCGTACTCTTTCTTGCACTCAAACCACCACATCCTCCTTATAACTTTCACAATGGCCTCAACACAAACTTCCAACGGCAAGGCTGCTTTGCTGCAAAAGCACGACGACGACGTTGTCATCGTCTCTGCTGTCAGGTCTGCCATTACCAAGGTATGTCGGTCTCCAAGATTTCAAGGAGAAAGTTATTCATGAACATATTCTATAGGGCAAAAAGGGCGGATTCAAGGATACTCGCCCAGAACTCATCCTTTCTCATGTCCTCCGCGCTGCTTACACCCGCGCTAAGCTCGACCCCAAACTCATCCAGGACATCTCCGTCGGCAATGTTCTTCCTCCAGGCGGCGGTGCCAGCGCTGCTAGAATGGCCGCTTTACACGCTGGCATCCCTGTCGAGACCTCCATCAACACCGTCAACAGACAGTGCAGCAGTGGCTTGACCGCTATCAACCAGATTGCCTTGGAAATCAAGGCTGGCCAGATCGACATTGGTATTGGTGAGTGACACGGCACTCTCGTCCAACTCCCCTTGTTTACGACGATATTTCAGGTGCTGGTGTTGAATCCATGACCCACGGCTACGGTGCTGGTGCCACCTCTCAAATCGCAGACGAGATCCTCACCAACCAAGACGCCGAAGACTGCCTCTTGCCCATGGGCATCACCTCTGAAAACGTCGCAAAGGACTACGGCATCACCCGTAAAGTCCAGGACGAATTCGCCGCCAAATCCTTCCAGAAGGCTGCTGCTGCCAACAAGGCCGGCAAGTTCAAGGACGAAATCGTTCCCATCAAGGCCAAGATCGTCGACCCCAAGACTGAAAAGGAGAAGGAGGTCGTTGTTGACCAGGACGACGGTATCAGAGACGGTGTCACCGCTGAGAGCTTGGCCAAGCTCAAGCCTGCATTCGCGAAGGATGGAACCACCCATGCCGGTATGTACCATATTTTCTCGTTTACCTCCTCCTAAACTCACTTTCTTTCTTTCAGGTAACGCCTCCCAGGTCTCTGACGGTGCCGCCGCGGTCGTCCTCGCCCGCCGTTCAGTCGCCAAGAAGCTCGGTCTCCCCATCCTCGGCAAGTTCGTCTCAGCAGCCACCATCGGTGTCCCACCCCGCATCATGGGTGTCGGCCCTGCCTACGCCATCCCCCGCGTTCTCGAAATCACCAACCTCTCCCTGAACGACGTCGATTTCTTCGAGATCAACGAAGCTTTCGCTTCCCAAGCCGTCTTCAGCGTGCAGCATCTCCGCATTCCTGACGAGAAAGTCAACATTAACGGTGGTGCCATCGCCATGGGCCACCCTCTCGGATGCACAGGTGCTAGACAGGTCGCTACCGGCTTGAGCGTGGCGAAGCAGACTGGCGGAAGGGTGTTCGTCACTAGCATGTGCATTGGTAGCGGCATGGGTATGGCTGCCGTTTTCGTCAGCGAGCATTAGTTTTTGTATATTTTTATAGTCTTTCTCCTTTCGTTTATGCTTTCTTTCCTGTCTATGTACGCATACCAAAATACCAAAACATGGAATACCATCCTCCGGATCCTCGAATGTTGCATGTCAATGCTGTCATCCGTTACTACACATTGAGAAATTTAACTTGGAGTTGCAGCTATGGTGGATGTCTGTGTAGTTGGCCAATTTCAAAAGGGTCAGGAATTTTGGAAGCAAACCAGGCAACGCGATCACAGCGGCCGGAACTTTGGCTGATTTCCCTTTTCTAGGAAAACATATGAATGATCCGGAGGTCCAAGTCCAAACGTCATGTACGACGAACATCATCGTATGTCTTCACCTCGTTTCGGCCTGCTTCCCACCATGTCTCTCAGCAATAGATTCATGAAGCCACGGATCTTGCCTTGCTCCCATTCATTACCCCCACTTTTGTCACTTCCTTCTCATTCCCTTCCCCTCCCCCTAATAACGCCTGAAGTTCAAAATTGCACAGCGTGAAGAGTTCCCTCGCTATTCTTACTCTACCTGGAGAAATAGAGGCTTGGGCGCCACAGATCAGGTCGAAGAATTCTGAGGTGAGTAGAAGCCAATTATAGCCTGTTTACCTTTGGCGCGCATTCTTCGCGCCATCGATGTTACACAGTCAGTTGCCATACTTCATTTCTGCTGATACCTGCTACAGGCGTCCGCTTGTATCACATCCAGGAGCAAACGGTTTCGGTGCACACGCACTTTATCGGACGCGTCTTCTGGCCGCTGTTCTCATACATAAGCACCAGCTTACGCGTAAACAGGCTAGCGGCTAGTCGTGGTTATTACATACAACAAAACGCGAGGCAAAAAAAAGCGTGCCTTTAAATTGACGACCTTTCAAACACACGCACGCAACGTTCGACCCTGAATTTAAGCCCCCCACCGCCACTCCTATTCCTTGAGAGCACTATTCAATTGCCCTGAAAGACACGTCCAACCTCGAGAGGATTAACGTCACCGACTGCTCTCACTATTTAACCTGTGCCTTATCCTTTCGACTCATTTCTGCCTTTTCTTTCGGTGTTGGCCATTCTTGAACTTGCCACGCTGAGGTCTCGACGACGTACTCGAGACGCAAACGATTCCCCAGGACTTGTTTCGTAACAAACGATACGATGTCGACCATTCAATCATATCCATACGACGTACTTTCGCTCATATTCCTCTCTTCTCTTCCCAATGATCCTCTAGCGGAACCTCCATTTCCTTCTGCGCTACTTACGACATTTTCGCCTCTCAAGTTGTGCCACGTCTGCGCACATTGGAGGAGCGTCGCGCTCTCTACGCCTGCCCTATGGAAGGAGCTAAATTTCCAAACCAGACTGGAGAAGCTGTCGGGTCGAGGTTCGGATGACGCGACGAAAAGGAGCGGGGCGGCGGTGGCAGGTGGCAGAGAAGAGAAGGACGGAACGATGGTCGTGATTACAGAGAAAGACCTAGCGTTTCTTGCATTTTGGCATAGAAACCTTTCCAACCATGTACCTTCCCTACGGGTCGGGACCAACCCAAGGGGCTTAGGATCTATAGGCTACGTGGTCGTTGACCTTGGCTTTGGTCTTGAGAATTCTTCGGTTTCAATCTGCGCCGCAGAAGATGAAGACGAGGGGAAGTTCGGAGAAGCGTCGTGCAAGGCTCAGGGGATGACGGAGAGAACGAAGGGGACGCATGCGCTTTTCGACCTTATACGACGCGCCGAATACCTTGACTTGGACCATCATTTCTCAACGGCCCTACGTGCGTTCTGCTCGTCCTCTCCATCCTGTCCTTCCTTACGCCGCTCAAACCTCATTGATGCCGACGCGTCGAGCTCGCATAGTACTGTGCAAGATGCACAAAAAATATACGCTCCGAACTTGCGCACCCTGCTTATGCGTCAAGGCCACGAGCGTCCTCATCGATACATGTTCCGCGAAATCCCTTTCGCCGAACTTGACCATAGCTTATACGACAGCACCCACTCTCTATATCCCTTCACGAGCAAAACGAAAGTCCAGAGACTGTTCCTCGAAGAAACCTCGATATTATCACTCAATCCAGCTACGCACGATGGGGTCAACTACGCACATATCACCCACATGCACACGACTTCTCTTCATTTAACACTGGACACTTGGTTCCTCCTCATCCGCTCTATGCCATCCTTATACGCAGGAACGTTCGAGTTGATCATCACGTCCGACCTGGACGTATACACTCACCCATCGCCCGCTGTCCGTCCAAAGCTAAAATACCTCTCGATAACGACATATGGCAGCATGGTAAACGCCTCCGTACTCCTCGAGTTGTCTCTCCCAGAATTGATAGCGTTGCGGGTCGACATCTTCCCTTGGCTGACTGTTCGGAAACTTCATGCCTTACTGCAGAGCACGCCGAACCTGCGCGAGCTTCAACTCGGACCTGATCATCCATGGTGCGACGTCAGCATGGGGATGGCCATCCCTAGCCCTCCTATAACACCTTCCACCAATTCTCATAACAACCTGCCATCGGCACCTTCACCGAACGGTTCTCCAACGCTTCCAAACTCCATTCTCAACCCCCAATTAACAACGGTAGTGGTAACCCCCCTGTGGCATATCGTCCCTTACCTTCAATACATCCACTTCTCCGGTTCCGAATGCCGCTCTCCAACAGGCGCATTCGCATCGCAGACCTCGGAGCGGGGAGGCATCGTCAGAGCAGTGCTTTACAGCCCATGGCTTGACCTCCGTCGACCGGATAATCAGATTCGAAGAATCGAGTTTGGGGCTGGACGTACGAACGGATGGAGGCACTTGTTGCAGGAGCTCATTGACGAGGTTGTTGAAGAATGTCAGGAGGATGTTGGTGGTTTAGAAATGCGGGTGAGACCCGAAGGCGCGGTGGAGCTTTGGGGAAAGCGTAATTCGAGCTCTAGTTTAGTCGGATATGGAGGAGGTGGTTGCGAATGTGGGTCTAGGAGGCTGGGAGACTGGTTTGAAGATGATATGCTAGGTTTCAGTGTATGATGGAAGCTGTTTATGATTTTCTTCCTATGCTTTGAGGCTGTATTCCGTTTTGCTTGATTATTGGGATTAATTTGGTGTGCTAAAGAAGTTAGTATTTGTCAACCTAGCGGTTGGTCTCGGACGAATATAACTTTATTCCATCGAAGGAGACCGGTCCATCCCCGATCGAAACACTGCCTGTAGAACATTGAGAAATATCATCATTATCCTTTTTCAATTGGTTCAGGGTAGATGCCTGGAATTTGACGAACTCAACAGTAGAAGTAATCTTGGAAATGCCATATAATAACATAGACCACCAAAAATACAATCAAGTTCGTACTTGCAGTTTACATTCCTCCTGTAATACTCCCTTCCCATTCCATGCGCTATAGAGGTACACTTGCTACTGTGGACGTTTCTGATACATCATACCCTATGTTGTCTTTTAATGATTAAACTTGTGTATAGCGTTCTCTATAGCTGTGTCAAAGTTTTTAAAAATAGCGTCTTCGATGGAATTTGGGTCAGGGCTGCGAGAGACGATATTTTCTTCGTGATCGCGTTTGGAAGTGGCAACGATCTTCTTTCCCAAGTTCTTGAGGGCGTCGTCGAGGCCTTTTAAAAGAGGGTCGAGCGAAAACTTGGGCCCGCGAGCGTCTAGCTCATTATCTGCAAGTTGGCGTCGCTGTATATTTCCAGCCCTAGACAAAAGATAAATGAGTCCTTTGAAAGGAAAAGACAATTTCAATTCAAGGACAAACTCGGGAAGAGGAGCGGCTAGTGCCGGCAAAACAAAGAGGACAGCAACAAGGAGGTTGTAGACTCGAAATTGGACCATGTTGATTTGTAAAAAAAGAGGGTAGAGCTTGAATAATAAGCCAACGTCGAGTTGGGGAGTACGAAGGAGCGTGTGCAGTGGAGTAGCTGGTCGTAGAGTGAAATGGGAATGGAACCAGTCCAATGGTCTGCGAGTACTGAAGAAACCTTAGTCGCATACCTGTCTGCCTTTATACCTTCAGGACATATGCTTCACACACCCATATTAGAAACTGAAGTAGTACTTCTCAAGGTTTAGCAATTAATCATGATATCAATAGTCTCTGCTGTTCTCGGGCATCCTGGTACGTCAGATGACGGAGTAATTGGTGATTTCAATAAAAATGGATGTAGCTTGTATGGTCTTAGTGGACGTTAGTAGTGGTAAATTGTACCCAGATTTGGCATCCATAGTACCGAGCCTCTCGAAACCGATGCGCGAGCGCCGAGAGTGCGTAGCTTGAGCTCACCAAAATGCACGAATGAGTGCATGAACGGACGTCGGGCAATAAAGCAGGCCAGACCGGGAAGATGCACCCAAGGAGAATGATCATGGACCATGGTAGGGCATCCAGAACATCAGAAACAAGAACCCTGGGTGATTTATCTCAGAAGACCACTCGTTTCTGATGTTCTGGATCACCTCGGTTGAGGTATAGAGACAAAGCTAAGCTTTGATTTAAGATGCTGCCCTGGCAGCCCTTCTCACACAGTTTCTCCTTTTCATTATCGTTAATTCATATCATCTTCGACAAATTTGCAGTGCAACAAACTGTGATTTTACCATTGAAACTACACAAACGACGTGATGTAACATTGCCTCATTGATCTAGTAAGGACGCGTCTTGTTCTTCCAGTCAACTGAGACTTCCTCGAATCCTTCCCCGAGCCGGCCGTTCAGAGTGAGGTTCAGCTGAAGTGCGATTTTCATAAATAACTCGACTTGTAGATATCCACGGCATCGTACCCGCGAGCCGCAGAATCATTGAGAATTCTTCTTCAGGTAGACGAGGTTAGAACTTGAGCAGAGATCAGAAAATACACAACGAAAAAGGTACCTTGGGTGATTCTTCCATCGTGGCCAGAGTGAGGAAGATAACGAACGCCGATACTGTTAATAATGACGGAAGAAATGCACAAACCACCAGCGAAGACGTAACAAGTGCAATCGCCGGTGGTATGGGAACTTGTTCTAAAGCCTCTGCTTCCCAGCTCCGTCTTGACGCTCGCGGAACACGTGCACAATCTGCGGCGCTTCCCTTCGACTCAAGCGTCGATCTCCTGGTCGGATTCCGTTGTGGTATACGAGGTGTGGGCGGCGGTGAAGGTAAAATAGAGGTTTTATGAGCCAGGGTGGACCTTTTCCTGGTTGGGCGACTTGAACGCGACTTCGACTTTCCGCTGCAAGAAATTTCCGAAACTGACATTGACGATCCGATCCCGGTATTCTGCATCCAAATAGAAACACGCTGTTGTGCTTCCATGTATTCGTAGTATCGAGGTGGAGGAATGGAATCAACCATCGCGGAGTCAGACATGATTGAGGGAATAAAGAATAAAGGAGCAGTGCAAGGAGCAGTGGGCTCAAAGTCGCAATCCACAATGCATTTAAACTAACATGAGTAGAAGGGGAGGAATAGACGACTCGCAGACTCCTGCATGCAAGGAGTGCCAGTGCGTATACGTTTCATCGTCGATTCCCTCGAATGTGCAGGCCGATACTAAAGAAGGAAATTTAACTATAGAATCATACCACAGAGAAAGGCTGAGGCTTCGTGCAAAACGTATGGACGAAGCACAGTGGGCATGCATGAAGGGGCACGAGAACTTGAGACGCGACCCGTGAAGCTCGAAACTTAATAGTATTAGAAAACCGCACGTATTTCATTGATCTGCGTGCAAGAATGGGATACCAGGGTCATGCCGAATGCTGCCGAATGATGGCATGCGAGTAAATCGAACTAGAGTCTCAAGCACAACTCTTTCCTCTTGCCTCAGAGGCCTCCTGATTCCTATTCCTCCTCTTCCTCACCACCTAAAAATAGGATCTTTCGCAGTAAGATAAGTGCAAATTCAAGGAATAAAACAACATACTTAATTCTGTCAACAATCTATCAATCTCCATCCTCCTAATTGCCGGGTCTTCTGTCTGAGCTGCAGTTGCCGTGAAGTCGAGTGTCTCCGGACTTCCGCTTCCACAAACGTAGCAAACTTCTGTATCGCCGAAGTAGCCACGAAACAAAATACCGTCGAAGCGTTCTAGGTTGCAGAGATTAGCGCCCCATAAGCCACTGGCCGTGATAGACTGGATGGGGGTTCCATAAGCATCGCGACGATAGCCGAGAAATTCTTCAATCATGTTGGCGAGCCCCATTTCGTAGCCTCGAAGTTCAAGGTGTTTGAGTGCGGGAAGTAGATGCTTGTCAGGGTATCCCAAAGAGAGTTCGTGGATGTATGCCAACGTCTCCGAATTCGTGCACAGGGAATGGGCTACTGCGAGAGACGAGAAGAAGTTGGCAATGATTTCGTCGGTTTCCTGGTTCTCCCTTATGATATCGATATTGAGCTCTGTTGCTTGGAGAAACGCGGCTTGGGGTATAGAAAGTATCCTTATGAGTGGGGCAACACAATTCCAGCAATAGAAATCTAGTCGGAATTTGTCGGGTGTAAACATGTAGAAAACATCGCCGTAAAGCTTGACTTCGAGGGTGTTCTCCTTTAGCTCTCCACTTGTGTCCGTCAAGAAACGGGACAAGACATCCTTTATAACATCTCCCCCCGCGATTGTGATGTCCCCCTGGCCCTCACGAACGTCAAACTCCAGTTGAAATCCAGGACATGGCCGCAAACTGATCAAAATCGTCAGTCCCACTTGCCATACCGTGTCGGTTGTGATGCGAACATGATGCAGATGAGGAAGAAAAACAATATTTGTTGGCGAGAAAATAGGAATATTGGGCAAGTCTTCGATTATGTGCACATGCAGGGTCTCAATCTTTGGCATGAAGGCGAGGGCATTCAGCAAAACCTCTCCGTTGGTTTCGCCGCATTCGAGGTGCACGACCTGCAAGAAGCAGAATTGCTCTGCGGGGGGGAGTAATAGGTCGGCGCATGAAAAATGCTTCAATTTTGGTGCTTGTCCTCCAAATGAAACGGAGTGACATGTCCAGCTGTCACCTCCTACAACCAGGTCCTCAGACCCTTCAACTTCCTGATTGCGTCGGTTATTGGGGAAACCCGTTTCGAGGCTTCCACACTCGACGGCGAAGTATTCCAAGTTAGGTGCCGGAGTTTGGAGTATCTGACTGAAAACACTCGGCCGATGGAGAGAAAGAGATGAAAGGAATATCTGGATATATTTGATTCTGTACCAGTTGTCTCGCAGTAGGAATACGATGAACCGTTCCGACTTAGCTGATACACGATAACCAGTTCCTCTGATAGAGAGAACCGCGTCTCCTGTGCGTCGAATCACTTCGGTTCTCCAGTCATCCGTCATTTGGATTAGCTCATCCACGTTGATAATCCTTGCCCACAACAAAGGCGACGAAAGTATTAGCTGTCTCCATGATGTGCACACGTGGGATGCTATGCGAAGGGTCTTCAGGGGTTGGGAATTGTATTGGTCGAATGAGGCTAGTAAGGAGAAAATCTCCCAAAGTACGTCGGGATTGGCGATTTGCTTAGAGGACGCTGGCATGAGTGTAGCGTCGATCTGGGTGAGGTCTAAGATTCAAAGAAACGTTGGACAATTGCCAACTAGTACCGTGAGCCCACTATGACATGTTTGTGCCATAAACCGTTTCCCCGGCCCGTTTCTACTACTAATTTGCGCCCGTTGGAACTTGGAGTTCGCTTGTCCTTGAGCAGTAACAACTTACTCGGTATAAAACGGGTGAAATACGGAGAAGGAAAATAAGAGAAAGGCTTGACTATTAGGTGTATAGGCTACTGAACGGGTTACACATTGAGAGAAGATCTTGAAGCTGCAAGGACCTTGGAAAGTAGAAAGTCATGCATTGTCATTGACCCGGACGGCAATGATATGCCGAATGATGGCCGTGAATGGCGTAGGGTGACAAAACGTACTTCAAGACGATTTGTCATTTCTTTATCCTCGCAGGCACCCTTCAACTAACTTACGTATTTCACCATCCGACCATTGAGGTTACATCAATTTCTCTCGCTTTGTTCTCTCGCTTGAATTCCTTGTGTTCCCAAACAGATGAGGGAAACTAGTCATTCTACATTTCTCTCACCTACACTGTTAATCCACTCAAAGTTCCATTGCTCTCAGTACATGAAGGACGTCTTTGTTCCCCTGTATTCCAGGACATGCAGAGTCCAGAGACTGTTCGAAAAATTTTGTGACAGGACTTGTAGTTGATTCGCAGAGGGAAATCGTTGATCTACCGAAACGGCAACTTGATTACCGTGAGAGAAGCACATAGAAGAAATTTTTGTTCCTTTGTTTATCAATATAGAACATGCAGAGTATATCGAGGTAAAATTTTTCAATGATTGTTCTTCCAGGCGAACGAGAAAAAAAAGAGAAGAAAAATTTCAAACTTCAGTCGCCTGTTGAACAATGCAAGGAATTAAGACCGTCGACGGTAGAGCCAGAGGGTTATAAAACTATCCCAAGTCCCTCAGCCTGGGTTATCCAGATTTCACCCTTCTCATTGCGCTACCCAGATGTTCTCCTCAGATGCCTGCGTCATGGCTGCCGCCCATGCGGGCTATAATCCAGCACTAACAGATTTCGGGATATCTTCCTCCCAATCGGCTTCGGTTACGCCCACCTGGGCTTCAACGATGAACATATTCGACTTCATTTCCCTGGAAGAAACATACAATCTGCCGTTCCTTGTTAATCTCTCACCAACATGGGAAGAGTCAGGTGTATATTCTGATGTACCTCCTTCGTTGTGTGACTTGTCCCAACCCTTACCTCAACGGTCATCATTTGCATCTGCTGGCTACGCTGACGTGTTGACGGAAGCTCAGCACCTTGTAGGCTTGGTACTTTACCCGCCTTTAGGCAACGAAGCCCCGCACCTTTTCCCTGACATCACCCCTGAACAGTCACTGGAGTATTGTAATGAGCCAGACAAGACCCCAACCGCCTCAACCCAGGAAGGCATATGCTACCCAAAGCGTCAAGTACACGACGAGCACGTTGGCGATCTAGGCGTGGAGATGTCCACACTCGCAAAGAAGTCGAGAAGAAGAAAGGAGACAGAGAACACCCCCGCTTGGAAGCATGTGCGCGGCTCGGCCGTGTGCCCTTCCAGCACATACAGGGCATGGAGCGTGCCGGCTGTGAGGATGAGACCGTACTACACCCCGACATCTATGAGGAACAAGTATGATAATCAGGAAAAGAAGAAGAAAAGGAGTAGGCGCTTAGTGACTAAAACATAGAATACCTTAGAATATATTTAATCATCGTGTAATATAGCAGATCCAGGCGAATGGTTCGTCGGACATGTACAGTACCAGTCTAAAAACCTAAATTGCCACTAGTCAATCAAGAATTTCCGTTGGACTTGCACTTCTCCACCCTCTTACCACTAAGACCGCGCCATGAGGTTAACCAGACAGTCAAAGATAAAATCATTTTATTAACAATGATAGCATGAGAGGGAAGGAGGGGAAGTACACTAACGAAGAGCTTGAAACTGGAGATACGAAAGATAGACATTGAACAAGCTAAGTACCAAAACATACGTAGAGAAGAAAATCGAAAAGAGCGTATTTGCGATGTCCGTATTTGTCACGTTTGATATGCGATATTGAAACGAATCGGACAGAGAAAGAGGAAAGAGAGAAAGTAAAAGAAAGAAATACCGCAGATGCAGAAAATTGCCGAAAAAGAAAAGAAACAGAATTTCACAAATTCAAACCACTAAACGCGCACACCGACGAGCACCCCATTCCCAGCCGAGTCAATATCCATCGTCTCCCTCGCGTCATCAACCAGATTGTCTTCAATCAACCCGTTAGCCTGAACCACCTTGACCGGTCCACCAACGTCCACATCTTTCCTGGCCATGGTGGGTACAACAGAATCATCTCCCATTACCCGCACTCCTTCGCGTCTGTCCTCCTCGTCGTCCTCCTCCTTAGGCAGTCCAATAACCACGCTCCTCGGCGTACCGTTCAAGCTTCCATTCCGACTGCCATACCTCGAATTGGCAGCGCTCTCCAAAGTCATCGCGCTCAACGGAATCGTGAGAGGACTCTGTGGAAGCCGTGGACTCCCATACGAGTTCCCATACCCTTGCGCCTGAGTCTGTGGCTGGAACTGCCCATAAGCGCCAGTAGAAGAAGCAGAAACGCCACCACTCCCAGCAGCAGCACTCGAATTCGTATATCCAAACGACGTGTATCCACCAGCTCCAGCACTCAATGGAGCAGCAGCAACGCTACCCGGCGTACCAGGCACACTGCTTCCCCACGTGCTTCCACTGCTCGTGCTGGCGGTGGCGGCAGAGAAGAACGGCGGAGGAGGCGTTGCGGATGCCCTATCTCTATCCCTTCCTCTTTCTCTCGAATACTCCATATCTATCTCCGAAGGGTCGTAATTAGAGTTGTCGCTTATGTTCCTGGTATGCCTGTACTGCGTCTTGTCCGAGAACTGGAAATCGTATCGAGATTGGGATGGCTTTTCTCGACGAGATTCAGCTTCGCGATGTTCAGCCTCTCGGGCGTCGTCTCCAGGGAAACCCTCGAAGCCAGCTGGCATGGCAACCTCAGCACCGTCATCGGTAGCACCGCGTTGGATACCGACAGTGCGCAAGCGCCCAACCCATCTACATAACAGAAAAGTCAGAAAATATCCGGTAGGAAAAGAAGCAGAACAAAAAGAAACGCACGTCTCAGCTCTGTCCAAACTATCCTTCACCACACCCGTCACACCCCGCATCATATCCAAACTCTCCGTCGCGAGCGCCAATATCCTCTGCGCAGCCACCATCGCCGTGGACGCAGACACATTCGCCGGGGAAGCAACCACAGCATCCTCTCTATGACTCTCCAGAGCTGCCCTAGCCACTCTCGGCGAACTGACCGTCGAACCAGAACCAGAGCCAGAGCCAGCACCACGAACAGGGGAAGTGGCTCGGGAGGACGGCCCGGACCGATACCCACTGCCTCCATCGACACCTCTCTCCCTATGCGCTGCACGTCTGTGTCCACCTGCTCGACGGACGACACCAGTGCCAGTGCCAGCAGCTGCAGCGACCGTCGACGACGAGGCTTCTGGTCTATCTTGTCTCTCCATATCTCCTAAACCCATACTCATACCCATCGCGTCGCCTCCCGGACCGACACCGACACCTCCTGCCTGCTGCTTCGCCACACTTGCCCATCGTTGAGGCAACTTCAAAATGAACCCTCTCACACGTTTCTTGGCTGGTTCCGGCAGGCTGGCACCCGCGTACTTGCTGACGACATCCACAACCTGACGGACAGTCTGCACGAGGTCTTTCCGTACCGCCGTGAGCCTGCGCAGCTGTTCTGG
Source organism: Agrocybe pediades (assembly GCA_013053245.1). NCBI lineage: Eukaryota > Fungi > Basidiomycota > Agaricomycetes > Agaricales > Agrocybaceae > Agrocybe > Agrocybe pediades. The sequence goes on from JAACJL010000058.1 coordinate 182,747, forward strand.
AGAAATGGCGGGCCGTGGTTGAGGATGAGACGATGTGGAGGGTAAAGGTTGCAAGGATGCGGTGAAATCTCGTAAGATGAGGATTTGAGCGTCGATATGCGCGGTAGCGTACTAAAAACACGAGAAAAGTCAGAAAAGGAAAACACAGAAAAGAAAAGTAGAACAAACCTGCAGCCATTGTAAGCAGTACTTCAACCTCTTCATGCTCTCTTCGCTCAGCGCCGCGCTCAAACCTCCTGCTTCAAGCAAAACAGCTTGCCACCTACTCCTCTGAGCGACTTGGCCTTCGTTAGGCGTTGAGCTGGCGTTAGCCTGTGTCGGAGTGGACGATCGCGAACCCTTGTTTCCTCTGACATCAGACCTAGAACGCGAGCTCGCATCTTCCGGTGGTGGGGGCGGAGGCATAACGAAAGGGCTAGTAGCTATTTTGTATGTCAGCATCGAATTTATTTGAGAACGCGAATACCATCAACGTACCTTCTAACCAACTAGGCACCCTGCCCCCTCTGCCTCTTCCACCACCTCTCGAAAGCACAACTTCATCCTTAACAACCCATTCCCTTCTCGTAATAACCGGCCTTCCCTCAATCTCCGCATCCATATCCATATCAATGTCCTCTCCTTCCTCCTCCTCTTCCTCAGCAGCAGCACGACTAATCTTCTTCTCCTCCCTCTGTCTCCTAGCGGTCCGATTATAATTATAATCGTCATCGCCATCATCTTCATTTGCAGCACGATACCTCGACCGAGAATGCGCGTAGGAGGACGACGAGCGATCGTCAACGGCCATTTCATGATCACTGCCTTCTTCCTCTTCCTGTTTGATGTACGTCCGAGTCGTTGCATTTGAGTTTCCGGCAGGCGTGGCTGACGGGGATGGCGATGCTACTGCTGTAGCAGGCGATTCCATAGTGGATGCCGAAGGTCGGCGGTACCTGTCCAGCTGAATACAGAAGTTAGCATTTCATTCGAAACAACTGAAAAGCCGAAAAAGTCAAACAAAGAACGACCAAGACTTAACCACCCAACCGAGAACCACAACAAAGATAGCAAAATCGCGAAGAAGAAGCAACAGGAAGAAGAAGAAGAAGCTGAAAACTCACCCTATCCAACTGTCTACAAGCAAACTCATCCAACCTATCCACATTGACGGGCAACCTGTCAATGACAGGCCTCGATATCGACTTGACGCTCGATTCGACCATTTCGGCGCCGTACTGTTATGTTCCAACCGAGGTTCCACGAGATTTTTCATGGCGTGGTGTAATAGAGGAGGAGGAGGGGAGAAGCAGAATGCGGAGAGGAACGAGTATAGTGATGACAGACAACAACGAAAAGCGACGCGTCCCAGAACCGAACCAAATTCAAAAATAGCCGGACGCGTGCCAGGGGTGACGATGCGATAAGATTGGAAGCGTGGGAAGATTAGATAAGATAAGATCCAAGAATAACATTTGATTTTCGTCCCAGTTCGTCACCATCAAATGGGTTATCATCAACCAATTAATACCAGCACCCAGCGTGCGCCGTGCGCGAAGGGTGTCCCAAGACCAGTCAACAGGAGCAGAAAAACATTGGGGCAGAACCCAAAAGCATGACCAAACGAAGAAAGAAGGCGGAAGGAAAACAATCAGGTGAAAGGGATTGAGTTTCGTTGGGGATGGTGGTAGAATCACATGTTAATGCCAGTTGCCAAAGAATTCGACAGTTGGGTAGCATATCGCAGATAGAAGAAGGTAGGGATGTGAATTGACAGAGAATATAGGAGCAGCGGGGCAAGAGCGGGAGATGAGAGAAGACACGGAGGCGGGAAGGGGTCGGTGGGCAGGCAGGGCGCAATTGATGCAATTTGCAGCAACATACGTGATTTCCAGACACAAGTGATAGATATAAGGAAAATAGAAAGAGAACATGCAAAATCAGCGCATCGTCACCATAACCAAGAATAATAAACCCACCTTAACGACCCTGGAACTAGCCTTTCCCTGCTCGTAAACTCTCAAAGCGGACCCAACTAACGGGAGATGGGACATCCGCGACACCAGACCTCCACCTCCGGTTGAAACAATCGCAGCCGCAGCCGCAGCGGGGACTGCAGCTCCCTGAGCAGGGGGTGTCCCAGCAGACGAAGACGAAACAGAAACAGTCCGTGAAGACATAGCATGTGTCGGTGCCGTCCCATATGAGTTCGAATTGGATGATGCATTGGAAGTAGTGCGCGTGTCGTACGCAGGGGGTGGAGATCTAGCACCTGACGCAGATGAAGGTGCATATTCGTACTTCGCCTTCGAAGTCCCAGCACCTGACCCGCCGCTCCTCATATCCCCCAAGGCTCGGACTGCAATCCGCACGCTCTCGTCTTGGTCTTCAAGGTTGTCGGCGGTGATCTCTTCTTCTTCCCTACTGTTCTTCGCGTTTCGAGGAGGTGAGGTTGACGATGAAGATGAGGAAGAGGATGGTGGTAGTGGTGCGGACGAAGAAGGCCCGGCGCGGGGGGAAGTATATGGTGTGGTGGACAAAATTTGAACCATAATGGTGGTGTTGGGTATGTTGGTTGGCGATGGTGGGGGTTAAGAACAAAACAATATTGGAGACACAGAAAAAAAACTTTGAATGTGGCGTAATGAGTGAGGGTGGCGAAGCGGTGGCGTCCGTCTATCGACTAGCTATGAATTGAACGAACGAAAATCCCGTTGATCTTGCTGCTGATTTTCCTCCTGCTGATTTCCCTGGGCTTCAAGATACCCGGCCTATGGACGACGCACGTATGTCGGACGACGGATTCGCCGACAATGAACCAAGAAACTGAGCCAAAATGAAAATGATAATGAAATGAAAGAAAAGGACGGAAGTAAAAGGGCACGGCGAGCGATGCACGGCCTGGAACGCAGGACAACTGGGATTGACGATTGGAAAGGATTGATATCGATAGCTTGGCTTGCTTGTTGATGTGAAAGAAATTGGTCCGCTAATCGTCCTAGAATTTGTTCGAAATACTATGGTTTCTTCGTCAACCTAACCCGTTCCCAATTGTGCAGTACCAGTCGTATTGAGGCTGCGATTGTCGAAGTCGGAGGATGCCCGAGAAGAAAAGGGCGCAAAAGGCTGAGTAAAACAATACGAAGGCGGCGAAAGTAGCAAAGCTCGTGTTTTCACCACCACCCCGGAAAGCGTGCCGGATATGGAGCCTTTAAAATCCCAACAAAAAAGGTGGAAAATAAGGAGGTTCGGAGGGGTCTTCAGGCTCGCTACTCGAAGTTCGATAAACCGTCAGAACGGCACCGAAATTCGAAGCGAAATGTGTGCGGAAACGGACGATTGGCGGGGAAGGAGCAGAAGGGTAGGTATGGTCGTGGTAAGGCTCCAAGCGAGAGTAGTGATGGAGCCGAGATTGATCGTGGCGGTGACCTTCCTCTGATCAGCTTATGTTTGTTTTGATGGGAGCCTCTGGACGGAGGACACGACCTGGTCCTTTAGACGTAAATACAGGTTGCTTTCAACCTTTCGCAGGAGGAGGCATCACATATGATGCCCTTTGTGGGGTATAGATATATTTACGAGGACTAGGATTGGCGGGGTCGCAGTAACGTATAATTAGGACGGACGAAAACAGGCTCTAAGGGCATATCAGCGAAGATAAGCCCAGTTCTATAACCAAAAGTGATCATTACAGATGTAGGCATTTACTCTGCTCTGGCCTTCAGAAAACAGACCGACAGACGTGAAATTTATCGCAGTCCCTCTTCTGTGTACTCCTTTAATACCTTTCCTCGAATCTTACCTCCCCATCGTCCTCCTGAGCCTGCAGCCATGCCAAAAATCACATGCCTACCCTTCACAACCACATCCCAAAACCGTACAATCCATCTCACACTTCAACGTAACGAACACAAAAACATGTGAAAGTCACCGAACCAATCACGTCGCGTCAATGATCGCAGCGGTGGAAGTGTTATTTTTAGTGCTATGTACGACTCGGCGTGAAGTGTCTGAAAAGATGATGTAAGCTGCGCACGTGTAGTGACGCGTCCAAGACGCGTCAATGATCAATTCCAATTTGAGTTGCGACGCGTCTCGAGGAATTGGACGCAACACGTTCCTCATGGCGACTTGTGTCCTTGTTAATAGCCTTGAAAGCCCCAGAGGTAAGACTCAAATGTACGCTGTACCTAGGGAGTACAACTGACTATGTATAATTGGCTGGAATCAATTAGAATTCAAAAAAGACTAAGTATTATCAAATCAGAATCACTGTTTAAAAGCCACCGCGCAATCTTGGTAATCCGTCCCAACTATCAAAAAAAGCACAAACAAGTCTATTTTTCTCAAAATCAAGGTACTCATGCTCCCCAATTCTACATGCATACTCAACCACTGCGTCCTTACCAGTGTACTAACGCAATGCAAGACCAGTGAAGCGTTCTTAAGGAAACCATGACGGGTAAAAGCCTATGCGTGTACGTTTCCGTTCCGAGTGTTTGAACGGTCCAAGGTCAAGTTCCAGGGATTGGCGTGCCGATTTGCAAAGGGCTCAATCAATGGGGTGATATCAGGAATGCGAAATTCTGGGAAGTCGTAGTCTCCTCAGAGGTCTACATAAAACCCTGGGAAGGATACAACGAGATTCTCCGGCTATGCAGATATAGAGAGAGAGGTGAGGTCTGCGCCTTCCTTCTTGACTTTCCAGAAGTCAGACAGCGCATGTCCGAGACCTTCGACATCCGCCTGCTCTTCAAGCCCGCATGCCCAGAAATACAATTCGCAATTGGCGGGTATGCTCTTGAAGCGGACAAGAAATTCGACTCCATCATGGAAGTCGATTTTCAGAATCCGCAAGGACGGAGGCGAGATCACTGTTGTTAACCTGACACTTGGGACTGACGGTTCGGATTCCCTCCTTTTAGCTGCTCAATGCTATGCATGCAGGCTACGATACCGAGCAACTTTTCGATGGTATAGCAGGCGTCGAGGTTGAGACAACGAAGGATTGCCAACCACGAGCTCTCCTTCGAGACTAGGTACATCCTGCTTTCGCTGAATCCTGATACTCGTAAGCGGCCTAGCTGAGGAGCGTGTCCATCGAACATTAGAAAGCGGTGTCGGTTCAAGAATCTTTTTCTGTATGAAGCCATCTCGACCTGTTGCGCCCGTCCAATCCAGTCCCATAGCTCGAGGCATTGAAGGAGTGGCGCCGTCGGCTTGCTCTGGAGAGTCCTGAAAGGGGTCTGCAACATGTGAAGGGACACATCAAGCTTCAACGAGCGTACCTGATACCAGTTGTCACTGATAAAACACCCAATAAATTGTTCTGCCTCTTCGTGAACCCGGGACGCGTATGACCGGTGATGACCTTTTCCGGTGAAGCGCTGGATGTATAAGGGTGCGTCTCCTGTTCTTCGAATAACCTCTGATCTCCAGAACTGATTGGTGAGCTCGTCGAAGTCCAAACAACGACCCCAAATAGATGGCGAAAATAAGAGGATGTCCCTCCATGTTCCACAGACTTGAGAAGCGCGAGTAAGGGTCTTGAGAGAGGAAGGAACTGGGAGCCTTTCCTCAAAATCCCTGTATTCCTCAGGCGATGACGTTGAAAATATTACATAGGATATCGCGAGGGAGAATAAAATAGCGTGTGCGAATTAACGTGCTCGGCTATCACCACCCAAAACAAGGCATTTCGCGTGCGGGCTGACTTGGTCATGCGTGCTAACAAATCTACGTGTAACATGTAACTAAAAATGTAATAAGTACCTAAATTCAATGTATGTATAGTCCGAAAGGTGTACGAGTATGGATGGACTGCTATTGGTATTATAATGGCGTATGACAAGTTCGGAGAATTTTGATCAGTGCATAGCCGTGAGATTCCGGTGTCCCAAAGCGGACGTTCACTCTTTATTATCAGCCATTTAGTATGCATCGTCCTGTGCTCGACCGAGTAGCCGATACAAGGCCTTTTAATATGATTTGATACATATAGCATCGAGTACATACAGTTACTAATTAGTCATGCTAACCTTAGTTTATAAATCTATCTATCTAATATCTATTCGGGAGTCGGGATTCACAATTTCATGCCGTCCGTGGCTTCTTGGCTGCCGGCTAGCTGCCGGTCATACAGATATACATCAACGGCCATATAATTGATGACCCATTACTACGTCCCCTGGGACTATATAAGCATATAAACAGTTTTGGTGAATAATAGTAGGCTAGAGTGATATATCTACCAAGTATTATAGTAGCGGGATCTGTGGGACAATTTGTGCGCACTGCGGTTGTCGAGCGACTCGCACTGATATAATTAGCTTTGTGTGATTGCAGACCGGTGCGTCGCAGATCAATCTGCCTCGACAACCTCAATCTAGTCAAATCTCAATAATAACCTACCAGTATTACGTTGAATTATACAAGAAGCATTCTGATATATACCTTACGCACAATAGCCAATAAAAACGGACTCACGGGGGCTCAGAGAGTGGATATGAACGAAATACCTATAAGTTACCAGTCTGTAGTTATGTGCACTTAACATGGCGATTTAACATGTAGCTACTAAAGTTAGTACATGTTAACATGTAATAATTTAACTTGTATTCACGTGCAGCTAACATGTAAACAGCAAATTAACTTGCCCAGCCAACACGCGAAAACACGCTAAATTTGTAAGGGCACGCTAATTTGCACACGCAGCTTTCTTAACCACCAGATATCGCAATATCGCATCAGGGAGAACGCGACGACTTTGTTATCGGTACTGGTAGTGGCCATTTCTATAATTAGGCGGGGAACTGCTGTTGCTCGAGGGGAGGGAATTGGTCGACAGGAGCGGGTGAGGGGGATTATATAGGAAGCGACACTGTAACTAGGTCAAAATACTCATATCATTGAGTCATATGGACTCGTATCACGGTAGTCTGACACCATGTTCGCACAATGTCGGTCACCGACGTATCCTTCCAACTTCTGATGTAAGTCATTAAGACGTTACAAGACTGATTGCGCGTCGAAGAGGTAACATATGACGACCATGAAGTGATGTTGGACTCAATGAGTTGATAGCTTTAGACATTACTCAAAGCCTGTTGGTAAATTTAAAATACTATACGACTCATACTACGAGCTCCTCCCTTCAAAAATTTGTCGTTCTTCATCGGACCGAGTTTGGCACACGTCAAGCGAAAATTGTTGATGTATAAGCTCAGAGGGCAAGCTGGCCGAAGACGCCTCAGCGACTGTACGATGTGATGACGCGGCTAGCCTTGCAATCATCAACGTGGGTACAAGTCCCTGTAATGGTACAATTAAATCCTTTGAAGCCATAGTTTAGAAAGGTAAATAGCACGTACAGAGACAATGACCGTGAGGTCAGAAACATAGTTAACCAGGATGAAGACCACCGTCATCGCATTCCCCGAGCGTCCATCTTGTACGGTATCCAGAAAGCCCAAGATGGCCTGAAACACGATTACGAGGGTGTAGATCGCTGATGACTGGATGAGAATATCGGTAACGTGCCGATACCGCTTTCTTGAGGCAGAGAAAGATGCAGTGTGCCTGTAAATGTTACTGCATATCACAAATGTGGCGGCGAGACTGGTCATTGCGACTGAGGTAAACATGGCACCTGCGAGACGGTTGGCGATGGCATCTGTCTTGTCACTATGATAGCCTGGTTTTATGGCGATAAGGCTATCGTATACGATGGTTGTAACGCCTAAAGCTGGTAGGGAGTCGCGTGAGTGCGAGTTTACAGAGTGTCTCTTGAAGCTTAGTCAATACTGCTTACCAGTCTCAACTAAAAGTAAGACCATTGGTAAAGCAAATGCCTTCAAGGAGCGACCACAAGCATGGAAGCATCTCCAAACCTGTGTAAAGCAGTAACACTCATATTAGCAATCATCCGTTGTGTTTAAGAAGTTAGAAACCGGCACCATAAGGCCATCAGCAAGAAGCAAGCCTCCGAACAACGCAATGTCTTCTACAATCGTGACCAACGCAGGAAGAACGCCAAAGATAGTTCCTATCAGAATTGACGACTCCGTGTCTCCCTGCTTGGAGAACAGGACATTCGTATAGTGCCACGTGAGAGCAAAGGACGTCGTAGTGAACATAAAAAGCGCTATCATGCTACCGACGATGATTCTGCTGTAAGACGTTGTACCATACTTTTCCGTCACTGAAAACAGAAGCCATAACGCAATTAAATACCATCGATCAGTATATACATCAATAATTTGACTTACCGTAAAGGTAGATCGTCGCGGGGAACACCCCTAGGTATATCCCTAGTACGAGCCGAAATTCTTTGTGAGACTCTACTACAACTCACTCCAAAGATACAAAAGGACAGAATGCGCACCCATAAGAAACTGAAAAACCAATGCAGAATTCAGACTGGAGCTGATAAGCGCATTTTGCTCTGTGAGGGAGAAGGGCAGTTCGTCTGCGAGAGACATGAAAGTTTTGTTAACTCACCTCGCTATCCTCTGTCCTCCTTAAAAAGATCACAATCAGCAGTGCCTTGGTACATTATGAGCCGCAAATAACTCGCTTTAGTCTCCTTTACAATCAAGTTTCGACCGCTCACCAATTGATCAATTAGCACTAACGTTGACAGAACCTGCGCCCCAAACATTTACGCTAAACGTTAAGTGGCAGAGTGGCACTGGCCGGAACCTACATAGAACAATGCAAGGCGAAAGATGGCATCGAGCCACTAACTCACTACACATCTACCTGTCAAAAAAACCGGTTAAGGTTGCTTTCGAGCATCCTCAATGGGGGACGAAACCCAACGCGAGTAGACAGATGTGAAGCTGGTCTTTGCGGGTAAAGAAGAGGAATACATGTGTACGCGACGTATCTAGACTAACCGGAAAAGCCCGTGATCCCATGATCTGCCGGGACGGCTGAACGCTGCGAGAGCGCAAACCCCAGATTTTATCACCCTCCCTCGCACGAAGCAGCAAAGAGAGGCCGTGAAGAGACAAAGAAAAGAACCAAGGCAAAACAATCCATCAGAAGGTGAAAGAAAGGAGGAAGGAGGAAAGACAGCCATAAAGAAAAGAACCAAAAGAAACCTCAACGAAAATGAACCCCTCCAATGCCCCTCCCTGAATCCTGAACCCCTCCCTGTCCCTGAGCACCCTGCGCTGAAAGATATCCCCTCCCTGACTCCAGAGCCTGTTAAGACCCTCCCTGAATAAGAGTTCCCCGGTTAAGATGAAACTGTGAAGGAAGTGAAGGTGAATGATGGTGATAATGTTTGTGAAGGGTAGAGTAGCCTGGCATGTGCTGAATATGGGTGGAGTGTGTTAGATAGAAAGAAAGGATGGTGATAGACATGGATTGGCGAAGGTTTGTAAAATGAGTGGTCTTCCCTGCAACTGGGACTTGTGGAATATAAGGCAGTGAGGCTGAGATGAGCATGACGGCGGTGGTGATGATAATGGTGAGGGTGGTGGGTGGTGGTGTTGAACTGATCAAAGATCAGATAAGAGATAAGCACAGAAACGATGTGCGCGTGGAATGAGTGTCGACCGATTGACGAAGGATGATTGGGGGCGAAGGACGGAACCTCCGATGAAGAGCTGACCGGGGCACACGCGATAGCGAGGCGGGCTTGATGACCCAGATCACCCTGGGCAGTTTTGTTGTCACAGTTCTGTACTGCGCCGGATTTGTTGTAGCAGCCCAGTACTGCTGAACCCGCAAATGTCAAAAAAAACCGGTTAAGGTTGCTTTCGAGCATCCTCAATGGGGGACGAAACCCAACGCGAGTAGACAGATGTGAAGCTGGTCTTTGCGGGTAAAGAAGAGGAATACATGTGTACGCGACGTATCTAGACTAACCGGAAAAGCCCGTGATCCCATGATCTGCCGGGACGGCTGAACGCTGCGAGAGCGCAAACCCCAGATTTTATCACTACCGCCACTATGTCGCAGACCGGCCTACACGCAGTATCGTCCCTCTTTATTCTTCTCCGCTTTGCTGTTGAATGTAGATGCGGCTTCCAAATCGAGGATCGTCAAGGCCATGTCGTGTAGGTACTACAGTACTGTATAAGACTCGTTAACTCACTCAGCGAAACACATAGTTCTTGAAGAACTAAAGGCTTCAAGATATTGGTATGGCTGAAATGCGCGCTGGAGACTGTTCTGTTTGGCCATATTAAGGAGGACAAAAGAAGGGTAGCTTTTGATTTATTTTAGTAACCACGGTAACGCGGCGCCTCAGTTCCGGCATCACACGGCCTTTGAACGGCAGTGAGAATTGTCCGTGCCACGTCCGTGACGTCCGTGCAAGCTTTGCACAGATGGCACGGCTCCATGCACGGACATGCACGGATGTGGCACGGACTAGACTATCCCTTGAGTATGTATAGCTAGGTTAAAGTAGGTACATAATGTACTTACCCTGCCTGCCATGTTATCCGAAAGGTCAGTAGTAAGTTCGGAACATTGGTGGCAGTGTTCTATGATAACTCCGCTTAGCCTGCCGAAGGTCAGCCGTTGACTTCAATCTAATCGCACGTGGACGGGAACCTACAAGTATTACAAGAGAATTTACCAGATGCATTGATACACTGTAATGAAGAGATTCAGAGAGAAAAAATGAACCCCCGGTACTTCAGAGGGCTGAAATAATGCAGGGATGTTTGCCGAGTGCCTATGCCCCAGTTCTGCGCCTTACACAGCCACCATCAGATGGACTTACACACTGTAATTCATGAGCGAGTGCCTCAATAACTCCTCAATAAGTTCAGAAATATGGTGTACCCTACTACTTATACTCCAGAACCAACTTTATCACTAATGTACATGGCACTTGCACGGACGCCTATGTGTTCTACACGGATGCTGCACGGATGTTGCACGGACCTGCACGGACATGCACAGATGTACATGGATGTTGCACAGTCATGCACGGATGTTGCACAGTCATGCACGGATGTTGCACAGTCATGCACGGATGTTGCACAGTCATGCACGGATGTTGCACAGTCATGCACGGATGTTGCACAGTCATGCACGGATGTTGCACAGATGTGCATGGACGTTACACGGACATGCACGGATGCTGCACGGATGTAAATAAAGGATGATTGTCAGTACACGGATGAGACATAGAGTGATTGTCTGCTGGGACATTCACAGATCCTGTACCATAGAATAGACAGAATAGAAGCAAGTAGATTGAGATGAAAAGGATAAAGAATGATTGTTAGTACATCGGGTTTAAGTCTACATGAAATATACTTGCCTTCGAACAAGGAGTGATTGTTTTCTTGAGTATGACCGCCCTATAAAAGTCATGGAATTTAGCTGTGTAGTAGTCCAGTCGTCTGGACACTCACTACTTCATAATGGGTGTATGAGTAAGTTTACAGTGGACTAATAACAAGCTTTACACTCTAATATTTCGCTTTAGGAGTTCATCAAGTATGTTGGATGGTATTTTACCAATCGAAATCAATCACAATGTCAGTCCTCAAGTAGTACCAAGTCCCTGCCATCCAGTGGGACACTCCTAGACCCAGAAAATTACATTCCAGTCTATGACACAGAGGTTATGTGACCTCAATTACTCTATTATTGAACACTTTATAGACTTGCTTGTTAACTATTTATGCTGCTAGGTAACTTGCTGCACTACATCCAAGCCAAACATCGGCAAAAGGGCAAAAACCTTGCCGTGGCTTGCTGTCTTGGTAAGCTTGGACCATATTGGGTTGACCTTGAAAGGGGATTAAAAGACGGATTAATAATTGAGAGTGTTTGTAAGAGGCTCGCCATAATTTCAGTCTAAATATAATGTGTGCCCATTAATTGTGCAACCTTGCATGGGGTTCACAATGATTGGAGAGCCTTGTAACTCCCTTGCCAAGTCTCCAGAACCTTTGAAACGACCTTTTAAGGCTCCGGCAAGAAGGATCTACCTTTTTTGGTGGTAAGTTTATTTCAACATAATTGTAATTTAGTTTAATTTTAGTTTTATCTTGTGCTACCCCGGTGCCGAAAGGACTTGGACGAAATTTGGAGAAAATGACATCTGCATCGCAGCCCCTACATTGACATACTGCCATGTAGATATGATATTATCAAGAAGCGTTGGCGCAGTGGTATTGTGTGCAGCGACTGTTGCCTGTAGGCATCGGGCCTCGGGTTCAATTCGCGGCAATGGTAAGTTAAGTGTGAGTAATTAGAAAAATGTAATATCAGTAATATTTATTTTGTATGATGCCGTCGTGCACACCAGTGCCGTGTAGGCACTACTAAATTTGTGCCGCTTGAAACTGCACCCCAATGTAATTCTATGCAATGATTCTATGGGTATACTTAGCTTACAACAATTGTATACAAGTAAATAATTGGAAACCTTGGAACTAAATCATATTCATAAAATATGGGGTAAGGCGGCCCCAATTCTGGTAAACCTTGTGACGCCTTGTAGACCTTTTAAGGCAGTACAAGGTCCCAGCCCTTTTGCCAATGAACAGGCTTCCCAAAAGGCAAAACCAAAACAAAAGTCTCCCTCGAAACCAGTTCTAATTACTCCCTCTTCTCCCAAACATTCCCAAACTGCTACAACCAAGCCTTTAGCCGTGAAAAAAAAGAGACATAGTACCAAGGGGGTACCGGGATTAGAATCCCGGACCGGACGCCAGTTGGTTGGTTCAGACCCCGGAGGGGAAAAAAAACTTTCGGACCTCCCAAAAATTAGAGTTTTGGGGGTGTATTTCTGTCATTTCTGAGCCTAGAGTGAGTAATAATACATGTACATACCAAGTACTATGGTATAAAGTGAAAAATTGTGTTTTAAAAGAGCAAAGGAAACATTTCGCACTTTGATTATATAATATGGAAGCATGTGACATGGAGATATCCAGACATCACATGACTAGATCACAGCAGATACCTTCCATAAAAGGCAGAATGTCACATGATGGTTGGTTGGTTCAGCCTATGGTCCCCAAAAAAAACTTTCCGACCCCAGGTCTGAAAGTTTATTTCGCGTACCCCCTTGCATAGTACTTCTTCGGTGGACGAGGATACCAAGTCTACTGCTTTGGACTGGAATAGTTGGCCAGACAGATTTTTGGAGCTTGACCTGACTTATGAGGAGTATCTAGAAACCAAAGAGCTTGAAACTCACTGGGCGAATATATCAACAGGTGGTGATCGGCGAGGGCAGTACCATGCAGACGAGTGGCAGAAAGGAAAGAGACTTACACGGACATGCCTTGGGGTTATCAGCTGTGAGAACAGCGAATGCCGTATAGTTATTCGTCCCCATATCAAACCTGCATATCTGCACCATCAGCTTTCGAAGACATGCAAATGTGGACACGACTTGGTACACACACAATGTGGAATCAGGTCTTATATCTATCAATGGGCAGATGGTGTTCATTATTCTCACTGCAGCTTTCATGCGCACCGACGTCCTACACATCTCTTGCATATCACCAAATCTGAGCAAGCCGAATTCAAAAGGCTGGTGACGAGTAGTGTTGCCGAAGTTCGGTTCGGTTCGGTTCTCCCCCCCTTTTGGCTGAACCCCGAACCTGAACAGCCAGCCTCAGGCCCGAACAGAACCTGAACCCGAACAGAACCTGAAAGAACAGGTTCAGACGGTTCGGTTCGGGTTCAGAACAGGTTCGAACCTCCGAACATGAAATACATCCAGATGCACATTGAAAAAAAGAAATTTTAGTAATAGTTAGTTATTATTAAGTGGTCTACACATTTATTCAATGAATTGATGAATGGTAGCAGTGCATAGGCAGTTGTGAGCTCATAAAATCTACCGGATCCGATAAAATGTGACATCACATCACACAATCACACATCCATTTTGAGCTTTCACATGGTAAAAGCGGGAACAGCTGAATAATTTGAGAAATATATGGCTTCACTGATACAAAAGTCAGGCAAAATCAAGTCAAAGTGATGTTTATTCATGCAAAATACATGGGTATCTCTATATATTTGTTTGGGTGTTCAGTTCAGTTCGAACAGGTTCTCAAACGGTTCTCAAATTTCTAGGAAACTCCGAACACTGAACCCGAACCTCCCTCCGGCAGCCCGAACCCGAACAGAACAGAACAGAACTTTCGGTTCGGTTCGGCCGATTCAGGTTCGCCGAAGAGGTTCGGAACCAAACTTTGGCAACACTAGTGATGAGTTATCCAAACTCCGGGCCTCTCCAACTTCTTACTGGAGTTCCTACTCTTACTAGGCCCAGTCAATCTGCGGCAGACATTGCAAAGCCATTTACCAATGCGCATCGCATAGGCAAGGAGCGCTTAAAGATCAAGAAGGAAGCTAACCTTGGATCTGATGGTCTTATAGCAGCCTTTGCAGCCTTCGATAAAGAGTACCCATCCTTTGTTCGAAGCTCTTCTATTGGTGAAATCACTGTCATCTCCGTCCAAACATCCTTCATGCGATCACAGTTACTCAAGGACTATGCTCTTGACGGTCAGCTTAATGGACTGGTCAGTGATGCTGCACATGGGTGGTGGAAACAGCGCACTTCTCTCCTCATTGTCTCCTCTGTTTACTGTCCAGTTCTGTGCATGTGGGTACCGGGAATGTTGACCTACAGTAATGGCGCTTCTGCACAGCATTTCAAGTGCCATTTTCTTGCGCTATTGGAAAGCATAGCGGAAGAAGCTTCTGACCGTGAGATGGAGGTTACTGATGATCTGTTTGTTGGGGTGGCCGATGCCATATTCTCTCTCCAACCATTATACATAGTCTAAAAATGTGTTACTAGAAATGCACGGACCTCATGTTATCGTGCACGGACTCGGACAGACACCACACGGATGCTGCACGGACACGGTACAGAATGCACGGACATGGCACGGAACACGGATGTCACGGACGTGGCACGGATGTCACGGACGTGGCACGGATGTCACGGACGTGGCACGGATGTCACGGACGTGGCACGGACAATTTCCCGTGCCCCCTTTGATCTAATTTAACGTGCAATCAATATTTGCCGCTGATCACGAGTCTTGTCAGCTTTGACGTTCATCGTATGGCTGCATCCATTTTAGCTATATACTAGGTAAGGCCTGCTCTATACCATCAATCTAACTCTTCTTCATCTCCAGCCATGCGCACGACGTAAATATCCCCAGTCTCCTCATTGCGGAAGAATACCGCATTCGCCAAGTCTCGCTCAAGCATTTCGGAATCCATCTCATCCTCTCGTATAAATTTGCTTGCCACTGATCCAACAGTTCCCGCCACTGATTCGACCTTGCCTGCGACCTTTCCTATCTCGCCAAAAACCTTTCTGAGGCTGAAAGGGTCGCAAGAGACGAGATCATCGTCCTCATCAAAATCGCGTCTGGTAGCTTCCATATCATCCTCACGGATGAAAGAGGTGGCGACCTTAGCAACCTTGCCTATAGCCCCGAAAATTTTTCCAAATGAGAACTTGCGAGCGTCTATCTCACTGTCAGACTCAATGGGTTCTCATCACTGTGATCCTGACTCCTGAGGCCATGAATAACAAAAGAATAAGCATTCTTCGATCGAGAAGGATGACGAATGGTGAGAAACGAACTTGGTGAGAGGAACAGCGAGTGCTGGTACGACAACGAGGGTAGCAACGAACAGGTTGGTGACTTGAACTATGTTGATTGGGGTAAAGTATGAGGCTAGTAGGAAAGATTATAAAGTGACGGTGTGCAATGGGGTGATTATAGAGCCACGTGCAACACTAAGCCTGAGGTAGGTAGTACATCGGCAAAAGCGCCAGGACCTTGTACTGCCATAAAAGGCTCTGCAAGGCGTTACAAGGTTCACCAGAATTGTGCCGTCTTACTCCGTAATTTATGAATATGATTTGATTCCAAGGACTACAATTCTTGTAAGCTAAGTATACCCGTAGAATTATTGTATATGATTAAATTGGCGTCCAGTTTTGAGCAACGCAAATTAGTAGTGCCTACACGGCGCACAGCGATGTCATACAAAATAAATACTATATACTGATATTTTCTAATTTCTAATTGCTCACGCACTTAACTTGTCATTGCCGAGGCTTGAACCCGTGGCCCAGTGCCTAAGGGCAACAGATGCTATACGCAATAACCACTGCGCCAATGCTTCTTGATAATCTGCCTGCGTAGCAGTATGTCAATGTAGAGGCTGTGGTGCAAATGCCATTTTTTCGAAATTTTGTCTAAGTCCTTTCGGCATCGGGTAACACAAGATAAAACTAAATTACAATCATGTTAAATTAAATTTGCCATCTTAAAAGATATATAATTATTCCTGGTGCCTTAAAAGGTCCTTTCAAAGATTCCGGAGACGTGACAAGGGGCTTACAAGGTTCTGCAATTATTGCAAACCTTATACAAGGTTACAGCATACAGGGCGCACATTGTATTTTGAATAAAATTATGGCAAGTCCCTTACAAACATTCACATTTATTATTCCGCCTTGTAATCCCCTTTCAACGTTGGCCAAATATGGTCCGGGATTACCAAGACTGCAAGGCATGGCAAGGTCTTTGCCGTTTTGCTGATGTAGTGATAGCAGAGTGTTAGTGAGATGCGAATGAGGCCAGCTCAGTGAAGACACAAAGTCAAAACCTTGCAGACTTTATACCCCGCGGGTAGATGCTTCACACGGTACCTTCAAGAGTGAGATCTTAAGATGCGGGCTTGTGCTCAGAGGTCACCTCCCTTTTGATGATATTATTGATGCTTCGCCGTGTTCTAGTTCAACGACACTAGAGTACTACTTCAACTTATAATTCTGATGAGACCTCTTCATAACAGATGGTATCTACCAGGTATCTACTTCATTAAAATAAATATATCAGCAAAGCACTTGCTGGCACCGAGGAGACACCGACATCTTTTGCAGGTGTCAGGACTCCCTCACTCTAAGACAGGAAAATTAATGCGTAAGTGAGACAGGTGGTGCAATATGTAGTAAGGTATGAGCATAGTGGGGAGAAAACATGTACTGAAGTCCTCAAGAGAGAACCACAACTTTACACATGGTGGTCGTGGGAAGATATCATAGATGAAAGTCCCCCCGACACCTTTTTCCCATCTCATCAGCAACGAGTTCAGCGCCAACCGCCCAGATTCACCACACAGTAACACAACATTATATGATGCAGGTAGAAAGATGCCCGTGATTCCGATGTTAACCAATGGCATGATAGAAATGAAGTTAAAAAAGTGCTGGGCAGCCTGGTACCGAATCCTCAACCAAGCTGACCGCGACAGTATAGGATAATAAAGGGATAGAATATGATGAATATACGCCCGAAGCAACGATGACCTGACCTGCCGAGAACCTCACAGGAGCCACCCCAGGCTACACATAGTTTGTTGTCCCAGCAAGACAAGTAAAGTCATTTTATTGTCATTTCTTTAATTGCTCAAAATACACGATATACACATTGTTACCTGCCATTCTCTTCAGTCGATAACCTGGGACTGAGGAAATTAAGACATGGATCCGGAGATTGACCTAGAAAATGTACCAGCATGCGACCCAGTTCGAGGCTACAGCTCTTCTGTTGTCCGGGGAACTTCGAGTACCACATCATGAAAATTCTCATTATTCTCGCCTTCTAACTTCTCTGCAAATCCTTGTTGCTCCCTTGGGATTGCGTCGCTATCGTCTGCTTGAGTCTCTGGAGAAACAGGAGACTGGTCCTCCAGGTCGGACGGTACACCAGTCGAGAAGACCTCCGTACCATCTGTGCTGGTCGATGCTATAGCCAACTGGGCAACCATGAGAGTCGGAACGAGTCCCTAATAAATACGTGTCAGCACACGTCGCCTTTCGAAGTTGATTTATTACTGACGTCTATAGTGGTTGCTAGAGCATCAATGTAGTTCTCGGCCACGATAGCAGGTATCATGGATGGGCCAAGCGATCCAGAGTTCAAGAAGTCTAATACTGCCTGCATAATGACAACTGCAGTATAGATGCCGGATGACTGGACCAGTATATCAATAACATGTCGAAAGCACTTTCGAGAGCGAGTGTGGTGCGATGTATGCGTATAAATTTGGTGGCATATCATAAAGGTTGCCATGAGCCTTGTCACAGCCGCAGAGATATACATTGTACCAGCAAGCCGATTTGAGATACGCACATGCTTTGCTGTTCCAAAATTTGGGTCAGCGTTGAGGAAGGCATCGAATATACAATCAGCCACAACAAGTCCTTGAACATCCAATGATATTAGCATGACCGAAATCATTCTGGTAAAAGCATGGACCAAAGCCATCTCACCAATTTCTACCACAAACAATCCTATTGGCAAAAGGCTGTGCAATGACCACCCACAAGCGTGGAAACATCGCCATACCTACGAAGTTAAGGTTGGGTACAAAACTAAGCATGGAAGCTCAAGCGCACCAGGAGGCCATCGGCGAATAATAATCCAATTAACTGTGCTATTTGATCGATCACTGTAGGTGGTACAGTGAGGCTGCCGAAGATGCTTCCCAAGAACAAGGACACTCTAGAGTCCCCCTGCTTAGAGTACAGCAAAGTTATGGAATCCCAGTTTATACCAACAACAATCAACGTAGTAATGAATAGGGCGATCATTGCTCCGACTACCAATTTGTTGTATGCTGTTGTCTTACGGACTACCCGCTCATGTTAACAACTGAAATTTTGAGATCCTTAAATTTTGGGTGTACCATAGATGGATACTGTTGCCCTGAAGACTCCGATGTAGGCTCCTACACATCATAGTCAAAGATTGAGGATAATTGCAAGCTGCTCCTTTGGTAAACAAATATGGAAGGTGACGTACCCATAAGAAACTGAAGAAGCAACGTCGAGTTCAAGTTGGCGCTGATGATCGCTCTTTGTTCAGCTAATGAGAACGGGAAGTCGCCCGGCGGTGATGCCATGATGAGGTACACAAGGTTGCCCGTCAATGCCTTCACGAGTTGTGTTTCATCCTTTTGTATGTATGTATCCCAAACAGCTTGCTCGTCGATGGTGGGTATTTGTAGAAAATATCCTCGACGTGAAAGTTGAAACACGAGACCACTTTGAAATGTTCAGGCAGATGTCTCTGCCTGTGGGATATAAACAATCGTCTCTCCCTCGGGAATCCCACATTTTGACACCAAAATATTTGCTATGTAGTCCAAAAATCACCAATCCTGAGTTATATTTTCGTCAGCGCAGCACCCGTGTAGTTCAAGCATCAGGTGAGACGGGTTACGGGTAAGATAGGTGCCAGCCAAACCCGGCACCCTTATGTAATCAATTATGTAAGCGCCAAGACCGGCCAAATGTGGCCAATCCAAAGAAAAAAAAATTATAATAACTGAAATCCAGAAGGACAACAGCGTAAATTCACACTTTCTGTAGTCTGCTGCACTCAGAAGCTTGAAAATAGTTTGCAAAAGGACAAATAATAGTATTTTAGTATGTTTAAGTATCATTGAAGTATTACTACCCAGGAAATATCACGTGTTTTGACACGTGACGCTTATATAAGCGGCCAAACCTTGGCCATGTCGAAAATCGAAAATCTCCCAAATTCATCCAAAATGGATTTTAACACTTTCTGCATAGATAGGAAAAATAAGAAATTTTTATTGCTACTGCTCATCCTGTACATGAATTTTTAACAAAAAAAAACCTGGGAATGGTTGGAATACATCCTATCTATGCATCTATGGTCTTAGAATACATTATTGAGAGGTTGTGGAAGAGGAGAAGCCGTTTTCATAAACTCGTATTTTCTGCTTACATAAGGGGTGCCGGATTTGGCTGGCACCTATCTTAGATCATTTCCGTTTATAACTACGTAGTATATCTGCAGTCTGCAGAGAGGCAAAAGTGGCAAATAGATAACAATAGTCCAACAGAAAACGAATGCAGGATCCAGCATAACGACCTGAGCCTCTAATCATTCAGTAACCGAGAAACAGCAGATCCAGATGCCTGAGACATACCTCCACTGAAATAAGGAACTCAAAAATAAGTAAATAAAATGACTCGAGAGCAGGCCGAGGGAGAAGCAGGAATAGAGTCTGGAATTTTGGATCTGGAATGATGGAAAAAAGACAACTGCTGTCAAAAATAACTCACGAGTCCTACATGGGACACGAAAATGAGTTGCCGCAGGTCTCAGAAATAATGCCGAACAGCTTTCACCTCTCGTGCGCGTGCGGCGGACTCGCCGCCGACTCATGGATGTAATGAGTAGCAATATGTGTATGTTTCATCGTCAACTTCCCTCGAATGCGCTGGCCTAGAGAAGGAACTTTAACTAGAGTGGTGGTGTACTTGAGTGAGGGTTCATGAAAAACACAAGTGCGAAACACACTGAACCAGCATGAACGGGCATGAGAACTTGAGACGCGACTCGTGCGCGGGAAGCTTAAAACTGAAGGTAGGAGATCGACAAACATACATATTTTTCATTAACGTTCGGATGCTAGCTAGGGTCATGCCGAATCCCGGCATGAGTGCTGCCGCGTCCCTCCGGTGCATTCCTGCGAACTCATTCCTCGTCATCGCTTTCCTCTTCATCACTTTCCTCTTCATCCGACTCAGGCTCCGTGCCTTGAAATACGACGTTCGAGCGTGAGATAAGGCCAACTACAGGAAGTTAAAAAAACGTACGCATGCTTTCCAACATTTCAAGAATACTCTTCCGGGCAATCGCAGGGTCGGGTTTAACTATTGCAGTTGCCGTGAAATCAAGCGTCTCTGGACTCCCGCTTCCACAGACGTAGTGAACTTCTTCATTGATGAAGTATCCCCGAAACACAATTCCATCGAAGCGTTCTAGATTGGTGAGATTGCGGCCCCGCAAGCCATGGCACGTAATCGACTGGATTGGGGCTCCATAAGCGTAACATCGATAGTCGAGGAACTCTTCGAGCGCGCTGGCAAACTCCACCTCGTAGTAGTGTAATTCAAGGTGCCTGAGGGAGGGAAGCAAATGCCTGTCATGGTACCGCGAGGATAGTTGGTGGATGTATTCCAGAGTACCCATATCAGTCCGTAGGGAATGGGCGACTGCGAGAGAGGAGAGGAATTGAACGACATTATTTTCGTACACGAAGTCATTATCTGGGCCTTTGATATCGATGTCGAGCTTTGTTGCTTTAAGAAACATGGCGTGGGGTATAGAAAGTATACTTGTAAGTTCAGAAATCGAGTCCGAGCTGAAAAAATCCAGCCGGAACTGTGCAGGGCGCGTGTCTATGGCAAGCATAGAGTCATAAAGCTTGATATCGAGATTGTTCTCCTCAGCTGAGTGCCAAGGTGTGTTCGTCAAGAACGGGGACAGGACGCCCGTTATGAAATTCGCGTCCTCGATCGAGATGTCCCCACCGTAATCACGGACGTCAAACTCCAGTTGAAATCCAGGACATGGCCGCAAACTGATCAAAATCGTCAGTCCCACTTGCCATACCGTGTCGGTTGTGATGCGAACATGATGCAGATGAGGAAGAAAAACAATATTTGTTGGCGAGAAAATAGGAATATCGGGCAAGTCTTCGATTATGTGCACATGCAGGGTCTCGATCTTTGGCATGAAGGCGAGGGCATTCAGCAAAACCTCTCCGTTGGTTTCGCCGCATTCGAGGTGCACGACCTGCGAGAAGCAAGATTGCTCTACGGCGGGGAGTAATAGGTTGGCGCGCATGAAAAGTGTTCCAATTTGGGGGCTTGTCCTCCAAATGAAACCGCATGACATGTCCAGCTGTCGTCTCCTGTGACCGTTTCCTCGACCGCTTCAACTGCCCGACTCTTTCGTTTTCTGGAGTAAACCACTTCGAGGCTTCCACGCCAGACATCGAAGTATTCCAAGTAAGGTGCCGGGGTTTGAAGAATCTGACTGAAAACGCTCTGTCGATGGAGAGAAAGATACGAAAGGCATATCTGGACATATTTGATTCTGTACCAGTTGTCTCGAAGTAGGGATACGATAAAACGTTCCCACTTAGCTGATAGACGACGACTACTGCCTTTGATAGAGAGGACGGCGTCTCCTGTGCGTCGAATCACTTCGGTTCTCCAGTTTCCTCTCTTCTGGTTTAGCTCGTCCAGGTTGATAATCCTTGCCCACAACAAAGGTGACGAGATTATGAGCTGCCTCCATGATGTGCACACGTGGGACGCAATTCGAAGGGCCTTCAGTGGTTGGGACTCGGAGTAGATAGAATGGGGGAATGAGGCTAGCAAGGAGAAAATCTCCCAAAGTACGTCGGGATCAAGGACTGGTTTTGAAGATAATGGTGTTGATAAGGATGCTAGATCCATGACAAGGTGCACTAAGTTTTATAACGCGATAAGTGTTGAACGTTGGAGGTCAACGCGAGGGTGACGGTACTCTGACAGACTTCGACGGTACGCCGGTACGCCGGTTACGGCATCCGCCACCGTTTCCTAATCGGGATGCCGTGCATGTGCCGCCGCATCTGTTCTGTATAGACTCCGTTCCTGCGTGAAGGATTGTGCATTCAAGTTGGACAGTAGGGTGAATCCTGGTGATTCATTCGTGTAGAAACCACCGGTTCCGGACGTAGGGAGGGCACCTTTTTTAATAAATATTTTTCGGCACATTCTCCCCACAAATCAGCCATGGTGTTCGAACTTCGTTCGCCCACAAAAAGACAAACACAAAAAACTTGAGGCGAAAATTTTTAAGAACACGCCAGGGTAATGTCTCCATCCAATAGTCCATGTACAGTTAAATTATTTGGAAAATAAATAGACCTGAGAGAAATGTCAGAAACGCCATCAACCGAACAGTGAACACAAAACAAGTTCAACGGACTTACCTTGAAAAGGCCATCCATCCCCTACCACTCGTCTGCTTCTGTGAAATTGAGAATTTCTGGCCTTCCACTCCCGCAAACATAGTGAATCCTTTTACCATGGAAGTACCCCTCGACCAAGAGTCCATTAAAACGCTCTAGATTGGAGAGGTTGTTACCTGCCAAACCATAGATTGTGAGCGACTGAATCATGGCGCTTCCATTCAGCGTCTTGCGATGATCTAGGAAAAGCTCCAGAATGGTGGCAAACGGCATGTTACGTCCAGAAAGCTCGATATCCTTGAGCAGAGGGAAGAAAGGTGGCCCGAGGTGGCGCAGAGATAAGTTGTGGATATACGCCAGTGTGGGCACGTCAACGTGGAGGGACTCGACCTCAGAGAGAGATGAGGTGAACGCCATAATTATTTCGTCGTAGAGTCTATCCTCCGAGCTCTTGGTAAACAAGAGTTTCTTGGCAAGAAGGAGACCACTTTGAGGTAGACAAAGCATCCCTTGAAGAATAGGGAGAAGAGTACCTCTGCTTCCGAAACCGAAATGGAATTTGTTGGCGGTATCAATCGATAAACAGTCATCATAAATTGTGACATTCAGCAGGTTCACCTCCTTCACATCCTGCAAGATCCTTCCAAAGACGCGTTTTATTGCAACCGCATACGCGCTTGAGATTTCCTCCTGGGCCTCATCGACTCGGAACTCCAGTCGAAATCCTGGAAATGGGCGCAATCTATCCAAAGTTTCAATTGCCACTTTCCACGCCGCGAGGGTGCTGATGTGAACGTGCGACAAATGGGGGAGAAAAACCAGCTCTGCAGGCGTCGGTGTGGTAGTTGCATCCTGTGATCCACTGTCGTTCCCTACGATGCGCACCCGGAGGCTCTGCAGGTTGGGCATCAAGCGGAGAGTATTGAGTAGATCCCTTGCGCGTGGTTTTGCCGCGAAATCGAGGTGCAAGAGCTGCGAAACACAAGAGGCCGCAGGAGGAAGCAAAAGTGCGGGACTAGCAAAATGTGTTAATCTCGGAGCGCTTCCTCCAAAGGAGGCTGCACGGAATCTCTCGCCCCGATCTCCTACGACCAGCGACGGTTCGTCTTCATTTCCCGCTTCATCTTCGTCCTCCGAGTCGTAATGTTCGAAAAGATTGACACCCTGGACGACAAAGTGTTCCAGGGAGGGTGCCGGGGTTTGGAAGATTTTACTACGAATATTTGGCGAATGGAGAAAGGAGTTGGTAAGGCATATATGGAGATATTTGATTCTGTGCCAATTGCCTTGGATAAGGGATATGATAAAGCGTTCCGACTGAGCTGAAGGGTAACACCTGGCTCTGATGCACAGTTCCGCGTCTCCAGTTCGTCGAACTACTTCGGTTCTCCAGTTGTCCGTCTTCTGGTTTAGCTCTTCCATGTTAACGGCCCTTCCCCATAGCGCAGGCGATGAAAGGATAATTTGTCTCCATGATGTGCATACGTGGGAAGCTAAGCGAAGGGCCTTCAATGGCTTGTCTTGGTCGTACGAAGCCAACGAGTACAAAACTTCTCGAAATACGTCGTGGTTGGAAATGAGTTGGTGGTTGTTCATCGTGAGATGTAAAAGATGAGAGTTATGAACCCGGGGCCGCCATAATAGGCCCATTGGCAGCGTACAGCTCGTGCGGTTCGGCACATCTTCGCTGTTCATTGACTTGGTGAGCATACTCGGCGCCTGCGCGGAAATTTCAACCTGCAGGTCGCAGGCCAAAGCTTTGAACTTAGGAATCCGATTTTAAAATCTACGTTTCCTCTTTATTGAAGATAGTGATTATATTACATTATATATATAAAGAACAGTACCTATATCTCAGAAAATAGGATATTCCTGTGAGAGTCGCGTCAACTCTTCAATGGCCTCTTCTCTAAAAGTATCCGTCGTCAGAACAGGATCGCCTTCATCGTTGAAGGTGTACACGCCCAGCGAGCCTTCAGCACCTGAGTACTCGGGCCATGCTAGCATCCCTCCCGTCAATGCAGAATCTGCAGGAACATTGGGATCGTGATAATTAACAAAATATATGAGAGGATCGTCAAGAAAACCGGTGGCGTAGTCAGAGCCATGGAACTGAAAGGAGAATGGTATAATCAGCGTCACGTACGTGTGAAGATTTAGGTTTAAGCCAAGTTAAACGTACCGAGCCCATAATAGGGGTATCTTTCAATTTCGTACTCGCATAGCACCACAGCTTCTGTTCTCCTTTCTTCGCTAATTTTCGAACAAGATACCTTCTCGGTGACTGGAATATCGCGTCTCCCGCAAATGCCGCCGTACGCTTGAATTGAGGATATAGCTGGTTCGAGTCGCCGGTGCCAAACGGGGACCCCTCTGCCGGAGTTGAAGGATACAGCTCGAAGAGACGACCGAGGGAAGAGCGAGGTGCGTCAGGGAACCAGTACTTGTGCACCCAGTCCTCGAAGTGCCCGTCAGAGCTAAATGAGAAAATTCAGTAAATCTTAAAATCGTGTCTCTCTCCGATGAACTAACGTATGGTTTGTGTATTGCAACGCGAAGTTGGTGCCTTCGTCATCCATGTTGCCTAGGATCAAAGTTGTCAGAAACTTATAAGCATTCAATACAGCTATCACCTCACCCACCGATTACTAGAGGAACCTTGGAAATCTTCCCATCTCGCACAAGGTTAAAAGGAGAATCTTGTAGTATACTCCCATCGACATGAGGGGTCCATATGATCGCTCCTCCCTGTAGGGTAGCATGTAAGTCGTGTCCTAGACTGTTGAGCATAACGTGACTCGACTAACTCGATAGCTGAAGATATCAGGAGATTTATCCACAGCTCCCCGCAACGTGTCCAAAGGGACATTCCGCAGACACCCTAACGTGTCTGAAGAGTCTTCGCAGTCGGCGTCCTTGACCAGCTTGTCGTAATACACCTATGGTACCAGATGGTTGAATTTACCATGAGTGTCCTGGATTAGTATAATCGCACCTGTCCTCTTGACGTCGGCGAACTTGATAAGAATGAGCCGGACTGAGCAAACGCAGCCGCAAAGAGGCCGTCGTTGTTGCCTCCAAACGCAAGCATTTGGTATACGACAGAGACGCCGCCCGCTGAACCGCCGTTACTATAAGCAAGACATGTCAAGAGGGCATGAAGGCCATGATGTTGAGAGCTTGGAAAGAATAGCGACAGCGACGTACATAGTAACCCTTGAAGAATCCCCGCCAAAGGCATGAATATATCTATTTACCCATTTTAAGGCTTCACGCTCTGTGAGTCATATACAAAGAATGATTCACTGTCAGGATTCGAGTTCACGCAGGAAGATTCTATGACGTACGATCATAGATGGCGATATTTGACACACCATCTTCTAAAACCTCTTTCCCAGCAATGAAACCATACGCTGCAGACATTGCGACTTCAGCTACCAACATCGTCTAGATAGGAGCTTATCAAATACCGGAGAGGCTACATTATGCAGAGTCCAATTAGCCCACTGCGCAGGAAGACGAGATTGTGACTTCACTGACCGGTAGTTTATTGTTACCAGAATCATAGGTAGACCGAGTTCGATAGATCGCTTGACGCGACTACTAGCTGACCTGAGTTTATACTCAGTATCAAGGGCTAAGTAAACCGCGCAGTAAACGCAGTTCCGACGGTGTACGCACCAACTCGAAGAACCTATCTGAAAGCCGCCTGTTTCCTGTCATCGTAAAAAAAACTAATCTGCAGAAAAGAGAAACGCGCTTCATACCGCCATGAATTATCTGAGTGCGGTCAGCAGTGATTATAAGGAGGAAGTAGTAAAGGACCCACGAAGGCGACCGGCAAATTGTCACCTGGCTTTGTACCCTTTGGCACAATAACATTCAAGGACAAACCTGTTAATTAATACGATAAGAACGTCATATTTCGGAGCACCGACTCTAACCTACATTCTTCAGCCTGATTTTGCCGGGGTGGAGGGAGAGGTACGTGACTCGAAGTAGGGGACAAGGTTTGCTGAATACATGTCGGTCCAAATTCTTGAGCATAGACTCGACCCGTATACTTTTCGACGGGTACAGGCAACCGGAATCGTCTGCACGTACCCAAAAAAAACCGTCCGAATTCGGTCAGACACACCTTAAAACTCGAACTAGAAGTTTGAAGAAACGTACGGCGCTTGAGCATATATTAGACCCAAATATTCATCAACGTCTCCATCGCTTTTTCCAATCACAGTCGCCCCATCTAGATGCACAGTCGGAACGAGAAGAAGTCTCGAGTAAAGAGTCGATACAATCGCAGGAACAAGCGCGAATGCGAAGTTCCACATCTCAAGCTTTGCTGATGATGGTCCGTTGCGGCGGAAATGGGAGTGTGGGACGTCGGAAGCGACACTGACTCTAATTATAAGAAGCTAGCACCAGGCTATCCCGAAGAAGGCATTGCGGTCCCCGTCAGAGGAAGCTGTCGTTAACGAAACTGTGAGTCGTTAGCTTGGTTTAAATGCCCAACGTAGGGATAGAAAGTGAGATGATGACATCAAGCAAACAGATATGAGGTGATAAGGAATAAGGGAAGAGAGGGAAATTGCCGAACGAGACCAATCCGGTGGGCTACACAACCGGCGAGCTCCATGATTCAGTTTGCCAAGGCCACCAGCTCTCAGACTGAGAAGGTGCTGAAAACATTTAGAACATGGGTAATAGGGTAGCCCAGGGCAATAGTAGTAAAGTTATGACTGATTTCAAACAACGTCCTTTCTTTACTGACTACTTTGATCACCTAACCTACCACAAACCACTACCTTTGCGTTATTCTTTGCGTACACCTTCAGTCCAAATACGGTCGAGTCGTCTTCCTGAAGCTGGAATAAATAATCGTCTACCGTCAATCTAGGTAGCGAAGGAAGAGGAGGAGGAAGAGCCTGGGGAGGAGGAATGATAATCGGGTTGGCACTAGGAGCTACTATCATCGGCGAAAGCGGTTGCACATTTTGTGGCTGTATCACCTGCGTCGGACCCGGAGGGAAATTGGTACTAGAAAACGGTGGATCAGGCCCCGTCTCCGCCTGATCCAGTCGTGTCCTCTTTTGCGTGATCCGCGTCGTGGTCGATGTTTTGGTGGTGACGGTTATGGTATCACCCCCATTTATGGATCCTATCCCGACGCCTTCGTGGCGCGGAAAATCCTTAACATTCTGTGCCGCAGCACTCAATATCTTCTTATCTGCCTCCAAGCGGTCTCTGTTTTTCAGGATCGCTGAAGCCGGTGTAGGGAGAAGTGAAGGGCTGAAAAAGAATCAGGTCATAAGTTACTCAATTCTAAACAAAAGAAAGCGGCTTACTCTGGCTTATAGTCTGCCAAAACAAGGAAAACGAGTTATTTAGACATATGCCAGGAATAAGCAAATAAAGTAAGAACATACTCGCAGCAATAGATTGTCCTTTAGCCCGTTCCGTCAAGATTCTTGCCGCTTTACGTCTATTCCACCCATTTTTTAAACCGTTCTTGATGTAATCCTAGACCAACAAGGAGATTAAGTTGAAATACAAACATTTATTTATTTAGCGCCTCGCCTTATCGAAGCCAAATTTTGATTCAAGCCTGGGAAGTACGACGTAGTCCCCCTTTTCAAGCATGTCCAATTCGACACTGACGCTCCTGGCTAAGGCATCGGCGCAGGATGACTCCGTCACAATCTCTGTTTCCCCTTCCGGTCCTATCCTCGCCAGAACGAAGTCAAATCTCCACGAAGAGAAACCTCCTAGGTCTTCAAAGAAGCTAATGTCGTATGTGCTGAGAACCACAACAGCAGGAGAAGATACCGATAATGAAAAAGTGACTGTTTATTGAATAAAAAATCATGAGCAAAGAAGAGTAATAGGCAAATGCGAAAGTCATACAGGTCATATGGCCGAAAGAATAAGTTTCGAGTGTTTGCACAGGAAATGGCACGTGCAACCATAAAGATGACATGATCCAAGAGCTGTCGAATATAAGCGTCCGATGTACCTCTGTCCAAACGTCCAAAAAATCTTTGTCTAGAAGGAAATTTCCAA
Organism: Agrocybe pediades; assembly: GCA_013053245.1. Lineage (NCBI taxonomy): Eukaryota > Fungi > Basidiomycota > Agaricomycetes > Agaricales > Agrocybaceae > Agrocybe > Agrocybe pediades. Next base: position 211,613 of record JAACJL010000058.1, read on the forward strand.
TTAAGACGGGTTATCCATCCCAGAAGAATTTCCGAAACTCACATTCCATGACAAACTCTCCGCCGCCCCCTCCTAACGAGTATCCAATATCAGACAGACAAGCTAGCCATTCGGTAGTCCACTCCTTCGAGCCGTCCGACCATGGACCCTTCCATGTTCCACCAAAATGACCCCACGCGCTGCGCATCACAACAAAACGTTTCCCCTTGACCTCGACCGATCGAACGACAGAATACGAAAGCCCTCCAACAAGTCCTCCAATAGGCGGGTTAGTGGTCCCGGAACGTGTTCCGCTCAGAACACTGTAGCAGCAGGTAAACAATCGATCTCTGCTGGCACAAAGGAGCTCTTTAGTCCAAAAGGTGTCGGGGTCGAGGATATCCTGGCATGGATTTCAGCGAATGAACTTCGCAGATCAAATGATAAATATCATACCTGGCACAGAATGATACTCGATACACCGCTATTATTTCGTCAGACTGATTAATATCTCGGTCTGTATTGACTGGCAATCAAACAACGAACCCAGTGAGATCTTCGACGGCCTGGGCGGCTTTCCCGTACGTGATGGAAGCGTAGTCTCCGTGAAGTTTAGCATAAGCTTTCTCTACTAAAGGCATCCATGTTTCCCCGCTATTTCCTGGCGGCCTGGCAAACAAGAGGGCCTCCGGACTCCGTCGCGTGGCATCGAACGCGTCTTTCTTATTATCATAAAGTATCTTCTCGTCAGCAGAAAGTGATTCGTATTTCGGCAAGCGTATGAACAGAAGGCTGTTACGAAGTAAAGGTCTTCAGAGCCCCATCGTTGAAAGAGATTGAAACAGGATCTCACTCGTCAATGATCACGGAGACCCAGTAGCAGTCTCGGTGGAATATGAATCCATATATTCCGACCTCTTCATCCCGCTGAAATTAGAGATCATGAGTGGAAAAATAGTACTAAAGACACTTCGTGCTCACCGCAACGCATAGTCGGTCAACCAAGCCCTCGACGGCAGTCATAGCCGATAACGCAGAAATAAGATGTCCATCCGCAAGCTTTCCTTCAGCGATTTCTGCCGACTTTGACGTGCCACTATAAAACACTCTCGGCGACGGAAAGATGTCGGGAACCCGTTGTACATCTGGCACTTCATCGACAGCACGGTCTTGCAGGTTGTTTAGGCAGATATCCTTGTCGCTGTCGATGTCGAATTCTACATCTCTAAGGGCGGTTCACGTTTCAGTAGCAACACAAGGGGTTAGAAGGCATGCAATGCATACCTAAATTTGCGGTTCTTGGCGCGACATTGTCTCGCTATTCTTTCCACAGTCGCCTTGCACTCTGCATACGCAGCGTCCCGCTCAGCCACGATTGAGATACCACATAAGTGGCTTTGGGTATATGAAGTCAAGCTCAGCTCCTTCGAGGAGCTGTCTTGCTGCACGTCCGCTTTGGGTGCCAAAGGTACCGGTAATGTCGCTGGCGGCAGTATTGGCGAATGCCAATTCACACCATGCGCGTTGCTATGAGGTTCCTCTACTACCTGGGATATGTGAACAGAAGCGGGTACCTCCCATGGATGGGTTACATGTTGCTTCGTACTAGGTGCTGCTGGTGGCGGTCCAGGTGGTGGTGATGGCGGCGGTGGGTGCGAGAACTGGTATTGCGGATTATGAAAGGCTGGATAAGATGGTGGATATGGGACTTGGTATGGGTTTGGGTAGGGGACTTGGAAGTTGGGTGCATTTGCAGGATGGTGTGGGTCGTGGTGACGACCATGTCGAGAACGAGAGCGATGGTGATGAGAACTGCGACGGTGGCGATGATTTTTCCGCGTACGCGAACGTGATCGCGACCGGTCGGAGTCGGAGTCTGACTTCGGCATAGAGAAGAGTAAGTCGTGAATATCTGCCTGGGTGCGATGCCCGACGATGCGATTCTGCAAAGGAGTACACGGAGAGATAGAACAAAAGCAGAGTAGTGTGAGCGGAACGTGTTCAATGAGCCGACTTTGTCGGTCTAAGAGAATGAAATGCGACTGCCACCGCCAGATCAACTGAGGTCTATTCTTTGATGGGTCGCTTCCATTCTGACAGTGACATGCTACCGCGCCCAGCCCGACGAACGTCACGGAAATGACTGGGCGCCTAACCGCAGCACGGCGTCATGAGCGTTAAAAAATCCAGTCGAGCGTTGTTCCGTACGAAAGTCCCTGGTAACCCAAGAATAAATGCAGTAGCTTCGAGGCTGTGATTGAATGATGAATGATGATTGTCATTCTACGCTGGGTTTGTTGAATGTGACAGGTTGTAAACGTTTGAGTCTATGTAACTCAAGTCATGACTCTCATTTCCTGAGACTAAGCTTTCTTTGAGTCCACCATTGATTCGTCATTGGCGTATTTCGATACGGGAAAAAAGGCTACATATTTTACACAGGTGATGAGGTGGGTGTTCATGAAGTATGCTATGATAGGAATACATTGAAATTTGAAAGTTAGCCCGCAAGAAGTATTGTAAGAATAATAAAAAATGAAGCGAATAAGCTAGTTTATTACTCCCCAGATTTTTTCTGAGGATAAACCGAGCCAGCTTTGAGTCTTCCTACGATCATTGCAGGAACATCCTTATGAGTATACACTCGCAGCCCCAGTGTCACTGTATTAGGATCATCATGGTCGACCAAAATCTTTCCTTTCTCCGGCATTTTAGGAGTTGCAGAGTCCAGGGGAGGTACAGGTGGCGTCACGGGAGTTTCAACGGGGCTCTGGTCGTCTGTGTTGGCCCCTCGTAATTCCAGGGGCGTGCCTCCAGTGGGGATATCCGGAGCGGCAGGGGTGCAGGATCCATCTATGGATGTCGACGTTGGTGCATGACCTGGCGAAAGCGGGATAGAGTTTGGCTTCGCAGGAGTGGACTGAGGTGATACAGTAGATTCGGCCTTAGGCTTAACCATGGCCACTGGATCGCGGGGAATTACAACAGTATCGACCTTTGTGGTGGTGGTCGTGATAGTCCGGGTTATAGTTCCGTCAGCGGCAACGTCTTCCTTCACGGTCTTTAGTACTTCTGCGTCGGCTTTCTTCTTCTTTTCATATTCTTCAAGATCGTGCAGTATTAGAGTATCCAGCGCAGTAGGAAGGTATTTCGCGTTCGCTCTGGAAAAACGGGCATTAGATTATGAGAATCATACCATTCAACGGTCAAGGAAGCTCACTCGATGTCGAAATCTTGAAATGCAGGTCAGAATTAGGACGGGTTGCAAACCGTAGTTGGACGACTTACTAGATGCAATGGAACGGCTCTTCGCACGCTCAGTCATTATACGAGACAATTTGTTCACCTTCCATTCATCTATCTGCATTGGGAGCTAGAAAAAAAAGCGTGTTAGAGTAAGGCTGTGTTTGAAGTCATCTTTCAGTCAAAGATATAAATACCTCATTCAAAGCATATTCGCGGTCCAGTCGCACATATACGAGATACGTCCCAGCTTCCAACTCAGCTTCGAGGTGAACGCTCCGCATGAAAAAGCTGGAGTGCACAGAATGTGCTATAGGCTCTTTTTCCCCTTGCTTTACAAGGGCAAAATCCATCATCCACGAGACCTTTCCTGTAATATCGCCAAAGTACCGTCTATCGAGCTGGGAGAGGACGATGATAACTTTCGTTGACGCCGGCAGTGTGAATGAAACTGTCGATAAAGAAAGTTTAGTGCAAATTTTCAGGGCTCATGGAGACGACATACACGACACATACACGACACATGTCCATAGGACCAAGCAGTCGGAAGAGGAGGTGCCGTAACGGTGAGCCAGTGAGAGGACATCATCCACGATGGATCGAAGAGGATGACGCGGTCAATATGCGAGAACGCTTCCAGCCAGTCGGAATCTGAACGATATTAGAACATTCGTCAACCATTTTCGTACTTGGACGCAAAAAAAAAAGCTCACATTCCATAACGAATTGACCATCGTCACCAAATTGATGCCCCAGAGTAGGCAAAATGTCCACCCACTCCTTTGTCCATTCCTTTGAGCCATCTGACCAACGCCCTGTCCAGTCCGTTTTCCCCCAGGGATTTCTAACGATGACAAACTTCTTCCCTTTACACTCAACTGCGCGGAGGACGGAATAAGAGTGGTTCCCAGCTAATCCTTGGACGGATACCGGTCCCGTGTCAGTGAAACCCCTCCTTGAAGAGTCGAGCGCGTTGAAAGAACATCCAAATAAGCGATCTTGGTTGGCTCGTGCGAGCTCTTCGTCCCAAAACTTATCGGTGTCGAGGATATCCTATTTCATACCAGAATCAACATAATGTTGGTGGATAGGGGTTGCATTCACGTACTTTACTCAGCAGGACAGTTGATACTCCCCTTTACAAACCCGAATTCAATTCACCTGTTTGGAAATGGCAAACTGATACACTCACCCAGTCAAATCTTCTATTCCATCGCACTCCTTCCCCGATTGTATGCTGGCATAATTTCCATGAAGCTTCGCATAGGCCTTCTCAATCAAGGGGACCCATGTCTCCTCATCCGTGCCAGATTTAGCAAAATAAAGGGTCTTGCCGCCTTTCCTTGCAATTTTGTTGAACTTCTCCTTGTCGTGATGGTATAGTTCTTGCTCGGTTAGATTAAGTTCCTCAAACTTTGGTACCCTTGTGTAAAGGAGGCTGCGTGGACAGTCTGTTGTGAGAGCAGGTATTTACAATCAGATTGCGCACGCACTCATCGATTATGACTGTGACCCAAGCGTTGTCACGGAAGAAGATGAACCCATATACACCCACTTGTTCATCTCGCTGATAAGTTTTATGTTAGATTAGGTTCAATAGAAAGTACAAAGATAAACGTACGTGAACGCAAAGCTTCTCGATCAGCTTTGGAGCAGTGGAAACAGTGGCGAGTGCTGACAAGAACCAACAATCCGTAAGTTCGCCCTGCACAATGTTGTGTGAAGCTCTTTCGCCTTCAGATCCCCCAAAGAATAGTGGCTTCTCAAATATCTGTGTGACACGATGTACGTCTGCAGGCTTGAAAAGGAAAGCGTCTGGGTTGAATAGACCGTAGAGGCAGCTAAGCTTGTCATTCTCGACGTCGAACTCGATGTCACTGATGAAAGATTAGGTATTTAAATGACTCTAATGATAACTAGAAGCAAAGGTCGTACCGGAATTTCCTATTATGGGCGCGGCAGTCCTTCGCTATGCGGTCTACTTTGGCTTTACATGCCTCGATCGCCTTCTCGAGTTCCTTGGTAACAAGGATTCCTGCCTCTTTCTTGACGAAGGATACCGTTTCGGGTGTTGTAGGAGTTATTACCTCCACCGATATCGTCGTGGTAGGCATTGGCATGGAGGAGGGTGAAGCAGGGGGTTTGAGTCTTAAGGAGGCCAGAGTCGAGGTCAGGAGATTACTTATATATGTGGCTAGAGTTTACAACGCGCAACATAACAACAGCCGATCTTGTGGTGCTTGGGAAAATGGGAAAAGCATGGTGCGTCCACATATCCCTCTCCTAGGCTCGAATCCGGATTCCTTAGCGGCGCCGCTATGGGCGGCCACTGCTCGAACCCTTGGTCCATGGTTCCTCAGCGCAGAAAACCTAAGTTTAGAGGGTGCCTGCTTCGCAGAGAACGGGAACAGCTACGTGTGCGTCATGGATCGTCATTCTATCGTTCTTTCTGCGGACTTGGAAGCTTCGCTCGCTCGGTTGACGTATAAGACCGGCGATCCTAGTACCTCCTGAAAGCTGCTTTTGATGCAGATGACTTGCTGATGACTAGACGTGAGTAAGAAGTTTTGCTGAGGATGTCGCTCTGCACTTACGTACCCGCATTATACAGGGAATCATGTTACGGCTTGCCATTGTTCCCTTGCTCCTGCTTGAAGATTATTTTTGAATTTCGTGCCGGTTGTAACTCAAAATCCGACCGACAGGATGCGCAAACCTTCAGAATCTGCGGGTGGAGGTCGCAGCAATTCATATTACGGAGTTGATATTCTCGTTGATCCAGTCCAGACTCTAGTCGTTGGTGAACCAAACAAGGTAGGCTGGGCATTTTGCTGGAACTTGAAAGCTTCTCGAATCGGACTTGCGGACTTCTTGGATTTTGATTCTCCGACGTGCAGGTCTGAGTCACGTGCTCTTACTTTCGCCTTCTGCTTGAACTCTCAATGAATTCTTGCTCTTTTTCCCTCTGTTGCCTGTCAAGTGAACTATTGCTAGGATTATCGTTGTGTTTCTACCTACTGCCTGGAATCTCAAGCGGCGCTGCGTACTACTGGCTGAATATCTCAGTCAAAACGTGTTCCATCTCCAATCTTTGAGACTTTACCTGGTGGATTTACCTCCAGAGTACCCCACACGGAAAGCAGTTCCTTTCACAACTTGGGGGTGAATTAAGTTCCATGGGTAACCAGGCCCAGATTAATGCGCAGAATCGACCAGCCTGGTCATCTTTGTCTCCTTTATCTAGTCAGTCAGAATCCAGATGAGGTGGATTCTTTGATGGTCGCTTTCATGCTACCATAGGGCGCCTTGCCCGGCTAATGTCGCGGAATGACTGAGCGCTTATTTCGCCACGAGCGCCAAAAAGAGCTTTGTTCCGTACTATGCGAGTCCCCGATAACCCGAGAGCCGCAGTTTAAAAGCTAGACGCAACTTGACAACACCCATTTAAAAGAATCACTGATCTGCTCTTAAAGTCGTGCGATAGCTAAGGTAGAGCATGTTATAAATACATGAGATGGGTGTTCTTACAGTAAAAGTATGCTATGGGATAGAAGTACATTGAAATTGTCAGCCCGTGGAAGTAAAATAGTGAATGTCGCGGTAGAAGGTGGATTGAGTGATAAATTTATGGGTTCTAGGACCTCCCAGAGTTTCTTTGGGGATAAATCGAGCCAGCTTTCAGCCTTCCTATGATGGATGCAGGGACATCCTTGTGAGTATAAACTCGCAGGCCGAGTGTCACTGTATTGGGATCATCATGGTCGACCAGAACCTTTCCTTTCTCTGGCATTTGAGGGGCGGTGGCAGGTGGAGGAGGAGGAGGAGGAGGAGGAGGAGGAGGCGCCGGATTTCCTGGCACGGGAGCCTCATCTTCCGTGTTAACCCCTCGTAGTTCAAGAGGCGCTCCTCCTGCAGATGGGACATCCGGCGCAGCAGGGGTGCAGGATCCATGTACGGATGTCGACGGTGAGGCACAAAGGGGAAGAGAGATGTAATTGGGCTTCGCGGGGGTGGATTGAGGAGGCTTAACCATGGCCGTTGGGTCACTGGGAATTACGACAGTGTCAACTTTGGTTGTTGTCGTTGTGATAGTTCTGGTTATAGTTCCGTCAGCGGCCACCTCTTCCTTCACGGTCTTCAGAACTCCTTCTTCCTCCTTCTTCTGTTTCTCGTATTCTTCGAAATCGTGCAGTACCAAAGTCTCCAGTGCGGTAGGAAGATATTTCGCGTTAGCCCTAAAAGAATATTAGTCCAGGACCACGAATCACGATTTGGAACGTTCAATCAAGCTTACTCTATGTTGAAATCTTCAATTGCACGTCAGAATCGGGATGGTAAACCATGGATGGACGACTCACTAGATGCAATAGACCGGCTCTTCGCACGCTCAGTCATTATTCGCGACAATTTGCTCAACTGCCATTCGTCTACTTGCAGACGGTGCTAGAAAAAAAAGCCAATGTCAGAATAAGCCCATGATTAAAGACATCTTTCAGTGAAGGATGTAAGTACCTCAATCGAAGTGCATTCACGGTCAAGTCGAACATAAACGAGATAGGTGCCAGCTTCCAACTCAGCTTCAAGATGAACGCTCCGCATGTAAAAGCTGGAGTGAACGGAGTGTGCTATGGGCTCCTTTTCCCCTTGTTTCACGAGGGCGAAGTCCAACATCCAGGACGACTTTCCAGAAATGTCGCTAAAGTAGCGTTTGTCGAGTTGGGATAGGACGATAATGGATTTAGATGACGCAGGAAGTGTGAATGAGACTGTCAGATAAGAGAAGGTTTAGCGTGGATTGTGAGAACCTGGGAAGGGGACACGTACACGATACGTCTCCGTAGGACCAAGCAGCGGGAAGTGAAGGAGTCGTGACGCTTAGCCAGTGCGAGGACATCATCCATGACGGATCAAAGAGGAAGGTGCGGTCAATATGAGAGAACGCCTCCAGCCAGTCGGAATCTGCACAACGTAAGGTCATCCATCAATATCACCCCAATCGGAAATGTATCCAAAAGCTTACATTCCATGACGAACTGGCCGTCGTCCCCAAATTGGTGACCGAGAGTAGGCAAGATTTCTAGCCATTCCTTCGTCCACTCTTTCGACCCATCAGACCACCGACCTGTCCACTCCGCTTTCCCCCACGGGTTCCTAACGATGACAAACTTCTTCCCTTTGCACTCAACAGCGCGTAGGACAGAGTAAGAGTGCCCCCCGACCAAGCCTTGGACGAACACGGGCACCTCTGAGTAACCTTTTCTTGACGAATTGAGCGTATTGAAGGAACATCCGAAGACGCGGTCTTTGTTAGCTCGTCCGAGCTCATCGCTCCAGAACTTGTCGGTGTCGAGTATATCCTGTCACACGCAAAATCAGCACACTAGCTCGATGTACGAAGGTTATGACATTCACGTACTTTGCTGAGCAAGATGGTGGAGACACCCCTTCATAAAGTCGAGTTGAGTTTAACATTTTGAGTAGCGAGCAGTGATACTCACCCCGTTAAATCCTCCATACCATCGCACTCCTTCCCTAATTGTATACTAGCATAATTTCCATGGAGCTTCGCATACGCCTTCTCAATCAGTGGGACCCATGTCTCCTCTTCCGCGCCCGATTTTGCGAAGTAAAGGGTCTTGCTACCTTTTCTTGCAGCTTTGTTGAACTTCTCCTTGTCGAAATGGTATAATTCTTGCTCCGTTGCCTTTAGTTCTTCATATTTCGGCACCCTTGTGTAGAGGAGGCTGCACGGCCAGTCGATTGTCAGAGCAGGAATTTAAAATGAAACTGCGTACGTACTCGTCAATTATGACGGTAACCCAGGCGTTGTCGTGGAAGAAGATGAAGCCATACACGCCGACTTGCTCGTCACGCTGGTACCCCGATGTCAGATAATTATAAGGTCAATATAAAACTACGAATATGAACGCACGTGAACGCAGAGCTTCTCAATTAGCTTGGGGGCAGTAGCGACAGTCGCAAGGGCTGATAGAAACCAGCAATCGTTGAGGTCGCCCTGGACAATGTTGCTTGAAGCGCTCTCTCCTCCAGATCCCGCAAAGAATTGTGGCTTCTCAAAGATTTGTGTGACACGATGCACATCTGCAGGTAAAGGAAATGCATCTGAGTTGAATAAGCCATAAAGACAGTTATATTGGTCGTTCTCAATGTCGAATTCGATATCACTGATGAAAGATTAGAGGCCTCTATTATAACTAGAAGTAACGGATGTCCTTACCGAAATTTCCTATTTTTGGCGCGGCAGTCCTTCGCTATGCGGTCTACTTTAGTTCTACATGTTTCGATCGCCTTCTCGAGTTCCTTCGTAACTAGAATCCCTGCCTCTTTCTTGACGAAGGATACTGTTTCCGGCGCCTTGGGAGTTACTGTTTCTACCGATATCGTTGTGGTGGACGTTGACATGGAGGAAGGTATTGAAGCTGGGGTATTGTCAATGTCAGGAGATATCGCTTATATATACCAAAGTCACTTTCCACCCGCAGCGTAACAACTGCCGATCCTGGGCGCTTGGAGAAAACGAGGCATCCAGATATCCTTCTCCTAGGCTTGAGGTCCGGAATCGTCAGCGGCGCCGCTATGGGCGGCCACTGGTCGGACCCTCGGTCGAAGATTACCTCAGCGTAGAAAGACTAAATTTAGAGGTGCCTCCTACGCCGAGAACGGGATCAGCTATTGTGTGAGTCATGGATCGTCATTTGCAGCTGTCCTTCCTTGTGGCATCGAGGCTTCGCTCGGTTGACGTATGAGACCGGCGATCCTAGTACCTCTGAAAGTTGCTTCCAATGACTAGACGTGAGTAAGAAAGTTCTGCTTCAGACTTCATTCTGTACTTACACCGCAGTGTACGGGGAATTATATTACGGCTTGCCAATGCGCAGTTGCTCTGCTTTGAAGATTATTTTCGAACTTCGTGCCGGTTGTGACTCGTAATCCGAGCGATAGGACGCGCAAAGTTGCAGAACTTTGCATCACGGAGGTCAAGATGAGCAAATAATGATATCCTCGTTGACGCAATCGAGACTCCAGTCACTAGTGGACCAACCAAGGTAGGGGTGGACTTTGGCATTTTGCTAGAACAAGAAAGCTTGAAAGAATTTCAAAACTTCGTGAATCGGACTTGCAGACTTCTTTAATTTTGATTCTCCGACGGAAAGGTCCAACGTCACGTGCCTCGCATCTCGCCTTTTGTTTTCCTTTGTGTCTTTTTGCTTCAGTTTCTCCACCTTTTATTTGTCAAAGTGGGCATTCCTGAACTCCCCTTGTATTCTCCACCAACCGTATGGCTTTGCCCGCGGCACTTCGTACTACGAACTGCATGCCTCGTTCAAAATGTGTTACAATCTCCATTTCTTTGCGACTTTGCCTGTTGGATTTGCTTTCGGACCACTCCACGGGGAAAGCGGTTTCTTCTACAACTTGGCAGTGAACTGAATTTTATGGGTAACCGCCAGGCCCGGATGCATGCGCGGAATTGGCCAGCCTGGTCGTCTTCGTCTCCTTTATCTAGTCAGCACTAGGAGAATTCTTCTTGCCAACCCCCCCTGTTTGCAAAACGTGCCCAGACGACCCCTTCCGCTTTTTATCTCACTTGAAGCTTGGCTTTATTCTGAAATACGAGATGTCGGTGGATATCGCTATTCTCCTGGAGATGGACCATTTGCATTCGAACATTGGGTCGTCACCTACACGGACTTCGTATTCTAGCCCTCTTAACGCGTCCAGTCGGCCGTTTGTTCCAGTGGGTTCTTCACCTGGGCATATGGTGGCATCCAGCGTCATGCGCGCTGAAGAGAGGAATCCACAAACACCCGTGGCTGCAACCCGTATGCGTCTGACGGGCAGCGTAGCCGGACCTGGCCAGTATCGTACGCCTCAAAACTTGGGCGTGGACTCCCACCACCCACTCAGCCGCGGAACTATGAAGTTCTCTTTATCCCCAAGACAAGGCCCCGCCATTACTGTGACTTCAGTCAACGTTTCAATGCCGCCTCCACCGATTGTACATAGCGCGTCATTCTCGTTTCCTCGTGCATCTACTGTTTCGGTCGTTCATGAAGCTGAATTAGATGGAGTTGCGGGTCTGTCTCCAGCTGGCTTTAACGATGATCTGCACTGGCAGATGTATCTTACTGCTTCCCTATCGAACCCTCTGAATACCCTGAACTTCGAAGAGGATCAGCCTTCCCATCTTGAGCTGCAATATCCAACTACTCTCGATGGGTCTAGTTCTCTCGCCGCACCTTCTAGAGAACCTTTTGGTGCGTAAACCTCCTTCCTCCATTTCTTTCACTTTCTCAAATGTTGTGCGTAACAGACGTTTTCGGCTCGTCTCCCTATATGACCAAAATGGCTTCTTCGTGAGTAACCACATTTCTTCAAACTGCACCCAATTGCTAACAACCCTGGGAGAAGGCGCAAGCTGGATGTCAATAGGCGAGAATGTAACCAGTCCTCAACGAACGACCAGACTCTCCCAATCCCGAACGGAACTTATGCCGCACTGATGGAGCTTACACCACCTACATTCGAGTTTGGGTCAGCTCGGTTCTCGTCCTTGGAAGCCTCTGTGCCTCGACAAAATCCCTCGCCTCTATCTTCCGTTCCTTCCCCTCTCTCCCGTGGACGATCTCCCACCATTTCGAGAAGGGGTTTATCGGGTTGGGAGAACGATGCAAATCATGCCAACGCAATTCAAGTAGCCTCTGTCCTGCAAGGTCCTCATAACGGAAGAAAGCGTCGGCGCTCCACGCCCACTTCCCCCATCGCCCCTCGTAGAGCGTACAAAACGTCTTCTGTTATTGCTTCTCGTTTGAAAGTGGACGCTAGGGATGACTGTGCCGCCACCACTGCTTCCCCATTGGCGTTTTCTTTATCCGATATCTTCGCTTCTACTAAGAAAAAGGACTGTCAGCCACCATTCAAGCAGAGCGATCTTGGGTTCGACTCGGACAACGAAAATGGCGGGCTTCCTTCCGAAGACGATGCAGATTCGGATGACTACCACCCTTCTCGCTCTGTTTCTCCTGTTCTGCCATTTTCCAGGCCGAGTTCTCTCGCAGCCCAATCCTCTTTGAAGCGCGTCCATGACTCTACTCGTGGAGACAGCTTCGATGAGATGAACCGCCTCGTGCCGAAGAAGAAGACGAGGAGAGGGAAGGGGAAAGCAAAAGGCAGCGCAGCGCTTGCTTTGGCTGTCGTCACCCAGCTCGGGGCGAAGTCCAGGTCTCTCTCACTTGGCGTCGAGGATGGCGACGATGAGGATAATCAAGAGCTCGACGCACTAGCTCTATACCGTCAAGGCAAGACCGGGATCAGGAAGCGGAAGAATCATCCTATTCCTTTACCAGTGCCTGTCCCCAACTTGAATAAGAAGAGCAGGGGCCGGAAGGTTCCTTACGTCGCGGATGTGGACTCGGCCAATTCTTTATCTCTATCCAGGTCCCAGAGCGTCGCTAGTGCTTCTTCGAATTATCTGAGAATCAAGGATGAGTTTTCGGAGGATCCGAAGGCCGAGCTGGATATGAGTGCAGCGGAGGACCTGGTCCCGAAGAGTAAGCGTCCGAGGAGGAAGAACGGGAGCTCGAGCTCACAGAAGAATGCTGATGAGCTTAGCGGTGCGAGGTCGTACGTGTGCGTCGTACCTGGCTGTGGGAAGTGTTTCGTGAGGGGAGAGCATCTGAAAAGACATGTTAGGAGTATACATACGCATGATAAACGTGAGTCATTGACCGTGATGTCGTTGTCTTGCGTTTCCGTTGACTTCATGCTTGTAGCCCATCCGTGTCCGTATGATGGGTGTGATAAGTCTTTCAGCCGTCGTGATAATTTAGGCCAGCATGTTCGGATTCACCTTCAGCCTTAGATTTTATTGTATTTTATTTGCCACGGTTCTACTTTGTTATTTTTCGGGGAAACTACCTTTTTGTAACTTCTATTATTTATTCGGATTCCTTCTCTCTAATATAGTCATCACTACACCCCTCACCCTATGATGAGCGGGCATGCAAGATGCTTCCCTTTCAGTTCAAAACTTGACAAGAACGATAATGCATTTAGAAGAGTTGGGGTACGTTACGAGTTCGGTTTCTGCACAGTATTCTCACCGATTTATTTTGGGAATTGCAGACGTACGAAAATATCCTAATATCCGACAGCTTCAGTAGCGAATACGAGATGTTTCAACGCAAGCATTTACTGCTCCGCCAGTTCAGACCGCGAACGCCTAAGTTTCGACACGAAGTAAAGTCTTTCAAGTCAAATTGACAACTTCCAGGCCCTTCGCTTGACCTTCCGCACGAGCGAGTGCTCGTACCTGCTCGTACCTGCTCGTACCTTTTGGAAATGGACAACGATGTATTGGCGCCGCATGCGTCAATGAGCCTTCTCACATCTCGAACCTACAATATACACCGCATGGTGCCATACTACAGCTGGAACGCAGGCGGGACAACAGCATTGCCTCGTAGGTGCCCAGGAGTTAACGTAAATGGGAGCTCAATAAACAATAATGTCCCCGAGTGTAATGGCGTCCTCCACGTCCGACAAGTATTTAGCATGTAGCACATCCGGAAGAGAGAGAAATTCGCCTACCGCGGTCCCTGATCAATATTAGCCGCTGTCTCTGGGGTAAGTGGTATGTAGAGAGTGGATGCAGCAGGATGCAGCTGCAGGTTGTTGTAGGTGGTAACTATGACTCGCATACGAGCGATACCGACTCCTGAGTACGAGTGATGGCCACTTTTCTCTCATGCGGTTGATTGCTTCAATTTCCATTGACCCACATGATGTTTTTGACAAACATCTTGACAGGATTGTCTATGATTTTCGCAGGACTTTTCTTAGCACCATACCGTGACGCCCATGGACCAATCTGCTCTCCTCCTATAAAAGAGGCCATGAAAGTATGTAACATATCCCAGAAGTTTTTAACTATCTCTCTTAACAGCCTACTACTTTCTACAGCATACTGCTCGTCATGAAGTTATCTATCTCTGCGATGACCTTGTCTTCTCTCGTTGCGGCGGTGTCTTCGACTGCCATCGTCCACGAGGCTCGGTCCGCATCGACCCTCGTAGCTGGCTTGTAAGTAGTAAACGTTACACACTGTGCCGGAATGAATTGTGTTTACTGATTCCCGACTGTCTGCAGCGCTACATTCTTCAATGTCGAGACCGGAGCCCCCGGCGCTTGTGGAACCTTGGCTCAGAACTCTGACCACGTCGTCGCTCTAAGTGCATATTATGTTTCATCAACACTAACTGAAGCCACAGCTGACCATTTCCAACTACCTACCAGGCTCTAGCCGCTTCTCCACCTCCCTCTGCGGACAAACCGTGCAAATCACGAACGTCGATAACGGCGCGGTACGTTCAGCGCTTAGTACACTGTCTATTAAACAAGTCATTGATCGTAACTAAAGGTCGTCAATGCCACCGTAAACACCATCTGCCCACCATGCGACGCCAACTCGGTGGATCTTTCTACAGGCGCTTTCAGCGTTCTCGCTCCTCTTTCTGAAGGAAGGATAGCAGGTGCCAATTACTTACTATAGTATGCATCTACCGTGTTTTGCTGACCGATCACATCGTACCACTTTAGTCACTTGGGAGGTCCTCTAGATGCATGGCACAGTCCGGGAAATGTATAGAAGGGTAAGTCGTTGGCGTTCGTGCTATTACTGTTCCGAGTAGTTGCACGTCCTTCCTAGCGTGCTAACGCCCTCATTGCCATCAATAAAAACGTTCTTTATTTAACAACACGGAATTGAAAGAAGTGTAAGAAATAAAATTTCCGTCCTGTATCTAGTCACCTAAGGTACTACTTACGCATTACTCCACTCACAATTCCCGCGAGGCGACGGCGATAAGAGCCGGATTTAGTTATTTCTTCCTTTTCGGGACGACGCTAAGCGTTGTTTTAAAAAATGTTTTATAGGTTTAGGTCGTTTTCTCAATATCTTATACTGCATCTCGATAGTATTAGAATGCAAGGAAACCTACGATCCATCTAGCTATCGGCGTGCAAGGTAAGTATATCGAAGCTTAGAACCGAGTCCGTAATTCCATCCAACTTTTTCCATCATTATGTATTATTCAAGTGACTCGTACCAAGCGGACGACAGATGAATAAGGTCGCGGTGACTTGCGGTTGGTGATGGATGAGTGTTCGTGGTGGTTGGGAGTCAAGAGGTTGTCCAAGCTCAACATGCATGGAGAGCATTGTTGAAGACGGCTAACATGCAAGGTTCGAATCCGTCTTGTTCTTTCGTCGGTCCGCAAGAAAGCGCATATTTTTTTTTCGTCATTTATGCTTCACATTTTGGAAGTGCGGGCGGTACAAATACATCTAACCAAATAAAACGATACTGCTCCCCATCCACTTCATCCACAACACATCCCGACGGAGTGTGGTGATCTCTAACTCTTTCTTTTGCTACAATGATTTCGTGTAAGTAATGTCATATGTCCCATCTGACACCAGCAAGTAACGAATTTTATCTCGGGTACTCACCAGCTCCTCGCCTGTACCTTTTAACGCCATAATCTCTGCCGACAGCCTCTCCGTTACTTCGCGGCAATGCGTACAGGTCGACTGAACTACGTTAAACGTGCCTCCCATAATAACAGCATGGGATCTATAGAACATGCATAGAGGCTGAAATGCGTGGGCGACGCAATGGGAAGGAAACATGAGCCACTTTGCAGTATACGGTGTTGATGGGGATCACTTGCCTCGCGAGAGGACGAGCAGTTCCCAAGTGGGACTTGTTCATCCGCATCTTTCCGTTCTTCAAAAGATCCCCTGCAGAATTATAACCTAAGCTACGTCAAGAGGGAGAGACAATCAACTTAAGGGGCTTACGACGTGTATTCTCTCAACGCATTTCTCAACGTCCATGCCACCATCTTCCTCTGTTGTATACGGCAAGAAATTAGCATATCGTGGGCACGACGCAGTGTCCGATGTCTATGTCCGTCAGTACCTGTGAGTCTATCCCTTCAAAATCCGTCTCCGAGGTCATGTTTTCCATCAACTCCAATAACTGCTCAGCATTGCGTATAGATTGCTCTAATGTGTGGCTTTGGTGCAAGCTCGGGTGAGGTGCCGTTGAGGCTTGGACTTCCTCCGTGTCGGGTGGCCGATATCGAGCCTTCCGCCCAGCCATGGCAAGCAATGGGCGGAGAGAGGATGTTACACAGTTCGCACAGTCCGATGAGGGGTGGATTTCAAAGAGATAGTAAGTGTAAAACGGAGGCTTTATAAAGTTCAATGTGTCTATATATAACGACTATCCTTCGATAGGCCTACCTGTGTATAATTAGACGCTCTACCCTAGACCCGGAGAAGCACTGCCCTAGACAGAGCAAAGCATTGCCCTAGACAGAGCGAATCAGCGCTCTAGACATAGCAAAGCACTATCCTAGGCAGAGCAAAAGCACTATTCTAGGGCAGCGGTACGTGTATAAAGAAATCCAATTCGATTCGATTTGCGTTCTACTTCCGATCTACTTCATGATCACCGACTCCCCGAAATACTGACACATGCAGACCCGAAATTAAGACGATAATAATATGGCATTGATTTGGAACGGGTTAACACTGTAATCGATTTGGCTATTGCATGAATTGATAGAGTTGGGAACAGGACAGGAAGAGCAAGAAACATGGATGGGTAAGCTTAAGAAAGCGGGGGGAGACGATGAGTGGTGAGATTGGAGGATTGTGGATGGAGGATTGTGATTGTGTGGGGGGTTCATGTCAGACGGTAGAGGGAAGAGGGTCGATGATTCAGGGTAGTCCAGAAAGGGCGAAGAGAAGGCCGAAGGTGAATTGAAGGGGATCAAGAGATAACTCAGAACGTCGATCCTTCAGGTGGTTGGGGGAGCTTGCGGTTGTTGAACGAGGCCATCTCCCTAACACGTCGAATCAAGCAAGTCAGTATTCAATTCAAACGCCAAAAACCAAAACCACTCACTTCCTTATCTCAACCAACACATTCTCAATGCTCAAATGCCTCCCCCAATTCGCCAGCACCGCAAGCTTGGAAGGGTCAACCGTCCCATTCGTCTGGTTCACGAAGGGGAGGTTGACGCGGGAGATGAACTGCACGTCCGGGCGCTCGTCGGGGTAGTTGGGCCCGCAGGTGATTTTGAGGGAGTAGATCCGGTTTTCGTGCACCGTCTGTGTTGGGTGGGTGGGTAGATGGGTAAGGTTAATAAGGAGGATGAAGATGAGGAAAGGGATAGAAGGGAGGACGTAATGGAGGACGTACGTGCCCCGGACCGATGATGGTGCCGTTCCAGTTGCTCATGAGGATGTCATCGCCGTCTTCGAGACCGTAGGAGCAGGACCCGTCGCCGATTCCTTTCTCGCCCTTTTCGAGCTCTTCGAGGAGGCGGAAGTTGCGTGGGACTGGGTGTGCGTGTTTCGTTCATTTGTGAAGGTTGGGATGGTGGGCAGGAATGGAAACGGGAGGAAGAAGGGAAGGTTAGCGGTTTCGTTTCTCTGAGCTTGGTGGGTGGGTGGGAGGCGTACCTTTAGCCATTGTTGATCTTAGGTCGAGTTGGCGTAAGCTGCGTACGACGACGAGGATGTGCAGGAGGAGGAGGGAGAGAGGATGGATGTGGAGATACACCGAATCGCGATAAGATTAAACCCTACGAGTACCGTTGTAAGTGGGAAGAGTGAGCGTAACAGTGACCATGACGGCTTAGTCAGTCACACAGCACCCGGGACCCCTAAGCTCGGCCAGAATCACCGTCATCACATCCATCCAAATCATCTGCATCACTATCGCAGCAGCAGAAACAGCGCAGCGCAGCGAGCAGTCCTTCCTTTCATCCTCCTTCTTCTTTGACGACTTCTTTATTTCTCCTACCTATCTGAGTTGAATTGAAGGAGAGTTGTGGCAACGAAGACGAACAGAACCAGAAACAACAACAACAACAACAACTTGCAAGAAACACGTACAGCGATAATAACGAATATCACCAAGCATGTTCGGCGGGAGCACGTCGACAGAGTACGAGGATATCGTCAGTGCGTAGCCTTCTTTTCTCCCGGTTTCTAGTTCCCATTTGACGAGGTTGCTTTCCCATTCGCATTATTCTCTCATCCCCGGTGTCGCTATCCTTCCTTCCCGCCTCCACCTTTATCAACGACATACAGATAAGACGACAGACGAGAACCTAACAAGCGAGAACTGGGAGTTGATCCTAAACCTATGTGATAAAGTGCAAGACGAGGGACAAACAGGGTGCGTTGTTACCTCCCTTTCTCTGCACCAATAGCCACATATAACAATGCTAACTACCCACCCCCGTCCACAGGGCACACTCCGCCATCGCTGCCATCCTGAAGCGTCTCACACACCGGAACCCAAACGTCCAGCTCTACGCGCTCTCGCTGACTGAAGCACTCGGGAAGAACCTCGGCATCGAGATCCATCGCGAGCTTGCCTCCAGGGCTTTTACCCAAGGGATAGAGAGGTTGATTATTGATCGGGTAAGTTTGGGCTTGGGTTTGGCTTCCAACTCTGGGATTGAAATTGGCATTGATATACTGACATTGTCGTGGATGAATTATAGAACACACATGAAAAAGTGCGCCGTCGCGCTTTAGGGCTCGTAGCAGCATGGACCGCCGAGTTCGAGAACGACACGTCCTTAGGGATAATGGAAGATTGTTATAACAGTTTGAAAGCCAAGAGTGCGTTTGCTTCCTTGCTTGCTTCTGTCGTTCTACCCTGCCAACTAAATAACTATAACTGACCTATCCCATCAACACAGATTATAAATTCGAACTACCCAGCGAACCACCACCTCCAACCGTAGACGACGAGATCCGACGGAAGGAAGAGGAGGAACTACAAAGGGTGCTCGAGATGTCCATGCAGGACCGCGGTGGTTGGAGCGCGTACAGTCTCGCTGGCGGCTCTTCTTCTTCTTCTTCCGGGGCCGCTGCAGCTGGAGGTGCTTCTTCTTCCTCTGCGGGTGCTGGGGCAGGGGCAGCGAGCTCCCGAGCAGGAGGGGCAGCAGCAGGGGCAGGAGGAGCGAGCAGTGCATTTGCACAGCCGAAATACCAAGCGGGTGGGTACGTCCCCGCGCGCACGCCCTCGCCCAGCGTAGTCGCTGCGCAGCAGAGAAGGCAGCAAGTCGAGTACGAACAGGCGCAGGCTGCTGCTGCTGCGCAGCAAAGGAATAATACACCTGCTTATACCGCCTCTTCATCCACGCCCGCTGCCTCCACATCCACCACAGCTCCTGCCGCATCCACCACCACCACCACCACCACCACAACGAGCACATCAAGCACCATGGCTCCAGGCGCCATCGTCACCCGCGTGCGCGCCTTACACACCTTCGAACCCACCGAACCGGGCGAACTCGCCTTCGAAGCAGGGGACATCATCAAAGTCGTCGATAGGGGATACAAAGACTGGTGGCGGGGGCAACTCAAAGGGCGCACGGGGATCTTCCCCGTTAACTACGTCGAACCCCTGCCGGAACCCACACCCGAAGAGTTGGCGGCGGAGGCACAGCAGGAGGCGGCGGTGTTCGCGCAGGCGGTTAATATTGAGAGGTTACTTAATATGCTTAGGGGGATGGACCCGCAGAAGGAGAGTTTGGCGGATAATGAGGAGGTGCAGGAGTTGTATAGACAGAGTATGGCGCTTAGGCCGAAGATTGTGAAGTTGATTGATAGGTATAGTCAGAAGAGGGGTGAGTGGTTTGGGCTTTTTATGTTTAGTTTTTTCTTTTCTTTTTTTTTTTCTGGATTTTTTGGGTCTTGATTTTTTGGGAGTTTTGGATTTGGGTTTTGCGTGTTTTGATGTTGTAACTCGATGTCATCGGGACGTCGCACTAGGGCGATGGCCAGTGGTGGTGGTGGTGTTT
This sequence comes from Agrocybe pediades, assembly GCA_013053245.1. Classification (NCBI taxonomy): domain Eukaryota; kingdom Fungi; phylum Basidiomycota; class Agaricomycetes; order Agaricales; family Agrocybaceae; genus Agrocybe; species Agrocybe pediades. The sequence goes on from JAACJL010000058.1 coordinate 231,751, forward strand.
CTGCCCGTTCGAGGTGTTGATTCGTTTTTTGTGTTTGCCTGTTTTGGAATCCGTCCTTCCTTTTTCTGTTTTTCTTCTCCGTGTTTGTGTTCTGCTTCTTTTCTTATGCTTCGTTTCCTTTTCTGCTTCGTTTGTTGTTTCTTTGACGTTTCTTTTTGATGGTTCTATCTTTTCATTTTCATTTTATTTCGATTTGCGTTCTTCCTTCGATTTGCTTCATATCTCGTTTATATGCGTGTTCTGACCAAATTCTATGATACAGCTGATCTGGTGTCGATGAACGAGACCTTTGTCCGTGCTCGGACTATATTCGATAGGATGATGGAAGAGAGTCTGGCGAGGCATACGGGGGGTAAGTGCATCTTCCATCGTTTTACTGGGCTTTGTTTGACGCATTTTTATATATTTTATCTGTGCAGTATACGACCAACAACCGCCATACCGACCTGGACCCATTCAAACTCCCTATGGGCCACCACCGCAGCAGCAGAGGTACGGGCCTGGGCCTGGACCAGTCGGGTACGGGACGCCAGTGCAGACGCCTGGTGTGTATGGCATGCCGCCACCAGATGCGGCGCGCGTTGCGAGCCCGTATCAGCCTCAGCCTCAGCCTCAGGTGCAGGTGCAGGTCCCGCCGTATGCGGTTGACCCGGCTGCATACGGCGTTCCACAGCAGCAGCAGCAGCAGCAGCAAGTGCAAGCGGGGTATGGCGTGGTCCCGCAGGGAGGATATGCGGGTCAACAGCCTGGTGTGCCGTATTCGCAGCAAGGGCCAGTGCCGTATCCCGTTGCTGCTGGTCCTGGTCCAGGTGTGGGGACGCCTGGAGTGGGACAGGGTCAGCAGCCCCAAGCTCAGCAGCAGCAACAAGGGTATCAGCAGCAGCAGCCACAACAGCAACAGCAAGCGTATCAACAGCAGCCGGGTGCTGCTGCGTCTCCTCAGCCGCAGAGTGTGGTTCCTCAGGCGTATGTGCAGGCTCAGCAGCAGCAACCGGTTCAGCATGTACAGCAGCAAGCGCAGTCGCCGCCGCCTCAGCAGCAGCATCAGCAAGCTCAGGTTCAGCCTGTTTCTCAACAACCTCAAGCCCAAGCACAACCTCAAACACTGGCCCACACGCAACCACAACAACAACAGCAGCAGCAGCAGCAAACTCAACCAGCCACCCAACCAGCCACCCAACCTCAACCTCAACCTCAAGCCCAACCTACTCAACAACCTACTCAACCCATCTCAGGCCCACCTCCGTACGCCTACGACCCCTCGTACACGTATGCAGACCCCAACGTGCAGGCGTGGGCGCAGTATTATGCGCAGGGTGGGTTGGACAAGACGGGGGCGGTGTATTTCGTTGAGGTGCCGGGTGTTACGGGGCCTTCCGTTTCCGTTTCTGCTGCTGGTGTGAGTACGAATGCTGGTGCTGGTGCTGGTGCTGGAGAAGGTGCTGTTGTAGGGGCACAACGAGAAGGACAGGGACAGGGACAGTTGGAGAGGCAGGGGAGTTATACGGCCCAGCAGCAGCAGGAGCAGCAGCAGGTTCAACAACCTCAGGAGGTTCAACCGCAACCGCAACCGCAACCACAAGCGCTGCCTCAGGTGCAGGGAGGAGTGCATAACGGACCGAGGTATCAGTTGACAGATCAGCCTGCCTCGCCTCAAGCCCAGCAGCAGCAGCAGTTCGCGTCTGCTTCTGCTCCTGTTGCTAGTAGCCCGTCTGTGTACGCGTACGAGGGTGTGCCAGTACAAGGGCAGGCTCAGGCGCCTGTGAGCCCTGGAGGAAGTGGCCAGCCGGCGCCTGTGCAGAGTCAGAGTCAGAGTCCGGTGCAGAGCGGGTCGACGCCTGCGTGGGTTCTCCCGAAGAAGACGCCCGTGCAGCCTGGACCAGGGCAGGGGCAGGGTGAAGATGCGTTTGCGGGGTTGGTGGGTGGGATGAGGGGGTTGAGTACGGGTGAATGAGGTAGCGATTGGATCAAGTTGTATGGAGTAGATAAGGAAGGACTGAAGGAAGGAAGGTTGATTCGTTGTTTTTGTTTTATGAAGTAGTTTTCTTTGTGATGCATTTTGATTTTTGAGTCCTTTTTTCATTGTGTGAGGAACGAATCGAATTGGTGACCTGCCTGGTGCGTAGTCGGAGAATGTGGGTCAGTGAGCAGTGATCGTGACGACGATAGAATCAGAATCATCGGATTATAAGTACGTATATTTTGATTTTGTTTAGTCATCTCGAGCAGCAATGTGTCGTATGTAGAATGTAAAATCAGGCTCTAAATCAATGTTCTATTGCTGATCCAGTCAACAGCTGTAACCTATAAGTCTAACAAATGCTAGAAACTCTGTATAAATTCTCGAGTACTCTTGGACGACAACTGCAACCACAGGGGCAGTAAATTACTTGGCTCCTCAGCTATCCTATGGATTAATGCTGCACCATCATGTAGTCGTGGTTTACGAGTCTTATTATAAAAGCGAATTACAAATATCACAAAACATAAAGCGTATAAGAAAAACAGAACGCCACTGAACCCAACACAGAAAACGGAAAAAACCCTTACTTCTTAATCCCTAAAATTCTCCTCCTTCCACCCTCTCCACGCCTCATCATCCGTCCTGCCATCCGCCAACGCCCGACAATAAGCCAACAGCACGTCCGATTTGCTCGACACGCCCGCTAGGTCGTAACCCTCCACATACTTCGTCGGGCCTTTCCCCTTCTTGCTGAAGTTTGTGTATACGAGTACGGGAGCTTTGTACAGCCTCCCGCGGAGGTAGCGCAGGAGGTCTTGCCCCGCTGAACGATTTAAATATTTTTGCTGGGTGGTGTTGTCTACTTCGAATCTAGCGTAGTCAGTGATGAATCGGATCTGAGACGCAGTGTCGTGTTTCTGGAGGAATGCTGTCATTGAAGTGAGGGTAAGCATATGCATTCAAGGTATAATAGTGGAAACGTACCTGCGTTATCCTCGATCCAGGCCTTTGCCACAGCTGTGGAAGTGAGCTGGATAACGGTTATCCCCATCTCTTGGGCTTTAGGTACTTTCGATCTATTGTTCTTCGGCTCGTCGTCTACCCAGACGAGGAGAGGGGTTTTCAGAGCCATCTTTAGACTACTGCTGTTGCTGCCGCCTGCGCTTGGAGACTCTGGTATCTTCGGTCTGCCTTTATCGTAGAGTTAACTTAATACCCCTACCAACTGTTCAATAGCCCATCAATCACTCACCATTAATATACCTCCTCACAAATGCCCTCAAATTCTCCTTCCCCAATGCGCTTGCGAAATTATCCACCGTCACACCCCCGATATTGTACTCGTCCATACGCATCAGAATCAGCCGACCTGCCTTGGGTGGTAACGTCGACGGGGTCCCGCCATTGCTCTCAACAGAGGAGTACCACACGCTCAGCCGAGCGATGAAAGTATCTTCATGCACGAAATCCGCGCCTCCGAATTCTGATGTCCAGAACTTGACGGCTCGTTTGTTTTTGATGGTGTTCAGTGCGTCTAGAACTTTGTGTCCGGATGAAGTTGAGCCTGAACTTGTTGTCGCTTTGATCATAGGCGGAGCTGTCACAGGAGAAGGAACAGGAAAGGATACAGCCCCCGGGGAAGCGGAATTCTTCTTCCCGTTTACACTACCCCAACCACCAGCACCAGCACCAATCCCTGCCCCTCCCGTGCTCATCCCAATCATCGATTTATCATGAAAATAACCCACCACAGCCAGACTCGCCAAAAGAACCGACATCTGTCTGCTCAGCCTCTTCTCATCGTCTTCTAGCTGCTTTATCAATGACCCCGGGTTCAGTAAGGAAATGAGTTTCTGGGAAGACGATTGCGTGGTCTTGTACTTCCACACTATGAGGTGTTCTTGGGTTTTCTCGAGGGCATCACCGAGGGAGCGGATAGATTGTGAGAGCTGGAGCTCGCCCGTGCCTGCGCCTTGCATTGCTAGAGAGGCGGGTCCAGAGGGGGAACTTGAGGAGAAAGAAGTGAAAGGCTCGAGGATATCCCTGATCTGCACGACGAGGTGCGATATCTCGTTGATGACATCCTCCCTCTGCTGAAGCTGCTCCACCCATGTATTGATCGCTCTGCAGAGGGAGAACACGGTGGTGGCTACTGATAGAACGTCCATCCTAGTAAGTAGTAGTGCTTTTCGATTTTCTTCCTGCCTGAACGATGGTGACGACCGAGTGATGATAATAATGGTTTTGATGAGAGAGAGATCTTTGGAGAAAGGACATGCCTCTCGGTCAGCGCGCTCAGCAAGGAGATGGGTGGCACTGCCTGTCGAAGAAAGAGTCAATGACACAGCTTTGCTCGGCTATTTTTACTCTTATGCACTTCTTACAATTCTATTTATATCAGGTAACGAAGACAGTGATCGGAAGGCAATGCTATTACAAATACTAGACGTCTTCCTCATGACCAGAGGGGGGTGCATGCCTTGGGGAAGTGTGGCTAAAAAGTTCAGCGAGTCATTTTCAAAATGATCCTTGATAGGACGATACCACCAGCAACCATGTAGGAGATGATAGAATAATCAATATTAGATATCAGCAGCATTTGCTCCCTTCGTTATCGACTTCCCAAATTCCTCTCACTCAACACGGGCGGCAATCTCACTAATATATCAGATCAAAAATTCTCTTCTTTATATCCTATCCACCACACATCATCGCTCCTTCTATCCGCTAGACCCCTAATGAAATATAATAATACATCAAGATTCGTCGTCACCCCCACAGAATCGTACAACTCCACGTATCGTGCCGTTTTTAAGCTTCGAGGGGTCGTCGCAACCAGAACCGGGGCCTTGTAGAGGTGCCCACGAAGGTATTGAAGGAAAGTGCGACCAGCGCTGTAATTCATGAAAGCTTGCTTTTCGGACGTGTATTCCATTCGGGTGTTGTCCGTGATGAAGCGGACAGAGGACCCGTCGTCGTTCTGCTGCAGGAAAGCTATATGTGCGAGTTGATTGAGTAAATTTTTTGCACTCAGTTTTGTGCTACGTACCTGCGTTGTCCTCGATCCATGCCTTCGCAACCGCTGTGGAGGTCAGCTGGACGACCTGTATGCCCAGTTCACGAGCGAAAGCGACGTTGTATTCGTGATTTTCGGGTTCATCATCGATCCAGACGAGAAGAGGGACCGTTAGAATCATCTGCAGTCCATACCCATCGTTCTTCTTTACCGCTGAAGGCCTTTTGGGTTTACCTGTTAAACAAAATTTGAGGCTGCTCATACCTACAATAATCACAGCGCTCACCTTGGATATAACGATCCACGAATTCCTTTAGGCCTTCTTCACCCAACGCAACAGAAAGATTATCAGGAGTTACACCTCCGATGTTGAACTCGTCAAGGCGCATCAGCATAAGCCTGGAAGTTTTCGTTGAAATGCCGCCTCCGTGCCATGTGTTCAGCCGCGTAAGAAAGAGGTCCTCTGATATGAAGTCAATCTGGTTTAGCGAAGCCATCATTTAACGGCAGTGATCATTTATTCAAGGTTGCTAGATACCTTTGCGCCCACATAGTCCTTCCAAAAATCCACTGACTCCTTGTCTTTCAGGGTGTATACCGAGTTTGTGTCATCCACCTCCGGCAGCGGCTTTGAAGAATTCTGGATGCCCGCGACCATGCCCCGCAACGTGCGGTCCTGGAAGTATCCCACCACGGCAAGCGAAGTGAGGAGTATAGACAGCTGGCGGCACAACTTCCTCTCGTCGTCCTCTAATTGCTTGATCAGAGCGCCGGGGTTGAGGAAGGAGAGGATCCTCTGGGACTTCTTGTACTTCCACACCATCAAATGTTCGGGGGTCTTCTCCAACGCATCGCCTACACCACGTATCGACTGGGATAGTTGGAGTTCCCCTATTCCTCCGAGGTTTAGGTCACCCCCGACTGTAGTAAATGGTTCAAGGATATCCCGAATTTGAGTGACGGTCGTCGATATTTCCTGGATTACAATCTCCCTCTGACTGAGTTGGTCGATCCAGTCGTGGATGGCTTTGCATATAGAAAAGACGGTTATAGCCGTGGATACAGGATCCATTGCTGAGACAATTTCATACAAAGCACGATGCGGTGGAGGCAAGTCAGCGAGGCATGGACGAAGGAAGGAATGAGGACGCGATGGATTCGGTACAGCGCCGGACATGATACATCAATGATACATCTAGGAAAGACGTGACTTAATCTAATCTTATCTTATCCCTGCGGCTGCGCGGCAAGGCAATATTTTTAGGTCCTGAAATCTATTTATGGTCGCACCCCTCTTCTCTCGATCGCGACTCGACTTGGGCGATCGAACTGCTTGTACTATACTTACTTGGCTCAATCAACTCACATTGATACTATTATAGCTCACTAAACTCTTTTCTAACTCTGTTAGTGTGACTGTCCTCGCAGCTGAGAATCTGGAGAAGCAGACATGTATGTCCGCCCGGTCCCTGACGGATCCACTGATAGCCTAAACTTCGTGAACGGCATGAGCCTAAAGCATAAGAAAGAGCTGTATAGTTTTGCTTGTAACTTCCTCTGAGTTGAAAAATCTTTCCGCTTCTGCGTTTTTCCCAGGTTTACAAAGAATTACTATCACCACAGTCTGCTCGACGCTCGCCCTCAGAATATAACTTAATGGACCCGGCACCTGCCAAGGCAGAGGGCCACGAACCTCGAATGGAACCCATCTCGCATACCGGAAGAGCGAAAAAAGATAAATCGAAGAATTACGGATCGGATCCGTATCATAAAAGGCCAACCTCCCAAAAACCTGCACCCGAATTTAACATCCACTCGACCGATTTCCAACGTGAAGGGCAAACTGAACTTGATACTGCCTTCGCGCTACACGCCGCAGGCACATCCACTGAAATGCAATCCATTTGGGAGAAAGGAGACAAAGCCTTTCGAGATCTGGAGCGCCAGTTCGACCCACAAGCCTCGTCTCGCCGGTTTCGCACGCCCGCGGCTGCACAGGATGCTGCCAATGCACCCTCTACAGGAGCTGGGATGTTGACAGGCCTCAGTCTGCCCATGCTTAGCACCAGCAGTCGTCTGTGCTATCGTATGGACATCCGTGCAGCTAGGTCTCTTGATAACAGTCCGCAAACTCAGCGTTACCAAGAGGCTCCGCCTCAATCTCAACGGTGACCCGATCAGCATACCTTACTACCAGCTCAGATTCCAGCACTACAATCGCGTCCGTCTTTCTATGCACCTGGCGGGCTCTATGTCCCTGTAAGCCTTAAACGAGGAGAGAGTTTTGTACCCACCACCTTCGCCAACCATCTATCTGACGACGTTCCCGGGCCTATCATAGCGTACATCGCATCATCCCTCTCGCCAGGCGACCTTTCGGATCTGTCTCATGCAATGGACGCGTTGGAGAGGGAACACGCCGGCCTAAAGGAGCAGAAAGGAAACGCTCGAAGAAAGGAATTATATTCTGTTCAAGCAAATCGAAGAGCTAAAACGCGATAACGGCACGTTAGGAACTCAGAATGCGCACTTGGAAGCAAATCATACGCAGACGCAGCTTAGAACCGAGACTCGTGGAATCCAGCAGCTGGACGATGCTAGCACTTGGAAGTGCGCAAATGTTTATCACGATCTCGTAGAGGAAATCGAACGGTATAAAGCCCTCGCTGCAATGGCAAACACGAAACTGGAAATGCAAACGGAAACCGTCAAGAAACTTCGCCGACAAATTTGTGAGCTGGAGTCGGGGGCGAAGCGGTAAGCTTAGGTCCTTAGAACGCCGTTTCCTCAATATTGATAGGTCTTAGAACATATCCTATCACATGAGAAGAAGACTGAAAGTCATCCCAGGTAGTTACTACATTAGCGACGAAGCGAGCAGAAAACAATGCTTTAGACTACGAGATACAATTACAATTACGTTTCAAAAAGGGGCGAGAGAGAAAGCACGGGAAATCCGAAAAAGGTTATAATTTGCACGGGCGACTGTACAGCTGAATGAGTTAAGAGCTCGCATACAGCTATAAGTGGTCCACACGCATCAGCATAAGACTTTCGCTGAAATTACTTACATAGCCGTACAATTACAGGAATGAGAATCGAATAAAACTAAGAAAACTAAGAAAACTAAGGAACGTGGCGCGAATGCGACTGGCGCAGATGTTATTCAAGTTAAACCCTAGAAAAAAAGTTTGTGACCTGCACAACCAACGACTTCTTCTCCTTTCGCCTATAGTCCTCGCCCTCGGTCTGTCGATCAAGGGAAAGCGGCACGGAACGTACTACTCCGTTCTGTGTTGAACCAGGTCCAGCTTTACTTCCCTGGCTTCCTCCAAATGACCACTTCGTTCTGGTCAATTTCGGCCTCTTTCCCACTTTCTTCGCGCCGCTATGCCTCATATCAACGAATGCTGCTTTCGTTCCACCATGCACAAGAGCGTTGACATCTTTAGCTGCTAGCTTGAGACGAACACTAGCAGAGATTGACGCCCTTCTCGTGTGCCCTTTCTCTGCAGCTATCCCGATAGGGTGTGGCGCACTACGGAAGGAAGGGTCCACCAGAGATTCGGGGACGTGTACAAGAACATCGACTGCGAAATTGTAGTCGTAATCCAACTGTAGGTTATTGAGGTCATGTTGATCAGAGCAGGACGAGGAATTCGGGGTGGTGATGATTGCAGATACTTGATGATCCGCCGAAGTGGAAGTGGAATCGCCGGAAAACATGGTCGCCGGATGGGGAGGATAACGAGCTCGCCTTTCTTCCTCCTCGTCCTCAAAAACGACATACGATAGGGTTGGCACAGGACTCGGGCTAGGTAAGACCCTTGAGTATCGATCGCTCAGGCTTTGAAATTGAAGAAAAGAAGGTGGTTGGCTCGTCCCATCACCAGCGCTTGACGTCGCTTTCACGTTCGAACATGATTTCTTCACCTTCGACTTGGCCCTCAACGACTCCGTCCCACCACCAGGCGTCAAAGAGCGCTCCGAATCAGATGGAACCTCCAACTCGAACCACACTGACTCCTCCTTTCCCTCGCCTTTCCCTTCATCTCCTACAAGTGCACCCACGGACATATCAAGAAACGATTTCATATCCTCTTTAACTTCCGCGATCTCGCGACGCCAGGTAGATGTCGCTGTTGATGCCGTCGTAACAGAAGAGAATGTCGCAAATGTGCTGTTGGTGAAGGCGGTATCTGTGCTGCGTTTCCTCCGGTGCCGTTGGGATCCCTTCCGAGGACGACGATGTCTGGCTGTATGAGAGGGGGTAGGCACTTCCAGGTAAGGAGAGGGTGAGGTGCATCGAGAATTGGACTGTGAAAGGTGTGGGCTACGAGCATCTCGACGACTTCGGGAATTTGCTCTGCCAAGACGTGTTGTTCCTCTCATGGATTTCTTCCCGCTGCCACTTTCCACTAGCTCCTTCGCCTCCTGACCGCCATCGAGACAAAAGCCGAAACCCGACACCGAGTGCACATCCCGATCTTTTACGACGAGCCAATCCTCCACATCGCCCGATTCGCTTTCCCCGTCTATGGGATCCCAAGGAAGCTTCAGGTGCCGCGGGTAGCTCATCTGGCTGTACATTGACATCGAGGTCGCGATGGATGCGGAACGTTTGTGGTTTGAGTGGATAGGTTGATGCTGAGCACCCTCGCTGCAGGAAAAAGAAGACGAGGAGCTGGAAGATGCGGAGATGCTCGGAACACAATTTGTCGGCCTCCCTCTGTCTTCAACGGAAGTCGGAAACGATGAAGAGGTAAAATCATAATGGGAAGGGAAACGCGTCAACGTCGTCGTGGACGACGAAGACACGGAATCTTCAAATGATGCTGCTAGCGTTGAAGACGAGGATGATGTCTTCTCAAAAATCTTCGGAGGCGGAGGCAGTGTAGGGAACGGCTTTTTATTGGAAGGAGACGGTGGAGTCGCCTTGCGATTCAACCATAGAGAATCCTGTTTTGCAGCGAGACTTCGTGTAGAAACGCTTGTTGTGGAGAACAGGGATTGCGTCATAGCCACTGGAGGGTGTGAAGGGATCTGTGAGCGTGTCTGCGCTCGTGTCTGCGCTCCTGCATAGCTGGCGGGGTGTGCGAAACGAGGACGAGAAGCTGACATGGCTTCGAGACTGGTAGGAATGAGCAGGGACGAGGAACCTGACTCGAGAGAAGAAGACTGCGAAGCGCGCCGTCTCTTCTTCAACACGTCTGGTTATAATAATGTCAGAAAGAGCAATAAATGACATGCAGGGCGGACATACTGTTTCCATGAAAACCAGGACCATGTCCATTCCTCCTTCCACCCGCCTGAACTGAATCATCCTGCGGCGCTATCATGACCTGAGATTCCCCTTCGTCACACATTGACACCATGTGCCACGATAAATCTGACGAGCTTCCGCTGCTAGAGCTGCCGATGCTGCTCTGCCGGTGCTTTCCGTCCTTAGAGCAGCTTTTGCTCCTACCAGTACCCCTCACGATCATTCCCTTGGAAAGTTGTGGCCTCGGCGTGAAGTAAAGCACAAAGGGGATTTGGGAAAACGAGCCCGCCAAGCTGTGTCGGCGACGATGGCCTGCATCTTTGATTTCAGGCATGTCGAAGATGAACTCTGGAGAATGCGGACCACGAACGCAGGGAAGGAAAGGGGAAGCTGAGGAAAGCAGCCTGAGAGGAAGGGGGCAAGGATAGAGAAGATTGTGGGGATGCCCAAGCCGCTCTGAGCTCGCAGATGCAGGTACAGGAGGTGGAATTATATCGAGGTAAAGGGACCCAAAAGGAGAGATCCACCCCAGACGCTGCCAGCTGCATTACTTATATATCCCAGAACCCCACCTATTCTCCCCATCCCACCCGGGCAAGAATACAACGTGCATTTTCCTGGTATGCTTATTCGAGCAGATACCCGGTACCAATGTCGAAGGAATGAAGAGTCTGCTGGCTGGTTTATTCAATGCTGGGGTGTTGGAGCGGCTTCTATTTCTTCCGTTGCTATCCGCGTCCGAGAGCTTTTGTCTGCATATGTGCTGGTGTCGATATTTTTAAGCCTTTACGAGAGGGAAGGAAGGAGAAGAGGGCCTTGTGCCAGCACCACAAAAGGCGCTGCGCCTTGGAGCTGTAGTGTCGGAGCCACTGCAAAGGCCTCCACGCCGACTTCATAGTCACACACTTTCGTGGATGACTAGAATGGCGATGTCTTCGTTAAGGAAAGCAGACCGTCTGCGTCAAGGGTGTGGCAGACAATTTTCCGTGCCCAGAATAACCTCGTAGATGTACGTCAAGGCGTGCACCTGAATTCAACCACACCGGGCTCATTAATCGAAGCAGTAAGAGCAAGGCAATTAATCTTACGAGACAAAAAATCCTGCGCATGGAGTTTCGTGGGTTTCCACTTTCAAGGCATTCGGGTCTGAATGCAGTACGGTTTTGGTAAAACGGTCCGTTCGAACTTCGCACCGACACGGCGGACAAGTAACTGTCAATTGGTGCCGCGATGTGTCATGACGATTATACTGTCAATTGATCCGGAATTGTGACAGTATGTGACATTTTGCGAAACTCCGCTTCAAGAGCCAGAAATAAGGACGAATCATCGTGCTGTGGTCACTGTAGGCTTAGATAATGAGTGAATGTTTTCATTGCAGGTGATAAATCAAAATAGTTATTTGAATAGCATTCAGTGCACTCATCTCACATGTAGCCGGAGTCAAATTTTAATATGCCAGAAATATATCAAAATGAGTTTCTTGTGAATGCTAAGAAACATCTAGGAAGTATTATATAGCTAGTAACAAGGGATATGAGTACCTGGCAGTATCTCCACCTAAAACAGTGCTTTAAATTGTTGCATCAGCCTCTGAGAAAGGGAGAGAACGACCGTTTCTTAATAAGGCGTGACAAGGGTGACAAAACAACAAATTCGGCATACATGCCGGATCAATCTTCAGGACACATTCACCGGCCAATCTTCAGCTACGTGCCGGCCGTGCGAGTGGCTTGGAAATTGAAATTACATGGCACATTTGTTAACTCCTGATATGGTACATACTCGAGTAAGTTATTTAAAGATTAAATATGACATATTAATTGTTGGTTAGCTCAGAGCTGCGCTCGTTCGCTACAAGCCCTTCGTCACTTCGAGTCCACTTACTTCGAATCTACCGCCGTGGTTTGGGCATTTTTTGACTCACTACGGCTCATTGCCGCCGTCGAAATGGTGGCCCTCCCTCCAGAAATTTGGCTATATATCTTTGACTTCCTCACCAACAAAAATGAAATATACCGCCTCATATCTGTCAATCGCATATTCCTGGAGGTTGGGTTGAATTTGTATTGGAAGAATGTGATTATGTCTACAGGATTTGAGAATATCGAGAAAACAATGCACACCCTGAAACGACTATCGTAAGTCAGTATCACTGCTTGCTATTCTGCTAATTTACATTACCTCCATGGCTCTCGTTTAGAGACCCCTTCATTACGAACAGGGTGAAGAAACTAGAGATAGATTTTCGCTATTTCAAACCTGCCAAGCCTTCCACCCCAATATCATATATGGCAAGTACGCGCAATCAAGGAAATCAGAAAAGCTTGAAGATTAGTATGACGAAGCCGCTGGTCGACCGTATCCTTAGTACCTTCCGGCGTCGGAGAAGTATTCCTGCTCCCGCCAGCCATGATACAGTTCCACCACCACGTAGCTGGCCAGAACTCGTTTCCCGCATCATACAAGCTCTGCCGGAATGTCGCAACGTCAATGATCTCCGACTTGACTGGATGGACATACCTAGTTCCTATGACCCAAAGGTCGTCTTAAGAGACCTGTGGTCATGGTCTCCCATTGCGCCGAATCTGAAAGCTTTGTCGCTGGCAGGAGATTTGGCATTTTACCAAGCTTTCACGGAAACTATGCCTCTCTTTCCCAAACTGGCCAGTTTGCGGATCAATTTATCACGCAATTATTCCGTGCCGAACCCCTTGATGAGTGACAGTTCCGTCCTCCTCAACCATGTCATCCCATTCATCAACGCCATCAGTCTCAACCTTCAGTTTCCTTGTGTACGCAGCTTCACGACCTGGGTGGGCCTATCAGCATTCTTTAACAACCTCCCTGTGCTACCTGTTCTGCACAATCTCAGCATTTTCCTGTATGTTGATTGGTCACCTGAAGATCTGTGCTCATTATATCTCTTCCTGGACGGGTGCCAGTCCAATACCTTGCAGTACCTGGACCTCGAACTTGATACCTCTGAACGCGAACCACTAGAGGACTTGAGCAAGACGCTTCTGCGCCTTTTTACTTCAACAAGTCGGAGCTTCATGAATCTGCACTCCCTTACCATAAGCCCTACAAGGACGGCCCGCGCAGTTGACATCATTATAGCGATCCTGCAGAAAACACGGACGACAATTCATAAACTTCACGTTCGCGAAAGAGTCTTCAACAGCGAAGAGCTGGTGCGGATCTTTGACGCGGCTGGGGATTGTAAACGGTTAATCTACCTTCGGATTCATATTGACTGCCCCGATTAGAGCGTCCTCGACATGCTCGCAGAAAAGCTCCCCAGACTTCGAACGCTGTCGGTGATCGCCAATCGACGACCTATCTTCAGCGAGGAAGAACAACTTGACTTCGGCGATGGAATGACTGTGAGTGTCGTCACTGCCTTTGGCTTCTGCAAAGAGACATCGTTACTCACGCACCTACCTCTTTGCCATATTTGTAGGAAGCTCCCATCTGCTATACTCCACTTGGATCATTGGAGGACCAAGTTTACGTCTCAAAATCAAGGTTGAATCGTATGACGATACGGCGGTCAGATGATGGATCATTGGATGTGGATAACAAGTTTAGGACTACATGACGATGCATCCATAGATTATTTATTAGCTTCGGGATCCGACAAGCCCTGGCCTTACGTGAACCCTCGTCAGGCAAGCCAGCCTGTGTTTTAGCGCCCGTGTGGTCGAAGTCGTCGTCGAATAGATAAATTATACCAGTCATTTTACTATACATCGCTGCTTGGGCTGACGAGACAAAATCGAATTACATTTACAACTTACAATTTGATGCTTCTAATCATCCCGCCGCCACTTGCTCAGTGGCCTAGACTAATACGACTCGGAGACAAACCATTGTTAACACGGTACGTGATCACTCGACATCTACTAACTCGTGTAGACGATAACGCTTCGACGTAAAATGGAAGCCCCTAGATGCAAGACAAATTTGTCAGTCGAATAGAATCATTACGGCTGAGATTATTGCAACACACATAAGTCCATTGGCAAATTTCCGCCATATATCCAACGCGGTTGTGTTTCCGCTGCTCTCCAGGACTTGGATGACTCTGCGGTGTGCCTGGACTGTTTCTTCAACTACATCCTTTAGCGCGTCCTCGACGGATCGTTGAGTGACGGCAGCACGATTGTAGACGTAGGTATGCTGTTCGCCTTCCAAATATTCTTTGTAAAATCTGTAGATATATATTAGCGACTCAACCTATTGTTAGAAAAGGTAAGGACAAGTCTTACGACAGTATATCATTTGTAAAGTCGGTGAAGATCGTCATATCCTCGACAACTTGGATGTAGACGGCCAAATCGATATTTACCTCCTTCGGGAACAGCATGAAGGCAAAGGGAAGGGATGTTCCTGACCTCCTGCGGAGGAAGTATGGCCACGAAGCAGAAGCAGTGTTTATTTTCATGCCTTGAATATTAGGCATTTGCTCCAGCAAATTTCCGTTGATGAAGTCTATGCTGGACAAGACGATACCATTGGCCGGGATCGTCTCGTATAGACGGTAGAATTGTGCGAGATGGTTCCGGTAAGTTTGAAAGAATTCGCCCTCAGGTTCTGAAGTACCGTCAATGATACATCTTTGGAAGCTTTCGAGCGCCTCTGGACCCAGGCTGCCATATCCTGCGTCATCGATGTAAATAATGAGCCTGCGGTTGTCAAAAGCAGCAACCCGATTAGCTGAGTGAATTTGCAGATGGCGTTGACGCCCATGACGCAACCCTACCAGGTATGCTTCGCAACTTGGTAGCGTATCTCCTCGGAGTGGTCGGGATATGGTAGCTAGCATTTTTTACGAACGCTAAGGGAGAGTTTGAGAGCCATTATATGATTGATACGCACCTCCGCGATTGAAGCAGCAGCGTTGCAAGTGTTGTGGAACCATGGGGCCGTGTTAAATTGTGCAAATTCCTTCTGAAGGGCTTGGTAGGAAATATTGTCGTCTGTAATCGGTTTCTCTGGCCAATAATTCATATCCCGGACGAACGTGCTGTATATCTCCTTGAGAGAAGCGATGTCTATCTCAGGCATTGGTGTTGGAAGTAGGCGTCGATAGAAGAATACAGAGAGGAGAGCAGATTTTCTGCGGATCAGTTGACGAGGATGTAAGAGTATTTATAGGGAAAATATGACTCACAGATTGCCTGAGATTGCCTCTACAGACTGACTAGGTCTCTGCCGCAGCTCATCGTGGAAGGACGTCGGTCTCTTGTATGATAGATGGAATGTTATCACTCACCAAAACTGACGCTCGTTTCCCAGTATTGTGTTCTATGAAAGTATTCATAATACATCGTCAACGCCTCTTCTCGGGAAGTATACAATCGGGTCTAGTTATGACAGTAGCACAATCAGGGTATGTATTCAACCGTTGCAATTACTACGTGGTTTATTGACATCGGCTTGACCAGTTCGCGTTCTCATCACTCATCCACTATATCTACTCGTGTATATTGATACAGCGGACAAGGCACGATCCTAGTCCGCAGACTGAAGGCGCCCCAGAGGGATGTGACCTTATTTTAGACCAAGTTGCTAGTGACGGAAAGTACATTGACAACGGTATTCATTGGTCTCAACCTAGCATAATTGAACTAGTAAGTGTAGAGCTGAAGTAATTCCACTGTAGGATCCAGTGTTACCAGCGACATAGACTTCGACTAAGTCATACTGCGAAGTTCGGTTCCCTTCTTGAAAATATGCAAGCTTGGCAGGATAGCGTGTCCGCAGCTACCTGAATAAGCACAATCGTCGCAGGTCATTTGTAGTAGGCTTAGACCTGATACCGTGTACGTGAGCCTGAAGCTCCCAAGACACATAACTAGAGTTGGAATAGGGAAGGAGAGGGTCAGTGGGAGGCAGGGACGCGACGACAGCAGAGGGCACTCGGCATGCTCGGCATTCGCTCCCATCAATACATCAACGCGTTCAGATCAACGCGTCGCGTCGACGATGTTCGCGACTCGGCTGAGCTTTCCCAAAACACTATCTTTCGAGTCCCTTAAGCCAACATATATCCATGCCCCCTCAAGACCGTAGGCCATGCTCATGTCATATCTGTGCCGGAGCCCTTGTGCACAGGCGCACCATAACAAGGCACAAGGACCGCCCGCGATTCAAAGCAACCCGCACCTACTCGTACGGCGGACGTGGTAAATTGAACACCAGCAACAGCGACGACGACTCAGAAACCGAGGACTCCGATTCTGAATCCGACTCTAACTCGGGAGGGAGCAGCGTTGGGGAGGAGGTGGACACGCCGGTCAAGAGGCCTCGTTCTGAACCTCAGGTGCCCAGGACCGCCGAATTTAGGGAGAGAGAAGAGCCAGTTGAAAAAACGGAGCGAGTTAAACCTGGATCCGAAGGCCACAGTTTTCAGGGAGCCCAAACACAGGCTGGGTTTCACAGCGTTAGTGACTCCAACCTTCAGAACAACGGCGCGCAAGGCGCATATATGCAGTCGGAGAATTCAAGCCAGGTATTTCCCCAACGAAATGTGCATTTTTGCGAGGATAACACGTCTCAATTTCTCCCAGGGGCGCAATATATCAGTAGGGACATCTGCAGGTGGACCTTTTGCTCCAGGTAAGGCCGCTTATACGCTCATCTTTCAAAGATATACAATGACATAACTCGAAGGAAACCAACGCGAACTCGCAGGCCCTATCCACCCTGTACCGCACATACCACTGGGGTTTTCCGGTACCCATAACCCTTTCCACAACTTTAACCCTCAGAGGAACGTTGCTCAAGCTGCATATATGCAGTCAGGACAGACACATCAGGTACTTCTCCATCAGGAATTGCTTTTTCGTGAGGCTCATTTTTCGCTGGTGCAGAATATATTACCGATAGGAGGCAACGGCCCTCAGCAATCCCACATAGACAGGTTTCCCGGCTTCATGAACTTTAATCAGGGGTTCAACGGGGCACAAGCTCCATATATGCAGTCGGAAAGGGTTAACCAGGTACTTCTAAGTTCTCATTCATAGTGCTGATTTTTCTGACGTTCATACGTGCTTATTCCTCGCAGATCCAGAATATATTGGCAGGTGCGCCCGCTGGTGCACTTCTCGCTGCCGGGAACGTGGCCTACACGGAGATGTTCGAGAACTACACAATGGCAAAATACGAAAACGCGTTTTTGAAGTACTTTCTCATTTTTCAGACGCTTGTCACATACTGTCATGCTATTCTTTCCTTCTAGGAGAGAAGTCGAGAGATTCCACGCACAAAAAATCGCCATGAAGTTTCCACAAGATGTTGTAGCTAATTCTTCGTCCTCTCTCCCGGCGGGTCCTTCCACCGGCGCATATACCCACCGTCCCCAACTTGACAGCCGCATGCCAGCCCACATATCCTCACTCCCACACCCGAATAGCAATAACCAACATCCTAGTCGCGAAATCCGGCCTCCGCCTGCCCCACTAATCATAGGGTCCGAACACGTCCAGAAAGTTGGTTTCTGGACAAAGCAGGAGTGGAAGAACTACAAGGAGAACGAGAAGAAGAAGAAGAACACTGACCGAAAGCCCAACGCAGCCTACGCATTCCTGTGTGACAGGCACGGCAACGAGCTGAGCGACGAGCGCCTGCGGCAGATGAAGGACGCTGCGCGCTTGCAATGGAACCATCTCTACTGGCTTCGCATCGATCCCCCGACATGGGGAAATCGTATCATGGAGGCCGAAGAACGCTTTTCGAACGCTATGCGGTCGAAGTTTGAGGAGTTTGGCTTGTGCGATGGGAATTGGAAGGTGACCGAGTTCGCGACGCTCCGCTATCCGGGTTGGACTCGGTCTCATCGACAGGGTAAAAAGGGATTGAAACGTAGGTCGTACTTGAGTATTATCTACCCCTTGACTAACTACGTGAGTTCTTCTTTTTACGTCTCTGTATTACTAGGTCAACATCCTTCCATCATTGCGAAAGTCGAAGGGAGCGATGACGGCTCGTGCCAGAGTTCTTCGTCGTCGTCGGGCTCGTCTACTTAGCACCAGCATCCAAGTTTAAACGCGCTCGTCTACATGAATTGAATCAAACACTTGAACGTAAGTCAGCGTGTATTTTCAATGCCTTTAATTTTGAAACGATATTGACTTGCATGATTTTCAGCAACCTCTGCGCGATCGATTATCCTAAAGAGCACTCCAATACGACGAAAGGCAGAAAGCATTCACATTGAACCGGCTTGGAACGGCCTTGTTGCTTGTTACTTGAGTATTATTTAGCTAACTAAAGAGTGTTGAAAGAGTACGAAAGTTTTCCATGCGTAAGTTAGCAGCCGCCATTTCAAGCACGCGCTCCTTCTCAAAATGACATATTATAATTGTGTGATTCACTAGTAAGGTTGTTTTTCTTTTCGTCTCAATTTCCACAAGCTCCCACATCCGAATGAAAATGGTATACCTCCCTCCAGAAATCTGGTTGTATATCAACTGGCAACGGTGCAGACATGCAGCGAACTATGCATGAGCTCAAACGTTTGTCGTAAGTTGACATCCTTACTTGTTGCTTCTATGAACTGACGTGGCCTTTGTGCTTGGATCAGAGATCCGTTTATTTCTAGGAGGCTGAAGATCCTAAACATCGAATTTCTACATTATGATTACGAACTGAAACCTACCACCTCCACATCACAGGAGACGAATACGAACCAAGAGATTCCTGAGGCCTACTACGATTTCCCAAAACCATACGGACAGATCTCCTCTCGTGAAGTTTTGCACTGCATCATACGAGCTCTCCCGCAATTTCGGAATGTCGAAGAGATTTGCCTGGACTGGCGTATGCCTCCTTCGTACGAGAACGAGCAAAACGAACTTCTCCAGTCCATTTGGTCGCAGTCTCCCTTCGTACCAAACCTCAGAGCTATATGGTTAGTAGGAGCGTTGAAGGACCACCGAGCTTTCATCGAAACTTTGCCAAAGCTGCCTGAACTAGAGAATAAAAGACGCCCAGCGGAGATCTCGAAGACGGTGACCGTCGTCAATCAAGGACGGCATCAAGGGAGGGTATATTCCTTTGGCATTTATGCGGAAAATATTCCAGAAGATGTCACGAGGAAGAGCTGAGGCGGTAGGCATAGCGAGGGTTGAATACAAGGGTAAAGTCAAGAGTTCGACAGTACAAAAAAAATGTTCAGATAAGAAACTGAACTAAAAAAACTAAACTGAACCAATAAAAACTGAACTACCGGTTTTGTTCACTTTTTGCGTGAGTTCAGTTTCTGCCCCTGTTCAGTTTTTCCTCGGGCACCTGAGTGACGGGCGTGACAAACTTCTTGCTGGCACGTGCACTCATACCTTCGCGTCCCCGGCGAGCCACCGTGTTGGACGCGTCGTGTACACGGTGCACTAATTGTACCGCGAAGCGTGAGGTCTTGAGGCGTCCAAGGCGCGTCGCGTCTGACACACACACCAATGGATCCCCTTCCCCCCACCCCCCACCCACACCTCTTCCTTGCTAACATTAAACAAGCTACCGGGGTAGTTAAACAGCCGCGAGTTGGCTTTATGCATATTGAACAAACATAGCGTGTAGACACGGTAATACGCCGTAAGCTGAGTTGGAATAGGGCATGTAATGTCTGTGACGAAGTGTGACGCATATATGATGGCGATAAACTGAACTGCAAAGAAACTGAACTGCGGGGCATGGACTGAAAGTGAACTATTTCATTGTTCAGTTTCCTGGTTCAGGTTATGAGTTCAGAAAATAAACTGAACTAAAATTTTCTACTGTCGAAGCCCTCGGTAAAGTTGATATGGTTCAGTCGAGTCACTCGAGCTGTTCTCTTTTTATATGCCACCGATTTCGCCCACGCAGTCGCTCGGAGTAGGCCACGTTTTGCCAAGGGAATCAAGCGCTTGGGTTAGCCGGTGTCTAGACGCCGTACAATGGAGGAACAATGGAGGTGTAAGGCGGCTCAGAATCCTAACAGCTGATCAATGAAAGATGAAGAACGTCGAATGTCATTGTTTCAGGCTACGCCAACTTCCAACTCCAAATTGGCCCATTATTAATACATGAATTTGGGTAAAAGTGAAATATAATCTACATCACTACTTCTAAGCAGTTGTCTGGAAAGTCTGAATACGTACAAGCCTGAATGAACTTTCCACCACAAGAAATCCTGCTATCCAAAAACTCGTGCAACATGCCCAAAGTTTCCTCATTGACATCCTCATCAACTACATACACTTCTTCCAAATCCGGGAGTAACTCAGCACAGCTACCGAGCTGTCCCCAGGCGTGAATGCGTGCAAACTCGTCAGCACTAATCTGCAGACATTTGACGGATAGCAAGGATGCGAGAAGAATACGGAGTTCTGGCAAGCAGGTGCATGTGTAGAGTCGGAGTTCCTCTGCAGCTTCGTACCAACGCGAACTTGCGAAGGCTTGAAAGAAGGACGCAGCTGGAATAGAAGACGACTGGTTGAAGCCTTGGAGAACTAAAGAGAAGTCTCTTGGACCTCCACTTATGTTTACAGTAGAGGAAGTGATGTACACTGTCAATGGTTTTCCTTGGACTGTTGGCCGTTCTCCGTCAAAGTGGCGGAAGTAGGCAGACAGTATACCTGACAGGGATGATGATATGTCGGTAAGGTCACAATCCGGGTCTGTCAAGAAACAAAGGTCCAATGCAAATTTGCAGCATTTCATGTCGAGTAGGCTTAGGAAGCGGATCGATGCTGGGATATTGCCGTTGACCTTGACTTTGAGTTTTTTGAGACACGGGAAAGGCAGAATCGAGGGAGGAGTGGTGACATCGGTGCCGCCTATTGTGATTTTGCTGCTTGAGAAGCTGAGGGACAAGCTTTCTATCAGCGGTGTCGAGGAAAGCGCATGAAGTATGTGTCTTTCATCATAGACGGGGCGGATGTCGAGAGATCGCAACTGGGAAAAAAGTGGACTTTGTATAGGCATCTGGAACTCGAGCGCATCGGTGCCATCGGAGCGATATGATCCCGAGTAGATTAGCAGGCTCCGTAAGTGGGGCGCACCTCCTCCTAGAAGAATCACGCTCTCTGGAATCTGAGGATACATAGAACGCTCAAATTCCCCGGGCCTGAGCGGGAGAAAAGTGCATTTAAAAAAGATAAGGGTCGGCGCGGGAAGATTTTGTATCTCGAGGAATTTTTCCAGAGAAGAGGGGTGTAGTGTAAAGTCCAACGAATGGAGTCGATACCAGTTGGCCTTTAGGAAAGTGAAGAACCATTCATCTTCTTTGCTGAAAGAATTGCTCTCCCGAAAGCGAGTGACGCGAATAGGAGCGTTGGCCGTCCTCCGTATGATCTCCAACCTCCAGGCTTCGGTTCTTAATTGCAAATGGTCCATGTCGAGGCACATTGCCCAAATAGATGGTGAAGAAAGAAGAGTTTGCCTCCAAGCCGAACAAGTCTGTGAGGCATGGCGCAAGTGTTCAAGGCAGTGTGTTTCGGATAACATGCCAAAACCCCGAACGCAACGATTAGCTGTAGCAATCATGTGGAAAACATTCCAAAGGATGTCGTGGTGAAGAGCAGAGGCTGCGGCCATCATGGACGTTTGGTTTCGGACAAAAATTGTGAGTACGAGTTTACTTTATATGCCTTCTTGAACAATGTTAGCGCATATCGGCATTATGTGCCACCTCGCTCTAGACACCGTACAATGGAGAACAATGGAGGTATAAGGTGCCTGTCAATTTGAAATTTTACCCGTTTTCTCCTAGACAAGGGGCTGTAATTTTATAATGTCAGCGTCCCTTCTGGCTCTTTTATCAGCCGGGCGCCTATCGACCTGAACACACCTGTGAAGGCCTTGATGATGATATTTAATTCACCGTCAACCAAGTATAAGTAGTATTGAAGGGACGATGGTCGGTTTGAGAGGTTGCTGGAGGCAGATATTGGAGCGACGATACCTTGGACACCCTGATCATGATATGAGCTTCTCCGGTTGTGGACTCGTCGAGGATTTGTCGAGACATTTAATTATGGAATTTACGCAGAGTGTTGATCGATAAAAAGGGTCTAAGTTCATAGAAGAGTTGAAGAGAAAATTAAATACCAAAATCCAATAGATTACAAGGAAAGAGCCCTCCCTCCAAATCATACCCACATACGTAGTAGTATTCTACCTCCTCCTACCCTTCCATGGCTTACTCGGCGTAGCCATCACCTCATCCCCATCTTCATCGTCGTCGGATATCAATAACGAACTCTCCTGCGTCGCAGTCGGCGTGGGGCTGAACGAGATCACATTCGGAGGGGAGCTCTCTGCAAGCCACTCGTCCTCGTCGCCGTCTATGCCTTCCAGCTCGCGAACGCTAGTCGCCTTCGTCCTTCTCACACTACCACCAGTACCATTGTTGTTATTGGTAGCAAACCCGAATACAGGCTGCCCGAACATCCTCGTTGAGCCCGACCGAGCTACGCGTGGCCTTTCAGGCGTCTCTTCCACGAGGGTAACCCCAAAATCCAAAGCCCTCATCGAGCCAGACCTCCCAGGGGGTAGCGGTGCCGCCACGCGGGGTTTTTCAGGTGTCTCTTCGACCAGCGTCACGCCGAGATCCAGTTTAGCCTTCTTCGGCGGGGGAGCCACAGGCTCCTTGTTCTTTACCGTCTTGGGTAACAGTGATCCGTCTTGAGATTGGGATTGACCGAATAGGTTGGAAGAAGAGGGTTTGGGTTTAGGCTTGAACACCCTCGACATGCTCACTTCGCGATTGACGACGGCGCGCTTTTTGGTGGGTAAGGCGTTGACGGCGCGTGTGCGTTCTTCTTTTTCTTGGGCGAGAGAGACGGAGAGGGAGCGGGAGCGGGAGCGGACGAGGTGGGTGGTTGTGGTCGAGTGTGGGGGTGAGGGGAGGAGGGAGACGGAGGGGTGACGCGAGAGGGAAGGTGCGCGGGAGAGGGAACGGGTGGGTTTGGATGTGGTGGGTTGCTGGGGTTGAGTGAATGGGTCGGAGGTGTTATCATTGTTTTCGTCGTCGGAGAATGGGGAGCTAGGGAAGACTTTGGAGTGGAAGAGCTTGCAGAGTTCCGGGAGTGTGGATTTAAACCTGTATTTTCTTCAGTTGAAATATGTCTTGGAAAGAGCCAAAGAGGGAATGAACGTACGATTTGTCAACTATATCTTCTGCGAATATTTGGATCCAGTCTCGTTCGTCCTTTTCTTTCTCTTCGGAGTTTGAAGTGTTCGTTGGCATGCTTGGGGCGGTGCGATCCAGACTGCTGACCAGCTGTCGCATGGAGAGTTTGTCCATGAATGCTTCGAGGCGGTCTTCCACTGACAATGCTGGTGGTTCTTCATCCTGTTTTCGGCGCTTTCGCTTCTTCTTCTTTTCTGGTGGGGGAGGACCGGGTAGAGAGAGCTTGAACAGATACAGAAGGATTTGGATCTGCAATCTTGATGTAAAATATCAGGCAAGGAAAATACGCTGTACATGAACAAGACTCACTCCCGCTTTTCCATCCTATCCATGTACTTCTGTTGCCATTTCTCATCTACCCATGGACCTTCCTGAGTATCAGGCACCGGGGTGTCCTCGTCCGCTTTCTCATGCATCAACGCGTACCACATCATCGTTTCCTCCATCTCACCAGCGCCACCCCCATCCGCCAGGATCTGTGGGAGTTCTTCGTGGTATTTCTGCGTTACCCTACGCGTAGTAAGCAAAAGGGGTTCCAGAAACGCGTGCATTGGGTGCACTTGGGACGTGTCGGACGTGGAGGGAACGCTTATCCGCGACATGGATGGTATCAGGAGGTTGAGAGGCATGATTGACTAGAGGTTCTACCTCATTCAGCTCTTTGTTGTGACACGGAGATGAGGGGTGTACTTACTTCGGGTAACCAGAGGAATTGGAGGTATATCCGAGCCACATATTGGTCTAAGGGCTCGTCGACCAGGGAAAATGGATATTCTGCTGAGATTGTTTTCTCTTGGGTTTGTGTCCAGGTAACGGTGTTATTGACCTCGACAGTGTACTGTGTTGAAAGGAGCAAGGCCATTTGGGACGCGCGGTGCGCGGTGGGAGGTGGGTTACGAAGAACTGTGGTGGACTTGGACGTTCAGGAAACAGCGACTCGCGAGGTGACGTCACATCACGTGTTGGAGGACCTTGGTTATGCGGCTTGGTATGCTCGTCTTTCCATCCTTACGCTTTATTCTTAATTTGAAGTGAAGTGAAACACTAGAAAGGTGGTTAAGTTTGAAAATTCAAACTCTAACGACAGAAAGACTGAGATGTACTGATGAAATTGCCCTTCCGGTCCAAGGCGCGTATGTCACAGTAGCCGATCACCTCTCCTCCGGCCCACCGGCGCGCCGGAAATGTTCTTACCTTTTCCCGGCCTAAACCGGACATCTCCAACACGTGACGCATTTTCTTTAGAATCCACCGTCAACGTCGCCGACGACGTTCTCGAGGTCTTTACCTGTTCAGAGGACGCCAATAGACGCCCTGTGAAATAGCCGGTGCAACAGGTACGTGACTCTCCCTCCAATACACACTCCCTTCACCCTCTGAAACGTAACCACTCGTACTTACTACTCAACAGCTCGTACAATGTCGCTGCTCTCCGCCGTCGCTCGCGCGGGACCCTCGTCCCAAATCTCGGTGCACTCCGTGCAGAGGACTCTCTTGCCTAGCATCGTACCCACCCTGAACTTGGTCGACGCGAAACGACACAAAACCGACAAGGCAGGACAACAGAAAAGGCCCCCTACGGGTACACCGTCACGTATGCCTCTCGTTCCTTCGGGATCTTTTTTATTTCGGGCAGTGCGATTTTAATAGAGATTACTGTGTTGCAGAGGCGGGATACTTGAAAAGAGAAGAGAAGAGTAATAGATGGAGGAAGGCGCTGCTGGTACGTTCGCTCTGTTTACTTTGCTTCACTTGGCATGGCATGTTCATGTGTGGATGGATTTGGATATACTAGCAATTCAGGCCGCTCCCTGCCAATCAACTCGACCACCCCCTCTTCAACCCAGAAACAGAAGGAAAACTCGAAGTTCCAGCTTTTACACCGGTGCGTTTCGCTCCGCCTTGTTGTGCTTTCAAGATATTCATTGCTATATTTCGTGTTACGAACAGAAAACTATCACAGCAGCAGATTCTATAGGCCAGGCGTACGAAATCGAACCTCCGGCAGATGACCCCCTGCGTATCTTTGGATTACCGAGAAGTGTCCATTTCGAAGTATGAATTCTTTTACACTGATCAATGGCGTAGGCTGACGATGAATATATGTAGTTCCGCATCCTTACAAAACCATATACCGTCGTTCGACAAGTCACGAAGGATACCGTAGAATATTTATCGCGTGCAAAGAAGCAGTCAAGCGCTCAAAACCGTCTAGTTATGAGTACGTGATTACAACTTTTCAACGTGTGCGGTACCTGACGAGTCCCGACACCTCAGCTGGCAGAGCCGGCTGTGGTAAAAGTTTCCTGATGCTCCAAGCCGTCGAGCACTGTGTGCGAGACGAATGGATCGTCATCTACATCCCACGAGGTCTGTGCTGTCTCCTCTTCCCTCTTCCGTCCCATCCATCCCACCCCATACTTACCACCCACCACCCACAATCTAGCCATCAACCTCGTCAACTCCACCACACCCTACGCATACGACATCCGCACACAAACCTACCTCCAACCCGCTTACTCCTTCCAGACGCTGCAGCGCATGCTCACCGTGAACAAAGCCAAGCTCGCTGAGATTCCCCTGGTTGAAGATCTCGTCCTGGAGAAGCAAACGCTGACGAAGGGCACGAAGCTCACCAAGGTGATTGAGTTCGCGATCGCGGAGCGGGCGAGGACGGTGGGCCAGTCGCCGGCGATTTTGGATGCGGTGATGAGGTCTTTGGATGTGCAGACGGAGTACGTTTTGGTTTTTGTTTTTATTTCTTGGAGTGTCAAGTAAAACTGATGGCGATATAGCTTCCCAGTCCTACTCGCGGTGGATGAGATCCAAGCGCTGTACGGAAAATCCTCCTACAAAGACCCGCACTTCCTGCCTATTCAGCCATACCACCTCTCGCTGCCCCGGCTCATCCTCGAATATGCCTCTGGAAAACGTCAATTCGTACGTCTTTGCCTCTCTCTCTCTTCCCTTCCTTCTCACCATCACTAACCTCATCCTCCAGTCCCGCGGCGCAGTCCTCGGCGCCCTCTCCGTCTCCCAAACCCTACACCCCGTACCCCTCGAGCTATCCGACGCACTCGGGCTCGAAGACATGCACGCCTTCCCAATCTCTCCGTTCCAGAAACGCAACAAGGAGATGTTGCTCTACACGGAGGGACTCAAGAAGCTTGCTGTCCCCGAGAAGTTGACGTTGGAGGAGGCGACAGGGGTGTTTGAGGTGTGGAAGGGAAGGAAGGCTATTGGGAGGGAGGGCATGTACTATGACGAGATGTTGCTTGGGAAGTACACCGAGTCGGCGGGCAATGCGCGTGATTTTGTGTGGAAGGGGCTGCTTAATACTTTGGAGGCGTAGATTTTGTTTTGTTTTAATTGCGTTGATTAATTAATATCTTTTCCCCTCCCGAAGGCGATTGAGGTCGAATAAGGCTTACTGTGGTGATAAGATTCATTAAAATGTTCCCTGCTGCATGGAGTCCATACTGTACGCTGCTTTACTTTCGTTAGGTAGACATATAAATCGTACGCGAATCGTACTCTACATACAGCCCGCCACGATTCAGACAACCCGCCAAGTCGGACAACCTAGAGACGAGACCATGAAGTAATCCTTATGAATCATGCCATTGACAGTCTGAGGTTATCGATATGCAGGCTGCTCCCGTGTTCCCATGTACAAACATCATTCAGCTTCCACTGGTCACGATAAACCCAACCTTTCAAAGGTCCGTCTGCGGGAGGTGGCTATAAAGAGAGGGAAAACAATCAGGAACCAGGAGAAGAACGTGCTATTCAATTTGAAAACACTCACTACCATTCCATCAGGTCCAGGTTCGCCGCTGATTATGGGATGTCTTCTTGCATACCCAATCGACAACGTTAGAAGAGAAGGGAGCTTGCTAGTTAACATTTCGAGGATGTCCCGATCGAAACAGTCGATGTAAATCCGAAGAACAGTCAGCCGCCTACACTTCGCAGCCGCATCAAACACTCGCGCTAGCTCCTCGCTATTGAAGAGTCTGTAGGAAGTATCCAAGCTAATATTTAATTTCCGGAGAGTCTCCCTAGTTTTCCGCAGGATCGCGACGACGATATCAGCTCTACGCTGGGTGGTTGCGATATTTTTTATCGTAAGGTCTTCGACGTGCTTGAATAACCTTGGATTTTTGGAGGTAAAAAGTTCCAGAAACCAGTCGTCCACACGCACTTGCTTCGCCAACTCCTCTGGTTTTTGTAAATCGTCGGGTCCTCTCACTTCAAGATTCAGAGTCCGCATGGTCTCGGAGCACCGCTCCAAGCAGGAAGATATCGAAGATAGATCCTTGACGGACCAGTCAAAATGTGCCTCGAGAATGAGTTCGCGCAGGTTAGGAAGCCGAGGAAGGTTCTCGAAAAACGGCGAGCAATCCGTGCATGTATGGCACCGTACACAGAGAAACCGAAGGGTGGGACTGATGGTCTCGATGTAGTGGAGAATTTGGCTGGTGAATATAGAAGTATCTTGTATGTCGGATTCACTGTGGTAGTTGTCGCGAAATACCAACCCCATATTCTCTAGTTCAGGCAGCTTTGGCAAAGTTTCGATGAAAGCTCGGTGGTCCTTCAACGCTCCTACTAACCATATAGCTCTGAGGTTTGGCACGAAGGTAGACTGCGACCAAATGGACTGGAGAAGTTCGTTTTGCTCGTGGTCGTACGAAGGAGGCATACGCCAGTCCAGGCAAATTTCTTCGACATTCCGAAATTGCGGGAGAGCTCGTATGATGCAGTGCAAAACTTCACGAGAGGAGATCTGTCCGTATGGTTTTGGGAAATCGTAGTAGGCTTCGGGAATCTCTTGGGTCGTATTCGTCTCCTGTGATGTGGAGGTGGTAGGTTTCAGTTCGTAATCATGATGTCGAAATCCGATGTTTAGGATCTTCAGCCTCTTAGAAATAAACGGATCTCTGATCCAAGCACAAAGGTCAGCGTCAGTTCGTAGAATTAACAAGCAGGGATGTCAGCTTACGACAAACGTTTGAGCTCATGCATAGTTCGCTGCATGTCTGAGCCGCAGGCTCCTGTGTTCATGTTCACTTCGCCCCACATCCTATTCAAGGCAACGTCGAGAAATACCGTGTTGACAGTTAGCATTCGCGGGTAGAATGTCCAATCACGGCCGAGAAAATCGATGATATGTAACCATATTTCTGGAGGGAGGTATACCATTTTCATTCATTCCAAGTGTGGTCTGTGGAAGAAGTTGAGACGGAAAACCAAAACCGTGTCCAACTGTCAATCTGATACAAAATCAGGCACGTGCTTGGAACGGCAAAACCTGCCCACTGCCAGTGCCAACCCATGGCCACTTTTTACTTAACTGATACTCCAGTGACAAGGCCCTTCCAAGCTGGTTCGATGATCTCTGCGGCTATCGTCGTAGTTGAGCGTTTTTTAGGATAATCGCTTGCGTACAGGTCCTGAAAATGAAAGGTAAAGTCATATTTCACTCCCCGTGTTTTTCTTCTCTTTTCATAAGGCCAACGGCCTCGGTCCAGAGTCTGAAAAGCGAGCTCTTGACTGGCCTGCAGTGTTATCTATATCATGGTCGAAGTTGGTCACCTCTTCCGACACACTGCTCTCTCCAGCGTCCGAGTCAGAATCCTCGATTTCTTGACCCTCGTGACTAGTAAGTACTGGAGTCGTCGCTATTGCTATTGTCCGACGTGTAATATAAGTAGACGCGGCTTTCTTTGAACCGCTGTGACTGCGGGCGGTCCTTGTAAGGTTGCGCCTGGTTAGGGTATTGGTGCATCTGTGTACATGGGAACCCGCACAAAAATTAATGAGTATGGTCTACGGTCTCGTGGGGGGGAACCAGGTATGCGGGTGCCTTGAAGGGACCTACTTAGAAGGATAGCTTTCGGAAAGAGGTAATGAAGTTTCAAGATCAAGTTAGAACATACCATTCGAACGCGACGTGTCAACGAGAACGCAATGAAGCGAATGTCGAGCGTGCCCGTATGCAACCTGCCATTGTCGCCTCTCGAGTTTCTGATAAGTTCAAATAATTCTCCTGCGGTGAGTCGAACTGATGCTATTATTAACGTGCTTATCAATGACACGCTGGCGGGTCCGTCAGACTCGTAGCAAGTTGTAACATAAAAAAGGTACATAACATCTTCTGGCGTCGGTACAGTGCGTCGGCATCAGCAAGCTACTCACCATACTTATGCAGGAGGAATGGTAAGACTTGGATTGGTTCAGTCGTACAATGTTGTAGCTCAGTTACTCTACTAAGTCAGTAGACTAAGGTTCGAGAATAGAAAGTATTAAACCGAACGAGGACTGCAACGGAATACGGTTGAGTACTAGACGTCCGGATAGGCAGTCGACATGCCGGAAGGGGCAGCGCGATCACCCCGGGAGTTGGTTACCTCAAAACCGCATAGAAAACAAAAGATCAATCAAATAGCTTCAACGGGCTACTTACTACAATAACTTATCTCGTCAAGGAACGCGCCCTGACTACCCAGCGGTGACGTTTCGGACAATGTGTTAATAGTACCTAAATATTATTATCATATGATTGAAAAGTGATTCCCAGAGATGTGTGGTGTGGGTGATAATACTACTTAGTCCGTTCCTCTTATGATCAATTGCGAGAGACATCTCATCATTCCGTAGACACATTCTAGGCAACATTCGCGTCGCATCCTCCCTATAAATTCTTGCCAACTTATTCCCAAAAACTCCTTCTTCCTCTCCTCTCGGTAATCTGCCATCAACACCCAGAACCATGGCTGAGATCGACACAGCTTTCCTCAAGAGTATATGTGAGAAGCTCACTCGAGACCTGAACTACCGGCCGGAGAAACCAGTTACAGAGGAAAATGTTTCTTATCGTGCCCTACAGAAGGAATTCGGTGAACAGTACAACACGGCATCACATTCACGGTGGTTCCACAACCTTTGCCCCGTTGCTGCTACAATGGCGGAGGTGGGTACATACTATAAAAGAGCTTCTGGCATAGTATCCCCAGCGTTCACACTAATTCCAGGTCCCATACCCTGATCACTCGGAGGAAATGCGCTACCAAATTGCAAAATATACCTGATAGATTGCACACAGGCGTTTACAAGGCTGTTTCGAAAATTTACAACGCTAATCCTCCAGGCTCATTACTTACATCGACGACTTGAGGTGCAAGGCTCCAGAGCAGCTCGAAAGTTTCCAGAGGTGTATCATCGACGGTACTGCAGAACTCGAAGGCGAACTTTTTCAAACCTTCCGGAAACATCTCACGGAATTTTACCGTCTATTCAACACAATCCTTGCCAATGTTATCGTATTATGTGGCATGTAATTTATCAACGGTTGCTCGCTGGAGCAGACTCCGGAGATCCAAAACATGAAACTGACCAGTGCTTCTGCTTCGTGGCCGTACTTCCTGCGTAGAAAGACGGGAAGCTCGATAGCCTATGCTTTTATGCTCTTCCCAAAGGAGGTCAACGTGGATGCTACCGTCTATATCCAAGTAGCTGACGAGATGACCCTCTACATCGACCTACTAAATGATGTACTCTCGTAAGATTCTCTTTCTACACCTACTAAGCACGTCGTGGGTCGCTACTAAACCAAATTCGCAGATTTTACAAGGAGTATCTGGCGGGCGAACGGAAGAATTACGTCTACAATCGCGCTGCTGTTACTCAACGATCGATAGAGGACACATTGAGGGATATAGCCGAGGAAGCCATCCAGGCAAACTCAAGAGTCACCCAGGTCCTCGAGAGCAGCGGGAACATGTGTGCGGTGAATATGTGGAGGAAGTTTGTAAATGGTTATTTGTGCGTTGCAGCTAATTCAACTGTACTAGTTTCATTTGACTGACAGGTTTATTTATTGCTTCTAGCGCCTTCCATTTTACTTTGAAGCGTTATCATCTACACGAGTCAGTAGATGTAGAGTGATCACGCACTGTACTATCAATAGTTTGTTTCCGAGTTTATGCCAGCGAGCAAGTGGCGGCGCAATGATTAGAAGCACTAAATTGGAATTTGTAACTGCAATTTGATTTTGAAGCAGCGATGTAAAGTTATTAGTAAGTGTAAGAAATTACTGGTATGATTTTTTTAATCGACCGTGACGATGACTTTGACCAGACGGGCGCTAAATCACTTGACTTGCCTGACGAGGGCTCAGGTAAAGGCCGCTTGTGGGACACAGACGCTGATACATAATTCTATGGGTGCACCGTCATGTAGTCGTAAACCTTTTACGTTCATACAGCCCGTCCGAACAAAGGTCAACAAACATGGTCATAGAATTACTGCTTCACGCATTTGCCAACCTGCCAGTGACTCGGAGGTTACCGAGAACCAGGCTGCCCCCAGTTTCATTTATATGGATGTAACTCAATTTCCATTGGTCGCGGTAAACCCATCCTTTCAAGGGACCGTCTGCAGGAGGAGGCTACATGGATTGTGAAAGAGGTGAGGATGGACCAACAGAGAAAGAGGTTAAAATAAACACTCGCAATGGTTCCATCAGGTCTACGTTCGCAGTTGATTATAGGAAGCACGTTAGCTTTGGTTATCCATACCGTTTGAAGCGAGGGGAGCTTGCGAGTAAGCATATCGAGGAAGTTCCAATCGAAGCAGTCGATATAAATTCGAAGATCACTCAACCATTGACACTTCGCAGCCGCATCAAAGACTTGCGCCAGCTCTTCGCTATTGAAGCTCGGGTTGTTAATAGCTAGTTTCCGAATTGTCGTTCGTGTTTTCTGTAGGATCGCTACAACAATGTCAATCGTGAGCGCCATTCTTGCGTGGTCCATAACCATCAGATCCTCTAGATTCCTGAATAATCTTGGATTTTTCGCGGTAAAAAGTTTGAAGAAAAACTCGTCCAGACGTCTTCGCTTCGCCAAGTCCGCTGGTTGTCGTACATTGTAGGGTCCTGACACTTTAAACTGCAGGGTTTGCATGGTCTCGGTGCACCGTTCCAGGAAGGAATGTAAGACAGCCAAGTCCTTTAGGGACCAGTCATATTCCCAATACATGGAAATGTAAAGCTCGCGCAGAGCAGGAAGGCGAGGAAGGTTCTCAAAAAACGGCGAGCAGTCGGTAACCGTAGCGCACCGTACACAGAGCAACCGAAGGTTCGAACTGATGCCCTCGATGTAGGGCAGAATATGGCTGGTGAATATCGAGATATCTTGAACTTCGGGTGCGTCACGTTGCCCATAGTGGTCGTTGAATAAAAACCCCACATTCTCTAGTTGAGGTAGCTGTGGCATGGTTTCGATGAAAGTTCGGTGATCTTTCAATGCTCCAGCTAGCCATAGGGTTTTCAGGTTCGGCACGAAGGGAGACTGCGACCAAAAGGACCGGAAAATCCCCTTCTGCTCATCATCGTACGACGAAGGCATGGACCAGTCCAGGTAAATCAATTCGATGTTCTGAAATTGCGGAAGAGCTCGTATGATGCAGTCCAGGATTCCACGGGAAGAAAGGTGTCCGTATGGCGCCGGAAAGTTGGCGCAGACCTGAGGGATCTCTTGACTCGTACCCGTCTCCTGAGGTGTTGAGATAGCATTGGGCTGGGGTTCATTATCTCGAAATTCGATGGTTAGTCTTTTAAGCCTCTTCGAAATAAACGGGTCCCTGATCCAATCACAGAGGCGACGTCAATTTGTGGGAATCAAAAGCAGGAATTGCAACTTACGGGAGTCGTTTGAGATCGTGCATTGTTAACTGAGTGTTTGAGCGGCTGCCTATACCTGTAGACAACCACACTTCATCCCACTGCCAATTCAAGCCAACGTCAAGAAAGACAGGGTTTACTGATAGCAGCCTGGGGTAGATTGTGCGATGATCGCGCTGCACACCCGCAGAGCCACGGCTCAGGGAATCGATGATACAGAGCCAGATTTCTGGGGGGAGTTCCACCATTTCAATAACACTGGCAGTGTGGGAGTAGAAAATTGGAATTTGGTTGAAACAGAAAACGAACCGCCGCAAATCGCCAGACATTGTTAAAGGCAGCTCAATATTACATAAGCACTATCACCGTCTTGACATTCGGCTTGCCACCACTCTGTTTTTGCTAGTCTCTACCTGAATATGTACAGCAATATCTTTGAGGTATTTAGTTCTTTGCCGCGATGGATGCCCAGGAGAGTCGAGACTTCTGGGAGCCTGAGGAAGTCGTCCGGAACAGACATGGTCATAGGAATTACTGCTTCAAGCAATTGCTAACTTGAGGTTATCGATATGCAGGCTACCGCCGGTTTGCCATTTACGAACACCATCCAACTTCCATTGCTCACGATAAACCCAACCTTTCAAGGGTCCGTCTACAGGAGGAGGCTACGAAGATTGGAAAAGAGATGAGGAAGGATCAACAGAAGAATATGCTATTGAAAACACTCACTATCGTTTCGTCCTGTCCAAGTTCGCCGCTGATTATGGGAAGTGTTTTCGCGTAGCTAATCGACAACGTTTGAAGTGAAGGGAGCTTGCGTGTAAACATATCGAGGAATTTCCAATCGAAACAGTCGATATAAATCCGAAGGATATTCAACCGCCTACACTTTGCAGCCGCATCAAAAATTCGCGCCAGCTCTTCGCTATTAAAGAGTTTGTAGCAACGATATAAGGCAAGATCTAATATCCGGAGAGTCTTCCCTGTTTTCTCTAGAATCGCTATGACGATATCAGCTCTACGCTGCGTCGGCGAAAGATCTGCGACAGCCAGCTCCTCAAGGTTCGTGAATAATCTTGGATTCCTTGAAGTAAAAAGTCGCAGAAGCCACTCTTCTAGACGTATTTGCTTTGCCAAGTCCTCTGGTTTGTATACTTCGTAGAGTCCTCCTACATCAAGCTCCAGGGTCCGCACGGTCTCGGGGCACCGTTCCAGGAAGGAATATAACGAGGACAAGTCCTTCAGGGACCTGTCATAATACGCGGAAATGCAGAGCTCGCGTAGAGCAGGAAGCCGAGGGAGGTTCTCGAAAAACGGCGAGAAGTCTGCGCCTGTAAAGCAGCGTACACGTACACTGAGCGACCGAAGGTTTGGACTAATGCCCTCGATGTAGGGCAGAATATGGCTTGTGAATATTGAAAGATCTTGAACTTCAGATTTGTCGAATTGAACATAGCTGCCGTCAAATATGAACGTCACATCCTCTAGTCGTGACAACGTTGGCATGGTTTCGATGAAAAATCGGTGATCCTTCAACGATTCTCCTGCTAGCCATAGGGACTTCAGGTTTGGCAAAAAGGGAGACCGTGACCAAATGGATTGGAGAATTTCCTTTTGTTCATGGTTATACGAAGGAGGCATATACCATTCCAGGGAAATTTCTTCAATGTTGTGAAATTGCGGGAGAGCTCGTATGATGCAGTCCAAAACTTCACGGGAAGAAACACGTCCGTATGGTGTTGGGAAATCTTCGTAGGCCTCAGAAATTTCTTGACTCGTATTCGTCTCCTGTGATGTGGATGCGGTAGGTTTCGGTTCGTAATGTCGACATTCGATGGTTAGAATCTTCAGCCTCTTAGAAATAAACGGATCCCTGATCCAAGCACAAAGGCTACGTCAGTTCGTAGAAGTAACAAGCAGGGATGTCAACTTACGACAGTCGTTCGAGGGCATGCATCGTTCGCTGCATGTCCACACCGCCGCCTGTGTCCATGTTCACCTCGCTCCACATCCTATTCAAGGCAACGTCGAGAAATACAGGGTTGACACTTAGCAATCGGGGGTAGAGTTTCCAGTCATCGCGCAGGAAATCGGTGATATACAACCAGATTTCTGAAGGGAGATCCACCATTTCGATAGCAGTGTGGGACTAGAAACATAAAAACCAGCTACCGGTGCAACGCCAGACATCGGAGGGTGTTCAATATTACATAAGCACCACAACCATCTTGCCTCTCAGTTCGCCATAGGAATCTGACAGAAACGTGTGCATATGTCTTTCAAATATTGTATGGATTAGTCTTCGCGTCTATCTGTAAGAGTACAAATAACCATACTATGGGCCAAAATCAGTACATTTACCCTTTCCTTTCATTGCGCAATGCAATGCATGCGACACACCCGAACTAAATCCCAAGCCCAAGCTGCACACTACCAAACTGCACGCTAGGCAGCGTCACTCGGAACACCAAAAACTGATTATCCACATCTATTCCGGCATCAAATGGCACGCCCAAGGATACTCCGTGTGTGCTTAAGAAATCGTTGTCGGACTGAGGGGCAAAAAATCATATGAGAAATTTACGACAAGATGCGTGAGTGTGGGTCGGGCTTACAGCAGTAAACAGGAAATAATCATTCGGGAAAGCGGGCTCTCCAACGGGGGCCAAAGCGAGAGATTCCCATTTCGCGTCTATGAGCGTTTCGTCGTCCGGATCACCTGTATTCCATCATCAACACATTGTTCGCAGATTCCACACCAATAAAGTCTTACCATTGTGCAGGCCGAACCGAGCCAACTGTGTCTTATCCAAGAAATCCACAAACGACACATACGTGGCGGCAGTGATTCCCTTTACGAGCTTTCCAGACGTAGCAATTGGGTTAGTTGGCGAGTCGAATTTCGTTCCGTGGATATCCGTCGCCTTCGCGATGGAGAACAGGTCAGCCTGCCTGAAAGTAGCCAAAACGAATCAGTCTTCTTCTCTTCCGTCTCTTCACAAGAAGAAGGGAGTATAAACCCACTTATAACTCGAACTATCATCATCCCCTCCTCTCCCATCTCCATCCCTCGAAAGTGCTAAAAAGACACCCTTGCCCAAGAAGTGAATCTCACTACAGCCTTCCGTGTTTCCCTTGCCGCTCAACGGAAGAGGCACGACCCATTCCCCAATAAGAGGAACAGAGACAGAGGGATTGGAGACGTTGTACGCTAGGAGCCTTGTAAACCGCGACGTGCTCTTGTCGTCGCCGCCATCCTGTATCGTGGCTGACTGCAGCATGGCATAGAGCGTGTTGGTAACTGGGTCGAGTGTCAAGCCTTCGAAGCCTGCCAATCAATGACAACAAAGCTTCAGAGGAATCCGTACGTGTAAAAGTGAGCAAAGAATTACCTTGATTCCCTGCCCGGCCCGTATCAGGATCATCTTCCGATGTGAAATCCAAAGCACCATTCGTGAACGGCAGAATGGCAGCAGGAGGCTGGATAGTCTGTATCAACGCGCCGCTCGAATCGAATCGATAGATATACGGTCCATATTCGTCGCTGATCCAGTACCTACACAAAAAAGACAGGTGACCATCATCAGCTCGCCGCGTGCGTCCTTTATTATCTTCCTTCCTTTCTTCCTCACAGGGAAAAAAGGAAGGTAAAAAAACAAAAGAACAACTCACGTCCCATCCGCATTCAACACAATCCCTTCCACGTCCAACACCAAATGCGGCTCCTTGGTCGACGCAATAGGCATCTGCGGGTCCGCAAGAGGTAACCCCGGAAACCCGCTCTGAGCCGGCCTCACAGCAGTCGGATCGAGCCCGCTCGTCATCGTATGGTTCCTCTCAAACTCCAGGATCGTATCCACATACGAAATCTTTAGCGTCTGCTGTGCAGACGTGAAATTGAGGTTGGCCGACCCCGAATAGGGGGACAAAGTGAATTGGAGCTCGTGTCGGCGGGCTTGGTAGTCTACCGTTCCGTCTCTAAAAGTGTGACATTTTTTCAATTTTGATCAGAGGTGGTCGATAAAATAAAACGTACACATTGAACCCCCTATCCGGATGGACGACCAACGTCCCTGTAAACGTCCCATTTGCATGGGACGCCCAAGTAC
This sequence comes from Agrocybe pediades, assembly GCA_013053245.1. Lineage (NCBI taxonomy): Eukaryota > Fungi > Basidiomycota > Agaricomycetes > Agaricales > Agrocybaceae > Agrocybe > Agrocybe pediades. Next base: position 268,967 of record JAACJL010000058.1, read on the forward strand.
CCCGCTTAATAGCGATCGCACTTCCGATTCCACCAATCGTATCCCCCGTCGACTCCAAGAAATCCGATGGTATGAGGCCGAACCCGACTAAACCCTAGCATAGAAAACGTCAACGATCAGCCTGGAAAAAAAGCAAAGACGATAGGAGAAATTTAAATTACCTTGTTAACATACGTCAACCCATCCAACGTAACTGACACAGCCGCAGCAGCTGCAGACGCCGTTCGCGTACCCAATCTTCCTCCTCTTTGCACATCGTCACCATCAGCATCTCCAACCACAGGCGATCCAAGCACCCTCCTCGACGACCCAAAACCAAATCCAACCACCAAAAGCAAATTGCTGAGGAAAGACCTCATCGAAAGGTACTACAAACAAAAAAAAATCTCGAAAGGCAAAAGGGAGCAAAGCGGTAGACACCCGCCACAACGATGCACCACCCTCGTATATGTATGCGTCCCCTCCTAACGACTCTCCCGCAGGCAGACAGACCAACGTGCGTGAAATCACTGAAATGGCGAGCGATCGTGCAGACGGCGAGTGTCAATTACTGAGAAATCTCCCGCAAAACCACGCGGAACGCGTTGACACAGGACAAGAAGACCTTGTCGAGAAGGTCGGGTCTTGCGTGCTTGGATACGAGTTTCTGATCCATTCGAGTCCAAGACAGCCTTTAAAGCCTATCGAGCACACCCCAATCATGAGACCCCTCCTCCTTTCTATTCCTCGTCCCTCCGCATTTACGGCAAGCCAAGAAAGATTTGTGGAGCGCGGTATTCTTGAACATGCAGAAGGCGAAAGGCACTGTCCGACCGAGGCCCAATCACCCAAAATAGCCTTTCTCGAGGGAGCGGTTTTCCAAATGCAAGCCTGATTTGAAAGGCGAACGTTCGAGATAAATATAGGTCCAATTTCCAAATCCAGATCCAAAAGCAACCAAAATTATCTTCTAAACCGCCGTTGTCTGGTCCGAGTTTCTGACCAATTCCAAACCGTTCAATACACACGGAAAAGCAAGTCATACATGTAGTAAAAATACACACAGGATTTCTGATCAGAGATGTTTTTCTTGAGGTATGTAGAAGCATGTCAAGACCGCTATCTCCGCAACTTCCGAGTTTTTTTTCAAAGGTACAAGCCACATGAGAACGCGGAATCTTGGAGGGCCGTTCCTTGTGCCATGCTTATGTCTTCAAAAAAATGGAACATAAGAATCAAAGCGCCGAGACCTGGGTAGTGTACATACCACAAATGCATGTTCTACTCCCACACGAATGACGAATCCTCGACCAACATCCCATCTTGAACGTCTTCGTTGCTAAATTCTGAAACATGGAAACATCAGTACAAGGAATAAACAAAATGAGAATCGCCAAAATGAGAAAAATGGCCCCCAAAAAGACAACGAGAAACGAAAAACGAAGAGACATCGCTCCGAAAAATAAGAAGAAAGAAAGCAAGAACGAACGAACGAGGAAAGTGCGAAGAAAAGGCCAAGAACCAAAACAAACGAGAAGGAAAGAATATATTTCTCCCGAAATCGAGAAGGAAAGAGCAAAAAAGAAAACAGAAAAGAAAGATAGAAAAAACGAACGAAATCACCCACCCAACAAATCAAAATGGCTCGTCCCCGAGGACAGCAAAATCTCTTTAAGCGTCATGCTGCGCTGCCCATCGCCGCATTCATCGTCGTCGTCGTCGTCGTCTTCCTCTTCACCAACGCCCTCACTAGCAACAGGAGCAGAGGCAGGAGCACGAGAGGCCAACCCACTCGCCACCCTCCTCCTCGCCGGCCTAGGCGTAGCATCCACATCCACATCTCTCGCCTCCCAACTGCCCTCCTCTCCTCTATCCCCATCTCCATCATCCCTATCCTCTCCAAACACATCCCCATCCCCATCCTCACCCCCATCCCCAAACCTCAACAACCCAACCTCAGGCTCAACAGCCATCAACCTCCCAAGGCACGACGACGAAACTCTCATTTTCCCCTGCATGGTGGCCTGAGCTCCCCCACGACTCTTCGGCGTACCCGCCGTCCATATCCTATTAATCATCGGCTTCGGCTTCGTCTTCTTCTTAGCTTTCGCTGTCGGGGTCTTGCACGATCCTAACGACGACGACGCACCAGCAAGGGCATAGTCAGAGGACGAATCAGACTCCTCATCATCACTCGACGAAAAATCATTCGTCTCATCCACAAGCCTCTCAATCTCACTACTAAACACCCTAAACATCGATGGCCGCCCCGTCCTTCTCTGCGCCATCGAAAAGCGCACAGATTGTAGGCGGATACTTCGCGCGGATTTACTGGGCGACATCAGAGGTGAAGTGATGGGCGAAGTCATTGACGGTTGAGGTGAATTTGAAGTTTTTATGGGAGGAGAAAACGAGTTGGGAGGGGCCGTGGATGAAGAGGGCTGACTGCCAGCATGTGGATGTTTCAGGACGGGAAGTCTCGTCTTCGGAGCTTGAACAGATTTTACAGCTACCTTAGTAGGGAGGTTTGTTGGAATCCGCGGTGCAGTGGGATCGGGTGCAGATGGGTACGGCGGCAAGATATTCTGTCGAATATGTGCAATCTTCGTTTCCAAAGAATCTTCGCCATTAACCTCCTCCATCGTTAAAGCATCATAGTCATATTCCAGCCCAACGGAGACCATCAAATTCCTATCAGGAGTGGGTTGGAAATCGATTGTCTTGGTCAACCGTGTCGGACATGTCCAGAATATAGTCGAGTTCGAAGACGGCAGCTTGGTGCTCTTTAGACTTTCATATTTCAGTCGTAGCTGCGCGTGTTTCCTCTCGGTGTTGGCTAGAGCATCTAAGAGCATCTGTCGCATACGCTTTTCGGAATCAAGGTGCTCGCTCAACGCGACTTGTGCGTGCGATCCTGTTGGATTGGTTGAATTTATTCCTGGCGTTGACCCCGGCTTCGCCTTGAGTTGAAAGATAGGTTTACGTAGTCTCTTTAGATGAGAAGGGTGGTGAGCTGCCGCCATAGGCAGGGGCGATGGAATGGCGACAATGTTCTGCAACGAAATTAGTCAGAAGAAACCATCGATTACTGCAGGAGTCTCACCGGGTCTGCAGATACACCATCAGGATGCGCAAGGGAGAAAGAAACCGATGTATTTTGAAAGTGCAAGCCAGCTAATGACATGAGCAGGGATAGCGCTTCTTCTCCTTCGTCTCCCGTCCATAATTGCCGAAGTAAGGCATGTCGTTTCGATGTTGCTAACGTTCGTAAACGTTCCGTTGAAATGGATTCATATTTGGATGAAGTCGGCTGCCCAAGAGAATCCTATGGATGGTGCGTTAAAGTTTAAATGAGAGGTGCAAGTGGAGGTGGCATACGCGAAGTCTCTTCAAATCATTTTCGTGCTTCATCAAGAGCGAGGCGGATTTCGTCCAGGTATGACGTTTTGCTTGGTACTGCGCGAGCTTGGCTGCATATTCGCTAGGGAGTGAAGAGATCATAGCCTGTCGTGGACTGTGAGCAAGATTCTAGAACGCCTTAAGCCACTGCGTGGACCTACATACGCTCATCTTGTCCGCTGTTATCAGGTATGAGCCCTTCATGATAGCGTGTGTCGACAGGGCTACTATCAGTCTCTCAAACCTTGAGGAATATGTCAGAAACGCGCATATACCCAGACAAACGGTGTCATGCTTACTTTTCGCCAGAACATTCTTCTAAAAGCGACTTCCGGACAACGACATCTTTCCACCACCATCCGGCATCCTTTGCGTTACCTTCACTGGGTTTGGGGTTGGGTTTACCCGCGGTGGCTCGCGTTGAGGATGGGAATAAAGTCGAATGCCGGAGTCCTTCAAGATATTTGGCGAGTGAGGTTCTAAAGGCCAGTGAGTCGGATGGTTGTAGACAAGGGTATGTGGCTAGCACCTAGTCGTTCAGAAAGGTTATAAGAGGCATGAAATCAGGTTAAGTGCACTCCAGACTCACAGATTTAGCAGGCTTTCTCTCTATTCTTCCGACAAGAAAATACGCGGTATCTTCCATTGCCTTGACGCGTTCTCGCAAACCCCGTGTACGCGGATTGAACAAATCATGGTCGTATTCTGGGTTGTTGGCATAAGGGTATTCAAGAATGTGCAAATGCACGAGGAGTATCAAGTGTAAAGGGAGAGCAACAAAGTCCATGAAAAAAGATAAAGATAGGAGGAACGGCGACTAAAGGAGTTCGCCATCGTTGTTGTGCACCCGCGTCGGAACCAAACACCGTGCTCGTCGTCGCGTCTGGCGTTGCCGGCTGTTCTCTTCAACCACTCACCATGGCGAAGGCGGCAAAGGCCAGGTTCGTCTCTCTTCTTACACGCTTTTTCATGTACTCTTGACACGCTTTGCTTAGGACAATCATCGTTCGCCTCATTTCCACGGCGCAAACAGGCTTTTTCTACACCACTCAGCGACTCAGGCAAGGTCCAAAGCTCTCTGCTATCAAGTATGACCCAAAAGGTGCGCCTGGACTGACGAACAGCGGTGAAATGTTCTGAATAGACTGTCTTCTACAGTGAAGCAACGTGTCCTCTTCGTTGAGAGTAAGAAGACCAAAAAGTAAACTGTGCGGACATAGGTTGGGGGTCTTCTTTTACTACCTTAGATTAAGGTATGTTCTTGCTCATAATTCGTAGCAACATGCGGCTGATATTAGACCTATTCTCAGCTCTTGTATCTCTATATAATCACCAAATACATTGGATTCGAAAGATATGATGTCCTGGAGGTTGGATGAAGTGCAATACCATATACCAACAAGAACATGTCCGCCTACGTGTCATTGGCACCGGTGCGATTCTAGGAACATCTGCGAATGCATGTCGAGGTTAGAACGATATGCAAGGCGCAGGACGATATGGTGGAACCATTCGATGGTCCCGAAAGGTATGCCTTGCTTACAAGAAAGTGAGATAATGTATTGACCTGAAATATAGAAAATTCGAATCCACTTGTCGCGAGTACGAAGGCTGACGTACGCCTCAGTTTATCACACAAATGAAAACGTTTGCAAGGTCGTGTATCTTTACAATTTGAACCAAATTCGAACCATACAAAAACTTTCAACCCACTAACTACTCTCCTAACCACTCCTCCTACGCAAGGTCCACCCCCTCCAAAATATACGCAAACGCATCCGGCTGGTCAGGAAGCGGGCTATACTCCGACAACTCCATCACCAACTTGACCAACTTCTCATCAAAGTTAACCCTCATAAACTCAGCCGTCAAGTCAATCCCCGCCGTCACACCCGCCGCGCTCCAAATCTTCCCATCCACAATCCACCTCCTATTCCCCACCCACTTGACCTTCCTATTCAACACCCCCGCCTGCGCAGACATGCGCAGCGCAAACTTATTACTACACACATTCAACCCATCCAAAATCCCCGCCTGCGCAACTGACATCGACCCCGAACAAACGATCAACATCCCCTTCATCCTCTCATCCGCATTTCTTTCCTTCAGGAATTTGATACACGCCGCTGAAAGCGGCACAGCGGGGTCGGTGCCTGGAATGACGAGGTAGTCGAGCGGGGGGCACGTCTCGAACGTGTGCGAGGGCGTCATGGGCGGACCGGCGTACGCCTGGATAGGCTTCAGCTCGTCCGCGACGTAGAACCAGTTCATGATCGGCGCTTTGTCCAGAATCTCTTTGGGGATGGCGCTGGCCATGCGGTTCATGAACCCATGCGACATGGTGGTGAGGAAGTCAATGGGGCCGACGGCGTCTAGCCATTGGAATTCAGGGTGCATTAGCAGACCCATGTTGAGAGTTTCCGGCATCGTTTGGATGGGTAGGTGGTTGTGAGGATGGTTAGCGATGAATAAATATCGAGTGGTGGTTGGAGTGATGGTTTGAGTGTAAGCTGGTGAGGCTTTCGTTTTGGCCAATCCTCCCCACCCGCTGATCACCTTTTTATAGGCAAATCCTAGGGTCCTCGCTTAGCGATAGCACTTAATGATCAACGATGCTGCGGTTCTATTCGGGCTGATAGGCATCCCTCGAGCAAAGGACTTGGTTTCACGGGCACGGGCAAACCTGTGGGATAAAACCTCCTCGAAACTACCCGCCAGACACTGACCTTTTGACAAAAGAAGACTTCCATTGGACTAAACTACCCGAAACTGGTCGTCTGCGTCGTCGCAGACAGACGTCGGGAAACGGTACTTGACGTATCCAAGGTTGGCTTCTCGGTGTTCGTCTACTTACCAATCGAAGGTAAACATGCATTTTCAATACATTAAATTCGTCCTTTTCTTGATATTTTCCCTGTAGGTCTTACAGAGCTTGGTACCGTAGTCAACCCTGCCGTATCCATATCCACTTTGACAAGCTGCACAGCTTGGTTGGACGAGGCAGTGTTGTCAAGGATTCCACGCGTCCCTTGCGATATTCATTTCTTTATGTTTGTGCAACCGCCATTTGAACAAATGTAATCGCGAAAAGGTGGGCTTGTCGTTTTGAAATGAAAAAGCCAGAAAGTTAAGCATCCATATTGAATAGGGTTCTACTCTACATTCACGGGCAACGCCTGAAACGACGAAACTGGTTGTTCGCGACGTCGACTAGACCACGTCAAGAGAAGAGATTCACATACGCCCGGGAGCCGTTTACGCAGTAACTTCATGGTAAGCACACATATACAAGGCATACATTCAGGAAATTTCTTTCCGAGCTGAGATTTCTTCGCCCACATCTAGTTGTGAGGTTACCATAACCATAACATAGAATTCATGTCAACGTGCATTCAATGGCAATGAGACGCTTCTCCGTGTCCCAGGGAGTGAGATCAAGTTTCCTAGTCGACTCGCAGGCAGACTATTGATAAATACAGTATGTGATCACTCAATGTCTGCAAGTTCTACTAGGTCCTGTAGACGATACCGCTTCAAAGTAAAATGGAAGGCGCTGGAGTGGCAAGGGGAATTCGGAAAACCCATCAGTCGAATTGAATCAATGTGGGTGGAAAATGACCACAACATACAAGAATCCATTCACAAATTTCCTCCAAATATCCAGTGCAAGCGTATTCCCGCTATTCTCCAGTACCTGGGTGACTCTGGAATGTGCCTGGATTGCATCCTCGACTATGTCCTTTAGCGTGTCCTTGATGGATCGTCGAGTAACAGCAGCACGATTATAGACGTAGTTGTGGCGCTCGCCTGCCAGATATTCTTTGTAAAACCTGTGGATTTATATATCTCAGTGGCTCAACCTATTGATAAAAGAGTACCAGGAACGAGTCTTACGAAAGTACATCGTTTGTTAGGTCAATGTAGAGGGTTATGTCGTCAATGACTTGGATGTAGACCGTAATATCCACATTTACCTCCTTTGGAAAGAGCATGAAAGCATAAGCTATGGAGGATCCCGTCTTTCTACGGAGGAAGTATGGCCACGAAGCCGACGCACTGGTCAGCTTCATGTCTTGGAACTTGGGTGTTTGCTCCAGCAAACCGCCCGTGATGTGATCCAGCGCACACAAAACAATACCGTTGGCGGGGATAGGTTCGAATAGAGTGTAATATCTTGCGAGATGTTTCCGGAAAGCTTGCAGGAATTCGCCTTCAGGCTCGGTGGTACCGTCGATAATGCACCTCTGAAAATCCTCGAGAGGACCAAGAGTCTTGCCATGCCTCAAGTCATCGAGGTACATAATGAGCCTGCATGAAAAAAAAAAAACAGAAACCGGATTAGCTAGTTTGATAATTACAGGTTCCCATGATGAAACCTACCAGGTATGTTTGGCAATTTGGTAGCGTATCTCTTCCGAGTGGCCAGGATATGGCAGCTAACATTTTTTGTGAACGCTGGGGGTACGCCAAAAGCTCATAATGGGATACACATACCTCTGCCAGTGCAGCAGAGTTGTAGCACAAGTCATTGAACCATGCTGCCGTGTTATACTGTGCGAATTCTTTCTGTAGGGCTCGGTAGGAAACGTTATCTTCTGCAAGTGGTTTCTCTGACCGGTAATTTATGTCTCGAGCGAACTTCTCACATATCTCTTTGAGGGAGACAGTCTCTATCTGCATGGGTGTTGGGAGTCAATAGCAACCTACAAAGAGAAGAGCAGTCAGTAAGGAACACGAGGGAAGATTGCTGGAACTCAGTTGGCTGTGAAACACTGACAGAGTGTCTACTTATAGCGAAGATGAAGTCGGTATATAGTCTACTCACCCCAGGAAGGTGATTTTTTTGGTTACCTAAAAACGCGAAAAGGAGCCCATAAGTAATACAAAGTTTCAGTCAAGATATGGGACTGCTTCTAGCGCTTTAAGGTCACCGAAGAACACCGCCGTGATTTCCCAAGGTGACTGACTCTATTGCGTCTACAAGCTGACGAGGCTTGTGTCGCCATCGGCCACGGAGGATCTTAGCGATGATCGGGCTCGGGTTGGGCTCGGGCTGACCAAGGAGTGAACTTCATTGGGCTCAGCGCTCGGGCTTACATTTTGGGAGGTATGAGAGCATGCACTCAAAAGAGAGAGAGAGAGATGTAATGTCTTAGAAGCATTCCACAAAAAGTAGAGTCTTTCGAGAATTGACACATAAATGATCTCCAATGGATCTTGTGAGCATAGCGTGCTCTATATCGACACGTGTATCCACCAGTGAGTCTCGCATTTAGTAAGCTGTATCAATCACCTCAACCCTCAAAACTTTATATGTACATGCCAGGGCCCACTGCCCAGAGCCTAGAGGACGGCGACGCGACTTGGACGCGACGACGGCACGTGGTATCCGGCACACTCGGCAATTGGAAACCCACATTGCGACCCACGAGTATATTTATATCATTTTCTCAAATTTCCTACGCCCACAAAGCCTTCCAAAGATACCACCACTCCTCCTTCCAACCCTCACTTTATTTAAACAAGATTCACCCCATCAAGAATATACATAAAAGCATCCGGCTAATTAGGAAGAGGGGCATACTCCGACACCGGTACCTTCATCACAAACTTCACCAACGTCTCATTAAAATGCACCCTCATCGCTCCAAATCTTCCCATCCACGACCCACCTCTTGTTGGCCACCCACTTGGCCTTCCTGCTCAAATACCCCGCCTCCGCGAGCTGGCGCAGCGCGAACTTGTTGCTGCACACGTTCAACCCGTCTAGGATCCCGGACTGCGCGACGCACATGGACCCGGCGCAGACAAGGAGGATGCTTCTAAGCTACCTAGCCGAAATTGGTCGTTCGCGACGTCGACTGGAAGACGTCGTGAAAGGGGTTCTCGTACGCTCTGGAGCCGTTTACGCAGTATCTTCATGGTAAGCACACATACACTATACAAGGCATACAATTAGGAGATTCCTTTCCAAGCTGACACTATGACTATAGTTTCGAGGTGACATAACCATAACGATGATAACATACAATCAGGATTTACTCTGATTTGCCTAGGAGGACAGATCAATGCCGTCAAGGATGTCCACGAATGGGTCCGGCTGCGCGGCCAAAGGCGTGTACTCTGCGATCTTCAACGCAAGATCCACGACCTCCCTATCAAAATGCTTCCTCGAAAACTCAGCAGCCAGCGCTATACCCGTCGTGATCCCCGCCGAACTCCATATCTTCCCATCTACGATCCATCGCCTGTCTTTCACCCATTTGACCTTCTTATCCACCTTCCCTGCTTGATGTAGCTGGAGCAGCGCCTCTTTGTTGCTGCACACCTTCAAGCCATCCAATATCCCCGATTGGGCGACGGCGATGGACCCAGTGCAGACCGTGAGGATTGCTTTCACCTTTGGGTCGGCGTATCGCTCTCTGAAGAACCTAATCCACGCTTCGGAAAGCTTGAAGTCAAGGTCAGGACCAGGCACTATGATGTAGTCCAGCTCTGGGCACTTTTCGATGGTCGTGGTCGGAATGAGTGCAGGCCCAGAGGACGCATGCACGGGTTTAAGGTCGGAGGATATGTAGTGCCATTTCATATGAGGTGCTTTATCGAGGATGTGCTTTGGCGCATTGGCTTTGCCGATGAACTCGTGAGAGTGGTTGTTGATGAAATCGGCGGAGCCGGCTCCGTCGAGCCATTGGAAGGTGGGCAGGAGAACGAGGCCGAAGTGGAGAGTTTGAGGCATGTTAAGATGGTGTTTTGGTTTATCTGGTCAGTGCTAGTTGATTGATGAAGGTTGGGTCCTTCAACGCTGACTTTTTATTCGTTGGGCAGACTCTCCGGTACATCTGGGATTTTGTCAGGCATCAGGAAGCTATGGTCTGCGGTTTCTCGGGTCTGCTCTGCCGCTGGGGCACGCAGTCTTTTCGACGATTGTTATCTTCGCTCTTGTGGTCGATGTTCCATCTGCAGCGGGGAAATGAGGTTTTGCTCTGCGGGTTTGCAGAAACATGGTTACAAATCGAGCTCTAAATCATTATGTTCTCATATTCTGGCAGAATATTACTATCAAAATTCACTTGTTTCGCGTTACTTCGGTACTGTTCAACCTATCGCTACGATCCTACACGCCCAAAGGCTCAATCCAACTTCACACCCTCAAGGAGTCTCGCAAACGCATCACCATCCGCCGGCTTCTCCTCATACTCCGCCGCGTCCTTCGCGATCCTAACAATCTCCGCATCGAACGTCCTCTTCGCAAACTCAGCAGCGAGGTCAATGCCCGCCGTGATACCCGCCGAGCTCCATATCTTGCCATCGACGCTCCACCTCTTATCCCCCACCCACTTGATCTTGGTGCCCTTGAGCAACCCCGCCTGCGAGAACATGCGCAGCGTGAGCTTGTTGCTGCACACCTGCTTCCCGTCGAGCACCCCGTTCCCGCTGTTCGCCACCGCCATGGACGCTGTGCAGATCAACAAGAGACCTTTGAAGTTGGGGTCGTCGACCTTGTCTTTCACGAACTTCCCGAAGGGACCTGGTTGCTGCTTGTTCGGGCTCGGGTCTGGGCCTGGGATGATGAGGTAGTCGAGAGGTGGGCAATCCTCGTACGTGCAGCTTGGGAGCTGGATGGGGCCAGAGGTCGACCGGACGGGAGACATGTCGTGCGAGATGTAGTGCCAGTTGATGATGGGTGCTTTGTCGAGTAGACTTTCTGGATGGCCGAGGATGCTGATCATGAAGCGAGAATGGTTGTTGATGTAGTCCACTGGTCCGGCGGCGTCGAGCCATTGGTATTCTGGCAGGAGGAGGAGGCCGAAGTTGAGAACGGGAGATGGCATTGTTGTGCTTGGTTGAGGGTGATAACTTTTCTTTGGTTATTGGGACTGTTTTGTAAGTTGATGTCTTTCTGCGTTCTGAGGACTGGCTTATATGCTTTTCGTCCACTAGGTCGTGGCCGTCGAGTGCCCTCTTCTTGCGGCGGTCATGTGTATGGCACGAGTATAACTCGACCCTGTCCTACAGTACCTGTCTGCAAGGGCAATACGAAGTACGCAGAGAAGGACGCGTATTACCTCGGCTGCGCTTGCACCAATCAGGGCTTAAGCAAGCTTACCCGTCCATCACTCAGTTATGGTCCCGCAGTAGCAACCAAGGGGTACAAATTACCAACCTTCATTCATTCTCGGTACTTTCGATGCTATACGACACGGCTGCGCAGTGCGATCTGCAAAACGGACGTCACCCCATACGAAGATTACGGATTATCCGCTTAAGGCGCCCTTCCTGATGGGAACAGCTGGTATGAAATAGGAAAATCCTCCTCTTCTGCTTATTCGGTTGGTGTCCAACCGACGCCCCGTGGGGATCATTTCGGATTTTCGTATAGTTTTGTGAGGTGACGAGGTTTATTACTTTAGATTCTTATCACGGCTAAGCGCCTTTGCCCAATACAGTCTCGTATAACACTTCGTATATGTCCACTGCCGCGGCCTTTCGGGCGACAATCATACGAAGGCCAATCATTACGAATCTTCCATCCGGATTCGTACCTTCTACACTGTTTATGGGCCTGCTACTATTCTGATTCCCCGACATCGGAAATCCAAACGAAATTCGAATGGGTTGCCAAGTGTCTATCAGGAGCTTCGCGGCGTCTTCGTCGAATTTACACTTTTAGTGAGTTCAACCACGAGGTCAATGCTTGGAATAACACGAGCCGCACTCTGTATCTAATTTTCGATGGCAGTAATCTGTAAATATTTTAGTTGGGTATAGAAGATATGTGGTGCAATATTTTCTCCTATTTATCATCATGAGTTGGGGTAGGAATTCATAAATCCATCAACGTCGCCGAATCCTTTTCTTAGGCCAAATCCACTCCCTCCAGGATGTACGCAAATGCATCAGGTTTATCGGGAAGCGGCGTGTACTCCGACAACTCCAAAGCAGTCTGCACGACTTCTTCATCAAAATGCTTCTTGGCGAATTCGACCGCCAAGTCCATCCCTGCTGTGATTCCTGCGGCGCTCCAAATCTTCCCGTCGACGATCCACCTTCGATCCCCTACCCATTCGACTTTGTTGGTCAAGACACCCGCCTTTGCTAGTTCTCGCAACACCCATTTGTTACTGCAAGCTTTATGTCCATCCATGATTCCCGCTTGGGATATAGCGATCGAGGATGTGCATACGAGTAGGAAAGCCTTCAAATGGGGGTCCGCATAGCGCTGTTGGAGGAATTCGATGCAGCCTTCCGGGAGAGGTGCAGTGGGGTGAGGTCCAGGAACAATAATGTAGTCCAGCGGGGGGCAATCTTTGTACGTGGTGCTGGGTTGTTGAGGGGGACCACAACTAGCTTGGACAGGTTTGAGATCGGAGGAAATGTAATGCCAATTCATGGACGGGGCTTTGTCTACGACGGTTTTCGGGACTCCATCGATTTGGCTCAGATATTGGTGAGAGTGATTGTTGAGCAAGTCAACTGGGCCAACGGCGTCTAGCCATTGAAAGCCAGGGAAGTACAAGAAGCCCATGTTGAGTGATTCCGGCATATCTGTGCACTTTGGTGTCGTCAATGAGAAGAGGATGTCAGTTTGAACGAGTTTCAAACCTGGGTAGACGAAGGGTGCGACAGCCTAATACTGCGACTTCTTCTGTGTTCATTCACCTTTTATCTGCTCCCAAGAGCTAAAATAGACACAAGCCCTCGACGGCGCGTTGGCGGCTGTCATTCTTCCCCCGGGAAACCCCATTTCCGACCATTTTCTATCCTTCTTGACATGGGAATGCTTCAAGAAATCGACTGAAACTAGAACACATAATCTTCTAGGCTCTCATTACCGAAACCAAGTCGTCCCGGGTCGCCGGTGCTCTTTAAAAGGATGCCATGCATGGGCACACCGAGTTAACCATCTATCTGGGGTACGGACGTACTGCCCGCTAGGCTTCTTTACGAGGCTCAAATGCCTTCTAGGGAAGAATACAATCAACCAGGGAGAGGCGTTCAGTGCCCGGCTTCGACAGACGGTCCCGGCCTTCATTTACCGTTCATTAGAAAAGAAGAACGTAGTCGTTAGATCGCTCAAGGAATGTGACGCCTGGCAATGCGCAACCTGTTACTACTTGGTCAGAAAAGCACGCCTAACCAGGCTTTCAGTGTCTTAGATACGATGGGGTAAGTTGCCATCTGGCCAAAGATGAGAGATAGGGTGATTAAGGGTCGTCTCCGTTCGGGATTAATTTCCTATTTGGAAGGAGCCTAACTTCCTAACTTCCCTTGAAGAGCTTAAGAATTGAAGGAGCAGGGAGTGACCAAGTCGAAACGAACCTGAACGGAAAATTGATCTTTCATGCCACGTTCAGTCGGTAGGGCGTAGAAAGAGTAATCGCCTGCCTAGAATCCCCCACTCGTTCCTTCTTGTTCATTTCGGCGGGTATGAACGACCGCATCGAATCAAGTTTCGATGACACGTGAGCGTAAAAGATATTATTCCATTATCGGTTTCAGCAGGGCAGAATCATTAGCACTGTCCTGCTCGAGACGATATAAAGGAGGGTGATGAACGGATTGGACGATAGCAGCCAGCAATTACTAAAGCTCGTCTTGTCCTCTTGCCTCAGCAACAACTATCATCCACTTTTTAGATGCAATTAAAGCCATTCCTCCTTTTGTGTGCAGTGTCATGGGCCAGCACTGCGTTGGGAGCTCCAGGTAAAGTCGCGTCAGGTCGGTCTTCCGATCTAGGTGACGCGTCGAACAACGTGCCACGGAAGAGCGTAAGGCCACCAGCTCAGCGACGCTCTGGATTCCCTAAGCTGACGAGAACCAATTTCATGATGACAGGAAGTCGATGACCGCGTTCCGCCAGCAATAGGCTTCTGCACCCGCGAAGACGGTTGCATTTATCGCGCAACTCCTTTCGCCGACGGTTTTTGCGCCAACCTTCCAGTCCATATCATGGGGGATATCAGCGGTGTGTGGCACATCACGCACATGTATTACTGCGATTTGTATTCGTAAATCATTCCTATTACCTCCAGTGAAAGGTGTGTTCTTACCTGCTATGGGTATAATTTCCAGAGGCTTGGATTGTACCGGGCGCAGCCTCAGCATTATAGAACCAACTTCGCTTACAGGCTCCGAGTGGGAAGGGAGCGGGACGCGGTCCTATAGATGTAGCCATGTCTAAACATGAGCACTCACTACTTTGCTTGGATAAATGGAATGTCGTATTTACCTGGCTCTGTTTGTGCTGGCACGGTCGAATTATGGAATGTCGTGCAGTCGTATCTGCGAGTCGGTATGATAGGCGTCACAACAAACCGCGATTGCGAGTGATTGGCGCAGGTTGCGATGAGCAATGCGTGGCGAGTATTGGTGTTAAGTCGGGTCAAGCTTTTATTTTCAAACATTGAATCGCAAAATAAGCAAAAACAGCATTGAAAGGGAAAGTGGATAGAAAAGTTGACAAAAATCGAAAAGGACCGAGACCTTTTACCTCCAGATCCCTTTCATTGTCTACGTCTGCCTCTCAGATATGACGGGTACTCGGGATGGCGAGGAGTTATAACGAGGTCAGCCCCGGAATATGGAAGAAGAAAGTCTTCCCATCCCACTAAGAATTCATACGATGTATCGACCGTCCGTGTACAATTTTTGAGATTTGTTGCTAGTCTGGGGCGACTCCTCCAATCTCGCTCCTTCTCCTCGATTTCGGATTCTTTATACCAGTCTGTTGACCTATAATCCCTCGTGACGACATATTGTTCGTTTGGTGAGTTATACTCTATCTGAGAGTAGTCTTTAGTGGGCTTCCTCCCGGTAGGATGTGGTGGACTTTTGCATTGAACGTCGTGTCCGTCCTCGCCCGAAAAGGTGGGGTAATCTGTGAAATGGCTGAGAGGTGTCCATTTTGAGGGATAAGAATGGTGGGTATCATGATCAGGCGAGGTGTTTCGGTCAGGTGTTTTAAGCTGGTGTTCCAAAGCTGTCGTACTTCGTCGTAATCTCTTTCTGAGCGGCGTTCCATCCAGAGGGAGAAAGCTGAGGGAGCTAGAGCTACGAGAGCCTCTGATTTCTGTGTTCTCGTCTGTGTTATCCTCGTATTGTATGACACGCTTTCTTTTTCTGCTTAAGCGGTGCCCTGTTTTCCTAGGATGGCGTTGTAATCAAGACGTCCCTCCGACCAAGAATAGTGTGGCTTACATGGTTCCTTCCGCGACGAATTCTTCCGTCTGTAGTGGTTCTCCTCTTGCGGTCGCCAGTTGGGCATGCTGTACCGGGGCCACGTCTTCTTCGATCAATTTTGTGCTGTACTTTCCAACAAAACTATGCAGGACTGTCTTCAGGGACTCAAATCGTCGCTTCTCGTGCACAAGCCGTGCTCGAAAGCTCGACACTTCCTCCAGTACTGCGTCCAGAACATTGGAAATCTTCTGCAGCTGGTCTTGGAAGAAAGCATCCCCTTGTTCTAACTGGTCACCGAGCAATCTGAGTTTCTTCTTCGTCATCCTAGCCCTTCCGAAACCGAGAACGTCGGGCTTGCCTTTGGCTTTGGCCATTTTGGTGGATATTCGTTTGACGTATGGTGCTGGAAGAGGTCGTATGGAGATGAAGGTCTAAGTAAGGTCGTATAAAGGTTTGTTCATTGCGGAACAATTGAACTAAAGCACATTGAACAATAAAGACAAGCCATTGAACGCTTCGGGCTAAGGGGCCGGCCGTTACGCGGTTGCATACGCGTTATATGACATACTTACACGTGACTGCGAACACGGAGAGTTCAGCGCTTAAGTAAGGTAGGCGACATCCAATTCCAGCACCCTTATGTAATCATATTAAGTAAGCGCCAAGAGCGGCCAAATGTTACATGTCGAAAAAAAAAAAGTTACAAAGGCGAGAAACTAGTACAACGTCTACTCCATAGGGGCGGACATATTTATCTGAGCCTGCCGGACCTTTGCCACCATGATGGGTGGCAAGGTACGGTGTCCATGATACCTTTTGTTCACCCACACTGCCTCGGCTCCAGAAAGACCGAGATCATAAGCACTGATAAAGCGAGCCGAGCGGTTAGCATATCTGATCAATGAAAATGATCAGCTCGTAAGAAAGATCGGATTGAAATAACTGTGTTACCTTTTTATCTGGAGAAGTGGGACTCCATCAAGACATGCTGTAACATTCTCCTCCATTTCAGATATGTTATGTGTCTTAAGGGACTTCCTGTACCGGAACTTGGCTGCACCCCAGTACTGCTCAATGAAGTTAAGTTCACAGTGATACTTGGGATAGAAATCACATATATGGCCGCGAGATGCCACAAACTCTTCGAGACGTGATTTTTGATTGACAAAGTCCGGCTGTGTAAAAAGAAGTCGACGGCAACAGCAGTCTGTTTTCCCCTGCTGACATTTGAAGCCTTCACACTGAGCGAGTAAACCGCCTGGTTTCCAAAGGCCTCGCTCCTTAATGATTTCCTCCATTCCTTTAAACCAACCGGGCATGGTTGGATGGTTATCATCGAAATAGAAA
The DNA here is from genome assembly GCA_013053245.1 of Agrocybe pediades. Classification (NCBI taxonomy): domain Eukaryota; kingdom Fungi; phylum Basidiomycota; class Agaricomycetes; order Agaricales; family Agrocybaceae; genus Agrocybe; species Agrocybe pediades. The sequence goes on from JAACJL010000058.1 coordinate 285,875, forward strand.
GACTGTATGGTACCATTGGGAAGCACAGTATTCCTCATCCGGGGTCCGCCTTTGCGATGAGCCCAACTCTCTGATGGATTTTTAGGCATCTTGCGTGCAGAGAGTGCATCATCTGCACGTTTGAGATGACTTGGTGCATTATCAAAAAGAAAGAGCCCTGTTGCAAATCCATTGACGCGCTCCTCGAAAATGTCGATTGCGGTATCAGTTTGATTAATGAGATCATCGCAAGTAAAGTAGCCGTCACGTTCTTTTCCTGCTTTGAAGATGATGCGTGCTTCCTCCGTCCCATCTGCACTCTTCAGTCTTCCCCATTCAACAGTAAGAAAATCCGACACCATAAGAGAGGTTCCTTCTCCCTTCTTCATAGGAACGGGCTTGTCTGTATTGTGAGTCCATACAATCTTTCTTCTGTCGGTCTCGTAGAATGTAGATTCGTCATGTGTAACAAGTACGAGTCGGAAGCGTTGGTTGGAGGGGACTGGGAAGCCTTGGAGCTCTTTCTCCTGTCGGTTTCCCTCATCATCAAAGGCATACATCCTTTTATCGTAGATCTTCCAGCGTTCTATGAACTCATTTCGGTAGTTCACAATGTCTTCTCGCTCGTGTCCATCAATATACATGCCATTTTGCTTCCTTCCATATCGCCAACCCATTTTATGAAGCCAACGTTGAGCGGTGCGAAGGGAGATTGATTTTTTCTTCATTTCGTTTTTCTGAAGCTTTTCCTGCATTTCTTGAGTCTCCATAAAATCAACAATATCCTCTGCCTGGATGTATTTGCCACTCTTGGTTATGCTCGAAAGATGGAGCTGAATTGACATGGAAAAATCTTCGTCGTCAAGAATGCTCCCTCGGAGCTTTCCATGTTGGTGCATAGGTATTTCTCCAGTTGCAAGAAACTGATGAATCCATGTTCGTAGGGATCGTGCACGGCTAATGCCAAGCCCCTGTGACTGTGATGCAATGAGAGAAGCTTCCCTCCAGGTATAAGACAGTTGCGGATCCAAATACAAGTTTAGAGTGCCAACCATTCCTGCTAAGCGCCCACGGAGAATGATGTTGTGCTTCTTTTCACGGCTCTTCACAGTCAATGCAGCACGTGCTTGTCGAAGCTTTGGAAGATCCCTGTAGTTCAGCTGGTCAAGGACCACATCAGATTCATTGGGAAGTGTGTTGTCCTCTGGTTTCTTTCCTTCACGAAGCGCCTTTAAGAGTTCATCAACTTTCTTGCGTGCTTCTTCTGCTGAGGCATCCAATTGCCAGTGTGTTCCTTCCTTGTGTTCAAGATCTTCATTGTCCTCAGAAGTGTCCGATGAGATGGTGGATGCTTCTGGTGCAGTAATCATCTCAATATCTGTGTCGGATTCATCCAATTCTATGGGTGCTGCAGTGATGTCTCCACTACCAACTTGGGTCGCATCCACGGCAGTCACATCCTTCCTTGCAAACCAGGAATCAATTGGACGGTACCCTTGGCTAGCCAGCTTCGCTTGATTCTGCCTGTGCCTTCTTTTTGTTCGTGCAGAGTTTCCTGCGTAGTGTTTTGGCCGGTTGTAATCTCTAAGCATTTCTGCCTCTGCTTCTACAGCAACCCGCTGTGCTTCCAGAAGGATACTTGTAAAGGTGTCCAGATCCTTCGCTTCTTTAATGTCCTCTGATGCTCCTTCATCCTCTCCATCGTCCTCAGCGTCCGAGTTGGAATTCAAGAAGTCGAAATCAAGGGGAGTGTCTCTCTCAAAATCATTGAGAAATCCGAGCATAGTAAAATTTCCGTCTGCATTTTCATACATGATCCCTGGATCACTTGTCTCCATGCTACTAGTAGCCAAATCCAATGGATCTGCAGCGTCGCTTTTGTTCTCTGCCTTGTTCTCAGTCTGGTTCTTGAGGTTCCGGGTCTCAGATTTCTGTTTCTTGGCTCGGGAGCCTAAATTCTGAAGGCGGGAGTGGTATTTCTTTGGTTTTCGAGGCATATTCGGTGTCTGGGAGCTCAAGATCGACTTCTCCTGCATTTTATATTTTAAAACTGTGGAGCCACGTTGAAAAAACGCGGTTTCTTTGTTGTTCACGCGTGTTTTCGAAACCACCAAGTATCACGCGTGTAAGTCACGTGACTATTATATAAGCGGCCAAAAGTATACCGTCCCGAAAATCAAAAATCTCTCAAACTCGTCAAAAATGCATTTTTATCACTTTTAAAGAAAAAAGAAAAAAAGGATTTTATTTTCACTACTGCTTCCTGATTTTTACATTTTTTTGCAAAATAAAACCTGAGAACTGTTGGTAAACACTTTATCTACACTTCCCTGGTCTTTAATAATGTCCTTAGTATAATGTGGAAGAGGAGAAGCCATCGTCGTTTGGTATGTTTTCTGCTTACATAAGGGGTGCCGGAATTGGCTGTCGCCTACCTTACGTACAGTCGACTCTGTAATAATCCATATCCGTATAAACCCATACTCTGTAATAATCCATACGATTCCGTTTCCACCGAGTTGGTTCGCAGGGAAATCGTACCCAAAACCCATATCTCTGTTATACTCCATAATCCATACATTTTTGGGGGAAAATATGGGTTTTCCGATGGGTCTTTACGCTAATTTCTGGCCGGTTCCTAGCCTAAATCTCTTCATAAATGATCAATGACAGCCACGTATACTATATACTGGCCCATTTTAGGTGACTTGACCGCTGTCAGGAGCTTTTCCTTCGAGTTTTCCCTCAGAACGGCGCCCATCAGGGCCAAAACTCTCACGCCACGCTAGCCCTGCGGTCCTCTTGCTGCCCATCTTGTGGCAATCTGGCTGTGATTCTCAACGTTTTCGGCTTGTATCATAGCTCTGATGACACGCCAATAGTCAAATAGAACATATTTGCTCAATTCTCAATAAGTGTTTCTATTTTCTATTTTTAGCACCTCTGCCTCAGCCCATACTCTCTAATAACCCATACATTTTGCCTTCCACGGAGGAGTATGGATTATTACAGAGACGACTGTACTACGTACTTTAACTAGCGCTAACGTCGACGATGATTAATATAATACAAAATTAACGTGGGGTCTAGAACTACAATATTATAAAAGTTTCTCAGTTTCTGAAGCTTGCGTTCGAGCAAATCCACTATTTATGTCATGCCACCCCGGCCGAAATTTGAAAGTTCATCACAAATCAATTTCTATCGAGTAACTATAGTGGTCTACGGATACCTTAAAATCTTAGTAGTTGCTTGCGCCCGCCTCAAGCGAAGACGGCGCTTTAGTCTATACTCCGACCGCAGAGGGGAGGACTTCCTGAGGCGTGCCTGTGAACAACTCCCTCTGCGCTCCATCTTCTTGCATCGTAAGCATTTTAGTTGAGACAAAGTCTTGTTCGTGGGAGAGAAGCCACACGCAGTACAATGCTGATAAGGCTTGAACCTTTGTGATAGGAGCATGCGATCCCCGCCCTTGCTTGCACATGAAGGTGACGAGAACCTTTCAGTAGGCACTAGACTTTCCGGCTTAGCATACCGGGCTGTTGAGTAACCTGCAGGCAAGGTATCTTTATATCTTGAAAGCCAATCATGTCTCAACGCGCATGATGCAGACATGCAGATTGCAGGGTTCTCTACGAGCAAACTCCACAGAAAATGATGACCTAGGAAGAATCGAACGATCAGAGCCTGAGACCACCTGTAATATTTTATAGGCTATATATTTACCTCGATGACATAATTCGGTGGGGAGGGCTCTATGTTCAATGCGAAGACCAAGTCGATGTGGTGTCTGATATGGATTTACAGACGTTAACCTAATAGGACTTGATTAGTATAAGTACGATAGACAGCTTCTTTTCAGGAGAGCTTACATTTTAAAAATCGTAACTCCTAAGCCCCAGCTATCCGCAACAGAGGTGTATTTCTTGTAAACCTTTGGCCAAAGCGCTTCCGGGGCTGCATAAAACGCGGTCCCACAGAAATTAGTCTGCATTTCTTCTCGTTAGTAATTCTTCGCACTCAAACTGTAGGAGAGCTAGAGGACTTACTGCCGCTGTTGGTGGACTAGTCACAACTTGGCAGGATCCAAAGTCGCATATCTTTACCTGCGGCGGCTCGGAGTATTCGGAAATAAGAATGTTCTACGAGGTATACAGTCAATAAGTGATACCGTCCGTAAGCGGCAAATGTAAACTGACCTCTGGTTTGATATCGCCATGTATCAAGCCTCTCGAATGTATGTACTGCAGACATCTTCAGCAAGCATAAGGCGTAAATATAACAATCCACGTACTGACAACGCGTTGCATAATTGGTGGGAAACACATTGTGAGGTCGACACCGCTGAATACTGTTTGTAAGTATATGAATCCAGGAGACACTAATATATCTACCGAGTCTGCCATTGTTGTCGATGTATTTTGCCAGGTCTATCGCCTGAAAGTACTCGAGAACAAGAGCTATGATGGGCAGGATGCTTCAAAATGAATGTACTGCTCAATTAATAAGGACTACTCACCAGATACGAATCCTTTCTTGCTTCTGTACACTTCATAAAGCTGGATAACGCCAGGATGGTCGAGCTTCGATAACGCAGAAATTTCTCGGGAGAGGTGCTCCTCAAGACCCTTCTGATGCTCACGGGTATGCCTAACACGCTTAATTGCATAGACGTTGCCACTAAACTTGTGGTGGGCCATCTTGATTGTCCCACTCGCACCCTGTCCGAGCTTGCAGGTTTCAGAAAACATTACGTTGGTAGTGGCCGGAGGTCTTGTCGGAGCGTGATGGTACACTTGAATTGGATGAGCGTTCCAGGCTAATAAAGGAGAATAAAAACGCCCACCATAGTCATGCACCGTCCCACGGCGCGTGCGCACACTCACTACATCCCCGTTATGAAGAGGATATAACTGCTTCTCCTCGAGACGTATCCCACTAACCTATATCCCTGTATCAGCAAAGTCACAGTATTTTCAAGGCAAAAGTGGAGATCATACATAAGTACGTCCGCCTGATTCGTCTTTAATTGCAATTTTATTCATGTATTTTCCATCCCAATTTATCGAAAAAAGCTTCAGCCTCCTACCTTCAACATAAAATAAGAAAAGGTTTCCCCGAATGAAGTTATAGTACTCACTAGTCGAAGTGTCGGCAGTAAAAAGCTGTACCGTGTAGTCCCTCTTACTCCCGATAGTTGCAGAAAGATGTGCCTTAGAGAGGTACAGATTGAAAGGCTTATACACCCTCCAATAGTGACTGGCACGGGTAACCCATGGGTTTTTTTTCTCAACCCGTACCCATACCCACCAATACCCGTACCCGTGGCCATGGGTGTGGGTTACCGTGGGTGTGGGTCAAGGGTTTACCTCTACCCGTACCCGTCAGGATGGGTACGGGTCCCCAAGAACCAAAGTAAGGTTGCAGTCGGAATTCTGAACAGAGTACTTTAATACAAGCTATGTAATGACTACACATTAATAGCATCCCATCCATCTTCCAAATCAGATTCCTCTTCGCCCTCTGCAATGTCCTCCTGGCTAGTGACAGCCTTCACATCACTGTCTCGAACATAGCCTCGCAGGCTCCAAACCCCTAAACACATAAGTGCGCGAGTGGTCTGCACAGAGAGCTTATTCCGGACGTGGGATAAGAGCAGTCTACCTTTACTAAAGACTCGCTCAACGTCAACCGAGGTTGCTATGGGGTTTCGGTATAAGAATAGCGAAGTACGAGAGGAAAAGAGAACACACCAGGGACCGAAAGATAGTCCAGAGCCATACGCGACAGCTTTGGGAATGTGTGACGCTTCTCATGCCACCACAATAGCGCATCCTTGACGTTCTCGGGATCAGTGCTCAGGTACTGATCGAGTTCATCACGAAGCTCCGATGCAGTTGGCGGTGCGAGGGAAGGAAGGTTGTAGAAAATGTTAAAAGCCTTTTCGGATTCCTAGAAATAGAGCGAATGGTCAAAACTCAAAGGACAACAGAACACATAATGTACTACCTACCTGAGAGTCAGCCGCCGGCTCTGTATTCAAGTCTCTAGGAGGAGGTGAGCTCTCTCGTTCCTTGTAAGAACGTTCGAACTCGTCTCACACAATTGTGCGAGCCGTCTCAATCCACTCGGCCTCCCACCCCGCCGTCTTGAAGTATTGCAGCTTGTGCCGTGGATGCAGCACTGGTGAAACATAAGTTTTCCGTTGCAGAAATCGAAAAAAACAGTAAAACTACACTCACCCATCGCAATCCGATACAACTCGGAATGATCAGTGATGTTGTAATACTTGTTGAGTGTTTTCTTGCCGAAGTGGATCGCTCTCTTGATACATGCTGGGTACTTCGGATCAAGGCTGCTGTTGGTGAGCTGTTGATCGAGATAATCCATGGTGGGGATGACCGAATCAATATTAGGCTTGGACTGCGAAAAAAAGGACGTTGCATCCTTGAAAATCTGACCAGAACGGCAGAAGATTGAGAAAACAGTTAAATGAGTGCATAACAGGAGGGACATACCTTCAAAACATCACGAAGATGTTCAGCAATCCTCCACTGCTCGCGAGTCAACTCGTACTTCCGAAGGCCATGATCAATGTCAGCAGTCATAGCTTGAATGGCGAGCCGATACTTGATAGCGAAGTCGAGCATCTCGAAAGTCGAATTCCAGCGAGTACAGACATCCCGCGGCATGATCCGCTCTGAAAGAGTCTTCAGAGCCTTGACCTGCGTGTACCATTTGGGCAGAAGGAGTGTGGAGGAGTTCTTAACAGCGTACGCGAACTTTCGAAGCTGCGAGCAGAACGTCACGATGTGAAGGTATGTACGTATTTCCTGGGCGCCCCGTCTTCATCAGACAGTTAAACCCACGATCTGCAACGATGCTGAGCGGACGCATGCTTTTGGAGACCCATCGTACTATCTCAGCTCTTTGGAATATTGGTAAGTCTATGCTTCTTTACTTTCAAGGATATTATTACTTACTTTCTCTCAGTCTTGGTGTGCTCGCGATGTGAGTATGTCACTTTTCCTTTCCCCTTTCCGAGTTGCTGAAAGATTTCAGTTAGGTGGCCGTCTTTCAGTTGGCCCGGGTTCTTCTTGAGTACCCCCCTCGCAAGCATGACGTCCTTCGTAGCGTCCGCCGCTGCTATCGTGTCGTCGCTGAAGCAGAGTTTGGCATGCTTTCATAAGTTGCCAGTTGAATTTTTGTCCGCCGTGTCAAGATAACGATTGACAAGCCTTGCATTTGTCCCTTTCCCATGGCATTTCAAGGCGACGCACTCGAAAACGTGGACCCGTCGGTCGTTGATGTACTCGATGGATGGCGTGGGCTTGAAGAATGCATATATGGGGGCATTCCAGTCCTTCATCAAGCGTTCTAGGTTCGTGCACTTCAGCTTAGCATATGAGAATCGTACTAATCAGCTGCCACTTACTCAATTCAGCCTCGTCACTTTCTTCAGGCTGCTCGGGAATACCTGCAGGGTCGTCAATGATTTGAATGTTATCATCGGTCTCGACAACTATAGGCTTCGCCTTCTTCTTTTGTGTTCTTGGCTTGCTGGAGGTGAGCTGAGGTTCCTCGTCTTCATCAAGTTCCGAGCTGAGCTCAAGGATGTGTGACGGGTTTCTAGGTGGTGTGTTGGGTGGTGTCGGAGATTCGTCGTCATCGACAGTCTCAACGGATGCTTTTCTCGAGACCTGGGTACGAGTAGGTGGTGCAGGGGAGGAGGATGTGCTGGCAAGGCTGCTCGGGTGTGATTTGCCCAAGGTGATTTTCTGTTTTTTCTTCTCCGCGGCGTGTTCGAGTCTAACTGTCTCGCTATTATTGGGATCATAAGGTGCCTTACGCTTACGTTTAGGCAGCTCGTGTTCTTCAGACATTGGTGTGGGAAGGTGAGGTGTTTATAGATAGTGTGTGGTGTGAGATACGGCGACCAGGGACCCAGGTGGCGGCGGGATCTGGCATTGGAAAAATCAGAAATTTTTTGTGTGTACATATTTAATATTAGCTTCTGCTACATTTAGTCTTGTTTTCCTTTTCTAGTATACTGTTTTTATAGTCACGTTTTATGAGTTACAAACCCACATACCCGTCAAATGGGTACGGGTATCAGCTGGGTAGGTGAACAAGAACCCGTACCCGTACCCAAACCTACCCGTGACCTATACCCGTACGGGTCTAGAAACCCGTGCCATACACTACCCTCCAAGTTTGTCTCTTTTGAAGGTCATGTTTCTTGTCGCCAAAGAATGTTCATGGAGAATACTGTACCATTTCAATCAATCCAGCGCCTGATGTTACACGTTACACGTCTGACGAATTTTTGAATTCGTCAGACCGGAAATTTTGCGTTACAATGTCCATTTTAGGACGTATTTTCGACGAAATCAGTACCTAAAAAGGAAATTATTTGATGTAACGCGCATTTTCTTTCGGGACCTGCCAATGTTACACGTTACAAGCGTTACATTTCGGCACATCTTTTGGCCCCGTTACGCGTTACCGACGGATTGATTGAAATGGTACAGTACTTGAGACACCCCCAGAAGACTCCGGGCTCTGGAATTGCTTGATGATGTCTGACGACCGTCTGGATCTGAGACAGCACTGTCGTAGGAGTAATCGAGCGGGAAACATCAAATAGAGTATTTCTGTTATCCCCAGTTGATTCGTGATCGTACAACGTGGTGGCATCAGCCCAAGAATCGATGGTGTCCATGGAAAGGGCGACGAAGGGAAAGTTCTAACATGGCTTGTAACTCCTCAATGTTTTATACTTCATGGCCAAAAATGAGTGGCACACAATGCAGAAATAAATCCACTTTCCCGGCCTGCACAATAGAATGTACGTGGATTCGTTTTGGCCGTACGCGTCAAAGGGAGGGCCTTAGTGGCACATGCCGCCCGGCGCGTGGAAATTGAATCATTGATGTGCCCCCTCGGATATCAAATACACCACTCGCATTGACGCCAAGAATTCTATCTTTAGAATGAGGAGGCGACAGTGCCCGGGTTTGAGTCCTTTCCAAGTCGATGCTTTGTGGTCTCCCGTTAGGAGTCCGTTAAATCTTTCGTGCTATGGACGCGCGTGCTTTCCGCCATGAATCTCTCGGTTGGGTAACAATGGGCACATTGATCAATATTGACTTACATGGCGCAGTACTAGTCGGTGAAGTGGGAATCCAGGCCCAGCAGCCAGCTTCCAAGTTGGTTGTGACTACTACCAACTAATTTTAAACGCGACTCGCGGGAAATGATAAGTACGACTTAGAGAATTATCCCCTCCTTTTTATATTTCAATCATAATCAATATCATTCGTTCTGATACAAATTAAGAAGTAAGTACAAAAACTTCACCACCGATTTACGCGATTTCCCTACAGTAAAACAGGAAGTGATCGGGATATTCCACCTGTGATACGGGTCCCTCGAGTCGTTTCGAAGACGTCCATATCTCCACCAGCGCATGAGATGAAGGAACGTATATCCTTGCTATTGGGACCTTCCCGTACGCAACTCGATTGGCAATAAAGTTTTCCATTAATTGCACATCAGAGTTTTTGGTACCTTCGGCACTGTAAAACAATTCTTCGAGCGCTGGAAGAGGCTCAGCACCTTTGAATACTTCCTGAAGCCGTTCAAGCGCTCGGAGGGTATTCCAGTGCCTGATACGCAGCCGAGTAGCTGACTTGAAGGATGCTAGGAATTTAACGATAATCGGGTTCATCGCGAGTGGTAATAGGGCCCCATTGAAGTCGGACTGGTATCCTTCGAGGTCCAGGTAGAGAGATGGTACTCCACTGAAGATTTCGGTAATCTCCATGGGTTGGAGAAGGTAGGCGACATTTGGGATTTTGTGATCACAACAAATCCGGATGTCGATCATGGGACTGTATAAGAACTGGAAATTGAAGTGGCCCATCTCGACGTAAAGATGTTGGTGCTGTTTTTTTCCAAGGCGTGTAGCTATCCCCTTCAATGAGCAAGCACTGAAAAATCTTCTTAGCTGGCGTGCCAGGTACTCAACCGTGGCCGTCGAAACCACGCCATCATCGAATCCTATGATGTCTAACGCATTGAGATGTGTCATGTCGATGTTGTTCAAAAGCGCGACTAGCATAGGAAGGTCCACGCTGATAAACAAGGAAAGAGATGTTAAGCGGGGCAACAGTAGCTGGCCTGGGCGTTGGCGTGTCAATGAAAGAGGAACGATATCCGCCTTGCCGCGGTGTAATGATAATCCCAGGCTCTCCAACAAAGGTGTTGACTTTAAGATTTCGAGGATCTGGCTCAGACCGGCACAGGAAGAAAGTCGCAAGGAGCGGAGCTGAGAAAGCCACGGGGCTTGATTTGTATTGGGAAGTTGGAAGAGATCAGGGTGTGAAGTTTCGAGCAAGATTGTCCGCAAGCGAGGCGCATCCCCTGCTAAGGTGATCAAACGTCCCTGGTCCTCTTGGGATGCATTGTTCCTACGAGTCCGTGCCGCATCCACGCCTTCACGTAACGTGCATCTGGTATATATCAAGTTGGGAGCTGGGGAAGTATGGGTTTCAAGGTAGGCGCCCAGCAAATGTGGAGATAGGATGGCAATGTCCAAAGAGCGTATCCTATGCCAGTTGTCTTTGATAAAGGACGCTACGAAAAGGTCTTCATCCTCTGCACCAGGTTCGGAATAGTTCAATTTTCGTCGGCATGTAATAGATATGAGGGCGTCGCCTGTCCTCTTAATAACCTCTGCCCTCCAGGCTCCCTTGCTCCGAGTAAGATGATCGAAATTCAAGCATTTCCCCCAAAGAATGGGAGATGACAGGACAATGTCTCTCCACCCTTCGCAGACCTGCGATGCATAGCGCAGAACATCGAGGGAAGACCAAAGCTGGACGTAGCTAACAATGATGTCAAACAGATGATACAGGATATCGTGGTTGAGGGTTGATATTGACATAGGCAAAAACTAACTTCTGCTGCTGGTAGTTGGATAGTGGTTATAAACGTAGTGGACAGCGCCTCGTGGAAGTGCCAGCAGTATGGTTGAGAGAGCCGGTAAAACGCTTATCGGATTGTCCATGATACCCGGTGAGAAATGCTTCTATCGAGGTACAGTCATCCATCACTCGGTGTGACACCAAAACTCATTTCGGAATTTGACAGTGAAGAACGTGACTTTGAGATAAAAAAAATAGATGTACATATGCACAGTATTTATAAGGATGTAATAGAGCAAGAAACATGCAAAGAAAGAAATAAATGCGATGCTGGCAGACAAAAAAGAAGGAAATTGTCAAATTGGGGTTTCATGGCTCAGTGTTACACCCCGGTTCAAGCTGCCTGTTTACAGAACTGTTGTCATCGTCTTCGCTGCTGGAGAGCTCTCTTTGTGTCCATGAGCAACCACCTAAGCTATTCCCTCAAAGAAAATCTTCGTCTTGTGCAGCCGTGCTTTGGGAATACTTGCTTTTGGAACGCAGATGGACGAGTGCAGGCCATCATAATGACGTAATGCGTGTAACGAGCCGAAAATTACATATGGAAGCATTTCCTCCACTAAGGCGCCACTTACTCCGTAAATATTCTGTATAGATTTATGCACCAGAGTCTACTCTACATTATGCTGAAGGAATTATATTTTCATGTCAGTTTTTGCGTGTGCTGGAGGCCAATCTTGCTCGGGGTGTACCACCGGCTAGTGTGTAACACCGGCTGGTGGATGACTGTATAACTATTTATTGTTGTGTATAACACGTCTTTTCTGGTATAACATCATCTAACAATTTGGGTCTCCTTGTCATCCGGCTCTCCTCAAGCTCCTCCGACTTACAACCACATCCAACCTTATCTAACCTCACATCACAGGACCTCTAACGACCTCCGAGTTTGTTTTCAATTGTCCTCATTCAGCACTGCGTGCGCGGGGGCTGTACACAACCCAAAGTTGGGTCTCGCGCAAATGTCGCTCTCGATTCCTTGTTGCAAGCGCACATCAGACAAACTATTGGTATTCCCGCCTGGCTTACAGCTGTCTTCTAAGTTCGAAGTTCTAACTTATGCGACTTGGATTCACACCTTGAGCTTAGGGACTCATGGATCCTGTGGCACTTAGCGAGCACAACCTGGCAGCCAACAGCAGAGCCCGGTCATCTGAAGTGCTTACTACTGACTTACACAAGTCAAAACTTAGCTCGCTTTTCGACGCCGCTGGTACTGCATACTTACCATTTCGAAATTCGCTCCAAGTCATTTGAAACTCCGCAAAATTTCGCTGATGTCATGCAACCGAGATTCGACGCGTCTTTGGTTTCTTTTCTTTCCTTGCTCTTACCGCCAACTTGCCGCCAACATCCACCAACTCCTTTCCATCTCCGGTTCCAGTCGTACGCACAACGCTTACTTATCAAGCTATCTTGCCGCTTTCCCATAGGATACCCGGCTCAGCAAAGGAACCTACGAAAGTGTACGGCAGCTCATGCTCTTCGGCTTCGGACTGATCAAGATGGGTTCAAGGGATTGCGATGGATAGTGAACTTGGGAAAGGCGCTTGCAGTGGCTAAAAAGAAGGTATTTTGCTAGTTCACTGATTCGTTATGACAGCCCCTGGCATATATTCATTGCTGTTTAGGTTATTATCCGAATCGGACTCTAGGAACCTGGCAGCCTGCAGACTGCCATATATGCGCGTTTTCCTTATATGATAAAGATTGAGTTGTCTCCATGATGTTTTGTGAGTCGAATGCTCATCTAATCACTAGGTTTCTTTCTCGATTAACTTATCTTTTCCTTTTCTCGAAATTCCCTGACCACCCTGACCAGTGCCGACTGCCTGCCCGGCTCTCGCTTCCCGCTTTCAATATTTCAATAATCAGTCTTTCTGTCGACGGAACTTTCTTTTTACTGTCTCTTTGCTCTGCCCTGGACCTCTCTCTCTCTGCTGTCCATTGCTCGAGTTACTGCGACTAGTTGCAGTGACATTAAATTTGACTTACTCGGTTCAAATCCATTATCCTTCTCGTGCATTTCTGGCTTTCCTTTTCTCGTCTGCTCTTGGAGGTGCTACTATACTGCTGCTCTGGTTAGTCCTTGCTTTTACGACGAGTGCTTTTACTCCTGCTGACTTCGCTTTAGGTTACGGTTTCACAAAGACTCACCGCATCCGCATTGCGCTCTCTGAATTGGTGTTTTTAGTCCGCTGTAGTCATCAGTTGAGCCACTGCCATGTTAGATACATTAGTTAGACCGCGTTGTACAGGGTTATATCCAGCAATACAACGATTTATTTTATATGTTTGACAAGAATGTGTGTGGTTGGATCCGGTTATATTTTTGAAAGGAAATTTACTACTGTGTTCAAACTGTGCTCTACATGAATGACTATAGTTATACCTGGTTAGAAAATCCATATAACAAAAGGCCGTTATTTACCAGATGTATAACCATATACAACATGTGAAATTCGTTAGATAAGGTTATACCTCGATAGAACCATTTCTCACCGGGCATGATAAATGGCAATTGCCGCATATTCAGCCGAGCTTCGGTCCTCTAACGGCATGACATACACTTACCATGGAGACTGGATTTTTCGTCCACGATTTGCCAGACTAGGACTATTTACTACAAGCTACGCTCCGAGGAATTCCAGAAAAACAATACAAGAGTTACAGGGCCTGCACTGTAGTCTACTCACCGAGCATACTACAATATTTAATCAAAACATTTTTCAAAATCGCCTTGACCATCCTCTCGTGCATACTTCTGGCTCTCGACGAACGCTTCCAGAGTACACAAACCATCCTTGTCCCCTCCGCAGAACTTCAAAGGCTGTAAAGCGTCGTTGACCAGGATCCTCACAAACGTCTGCGCGTTTCCATTCCGCATGATCCTGGATGGTCCACCGCTCCCTGTCCCGTCCCTTTGACACAGCAGTCGCTCAGTGACCATCCTTGCGCTGAAAGGCGTAAGCCGACTGGTGATCCAAGTACGCTTGGGGTTGGGGAAGGACGGATCCAAAGGTGAACTCTGGTTGAAAAGACCCATCGCTGAAAATATCGCGATCATTTGGTTATCGTGCGAGAAGTCAGCGTAGACGCTGCGGTCTAGGGGAAATGTAAGTGGAGAAGAGTCGAGTGTCCTGTTTGTCTGGGTGTTATCTCGAACCAGCGTTTCTGTGAGTCGGGCAAGAAGTTCATTGATGTAGCCGACACCTTGCACAGGTCCCAACGGTTGTCCGTAACTGCGATAAACGTGAGTGTGGAAATCAATCAGACGTGAAATAACGAACCCTGTCCCATAGAACTTGTCCAGGTCACCGAAGTATTCAAACTGTGCGAACTCTTCGGGGGTGAACAATTTACAGAAAGGACTTGGCGTCTCCTTCACTATGGTTTCGAACGCGCAAAGCGGTATAAGGTTCGAAACATCAGCAGCTGTGATATTTGCACCCGGAGCCTGCTGATTTAGTCGGTTGGCAATAGGCGTCCCGTATATCGAGGTCCAGATACCAGTCTGCGCATCGGAGGAGCCCGCGTTAGGGCACATGGCATCGTCAAGCGTGTCATTGAGCTAGGTTAAGAAACTTTAAGAAATGTTGTGTCCACGAGCTCCGCAGAAAACGTACACTTTCTGAGAGGATTACAGAGAGCATGGGATTCAGGACGTGGTTACTGGCCACAGAGAAACCTAATAGCACCGGTCATTTACTCGATGAGCATCGGCCTCGGGGAAAAGATATAACACACCTTGCGTCCAGTTGGTAGCTGAGTCAACGACTCGATTGGAACTCGAGGCTCTTATAAAAGGCAAGTTCTCTTTGGACACCATAAACGAGTATCGTTGAAACGTTTCCTCTCCAGCTTGTGATGATCTATTAATAGCCAATTTCCAACGTTCTATTAATATCATTTTAAGGCGTATGGGAAGTTGAGAACCTACTGAAGCGCTCCAAACGGTACGAGATCGTCGTGACCAAGGGTATAGGTATAGTTGGTCAGAAAGTCGAGACGAGGATCCGTATAGGTTTTAGCTGATTGAAGCTTCTTCACAGCTGCTTGGATCCTTGTGCCTGCCCCCGATGTCGGAAAGCGGGCACCATGTCGTTGAATCTATCACATACGCTAAGGTACGAAGAAGTAGTCTTGATATCAGGTCACTGCGTACAATGTTAACCTGCAAGTATTGATATGAGATGCCATTCGGGGCAGAATTAGGAGAAGAAATTCATTGTATACGAACTTGTGTGATCTTGCAATCCTTCGGGGGAGGCGTGTACGCCTGAACAGGATAATATGGTGTATAAGCTGCCCAAGAGTCCTGAATCTGTGGAGGGAAAAACGGCTGCACGAATGTGGCCTGCACGACGCCGCCGTATGCGCTCGCCTGTAAAAATACGAGCAAACAGCCGCCGATGAAGAGGAACATAAGTGGAAGGAAGGGTAACAAAACACGCTCCCCAAGCGACGGGTCTGACTCTCTGTTATATTGCGGACCAGACGAGACCACGATTGGTCGTAGACTTGCATATCCCCCGCTTCCATACCACTGGATGATCTCCCCATATGGCCCGACTTCTCTCGCCGGTCTTGGGAACACGTGTGCGTCTCTGAGAAGAGGCTGCTTCTCTCCCATGTCGACCTCGAGTACGGAACGAGGAATTGGTTCGGGCGTTGCTACCCCCAAGCCTGCGATAGACGGCATGAGATGGATAGGTCGGTTGGCGAAGAGCTAGAGGAGATAGTGGTGAAGAAAGGGAAAGCAGCCTCGAGGTTCATGAGTAGCGACGCATTGACTCAAGGTTAGGTATCGTCTGCTCGAGGCCCGCTGCTCGACAAATCCGTCCTTGATCAGCGTTACAAGATACCACGTTCAGCACCGTTCGGGTCCTCGGCTGACATGGTTTCCTATATTTACCGACCAATCAGAGAATCCACGTGGGCTGGCTATAATTAACAACGTTCGTTCGGCTTCAAATGATTTTACATTTGGTGTAACTTTCCAGTAAAATAGAAACCTTCGACGAACTATTTACATGAGAAACAAGTTACCGCCTCCATTCATTTTTAAAGCCTTTACTTAAGACGAACTTGTCCCGAAGCCCAATTCTTCATAGAAAGCAACATGCGTGCGCCGTGGCGCCGCTAACCGAAATCTTCTAGGAGATGGGTATGATTATTATTTTATATATGATACAGAATATTTGCTGGGGTATAAACGACAAGGTACACCCTAATTGTCTAAATATCTAATCTCCGGAACGAGTAGGTAGCATTGATGGGCTTTGCACCACAAGAAACCCGACTATCCGCGCACTCTCGCAACTTCTTCAGCACCTCGTCTTTATTCTCATCCACCACGCCCCAGATGCGAACCTCTTCCAGAGCAGGAAGCAGCTCTGCGCATTGACTGAGCTGTCCCCAGTGGTCAAACTGCTCGAAATGTTCAGCTGACAGGATCAGAAGCGTAACGGACCGCAGGGATGCTAAAAGGATACGTAGGGTAGGAAGATGGGAGGCGTGCCAGTATGCGACGCCCAGCCGGAGTTCCTTTATTGTCTCGTACCGGCGGGAATCTGCAAAGGCTTGCAATAGGGGTGCGATATCAGGAGTAACAGACGTATTGAACGCGTGTAAGAAAACGTGGATATTCGAGCCCTGTGGACCGCCATACAGAAGAGTCATATCTGCATCCAGACTCAAGAACTGTTCTTCGTCTGTCTCTCGTCTTCCTTCAAAATGGCGGAGGTAAGAGGCTAATACAGCTACCAGGGATGACATCTCCGTGGGGTCGAGAAATGCTTCAGTAGACAAATGAATCCCCAATATAACCTGCAATGTCTCATATCGAGTTCAGGAAACGGATTGAAGCTGGGAAGTCATTCAAGACCCTGACTTCGAGTTCCTTGAGAGAAGGAAGGGAGAGTAATCCGGGGGAGACGGTTGTGCGAGCTACTGCATCTGTTCCTTCACTTTTGTTTCCGAGACGAAAGGACAAAGTCAGGGTTTCTAAAAGTGAAGCCGAGGACAGTGCTTCAAGAAGCCTGATTTCGTCATGTACTGGGCAAATTTTCAATGAGCGCAATTGCTGTAAGGGCGGGATATGTACAGGCATATAAAAAGTAGAACGGTTAGGAGGAGTGAGGACTATGAACCTGCGTAGAAGAGGAGCACCGCCTCCGAAAGCGACCACACTGGCTGGATTTTGAGAATACGGACGATCGGCAATTCCTTCGTCCGTAGAGAAAGCCCACCGACACTCTACGAGATTTGATGCGGGCAGGTTCTGTATCTCGAGATATGTCTCCGCAGCAGTGGGAGCTATATTGATATCCAATGTATGGATCCGATGCCAGTTGTCTCTGAGGAAACGATAAAACCATTCGTCGTTTGCATCAAAGCGTTTTCGTTCCCGTTGACGAACGACATGTAAAAGCGCGTCGCTGCCCGTCCTTCGTACGACTTCCGATTTCCATGCTTCGCTTGTCGATTCCAGCTCATCGAAGAGGAGGCACCTTGCCCAAATAGAAGGCGAATGAAGCAATATGTCTCTCCACGCTGAAAAAATCTGCGATACCCAGCGCAGATGTCGAATGTGGTGAGGGTCACGGCAAAATTCCAACTAACTGCATAAGTCGGGATATTCTGCTTGGGCAATTATGCAGAAAATATTCCAGAGAATGTCACGAGGAAGACTTGAGGCGGTAGGCATGACGGTGGTTTGAGTACAGGGATATTGGTATACATATGGTTCGGTCAAGTGCGCTCTTAATATGCCACCAATTTTGCCGAGATTCAAATTTCAATAAGACCTTGCAGAAAATATTGGCTACTATAGTATGTACGGACGTCAGACACCCTTGGTGAGGTGTCGGCGCCGCGATGGCCGTGCTACGCGGCGCGAGAGCGAGTCACATGACTTTTGGAGTTTACCGAATCTACGTAAGGTAGGGGACACACATAACGAACCAACGTCACGTGTCGTTATTTTTCCGTGACAGGCATTACCATATGCGATCATCAGGTACCGGTTAGGCGACGGAGAAACATTGGAAAGTCAATTTACACAGAACAAGAAGATATTTCACAAAAAAAAAGTAAAGACCATGTAGATACATGTATTTAGAGGTACTGTGTAAAGTTATGTGGTTATCGGAGCAGTGGATAAAGACCTATACGGTGATTACGCTTTTTTTGACATGCCTGCCTTCTCCAAGTCATCCATCAAGGTTGCGGGGAGCACACGGTGCCCTCTGTACTTGCGCGCAGCCCAGGCAGCTTGACTGCCATTTAGACCTTGACTATAAGCGTCCATAAATCGTCTTGATCGGTTGGAAAAGCGTTGCATACATTCAAGAGGAATGGTTTCCAAAGCAGATAAAGCATTGGTTTGAAGATGATCCTCTCGAGAAGACTCCGGGTTGAGTCGATAAATCCGCTTCGCATATCCCCAGCACTGCTCTATGAAGTTCAGCTCACAGTGAAACTTCGGTAGGAATAATACACGAAATCCTCGAGCTTTGCAAGCTATTTCCAGCAAATGACTTATTAGCAATCCTAACACATGTTAAATGCATGCAAACTACGCTCAAGGTACTTGCGGCACTGTTTCAACGTGTAACTAAGTCCACTTGCGGCGAAATCCGAAAATATGTGTATTATTGGGTCCCGGCTGATGGCCGCAACAACATCTTTAGTGCCGATTAATTATTTATGGACCGTGGAACGTGCGATCTGCAGATCTGTCGCAAAAAGAGCCGCTTCGTCCGTGTATGGAAGCCGTCACGCTGGTCACGTGACGTTGGTTCGTTATGTGTGTCCCCTACCTTAGACCAGTCTAATACTACTATATATATTTAGGACATGCACCAGCCCCAGACATGCAACATTCGCCATATCTCATACTTCCCGTTGTTCCTCACCACCGAAAAAAATAGCTAAATACTGCTTTAGTCCTCACAACTCATTCTACAGGAAAAAATTGAGCTGACCTTGTATGTTTGAAGTGCAATTTGCGAAAAAGGGTGTTTCTGTGTGACACTGTTCACAAAAATCACCTAAAAACACAGTAAATACCCTCTTAACCTATAATGAAATTCGTGTAGAGTAATTATCTATCATTAATAAGTCTGTATATACACTTTGAGTACTGAGGAAATGACTTTGTGGACGGGAACTCATGAATTTGCGATCCAACCACCCAAAAGTGTGACACTGGAGGACGCTTTCAAAGGCTGCTTCGCTCCGATCAATGATTCATTGCGTAATCTTGGCAGAGAAATGGTGGTTGCCACCTCTCGGTTGCCTTCGGAATATGAATGCAGAACGTGTCACGTCTCGTGATAGGGTGGTGCATGTCCCTTTTTTGTGACAAAAACTCGGTCATACTCCGACGATCCAAAGAGGAGTTCAAATATTCAGAGACTTTTTAGTATAGAGTAGTCGTACTAAAGCTACGTATATGTCAAATATAAAGAGGATATCCTCGAAATTGAAGGCAGGAAAAAGAATATTCGAAAATGTTGCATGTCCTAAATATATATAGTATGGCAGTTATTCGGATGCCCGTTTGGCAGTGCGTCGACACTGCCTCACGCATAGCCTGTGGGCGCACAATCGTAGGCCCGAACAGATCTGGCGTTAAGATGAGCGCCAATCCAAAGCTTCAAAAAAAAAAAAAAAAAAAGGTTCGGAGGAAAGATGTCGCTCCTATTATGTATAATAACCCTTTTAGAATTGTTATTTCCAACATTTGAGATGGTGATGTTCGTGAAATTTCCGCTATTGTAAACCAGAGGCGCGGATAGGTATGGCGAAGCGTATCCCGCAGGACTAGCGAATCGTGAAGGCTGCGAAAGTGGAGTCTGTGGCTGCTGTTGCTGAAATGGATGGGCGCTAGAAGGCGACGATGAAGGAGGAGAACTCGCGGAAGCAGAAGGTTGGGTAGGTTTGGACGTCTTGCTTGAAGTTTTCGTGGCCTTCCTGCTTTTCTCTTCGTGGGCCAGTCGCCGACACTTTTTTCTCTCTTCTTGTTCTGCGGGGTATGCTTCCGCTTCCGCTTCTGCCTTGGCCTTTTGTCTGCTAGCAGATGCCAGCTCTTCTGCCTCCTGTTGCTTCGCTTCGACTTCGATATGACGTATCTCCTCTGCTCTTTTGGCTTCCAGGTCTTGATTCTTTCTGCGACCAGCTTCGATCTTGGTTTGTATGTCGTCGGGTTCCTTTAAGGCTGTCTGTTTTGGAAATGATTGTCCTTCTTCTACCTTCTTCAGAATCAGGGCAACAGACTCGTCGAGGCTCAGATGGGAAGGGATTACGAAGATATTCTGGGGTTAGTAATAGTGATCAGCATTAGTGCGCTGTACCTTGAGAAAAGACATACTCGGAACTTTTCCTCTACACCGTGCAGCCTATGGTGATACTCCTTCACCTTCAACCTGTCGTCTGATATGCCGTTTATGAGCCGTACGACTCTGTTCTCGCCGGCCTTGTCTTCAACGAAGCGAAAAATTTCCTTGAGTGTCCTGTTAGGAAGAATGGTATATCAATACGAGTGAGAACGTCAGTGCATTCTTATAACTAACCCCAATAGCTCCTCAATAATCTGCGCAATCTCAGCCGGTGGCCACGATGTCTTGTCCTCCTGCGTCGAATTGATGTACCGATCGTGGATCATCACGATAAAGGCCGCTGCGTACTCCACGAGCCTTCGAAAGCCCGCTTTATTATACCTTATTAGCTGTATCATAGGTCTTTGATCAGATCCTATGGGGCACCATCACCATGGATGTAGGAAAAACATACTGGCACGGCTTTGACGATCCGCAATGTCACTCCGCCTGCTCGTTGAAGGTCCGGTACGGGGGTACGGTCGGCAGCGTCTTCAACGATACTGAGCACCAAAGCACCATCCTTAACTGATGTTATAAACCAGTCCACCCTGCTTTTCTCTTGACGCCGTTCGGAAAACATTAGAAGGGATGGATACTAAGTGGATACTTGGCAAGTGAAGAAACAATACGTAGCCTACAGTACAGCACCTAGGTATGGTGTTATTAGTAGGCAGTGCAAATATTTGTGAACCTGTGTAGAAAGGTTATTTGGTACTCGGTCTTCGCCCTGAAACCTTGCTGAAACCTATGCAGGGCTACGTATCTATTTTAATACGAGTCTCAGGGGACCTGCTCAAGCCCCAGGAAACTTGAAAGCATGCTCCTTATTATCAATTTCCTCGTCCCTGGTCACTGGAACTAATGGACATTCAGAAAATTCCGGAGAAGAAGACGGTGACTTGAGCTCGAATATCAAATTAGTAGGAACCCAGGGTCAAAATCAGGGCCTTTCTTGGGTCTTTCCCCTTTTTCTATTAATAGAAAGACCATACTATTTTCCGGGCGTATGCGTTTGTGATGTAAGATCGTAATTGTGATTCCAATGTTATGCTTCCCAAACTATCGTCTTGGTTTTCACCCAACTAAAGCAGACTGCGTCTGACAACCATCCAGAGCACTCGATGTCCTATGAAATACCTACGATCCGGGCAATGACCGTCGGTCGTCGTCGTCGTTGATGGTCATGTTCGTGACGCGTCTGACAGATTCTACGGGCGCTCGTAGCTGCTCGCGAATGAGTAGACTTGACCGAGTGCTTGGAAAGGAGGGATGGCCTGATGGGTGGGGTGTGATTACCATCCCACCTTTTTCCTATCTGCGGCATGTAGACTGCCGTTTCACTGCCGATGCGTCGCCGGTGTCGGCACTTGGAAGCCCACCAGCTCTCACCGACGCGTATCCCGTCCCTATGTACAACCTCCAACGTTAACATGCGTGTGAAATCCAAGTTAAAACACGAAAGGAATAATTAGATTTTAGTTAAAGTGATTACAACGGTGGCATAAGAAACAAGTCCTTCGTACATACTTTAATAAGTCAACAGAGTGCTTGACGATGCAGTTGAATTAGGCGGCGAGCTTTGGCTACTCGCAAGTTCCAACTGTAGCTTAACCTTCTCGACGCTCCTGCGTTGGGTAGAGCGGGGTGGTGGCTTGCGAGCGTCTTGACAAACTAATAGAAACCGGCACACTCACAAAACTTCTGTAGGCAACATATGGGGTCGGTCTAGGTACTCAACTGTGGTAGTGCTACCCAGCCATTCCAACCGTGGTAGGTGCTACCCAACCGTGCACTCGCTGAAGAGGGGTTCTCCAGTCTTGCCCGCCACACATTTCCGGAAAAGAGAGATGATTGCATGCTTCATCATGATGGTCGTCTGTGGGTGCTGTTTGGGTACTACTGGTGGCGGTAGTAGGGTAGTGGTGGACCGTGGTGGTGGTGGTAGGAGTGTAAGCAACGTTGTGCCACAAATTACAATGACGGCGGCACTGGGGACGGGACGCTCGGTAGTACCCGAAGAACATACTCCGACATACAATGGGGGTCGCCATCCCACCTTATAGTGTTCTGGGATCCCACTATCTCATCCCACCCCTCAGGTATATCCCCGATGAGAACTTCAACTTAAGATTCAGAGCCTAACAAGCTGGCCGGGAATAGGGAAGAGACGCATAACATGCGCAGGGTATATTGTTTCCCAGTGGTAACTAGTGGTACTAGGTAGATGTAGAGGCGTAGATAAATAAAAGAAACAATGACTTGTGGCGAATGACGCACGACAATAGAGTGATAATTGGATTCCCGCGTTTTAAAAGTTGAAATTTTAACCATGTGGTTCTCGACCACCGTAGTCATGAGTAAGTCACGTTTTGCCAGGAAATCAAGCGCTTGACACCGCTGGGGCGAATACCTTTTTACGTCCTAAAAAGGGGGTTTGATAAATGATTTATATTTGGTTTCCTTTTTACGACCTTAAAAGGTTCCTAGAAAGATATCGGGCATACTATATATGGGAAGCCCGATACCTTTATAGACGCTTTTTAGGTCGTAAAAAGGTAACCCAAACAGAAAACATTTATCAACCCCCCTTTTTAGGATGCAAAAAGGTATTCGTGCCAGCGGTGTGAGCTCCAAAAAATGTCAGCCAGTGTCTAGACACCGTATAAATGGAGGAACAATGGAAGTGTAAGGCGGCTGAGAATCGTAATAGCTGAATGAAAGGCGAAGAACGTCGCTTGTCATCGTTTCGGGCTACGCTAATTTCCAAGTCCAAAGTAACCATTTAACATTATACATGAATCTACAACACTACTCATATCCCAAGCTATGGTCGGGAATGCTTGCAGATGTATAAGCCCGAAAGAGCTTTCCACCACACGAGATCCGGCTATCCGAAAACTCGCGCAACATGACCACAGTTTCCTCATCAACAGAATCAATGTCATGAACCTCCACTTCTTCCAATGCCGGGAGTAGCTCAGCACAGGTACCAAGCTGTCCCCATTTGTGAATCTGAGCAAACACGGCTGCACTAATCTTGAGAGATTTGACGGGTGGCAAGGATGCGAGGAGGATACGAAGGTCTGGGAGTCTGGTGATGCAAATAGTGAGTAAGAGTTCTTCTGCAGTTTCGTACCAATACGAATCCGCGAACGCTTGGAACAAGAGGTCAATA
Source organism: Agrocybe pediades (assembly GCA_013053245.1). Lineage (NCBI taxonomy): Eukaryota > Fungi > Basidiomycota > Agaricomycetes > Agaricales > Agrocybaceae > Agrocybe > Agrocybe pediades. Next base: position 309,403 of record JAACJL010000058.1, read on the forward strand.
TCTGGGATGCGGGACCAGCTGCAGGTTTGGAGCACTGTGGAGAAGTCTCTCGGACCGCCTTTCATGCCTACAGTAAACGGAGCGAGGTACACGGTCAATGGTTCTCTCTGGACTGTTAGCCGCTCCCCCTCAAAGTGGTGGAAGTAGGCAGACAGTATACCTAACATGGATGGTGATACGTCCGTAAAGTCACGAATCACATCTGAAAAGAAAAAGAGATCCAATGTAAACTTGCAGCGTTCCATGTCGAGTAGTTTTAAAAAGCGGATCGAAGCTGGGATATTGTTATCGACCTGGACTTTGAGTTTTTTGAGAGACGGAAAAGACAATATTTTCGGTGCGCATAGAGGGATAGCTACATCCGTACCGCGTCTTCCAGGAGAGAAGTGCAAGAACAAGGTTTCAATTAGCGGGGTTGAGGAAAGCGCTTCAAACATACTTTCTTCATCGTATACGGGGTTGATTTCTAGTGTTCGCAGCTGGGAAAAATGTGGCATCTGTACGGGAATATTTAATTTGAGGATATCGGGGTGAAAGGATCGCGAGTTGACTAGCAGGTTTCGTAAACGGGGTGCACCGCCTCCGAGAAGAATCGCGCCCTCTGGATTCTGAGGATACGCTGAGCGACCAAGTCCCTCGAACGAGAGGAAAGTGCATTTGAAAAAGACAAGGTTCGGTTGCGGGAAGATTTTGTATCTCGACGAATGTTTCCAGAGAAGAGGTGGACAGTATACCATTCAACGAACGGAGTCGGTACCAGTTGTCCTTTAGGAAAGCGAAGAACCATTCATCTTGTTCGCTGAAGGAGTTGCTTCCCCAGAAGCGAGTGACGCGAATAGGAGCATTGGACGTCCTTCGTATGATCTCCAACCTCCAGGCTTCGGTTCTTGATTGCAAATGGTCCATGTCGAGGCACATTGCCCAAATAGAAGGTGAAAAAAGAAGAATTTTTCTCCAAGCCGAACAAGTCTGTGACGCATGGCGCAGATGTTCGAGGCAGTCCGTGTCGGATAGCATTCCAAGACCCGGAACATCATCATTAGCAGTAACAACCATGTAGAAAACATTGAAAAGAATGTCATGGTGAAGAGCTGAGGCGGTGACCATCATGGACGTATGGTTAAAGAACAAATGTATGTTTCAAAGTCGCGTGCCACGAAGTACCATACCCATTTGTCACGCCCTCGCCGATTTCACCTTTTCACATGATCCCACAACAGTGTTGCTCAGAATTTCCGGAAATTGAACAAATCGTTTCTTACGACTTCCAGAGTCTTGTCTTCCTCCCAGAACTGTATTTCTAAGTTTATAACACGTTGTAGGACTCACCATAATGTTTTTCTCGCAGGACCGTCTGCATGCGAGAATCACAGAACCAGGACTGCCTAGAACGGGTAAACCCCTATCTTTCGGCTTACTTCGGCTTCGGCTGGGTGTTTTGGCCCGTTTTTAATATTTGAGTCATGCAATGATACTCGAGCTGCTCGAGACGCATGAGTCAGAGCACCCCAAGATTCGCAGCCAACACTATTAAAGGCTGACAATGTGAGTCTTTCCAACGCAGTCTTTCATTTCACTGACCTATCACTGCATAGCACAGGTGGTCCAACCGCGTTATTCTCTCGCCGGCGTCGATAAATAGCCAGAACATCCTGGTATCGAACTTCTCCTCGTTCCAACCATGTCCTTCATCTCTAGGAGGCTGGCTTCGACATCCACCTTCACCATGAAGCCTACACCCTCGAAAGCACATCACCACACCCCCTTGCCGTCGTCCTCGTTTCCAACCGGCTTTGTTCTGGGAGGCATCCATGCTGGAGTGAAGAAGAAGGCAGGCGTCCCCGATCTCGCGGTCATTCTCTCTACATCCGAAAAGCCTACCTCAGCAGCTGCGTGCTTCACCCGCAACGCGTTCAAGGCAGCACCCGTACTGGTCTCAAACCAAATCATCGCGAAAAATGGCGGATACGCACGCGCGGTGGTGGTGAACAGTGGTTGTGCAAACGCCGTTACTGGAAAGCAGGGCATGGACGATGCGTGGGCTATGGTCAAGGCCACGGATGCCCTGCTACCCTCAAAGTCGAAGAAATTCGACAACGAGACGCTGGTTATGTCGACTGGAGTTATCGGCCAGAACTTGCCCATTTCGAAGATCATCACCGGTATCGAGTCTCAGGCTCTCGAAAAGAAGGACACCTCAGTCCTTGGCTCGGATTTCAAGGCATGGGAAAGCGCAGCAAAGGCATTTATGACCACCGATACCTTCCCAAAACTTCGTTCGCGCACGTTCACCATTGGCGACCAGGAATACCGGATGGCAGGCATGGATAAGGGCGCTGGGATGATACACCCTGATATGGGTCCCGCCAGCACTTCCTTTTCGTCCGCTCCTAAACAATTACACGCCACCCTGCTGGGCTGTATCATGACGGACGCGGCTGTCTCCCCTCGCAGCCTGCAAAGCGCGTTGACTTACGCCGTGGACCGCAGTTTCAACTCCATCAGCGTCGACGGCGACATGTCCACGAACGATTCGATTTACGTTTTGGCCAACGGCGCAGCCAGCAAAGACGGTCTTGTTATCGACGAAGAATCGAACAAAGACGCCTACGAGGTTTTCAAGAAGGAGCTCACCGATTTCGCAGCTGACCTGGCCAAGTTGGTGGTTAGGGACGGAGAAGGCGCGACCAAGTTTGTCACTGTCACTGTCAAGGTACGGTGACTCTGTCTCCTGTCTCTTTTCCATCGTACTGATCGCCAATATTTCAGAATGCACCATCGTACAAAGATGCTCACAGCATCGCATCCCGCATTTCTACCTCTGCACTAGTCAAAACTGCGCTTTACGGAGAGGACGCTAAGTAAATCTAAAACCCAGCCTGAAAAATCCCTTCCTTACCCCTTTCTCTTGCAGCTGGGGACGTATCCTCGCCGCAACCGGCTCTGTCCCCCTCCTTCCCTCTGCCGCGACCGGCGTCGCGCCCGTGATTGATCCTGCCAAAGTCAATGTCACTTTTGTGCCTTCCGATGGCACTTCGCCATTACCCGTTTTGGTACACGGCGAGCCCGAAAAGGTAGACGAGGTTCGCGCCAAGGAGATCCTCCAATTAGAGGACTTTGAAGTGTTGGTGGATATGGGCATGGAGGGTGAGGGCGAGGCGCAGTATTGGACGTGTGATTTCAGTTATGTGAGTGGATACGTGATTTTTGGTTTTTATGCAAGGCGCTGATGCTGCTTTTTAGGAATATGTCAGTATCAATGGCGATTATCGCAGTTGAACATAAAGTACATTGACTGTATGACGAACATTGGACTTTTATTAGTCACTACGCTCTGTCCTTCTGGTTTGTCGTTCAATGCCAAGTTGGCCTTCCCTTCCCGCATTGTGTGACTTTCGTCAGTTGTACCTGGGCTGGTCTTGAGGATGGTCGAAAAGTGATACGCACGAGTGACGGAGTATATTCATCTGTAACTAATACAAACTCCAGGGTATTGACGCAACAAAAAAAGAAACATGAATATCAAGCTTGCGAATCGAATTGCCACTTGACATAGTCCTTCAAGACCCTACACCAGTATTCAGCTTTCAAAGGTTTTCCACGACGGGCGATACGGTTCTCGGCAAACTGGTTCAACAGGACTTCATGAGCAAGCCCATTACTATACTTTCCCTCGATAAACATCTCTTCCAAGGCCGGCAAGAGCTCTCCTGCTCCACCGTCATTTGCCTCCCCGCTCCATCGCACAATGTCCGACAAGTCATCTTCATCAATGACCAAACTTGCCACAGAAGTCAAAGATGCCAGGATTTCTCGGACACCGTCGTGCACGGGATCCTCACAATGGAGCGAGTCCAGTTCAAGTGACTGCGCACGTTGAAAACATGGGGCACCCAGTAATGATCGGAGTAAGGAAAGCATGCAACCTGCAGTCAACCCTTCGGGTATAAAGACGAACAAGCCAATCGCTTCGTATTTTACATGGAAGCAATGTCTAGATTCTAGTTCGATTGCTCCTTCGTCATTTGGAAGGTGGGCTTGGCGGGAGCTGAGATAGACGGTCAATATACGTGCAAGCCCGTCTACGTCCTGCGAGCGAAATTCTCCATTTGTCGTGGATTCGAAGAACAGCGTGAAGTCGGTTGTCATGTCCAAGCTGTCCAAAATGGTAACTGCTGCGCCCAGCGTGTCATGATATGCCTTCACTACGAGTTTCTTCAAACAAGGAAGAGTGACCTTTTTGGAGGGAACCACACCAGAGACACGATTTGGCTTCTTTTCGGAGTCGGAATCACAGTTGATATGCCGACGATCGAGTTCAATCTTCAGCTTCTCCAATAGGGACGTCGACGAAAGGGTTTGAATTAGGTCTGTTGGGTCGCAGACGGGGCCGATCTCCAAAGAACGCAATTGGGACAAATGGGGTGCGTTGGTCGGGAGTATGAACATTTGAGGAAAATGATCATTGCATGTGACCTCCAGCTCACGCAAACATGGTGTTGCTCCTCCTCCAAAGAGGACTACCCGAGGACCAGATAGGACACCCCGTCCAGTAAAAAAGAGTGAGCAAGAATATAGATTTGGTGTTGGAAGGGATAGGATTTCGAGATCAAGGAGCGTGTTGGTCAAGTGAACCGATACTGAAATATTCAATGAGCGAATTCGATGCCAATTCTCCTTCAAGAAATTTGCCAGGAGTAACTCGTCGTCTTGAGAATAGTCCTGATAGTGTTTCACGTATAGTGGTGCATTGCCCGTCGTATGACTTCTTTCATCCAGCGTTCGTCCCCCGATAGAAGTCTGTCGAAGTCAAAGCACTTGCCCCATATAGATGGTGATGAGAGGATGATATCTCGCCATGTGGTACATGTTTGGGATGCAAAGCGCAGGGTTCGAAGAGAAGAGGGTCTGTCGTATCGAGCATAGCAGCTGGTGCCGACGTCAGCGATGATGTCGAAGACTCTCCAGAGAACATCGCCATGCAGAGCTGAGGCAATGACCATGTCCTTGACGGGTGGGTCTATAATATAGAGCAAGAAACGGTATGATAGAATACAAGTTCAAAAGAATTGAAACTTCCAAAGTTAAAAACGTGTTTGGGTGTCACATCAGTCACTGGCGGCAATCGCCGTCTTTACTTAGCACTCCCAAAAGGATTATCGCATTATCACTGAACTGTAACATCATGTCCGGTGCTGCATCCCTTTATCATGACATTCTCTGGAACATCTTCGACATCATCGCCAGCACCAAAGACGAGACCGGTTGGCAATGGCGATCAGGCCGATCAGACGAACCTCCCTCCCATCGAGTTCTGCGCGACGCTTCACACACATGTGCTGCATGGAGAAACACCCTCCTTTCTTCGCCTTCATTATGGGGCAAGTGCCTTACCTTCGACGAGCTGTTCAGTTCAGGTGAAGCTTGGAGATTGGAGGTTATACGAAGAAGCGGGGATGCGCCTTTGTATGTCACGCGCCTGTCGGAAGACACTTATCCAGACGAGGTAGAGGACTGGTTAATGGCAACTTTCATAAAGAGTAACTGGAATCAAATCCGATCGCTGAACATCATTGTATGGGCTCGCCTTCTAGAAACCTACCTCGAGATTCAATCCCTTCCACCAGCAAATCTCGTGTCCTGCAAATGTTTCTTCTATGGCAAAGACGACGATGGGTCTCGTCATGAATATCCCCAAAAGCAATATTATGCGATTGCGATGGGTGAAGGTGCACCTTGCTTGCGGACCCTAGACATCAGCTCTAAAGAATTGTATCCCCTCGTCTTGAATATCAATATTTCTGCTGAACCACAACGCCTGTCCCAACTACGTGAATTGCAAATCAATCCCGCCCATGAAAAAAAAAAAAAAAAAAAATCCCGCCCATGACGTAGTTAAGCTAGTCGAGGCCCTTTCCTCGGCTTCGCTTTTACTACTAGAAACTTTGAATGTACAGTTTCTCCTTTCCCGTGCCCAGGACACAGGTAATGATCTGCGTGCAGTCACGTTTCCACTAATCTCCCCGACCAAAATCCCCCGGTCATCCCTTCCTTCTCTGCAAAAGCTAACAATATACCCAATTCTCGACGTGCACTCGGCCATATATTTCTTAAACGGCATTTATATGACGGTTGGAAAATTCAACCTGAAACTCGAGGCCTTCTTGGACGAGCTATCTCGCGAAGACACCAAGGACCTTGCAGGCTTGTTATCTGTATACTTCCACCACTTCAAGGGGAGGCCGCTGTCAGTCCAGACAGAGCCCTTGACAATTATGGTATCAGCAATTTCCATCCACATATCCGATGGTTCACGAGATTTCGCTATGAGCCTCAGGAGCAACACTGCTATACCCGATATGTCATCTTTATTCCAACCCTTTGCGGACTCTCTCTGGCACGAAACCGCCGAAGAGCTCAAGCTCCGGCTTGGGCTTCCGCACAGCGATGATTTCCCTTCCCTTCGAATACTGCTCGCATCTTTAACGTCAGTCAAGCGTATTTTTACCAGCGAAGGCGATTTCGGGGCGATTCACAGCTGGGGACGACTTGGTGATTGCGGAGAGCTACTACTTGCATTGGAAGAGGTGCAAGTCGCTGGCATCCGTGGTCGTGCAGAAATCGACGAATTGTCGGAACTCTGAAAATAGCCTGATTAAGAGTTTGGCCTAATCATGCGTTTTTCGCTTGATGAAGGCCCTTTTTTACATGATTAGCCCCAGATTATTTCCATATATGGTTAAAATATAGCCTAATCATGCTCTCCGTCTGATCTGGCCCAGTTAGTCACCAAGTCGCGTAATTAGGCACTTTAGCAATTTCCGACAATTTGGAGTCACTGTGAAGGAATTCGCTTCTCGTAGAACTGCACGTCGAGGAAAACCCATTAAATTAATTTACTCTACTTGGGACGGGAGTGGTCGACGGGTTGATTACTGTGCATCGTTCGCAGATTGATTTACAGTTTGTAGCAATAAATTTATCTACTTGAGATTCAAAATGCATGATCCAGTGGAATTAGCTTCCGCGTCGAGTCTTCCTACTTCACGCGTCCCTTATCAATATCAATTACGAGCACCCATAGGGGCCCAGCGCAGCCATTAGCCTGTGTGATATGTAGAGAACTTGGAAGGCCGACTCTCCCGCCTGTCGGCCCAAGGTGAAGGTGCGAAGGAAGCTAACATTGCTAGGCCCAAGGGGCGTTCACCGGAAAAGTCCGAAACACCCACGCACACGCCGATGCGACAATGCGCCCAAGAAATGATCCAACGTTGGTGGAGTAATCATGAGTGACACTAAAAAGCTGTAATTAGGTCCATGTTTGTACTTCTTCCAAGTACGATAAGGCCAATCTCGCCCATCACGGTTCACCGCAAGAACGGTCGAGCCGAAGCATCATTCCCACGGCTGCATGAGTGGCACACAATGCGACGCATTGACGCCCGAGGCAATGCTTCCTATTGTAAAGGGAATATGGCTAGTATTGTCTCTCCGTTGCGTGCCACACATACAATGCCCACAGCGTATAAGTATATTGAGAAGTCGCAAGTCGTGCACTACGTACCCTCTCTATCCCGCCATGAAAGACATCGACTCTTTGACTGGCAATGCCACTACTCTTATCGACCGTCCCTTTGAAGATTACGCTCTTTTGAATAGTTTAAAGGCCACGATCACCTCCCCTCAGATTAGAAACACACAATCAGACTCTCTTCCTTCGTTCTTTTGTGGATACCTGGTGTATTCCTCGGGCACTCGTTTTGGTGAGAAGAGGGAGTTGCGTACGCGATCTCGGGTGCAGAGGGTTCAGGAGCCATTCAATCTCTACCTTTCCAAAGCGCATCGGTGGTGTACACTTGCAATCAAGAGGGGAACCAATAAGATCTTCCTCGCCGATTCTATGACGGGTGAGTTCATATGTCAAGTGCTAGCGGATGATTAATATTGATTAAAGCCCAATAAATATAGGTAACGCTGTGAAGCAGTGCACATTTGTGTGGGACGGAAGCTCTACCAAAAGCCTCGGGATTAAAGATGAAACGCGTGGACGCACTGCTGTATGTGGTCACTTAAATACTAAGAAGAATTTTACTCATCTGACGCCTGAACATCAGGTCGGTGGCATATTTCTGGAGAAGGACCAAGTTTGTCCCCTACAGGATGGGAGCATTATAAGCTTTGCAAAAGCGAATGGAACGGTTCAGGACTATGGTAAGTGATTTATGTTTCAACACTTCGAAGGACGTACTGAACAGATTATAGTTTTTTATCAAGCGGCTACAAAGGCGCCTGAAAGCTCTGTAGAGCTCTACAATGTGGAAAGACAAGCAGGTGCTGGTGCTACGGCATGCGTCAACGTGGTCCGCCAGAAAGCGAATGGCGGCTTCTATGCTGTCAAGCTTTTCAAATTTTATGAAAATGCTGTTGGCGAACACATTATGAGGGAAGTAGAGGCGTTATCAAGGCTCTCCCACTCGGGAATTTGCGCGTTATACGAGGTTTACCACGGAGCTTCAGGCAGGATTAGCGGTAAGCATAATGTGATTGCCTTGACTAAACCGTTGATTTCTTACTTGGCCTTCCCATAGAGTTGGTAATGGAATACATGACCGGGACCGACTTAAAAGCGCATATAAGAGATTATGGTTCAATTGGTTAGTAATCTACTGCTTTGTGACGAACGTCGCGGGATTTTGCTATATTAATATTGGACGTAACAGACGAGGCTACAGCTCGACATATATCGTTCCAGATATGCGATACGTTAACGGTAAGCTTACTACGGCACGGTAACCTCGCTCGCAATAGTATTGACGTTTTCCCTAGTATATTCATTCTCAATCTGTGATACACGGAGACATCAAGCCAGAGGTACGTATTACAGCATATTTATATTTGGTACTCAGAATCTAATTATTTTTTCCCGTCTACCTCTAGAATATTCTCCTTGTCGAATACGTTCCGCCCAAAGTTAAGATAAACGATTTTGGGTCTGCGAAAATCACCACAGATGGTTCAACAGTATGTTATTGCTTCCTATAAGACTATTAAATCGGCCAGCCTGAAGAATACGTTTAGGCATCTTCTGGTGTCACTTTAGGCTATGCTGCTCCCGAAGCACTTCACCCTTCAGTCGGTCAATATACCACCATCTCGGATATCTGGAGCCTCGGTGCTACAATCTTCTACATGTAAGTAACGCCTCATCAATACGAGATTGTTCAGGCTTCTACGTGCTAACTTCGCCTATAGGTTGACGAAGCAGAACGCCTACGACGATCCGGACATGTCGGTCGCTGGGACAAGGAAGCTCGGTCTTCCATTAAATATGAAAGCGTTTAGGCTTATGAGCACTGAAGGTACGTTCTCATACTACACTTGACATGGATCCAGATTGAGTGAAAATTCGACTCTTGCTAGCTGGTGAACTTATCAAAGCAATGCTCATAGAAGACCCGAGGCATCGCATTTCTGCAGCCAGTGCATTGCAACAAGCATGGCTAAAGGATTATCAATACCAGCCCCCAATGCTCGCGAGTACCGATGCCACGTACGCGTACTCCGACCTCACCCCAACTGAGCGTTGCTCTCCTCCGCCACTGCCACCCTTAACACAGGAGAAATTAGCCCCACTTTCGTCGCCAAGCGTAGAATGCAAGCCCGTAGACCTCAAGTGCCCGAACTGTCAACAGAAGTCTTCCTCTCGGATGAATAATTCAAATGCATCTGCGCGTAAGTGCATCAAGTGCAAAAGGATGGAGCAAAAGAGCCTGAGGATAGTTCGAAACGAGCAACGACATTGTCCCGAGTCGAGCAGGCGCAATTTAAAACCCGGGCGAACACGCTCAAAGCCAAGGCGACTTTGAACTAGAACCCGAAAACATGTACATGTATAGTTTAATGAAATAAGATACCCTTTTTCTTGTAATCATATACAACGCAATTAGCATTGAATATTGAGTTCCTTATTCACTGTAGACCCAGGGCCCGGTTAAAAGTACACGGTGAGTGGGTGAAAATCCCAAATAAACAGCCGCCCTGGTGAAAATCAGGTGATCCTTCCAAATTCGGCATATATGGTAAATTTAACTTGATTATTACTAGGTACCGGATTTTGGGTACTTTTCAATAGTTAAACATCCCAGGGTGAAAATAAGTACATGTACAGGTGATTAATACTCAACTGAAAACAAGTAGTTATCGGGTGTTATGATACACCAGTCAGACAAGTGATTTGTCTCGATATCGAACTCTGGAAATCGGAAATCACTTAAGTCATTTCAAGCTCCGCTTAAAATACCACCTAACCTCACCGGCGTGCATCTGACTCTTGCCTGACCATTTCTCATCAACCCCGCTTACCCGCCCTCTATTGGTACTGCAGCCTACGGATACACCTCGCCGACTCGCCATTAGTGATCATTTCGCCCTGCTGTTATCGACTTCTAACTGCCAGCCACCGCCCTTGCTAAGCGCAGCTCGGCATGCCAATGAGACGGGGACCGGGTTTGGGAGAGGCTGAGTTGATGTAGATGCTGACTGTGCTGTGCGATGTGTCAAGAATGGATGGGAGACCATGGAGTGCAAGGTCAGTGTCATTTGACAAGGATTCGGAGGGGTGGGTCGAGTGCGTGAGTTCAGTAGATACTAGTAATTTAAACAATAAATTTTTTTATATTTTCACCAGGAAAAGTAATAGGTTTCACTCGTATGATGGGTATTTACACATATTACAGACAATCTGTGAAAAGAGCTATAATCACTTGTTTGCCTGACCTATAAAATAACCTGTTAATAGGTTGCCAAACATCAGGGAAACCGCTCTGAAAAGTACTTGATCTGGTCTGGTGAAAGAGACAAAACAAGACTTAATTTCACCAAGGATCCGGGGCACTTTCACTAGGTCGTGTCTACTCGGCAAACAGTTACCGGGTCAGGCGCCCTGGTGAAAGGGAAGGAGCGCACTGGTCTTTTTCACACATTGTCGGGGTGATACGCCAGGGGAAAATACCCCCCTTTTGGTCTTACAGTGATTGCGAGCGTAGCCAGCAACCGATACTCTAAGGGCTCTGGCGGGGCCAAATTTCGGAACCAACAATTGTTTCCCGAGCATTTTGGTAGGTGTTTCTATCATTTAAAACAACTGTTATCCTAGACTTCAAATTATAAAATTATTACAGAAGTGAATGTCTTCAAGAATATGTAAAATCTTTGGCGGATTTCGAGCAGTGTGTTGCTCTGCGTACTTATTTTATGGCTGGGTTCGGGCAGCCGGCGTGTCACCCAGCTAGGATGGCGCAGCGAGCCTTCCCCCGCCTAGCGGCGGAATTTAAATTTTTATTTCACCGTTGTCAGCTTGCCAAGATGCAGGAGCTATGTAGGAGAGCCTACTTATTTCAACGTAGCTACTAACGACGCGCGCGATCGCGCCTGAGTCACGTGGACGAGTCACGACAGTACTAAATTTATATGGCCTCACACTTCAAGCCGATGTTATTGTGTACTCGGCCCGAATTAAAGTCCGTTTACACGTGACTTCAATGCTTCCTCCTCGCAAAGTTCTTCTGCTCATTCTGAGCTACACAAGACACTGACTGATACGAAATTTTGAGGGTAGATACGACCTTTGGGAATGTCCATAGAACCATGTTTTTAGAAGTGTAGTAAAGCTTTTTTGTGCGTGACAGGTATAAACATTTCTGTGTCTGGCAAATCTGTCTCTAAATTTCTTTACTCACTATCTCACTACGCACCTGTCCAAGGCTTTTGAAAATCTGTAAGAATATTCTTTGAGTGTATGAGCACCTTTCATATTAATTTTGTGGCATATGCAGATATATCTACTAAGTTATCGTCGACTAAATAGGTTAAAATGAAACGTGGCTGGGGTTTCATGCAATAATCCCCAGTCATTTAGTCCTCAAAGGTTCAGCAGAACATTTTTGAAGCCACATTGGAGCAGAAGTAACATAGATCTATGTTCTGACAAAAAATAAGCCATTGAATCCTCAATGCTTTGTTGCAGTGATCATGTATATTAGTTCATGTTGAATAACCCAGCACCATATCCGACTTTCCAAGCTAAAATCTCATGTGTGACTTGCATAAGCCTCATAAAACTTACCAAAATAGTACTGTTTAGTCTAAGCAATATGTGTGCAAAATTTGAAGATGATGGGATTGGTGTGTGGTGAGATAATGAGTGAAAGAATTCCGAGACAGATTTGCCGCACACGGAAATGTTTATACCTGTCACGCACAAGAAAACCTTACTACACTTCTAAAAACATGGTTCTATGGACATCCCCAAAGTCCGTATCTACCCTCAAAATTTCGTATCAGTCAGTGCCTTGTGTAGCTCAGAATGAGCAGAAGAACTTTGCGAGGAGGAAGCGTTGAAGTCACGTGTAAACGGACTTTAATTCGGGCCGAGTACATTTATGATCCACCAATTGTTCCGTCCTTTCATGCCGATCATGCTCTTTCTTTGTCCTCAAGACCTTTCTCTAACTACCATCATACACTACCGCCAATGTCCACTGTACGCCGAAAGTCAACCTCGTCAGAGCAGAAGCGAAGGCAAAAGTCAGCAAACTACCCCTTTTCTCATCGAAGAACACAATGGCCAGATCCTGCACCACGAAATCTTCGCCTAATTTGTGACCAGATTGACGCCGGAAATGGAGTACTACAAGCACAATTTCAAGAGCTTTCCAACGCAGCCACAGCTATTATGGAAGGAATATCCGCTCTCAAGGCTCAACTCACTCGAGAAAGCCGCCATTTTCATGTCTTTCGGACCCTGGTAGCATCATTTCTCGGGAAACCACTGCCTGTAGTGGCTGCCGAGACGGTTAAATCTACTTCTACAGTTCGAACGCGAGCTTTCTCGGAAGGAAACAGGTTAGCTCAATCGAATGCAGTCGCTTGCTGTTTCGCTCATACTTGACATAGAATTGACACCACGTACACATCAACTAAAGCGAAAAAAAGAAGTAGCTGCGCTAACGAGGAAAATGAAGTCGACAATTTTCCACGTAAACGTCGCCGCCTTCCCTCGTACGTGTACCAGGAGACCTATCTTAAATTCCGAAGCCAGGAAAATATCAGCACCGATTCTGGAAGCACGTTCGACAACCCCGACTGTCCCAGGGACCCTCGTCTCCCGTCATCGTCACCAATAAGTATCCCAACGAATTACTCAAAGCGCAATCGACTTGCTTCCCCTCAACCAAGGAGTCCACCTCCCTCGCGCATGATGCCTCATACGGATTGGTTTTATACGAAGTACGATTTCAGACGAAAGCATTGGATTTTTGTCCGGGATCGCAGAGTGACGGAAAAGTGGAAAATTATTGAAGAAAAGCAACAGAAGGAAGTATGGAGGAGCTACGGGACTCTTCAGATTAACCTTGAGCAGTGCTGTGAAGATGTCGATACAACATACGGGTTTCAGGTTGATTGGGAAGACTACGACGTGCCCTACGCAGGGGACGACAACATTCTCACTCCAAGTCATCCGAATTATCCGGAGCATTTGAGAAGCAAACCGCCTCCAGAACGCCCGCAATCCGTGTAATTCATGAGGAGCTCGTCAAGGTACGCGATCTTCACCTTCACTCATTCTCGTCGCTTAGCTGTTTGTTAATCTTTCCTAAAGTTCTTATTTGCGCAATGGACACCGCCTTCGAAAATGCTCAGCAGTGGACAAAAGTACTGTCAAAATTTGTCAACATATTGTTCAAAAGTTGTTTGTTGATTCCGTCCTCGAGTACAGCATTTCACGGTCCACCTGTCACCTGTTCCAGCGAGGGACTTCGTTAATACCCTTTTCTACTTCCCATCCAATATATCCATCTTTATTTTGCCCTCCACACGTACGCACTCCGAACTCGCAGGATTGCAACACGAACAATAGCCTGAAACGTTTGAGCGACATGAAAGTTGATGAAGGACAGCTCACCTATCACACAGTCCACAGCATGCCCTGGCCTTGAAGGGGACATTAGTTGGAAATCGCGGGAAACGTCGAGGTCGTTTTCATGGAACAGCCCGTACTTATTCTGACGCGACGCACCAGGAACTCCATCTGATGGAAGAAGGTGCTGTAATTCTCGTCATCCTAGCTTGTTGTATGATTTGCGAGCTTGTTACGAGGAACCTGGAGCAGGACAACCCTGGGAGAACCTGCCCGAGCCTGCTGATACCGAACTGCGCCATCTCGAAAGCTGATCGTTCCCGATTCCTGAATCGACTTTCCGCACCTTATCGCGTATCTTATCGCTTTCAGTTACGAGCACCCGTAGCGGCTTGCCATATGTAGAGAACGCGGAAGGCCGAGTCCCTACAATGCGACCAAGAGATAGTATCAGGCAGGTGGAGTAGTCCCAGTGGCACTACAAATCTGTAGCCAAATATGATAGGCCAGTTACGCATCACCGAGGCGCATCATTCCGACGGCAGCATGTGTGGCACACAATGCGACGCATTGACGCCCGACGCAATGCTGTCGCCAATGCATGCTATTGTAAAGGAGATATGGCCAGCATTGTTTCTCCATTGCATGCCACACATACAATGGCCACAGCGTATAAAAACATTGGGAAGTCGCAAATCGTGCATGACATACCCTCTCTATCCCGCCATGAACGCCCTCGACTCTTTGACCAGCAATGCCACTACTCTTATCGACCGTCCCTTTGAAGATTACTCTCTTTTGAATAGTTTAAAGGCCAGTACCAGCGCCGCTCCTCAGACCCGGGACGCACATTTAGACTCTCTTCCTTCGTTCTTCTTTGGATACCTGGTGTATTCCTTCGGCACTCGTTTTGGTGAGAAGAGAGAGTTACGTACGCGATCTCGGGTGCAGAGAGTTCAAGAGCCATTCAATCTCTACCTCTCCAAGGCGCATCGATTCTGCACACTTGCGGTCAAGCGGGGAACCAATAAAATCTTCCTCGCCGATCCTACAGTGACAGGTGCGTTCCATATCTTCAGATACTAGCAAGTGAGCAGTACTGACTTTGGGCGAATAACTATAGGTAGTTCTGTAAAACAGTGTACATTTGTATGGGACGGAAGCTCTGCCAAAAGCTTCGGCATCAAAGACGAAACCCGTGGACGTACTGCTGTATGTGGTCACTTAAATACCGAGCAGAATTTAGCTCATCTGGCGACTGAACTTTTGAACACTAGGTCGGTGGCATATTTCTGGAGAAGGATCAAATTTGTCCTCTACAGGATGGGAGCATTATAAGCATTGCAAAAGCGAACGGAACGGTTCAGGATTATGGTCAGTGGTTTAATTTTGAACACTTCAAACGACGTACTGAAGGTAATGAAGTTTTTCATCAAGCAGCTACAAAGCCGCCTTTGAGCTCTGCAGAGCTCTATGAATCAGAGAATAAACAAGCGGGTGCTGGTGCTACTTCATGTGTTAAACTGGCTCGCCAGAAAGCAAATGGTGCCCTCTACGCTGTCAAGGGTGTCAAGTTCTACGAAACCGCCACCAAGGAGCATATCATTAGAGAGGTGTCCGCTTTATCGAAGCTCAGCCACCCGAGAATATGTGAGCTATACGAGGTTTACAATGGTGGTTCAGGTCGGATAAGCGGTAAGCACAATATTATGGGCTTATAGAACCGTCGCGAGTCTCTGACAACTGCCTTAGAATTAATTATTGAATACGTGACCGGAGACAGCCTGGACATGCATTTATTAAAATTCGGTGCCATCGGTTAGTATACTACGTGCCTCTGCTTTTATACAACTTTTATAAGTCAAATTCTAATTATCCGACGACTTTTTTGACGAAATAGAAGAGACCAAGTCACGGTACATCGCGTTCCAGCTGTGCGATGCTTTGGCAGTACGTGCAGAGCTCATTAACGTCGGTCTCGGAAATTCCTAACTTTTATTGTAGTATATCCACTCCCAAGGCGTGATACACGGAGACATTAAGCCGGAGGTGCGTCGTGCTCGACACTTGTAGGGTTGGCTGGGCCAGTAACTCATTTTGATCGTCCGATTTTCTAGAATATCCTTCTTGTTGAATACATTCCTCCAAAAGTCAAGATCAACGACTTCGGCTCTGCACGAGTTACGACTGGGGGTTCAGCGGTACGTTTCCAAATGTATATGGAAGTGTTGCCTCAATCATTCTAAATAACACGTATAGGCACCTTGCGTTGGCACTTTAGCCTACGCTGCACCCGAAGCGTTTGAGCCTTCACTCGGTCCCTACACTACCATCGCGGATATCTGGAGCCTCGGTGCTACACTTACATATATGTGAGTTGTATAATTTCAATCCAAACTCGGTTTATGTACCAATTCCTCGTATATAGGTTGACGATGCAGCGTGCCTACGAAGATCCGGGTATGAAGTATAATAAAAAAAGAAGACTTGGCCTTCCACTCAATCCCGACGCATTAAGACTCATGAGTGCTGAAGGTGTGTAGAATCCTACAACATAAGGATAATCTAGGGACTAATCTTCCCATTTTAGCTCGTGACTTGACGGGGAGAATGCTTACAGAAGACATGCGTCGACGCATTTCTGCAGCGAGCGCACTCCAGCATACATGGTTGAAGGATTATCAGTACCCTTCCTTGGAGCCCCTTAACACCAACTCGACGTGTGCCTACTCCGACCTCACGCCGACTGAGCGTTGCTCCCCTCCACCATATGTTACACAGCCAGCTGAGCCACCCCAACCATCGTTCGAGTCCTACCGCAGATGTCCAGGGTGCAATGAGAAGATGATGTCGCAGTCCATGAAAGCTTCAGGCACATCGACAGCGCGGCCGCTCCTTAAATGTGTCAATTGCAGAAAAACTGAGCAGAAGAACTTGGCAAGGGTGCGAACCAAGGAGCCGTACCACTCTGACTCCTCCGCGCGCAGGCTGAGGCCACGGGTAAACTCGAGGCCCAGGCGATCATGACACGGAAGGGTTTCTAATCGTTCAGTCTGAGTTCAGTTGTTTGTATCAATAGTATTTACTATTTCCTGATGTTATTAATATACACCAAGCAATTATTATACTTCACCAGCAAAGTACTTACGCTGATAATACGGAACAAAGACTCTCTGTAATATTGATGATGCTAGGCCGAACTGCTTCAGTAAAGCCCTCGACATGACTTTCCGACAATCGAATCCAGGCATAAGTGCAATCCCAGTAGACGGATAAAGCAGTCATAACAGGGTTCCGGCCGACTCGCGGCAGCCGCGGAGTTGGGAGGCAACCGGGTAACGGCCTAGCCAAATAGTATTAAATATGCACTTTATTGTTCACTAATTGTTCCAGAAACGATGGGTCCCTTTAAGCTGGCCATTCTGTCCCTTGTCCTCCAATTTCTTCCCTTATCTCTGCAACACGCTGTCGACAATGTCTAATTTACGCAAGGAGTCGATTTTTCTAGAGAAAAAACAAAGACGAAAGCAAGCCAATTCCGCGCCCCGAAATCTTCATCTCTTTTGTCGCCACATTGAAGCCGGAAATACCATGCTACAAACACACATGCGAGAGCTTTCCAACGCGGCCACAGCTATTACGGAAGGAATAACCGCTCTTAGGTTCCAACTTGCTCAAGAACGCCAACGATTCCGTCTCTTATGGAGCACAGTAGCATCCGTTCTTGGGAAGACGACCACAGATTTTGCTGAGGTGGTTGGCACGCCTTCAAAATTTGGAATGCAAGCTTGCTCAGAGCGTAATAGGTCAGCTTAATAAGTCTCGTTTTTTTGTTGTTTGCCTTATATCTCTTAGAGTCCGCTCCAGCCACACGCCAACCAAAGGGAAAAGGCGTAGTCGATCCGCCGATGAAGATGAAGTACTCTTCCCCACACGCAAGCGCTGGCGCCGGTCTGCGAATGACGAGGACTCTCCATCTCCTGGTCAATCTCTTGACCTACGATTGTTACGCAGGGAAAATGTTTCTCCTGCAGAAAGGACTGGTCCTCTAAGTCCTGCCTGTTCTTCCAAGGAATGCTCTAAAAGTAACCCCCATCCTTCATCACTACCATCACCCATGAGCTTCCCGACGGATTACTCACATCCCCACCGACCTAAGTCCCCTCGTTTACGAAGTCCCCCTCGCTCCCCTGGCATGCGCCAACGAGATTGGTTTTCCGATGTATACGACTCGGATAACGAAAGGTGGCTCTTCATCCGGGACCGTAGAGCAACGGGAAAATGGCAATATTACCACAGTCTGGAAAGAGAGGAAGTTTGGAGGGAGTACGGAAACATCCAAATAAACTTTGATCAGTCCTGTCGTTCTGTCGATACAGCATACGAGTTTGTCTTTCATTGGAAAGACTACGACGTACCTTACACAGGGAGCGACAATGTTCTCACACCAAGTCATCCAGACTACCCGTCGGATTTGAGAGACAAATCGCCTCCAGAACCTCGCCAGCAGCAGTCACGCAAGAAGGGCTCCCGCAGGTGCGCGATCTCACCTTTATTATTGTTCATTGCTCAATTATTTGTAGATAATTTTGAAATGGGCGATGCAAGAGCCAGTGGGGCGTATGCCCGGTATGCAGAAGGCTATCAAACTGAGCTGCGTCGGTGTGCCTCAAGGGCGGAATAGATAACGCCTTGGAAACTCCTCAGACGCATGTACTGCCGAATTTGCCAACGTACTTTTCAAAAAAAAATTGTTGTCGAGTACGACATTTCATGATGGATTTTATTCCAGCGAGCGACCTTCAATAATATCTTGTCCCGCTTTCTGTTCAATATATTCATCTTTATTTTGCCCTCTCCACGTACGCACTCCCAGAAATGCCACCCGAACAATGGCCCCGGAAACGTTTGGGCGAGATGGAAGGCGATGGAGTGACAACTCGCCCATCACAGAATGCCTTGGCTTTCGGCGAACGCTTACTCGAGCTGGAAACTACGGAAGAAGTCGGGGGTTTTGTAACGCAACAGCCTGTTATCCTGCTAGATCTTGATGCGACGCACCAGGAACTCCATCTAATGGAAGAAGCTGGCTGTGGTAATTCTCGCGATCATAGCTTGCGGGATTTGTGAGCTTGTTGCGAGCAACCTGGAACAAGAGAAGCTACTCTGACCTGCTGGTACGAAGCCGCACCGTCTCGAAATTTAGCTGAACGAACCTGAAGGCTGGATCGGCTTTGTTCACGAAGCCGGGCTCAACATTCGTAATCTTTATTCTCCAATTGGTTCCTAAATTTCTTGGGATCCCGGCGGATTGACCTTCTCCAGGCAATACGGTTCCCTCCATCGTGTAATCTGCTACTGTAATCCTCAATCGTCACAATTGCCGCCTTTCCTGGTGGGTAGCAAGGTTATGCTTGCAAGTATGGATATGGAGAGAACTTATCCTCAGTTCTGCAGTTCCGACCTGTCGATCTTATGCTTGTGATACCTCGCATTAGGGTTCCAGACGGCGGGATTGCGGCGAATGGAAGATTGATGCTCGTCGATCGTCATGAACCAACTCTGGATGTAGTAATAAGGCAAACCTTCCTCTCTATCTGCCACCAAGTTACAAAGCTACAAAGCCGTCGAGTCATGTGAAGAAGCTCCCGCTATCATCGTTCCAACTATAGATCCACCGAAGACCGAGAATCCTAGTCTGGACAATCACCTTCCCGGTTTAGCGGTCGTTGACAATTCTACTGCTCGGTGCAACAGGATGGATTTTCGAGGCCGCAGGACGCTTCTTGGATGACTTATTTCGTCGGGGTGAAGTTTTGTACCCAGAAATTACACTTACTCGTTCAAATATACTTCGACTGTGTGCATGTACACAGGCGCACCTTGACGTCGAGGTGGAGAAAAAGTACGTGATTTATAGGTAGATTCTTCCATTTTCATTACGGCTTACTCCTTTGTACAGACACGGTGCCTCGCAGATGATACGGGCTTGCATAGGACTTGCATAAGCGTCCGTTGAGGAAGGATGGTACGACCTGGCAAGGTTTGGGCGTTTTGTGGCACAACTGGTACGGGGAGAGAAAGGTATAAAACTAGGGATTGACTGGTGCGTTTTTCCTCAGTGAACTTTGCTCCTGCCTCTTTCAGAGTACTCGCAAAATTTCAACGACTTCGAACTCTTTGTACTTCATCATGTTGTTCTCCGTCGCAACTCTCACTTCCTTCTTGGCTGCTACCACTGCCGTAGTCACTGCCATACCCACCAGCGACGTTGCTGAGGGTGGAGTCAAACCCATAACCGAAGCAGCAGTCAAACCCAACCCAGTTAGTATCCAACCTACTATCTCCTTGATTTCATCGCGCTAACCCTGCTACTAGGACGTTTCTGCCACCATAACATTCTGCACTCGTGCCTTGGGATGCGGTTACCCGGCCGTCCCAATCACTGCTGCGACTTGCGTCAACTTCAACCACGTCTTGCAGAATGACGTTACCACAGTGTACATTCCTGCCGGATACGTTTGCAGCTTGTTCTTGTACGTCGTCCTTTATTTTCTTAGCCTCAGATGTATGACGATTTTTGCTAATCATGTACACGTTCGCAGGAACCCTGGCTGCAGCGGAGGTACCATTAATTTGTTCGTGCCTACCAGTCTCGTGCACACAGCTTTCTACGCCAACACCGCATCTTACCGCTGTGATTACCTCTGAGCAGGTTTGGAGACGCGGATTGGCTCGAACAGGATGCAGTTCAAGTCATAGGGTTCGGGATCGTTAGGCTAGGTAGCAGTTCCTTTTTCATTCAGCGTTCAGTAAAAACCAGAAAAAATATAGGAGCTGTGAGGCACGGTAGACTTTACTTCTTGTATGATATGATATTACGATTTCTCCATCCATTTGTACCTTCTGCTATACTTTACGAAGCTGAACTGGACGGCGGACGAGCGTCGAGCGGAAGATTCGGCTCCCTCGACCTTGGCAATAACCGTGGGTATCTATATGGAAAATCTTGGCGCCCGAATGTCAATCCCACCGGATCACTAGAGTCATAAATAAACATTACCGTTCCGACGTGTTTTCAGTCTCATTTTCACTTCTCAACTCCCAAGATACATTCACAGTGGGACGCAACTACGTGAAAAGGAGCGTAGGAACTCGTTAAAGGAATTCTACTATGCATCGTCATCCAGTCACTACTACAGGGCGTCGATGCCATGCTGCATTCCCTGGGCGAACGGGTTGCGTCGGAGCGGAGGAGGAATGTTCTTGGCATGCTTACAGTCCTCATGCGTTCTGTTGTGCAGTAAGCTGTACTTGTAATTCCGTTAACCACTACCCTTCCTTCCCGGATAACTCCCTCCATTTCTTTCTCTTCCCCTACGACTTGAGGTAAGATGTTGACAGTCCAGGCATTCCTCGTTGTATTCCTTGCAGCACTACTATCTGGTATGTCGTCATTCTGCCTCTTCTGAGAAGCCCTTTGACCATTTATCCCTTTGGATTACCTAGTTGTTATGGCTCAGAATCAAGAGCCCATCTACGTTCCTTTCGAATGGAATAACAGGCCTCTTTCTGCTGTCAGCTTAGGATCTTCCCGATCAACCACAACTTACGGACTTGTCGACGGGCCAAGTAGAGTTAGGACTGCGGGCCCTGGTATATTCTAATCCAGTTCTTTGTCTTTGCTCTTCTGATGAACCTGCTTAGGTACTCTCTTCCAAAGCGCAGGAGGCGCTTCCATGCACTGGGTTAACTCCGCACTGCCAACACCCACCACTTTAAGCGGCGTGTGCAATCTCGCCAGTCCGGTCGCTATGTGCACATTGAACGTTTATGAATCTACGACTACCACAGGCGGCAGAGGAGCCAGCGGAGGAGGTCGATCTGTTGGGGGATCATCGACAGGGATTATTGCGTTGATGACCACTGCGGCGATGGGTTTCTGCATAGGGCTCGCTATGTTGCGATAGCCAAGGCTCACGGTACGCGCTTTATGAGTTTTGTAGGTAGGAGACAGCCAATACGAACTGTATTTATACCCAGTGTACACCGTTTTCGTATACACAGCGCACAACTTGAATCTTTCGATTATCAAGAACATCTCCTGCAGTCAACATGCAGTGCCAGCGCCCTGTAAATGGCTTGGTAGTTTGTTAACATGTTATTCATCGGCGTTTTGATGAAGAATAAAGAAGTAATAATAAACATACACATAACCGTACCATAGCCCCTGCAAATCCTTCTCTCTTCCTCCCTCTTTTCAACATTGGAATCAAAACCTCTAGGATGGCGCCTTCCCTCACGCTCGTTACAATTCTTACTGTCTTTTCTCGGTTATCTCGTAAGTAGCCCTCGTAAACTACCATGCCCTTCCATGAAACTGATTCACAAACTCCGCCTACCTAGTTAGCTTGTCACAAAGCACGACCGTGATTCCTATGGCGTTTAAATGGGAAGCGGAACAGCAGGTTGTCGTTGATATCGCAGGCGTACAAAATGGCCTCACTACCTATCTCATTCATGACCGCCCATACGACGCCACTTTCTCCGCCGACGACGGTCTTGGTGGTACTAGTACGTCCCCACTTCTCCTTCAGCTCTATGATTCCTTCCTTAACTTCTGCCCATCCTTTAGTCACTTATTTCCTTGGAGAGACCACAGCGTCTGTAGATTTTATCGCTACAGACCCCAATGGTGGACCTGCGATCACCGCCAATGGAGCATGCAAGCTTTCAGGCAATAAAATCGGCGATTCTGCGATTTGTACAACCATGATTTTGAACGAGCCGGATATTGGGCCCCAGACGACTACAGAAACGATGACCCCAGCTACTATGACCGTCGGCACGATCAATACCGCAATTCCAGGACAGATTCCTAATGGTCAAGGACAGAGCTCTAGCCCCGCTGCCGGTTCGCCCACCCCTGGCTCCGCTGGAGGAAGCAGCAGTGCTACCCCTCGCACATCTCCTGCAGGCGCTGCTCAACAAACGGCCTCGAGCAGCTCAAATGCTGCAGGCTCCCAGTCCACTCAGCCAAGTTCGGCCAGCCGACTGGCGACAGGCAGTAGCGCAGTGGTCGCTCTATCCATCGGCGCGTTGTTCAGCATGGGTTTCTTCTGTTAAAAGCCAGGAATGCGGTCTTACTATCTTTGTTTTTCGTGGCAATATATATGGTTCCAGCAAATTTTCATACAAGTCTGGGAAAGAAATGGATCGGTAAGTATGTAACCAGTTTCGTGCCTCGGCTTCCCACAGTGGCTGGCCGTGCCACCCGATTTGATAGCTGAGCGTCTGATGGAAGGGATACGGGCGATCACTCGACGTTTTGTACGTTGTCTATCCTGATAACTGGATTTATTATTAGTTTTATCTCGACGACTACATAGCAGATTCGTCGGAGGAAAAAAAAGTGCATTGGCCCTAATACGACCTATGTTTTGGATTATCTCTATCATAATATCTACCTGCATTCCACGTCGAGCCCTCCCCGGAATCGCCGACCACAGCGATTATCCCCTTGAGCCTGGTGACAAAATACTTCAGTATATAATTAACAGCCATGTAGGTCGTTTCCTTCAACACATTTCAGCTATCACTTCAAGTGGCAGGAAACTAGCCCCTCATGTACACTTCTACAATAATTATTGCGACGCTTGCCGTTTTATCGCAAGTACATCGTAAGTAGAAATATTAATCGTTTTATCTATCAGCCCATTGCTCAACATTTCTGATGTCTTCTTTTGAAATGATGCCTGCATTCAGCGTGTTTTTCCTCCCGCGAGGGTACATAGACGATCATTTGAATGGTATTAATTATAGGATTCGCAGATGGAAGATTTACAAATAACTTGACTGTGCCAAATTTAGATAATTTACCCTTCGCTCCCCATGGACAGGTCGAGTCGCGACGCGTACGAGTCCCGGCCCACAATGTCGATTCTCCAAAGTCACAGTCTTGTTTCAATGCAGCTTCCCCCCGAAGTCACCGAACACCATAGCACTTATCCCCTTAAAGCGTATTGTAGAAGTCGTGAGGACGAGCTATAAGAAGCAGTCATGTAGATCTAATAATTTCCTTCAAGCTCATCATTTGCCCTCTCTACTCTCTTGTCACTCTTTATCCTATGATGCACGCTTCCATGGCGTTTATCGCTCTTGCTATCCTGTTGGCGCAGGTGTACTGTGAGTAGCTGCTCTTGGATTCCTATAGGGAAGGTACTAATAATATTCCGGCCGGTGCTGCTCAAATGACTACCGTGATACCATACGTGGGCTCTAACATCAGTAGCAGTAGTCCCACCGACTCCATCCATACTGATGTCGTTGGTGTGGATAAATGGCTCAACGACGTATATCCTGCATGACTTACTGGTCAATGGAAGCTCTCCGTCTGGGTCACAAGTCGTCGGTAAGTCCAAGTTACCAGTCTCTTATACCTTGGTTAGTAAAGCTGAAGTGATATTTTTGTGCAGCGACATAGGTTGTGGGGTCACAAACCATCTCGGCTCAATTCTTGAAGACAGACAAAACCGCCCAGACTTCGCAAGTTCTGGTAAACGAAGTCTGCACACTTGCAGGGACGAACATAGAAGACGCCTTTACGTGTACCCAGACTGCACCTGCTGCTAGTCAGAGTGTTAGTTTAGTCAAGAAGTCTTCAGTACCACTGGCAACCTGGTGCCGTTGATAATCACAATCGATTCAGTCTCCACTGGATCCCCAGCGGCAGGTAGCCAAACTGTGTCCAATTCAGCCCCGACAAGTCCTGCTGCAGGGTCCTCTCCCGGCTCAAATACAGCACGGGCCCATACATCGACTGCACCGGGCACTCCCGAGGCTTCGAACAAACCAGGTGCATCTTCACGCAATGTGGCTTCGCTGGCTTTTCTCGCTAGTGTACTTGGAGGGGTAGCAATCTTTAATTTATAGTCTGAAATGACCCAAGATTCTACGTAGTCCATGTCCAGAGAACTAGGAGTTACCATTTGATTCCACTTTTTTTCGCCTTTGAAAGTACTAGTAAGTAGTACTTCATTAAGAAATCTTCGAAATTCATCCACTGTGTAGCAGCCTTGGGCGAATATCCAAGCCTTCTAACCACATGATATTGAACAGTATAATTTCCCTCTTAATTACTCTTTCTAATTCTTCAGGCGCTTAAATTCTTCGAATCCGTCGGAAGTCCAATTTAAGGTACTATCGTTGCCGAGATGCCGAAACGCGGAAACAGTTACACACACCAGTGCACGCGGTAACCTGTTACCTCACTGCTCTCATCAACGCGTTCACGATCAACGTCCAGATTCTAGTAGCGAACTCACCAGCGTCCATCTACCTTTCCTTGTCTTTGTTGTGTCCGACATGTCGTCTCTTCTATCACTACCACCAGAAATCCTCACACAAGTTGCTGAAAAGGTCGGGTTACTGATTGCTGGAAAAGCAAATATCAAACTGACGCGTAGGATATAGCTAGTTCCCCGCGACAATAGGAGTCTGCGGCTGGCTTGCCGCTACATTACAGGAGTCGTTGAGAGTCTATGCTTGTGTACCCTTTGGATAGATGTTGGACCAGGAAATCGACGCCGCGTCCTGGCCAAATTGAAAGATTTCGCGTCTGGTTCTCTGAGCAACATCGAATACGCGCAAGAGTTGACGATTTATAACTCGGAGACGGCGACGCAGGCCGAATTTGCTCCTACGGCGGACGAACCGTTTTCTGTGGTTTTATTTAACGCCCTCATGGCACTCAAGCGTGTACCCAAGCTGACGTGAGGTTTCGTATCATTTCCCGAGGACGCAATTAACCGTTTTTTTAGTTGGTGGCCAGATAAATCAGACGATGCATTTGTTCAGTCCGCTATACTGGACTTTATGTGCCGACGGCGTGTGGCTCACCTGACGATTAACTTCTACTGTGGCTGCCACCCATCCCTCCCATTCAGGATTCTATGTTTGGAAAACTTGGAAAGCTTGAGCTTTCGCAATCTTTGTCGGCTGCACGAAGAAGGCGCGAGTTTTATGACTCTTTCCCTCTCCAGAATTATATGCAACAGTCCTAACATGACGTCCCTCAGTATCGATACTGGTTACCGCAATGCAACCACCGAAGCGCCTTCTCTTCATCGTTTTCTGTCCGCTGAGATTGAAAGGCCACCTATGCCCATAAAACATCTGTCCCTTCGCACTGTTCGAGCGCTCCTGGACGAAGATACCCTATACCATCTACGATCGTTGGAATCGCTGTCGGTTCATTTCAATCTTACCACACCCCTGCACGGTTCACATCTCAATGAGATGTGGGATACCCTCCGCGAGGAGTCCATTCATTTATCAGCGATCGATCTTAACCTCGTCGAAGTGGACGACGCCTTGCTGGATTACCTCGTGTCATATCGAGGCATTCGCAAACTGGTCTTCGACAACAGTTACAAGTTGTGGGGCAGCCCCGAGATCGGCCCCATTGCCGTTAGGTTCTTTAAAGACGTCCTCCCGAAAATATCCTCGACTTTGGAAGTGTTGCATCTTGAACCGTCCAGCGTCGGTGCCTGGTGTTTTGGACATGATAATGCCGAGGCTATTGCCAAATGCACCAACTTGAGGGAACTCACCGTTTCAATCGTTGACATGGTGCAAGATCATAGTCAACCGATAGTTGTAAGTGTCCATTTTCATCAGCTGCTCATTTAATCTGAACGCGTCCTGCTCAGGAACTCCTCCACCAAACAGCGGCTAAACTCCCGCATCTGCACAACCTTAGGAAAATTAACGTCTCTACTGTACCACAAATTGGTTGAAGATATTCCATCCACCACTCTCCGTAGCCCAGAGATTAACATCCCAGGACCGACCAATAGTTAAATTCCCTGGTTTTGTCACCGCGATCGCGTCATGATGACAGCGTATGATGATTATTTCACAATTTCTAAATCTTCTTCAACACGGGCGGTGCATATGACGTACTGTACAAGGTCTTTACGAGGTTATCCAGGCTGCAACGGTGTTTTGAGTCTAGAAAGTGGTTGGGAAATGCAAAGGAGTAATTTGTTTCCGGTTCGGCAATTGTGGCTGTGCTACGGTGCCTAAACCCGACTTCTATTCAAGGCCAAGAACAACGTGCAAAATACACGCTTAACCTCGAAAACATACCTTCTCCTCGACATACAGCCAGAAACCACCAGCAGACTGGATTAAAAGTCCCCACGAACGCGCCATCCGACGTACTTATAGCTGTGGCATTGCGTCAACCCGTGCCACGGCGAAACCGTTGAGCAGCACCCCGTTTCTCTCGAATCTCCACTTGTAGCTGCCGGCCAAATCGACTCGGCAGGACGGAACTAGGGTTGTCTGGGTGTTCTTGAGCTATTTTACCTTTCAACCCTTCAGTCATATTTGGGTCCCATGTCGCAAGATGAGCGAAGATCCATGACTCTTGGCAGTCAGCACACCCTTTCCATGTTCCGCTGGTTTCCATAATGGCGGTTTCCTATGGACCGACGTAGGCCGACCAATGTCACATTCATAATATAAGGGCTCCAACGCTAAAAGCCTTCTTGCTGTTGTCTTCGATCTGCACTTGACTCGTTCATTACTCCCCTTCTCATCATCATCATCAGGATTCAACATGCTCGAACTACTCTCTTTGCCCCCGGAAATACTGGAGAAAATCACTGAATACGTGAGTTGCACTTGCTTCCTAGGATTGGGATCAAGCCCGTGTGTTTCATATTGTCTAACGCGTACTCCTTTCATAGCTAGGGGGTGCGCATAAGAAAGTCGTGCGAAGGGTATGCCGACAGCTGAACGAAATCGTCGAGCACCAACTCTTCTCCAACATCGTCCTCAAATACAGCAACTATCAGCCTGACCTCATCTGCGAACAGCTCGAAGCACTCGCGTCGCGTACCACCACTGCCAGATTACACGCTCGGTCCCTGGAAATCAGGGGTTTCTCCCCGGATGCACATCTAGGAGCACGATCGCGGTCGCGTTCGGTTGAACGGAATCGGAATTCACGCTCGAGGAGTAGAGGGCCGCTCGCGGAGACGCATTCGACGAATAAAGGAATTTTGGCGCATCTTGGTCAGGCGATTTGTTCGTTGAGGAAGGTTCGGGAAGTATGGTGCGTTTTTGGTTGCTGTTTCTGTTTCAGAGACCCTGGCTGACACGAGTTGGATGTTATAGGTGGCATGTCGGTCAGAACGATCCCGAATGGGCACAGATCGTCGTTATGGATTCACTTACCAGCCTTCCCTTCCTCGAAGAATTGAAGATCTCGTTAGGAGGAGGGTCCGCCTCGGCCGTAAAGCTCGAGCAGCTAACTGGCCTGCGCAAAATAACTATCACCGGCTCAGCCATCGATTACCGCCGCGACGTCGTCCACGGGCTGCGCACGTTGATCTCCAACTCGCCCTCTCTAACACATCTGGACGTGGGATGCAATTATCGGTCAGACGATAGTCAGATATCCACGCTGCACGATCTGCTCGGTGCGGTACCCTCCGAGACGCCTCTGAAACTCAGCCATCTCACGCTTCGCGGGTGGTGTGTACGATTGGACGAAGAGACACTTCCGCACCTGCGGTCCCTTGAGTCTCTATCGCTTTCCAGTAACATCGACTGGCAAGCGCTATCGCACTTGGACCTGGACGAAGCATCGCGCGATGCCCTTCTCGAGCGGACGGGTAATTGGTGCTCTTCAAGCGCGGAGATTTGGGATACTCTCCGCGAGGAACGTATCAGGCTGAAGGAGATCTGCACCGACGAAGTCAACGACGCGCTTCTCGAATACCTCGCGTCCTATTCCAGATTGGAAAGGCTCACTCTGAGCTCTGCCACTGCGGATACGGCCTCGAAATCCGATGCACTTGCGATCAAGTTCTATCGAGAGGTTCTTCCTTCCCATGCGGAGAGTCTGGTTAGCTTGGATGTCAGCCCGGTGTATGAGGGAAAGTGGTGTTTCGGAAAGCATAACGCGTCTAGCTTGCTTCAGTGCGTCCGCCTGGCCAACTTGAAGATCCACATCAACTCGGAGGAGATTGATCGTGATAGAAAACAAGACGCAGTCGTAAGTTCATGAATTTCTCGTGATTCTATCCTTTTTTCTGACGTTGTCATTTCAGTGGAACCTTCTCGAAGTCGCAGAGGACCTTCCCAACCTCTCTCAGCTATCCATCCACTCTGCTGACTCGGAAAGCAATCGCGGAGGCCGCTCAGGCGGAAACCCATCTATCGGGCATATTTATCGCGTCAACAAGGAGATCTCGCAGAGCGTGACGACATTCGGTCCCATGGAGCCCGTCGG
The DNA here is from genome assembly GCA_013053245.1 of Agrocybe pediades. Classification (NCBI taxonomy): domain Eukaryota; kingdom Fungi; phylum Basidiomycota; class Agaricomycetes; order Agaricales; family Agrocybaceae; genus Agrocybe; species Agrocybe pediades. The sequence continues at coordinate 338,625 of JAACJL010000058.1, forward strand.
GATTTCCAAAATCATCACTACCCCTGCTCGCGAATACGTCGCTCGCTCAGATGATGAAGCCGGTGCTGGGCTGTGGTATAGGTCGTCGATGAGCCAGGGTAGTCATCTGGATCTTTGAAGATGGGTACGAGGATGGAAGGACATTGTTTTGTATTTTTATTTGGGTACAGACGTTCAAGGATGGAAAGGATTCTTATTTCAAAAGTCACTGCTCGAGGAGACAAAAAAATTTTATGGACAGTAATAACAACGGATTTTAGGATAAAATAGTTCGTGACAATAATGTGGCCGTGTTCAACTTCAATCGTTGATTGTCCAAGTCCTATGTGACTCAAATCTTTTGAGTCGTCTTCAGCTCGTACTTACCTTGTCAGATTACCAAGTTTACTCGCGACAATCTGTGTTGAAAATAAATAAATAAGGTAAATAAGGTGTTTATTCGTAGTACGTATACCGCGACTTGGAAAAGGAAACCCATTCTGATTGGATGCGGCGAGCGCTGCTGAGCACACACAAAGTCTTTGAAGACTTGACGTCGAGTCCAGTAGATCCTCGAAAGGCAAGAAATCCTCAGAGCCTGAGGCAGACAGTCAGTGACTTGCTTGCTCGCGTTCTGTCAAAGGTCCATGTAAGTGTTCTTTTCTCCAGCGGAATCTTGTGCGCCGGTCGGTATAATAGACTTTTCTGACTCATGATTCCTTGTTTGCAGCAGCCAGGTGGCTCGTGTGCCGTTTGTTCACGGAGAGGATCTGAAAATCTCAGGCTCGCAGGGTGAATAATAATAGCGTAGGATCCTAAAATAACACTGATGACATGATCGATTATGTTACCCAGACTGTGAGACTTCGAGCTTTCAAGCTTGAGCCGTCAGCGTCTCATCTTTTTCTATTATGTCCGAGCCCTCTGGGGAACTAGGCGACAATCCTATCCCGGGGTTAGTTCGTAATACCCTGGCGTGGTACGCCAATCATGCGACGCTCATTGATGCTGATTCCTCTGTCCGCAACTGCGAAACTGTTACACGAGGAAAGAGTCAAAATCACAGAGCAGCTAAGAAGGAGAAGAGAAAGAGAATGAAGGAACAGAGGCAGAAAGCGTCGAGAGCAGCAGCAGCACATGAAGAGTCTTGTATGTCTGCCTTCTTTTTTATTGCTGGTGTCTAGCCATGAGTTGACGGATTATGCGTTCCCCCACCTCTGACAGTGAATAATGCGCAGAGCCCCGTTGCAGATGGTGCCATGACAACGTCAGTGCCGTCTATGGAGGATGTGTGGAAGGAATTTCCTCAGTTGCAAAAGGTGCTTAACGAGATGACCGAAAAGTGGGAGAAGGACATCGACAAGTTGTGGAAGGACAGCGATGAGCTGAAGAAGAGGGTTGACAAATTGGAGAAGGACACCGACGAGTTGAGGAAGAGGGTTGACAAATTGGAGAAAAACACTGGCGACTTGAAGAAGAACACCGACGAGCTGAAGGAGAAGACAGACGAGTTGAGAAAGGACACTGACGAGTTGGAGAAGGATAGTGCCGAGATGAAAAGAGCGACCGCTGAATTTAAGAACTTGTTCGATCCTGAGTGGGAGGAAGAGTCTCAGGCGGCCCCGCGGGAGGAGGACTCACAGGCACTACTATTGGCAAACGATTCCTTCGACGAACTCGTCGTAAATCTTGGAGGCTACAAAGCGCGTAACGAAGCCTAGTGGCACCCGTGAAAAGGTTAACTACATGCTCTCTTTTTCCTCGAATGAAGATCATTGACATGAACCGGACCTGACAGAGTCGTATTTGCAGACAGTATTACAAGCGTTTCGAGGTGTATGTACGTATTGGTTTTCTTCAAGATAGCGTCGTCGCTGCCGCCCTGCGTCTTCACACTTTTTGGATGTTAATATGATCAGGTGGCGATTCTTCGGAGTCAGGTTCAAGTCACCTCTGCTTCTGAAGGTGCATTGCTGTTCTATCTCTATTTTTTTTTCCTTCGATGTGTTCCTTGCTTGCACCAAATCGAGGCTTGCGAGATCCCTACTGCTTCTAAAGACAAAAATGTGTATCAAGATAAAAATTTATTCTTTGCTATCGTAGGGCAACCGTGTGCGGCACTGCTGGCACCAAGATGTACCAGATTATTGCATTTGTTTGTCGAATGAGTTCCCGCTAGAGACTCACTACGTTCTTGTCGCTCGAGCTGGGGTTTACTAATGATGTTCGACGGAACGCGACTGCAAACGCGTTCTCAGATATCCGTCGAGAGTCTGACAGCAGTGTGTGGTTAAACTTGCAGATTCTCCAGGGAAAGAAAACAGGTAGCTGACGCAGTTTGAGGCTGCAGCTGCTACGCCAGCCGCCAAAGATCCATTATCGATCGACTCGGAGGACATATGTGCGTATATAAGCTCCAATCCTTCCAAATTCCAAATCCTCGCCCTTCTTGTTCTTCTTTCAGCGACAAGACTTTGTTAGCGTCATATTAACCGTCAACTCTATCTGTGTTGCACTATGCCACCCCTTCCCCGTCGGTCGAAGAAAGCAGAAGCACCTCCCACTCTCTGCGTCCGAGGGACACAGGCAACGACGACGGGAGCAGTCTTGTCGAAGACGGCATGCGGGCTCGATAGTAAAGAGGACGAACGAGGAGGAGGCAGTGCTTGGGGGGTTGAACAATAAGGTTGGCGTGGAGAAGGCTGAAGGACAGAGCTAACAAGTCGGACGAGAGGGCCGAGGAGTTGGTGCTCTCGACGTGCTTCCCTCTCTGCCTTGGACTATTTCCTTCTGCTTTAGGCTTCTCCGGGCTCAACTGTATGTATATTGAAGCTACTTTGGCCACTCCAGCCACGTTGAGTCCTATAGCATGGCTGCACTTTGTCATCGAGATAAGAGAATGTCCGATTCGCACAAGATGATATTCATAACAGCTCGAAACGCGACGCCCACCACTCGCTCGGTCGCTGGAGATCAAAGGTTTCTTTTCTGGTGCATTTTGGTCAGGCAAATTGTGCGTCGAGGATGGTTCGGGAAGTACGGGCGCGTTGGTCGATGCTCTTAGTTCAATAATCTGATAATGGGAGGTAGGAGTCAAGGGTAGATCGTTAGAATTGCCGCATGCCCTGTAGGCTTGAACAATTTCAACCCTAACCACTACTTACTCTGACTCAGACACGGTTTCTGAGAACGAGACCTCTGGTCAGAAAGCATTCACCAGGAGCTCGACTATCGGTTCGATATTCGAGTCGATGTCGATGCGGGATAGGAAAGAAATACATTCTGTCATGCTCGACCTTCCTTTGTTTGTTGACAATGACACGCGCACAGAGGCTACCAGAATCCATCTCGAATATGCGGCCGGTACGTCCAGTGCCTCCGTCATCTCGAGCGACGAACTGATCGTTGACTTTTAGCTTCAGCTCCAGCGCCCAGCGCCCAGGTGGAAAAGCCTTCTGTCAATAAAGCAGCGCCTGCGGACGATGCCATGAAGCAAATCGCGGCGTTGACGAAGAGGATGAACAATTTGGAAAAGAGGGCCGATGCTTCGGACAAGGAGAACGGTGAATTGAAGAAGACAGTGCAGGGGTTGACGTTGAGGAACAGGGCTGACAAGGAGACGAGCGAGACAAAGGAGTTGGTTGAGGAGTTGATCAAGAACAGTGTTGGCGAGTTGGAAGCGGAGAATGTCGAATTGAAGAAGAGGCTGCTCGACTTTGAGAAGGAAACCAATCGGATGAAACGAGCCCTGCAAGGCGCACACAAAGCCTTCGAAGACTTGGCGTCGACTCCAGCAAATTCAAGTTAAAGGGGCAATTCACGAGGCGACTACAAAACGACCAAGAAAAACTCAAAAATACGACTTTGAAGGATTTTCAGAGCACCGCGAGGCGGACGGTGTCTTGTTTACTCATCAGATTTATGGGGGTCCTCGTAAGTGTTCTTTTCTCCAGTGGAATCCTGTGCGCTGGTCGTTATGTATTTCTAAGTTCTGACTCATGATTCAATTTCCTTGTTTGCAGCAACCGCGAATACGGCATCGAATTTAACTCGGATGATGGTCGTCGATGAGCCAGGGTAGTCATTCGAACCTTCGATGATCATGGGACACGAGCAATTGGCGGGACATTGTCATGTATTTCTTCCAGCCAGGACATGTACAATAATAGCATAAGATTCTAAAATAGCACTGATGACATGATGACTGTGAGACTTCCAAGCTTTAAGATTCGGCCGCCAGCGTCTAATCTTTCTCAGTTACCACCTCCATTGATATGTTCGTGCTCTCTGGGGAACTAGCGCGCAATCCTACCCGGATGACAGTTTTCATTAATACTCCACGGTTTAATCATGCGACAGTCGCCGATGCCAATCCCTCTGTCCGCATCTGCGAAACTGTTACGCCGGGAAAGAGCAAGAAAGAGAGAGAGGCCAAGAAGAAAAAGAAAAAGAAAAAGAGGATGAAGGAACAGATGCAGAAAGCATCGAGAGAAACCGCACATGATGAAGAGCCTTGTACGTCTACTTTCTTTTTTTTTCTTTTATTGCTGGTGTCTAGCCATGAGCTGACGGTTTATGCACTCTCAGTGAATCATACGCAGAGCCACGCTATAGATATCGCCATGACAAAGTTACCGTCTATGGAGAATATGTAGAAGCAACTTGTTGAGTTGGAGAAGAGGATGGACGGGGCGGAGGAGACGATGGACAGGGCGGAGGAGACGATGGACAAGTTGGAGGAGTCGATGGACAAGGCGGAGGAGTCGACCAACGAGTTGAAGAAGAGGGTTGACAAGGTGGAGGATTCGACCAACAAGCTGAGGAAGAAGACCGATGAATTGTGGAAGAAGACCGATGAGTTGAAGAAGGACACCGGCGAGCTGAGGAAGAGGGTTGACAAGCTGGAGGAGGCGATCGACGAGTTGAAGAAGGATAGTGACGGCCCGATGATGGGAAGAGCGACTTCGGATGAGTTGAAGAACTTGTTTAATAATCCTGGGTCGGAGGAAGAATCTCAGGCGGTCCCGCGGGAGGTGCTGGAGGACTCACAGCTACTCCCATTGGCAAAAAAATCTTTCGACCAACTCGTCGTAAATCTTGGGGGCTACAAAGCGTGTAACGAAGCCAAATAGCTGCAAGTTGAGTCTGTATGTTTCTTTCCCCTTGAATGAAGATCACGAACCGGGCCTGACATCGATTTTGCAGATGGTATTACAAGCTTTTCAAGACATATTGGTTTTCTTCAAGATAGCGTCGCCGCTGCCCTGCGCCTTCAATTTTTTGGATGTTAATATGATTATGATCAAGTGGCGACTCAGAGCCAGTTCCTCACCGGTCAATTTCTCTGCAATAGATTGAAGAAGCATCTATTTCTTTGCATTAGAACGAGGCTTGCGGGATCCCTACTACTTCCAAAGACAAAAATGTTGTGTCACGATAAAAATTCTTGGCCATCGCACCGCAGCCGCCAGCGAGCCCTGTGCAGACTCCCATTGCCACACTAAAGTCATTAGGAAACAATCGTAGTCGATGATCCCCAACTGACTAACATGAACCTGGCAGTATTTGAAAGGTTGCTGGTTGTGTTATCGCTCCCCGGTTAGGTGCTCGAGCTTTGAGACTGATGCTGAGGGTGGAGAGGTTTGTCAGACGACGATCTATCCTCGTCCAGGGTCGTTCAGCTGAATGCTACCTACTAGTCCTCGTGTCAGCCAGTGCTTGAGATCAAGAAATACCAAGAAACGTACCAGGGTCTATTTCTCGGACATTTCTGAGTTCCAAATCGCAACGAGCAAAGCGCTGGGCCAGGATGCACCCGGGCCAGAGTGCATTGGTTCGAACTTCGTCGAAAGAGTAGCTGTTAGCGAACCCACTGCTTCTAGTCGGACTCTCTCGAGCGTCATGAGTTCATTATGTCGTTCAACAGAACGCGACCGCAAACGCGCTCTCAGAGTTGTGCGCAGAAGAGCCGATAATCGAGGTTTATTTTTTATTTTTTTAAGGAAAGAAAAGAGGTGGCTGACACTTCGAGGCTGCAGCAGCTACGCCAGCCACCAAAGATCCATTATCGATCGAGAACATATGCGCATATATAAGCTCTGATTCTTCCGAATTCCAGATCCTCGCCCTTCTTCTTCTTCTTCTTTCAGCGACAAGACATTGTTAGCGTCATATTAGCCGTCAATTCTCTTTGCGTTGCACTATGCCGCCAGATCCCCGTGGACCGTCGGTCGAAGAAAGCAGAAGCACCTCCCAGTCCCAGCGTCCGAGTGACACAGGCAACGACGACGGGAGCATTACGTCGAAGACGGCATGCGGGCTCGATAGTAAAGAGGATGAACGAGGAGAAGAAAGTGGTCGAGGGGTTGAATAACAGGGTTGGGGTTGGCGTGTTGGAGAAGGAGAACGCCGAGTTGAAGGACAGAGCTGACAAGTCGGACGAGAGGGTCGAGGAATTGGAGAAAGAGACCGTGGAGTTGAAGCAGCAGGTTGGTGATTTGTACAGGAAGACCGACGAGAGAAACAATGCTCATTCACTGCTCCTTGGCAAAAGATTTGGTGGCAACCCGCGTTCGGAGCGTATCGCGGCTGACACCGACGGCGACCGTTGAGGTCTTCGTTATTGCGAAAGTCGAGTCCCGGGTTTCCTACTACTGGTGTGTCGATAATTTGTAGAGAATCCGAGAGGAACGGCCACCCTGGACCCATGCCAGATAGAGCGGCGAGCTCAATCAAGCTTCAAGCTCTGGCAAAGGTTCGAACAGCATTTGTCTTGAACATCTGCCCTGCGAAGAAGAGAACCAGGAGATGATAAAGGAGGTGCTCTCAGGGTAAGAAAGCAGCGAAGCGTATTGATAATCTGTCCGAGTCTTCGACTACCTCGATGGAGTTGGTGTCTGTGTGGTCCTGTGTGATGATAATGTGAGTGAGATGAGTGCTGAAGAAGGTTTGATCATTGATGGGTTTCGACTTGACAATGTTACATCGTCCTGAAATACAACTGTAATACCCTGCCTGATCCCATCTGCGTACAGCTCGAAGCAACCTCGGTCGGTCGCTAGATATCTCCTGGTGCATTTTGGTCAGGCGATATGTTCGTCGAGGAAGGTTGTTGGTCGACACTTTTAGTTCAATACCATGCTAATGGGAGGTAGGAGTCAAGGGTAGACTATTGCAATTGCCGCATGCCTTGTACAATTTCAACCCCAAATTAGGGTTGAATTACAAATGTTAGACGACACGCTTACATTCCTGCTCTACTAATTACTACTTCCTGTACACTTTCCTCTCTTTTCCTTGTCGTGTTTGTCGCCGAGGACTAATGAGGATGTATCATGCGCGTCTTGTCCTGGAATATAGTGAGTTTTAGTCTGTCGAATATGCCAATGAAATGAAACTAAACTTCTCACTTAGAACGGTGTTCGAACGCTACCCAACTACCACCCGTAAGACCTCAAGGACGTGCTTTATGGCCTCTTCACTGTCGCTCACACGTGTTAAACACAGATGGAACACGTATAAAGAGTTCGATGAAATATTGAATGCATTGAACGCCGATATAATATGCTTCCAAGGTGTGCAATCGAAGAAACCCTGCCCATGTCTAATTGTATCTCAATTACAAACCATATTTCACTAGAAATGAAGTCGTCTAGGCAAGGCCTCACAAAGCAAGTCGCGCTGCCATCCTCATACGACTCTTTCTTCTCCTTCCATGCCCGCAAAAGCGGCTATTCAGGAACCGCTATTTATACCCGTCGAGATACACTCGTCCCCCTCAAAGCAGAAGAAGGTTTGACCGGAATCCTCCAGCCCAAACCACCCTTGAGTACGGACGAGAAGATCTCACGGACGTACCCTCCTGCCGTAGAACTGAACGATAGAGAGGAAGACGACGCTGTCGACTGGAAAGACCTAGACAGCGAAGGACGCGCAGTCGTCGTCGACCTAGGTTTATTCGTCTTAATCAACACATACTGCCCGAACGACGGCACAGGCACTGAAGAACGCGAAAAGTTCAAGATGGACTATCACAGACTCCTCGAAACACGCGTTAACTGCTTGATCAAGGAAGGAAGACAAGTCATGGTCGTCGGCGACCTCAACGCGTGCGCTGCGATCGAGGACCACTGCGAGGGCCAACTTATGGTCGAACGCGGCCTTGCGGAAGGATTGGAAGGGGAGGAAGGTTTCTGGGGTAAAGAATACCGCCGGTGGATTCGGGACTGGTTGATCAAGGAGGATGGCACGGGGGGAAGCATGGTCGACATCGTGCGCAAATTCTGGCCGGACAGGAAGGGGATGTATACGTGCTGGAACACCAAAATCTCTGCTAGGGACACCAACTACGGAACCCGTATCGACTTCATCCTCATCACCCCGGGTTTAGTTCCGTGGATCAAAGCAGCTGATATTCAACCCCAGTTGAAGGGCAGCGACCACTGTCCTGTCTATGTCGACTTTCACGACGAAATCGTGGACGTGAACGGTGTGAAGACGAGGTTGGCTGATGCGCTCGGTGCTCGTCCTACAGCTGGTGGGCGGCCTGCTGAGCCACCTCGGTTAGCAGCTAAACATTGGGACGAGTTCAAACAGAAATCACTTGCCACTTTCTTTGGGAAGAAGAAAGGCGAAGTTTCTAAATCTTCACCTTCTCAGACTCCTCCTGTCGTCCCTCCTGCTTCTATGTCGCGTCAAACCTCACAGATGTCGGATGTCAGCACGCCTTCGGCATCTCCTATCGTCGTCGACGACGACGCTCCTGCAATATCGACGGCGCCCAGTATGACATTGCAGGATAAATCATCTTCAGCACCTATCGTTACAACAACAACCAGCGAACACACCACTAGCATCATCCAAACATCACACAAACGCAAACTCGTACCAGAAAGCCCCGACACTTCAAGCAAGAAACCAAAACCCATCCAAGTTCAGAAGAAGAAAGAAGGCCCCAAACAAGCCGGACAAACCACACTCGCTGGGTTCTTCTCCCAACCTAAAGCTTCAGTTTCGAGCAGCAGCTCCAAGTCCAAGTCAAAACCCACAAAATCATCTTCGAGCGTTCATCCCAACCTTACCACCACCACCGCCGCCGCCGCCGCCACACAAGACCAAGTAGAGCCCCTCCCAATCGACGTAGACGAAGACGCGGACTATCAATACGCTTTATTGCTTTCCCAATCCGACGATGCCATCCCTCCTTCATCATCGCAGGGTTCTTCTTTCCGGAAGCAGGGACAGGGTAAAGACCAAGAAAAGAAGAAACAAGCCTGGGACAGCCTTCTCGCTCCGACCCAGACACCGGTCTGCACCGTGCATAACGAGCCGGCGAAGGAGTATACGGTGAACAAGCCTGGCCCGAATAAAGGGAAGAGGTTCTTCATCTGTTCTAGGTGAGTTTGGGTTTCTTTCTTTCTTTTCTTTTCTTTTCTTTTCTTTCCTTCTCATTCTTTCGTTCTTCTTTCGTTTGTTTTTATGAATTCTATTCATAATCATCTGACATTACAACTCCTCTGTTGCAGACCCGTAGGCCCCGGATACGATAAAGGACGTGCTGAACGGCTGAGAGAGCAAGTCGACCCTCAGTGGAAGTGTAATTACTTTAAATGGTCCAGCGACGTGAGGAAGGAAATGGCAAAAAAGGGACATTCCTAGCAGGATTGTTTTCCTAGAGACTTTGTTATTTATATATATACCTGTGAGTCGGTTTTGCTCGTCGCTGAAGAGAACCGTATTTTTTATCTCTCATTCTAGAACTTATGGTTTCGTTGGCACCCGCACCCGCAACCGCTCTCGGTCTGCCTGCTGCCGCTTTGGATGATGCCTCACCCTCACTGCCCTCCGAAGAATTCGAATTCGACCCTGCAACGATGTCTCGGAATACCTTAAGGCCGTGCCTTCTATGTTCAAGACAAATGCTGCTCGAACCCTCTCCTGCCCTTGAAACTTGATTAGACTCGCTCTATCGGGCATGGATCGTTCCTCGACCCTCTGTTATTACATCAGCCTGAGCCTCGGCTGGACATTGCGAAATAGCCTAATAGCGATAACAAAGACTCCAATGTTCCCTGTCCGACTCTTACCTCTCTCATGTTCTGTTGGGGTCAAACCTGTCGTCGTACATCCGTGCAGATCTGGCATCACACTCAGTTACATGGGTGACGTCGCGAAACGACGACGTTGGTGGCGCCGTTACGGGCGAATCAGACGTTCTCGAAGAACATACTATAGAACTCGTCAAGGCTGCAGTAGCTTTTAAAATATTCAAATGTATTCATACATTGTTATTCATCTAATACCGCATGTAAATGATGGGTAACCGTATGCATAAACGATGTCAAGCCCGGTTCATGATCTTCATTCAAGGGGAAAGAAACACACAGACTCCACCCACTTGCAGCTATCTGGCTTCGTTACACGCTTTGTAGCCCCCAAGATTTACGACGAGTTCGTCGAAGGAATCGTTTGCCAATAGTAGTAGCTGTGAGTCCTCCTCCCGCGGAGCCGCCTGAGACTCTTCCTCCCACTCAGGATTAAACAAGTTCTTCAACTCAGCGATCGCTCTCTCCATCATCTCGTCACTATCCTTCTCCAACTCGTCGGTCATCCGAGTCCACAGCTCGTCGGTGTCCTTCCTCAACTCGTCAACCCTCTTTTGCAACTCAACAATCTGCTTCCACATCTCCTCCATAGACGGCACCGGCACCTTTGTCATGGCGATATCTACAGCGTGGCTCTGCGTATGATTCACTGGCGGAGCGGAGAGAGTGCATAAATCGTCAACTCATGGCTAAACACCAGCAATAAAAGAAAAAGGTAGACGTACAAGGCTCTTCATGTGCTGTTTCTCTCGACGCTTTCTGCCTCTGTGCCTTCATTCTCTTTTTCTTCTTGGCTACTGTCTTTTTCTTGCTCTTTTCGGCGGGCGTAACGGTTTTGAAGTTGGGGACAGAGGGACCGGCATCGCCGACTGTCGCATGGTTAAACCGTGGAGTATTAATGTCAACTGACATCCGGGTAGGACTGCGCCCTGGTTCCCCAGAGGACTCGGACATATCGAAGGGTGTGGTAATGGAGAAAGATTAGACGCTGACGGCTGAAGCTTGAAGCTTGAAGTCTCACAGTCTGGGTAACACAATTACATCATGTCATCGGCTTCATCATCCGAGGGGGCGATATATAGGGTTGAACTTATATGTACAAGGGAGGCCAACGGTCGATGGCAGTAGCAACTCTCACACCGAAGTCGTCGTCCGGTGGTGCAGTGCGGATAACAGTAGGCAGCATGGATGACGGTGCAGCCGTAGTTCTTACAACGACGACGTCTGGCCGCCGCCTAGTTCAGAATGGACATACTCGTGCTTACAAAAAGTAACCGGGATTATGTAATCCGGCTGAGATCAATCCCATCTGCGATGAGAGAGATTTCTTCGTTTAACATGTAACCCAGTAGCAAATAGCAAATTTCTTTGCATGATAGAAGAGTAATAGAGGTCTGCTATGTGTATACAAAATTTGAAGTACTTACGACCTCTACAAGCTTCCGAAATTACTGTAACTTTATTTAGCATATGCTGGATGTGTCTGGCAATGTACTTGACATATAGCTCGTCCCACACTGCATAACTAGCTACTTTAAAAGTGGTCGGAGACTTAGTATAGTTTATTCCATATCATACAATTTTCTTGAGCTTAGATCAGCTTGTTTAGTGGGGAAAATATGAGAAAAATTCCGTCGATGATAAAAAATCACACTTAATTGGTGATCCTCTGATTTTCAAACCATTTATTTAACCTTCTACTGTCATGCAAAGTGGCTCATACTCTACTAGATGTAGATATAGCTTTACCAACTCCTTGTATAAGCATAGAAACCTTTTGATTTTGCGCCAATCACTTGTTCAGAGTAGTGTTTTGCATCCATTCCCATTTCCGGAGCCAGCATAGTTTATCATTCACTCGATTTCCTCACCAATCTTTTTGGATCTAGGCTCAGAAAAATTATATGATATAGAGTACTCTATACTACATCTCCGAGTGCTTTTAAAGTGGTTATTTACGTAGTGTAGGACGAGCTAGATGTCAAGAACATTGTCAGACACATCCAGCATATGTTGAATAAAGTTGAAGCAATTTTGGAAGCTTGTAGACGCTGTAAGTACTTCAAATTTTGTATACACATAGCAGACCTCTATTACTCTTCTATCATGCAAAGAAATTTGCTATTTGCTACTGGGTTACATGTTAAACGAAGAAATCTCTCTCATCGCAGACGGGATTGATCTCAGCCGGATTACATAATCCCGGTTACTTTTTGTAAGCACGAGTAGGTACTAGAATCCAAATCTCGTTGGCCTTCGATTTAGGCAGACTCAAGCCAGAATGATCTTTTAAATAAAACAATCAAATGTGTTTATTGGGTATCAGAACTATGTGTACTCGAGTACATAAACATTGTGCAATTGAAGGTGTATGTGTCTTGATGGACAGGAAGCAGGTGGACAAAGCAGCAGGCTGCAGAGCGGGACAGAGACAGGGAGAGGGAAGAGCCTAGTACAGAGAGAGAGCGAGAAGACCGTGACCGAAGCAGAAGCAAAAAAAAAAGGCAGAGAGGGAAACAAGGGCCTTGGGGGAAAGCTTACGCAGCTCCTGCTGCCACATTAATACCTTGATTCCTCTCAACAACAGCTGTCAGAATACTCCCCATGATCAGCTTGTCATCCTGCGTGAAGAAACCATCCTCCGCATCTTCCACCCGGTAGGACTCAAAATCGGACATATTAGGCAGGCTGTGCGCTGCGTCATTGCCCTTGACTCTGAATTTGGTCGTCCTGGCAGTGAGGATCTGCATCGCCGCCTTGTTTTCGTACAGGGCCATGACTGCGTTGCTGAGTGGGGATCGCTGTGGCTGTTGTTTGTCGAGAACATCGATACGAGTCTTGATATGATCCATGGTAAGGGCCTATCGCTCATCGTCAGTGAGCTGGGCCCCAGTGGAATAGTGGAAGTTGAGGATGTTCCGGAAAGTAAGGGAATAGTAGCTTTCTTCACCATCCTGGGTGCGAAGGTCAAGGAACTGAGCGAGCATGCTCTGCCCCGCATCGATGATCGCTCTTAGACCGACGTATTGGGAAATAAGCTTTTCCTGTAAGAGACGGATGATGAGCCTATCTATACAAAGTATGCTCCACTGCAGGGAAAGTAACACTTACAGGAATTTTCCCCTCTGCGATGTCAGGAAACAAGTCCTCGTCGGCGTCGGTCGTGGGTGGGTCTGCGTCCACCCCTTTGCTGCCTTCCTTGTAGCCTTTGTAGAAGGCTACATTGCCGCCGAACTTCTTGAGGCGTACATGAGCCTGGAGTAGTTCGTTGTACACGATGTTCTGTTGGTTGGTCTTCTGATCCAAATCGCGAACCTTTTGCGCCAATTCGACTTTCTCATTCTCCAACACCCGAACCGCGCGCGTCAACTTGGTGTTCTCCTTCTCCAACACACCGACCCTCTCGTCCGCCTTATCGGCTCTGTCCTTCAACTCGGCATTCTGGTCCTTCAACTTGCCAACCTCCTCCTTCAACTCGTCATTCTGGTCCTTCAACTTGCCAATCTCCCCCGACAACTCGTCGTTCTTCTGCTCGGACTTGTCCATCCGCTTCATCAAGTCCTCCAGCGTCGGTTTCTTGGCCGCCTGCACGACGTCCTTGACACGGCTCTCTCCCTGAACGCTTTCATCGCCAGTCTCACTTGGTGTGGGGGGCGCTGAGGCTAATAGCAATGAAAAGGTCAATTCATCACTCAAGAGGGATAATATAGGCAAACTTACAGGCCAATCGCGTTGCATTTTTCTTCGCTTTCTTGCTATCGTCCTTCTTCTTATTGATTAGTTTCTGAGCACCGCTCCGGATACTCTCGTCGAAAGCCTTCTTGGTCTTGAGGACGGCAGCATTCTCGTTGTCTCCATTGTCGAAAGAGAGCGGAAGATCAACGATGATAGCACGGGTCTTGGTCCTTGTTGTTCGGGCAAACATAGCATCGACAGTGGGGTTGTAATCAAAGCAGTCCACCGCCTGCTCTTGGTCACTCACAGCAACCTGGCCTATTAGTCACGTCATCAGCACTTGTTTGGTCAATGTGATATGTCACATGTCACACAACATAACTCACCTAAACCTCTGACAATCGTGTGCATTCGGATTTTCTCATCCGTATAGCTTTGCAGGTCCTTTCCAAACTCGTTCAGGACACCCTGCAGCCTTGTTTGGCTATCATATTCGATATCTTTGCAATGCACCGCTGCATACACCCTGACTTGCTTCTTGCCGTCTTCTATTGACGCTTCTTTATCTCGATCCATAGGTGTTTTGAAAAGTATTCATTCTTCATGTACTGGTCTTCCTCTGGGTACATTGGCGGTGTGATGTTGGCAGGACCTTGGGATGTTCCAGAAAGACGAGGTGGCATAATGACAGACAGAACAGACAGAGACAGTCGAGTATGAGGAAGTTCAAAGAAAGCTTTGTCGCTGTAAAAGAGAAAGAAGGGAAGTTGGGGCAAGGATTTAGAATGGGGCAGGTTCAGAGCGGGCACGGTACTTTTGACGCACCGTGACGTTCTTGTGACGCATGTTTGACGCCACACTTGTGCGACCTGTGCTGCTCCTACTGACGCACATTGGACGCGGCGAGCAGCACACTGCTGCTAATTGACGCTAGCTCTGAATTGAGAATAAAGGTGTTAGTGTTTGTCCACCGTAATCTTTGCAGTTGTACTCACTATAAATTCGCTTTCAGACTCTTCATAGTCTTTCTTGTCCCATGAAGGGTCCGGGTGGTATGGATAGAAGCCTCCCTGAAGGCTGCCCACATCCAACCCCCGTTGCTCGTTGCCGGCCTTTCCTGACTGTTTGGAGTTTTCGAAGAGACGATTCTCAAACAGGCTGATGCATTCTTGGTCGACATCAACGCCTGGTGGTTCAAACGGCACAAAATGCTCGCATTGGTATTCCCAGGCCTTCTGCCACAAAAAGTTTCGTATCTCGTCATGTGTACCCGCTCTGGGATAGTCTGCATCCTTTTCAAACCCGTCCCTCTTCGTTGCCGCAATGAAAATCGTTACCGCATGGGTATCTGCCACATGCTGAAACCACCTCACCCCATCCTTTGCCCCGGGTACTTCGTTATATATCCAGTTGAGGATCTGCGCGTGTGTCTCGTGGGATATATCGCCATACTCGGTAATCATATGTTCCGCAAATCGAAGGGAACGGTGGATCTGCGCCCCGCTGTTCCGTCTAGCCTCAATCCTTTGCTTGATAACGTTCACACAGGGTACCACCAGGCCGTCTGGTAATCTGTCTTTGTCCGGTCCTTCGAAAGAGAAATCGAGAAGTAGCTGAAGTAATAATCGGTAAGGTCGTAGCATTGCATCTATTTCTTTTGTGTATGCGTGGGATGGCGACTGGAAATTGGTTAATTGGTCTAGTGGAGTTTCTATCTCGCATGTAAGCTGCCACTTCCCAAGCTGGTTCATTGTTGATTAGTATACTTTTCGAGGATGAAATAATCAAACTTAGCATACTCTTATCGCACGCCTCTTTTCTCGTTCATTCCAGAGCTCATCGACAAGATCGCTCTCTTCGACTTCTTGTTCAAGATTTGGCGGCCCATAATGTCCAAAATCACAACCCCTCCGCCACTTTACTCGCCACGTCTTGGTATGAGGGTTCTTCTGCAATAGGCGCACGGGATACCAATACTTTCCATGGCGACACAGCGCGCCCTTTCCTGGTCTGTTTGAAAATAGGTGAGCTTCTATATCATATTGAAGTTGAACAAGTTCACGATCTGACTTACAATAAACGCTCTTAAAGAGGCACACGATTCACCTTTGACATTGCCCTTTTGGCCAATCTGGTTGTCCTTTGACTTTGGCTGAGACCGCTCGCGCCATAATTATCAGACTTTGGCCTTTTCTTTGACTTGGTACCCTGCCGTACGGGAAGACAGGTATCGCAATGGAACTTGGCATTTTTGTGCAATTTACTTGCGCGCCCATTCTTTTGGCACGCAACGTGTGACCAGTCTTCGCAGATACAGCATTGAATGGCATCCAATCCGTCATTCTCTTCAGGGTTGTATCTATCTCCTACGGCGCCGCACCTGCAGTTCAAGCTAAAAACTGAACGGGCCCCTTGCGATGATGCGACATGAGCTTGTTCAGGCTGTTGGGCGAGGTCTTGAGCTTCCTGTGCAACAGCAACTCCGGTCGCTTGAGAAGTAGTAAGGGAATTGCTGATCGGTGGGGCGAGGGTACTTGGCTTGAGCTTTCGGGTAATTCTGGCATCCTCGATTGGAGAATCACTGCCGCCATCTTCCGACTCGACCAAGTGACGTTTGCGCTTCAGGGTGTGATGCGACGGTGCCTTTCGAGTTTGTTCAACCACTGGCAGCTGTTGGCTAGTATCTTCAACTTGAATTTCGTCGTCGCTGTTCTGAACTCTAGTTAATGGGTGCTTGTCTCGGAGTCTCGGAGCCCCGGGGCACTAAGACGACGCGCCCAAATCCCTTTTCTTCTCTGTAAACGCGTCCCTCGGAGCCCCGAAGCCTTGGGGCACTAAGACGACGCGTTGAAACCCCTTTTTTTTCTTCATTGATGCGTCTCTCGGAGTTCCGAAGCCTTGGAGCACTAAGATGACGCGTTGAAATCCCTTTTCTCCTTCATCAACGCGTATTAGTCCGTTCACCCGCATAGCAGGCTTTGCGAATAGCGCTTTCTCCACCTGGTGCCCTGGTCTTTATAGTCACTACAAGGCGTACCTTGAGACCGTACTAGCTGAGTATCCGAATCTCAAGTCGAACTTTCCAGATACCGTCTGGGCAGCAGCAACGGTCAACTTTGGGCCGCATACTGAAACCAGGAAACATCAAGACTCCTCTAATTTCCCTTACAATGCAGCTGCCAGCCGCAGCCTCGAGGCAGCCCCCAGTATTCCCTTTCCTTGGGAAAACTTTTTCGATTATTGTCTGGCCTGCGAACAATTGGAAAAAGGGCTTCTGGACTTGGTTGAACGGGTTCGCAATTGTGTTACGTCGAACCTCATAAGGACTCGTGACGAAACTGATTCAACGACGAACAAACACGATCTGCTGCATCTTGGGCGGGCGACTTCTGTCTCGAGGAAAATATCAGAAAATAGATCACGATGTGCGTACGTTTCTTGATGATTTCAATTCAAAGATCCTGGCCGACGAGAAGATGTCCTAGGTCCCATGTCAGCCGGACTCAGCCCGCTGGACGACCCTGGAGGGTGACAGTCAACCAAGGTCCCATCGTTACTGCCTTCTTTCTTTTACGTATTCCGTATTTCCGTTCCACAAATTGCAGTACATTGATTAATCTTACTGGTTATGAGTACTGGTACTGACGTTTCGTCGCGTCATTCAAATAGACATGTATTTTTTTTGTACCAGCTCGCGGCCTCCCTACTTTAAACTCTTAAGGACAAAATGTGTGTTTAAGATAATAATTTACTCACCTTGCCTATTGTGGCTCAGTCGTTAGCGAGCCCCAAGCAGACTTTTAACAAAGGCGCAGGGCAGAAGAAAACCGATACGCCTTGAAGCTGAGCGCTGAGCAGGTTCCACCCACTAAGACGCTGTGTCAAAAAAGAAGGATTGCATCATGAGAAAGCCCGTGAACTTACAACTGCATCTTGTTCTCTAACGCGACCGATCGATCTCCTCCGAATTGATGTGGATCTTCAAGTTGGCTACTAGGCGGACGCACTGAAGCAGACTAGATGCGTTGCGCGTTGTTAACTTCGTCCGTGCAGGTCTCCTTCAGTCTGATGCGTTCCTCACGGAGAGTATCCCAGATTTCCGCACTTGATGAACACCAATTGCCTGTCCGCTCGAGGAAGAATATCGTGCGACGCCTCTCATCCAGGTCCAAGTGCGATAGCGTTTGCCAGTCGATGTAGCTGGAAAGAGATATATAGACATTCAAGGCACCGACCGCAAGTACGGAAGCGTCTCTTCGTCCAATCGTACACCGCCACCCGCAAAGCGTGGGATGGCTGAAGTTCAGAGCCGTCTCGGTGGGTAGTAGGTACCGTACCCATAAGGCCGGGAAGTGACTATCATCCGTCGGGCAGTTACACCCCACGTTAATATGCGTTAGAGAGGGAAGGCGAGTTGGAGATTATCGTTTAACGCGCGCTGAGGCTGAGCCGCCTCCTAGTGAAACGCCCAATATCAATTCTTGAAGGAAAGGGAGGCTGGTAAGAGAGTCAATACGACGATCGATCTGCCTGACTGACATGCCACCTCCACACCTTGAGAGCATATTATATCGTCCTTGAGGCCTTACGGGTGGTAAATATTTGGGTACATAGCATTCGCACACCGTTCTAAATGAGCAGCTGGGTCATAACTATTGGGCAAGGAGGATGAGGAAGAAGTAATTAGCAGAACAGCAAGCGCGTCGTTCTAACATTTGTAATTTAACCCCAACCTAGGGTTGAAATTATACAAGCCAAGAATTCTAATAATCCACCCTTGATTCCTACTTCCACCAACCATGGGTCGTTTACGCCGCTCTCGAGTCCACAACGCCAGGAGAGACGTACACAGAGCCTCACGCACGAGGGTGAGCAAAATACCTCTCTCGTCGTCGAAAGGGTTGAGGCTGGTTTCACTCATATCACCTCATGGCAATTTTTTTCTAGGTCAGAACTCGAGATTTGGATCAGATCCAGCTCATAGACTTGGATCCCAAAGTGCGTTTTTCTTTTGCGTCCGCACGAAGTAGAATCTTCGATCTGATTTTTTATACTTGAATTGTAGAACAGGGCAGCTCTGGAAGCTCAGCCTCTCGACTTCGAAAAGCCAGGTCTCGCACAGCATTACTGCGTGGAGTGCGCAAAGTGAGTGTGCTCTTAAAAATTTCCCCTTAGACCACTAAACTAAACTTTCCTCTTATTCACAGATACTACGAAACAGACGCAGCGCTCAACTCGCACTGGCGGAGCAAAGTCCACAAAAGAAGACTAAAACAGCTACGAGAGCCTGCGTACACCATCGAGGAATCAGAACGGGCGGCAGGGCTTGGAAGGGAGACGTCGAGGAGGCCAGCAGCAGCAGCTGAGATGCCTGTCGATATGGCTGTTTGAGTGTTCCTTTCCTTGATCACGCGTTGTATGATATTTTGTACTACTATGCTCTCGTTTCTGACATGATTACATTTCCCTTTCCGTTTACATTTGGACGACGAGAAGATACGGATGTGGATCCTTGGGATTGGTTTAGTTCGCGGCTACAGCAGCGACTAACACGTCTAGCGCTGCGAGCTCTCCCCAGCTGTTGAAAGAAGGTGGCGCAGGACCGAGCCAATTGGAATTGTAGTTGTTACCGCTGCTCGCAAGATCGAGGAGAGCGTTGTACTGTTCGAATCGTCCGCATCAGTATCTCCTCCGGAGGCGGCGGATAAACAATACAGAAACAGAAACGCACCTGGACATCGACATAGCTATGGATGAGGATACGAAGCGGGGTGTTATCCGCTCTTCTCCTGAAAGCTTGCAGCAGGCCGCGGATGAAGACAGCTACAAGAGAAAACTCAGATCGTGGTTGAAAGCCAGGAAAGAAAGGCACCTACCTTTGAACCCTGCGCTGTCATTATTGGTGGTAGTGGCACCCTCAGTAATAATCCCATTCGCGCCCTGCCATGCAGTGTTCTTCACAGCAGAGGCAATGACATTAAGCATCCTAAACCCCAAATTCCCGATTAACGCTCCATCTCCTCCAGAAAAAGAAAAAGAAAACTTACAACTGATTCCACTGCGCATCCTTCGTAACATCGAACAAAACCGACAGACCCTCGATGAACTTGCCGCTATTGTAGGTGAAGATCCACGACGCCGGGGACCGAGAGCAATCCGCACCGCTCTCAGTGTCGAGAGCGATAAAGTTTGAGTTTAGGTTATGGTTCTTCATCCATGTCGCGCTGAGGATGGCGGCGTTGGTGTATTTCGAGTCGCCGGTTGCCTCGGCGAGGTACGCGGATAGGCTGGGTGTTAGACGGGTTAGTTGAATGAATAGTGGGGAGGAGAGGAAATACGAACGTCATATAAAGACTGCATTATCATAGGCAAGGAGAGATGGTAAGTAAAGTATTTCAAAACGGTGTAAGAGGGAACTGAAACATACGTCGTAGTGATTGAATTAATGCTCGTATCGTCCGTGGTCGGTCGCTACGATAATATCCACTCGAAGATCAGCCATCTTTCTTGAACTTCTGCACTTCATTGCTACGGCTCTGGACATACCCAAAATACACCACCGGCCATGGTAACTAGCAGAGTAAAACAACAACAACATCAGCACCACGTGCATAGATTGCATGAAAGAAAGAAAAAAACACACATCCATCGCAAGACCCCGCAATCGCAAAGCTCTTCACGGGCGTCTTCCCGCTCTGGGCCTGGGAAGCGGTCACCACACTAGCAATATCAAAGAAATGGTCCAGAACACGGAGGATGTTAATATTCCTCACTCACTAAGGCGTGACCGCATTCCAAGTAGCGACAGCATTGGCGAGGAGCGTCGTGTCCCCGTATGCTTTGTAGGCGTAATAAGCAGACGTAGCCCACCACCTTCAAGTTGTAAATCCAATCAGGGTAATCTCCCAGAAAGAAGTGATATAATCCTCACAAAGCATCATCGTTGAACCTATCACACAAAAACCATCAGCATCTCATCACCTCTCTTCCACCCTCCTTCTCAAAAAAACAAAAAAAAGGAACCAAACGCACCCAAACTGATCATAATTCTTCCACAGCCCAAACACCGTCTTCAAATTGCCCACCACAACCCCCTTATTCACGCTCGTACCCGCCACCTGATCTTGGAGCGCCATCGCCGAATACACGTTCCCGGACTGCCAGTACCCTATCCCGTTGAACTCGCCCGTGGCGCTGTTGAGCTGCGAGGGGACGAGGGTGTTGATGGCGGCTTGGGCGATGGAGATGCGTTGCGAGAGTGGGCGGGTGTTGTTGAATTTCTGTGTGTAGTGGGGTGTGAGTAGAGGGGCAAGGGAACTTGGGGGAGGGCACGAACCCGCCAGTTGATATCGACGCTCAGGTCTTGGGCTGCCGCGACGCCTATGAGAGCGAGCACACCCGTGAGTTTCAGGAAATGAGAATAAGATACCATCCTTCAGCGCTAGCTTCAGGTTCAATCGTGCGTTAGTCTGCGTTCCGGGGAATTCGAGTGCACGTAGAATGCGCAAAAGCTTTATATATATACCCAAAATGTCGAATCATGACCATTCGCACCACGAGCGTCTGGAGTCAGAGTAGCAACCAGTTGACGTCAACCGGGTTCAAAACCCAGGGAAAGGCCAGGAAAAGGGTCATGCAGTCCGAATCGAATGTATAGTAGGCAGATGATGGAGATCATAGGTTTACAGAAGTAACAGAACAACCTCTAAAAATAAAAATAATCAGCGCGAAAATATAGATAATAGAACGAAGCGAGAAGAAGAAGATGTTGATGATGACGACGCGGGGCGGATCATGCGCACCTGCTGCAGAAAGCGAGCAAAGCCTGCATAACACTCAAAGTCCCTGCTAGTGCACCACATCCACGTTCTTCATCCCTCACACCCACCAAAGCCGCTGAGCGAAAAAAACACAACACAAAGTCCCAGCACAAGTAGCCCTGATCCTGAAACAACAACTCCAGTCCTAACCACAGCAAAACAAATAGTAGCAACCCGCAGCCAAATTCGAAACTTCTCCTTCCCAAGCCATATGGCTGCCCAACGGCCCATGACCCTGCCTCCCCCTGCGGCGTACACATGGAAGGAAGGAGGCCAGGCTGCTCGCTGACCTGACCTGACCTATAAATAATCGTGTAGGGATCGCAGGGGCATGGAGCGAGAAAAAAAAAAAGAAAAGACGGAAAGGTAAGAAGCGAGGGACACGTGCGTTTCGAAATTCTATCCATCGTGTGTCGGTAGACGTTGAAGACTTTTCAGAGGTTAGATTTGAGGCTCGCCGTGTGGTACTTTTGACGAATAAATTATATCATTCCTTCTTCCATCCCACACAACGCATCGCTTACACGCAAAGGCAAACCCTATCACATCATCTCCTAATTCACACCCACAGCAGCCACCAACACATCCAGCGCCGCCAGCTGTCCCCACGAATTAAACGAAGCCGGCGCAGGTCCAACCCACTTTGCCGAGTAATCGTTCCCAGCGCTGGCCAGATCGAGAAGGGCGTTGTACTATTTCGGATTGAAAAAAAAAAGTGTGTAGTCAGTACAATCATTACATTTGAACCTCCCAGTGGCAACGAATGACAAGAGAATGGACACGAGGAGATTCATAACACACCTGAACGTCGATATAGCTCCGTAAGAGTTTGGCAAGGCTGGCGTTATCGCCCGCTCTCTTCCTGTACGCTTGCAAGAGGCCTCGGATGAAGACGGCTACATGATCGACAAAAGGCAACAAACAAAACACATTAAAACCATACGTTGGATGTACAGTGGGAAGAGATAGCAACAGAGACTATACTGACCCTTGAAACCGACACCATCATCATTCTTGGAGGTGCTGCCGCCCTCAGTGATGATCCCGTTCGTGCCTTGCCAGGACTTGTTCTTCACGGCTGCAGCCACGATATCCAGCATCCTAGATACCAAACAAACAAGATAAGCGAATCCTCTATGGCAACATTTGAAAAACAGACTGACAGCTGATTCCACTGCGGATCCTTCGTATGATCATACAAAATCGCCAGGCCCTCAATGAACTTCCCACTATTATAAGTAAAGATCCACGAAGCCGACGATCTGGAACAATCGGCTCCGCTTTCAGAATCCAGCACGATATGCCCAGAGTTGATATTATGGTTCTTGATCCAGTTCGCACTGAGTATCGCGGCGTTGGTGTATTTCGCGTCACCGGTGACTTCTGCTAGGTATGCTGATAGCCTGGAAAGGAAGGAAACATTACATTTCACATTTCATTAGAGAAAGAGATCTTAGATTGCGAGAGAGGGAAATGAATGAACGCACGTCACGTATAGGCTAACATGAGGGCGTAATCAGGGTTAATGTCGATTCAAATTCAATGTGATATCGGCCATTGCAACATATAGTACGTACCCAGTTGTGATAGAGTTGATAGATTTGTCATCCGTAGTAGGTCTCTGAAAAAAAAAATCTCATGTAAGTTGCTTATTCGTTTTGGGTATCTGGGATACCATTCCGAGGTAAGTAAGTAATAGTAACAGCACTCACCCAGAAAACTCCGCCGGCCATGGTGACTGGAATGTGCATGGATTAGTCGAGGTGCATGATGGCATGAGGACGAGGACAGCGAGCAACTTACATCCGTCGCACGATCCAGCGAGAGGAAAGTTCTTCACTGGGCTCTTCCCACTCTGAGCTTGGGATGCAGTCATGACACTGTCAACAAAATATCAATAATAATTCTTTCTTTTGTAGATGATGATGAAAAAGCCTTACTATGGTGTAACAGCGTTCCATGTCGCCACAGCGTCAGCGAGGAGCGTCGTATCGCCATAAGCCCTGTACGCATAATACGCAGCTGTCGCCCACCACCTATAGCGCATCGCATCAACAAACAAAATCCCCCACACGCTCAAGAAAAAAACTCACATAGCATCATCATTAAACCTACAAACCCGCCATCCCATTCAATCAGCATCATCCTCAAAACCCCCCACCCAGAGACGGTCGGCGGACTCACCCAAACTTATCAAAATTCTTCCTCAACCCAAACACCTTCTTCAAATTACCCACCACGACCGCCTTGTTCGTCGTCGAATGCGTGACCTGGTCCAACAGCGCCATGGCAGAGTACGCGTTCCCAGACTGCCAGTACCCTATCCCGTTAAACTCGCCCGTCGTGCTATCGAGTTGGGGCACCAACGCGTTGATGGCGTTCTGTGCGATTGAGATACGGGAGGATTGGGATAGGGAGGTGGTGGGTTTCTGTGGGATTCATGGAGGTTAGGTAAGGAGGGAGGATGGAGGGAGGGGGACGTACGCGCCAGTCCGCGTCGACGGTTAGGTTCTGCCCAACCGCGACGCCCGAGAGGGCCAACACTGTAGTAAACTGCAGCAGCAGCAGAGACAAGTACATTTTATCCAAACGAAATCAAACGGGAAACAGCCAAGTATGCAAAAGAAACGCCGCCCGACTTGCTTAAATCTAAAAACTCCAAAGAGATGATTAACACCCACCCAACATCATAAAAAGTCAAAACCCAAACAATCCTCTTACCTGGTGTCACCGCTGACGACGACGAACACAGGACCCGACCGGCACGTCGCCAACTCTCCACGCAACCAGCAGCCTGAAACACGTCGACCTGGCAAAAGCTGGACAATTGAAACCATCCGTCCGACGCGTCCACACGTTCGAATATCCCAACCCTCCAACCCGGACCACATATGCGCATGCATTTCTCGAATCCTTAGAAGATAACAATCTTCTTCCAGTTAGGTAGTTTCATCATTCATCGTAGTCCAAAACAAAGCAGAGCAAGTCGCGACGATGCGATCATGGCCGTCGGAGTTCACACTCCCCCTCCGCATCCGCATCCAACTCTCGGAATACCTTCAGACAACCAACACCCTCACAAATCCCACTCAGAGTCAATCAAACCAAAAAAATAATACATTAAACCGAGCCTTCCCCCCTCCCCCTCCCTCCACAAAGGGCGGGGGGTGGGGGGTAAGATAAGATACCTATGACAGACAGACACTAATCAAACACAAACACGAACACAAACACGAACGAGCAGAAAGAATGCTCGAGAAAACGTAAAAGTAGGAATAGGAGAAACGTTCAAAGTAATGAAAAGATAAGAGCGACAGAAATAATATAATATCATCGAGTATAGTATACGAGACACAGACAGACAAGGAGGCAGATAAGCAAGGAGCGCACGCAGACATACAAGGGTAAGGGTAAGGGTAAAAAAAAGGTCAATGAAGAAGAGATTGTAAGAAGGAGGAGGAAGGGTAACGAGGAAACCAGCACCAAACGTGCCGTCCCTAAAGAAAAAAGAAAAAAGAAAAAAGAAAAAAGAGTCAAAATACACACAAAAGAAAGAAGTAAGAATAGAAAAAGAATTAGATATATCACGAAAAAAAACCAAACCCAAAAGGCTCGCATTCTTTTGGTGAACACGACCCTCAAAAAGATAAAAAAGAAAGTATATACATAAACTAGAAAAAAAAAATAGGTCACTATAAAAGTCATAAAAAGTTCATAGGCAAAAGAAAAAGCGCATAAGAAAAGAAAAAGCGCATAGAAAAGAAGAAGCAAAGGAAGTCACAGCGGAAAAAAAAAATAAGGAAAAAGAAAAATACACATATCCAAGAAAAAAAAAAGTAATTACGAATATAAGCGTTGAGCGGCGGAAGGTGGGTATGAGGCAAGCAAGCAAACAATAAACAAGGAGAATAGAATGAGAATTCGGATTCAAAGGGACGAGATACGATACGATACGATATTGACCGGTGTCGAGTTTATGTGGGTCGAATAGGATTGGGGGGTGGGCTAAAAAGACTAGGAGAATCCGAACAAACGGCGTGCAGCGAGAAGTGCGGCAGAGGAAGGCGTAGAGGTGGGGTCGAACGAGTCGAGTCGAGTCGAGCAAAAGGAAAAGGAGATCGAGTCCAAAAGCCGTGTATGCAATAAAAAAAAAGCCCTTCATCTCCATCACTTCCTTCAACCAACTTAAGACTGTTCAACAACAGCCCACACACTCGCACCCGCACTCCTCTCCTTCTCCCCAGCCGGCCTACTCAACGGAACCGCTGGGGCCGCCGCAGGCACAGGGGCTGGCACAGGCGGGGCGGGCATCATCTGCGGGCTCCTCTGCGGGCTCTGTCCTCCCTGCTGCTGCTGCTGTGGTCCTTGTCCCTGTCCTTGTCCCTGCTGCAACACCGGACTCTGTTGTTGTTGTTGACTCTGCTGTTGACTCGCCTGAGCACTCGCCTGAGCGGCAGCCTGAGCAGCAGCCGCATTCGCCGCCGCACTCGCCGCCAACCCCCTCATCTCATCCAACGTCCTCTTCATCCCCGCCATCAGCCTATCCGTCCTCTCCATCATCTCTTCCCACTTCCTCTTCTGCTCCCCAAGCTCGAAATAATGCCTCTCCAAATCCATATACGACGGGATCCCCAAGCCACCCAGGGCCACTTGGGCTGCGACCATGAGAGAGGACATCTCAGTAGGGCCGGAGGCGCCCGACCCGGGTGGGTAATAAGGCTGTTGTTGGGATTGAGATTGAGTAGGCGAAGCCCCAGGCATGCCATACGCCTGAGGCGGCAAGACAGACCCCGAAGTCGAATGTCCAAGCGGCGAATGCGTCCGGCTGGGCGCGTTCGAGCCAGACCTAATATAACTCGACGGAGCAGCGCTCGCACTCCCCAAGAACTGCAGGCCTCCATTTCCCAACGCAGCCAAGGGGGGAAGCTCAAACGGCATGCCTCCATTGAACGGACCAGTCGGCAAGCCACCCGTCGTCATACGGGACGCCGACGACGACGCCCTATTGGGCGAGGCAGACCTCCCATCAACGACCCCCCACCCGTTCGCAGCACCCGCACGCCTCTTCTTCGAAGGGGCAGCAGCCTGGACGCTGCTCGTAGTTTCCTCATCCTCCTCATCCATATTCACATCATCATCCTTATCCATCGTCGTCTTCCTCGCACTGCGCCTTGTTCGTTTCCGCTTCGGCTGGCCAGACTCGCCATCGCTTTCGTCTGCGTTGTCCGCTGCGTCCGCGCCAGGCGAGTGGTTGGCACGACCGACAGCAACCAGAGCTTCGGCTGCAGCCTGGTCAGACATCCGTCCAGAAACATTGCTCGAGCCCGCAGCGGCAGGAACACGCTTTCGTCGCTTGATGACTGTCTTCTTCATGGAATTGGGCCGATGTGTACCATGCAGCTTGAAGTAGAGCCCTACATAAGTGAAAAAATTTAGTATTCAATGCGTAATTTCATTTGTCAATGAGAAAGATAAAAGGGGGCCAACGAAAAAGCCAAGGACGGCAAAAGATCCGACGCAAAAGTGACAAGGAAATACCACCGCAATCAAACCAAAAAAGAAGAGAATAACATGGAAACACAATTGTGAGACGGTCGCTCTCACGAAACCGATCATATCAGATAAGATGTGTGAAAACCACACAACCACCCAGCGTGTCACTCCACGGAGCGAGAAACACAACTTGATAAAGACACCACCCAAACGCCAAAACGATTCTCGAGCCGCCTCGTGCCCAACGTCGCCCAAACCCCCAAATACCAAAAAGAAAAACCAAGCAACAACTCACCACAAGCATTACAAATATTATTCCCCACATCATCCCTCCTCCAAAGCGGCGTCGTGCACGTCCCACAATTCGCACACGCAAGCGCGCCCACCGGCGTCCTCCCAGCAGCACCTCCCGCACCAGCCTTCCTCGAATTCCCACCCACAGGGGCGGATGCGCTGGCTGATGCACTAGCGCTTGCATCGCTCTCCACAGCACCAGCAGCACCAGCACCAGCACCAGCGCTGGGCGAGGCAGCCGCCGCCGCAGCAGCAGCACCTTCAAGCTGGGCCGAGCCTCCTTCCTTATCTTCTTCCATAGTAGCATCCGCATCCGGGACAGCAGCCTCAGCAGCAGCTGCACGCGCGCTCAATGCCAACACATTATTATACGTCGGGCAGCCCGAACAAGCGCTCGTTCCTCCCGTCCCATCGCATCGTCCGTCGCCTGGACATGTGCCTCCCGTGCTCGTAACATGCGGGCCAGGCGCAGTTCCTTTCCCAGCCGCAGCTGCGGCGGTGGTCGATGACTTGGCCAATGGCGAACCCTGCTTGACTTGGGCTGTAGCAGCAGGAGTGGTTGTGGTGGTTGTGGTGTTGGTCAACGAGCTAGGCGCAAACGGTGAGGGGCCAACGGTGCTGGTCGTGGCAGCAGGGGTGGTAGTGGTAGTAGTCGAAGGTGATGCACCAGCCGCTGCTGGTGCAGTTGTAGGTGGGGACGATGTACGACCAAGTGAAGATGGTCGCGGCATGTGTCTAGATTTTTGATAAAGACCTGTGTATAGAATGGAGTAACGGGGAAGGAAAGGAAGCAGTCAGTTGAATTGCTTTACGACAAAGACGAAGGGAGGAGGGGAGGGAAGGAAATGTATATGGATATGAAACGCAAATTGACGGGAGTTAAAGCAGGCTGTGAGGAGGTCTTTTCTGCACAGTGGCAGGCGTCTGGTTGATAAGAAAAGCCATAATGAACGGTATCGCCAGGGGGTCTGGGTGCACAATTGCAGGATAACAAACACAAAGCATCAACACCACAGCGAGTGATTGATGTACGTGGTGCGTCGGCCACTCATTGATCTTGATAACAATGGTGGTGTTTGCAGCAAGAACAATGTGAGGCCAATCCAATCATTCATGAGGCCCTTGAAACCGCAGAATGTGCTGGAACAGCGGAATATAAAGATAGCAGCGAAAATGATAGTGGCGGAGGAAAAAAAAGAAACAGTCGGAACGCAGCCTCGTGGCGAAAGTGCAATGCCATCTTTGTCGAAAGTGGGCGATGAAGATGAGATAAAATGCAAAAGAAGGAAAGGAAGTCGGGTCTCGGAGTGTCATAAAAAGATTTGGCAGATATCGTTGGACTGGCTCGGAGTTTCTACCCCTCCATGATAGTGACACAGAGACACGTGTATGTACCGTGTTTCCTTCAGATCCTCCACTTTGAATCTGACTGCTCTCGACTTCCGACACAATGGATGCGAATGCGGAATGGGCGTGTGGGGCGAGGCAGAAAACAAGACCAATGTCCTGTTCAAACCAACACGCGACTTTTGGGGGCAGGGAAACGAAACGGAATCGCGATAGGGTCCGATTTGATAGTGGTATACTGGTGCGTCGGACGCAGGAAAGCGCGTCTCGGAGACACGTGTGACATAGACCTCCTCGCCCAACCGCCTCCCAAAGTACCACCATAGAGTAAAAAATGGCAATTAGAAACTAGACTCACCACAAGCGTTGCAAACGGTGTTCCCGGCAGGGTCGCGCCTCCATAGTGGGCTTTCCGTGACGCCGCAGTTGGCGCACTGTGTGCGGCCAGCCGGTGGGATGACTGAGGAGGAAGAAGAAGTCGAAGGGGCAAAGTTGAACTCTTCTTGGCCGTCTATCAGATAAAAGGCTGTCAATGACACGTAAATGGGGAGAGAAAAAGACATACTTGGCCGTGATTCAGCAGACTGGTTCTGGGTAGTGGTTTCTGACGTAGCAGTCGTGTTGAACTGCTGTATACGACCCATGGCGGCCATGGACGAGTTGTGGAGGTTCATTGCTGGGGATTCGAGGACGACAGGAGACATTGTGTCGGGATCCGAAGAGATAATTTTTATCTATATAGATTACTGTTGAGGTGGCGGAGACCTGGGGATAGATTATATAGCAACCTGTTGACAAATGCCACGAGGTCAGCGGGAACGACGACGAGGAGAGGAGAGAGACGACGGACGTTAGATAGAGAGTAAGGAGGATGTCGTAGACGGCGAGGGGAGGGGGATGAAGGGTGAAGAGGTGGTAGGGAAATAGCGGGGGAGATGCTAGTGCGAAAGCAAGAAGCCAGCGAAGAAGGAAGAGAGACAGCAAAGATAAACCAAGATAACCCAAACAGCCAATCACAACACACCTGTTTGTCTTAGATAACTCGCTAGATCCCCGCTTCCCATCCGAACCGGTTCATTTTTCATTTCAAATTCCACCTCTCCGGTCTGCTCTTGAATGCAACTCCGTCATACGACCCTCCTTACGAGCTTTTATTCACCAAAAAACAGCCAAAAGTGCCCCCAATGCCCTCAAACAAACAAACCAACGCACCCCGATCGGATCAAGTAATCATATCAACCAAACTCTCGTTCACACCACTCCCTTCTCACGCGAAAGAAAAATAAAAATGCCCTGACTCGCTAATCACCGCCTATTCAATACCCTATGGCAGCACCGTTCTCGCGCCCCCCGCGAGTCTCTTTCTAAAGTATGAGTATCTACGCCTCCGCTCAGTCTCTCAGAGGCATTTCAAGTCCATGACCCACATCATCGTTCATGACATTCAAAAAATAAAAAAGCGACCGCGGCCGACATCCAAACATATAAGTAAGTAAGTAACCCAAAGGACATACCGTAACCTCCCGCTACAGGCGGGCTTGCCTTCTTTTTCCACGCCGACCCCGACCTCTGGGAACACGCCAACCAGTTTGGAGATAAGATGGCCAGCAAAGCCACCCACTTCTTGATCGCCCGAAAGTGTTACGGGATTGATGATGTTTCGTATGAAGTCATCCCGATCCCCCCTCCACCTGCAGCTCGCTCGCTCATACGCAGTCAGTCGTCCATGCATACGCACAGTCAATCATGCGTAAAGGACATCAACCCAAACCTAGCTCGATACTTCCGTCCAACAAAGCACACCAAAGCAGAAAAAAACCGGCCGCTTACCAAACCTCCCAAACAAACACCCACGCTTCGGGGGTAAACGAAAATTTTCCTAATCTACCCTGACCGCTAAATTATATTGTCTGATTAACGAACGAACGACCTGCACAACGGCGACAGCGGGAATTTAGGGTTTCTAATCTAATCCACGTTTGGTCGCTGCCTTGATGCCACAGCCACAATCGTTTGTCTTGCCCGAGGCTCGAACAGAGCGGTTCCAGAACTACTCTAGTATAATAAGGATTGAACAGAAAAAAAATGTTGGTAACACCGCACTGCGGATATGTTCGAAGAACATAAAGCAACGCGCGCGGAGATCATCATGCCATGTAAGATTGACATGAAGTTCGAACGGCCTACTTATAAATGTACATACCTCCGAGACGCTCGAGTCCGAATAACGTTAATTTCCGATAAAAAAAATTCGTCGGAGGGGAGATAAGGACTTCGAAGTTCAATGGAAGAAGTACAGCCTGGCGCCTTCTTTGTTGCTCCGTCCAGCCACATAGGTAACGACCACGCAGCAAAGAAACCCAGCCAACCCAAAGCTCAATTGAACGCTCTCCAAACTCTCAACTCGCCAAATTCAAGCCTCGCCGGAACCAAATCAAACCCAAGCCTCGTCCTCGCCTTGAGGCTCGAGCAGGTACCCAGATTTCGAGGGTCCGTCGCGCGTCGCGACTCGTGTCGCGGGGACAATATCGCTTAAAGTTGCCCTCGCTTACTTCCCTTTTACACGAGCGGATAAGATAAACGAAACGACACCAACTCGACTCGGTTCGATCCACGCCCGCCCTCCCGGCACTGAGCGACCTGCGAGTAAAACGAACGGACCATTCAAAACTTTATCGGCCGCCGAACCGCACGGGCGTTCGTAATCATTATCAGATAAGATTATTTGCACGATACGAATGAACGCTTGGGAATCGGAGTCTTTGGGTGGCTTGGCAACATGCTTATGCTTATGCTTAGCCGCGTAGCTTCGCGCGTCGCCAAAGGCGTTGAAAGAGTTGAAAGAGTTGAAAGAGTTGAGGAGGGGAGAATAGGGAAGGTCGTACGGAGTCGTGAGCTGCACCTCAGGCAGCCCCGGTCAGAGTTTGAGTCTGACGTGACCACCATATGTTCTCACCTACCACCAGGACCCAAACCCTCACACCTCTCAACACTCGGTCCAACACGAACGGAGCTGTATTACTCAACTCTATACATACATACATGATCTATACATCCATCACGGCGTTTCACCTATCAAGATTAGATAAAACCACCATGCATCCCCGTATCATATCATATCATATCGGCCGCACCCTGGTCCCTGAGTGATGTAACGTCGAATTGATATGATATGGCATGATAAGTGAAGTATTTAAGTCCGCACCCCATTTTACTGGTACTGTGTGATTATTGAACTATTGATACCTGGGAGGAAACAATTGCAAGAGGAAACTCAACAAAAATAAATAAAAGCGTACGTAGCGACGGAAGCACATGTTTATCTGATAACTGATCCCGAGCGACCACTGGCACGTCACAAAGTTGTTCGAACTTCGTACATACTGCACACTACTTACTGTACCATTGTAGATTGACGGTGCACGCAGAGGTTAAGCTCTTTGACTATTGCTAGGCCTTCCCAACAGTTATGTACTCGAGTACCAAATGTCACAAAAAGCGACGGCACGTAATAAGCAGCCTGGAATCTGGAAAGGGGGGTGATGTCAATTCAACGCCCCTGTAAGTAAACGACCGGAAGCATTTTCCCAATATCATCACTTCCCCACATCAGGAAATTGTAATGAGTCTGCCAAGACTGTAGCACAAGCCAAGACGAGTCGAGGGTACACTCAAGCTCAAGTCTTAGAAAATGTCTAAACCTGTCCTGCCCGAATCCTGAAGGGTGCTTGCTCTGGCGGCTCATCCTCAGCGTCAACAAGTTTAAACCTCGCTTTTCTCAGTTCTGTTGGTAGCGACTCGGAGTCTCAGTTACACCTCGATATATTTACTCACCTTCTTTTGCTACACGTCCTAGTGCAATGTGATTTAATCAGAAGAGTCCAAAGATGTGAAGATGTGATATGATGTGACTTCAAACTTGAACGCGAAGGCGAGGCAGCTCTGCTATCTCAGTAAAGTTGGACTTGAGCTTGAATCACACTCACTCAGTAGTTAATCATAGACATGTAAAAAAAAATACGCACCTCGTGTTCTTGATACAGAAATTTCCCTCTCCAGCCCAATTAAGTATAAGCCGAGACTAACTCGCAGAGCGATACCTTGATGGCGCCTATCCATCCACCCGCTCCTTAACAAAAAGAACGAGACAGAAACGAACTTTCAAAATACGAACTACCTACAAGCCGACGTCTGCACAAAGAACTCGATGCGGTACCGCAAATTGTAATATTAACCGTACCCGCTTCGACGCTTCGACTCAGTTCATTTCGTCGAAGCAACCACGAAGGATTCAAACCTCGCTAAGCTGCTCGCGAACCAGCCGGCTGGCTTCGGTCCCGCTGCACGACCTGAGGCCTGAAGGCTTAAAGGCTTCAAGCTCCAGGGGAGACAAAATTAAAACACCAACCCAACATCCAACGTTGCAAAGAATGAGGTATTGAGGAACAACGCCTTTGACGTCGGTTCGGATCCAGCACGTTTTAATTACGCGATTCAGAGCGTGCAGTTTCAGACAAATTTCGTCAAGTTATATGAGTCCTGTTGTTCTAGAGTTTCCAGAGCCAACCAAGGTTGGTAAGCGATGTTAAACAGTGAGCAAACAGCGGGACAAGCAGAGGTAAGAAAAACATCGTCAAGGGTAAGTTACATACCACCAACCCCAAACAAGGAAGGACTCCTAGAAAGAAGGCACCAGAAAGTTGGAGGCATGCCGAGGAAGCACAGGTTCTAAGTTATCCTTCGCCAAATGGGTCCTGCCCCTGCGGTACCGCACCGCACTGCAGGACGTCAAACTTCGAAACGAAACGACCTGATTGAATCCTGAAGCTGAAGGCTGGAGCAAACCAAACACCCGTCGGATCCAAACCACCCATCCACCATGGCCATCACTTGGTTTCATCCCGTTATCCCACAACGTGCCGCACACAAAAAGAAAAAGAAACACGGATCTTATCTTCTCGTTTCTCTTACCGCAACGCACCCTAGCCACCTCGAGCTCTCCTCCGAGTAAGTAATTCAATACATAACCCGCTCAAAGAATTTGCAACGAATCATTGACAAACAAAAACCCTGAGCCAAAGATAAGGACAAAGAAAGATAAGAAAGAACACGCCCCAGTCAGGTTTCTTTACGTTTGCCTTCGTAAAGAATTCATATCCGTTCGACAGTGGCGGAGCAGACATACATATCATCTGCACGACGAACACAAAGAAGCCAGGATTCAAATACAGATGGTTGCTCGACAGTGATACCAATGCGCTAGCTAGGGTTGTTCGAATTAACCGCAACCCATGACCAAGGAGAGGCAGACGCAAATAGAGATTGCAAAATTTCTTGCCAGGGTTCGCGATAGCCAGTGTCGAGACCCTGCGTTAAACAAGCAGGCAGACGTAATAACACATCAGGATAAGAAGTGTGGGGTACTTCGATGAAGACTCCAGAAGGCTCCCGATGCAAGATGCAGGTTCAAGGTTTGAATTTGAGGATCGCAACGGCGTTTTATTATTGGCAGAAATGAGCTGGTCAAATGCCTTGATCACAGAAAGGACACCAGTCCGGTTCATGATTGCGCTTGTCTTCCAAATATGCGTGGCAAATCTAACCTGATATTGCACTACGCGACGAGACTATATGATACATAGCTGCGAGAAATGAAAAGGCAACCTCGTTGCGGGGAAAGAGCCACGGAAAAAACCTTGAAGCATTCCCATTCTGTCATAGAGGCATATAACATGGCGTATATTTTGCAGTATGGAGGAAAGGCAAGACAGGATCGCATAAGAACTGAGAGAGTGCATGGTACACATCGTTTAAGCGTCGGTCTTAGCAGAGACCCTCTTCTTGGCAACGGTGTTCTCTCTGCAAAAAATGAGAACGGTCAGTACTAGTGAGACTTTGCGACAAATTTGACACATACCTGAAGCCGTTCTTGAAGCGCCTGGAGACATCCTTCAAGTACCTCATCCTTCCAGTTCCGGTGGTCTTTCTGCGCTTAGCCTTTTGGCCCCACTCATAAGATCTGATCTTAGCAGAAGGATATCCGCAAGACGCGCATGCTAGATTAATGAACAAAACGTCAGAAATGAATGCAGCTGAGGCTGCTGGGATGACGAACTTTTGTGCTGCCTGTGGAAGGCACGGTTTCCGCAGCGCCGGCAGAGGGTGTGGGACTTGGTGTGTCTCTTACTGTAGAGGTGAAAAAGCGAAGCATATAGCAATCAATATCGCGAATCTTGCAAGGCGGTTGGCGCAAAAACATACCCGAAGGACGAGGTACCTAGAAGGAATAATAAGAAACGTGAAACCGCTAGCAAAAGCAGTAGAACACACCTTTCGTCTACAGGGCAAAAGACCAGCACAAAAGCAACGAGTAAAATCAGCACCGTTCTCGACACTACCACAGCCAACAAGCAGCGCAGTGTCGCAGCGAATCCCATGCGAGAGTCCTTCCACAGAGAGCTAAGCCGTCAGGCCCACCAAAGGTTGAAAACCGCGCCATCCACCCAACATCATCCAAATTCATCCGACCGCATCCAACCCTTCCCAACGCTTTCCGCCACTCAAACTACCGCCATGGGTTCGCCGGACATGCATATAGTCGCCTGGAGGAGTAAAGACTCACCATCTCGTCGTTTTCTTGAGGATCCTGAGTGTGAGGGGGTCGATGGTCGTTGAAGGCGTTGTATCAACACGGCTGATTTGATGCCGTGGGAAAGAATCTTGGCTCGGCATCCACCTTCCTCTTTTGGTAACTCATCCGGCTGTCCTCTGCAGCGGCCAAGTCGTAGCCTCTTGCATCCTACATGTTTTCAAATCGAATGAACTTCCGTGTTCTTAGTTCACAATCCCCGGCGCTTAACTAGCAAACAATGTCTCTCTTATCCTCAGGATCCAATGCACAAGGACAGCTTGGAAACGGTTCTCTAGAAGATGCACATACCTTTCAACCTTGCTCGTTTCTCGACCAAGCAGAGCACAGACTACCGAGTGGTGCTTTGGAGGTTTTGGATGTCGCCACGGGTGCCAATCACACTCTTGTGCTTTTGAGAATGCAAGATCACAGCACGGAACTATGGGGTTGTGGAGATGGACGAAAAGGTCAATTAGGATTGCGGTATCAACAAGAAATCCAAAGCGGAGAGAATTCTGGTTTATTCAGGAAGATACGACTGCAGCTCAAAGATTCGGGTATTGAAGGTTACCAGTACAAGCTCATAGCTTCTACTTGGGAGACAAGCTTTGTGGCATTGTCGCGTGAAGGCTCTAGCGACGTTCTGCTATCATTCGGATCGGACGACTATGGTGACCTTGGGATTGGAGGATTGAAGAAAGGGGCACCACCAAAGGATCACTACCGCGTTCAACTTATTCAAGAAGAGAACGTCATGATTGACGCAGTATTCACCGGACAAAGGCAGATAATCGCAAAGGTGCACACCCCTTCTTCGTCCTATCTACTAGGCTGGGGCGCCTCTCGTCACGGCCAACTAGGAGAACAGTCCAACATACCATTCCTCTCCCAACCGCGTGTCATTTCAACCCAGAATATTCTGTCTTGCTCTCTAGGCATACAACACACAATTCTCATGCACACGTCAAGCCACCTCTCACCGTTGGGATCAAACCGCAAAGGACAGCTAGAAGTCGCTCAAAAGTGGACTAAAAACAACGGCGCTATCAAAGCCATCGGATGCACCTGGAACGGCTCGTATATCATCAGTGAGAATTCTGGCTTCTGGGAAATACACTCGTCCGGAAGCAACGCACATTCCCAACTAGGATGGAGGAGCAAAAGTGATTCCGACCAAACGATTTGTGGCGTTGTACAATTCTCCCAAAGTCTGCCCACATCAGATACCAACATCGAACTGATATGCGGTAGCGAGCACATTCTAGTGTTCCTTTCTCCTTCCTCATGCGCAACAGAGGTATGGGGTTGGGGATGGAACGAACACGGGAACCTCGGTCTTGGTCATACGAAGGATGTAGCTACGCCCACAAAAATCTGGCCACAGTTTGCTGAGGGAAATAGCGGTAGCGCTGCGAAAATTTGGGCAGGCATGGGAACAAGTTGGATATTTCTCAAAGAGGAAACGTGAAAGAAAGGTTAGTCCATGGTTTTTCTTTCGCTTCCCTACTGTTACTGATCAAACCTCATACGTAGTCAGATTTTTTTGAAGATGGCGTGTTCTACCATCGCACTTAATCCGGTAAAGTAGAACAGAGCAGTACTCGGGATATTATCCATCAAATCCTGTGACTTGCAAAACTTCAACATACTGTAAGGGAATGGACCACGACAGATACGGTTTCCAGTCTAAATTCTCAAAGAAGAACAGGGTATTTGGTAGGCCATTCACTTGGTATTGATTCTAGTCTGCGCATTGAATGGATTTAGATCGTTGTGGCCACAGAAGCACAACCCATAATTTTTTTAAAAAAAGACTCCACAACTGGACGTAGAAGAACAAAAAAATCAGCTTGCACCCTTTGCCACTGCCAATTCACGTAACCTGTTTAGTACGGTCAGAAAAATGGCCGACCTATAATTTTGTATTGCGCCCCTTCTCGCTCATTCTCACTGACTTCATCATCATCATGGGCCACCTCTCAAGCGCTGGATTCACGTTATGACGACGTCGATTACAGTTTCTCTTATTCCATATTAGGCTGGTCAACTTCCTCATCCATGTCCGCCTCCTTACTATTTAAAGATGACTCTTACATACTTTGCGAGTAAGTAGTCTCAATCTGGTTAATGCTTTCTATTTTTCGCCTTTCACAATTCGCGCCTGCAGCTTATTCACCAACGCCATCGCTCTTCCTATCCTTCTAGTCTCATTTTGAGATTTCTTGCAGCCTCGTGTATCTCGCTTTTCTATATTTTTTTTCGCAGTGTCTGCGTATAAAAGCTGCTCCTAGCTGGCTTATACTCTTCACTCATCCTCTGTCTGCTGCTTGCTTCACAAGATGCGTCCTCTTGCATTTGCACTTATATCTGCTCTTCTCGCTCCGAGCCACGCTTTGTTCCCAAACGTCCCAAAGGTCTTTCTTGACCTTGCTGTGGTGTATGGGCGTCGTGACAACGGTGTCGACCAGTACATGGGTATCAAATTCGCGGATGCATCGTAAGACGCTTCGTCTCTTTCCAACTTATCGATTCCAACTTATTCCATCCCCATCCCTACTATAGTCGATTCAAACTCCCTGTGCCTGTTACAAAGTACATCGGCATCATAAACGCAACATCCGATGGCGCTTCCTGCCCTCAGCAGAAGTTTTCCGCCACACCCGACGTTCCACTTTTCCCAATCCCAGAACTTATATCTGAAGACTGTATGTGATTTTCTGCTGTCTTCTCTATTTCTATAAGCACTTGCTGATCCTTTTGCTTTTCGTAGGTTTGAATCTCAATGTTTTCGTCCCGCAAGGTACGAAGCGGACGGCAAAGTTGCCGGTCGTGGTGGTATGTCGTTCAGGTCCATGTTGGTTGAACTTGAACCGCTTGACTAAGGTTTCTGTTTTAAAGTACATCAACGGTGGTGCGTTCCAAACTGGTTCCGCGGAATAGTAAGCTCTATGTTGTTTCTCAGTTACTTGCTGTTATCCTTACCCTTGCTCGCTCTTACCATAGCTACAATGCTACGGGAGTTACTCGCCTCTTGAGGTCCGTCAAGCTGGGCATGCCTACCATTCACGTTGCTATGAATTACCGGTTAGTCCACCTCTTTATTTCCCCCGTCTTCCCTTGCTAACAACTCGATATTTGGCAGAGTTTCAGGTGAACATTATCATTAAAGGTTCAATACAATCATATTAACTCGGCCTCTTATCTCTCAGCTTGGGGATTCCTAACCGGAAAGGAAGTTGAAGCAGAAGGAGCTGCCAACTTCGGCCTTTATGACCGTACGTCTTCCTAATCATCCTTTCCGAAGCCTCCTTATCTGACCTTTATTTTCTTTCGTTTAGAACGTGCCGCCATACAATGGGTAAACAAGTACATCAGCGCCTTCGGTGGAGACCCTTCCCGAGTCACTTTGTAGGGTCCCTTCTTTTCACATGTGCGCGTAGTCGCTAACTTTCTTTCCTTTTATGTCAGGAATGGCGAATCTGCAGGCTCCATCTCCGTTACCTTCCAAATGCTCGCTTTCGGTGGAAACTACCAGAATCTCTTCCAAGGCGTCTTTTCTCAATCTGGCGCTATCCTCCCGAGCCCAACTATGGAATTCCCAAAGGGACAGGTAAGCCAAGCTCTTCACCAGTATTCATGGTATTTTTTGCTCAAGCACTATTCAGGCACTTTTCGACTTCCTAGCCGCCCAAACCGGATGCGGCAATGCACTCAACAAACTCGCCTGCCTACGCACAGTGCCGTTGTCCGTCCTGACAGATGCGGTTGACAAGACTCCTGATATCTTCAGCTACTCTGTGCGTATAACATGCCTCCGCGTCTGTGCCTCGGATTTGTTTTTGACCTGCTTTGAATCACCTTTTAGGGAGGTGCCGTCAGCTGGATCCCGACTATCGACGGAAAGTTCATCCCAGAGTCTCCGTACCAGCTCGTCCTGGATGGAAAGTTCGCTCCTGTTCCTTTGGTAACTGGTGCGTAGTCATGTAAAGTCAACTTATATGAGAAAAAATAATCATTCTCTCCCCTCCTAGGTGTCATGGACGATGAAGGCACTATGTTTTCTCTCCAACAGACGAACCTTACGTAAGCGCTCCTGCTTGCAACACGCTGAAGGATTCTAACTTTTCGTTTTGATCTATCTCTAGAACGGACGAAGATTTCAGAACTTGGATTCGCACCTACTGGTTCCCCGACGCTACGGCTGCAGAGCTCGAGCCTCTTTGGACTGCTTACCCACCAAACCCCGCAGATGGATCGCCCTTTGACACTGGAGACGCGAACCAGCTGTACCCCCAATTCAAACGTGTTTCTGCTTTCCAAGGAGACGCGCTGTTCCAGGCTCCTCGTCGGTACCTCACTCAGAATTTGCCGAGGCAGTTTAAGACGTGGGTGTATCGTAAGTCGTATGTTCTTGCTGTTTGATGTTCAAGTTCTCATGACGTTGTCCGATTTATGACAGAGAGCAAACGTAGCAAAGATACGCAATTCCTTGGTTCGGTGAGTTACCACCTTGTATCTTACTCATATTTAATGCTTAAACATCCACACTCTGCTTTCAGTTCCATGGCTCTGATCTATTCCTTGGCTTCTTGGACGACTACCTCATCAATTTCGCGTACAATGGGAACCCCAACGTCAACGGCACGGTGTTCTGGCCTCAATACACGCGGGACAATCAGACTATGTATACTTTCCGAGACGGCGGTGACAATTACCTTGCACAGGACGACTACAGGAAGGATTCGATGGCCAACCTTACGAGCATTTTCATGAAATACCCTCTCTGATGTGAAGTGTGAAGTGTAACGATACTTACAGTGCGGTACGGATGCTCTCGAAACCTAAAGCAGTGCGCCTTTGATCTAGTTAGTTTTCGTCCAGAAA
Source organism: Agrocybe pediades (assembly GCA_013053245.1). Taxonomy (NCBI): domain Eukaryota; kingdom Fungi; phylum Basidiomycota; class Agaricomycetes; order Agaricales; family Agrocybaceae; genus Agrocybe; species Agrocybe pediades. Next base: position 378,851 of record JAACJL010000058.1, read on the forward strand.
TTTGACATGTAAAGAAATTCTTTAACAATTTAACAATAAATGTGATATCCGACTTTATGACCCAACATTTTTTGCTGAACTCGGTTTTCAACATTGTTTGAAGCTTCGACTACAGGTTTCTTATGGCCGATCTTTCCGTTGTAACAACGCAAGCTTCCACCCTCCTTGGCTGCTCGTAAGCGATCCAACTAGTGCACACGAGGTTTCTGATCAGAGCAAGAAGATCATATAGATGCCAGGTAAAACTGCCTGTCCGCCACAATCCTAATTGAAATCACCATGCGAACAGACGGCTCTTCAATTTAGGTGTCCTCGTCATCGCGGCACGTCCTCTGCAGACATGTCTTGACCAACGCCACTGCTTCTTTTCTCTAATTATAGTGCTTCGTCGTGCTAACTGCCTGATGGCTGATCCTGATTAAATAGGTCATTTTGGTTATAAAAAGCTGGTCGTCGGTCCATGCACCTACCCATTGCCTTCTCTTCTTGTTCCTGAACTTGAACGTCGACCTCCTGCAGGATGTGGACGCTCGCGTTTGCACTCATCCCTGCTTTCCTGGCCTCTTTGTACAGCTATGCGCCCGATGTTCCGCTGACTCGTCTGGACTACGCACTGGTCGTAGGACGAAGGGAAGGCTCGGTGGACAAGTTTCTGGGTATCAAATTCGCTGAAGCACCGTAAGTTCAAAAGTTTTTGCCCCCCTAGTTTCAACTGACCCGAATTGATTGCATATTCTTCGTTTATTAGACGCTTCAAACTTCCGATACTAGTATCATCTTACTCTGGATACGTTCAAGCAAGGTCGTATGGCGCCGCATGTCCTCAGCAGAAATATTCCCCTACTGCACCTCAAATCCAGCTTCTGCCCCCTCCCGAAGTTCAATCCGAAGACTGTCAGTACCCACTGGCACTTATGATGTTCTTGCATAATTTGACGGTTCATTGAAGGTCTAACCGTCAATATCATGGTGCCGAAGGGCACTAAACGGTCAGATAAGCTACCGGTTGCAGTGGTACGTCAGTAATGTTAATTTATTGTAACACATCTAACGCTTTTCTCCTGACAGTACATCCACGGCGGTCTGTCTACGTGAGCTACAATATTTGACTGATACTGATGAACATCTTCTGCAGGTGCCCTACAGGCTGGATCTGCGCAAGAGTTCGTTATATCTATTGTTCAATTCAATCCCGTGTTCTAATTACTTTTCAGATACGACTACTCAGGTGCTCATCGCGTTGAAAGGTCTATCGAGCTCGGGCTGCCTTTTATCCAAGTTTCTATCAATTACAGGTATGCGCAGTTTTTCATGACTTGAAATGTCCTTTTTGTTAATTCGTGTTGCTTCGGCCAGAGTCTCAGGTGAATAATCCAGTTAAACATTGCAACACGCTAGCGCTCATGCTGGGACCTTTTAGCATATGGCTTCCTGTCAGGATTGGAAGTCGCAGAAGAAGAAGTTGCGAACATCGGGCTCTATGATCGTATGCCTTGAACCTATTGACTTGGATGGGTTCATCACTCAAAAACTTTTTATATCTCTCAGAACGCGAGGCCCTTCGATGGGTGAACAAATACATTAGCGCGTTCGGCGGGGACCCTTCCAGAGTCACATTGTCAGTCCTTGTGTCCCTTATTTTGCTATTCACTTCATTGCTCAATCGCCTATTCGACAGGAATGGCGCTTCCGCTGGAGCAATTTCCGTCGCATATCAAATGCTCGCCTTTGGAGGCAATCCTGAAAACCTCTTCCAGGCCGCATTCCCCCAATCCGGCGCCATAATTCCAAGTCCCCCTATGGCGAAAGGACAAGTGAGCTTCTTCACTGTTGGCGAAGTACATCTGTTTATGTTCCTCCTAGGTACATTTCGACGCGTTAGTTGCGAGGACCGGGTGTGCAAGTTCGACCAAGAAACTCGAATGCCTGCGGAAGGTGCCTTTGGACGCTCTGCGAGCAGCCGTTGACGGGTCACCGGATATCTTCAGCTACTCCGTGAATATTATCCCTCCGACTGAATTTCCTTTCGTTGCTGATACCGCAATTAATCGATAGGGAGGAGCTATTACCTGGCTTCCGGTGGTCGATGGCAAGTTTGTTCAGGATTCGCCGTATCAGCTTGTGCTAGATGGAAAGGTTGCTAAAATACCAATTGTTACCGGTGAGTATAATATCAGCGAAATGATCAAAGTCATGGGACAAGCCAAATTTACTTCCGATTTGTAGGCGTAATGGACGACGAAGGCACTGTGTTTTCTTTCCAGCAGGCCAACCAAACGTAAGAAAACCGCCTACTATTGAGTCTCTGCTTGGTCTCTAGCTTATCTTTCTGAATTTATTTTCTAGTGCCGACGAACATTTTGAAGAATGGGTTCGGAAGTTTTGGTTCCCGAACGCCACGCCAGAGGAACTCGAGCCGCTATGGAAGGCATATCCTTCTACTCATTCTGAAGGCTCTCCGTTTGATACTGGAAACGAGAGCGTCCTATATCCCCAGTTTAAGCGTGTAGCGGCGTTCCAAGGAGATGCGCTGTTCCAGGCTCCTCGTCGATTCTTAACGCAAAATCTCGCAAAGAGGAAGGAGCACAAGATATGGGTATACAGTAAGCAGCACACTCTTCTATCGAAAATGTAATATTTCTAACTCTTTCTATGGCGTTTAGTGAGCAAACGGAACAAAAACTTCCCCCACCTAGGTTCTGTAAGTGCTTGCCATTTTCTGCGACGCAGTTCTATTTTTAACTTAACCGAACCATTTACCATCTATTTTTAGTTCCACGGCTCTGACTTCTTCCTCGGATTCCTGGACGACTTTTTCATCCGTTTTGTTAGCAATCATGACCCAAACTCCGGAGAGGGGGTATTCTGGCCGGAATACACTGCGGAAAGCCCGGATATGTACACTTTCCATGACGCCGGCGAGTGTTATTTATCAAAAGATAATTATCGCGAGCAAGCTATGAACGTCCTTACGAACATATTCAGGGTACATCCTCTCTGAATACGCTTTCTTTTCTTGAATATCTACCCCACTAGTTGGTTACGCTTGTCATTCATACAAGTACAAGTGTTCTGCTCATCATTTTAATGTTATTCTTGTTCAAACCTCGCTTTCTAGAAATAGGCGGCGCATTTCGGCACCGACTCATGGTATGTATCATTTATTTAGCTTCATCACTCTCTTCAAACCTTGTTGGGAGCACCCGGACGGTTCCCAATGCGGTTGTTGTCACTATTACAGCGGGTTCGATGGTGAAAAGTAGATATAGTCTCAACTATCCATTGGCCATGTCAAACCGACACTGAGCGGCCGGAGTAGTAGTATATGGAGCCGTCCATCGAACTAGAAATATGTATAACCTATCCGTAGTCTTCCGCGTTCAATTTACTGCAGTCGGGGTTATGCCAGTATAAAAGGCGAGACAAAATTGTAGGTATACCATTCCACAGTCTCCCACTCGACGAAGACAAAGGAAAGCAAATTACTCGCTATGAAGTTCACTCTCCCTTTCGTCACTGCTGTGGTTGCGTGTGCCTCTCAGGCGCTTGCGAGTCCTGCCCCTCAATCCACAAGCACGCCTCCTACAGTAATTTGTGAGATTCGCTGATAATACTTTGTTTCGGATGGTCTATACTCATTTCGGTGTCGCAGGTCCCTTCATAACTCCAAGCACAACGGTTCCACCCCAAACGGTCCTGCAATGTCAGTAGCGCTCATTGCAGAAAGCTAATGGTAAACTCGTTGTACTGATAGCTACATTAGGTGGCACTGGCTTCTTCTGCTGCCAAGGTCTCGGAGACGCCTCGTAAGATAATCCCAATCTTTGTCTCCTGTTATTGAAGGACCTCACACACGTCTCCTTGATTTTTTAGCTGCCGCCCAGATAATCTCGGAGGTCATGCGAGTTGCCCGAGAGTTCAAATACCACCAACCGGCGCTTGAATAATAGGTCTGCCAGGGTATGGGGGCATATTATGTGACAGGAGCACTTAGAGGAAGGCGGCGCGTAAAATAGAAAATGAATAAAAATAAAGTTGTCTGCTGATTCATGTTTGCAAGTGATCCTCTGAAGCTACGTCCAGGGCGTCGGCGTCTAGACATCTACGTACAAAAATCAAGCGTTGAACGGCTGGAAAACCGTAGTGAGGCCCAAACGGACTCGGACAACATTTGTCAATGCCATTTTATGCAAGGGTACATCCTCTCTGAATACGGTTTCTTTCTTGAATCTCTCTAGCCCAGTACTTAGTTACATCTATCATTTCATACAAGTATGTTCTCCTCATTCAATGCAATTCTTGTTCAAACCTCGCTTCTTAGAAAAAGGCGGCGCGTTTCGTCACGAACTCATGGATATCATGTATCATTTATCTCGCTTCATCATAATGCAGAACTAGGAAAATCTTCACTATGAAAGCGTACACATGTTGACTTCGTGAGCTGTTAATTTTATACCTCTCTTCAAACATTTATGGCAGCACCCGGACGAGTCCTAATGCGGCTGGTGTCACTAGTACAGTCTCAACTATCCATGGGTCATGTCAAACCGACACTGAGCGGCAGGAGTAGTAGTATATGAAGCCGTCTATCAAAATGGAAATATGTGTAACATATTCGTAGTCTCCCGTGTTCAATTTACTGCAGTCCGGGTCATGCCAGTATAAAAGGCGAGACAAAAATTGTAGGTGTACCATTCCACAGTCTCCCACTCGACGAAGACAAAGGAAAGCAAATTACTCGCTATGAAGTTCACTCTCCCTTTTGTCACTGCTGTGGTTGCGTTCGCCTCTCAGGCGCTTGCAAGTCCTGCCCCTCCATCCACAAGCACGCCCCCTACAAGAATTTGTGAGATTCCCTGATACTATTTTTAGAAGGCCTATATTCATTCTCGGTATCGCAGGTCCCTTCATAACTCCAAGCACGACGGTTCCACCTCAAACGGTCCTGCAATGTCAGTAGCGCTTACTGTAGCAAGCTAATTTGACTTCTTTGTACTGATAGCTACACTAGGTGGCACTGGTCTCTTCTGCTGCCAAGGTCTCGGAGATGCCTCGTAAGTACATCCCAGTCTTTGTCTCCTTTTTCGAAGAACCTCTCACCTGTCCTTGCTTTAGCTGCCTCCCGGATACTACCTTGGGTCATTTAAGGTGCCCTAGAATTGAAATCCCACCAACCGGCGCTTGAATATTAGTTCTGCGAGAGTATGGGGGTTGATTATGTGACAGGAGCATTGAGAGGAAGGCTGCGCGTAAAATAGAAAATGAATAAATATAAAGTTGGCTGCCGATTCATGCTTGCAAGTGATCCTCTGAAGCGACGTACATAGCGTCGGCGTCTAGACATCTACATATAAAAATCAAGCGCCGAACGGCCGGCAAACCGTAGTGAGGAAACGGACTCGGACAACATTTGTCAATGCCATTTATGCAATTATGGCAAAATTTTCTTCAATAAATATATGCTCATAAATCTATTTTTATTGTGTACGACCCTCCAGTAGGTCATGGCAATAATTTCATCCACGCGGACCTTGTATTCCGACTATCACCCGCGAGCAGTGGAAAGTGCTAAAAGCTGCAGTGGAGCTGGCTGGATTTAGAATCCCTGATTGTTTGAGCATTGTGGATAATGCAAAATCAGTCCTCAGCGGCAGTGATACACATCCAGAGCTGAGTTGAGGTATACTCCAAGCTAACCCGCAAGAAACGGTTGGCTGATAAAGCAAATAATATCATAGGTGATCTCATTTTTTGTGAACCGTCTTTGAGTATATAAAGAGACGTTCTTAGGCCTCTACAAAATATTCCCTATACCTTCAAAGCTTAGCAACAATGAAGTCCATCATCTTCTCTACCATTCTCGGCGCCGTTCTTCTCGTTTCTCAGGCAGCTGCAGCGCCCCAGGCCAGCACTACCACCTTGCATTGTGAGATTAAAGCTCTCTCTATCATGCATGCTGTTTCCCGCTCACGCTACTTTGCTGTTAGGCACCAACCCAGGCGCTGTCCTTGGACCTTACGAGGAACCGATCAATTGTAAGGCTTGCTCTTGAAAGCGCAGTATAATATCGCTCGCACAGTGTAACTCAACAATAATTTCCGATCCAATCAGGTCCCTCAGGATTCCGTTGCTGCCCAGGCGCGAACGGGGTTGGAACGTAAGTCAATCTTCGTAGCATACTCTTCCTGGAGGCCCGTGTATACCGTCGTACTTATACTTTTCTTATAGCTGCGCCGCTGGCGAAATCGGAAGCTGCCCTCGCTTCCCGCCTCCGGGTTCCTCGTGAACTTGGACTACAGCTCGCTGTTTCTTGTGCTTGCTCATGACCGACGTCTGACGAGATTACCGTACTATACCTATTAAATCCACATATGAATAAATATATTGCCGAATGAAATAAACAGTCTGGCCGGTGGCAAAAGCGGTAGAGTCCTACAGAAGAACGAAGTCCACAACTATTCCATATCCGGCCCGCGTATTTTAGGCGCCGTCGGAGACTCGGATGTGTTAACCAGGTCGCTCACTACTCTCATTGACTTATGCAGAAGGACCTCGGCAGGTGGGCTACTAACTGAATAGTGCCTGCCTTCATGGTCTTGTGCTGCGATAGTATCATAGCTCTGTGGTGTTGGTAGTTGATGTCAAATTCTAGAAATAATCGTCTGGCAGAATCTCGGCAGTTTCGGCATGTGACTTAGTATCCCGGTGATGTAGGATCGAAGATAGTCTCTGTAGGTATACAGCCTGGCCAATGGACTAGATTCGAAAGGACATACAGACGTGCTTACATTGATATGCGATCTGTACGCGTTTTGAATACCATGGTCTCCATATCATGTTCTGTGCCTTTAGATATCAATAGTCATGTTCGAAGTCCGGAGCGCTGATGCGTCCTTCTCTCGAGCGCTAAGGCTGCGGTTCGGAACTCTGGACATAACAGACTACGGAAGGGCACTTAAGGCGATCGCTAATATCTAGCATTTAGCTATATAAATTGAAACATTGAAAAGTCTCGAAAAGTTCCAACTCTACCACCTTCAGCGTCAAACCCAATTTCTACCTGCAACCTTAGACCAGAAGACATGCAGATCGTTTCAATTTCTCTAGTCGCGCTTGTGGCTACATTTTCCTCTCAAGTCATGGCTACTCCGGCGCCTCAACTGTCTACCCCGTCGTTCCAATGTACGTTCTGCATTATGAATAATACACGGTTAATTCGGTTAGTGACCACTTTTGCCGGCTCCCAGGCTCTAGTCCTCAGGCAGCTACTATTGGAGGGCACAATAAAGTACTTAAATGTGAGTTGTAACGAATTAGTACTTGCCGAGCAGTGAAACTGAACTATGCCAGGCCCCATCGGATACAGATGCTGCGGACCCTTCATCAACGGCTTTGGATCGTAAGCTTAAGACTGCTCCCCGTAATGTCGTATATACATGTGCTCCGAATACTGACGCGCCCACTACAGGTGCTTCGTGGGAGAAGCGGGGATTTGCCCTCTGATCGCTTGAACCTGAGGACGATGCGTATTAATTACCTCAACGCGTGCTGTGAATAAATTTGCTCCTGAATATGGCAGAGTATTACTAATCCACATAATCGAATGCTCATTGTAGTATATGTCCCAACCTATGCCGAATATTATTACCATTTGCAATATGCTTGTGCTACCGGAAGGAACTAGTCTAAGTACTACAGTATGGTTTGAACTTTGAAGTGATTGCAGTCAATTGTACATTCGAAGTTTGAACGTCGGAAGCCGTCTGTGGGGATATTCTTTTTGCGTTCCAGTCGGGCCCGCGGTGACACAGTCGAATTCACTGAAACAATATTGCCCCCTGATTTGACGCGGCCTGGCAGTGTCTGGCTGCATTTTCCGCGCTCTGACAATACAGGGTGAAAATCATGATCACTATCTGCTCCTTCTGTGCTCCAGACACGGGTTATGACCTTGAACTTTCATTCATTGCGCGGAGATCAGTCTGGGCGCCAACGCACCAGGGGTAATCCGTTGACATGGAATCGACTTACTGACGTTGTTCGCCATTCTCGTCCGAGTAACCAAGGTACACATACAAAGGTAGGAGCTGCTGTTGCTGGTTATGTGCGAGTAAATTCAGGCACATTCCCACGTCAAGGGAAATATGCCGGGGGTGGTTTCAAGAGCGCGTAAACCTGAATGAAATGCCTTCCCGAAGATATTTTTAGTACGGATGTTACAGTAAAAATAGAAACGGCCCCAAACTCAGGGAATACGATCTCATTCGAAGACGAAGACATCCATGCATCCGGATGAGGAAGAAATGTAATACCGACATTCTTTGCGTTCTAGAGACTCAAAATAAAGACATTATTGACCTTTCCTTATTCGGATAGTGGGAATAGAGGAAAGGTATAAGAAGGGCTAGTCTTGGCGGTTAAACTACATTCGCTTAAGCCCACGAAAGGTTACACAAGTCGAACAACTTCTACTTTACACTATGCAACTCAAATTCTTTGCCGGTCTCTTCGTCGCCTTTGCTGGCGTCGCTTATGCCGTTCCTCAGGGGAGCCCCGCCGTCCTCCGATGTACGTCTTACGAACATCGCATACGATGTCGCAAGCTAACTGATCCTTTCTTAATTAGGCCACCCAGAAACTGTTACCTCTGTGAGTTTACACTGTCGCTTTTTTGTTGCAATACGAGGCTAACTTCTCTTTCCAGGACTGTAATTGAAGCGCTTCGTAAAATGATGAGAAAGCTTCATACTTACGCATTGATCTTTAGGCCCTGCGACCTACAACTGCTGCGGACCTTACAGCCCAACCGACGGCGGATAGTAAGCATATTGTGCTTAGTAACCTCCATTGTTTACTGACTGTAAGCACAGCTGCCGTGCCCCTGCCCTTCTCTGCATCCGTTGAACGAAAATCGCGACCATGCCTCGCCCGAAGCATTCTAATCCCCGAAGGTTCACTGGATACTACAATTAGCTATTGCTCATTTAATGATAATTATTTGACTTATCTCCAATGACTCGTACCTTGAACACGTGTCCAATTCGTGAATGGCCTGTCAAGCTCTTAGTGACTTGACCCACCTGCAAACTCCATCGAATATGGCTGGAAGCTAAAGATATCTCTAGTATGTAGTAGAAAAGGATCAAGCGGAAATGACCCGTATCCTACGAGCGCTTACAAGGATGGTGCACATGCTTTTGTAGATCCTCTGGTTGAGCACATGGTGCAGGAAAATCTGCGCCTTCGATTTCTTTAAGGGGTGCAAATAAAAATAGTACCAACGCGTCGCGATTCGCGATCTGGTCTTCCACGTGTGTCGGATATCACCGCTCCCGATCGCATTCGGTTCGGCAACAACCGATTCAGAGCCTGCAATTGTATCCGTCTCCAGGCCCACAACGAACTCAACAACGCTACAAGCTTTACATATCAACGTCGGTCGTGTGTGTATTTAACATTCTGAACACTCTTGAAGACATTAAGACAGGAAATAGTGCATGAGCTTATATGCTTTTAAAAGGTAAGACAGCGGATAGTAAGTACTGCTTACTTGGATGGACGCCACAGGTGACTTGAGTAGCAGTGCAGTTCGGGACGACGACAACGGATTCTGCACTACACAGTCACAGGCCAGAATATGCTTCAGACTAGATACTCGGAAAATTTGCTCTCAAAGCTCAAGCTCCGATGGTAAGCATCGTCGTCCTCATCGGGTGTATGAAGAAACTAGACCCCGGAAATGTTGAGCACCGGGAATAGACTCCAATGGAACGGGGAATGAGCAGGCTGAGGCGACCGTAAATGGAGAAATCCAGAAGGACATACTTATGATGATAATTAACAGAAATACACTTATTGTGAAGAGCGCCCTATTTAGGACCAGTCATGCGGCATTAGAAGGTGGTGGCTGACATCTGCTTCGACGTTCACGGTAAGGTCGATTTGTCTTGGCATACTTCTCGTCGCCTATAAAGCCTTCATTAAAGGACGCTGTCGCTTATAGTTAACTTCTGTGCTATAGAAGCTTACAGATACTACTACAAACCAACCGCTACAATGAACTTCAAGAATCTTATCACCGTCGCTGTTCTCGCCATCGCTCCTGCGGTCATGGCTCTTCCAGGCTCGCCTCTTGACAAAGTTTGTGCGTAATTTACAATCACGAACTTGGAGCCAATTCTGATGCTTCTTTTGCGCTGTTCTTGTGTATAGGCACCACCGACTACGTGAGTGTCTGATTCTTTACAATGTAAAACTTGTCTGTGTCTGAACCCAATCATCTCTCAGGAATGTAACTAGTCCAATCCCCAACAAAACTAACCCGACATGCGCTGACATCTGACATAGGTGGAACGAAATTGCATTGCTGTGGCTTTATTCCGACGCACAAAACGTATGTGTTGACCTAGACCCTTCGGTCCAGTTCTCGATTTCGGAAATCTGGACTTATCCCTTCGTCAGGTGCCTTCCTCTGGATACCGCGTGCTAAACTGCTGAAGCATAGAAAGGAGACCACGCATCTTCAGGGACAAAGGATGTGGCAAGAGGGACGGGTTCTATATTATCTGCTCAAATGTAATAAAATAACATACGGCCCTTTTTATTGGCATTTTCTGTGGAGTGCTTGTATCATCGTGAGATTATTTAAATTGGCTACTAAAAATAGCCATGTCATGATGCTGGTTTGTAGACCCACCCGCCCAGAGCGTTAGGTAAACAGCTGTATGTGCAGAGGTCAAACTGTGTACCTTATTCAGTAGCTCGCACCAAATTGAAAGACGTGCCAAGAGAATATAAGTCAACAAGAAACCTCAAGGCCTCAGGGAACAGATTGAATGCCCCATAACTCTGGGGTACTCGGGGTGTGTTCGGCGTATTTGAATGATTTAGTAATGGAATGCAGTGCAGCAGACAGAATCCTTAAGAGCAGTATCAGATAGTAGGCAAGTCATTTTTAGGATTAATAATAAAACAAGCATTTTCAATATTATAACACTGTTGGGCGCTCTACTCCACGGTCAGAAAATGCAGGCTTGACCTGGCTTGAGAATGCGGCAACTGGGCAGCCAAAAGTAAGAGATGGGATACGAGTAAACCCGAAGTTGCGACACTTACGTTCCACCGACGCCTTCCAAAAGAGGTCCACAGCAGGTATACGCGGGGCTAGGGCCTGAAAGGACGGAGATCAGTGCGTGAAATGAAATGTACCAAGAGGAGTTCGACGTACAAACGTCCTAACATATCCCGAAATCCAACAGGACGGCGACATAAGCATCTAAATCGTAAACAAAGTTCGTTCAATCACTTACAACACCATTGCCGCCTGTATAATGGACAGTCAGTGAGGATGAACTTCGGTACTTTCAAGACCCTGAACGTACAGTGATAGACCACGTCAGTAGCGACAGCGGGGGCAGCTGCTTCGGCCTCAGCAGGGAGAGCAGCAGCAGCAGCGACGAACAGAAGGACGGCAGAGAAGATTGAGGTAAGTTTGGCCATTTCTGAGTGAGGAGTTCGCAGTTGGAAGAGATTGAGTTCCAAGGGATAAGTTCTTGAAGACGCCCATCTCTCCTTTAAATACACGAAACGCGAATGCCAAGGCCTAAGGTCGGAGCAGTCCAGAGAGTACCGATGGATATCAGCTTTCCATAAAATGGTAAAAATCAACACATGATTGCAGTTGCTAGAGTAGAAACGTTAGCGTAGCTCAGGGTGGTGGTCAGAGCCCCGGATGCCGAGTCGAACAAATATCGCATACAATAGTGGCGGGGCCCGTAATTGACGAGGTTGGATTGTTGAACGTGCAAAATCGCATAAATTAAATTGATTTTGAATTCAGAATTCGGTCGTAGTACACTGTTCACGAAAGCGTCGGACACAAGTGAGATTGTTTATAGCAGAGCGAACGGATGATTGTGAGGGCATAACTGCGTTACCCAAGGATTAATATTGGATGGAGCCTTCGAAGACAAACGTGAGAGAGTTGACAGTGCCAATAATTCGGGGTACCACAATGCAGCTGGTGCCAGGTACGAGTGGGTACGATGTTTGAAAGTAATCCTTTTGGCCAGACCCCAACACAGCTTCTTTCCTTCTCAGCTTTTGAGATCCGGAAATTTTCATGACATCAGTCGAAAGAGAAATCAGAACGTCTACTATCCTAACATCAGGCCCAGAACGCCCACGAAAGGAACAGACTCCCAATGCGTCATAACCCTGTTTTTCTTCAGTTTTTTACATTCTTCTTCTGTTCTGTTTACATCGAGAAATACGGCGAAGGATGGCCTGAACAATCTTCGCACGTTTGATGCTCGACCGGCAACCCTTTATGTTCGATTGGCTATTCTGAATGCCCACATACGCGTTGGAAACCATCATGCGCAGCTCTATCATAAGCGGTTAAGATATTATTTCTATCTACAATTTTCAGTTAAATAGCACATATAGTTACACCCCAGAACATACCAGAAAGAAAGTACGAAATCTAATCTCCATCATGAAGCTTGACGTTGCATTCTTGGCCTTGTTCTTCGCACTTTTCAACAAAACCCATGCAGGACCAGCGGCCGACATTGCGAGTGTTAATCGACGGCAAACATCACGCGACATCATCTTTTGCGACATTAGTTCGTAGTATTTTCTACTCGAGAGATTGTCTCTGACACCCTGATAGCAGCCGTAAGACCAATGAAAGTTTGACTTCGAGTGGTTGGACTCACCATTTTGTCTTTCTATAACACAGGCCAATTCATGTATGTGATGTTTGATTGCTACCAACGTGCGTAGGCTGACTCTCTACACAGGCCCTCCCGGAGGTCGTTGCTGTGGACCAATTACAGCCGATGGAGGAATGTAAGTCGTACATTAATTATGGTCATCGGTGTTGGAGGACCAACGCCTCTCGCCAGGTGCTTCTTCGGTGGAGGAACTGCATGCCCATTGAACGTTTGACCTTGTATATCGATCTCAAACGAAGGCCACGTTCACGGATTAACAACAGTGCTCGGGCAGTGTCGGTCAATCAATAATGAAAGTGACTATTGAGAAATTCAGACCTAGAGTTACATATATACGTATTTTCAGTTTTTATTCGGGCAACGAGAATGAGAATGAGAATGTCAGAGTGAACGCACTTTCGTCCGGGCCCGATTGGCACTGTGACGACCATTTCCGTATTTCCTTGCAGATGCCTGATTTTGACTACCGTTTCTAGCAGCTATGAGCCTGTACGCTAGCCTACAAGTGTCGATCTTAATCGTATATGCCGCCGCAGCACAACCTGGATGATCAGCCCAGCACCTATCAGAGAAGGACAATGAAGGTCAGCGCTCGGAACGCGCTTATGGACATGACATGGAAGACGTTGTTCGGGCCCGTACAAGGTGCCATATGTGCACGAGCAGCGCCTTACTTGGACCTGATTCGCAGAACCGCAGCATGTTACTAGAATCCGTAACAACACCACCGAACCTAAAATGGATGAAAATAAAGCTTTTGAGCGCCATATAAAAGATGCGGATACACCACTTACCGAAGCCCAAGCAACAACCAGCGACCATGAAATCGAACTTCATATCTATATTCCTCTTCTCATCCTTCGCAATTTACGCGAATGCGATTGTTCCCATTCGCGTAGACCATACTCTTCACTACACCTCGACAGTTGATTCTGGACCGACATTGGTGTCCAAGCACCCACTTCCGGCGATGCCGACAGACATCATCCACTGCAGCATTGGTGAGCATTCGACTTTTTCCTTCTTTGAAAAGGGTGACATTAACCTACGAGCGAAATGCAGCGTCCAATGTAAGTTACTTTCATTAAGAAACCACGCTAATTGCTTACAATATCGTGTGGCTCCTCGTCCAGGAGAAACCATGTAAGAGTACATTCATCTACGTGAGGTTGGCCTGGGTGCTGATTCTTGATGTTTGTTATCAGGTCCTGCAGGCGGACGTTGCTGCGGGCCAGTCAGCTTGGAGGGCGGAAGGTGGGTTAATAATTTGTTTCGGTACAGAAGGCTGATTCTTGGATAGGTGCCTCTTCGGGCCCGGTACTGCTTGCCCAGCTTGAAGGTCGACGTTTTCACAGGACATATCAGCTGACATCTGAGAGCAATAGCAATATTTGGCGCCTGGGATGGTATTTAGCTTGAAGCTTTGGTTAATAAATTCCGTGGCCATTTTTGACCTGCAATATATAAAGGGATACATCGTGTGCGCAAGGTAGTTGGAAAAAATTCTTCGCAATTCGAGTTCTTTAGGCGAACTTTTGATTCCGCATTTGACTTGTTGTTAAGTTTTGAACTGGTACAATCAAGCAAAAGTGCGTCGCGATTGCTCCTGGACGCCGGGATTAAGAGAAGCAATCAGTCGTTGTCAAGAAACCAAACGAGCACATACGAAGCTGGCACTGATATGAGTCATTTCATGAGACTCGTGTAGATGGGTCGTCGAACTGATCGTATTCGGAGACAACGCGAATTCCATCTTCGTGCGGTACTATGCTCTGCGGGTTTTGATAGGCGACCGACGTGCTTTCAAGTTGATAATTCTCCGGTCTGAGAGAGCCAAAGTCCTCTGAATCCAATACCCGAAGGGCGGGCAACCCTCCGAGCTCGGACAAGGCGATAAACTCCCCATCACGTGGTAGGAAACCGACTCTTGGGATATCCTCATGAGTCTCAGGTGGCTCATGAAACACTGGTGGTTCGTGGTTCCCCGGTGAAAGAGATAGGGAGGAGCTAGAGGCATGTGGCGGTGTTTCTGGACCCTCCGAGGATAAATTGGATAAGTTCCCACTAGTAGACGAATTGATAATCTGCACTTGAGGGAGGAAACGAACGGTGTTACGGATCCTGGGTGGACGAAATGGAATAGGCTCATGGGGTCTCCAACCTCTAGGATCGGCCGCCTCGGGGAAGAGCGCGATGTCTTCCGAACGAGTTGCTGGTGTGCTCATGCCCCAGCGTACGCCAGTGGGCGAATCTGGCTTGAATGGCAAGGAATTCCGGAGAGTGTTTGATTCAAGAAGAGAAGGAGCCGGAGAGGCAGTTCCTGTCTGTCCATCAACGTTATTTGAATAAGGATACAAAAGGCCGTCCAGTTCGATACCCAGAGCATTATTCAAGTTGATGGAGTCTGGACGACTGTCATTTGTACGTATCGTCCGGAGCGACTCTGTTGAAGGTATTCGATGGTAAGGAGACATAGCATCCACTGAAGTCCTTGAGCTATATGCATTGCGCCCCTTGGAGGTCGTAGACTGTTTTTCCATCTTCTCCGCCACCCACCCCTCGATCCTTTCTTTCCAAGTGCGATCCATCACATCTCCGTAACGACTGAAAGTGTCTAGAATCAACGCCCCGTACAGTACACCCAGGCCCAACACTCCTGTTATACAGACACGGACGGCAAATATTGCAGTAGGGGAAAGAGCGATGGCTGGCACGTCTCCTTGGGGTGTTGTAAGCCAGATAAAGGACATGATGCACGCTATGTACGAAATGATTGCCCTAGTGAGAGAGGTTTGTTAGAGTCTTTCTGAAGCCAGAAATCTCGCATCATACCACGTAAGCCAGATAGACGGCATCGCGAGCAAGACCCATACGTTCCACCAAATAACGCTATTGGTTCTCTGAGCTTCCTGAATAAATACTACGTTAATAAGAATCTTCATCGTACAGCAGAAGAATTTGCACGGACCAAAGCCCACTCAGCAGCTTTATATGTCTTTCGCATGTTTCCAAAGCGCACAATGTACATGCATCCGTATAATAAACTCATGAGGGCGCATATCATAGATATCAAGGCAGTATATCTAGTGACGGGGTCGTTCGCAGCACCTTCTATCTGCAAGATAGTGAGAATAGCACTGTCGCAAAATAATATGAGTGGTCAAGCACAACTGAAAATTACACACACTTACGACAGTAATAATGCTGAAATTATGTTGAAAGTTTCCCACTCTCTAAGCAACGAGTCGATAAAAGATCCCCAAGTTGATTTCAGACGCTCGTACTGGGGAGGAGTCTCATCCAAGTCAATTGTAATCAGATCGGCCCGACTCTGCACATATGTTGCTGTGTGGATGGCCATTTTCTTCAGTTCGGGAAGAGTCATCTCCGCTTCCTCAAAGATGCGAGCTACTCTGGAGAAGTAAAGTGAAGGAAGGCGAAACAGAAAGTATAGGTATATCTGGCTTGGTAGTGTCGCCACTAAAAACCGTACCGCCATTTTGCTAGCTGGTTCGTCTCCAGTCTCTGATGAAGAAGCAGAAAATACAGTGCGCCGATGATTCAGGCGAGGCCTCCGCTGATAAGGTAGATCAGATGAGCTGATTCCATTCGTGGGGTAGACAGGTTGCTGAGCCTCTTCTCGCCTATCGGATCTGCTGAAGGCGGAGACAAGTAAACTCAGCACATTTCGGGCGAGGGGAAGGTATTGTGGCCCGGGCCTACTTGAATGTGCTGTATCATCTCCGGTTCGGGAACCATACGGTAAGTGATTTGCGCTGCCAACATTCTCATTCTTAAGATTGGAGGGGACAGAACTGTAATCTTGCTCATCGAGGCCGTTGGCCAATCGTATTTCCTCTGGGCTGCTGGAGGGACGAGCAGATTCCACCATGGTAGACGAGGACCGATAACTCAATTGGGACATGCGCCGCGCTCGTGGTATGTTTGACGAATTGGAAAGTGCCTGTTGCACCACCTCTGGCGTGTCGACATCCACTTCCTCTGGCAGCGGGATTTCGTCAAAATTTTGAACATCCTTTGAGATGGTGAACGAAGTTCGTCGATGAAAAGGATCATTGGCTACGAAATGCTGTTTTGGAAGTGTGACGGCAGTCGCGGTAGACCATTGGGAGGTCGAAGGATTACGGTGCATTGTGTACTTCCGAGAAGAAATATTGTCCGAACGAGCTTCTGCTCGAACATTCGGAAGTGGAACTCCATGCTCTGCTGCCATTGTCGAGTTGGAACGTTCTGAATTTCGTAGAGACGATCGCCTGGCTAATGGCAGATGGGATACAGAATGCGAGGAATGCATCAAATGATACGTCCCTTCGGCAAAGTTCCTTCGTGAGCTTGTGTCCGTAACAATTGAAGAATTTTTTCTGGCTGGCTTGAGGTGCGAGATGGTAATAGAAGGTGTGGCAATGTCTGGAGTATGTTCTATAAGTGGCGGTATAAACGGGCTGCTTGCTCCTTCCCTAGGTTCTGGAGCATTGACAATTTCTGGCGAATATTGTGGGGGTATAAAAGGGATGTATGCTCTTTCTGTAGGTTCCGAGGCGCTGGCAATGTCCTGGTCATCTTCTGGAGGTATAAACAAGCTGCTTTCCTCTGCCCATCGTCTAATATCTGCAAACTTTTCAGACCGCATTGCCTCCTCTATTTCCATGCTTTCATCCACTCTTATTGATCTTGGGCTTGTCCTAGCGGATGAACGTCTGCTGCCGCTTCCATTTGACATATTATGACCGAAGTTTTCAGTTTTCGAGGGATAGGATGTCGTTCTGCATGTGGTCTAAGGGCAATCACGACACAGGACGAACATCACATGCCATGTGGCTGTCAAGTTGTATTTTGAGCTTTGGCATGACGCTGCGAGGAAATAAGATGTCTTACAAGTTACGGAGGTGTGCAGACTTCACTTCGCTCTGTGTCCTCTTTTCCTTTTCCGCGTATGGAAATGAAAATATTCCTGTGCGTAGACCATATTCTCCACTACACTCCGACCTTGGCCTATGAGCACCAAAGCACCAACTCTCAGCGATGCCGACAGATATTATTCGCTGTAGCGTTGATTGAGTTCTCACGTCGTGATAAAGTGTTCATATCATCATAATTCGAGCATATTGTCGTTAAAGGATTCTCGCGATTTCGAAACCTTCAAGGAAATCTTCTTTTTGAATTTTTAACTTGTATAAAGGACACATTCTTTGCGGACTTGAGAGAGCCCGTAATGATATTCATTGTAGCTCCTAAAACGGGCAAATCCTAACCGTGTCACTAACACAGCTGAACTTTGAAATCAGCAATCAACGGCAAGTAGCAAGAAACTAAAGCTTACAATCCACCCAGAGTGATGGAGATTGGACCACAGCATCGGAATCCAGTAGGACCTACATGTAAGGCATCAGTCGCGGAGGGTGAATTGGAGATTAAGAAACACGTACAGGATTCTCCGTCGTCCTTTATGTTGGTATTTTGTGAGATTACTATTCAGAGAAAACAACAGAATGCTCACCCCATCACCTGATGAACAAAAGTCGCATCAGTTTTATAGAGGTATGGAAATATAACTCTCACTCACAGCGCATGACGGTACCAGTTTCTTGCGGTTTTGGAGCTGCCATCGCTCGAGAAAAGAAGGCGAAGGAAGCGACCAGAAAAGCGGTGGAGATCTTCATGCTGTATCAATAGTGCTTCTGTGTCGTGGTGTTGCAAAAGGTTTTTGGAAAAATATTCGCCAGGATTGAACAGCTTTTATAATCTGCAAGTCAGAGGCGACGGTGGCAGGCTATTTATTTTTCCCAAATGCTCAATTAATCAGGGCAACGATAATCACGAATGGTTGACTCACCAAGGATTGTTATCGGGCAAACAAGCCGACACAGTAAGCACGGCCGACTGTCTCTCAGAGTTTGGATAACCATCTCCAATGCTCTGGGGTGCCAAACCATTTGAGCAGAGATGTCAAAGGTGCTCAAGCGCTCTGAAGGACATTACCGTTATTACGGGGGTGAAATTTGAAGAAAGATTCATACCAGATATTATTTGCCCATATTCCATCCAGCACGTAGGGTACATGTTGCAAATCCAGGAGTAGATTGTTGACGGTGTTGGCGACATGGGTGTAACAATTATAGAGAGGCTTGCGGTGCGCGCCAAGCGAGCATTGAGGAAATGCGGTCACGTGACTGTCGCGTCTGTTTGTTCAACGAGGACTCAGGATTTGGAACTCATTGTGTAAACCTACTTTATCATCAGCAACGACGGCGACGACGACCAGAAGATAATGTCAAGGCTACCACGCCTACGGAGCTCATCGCCAGCAGGTCTTGCAGCTGACTCTGGACCATCCATGCCCACGAGAATGACCAACTCTAGCTTGAAGAGAAAAGCTGCCATTGAAGAAGAGGACGAAGCTCTGGATCAACCAAGAAAGTTACCCGCAATCGGCACTTCCAACAGGCCAACTAGACCCCTACAACCTTCCAAGACAGCGAGCAACCTGACCTCATCGCGAGGAGCGCCTGTGCCTAGACCATTGACCAGGCCGAAGGCACCAGCGATAACTAAAACGACGAGGGGGACGAGTGCACCGCCAACCAGCTCCAGGCCACCTTCAAGGACTGGTACGACCGCTAGACCCACTGCGGGAAGGGTAGTGTCGGGATCAGGACCTGCGCGACCTACACCTGGAGGACGTGCATCAGACGACAAACGATTCAATGCCCTCCAATCCCAACTTACCTCTATCGAAGAGGCACGAGCTGCTGATGCCGCAAGATTAGCTGCAGACATGGAGGCGGAGCGTAATAAAGTCGCCGAACTGCAGGCCAACCACCGTGCCTTGTCTATGGAGCTTGCAGCTGCCAAATCACAGGAGCTCAATCAACGGCGCGAACTCGTTCATGCGTCGGACGAGATCGAGAACCTGAAGAAGAAACACAACAGAGAAGTCATGGATCTCGAGATGGATATCAAGAAACGCGATCGAGAAATCCGGGAGGTCAACGAGGACCTGCGAATCTGCAGGAGCGACCTCGAGAGGGAGAGAGATACCGTCACATCGTTGAAGAACACCATTGCACACCAATCAACCGCCCATCTTACACTTACGACCCAGAACAATGCTTTGGAAGCTCAGAATACAGCGCTTCAATCCCAACTCGACATTTACTCTCGCAAGGTTTCCGACTTGACGTTGGAGCTTGAGGCCGCGCAGAAGCAAGTAGAGGACATGAAGAAAGAAGCCATGGAAAGCGAGCTCGTCCGCCGCAAATTACACAACATGGTTCAGGAGCTTAAAGGGAACATTCGCGTTTTCTGTCGCGTTCGACCTGTTCTACCTTCGGATCTCACAACCTATGGAAGTTCACTGTCGTCTTCTGGATCTGCTAACAGCGGCTCTGAAGGAAGTGTGGATTTTGAGAAAGCGAAAGAAGAACTGCAAGCCAACTTCGTTTTCCCTGACACCCGAGATCACAAAGAAATTGTGGTGGCTTCTTCATCGTCTAGCGCGACCGGGCAAGAAAGAAAGGAAGTTTACAATTTCGGTTTCGATCGAGTAAGTACTCCTTCTTTCTATCACGTCGCGTTTCCTGATTGGCCCATTGCAGGTTTTCGAACCAGAGTCAACTCAAGCGGAAGTATTTGAAGAAATTTCGCAGCTCGCTCAGAGTTGCATAGACGGTTACAATGTCTGTATTTTCGCTTATGGTCAAACTGGTTCAGGCAAATCGTTCACTATGGAAGGTGGCCCTGTAAGTATCGGTTTTTCGAGGTTCTTTACATGCTCATGGCTAATACTCGTATTCATCCTTAGACCGAATCATCTTCTGGCATGATCCCTCGTGCAGTTGAACAAGTTTTCCGCGTCGCCGACCAAATGAAGGCTAAAGGATGGCAATATACCATGGAGGGCCAGTTCCTCGAAATCGTGAGTTGCACGACGTTGAAAGAATTGCAATCACTAAATTACTGTGGCTATCTAGTATAACGAAACCATCAACGACCTTCTCGGCAAAGCCGAATTCGACAAGAAGAAGCACGAAATCAAACACGACCCAAAGACCGGCGCGACTCGCGTCACCGACGTCGAGGTCGTCCGGTTGACATCTCCATCGCAAGTGCGCAACCTGCTCTCCGTGGCACAGTCCCGCCGAAGTGTCGCGGCCACGCTCATGAATGAGCGTTCTTCACGCTCGCATTCGGTCTTCACGCTCAGGATTATGGGCGTCAATGTCGGTATTGATGGGTGTGTGGGCACTGGAGAGAAGTGTGAAGGCAGTTTGAATTTGGTGGATCTTGCGGGTAGTGAGAGGCTGAATGTGAGCTTTGCGAATGGGGCGGATAAGGAGAGGGTTAGGGAGACGCAGAATATTAATAGGAGCTTGAGTGCGCTTGGAGATGTTATTGCTGCTCTAGGCGAGAAGGGAGAGAAGGGAGGGGATAAGCATATCCCGTATCGGAATTCCAAAGTACGTTTTTTTTCTTTTGGTGTCGATAAGAAGTCGGAAAGGCTAATGACTTTTTTTCAGCTTACTTACCTATTACAAAACTCGCTGAGTGGTAACTCCAAGACTCTGGTACGTTGCGTTCAGTCTTTACACTGCTTTCTTCTTTCTGAATCCCTTTGTTCTTGTAGATGGTGCTCAACCTTTCTCCTCTTGCCGCTCATCTTCAAGAATCCATTACATCTTTACGTTTCGCGACGAAGGTATGGCACAAAAATTTTATTCTCCCGTCTCAGTTACTCATGTTGAACTTAGGT
Source organism: Agrocybe pediades (assembly GCA_013053245.1). NCBI lineage: Eukaryota > Fungi > Basidiomycota > Agaricomycetes > Agaricales > Agrocybaceae > Agrocybe > Agrocybe pediades. The sequence continues at coordinate 400,358 of JAACJL010000058.1, forward strand.
CAACAATACCACAATCGGAACTGCGAAGAAACAGTCGCGGATATCATGAACTAGCCGCCGCATTATTGAAAGCGTTCAAGTCCTATTCGGAGGTTATTTTTCCGGGAAGGACGTCTGGACTGTTTTTCCTTTGCTCTGTCTTGCTGCTGTTTTCTGTTTGCGCTCGATGCGAGACCCTGCCTCTTCCTCTTGCTCCCCCTCCTTTTTCTTTTTCTATGTGATTTTTCTTATTGTATCCATCTTCTTGTTTCAGTTGAAATACAACACGCCTTTTTTATTTATCCTCATCGATCTTGGACTTCGGGTGCTGGTGCATCGGAACATGGTCTCTAGAGTCGCGCTACTATCTCAGAGTGGAAACTTGAATAGTCCACTGGCTTCCGAATGGCACGCAAAGCGGTCACCGCCATTACTCCCTTGTCGATGATTGTCAAGGTTGGCCGTTCGATGGGAAAGAACACATCACCAACTCCATTGCGCTGTTTCCACTTGACTGGCCGTTGGCGTTACTGACCCACACAGGTCCGGTTTCATTGGTTATGTAGAAAGTCAACGTCATGCATTAATCCGCTGTTTAAAAATAGAGTATGTCACAGATCTCGGTATGTCCCCTCTTTTTCCTGCTATCCATGGGCGCTTTCCGATACCTAATTTTAGATATCCAGGAACGAGCAATTGGACGGAGAATCATCTTGACCTTTTACTCCTGTTCGATAGCTTCATCTCGTGTTGTTATTCTAGGCTTTTATACCCGTGCAAGGCACGTATCCGGGTCAGGTCAGCCGCAGCTTTGTGAAATTTGAATGTCGGTCAGCCACTGAGGGGATAGCCTCGAACGAGGTTATATTCTTGGACCGCGACGCGTTTCCGACTTTGGCGCGGGCTCAGGGATGACTGGAGGCTGAATGTTTATAAGGAGGAAGCTTTTGGACTGCCAGTCTAAGACAGTGTTTTCCTTGACTCGAACGTTTCGACTCCATAACCCTCTCACCTCTAAGTCATCCGCTATGAAGTTCTTCGTCGCCACCCTCGTCGCTTCTGTTGTCTTGATATCTCAAGTACTTGCATCTCCGACGCCGGGCAACACTCCAGACACGACTTTCCACTGTGAGTACCTTTCTGCAGTCATTGCGTTTTGGTATCGTGAAGTTGACGAGCCTTGCACGAAATAGGTGGTGGAGAAAATGTAAGATCCTTATGAGAATGATACGAAATGTGTTTCCTGATCGGAATGTCTCGACTTTTCGCCATCTAACGTCAATAGAACTTGAGCTGTAAGTTCTCGTTTTTCTTGTTGAACTTTAGACCTTGGTTGACGCCTTCATCCTCGTCTAGGCCCATCAGGCTACCGATGCTGTGGACCCATCTCCGTTGAGAATGGCGGAACGTATGTAACATTTGTTTTCTTTCCCTGGCGGAAAGGCGGTAGGATAATATAACTGACCGATGGTGCTAATTTTACAGGTGCTACCAAGGAACTAGGGGCATTTGCCCCCTTTAAACCTTTCGGATAGATATAAGAAGTCTGGGATAATAAAAATATTTCTTTATGAATCGCCACTTCATGATGCCGTACTCGGAGTGGACTACTTTCTTGAAAAGATATTTTGAGTGCAAAACGATGACAATGCAATCCAGGCGTTGCAGGTCCCCGGTCCCAAATGCCACTGTAGTACATAAATAATATGAGGTAGCAGTTATATACCAACCTTTAGTGCAGGTGAAACTTGTGTGTGTTCGGAAAAATGCGAAGCGCGGCTTGACTCGGGTACTCTCTCTCTCAACATTTTGCATTTTGTTCTGACGAACAGCTGCGTGTCCCGAACCTTCTTCGTGCGCACTTCGACTTATTTTTCTGACTCTGACAGCACATGCTACGTACAACGGCGACCAAGCTACGTATCTGGATGCCTTAAACCATCTTTGCGTATTTTGTCATCAACGCATCCGCGAAGAGATGTTCCGCAGCAGGGACCTCTACCGTGACCAGAATTACAACGTCTCCCGAGGGACCCTCCTGTAACATGCGAACATATCCAGGCGGGTAAATAACCCCGCCCGCCGTCGCATGGAAGGGCTTTCCCATACCAGGACCCATGTCGAGCTTTGGGCCGACCAGGTCAAACTTGCACCAGTTGGTCATGATCACATCCCCGAACCAAATGATGCGCCCACTAGGCTTTGCGTTTTCCGGTGCTTCGTAGAAGGCTATTTTGTGTGCGATCTCCTTGGGCTGCAGCTGCTTCCCGATAGCTTGCCGTATGCGAAGTGCCGCCCGAGAACCGGCTTCTGGTGTTGCGAGTAACAAGTCGGAACGTGGCACAGGGAGGATGATTAAGAGGTTGAAGTTTCCATAATACGAGCCTTTCATCGCGTCGTCTGGCGCACGTTGACGACCATCCGCTGCCATTGCTAGTTTTTCGTTGTCTGGGTCTGAAAGTGGGCTTCTGGCGATCCCGGCTGCATTACGAGCGCGTGTTATGGCACCCCAACATAGCGCAGCGAGTGCGTCTCCGGAAGAAATCCAGTTCGTGGGTGGCGAAAAATTGTTCTTGAGCCTTTTGATATCGTCTTGGGTAAATCTCCAATACGAAATTGCTGATTCTGCGAAAGTCGGTGACTCGGTCGGTGGCTTCGGGAGTACCATGTATCCAGGTGGAGGGTTAGGGACGCCCTGCTCTGTATATAGACCCTCGAAAAATCGTTTTGGAGTGCGCTGCCAATCTTTCGGTACCGATGAGAAGTCTACTGCCTCTCCCCGAGCAAGAGTCGCCCATAGGTGGACGAAATCAAGATATCCAGCTAGATCTGCTACTTGATGATTTAATGAACCTGTCAAGATCACAGTGCCGCAGGTGTACTGGACAGTTTTCATTCAGTCAAACAATTAACCATAGGAGTTCCAAGGACTCACCTGTGTTATTTTTGCGGCAAATATAGGAGATCCAGGTGGTAAGAAGGCACCGGAACGAGGCGATAATTCCTCAGTCTCCTTTACGAAAGATTCATCCTTGACGTCTAGTATGAAAGACGCTCCTATAATGCTCGTGGAATCTGTTGAATTATATATTTGGCCGTCTTCCTGGGTTAACACAGTTCCCGCGACTGGCAAATATATTTCGAGTGCCTCCGCCAATGCAACCTTTAGGTTATTGATCGTATCTGCGAAAACACTGGCGGGTCCACGAATCCGGAAGAAATGCCGAATTTCTATATGGATCGGAGGTACCAGGTCGAGACCATGCAAAGGGATAACTGTTGGAGGTTTTGGAAGGTTATGCTTGCTGCTAGGAAGTATGATGGTGGTCTCGTTGAGTAAGTCTTTCGACATCGTGATTTCTCTAAGAGTTAGGTGGGTGTAACTTGTTATCGAGGATGCCGATCCTCTAAGGAGAATTAAATACTCTTTGAAAAGAATATAGCACTTCGCGTACACGAGTCACTGACATCAACTTGGATATCTTCGGTGCCTTCCGTAGGTACCGATTCCACTTGAATTTGGCACCGAGCCGAAGCGGCACCAACTCGATCATCGCAACCGATGAGAATGAGATTGAACCCACGAATTCGTGGCTGGCAGTTCAGCTAAAGACAGGAAAACGGTTGCGTGAATCCGGATAATAGTAAAGATTCATTAATATATTATTGAGCATCTACGTTGAACTTGAGACACCCATGACACTACGACATCCATCCCAGGCTAGCGACGGGATAAAATGGCTTATCCGGGATCCCTACCCCTTCACAACAACGGGCAGTCGATTGGTCCCTTGATGCACCTATAATCAGCATTTAGCACTGCCGATATCTTGCTAAGTTACCGCTTGAAACTTCACTCACGTTCCACCGACTCCGACTATGATAGGTCCGCAACAGCCATATCCAGGGGGGCCTTCAAATTATAATGTTATGAGTCGCATGCACGACCACTCAAGCCTCTGATGACTTACAGACGAGATTCTGAGGAGGCAGGAGCAAATGAAATTATCCAAGGAGTACGGTTAGCGAGCTTCGCCTCATCAGAGAGAAATCAGTTATAAACATACGTCGGGCCCTCCGCCTGATATAAATTATTTAGTGCTCAGAAATCATAAGAAACGAGTAATAATTTACTCACAATGAAACTTGGTTGGGGTGGCTGCTGGTGCAGTGGCAGCCGGGTTCGCTAGGACCTGAGACACAAACGCCACAGATGTGATGAAGGTAATGGCAGCGAATTTCATTGTGGTAAAAAGGTAGTCAATGCATTCTTTGGGGTGCAAGACTCCTACTTATATACCTAGTAGTAGGAAAATATATTTCAAGTATGGCCTCATTCAGAGTATAGTGGGCCCGGTCGCCGCTGAGCATCCACGGGTGACCATTCCAAGGTTTCAGGTATCCCAATAGGTATAAAATAGCGATAAGTTAGCTGAAATGATATGTCCTTGAAGTTCGTAGGTTCTACCTTAAGGTTTACAGTCCGGGTATCTTCTCTAGATCCGCTCGACTATGGGAAAAAGGATCCATCATATGACGCTTAAGGCAGCTAGTAATGCTAAATGCGAGAGGTCAAGGGGCAACACGTTGCTACGGATGATTAGGGTGAAGATACTTACTCGTGTCCCCATAGAATTCCACGGTATGGATCGATATTCCGGGAAGATCGTTGTGACGGAACTTGTCCGCACCATTCTCTTGAGACACGGAGGGAAATTGCAAGCGCTTTGAGCCTTTTGGTACGCAAGGCTGGTATGAATAACAGTTCCGCCGCTCCATGCTTAATCTTTACAAGACTTGGACCAGTTTTCTCGCTTCGGCCTAGGGCTACTACTACCGGCGTATAGCTATAGGGGGTTGGTTGTTACTGATCTTCTGTAAAGAATGCCCGAGGTCATCATCAACGCAGTATAACGCATATTATTCGAGCAAGGCGGCGACTACAGGAAGGCACAATCTACAAGGCCGTGCAGGCATCTTTTAATGGAGATCTGAGTGCGATACTCTTCAAAAGAACCATGGAGAATCTACTCACATCCCACCAACACCGTCTTCAATCGGTCCGCAGCATGTGTACCCCACAGGGCCTAATGAACAGCCGTTTCGTTAAAATTAGCCAATTCAATCATGAAAGTTGGTCATGGCTCACATCTTAGGTTCTAAATGTTACAAATAGCAATGAGTTAGCAAGTGTAGTCAACACCGCCGAGTCGTTCAATTTAACGAGGATTAACACGTACTCCAGGACCACGGCCTAATCATCGACCTGGTCATGAGTCCTTTATTTTAATAATAAGATGACAACTCACAGTGAATGACGGTGGAATTGTCGGTCGGCGCAGTAGTGGGGACCGAATAGGCAACTGTGGCGTATGCGATGAACGCAGCGAAGAGTAAAAGCCTCATGGTCGTCCGAAAGTTCAAAGTTGGTTCGCAGTTAAAGGTTGCAGGTTTAATGAGGTTAAGGCTCCGGATTTGAGAAAGACGAGGACGAGAGTTGTTTTATACACAGACTAGATAGCGCAATAAAGTCCGGAACTGAAGTAACTTGAGGTACTCCTACTTTCAAATTTTCAATGACCCAGTGTCACCGACTCGGGCAAGATGTCTATTGGTGGTGGCAGTTTCATCTTTTCTCCTCCCATGTGTCAGGGAGTCACTCAAGCGGCCTATGAGCAGCGCTCAGACTGAGAATCATAAGAAGGAGCAAAGGATTGTGATCTGGAAGCCGAGTAATGAAGGTGAGTCTGGCTGCTGGCGCCAACTTGGAAGTTGGAACTTGCGGTGTCATCGGAGCTATTAATAGTGGCACTGCCGCTCAACGGCCGGACCTTTCCGAAATCCCAACACGGTGGCACACGGCAGGGTGGCGGAATAACTCTGACGAATGGTTAACGACTTAACTGCTAATTTACCTGCTACGGGTCCGATTTACCTACCTCTCCTTCTAGGTACCTTCCGCACTATGACTCTTTGTCATAATTAAGGTAAGTCATACGTCCACTCAAAACAAAAAGCTGGTGTTAATAATCATCGGAAAAAGAGTAAAAATCAATTGTTCTTGTGGTCGCCGCCCGTGGCTGCGGTGTTGTGGCATTTACGTGCGCGCAGATCTGTCCACCGCTGACCGGCCTGAGGGATCAGTCTGCGTTACATATCTAAGGAGGTATGAAAAGGTGTAAGATAATTGTATCAGAAGGTAACCATCAGGATTTACTCCTCACCATTGCTTGTAGCACATATCGAATCATGAAGATTACAATCTCCTTCCTCGTCGCTTCTTCCATTGCTTTCATTACTAGCGCCGTTCAGGCTACTCCTGCTCCAGCCCTGTCTCTGATTACGGGGCCAACCCCAGCCATCATTGAATGTGAATTACCTCACTCATTTGAGCAACTGCGCCATACTGCTACGTCTTACTGATTACAACACTTGTAGGTACAGGTCCGGATGTAAGTTCTGTTGATACAGACAGTCCTTGGTTTATTGAAAAACCTTCTCAGGCCCTACGGGATTCCGGTGCTGCACCGGTCCATTGAGTCCAACTCTCCACCCGTTCGGGCAGTAAGTCTAATTAACGACGTCTACTTCGCCTAATTTTAAGCTCATACGTGTGACCTAGCTGCGAAGAAGGCATCGTTGGGCCTTGCGCCTTGTAGACAGGCGGATAATGTGTACTCGAGTACATCCAACGAAGTAGTACTTATAGCACGGAATTAGAATCTTTCTCAGTGACCTCCATTGATTGGCAGCTTCTCGAGTCAGGGTTTTGAATTTTCGAGTTAATAATCTTTTGAATGCTCTGAATCGGCATCTACAATGCTGATGGGTATCCACATCATGGTGTTCATTTCTGGTTAGTGAAGGATACAGATCTTGACACTAGTACCCACTCCATACCCAGCATACGGTATTTGACGATTAATTCAATCTCACAGCTATAAAGCAGGGAACTATTACAATTTACTGGCCTCAACTCTTCGACACACACTACACTGGTTTTATAGAACTAAATCCCCCATACAACTGAGCAGTATGAAGTACTTTGCTTTCGCCGCCATGCTCGTTCTCGTGAGCGGCGTTGTCGCGAATCCCGTGCCTCAAGGATCGCCTGCGGAGTTCATCTGTACGTCCTTTCTTTGCAACCTCGTTTCTTGGTATTCGAGTTCTCAACTTCAATTCATCCAGGTGCTGGTCCCTACGTGAGTAACTGGCCATATTTTAGACTGTGCACTATACCTGACGTAAACGTTGTCTAATGATGCCCAAAGAACATCCAATGCACGTGTCTCTCCCCTACTAGTAATTGATAGAAGATCGGCTCACTCAACCTATCCATACTTTAGGTCCAAGCTCTGTCCCAATCTGTTGCATCGGCCCACTTCAAGGAGACAATCAATTTGGACAGTAAGTCGCGACTCGCTTATGGACTGTGGGTCGCGATTCTCAATTCCTTTTCGTAGTTGCCAAGCCCGAGGAACTTTGTGCCCTCTCTGATTCTGGCGGTTATTATTCTTGCGACGAGGTTGCAGTAGTGCCGTACATTTGTCGGTCAATAGTTAAATCTACTGTAATAAATGTCTATCGTCGGCGCTTATTCCGTTTGATCGAAATTGCTAAAAACGGACTGATTTTGGATCCCCGCCTCGCTTATCAGAACGCTGCAGGTGCCGATAGAGCCGTTTCAATAGATTTTTGCTCATGGACATGCTATTTGACCGGGGAGTGGTTAACGCCGCCTTTGTCTTAGTAAAATCAAGTTCAAATCGTTCTTTAACGCTGACCCTGCACTCATACAATCCGCAAACACCACGCTGAATAGTATTTCTCCGTCTCGCCCAACTAACGAAAATTCCGAGTTTTTAGTAGTGCTCGCAAATAAATAGAGTTGATATTAATCCACTCTGTGAGAGGTGTCCTTTCGTGCCTAAGTGCTGATCATCTTTTCTTCATTGTCCATGATACCTATCATTGTATTTAACCTTTAAGGGCGCTGCATGAGACTTTACTTTAAAAATAAACATCGGAGTATCAGTGGCAATAGCTGGTACAGACTGCCCTGGTTACATGTTGACATTGCACGACATATCTCGTACTCTGACAAACTGCAATGAATTCCGGAAATTATGTGCTGCAAATCTGGCGAATTGAGTACCACATATCAAGCCCTGGCATTGATCTAACATGAGCGGCCCTGGGCAACGAAAAGGTGATATAAACTGTGGCTTCGCTGATCAGTCTCCGCAAGGTCCAGCTCTTACTATCCTCTACAGTGTGAATACTACATTGTACAAGTTAATCATGAAGGCTTTCTTTATCGCAACCTCGCTCGCCGTTCTTCTTTCCAGCGTGATGGCGTCTCCTCAGGGAACGACTGCCAAATTTATTTGTAAGTCTCTTAAGTCCGCCTCGAGTTCTAGTCCACCTTGCTAATACGTCAAAAAACAGGCGGAGGACCCGCTGTAAGTGCAGCGATCTTTAGACCTTGAAGGTTGCATTGCTCGTTCCTAATCGTTTGTTTTGTCCATTTTATTTGAATACACTGTGCAGAACCTGAAATGTACGCCATATGATTATTGATCCCATCTTCGAGTCAGTTCAGAGTGTTAATATTTTTTGCAGGTCCCCCTTCGGTTCCCATCTGTTGCCTGGGCCCTCTCATCGCGGGCGATACTTACCAATTTGGAAGGTGGGTAGCTATACTTCCATTTATTACTCCTGGAGATTGTGGCTGATATCCCACAACAACTTAGCTGCTTCCATGTAGGAACCTTCTGCGCACTATAGGCAAGAGATGATCCAACGACCAGTAGCATATAGTGCATATTTTTGGTTGTAGCCGCTTCTGTTTGGCTGCTGTCTCCTATTATTAATTATCAAAAGAAAAACAAAGCTATTTCACATCTTATGTCAATTACTCTTGCACTTGAGACTGAGCTTTTATTCAATTACGTGCCCACCTTGAACGTGGATCTTTAAATTAGAGAAGAGCAATGGGCCGCGAATGTGGTAGCGACTCGCCGGCGCTTATTCGGTTTGATCGAAACTGCCATAGATGGATTTATTTTGAATCTCCGCCTCGTTTATCAGCCCGTGCCGACCCATCCGCTTTTACGGATTTCTGGTTGTGGGCGTGTTGTTCGAGTACGCCAATGAATAATAGTTTCTCATTCACGTTAAATAGTAGGAGGCTACCTAGCGCATTTGGTTTGGACGTTCCAAAAAGTGGGGAATGAAGACCCTTACTCTGAGCCTATACAGTCCCAAAATATCTCGATTCTCTTGGAGATATCTTAAAGAGCGCAATGTAGTAATATTTGCTCCGGCTCGCCCAGTTAACAAGGTTCCGTACTTCTCATAATGCTCGCAGTCTCGCCCAAGTTGGAGCTAATATGAATCTACTCTGAATGAGGCATCGTTCTGCGGCTTAAGTGCTGATCACCCTTTGAGTTTCCTTCGGCCGCGATGGCTACCATTGAGTCGATATATTTACTTTTGAATAGCGCTCAGACCACAGGGTGACAAATTCTGGCAGATAAAATTCTGGTTACATGTTGACATTGCTTGATAGATTTTGTAAGCTGGCGATGATTTTCGGAAAAATGGTTGTCAGTTCGGCGAAGCGAGTCATCCTTCTCTAGCACCCCAATTATACCAGATGCTATTATTATAGACTTCACCCTCAAAAACACATAAAAATCGCCAGGCTCTGAAGCAAGTCCTTACAGAATTTAATCCCCTCCTCTCAAGCACAACTTAGTCAAACGCTATCTTCGAACCATGAAAGCCTTCTTCATCGCAGCCTCCCTTACTATTTTCTCTAGCGTACTGGCGTCACCCCAGGGTTCGCCCGCCCAGTTCATTTGTATGTCTCACATGTCCCTTTGTTCTGGTACTAGACGTATCTTACTAACTCTTAATTTCGCAAATAGGTGCAGGACCCGATGTAAGTGATTCTAAAGGCTGACAGACTCGTTGCTCATCACTAACATTGACAATCTTCTCTTAGAATATAAAATGTAAGTGATACCAAGTAACTAAACCAGTTCAGCGAGATTAACCTCTTTATGCAGGTCCCCTTTCTGTTCCTAACTGTTGCATTGGACCTCTCATCTCTGGCGAAGACCAATTTGGACAGTGAGTAGTTAGACGTGTCCTTGCATACCAGCATGACTGATATTTGCGAACGGCTTAGCTGCCAGCCACGAGGGACCGCCTGCCCACTGTGAGCCAGAGTTAATCATGGCAGGCAGTGATACTGTACATAACGTCGGTATTTCGTAAAACCACTGCTGCTGCCACTCAGCGATTATAAAAAAATATATTGAAATAACCCCTCGTCTTTATTCCTGCTCAGGCGGTTTGAATCTATTTCTATCAACTTGTGCTTCCATATTTTTCGGACTTGCGTCTGGATCCTTCCGCGCTATATTTCGTCGAGTCTGGTACCTGAGTGTTATGGTTACTCGGACCTCAGAAAACTCACGTACACTTTATACCCTTCCACTAGCTTTCTGGTATCTCGGTCAATGGGTTTCATTATTTTTAGATAGAACGAGGAAGATATAAACCGGATAAGTTCGACATGGGGTCTGGTCTCCAGCCGTACCTCAGTACCAGTTCTTTTCCAATCATGAAGTTGCTTACCGTATCTGCGACCCTCGCTTTCGTTTGTGCGGCTCTAGCGAACCCTACTCCCCGAAGTCCTGGAGATAACATTGCCTGTGAGTCCTGCACATAGTACTGCAACGGTGTCGCTGTGGGTTACTGACCCTTTTTCGATTAGGTGGTCGTACCACTGTAAGACTTGACTGAGCCAATTTTACTTGTACTTGGGCTGATTCTATGTGCTTGTGCATTTGCTTCATGAAGGACCCTCCTTGTAAGTACTCGTCAGCCCGAGCCCTAAAAGTGTTCTTGCTCACTCCAGAGTCCACAACATTCGTATTTGCAGGCCCATCTACGCTTCCTCTCTGCTGTTTCAGCGGTCCTTTTATACTCGGAGCGCCGCCTAGCGTGGGGCAGTGAGTACTCCATAAGAAATTGTTTTAAAGAGAAAGCTTACACTGGCTTCCTTGATGAAGTTGCATCGCGACTACTACTGCGTGCGCATTCTGAAGGGTGGACGGATAGGGAAGTTAAATAGTTCCGCAGCTTGGGGTTAGGACATATTTCTTGCAAGAGGGATATGTAAACTCGTCAAAGAATGGCAGTAGTAGCTTGGTCGCCTACCATGCAATGACAAGGTTAAACTGTCAGTCACCCAGTGTATTAGGCGTTGGACTAGTGCAAGTAGGAGTAAAAACGTTATAAGCCTTTGCACCGATTCAACGAGCATTCGGACGAGCCTCCGATGAATCATCTTCGGAAGTCTACCGCCCATGGTTCGTGTGCACACACTGAAGTTTTCTAGAAGGTCTACGATAGCTCAGGCATGCGAATCGCTGCTGGAAGTCTAGTACGAGTAGACGCCTGATTCTGCAAATAGGTATACAGAGGAAGTTCACGCTCTGTCTTGAACTATTTGCCAGGAAAATCTAGTGGGCGAATGTGCAAGAGAGAATAGGAAGAGCTATATGGTGTTGAATCTCTGAAGCCTAGTATCAAACGCGCCCGAAACACAGCAAAGTAATGTTGTTAGCTATTGGAAGCAACTTGAAGGTTGAAATTTGAAAGGGTGCCTTGATTTGCCGAGCTTAGCCGAGCTTTCTTTGGTCGCGGACCTGGGAACCAAACAAACGTCATGCGTTAGACGGTGCGATGATGCAAATGTTCTGGGCGACTCCTCCAACCGGCCGCAACCTTGAACACGACCACGACCTCGACGACGCCGGCAGCGACGACGAACGCCCGAACAATGACGGGCATTAACCCCGATGTTGACCTTGTCATTACATTCAGAGCTACGAAAAACGGCGCCTCGTCCAAGCAGCAGCTACGCGAAGATGCAAGAAAAGCCGAACAACAATATAAAAGACTCATCGAGACGTTGACTTATGCAGGCTTGAAGGCTGTTGGGAGACGCGGAGAGTCTTTAGGACATTTGCTTGTCTTCGTTGTGTGTCCGGAGAAGCATGTCAAAGAGCTTGTAAAGCGCGAGAGGTTTGTGCATGCTGCTTATATTAGAATGATATTTACTAAAAGTCTAAAATCAACCAGGAATTCTGATTTTCTATCTGGTCTTCCAGTTTCAACGTCGGCTGGCAACATAACATTATCTCCAGCTGACAGGATACGCCTTGTGCATGCCTACATTTCCTCCACCCCTGCGGACGGCGGGCTGGGCATCTCACCAGAAGCCCCTGAATGGGACCTCGTGGAGTCTATATTCCCATTACATGACCGGGAGTTTAATGAACTCTGGGTACGAGCATGGACACCACGCAATATTGCATCTGTGCAGCTCGAACGCATTCGCGATCAATTTGGAGATGCTCTCGCGTTCTACTTCGCATTCCTTGCCTCATACACCAAATTTCTTATTGCACCTGCTGTTTTGGGTCTCATAGCCCATTTCGCTTTCCCTCCATACGCCCCTCTTTACTCCATCTTACTCTCAATCTGGTCAATTGTATTTGTGGAATGGTGGCGCGTTCATGAACGCATTCTATCGCTTCGCTTTGGTACGCGAGGATCCTTCAAAGTCGAGAAACGACGTGCGCAATACAAAGCAGGCTTAACGTGGTGGGCCAGGGAACTTAGGGTTCTCGCAAGCGTTCCCGTCATCCTTCTTTTCGCCGGGATTCTTTGTGCTATCTTGACTGGCAATTTCATCTTCGAAGCATTTGTCACCCACCTTTATCAAGGTCCTGGACAACACTTTATAGTAAGCATGCGCTTACATCCTCTCAATTTTCATGCTAATGTCGCTTTAGGGATTCTCTCCGACTATCCTCTTCGTCATCCTGGTCCCCAGGGTGCTCGCTGTGTATCAAGCAATAGCTGTCAGGCTAACAAATTGGGAAAACCACGCACACAAATCAACACATACCGCGTCGCTGACACTCAAGACTTTTGCTTTGAGCTCTATCGTGGCATATCTTGGTTTGGGCCTGTCCGCCTTCGTGTACGTGCCTTTCGGAGAAGGTGTCATGCGATGGGTGCAGGCCTGGCTTTTCGGTAGTGCGCAAACCACTCATGGATTTGTGGCCAACATCCGCAACATGCTGAATGGTACTGTCGTCACTGGGCAGACCATGGAGCCTGTCTCAAAGGCGACGGGAACAGCAGCAATGTGGGATGCCAATCCCAGCAATGTCAGGTTGAAACTCAATTCAGGAAGACTTCGCGACCAGATGTTCGCGTATACTGTAACGAACCAGGCCGTGAACACCTTCATGGAAGTCGGACTGCCGTTTATCCTGCGTAGGGTGGATGCATACAAGAAGAACAAGGCTGCGGCGAAGAACAAGACTAAGAACGGCACAAACAACTCAACGTCCTATGCTAGCAGCGCCGGAAGCGTTGTTGGTTCCGACAATGGAACTTCAGTCAAGAAACGCGTCATCTTCGAGGACGAGAAGGAGCGAGGAGGGCTCGTGGAACGCGCATTCTTGGATAGCGTCCGAGCGGAAGCTGCTCTGCCTGAATATGACCTATTCGTGGATTACAGTGAAATGGTCATTCAGTTCGGTTACGTGGCTCTCTGGTCGACTATATGGCCTTTAGCTGGAGGTATGTCGACCCTTATACTATACTTGTCCCACCTTGTTTAACCAAATTCTATCTTTAGTTATGGCATTCTTGAACAACTTGTTGGAAATACGATCCGACGCTTTCAAGATGACGGTGCATAATAGACGACCCATCCCATCTCGAACAGACACAATTGGACCTTGGTTGGACGCACTCACCTTCCTCACATGGCTGGGCGCGTTAACCAACTCGGCTTTGGTGTACCTTTTCTCTCCTCAGCTACTCTCGACTTCTTTCGCTAAATCTATCCCCACATTATTTGCTGCTGTGAACGAGAGCATCACTATCGCCGCTGAGAACGCCTCGAGCGTTATCCAAGAAAACGTCTCTACAGTCGTCGAAGAACATCTGGTTTCCGCTGCTGGTGGATTTGTCGGTACCGAAGCTGAGAAACCATCGCCTTCGGGATGGGGCGTGGATGGAAGCAGCTCACCTGCGACAATGTCTGCGACGAAAGAACTCCTACTGAAAGCTGTCCTCGTAGCTCTGATCGCTTCGCACGGGTTCATCCTCGTTCGGCTGTTCATTCGACATATTGTGCAAAAGATATTCTGGAATGGGAGTGGCGAGGTTGAGGAGAGGGAGAGAGAGGATAGGGAGGTGAAGATGAGGTTTTTGAAGGGGAATATTGGAGGTGGAGGGAGGGGGGTTAGTTTGGTGGGTGAGGTGAAGATTGAGCGGGATGTTGATGTTGATGAGGGGGTTGATGGTGATGGTGAGGTGGCTCTGGAGAGGGCGGAGCCGGTGGTGAAAGATAGTATGGAGTTTTGGGACCATGATGAAGGGATTGAGGAGATCCAGAGGGTGTCGAAGGAGGCATGAAAGATGTGGCATCCGACTTCGCCGCTTCGGGTTGTGCACTTTGTTGATCCTGGTTTCCTTTCTTTCTTATCTCTTCCGTTTTCTTGTTTCTTCTCTTGTGATGAATCACGGTGACACGTTACTGCTGTTAACATTTTTGACGTACGATATATGGACGTTCTGTTTATGCTATGTTTCTCCATTCACGAATTTCATTTCTAGACTTCATAATACGCATCTAGTTCTTGATATAATGTTACAACTTACATTCCTCGTCTTCCTCTTCCTCTTCAAATTTGCTCTCCGGCCCGCTGTGTTGTATTACCCGCCTTGTGATGAATGTCATGGCTTTTTGATGTAATTTTGGTCTGTTATTTCGGGCTTCACTGACACTTCTCTGTTTCCGTTGGACTGTAATATTTATATAGAAGCTTGATCCGCTTGTAGAGTTCTGTGAATAGCTAGAGCGTACCAGCCACGTCAGAGCTCAACCTATTTAGCTACTACTAGTGAATGATTTCCAAGTGACTCCCAGTGGAGAAAGACTTTCGCTTGTGATTTTGAACACGGCTTTGAGAGCCCCTCAGACTTGGTAGAAATCTGGGGCTGGTACTCGACCATGCTGCACTCTTGAAAGAAGTCCTCTTTTTGCCGGCTTTTTTTCACGGTTGTTTGCAGTTTCTCCGGATGAACGATTTTTCCGGTCGCAGAACTGGAAATTAAGTAGAGCTTCTGATGAACTACACGTGGTGCCAATTATGCTAGGTGATCTTGTAGGTGCGAGGGGACTCGATGCCAATTTCAGTCTTTTTCAACTTGAACGCGTATCGTTGCTAGTTAAGCCTGGCTTCTTTAGAATTATACAGCGTCTGAGTACCAGAGCACAAGAGGCGGGTCTTTGTCGATCCAACATTGGCCACGTGGGTCATACGTTAAACGGGAGCAACGAGGATGCTTAAAGACGATCTACGTCTGTTTTAGCATACTGCTTCCGATGACTCGCAGGCGTGACGCAAGCAGCGTAAGACCACAAACGGTTCCAGAGAGAGGGTTCCAGAGTCGGATAAATGGCTGCATGTAGAGCACTAAGCTCATGATTCGCAATGATTCTGGAGTGCACGTGAATGTGACAAGAGCGAAACACTGTACATACAATCATGGGCTAAGTGCTGGTAGCAAGTAGGCTCCGGTATAGAGAACTGCGAAGGCGGGGTCGCGGGCCGCCGTTTGTTGGTTCACAACGCGCGTCTATAAATAGTTTTCCATAATCCTCTCTACTACTTACATGCGAGAAATACCCGACACTTTCGCGGTATGTTTGTCCTCAAACGTATATAAGGACATTAGAGTGGGGGCAAACTACGAGTAAAAACCTCAAATACAGCACCTGTGTGGATATGGCGAGAAAACTTGCTTACGGCCTCATCTCTTTGGCTTTGTCTTTGACCTCTGTTAAAGCGGCAGTCCCGCTATACGGACAGTGCGGCGGTATCAACTACTCTGGCGATACATGTGAGTATCTTTCAGTATTATTCTGCGAGATGATTAGACACTTGACTCAATGTATTCGTGATTTCAGCTTGCGCCTCTGGCTCATACTGCAGCTACCAAAATGATTGGTACTCCCAGTGCATTCCTGGAGTAGCGTCTACTACGTCATCCAGTCCCACTACAACCTCAAAGCCCGCATCTTCTACGTCTAAAACGACCACTTCCACCGGACCGACTAGCACGGCACCCGCTCCTGCGTCGACTGGTTTCGTCAAAGTATCCGGCCAGAAGTTCGTATTGAACGGAGCGACATACACTGTCGTTGGGTATGTAGAATGATGTTCTTCGTTTATATTTATTTGTTTTAATCACGACTCGTTTTGTGCTGCACAGTGCGAACTCATACTGGGTCGGATTGATGGGCCTCAGCACCGCCAGCATGAATCAAGCATTTTCAGACATCGCCAAAACTGGAGCAACCACCGTGCGCACATGGTATGTCGTTGCATTCTTCACTTTTACCAAGTCCACCGGGAGCACTGAGCTCGGTCGTTTTAATAAAGGGGCTTCAATGAAGTCACAAGTGCAAATGGGGACTACTACCAAATTTGGAACGGAAAGACGCCGTCGATCAATACGGGCGCTACTGGCTTAGCGAACTTTGGTGAGGACATACATGCGTTTTCGGTGTGTGTGCCATGTCAGCTGATGACCTTGCAACATCTTTGCAGATAATGTTGTTGCTGCGGCCAAGGCAAACGGCATCCGACTTATCGTCGCCTTGACGAACAACTGGTCTGACTATGGCGGTATGGACGTGTACGTGAAGCAGCTCTTGGGCTCATCAAACCACGACTTGTTCTACACCGACTCCACCGTGAAAGTGAGTATATAGACTCTCTGAATTTTCTGGCCATTAATTAATGAGCTCTCAAGGCCGCGTACAAAAACTACGTCAAAGCTTTCGTCAGCCGATACGCGAATGAGCCGACCATCATGGCCTGGGAGCTGGCCAATGAGCCAAGGTGCAAAGGAAGCACTGGGTGAGTCTTTAGCTACTACTATCCAAGAGATGTTTAGCTTATGCGGAGTAGCACCTGGACTGGAACATGCACGACGACTACGATCACCAACTGGGCGACTGAGATGTCTGCTTACATCAAGTCGATCGACAGCAACCATCTCGTCGCTATCGGCGACGAAGGATTCTACAACCAGCCAAGCGCGCCTACTTACCCTTACCAGTATGCTACCTGCCGTTACTTGTGTTCCTTTCCTCTACTAAGACTCGCGCATTTTCCAGAGGTAGCGAGGGTGTTGACTTCGACGCCAACCTCGCAATTAGCAGCATCGACTTCGGAACATTCCATGTATGCCTTTCATTAGGAGCTTATGTCATGAGTCTAGAGTGCTAACACACTGCCTCGACAGTCTTACCCCACCAGCTGGGGACAAAGCGGCAACGAACAAGCATGGGGTACACAATGGATCGCCGACCACCACACCTCCGGAGTGAAGGCTGGAAAGCCCGTAATCCTTGAGGAATTTGGCGTTACAACTAACCAGGCGACTATCTACGCTGCTTGGTACAACGAAATCATTTCTTCCGGTTTAACTGGGGACCTCATCTGGCGAGTCGTCTTCCTATATTCTATGTGTCTCTGACAAAGGCTAACTTATTGTTCCCTCTATTAGGCAAGCCGGTTCGCACCTTTCTACGTGAGTAAATTGATATTCTCAGGTGGCGAGTGTTATCTGATGGGCTATCTTTTTAATCATAGCGGCGATACACCTAATGATGGCTATGCGGTGTACCCTGGCACTGATCTTTACACGCTCATGACCTCCCATGCTGCCGCAATCAAGGCTCGTGGATAGACCGCGTAAAGGATACGTAGGATACTCTCAAAATTGCGAATCTTATGGGACCTTTTGTCGTACCGTACACAATATCCAATGGTTTGATTCTTGCCTGTGAAGGTCCCGTTAGCTATATGCCAGTAGCAAGTGCGCCCGAACTAGTAGGGAACATAGTCCAAAGGCTAACCTAGCTTCTATTTCCTGTTATTTTGGGACGACATAGTACCGAAGCCACACTATCAATATCTTGCTTCTTCTGACAGAGAAGGCTGACGCCCCAGGGCTCTTGCCGTTTGTCACGCTCGGCATACCTGGATGCATACCTAGGTATTAGGCCGGCATGTATATCTGTTAACTGGTGGTATGTATATTAGATAATACCATTTCCTCCTATGTGCTGTACCAAACAGCTGGGGTGTCGAAGTCAATGTGGCGTGTAAGGTCATCTGCTCTTCAGCCAGCCTCATGCAGCCCTCGTGCTTGACTTCTAGTGTGAGTTTTGGGGTGCGGCGGTCATGCTCTTGGACAGATGTGAGAGAAATAGATAAGAATACCTAGGGCAATGGGCATGCGACCCCTTATCTATACAGCTTCATACGACGCTTTAGGTTTAGGTCCGCAGTCAAGAAGTTGTGATTTTTGAAGCAGTGTCACGCAGTACCCAGATCTCTTTGTTCTGCCATTGTTCGGGTATTCTTTCTGTGACGTAGAACAATAGCATACTGGATAAGGTACAATGCGCCCAATGACAGGCGAAAGTGCTTTGTGGACGGGCAATGACTCGAATATAAATATAGCAAACCCTAAATTATGTGCTCAAGAAATAGTAGATTGCAGAAAGTTTTGAAGCGGAGAATGAACCTCTAGGATTATTTCGACAACTGTGACTCGGTTCAAGCTGTTCGTCGGAAATGATGCGTGTGCTTCGAAATAAATATAACTACAGACAAGGACATAGTGCACCCTATTCTTGTAATATCATCGTGGCACTGTGAGCTCACTCTGCTTCGATTTGGGCCAACCGTAGCCTGCTATTGTACACAAAAACCCCACTCCGAGATCAGGGTAGCAGGAACATAGTGTTTCCGAACATGGCTGGCTTGTATTAAAGTAGACTCCTTTGTCTTTACTGATTCTCCTTTTCCCAGATTACCGTTCCTTCTTCGCCCTTTCACAGTCCTTTCGTTATAATATGCCCTTCCCATCCCTTGCACTCGTACCTCAATCACAATACCCACCGAAGTGCAGCAGCGTGTACGCCGTTTGTTGAAACGTCGTGGTTGGAGGTTTTCAGATTTGGTTGTCGAGCAGAGTTCATTGTGAGTGGGCCCAAATGCTTTACATTGAGCCAAATAGTAACGAAGGCTCAACACCACGCCTCTTACAGGAAGAGAAAACTGTCGATTAGAGGGACGGAATTTGGTCAATTTGCTTGATTTATGGTGTCGATGCTCCTAGTCTGCGGATGAATCGGCTTGAACATAGAGAGGTAAGTGTCGTGTTGTTAGGCTTGTGTACAGCGAGTCCCATATTCATCCCCTTCAAAGGCTCTAGGGTATGAGGGACTATGTGCCTGCGCGACTTAGGAGTCGGACCTGGGCCTTCCCCTCTTTGGGGGTGTTTTCCTAAACCAGTAATTCTACTTTTATGGATTATTCGTTCACGGGTAAGCAACTTTTGTCACGCTCAAGCCCCGTGCTTGTGCATTTTCACAATTTCTAAAAATAGAAAGTGTTTTTCTCAAACTTATTTATTCTTCTTTCTAGATAGCTAACTACGTATCCGTCCAGGATAAGGTACGAGAGTAAATCTCCTTGGCCTCACCGCCGTCCTTACCCGTTTTTCCTCCACTTAGCGAGTGAACACTCTTCGTTTGATGATGTTGCTGGACAGTTGGACCCACTGAGCACTGGGCGTCGGCCACCGACAGTCGAAGGGATTGGGAAGGACTTGAGATCGCGATTGTTGCACCGATGCAGATGTTATGAGATGTGGATATTTATGGCGTAGAGTGGCCTCTGCATCTATATTCAGCCACATTCTTTTGCCGACTGTGGACGCCTAGAGCTCTTAAATTGACTGAGTCTATTTGTACTCTAGTCATCCATCTCGCCGCTGTATAGCACTCTCAGTCAAGGCTCCGCCACGATTTTACTGTGAGTTTTACACTTCCTGCTGGTCTGGCCATTATTTTGCAGAAGTACTCAGTCAGTATCAAATTCCTACAGATAAAGACATAATGGCAAACCCAACTACGACGACGATCGAGCTATCGGCTACCTCCGCGCCTGGTCCCAGTATGTCGTCCGCCATCTACTACTTTCCCTGCCTGATTTTATTCTGCGTATGATCTCAGGCGGGAGGCGAGCGTTAGGAATGAGAATCCGCACGCCTATTGAAAGGTGCCGATTGCTCGAGAACCTTCTTTCGGACGCTGCGATGAACGGTAGCGAAGTGACAGCCTTGACTGGCACACTACAACCCCGGCAGCCTCCCTTTGGAGACTTCAGCCTAATATGCCGATTTGTCGGATGGCTACGGTCTCTAGTATCCCAGTTTCCGTCTGCACAGTGAGGAGCGGCTCCGATATCGTTTCTCACTGCTCGCCTCCACGAGAATCACGTCGTCATCCAAGCGCCTCAGAAGGGAATAATTGCGCTACGCCACACTCTACATTGGATCCATACCTACCTCGCAAATACTTCGTCATGGACCACTTTATTATGTTGGGTCAGGACTCTTTCTATCAATACCCAATTCCCCAATTCCCATTCTTCACTTCTCGTATCAGTCGCCACCAAATCGCATTCCCAAATACAGTATTCACACACTGTCGCGCGGTATCACATTTGTATAGTTACACTCTGGATCCTTTCAAGTTTCAACAACACAGTTTATTTACATCATGTTTGGTCGTCGCCTCATTTGCCTCCTGCTTGACCTCCGCATTTGCCAGTACTGATTTGAATGTGGCAGGGCATGGCTTACGGCAATGTATATGGGTGTTTGCCAATTGACAGGACTCTTCGACGACGACAAATCGCCGAAGGCCATTCAAAACAGGGGAGTATGGGACATATTGTACAGGTATGGGTACACATCAGTTATGCGACGGACTAGAAGCTAAAGAACCACTGCACAAAGACATCAAAACGAAGAACAAACAGCTGTTTTCAGTAAATTTTATTTCCACAGGCACGCCTTTATGGACCTGGAATAGGGCTCGAGTCCCACGCCGTTAACCAGGTTTCTGGCTTCGCTTCCTGAACGACGGGACCACCTGTGAATGTCAGAACCTTCTCACATGTAGCACGCATTGGGTCCCATTCAATTTACGACATAAGACCTTTTTCAGAAGCCGGCACGACTGATTGCATGGCCTCCGCTTGATGCTTTTGTTCAGTAAACAGATTTGATTGGTTACCGACTAGTATGTAGGCCCAACATCTCAGGAATAGAGAGCATAAAATTAGTGCGCTGCACTTCTAGAAATTGTCGTGTCGTGAATAACAGTGCTTTTTCGAAATATACTGCATGTACCTACCTACATCTTTGAGATAACCGTGTTTGAAACAAGTCTCTGAAGTGGATGATTGAATTTTAGCAGCAAGGATACTGTAGAAGGGCCTCTATTTATACCTTTGGGGCTGAGGGTAGGAACAAAGGAAGCTTCCATTTAGGCAAGGGATACAAATAACTCAATTTCAAATGTATAAAGCCAGCCAGTACATAAGTAGACGAACCAGAGACCAAAAAGTAAACGCATCGCAAATCCGCTGCATCAATCGGCTCAGAGGGTGGGTATCCCAACATGAGGCATTTTTCTTCGGGGACGACCCGTTTCGTACCATTACCTTTGTTGGACTACTCGATGGCCTCTATAATAAGCCGACAAAAATGCAGGAGTCCCCCCAGTTCGCAACGACGAGCACAACCACTAATCCACAGTAGCCACTCCTCTCGATTATCTGCCCTCTCATGGCGTCTGCCTCTGCACCGCAAATACCCTCCGCCGACTCTATCGAGCGGGGTATGATGGTCGCTCCTTTCACCGTCTCTCGATCAGTCACGCCACTGGGACTGGTCATACGCGGCGCGCGCGTCGTAGTGAACGTCCTAATTGCGTGCTGGACGATCCTGTTTTACGACACACTTGCCAGGTCCATGGAAGATAATCATGGATCTTTGGTCCGGACATTCTTAGCCATGTTTCTTTATATAGGCCTTCCCAATAGGGCGTATGAAGAATTCGACCAAGTCTTCCGAAAGATGCGACTCTCCGACGTACAGCTGAAGACGTTGGCCCGGACTGAAGGTCCACTGACTAGTCCAGCATTTGCTCGTGCGGAGCATATCTGGAAGGATTTTACTACGAGAGACGAGAGAGTGGCGTATGGCACGACGGGTGGCTGCTGTATTGGGTAAGTAGTATTTTTGCCCTGGACCCGGGTAACCTTCTCACCTGTATCATTTACTAGGGTGTCGGAAGCATGCATTCAGTATCTCAGTGACACATCCCTGAGGCACCACCACATCTTATCCCGACTTCATATTTTGTCTATGTTTATAGTATTAGAGGCTCTAGTACTCAAACTCGTACTCTACAAATGCGTTCAAGGCGCGATGCAGGAGAGAAGGCATATGTGGATGTGGAGAACGGTATGCGCTACTGTCTAACGTGGTCCATAAGTTACTAATGGTACCTTCCTTGAACAGGCTATGCATCCACTGGTACGCCCCGGCGCCCTATGGAATGAGTGGATAGCCTTGACAATGCCGCTCGTTCTGGCATACTGGTGAGACGCCATGCTATGCTCTAAGGGAGGGCTGTAGAAGCTGAACTTCTGCAAGGGGCGGTGTTCTTTTTCTCATCGTCTTCTTCGGCACCCTTATAGCTGTTCCCTCATCCAAACCCACCCCAGACGATGTGGACCCTATTGTACCTTACTGGATGATAGTGACAGCGTGCACTGTCACCGTCATTGTCGGCGCCGTTGGTTATTTTGCCGCTATCAGAACCATGCACAGCTACAACGACGACGAAGGCTTCGAGGCGCTGTTCGAAGACGCCACTCGCCCTCAATCGTCGTTATCAGAGAGCGATACCGCGATACACAGCCCATCGCCATCTTCCCAATGTTAATGGAATTGTTATTTCAAAGCTTGGTCTTCTGGATTTTAAAACATTAAGTAGATCATATGATACAGTAGTCACTTGTAGAGTATATTAATCAAGAGACAGCCGGTACTCGTAGGCGGCGCAGTTCGAAAACCTGGTCCGAGCCGCTTTCAACATTTTCGGGGACGTGTCCTGACGTCCCTGGGTTCAATGGGTTGTTAAACACAAGTGACATCATTTTGCTGGGCGAATCAACTTCCTCAACATATGCCTGCTCCCGCATATGAAGGAGAGCACGACTGGCTAACATCGTGCGCAGGTACCTTACAAGCCTGTATATATAGCGTCCGTAATGAATGAAGTTCGCGTCGGAAGATATCTTTAGATTACTCACGAAGTAATAATAGCCCTGGTGGCGTCCTATTTTTATCTCAGAGTCAGTGATCGGTTTTTGGCTGGGCATCAATTCGTACTGAGTCGAAGCTCGGCACTGACCTGAATCGTGGAATAGATGATAATGTTCATAAGTGACATTGCTATTGGGTTAAAGGTGAGTAATATAAAAGGTGAAGCTACTCCGTGACGCACCGAAAAAGATGATGTAGTAGAACGATCCTATGCCAGTTGGTCATTGAGAACCATGTGTGCGTGCAGAATCATGGAACAAGCCATACCTTCGCGGTACACTACGTGGCTTAGTCCGGAGAGGGTACCAGCTCGGGCTACGTATTGAAATTAGCAGGCTTAGAATCTGGTGCACTTGATTTATATTTCCACTCACAAGCTTGTATTCCTGGTATCATAACCAGCACTAAAGAAACTGATTATGAAAATCAGATACAAATTCAAAACGTACCCGATCGACATAACTTCGTTGACTCACAAGTGTCCCAAGCCATGTATGACACCCAGCTAGGAATAGAATACATAGAGTTTGCTCCAGTGACGAGACACCCAGCGAAGGTTGGGTAAGGAGGGTTTTCGGAGACTAAACACGCAGTGCCGTGAGCGGAAAGAATAGTGTTTCAGAAGTTTCCTGCACTTACATGTCAAGCTAGCTGCAAAATAGTAGGTCCCTACGTAGCTCGGAATCCACACGACCACAAAGAATGCAGGCACTAAGTATCTCAAGGCGTTGTTATGGTTCCAAATTGACCATACGCGAATGCCCATCAGGACTGTGTGTTCGTCCTAAAGTGAGCGCGAAGTAGGTGCTGGAAAGATAACGGTCCATACGTTCGGAGGCGGTTATGCCAACCATGGTCATTGCTTGTTCAATGGTCAGCGACCTGCCAGCGTTGCGAAAGACTCATATAGACATACCAATAAATGCATATGTTATCTGGGTGCACTCTTTGCCTGAGTGTGCCCCACTTTGCCCTAACACGAGGCATTGAGTGGTCCGTCGCAATAACATCGTAAAAGGTCGAACTCACGAAAGATCCACGGCACGAACGAGTCGAAAAAAGGAGAGTATCGTTGAAAGAAATACAGTGCTTTCACGAAGCTCCATCTCGAAAACCAGACCAGGTTTATTTCCATGCCCAGGGTGATAAGGTAGTCGAAGACGAAAACGGCGATGGCACCGGCTGGAAAGTGGATAGCGTGTTCAATGATTCCTAAGAGCACAAAAGCTAGAGAGCGTGGCCTCACCTTCTACGTACTAAGGATGAGGTCAGAATGACATGGAAAGGGATAGTATGGATGCAGGTCAAACTTACGGTTACAAGTGCCAATTGGCGGAGGATAGTGATAAACAGCGCATTTTGATCTGCCATGCTTCCGCCTGCTGATCAGTGCAAAAGATGAGGGGGAGATCGAGCTCTAATGTTTATGGGTGGGCAACTCGCAAGGACGACCCAAACGGCCGAAACAGGTGTCGATGACAAGTGTAAGATGACATTCGCTGGTCGGGAAAGGGTCAACTGTACTGGGTGTTGGGTTAAGTTAGAATCTCGACACCGGCAAGTGCTGTCGGTGATGCCGCCAAGTTATACCCTGGATACTTTGGGCGAGCCTTGGGGCAAAGGTTTCCCTGAATATCGCGGGAACACATGTGAGTGACAAGTCAATGAAAAATATGAAACACAGTAACGTACATTGCCAATTCACGCTCTTCGCTCACCGACGCAGGCCTAAGTGGCAAGTGCGTTCCCATTGACGCTATCGCCGAGCCAATATTCGGCTCCAAGTCGTTCTCTCCAGGCTCCAAGTCCAAGAGGCTTCGGTCCAAATCGTTACGAGAGATAGCAGGCAATGCTCGACAAACCCCAAGGGAGGGTTAAGTGGCACACGGACTCCTATACAACGACGATAATCAACCATTGCTCGAGCGGTGTACAGGTTCCTTCTGCAACTTCGTCAGCTATTTTAGGCCATATGCAATCACAGAATTTAGAGTAGCGGAAATCGTCTCGAGGCTCGAGCATCTAGCGATAGGAAGGGAGAATCTGTCAATTTTCTATTTATTGATGGTATACGAAAGTATATCAACCGTTAATTTTACTCACCTGTCGTTCATACCCATGAGAAGAACTTTGAATATTTCTCACTGAGTCTATTTATCGAACCGCCACGAAATTAAAAGGTTAGAGCAATCGTGGTCGATAATAAACAGTAGGAAGGGAAGCGAGACAGCATTGAGACCAGTTCATAATTCACCAAAGTGAATGATGTCCTTCACACAAAGACAAGGCAATGTTTTGACTCTCGAGTTGCTCTTGAGTTGCGGAACGGGATCGAGGAGAGGAAACCGGAACAAACAAACGTATACCTTTTTTTTTTTTTTTTTTTTTTTGTGGAGCTTTCATAGGGCAAAGCCAACTACCAGAGGTAGTCGCCCGCCCCAGCTTTCATACAGGTGTCTGTCGACTCCTGCCGCTGGTTAGCTACCTACCGGGGAGATGCATTTATGCACACTCGACGAGAGTAGTGTGGGACTCGTTAAAATAGATTTATCTATTTCGACCAGGCGGTCTTTCATTTGTCGGAGAATCGACGAGAGGCATATCAGTAATTAAGCCTTCTGACGGATTGATATGTACTTATCACGTCCTTCGGGCGACCTGATATGCACGAGTCAACTAAGCGAAATTACTGATATGTCACTGAGATCTAAATATCTGGGTTCCAAATGTTCCGGTGAGTTTTGGTCATAGCCAGTAATCCTAATAATACATGTATGCATTACCATGGTGGCCACGCCATAAGCCTTCCAATGGGTCTCAATAATCCGGTGCAAGCGCAGATCAACGTTAATCCTGGGCCGGCAGATGTGACCTGGTCCGACCATATATTCGGCTACCACAAACAACGCAGCGACTTTCTCCTCGATAACAAGGTCGAGGGTATCGGCGTGCATCGGGGACTCGCCGGGACACACCCAAAATGGTGCCCGGACGGTGTTGTCGCCACCCGCGTTGTTGCTAACCTGATATCTACAGTACTAGCGGGGCCGTACTCCATCGCATAGCAGAACTGGGGCCTAGGGCCCCAAACCCACTCCACTCGCGACCCTGTTGCACCACACCTCTTTACATATAAAGTCGCAGCCTCTTGACTTGATTCTGTCGACTTCAACTCGATGTTCAAACACCCCTAACTTCAACAATCACTTGAGCACGTTTGCGACTCGGATTCGGTAATGGTGAGTTGCCTCCACTTAATTGGTAAGTCTGTATAAATCTACTACCATTTCTTTGGGCCCGCTTTCTTACGAGTCATATTTCAGGTTGCTTGTAGCCCAAGCTCGACGTATTGTCACCGGAACTTGGTTGGAACGTAACCTATGCCTTCATCGTCGTCGTTGTTAACGGTGGTGGTAAACTAGTAGATTTTAACTCATTATATCCGAGATCTGTTATACCATTGTAGTTCATTGAATATATCTCTGTTTATTGCTCTACACCGTCTATTCAGGATTCTGCCTGAATGTGCTTGTGACCCTGTCGTCTATTAATAGTCAGAAAATATCTGTTGTGGGTGCGATACTGCAAATTGGTTGTACATATCCATCCTGACACTACTGATCAGTAAGAACTGGCTCTTGCCAGCGGTGTAGCTGCGATCACTACTTATCACTCCTGATAGCTAAATATAATTGATTATTTGTGCTTAGCATCCTGGTAATGAAAATCACCCTTACCACCGCTGAGGAATACTGAATTGTGTTTTTCCAAAGCTTATATGCCCCCTAGAATCTGATAGACTGATTTGTAAAGATATGTTCATATCGGTTAAGATATACCTCTTCCCGATTCTCCGACATTTATACCCACTAAAATCCCGGCATCCGTGATCCAGTCGTCCTGGAGGGCCCTTCGACCCTGCAGGACCGGCCACCACGTGTTTTCTACTATGGATTTTTTGAGTGCTTTCTTCCCGTACTTTCTTTGGTCCGTGAGTAGACATTCCAGCTTGAGCCTCTTATTAATGGTTTTGACCCAGAGTTTTCTTACAACTTCGTCTGATGGTATTTCTGTGGATCGCCCTCGTCGCTAATCCGCCACTGGCATCGTCGCTGCCAGATCAGCAAACGTATACCTTCATCTCGGCTAACTGGCTTGACTCAAAACATCCTCGTCTTCCTTACAGGCTACTCAAAAAACTTGTGTGGAACCACGACAGACGAACCAAAGGAATGGTTGCTTCCCACCAGTGAGTCTTCCATGAAAGTCAGAGTCTTAATGGCTGCACAGATTTATATTCATCGCCATGTGCCACTCACCTCCGTTGGGACACCGGCGCCGTCTCTAAAAAGCCACCAACCGGACATCCCAGTCCAATGAGAAAAGTCGTACCTTCTATGAACGCCAGCGACACGAACCTGTCCACCGTCTCCGACGAACATCCTCGTTCGCCAAACCTCAGCTCTGTCTGGACATGTAGCAGCGACACGTCGAAGGTCCGAACGGGAAGACAGCCACCTTTATTTGCCATAGATCTGTCTCTACCTCCTGAGCAGAGGTACACTCGTATTTGCAAGGAATATCACGAAGAGTTGAAGGAACTCGTTGATTTGTACCGAGACGTCCTGAAATCCTCTCCATTTCCCCGGGTGTTCAAGTTCCTTGGGAAACGATTGTTACGGAATGTGTTTTCGGAAGAAACCCGGGAATTGAAAGGCATCTCAAAAGCGTCGGGTCTTCCCTATCATGTTGTTGTCGCCTTCAATACGTTCCTGGACTCGTTTTCTGGTTGTATGAGCGGAGGAGCTCGTACTGGCAGCAGTATGATCCACTTTCGAAATTTGGACTGGGAGATGGATAACCTCCGTGACTTGATTATCCGTGTCGAATATGTGTTGGAAGGAAAAGTCATAGCTCGGTAAGCGTAGCTTGACATTCGTGTCACGAAACTCTAACAATGAACGACAGAGCTGTTACATACGCGGGATACATTGGCGTCCTTACAGGTGTAAGGTAGGTTTCGCACTTTAGTAGCCCTTTACACGATGTACTAAACCAATTTTATAGGGAAGGACTCTCACTTTCCATGAACTATCGCGCTGCAATGCAAACGGAGTCGTCTCCTTGGAGGAATCGACTTCATTATTGCAAAGTAACCCTTGGCCGTCGACCGTCAATCGCGAGCCAACTGCGCTCCATCCTTCTTTCTCCAGAACCTCCACCCGCTCTCGGAGAACTGGCGGCTAAATTCGAGACCATGTCGGCCTCGCCTTGCTATATCACATTCTGCACGCCAAGCTCCGTCCTAGTCATCGAAAAGAGCTTGGAGTCTGCTATATCACACACTTCCGACAAATTCCTCGCAGTCACAAACCATGACGTCGCGACAGAAAAATGGTCGAAACGTCGGTGGCAAGCTCTGGTCGGTGTGGAGGCTTCAAAAGAGGTAAGGGAGATTATGAACAACAGCATGGAACGTAAAGAGTGCATGTACAATTTCTGGCTCGCTAATGGTGCAGAACAAGTCTCGATTGAGGATGTCAAGACCTGGCTGCGGACCAGGCCTGTCAGAAATGAAGATACCCACTTTGCTTGCATCATGGATCCTTCGGTGCAGGGTGGAGGTCTTGTCTGGGTCGAGATGTACTTCAAGAAATTCGTATTCAAGTTCTAACTTCTGTGGTTATTGGTATAATATGTAAATAGCTGCTCTCTTCTGTCTTTACGGACCTTTTCGGATTTCATGTTCTGATATGTCTTCGTCGGTCATGGCTCACGACATTCCTCTGACGTGCTTGAAAGTGCTTTTCTTGAATATACTCCCAACTGCGGGGACAATTACAAAAGGAGGTCACGCATAAATTAACATTTAAGCACGGTGACAGTGGTCACGGGAAATAATTGTGCCTTGTATTGGCTGTGATTTCCTTGTCATCGTCGTCACAAGTCACTCTCCTCCTCCACCACCATCCAACCAGCAAGTCTAATGGCGAGCAAGGCCGCTCAGAAACGTGTATGTATCTTGGACATATCTCGCCGTATTGAGCGAGGGTGTATACACTGGGATATCCAGCTAATCAACCTCTTATCTAGCTCTCCAAGGAATATGTCGCAATGCAGAAGGAACCACCACCGTTCGTCTGGGCAGTGCCGGACGAGAAGAACATTCTAACATGTATGTCCCTAAAAGCCTTACATACTGGCTGGAAGTACTGAACTGTTGCTCAGGGAACTTTCTCATTGTACGCAAAAGCCAATAGCGGCCTTCCTTTGTTAACTATGGATTACTCATATGGATATCTTTCAGCGGGGACCCCCTGATTCGCCGTATGTTGGAGGAGAGTACCATGGAGTGCTGCTTTTCCCGCCAGAGTACCCTTTCAAACCTCCGGGCATCAAGGTGTGTCTCCCAGAACTCGCTCTGCTTCATTGCCCTGCTGATTTAGTCGTAACCAAGATGTTCACTCCGTCAGGCCGGTTTCAACCCGACAGAAAGATCTGTTTCTCGATGTCTGACTTCCACCCTGGAACGGTGAGCCCTTTGCTTTATTCGATGGCCTACTGAGATCCTCAACGCCTTTCTTGCGCTTAGTGGAACCCTGCGTGGAGCGTAGCCACAATGTGAGTCACAGCACCAGTTCCGACGATCCTCGGTTGCTGACATCCGCTTTTGCAGTCTTACCGGTCTCCTTTCTTTCATGCTGTCGGATGAGATGACAACTGGCTCTGTCAATGCTTCAGAGCCGCATAGGCGTGCCTTTGCGGAGCGCAGCCACAGTTGGAATCTCGCTCAGCCACGGTTCAAAGAAGCTTTCCCTGATGTGAGTTTACGTCCAATGGCTATGATTTATTTGCGTTATTAACTCGTTTGTCGACAGTATTGTACACCGGTCATGAGGGATTTACCGAATATGGGGGAGAAGGAACGGGGCAAGCCTGACGGACCATCAGAGAAACCGACGCAGTCGCGAGACATGCCTCCGGTACAACCATCTGCTATCAGGCAGACTGCCCTCGCCGCTGGGGCGGTGGCATACCAGGAAGCAGCCAAAGACGCACAAGAGACAAAGGCTGCGGCACCCGTCGCCGCTGTAGGCAGACATGAAGATTCCAACCGTGCGGGAGGCGTTACCCCTGGCTGGATAACTGCATGGAGGTCATTCATCTCCGAAAAGTGGCGATTGTGTGCAGTCATCGCCTTGGCCCTTGTCGTCTCTCGATTCTCTACGAGAAATTGAAAGCATAGCGGGGAGGGAGGATTCTTCCCTGCCATGCCCCTACGATTTTCATGATGCCCTTAATGAAATATACTCATGCGATAGAGTTGGTTTGATCGCGGAATTTTCTCTTCTGTTCTTCTCAGCCTACTTGACCGTCTGCTCTCTCTCTCTACTCTCCCTCTTTTTCCGTAAAAATCGATGACAACAAACCATAACCTCCCTCTACTCTGATAAGGCCAATTCTGGAATATCTCGCAGGTCTCTTTTTATCCCTGCCTCTCGTTGCCCCCTTGCCACCCAATCAGCACGCCCATCCCACGAGCAAAGACAATTATAGAACAAGCCGCATAAGCTTCGAAGGCTCTGCACTGCACAGCATCGCCCCAATCTCGTGCGAGCACAACTCTATTTCAATCGTTGCCTGCCGACTGTTTGTTCCATGCCGATCATTCCGACATACTTGCGTACATACGGGAAGGGGAATCTGCGCAGCTCCAGGGTAACTATTACTACTGGTCAACCACCAGTTTTTTTGTTGTGACTCCTCGTACAATCGGGACATGTTCTGGTGTTACGACTTATTACCTCTACCTACCTACCTCTCTTGTTATACCCACCCACTAGTGTCCCTATCCCTTTTCCTGTCACTCGTTTTCCCCGATCTACTACATCATTAGTTCATAGTTAGTTTGTTCCTATATATTTTTATCTTTTCTTTTTGTGTCCTTGTATGTCCATTTTTCTGTTGTCCTTTTTTGGTTGGTCCTTTTTTCCCGACGCAAATGTGCCGTTTTGCCTTTGTCTGTTTGTTTGCTTGGTTTGCTCGCTCATCTTTTCTACCTACGCGATATCGTTTCGGGTGACCAGATGTCCAGCTTGGAGCAGTTGGTAGCAGGGCGAATAATTCATAAAAATATACGTAGGGTACAAGAATATGTGTATTACAAGAAAAAAATCATAGAATTCTTCAAAACTTATGTGTGTTTGTCTTCTTCCAGAATGTACTTGGGCGCGGAGTGAATACGTGTAAAAGAGATGAGTCAGGAGGGTGTTTCGACTCCGACTCTTTGGTAGGCATCTCCACTCAGCAAGAGGGAATGGGAAGGGAATGGCAAGATAGGGAAAATGACTCCAATCTTCCATCGCATCGTGGTATGCGTACTTGTGGATGGATATGCCAATCGATTAAAAACCCGGCGCCCACGTACAAAGGCCGCGCTATCAACAGCAGCCAATGGCCCACGAACACAAACACAGACAAAAGAAAACACATATATAACCTACTCTGCTTCCCACCCTAGCCACCTAGCTCTCCACCCACCCACCCACATTCACTGCCTGCGGTATCGCCCATCTCTGACACTCGCCCCTTTTGCTTTCAGAGCGGCTTTCTTCTTTTCCCTCTCCTCTTCCCTGGCTTTCGCACCTCTAGCACGAGGATCAATCACTTCGTAGTCTCGCTCAGCTTTGACCTCCTCCACGTCGTCCTTCGCAAAGTGTAAAGCATGTGCCATGAAGCCGGTATCATCGTCGACCTCCATGGCGTCTTCCTGTCCCTCCTCGCCACCGCCACCCAAGCCGTCGCCGGGAGTAGAAGTAGAATTGCCCGCAGGCACAGAACCACCTCGCCCAGCGGTAGCAACAGAAGCTCTGTCCGGCTGCTCATCCACGGACATCGTGTGCTGGAGCTTGCCTCTGAAGCTGCTCAGAGCGGCTAGGACGTCGTCTTCGTCTCGTTTCTTGCCCTTCTTGTGCAGACCTTTGCCTTTGGAGTATTTGGCTAGTTCTTCGGCAAGATAAGATTTCTTGGGCTTCTTGCGCGCTGCTTCGTCGTCGCTGTCGTCACCGTCTCTGCGCTTTTGGAGTTTTCGGATTTCGGCCTCCATTTTTTCGATTTCTTCTTTGCGCTTTTTCCTACAATGTGTGAATGGGGTTAAGTTTTGGCTTTCGAGAAAGAAAGAAATCCGGAAGGGAGAAGAAAAAGAAGAAAGAGACTGACTCAGAGGCCGATTGTTCACTGGCATGCTGCTGCCTGATTTTAGTGATATCTTCTGACTTCTTGTCCTCGCTTCTCTTGGTTGCCTTTGCCTGGACGAACAATGAGAAATAAGTGTCTAAGAAAACGGTTTGTGGACGACGACTTTACCTGAGGTTCATCAGGAGGCGGGGCAGAGGGTTTCGGCTTACTACTTGAGGCTGGTTGAGTCACGAAATCCGGAACAGCAACCACTTTCTGCGGGTTGTCCACAACTAATGGGTGCTGATTAGGTAAGCATATGGTTGGATCAACATTTTACACTAACGTTCGGGGCGGAAAATGGGTTTCTTCTTGAAAGACGTGTCGTCTGCCTCTGCATCCTCGTCTGCACCGAAGCTTAGAAGCTTGACGTTCCTTGAGAAGTGATAAGAATGAGGAGGAAATGAAATAAGAAGAAATGTGTGAATTACTTTTTGGCTCCTTTCCTGCGCTGTTCTTCTTCTCGTTCTTTCTGAGCTTGTTCTCTGGCTTTCTGCTGTGCCCTTTTCTCGGCTGCGGTGATTCGAGGGATGATATCATCGAACGGGTTATCAACGATACGGACGGATTTGATTCTCGGAGGACTGAGATATAAAGTCAATCATAAATGGCAAGGTTCAGGGTAAGCCGACTCACTAAACAGGTCGTCCCTCCTTATCAAGCTCTGAGATTCACTCATTGAAATTATGTGAATTGAACGAAAGAAGGTAAAGTCGTACCCATTTCCCCGATTTTCATTACATCTATTACAGCGAAAGTCAGCTGAGGTCCAACCAGGAACGCACTGAGGCATACTGTACACCGTGTCTCCCATGCAGCGGCCGAACAAGGTATGTTTCCCGTGAAGCTCGTCCGCGCGATCTATCAGATTGTGAGTCTTCGTTGCATGAAAACAACCTGAATAAGCCCACCAAGTGTGATGAAGAATTGAGAGTCGTTTGAGTTCTTCGTGCCATTGTTAGCCATGCCCACTAATCCTCGATGAGCGAATCGCAAACGTGGATGGATTTCATCTTCGAACGGCTCTGCGTGCGCGACATGTAAGCATGGTACAAGGACAATAGACTTAGCAGGATCGTACCTCCGTAGAAAGACTCTCCTCCTGCGCCTGTGCCTGTTCTGTCGCCCGTCTGCACAAGGAATCCCGGGACCACACTGTTCGAGAAAGTTATCCGTGTTCAGACGTCATATTCATGGCATTTTGTTGGTTTGCGTACCGATGAAAGATTACGCCATCATAGTAACCTGGACCAAAGTTCAGTATGTGTACTGCAAGGTCCGCATAGAACTCACAAACCCTCCATTGCAAGAGCAAGGAAATTCCTGCATGTTTTCGGTGTTTCCTGAAATGACATTAGCAACTGTACATGTTCTGTACAACAATACTGCGGTTTTACCTTGGACCACAGTTCGATTTCAATCTCTCCTACTGTCGTCTCCAGAATAACGCGTCCGTGGGTGGGCAGTGCCATCGATATATAGGACGTCGAGAAAGTAGTAATGAAGTATAGTGCTGAAGTGATGCCGACCAGAGCTCTGACCTCGAGGATAGCCGAGGTTATCACGTGACTTGAATCCAGCAACTTTTGAAATCCGTTTTCCTCTCTTAAGTCATTTCTAACTAAGTTCTTAGTCGCTGCTCGCATCCCTCTTGTTTATTTTCCGCGTCTTACAATGTAGTTTATACTACACGACCACGTTCTTAGTCGTCAAGCGGAACAATGCGCTGTTCGCTGGACAGACACTAGCAAAACGGACGATGAAACGACAAGACGACAACTAATCATGAATTGAAGTACTACGAGCTGACATGTAGAAAATTCCTCTTGAAATTTTTCTCGACAACCCTTCCGAAACGACAACGAAACGACAATAATTACGCTGACGACGTAGGTGCCCTACTGGCATGTAAGCGTGGCTGACGATCCGGGCCCATCAGAAGCTTCTCCTGGTTGTGTTGAATCGTGTGCGGCCTTGCCATTGCTTGTTGCTAAAATTGTGGATATCAATTGCTCAACAAGCTGGACAGAAACACAGCACGCAACAAACCTGTAGTTTCAGTAGCACTCCCGTTTTCATCTTCATCGTCAGCAGCAGCAGGCTGATTGGACGCCATTGCCTCTGTTTCCTGCTCCTTCTGTTGCCTCTCCTTCTCTTCGGCCTCCTTCCGTTGTTCTGCGAAGTTATTGAACCACGTCCTATCGGCATAATAATCCATGGCATGTCTCGTGCCGTACCACGCGCCTAACCCTGAAACGAGCACGATGCCAATCAATATCCTCAAGAACGTTTCCTTAGACCCGCTGGTTGGCTCTGGATCCGTTCCTGGTGTCCTCAACATCTGAAAAACGGCAACAAGGCCAGTGATCATTGACCTGTACCACACACCCAATGGTGAGCACGGTGCATTCCGCGGTTTGACTGAATGGTTTACCACAGAAGATATGTGCTGGGGAGTGCTAACATCGTCCACTCATTCCATATGGACCCAGGGATATCGCGAAAGTTAAACAACTGATGGTGCAATTAGCAGTCATTCATCTAAGCAGAGAAGACAAGATGCGTACAGCATGCCACATGAATATGTTATGTGGGTCGCCGTTGACTTCCACGAAATTCATGAAAAGCTCATAAGACACGACCAAGGAGAACCCCACTAACATGAAGGTGAGAACGATCAGGTACCACAGCGTATCGCTGTATATCTTGCTGCTTTGCTGCTGTAGCAGTCCAGCCATGACACTTTGCGATAGTTATTCAGCACCGTGCAAAGAGGTAATCAAGTACTATGGTATACTCACGCAACGACTATCCCGCCCATGGACGAGACCACTTTGCAATGCTCCTCTACCTTCTTTATATGCTTCATCCACAGGGCTAACTGTGCAGTCCGGAAGTGCCGCTCGTATGTGGGGTTCAATATAGGATCAAATGGACGCGAAAACGCCTCCACTGCACCCTTGCGTAGCTCTTCGTTGCTTACTTCCAGATCATAGAAAAACTTTCCGAAGAAATAATTCCATGCACCAGGCCTTCCCAGCATCACGATAAGCGCGAAGAAGAACCTGACGTAGGATTCTTGGAAATCGTCGGGAGGTTCCTCTCCGACGTACCACCGCTCAACAAATAGCTCAAGGACAAATGTCCTGTAGAACCATTCCGCAATGGATGGAAGGAACGCCTTGATCGTCCCGTCATCATCATACTCCTCTTCGACGTCGGGGCTCGTTGAACGCGCTTGGTCTTGGGCTGGGATATTCGGGACGGGTGGAGGCCCAGCTCGGATGGATGGGTTTACTACCGGGGCTTCCACAGGGAGAAGCGGGACGTTCTTTTTGCCTCTTTGATAAACTTTGTCAGGAGATTTAAGGAGCATGACAGGATGATTCACTGGACGAGTGTGACTGTAACCGATGGGATGGGTACAAGGGAAATGCAGAAGGCGTGCAGGGATATTTAAGTTATCAGAGCTTCTCCGACTAAAGCTCTGTAATGATTATCTTATCTATGGACGTCCAATGGGTATTTGGTTATTTACCGCTAGGAAGGCAGCTTCGACGTCTAGGACATCTTGGGGTGAGAGTGTGGGGAATGCTCTGGCAGTCCGACCCAAATACGGTGTATTTTTAGAATGCAGGGCCTAATACAAAGAACTTGGGAGGAGATATAAATAGCAAGTACACATTGGTCGCGTTGCCCGACAATTCCAGCCTTCTTGATGAAGAGAGTTGCCACTGAACGAACGTGGGAGGAAACGACTTTCGCGCTACCTTTCGTGTTCTTTTTTTAACAAAGAAATTCAAAAAATCGAAATCTGCAGCTGAATTTATTAACTAAGCAACAAGCAGAGCAATGTATGGATTGAATACGGATACAATCTATCTAAAAAGCGGCCCAATGTATGTATGATGTGTAGAAATGAGTACAATATTCCATGCTGATTAATCTATTGCCTTGGAGGTAGTGAGACGACGTGGACCCTGGAAGGAGACTCGTTTGCGCGATAATGAGCCTAGTGTGGGCAAATGAAAACTAATATAACGACGGGATAAACGGTTCGATGGCTTGGAGAGTTTTCCATGACCACTCTGAGCCAGGAGTCGAGGCGCGTCCGTGCAAGGTGGGTGATCTGTCTGCTTGATAGGTGGCGCTCCGAATGAGTTGCTTGATGCGAAATTCGAATGGCGCAAATGTGGACAACGCCACTGGGATGTCGTTCGAGGGAGACGGCGCCGTTGGGTGGATGGATGGAGTAGGGCTCGAAGGGTGACAAAGAGGAATGGCGGGTTGTCGGGAATGAAGGGGCGGCCAATGGTTGTGGGCGCGCCCAGTCGGAAGGTCCTGGAGCAGAATTCGCTCTTCTTCAAGCTCAGAACAATTTCTGGAGGATTCGTCCCAGCCCTCGCTTGACCTTCCTTGGTACTGAATGTAGACCTCCAAGCAACGACGGTTTCCTTCTCCCTTCTTCCAGGACGCGGTCATGGTTGGCGCTTCGTCCACGGCTTCCTGTAGCCACTCGTACCTCATCAAAAGAGCGGTGACGATGTGTGCCATTCGTTCGTGTCTTGGTCATAAAAGCAGAAACTGCAGAGAAAACGGAGGCATGTCCAGTCAGTGAAAAGACAACAGGAAGGCCAGTTTGTGTAGCGAACCTAATAATGCGAGTGGCAAAGACCTGAATTATTGCCATTGAGTGGAATAAGTCGGTAAGATCGCTGGGAATAATATTCGACAATGAAACTGGAGGGAACGTACCAGAAAACAACGAGAAGAGCAATAACCTGAGGGGACGAAGAAGAAAGGAATTGCGCTGGGTGTCGGTAGTTAGAAAACGATGTACGCACACACAACGAGAGACTCACAAAGGCAGTGACTCGCGTGCATTGGCGGGTGTGGACCTCTGCTAACGATATTTATGGTCGCAATTGTTCATAACGTCGCCGAAAGTTGTCACAAAGTGGCAATTACATACAGCCTCCCCTAGAGTTTTCACTCTCCGCCGCTGGTATCTCCCAGATATCCATAGGATGGTTGAAGGAAATGGCAAGTCTGTGATTCGAACTCCTCCCGTAGAATGTCGCATTCGCCTTAGTTTCCAGTGAGCATCGAAGCAGAGCGGTAGAAAGAAAGGCGTTTCGCGTACCGTGAGTGTAAAATGCTTCGAAGCTGGTTAGGTGCCGATCACAGCCGATCACCTGCTTTTAAGCAAGGAGGACGCCTCTTCTCCATGACACCTCTTTTAAGCGCCCGTGTGTTCCCCAACAATGCTTGACGTCCTACCGGTCAGAATCCTAGAGGGTGAAAAGGTCTGAAACGAATCAGAAACTGAAGGAAGGGTTTCGCTTGTTAAATCTGACCTTTTCGGATTGACTTGCCGTAGCCTTGGAAAAATCGAAAGATAAACAGGAATCTTTTGTTCTCGTCGGTAGTCGCGAAGAAAGCAACATGACTGTCGGCCGAGCAAAAAACTATAAGGTCAAGCAGGTAAGAAGATCGTACGGATATTTTGCAAACAGCAAGTATTCTCGGCAAGACGACCGAAAATGTCAAAAAAGGGGAAATGGAAAATAGAAAAGATTCGTGTGACCGCGCCTCGCGTCAGCACAGCTTTGATGGTCACGTGGGAGGCGGGTAAAGCGCACGCCGTTGTCCCGCCTGATGCTCCCGCAACGCCTGCCCAAGTTCCCCATATTCGAGCTCAAATTGCGACAAAGAAAGACAAGACATGCGCGCTGCATCGTGGGTGATGCAGGCCCACGACGTAGCTATGGCTTTGCGAATACCAAGGGAACAATGTTTGGGTACTCACCCTTTGCAATCACGGCCATGACATCTGGACTCTTTCGAAAGAGACGAGCACACGAAGAGTGTTGCTCGAGCGTTTCTTTGAGTCGGTCCTTAAGCGTCCAGCTTGCCTTCCACCTGCCCCTCAGCAATACGGGATGTCCACGTTGTCGTTAAGGTAATCACATCGTCGAAGGACATGAAAGTTGGCCGAACAATATTAGGAGGACAAGGGGAGCATTGGCAAGGTATGAAAGGAAGCTGGATCCCAGGACAAGTAGAACGGGGAAGCAAAAGATGGCAGTCCACAGTGCGCCGATCTTATAACAGAGTCTGGCATGAGAGAACGATTATCCGATTAACCATGGTTACTAAGGACTCTCAGCAGGTTAGTCGAAGTACAAGGCAGTCAGTTGCCAGTCGAGAAGCATTGCTCAGGCATAGTGGGGTAAAGAACAAGGGCCACCTGCTCTGAGATTCCCACCCTTTCGCATCTGCAGCGGAAATGAACGTGATGTCCTATGCCAATGCTTCTATGTCAGTTATTTATGGTTATCAATATTTCTGCTTTGTTGGCCGTGGCACTTACTTTGAAACTACTCCCAGCTCAATGCCAACCGGCCAGTAGTTGTACTATCGTCGATGGCGGCGTGCAGTAAGCGAGAGCTCCTGGCAAGCTCGTGAAGTATCCTGTTGCTCGATGAAGAGAACTGCAGCAAGGTTGGATGGAGGTATTTAGTGTCAACGTTTGCACTATGTTGAAACTATTAATATACCTTGTACTATGTCTACCGTTATTGGACCGTGGATGGATTTTGGTTCCAGTTTGGTTCCAGTTATAGGTCTTGAGCCGGCTAGAAAGGCTTGAAATGCCACTATTGTCGGTCATTTTATTCATCCTGTGAGATTGGCCTGGGTTGGGGAAATCATGCTGAGTGAATTAAACATAGGCCAAACGAGCAGCGTCGGTAGACTTGAAAGGAAATGGGTTCGTCTTCAGTTTTCAGTCCAGGTTTGCGAAATTGTTCAGAGCGTAGAACGAGCGAGCCTTTGGCAACCTAATGCATAAATGAGAGAACTCAGACAAGAGCGAGGAAAGGTTTTCGAGTCGGCGACAATTGAATATTGATCATTGAGAGTCGTTCCGGCAATCACCAGGCGGACTTTGAAATCCTGAGCCAGACTAAGGAAGTAATCGAATCCCTCACTTAAAAGTCAAGCCAAATACTGAGGCATGCTCATGTACATCTTCATCTTTCAAGTTTCGAGCAACAGCCTCGTAGCAGCTCACTACGCCTATGCCAATGATTCGGAGGCGTCATGGAGGCTATGTACCAAAGTTGCTTAACAAGATATTTTGCGCCAATCACGGAGCGCTCTATAAGCGTTTAACTTGCCCTTGATTCAGCCTTGATTGACATGGCGGTTATTTTTGCATCCAGAGAACGGCGCTCGACTCTCTCCGTAGCGCCAAAGTATCCTGAGTCTGGCGGACGCGTCTTCTCATAGGCCTACAATACCTGTGAGTCTTCTCAATTTGCACCTTTCAAAGCTTCGCCATGGTTCTTACCATCCAGCAGAAGACACTCGCGAATCATGCCATCGCGTCCAAAATCGGTCCGGAAATCATCCACAGATGCAGAGTCAGCGTCGAAGGCGAGCAATGACGAGGCTGTTATGAACATACCTCCTGCTGCAGACAGCGGGTCCGTTGGACCAACCGCCAATATGATTGGCGCGGAGACGAACCAAGAGAATGCAAAGAGTAGCTCACCCGAGTCAATTATACCTGTTGAGGCGGGTACACCTGCGAAGGAAGAGATTGAGGGCAGTAATCAGAATCAAGGTCAGATCGGAATGCTATTTTCAGCAAAGATTCTTTCACTGACATCCTATGGGTGAATAATCAATCAGGCCTTGGAACGACTCCTGCAGAATCATCACAGCAAACTCGACAAACTCAACCTTCGCATTCGGGTTACCGCCAGAGTCAAGGATTGGGGCATGCTGAGCCATACGTGCCTAAGAGACACGACCGTAGCGCTGCGAGCGCGCCAGCTACCCCCTTTAATTATAATACCTTATATTCCTCATACGTTCCCCAGC
Organism: Agrocybe pediades; assembly: GCA_013053245.1. Classification (NCBI taxonomy): domain Eukaryota; kingdom Fungi; phylum Basidiomycota; class Agaricomycetes; order Agaricales; family Agrocybaceae; genus Agrocybe; species Agrocybe pediades. The sequence goes on from JAACJL010000058.1 coordinate 440,837, forward strand.
CACCTGCGAATCCTAACGAAAGCGTAGGTGCCAGTATGTCAGCACCGCCGTTCAGCTACCCAGCCGCCGATACATCGCAGACACAGACTCAACCCTCTTACTTTCCAAGGCAGAGCGGACCAGTTCCCGCTCCTGCATCTGCACCTGCTGGGTACTTTACTCCGTATCAAGATTACCAACCAGCGCAGACTTACGCTCCAAGAAGCTACCCGTATACCGGACACCTGTATCCTGCCTATGGCAGTCAGCAGGCTCCACATGCAGGGGCAGCACGAGATGAGTTGCATCGAGGGCGCGGCGCCACTTCTCAAAGACGAACAGGCCAAGGCACGCATCCAGTTTCTCCAGCGGCACCTCCAGTCATCCCTCCAGTGGCATCATACTACGCTCCATATGTCCAACATCCGTCCAGGAAAGCCGATGCATTTGTCGCCAACGACCCCTGGCGACCGCACGTCCATAGGAGACATCAGAAGGACGCAGAAACGTTCGACGATATACCTTTACCTTCAACATCACAACCACCTTGGATGCCTCCCGGACACCGTCATCGGATGGCAAGCCCTCAGGTTCCGCAGCCTGTAATACCGCCTGTATATCAACCTGCAATGCCCGGTGCACATATGTACCCACAGCCTGTAATACCGCCCGTTAGACCACCACCAAATGCAGACTCCGACAGCGAGCCTTTTATAAATCCGAGCCCAATTGTGATACCTAAACCTGCGTCAACCAACTCAAGTCCGCCCCGCAGACATGGATCTCATGCTTCTTCCGGATCTGCATTGCCTCCTCTTGTACAGCTACCCTCTGAAGTGTCTTCGGCGTCTGGGTCGTCTGGATCTCCTCGGCCTGCGATTACCATCCCTTCCCCCCGGCGTTCATCTATCCATAGTTCACCTCTGCAGGAATCAGATAGCTCCAGCGGCCAATGGGAGACGTCAAGCCCAGTCGCTGATCCCGTCCCACGTCCGGGACACAATGACGAGGAGACAACTAAATTTTCCAGCACGAGTTGGTCGACAGAAATTATTTCACGTCCGTCTGACGATCTTACGACCCCTCTGCCTCCTACGATGTCATCGTTTAGGCGGGCCGTCAACAGATTGAAAAGGCCTTTCAAGACCGCCTTTCACAAACCAGGCAACCTATCTCCACAAAGCAGCTATGCGAGCCCGAGTACGACAAGTTCCATGTACCAAGTACCACCTTATTATACCAATTTCCCAGGCCCTCCTCCTTTTTCGCAAACATCATATCAGGTGTTCAGTGAAGTCGCTTTCCAATTCATTGTTGCTACTCTACCCAGCCAGGTATACCTAAACCTCCTTCTCAGGCTGCCTTCTTTGTACTTTTCGAGAGTGGCCCGAATATTCGAAGAGGCGGACCTGACCCTGCCCGAACTCAAGAAGATGGCTCTAGAAACGGCTTGGCAGGCGAAGGGTCAAGTTGATTTTCATGCCTTTCAATCCGAATCCAACAAAGTTCCTCAATATGATAGATTAAGGTCCACATGGGAATCCTTTATCGACTCTGTTATGCGTGAATGGAAGACGTTTAATATCATCTCTGTCCTGTTGTTATCGTGAGTTTTTGCTTTCAAAGGGTTGTGTCGTTAACTTATTAATGCATAATAGTGCCATCCTAACCATCCTACAGATTGACAGCGCTGCAGATGACCCTGTCACCAGATATGCCGCACTCTTTTCAATGATCTGCGCGCTCGTCAGCTTGTTATTCGGGTGCATGTACATTATCCGTTTTGGTAGCATGCGAAAGACCTATAAGGCTGCCGAATGGGCCTTGGTATGTGAATCTAAAGAAATATGGAAAGATAAACTTAGCTCAATAATTGCTCTTAGGAAGCCAAAAAGACGAAAACTTCAATTTTATGGAATGTATGGGTCATGTTAGCGATGCCTGCAATATGGCTCACTTGGTATGCTCTCCTTTTTCAACGATTGATAACATAAATATGACGACTCTTTCTCGTCTGATAGGTCAATCATCCTCTATATCGCGTGCATCATGTCATTTATCTGGCGGACGAGCCCGCAAGACTCCAACCCATCTAATCCTCTATCATCAACGATACTGCTCATAATTCGTACCGTCATCTCCTCGATTCTTGGCATAGGTTTCATATATGGTGTCCTAATCCTGAGGACCTTCAGGCGATATGGTCAAGTGATGGATCGAGCATGGAAACTCAGAATTGATGGTTGGATCGAAGAGAAGAACAGCAATGCTTACCCGCCGGCCTGGTACAATACGCCATTCATCCCACCAGTTGGCTTCCCATTATCTCATAGCGGTTATCCTCCTCCTCCTCCGAACATGTACGATGCTTGGAAGAGCCCCGAGTCATATACTTCTCCAGCCAGGTCGCCGCGTTCCAATTCTCCCATACTTCTACGACCTGAAAATCCCATTCACGAAAACCGCTATTCATCGACCTACTCGGAATATCCCAACGTCGGATCAACACATGCGAGTGCTCAGACTTCCAATCCTCCAAATCGGTCACCTCCGGAAAGCATGTTGTCCTCACTAAACCTTGACTGGGGGGCAATCAACTCATCGAATAAGCGCCGGCGTAGTACTGATTCGTACTATTCCACCCGCTCGACTGGCAGCCTTTTTATACCAGGCCCCGTTATCCCTCCTCCAAGCTTCTCCCGTCAAGGCAGAAACGCTCCATTGGCCATGCCTCCTGCTACATATCTTCCGGCCATACCAGGATCACCCATTTCCACATTTGTCGCTAGTCACAAGAGTCGTACTCCACCAGCAATCCCTGCTGAAAGCATCAGCCTCAGTAAGGTTGAAAAGAGGCAAGAACATGAGCACGAACAACGCAACGAAAGCATACTGGGTGCAGCCTTAACTGACAGCCCTCTGGAACACGGCGTCCCAATCCTTCCCCCTTCACCCCCTTCACCTGTGTCTAATCGTGAAAACTCGTTTTCAAGGCGAGTCGACATTACAACAGGCGGACCTTCTAATGCATTGGCAAGCATACCTCAAAGGACTGAGGCAGGCAGTTCTGCCCAGGATACCAGACCTCCTGATAGTAGCACCTTCGGAGATACTTGACTCAGGACGTCGAGGTAAACTGTGGGCTTCTGATAGGCAACTTTGAGCATCACAAAAATGGTGTCTTTCTCTCCTGGTACGCCTTGAATAGGCTAAGCCTTTCTCGCAGCACACCTTCGCGCATCTTTGCTAACTTTTTATGATTAAATAATTTACGGTATTTACTTACTTCTACGTATACGATGAACACTAACGAGAACACTAACGATGATTTCAAACGAAATGAACCAATAAATTAGCAGATGCAAGGTCATCGTGGACGTACTCGGTACAAGTACTGAGTAACAGACTACAGTCTGAGTTTTGACTGAGTTGCTGGCAAATGAATCCTAAGGTCATGCTAGTGGCGCCACTCGCGCGGCGGAAATGATGCTCAGAATCGTTGGATACCATGGACCATGCAGTGATGCATTGATGATTGGCACAGGAGCTCAGCGTAAGTATACGCCTGACCCTATATGAGCATTGAGGTGTGGAAATCAAGTGAAAATCCAGAGCAACCATGTTGGCACCATGGATCAGCGCTGTCGATTATGGGAATTCAAACTCAGGGGATTATCTAATCAGAACGGGTCAGCAATCATAAACACTCTGCACAGCAACTGCACAGGACTCCTCGTCAAGACTCAAAAATATACCTGAACAAATGGAACAGTATCGAGTTCCCCACTTCTCAAGTGACTCAGCCAATAGTATGGCAAGACGCATGCTCATGTACGTCTGCGTCTTTTTCAAAAGCGTTTGAATCAGCCGAGTAACAGTCTACTAGTACATAGCCGCCACCACGCCTGTGTCAGTCAATGCTGGAGACAACATCATACATGAAGGCTATGTACCTGTTATCTATCATGACTCTTCTACGCCAAAATTTACGGAGCGCTCTATAAGCATTTAACTTGCCCCTGATTGACATGGTGGTTATTTTCGTATCGAGGGATCCGAAACGCCGCTGAACTCAACTCAAACTCAACCTTCTTCACAGCGCCGAAATATCCTTAGTCTGACGGTGGTATGGCCAATGCTGCAATGGATATATCTTCTACTTCAGATGGTGGATCTGCTGTAGGAACCTCCAGTTTGATTGGCCGGGAGATGGACAAAGAGAATAGGAAAAGGAGCTCACTTCAAGTTGGGCCATCTATACCTGTCGAAGCGAATACGCCTACGAAGGATAAAATCAAAGCCACTCGTAAAGGTCAGATAAGATCTTTACTTCTAAGGAAAGTCCTCTTGCTGATTATGTACAAATAATCATCCAGGGCGCAAAGTGACTTTTGCAACATCAATTGAGGAAATACCATCGCCATCATGGCAAGCTCAACCTTCACATCCAGGCTACAGCCAGGATAAAAGAACTGAGGAGCCATACGCACCTAAGAGTCATGATCGTAGCCCTGTGAGGGTGCCAGCTGCCCCCATCAACCACGGTTCCTTGTATCCTTCGTACATCCCTCTATCCCCTGCGAGTCGTGATGACAAAAGCATAGGTGCCAGTACATCAGCACTGCCATTCAGCTACCCAATCACAGATACACTGATGCAGACACAGAGTCAACAACACCATCTTCTAACGCAGCACAGTCCAGTTTATGCTCCTGCGCCTACGCCTGCTGGTTACTTCACGCCGTATCAAGATTACCAACCGGCGCCGCAAACTTACGCTTCAAGAAGCCACCCATATACAGGACCTCTGTATTCTGTATACAACAGTCAGCAGCCTCCACATGCAGCGCCAGTACCAAATGAGTTGCATCAAGGGCGCGGCGTAGCTTCCCAAAGGCAAACAGGCCAAATTGCGACTCCATTTCCTCCAATGGCACCATGCCACGCTCCATATGTCCAGCCTCCATCGAGGAAAGTCGATTCATTTGTGGCCAACGATCCCTGGCGACCAAATATCCATAGGAAACACCAGAAGGACGTAGAAACGTTCGACGAAGTCCCGCTCCCTTCAGCATCACAGCCTCCTTGGATGCCACACGGATACCAGCCTCGGATGGCAAGCCCTCAAGTTCCACATCCTGTCAGTGCTGTCACACCGCCTGCTTATCGGCCGCCAACTGTAGCATTTAGGGACGTGCCTTTTGTAAATCCAAACCCCGTTGTGACACCTGAGCTTCCGCCATCCAACGGCAGTTCGCCGCGCAGACGAACATCTCCTGCCGTTCCAGGGTCTGCGGCCCCTCTTGAACCTCTGCGCGATCCGCATCCTCCTCGGGAGTCTGAAGGCTCTGCTACTCCTCCGCATTCATTCACGACTCCTTCCTCCGGGCGCCGTAGATCACACAGTCGAAGTCCGGATGGCTCACTTCGCTCTGAGGGACTTGAACGGGAGACATCAAGCCCGGTAGCAGATCCTCTCTCTTTCCCTGGGCATGACGGCAAGAACAATTCGGTCCCACAACCTGACATGCCACCTGCTTCGCCCATTACTTCAGAGTGGCCAACTAAACACTCTAACACAAGTTGGTCGACAGAAAGCATCGGGTATCCGTCTTACAAACCTACAACCCCTCCGATTCCTACAAAGACACTGTTGCGGCGACTTGCGAACCTTTTCAAAAAGGCATTCACATTCGCAGCTGCCTTCCAATTCATTCTCGCCACTCTACTAAGTCAGGTTTACCTTAGTATACTTCTCAGGCTGCCCTCTTTATACTTTTCCAGAGTAGCGAGGATCTTCGAGGAGGCAGATCTGACCTTACCCGAGCTCAAGAAGATGGCACTAGAAACAGCTTCACAGGCGAGGGGTCAAGTTGATTTGCATGCCTTTCAATCTGAATCCAACAAAGTTCCCCAGTATGATCGATTAAGGTCGACATGGGAATCTTTCATCGACTCCATTATGCGCGAATGGAAAACGTTCAATATCATATCCGTCCTACTGCTATCGTCAGTATTTGCTTTCAAAGAGTTGTACTTGTTTCTTTAACTTATTGTCGCATATTAGTGCCATCCTTACCATCCTACAGATCGAGAGCGCTGCAGATGATCCTGTTATCAGATATGCTGCCCTGCTTTCAATGATCTGTGCACTCGTCAGCTTGTTATTCGGATGCATGTATATTATTCGCTTCGGAAGCATGAGAAAGACTTACAAGGCTGCCGAGTGGGCGTTGGTGAGTGGATCCATCAGCATATGCGAAACATATCGTGGCTCAATAATTGTTTCTAGGAAGCCAAAAAGACAAAAGCGTCAATCCTGTGGAATGTGTGGGTCATGTTAGCGATGCCGGCTATTTGGCTCACTTGGTATGCCCTCCTTGTTACATCTGGTAACACGATTTGATCATCTCACTTCTTGGCTTATAGGTCAATAATCCTCTACATCGCATGCATTATGTCGTTTATCTGGCGGACGAGCCCTCAAGACGCCAATCCGCCTAACCCTGCATCCTCAACAATACTGCTCGTAATCCGTACCGTTATCTCCTCAATTCTTGGCCTAGGCCTGATATATGGCGCCTTGATTTTGAGGACTTTCAGACGCTATGGGGAAATGATGGACCGAGCGTGGAAACGCAGGATCGATGGTTGGATCGAAGAGAAAAATAGAAGTGCTTACGCGCCTCTATCACCATACGGACCTGCCGCCTCATCACCCATACCACCTGTATCGAACCCACAATACCAAGGTATCGCTTCCTGGTCTCAGAACCAGTACAGGCCCTTCATACCATATCTATCGACCCACGGATCACCATACCAAAGCGTCGGTTCCTCTTCTCAGAACAGGTACCCTTTCATACCACCTCTATCGACCCCCGGGTCGCTTTACCAAGGCGTCATTCCTCCTTTCATACCACCTCTACCGACCTCACCATACCGGTATCGTAACCCCTACGCCCCGTCTCTGTCAACCACTCCCGTCATTCCGCTATCTAGTGGTCCTATTGACGAACGCCGCCCTCCGTCGTCCGATCCCTGGTTTGAAACAACGTACGCGAATCCTCAACCCGTTAAACCTACAAATTGGTCACCTGTCCTACGTACACCTAAGACTCCTGAGAGCGTGCTATCGACATTGAACCTTGACTGGGAGGACATCAAAAGAGTGAATACACGCCGACATAGTACAGACTCGTACTCTATTCGCTCTAATGAAGGGAATGAGGAACCAAGCACCAGTGATGTACCAGCTGCCGTCGTTGCATCTTCCTCTCGTTCCCAAGGCCGAAAGAGTACATTGGCTACGCTTCCTGCTGCATATCTACCATCTATACCAGGGACACCAGCATCCATGTCTGTCGCTAGTTATGATCGGACTCCACAAATATACCCTAGTGAAAGCGCCAGCCCCAGTAGGGTCGAGAAAAAACAAGAATATGAGCACGAGCAAGGTAGCGAAGGCATACTAGGCGCAACTTTAACTGATAGTCCTCCAAAATACGTCCCACTCCGTCACCGGTCAGCTATATCTGATCATAAGAACTCGCTTTCAAGCCTCGAGAGTCCAACGGGCGAACCCTCTATAGCAAGGGCAGGCACAGAAGCTTCTCAAAGGATTGATGCAGGCAGTCTTTCCCAGAGTGTCGGACATCCTGACAGTACTGCCTAGTACATATACACTTTACGCCTCATAAAGGCGGTTTTTTCGCAACAAACCCTTTTTTATGAATAACTTACGATATTCGCATGTTTTAAGCTATGTATACTCACAAACACTAACGAGCGCATTCATGATTTGGAACGAAATGAATAAATAAATTCAAAGTATGCACTAAGCATAGATATAAAATAGACTAGAGGGTATATTTGAAGTCAGGATGGCGATCGCCCAAATCCACCCAAGTATCCAGGTGATTTTTCTTGTCATCCTTTTCGTCTCCGCCATGCTTTTCCAACACCTTTTCTCGGTGGGCAGAGTTGGCCTTTTGCTTATTTCTCCAGGACAGATAGGCCATGTTGAGAAGACAACCAACAACGACGCAAATGGCGCTATTGATTGAGATGCAAGTCCGAAGAGAAACACAGCCGTACAAAACCAGAACTCACAAAGTGAGGTTAGTGATCCTCGACGCTCGTCTTTCTGAACTTGGACCTTCGTCGGGTATCTCCACGTGTCCAAGATACCACTTCCATCATTCAATTTGAAATTGTGTGAATTGAAGAAATAGGGTGAGGTCGTACCCCTTTCCCCAACTTTTTTCATTGCATCTCCACAGCAACGTTAACTGACGTCCAACCAATAATACGCGGAGGTATATGTTGAGTGTGATGAAGAATTGCAAATCCTGAGTCGAGTTCTCCGTTCAGTTGTAGCCATGCCCACTTTTGCTCGATGAGCGAACCGAAATTGGGAGTAGCTTCGTCTTCGAATGGCTCTGCATCCGCCGTGTAATGTAAGCATTGCAGAAAAAGAACAGATTTTCATAAGGTCATACTTCAGTAGAGAGACTCACCTCCTATTGCTACTATGCCTGTTATATCGCCAGTCTGCACAAAAGATCCAGGGATAACATTGTTCGAGAGAGAAATCCGTTTTCAGGTGACATATTTGCGACATTCATATTGCCTGCCTGCGTATCGATGAAAGATAAAGATTATGCTGTCATATTAGGCTGCACGACAAATCAGTAAGTGTCCTAAACGAACCGCATAAACTCACAAACCCACCATTGCGAGTGCAAGGAAATTCTTGCACGCTTTCGGTGTTTCCTGAAAATGACGATGTTCAGCAGCTGGTTCTGTAAGACGAAATTAAAGGTTTCCCTTGAACCATAGTTCAATTTCCATCTCTCCAACTGTTGTATTCAGAGTAACACATCCGCGGATAGGCAATGCCATCGCTATATGGACACCGAGGAAGTAATGAGTTTCAATGAAGTATAGCGCTAAGCCGGCCCCTTGTGAGCGGACCTTAAAATAGCCGAATCAGTCACGTGATTTATTTGCCTCGAAGTTAATTTTAAATTTAGAGCAACTTGCCTCAGCAACTCATGTACGTCTGTGTCTTCTACTTCAAAAGCTTTGAGATCACCTGAATAACAGCCTAGCAGTTCTACGCCTGTACCAATGATGAAGGCAACATGGAGGCTATTTACCAGTTGCTTATCAAGATTTTTGCGCCAATCACGGAGCGCCCTAAGTATAAGTGGTGGTTATTTTTGCATCCAGGGATTCGAAACGGCGCTGAACTCAACCTTCTTCACATTGCCAAAGTACCCTTCGTCTGACGGAGGCGTCTTCTCATAAGCCTGTACCTGTGAGAGCGCTCTCCTTTGCACTGTTCAAAGCTTCCTAACGATGACTCACTATCCAGAAGACGCTCGAGAATCATGTCATCGCGTCCAAGTCCGGCCAGGAAGTCATCCACTGATGCAGAGTCAGTGTCGAAGGCGAGCAATGGCAGTAGAAGGATCAGGCCTGTCATGAGCGTACCTCCTATTGCAGACGATGAACCTGTTGGAGGAACGGCCAATGTGATTGGCCGGGAAGGGATTGCAGCCATCCATCATCAAGGTCAGATCAGAATATCACTTCTAAGCAAAGTCCTCTTGCTGATGTCGTATGTGCGGATAATTAACCAGGATTGGGGCCGACTTCTACAGAATCATTCCAGCAAACACGGCAAACTCAGCCATCATATGCGGGCTACCGTCAGGAACAAGGAATAGAGCGTCCAGAGCCATACCCACCTTTCAATTACAGTTCCTCATATTCTCCATACATGCCCCAGCCACCTGTGAATCATGACGAAAGCATAGGTGTCAGTACATCAGCACCTCCATTCAACTACTCAGCCAACGACACAACGTGGACACAAACGCAGTCCAACCCTTTTCCAACGCAGCGCGGTCCAGCTCCCGTTCCTACTTTCGCCTCTGATGATCACTTCACGCCGTATCAAGATCACCAGCCAGCGCAGACTTACGCTCCAAGAAGCTACGCATATGCAGGACCTCAGTATCCTGCCTACAACAACCAGCAAGCTCCCCGTGCAGCACCAGCACCAGATGAGTGGCATCAAGGGCACGGCGCAACAGCCCAAAGGCGAACAGGCCAAGGCGAGACTCCATTTCCTGGAATGGTACCTCCGGTTATCCCTCCAATGGCACCATACTACGCCCCCTATGCCCAACATCCATCTAGAGAAGCCTATGCATTTGTGGCCAATGACCCCTGGCGACCACAGATCCGTAGGAAACATCAGAAGGACGTACAAACGTATGATGAAGTACCGCTACCTTCAGCATCACTGCCTCCTTGGATGCCACACGGACGCCGCCCTCGGATGGCAGGCCCTCAGGTTCCACCGCCTGTAATACCGCCTGTTTATCGACCACCAACTGAAGAGTCCGAGGTCGAGCTTGTTATAAATCCATATCCCACGGTACCTGAGCTTCCGCCATCCAACGGAAGTTCGTCGCGCATACACAGACAAGCATCTCCTCTCATTCCAGGGCCTGCACCTCCTTCTCCGCCTTTATTCGCCGTCCCTTCCCGCCGGCGTTCATCAACCCGTAGTTCATCCGTGTTGGAGGAATCAGTTCGCTCGGATGGCCAATGGGAGACGCCAAGCCCGGTTGTAGATCCCATCTCTCATCCCGGACACGATGACGAGTGGGCAACTAAACTCTCCAGCACGAGTTGGTCGACCGAAATTATTTCACATCCCTCTGACATTCCTACGACCCCTCCGCCTCCCGCAAAGACACTATTGAAGCGAGTTGCGAACATATTTACAAAGGCATTCAAGACTGCTTTGCGCAAACCAGGCAATATAGTCGTATCTCCACAAAGCAGCTATGCGAGCCCGAGTGAAGTCGCATTCCAATTCGTTGTTGCCACTCTACCCAGTCAGGTGTACTTAAATATACTTCTTAGGCTGCCTTCTTTATATTTTTCGAGAGTGGCTAGAATATTTGAAGAGGCGGACCTGACCTTACCCGAACTGAAGAAAATGGCTCTAGAAACGGCTTCACAAACGAAAGGTCAAGTTGATTTTCTTGCATTCGAGTCCAACAGGATCCCCGAATATGATAGATTAAAGTCCACATGGGAATCTTTCATCGACTCCGTTATGCGCGAATATAAGACGTTCAATATCATCTCTGTCCTTTTATTATCGTGAGTCTTTATTCTTGTATGGGCTAATTTCCTTGACTGACTTATGCATAACAGTGCCATCCTTACCATCCTACAGATCGAGAGCGCTGCAGACGATCCTGTCACCAGATATGCTGCCCTGTTTTCGATGATCTGCGCACTCGTCAGCTTATTATTCGGCTGCATGTATATTATTCGCTTCGGAAGCATGAGAAAGACTTACAAGGCTGCCGAGTGGGCGTTGGTGAGTGGATCCATCAGCATATGCGAAACATATCGTGGCTCAATAATTGTTTCTAGGAAGCCAAAAAGACAAAAGCGTCAATCCTGTGGAATGTGTGGGTCATGTTAGCGATGCCGGCTATTTGGCTCACTTGGTATGCCCTCCTTGTTACATCTGGTAACACGATTTGATCATCTCACTTCTCGGCTTATAGGTCAATAATCCTCTACATCGCATGCATTATGTCGTTTATCTGGCGGACGAGCCCTCAAGACGCCAATCCGCCTAACCCTGTATCATCAACAATACTGCTCGTAATCCGTACCGTTATCTCCTCAATTCTTGGCCTAGGCCTGATATATGGCGCCTTAATTTTAAGGACTTTCAGACGCTATGGGGAAATGATGGACCGAGCGTGGAAACGCAGGATCGATGGTTGGATCGAAGAGAAGAATATGGGTGCTTACGCACGTCTATCACCATATGGACCTCCCGCCTCACCCTACGTACCACCTAGATGGCCGCCAGCATACCCAAACTTCGGGTACCCTCCTCAGAACGTGCACAATACTAACTACGACAACTCCCAGTTTGTCCCGGCTGTGCCAACCACTGTGTCCCAGTCACAGCGGTCCAGTCACTCTCCCCGGGGCGTTCCACGACCTGATAGTCCCATGGACGAAAACCGCCCTTCATCACCGTATGCGAATGCTCAACCTGTCACACCTCCAAATCGGTCACCTAGGCCTAAGACTCCTGTAAGCATACAGTCTACACTGAACCTTGATCGGGAGGACATCAACAGAGCGAATACACGCCAACGTAGTACAGACTCGTACTCTGTCCGTTCGAATGAAGGACCAAGCACAAGTGATGTACCAGCTGCCGTCGCTGCATCTTCCTCTCGTTCCCAAGGCAGAAGGAGTACACTGGCCATGCCTCCTGCTAAACATCTGCCACCTATTCCGGGGACGCCATCATCCACATCTGTCGCAAGTCCAATTGGAGTCCACAAGAATACCCTGGTGAAAGCGTCAGTCCCAGGGGGGTCGAGAAGAGGCAAGAATATGAGCACGAGCAAGGTCCCGAAGGCATCCTAGGTGCAACTTTAACTGATAGTCCTCCGAAAGACGCCCGAAACCGTCACTCTTCGTCTATGTCTGTTCATGGGATTTCGCCTACAGAGCTTGACATTCCAATAGGCGGACCGTCTTTAGCAATGGTAGACACGAAAACTTCTCAAAGGATTGAGGAAGACAGCCCTTCTCAGAGTGTCGAACATCCTGACAGTACTGCCTAGTTTACACTGCGCCTTATAAAAGCGGGTTTTCCGCAGCAAACCTTCCCGTGTCTTTTCGACTTTTTATGATTAACTTACAGTGCTTGCATGTTTTAGCTACGTATATCACAAACACTAACGAATGCATTCATGATGATTTGGAACGAAATCAATAAATATGACAATGCTTCTATGTCAGTTATTTATGGTTGTCAATTTCTTCTCTGCTCCCCTTGCGGTGGCGTTTACCACGCTTAGCCGCTCTCCGCTCAGTGTTCGTTTAGTTATACTATCGTCGGCGATACATACCTGGAGGCTGGGCGATGGCTGAGACCTATGTAACAACCTCGTGAAGTATTATGTTGCTTGATGAAGAAAGCTGCGACAGGGACGGAGGTTGGAAGATACTTTGTCTATTGATTGATTATTACCGGTACGTTTACATTACCTACTCGCATTTTTAGTAATAATTTGCATGAAGGAGTGGATTCTAGAAGCAGCAAAATGTTCGTTCCAACCTAGCGGACTTGCAGTCAGAGCCTGCAATCACTGCCGATCATCTTGATGGCCGCAAAGCGCTCTATCGTGCAGTTCACAACTTCGAACGAGACTACAACCTACTTGCCCAATGTCCATGTGCATGCTCGACAAGTCCACGTCTCCTCCTTCAAGTTCCAGGTTAAGAGATAGTTTCCTTGACTGATTCAATACCAGCGTTTTAGCAAAGCAATATGAAGGCTATGTAAGGCTATGTATCTAATACTGATAGTGATTTTTTGCGCGTTAAACTTGCCCCCAGCGATTGACATGACGGTTGGTTGACGTTAATTGGGCCTTGGCATCCATTAAAAGGCGCCAATTCTGGCAACTCAAACGTATGCTAGGAAGTGTCGCAAGTAATCGCCAGCCTGGCGGACGAATATCGCGGATTCGCAACTGCAAGCCCATACCTGGTGAGCGCCCTCATACAGATATTTACTGTTTCAAGACTTCCTGACAATGATTCACAGTCTAAGATACTCGAGTGATTCATGGCTTCGCGTCACAGTTCCACCAGGAAGCCATCCACTGATGTCGAATCGATTTCGAAGGCGAGCAATGGCAGCAGGAAGACCGAGACCGCAATGAGCATACCTCGTGCTGAAGATGATCAGACTGTGCCAAATGCAAGCCAACTTGTCGGACAAACCGCAAACGTAATGACGGGACCCTATGGCGGGGAGTGGAACAAGGAGAAAGGGAAAGCGAGTTCAGACCCACTCATACCCGTTGAAGTGGATACGGCTGCGAACAAAGCGACTACAGCGACTACTCATAGAGGTTAGCCAGTCAATTTCATGGATGAAGTCCTCTTCCTGATGCCGTATGTGTAGGAGATCACTCATGCTTGAAGCCCTCGTCAGGGCTTTCATCACAATCATTTCAGCAAGCGCTGCCGCCGCTACGGCGGCATCCTCAGCCTCATCGGGATCAAGAAACATATCATCCAAAACCGTATGTCCCTATAGCATACGATCTCAGAGATGCAAGCACCTCAGCTCTACCTTATGATCACACTCACCACCCTGCAAATCATAACGAAAAGGTAGATGCCACTGCGTCAAAGCCTCCATGGAACTACTCAGACGTCATCATCACGACACAGAGAAAGGGTCAACCCTCCAGTTTGCCTGACATGCGCTGCCCATCTCCCGCTCCTACTCCGGCTGGTCATATCTTACGGTATCACAGTTTTGATTCAGAGCAGACTAGCGCTCCAAGAAGCTACATAAATACGAGACGACATTATCCCGTAGACAGCACCCAACAAGCCCCACGTGCAGCACCAGTACCAGATAAATGGCATGAGGGAAACGGGTCAACGTCCGAAAGGCAAGGCACGATTCCTTTTCGTCCAGTGGCACAACATGTTTTACCTCAAGTAGCTCTACACTACACTCACCATGGGCAGCAACCGTCTAGGAAACACGATGCATTCGTGGCCAATGACCCATGGCGCCGGCACATTTATAAGAAGCACCACAAGGATACAGAATCGTTCGACGAGATACCTTTACATTCGTGGACGCATAGTTCACGTTTGGACGGCTCAGTTCATTCTGATGGGCAATTGGGGGCATCAAGCCCAGTTGCGGATCCTGTATCTCACCCCGGACACCATGATGAGAATGAACCAAGGCAAACGAGCGCTTCACCATCCAACCTGAGTCGGTCCACGGAATATTACATCACCTGCCCGTCTTACGATTCTACGATCTCAATCCCAAGCACAACTTGGGATGAAATCACATTCCAGTTTATCGTCGCCACTCTACCCGGTCAGGTATACCTAAACATCCTTCTCAGATTGCCTTCTTTATATTTTTCGAGAGTAGCCAGAATATTTGAAGAGGCGGACCTAACCTTGCCCGAACTGAAGAAGATGGCTCTAGAAACGGCTTCACAAGCGAAAGGTCATGTTGATTTGCTTGCATTCGAGTCCAACAAGATCCCCCAATATGATAGATTAAGGTCCACATGGGAATACTTCATCGATTCCCTTATGCGCGAATGGAAAACGTTCAATATCATCTCCGTTCTGCTATTATCGTGAGACTTCGTTTTATTAGTTGTTTTCCGAGACTAATGTATGTGTAACAGTGCCATCCTTACCATCTTACAAATCAAAAGCGCTGCAGAGGATCCTGTTATCAGATACGCTGCACTGACATCAATGATTTGCGCGCTCGTCAGCCTGTTATTTGGGTGCATGTACATTATCCGCTTTGGTAGCATGAGAAAGACTTATAAGGCTGCCGAATGGGCTTTGGTGAGTGGTCCATCCATTGACAATGCGATGTAAGGAGCAGCTTAGCAACTTTTGCCAGGAAGCCCAAAGTACGAAAACATCAATACTATGGAATGTGTGGGTCATGTTAGCGATGCCTGCTATTTGGCTCACTTGGTACGCCCTCCTTTCGCCCCTGGTAGCACAATGAAGAGCTTCTTACTATTGTATCAAAGGTCAATCATCCTCTACATCGCGTGCATCATGTCGTTTATCTGGCGGACGAGTCCGCTTGAAGACGCCAATCCACCTAATCTTTTATCATCGACTATGCTACTCATAACCCGTACCGTCATCTCCTCAATTCTTGGCGTAGGCTTAATATACGGCGCCTTAGTTTTGAGGACTTTCCGACGATACGGTGAAGTCATGGATAGACAATGGAAACGCAGGATCGATGGTTGGATCGAAGAAAAGAATAGAAGTGCTTTCGGACCGCTGTGGTACCCTGGGACCGCCTCACCCCACACACCACCGGTATCATTGATCTTATCCAACGACAGGCCACGTTCTAGGTCTCCCATTCTTGAAGACCGCTCTTCATCACGCTATCGTAGCCATCCTGACGTTTGGACAAAGTATTCGAGTGCTCGGACTACTCCGAATCGGTCACCTGCCCAGACCACACCCAAGACTCCCGAAAGCGCGCTGTCGACATTGGGCCTTGACTGGGGACATATCGACGCAGCGAACAAACCCAGACGTAGTACAGATTCGTACTCTGTCCATTCGACTGAGGGGTCAAGCAGCAGTGGTATACCAGGTTCCCCCACGGTCTCTTCTTCCTCTCGCCCTCAGGGCAGAAGGGGTGCATTGGCCATGCCTCCTGCCACATATCTTCCCCCCATACCAGGGACACCAAACTCCCCAATGGTATTGCTCGGGAGTGTCAGTCAGACTCCACATCAATATGTTGATAGAAGCACAAACTCTACTGGAGTCGAGGAGAGGCAAGGATTCGAGCAAGAACAAAATAACGAAGACATAAATTTGACTGTAACTGATAAATCCCCAAATCACGTTCGAACCCGTCACTCTCCACCAATGTCTGATGATGGGAGTTCGCTTTCAGAGCTTGAGATTCCAACAGGCGGACCCTCCATAACATTGGCAGGCCCAGGAACTTCTCAAAGGACTGTAGCAGACAGTCCTTCCCAAAGTAGCGGACATCTTGACAGCACATTCGAATACGAGCACGAACATGATAACGAAGGGTTACATCATACTAGGACTGATAGTCCTCCAAAACAAGTCGGAATCCGTCCCCCTTCACCTATGTCTGATCATGAGAACTCGCTTTCAAGGCTCGGCGACAGCCCAACAACGGGACCTTCTATAGCAATGGCAGACACAACAACATCTCAAAGGATTAAGGAAGGCAGTCCTTCCAATCGTTGTACATCCTGAAAGTACTGCCTTCTCGTAGTTTACGCTACGGCTTATAAAAGCAGGTCCGGAGCAGCAAAACTTTCCCGTCCCTTTTCGACTTTTTATCAATTGTTTTAGCTACGTATATAACGAACACTAACGAATGCATTCATGATGATTTAGAACGAAATGAATAAATAAATTCAAAGTATGCACTAAGCATAGATGTAAGGTAAACTAAAGGGTATACTTGAAGTCGGGATGACGATCGCCTAAATCCACCCAAGTTTCCAGGTGATTCTTCTCGTCATCCTTTTCGTCTCCACCATGCTTTTCCAACACTTTTTCTCGGTGGGCAGGGTTAGCCTTTTGCTTATTTCTCCAGGACAGATAGGCCATGTTGAGCAGGCAGCCAACAACGACGCAGATGGCGCTGATGGGTTGAGATATAAGTCACAAAATAAATACAACCGCATAAAGCCAAAACATACAAAGTGAGGTTCATAATCGTCGTCTTTCTGAATCTTGGACCTTCCTTCGTCGGGTATCTCCACGTGCTCAGAATTCCACCCTATACGATCGACAGAACGACATGAATGAAAAGCAGGCAGGCGGATCAGTCAGTAAAGAGATCGACAATCAGCGGGTGCAAGGAGATCGTAGACATACCGCGTTGGTGGCAATGAATCCTAAGGCTATGCTAGTGGCACGGCGGAAATGAGGCTCAGAATTGTTGGACATCCAGGCGGTGATGATGGGCACAGGGGCGTATACGCCTGGCACCATCAGGTATAGAGCACCATAGGCAACGAATTTGTTCTTGGCCTCTGTTAATGTGAAATGACAATGAACGGGTTTGTACACAGCGGAAAGAGCGAAGACTTACTAAGGTACATAGCGAAGCCTGCTACGGCAAGAAGTTCTAAGAGGGCAGCGGGAACTGCTCTCGCTTGGTATCGGTCCGACCAGAATGCAGCGATGAGCGAAACTGCAGGTCTTCGGGTCAGAAAAACATCACAACACATTTCGAAGTCTCGTTCATTTCTTACCAAAGAAACCGGCAGCGAAGGGGCCAACACTCAGCAGCTGGCTCTTGGTAGCACTGAATCCAAGCTGGTTGATGATAGATGGCGAAAAGAGTGCGAGACCATAGAGTGTCGTTCCAGACATGAAGAAAATCACGAAAACGGCGATGACGTGAGGCGAAGTGAATGATCGGAGGACTTCCTTCAAGCTGAACTTCTCATCCGGTTGGACGTATGGCCTATCCCTCTCCAGACGCTCCATGATGAAGCTGAATTACAAAATCAGCAAACTTGTGTAAAGAAGAATTGTGAATGGAGGTTTACTCTTTCTCCTCTTCCGTCAGGTACTTCGACTCTCTTGGGCTAGATGGGATGACAAAGAATCCGACAACGCCCATTACAACGGTAAATAAACCCTCCTGATATTACGAAGCCTTTGGTTAGTAGTTGGGAATCAAAGAAACAAAGAATATCATACCAGGATAAAAATCCAAGCCCAACCCGGTTTCCCGCCAATTCCATCCATCTTTTGGATCGCGGCAGCAAGAAGACCCGAAAACGCTCCAGAAAGCTAAGAACAAGGTCAGACGGAAGAACGTAAGGTTCCGAGTGTTCTGGATTCTTAACAACGTACAGAAGCAGCGGAGAAAAATAGAGCAATTCTGGAAGATGCGGAGAGACAAATTGAGTTAGCAACTGGGTATAAGACGCGGGTTTGATGTAAAGAGTGGTAGAGTCCATAGCAATCGAATGACCAACCTCAAAGATAGTTCCTTCCTGGTGTAAAGACTGGAAAGGTAGAGCGCAATCCCAGGGAACATTGGTCCTTCTACAAGGCCGAGGAGTGTTCTTACAACGACTAGCCCACCAAATGAAGAAACGAGACCTAATGTGACCCATGTCAGATTGGGATACGTCACTGTCGTAGATAGAGGTATTGGCGATGAAAGTTACCTTGCAGTGTGACCATTACACCCCAAGTGGTGAGCAACGTTGGCATAAGCAATTTGGGTCCAATCTTGCGCAACAGTAGGTTTGCCGGTAATTCCGCAAGAATGTAAGGCCTGGATATGCATATGACATGAAACCGGTCAAAAGGCTACCATTGAGAACAAGATTAGGACGTACACGTAGAGAACCGTAACACAAATCTGATACTGGTGGTCAGTCAGATGCAGGTGTTTCTGCAACCCAGCAACACGGGCATTTCCTGCATGACTCTAGATTAACATCCTCCCTCGCCCGGTAGTCGCTCAGTCACTAACCGATATTGGCACGGTCCTAAGCTCTGGTTAACGACTACTTCATTGTCGTGTTATATGGAGAAAACATACCAAAAACGACAGCAGGTAGAACATTGTAAGAATCGGAAGGATCGTCCAGTCGAGCTTGCGGACTGCCTTCCTTTCCAGCTCGCTCTGGTAGTCACTGCGAGTGCTGGCTTTGACGGCTTTTACCGGTGTTTCTCCTGAAGTATCCGACATCGCTGAGATCGACGTGTTCCAACCACTTGTACGAGGGGAAAGGAAAAAGCAGGATGAACGGGACCTGAACCGAACCTAGGATTTATATGTATCATCGTGATCCATACAGCGTGGGGGGGTTTCGCGCTTAGGTCCCACTTCAACTCCTATAGGGTAAATGATAAAAATAGAAGTCATAGTAATGAAATGGGACTGCTTCGGACGCCAGCATGCTGCGAGTTTGAATTCCTTTTTAGAATCTATGATCTGAGGATGAGCTAACACCTTTGCGGTTCTGCCTCGAGCCCTCGAGAACACCAGACGCATCAAGAAGAGCAGCGCGGTCGCGATGCAACAAGAAGGCGCAAGGGTGTAAAAACCCTCACAAAGTCCACTGCATTCACTACATTTCGTTTCATTTCAGTATGGCGACATTGGTAAAGTTCCTTAAAATTACTGACATTTTCCCCTTTCTGGGGTATCACCTGGCCCACAAGCAGCCCTAGCAGCCCCATGAAAGTTAAAACAGGCGGGGTGATGCGGGGTGGTATGGGGGTGGTGACATAAATCAAGGGCAGATCAGTGAGGAGACAAACGTGAGTAAGTTCGGCCGACTTGCAGGAGGCTTGGCCAGGATGCGGAGTCCTAAATCACCGTGTGGAACAATTTCTCGGCGTGGAAATCCTATTTTTGGACCTGACCATCTCCTCCAACCATCCTCTTCAACTTGCAGGTCATACGATGGCCTCGCAAAGCCCTCGTAGGGCACCTTTCATTGTGATTGAAGGACTTGACCGGTCAGGGAAGACAACCCAAACCTCTAGACTTTATGCACGGTTGAAGGAAACTGGAACACAGGCTAACCTCATCAAGTTTCCTGGTATGCTTTCTTGATTGTTTTCAAACACCCCCGTCTGAGTATTTAGACAGGACGACCACCATTGGCCAGATGATCGATTCGTACCTGCGTTCTGCTTCAGAACTGGATGATCGCGCTGTTCATTTGCTCTTCTCTGCAAATCGCTGGGAACTCGCGTGTGTATTCACGGCATTTCCATCTCCCAATTCATATCGTTGAAAAAATTCGGGGATGCATGCAGGTCCATGATTGAAAAATCACTGATCGCTGGAACACCTGTTGTTTGTGATCGTTACGCCTTCTCGGGAATCACGTTTTCTGGTTCCAAGGTCAACTCCGAGGGAGAACCGCTCCTGCCCTTCGAATGGTGTCGGAGTCCAGATATTGGACTTCCTGCGCCAGACATCGTTTTCTTCTTTGATATCACGCCAGAAAAGGCCAAGGAGCGTGGTGGATATGGAGAAGAGAGGTATGAAAAGGAAGAGATGCAGCTACGCGTGCGAGATTCCTTCCATCGCATAGGACGTGAAATGGGCACGACCTGGGTGACCATCGATGCTGGACGCGAACGAGATCAAGTAGAGCAAGATGTGTGGAAGCTAGTTGAACCGCTTGTCAAAGAAGGGGTAGATGGCCCAGTTACGAAGCTATGGACATAATTGTGTAAATGTATCAATTACGCGTCCGGTACGCGTGTTATCGAAGCCTATGGGCTAGGTGAATGTTCAATGGTTCATCCTGAAGAGAGAGACTGGAGACCGTGGTCCGTCATGTCTTTTTCTGGTTTCTCTCCCTATCAGCCTCTCTCAAGTATACGCCTTGAAACATGATATCTATCTTGGGCTGAATAGCCTTCAAGGTTTTTCCCGAGCCTGCATTTGCCTAGGTTGCTGCACAAAAGCCATTGCAAATTTGTCCAGGATGCCTATTTCTCAAGTCACCGTGGCGTTGGGTGGGATCTTTTCCTTGCAATGCGTTGCCCCAATCCCGAAGAAGAGGCGGAAAAGTCCCTTCGATTCGGTCTGTAGGGACTTCAAGATAAGGAGTTATAAGTGGTTCGTATACTTCATCGCCAATGTGAACCCGAGTCGAGTCTCGTCGCAACTTCAAGATTTTGAAGTCCGCTGTCCTCTGCCACTTGTCTGAATCACAATGGACACTTGAGTAGAAAATTCGAGGACCAGAAGAGGGGAGTCACGACCAAGTAGTCCCAGAACAATAGTTTGTTAATACATGGTAATCACATGAAAAATAGATGAAAAAGGAGCGTGGCTAGATATGAAGAAAACAGTGAATACAATGCGATTGTCCCATGCCGAAGTTAATAATTTAGAGCATAAAAAAGGTAAACCCATGTAAGAAGAAGAAGAAAAAGAAAGAAAGCAATAAATAATCATGGGGTAGCAGTAGTACCAAACAACCCCTCGTCCACCTTAATAGCTTCATAAACACGGAAAGTGCGCACATGCGTCAGCTCATCACCCGGAACCACGCGAGCTGCAGGGCGGCCCCGACGAGAAGGAGACCGCGAAGGCGTGGAGTCCGCTGGCGACAGAGGCAACGCGAAATCAGGATCAAGCGCAGCCTCATCTTGCTCTGGCAAACCCTGACGCTGTGACGTTCCTGGACTTCTGCCGCGATCTTCAGAGGAGGCCCTGTGCCAGCCGAAATGTTCGCGAAATTCACTGCGAAACGAAATGGAAATGTTGGTTAGGGATAGGAACCAGGGCAGAGGGGGGAATGAAGCGAAGAACGTACGATTGGATTTCCAGCATTGCTTCGGTGACGGATTCGGCGATGGAGGCGCGGTCGCTCATCGAGTCCGACCTCTGATGGTTATTTTCGCTCGAAGAGGCACTGACGAGAGATGGCAAGTCGAATCTATGCCTAAGGAACCTGAAGAAAGAAATCATTACACAAGTCAGCATAGGCTCAGGAACGACTTTTTTTGTGAGAGAAACACTCACCCTTCATACTCCCACAACGCTTCCAACACACTCTCTTCATCGATATCTTCATCATCCGTCGCCTCAATGGCATGTTCGATGAGATAATTCTTGCAAGACAACAACATGCGCAGGTGCTTCGAAGCATGAATCTCGACATCGGCCTGAGACATAGGGATAATCGTCGAGGGCCACAGAATAAGACCACGAGATTCAGGAAATGCGACCGAATGCCGTCTTGATGCAGACACAGTTCGATTTCGGTCGTTTGCATAGAAGTCACCCTGAGCAGCCACTGCCATCCTGCGGGTACCATTCCTCTGACGCCCTCTTTCTGTTTCGTCTTGCCCAAACCCAGTAGGTGCCAATAAGATGGGCATAGCCATGACTTCCCGAGCGTGCCCAAAGACTTCCTGCAAAACATCGAGGATGAACTCGTTCGCATGCATGTTGATGCCGAATTTATGTACCAACATGTGCTCGAAAAGCGCTTCCAAGTCCTTTGACGTGTCATAGACGCGTTTCCAGGCTTGCGTATTTACGCCTTGGTACCCAGCTGCGCTAAGATTTCTGGCAAAGCCATCAGGACTAGGCGACACATCGGTCGACGAAGAGTTCGCGCTGACTCCATGGATAGTCGCAGTATCGTCATCTATTTCCTGTTCCTCTTGTACGCCATAGAGATCATAAAATTCGCTAGCTCCTACGTCTTCAACGGGCAAACCAAGACCGGGATTTTCCCACTGCCCATCGTAGATGCTGAAAGTGTTGAACGAAGGTGATGGTATGGTGATGTCTAATTGCGGAGGTATCGACTCTCTATGATTCAGACTCGTTGAGGGCACGGAAAAATTCCGTCCATAGGGGAAAAAGATCTCATCGTCGATACACTCCAGTCTTCCTCCTAGCATCAACACGCGGCTGACTTCTTGCAGAACAAATATCCAGGAATCCGCGGTGACACAAAGAGATAGGCATGACATCCGAACAAGGTCAAAAGATTCATCGTTGAATGGTAGTCTCTGCTTCAGGCTAAAAGAACGAATTGACCATTAATAGACGTTCGATAAGAGCGATCAGTGATAGGAAATTAAACCTACAAATTCCCTCGAACAAATCGGATGTTCTCGACAACTCCTTGCTCAGCGGCCCAGGGGAATAGACCTCTTGAAATATCCACCATATCATAACCCGTCACTTTGGTACCATAGCCTTTCCACGCTATAGCAGCATCAACTACCCAATGCCTAAAATCGAACTTATCAACAAATGCATCTGATGTTTTATCCATAATCAATAACCTACCCTTGTCCACAGCCCAAGTCGAGTACAGACGTAGGCGGTGCATTGCCATAATCATGGAAAGTAGGAGACCCTGTGGGGTTCAGCCTTGATAAAAGTTCCCCAGTATGACGATCACTGAGAAAGGCAAATGTTCAGAAAAGTTCAATACGACGAAGACGCCCATCAACTCACTTGTCAAGCAAAACCGAGTCGTACGGATCAAGAGGATAATTACCAATACGTGACTTGATTTTCATAGCCTTTTCACGAACGTCTTGCTGCGTGGCGGCTTGACTTTCTGCATATGCCAAAGTAGCATCAGACGTGTTTGAGCTGCCCACTACGAATTCAGGTCCTGGCACATTGGGATGCGAATCTGAATTCGCAAGTGCCACCCCGTCCGAGTATCCGGAAGCTTGGTTTCCTGTATCTCTCGATTTCTTCTTGCTGAGAAGAATACCCATAAACCTCTTACGCTCGCCCTTGCCATTGCCACCGGCAGCAGCTGCCTTGGTATTCGGTCCAGTTTTCTTCTTCGGATGAGCGCGTGACCGAGAAGTAGGGAAGACATATGCTGTTGGCGTATCCAACTTGTCGGCACCGGGGGTCGGTGTAGCAGCAGAAGAGAATCCCACAGGTTTGCCACGACGGGCATGAGAACTATCACTCGAGCTGTCGCTATATCCAGAAGAGCTCCCCGAGTGTCGCTTATTGGGCGTGGAAATGATGGGAAACAACCCGCCGTTCTTTGGAGGGGAGACTGGCGTGTAGAGCCCATTATCTGGCGACACAGGTGATGAAAAATCATGGTTGCTGGATCCTGAGGAGCCTGTGGCGTCGCTTAACCGCGACTTTCCGTTGACTGTTATGACTGGGTTGTTCTTTTTCTTGGGAACCTTCGGTTTGGCTACCGACCGAGAACCAGGATAAACAAAGGCGGGTTTAGGCTCATTGGACTTTGTTGACTTTCCCGAGGTCGAAGAATCTGACAGAGAAGGAGTTGCAGGTTGGCGAGGAAAGGCAGCTTCCTGAAATCTGACGGTAACAGGTGAAGGAGGGGGAAGTGGGTCGGTTGATCTGACTCCTCCGTTCTGAATCCTATTTTCCACCTCGATTAACAGCGAGGCTTTTCCATTCATCTGATGTGGCTGTTGAGTGCGTGTCATAGTATGGGGTTGTCGAAGAGGACTCGGAGATGGTGGAGAAGGATATCCGTAGATGCTATCAATCTGGCCTGGTGGCCGATCATGGATTGCTACCTGTAAAGTTGGCCTTGATGTCGATGCAAACGGAAAGGAAGGTTGTGAAGAATGATAGGACGGCGTAGGAGATTGAGAGCGTATCGAGTCAACAGTTGTAGACGAGTAACGCGCTGAAGATTGGCGTGGAGATGTTGCAGGAGACGCTAGATGCCCTGGTAGCGGAGGTGGAAATGTCGGTGGAGTAGAGTATGCTGGCGAGTCCTGATCTACAGGCGAAGAATACGATCCTTTTTCTGGAACTGTAGGTAGCGGTCTACCATTCCGTCCTGCAGACACCGGAGGCGGAGGTTGGTAAGTCGCGTGAATTGGCGGAGGTGGCTGATAAGATGCTTCTATATACGAAGGACCTTCGTCTTGATAGCCAATTGTTCTGGTACCTCGCCCAGGGGCACCGACGCGAAGTGTTTGTGACGGGAGATATGTCTCACGAGGAGGTGAGGGGTACCCTGATTCCAATCCCCGACTAGATGATGCAATAGGTGTTGCTTGTTTCGGCATTGATGTTCTGGGATTGGCATAGGCGTCGGGAGTCTCTGCGGGATTTGCGAATGCAGATGAAGGTATTTTCGTCTGGTTACTCCGGTGATTCGGCATATGGGGTTCTCCATCTCGTCCAATGTAGACCTGTGTGCTATCCTGTGGAACGAGAAATGGAACAGGTGATGGGTCGATAACAGGCCTTTCCGGTGCAGATTCCTTTGAACGCGAGAAGAATCCTCTGGAAGCAGGCTTTTTCTCTTTCTTCTCCTCTCCTTGATTGAGGCGCTTCCTAGCTGAGGCTGCCCGCGACGACATGGTTTAAGAGTAGGTTAAGGAACGTATATCATGTAACGTAAGACTGATATGGGTATATGGCGTCGCGCGATGGAATGGTGGAGGAAGAAAAGGAAAGCGACAGGGACTTATCGGCGGTTGTTCAACAAATGGTTAGTTTTGTATTATAAGGGCTATAGATCTAGATTCCACGGGTCTGTCCTATTCCACGAGCCTAAAAAGAATTCGGTCAGAATCACAAATATAGATTAGATGATTCCATAAGGTCATAACCTACCTCCTGGGAAAGGGGCCGCGATTCTTTCAGCCCCGGAAAGCAAGCATCAAACTTCAAGTGCGAACAAACCTGAACATTGATCAGTTCACTTCCGAAAGTTGGATGTTTTCGTCGCTGAAGACTATACACAGCTATACATAGCGCACTCATGTACACTGCCAACGTGCTCAGTCTTGATCGACAGAACACTTGACAGTGCACGCGGAGAGCTTCTCGGGGATGGAAAAGCATCGTTATGAAGCGCGATAGTGTCGAAGGGATTGGTTTCCGATATGAAGTTTATCCTCAACCTGAGAGTCAAGCCCACAGCCAAGCCTCTGGATTAGATAAAGAGATAAGTGTTTGTCCTGGCCCCCTGGTGTTCCGTCGGCGCGGGTGGTCGTCATAGAAAGCGAAGTTCCACGTATCACATGGCCCTATCTTTTATCTGCCAATCATTCAATTAACTGCTATATAGTTGAGCGCTGAGCATTCATGCATAGTGTTGAAATATTCTCACCTGGTACGCATCGAATAAGGTGGTTTATACTGAGCTAGCGTCAGTCAAGAAAGCAAAGCATGAAACAGAAAATCCTCGGTCTGGGTTCGGACAAATACACATAAATACTGCTCGGCGTCCTCAGCAAAGCTCAGCGTAGACCACCGTGTATCCAACCACTACTATCTGAGCACATGTCGCAGAGTTCTAACGAGCAGCCACCCTGAAGTTCGATAGTACTATTGTTGTAGTCACGGTTGTGTAAATACACAGCGCCTCATTTTCGCACTCTTCTTGCTAGGATGGTTCAACCGGTCCTTTGACTGACTGCAATTGCTTTTAGCTGCCTTCAAACGCGCTCAGTGGGTTGCAAGTAAGTACCCTAACTTATCGCTTGAGAACTCAAGCACTCGTTTCTCACTGAATCAGTGTCTAGAAGTTGAATATTGATCAAGGTTGACAAGATCTCACAACCACTGGAAACGAGCGTAATTATGATCGCCGACCATAGTATCATTTACTCTTTGTGTTAAATAAGTAGTAACAGTCCACGAAGCATCGCCACAGGCGCCTGTGCAGTGGTCTTTTCTTGTTATCATGAACCCGGTAAAGCTATGGACGTAAGTTTCTTATACCTCGAACACTGCTTGAAGTGACATACATATGCCCCCAAGGTCCAGACATGCATGATCGACTATGATCCAACAGTCCGAGGCTTTGTAAACTCGGTACGTACTTTACCAGGGGCTACATCAAATGAACTACTTAGCTTAAGGTCTATCTGCAGGTTTTAGCCCCAACTGTTGAATCCGACAAGCTAGGGTTGCTGGGTGGTACTCCTAGGTCCTGACCTGAGGTATGAGACTGGCAGAGCATGTTTCTCAATTTCTACCAAGTCCACTGGTCTGAGTTCCAACGATCAGTAATCTCCGCTTGAAAATACTCGTATGGCCTTCAGCGACGGGCGTTTAAACGTTTACGGCCCTTGTAGTAAGTACGCTCGCGCGATCCTGCCAGGCTAATCCTGCTTCTAAGCTCGCATATCTGAAACTCATCATTTCTGACCAGCCAGCCTCATGCGACGACAAGGTAGCATCCTCGCATTGAGAAACTTTGTCTGACGAGAGAAGACTATACTCAGCACCCCCGGCTATTACTGTTCAACAATAATCATTGAACACTTCAGTATAAGAAACTCTCCTTAAGTTCAACTTTTGTTTGGGTTTACGAAGATCCCTGAACAGTGATGACCTGGATGTTTGGTGCTCAACAATGTGCCTTGCGGTGTTAGATAACATAAGGCCGGTCTTGAAGTCTTTCTCACTGAACGCCAGCCAGCAAGGCGGTGGACAAGGGTGGACACCGGTGACAGCCTCCACGACACAGACAGCTTAAAATACACACAATGTGGGTCCCTTTATGACTTATTTATTGACAGTCCTTATCAGCTTCAGGCTATAGGCTGGTATTTATAGGAATGCCCACTCGGGGTTTCAACTTTTCAACGTACATTGATCCCGACCATCAATCCGTCACTTGGATCCCACAGTCAGCACCTTGCTCATACGGTTCCCATTCGCCTATAAGTATATTAGTAGCAGGCATCGGAGATGGTCACTTCATTCCCCTCACCCTTCAGGACCTGCAACCATGGTCAACGTCACCTACGACGCTTGTGAGCTTTGCTTCGAGTTCAATATCATTTGAATATCCTAACGTCGTTGTTTCTTCTAAAGCTGGTTCGCTCGAATGGGTAGATCCTAGTCAGACCACCTGGGTATACAACCCAGGAGATATTGCATGGGTTTTGGCGTCAACGGCTCTCGTTTGGATTATGATTCCTGGCGTTGGTTTCTTCTACTCTGGACTATTGCGACGCAAGAATGCCTTGTCCATGATATACCTGAGCATGATGACCCTCGCCGTTGTATCCTTCCAAGTGCGTACCTAAAGTCAAAAATTTTATTGAACGTCAGTTTACTTTTGTCCGATTATCATTGTAGTGGTTCTTCTGGGGATTTTCGTTGGCTTTCAGTGAGACTGCTAGCCCCTTTATCGGGAATTTGAGTAAGTGTGGCGAAGCTAGAATATAGATGTCCGTTCTAACATTTTGTTAGAGTACTTTGGCCTGAAAGGGGTCCTCGCACAGCCCTCTATTGGCAGTTCTCGCATCCCTTCCATCGTCTACTGCGTCTACCAACTCATGTTCGCCGCAATCACGTACGCTCCCATCAATCTTTCCAATCGAAACCTCGTAACATTTCTTTTTCCAGACCTATGCTCGCTATCGGTGGTTTTGCTGAACGTGCGCATCTCGGCCCACTCCTTTTCTTTGTTTTTGTGTGGTCAACCCTCGTTTATGACCCCATTGCCTGTTGGACTTGGAACACTAAGGGCTGGTCCGCCGTTTTGGGAGGTCTCGACTTTGCCGGAGGAACACCCGTCCACATCTCTTCTGGTACCGCTGCTCTCGCCATCTCCATCTACCTGGGGAAACGTCGCGGATACGGCACTGAAGCTTTGGCGTACAAGCCACACAACACGACATATGTCATTCTTGGAACAGTGTTCCTCTGGTTTGGATGGTTCGGTATGTCTTGGCAATCGCATGCTTCTCAGCTGTCTGTCTAAAGTTAGATGTCTTCTATCTGTGATACGCAGGCTTCAATGGTGGTTCCGCTCTCGCTGCCAACTTGCGAGCTGCCCAAGCGTGCATCGTCACCAACTTGGCTGCCAGCGTCGGCGGTCTCACCTGGATGTTGTGGGTACGTCGACCGGATACAATGTATTTTTGATATCGCTTTCTCATTCATTATTTCTGTAGGACTACCGTATCGAAAAGAAATGGTCCGCTGTAGGCTTTTGTTCTGGAGCCATTGCCGGACTGGTAGCCATTACCCCTGGATCTGGATACGTGGGCTCCCGTGAGTATATTCATAGTCATTCATAGCACAAGGGCTCGGAAACTAACCGTACACGGGGAAATGCAGCTGCCTCTGTCTTATTCGGATTTTTGGCCGGTACCTTGTGCAACTTTGCCACGCAGCTCAAGTTTTTCGCGGGATACGACGATTCCCTTGACGTGCGTATCACCGCTTTATCGCTGCAAAACCTACGACCTTTCAGTTAACGCCTTGTTCTTCATTCTAGATTTTCGCATCCCATGCCATAGGTGGAGTCATTGGCAACATCCTCACTGCTCTTTTCGCTCAGAAGAGCGTCGCTGGCTTCGATGGCCTGACCAGCATTCCAGGTGGCTGGCTAGACCACCACTACATCCAGCTTCCCAAGCACCTAGCTGATTCTGCTGCCGGCCTCGGGTACTCTTTCGTCATGACCGTGAGTTCTATTTCTTCTTTCTCTTGGAAACCAGGGTGGCAGGTGTTTACTGAAATGATCGGCTGCGTATCTAGACCCTCATTCTATGGGTGATGCACTACATCCCCGGCTTGCGCCTGCGCGTCTCGGAAGAGACTGAAATTATTGGCATTGACGAGTCTGACATGGGCGAGTTCGCGTACGACTATGTTGGTCTGGAGACTGAGCTCAAGCCCAACGCATACGCTCGCTCTACGGCGACTGCCTACGAAGCCCGCGACTCGGATGTTAAAGAGAGGGCTAGTGTCAATGTCTAGGAGCCTACGAGCAATTGCTCATTCCGTCAGTTACTTGATACCTGTTACTATTTTTGCTATCATCGTGCCTATTTAATGCGTAGATAAGGAATACCCATTAGGCATTTCCGAAACTTTATGCGTATCATTCTAATTTCTTAATGACAGTTGATTAGAAGGATACAAGTACACCTGAACCTGAAGGGCGGCAGATAGGTTTGACCAAGGTTTGGCTCAGACTGTGGGCCTGGAAGTGTAATTTTATACAGGAACATGGACTTGAACGACAGAATGATCCGTGCTGACACCATGGCGTGGCTCTTGAGCGGAACGCTGTACACTTGAGTTACATACCACTGTATCATGTGTATCATATGCGAACACCAGACCGGAAAACTTCGCTGTCACTCCCTGAGACTTTTCGTAAGGGTAAGAGTCGGAGGATTGGGAGCTATAGGCAAATTGTAACTATGGAGTATCATTAGTGCAACTAGTAGTGCATCAACCCATGGGAAAGTCCCGAGTCCGAGAGTTTCACGCCGTCCATCGACTAGTAGCAATATTATGCATAAACCTGTACTCCACTACTCCATGTTTCCCCATGTTAACCTACATACGATAACAAGAAAAGCTCACGCAAGATAGCAGCTCAATATGCGGGCAGCAAACGCAAACACTCCACCTGGGACAATAAGGAGCCTCACTGGGCTGTGGCCTCAAAGATATAAGCCCGCTTCATGACCGTAAGAAGGTAACAATAACTGCTCTGAGTAGCCTACTAATAGCATATATAATTTTTTATGTGCTGGCGTACCCAGCCATATGAATCGTTATTCATAGCACCGACGGGACCTATGGACTCGGGCATGAACTTCAGGATTCCCGAAAGACCAGCACTCGTGTTACCGCAGCACCTCTGTATGCCACGCCTGCGATAATTCGTGTCTTGGTCTTTAGGTACCCTCGATAAACACGCCTTGAGTAACTTGATAGGGGCCAAACAAATGAAAGAGTGATCCTCTTTTAGACGCCTACTAATGTTGAACTCCTTTCTCTTGGGCGCTTCAGCCGGCACACAACGGCATCGTTCCTCCGAGATGGCCGTGCCAGCTTTTGACCACCGCAAACAAGAAGGATTGCAATTCCAAACATCAGAGGTCTATTTTGTTCTATAAGAACATCTGCATGGATAGGAGTATGTAATTTGTTCATATATATTCTAGCCAACTGGATCATGATTTTCTACTCAGTGCACTCAGAAGCACCACTCCTAAAATTTGTTCCACTAATTGCGTTCTGGATACGATCTTCTTTCTGTTCAAGTAGTGACGCATAACAGATCCGCTATTGTACATTTCAATATATCTATAATATATATACAATATCACTAGACGTTTGTTTCCAGATAGACAGATAGAAATAGATACGGTGCTAGAGGACATGATCGCAGTCCAGTCAAAATAACGTTAACAAAATCGTGCACGAAAAAGCAAAACGCGTCTGCTAATGACCCTTCATCAACGGAGGGTTCTTCAACTCCTAGCTTGGGAGATAGCGTCGTTCTCGAAGTGTCATCTGGTGTGCAACAGCTATAAGTGGCCAATCTGCACAATTTTCCGAATCCTCGGAATTCGAGGCTGCCCTAAAACACAGCGAATCATCAGTTAAACTCTATTTCAGATCCAATAGTAGAAGACAGCAACGCGGAAATCAGAGAAGGGGTCAGCAGCACAGAATGCTATCAACATAAAGCCAAAAACAAGGTAGAAATGAAAATGGACACACGCACTCTAGGGGCAGGTCATCCTCCTCCTTTCTCTCCCTAAGTACAAAACTCTGATCCAGAGTCACAACATGGTCCGTATCCAGGCCCGGCCCATTTGGGTTCACAATTTCGCCATGCGTAGTAAGCAGAATCCCAGACTCAAACTCCACCACATCGTAGTTCAAACTCGATGTTACACCACGCGGACAAAACAAGTACGGTCCCCAGGAAAGCAATTCCGCTACGATGCTCGCACGATCTTGAGCAGTTGTTGTTTTCGCGGGTGATCTTTGAGGAACTACAACGCATGACAGCAAGGGAAAAAGAAACGGCGTCAGTTGATATCGATGTTGTGAAATGTACGAACATCAAGGTAAACAAGGGGACATTACAGGAAACATCATAAACTCTGCTGAATGACACGAAACCACTCACGAGAAGAACGGAAAATTGATTGGTCCTCGGAAACAGACACGCCAGGAGCCAAAACACTGCTAGCAGATTGACGCTGCTGAAGGCGATGCACTCGACATGAGAAAGAAGCATTTTTGTCATATGCCATCTGCAATTTTGACCGGTCGGTGTCGAATAGGTGACAGTACCTGATGAAGAACAAGAAGATCAATATTACATGCCAAATTAAATTTGTAGGGCGTTATATGTGAAAGATGGAAACAGAGCACACACTGCAAAGTGTGTGAATGCACAGAAAAAGTAAAATGAGCAGTACACAGTTCGAAAAAAGACCCCCCGGAATGTGTTAATACAGATAGCATAAATAGAAAATAACAGAAGAAACATAAGATTCACAGAGACGCACCGTTGCAGAAACCTCGAAGCGAGAATTGCGAGATCATTGCCCCCGGTAAGATCAGTCTCTTCATCCGAAATAATATGCATCTCCTGGTCTCGTTCAATTTCCAAACTCGAACCTCGACTAGAATTGTGCAGACCGTCAGCAGAGTTGGCACCTGACATTTGTTCGTCTTGAGAGGCATTGTTCGTTTGAGAAGATATATGTAAAGTTGCGGTCATCGCAATGTTCGTGTTGGCTGGTTTGGAATCGAGTGCGGAATCTTCCATTGGATGAATACTAGGACCTGGCAATGAAGCCGAACCGTCATTAGCGAAAGGAGGAAATGATGCTGTCAGAGGAGGTATTGCGTGTTCTGCGTCTTTCTGAGCAGATTCCACATCTATAGCGAATATGTGTCCTTCGTCCGTCCTCAAAAATGAAGCAAAACCTTCATGAGCTGCTTGGCCTACGTGTTCCATAGAGGATTCTGTGCTCATAGGCTCCACTTGTCCCTCATCCACCAGTACATGCGGACTAGAGCCAGCACCAGCAGACCCAACATCAGCACTGTTCTCCAGAACCGCGGCCGACGACAAACTCGTTCTCGGCAGGTTACGATTAGGCTTGAACACCATACGTTTAACCTGTGGCGCAGACGGTGTTGGAGATGCCTCTTTGTGTTGTTCATCGACTGCATTCGAGGAATCCGGCGTTGGAGGCGCCAACGGTGCCTCTGCATAATGGTTGTCGACTGAATTGGAGGATTTCAGCATGAAAAGCATGTGGTTCGTGGTTTCTTCGCTAAGACCTCGCGGCGTGGTAGTGTCAAGATCTGGCAGAGTAACGGATTCATTTTGCCGGATGAGTGGGTTTAGTCGCGGTTCAGATACAGGCAGGTCTTCTTGGACTGGCTGAACTCTGTCTGGCCGTCTTGGAAGTGGAAGGAGTTTCCTAGGCGATGAAGCGATTTCGATGGGCGTCGTCTTTCGCTGCTGGCTTTGAGATAGGGGTGGGATTTCAATTATATCATCATCCTGAGGATTCAGAACGCGTAACGCTGCAGCTTGTTCCTTAAGCTCCTTAAGCCTCTGTCTCTCCCTTCTGCCTTTTTTCTTCTTCTTCAGTGGGGGATGTTGGCTATCTGCCTGCGATTGTAAAGGCTGGGGCCCAGCAGCACGTGGCGGACTCGCAAGACTTGAAGATATGCTGACAACCGACGGCGACCGTTCTCGTGTTTTCTGCGAGGAAGGTGTGAGTTCATAGTTTATCGAATGGGCTCTCTGGAGAGAAGAAGCCAGGTCTTGGACTTCAGGTAGTAGGGTATCCGACCATACTGGCACGGGTGTTTTCCTGAGACAAACTCAGCAAAATATCGGCGCCCACCAAAATTACATTCACACACCATTCCATGACGAGATTGCCTTCCCTATTAAACAGGTCAATAAAACAAAATCACAACAGATAGAAGCTGACTTTGAATACGCCCGCGTCCTCTTCAAGCCCAACGCAACTAGTTCCTTGTTCTTCTCCACATGAAAAGCTTTGCGCCTTGCCCGAGCTTCTGGATCAGAGCCGAGGCATGGCTCAGGATAGGGATAGACACTCTTCGAAGATGTTACGAGTTCTCGTCTCGGTATCGGTTTTGCCTCTTCAGGTAACAATGTATCCGACCACACGGGTACCGAACTTGTCCTGCAGGACGATGAGTTCCGAGGTAGAGGTAGCAATGCACGTTGCAAAACATACCATTCGATAACAAGTCCATCGTCTCTAACGAAGACAATATGAGAAAAGCTCTCGTCATAGACAAGAAAGCATACCTGGAAAGCACCTTGGTCCTCTGTAGCCCCAGACGCTTCAGTTCCTTGTTCTTCTGCAAGAAAAAGGCTCTTCTATTTTCCTTGTACTGAGGAACCGTACTCTTGCATTCATCCGGGTATGGATAGAAGCTGCAGGACTCGGTAACCAGCTTGCGTTGCGGAAGAATGACGGATGGCGACGGAGAGCGTGGTTCAAGTTTGACATAAGTATCTGTTGAACCTGATGTTTCCTGGAAGGCTGAGATTGGAGGTGGAGGTGAAACAGATTTCATGGGGCTCGTCCAGACCTTGACTGGAGAAGAAATGGATGGTGTCGAGAGTGTTCCCATTTTGTTCTCGCCATGGTTTAGCTTTCTTCTCTTGACCGAAGTTGGGGGCGAACCCGGTGAAGGCGAGCGCGAATGTAAAGACAACGTTTTCGTAGAATCCCCCAGCGCATTCATATGTGAAGCTGTTTCTTCTGAAATCACCGTATACGGTGACTGGCTGTGAGCAGGAGAACTAGTCCTGTTCATTGGTTTAGGCAGACTTGTATAGTCTCTTCTCGGCGTTTCGTTCGAGCGGTCCATCCTCGAGAAAGATGAAGTTTGCAGCTGTGCAGTGTTCCCGGCACTCCATGAAGACGTTGGGTTGTCGCGCAGAGGTTCGTGTTCAGGTTGGCTCGGCCTTGGGTAGAAACCTCTACCTCTCCCTCTAGACTCTCCTCGAAAAGCATAACCCCCTCGCTGCTCCCAACTTCCATGTGGATTCCCTGAGCCTCCTCTCCCTCTTCCGAGACCACGGTACCCTCCTCGTCCGCGTTGGTTGAAAGCAAATAAATCAGGTTGCGTTGTCCTGATCATAGGCGGCAGTTTCTGTGCGCGTTTGTCGATTGTTTCATTTGGTTGGGCGTCTTCGGCGTGCACGCCCGTCGACGATGAGCTTTGGGCCTTGGGCCGGTACGCGCCGTATTGGCGTCTTAGCATAGTATGTAGCCTGAGCCTGTGAGTCTACAGGCTCCCATCCAAGATGGAGGGGAGGAGTAAGTCGCGAACGGGCAACCCGGTTTGCTCTGCCGCTATAATTACGTATCCGCAACAAGTTCGGACTGTATTTTGTCGTATTTCGAGTGGTCACAAATATTCTTTCTCATTGCTATAAAAAGTGTATCATTGCTATGTATGAGGGCGTCATTAAAAAGTCGAGCGGTGATGCTCTGAGCGCATCAGTTAAACCAACTTCGAAGTTGCTTTATGTGGTTGAAATGTAAACTTGTTCCCATAGGTATTACACACGCACTGATTAGATCGCTTATTGAACATCACATACACTAATGGGTGATAACGGCCTATCGTTCATAACGCCAGGCTTCGGCGCTTCAGCACTAATACGCCGTTCCAAGTATCAAGAGATAAGAGCAGTGTTGCCTTTGAGATAGGGAGTGCCAACATCTTTAGGACACGAATATCTTGAGAAATGTCCGAGTAATTCATAATCGATATTGTACAAGTCTGTTCCATTTACATGATGTATAAGATTAAGATTGGATCTTGACTTCGCTATCAGGCTCTGTCAGGGAAGAGTGTCAGCAAGGGTCCTCGTTGGAAAGACACAGTCCAAGGAACGTACCGATGTAGGCGATGACATCGTTGGTCAAACTTTGAAAACGGTCGAAGTATGCGTCCGGGATCGAAGCAGCAAATCCCTGAATGATTCGGGAGGCTATTTAGCAACCACGACAAGATCCGAGAAAGACTGAGGATATACGTTAAGAATCCCTCCGTTCTGGTCAAACCGATCTTTGATTGATCCACCTGTATGTTGGAATGAATGAGCGATGAGCAGATGATTGAGACTGATACAACTCATACATACCGCCGGTCTGTAGTTCCTCAGCATACTTCGAAATCTGTTCCGTGGTAACGTCGTCTTTGAAAACGACAATGTATGGTCTAGTAGATTCGTACGTGAGCTCAATATGCGTTTATCGATGCCATACTTGCTCACTTTGCGGACATTGTGGCTGGTTGCGAGAAGAGTCTTGTATGGAAAGGTGGATGCGCAGGAGTAAGAGGTTTACGGACAAGAACCGCAGCTCCAGGCTTATATACAAGCCCCCTAAAGTAACGCCATGTCGCCATTTGCGGGGAGGGTCCGGTGATGATGATGTCGTCGTAATGAACCGAATATGGCTTATCTGATAACAAATAGCCCCTAACACGCTTGCTTGTTTGGAGTACGAAGTGTATATGTTACAAGACACCAGATGGATCTACTAAGTAGCGCGCCCTATCTCAACAGGTATGTAGTAGCAAGGGCGGTTAAGAAATGCGACAGAATTTGTCTCGAGAACGACCTGACCAGACCTTGGCGTCTCCGGCCACCACACTTGGAAGTTGGTCACTCTCCCGCCATAGCACTGAGAACGTTTCTACGGTAATTCTGATATTGTATCACGGAAAAATGGCAAGGAGGAGGTTGTTCGAGTCGAAGTTGTCGACGGCGGCGTCGGTGTTGGTTGGTGAGGATTCAGCATGACAATCGAAAGACTACTAGGTGACGGTCGAGAGCGGATTTTGAAGTTGGTGGAACGGCGAAAGACGATATATAGTTGAAGTGGCCAGAGGTCGATTTTCCATCGCTACGCCGTGCTTCTGCCTCGCTTAGAATGTTTGTGGCTTTTTCTCAACGACATGCGGAGTGTGTTGTTGCGCAAAATGTCCAAGAAATACGAGAGATAAGTTCTCGTTCTGGTAGCCAAAGTATACCAGGCTTCATGTAGCCGGTCGCACTCGTGGGTCGCTTACAACTTGCTCAATTACCATGCTTTGGATACGGGCAGCAAAAGCTTTCTGTATGAAAAGGCCATTAATCAGTCAAGTTAATGAAAAGCCACAAGTCGAACTCACATCTTTCTTGAACACTTCCAGCAGGGGTGTACATTGCATCCATGCCCAATTATACTGGCTCATGTACTTCTCCCTGCGTGCCTCGGTATCGGCTAAAAGCCACATCGCGATGCGTAATTGATAGTCTCGCGGTTTCGTGTCAAATTCTTGTATGGTCTCTGGGAACTTCCTCTGTTGCGCTTGCTGTCGCCGCACTTCGTCGTCACGACGCCGTCGATACTCATACTGGAGAGGTAAGACTTTCTTCAAGTGGTTATATCGAATGCGTTCTGCTTGATCGGACCATTCAGTGACCAAGGGAAAATCTTTGATCTCGTCATTTGCAATGGCCTGGTTTTTTTTGTCAGTCAAGGAACAAAGAACACCTCCAAACGACATACCGTGCGCGAGCATGTCACCATTGGAGTGGCTGATTTATACCTCTCCTCAGTCTCTTTCTTATACTCGACAGCTTTCACGTCGTAAAAGCGTTCCATGTCTTTGTAAAAGACTTGCTTTATAGAACTAATCTCTGCTTTAAGAGATTCTGTCTCGTCTGGTTTCTCAAGTTCTGCTTTCATATCCTCAAAGCTTCTTCCGTGAGCCGAGCCCGAAGAGTCAGGAAAAGCCGGAATCACTCACTCAGGAACATCCCTCTGCTTGTGATTGACATAGTGTAACGCATTATGAAGAATATCAGTAGCAGCGTCCAGACTTTTGAGATTTTTCCTATCAAGCGTCGCCGGATCGCCATAGTCGGCAGGAAGGAAAGCATTAGTACCATAATACAAAGGATTGGGTATCCTTGTGGTTACACTAGGAGCCTGCATCTGCGGGATCATGGTGGTTCTAGTTAAAGAGACGCGCTAAGGCGTTCGCGCGGAAATGCCACTTAACACCAAACCACCATCATCTATCCCCGGACTCATTAGATGGCGTCGAAGCGAGAACATGATTTCCCAGCGACCTCGATAGGCAGATCTTCCGGTGCCAGGCTGCAGCAGCCGTCTGCGGCGCACGAAGCGCACCCTTTACTATCACCGGGCCCATCATCTCCAACGCCTTCAGAACATAGTCATACAGGATCTATCACTGGACCAGGAGCAACTCTAAGCGTTAATGGCGGGCCCAAATATGTTCCATATACGCCGAGGCAACGTGTAACGCCAACGGCGGCGACGACAGGGATGACGGCGCACCCCTCTTCGCCTCAGCATCAGCACGGAGATGCGACGAGCAAACTGCAGCTCATGCACCTCAAAGCGGCTGCTCAGGGAATTGGACTTGATAGTGGCACGCTAGGCTGGCTTATTCTGGAGAAGTTGGTGGTGAATGTCGAAGTATCCGAGGAATGGGTCGAAATCTGGAGTGCAATAACTACTGGCAAGGTGAGCTTCCATTATATTATGCCTTGATGATATTGACACCATATTTTGTACGCAGGCAACGCTACTACTACCACTAGAGTCAGCCTTTACAAACGAGAAGATCACTGCTGACTTCGTGAAGGACCACATTGTCCTCTGCGATGGTCCTCAGAGAAATGGAGCGCCGTTCGTAACGTTATCCGGTCTACGCGGTACTCTCGATGAGTATGTGATCCAAGAACCTCTTGAACCATAGCTCATCCCTTAACGTATCAGTCAGACCCTTACTTTTCGTTCGACTCTGTATTCGTTATCCAAACCATTCCAGGATATCTTGAATCCAGCTACTCGAACAAATGCGCTATCCCTACTACCTCCTTTGCCAAATATACCTTCGCCACCAACATACCCTCAATTCGAAGTTCCATCGTACTCTTCGTCTCTTCATCTACCTCCTAGAGCGGCCGCTCCAAACAAGCCACCTCTTCCCCCTCGGCCTGGCAACCGATCCGTCAGCGCGAGCTCTAATGCAGTACCATCACGGATAACCAACCCCTTCGCGTCACTCTTTGGCTCTAAATCCACAGCACCGATACCCCCTTCTCCGCCATCATCTTTACACAGCCTAGATGATTCCAGTTCGCCAGTGGAAGTGTCTGCATTCACGATAAACCGCCGGGTAGTCCGTAAAGATGTCGCAAAAGAGATTAACAAAGCACTCAAGAACGAAATCAAGTCGGCTCTATCTTCGACCTCCGTGCCCCCTTGGATTGCAGAGCGTGTGCATGAGGTGACGTCTGATTGGTATCCTTTCATCAGGAACAAGAGGAATGGAAAGGAAGGGAGCAATGGGAATGGATACATTGTAAATTCCATAGAGGAGCATCCAGACGATGCGGCGGAACGTTTACAGGATTTCTACATGACTTTGGAGCAGGACATGCGAGCAGGTGGTACTCCCTTCCTCCCCCGGAGAAGAGATAAAGACGGAGAACCCGACCCAGAAGACGAGAAAGGCAGGGAGAGGCGCGAGCATGACCGGATGGAGAGCGAAACTAAGATTCGTGAGGTTATGGAAGCTGTCGAGCGTACCATCTCTGGGCTTTTTTATGATAGGTTCGTATTTCCTTAACTCAATGGAATGTTAATGTTAAGTCATATCACATAGGCTGTTCATGCAGACGACTACGGACGATGCATCACACGACGAGGCGCTTTCGAGTCGCGTTGCTGCTCTCAATATGCTCGATCTTGGGCTTGGTCATCTAGGCATTGAAGTGGGTGAAGCTATGAATGAGCCGGAACTCGACGCTGTCGTGAAGGCTTGTGGAGACTGTAAGTTTCTTTATTCTTTATTTGTTCCCATAATGAACGATATTGAACTTTCTATTACGACAGTGCTCTCTCAGCTGGATACCTGCCATAACCCTGGTGATAAGGCTACGATTC
Organism: Agrocybe pediades; assembly: GCA_013053245.1. Taxonomy (NCBI): domain Eukaryota; kingdom Fungi; phylum Basidiomycota; class Agaricomycetes; order Agaricales; family Agrocybaceae; genus Agrocybe; species Agrocybe pediades. The sequence continues at coordinate 480,725 of JAACJL010000058.1, forward strand.
TGGTGGCTGCTCATAAAGTCGTCGTTGGTATGTAGCACTCGAGGTTAATAGGTGGCGCAAATTCTCATTATTTGGCAGACGGCTTGTCGAGACTACCTCCCATTCGGTTAATATCCGAAGACGACACCAGCCAGGAAGAACCACCTTTGACGGCCAAACCGTTTACTACTGTCAAGGTGGCAGGGTTAGAGCCTGATAATGCGGAAGCGGATTTGGCACCGCTGGCACCGCAAGCGCTGTCCGGCAATGAAGACATTAGCTCTGTTAACACGAGTACGACTTCTCCTGCGGGCAGTGCAGAGCCATCATCAGTCCCGTCTTACAAGTCGAATCCCCCTCCGCCGCTTCCTCTTCGTACTCATCCGACATCTGAATCTGAACCAACCGCGGTTGCCCCTGTCCCAGCAGCAGAACCCAAGCTTAAGCTTTCTTCACCGCAGAAAGAGCCCACCCCTGTATCAGGCGACGTTCTCCTCCCGCTAATTATCTTCTCGGTTGTCAAAGCCAACCCACCGCACCTGGTTTCGAACTTATTGTTTACCCAGAGATTCCGAAACCAGTCTGTGGGTGGCGAAGAGAGTTATTGTTTGATCAATCTCATGGCTGTAGCGGAGTTCTTGGAGAATGTCGATATGGCTGGCTTAGGTCTGGGAGATAGTGATAAAGTGATGAGGTATGCCCATCCAGATTTACAGTTCTGTATCAATTACTTATTTCTTCTTCTTTCAGTATCGCCGACTTGACGCCTATCCCTCTTACACGCAGCCCAGTGTCCTCGGAAACTCCATTGGAGCCTATAGATGCATACGGCGGAATACGAGGCCGCGTAGGCCAACAAGTGGACGCCATCGCCGACTCTGCGAATAAAGTAATAAGCGGCGTCGTCGATTCATCCTTTGGCATCCTCCGCTCCTTCATGCCAGTCGGCGGTGGTGCTGGTGTCGTCGACCCCAAATCGCCATCTGGTGGCCGTCTCACGCCTGGCACGCCGAGACACGGGTTTGGCTTGCTCAGACGCGAAAGCGGGTTCTCGATTGCCAGCCTCGCTGCGTCTTTACCTATATCGAGGACGAGGTCGAATACGACTCACCAGGATGAAGAGGCGGGTCAGCAGCTTGTTACGGTCTCGAGGCCTAGCTCGGTCAAGTCGAGGTCTTCGATGAGGTCGGGGCATTCTTTGAGGATCCGCGTTGGAGATCAGGAGAGCCATGACGAGGACGGAAGTGAGGAAGATGAAGAGAGTGTGACTTCAAATGACGAGGACGATGAAGAAGGGAGTGAGAGTGACGCCCACTCTGAAAGGGGTGGAGATGAGTTTGCGTTTGACTATGATGCGGACGAACCGGCTGGTCCTTCTTCTCTTGGGGCGGGCGATACGAGGAGCATACGCAGCTTCGAGAGTATGCTCAGCGCGAGTAAGGAGAAGGAGAAGGATAACTCACGGATGTCGAGAGCGAGGAAGAGTCTTTCGGATCGGCTGGCTTCGGTTTCCGCTTTGGCCAGTGGTAAACGGGTATGTTTTTCCTTAACGCATCATACAATCACAAACTCAATTCTTATCCAAACATTTCCCGCTCCAGGGGAATTCACCACCACCAGAAACCAAGCGCAATTCTCTCCTTCTCCAACCTTCAACTTCGTCTGTCAGACACGAAGACAGCCCTTCCTCGTCCCGTGCCGCTTCGCCATCGCCAGCTGCGCCCGGCATAATCACATCACCTCCTGTTCGAGCGTTGCGGTTGGCCCCTCCCAAACAGAGGTTCATGGAGTGCACGCCAGATGACTTGAGGCTGTCGGAAGTGGGAGAGTTATTGCGGGAGTACAGGCGGTTAGTGGAGGGCATTAAAGCCGTGGATGGATTTATATCCTAGGACAATGTTGTAATAGCTCACTTGACTCATATGGATATGGTCCTCATCGCAGACGGATTTTCTCCTATTCTGGCAAAGTACTATCCTTGCCGAAAATTGAGAAAAGACCATATCACTTGCGTTAGACCAAGGAAATGCCTGAATCAACAAAAAAATCAAATGCCTATGAGTCTCACGGGAAAAGAAACGGCTGAATATTGAATTTTTAAAACCGAAGCAAAAGAGAGAATTTAATCCATCTTCTTCGGATTTTTATTGTACTGGAATCGATATCAACTGATCAATTGCAAGCCTGGACGCCTCTTTAGCAGTAGCCGGGTATCCTCACGGTCTCGCAGTCAGTATTCCAAGTACCCGAAGGATAAATGGTATGGTTTGGGGAGCACGGTAGTTCGAACTGACGACTTCTTGGGCGTCGCCAAGGTCTTTAGTCAGGAATGACAATTACCACTGCACCATGCTCCCGTATGTTTGATTAAAGGTTGTACATAAAGAGTAGCCTGGAATATTTTACTAATTTCGTTGATTTAAAAGTACAAATGCAATGTTCGTTACATACTAGACTATCTAATCAAGGTCGAAAACAAGAATCTCTACAGACCGATCACCGTCATTTTCCACTGTCAAACTGCTACCCTTGCTGCCTACGGAGATGTATGCTCCATCTCCTTCACGAAGGGTGAGAACTTCGCTTCCACGCGAGCTGACCTTGACACTTCCACCGCTTGCCTTATCCGGGTTGTACCCACTCGTCTGGATCACATGGATGTACCCTTTCTTTCCCTGCATGGTCCTGTCGAGGGATTTACCCTGGCTCAGGATGGTAGCGTACAGTGTCAGTGGGCTTTGCACTGGTGCAGGCCCTGCGCCTTCCCGTTCGACGAGAACACCTTCCGCGCCGACAGGAGCGACGATCTTTGCCCACTTGTCCTTCTTCTCTTCGTCGCTAAAGTGGCGGGTGTAGTATTTCGGAGGGAGGCGGGAGATGGAGGGTAAAGCCCAGATTTGAAGGAAGTGCACTTGTTTAGAGCCGTGCGCTTTTTCAGAGTGCGAGATTCCAGTGCCGGCGGATGTCATTTGGAGGTCACCTCTTTTGAGGACTTCGACGTTGCCCATGGAGTCTTTGCTGTAATAGGTCGTCAGTATCAGGTTATCGGCAGAGAGGGAGAGCACGTACTGTTCAAGTTCTCCAGAGACGACATATGAGAAGATTTCGAATTCACGATGAGAATGAGTACCGAATCCAGTACGAGGTGCGACTCGGTCTTCGTTGATGACTCTAAGAGATCCAAAGAGTTCGTGGCGATTATCTTGGTACCTGCACATGTCATTAACTTCCTGCTTCATTCATTTGTTCAAAGAAAGGACATACATCGCGAATGAAAAGGTGTGGAACGTCTTGAGCCAGTCGTGGTCCGCGTGTCCACGTTCTTCACTCCTACGAGGTATGAATTGCATAGCGCTCATTTTAGTGCCTGTTGTTGTAGAGTACAAGGTTTCAGCAGTAGATTTGAGGTATTGAGCCCGAAGGTTTGCTTTAGCTAGACGGAGGAGAGTAGACAGGTTGGTTGAGATGCTTTGGGGGATCAAGTCGAGGTAGACGGCGACGCTTATATACAGCGGAAGGAGTGCGATGTGAAGGAGGAGACAGGATTTGGGTCGCATGACAGAGAGAACTCCATTGTAGGGATCATATTAGCTATATAGTGACTGTTCGTAAGACAACGGTCAGGTCGTCTTCCGTGATCACTCTCTCCATTATCAAGCCCTCTTTCCTTTTTGGGCAACCGCGAACCCACGAGCGCCCATGCGTCTGACAAACGCCCTTCGCGAACGTCGAGCACTGGCCGAGACACCGTGTGTGTGTGTTTTTATTACCGGGGAGGTCCCAATCAGGAACGACCGACCCATAGGACGAGCGACAACGCCTAACCTACTGTATGTACACTACAATACAATAGAGAAGCTCATACCTAACGTGGATAGCAGGACACTAGAACGTGCTCGTCATTGGCATTGTATAGGAACATGGTATGGTTTATGACATAGTATGTAGTAGAACGATGCATGAATGATGAAGCTGAAGGGTGCTCGCTTCTGTGTAATACAGTCTAGGACATAACCATATATCAGTTCCCACTTACCTTTATCGCGGACCGCAACTAGTAACTATTCGGATTATTCTTTTCTTACAAAACCGATGAACTTGACCAGTGCCGGAAGCATGTCGCAGAGGGCGTCGTTCCTATTATTTTATACATTATATTCTGTTTTTCCTTGACGGTTTTGTTTTTATCCGAATTTGTAGGTCATTATTAGCTTCGAATTAGCATCTATCAAATCAATAAAACAACATTTACAGAACTCTGAAAACAGTAATTTAGAAAGTGAAAGTAAAGATCCAAAACGACCGAGGCTACAGTCTACGAGCGGACTCGCATCTCCACACATTTAGAAATTACAAGATAAGACTTGAAAGATATTCAATCAAGCCAAGATTACAAGCAACACCGAATGGTAATGTGGGGGAGGTTATAATCATCATATCACGGCGATCTCGGTCGTGTCGTCGCAGCTCTCGACTCGGAAAGTAAAAAGCAACTCAGTTCAAACGGCATCGCAAGCCCCTTCGCCTCCAAGCCTACGCCCAATCCCCAGACCCAGCCTCAAAAAAAGAGAGAAACAAGAGAGGTCGCACCCGACGAATCACGATATGATCAAACTGCGACAGCCTCTCATCTCATTCCACCACATCAATGCACCCCAACCCGAGATGCGTGCTGAGACGCAGCCAGGCGCCATTCCTCTTGGCGATTCTGCAAGCCTCTGAGGAGCTTGAACAGGACCCTATGCAAGTCCGGCGTGTATCGGTGCACCACGTCCGGAGACGGGTCTTCGCCTAGGCAGTTCTCTAGGACGACGCGTAGGTCGGTTGGGACGTCGTGTAGGTCACTAGATAGATAGATTAAACAATATCAACTTGCAGGTCAGAGAGTTGGCATCACTGGCCGGGAGATCGATCCGCAGGCGCTGGAGAACACGAGAAGAGAAAAAGGAGGTTGTGTAGACTCACCTCAGCTCGATCTGGTAATACGCAAACGCATCGATGACGGCGTTGAACTGGTGCCCGATCTGCATGTAGACGTCGCTCACGTCCGCTTCGCTCGTCTGCTCGAGGCTCCATAGTTTTAATGCGTCCTGGAGTTTCTGGGTGGATGTCAGGAGGCTGCGCACTGCGTTTGATACGTCTCCTCTACTGGCCTTGATGGTCGGAGCAGAAATCAGAAGTCAGGACGTGAAGTTGCAATCGAAGGTAACGAGAGTAACGCACCGATGTGTAGGGTCCGGTAGTCTTGAAGCTGGAACTTGAGTCTGCTCCATGATTTGTGTACCGTGGGCCTGCCGAGTACGATGGTGTTGGGTAATAGGAGGTCATGGTGCTGGTGCCGATAGTACGTTGCGAGATAGTAAGGTAGATTACGCAGTTGCAAAGAGATGAATAATCAGTCGATTCTATAGTATAAGTAGTTGAGAGCGATTCGAGGATACAAAGCACCGAGCTTGAATGCAGAAAGTAAAAGATAGGATAAAAAGCAGAGTCAAGTAGAACCAAAAGAGACCGAGTACAATTAAGTTAACGTTTCATCCAGAAAGCACGGAAGTAAAAGGGCCTCAGTCAAGAGCCTAGGAATGTTTAATGATAGATAGCATGACGGTAGTCCGGTGACGACGAGCTTCGCTGCGAAGAGACAGAGCAAGAAGTTATTTCAAATCCATCTTCCCACGTACTATTTTCGGATACGAGAAAACAACATAACTGGCGGCATCATAGGAGGTTGCGATGATAGAGACTCCTGAAACTCTTTGGACAGTGGAGACAAAATGGGGGCTTGGAGTTAGCAGGCCGCGGAGCTCAGTGCCCGTGTGTGTACATGTGTGTGTGGTGCAACGGGGACTAGAGACGGTACGACTGAGCTTGTTCGAACATAGGAGAGGAAAGAAAACATTGGCTAAAATTAAAATAATGATACAATCCTATAATATTTGGAATACACTGTTGTACAATTTAAAGGGAATGCAGCGTATAGAATTAAGCCATTAGGCAGTGTCTCTGGACATTTTTTTTCGGGTATGAAGGTGTTGCTAAGGTGCTGATTAAGTTGTATTTTCCGGATGATCGGGTATTTCATGCGAGGAGAAAGCCAAACAGCACATTTGTGCTCGATTGACGAGAAGAGCTAAGAAGCACAAGGTCAGACAAGAACGCGACTTGGACGAGGAAATACGTGCATACCAAAGCTCATTTTCTCTGAAATGTCGTAGTATTCGGGCCTCCGAATCCAAAGGACGACGCGAGGTTACCAAAGGCGGCTTCGTAGTTTTTCTCTGAAGGGCGCGCCTGAAGTCCGCTTTGGAATGAAGCAGGCGCCTGTGTCAGCGAGTGCTTGGACGACGATTTTGACTGTTTCGAAGTCGTCGCAGGCAAGCAGGGAACGCCGCCTCCAAAACCGTAACTGGAAGTCAACTGTCCAAATGCGGATTCATAGTCCTTCGAGGCTGGTCGTACAACCGATGATTGGTTGTAGGATGGGGTGGAGGACTGGGTTCTGGGAACGCTGGTTGATGTCACTTTGGGCGATTTGGTTGATTTAGGGGGTAAAGAAGGAACAGCTCCTGCGAATCCGTATGAGGATGAGAGTTGTCCGAATGAGGATTCCCAATGTTTTGAGGAGGGCAGCAAAGATGCGGTAGAGGATGAAGCGGACTGCATGACTGAGGAAGTAGAGAAAATTGTTGGATCCTGTTGAACTCTTGAGGTATCTGAAGATATGATTGGCGAAAACTGTTGAATGTCGAGTTCAAATTTGCTCGATAGTTTATATACCACCCAACTGAACATATTTCCAATCCATTCAACATAGTCAAACAGCTAACTGCGCCTCCGACGCGTAGAGGAACCCCCGTAGTTTACGCGCACAAGGGCAAGGGCTGTCATCGAATGACTCAGTGATGTCCGGGACGTGCACAGCCGCAGCAGCGTGTACTGCGCGAGAGCTGTAGTTTCATCGCCGCTGGTCAAGGATTTGCATGATCAACCCTCTATTCGTGACCAAAATAGACCGCCGTCCTCAGCGGGAGGTGCGGTTCCGCAGTGATGTCGAGTCAAGGAGCCATGTGTATTCGAGTCAAAGAGTTGTTTTCTTACTAATTATAAGCTTCTTAGTAAGCAACCATGGTGGATCATGGGCGAGAGGCAGTCTCGAGAATTTGTCGGAGAGATGAAGGTGTTCAAGGTAAATCGAAGGAAATTTATTAGATCAGTTCAAAGTTGAGCAAGCCAAGATTGGACAGACAGTGACACTGCAATTGGATAAGTAGCGGAGAGAGCGGGGCGCCACAAGTAAAGGCGCAGCACAGCGCAGACCCTACCATGCTTTCAAGGGCAGAGAAGACAAAAGTAAAAGTCGTAGAGTCCTTGTAATAGGAAAACATATGAGCGCACTGCCGCGGCGCAGTAAACGGGTTGTTCATGAAAAGCCTGCAGTATGAGGTCAGTGGCCGGCTGTGCCGTGCAAGCAGGAAGCTGACTAAGAAGATGTTACATACATTCGCACGGTCACATTCACCCCAAATGAGACTCTGACAGTAACTGTTAACTTTCTCTCCCGATTCTCCACATCCATCCCACAGAACACGAAATTCAGAAATCGACCGTGAACTAAAAAACGTAGAAATCTGCTTAATGTGTGCGACGAAATGCTCGAACTACCGAGCTCACCCTAACTTGAAGCTTCAAGCTCGAGTGCGGCAGTTTTACTTCAAAGTACACCGAACCCTCTGCAGGACTGCTACCCTCGGTTTGAACGAGATTCAAGAACGTAGAGAACTTGATTCATGGGGTAGAATTCTCGAAGCACAGAACACACCTCAAGATCTCCCGCCGGACTTGCATTAATGTCCACGGCTCTTCTGGAACCACTGCTACGCAACAAATATGCCACTTGCAAATGACTTGCAGACGGACTGCACTAGAAATCTTGCTCAAGTCGATTCGTTCTAGTGGCAGCTTCCTCGATTCGGTCGTTCTCGATCCTGTCGTTCACGACTTCATGGTTACTGTGGCATGACACTGACGTTCTCTAAGCTCTTCCTTCCACCTTTCAACCGCGCCTATGTCCAATGGCGTTTCGTCTTTTCTGTACACCACGGAGGCGAACGTCTCCATTTCATCGGCCGTGTCAGAAAGGCTTGGTTAATGGATGTTCTCGTCTATGGTAGCGTCCTTCTTAAATTCTAAGCATGGAAGTTGGAGTCTTTATTCTCAGCTAGAATGGCTCTGGTTCGTTTGGGTTATCCTGGTATACCTCGACGAAGGATAGCTTACTGGAACGCCCTAAATCACCTTCTGGTTTTCCCTTGGGCGAACAGTGACGTTTACTCCTTCAACACTCTACTGCGGGGTAGAGTATAATTCCGTAGAATCTGCGGGACACGTACCAGAACCAACGTGGACGCTCATGCTCTAACCATTCCACTAGACTGCACACCGAGCGCTAGTTCTGGTTACAGTGTGCCGTCTATAGCGCCGGTCCGAGCAAACTTGGAGTCATTTCGCTATCTCAAGTGTGTTTCAGACACTGCTTTTAGCATTTCAATGGTTTGGGTAAAACTGATAAGTCCTTGATCATATTGGACATCTTCCAAATGATCGGTTCTTATCTTTCTCTAGGTTTGTACCGCTCAAAACTACAGATCGCCTAATCTTTTGTGTGTACTCGAAACTGTCTCTCATTGATGAGGACGAACGCCGGCGCTCATCGTGCAACATCTTGTGCCTCGAAAACCGTACTTCGTAATCTATCACGGACCATGTGTCTCCAAAAATCACTGGAATCAACTTGGAAGCGGTCGTTGCGCGTTTCACCCACCCGTTCATCTGTTTTAACCGTTCCGGCGCATATCTGTCGCCGGTTGCGGACAGTTGGAGAATGTAGGCGGCACATTAGCGACCATCGGTGGACCTTGGCGCTCTGACATGCTCGTTACCGCTGTTACCACTCTTCTCTCTGCATACGCTTCGAAGGCCTTAGCTACCTCATCGCCTCCACAAACTTTCCAAAACTTGGCATGATGCCCTGTTTTGGTATGCGCCACACATAGTAACGTAACACTGATGCGGGTTGAAACGTTGACAATTAATTACTTGATTTCTGGCCTCCACTCTGCCAGGTAACAGAAGTTCCAGAGCCTGTTAGAACTCAGGTGAATGAAATCCTTACACTTCCTGACGCAGAGGAGAGGTGTAGGCTCAACACGATGTTAAGCATATGGCAGTACCTTTATTTATGAATGTTGACGCATGGGATGCGTACTAGATTCTCAGCAACGCTTCTTCACGCGAGGGCATGGTTGCCGCCTCACATGTAGTACCTTTAGAATGAAGATGTGGCGGGCGATGGATGCCTTGCATGACGGCGCTCATGCTTTGAAAATCCTAACGAAAAGCAGATGACCTGGCGCGCAAGAAATTCGAGCTGAAGCTGAAGTCACAAGCAGGCCCTTCTGACTCTTCAAAAAAGTGAGTGATCCAAGTCATGTGAAACATCCATCGAGCTCGCGCTGGTGAAGGATATCTTTAGTTGAGATGGGATAACTTTGCTAATAATAATCCCTAGGAACGTCCGCTTTTACAAGTTGTCCTCGGGTTGCAACACGGTAGTCGTACATGACAGCACCGCGGTGATTGACCAAGTCGAAACTCGTCCGCAACCCAAGGACCAGGTAGGATACATGTACATGCGTTGGAGTACGTGCAGATGCGAAACTAAAGTCGGTATTTGGCTGCCAAAATATCGAGTATGAGTATATTCGAAGTTTCTGGGTTTCTTTCTTGGAGCGACACTCTTCTACCGAAATCTGTTGGAAGACGCCGTTCGCTCCTTTTACAGGAATATTCTTTGCCTCTACGGTTATTGTACAGGCCATATGCTTCTGTGGATACGAGACGAACTTGGAGAACCGGCGGTGGATATGAAACACTAGAACCGTGCGAGGTTGGACACGACGATGGAACAACGACGCCCGATGTTATTCCAGCGTTCATCTTCTGCCATCAAGAGTATTTTCAACGAATTCCACGGTCTGTATCAGCCATTGCGCTGGTTCATCGTAAGTCGAGTACAAGCCCACCACGTATCAATCTGTCATTGAATGACTATCGGAGGGAACAACGCTTTAGTACTGTTTGAGAAGTCGGCTGACAGAACCAAATCTAGGACTCGTGTGTCGCTTGGGCGGATGCGACTTTAAAAAACAAGCTTGCCGACGGTGAAAGTTGTTCATTTCGATGCCGCAATTTTAACATTCAAAGAAAGCCTCGCCGCTAGTAATAATTTTGGGTTGGTAACAGAATCGGAGAGATGCTAGCATCCGCTCGTACGAATCTCGCATTGGCAGTTGATAATGCACATTCTTGGATGAGCGAACCAAAGGTATGTTTTCCGCTGGTCGCCAGTGCATTCAACAATCCATTCCTGCGGTACGGGAAATCGATGATGTCGATATTAACCTTCTAGCGACTCCTCAATGAGCGTGGAATGCTGTCGTCCTTCTGCCGTCGTGCATCCAGCGAGATTATTCCGCCAGAATAAACATAATATGCCGCAAGGTGTCCTCAACGTTTACGGCTATAAGGTCGGTCAAGCGGCTCACGACATAAGCGACAAGAGGCGGGCCTTCTTTCACGAGGATGTGGGGAATAGAGCTTACTTCCCTCGATGATCATCATATCAGCTTGAACCCGTAAAATCCGTCGCTCTCAAAAATTAACAGGTTTCGCCGCGATAGGCAAGGCAAAAGAAGGAAGGGAATGGCACTGCGTCGAGTGTGCGACCTTTTGGGTTGTTTCTCCGAACAGACGGCTGATGATTGAAGTGATTCACAGGCCTTTTCACTTGGGCAGTTCTCGTTTTGAACGGTTTCCAAGTTTCTCGGACATCTTTACCTGCATGCAGCATAGATGGGTTCTCATGCAAATTGCGCACTGATTTAGATATCGCTCAGTAAGTCCGTCTTCAAGTCTGGTGGCCAAGACTATGAATAGTGAGTGAGAACATTGCCACACAGTAATAGCACGAAACACAGGCTGTTGTTGGAACTAAAGATAGGACTGATCTATAGGGCCGTTACGTCGAATATGATGATCCGCCAACACGTCACTGTACGAGGTGTGAAAGTGGAAGCAAGAGGGAGGGTCTATTTTTAAAGTAAGAAGAGTAAAGAGAAGTCAAAGAATATGGAGGTAGATTTGGTTAGATTGGTGGTTATTGGTGGTTACCCAGCTAAGCGATAGCTTTCTTAACATCTGTCCGCACGTGTCGGGGAGTTGACTTTTTGGAGAGAACGGAAGGACTGCGATGTGTGATTCTGTGAATTACTAGGATTACCGTTTCGCGACTCAAAATATAATCTAATACATATCGTCAGAGGCTGTGGCTTGCAACTAGAAGTTGCTTTCTTATGACTTGCTTCCTTGTTCAACGAAGCATATTAATGATAGCTCAAGCCCTCAAGCCCAGTCGCCTTTTTACAACCCAAGGGATTCGGGACGATCTCACTGCCGCGCACCTGCAACGCGGCATGAGCATTTATACTCTTATACACCAGAGTTGCTATTTCTAATTATTGTCAGCTTTGTGACTAGGTTCAAAGATTTGGAGACTTGCCTGTGTTAACATAATTTTCCTTCCTTTTCTTCCTTTGCGTACATACGGTACATATGCGACGTGCATAGCCTTCAAATTACGACTCCTTATCGCTAACGCGAGACAGCAAAGGCGAAGAAGAAGTGTCCTTGTCTAAAAACCAAACAAGCTTCTTCAATTCCGAATTCATTAGCGTAGGTTCTCGTGAATCTTAATCAAATACTGACATCTATAAGGCTCAACCCAGGACGTGTGTTATCAATAAAAGGGAAATCGTCTTGACGTTGACAGTTCGGTGGGAGAACCTTGGCAGAGCAGCCGGGTGCCGGCATGCCGGAAGCCCAGAATTCTCTCACAGAAAGGCGGCAGACAGACTAGCTGATGTTTTCTTTCGCAAACACAAAAGCTCAGCTACGGTAGTCATCTGGCTTATATCATAGACCACAAGGGCGCTCTGCACTACTTCGTACGCGCCTATACTGGTTACTGCTGATCTTGCTATTTCACATGGTGAATACGCAGAGACAGGCAGCAGGCAGCTCTCCGGCTACCCGCAGTACGACTGAACAGGGAGGCAGGGTCGCTCTGGCGTGCCGTCTTCTCCACTCAATCTGAAGACAAAACATAAGTACACCAAAGGTATTCTCACTCGCACAGCCTTTCAAAGAGAAGGGTTCACAACTCACGCTCGGAACTGTAGCTGCTTGTGGATAAATAGGGGGCTGAGACCCAAACTCTCAAACTCCGCAGTCGCAACTATCAGGGTTGGTTGCGACTGACCCCAGATTCAACGGCTTTGTGTATTTACCCATTAAAAAGGCCACAGAAATACGTCTGATGCTATCCCACATTGAATGTGTGGGTATGGATAACGTGTAGAATTACTTACAGGAGTAAGGATTCAGCGCCAAGACCGTCGGAGTTTGATTGTCTGTGTTACTCGCGCACATAACTCTGTGGAGAGGACATTGTACTCGTCGTAGAAGCTCTGAGGCAGGTCTACATACACGAGCCTGAACGCACACACTTACTAGGGCCCCTTTGGTGTCCTCTGCGTAAGCGAAACCGCAGACCTTAGGTTAGGACTTGCACGTACGGCATCTTCTAAGTTAATTCATCGTTACCCCGCATTTTGTCAAATATGGGCAGGACACAACTGGGTCAAGGCGGGGTCAAGGCTCAACGCGAGGTATGTCGAGGCTCTCGAGCCAGGAACCAACTTCAAGACGTCTATGTAGCCTTTATGTCCTGGCAGGTACTGTATGAGCAATAAGTCTCCGGAAATGTGCAATCAAAGGTTGGGCAAGTTAAGGTACGAGTTATCTGGTGATCTTCGCAGGCCGTACGCCATCGTCTCAGCGACAAAACAGGGTTCCTTACGTTGTCTAATCCCGACACACGGCTCGCTTACCATGATACGCTTCCTAGGCGCACGTTCGCTGCCTTCCGCCAATTATTATCTCGTTGTTTGCAGCTTTTTTTAAATATAAAAATGACTTATTGGTGCCACTACTAAGCGACGGGCGGGTACATACTATCGCAATAGCGCCGATAGCACTTAGATGTTGTGCGGTGGTCTAGCTGACATTGTCGAAACCTTGTCTAGAAGTAAGTTGACGGCTCCGACGGAGATGAGGATGGACTGGGTAAGTATTAGGACTACGTGATTTCCGGCACAACACTGTCCTGTCTCTCTGCCCTGAATCCTGAGCTTTCAGCTATAGCAGCGCAGATATCATGGTTATGAATGGTCACGACAGATAGATAGAATACCGGTAGATATGATGCTATCAACCTGAAGATACCGTTCCTCCTTCAGCTGTATAGATCCCGGATGATATTTTGGACTCCATCTACCTGAGTGTCGCAGGTCGCTCAATAAGCTTCAAGGTAGTAACAGGCGTGTGTAGCATCTAACAAATGACCATCTCAGATAAAATATATTTGCATTAAAAAGTACAGAACGCAGTTCACTATACCTACTGGGGCACTCGTTAAGCCCTTTGAAGCGGTCACTCGTCGAATAAACAAGTAACCGGATGCTCAGTCAGATTTCCCACTGCTTCAGTTTAGCTTTCCGCGACCATCGAAATCAGTACCCTGTACTTCTTGTTCATCTGACCATTTGTATTCTACCAAGACATTCAACGTAGGACTGGCAATTCATTTGATACATGCACTGACACCGCTCTGCCACTTGTGCCAACGATACTTTGGTAACATCCTCCGACGTACGATTGGGACCCTCAAGTTGTTGACAGGAATAAGGTCCTGACTCAGTCACGTTGTGTGTTGGGCAACATGCCATGCTGGAAAATGAATCTCAACCGCCCATCGCGCGAAGGAGAACCCAGAACAAGGTGCCTTGTCAGCCCTTGGAACATCGCCGGTGAATTTAGCCGGATGTGCGAACTGAGAAGGGAACCTGTTTCGTTTACCGGTTCGTGACTGTCACGATATCCTGTTGACGCGACGTTAAAACGCCGATGACATGCCTCCGTAAGTTATTCTGCCCCGTGGGCGCGAGCGTGCGAGCGGTTGGAGGGAGGCATGGAGACCGACACGGAGCGCATTGCACCACCTAGTAAAAGGCCCTTGGAGCATACTGGAGCGAAATTTTGAAGGCCCTATGTTGTCGGGCGCACACGCCGCAAGCTTGGGAGAGTTTGCGTCAAAAATATGTTTTACAATTGCAATATGCTGGAACTCGTGAGCCTTGAGGTGATGTGTGTGAGCTCGCTCTATGTGAGCATACTGGTGCAGGCTTGGCAGTGTCAGTAAGCAAGCTCCGTTCCAGGAACTCGCATGAAGGGGAAACCAGAGGAGACCAGTGTGCCCGGGCGAAGTACAAGAGTAACAATGCGTTCCTAATGTTCGCGCGAAACATTTTACTTCGGTCAGGGCGTCCCATCGGCAGAATCGCTCATATCATGCGCGGCGTATCGCTACACCGTACCGCAAGGGCTTACCCCGCGATTGAGCCCGCCCAGCAAGTTATCAAGCAATCTGCACACGCTGAGCTGACACAACTCACACATGGAGTTGGTGTTATAACAACCTTTTGAATAGCCATGTAAGGTGTATGTACGGGGCAGCCATATTTGTTCATAGGAGCGTTTATTTTATTTTTCTCCAACTCGTGGAGTGGAATTTGAGTTGAATAGAAACAGGTTTACACGCCAAGGCGTCCACAAACTCGTCGCGTGTAGGCCAAAACGCACAAATGTACGGATCCAGAGACACGGTCCCATGGTCGGTCCATGGCATCGTGGGATTTTGGAGTCCCAGTGCAGTCTCATCGCTTACCGAAGTACTCAGGCTTTTGTTTGAGTTGGGTGTAATGATGATTGATTTTTGATATTCGAGCTGCGCGATGGCGCACGACTCCAGGTAAGTGGTAAGCCTCATAGGAAAAAATTGGTATTGAGTATTGAAAGCATTCCCCGCTTCCCTGACTGTATTTCGAAGCTCACGTATACACCATTGAATGACGCTTCGTCGATTTCTGACTTCTGACTTACCCCGGTCAATAAATTGAACACATTTTTTCTGAATAGCGACGACGGCTGCAGCGATAGCTCTTACTTATCAGCCGACCGGATCAGTCCCAAGTAGGAAGTGACTGCCTTCGCAAGTTGGCCTGGAAGAACATGTGATACATATGACTCCCTGCTGAAAGAGCAACGTCGCAAAAGGTCCGGTGACAACAGAGGAAATGTGTAACGACGACCGCCACTAGCAGGTTCTATTTTTCCCCACGAGATCAAGTATGGGAAGTTGTTCAAAAATAGTGCATTTCTTGGCCCCGTACCATACATATGATGGCGGTGCAAAAATACTTTCCTGCAATTGAAAGGAAGGGCGTAAATCGCCGATTGACATGAGAAGTCAGCCCTTTTCGAGACGCCATCGCTCGCAGCAGGTAGCCCATTCGGTCAGTCAGACAGCCAGGCAGTCGAGGGAACGTAAAAGGTTTCCGCGAATATAGGGAATCTGGGGATTTGTATTGATAAAATAATAGAGTATGCCGTTGAGTTGTCAATGGCGTAGGCCTTCATTTACGCCCCATACGACCGTACGCCCGCACACTAGGACCGCGAATGGCCACTCAAGTCGAGCTAAGATAGAGCGATGTCGTTTTGAAACAAATCAAATGTTTGTGTAGATGGAAAGATGGACAGATATCACTATCCAGAAAACTAGAGCAGGAAAAGGCAGGAAAACCAAAAGTGAGCCGAGTAGGATGACAGGGAAAAGATCATGAACTAAGAGCATAGTTGGACTACGGTACGCGGCTACTTTGTGCCCGTCGAGGTAATGATAGGCAAGAGTGAGTGGTTGAGAAAGATCGGGGAATTGTCGTCAGTCGAGGTTTCTCCGAACGGTTAGAATGTGCGAGCCCGGAAGGTTAATTACAGCCAAATTGCCCACCCGAGCCAAGTTGGGGATCTTCGAGCTGCGGGGGAAAAGCTCGTGGAAGACGACAAGGTTTCGGACCAAAACCTCAAGAGAAGATCATAAGGATAGCAAGTACGCTATCTTCTTCCTTAATAAATAACGGCGTTTTAGGCAATGCATCCATATCGGACCATCGAGAGTGCATGACCTATACAGAGAGCTGGCGTATGTACAGAAATTCACAGTGGCTGAAAACAAGTGAATACGAGAAGCCGAGATGTCCGTCGTAATAGGGCTGCTCATTTCGCGCTCAATTGTGTGGAGTGCAACCTGGCGCGATGTAAGCACGGCAGCCTGCATACTTAGGTTTGGGCAGTGTTCAGGGTTCAGGAGGAGATAGAGTGGGAGTGTATCAGAGAGTTGAGCTCCTTTTGCCCGTATTTGCTTGGGTGAAGTTCAATCCAAAGTCATGCGTGATTTGAAACGGAAGAACGGACCTAGAATTCACAAAAGTCGAACGTTTGAAAGGTAACTGTGAGTTTGTGGACTGATATAACGCATCCTATTGAACGAGCGATAAAAGGCAAGCAATGGACATGCAAGTGAACTCGATAGCCAGACATAGCCCATCGTCCCGACTGCCCGTCGTATATGATTTGCCGTTCAGCACCCGGACTCGTCTGGTGAAATAAGACAAGCTTTGATGTTGTGCAGCAAGGGGAATTGTAGACACACGAAGTAGCTTTGAAGATATGAGAAACACGCTGCAGACCAATAACCTGACGCGTTTGAAGACGAACCCAACAGTGATCGTTGGTGGTCGAGCTTAGGAGGCACTGAGGCTGTTGTTGTCTGGACCGTCTCCTGATTACGTAATCACATTGTTCTTGCTGGCTGCTCAACGCCGTCGTTGTTGTAAACGACCACCAAACCACCCGCGCTCGACATCCACAGCGCTCATTACGAACCTCAATGCCTATCAAGCACCTTGAAAGTAAGCTTATTGTCTGCGTGCAGCGCTAGTGACGCTTAGCGTGCAGGTAGACTAACAGTTTCCTTTTTCCCGCGTTTTTTTAAATTTCTAGACTACCTTTTGGAACGGAAGCACCTGCAGACTCTACCCCTCTCTGTATTATCGGATTCACGACTTGGAATCGATGCCTCCTACTATCTGCAGCTTCTGACCGACAACCCACCATCTCGAGAACCGTTGCTAGCAGCAACAGGAGGCCTCCCATTAGCGCTCACCCAACGAATCGAAGCTGACCTCCGAGCACTTGAAAAACTACGCATCAAACCCGTTTTCGTCTTCCCTGGATTGATTCCGAACAAGAGGTGGAAGTCTCCACACAACCCAGAACATATCGAGGCATGCAGAGATCGTCGCGACGCGTGGGCAAAGTACGAGCAAGGACAGGAAGACGCGGCAACCAAATTGTTTGAGGGCCGGAGTAGCTTTGCCCAATGGGACCTCTGGAGGATGGTCTTGCGTATCTTCAGACACAGGAATGTCGAATTTCTCATCGCACCCTACGTTGCTTGGGCACAGGTACGCGTCTGGCCTTCTCACGAATGCAGTTGTGCAGTTGTCCTTGTCGTCATAGCTGATCTATTCAATGGTTGCACAGTTGATATATCTTCAGCGACACCATAAGGCCTACATCCATGCGATATTCGGTCCAACGGATACTCTCCTGTATCCGGGCGTGGACAAACTAATCACATCGCTCGACTTGACTTCTTCGAATCCTACTTTCCAATATACGTCTAAACGGAGCTTCTTGCAAGAGTTGGGCGTGTCGGAGGATCAATTCTTGGACATCGGTATCCTTGTCGGGTTCGATCATTCCCCACCATTTCCCCCAACCGTGCACGAACAAGCTCTAAAAGCAACCGTCGACATGGTCAAGTACTACAAGTCGGGCCATGCAGCCGTGTCAATTTTCTCCGACCATCCCGCGGTCAAGACACTTCAGTATCCCGACCACTACGCACGCACACGGTCCATGATTAAATATTCTCTCATACTCTCATCTGAGGGGACCGTGCTGCCGCTGCCTCTGGCCATCACTTCTCCAGCTGGTCACAATCACCAGAACCATCACGCCCACCATCCCACGGCAGCGGATATCCCACAAGACTTGCACGACATTTTTACAAACCGGTTGCCAGATGAGATTTACTATTACCTTTCCCGGGGTCTGCTTGGTCCTCAAGCTCTCGTATGGCTTACCAGCGGACAAATCGTGGAGAACCCGCCATTGGACAACGGTGAAACGACAGAATATAA
This sequence comes from Agrocybe pediades, assembly GCA_013053245.1. Lineage (NCBI taxonomy): Eukaryota > Fungi > Basidiomycota > Agaricomycetes > Agaricales > Agrocybaceae > Agrocybe > Agrocybe pediades. The sequence continues at coordinate 498,988 of JAACJL010000058.1, forward strand.
ACGTTTCGTCAAGGAAGTCATTACAGATGGACAGACCGGACCGAGGGCAACATCGTTGGCCCTAATTAGCAGCGTTACCCACAATTTCTGGGCAGGAAAGAAAGTGCAAGGCTTCTTTTGGTTCGACTCGAATAATACGCACAACAAGCCGGTCCAGCACAATTCTCCTCAAACGGCTCAGCTGGCCGAACGCGTCACAGGATGGAATGTACAGTATTCCATAGTCGAAGAAGAATTGAGGAGACAAAACGTAAGCAATGACTCTTTTTTACTTTGAATCCCGTTATACCAGATGTTGATGAGAATATTCACCCTCTCTTGGAAATCCCTTCTATTCTTCCCTCGTTGACGTCGGCGTTGAATGTTCGCTATCCATGGACTTCCGTGCGTTTACAGTCATCCACTATTGACTTTGCGCTATGCTTGGGTGCGACTGCTTCGGACCGCCTAGCAGCTCGCACGAAGGTCAAGAGTAATGCCGCTGCGCCACTTGAGAAGAAAGACGAGGTAGTTGCTAATGTAATCTGGCGTTTCCTTGAACTGCGAGGGTAAGTCTGGTTTATTTTTGTTGGGTTATGGCTTGGTTTCCATTACTTCAATGTTCGTTGTCGGATGCCTGTATCCGCTCTTTCGACACAGGGTTTAGACCTGCCGCTGCGCAGACTGTTGAACCCCGGACAGACGACTGCGGGCTTGATTGGTGATATGACAATGTTGTTTATTTTCATTGTTGCAATCCCCCTTCACGTTTCTGGCTACCCGCTGTCTTATTAGCAACCCTTTTTCTGTTTTTAATTTTCTTTCTTTCTGGATTACCGGATTATTGATGGCACGTGCCCTTTTTTATTATTAATAGGTTCCTCCTCAATTCGCATACGCATTCGTCTTTGGCCCGCGCAATGCACAATGCCATCAAGCTTGCGCGGGTGAATGACAAGTTCCAGGACCCGCTGTACTTGTTCCTGGAACTTGTCAGGGCAGGTGTAATGCACGGCCATCTGTGGTCTGGACGCGCCTTCAGTGGAGGCCCAAGCTTTGGCACGGGTATGTGTTTGATTTCCATTCCTGTGCTTTTTTCTCGATTTGGTTTCATTTCTTCGGGTGATTTTTGAGTTCGAGCGGGTTTTTCGACCTCCATGCGACTCGGACTGCGCTAAGGGTGGATGGTTAGTTGGATGTTCGCCCGAATGCCCATTTAAGTATGGCGTTTTGATTTGTGGGGCATGAGATTTGGAGGAGGAGCTCCCACGCCCTTTCCCTTTATTGATTTATTGTGATATTGATATGCCGCCGCCCCCATCCCGCTGTTCGAGCTATCAGGGTAAAACAAATCGTTCAGACGCTAACATGACTTTTTTTTCTCTCCCTTGCGCCACCAGATGAAGAGAAATCAAGCATGCTTTTGGTCATGCGCGTGCTTAGCATCGTCCCATTGAATTTCAAAGTGAGCTGTCTGTTTGTTGTTTTTTTCTCTCTTTCATCTTTGCTTTTTTTCTTTCCCTTTCATTTAACCCAAGATGTCCTTTTTGCCGATGATGTTCTTTTATGATCATCCGGTTGGGGTGGGCTTAAGGATTGGAATATCTCATGATGTATCACCGAGAAGACGATGATGCTTGAGATGAACTCCCTATTCTGTCGTTTTTTTCTCGTCGTTTTGCCTAATTTTACGATCCTCTTATTTTTGGTTACTTTTTTCTTACGACTTCTTTTTACAGCCTCAGCCATGGTCGGCGCCGCTGTCCCGAGAGCTGCTCGTGTTCAATTCGTTCGTGCGGTCGCTCACGCGGGCGTTGCGTACGCTTCTTGAAGTGACTTCGCTGAACATGCTTCTGCGCAACGACGCGCGGAGGGCTCGTGATGATCTGCTGGACATTGCGCTGTCACTGCCCTTCCAAACGGAGGTGAACACGGGCTTTGGGGTGCTGGCAAAGGTTTACTTGGATGCGCTGACGCATATCAACAACGGCACGCGGGTGAGAGACGCGAATGCGCCTGGGGTGAGCGTGGCGAAGGGTATGGCGCTCGAGCTGTGCGAGGAAACGTTCCCGGGAGTGAAGAACCCGAAAGCAGAGGTCGAGCGAGGATTCAGGTTTTGGGACGTGGTAAGTCTGGTCTTTTGTCGGTGTATCTTCTGGACGGATGGGATGGGATGGATGTGTGTGTGTTTGGCCTGACTTGACTTGTACTCGCCTCCTGTCTTTTTTCGTGTCCGTCTACCGATTTGGTGGGCATGGGATGAGAAAAAATGGTGCATGGCTGGGTTGGGCTGGGAGGATGGATGGATGGATGGCTGGGCTTGATGTGATGCGATGTGACTCTGCTGCTATTCCTGCTCTCCGCTGTTGTTGCTTGCTGCTGCTGCTGCTGCTGTGCATGTGTGCTTTGGGACGAAATTAGCTCACTGAAATATCTTGCATTTTTTGATTTTTAGGCGCTTGCTGCGATGAGGCAGCTGCATTCGGAAGGAGCTGTACTGCGCGAGTTGATTGACCAATTCGAGGCTGCTGAAGCATGGCTTGCGCCCATGAGACCGTGAAGAGGGAAGACTCGTCCCCAAAAGGAATGTTATTTTTTTTTTTTTGAACATGCACAATGGCTACTACGAAAAAATATGCGTGGATACGGGTGTCTCTGTGTGTGGGGGTTTACTGCGGGTGCGGAGTAGGAATTGGGAAGTGTGTTGATGAAGGAGATGGTGGGTAGGTTGGGTGGATATTCTGTTATGTTTGTCGTACTCGTTACATGGATTCGCTGTGATTTTTCGTATATGATTTGGTTACGAAGACTTGGCGGTGGACATAAGGAGAATATGTGAGAGGAGTGCGATGGGAAAAGAGAGACCCAAGCTGGTCGAGACTCCAGACTGAACGGACCATGAAAGAAAGAGTAAAAGCGTCTGTGGGACAGGTCACGGATATCATCGATAAGCGGATCTGAGATTTCACGTGCGCCCTATTCCGGATTGGGATAGAAGCCATAGTGAGAAAATCCCCAGCGGCCCGATTTAATCTGCGATCGTTCATCCGAGCGATCGGGATCTGACTCTTGGTTCGCTTGGTCCTGTCTTTTCGCGGTCTGTCTTTATTCGTCTTGCCAATCCATTCACAGGGAAAACTACAAAAGTGCCACAGACTCACTTGGCTCAGGCCGCCCACCACCCACCCATCCCATCTTACCTACCAACATGCTCGACATGCTACCTGCCCCCGCTCACCAACAGTTCTCTGCCTTCCACCACCTCGAGGACCAACATGAACAGAAAATCAACCATGGCAACCTCTATCTCTGCCAACCGCACACTGTCATCGAGCTCGTTGAGGTGGCACCCCCGCCTCCGAGAAGAATTTCGTCTGTTATAAATTCCAGTTCGGCTGCTTCGTCTTCCTATACCTCGTCTTCGTCTTCGTCGTCCTTTGAGGAGGATGAGGAGATGAGCGAGGACGATGAGGAAGAGTCTGTGTGCTCCTCGTATTGCTCGTCTGATTTCCCTATGGAAGAACTTGATGCCACCACCACGACCAAGTCGACTACAACTCCTGCTATTGCGTCTTCGAGCTCTGATTCGTTCATGAAGCGCATTCTGTTGTGGCGCGAACATTTCGAATGTGGTATGTTTTTTTTTTTCTTTAACATTCGTTCAAGTGGCTAATTTTCGTTATGTTTAGACTCGTCATTAAAGCGCAAAATGGAGGAGATGGACGAGGCTCTCGTGGATGATTCTGACAATGTGCGTATTTGTTTCGGTATGTTCTTTGACTACCCGGTCTAACGGTCGTTGCAGGAATCACATTCTAGCAAGCGCTCACGCTCGCATGGCTCGTCCGCCTCGTCATCTCACAGTAGCATCAGCTCTGAGGAGTTGAACATGCATCCCTGCCCCGCTTGCGATGCATTTTTCCCTACCCTCCAGACCCTCCGTGCCCACGGTAGCCGAGACGCACCACACACCAACGAAGCATGCTGCGTCGCGGTTGAATATGCCTTCGAACACTGATCCCCTTCCGTCTTCTCGATCCACCACGTCTTACCTACCAACCACATCCCACCTTAATTACCCACCCACCGAGATATTGGATATTATGGCTCTGTGTGGGAGATGACGGCATAGCTTTTTGTCCGTGTCTCCGTATCCGTGATGATGGGATGGGACGAAGAAGGTTACATGCCCTGTGGGAATCCGCAATTTTTCCCTTTTTCTCTGCCTTTCCCAGGCCATACACCCAAAAGCCCAGCCGTCCGGTTTTCCCTCGTCCTGTCAGTACGCAGCACCACCTTCACCCACTAGCTTCTGTTCGTTGCCGTCCACACTCAGCCACCTCGCCCACCCTGTCCGGATCCGTACGTAATCCGCTGGTGCTGCTGCGATGCAAGTGCAAGTTTACTCTTGCCTTGCGGCATTCTTCCCTAGGGAGGTGGTTGTCGTCGCTTGCCCGTGCCTTGCCTGCCGAGGCATGTAGGGAATTTTTTTCCCCCTTGCCCATACACGGGGCATTGAGCCTTTGTTCTCGCGATGGTCAGGAAGGCTCTCTCTTCGCGAAGCGATGACAGCTTGCCCGTAGCTTGGCGTGCCACTGGGAGGGAGGACGGGAGTGCGCGATGCGCTCTCTCTCACGCGCTGCCATCTAGCCTTCATTGAAGGCCTCTCTTCGTCTGGCCTGACCTCGCCGCCCATCTTCTCTGTCCTAGGATGGCGGACGTCTCACACCTTCTTCGCCTCATCCCAGGTCTCACGGATAACACTCAGTCCATCAAGCAACATAGTATCCTAGGACATCGGTAAAACCTAAATCAGTTTTCGTCCCCGTCTCGACTCTTTTCTTGTCTTCATCATCATACTCAAGTCATCTGCATATTCATCATCGTCATCACCAACATCATTCATCATCATTGTTCACTTATTATTATTTCTTGCCGGTTCCCATTGCCCAACACCATTTACGACTTGTCATGGCTTCCTTGCTTTCACATTGTCTCTCTCACACCACACTCTTATACATTCTTCTTAATCTCCTTGCATGCGAAAAGCATACAAATACAATACTAATTAAATTTTATTAATAACTCCGCTTTTATCCCTTTTCTCATCATCTTTGCCTTTTCAATGATGCTTTGTCTTTCTTATCCTTTCTTCTCTTTTCGCATACTACTTACTCCCACTGCTTAATACACTGTGCAGCATGTCAGTTGGCTCGCTTCTTCCTTTCTTCATTCAAACTGTTTTCGAATTCGAATTGTGTCTCGTGTCCCCTCATCATCTGTACCACGACCCATCCAATATTCTTTTCAACCTCTTTTTTCAACTTTGCTTTCGCGCCTTGCCTCTCTGATGCTTGGAGAACTTATTCGTATTTCACTCTTAATTTTCTATATTACCTCTTTGTGGCATAATAATTAGCGAAACAAGTCAAATAAATTGTTGTACTTTTAACATGATCATTTGCGAGAGCTTGAGTTTGGACTTAAGACTCTTCCTGCCTGCCTGCTGGCTCTGAAGTTTAACTTGGCTGTACTTGCGCCTATGCACTGCTTTTACGCGTAGTAGGAAGTCATTAGCCGTCGCTTTCATTGTACTTGGGTGTAATTGACGTTCGAGTGAAACTATGTACATAATTGATAATAGTTTAAAGGGTATTTCAAGAAGCTCTGCAGTAAGTCGAAGGTATTTATTTATTCACTCGCTCGCTCCGTGTTTTTGCTCAAGCTCCGTTATCAATCCTGGCTTCTTTCTGTCCAGTTTCGAAGTCTCTGACACTCTGACATATGATGCTGGAATAAGTAGTTATAGCTGGGCGAGTACGGGCGTTTAACGTTTGACTTGGGGGACTTGTTATGGCGTTCGTTCGCTTATTCACATGTGACATGAGTAGGAGTAGTACTACAGTTGGATTGAATGATGAATTTTTCAGGCGCATTCGTTCGCTCAGTTAATTATATACGCCTCATTGAATGACAGGAGGCTGATAACAGGCTCGTAAGTAGGGTCACGACGGTGTAAAGCAGGGAGTGCGCTGCGGCTGCGCCCCGCCGTCGTGGGTTCACGAATCACGAATCACAAGTCCGCAGATTCGCCTCTTCGCCTCGCTGGTCCTTGGATTTCCACGTTCAACTTGACTTCCTTATCGGCCCAGCCGCGAAGCGGTGAAGTTACTTAGTAAGACTTATCGATGGCAGTAGGTACTATATACATAGCGGTGTGTACTTATCTGACCTGACTCTGTGAAATTATGAATGATACCCTGCGAATTGGGATGTGACCAGCCGAAGCAAGTAGGTGAAGCGAATTGCAATGCACACCATTATTGGCAGGAAAAGGGAAGTGAGCTCCATCTAGAGAGGGTCTGCCGAACCTCCTGAGTGTGCTATAATTAACCCGCGATTATCAGCGACGCGACAATCGATCCCTGGAGAGATGGATTCATAGACGTGAGTGCGTGGCACTGGTAAGTACTATCTGAATGGAATGGACTCTCTCATCTGGGTTAATGAGCACCCGACGACCCGTGTCTGATCATGATCGTGATCACTGGAAGCAGCAAACGTGGAGACAGGCAGGCGAGTTGGAAGCCTGAGTGTCAATGCAATAAGGCGTATGTATCCGATCCGTGTACATCAGTGGGTATTAGCCTAGGTATGATGCTCGTTTAGTAAGGACTTCATTGAGGTCCCAATATTGAATGCGTTATCGATGGTTCGGATTCCCCGAGTCTGTCAGTCGTCGACTCAATACCCCATGCCCATACCCAACTACGATGGACGTTCGATTGACCGAGCTGTTGGTAACTTGTACTTACTATGCAGCGTGTTGCATCAGAATTTTAGTGCGTGAGACCAGAGAGGGGCGGAAAACCAGCGGATTTCGCCCAGTGTGGGATACAGCGATGCATGAATCATGATCATGGAACTTGGGAGTCAAGGTAGCTTAAGGATATGAAGCTTCCAATGGGCGTTGTCCAATCGAGCTTTAGCTTCTAAAATAGAACAAAAGCACAGTGCTATCGCTCCTTGCCTATCTCGGAAGGAGTGGTTCATATGTATGCCTTCTACTCGATGGGTAGTTATCGATAATCGCGGGCCATGGTCCAATTACTCGGACGACACGATTCCCCCAGGTTTTGATTATTATTAGATATACGCCTCTTTCTAGTTCGAAGCTTCGCTTCGCTTATTTACATAGGACAAACGTTGTCAGTTAAGCGATATCGAGCTTCGATTTCGCGAGCTTAAAAAGTTGGACCCTGTCCGCGTTCCTATTTACCTACCTGTCGAGTAGGAGTATGTAGCGGTAAGCAACTCGGACTGCTCATGAGATAGCGAGAAGCGGCATTTGTGGCGTGGCCGTGTACTTTGGTGAGATATTAAACGGCTGGCCTCGAATTTGTGAAGGACCGGTCAAAGAACTCGAGGGAAGTGGTGAGTACAGCATAACGCTATGAGCACAGCCATCTTTGCTTCCTTCCTTACAATTTAATCTCTGAGCTCCCAACTTCTGTATCGAGTAACCGTTAGCCATGTTCTGGGACTATGTACCGTAGCTTGTGTTTTCGCGATGCGGCGTGCATATTCGGCGTGTTGACCTTTTTTTAGAACGCGTCGAACCGCGCGTCACCTCGAGGCTTGATGCGTATCAATGTTCTCCAAGTTCCAACCTTCAACTTGTTACGCTCGCAACAGTCAATCGCCTCATCGCCGTATGCACAGCGGCTACTCACACAACCCCACGCCAGTCACGGCCTAACCGATTGATGCATGCTCATATCTTTGCAACGATGGGCGCCCACTGCCTTTCCATCTTCCGCCTGAAAATAGCAGTCAGAGTAAAGCATCTGCATCAAGCATGGTGTTTCATGACTTGGTTAAATCTGTCTTAGGTGTGAGTATTACAATGTCACTGCCCGTTCTAAGTTTTCCTCCCGAACTACTCAGAGCCCACAGCCTGGACTGTTCAACAAGCTCCTCACTTAGCACAAGTACAACTGTCATCTGTTTGGCCGTTCACACGTTGAGATGAGTTGTATTGGATTCATGAAAAGAAGAACAGTGTGCAGCGGATACCATCAAAGAACTGTTGTGTTATATATCAGTCGGACTTTCCTTTGTGCTGCGAAGTGTTGCTTGGGAAAGCTCTGTTGGGTTATTGGGAGCCCCCTCGCACGCTAAGTGTGATTGATTAACAGCACAGGACAACAGCCTGGGCACTGCGCCGGCCGACGTGCGACTTGCAGGGCGTGTATTTCTCGTGAGTGGGCCTTGTTCCTGCCCTGATTCCACGTTAACGTTGGTTTTCTCTTGAGATGACTGAGGCCCGAAACGACATGAAGAGCCTCGGCATATGCAGACCAAGGTGACAGTTTCAACACAACGTCTTCTGTTATTTCAGGTCCCCGCATCGCCAAGAGTATATTACACGGTTTATACAGTTTTCTAATAACAAACAGTCAAAGCTGACGCTATGGCTGCCGGATCGCACAAAAATTATTCCCGGGTAGTTAGATACTTATTCTTGTACTTAGATATAGTTATCAGCAATTGCCGTGTACATATACTCGGATTCCCGTACATACATAGTCGATTCGCGAACATAGATAGTGGATTCCCCTACATACATAACGGATTCCCGGATATACATAGCGGATTCCCGGATATACATAGAGGATTCCCGTACATACATGGTGGATTCCCCGACATACATAGTGGATCCCCTTACACATATAGTGGATTCCCCTACTTACATGCCAGGTTACCGCACTCATTCTCTTGATCCTGCATGACTACCTAGCATACGAGCACTCAGATACATAGAACTCAGAATAGCCCTGCCGGACTAGCCGCGTCGCATAATGGGTAATTTTGATAGCAATTGATGCAACCTCGGCCATCGGGCGCATCAGCGGAAGAAGCCATGGCAGAATTTGGCCACAGGCCACAATGGGAATAATTGGATCCGATAAGTCCTGCCGAGCTGCTAGAGCCGACCCGGCAAGTGGTACCAAATCGTGGCCAAGACGGTGCCGACGCCGTACTTGTGGCCATCAAATGATTTATCGGCACGGCTGGCTGCAAGAAATGAGAATTTGACTCTATGTATGTATGGAAATCCTGTCGCGATAGTGTATCAATGCGTACACGAGTATATGTACGAGAATCCGCCATGTATGTCCGTGAATCTGCAGTATATGTCCGTGAATCCACTATCCATGTCCGGGAATCCGATATGTATGCCAGGGAATCCGCTGTCTATATCTGGGAATGCGTTATGTATGTGCGGGAATCCACAGTGTATGTACGGGGAAACGACTATAAGTACATGGTAATCGACTCAATCTTTATCTAACTACCTGAATATGCAACTGACTACCCGGGAATAATTTTTGTGCGATCCGGCAGCCATATGACGCCTGATGCCTGAGGCCCAATGATGAACCCCGCAGGAGACGTGTCTTCTCAAATTCCTCCCAGTGGCTCCTAAATTTATTGTCGAACACCATATAGCGCCGTAAGGCGCTGCCTTCGCAAGGTTTTACCTTGGTCGGAGCATACTAAGCCACCGCCAGCTTCTGGCAGCAGCGTGGACCTAGCTCGCGAATAATTCAGACTCGGTACCATCTATAATGGGCCGTGTGAGTGCCGCTAGTACCCAAAAGTCAGTGCCGCCTTCACTTGAAGGTCCACAGGGAATCGTCGGTGTGGATGCGAACAATTCAGTCTTACTACCCTGCAGCAAGCTTACCAACTCAGACCAATCTAGGACCTCAACGGGATGCAAGCGGCCAGGCCCCTCACGTTCATCATCTCATGTGAGTTTTCGACAAATTATTCAAGATAGGTATCGATGTACATAATTCATTCTGCGCGTCCCCACCCTCGCCACTTCATTTCATATGTTCCCCCCTCAACGAGCGATCCATTCTTCGGGTCGTCGTATGTGTGAGTGTGGGACGTTAGCTAATCGACTACGTTGTCGAAGCCCAGGACCCTACCGTACCGATGGGTCACGCCTGGGTCTGCGATAGAAAATTTTCCCATATTTCTCAGAGACATCCCAGAAAAGATAAATGAGTTTTCGAACATGCGACACGAGGCATATCAAGAACTCAACGCCCCATGAATATTGTAGTAAAAGAAGGACGGAGCGCGCGTAAGCTTCACAATAGGACGGTACTCACTTAGCTAAGACGTCCACAACCTGCGGAGTTGCCCAGGAGTCACCCTGACGGACGGACATGGACGGGTAACTGAGTAAGGTGGGATAGTTTCGTGATTCTGTAAAATAGTGCGAGTTGTATAGTACCCGTGCAAGTTTCCGTTCGCATAGCAAACCTGTGCGCAGTCTGACTTTCCTCGTTAAGCGCGGCTCAGGGTCACTTCGCCAAAGTACATTCATCGTCGGTGCGGGTCTATGATTGTGAATTGAAATTAAATTGAAGGACTATTCACTGTTCAGAGTCCTGTTGAAGGCCCATCACCGTGTAGTATATACTCCATTTAATAGTACACTAAGACACTAGGAAGGTTCCCAAGCTTTATTATGGGCACCGGACTTTACGAAGAACACAGGTGACTGCTGTGGGATAGTGGTCTCGTCTTTGGGTCTTCAACGCGCCTCGAGGCAATTAAAAATATTTCTGAATGAACTCACATACGGAGACCCAAATACCCCGTTTCATGAAGAACACCTTGAAAAGATAGGTATGGGTAGACATTTACCGCAGTACAAGGACCTATAACAGTCTTTCATGTCTTTTAGCAGTTCATACAGGCACTACCAATGTCTCGGGATAGATCAGAGCATGTTCATCGCATAGCAGTCAATGGTGCGAACGAACTAAAGTCGAGATACTCACGGAATGTACTTGAGACGTTGACGGGCACATTTTCTCCCCATTCAACACCTTCCACTGTGTGGTTGTTACAAAGTCGTTGTAAAACAAACAGCTCGCGTACTACAGCGCAAGAAACGGAAGTACGGATACAAGTATTATTTCAAAGCTATAAATAATATGGGATACAATATGGGATACTCGATCGGCGTCACCATCACGGTCATCCGAGTAGTTCACCGAATGTGACGTTTGTCGACCTTTTTTAAAAGACAAAAATAAAACTTTTCAGCTGTTACGTTAGCGGTTCCAACTCGGCAGGACTCCTAACAAAAATGCTATGCTAAAATCCTTCATAAGTCTCTCACACTCACGAACCCTATTTTCCTCAATCGCCGACAAGAGTGGATCTTTCCAATGAGTTCAAGCTACGTCTAAGACAGCTTTGTAGCAGACTCAACATTGTGCGATAAACTCAACGGGAAGAAACGTCAGCAGCTTTCAGCCTCTGGAGACAACGAGGACAGGAAAGCCTTTCCGGGAAGAAATCCGTCTACTACTTAGTATCCGAACAGAGGCGAAGAATCACTCCAAGCTAGTCTTGCTTTACCTACTCTCTCATGCCAGTGCCACTTAGATTTTACCTGTAGGCTGGCGAAGAAATACCATGAGTATCACCAGCTTCTGGCTCAATGCTAAAAGGATCGTGTAATATCATGTGCCAGTTCACACATATTTGCATGGGTTGGCACATGCAGTGCAAGGCAGAGAATTGATGCTCAGTAGCCCGCATGCATAAGGCACTCTTCCAATTGACCTTCCTAGTTCCTCAAAGCTCACGCGCTCACTCTCCGATTGAACCCATTAATCAACGTCCATGCACATGCATCGTAATGTATAATCTTTGGCATGACACAAGATATGACATAGGGTTTCTAGTACATGTGGACCTCATAGCGCAACCTTTAATGTTCTTACAGGACATTCTTGGACGCCACACACACGGAACGAAGCGTGACCTGCCGAACCTGCCAAACCACGATATCCCTTTGCCGACACAAGATTCAGGCAAGATATTGGTTGTTAAAACTCTTCACTGAGCACAGAGAGGGTCGTAGTAGCGGATTAAACTGAATAAAAGAACTCATGTGTGTGGCTGACGATCATATTTGCATAAACGCCCTTGAGGGCCAAGAAAGTCGGCATTAACGACTGCTTTCAAGAAGTGATCCGACGTTTCGGCATTGCAACCAACTTGCAGGTCGTTGAACGTGACTCCTCCGAAAAGATGCAAATCACTACCTTGCCTCAGCGTCTCAGCAGCTACACCTTACATGGATATTCATCACTGGTGTGGGATTCACTAAAAGATTAGCTCGTGGGTCCGTCGGGACTCGGGGGCCCATTGCTTTTCCTTCCCTTCCTCAGCCAAGCATATATTTCAACTGCCTGGTGGACTCAGGACAGGTAATCTGCGGTAACATCCGTTCTATCATTTTCAAGCTTCTGTACCTCATTCTACTTTTGACCTTTATTTCGAATACAAACTACTTCAGCATATGTTCAAATTTGCACATACGATGTGCCTGTACCCCGATGCTTTCTCGATGTGCAGAGCCTGGAATTAAAGAGGCTGCACACGTCTGGAGGATCCTAAATAATCATTCCGATAATCCTGGAATAGCTTGGGGCATAGATCACCGGTGGCGATTGGATTTGTTCAGCCAACCAGAAACACCGAACAAATCTTCATTTTCTTTTGTCGGTGATCGTCTCGTGATTGATGGAATCCTCATGGGGATTCGACCTTATGGTCATCGACACAGATATCGATTGCTTTCCGAAGGTACTTAAGTGCTCAATGCTCATTTGAGTCATCTCTTTTTCCAGAGGGTCTGTTCATTAGACATCCTCAAGTCCTTGTTTACACTCCGAGGCTTGAGCGAATATGGCATTCTGCCCGACCATGCTGGAAGTTCCCTGTAACATCATATGGGTACGGGGAGCAGTAGCAAAAGGAAAGCAGGTATCGGAGGTTATGCGCACAAACCTACCTGGAGCCGGCGCCCCGTGCTCACGACTTTCCCCGGAAATTCAATCAAACCAAGCAAGTCTTGTGAGTCTGTCGGTACCGACTTCATAGCGACAAGACTCTTGTTTGACCCTTAATTGCAGCATTTAGGTGCATATGTTCCTAATATCACGGCAACGGGACGTCCCTGTCTCAGGTCAAGGTACATATGTACCTGTGCTGAGACGTAAACGTCCAAGCAACTCCGTTAGGCGTGTCTTCATGGATTGCTTCGTATCACGCCAATTGCGAGTCTGGGCCTCGACATTTGGGACGCGATTGAGACGCTGCGCTTGGTTTGACCACTTGTTGTTCCAGCGGTTGCGTGAGTAAATAGACCTCATCTTTCTTTCACATCGTGTCCAACTTTCTGTTTGACGGCTGAGATTCTATGTGGCCATTCCACAATCCAGATTCCAGCTCTCACTATTTGAAATGTACGAGTCGAGACTCAGGATCAGGCGTTCCATCTTCGTACCCAGTGGCTCAGAGGGGCTCAGAAAGACAATATGTGGAAATTTTCTTGGCTGCTTACTGTTGAGCAGCCTGAGCTACGCCCAGCCTGAATGGGCAGTGTGTTCAAGACAGAAACGCATGACGAGAAAACATATACGAGCCGTCCCTCTGTGTAAAGATGTCGTAGGAACCACATTGCAGTGACCGTGTTTGCTGCTGGGCGGTCGCACGCCCAGGAGTCGCTCATTATAATTTGTCAATCTATGTAGCATAAGTTGGAATGGCGAGATCAACCATAGTTCATTCGGGCTCATTACGAGGACTCACTCATTGCATCCTTCTGATAATTATTGGGTACTATCCACCATCGACTAGCATCAACCCTCATTGACCTTCAGGCCTCAGGTCTCATTCTGATCATGATCGAGCCAATGCTAGCGCAAACGCCGTAAGTACAGCCTGGCAGAACATCTCCGAGGAGTGATCGGAGCCGATGTCTCGTGAATGAAGTTAGGCATATTACAGTATATTTAATAGGCGCTCGGGGACGCTGAGCGCTAAAGGCTATGGACCCATTGAAAACTCGATCGTATGCATGTCTGAATTTTTAGGTAAAGATAACCAGATTTTTTCACTAAACCAAATTCCTTGCTCACAGCGGGAACAAATTCAATCCCTTCTCGTGTTCACTGTCAGGCTTCAGCGCGCCCCAGCCTTCTATTATTGGCTGCCGTGTGTATTTCTCTTATTCCTATGAAAGGCATATTATGTGTAGAAATAGGTCACTACATGCCCATAAAGTCTAAATGAGGCTTCGCCTCCATGTCCCTGGATCTCTTCAGTGAAATGTGTGCAGCGGCTTTAAGTAGGACCAAAAATAGTAGTCATAAGAGTTTTGCGTATGGACCAGCCCTCCAGCACGCATAGGCATCTGAGGTCGCATACGCACGCGTTCTCCATGGCATAACTATTTCGTTACAATGTTCGCCGAGAGAAGCAACTTTGGGAAAAGTTGCACCCTCTGTCAACCTATTTCGCCGACCGTGAGAGCATCCTCTAAATTCATGACTCCATACCACATACAACCCCAACAGCCGGTTGACTTGCAGGACGGATCTTCTCCTAGGGCAGAGGGGAGTATCATCCAGAAGGCACTTATTCTGAGTGTAGCGGAAGGATCTATCCTGGTGCAGCCTTCATTCAGTCTTGCGAATGCGAACAGAAGCGGGCTCGCTACAACAAGTTTCCCAGCAGGGCTATTTCTCGCTGAAGAATTTTTTTCAAGCCTTACTCCTAGGAGCAGCATCGTGCAGCAACTTCGTGGGCGGCCTTAAAATTCTAAACATATGCCATGCACGGAGATATAGTCAACTTAAGCCCGACTCGTAACGGAATTTCTCACTCTCATGTCTATCACTTGCACTGTGTATAGATGGAGCCCAGGAAGCCCCTGCAGAGTTTCTTGACATATATCCAGGATAGAATATAACATGCTTACTTGCATACCGCGACACTCGTGGAAGAGATGTACAATGCTTCTTGGTGACCGGTCACCGTTTGCTTTGAATTTTCAGCATGAAATCGCCATCATTGAAACCCCACTGCCTGTGAGAGTCGCATCACCGTGATGCGCATAATGACGACGGGACTTAGCACAGTTTAGATCGTTGGTGGGGACTAGCACAAAAGAACCAGGACGTCTCGGGCCTAGGCTTGGAATCTCATATCATTGTTGCACACAACGCGAATTTGAAGCAAAAAATAGAACTTACTACGGTGGGAATGATCATGATGAAAACATAACGCACGGTAAGTACTCCGGTCAACGGTCAAGCAAGGTCAAGCACTGGGTGTTTGACTACGGGGTCAGCCGATATGGGAAGTCTGGATCAGTCTCATAACCACCGAGTTGTTGAATTATTTGATTCAGGTTTGCCTACATCTGTCATTATGCCTGCGGCAGCGAAAGCGTTCGCAGTGTCGAACAAGGTGTGTGTATTCTGGGATCCCGCTATCCAGCCCGTAAGAAAGCCGCGGCATCAAAGATGCACGAGGCGTCGTTTTCTCATGCGGGATCCTGGGAGGGAACAGGATTTCACCGTAAGCGCTGCTGTGCGGAGTATCTGTGTATATGCCCATCTGTTTCGATTCAGAGAAACAGGGAGCCCACTACGTGACAGGGGTGGAATATGGAATATGCGCTGATAATAATTCCTGATGCATCGCGAGAAATTTTGAAGAACGTAGATGAGGTGCAATGAGGTGCAACGCCATGCATGCAGTCTTAACGCAGGCAGGCGATCGCGCACCGCCCCCATCGCATGAGAGCATCTTTCCCCCAATGGCGTTAAATAATGACGCTGTATGGATCCCCACTGCAGGCATAGAAACGACAAAGCCTCGCCGACCTTCGCTGTGTCTGAGAAAATTCAACGTTGAGACAACAAAAAAAAGAAGACACAAGTTGGTTGCATACTCCGAAATGTCGGAAAATAGATTCGTGGCTCAGGTTTTTTGATCCAAATCCAAATCCACGATGCTCTGGTAACCCCAATGCACATTTGTATCCCTGATGATTCACTCTCGACTCCGTGTCCATGTTATTTTTTTTTCTCGAGAAAGCAGGGAGGCATCTAGCCTCTAGGCAACCGTACACACCAACCTGCATTTGAATCGTCTGTACACTCCGATTCCCTCCCGAATACTCAGGCGTGTGCCACAATCACCGCAGCAATTGCATGCGCGAAAGGGTTCGCGCCCGCGGCTCAAATTCCATGTGATGCAACGCAAACAGATTGGCAGTGGCAGCTGGACCCTAGTGTAAGTACTTACGCGCCAGTGAGAGAGTACGTGTAGGTACAGGTGAGAGTTGCTTGGAAACGGACCTCATGTCGCGAAGAATTTGTCGAGAGGGAATGGAATGTCAAGGTGACTTTTTATGTCGAGCGTCGGTTGCATTGGCTTGGGAGAAAGACCCTTCTCTTCTCATGTGAACTCGAGTCTCGGTGTTAAGATGAAATTTAAAAAGTCAGCCAAGCTCGATACAAATCCAAACCCACGAAGGCAACGGCAAGTTCACCTGGAGTCTTGTCAGAGAAGGTACCAGAATGAACTATAGCCTATGACCATAAGGATGATCAAGTTATATCTAGAAAGGTGAACGCCAAGTGACAGCGTCTATAGTCATTTTGCAGGTCGAACGGACAGACCAAAAAAGACAGCCTCTCAAATTCCAAATAATTCCACACTCAAAAGGGCATGATAGACAGACAGATAGATGAAGGGGTAAAACCAAAGCCATAAAGGCATCTAACACCCCAAAAGAACCGCAATCCAAAGCATCTAATTCTTCCATCTAAAGGCAAAAAAAAAAACGCAATCAGCATCAAATTCAATATACCCCACAAAAAGGGAAAACGAAAAAGGAGAAACAACAAACACGTACATCTTGACCGTCCTATCCCTCCCCCCACTGACCACTTTATCAGCGACAAAGTCCACGCAGTACACCTCATCCGTGTGTCCTGGCAGATCGTTTTTGATTTTATACGTCTTCAGATCCCAAATCTAAATTCAAATCAGGATGTCAGTTACCTGCTACTTTCAACGCCAAACACAAAGTATGTCGACAACGAGAGAGAAATTTAAAAAACCAACCTTAAGCGTACTATCCTTGCTCGCACTGATCAACATCCGCGAATCCGCGCTCCACGCCAGACGATACACCGCACCGACGTGTCCCCTTAGCGTAGCCACGAACTTGCCCGTCCTGCCTTCCCAAATGCGCACGCTATTGTCCCAAGCGCCAGACGCAGCCCATTTGCCATCGGGCGAGAACACGACGTGTGAGATCTGTCGTTGATGCCCCGTGAGCCGCGCCACGGGTTTCGTGACGGGGTGGTTGGGCTGCTGCTGTCCGGCTGATGATGAGGGGGAGGAGGATGGGAAGGGAGACCAGAGGAAGAGAGTGTGGTCGTCTGAGCCTGAGATGAGGAGTTCAGGTGTGGTTTTTAGGAGGGCTTCGTACCGCTCTTTGGCGAGCTTTTGGGCTGGGATTATGATGTTAGTTGAAGAGGTGCTCGTAAAAAGGCGCCGCAGAACGTACCATCCTCGTCGGAAGTGGGTTTTTTGCCGGTGTGATCAAAGGGACCTGTTCGCAAGACAAAGTCCGTGTTCAAGGTAAGGGTTGTAACCCAATGAGCATGCTCTTTTAATGTGTGAAGTGGCCTTCCCTAAAAAAACGATGAGTCGTGGACAGTAAAATAGATTTAAAAAAAATAAGAATCGTACAGATTCTGCATCCCATATCCGGACCGTACGATCGCTACTCGCGGTATACAAAACACCTTTGCTCCCACTTCCGCCACCCCATTTGACGACGTTTACGCTGGCAGAGTGCCCTCCAAGCGTGTACTCTGTTCGACGCGTTAAAGTCGACCATACGCGTACGGTACCATCTTTGGAAGAAGAAGCCAATCGAGGCGCGGTTGGATTGCTGGAACTCGCGTCAACAACTCATAATATTCGTAGAGAGAATGGTAACTCACATGTGAATAGGCTCCCAAGATAAAGATGTGATCCACTTTGAGTGACCTTTCAATGCATCGCCGATGGGACTGCCAGTCTTCGGGTCCCATAGCCTGATATGGCCATCATGACCTCCGGAAGCTAGCTTTCTCTCCATGGCCTCCCATTCTACGCACAGCACCCATCCTTTGTGTCCCGAAAGCACATGAGACGGAGTCTCAGTGTTCAAGTCCCATAACCGCACGTTGGTGTCGCCGGATCCGGTAGCGAGTAAATTTCCTGTCGGTGAAAAGTTGGCACAGAGGATTGGGGAGGTGTGGCCTGTGATAATTCTCGTTAGAGTCTTGTAAGTGGACAGCACAGAAGCTACATACCTGAGAGCGTTGACGAGCATCTTGTTGCTGGGCGAACGCGAAACACGCTTTGCGGAGAACAATGGACGACGATAACATCTTCCGTAGTGAAATCGCCAGTGGGATGGTTCAGAACATCTGCCTCGATAGACTTTGAAATGACCACTTGTGTTGGTGCACCAGGTATAGCGTCTTTATTCTCCGGCAACTTGACATGGAACGAAAACGGGACAGGATCTTCATCCTAATAATGGGATGCAATCTATCAGTGCAAATTCAAAGATAAATACAGAGAAATAAACTCGGGGAAGTTTAGATAAATGTATACCCACCTGCTTGCTGAGTTTGTTCACCAAGGCTTCTAGTCCTTCCCGCGAGACGTTTGCTGGTATATTCACGGGAGGCGCTAATGTTTTGCCATCTTCTTCAGAGATGAATTGGACGACGATGTTGGAGGTTGGCTGTGGCTCTTCTTTTTCGGGTTCGGGTACGCCGTGGTATACTTTCTGGCGTTTAGGAGGAGGGAGAAGTGTCGCCATTTTCTGTCGTAAGGAGGTGAGTCTAAAGAAAGGTTTGCCTTGCAGCCTGCTTGACGCAAAAAGTTATCGCTTAGCACGTGAGCGCTTAAAATAGAATTCTTACATAATTCTACGGTAGGTGATCATGATCATGAGGTGACGTTCTTCTAAACCTCCATCTTATATTGCTATGTATTCACTTCAATTTGTAACCTTGCTTATGACTTGAACACTGTGTACTGTGGGATATGATTGTTACGCGATTCGGTTGCTAGAAGGATGTGAACAGGCTAGCACGAGCCGGTTCGAACAGCTAGCGTAATGGAAGGAGAGCTGAATCGAGAGTTTTTGTGCGCTTGGTGGTTCACGAACGATGCCACAGACACAACGGACAAAGCGAGCCGGAACGTATTACCGGTCGAGGTGAAGAAAAAGGTTTATGAGTAGACATCGAACCGGCTCGTCGATCGCACTACGTGCAGAACGAATTTGACTTCAGTCTTGTGATCGATCCGAGGAAGACAACCTGTTGCCTAAATTCTGAAGCTTGAGCTTGTGAGGGACGTCCCCGATACGCCTCGAAATATTATCCCAGCGGAACTTTCGTAGCCATTACATTATAATTACAGGCACTTCAAAAGTTCGTGCCAGGGGACAGGCCCAGGCAGGTGCCTTGGCCTGGCTAGCAGTATTTTAACGTACGTTTACTAGGCGCTGGTTCCTGCCTGTCAATCGACGTCGAACTACCACTAGTTACATACTCAGCCTCAATGTCCTTATTTGTACGGACTTCTCTTGAAATATCCTTTGCGGTCAAGTGCTGTTACTTTGCTGAGGTTTCCGAGGTCTGTTCGAACCGCATGGAATAGATCCCCCCGCCAGTGTACACAATTCAATTGCTTCCAATGATCAGCAATCCCTCGCGGATATGTATATATTACTTTGGTTTGACCAAGGTTTAGTATCATCTACTTATTAACTTCATTTCCGCTGAACCCCGTTCAAATACAAGGACATCCCAATGGATGCCTATTTAGGATCCGTGCGCCCGCTTGTACATATACCACTGTCGGTCGACGTCGTCCGACAAAACAGATTCTTCTCGCACGCGTCGAGTAAAGGTTTGATGCTCTATGTTGGGTCAAGGTCCGGTTTTTGGGGAGATTATATTTAGTAGGGAAGGTAAAGTACTTGGGAATCGGGGTGTTAGATAATATGTAGGTGTAAGGTGCTTGGTAAAGCTTGTTTTTCCAGCTTTTCATGAGTACGGGTTAGCTGAGAGTGAGTACATGAAGAAAGGAAGAGAGTGGAGCTATGATGACGAAGGAAGATCGTCGCGTCCAGCAAAAAAAAGTAGAAGGTGACGCCAGTTTTCGACGAATTCGTGGGGAAACTGGCCGTTATGACAGGATGTTCTTTAAATAGAACGACGCCACTTGAGAGGCCCAAGAAAAGGTACCGCCGGCAAACATTCCGTCTATATTCCGTGCCTCCGTCCTCCAGTCCGTCTGCGCCCTTTCATTGGCTGTTGGAGGCCGACCAGCGGGGGACGGAAGGGCGCCTTTTGCATGTGCTTCAGAGGTGCGCTGCCCAGCCAACACACTGCCAACGCTCAAGGACGCCGCAAAATGTCTGTTTTATACGTCTCAAGGAGGCAGGAGGACCCTGTAATAAGAATGCAAGATGAATAGCTTTGTACCATGAGACCACCTCGGGTGCGGTGTAAAAGTGTTTTTAACAGCCAGAGTTGGCAGGTTGATGACACCTCAGGACATGCAGTAGTTAGCCGAGTATGTTTAGACAGCGGTTTGCTGGGTACTTACGATTTGAATCCATTCACTCTCCCTGCATGCAGGCGCTCCGGCAGGCAATGCTTGGACGGGCGGACGGACGGTGTCTGGAGCTTTAACTGTGTTATACGACCGAACATAGCTGTAGACGACTATACTTAACCCTCTCGCCGGAGGAAGTACCTATAATAAACCATCCAACGGGAAGCAAGCACGCAGAGGGAAATTTTCTGCAAAGAAAGGCCATCATCATCATTGTCCTTCCGCCCGTCTCTCCGTCACAGGCCCAGCTGGCGAAAAGCACCAGCCAATAATCAGCATATATATCCTATCCTTGGCTTCTGACTCGTTCGGAAAAATTTCCCTATTTACGCTCCTCTCTGCTTACCTCTTACTCTTACATACTCCAAGCTAGAAGACGAGCTAGCAAACTGGTCGTGTGCCCAAGTCGTTAATCAATAAATAATCAACAGAGGTCAACACACACCAAAGGCCACCATCCGTAACGACCCGACCCGACGACGTTCAAGTTCTCTTTCTTCCAACACTACACGCGGTGCAGAGTGTTGATATTTGACGCGGACGACATTTGTGGTTGGCTGGTCTATTCTTGAATTACAGGGAGCCAGTCTGCAACCTACGGCCGAATAACGACGACGATCGCCTGCGACGACGGCGACGACAAGAGGAGGATTTGAAACCCCCGCAATTGTTGTTAACGACGACCTCTGTGAACCCCAGAGTTCGCTTGCTACCTTCCCCACCACCTATCTCTTCACTGGCCCCTGGCCGAACGCCTGGTGCAGTGTTAACCCGACGGCACTCCGACGTCGTTCGTACCCTGCTCCATAACATAACAGTACTCTCGTCAGCACCAGACGCACCCACACAATGACGATGAAAGTAAAGCTTGTGAAGAAAGGCTGTCTCAAGTCGCCTACACCATCGCCACTACCTACACCCGGGACCGATTCTTTCCCCTCCTTCGCTGCAACCTCAGGACATTATTATGGATCTAATCCATCGGGGCCCTCTTCCTCGTATCCCTTCCCTCCTAATTCTTCCCCGTCCCCATTTTACACGAATTCGAACGCATCCACTTCTTCGACCTGCTCCACTTCCACCAACTCCTCCTTAAACGGCATATGTACTACGTCAACGCACACGAGAAAGTGCGTTGCCTTTGGAGTGCGTGCGCGTAAGGCTGCTGCTGCTGCTGCTTCCTCCTCTTCGTCTTCCGCCGCTTCGTCAAGAGGCGGAACAGACGAGAGTGAAGGAGACGAGGTCGATACCGAGGAAGAAAGCGAGCCTGAAGTCACCATATACACCGCGGATGAGTGGGACAGGACCCCGACGGAACCGGCGAGGAAATTGAGTTACCAGTGAGTTTGTTGTCCCGTTCATGGGTTTTCTTTCTGTCCTTCTCTTCATCTTGTTTCCTATATGTCCTACTATCTATCCCGACCCTCCGTTTTCCTCCTTCCGTGCCTACTCGGGATTCTGTAAAAATCTATATAACATGCCCTTCGTTTCTTTCTCTTCATCATACTTTCAAATCTCATTCCACCCCATAACTAATGCAACCTTCTACCCCTGCTCACAGAGATCTCCTCGAACTGAAAGAGATCCAACGTTCTCTCCCTCGGGCCAACCAGCCTTGCGACCTGATAGCTGGCCGTCCCTCTCGACATTACCTATCTACTGTACCTATCGGTCTGTTGCCCCTCTTATCAGGGGGTGATCCCGATGGAGGGATGGACGTGCAAGACCACGCCGATGGGGACCTCGACCGTTCATCGTATACGAGCTCGCAGAGAGCGAAGACTTGGCCTGCGTCGCCTTCACCTGCTCCGGCTTCGCCGTCCCCTTTGACGTCGTCTGCTTCCTTAAGCTCTAGTCCCATTGGCAATTCGGCGACTACAACGTCATCTTCGACGACGACGACCCAATTGCCATGGCAGACGATCAACTTCCAGAGATCCAACCCTTCGACTTCGTACTCGAGTCTTCCTGCGCCTGCCCCATTAATACCGAACTCAAACTCGAACGTTTCTCCAGCCGCCCTTTTCTCTCGTCCTACGCCTTCTCCTACACCCAGTACCACATCCACATCGTCCACTTCCTCCTCAACTACGTATATTCCTCCAAGCACGACGACAACGACTACTTCTTCCACCACCTCGCATGGGTATAGCCCCGTCATACCATCCGTGTTGAACGCTTCTGCTTCGCGTGCGGGGTACAGCTATAGATCGCCGCCTCCTTCCCATGGATATGGGTATGGATATTCGTCGACGGCGGCGCCGAGGACCCCAAGCCCGTTGTCCCCGTTGTCGCCTGGGAGTGTGCAGAAGAAGAAGTTGTCGTTTGCGTTTTTGCCGTTGTTGGAAAGCCCTACTACGGGTACGGTTGAGGAGAAGGCCCAGCCAGAGCATCAGGAGGAGGAGGAGGAGAGCGCCGTTTCTTCGAACGACAACGTGCTTTCGGAAACTTCATCTTCGACTTCGACTTCCTCGACCACCGTAGAACTCGACAGCAAAGTTGAGCAGGAGCCCAACGAACATGATGCCTTGTTGGAGCAGCATGACGACCCGCCTACGCCCTCGCTTACGAACGTGTCGCTTTCGTCGTCTACGTGTTCGACTTCTTGCTCGTCTGCGTACTCTTCGGATGTGGAGTGTAATGGGAGTAGTTGTTGTTCTGCGAGTGTGAGCACGACGGGGACGAGCACGAGGGATAGTAGTCCGCATAGCCCGCACAACCACGAGTCGGAGAGTGGGAAAGGGATGGGCTTGGGCTTGGGCTTGGGTTTGGGTTTGGAGGCGTCGTCGTATTTCCCTAGGTATAGCGAGGAGGAGCACGAGCACGAGAAGGAGAAGGAGGAGGAGGAGGGCGCGGAGATGAGGGGACGGGTGTTCAAGCGGATGTTGCCGCCTTTGAAGGGAGCCATTCCGGTGAATGTGGACTTGAAGATGGGAGGGTTGGACCCGATGATGGGTGGGGGTTTGCCGCTGCCGCTGCCTTCGCCGTTTGTGCTGGATGAGGTTGTGGGGAAAGTGGAGGAGAAGAAGGAGAGGAAGAAGGAGAGGAAGAGGAAGTTTATTGTTGTTAATGATATGGAGATTGAGTTGGATGATGATGATGATGAGCAGGTGCAGGAGGAGGAGGATACGGCTTTGTCGGAAACGAAGGCGAAGGCGAAGATCGTGGATGTGCGGGAGGAAAAGGAGGTGAAGCAGGGAGGGCAGGAGATGTTGCATGCGCCGGTTATGTTTAAGAGGAGGAGTACGAGTTGATTGATTTCTTTTGCCTTTTTCTTCTTTTTCGTCTTTTTTTTGGCGCGGAAAGAGAAGGCGGGCTGCAGGAAAAGTATTGTATGATTTCATTTTTTTTATTATATCGGAAACGGACCTTGGATTTTTCGGATTGGGAGTTGTTGTGATGCTTGGCGCGTTTTTCCTTTCTCTTCCTTTTTGTATTGTGCTTCATACAGATTTCTTTGATTATATCTATATCTTGCCGATATGTCGGTTGTAATATTCTTTCTGCTTCGTTTTTTGCGTTGTTAGTTTTGTTTGTTTGGAATTAGATCTTATACGTAGATCACTTCTCTTTTCTCTTCCTCTTCTCTCCCCGTATTTGGAATTTGCTTGTTGCGCTTTTCGCTATCGCCGGTTTCTACGACTTATACTTCACAGTCATGGATGACGCCGCGGAATTCATCTTTCCTTCTTCATACGATTTGTCTGTGTCCTCTCCGCTTCTACTATCACCCATCACCTATCATAGCTCTTCTTTTCTACTTTGTTTCGTCGTCACATTGGTCATAGTGTAGTACATGGGTTCAACTTGCGGTTAATTTAATTTCGTCGACTTTCTCTTGATTGAGTGGGTGATGGAATTTGAGTGTTGGGTTTATGGGGTTTGAGAGGGTGCTTAACGTGAAGCAGGGTGGATATCGGGGATGGGTTAGGGATGATGGATGTGTGGCGTCCGTCGTTGGATTTGGACCCTTGCTTCCTAAGACGAGGCGGGCGTGCGGGGTCTCTTAGAACTGGTCCTTGAGGACTCCAGGGTAGAAGCGGGGTGGTTTGGTGGACCCAGGGCTCGTAAGCGTAAGGGAGGCTGAGCGAGGATTTTTGGAGTTTCTAGAACGTCCGTAACAGTTCATCCCAGATTACAGTGTTTTGGTGGCGTTGAGGAGGGAATTGATGGGTTTTTTCTTTGAGGCTAGAGGTGCCAAGCTTCGAGAGAGGGATCTTGGGCTAAGAGAAGAGAAAAGTAGAGCTTCGTAAAGTCAGGTACGAGGTCATCCTTCTGAATCAAGTTGGTTTACGACAAGCAAGTTGGAAGGCCCAGAGTGGGGCTGGACAGAGGACGGGGAGGTTAGGGAGATTGTAGGATTTCTTATTGTAGGCCTTGTGATGTATTTCACTCAGTTCGTACGTCTTGAGTAGGTGCGGAAGAGGAAGAGGATGCGGGAGGGAGGGAGATAGAGGGGACGAATCATTGTGTGTGCGTTTCCACATGGGTTCGGAGGGCGTTTGGTTTGTAAGGAAGGAGAACTTGGGTGGTCCCCGCTCGAATTCCGATGAACTGTAAGCTCGGTGCAGAGTTTTTCTGTGGGAATGGGATTTCCGAAATGGGGAACTTGGGTTCAGTCCAAAGCAGTCAGACCGCAGTTCAGTTCTAATATTCAAGTTAACTTATGATAGAAAATATGCATTTTTTGACGTCCTGAGCATAAGTAGCTTACAGGAAGAATAACAGTATACAGTGGATGGAAGTGGTTGGGAATTGGACAATTGGTAGTTGACTCGGAAGTGGCTGCCATGTTCAAGCCTGCTGCCTAGGAGCTGAGGTAATTTGCAAAGACAGTTGTCACTTGAATAGCCAAGACATATAACGCTTAGTGTGCGTTGTGCAGGCCTCCACAGCTGCCCGACTGCCAGCACTGCAAAAGGTTGAAGGCTGCGAAATAAAAAATTACCGCATATAGCAGGTGCTGCAGAAAACAGTGAAGATGAAGATGACGAGGGTATTAGCAAGACATGAAGCAATGATAGCTTGCATTTTACTCAGGTGAACCGCATGAGCAAGTTATGTACAGCGAATGCCCCACCAGTGTTCAAGTCCTCCAGTAGCCTCCAGTGTTGTCCTCGTATGAGTAGTTACGTAATTTTCGGAGTTTGTAGTCGTCGCGTCAATATTTGGTTGACGCGTCGCGTCGCGTTTCTCTCCGTTTTCCTCACCAACATTTCTTCAGTTCTTCCTTCCAGACTGCACATATGCTCAGCCTTAATGAGATGATAGAACTTGCTCACTATAACTCAGCCGAACCGCAAGCGTTCTCGTTCGTTGTGCGATAAATCAAGATAAATCATGCTTAGAGAAAAATCACAGTGCAGCCCCATGCGGTCTGGATATCTTTAGCTGTATGGCTGGTATGTATCATTTTGTGTTTTCGTGTTTTATGCTTCTACGGCTGAATGTGCATCAGTTTACGTCAAGCTCTTCATGAACCAGTTTATGTGGACCAGTCACCAGCATACCCACCCTGTCGCGAAAGAAAGCACCTTTATACTCAACGGATACAAGCATGCGCCCATATTTCTGCAATCATAGATATACGCACTGGCAAACCTTTACAAAAGGTATTGGAAGGCCTGTGTACGCGTTTCAAACAGATGCTGAAGCTCCGGAATCGGTACGAGTTCTTGACTCACTCAAAACTTCCTCGTTTCTGACCTTCCTCGGACTTCTAGCTCCTTTCAAGTGCCTCCGTTGTTAGCAGACTATGTTCTACTTCAAGTTTTAAAAGCTTTACACGACATTCCTTACATTGTACAAGTTCGGACCTAATACTTGGAGCCGCACGCAGGCAGAGGTTAGATGCCGATATAGGCAGTCGGCCGAATTTGAGACATTTCCGCTGCGAACAAAGCAGACAAAGCTTCTCCCTTCACCACACCGCACAAAGCCAAATTGGCCTTCTCCCACCTCCAACCTTACGTCCTTTCAGATGTTGTTTCAGCGAAATTCGAACACCACTGCGGTTGGACCAGACACGGATAAAAATGGGTATTTAATTCCAAGGTCGTTCCCAAATAGGGAAGCACGAGGGGCGGCTTCGGGTAGGCTCCTGAGCAGATGTTCTGAGCTTTATCTACCTCGGAGGCACTAGGACGTTGTTCAGGACGACCGCATTGCAGGAGACACTGGAAATGGCCACCGGTGAGTGCTGCGTCTTCTATGCCTCGAAATCAGGTCCTGACATATGCCGCAGGGAGCAGTGTTACATTTCCGGTATCTGAGGCGTCCCCGCAGAGGCAAGGAAAGCCTGGATCTCCCATAAAGCCACCCCATCTCCCGTTCAGGAGGATCTCGCTGCCAACTGCGCCTTCTTTGATTCATAGGGTGTCGGTAGCCAGTGTTGCTTCGTTCGATTCTTTACCGGAGGATGACGACGGTTCACCACGACGTCACACCAAGGCGAACCCCGGTAAATCTGCTCAAGGTCATGTTGAATCACCAAGGCGTCGCAGAGCTCGCGATTCGAGTCAGAAACCTGTCGACGATAGGCAAGCGGCGAAGCGGAGGAAAGTCATAGATGAGTTTTACGAAACAGAGAAAGCGTACGTCGATGGTTTAGAATTGATATATTCAGTAAGTCCCTTTACAGTGGTGATTTCCGTATCTTGACTTTCTTGAACATTGTAGAATTTCCTGACCCCAATCATTGCATCTTTGGATACACCAGAATCTTTGCTCAATCGCTCCGCGTTGACTTCCATCTTTTCTAATTTCATCGATATATGGAATCTGCATCGATCTTTTCTTTCAGCTCTTACTTCTCTACTTGAACCTCGGAATCCAGATGCCCCGCCCCCGAAGCTTTCTCCACTACTTCTCGCCCATTTCCCCTATCTTTCACTCTATACACCTTTCGTTACAGCCTTTCCGGCTACTATCTCTTCTCTTAACGAACTTATTACGTCACCCTCTGCGACGCGGCCTAATCCTCAGTACAACCAACGCTTTGCCTCCTTCTTAGTCACGCAGGAGGCTGACCCGCGTTGTGGGAAGCTGAAGCTTCGCGATTGGCTCTTGACCATTGTCCAGCGGTGTCCCCGATATCTTCTACTTCTCAAGGATCTCATCAATTCGACGAGTAAAGATGACCCGGAACATTCGCAGTTGACAGCAGTACACACCCTGGTTTCAAAGAGTGCGTTGATTTCTTGATTAAACTACAAAAATAGCGCTCATAGTTTTGCAGTTACTTTGTCTCTGAACACCTCTTTGCACACCCATGCTCAGACGCTTGCCCTACTAGCTTTACAGCGAGCTACACCGAACCTTCCATTCCAGTTGATCTCCCCGGGCCGTACCCTCCTCAAACGTGGTTCTTTGCTCCAGACGAACAGGAATGAAGGCCCTGTCGAGCGTGAATTCCTCTTGTTCTCAGATTGCCTGCTTTGGCTTGCTGCAGCCGCTGATGGGTCGGGATCCTCGTGGGATTGGAGCTGGAGTGGAAGTGGCGGCAGTGCCAGCGGTGTCAGCCAGACCAACCATAACGCACCTACTGCGCTTGCACCCTCGCCGATGGAGAGACCGAGGATGACGAGGACGAGGAGCAAGAGCGAGGCGGAGTTGCCTACTTTGAAGTCGTCGGAATCTGGTCGACCTGATTCGAGGACGAGAGTACGTGCGAGGGATTCGGGTGATGGAGGAGGAGGCTCTGGCTCTGGCTCGGGCTCTGGGGTACAGACTACGCCCTCATCGCCTGTGAGGCCGTTGATGGCGATGAAATCGAAGTCGGTTATGCATTCGACACCGGCGCCGCCTCCGCTGGGTATGCTCAAGAGGAATACCTCATCGGACGATAAGTGGGTGTATAAAGGGCATGTGGACCTTGTGGATGTTGAGGTTGTGGTTGGTTCTGCTTTGGAGGAGGAGACGAGGTTTGAGATACTCAGTCCGGAAGGTAGCTTTGCGTTGTTCGCAGGTATGCCTTTTTTCAAAGCTTCTGGTATGAGAATATTGCTGATGTGTGGCCTGGGTACCCTAGCTTCTCAAGAAGAAAGAGATGCTTGGACGGCTGAAATTCGGGGTGCAAAGGCCCAACTACTCGTATCGCTCAACATCACGAATCCAAATTCGACTCTTACGTCCTCAGCGTCTACAAACCATGTCCGAAAAGCATTGCAAGCACTTCCATATCCTCCTTCCGATGAACGCCTAGCCACAATCAGGGCTAGCGCGAGCTTGGATCATATTACTGCGTCGAGCAGCAGCAGCGCGCATGGCAAACAACTGAAGCTGGGAAAGAAAGATAAAGATAAAGGAAAGCGTGGTTTGTCCGCGGAGCGTAGGCGAAAAGTAGAGCATTGGGTTCCGGCTGTGTGGATCCCTGATGGGAAGACTAGTTCTTGTATGCGGTGTGGAAGGATGTTTGGGTGGAGGAGGAGAAGGCATCATTGTCGACTTTGTGGGCGGTGTGTGTGTTCGAGTTGCTCTGGACGGGTATGTTCTTCTTTTCGTTTTCGTTTTTTTCGAGGGTGTTTGTGTGTCTGATTGATTCCATTTACAGACTTTCTTCATCGCGGATGCGAATTCCAAGTCGGATTCGAATGGGAAGCCTGCAAGGGCTTGCGATGCGTGTTACGAAACTGTCTTCCCTTTAATCAATCCTCCGAGCTCTCAGCAGAATGGCATCGCTGAGGAAGATGCATCTGCAGAGCAAGGCAGTTCTGATGCGAAAGGATCCGATACCATTACCTCGCTTGCCCATCTTCCTTCTTGGCTCTCGATGCCTGCTCTTCCGGTCCAGCGACAGCCACAAGCATTGATGGCGATTGATTTAAATTCAAGTCGCGATCTTTCTTTGGATGCGGAAGATATCAGGGGCCATAGGCCTGCAGAGAACGATCAACGGCGTCCTAGGTTGAGGATGAAGTCGCATCAGAGGCTGAGGAGTTATCAGCAGATTTTGGAGGACTTCCAGGAACAGGCGAGCAGCGCGAAGGAAGCTAAGGCTGCTCCTGTTGCTGATGAAGCGAATGTTGCTGGAGGCGATAGGACGCTCGAAGGCGATAAAAGTATTGCTTATGATAATCAGGAGGAAGACTTGGAAGATGAAGAGCTGGATCAGCTAGATGATTTCTTTACACCGGTACATTCTCGCGTATCTTCGCCTGTGTCTTCTCCCAGGAAGCAGCAGCCCAGGAGGGAGGACACTGCAAGACGAAGCAAGAGGTTCTCTCTTCCTGCCATTGGGCTGCAGCCTACGAACGTGACTGCGAGGACTGCGGAGATCAGTCCTCTGGACCAGTCGACGTCGTTGTCGAGAGAGAGCTCGATGGGCGAGCTGACGTCCTCGGCTGGAGGACGCTCGAGGAGGTTTTCGTTGGTTCTAGTGGGTAGGAATAGTTATTATCCCCAGGAGGAGGGCGGTGCGTCGACGGTGGTGCTTGATGAGAGTGCGGATTTATCGAAGGGGGTTGCGGCTGCGAGGTTGAGCGAGCTTTTGGGGAGGAAGACGAAGGCTTAGCGCTTAGGTTTTAGTGGACACCTGGCAATGACTTGGATGGTTGGAAACATTGTGAGGATATGAACGTGTGGATTTTTTGTCTATCTTTTTTCTTTCTCTGTAATATTATACATTTTTATCGTATGCCCGTATATGTATGGCATATGCGACGCGGACTTTCCCTATATATGTACATTACTGCGGATGTATCTCCTGATGTTGTTGATGTTGTTGTTGGTGTCGTGCGTGTGTGCCGCCGCCTGTTGAATTGCAGTTTTCTTAGGACGACGGGTTTGACATTTGTTACAGCCTCTGTATTAACTGGTCGACCTCATCGAGTCGATGCCACCCCTGCGCTGCTCTTCTCTCATCAACTTTCCCATAATCAAGAATAATCCTTCAACAAACTTTTCCAGCGTTCTCCGACCGGCGCCCCCATATCGCGAAAGCGCTTCATGGTCGCTCTCACGTTGTTGACCACGGCTTCGAAACGAAGCTTCTCTGGCTGCCCGCTGCCGCACATGTACTCCTCCGAAGAGCACTTGACGAGCAGGCCAGGATATTCGGATTCGAAATGGACCATGCCCCCTCTTTCTAGCAGTCGGATGTTGTATGGGGTGGTGCTTAGGTGGAGGACGCTGATGGGCTGCTGCTGCCACGCTGTGTCTTTGCGTAGTTTGAGGAATCGTTCGCGCGGTGGTAGTGGTGGTGGTGCGAGATCTCCGGCGGTTTCCTGTGAGTCTGATATCCTGAGCAAGTCGTCGACGGGAGGATCGATCAATTCCAATGTAGTGAGAGATGGGAAGAGTCTGGCTGTCCGATCTGGATGTTGGAGCAGAGAGTACAGGACGGCGTCGCTCGTGATGAGGGTCGTCACGCTGGGAAAGGCTTCTAAAAGAGAGACGATGCCCAGCGCTGAGGTGGGTGTGGGCATTGACCATGCGCCAAATCTTATCGGGAGATTGGTAACGCTGGAGAAACTGCCAGAGCTGATGAGCTCCTTTATGAGGGAAGACGAAGGAAGGGAGGGGGTGTAAAGCTCGATACTAAAGCGTCCCGTGTGAGAGTTGAGGTTGCCGCTTTCCAGGACAAGAGCATTTTCCCTGACAAATTGTATTTTCACGGAAGATGGTGGATGTACGGAGAAATGTGGCAATAAATATGATTTGATGCCTTCTTCGTACTGAGCGTAGTAATATTCGCCGACATGACCTTCTGATGCAATACGACTGAAGTCCAACTGTGTGATGGATAAACTGCAATCGGGCGAAGGCGTGATACGCTGTAGAATAGTGCCTGCGCCAAGAACGCTACCCTCTAACGTCAACGTCTCGAGCTTTGCAAGGAAAATTCCATTGGTGGCGACTTGAATACGCACTGCCGAGTCAGAATCGTAATGAGTAGATATGGTGAGGGAAACAAGGTTTGGCATTCTTTGTAGTGCCTGTAGGACTTCGCCCGTGGTAAACATGGAGGAGAAGGTCATTGAGGAAAGGTTCCGTAGCCAGGAAGCGTTGGTTGGAAATTTGCCGGTATATCCATGAAAATGTCTGAGGAAAGGGGCGTTGTCCGCGAAAAGGCTATTGTTTGGGAGAGATGTGTTGCGGTTTGGAATCTTGGCTTCGAACTTTCGAAGCTGTGGGGCAGGCTTGTTTAGAAATGCCCACAGCTTGTCATCATACTGGTCGTAGATTTCACCCCATAAGTACAGGATTTGAACCCTTCCCCAGTTTTTGTGTAGGAAAGGAAACAGGAAGTCAGGTAGTAGACCTAAGGACGAGATGTATCCGTACACCCAGAGCAAAGCTCCTTCGCTCCTTGCCTCTACCTCTTTCCTCCAGTCATCCTTCCTCTGTCTGAGGGCACACAAATCTATGAGCCTTCCCCAGATCAAACGGGACGACAGAAACATGGAACGCCACCGCCTACAAGCTTGGGAGCAGTGACGGGCAGTGGTAAGTGGACTGTTGGGCCACGGGTCAGATCCATGGAATTCGGTGTTTAACATGAAGATCCTCCATAAGACGTCTTCATTAAGCATAGAGATGGGGGATTTGCGTCTTGAATCCTGCATGTTCGTATCCAGTGCGAAGGTGAGCAGGTAATGTCCAGTATCAAGAGCCGATGTGTGCTATACTCGAGTACAGCCCAGTGGGCTGTGGATACGTGTGTGAGAAGTCGTAGGTTATTGTTATCTGGCCAGTACTACTTCGTGTCCTTCAAAGTCGAATTAGTCTTTGAGAAAGAGCAGAAAGCACCTGTGGGGAAAAGAGAGGTAAGCAGCGCAGCTCAGGGTATTCAAAGTACTTAAGCATATCAGTGCAATTCTTGATGTGCACATGTTTGTTCATTTTCTCCTTTTCTGTGCTTTTTTGTTGTCGTTTGCCCTTCCATTTCGTCCCTTCCATTTTATCTTGCGCTTTATGAGTCCTTCTTTCGCTCTCCATTCCATTTTTGCCTTATTTACACATTTTCATCCAGAGCTCTGGCATCCAATTACAGAAATAGTAGTTGCCGAAGCGAAGCGAGGCTCCGCTCTTGTGGCGATTGATTTAAATTCAAGTCGCGATCTTTCTTTGGATGCGGAAGATATCAGGGGCCATAGGCCTGCAGAGAACGATCAACGGCGTCCTAGGTTGAGGATGAAGTCGCATCAGAGGCTGAGGAGCTATCAGCAGATTTTGGAGGACTTCCAGGAACAGGCGAGGAGCGCGAAGGAAGCTAAGGCTGCTCCTGTTACTGATGAAGCGAATGTTGCAGGAGGCGTTGGAGAGAATAGGACACTTGAAGGCAATGGAAGTGGTGCCTATAATAATCAGGAGGAAGACTTGGAAGATGAAGAGCTGGACCAACTGGATGATTTCTTCACGCCGGTACATTCTCGCGTATCTTCGCCTGTGTCTTCTCCCAGGAAGCAGCAGCCCAGGAGGGAGGACACTGCGAGACGAAGCAAGAGGCTCTCGCTTCCTGCCATTGGGCTGCAGCCCACAAACGTGACTGCGAGGACTGCGGAGATCAGTCCTCTGGACCAGTCAACATCGTTGTCAAGAGAGAGCTCGATAGGCGAGCTGACGTCTTCGGCTGGAGGACGCTCGAGGAGGTTTTCGTTGGTTCTGGTGGGTAGGAATAGCTATTACCCGGAGGAGGGCAGTGGTTCGACGGTGGTGCTTGATGAGAGTGCGGATTTGTCCAAGGGAGTTGCTGCTGCGAGGTTGAGTGAGCTTTTGGGGAGGAAGACGAAGCCCTAGGTCTTAGTGGGCAAGGAGCTGGGGTGATTTGAATTGATTGTGAGGATATGAGCGTGTGGATTTTCTGTCTGTCTTTTTTTCTTTCTCTATGAAACTCTGTCGGTTTGGC
This sequence comes from Agrocybe pediades, assembly GCA_013053245.1. NCBI lineage: Eukaryota > Fungi > Basidiomycota > Agaricomycetes > Agaricales > Agrocybaceae > Agrocybe > Agrocybe pediades. Next base: position 532,412 of record JAACJL010000058.1, read on the forward strand.
TCAAGCCAGGCCCCATTAGATGGTGGCAGCTCAAGCCGGCTCAAGCTCAAAGTTTGAGCCACATTGAGCTGACTAGAGCTCAATGATGGTCAATAAGTGAGGTATTCAAGATTAGAAAAATATAGTGATATTCACGATTAAATAGAACATAATAAAAACATCCGTAGTACGTACAAACCCACTGGGATTTCGAGCTCAATGCAGCAACTCGGGGTTGAGCCAACTCAGGCTCATTGAGCAACGGGAGTTTGTTGAGCAACACGAGTTCGTTGAGCCGACGCGAGCTCGTTGAGCCCACTCGAGCTCTTTGAGCCACTTGAGCTCGTTGGGCAGATGCGAGCTCGTTGAGCTGGCGCGAACTCATTGAGCCCACTCGAGCTTGTTGAGCGAGGTTGTGAAGCCTACTCGAGCTAGTTGAGCCGACATCGTTGACCCGAGGCACATCAGTCACCCAGACACCATCGTAGTAGGCTCGTCATGGCAGTGGGCACATGGCATGGGGGCGTGCACTATGCTTCTCGACCTCACAACAAACGAGAGGGCGGAGGAGACCGAGGCGCTGAGCCTCACAACTATTGACCTCGAGGACAACTCGAGGACTTTCTGTAAACAAACATATTCAGAAATTTCTGTCAGTCGGAAGTCCTCTCCCCCCAGCTCAATGCTCAGGGCTCACCTGTGTGGTATCCTTGTAATTTGTTTGTCTTGCTATCATGCTTTGATCCTCCTCACTGGCAACCACCGCCGTCCTCACCGTTGACGTCTCACGCGAAGGCAGCCTCCGCCACGTGGCACTGGTACTGCTGCCAGATAGTGGCCGTGACAGTGTAGGTGGTAGTTGGGTGGTGGTAATAGGAGTGGGTGACTATGGACCGTGGCTTCGAGACATTACTTGTAGGCGACGGGTGGACAGTGGGGCACAAGGGGGTGTACAGTGTACTGGTAGGTGATGGCCACGGTTGGTTCGGCGACGGGCGTTCACCATCTTTTCAAACTCCGAGGAACACGTGATGTTGTTGAAACTTGATGGACGCCAACTTGAACTTTATACGCGTTGAACGATTCCCTTGTCTAACACCACCTTCACCTCACAGTTACTGGAGCCAGCAGCATTAATCACTCCTTCCACCTCTTGAAACAATAACGACCACCTTCTACATTGCCGCTAACAGCGTAATCTTATACATTTTTTATCGTATGCCAGTATATGTATGGCATATGCAAAGTGCCGTTCTTTTCTTTTCCTGGTAGGACTTTCCCTATATATGTACATTACTGCGGATGTATCTCTTACTGTGTTGTGTGTATCGTGTGTGTGTGTGTGCCGCTGCCTGTTAAATTGCGGTTTTCTTAGGACGATGGTGTATTAACTTGTCAACCTGATGGATTCAATGTTAGTTGGCTGTTGCAGGCAGTCTGCAAGTACTCTGCGACTGAATAGTATCATCCTGACTAATCCCGATGTCTTCAAGTGCTTTCACACTCAAGTCTATAGAGGATAGCAAAAAAAGCGTCGCACATATAGCACTCATTGGCAAAAGTTGATTCATATCTACATACATAAAATCAAAATACCCTGCGCTGCATGCGGGCCTCTTAAGTTTCTCTCAGTTTACACCCCTGCGCTGCTCTTCTCTCAACATTACCATATCAAGAATTATCCTCCAACCAACTTTTCCAGCGCGCTCCGACCAACCACCCCATATCGCGCAAGCGCGTCTTGGTCGCTCTCAGATCGTTGGCCACAGCTTCGAAACGAAGTTTCTCTGGCTGTCCGCTGCCGCACAAGTATTCCTCCGCAGAGCACTTGACGAGCAGTCCAGGATATTCGGATTCGTAATGGACCATGCCCCCTCTTTGTAGTAGTCGGATGTTGTCTGGGGTGGTGCTTAGGAGGAGGACTGTGACGGGCTGCTGCCACCCTGCATCTTTGCGTAGTTTGAGGAATTGTTCGCGCGAAGGTGGTGGTGGTGGGGAGGGATCTCCGGCGCATTCGTGTGAGCCTGATTCACTGGACAAATCTGAGGGAACACTGGGAGAGTCGGTCAAATCCAGTGTGGTAAGAGATGGGAAGAGTCTGGCTGTCCGATCTGGATGTTGGAGCAGGGAGTACAGGACGGCGTCGCTCGTGATGAGGGTCTTCACGCTGGGAAAGGCTTCTAAAAGAGAGACGATGCCCAGCGCTGAGGTGGGTGTGGGCATTGACCATGCGCCAAATCTTATCTGGAGTTTGGTAGCGCTGGAGAAACTGGCAGAGCTGATGAGCTCCTTTATGAGGGAAGAAGAGGAAAGGGAGGGGGTGTAAAGCTCGATACTAAACTGTCCCGTGTGAGAGTTGAGGTTGGCGCTTTCCAGGACAAGAGCATTTTCCCTGATCAATTGTATTTTCACAGAAGATGGTGGGTGTACGGAGAAATGTGGCAATAAATATGATTTGATGCCTTCTTCGTACTGAGCGTAGTAATATTCGCCGACATGACCTTCTGATGCAATATGACGGAACTCCAACTGTGTGGTGGATAAATTGTAATCTGGCGAAGGCGTGATACGCTGTAGAATAGTGCCTGCGCCAAGAAAGCTACCCTCTAACGTCAACGTCCCGAGCTTTGAAAGGACAATTTCATCGGTGGCGGCTTGATTACGCGCCGCCGAGTCATAATCGTAATCGTATTGAGTAGATATGGTAAGGGAAACAAGGTTTGGTGTTCTTTTCAGTGCCTGTAGGACTTCGTCCGTGGTAAAAACGGAGGAGAAGGTCATTGAGGAAAGGTTCCGTAGCCAGGAAGCGTCGGTTGGAAATTTGTTGGTATATCCACAAAAATGTCTGAGGACAGGGGCGTTGTCCGCGAAAAGGCTATTGCTTGGGAGAGACGTGCGGTGGTTTGGCACCTGAGCTTCGAACTTTTGAAGGTATGGGGCAGGTTCGTTTAGGAAGGCCCACAGCTTGTCATCATACTGGTGATACTTTTGATGCCATAGGTACAGGATCTGAACCCTTCCCCAGTTTTTGTGTAGGAAAGGAAAGAGGAAGTCGGGTAGTAGTTCGGGCGAGATGCATCCGTACACCCAGAGCAAAGCTCCTTCGCTCCTTGCCTCAACCTCTTTCCTCCAATCATCCTTCTTCTGTCTGAGGGCACGCAAATCTATGAGCCTTCCCCAGATCAAAGGGGACGACAGAAGCATGGAACGCCACTGCCTACAAGCTTGGGAGCAGCGACGGGCAATGATAAGTGGACTGCTACTAGACCAGTGGTCGGAATATCTGTCGAATTCGGTGTTTAACATGAAGATCTTCCATAAGACGTCTTCATTAAGCATAGAGATGGGGGATTTGCGTCTTGACTCCTGCATGTTCGTATCCAATGCGAAGATGAACAGTTAATGTCCAGTATCAAGAGCCGATGTGTGCTATACTCGAGTACAGCCCACTGGGCTGTGGCTATGCGTGTGAGAAGTCGTAGGTTATTGTTATCTGGCCAATACGGTAAAGGTAATGAACAAAACGCACCTTCGGTGTGGAAGGTCGGCAGCACCAGCATATTAACATGCAGATCCAGCGTTCTCAGTATATCACTGAAGCTGTCATAGCATTAAGTTAGGACGAGGATGGAGAGTCACTAGCACTAGTCACCGGTAACCTTTTCCTTGACTTACTATGCGTGCCTCTTTCAAGGGCGTAGTACGTAGTTAACGTGAAACATGGTATGATTGGCTTAGCCGGTAAGCCACGCTTAGATTGATTGCCGGTCGCCCCTAACTTAATCTAATCAGGAGATTTTGCCAAAACCGACACAGACTCTGCAAGTTTCTTCTTCAGCTTCCAGTCTTCAATTCTTCCTCCCACCTGTGGCGTGCCTCTCTCCACTACCATGGCTGCTCTCATCGACTCAAACCTTCCTGACCTCAAACTCATATCAAAAGGAAAAGTCAGGGACATCTACAGCACCTCTTCCCCTGACCACTTGCTCTTCGTCGCGTCGGACAGGATATCGGCGTACGATGTCATTCTCAAGAACGTGCGCACCCTTTCTATACCTCTCTTCTACCTCCATAAAACAACTGACAACGGAATGAGAAAAGGGTATCCCAGACAAAGGAAAACTCCTAACCCAAATCTCCCTCTTCTGGTTCCAAAAACTCGGACACATCATCCCGAACCACTTCGTCACCGCCAACATCGACGAGATGCCACAAGAAGTGCGCAAATACAAGGACCAGCTCGACGGGCGGGCGATGCTCGTCAAGAAGGCCGAGGTCGTCCCGCTCGAAGCTATCGTGCGAGGATACATGGCCGGTACGCTGCACATTACACAGGCTTGATCTTCCTCCTTCTCAAAGATGTTCTCTGTCCTTTAAAGGATCTGCGTGGTCGGAATACAAGAAGAGCGGGACTGTGCATGGTATTCCCATGCCAGAAGGCATCGTGGAAGGGGAGAAACTCCCCCAACCTATCTTCACGCCATCCACCAAAGCCGAGCAGGGCGCTCACGACGAAAACATCTCTCCAGAACAAGGTGCTTCAGTATCTACAATCCACAATCCGCGTTTCAAAAATCTGACCGTAAAAACGTCAATTAACAGCCGCTAAAATTGTAGGCCAAGAATTATACGACCAAATCTCCACCGCCGCCCTCCAACTGTACACCACCGCATCCGACTACGCTCGCACTCGGGGCGTCATCCTCGCAGACACCAAGTTCGAATTCGGTCTCATCCCCTCACCCTCACCCGAAGGATCATCAACCACAACCACAAGCAAGGAGCTCATACTCATCGACGAACTGCTCACCCCAGACTCGTCGCGGTACTGGCCCGTAGAAGGGTACAAACCCGGAGGAAGCCAGCCCAGCTTCGACAAGCAGTACCTGCGCGATTGGCTCGTCAGCTCTGGGTTCAAGAAAGGGTTGGAGAGTGGACCACCAGGGAAAGAAGGACAGGGATGGGTCATCGATGAGGATATCGTCAAGGGCACGAGAGAGCGATACGCTGAAGCCGTCCAGCTTCTCACTCAATAGCGAGTAAAGTGGACTTGAACCATGTCAAAACTATTCTTATGTGTATGTATGTATATGTGCAGGCAAGAAGATCTGCTTTTAACGCTATCTACATAGCTACTGTATAGCGAGTGGGCTTGGTGGGGGTGGGTCGGAGAATGTGATGGGTTGGGTTGGGTTGGAAGGCTTTAAGCAAACTACAATGACAGTACAGGGAGAAAACAACAAGAAAAGAGGAGGAGGAATACACAGCAGAGATATATAAATATGATACCGGGCAATGTAACGAAATAGAAATAGTGGGAATAGTACGAAAAGAAGGGGGGAAAGGATCAAATTGGATAAATATACGTCAAGAAAGGGATATAAAATGGGGGGATGGAATCAAAAAATTAGGTTATCAAGGAGGAGATGGAGGAGGCCGGTCTACACACAAACGAGATACAAGAAAAAAAAAGCATAGGTTAGTAGAGGGATGAAGGGCACGGTGAGCGGTGTGGATTCTGGAAGAAGAAAGAGAAAGAAGAAAGAAGAAAGAAGAGAAGAAGCCAGCCAAGAAGTAAAATAGGGCTATCTATACTTTACGAACAAGTGTTGTGAGGAGGAGGAGTGAAAAACAGCATATAGACCAGATGACAAGATATTAACCACAGACAAGGGAAAAGAAGGAGAAAAACTACGAAGTGCATGTCAATATGCAACGGATTAAGCATAACAATGCGATTTTGTGTTTTATGTTTGTTTTTTTGTGTCAGAAAAAAGCCAGTGCCTGACCAGGGAGGAAGGAAGGCGGCAGGAAACAAGGATCGAACATCATTCACGCATCGCACTCTTCCTGTCGTTCTGCGACCCATACTCATCTTCACTATCGTCCGGAGAATCGTCCATCGCATGCTCAGGTGCAATAACATGCATCATGCTACCCGGAGGCCCGAATGCATTGGCCACCATTTTCGCGGCGCCTCCAATATTCGAAGATTTGACGATGCCGCCGCCGCCGCCGTTCCGGCCTCCACCACCACCAGTAGGTTTCTTGCCGGTCCCGTTTTTCTCTTTGTCGCGCTTCTTGATCTGTCGACGATAGTCAATACCCTGTGCTGAAAGAGGCTGGAGGTTTCCAACGTACCAGCTTGGCATACACCAATCCACAAGCGTTGCACAAAGTCCTTGGGCCTAAAAATATCACCGCGTTCAGAAAAACCTTACAGTTGAAGCTAACAACGAAGAGAAACACATACCAAGCGGTCCACGGCGCCATTCAGGTGTCGAAGTAGCACCACACCCGAGGCATTTCTGGCCATCATGTGCACCGTCCTCAGTTTTCTTTTCAGAAAAAAAAAGGAAGGGAACCCAAGAGGGAAAAAAAGGTGGAAAAAGAAGCACGTTAAAAAGCCGAAAAACACCAAACATATTTTGCCGAGGGGGGCAGTAGACATAAATACACATACCTGCCTCTTCGACCTCTCAGTCCCGTTTGTGCCTTCTTTCCCTTCTTTCGTCAGCGCAGACGAGTGTCCATCCCCTTTGCCCTTTTTCGTTTTCGTGATGGCGCCGCTTGCAGCTGTCTTGGTCTCATCCACCACCACCATCCGCGAACCGAGGTCCTCTCTCGTCTGGCTGACGCCGTTCATCAACCTAGGCGACGTCTCTGACGTAGTCGACGCAGACGCGCTGCCACTCATGCTGCCACCTTGATTGACACCACCACCACCACCAGAAGGATGAGAGGGTGGAGGATGAGAAGGAGGCTGCTGGACATGGGAATACGACGCAGACGACACCACCACAGCCGACGGAGGAATGGGTGGCGGCGGCGGAGGGGGAGGAGGTGCAGATGACACCGCACCGGCCAGCGAGCTGCCGCCGCCGCCGCTCCCAGAGCTCGTCACGGACATCCCATTCTGCACATGCTGAAGCGCAGCATCGAGCATCTGCAAGCCCATCGTCGCGCTCTGGAGCATCCGGTCCACCGCTTCGGGGGTCAAAGCGCTGCTGTTGCCACTGCTGCTGCCCGTGCGGCCGCCATTCAATGACGGCGAGGCAGCTGACCCAGCACGGTCATGGCCACTTCCGTTCAGGTGTTGTTGAGTCCCAGAAGATCGGGAAACAGCGTGCTCGAGTATAGCCTGATAAGAGTCCACCAACTGTTGACGTGTGCAAAAGAAGAAGATCAGTATCAGCCAAATCTGGGAAGAGAGATTCAAACAGAAGAAAGAAAGGAAAGATCAAGTTTAGATAACACAAAAACAAGGGCCCAACAATGAAGGCTAGGGCTCAGCAGACCCTGTGGCATAGCCGATGTCTCATTTCTCCATTTCATGGATCCTCTGATATATTTCCCTTCCTCTTTCCATCCCCCACATCATTCTTTAGAAGCTACACCCATCTTCTTTCACCGTGCCATGCAAAACTCGCCACTCTTCCAATGCACGAAACCAAAATAAAAGCTTACCTTGCCAAAATCCAGCAAAGGCACACCTAACCCGGGAACTCCAGGACCCATTGTCGTCTGCGCATAACTCACAGGCTGTCGCTGCAGCCTAGATGGCTGTACTGTCGTAGGCTGGTATGAGCTCTGAGGCTCAGGCGGCGAGGGCTGCGAAGGAGGTGGCTGCTGCTGTTGCTGCTGTTGATGATGTCGTTGAACAGGCTGAGAGGCCGACGGGGGTGGTGTCGGGGGCGTCACCGACTGCGGCACATACGATTGGGAATGCGATTGGGAATGCGTATGTGAAGAAGAACTCGGCAGAGGAACCTGCGCGTGGGCAGGGGTCGGAGGCGACACCTGTTGAGGTGGTGGAGGTGGCGGCGGAGGCGGTTGATTCTGATAAGCATGCGGTGGATATCCTTGCTGCTGACTTGGTTGATACGATTGCTGTCGCAGGTGATCGCTCTGCTGATAGCGACTCATATTTTCCAGGGCAGCAGATGCAGACACCGGAGGAGGCGGAGGTGCATTTTGACGCTGTTGCTGCTGCTGAGGCGGAGGTGCAGACTTCTGGGCCTGTGCAATGACCGGCGGAGGGTATGACGGTGGTCGCTGAGGAGCTGCCGTCGGCGCAGATACAGGTGTCACAGTATCCTCTCTGATAGAAGATCTCCTCCGTTTGTTGGGATTAATACTATCCACAGTCCCAATACTCGACTGAGGATGACGAAGTGATGATGGCTGCGACAGATACAAATGCGAAGGTTGCACCGTGCCCGTACTGCTTGCCTGCTGTTGTGCATGATGTTCCTGCTGCTGCTGGCTTTGACCGTGACTATGACTTTGGCTATGATGCTGCGACAAAGACGATGAATGATTTTGTTGTTGTTGAGGTGGCTGCTGCTGCTGCTGCTGTTGAGGATGGAAAGACGACGCCGATCTATAAGGGTTCGACTGGCCCAAGGAAATCGCACTAAGAGCAGGACTCGGAGCAGATGTAGGAGCAGGCAACGACGAAGTGGTATGATACGGCGTCTGATGCTGGCTTTGACTGTGACTGTGGTTCTGATTCTGGCTCTGACTCTGACTCTGACTTTGACTCTGGAACTGGGTCTGTGATTGCTGAGACGACGACACGTTCGATGTAGGCTGATACTGCGACTGTGCTTGCGATTGCGATAGTGACTGCGATTGATAACTCCTTCCACCGGTGCTGCTGTATGAATACAGATGGGCAGAGTGCTGTGGAACATGCTGCAATTGCATCGGCGACGCCGTCGTCGGCAGCGGCTGCGCCGGGGTAGAAGAAACAGGAGCAGATGACGAATTCGACGCCGAAGAATACGTCTGCGGCGGAGGCGACATCCCGGTCGGCTGTCCACCATTGAGCGAAGAAGACGAAGACGAATGGGAAGGTGGTGCAGGCGGCGGCGGTGGCGGCGGCGCAGATTGGCGTGGTTGCTGGTGCTGGTGCTGATACGACTGCTGCAGTGGCAGCTGGCTAGGACGGTGCGGCTGTTGCAGAGTCTGTTGGCGACGAGGTTGAGGCGCGCTAGGCTGAACAGCAAGAGGTTGAGGAGCATGGGCACGTGTCTGTTGTGATTGCGTGTATTGCGGTTGAGATTGCTGGTGCTGTTGGGAATGCTGTTGTTGCTGTGCAGCATACTGCGAAGAGTACTGCGGCGGTGCAACGGAAGAAGCATTATTACTAGTGGTGGGAGGTGAAGTTTCATATCGAGATGGGCCAGGCGTTACAGAGGGTGCACTTTCGTACCGCTGGTTTGAGTATCCACCACTGGCATTAGCACTAGCTGTCGAACTAGCTGTCGAATGTGAACTTGACAATCCTAACGGTGCAATTGATCTCGTCGCTGGTGTCGGATTCGCAAAAGACGTAGCCCTTGATGATGGTGGTCCACTCGCGCCGCCCGAACCATAACCGAGAGAAGAAGATGATAACCTATGTCCAGAAGCAGAGCCTGAGGCGGAAGACGCCGAGGTAAGCGGAGGCGGTAGTCTGTGAGAGGAAGTATGATGTGTACTGGAAGAAGTTTGAACGTGTGAAGGCGTTGAGGATGTAAACGTCGCAGACGAAGACGAAGTAGGAGGCAATGAGGAGCTATAGTAGGCCGAGTCAGAGTGTGCATGCGAGGACTGCGGCTGTGGTGGAGGGTGATGTTGCGGCTGATGATGCGAAGAAGTAGAAGAAGGGTAATGCTGCGCCTGCTGGTGAGGTGCTTGATGTCCCCATACGGTCCCACCACTCGTTCTTCTTCCATTTCCGCCCAGACTTGGATCCGGAGAAGCAGATAACGCTGGAGGTGGTGGGGGCGTTGGGGTCCATTGTTGCGGTGCTGACTGGTGGTGATGTGTCGCCGATGCCGAAGACGAGACGGTCGATGCGACCAAGGGCCTGGCATTGCTACTAACATATCCTCCACTACCACCATAATGAGCTGAGCTCGCTCCAGAAGCCGAACCAGAGGAAGACAGCGGTGGGGCAGGCTGTTGTTGTACCGGCAGGTGTGAAGACGATGAGGTTGCGGAGGTCGAATGCTGAGCATACCGTGGCAAAACCTGGGTCCTTTGCTGGCTTGGCTGATACTGGCTATGACTATGGCTGGAGTATATCGAGGCTGAAGATGAAGAAGAGGATGCCGGAGGTGGATGGGGCTGTTGATACTGTTGCAGATGACCCTGTTGATGGTGATGACCACTCGCCGTCGAAGTCAACGATGACGGCGGTAGTGCGCTGTAGGAAGCCGCATTGGAGGAACTTGAGGCGTAGGGGTCGTATCCTCCAGACGATCCATACGTGGAATAACGGGCACTAGACATGTTTGACGTTCTTCAACCAATCCTTCCCTGGAGGTCCAAAAATCTTTATCTAGGGTCTAGTTAGTAAAGAACGGTGGGAGTACAAGGGAAAGAAGAAATTTAATGAAACAGGGTCAAAAAATGACGAAGCGGGAACGCGAAAGCTAAATTGACACAGCATGCGCTTCTGAAGTTCTTGCAGCACAGGAGGAAAATAAAGAGTATGTATGATTTCCGTGGGACGGGGAATGGCAGGGGTTAATCAGTGAAACAGCAAGCTTGAATTGAAACCCGACGTCCCGGTCTCATGAGTGAGGTGGTTATCAGTCGCATTTAGCACGCCCCGTCAAAGACAATGGCTAATGCTTGGGGGGACGAGGACCAAGGACAGGTTGTTATGCTGCCTCGACGATTAACATCATCCATCTATCCATCCTCATCATTGACACCTTTAAATAAGGGGCAATTCGCGGGATGCAGTCATCAGGGTCGCTTTGCCGTCAGAACCTGGCCGTCCTGCGACAACGGCGCAGAGTAAACCAAAATTCATTCGGCAAGCAGAAGAAAATAATATCCATCTGGCCAACAAAAGTAACAGAAAAGGGCCCGACGGTTCTGGAGGAGACAGAAAGCGAAGAAGAAAGTAAAGAACTGTGAAAAGCACGCACCAGAGTCCTCAAATGTAACCACGACCTCTCAACACGGCAGCTTCCTCGGTTCACAGCGTTCTGGTTCGGCTTCCTGTTCTCTCCTGAGTTCCCCTTTCCCTTTGCCTGTCGCCTGAGCGGCCTTGAGCAGCCGCAGTAGAGAGCAGATTCCTTGCAACTTTGAGGACGACCGAGTGCGGGGCCAGTAGCTGGAAGCCAGCTACGTTTGCGCCTTGAAGCTTCCTAGGCGCGCCCCCTGGGTTTTCAGTAGGAAAACACCGGAGAGTCGAGCACTATAAGCGCTCGAAGGATCTCTGGAACGAGCTGGGAGGAGGCAACCAGTGAGCAAGTTAGCCAAGTCTTGGCAGATCACAATATAACTTTTATTTTTCCAATTTCGAATATACTCCCGTTTCTCGGGTACACGGCACCCCAAGCCGGTCCAATCACAATTTAGCAGGGGAACCGTCTCGGACAGGCTGAATGACGGCGTAGGTCAAGCCAGAGCAGGTAAGCATGCACAGACACAGCTATACCTGTCGCATGGGCAAATTGGGACCGTAATTCCACACTTGACCACATTACTCACCAATAATTGCATTCAAATAGGTAGCAAAAGTAGCGAAACCTACCCCACACTTCCCAGCTCCTGCAAAGCAATATAGACGCCAGAACTTCACTCCAAATAATTCCGCGCATATTCCATGACGCAAATGCTCGCGAAATGTACTGAGAATGTGTTAGTCATGAAGTGTTCGACCAATTACTAGGTCGGGCGCTTAAAACCAACATTATGATCTGCACCTGCGAGCAAGCGTCGATTCGCGATAAACGCACGCTGCGCTTGTGCTGGGCAGATAAAATGGAAGCACGCGGTCTTTCTTTATTAATCAATACTCGGAGAAAATGGAATGATTGACTGCACAGAAAAAGAACATGAAGGCTTCCAGACTCAGCGCACGACACTGGAGGACTTGGTGACCAAAGGAGCCAACTAGCAAATATCATCCAACTGCGCTCATGTCAAGTCTCAATGGACTCTTTTCAATGTCATAGCAATTATAGCCTCTCGGACCTATCATGGCGGGGATTCTGAATTAACCCAAGCAGGATGACGGTCCGAGTGTAGAGATTGAATCACATTCGGGAGCGGCTCTCTCGGAGGATTTCCGAATATACGATGGGTCGTGAGTAGTGCTATTGCTGGCAGTATGCATGTGCTAAGTGCTTTGCCAGACTCCTACTACTACTTACTAGTACTAGGGAACGAGGAGGTTGAGCGCGGTCAGGTGATTTATGTGGAAGACCTGGCGTTGGCAAAGCAGTTAGCAATGAGCATGCCGTCCGGCAGGGCGCACTGCTTAGTCCTTTCCCCGCAACGCCTCGCTGCGTTGAAACTTCTTTCGTTCAAAAGCGCAACTTTCGCCAGCTTCTGCAATCCGAACGCAGTAAACAAACAAAAGAAAGAAAGTTAAGCCTTCCATGAAGCACAGTTGTGAAGATTCCACCTTCTTCAAGAGCTCGAAGCTCTTGGGAGGGGAGAGTTAGAGGCACAACATAATTGATTCATTATTCTAAGACGAAGTGTCACCACGAGGTAAGCAGGAAAGCCCATGTGGTGCAAGTGGACCCATTTTACTGTTGGTTCCTCATGAGGTGCAGAAAGTTTATTGCATTATCCGCGTGATATTTTCAAAATTTGATAGGTTTCCAGCTTGGAATAGCTTGCGAGAGGACAGCTAAGTTGCTTGAGGCTTGACACCCATCACGATGATAAAGACAGGAAAGCTGAAGAGCTTACATTCTCGAATCTGGGGGTATAATGTAAGGCATGTATATTTTTTGCTACATCAACACTTGCACTGCCGACTTTCCAAGATTCAGACAACGCGTCAATTGTTAGTTCACACCCTTTTATTCGTAGGCGCGCGTCGAAAAGCTGTCTCTCCTGCACCTTCGTACATAGGTTGGTCCACCGAGCGACAGCTTTGGCCCCACCTCTTCTGGTCGAGAGCGCCTCCTTGTTCCTCACCACTATGCCAAGAGATCAGACATACGCTGTCACAACACAGGCGCGCTAACGACCATAATTATCAACAACAACCCTCATGCTACTTGGGCTGGGCAGGCATACAGCAAAGTCATGCACTCGTCTTCAAGCCTACTCAGCCCACAATGATGCCAGCCTGGCGTCAGATAACCAAAGATAATGGCACACCTCCCACACGGTCAGTCCACCATCCCCAACACTATAAAGCAGAGGTCAATGTCCTCCAGAGTTTCCCTGACTTTCCGCCCACTTCGTCGAGTCCCTTGAGTCCCCCTCCCCTCCCCCGTCAATACCCGCTGCAATGAAGATCACCGCTGGCTTTGTTCTCCTCGCATCTGCAGGCTTCGTCGCTGCACAAGACGTCCAAGCCAACGAGGCTCGTACCATCTTCGGGCCAGGCGGACTCCTCGATCTCTTGATCCCCAAGCCTCTGGTTACCTCTTACAGTCTGCAGTCGCACATCAAGTCGAACAAGCTGCTCGACCACGCAAAGCAGCTCGTCAAGTTCTCCAAGCTGAACGGCGGTTCGACTCGCGCGTTCGGGTCCGTAGGACACAACTCCACCCTCACCTACTTCAAGAAGCTGTTGGACGACACCAAGTATTACGACACCTCCTACCAGACCTTCCCATACCTCTACTCGCAAGGAACCGCCGCTTTCTCTGCCAACGGGACCGACTACAAGACTGCTTGGTTCACCTATGGCGTGGCTGGTGAAGTCGAAGCACCTGTCATCCTCGTCAACGACCTCGGATGCACATTAGTGAGAACTTATTCTCTTAAACTCCACATTACCTTCTTCTAACTGTCATCCTTTCTTTAATAGGCTGACTTCCCCGAGGCAGTCGTCGGCAAAATCGCTCTGATCAAGCGTGGCCAGTGCGAGTTCGGTCTCAAGGTTGCTTTGGCAGGTGCCGCCGGTGCAGCTGGTTCTATCATCTACAACAACGCTGGCGGATCCCTTAGCGGCACTCTCGGTCAAATCAGCCGCGCTGAAGGCCCTTACATCCCCGCTGGCTCCCTCTCAGGCGAAGACGGAGAGGCTCTACGCGCCACTATCGCTGCTGGCTCTCAAGTCATCGGCAAGATCCACGTGGATGCCACCAACGAGCAGCGCTGGTCCAGCAATCTCTTCGCTGTTACCAAGACCGGCGACAAGCAGAACATCGTCATGGCCGGAGCACACTCCGACTCTGTCGCTGCTGGACCTGTAAGTAATATTCGAGACCCTTGACAACCAAATATTCATTTAACTTTCATTCATACAGGGTATCAACGACGACGGCTCAGGCTCCATGGGCGTCCTCGAAATCGCTCTCAACCTCCCCAAATACAAAGTCAAGAACGCCGTGCGCTTCGCCTGGTGGACAGCTGAAGAATTTGGGCTCGTAGGGTCCGAACACTACGTCGCCAACCTCTCCGAGGCCGAACGCCAAAAGATCGCGTTATACCTCAACTTCGACATGATCGCCTCTCCCAACTTCGGGTACTTCATCCACGACGGCGATGGCAGCACCTTCAACGTCTCTGGGGCTGCCGGAAGCGACCACATCGAGAGGACGTTCGAGAAGTTCTATGCGAGCAACAAGGTCAAGAGCGCGCCCACCGAGTTCAGCGGACGTAGTGACTATGGTCCTTTCTTGGACGCCAACATCCCTGCTGGAGGAGTCAACACTGGCGCGGAGGGTATCAAGACTGCCGAAGAAGCGAAATGGTAAGCACTCATCCGCGTTATCGACTTACAAAGTTGACTCGTTGCTAAACATGACTTTCTTTTCTTGACAGGTGGGGCGGAAAGGCTGGCGACCCCTACGATATCTGCTACCACGCTGCCTGCGATGGCATTGAAAATCTCAACGTCCCTGCTTTCGTTATGAACACCAAGGCTGCTGCCCACGCCATTGCTACTTATGCCAGATCACTCACCGGCATCCCAAGACCCCGTCCTGCTGCTACCAACGGATTGAGGGTTTCTAAGCTCTCATACGATGACCGCAGACACCAAGGATGCGGGCATGAAGTCCTTACTGCTTAATGATAATACGACTAATTTATAAACAATCTGTAATGAACATTATCTAAAGATTTAATCATTCCCATTATCACAAAACTTACCTATCCCTGCGACGCTGTCAATTTGAATTGCGGTAATTATACGAGAAGAATTCAGAGTAAGAGACTCTCCAATAAATTATTTTCTGTACAAGAAGTACATACACATCTATCGATGTAATTTATTAACGTAAATATGAGGATATAACATTTCCACCCTTAGCAGTTCCGGCATGAGCTCTTTCAAGCTAACGAACTATCAATCTAGCACTACGTGAGGCGTTCACGGCTTCCCTCTAAACTATTCCTCGCAGACACAAGCTCACCACTATCACTATCATGCTCTCTCTCCTCCTCCTCCTCCGCAGCCGACCGACTAGTATGCACATCCACGCCCGACTGAGGAACATCATCACGATACTTCGGCGTCAACCCCGCCGACGGCTCATCATCATCCAAAAACCCAGAATGGAATCCCAACGCCCTTCCAGTCGGCGGATTCACATTCGCATTGACGTTCGTATGCGGCTGCGGCTCCCTAGCAGGCAAGTCGTCCCCTGAAGCAGCCCCAAACGCATCATACAACGCCCTGGTCGTGCGCGAGCCGCCAGCTGCTGCAGGCCCAGCATTCGCCACGCTGCCTCCTAAAGCGTTCATCCCGATATCATCGTCCGCCACCGAGGTATACTGCGCGAGTCTTTGTCGTTCAAGGCGACGTCTCCACAAGTAGATGACACCCCCGATACCAAAGATGGTCGTGCCTGCCAAAGCGGCGAAGAGCCATTTCTGCGCAGCGACGAGGCCGGCCATGTGGTCGTACCATGCTTTGTCCGGTGCATCGCCTTGGTTTGTCTTGTCGTCCTGCTTCGGAGGTGCGCGAGTGGTGGTAGGCTTTGGATAGGCAGGGTGAGAGTTTTCTCCTGTAACCTGGCCATGGTCCTCAGGCAGATGATCTGTGGGTTTTGCATGGACGGTTGTCGCGGTAGGGTCTCCGTCATTCGGGACAGGTCGTGGAGGGAAATCAGCAGGTGGAAGAGCGTTGTCGATAGTCGGTTCGACGAATTGTGTTGCTTTGGATGGATCGATAGCGCTTCCCCAGAAAGCCATGTTCCAGCCTAAGAATTTGCCGTGGTGGTCTGGATCGCTCTGATCGAATACTCTAATCGACCATTCCCCAACGGCATCTTCTCCCCTAAGGTAGTAGAAAAAAACATGAGACCCCGGCATAAGAGATTACGAGTCCTTCAAAACACCTACCAGTGCTTGACAGTCATGAACCGCCATCCAGGGAACCCAGTCGTCGCTTCATCATATTCTCGGGTACTAGCAAGGACACTGCGTATTCCGCCTGGACTTTCAATCTCCACTTCCACATCGCCGCGTTTAGTATGCTCTATCCATACCCGGACAGTAATGTGTTCCAGGGTTTCGAAGTTGTTCTTTACGAGATCCTCTTTCGTGACCTTCATAGTCTTTTCGATACCGTCCGGTCCTATAACCTCGCCCCCTTCATATTTGTACTTCTTGTGACCGAGATCATGCATCTTGCCCTTATTGAAGATGGCAGTTTCGGTAAAGTACCAGGCCTGAGGCTTGACAAGCTTCCATGTCTTAGCAGCTTGGACGAAAGCATATGCATCGAGAGCGCCGTATCCGTACTTGTAGCTGTACAAACGGCCACTAGCTGTTTTCTCCCAGTCTGGATCGTGGGGGTTCACATGCCGTCCCGTTTCGACGCAAAGATGCTGAATATCTCTCCATGTCAAATCAGGCCTGGTTATGAGCTTGTCAGCGGTAGAAGAAAGATGAAGGTAAGAGACCGGAATTACCGAGCTTGCAATGCGAGAGCAAAAACTCCAACAGCGTTGGGAGCAGCAGCGGAAGTACCACCATGTCGCTTCGAACATTCTGCTTTGCCCCTATCAGTGGTGACCTAAAGAAAAATATAAGCAAATGAAAACGAAAGTGAGGATTATCATGGACTGACAATATGATTTCCACTGCCAGAGCTGTATGCAACAATCATATTTGCTGCACACGTTTCCGAATAAGTGGGATGCAGACCCATGTAGTCGATAGAAGCCACAGTCACAGAGTAAATGCTATTCGTGTACCCGTCGAAGTTGCACTGATCATCGTCGCGTCCACCATTTCCACTAGCAAACACAAAGATAGATCCCTTTCCACCTCGTCCCTTGTTAATCCCATTAACCACAGACTTGCGGATGAGATAACCGGGACCCTCCATCGTCTGTCCATTGTCGCGTGGGCCCCAGCTACAGCTGTAGATGTCGACCTCGTCGTATCCGTAGTTGAGAGCGGCTGCTTCGTCTACGTTTGAGATCGGCCCTCCTAGGATACGAACTCCAGCGGCTTTGGCATCATAGGCGATGCCCACTCCGCATGCCTCGTTACGGCGGGCTACGACTTGACCGGCACACCGTGTTCCGTGGTGGTCGCGCGCGCCTGTCGGTCGGGGTAAAGGTACATGGGCATTGAAGTCGTAAGAGTTTTTCTCGTCCTTTAGCAATGTTAAGTGGATGTGCTGGACATAGTAGTGGTAAAGACTTACAAAAGCATCTCGTAAATCATCTGCCTCGAAATCTAACCCATCGTCCAAGAAAGATGTCCTAATCCCCTTGCCAGTCAACCCCATGTCCCATACAGGCGTAACATTCATCATATGTTCCGGATACTCGTCATTCACCAGATGCCACTGCTCAGTGAACAGAGGATCCTGCAAACCAAGTCTCATCTTAACCTCCTCTGCCGAAGCCCGTGTAGGAGGTCGTATCGATGGTGGTGCGCGCTTTACGAGCTCTTGTGGTGTCTGCAGCTCGAGGAACTGCACAGCCGACGCTACTTTCCTCGCAAACAGTATGTCATCTTCCTCAGCCCGCGATGAGAGATTCGAATCCGCTCTGGCCTTCAATTGCTCGAAAGCGCCTATCACCGGATCTTCGCCGCTCTCCTCATCTCTCGCATCGACCTCTGGTCGCGGTACCCGTACCAGCCAGACATTCTCCAACGCTCCTGCCTGTTCGACCACCTCGACTCCCAGCGCACTTGCCACATCATGCAAAGAAGCGCCGTCGGACTCCGGTTTATGTTCCAAAGCATAATATCTATGCGTGTCATAATGTCGCTTGGCCGGCGTCCCAGAAACTCGAAGTGCAGAAATGGCTAGCGAAGCCAACAGGGCCCAGGAGTTCAGCCGTATTATCATCCTGGCCAGCAGAAAAAGGTTGTCGTTTTTGGTCGGGGATGGGAGGAATCAAAAGGACATTACTTAGGATTTGTCGTTATGTCGCTAAATTGCTATAGTTAGGCGAGTATTTACATAGCCATGCACCCTGGGCTTTGCAGAAACGCATCATGAATCCATGATGGATGTGGTTACAGGATGACCACGCCGAGACAAACGGCATCTCCGCGTTTCACTGATCCGCAATAATTTTGGGCTTGCTCGAAAATCACTACAAAGTACATGATGATAGTATTCCTCAAGTCAACCCTACTAGTTATAATAATATTAAATAATGTAAAGTAATCGAGTCTACTCAGATACGCAAACATATTCTCTACAACCAAGGCCTTCACGGCGCGTGTCGCGCACGCCCAGCGCTTTTGCTGAGAAAAATCCTTAAATACAAGGCGATTAGACCCAGCTTTTAGTCCTCGAGACACACCGTTCAGTCTCAAGGCAGACGCGCAGACTGTGCCCCAAACTGTAATCCACCAATAGGGTGGACCGCCGAGTGCAACACCCGTTCCTCCATCGAGCTGCGCAGCGGGATGTGAGAAAACATCTCAGGATGGTCGCGGTAATTAGGGGATTCGGCCATGGCCGGAGATGGTTCATCGTCGTCGAGGAATCCAGAATGGAAGCCCAAGCTTTTGGCTTGAGGTGGTTCCATAGCTTGAAGGTGGGCAGGCAGACTAGTCTGAGGCCCGTCATCGTCGTTATCTCTACGCTCGTTACGGTGGTCGTGATCGTCTTCGTCTTCCATATCGAACCTCACACTCCTCGTCGACCTCAGTCCTGCGCCAGCAAGATTTTGACCATGCTGTTCCTCGACTGAATCCATGAGTATCTCATCCTCTCCGAGAGATGAGTAGTTCTTCAACTGTTGTTGCCTGCGTCTCCATAACACAATCGCGGCAATGATGGCAGCGAGGAAGCCGATGCTTGCAAAGAAAGAGAACCACTTGTGTCTCTTCACAGTGTTCACGACAGGGCTATACCAAGATTCTTCGGAATTTTCAGCCACATCTTCTTGTGGTTTCTTCCCAGTACCCGGATCTGATGCTTCTCCATGGTTGGACGGAAGGTGGTCGGTGGGCTTAGCATGTTGAGTAGCAGAGGTAGGATGTGGCTCATGGTTGACAGGGACAGCAGTGTTGTCGGGTGGTAGGGCATTATCCACTGGTTGTTCAACTGCCTGCTTGGCTTTGGAGGGATCTATCGAGCCACCCCAGAAGACCATGTTGTATCCTAAGAAAGATCCATTGTGTCCTGGAGTTTGTTTATCGGTGACCCGAAGCGTCCAGTCTCCAACAGGATTTTCGCCCCTGTCGATGTATATCGCATAAGAAACATGAACTCGATGATAGAACAAGGCAAATCGTACCAATGCTTGATAGTCATTAACCTCCAACCAGGGAACCCTGTCGTAGCTTCATCATATTGTCTCCCACCCGCCAACAAACTCTTGATCCCGTTTGGACTGACAAGTTCGACCTTGACATCCCCCCTCTTAGTATGCCTCACCCAGATACGAACATCAATGTGCTCCAACTTCTCCAGGTTATTCCCCAGCATCATCTCCTTCGTGACCTTCATCTTCTGCTCAACACCATTAGGACCAATAGAAATCCCGCCTTCGTATTCGTATTTCTTATGTCCAAGTGAACGCAGCTTGCCGTTGTTCAAGACCACAGTTTCAGTGCGGATCCACGCTTGAGGCTTGACGAGTTTCCAAGATTGAGCAGCTGTAACGAATGCCCATGCGTCCAGTGCACCGTAACCGAACTTGTAGCTGTACATTCGGCCTGCAGCTGTCTTCTCCCATCCGCCATCCACCGGATCGACCATTCTACCTGTTTCGACACACAGGTGTTGAATATCTCGCCATGTCAAGTCGGGTCTGCGAATTATATCAGGCATTTGTAAAAAATTAGAACTAAGGCAGCGAGGAACATACCGCGCTTGTAAAGCAAGAGCAAAGACTCCGACAGCATTAGGCGCAGCTGCAGACGTTCCACCATGATTATCAGCACATGCGTTCTTTCCTCTGTCCGTAGTGACCTGAAACCATTGCATTCAATACCGCATCGTCAACACGAGGAATAATCACTTACGATGTATTTCCCACCTCCGGAAGTATACGCAGCAACCATAACCGCAGAACATGTCTCCGAATACGACGACCACTTGCCCGCATAATTGACAGCAGACACCGTAACAGAATAAATACTATTCGTATACCCATCGTAATTGCACTGATCCTCAGCGTAAGCGCCGTTCCCACTGGCAAACACGAAAATCGAGCCTTTCCCATCTCGTCCTTTATTGATGCCATTCAAAACTGCTTTGCGAATGAGGTAGCTGGATCCTTCCATCGTCATCCCGTCATCTCTTGGACCCCAGCTGCAGCTGTAGACGGAAACGTCCTGGTAGCCGTAGTTCAGAGCTGCTGCTTCGTCTACTCCGCTAATAGGGCCACCTAGGATACGGACACCAGCTGCTTTAGAATCGTAAGCGATGCCGACTCCGCAGGCGTCGTTCCTCCGAGCGGCGACTTGGCCCGCACATCGTGTCCCATGGCTATCCCGTTCATCCACGGGTCGGGGAAGGCGCAGATGGAGGTTGAAATCATATGAATGTTCTTGGTCCTAAACAGAAACAAGTGATGAGTTAGAAGATTAAGGAATAAGCTTTGTCTTGACTCACAAAAGCATCTCGCAAGTCTATAGCCTCATAGTCCAAACCATCATCCAAGAACGAAGTAAGGACACCTTTCCCCGTGAACCCCATATCCCATACGGGTGTCGTGTTCATCATATGTTCGGGATTGGCATCGTTTACGAGATGCCATTGTTTGGGAAACATAGGATCCTTCAAGTCATAGTGCTTCGCAACCTCTGCTGACTTCTGTAGCCGCACTAGAGGGGGTGCTCGTTTGACCAGCTGCTTGGGTATCTGAGGCTCGAGGAAGTTCACAGACGACACGACTCTCCTCGCATGCAGGGCCTTCTCTGACCGTGTATTTAACGGTGCGTTGGCCCGTTCTTGCAGGTCCCTGAACGTCGACATAACATTATCCTCGAACTCCTCTCCTTCTCCACGTCCAGCAAGTTGTGTTGAGTCGGCCTTCGGCACACGAACTAGCCACACATCCTCCAGCTCTCCAGCTCGCTCTACCACCTCTACGCCAAGAGCTCTTGACACCTCTTCGAGACTCGCTCCAGACGGTGTACCGGGTGTATGTTCCAAAGCATAATACTGGTGGGTATCGTAATATCGTCGTGCCGGGGGCGAGACCGCAGAAACATGAGCGATAAAAGCAAGCACGATCAGCCTGAGTGGCCAGGACTGATTCTTCATGGCCACGGGCGTTTGGTATCAAGGAAAGAAAGGATTTCCGCTATCCCCGTTTCAGTCTCCATATTTGTCGGTCATGGACTTGTGACGGGGAGATGAAACGGTCATGTTCCTGTGCCAACGCACCCATCAGACCAGACTTTGATGGCCTCAAGAAAGCGGGGCATCGTTTTATAAATAAAATATCAGTTCTCAGCGTCTAAGTTGCACATGAAGCGGTATAACATTGGGTTTATCTATTCAAAATCAAGCGTTTAGAGAGAAAATTCGACTACTAATGTGCTGATACAGGAAATAACATGGGTACTGCAAGCGTCTCGTTTACCCAACGCCAACATGTTAGAAGCAAATTAGTGGCATATAGAACTATGGAGGACTTAATCTTCGCGGCGAATTGAGGGAGAAGTGGGCGATAGAAAGATTCAGATACCATACTAGTTACTACTTTAGCGTAGAAGGACGACCAACTATTGTCGCTTGCAAGGCGGCAAAGCAGCAGATAGATATAGGACATCAAAAGAAGAAGAAACGAAAGTCCTGTCATAAACTCCATGAAGAAACGTACTAGGTTCTTTTCCCTTCGAGTGCTAGTGTCTCCGCCTTCTGCGCAGAAAAATCTGAAATCTGTTCAACATCCGTTGCGACGTCGCGCACATTAAGACGCCACGAACTGCGGGTATCTTCTTCGAATCTCTGTAGCTCATAAAGATTGAGGTTAGGCACGCTGCTCCATGGGTTATCGCAAATCTCGTTCAACGAAGGTATCTTGGCCAACATGCTTCTTGACGCAGGGAGTGCCGTGTGCAGATTCGCCGGAGTGAATATAGGTGACCGGGTCCAAAGGAAATGACTCGTCAGCGGATAACGAGCCCATATGTTCCTCCACAAGTGGTTGAATAGCTTTCGATATTTCTCTTAAAAGCCCCGTGAGTGTCTTCCGTTCGAACGAGCCTCCTTCCTGGAAGTTTCTTCCTGGATCGCAGACTCGGTGTTCAGAAGTCCATGCAGAACGAATCGTAGGCTATCGTAGGATACTTTGAGCGGTCACAGGAGCTGTGATTGATACAAAGGTTGACAGAAAGTAAGGGAGGATTCCTCTCGGTAAGGACATTCTCGGTGCAATGTTCCGCTTTATTCTGATAACGAATGAGATGGTATTTGGCCAAAAAAAGTCCGTGAAAACTCACCGGCTCTTCAGGACTCGTGCAGACCGATTCAGGCTCAGGTTCACTGGCACTATTTAGTTTTGCATCCGAATCGCCTTTATGAGCTTCCAGAAGGGTGTCTCCTATGCATTTGGGGTCTTCAAGCAATTCAGTGAGCTGACGAGAAGATGGAATGCAAATCGAGGACGAACACTGGTTGATTCTCACGGGTTTCAAGCAACGTTGGCAGTAAGAGAGGA
Source organism: Agrocybe pediades (assembly GCA_013053245.1). Lineage (NCBI taxonomy): Eukaryota > Fungi > Basidiomycota > Agaricomycetes > Agaricales > Agrocybaceae > Agrocybe > Agrocybe pediades. The sequence continues at coordinate 555,409 of JAACJL010000058.1, forward strand.
AGGACGTCCAGGACTGCACCTACTTTAAAACCATTGCACGGGCTTTGAAATCCCGTAACAAGTGGTACATACCTTCCACAAATGGTAGACCTCTTGTTCAAAGTCACAAACTTGGGACTTCAAAGGGAGATGTCAAATGTCGGCACCGTCCAACAAGGCAAGCTCTTGGCCGTTGGTAAGCGGTGAAAGTGACATGTCGCAAGGGTGAAGCAGAACCAGGACTTGTCTCCAATGTATAGCCAAAAGTTCCGTTGTATACAGAGAGTGAGTCTGAGTTAGTGATGCTAGTAAAGAGCAACCCCGGCTGCCAGCCGGCGGCGCGTCAGACGCGATGAGCCGACGCGACGTGTATCACAAACTCACGCTTTCCTTCCAACCACCAGGATGTCCCGATTCCTATGCTTCAAAAGGCTCGAACCATGCACTAGGAGAATGATGAAGCAACATGCAGCAGCGGCGGCGTATTCTACAGCATCTAAACCGAAGAAGGAAAAGAGACTCTGGGGTGATGCAGCATCAGCTGCTTTCATCGCCGCCGCTAAAAGCACATCTTCAATCCCAAAATCGAATGGCCTCCCAGAGGTAAGCACCCTGTGGGTCATCCGTATTTCGAATTGACTATTCGGAAGAACAAATCACTGACCGAGTTGTGGCCTCATCCAAACAGATAGTAGTCACAGGTGTGCGCCGATCCCTTCCTTTGGAGGTGTAGAGCACATGTTTTTTATCTTCTTTTTGTATGCGAACAGGACGCGCTAACGCGGGGAAATCTACGCTGTTGAATGCTGTGCTTGGGAGGACGTCACTTCTCAGCACTAGCAAGAAAGCGGTGCGGTTTTCTCGGTTTTCTTGCTGGATCTAGGTCTTGAAAGGTTTAGGTTTAAAGGGACACACACGATCCCTCAACTTCTACCGGGTTGGAGCTGATCCCGGGAAACTGCTTCTTGTTGATACACCGGGTTACGGCGCTCGAGGTCGAGCAGAATGGGGTGCTCTTTTTGATCACTATATACAAAACCGAAAAGAGTGAGTTTAGGGTCTGATTGGCAGCTTTATTGCGATCTTCTCATGGCGTACCGTTCACCCTCAGACTAAAGCGAATCTATATTCTGTTCAACGCTAAACACGGCCTGAACGAAACCGACAAGCAGATGGTTGCCCACCTCTCCGATGCCCTCGTGACAGAACAAGGAACGCAGCCGTTCACACTTCAAGCAATTATAACGAAAGCAGACACGGTGCCAATAGCGAACCTTGAACAGGTCATAGCAGGTATGAAAAAGGATATATGGGAAGCTGCACCCCTCTGTCTCCCACCGATAGTCACGAGTGCGGAAATGAGGCCGCCGTTTGGAGTGGACCTGGTAAGGCAGAACATTGCACAAGCATGTGGCTTATAGGAAATAAAATAAAACAAAACAACGTAGCTGTCGCCACTCGATCTCTGCCCTTCGGCCTGGAGCTTGATACGCTTCGACGAGAGGTGGCGGCATTGGATTGAGGTCTTCCCTTCTGAATAAGCCAGCTGGCTTTGAATGTTCCTTGTGTGGCTATCGAAGAGCTGTCTAACGCGAAGCACGCAACGCACGCGAGCTTATTCACTCGCAAAAATCTTTACAGCGATTATTGACGGCGTTGTCGGCTTCAATGAGAATGAATGCACGAGACTTTGGTTCTGCGATGGTTGGGTCGCGGTCAAGTTTAATTAGGCCGCCACATAGAATGGGTCCCTCGCGCTATGCTGGCGTCCTGATTGGACCCCTCACCCTCTTTCTATTCAATGTACGCCCACTGCACCCGTGTTGATCACATTGAATAATAAACATTTAATTCAAACACAGCGACTGGATTTGTGGCGAAAAGCCCGCTGAACCACGCTTGCTTCGGCCAGTTAGTACAGGCTACTAGCTTGCTTGCAAAGCAACGGCCAACTCAGTTATCTAATTTTCGCCATCGCTGCTCGTCCTTGAAAATCGCCAGTTCATCCCTGCTTGAGAATAATAACGTCAAAACCGGGATTCTACGGTGAATTGATTGAAATCATTTTGGTTACTCCTTGGAGTGAGTGAATAGAGCTGACAGAAAAGAGCCGGTGGATATTCAGGTTGGTAAGTGATAGAGATTGGCATATCAAGACGTGAACATTGACCTCGAAAATCAGTACAAAAGTATATAGTAATGGCTGCTTATCTCTGTCTGCCGCACGCCGTACATAAGGGCAAATGAGAGACCAGCAAATCGCCGACAGCTTTCCAACAGTCATGATGTGTGGTTAGTCTGTATATGGCAGGCTAACGGATCAGGTACGGGCATTCTCACAGTAATATTAACGAAAGGTAGTCTAAAGGACGCTAGACCTCCTTGAGAAGCGTTCCCCACGACCAATCCTCATGGGAATCGCTCTGATTGCTCAGAGGGTAATTGCGAAGTTGTCATTGGGAAAGAATCACATTGGCGGCGGAAGATTGGTGGCGGCGGAAGGATTGGACGATAAGTATAACTCGGAATATCTGTCTATTCCAGCTCTAGCTTACAAGCTCCCGCTGTTTTTTTTTTCTTGGTTCAAAGGGAAAAAGCTGGTTCGAGGTTTCAACAGCTTACTAGCCTAGAGACTGGAGGCTAAGAATTAGTAGATGTTTACGAGTCCGAAAAAGAAACGGAATGTTGAAATTTGAAGCAGCGTAGCCGCTAACTTATTAGTTGGAAGTGGGAAGTATGTATGCCGCTAAAAAGTGTTTTCAAGGAATAGACCTACAATTGCTCCACCTCTGCGCCTCAAGCTTCAAGCTTCAAGTATGAAGCGGACATCATTTAATACTTCTGCTAGCATCTAGTAAGGCAAGTCGTTGAAATCAGCGCGTTGACTCAGCTCGAAGGCGTACACATTCGTGGTTCTAAACTTACCGAAAGCCTCGGGCTATGGTCATTGACAACCCCCGTACTGTAGATGACTCTGGGAATAGAATCGACGGAGAAACAAGTCAAGTCCGGACATCAGGCCTTTTGATCAAACCTGACATGCTTTCCCTTCTAATAGTGGGTGCTTCTTGTACCGTTGACGTTTCGTTGGTTATTAGAGACAGAAAAACAACGTGGTGCTTTATCAAGTGATCACTAGAAGGTTCATACCTTGATTTGTTATGCTATGGGTTAACACGGGCATGGTGTCTGGGCTCTAGCTTACTGGTGCGAATAGTAGCTTCACCAAGCTGATCGAACAGGAATCCCAAGCTCACGTGTCACTTGAGCGCTAGGATAAAACTATTTAGAAACCCCCCTTCCAGTAGAAACCCCTGCAAATATAGAAACCTCCGCTCACAAAAGAAAAGTATTCTCCGTGGAAACCTCTATGCCGGGTCCCGATTTCATAGTCCGACAGCATCAGAAGTTTACCATTTTACTTTTTTCCGCTTGGTCAAGTGAAAAAAGCGCTAAAAAACCTCGAAAAGGGAAAAGTAAAAAGCCAGGTCCATTTTCTCAAAAAGCGACCCGGATAAGGTCCGTTTTTAGGCTGTTTTGGCCCTGTTTTGGCCCTTGAAACACGTCGTCCGCTTTTTATTTTTCGGGGACAAGTCCAAAAGCGGCTTAAAGCGGAAAAGTAAAATGGAAACTTGCTGATGAGAAGCTATGCCACACAAAGTCTTGCGGCCTGATGGCTGCCGCTGCAATAGTTGGTCAGAACTTGTACTCAAACTCATGTATTGAGTACGGTGAGTGGCTATTATCACTGCTATAGGCGTCTTCTGACATCCTCCCAGTCATTAGATAACAGATATCATAATATAACACGGTGTGCGCTTAATGACTGTAACCTTTGAGATACCTTTCCGTTGCCCCTATCGCCCTACTGCGCTCAAGCAGAGTAACGTTCGTCTAATGCCCTTCCAAACTCCTCGAACATACCTCCGCTTCCTATCTTTCAGGTCGTTGGAAGCTGGGCCCTGACCAGGCGAACACCTGATGGATGACTAACTGGCCAGCAGAAAGATATCTTGCTGAGTTTGAATTCTGCGAAACGGGTTTAAATAGTCGACTTAGAAAGCCTGGGGTTTCTACCGGAAGGGGGGTTTCTAAATAGTTTTATCCCGAGCGCTAAGCACTCTCTAAACTTGGTGAAACAAATTTCCAACTCACAAGCTCCAGCACGGCGAGCTCGTCGGGATTTAAAGCCATGACTTTCTATGAGAGGAAATTTAAGAGGACGGCGCGAATAGAGGGTGGTCATGCGGATGACGCCTCGCGGTACAATCACACGGCGGACAAGTAGCTGAAGATTGGCCGGTGAATATGTCATGAAGATTGATCCGGCATATATGCCGAATTGAGTGTTTTGTCACTCTTGTCACACCTACTTGAGAAGATATCTTTGTTTCCTTTGCTGAGAGGCAGAATCAACCCGTAAAAGCATTTGACTAGGTAGAGATAATACTAGATACTCATACTCCTTATCAATAGTTGTTTAATTACTCCTAGATGTTTCCCAGCATTCACAAGAAACTAATTTTGACATATTCCTGGCATATCAAAATTTCGCTTCGGGTACATGTAAAATGAGTATATAAAAAGCTATGGGGGTAAGCTTATATATCTATCAGCTGTAATGATGCATATTTTCATATTTTCTAAGCCCACAGTGACCACAGCACGATGTTTCGTCCTGATTTCTGGCCATTGAAGCGGAGTTTCGGAGAATGTCACAGAATGTTACGCTTCCGGATCAATTGACAGTATAATCGTCATGACACATCGCGGCACCAATTGACAGTTACTTGTCCGCCGTGTCACACCTACTACTTAGTATGCACGGCCGCCGCCGAAGGATCATCACCGGATCCTCAACGCACACGAGCGCTAGAAGTAATGATTAATGACCAAGGATGGGCCAGAGTATTCAACTAGGTCTCACTATTACTGGTAAAACTTGCGAATGACATCTTATCAAAGCACTTTTATCGGCCAGACAAGTCGCAATCTCCCGCTTATCAAGCGTTATCTTTTTCTTTAGACTGCGTAAGATTATAATGCTACACAGTACCCGCAATAGCTTATGTGCTATCTCCCCCTCAGGAATCAGGATGCATACCTCAATAGGAGATTTTCTTGGTCTCTTGAGGATGCGAATTTAAAATTCTGGTGCCCCGTATAGACGCAAGCACAAGCTATCAATTGGCTATTATTCTGTGGCTTAGACCTGGAGATTCTTTCGTAGAATAGTCAGTTCCAGTCCCAAGAGCGTCAGCTAGACGAGCTCCTAAACCCACTGGCTCCGGGCCGGCAACAGACAAGCAGACACGGCGGACAAGTAACTGTCAATTGGTGCCGCGATGTGTCATGACGATTATACTGTCAATTGATCCGGAAGCGTAACGCTGTGTGACATTCTCCGAAACTCTGCTTCAATGGCCCGAAAATCAGGACGAATCATCATGCTGTGGTCACTGTGGGCTTAGAAAAAATGAACATATGCATCATTACAGCTGATAAATGTATAGGCCCGCTTCTATAGCTTTTTTTACTCTTATATTACATTTACCAGAAGCGAAATTTTGATATGCCAGGAATATGTCAAAATCAGTTTCTTGTGAATGCTGGGAAACATCTGGGAGTAATTAAACTACTATTAATGAGGAATATAGGTATCTAGTATTATATCTACCTATTAAAGTGCTTTTACGGGTCGTTTCTGCCTCTCAGCAAGGGAAATAACGATGTCTTCTCAACTAGTTGTGACAAGAGTGACAAAACACTTGAATTCGGCATATATGCCGGATCAATCTTCATGACATATTCACCGGCCAATCTTCAGCTGCTTGTCCGCCGTGAGAGCCTGAGCAGACCTGAGCATGTTTGCTTGGGCTCGTTGAAAGTCGTTGCATGGTCGTTGCCCGTAGCTAGCAGAAATGCAGTACATTCAGCCACACTTGACTAGGCGGATAACTGGGGCGGGGCGGGAGCAAAGGATTCCAATGGAGCATCATCATTTTCTTCCGTTGCAAATTCAATTAAAAGAATTATGGTTCCGTCGGTGCTACAGCTATACTCGGCCGGTGACGGTATATGGTTCCGTCCGTCTGTCGACTTGGAGATTGGATTGGACAAACATGATCGCTTGTGCAATGTGGATGGATCATGGATGGATGGATGGAGTGGAGCTCGTTCGCCTCGTCGGGAGAGTTCTCCGTTAATTTCCAGTTCGAGAGATGGCGTTGGCTTGAAAATGCCTCACCAACGTCTCAATGTCAAGCAAAAAAAGCAGTCTGGCGTGTGATATCTCGTTATTTGGCCTGGATATCAAGACTTTTGCTGCGCGAAAATTATTGAAACTATGCGGACACACGGACTCTTGATTCTGGCATGACTCCATATCCCTGCCGTCCAACCCGCTCATAAGCTATCTCTCGATCCGATGCCGCCCGCAGGGTAATTTGATTGCGGCGAAGTCTCGATGTTCCTCTCAATGCTACTCGAAATAGCAGTATGTAGAGCATGGGGGCCGGGGAATAGCATCATCATCGTCGTCCTTTCGCGCGACGTACTCCTTTCATCGAATCATCCGATGCCCTCGGTGAGATAAGAACAATTTGTATCCTGCTTTCCGACCGACAGCTGCTTACTTATCTACATACATACTGGCTGCCTCAGCGGGAGCACATAAGTACGCAGGTGACGGCGGCAGCGGCACTAGGAGCAACTGCAGCACCTTCGCAATAAATAATGATTGCCCTGCTCACAAGACGCCTTGCTCTCAGATCGGGGCATACCTAATCTCTTCACCCAACGGGGATAGTCATAGCCAATAGACTATGTACCAATAGCAAACCCAACAAGCGCTTGGAATTTCGAAAGAGGGACACTTGGGTGATCCCTGCCGTAAACATGCCGCTTACGTTTGAAGGCCGAGAATACCTTCCTTTCTCTACGAATTACTAAAAATAGTTAAATCAGCTTTGCCGCCAGTGATTGGCTTTTGGGAGCTAAGTACAGTATTGACACAGCTTGGGATACCTGAGCACTGGGACAGGGTGGTGGCAGCTACTGGCAGTGAGTGAAATTAAACTGATCAGTTGATTGTGTCAACGAGCTTACATACGGACACTCGCGCTGGCTGGGGAAGGGAAGAAGTAAAGTTTTAGGGTGCGTACCATCATTTTGGGTTTTGGCAGCCCTTGGTCATCACGATTCAAATATTACTGCTGAGTGCTGTAAGCAGTACTTTCTTTACATGAGGCTAATTCCCTGTCTATTTCCTGCTAGTTAATCAGGGACAGACGAGGCAGCTTATGACGACACCCTGTTTTTCTAATCCTTTTTCTAGTATTCGAGGGTTCTTTTCTTTAGGCAGGTGTTCGAAGAATGCCGATGAGACCGCGTCCCATGATGATTTACATATATGTCCATGACCTTGATCCCCGAGAGAAGGCTGCGGTGTGGCAGGAGGGTAGGGTACAGGCCCCTTTGTTCGATTTCTGGCATTTTGCCATATGTTTGAGAGTATTATTCTGTGTGCTACTCCGAGTCCTGCCCGCCGAGTCGGCGACAGCATCGATAGAGCTGTAGTCGACCAGCGACACAACCCACCGTATGCAGTACGCGGAGGAAAGGCATTTTACTTTACCACTAATTAATACGCAGTAGGCTGGAACAATAGTACAAGAATAAGGAAGAAAGAAAAACACAAACAGCCCAAGAGCTAAAACCGCGCGTATATAAGTAGTAGGCTTCGAGATGACAGTGATAATTAAGCTATATTACAAAGAAAAGGAATATAAGTTACAAAATACAGGAGACGAAGACCTTTGAAGAGAGAGAGAGGGAGAAAAATAGTCCTTTTGCCCAGTGTTCAATAAAAAGAAGCATATGATTCGAAGCTTGAGCCCGTGGCCTGATGAGAGGCAGAATGCAATGACATATCGAAATGTGATGGCTGCAAGAGCGTTGATGGAGTATGAGAGTGGGTATTCGAGGTGCTGGTGTATGTCCCTGTGTTGTCGAAGACGGGATAGTTAGAGTGGGGATAGTAGTCGTATGGGAACTGGCTGCAGACGATGTCGGGGTATGTTGGGCTGATCGGTGGAGACAATGACGAGACACTGTAGTCGTAGACTTGGATATCAAAGGCGCATTCAAAGGTGTAGTCGATGGTGAACAAGATAGACGAGCCAGCGTCCGACTCGCTGATGATGTTCTGCGTCACTGTGAACGCACGGCAATCTGGAGGAAGAAGCGAGAAGAGGTTAGCATTGATGCCATCACAGTGTAGAGAAGCGAACCACGTTGGTTTCTCACCTTCGTTGCTTGCGAGGACGTGCCAGAACTCGGGGAGGAAGAAGGCGCGACATGAGAAAGAGGATGAGGAGGTGGATGCGCCGTCGGCAGAGCATGGCTCGAGATAGGTAGCGCTTGAAGACACCCTCTCGCCGTTGCAGTAGACGTCGGAGGCGCATTTGAGGGTAGACGCTTGTGCGAGAGTGTGGGAAGAGAAGTTGACAATGGGCGAACACTGCGACATGGCGTTCGCTGTGCGAATCTCAGCGCGGCGGGTGAAGGTCGAGGAAGGGTAGGTGGGTGAGGAAGGCTCAGCAAGAACGCCCTCGTCGAGGTCCAAGGTGAATGCGGGTGTCGTGCACGTTGTGGATGCATACAAGTCAAACTCATGGAGAGCGAGAATGACTTCAATTCGCACGGGGCGGTGGGTTGGCAGTGAGCTAGAGGAGATGTTGTACTGGAAGGAATATGTGAGCATTTTATAACCTAGCGCCGTTGCAGATTAGCACTTACTGTTTCTATGCGTGCAGGAGAGGACTGGGATGATGAGTCCCAGAAGTTATCCGGCGTCAACGTTGAGAAGCGGGCTAGTGACCTTCCTCGACGCTCCAATCCAAACACCTTGCTTTGGATAAGATTGAGGACTAAAAAAAACATGAGAAAAATGGTAAGAGGAGAAATGATGATAAGTCACTCACTGTACTCGTCCGTGCATGATTCCCGAAGCTGCTGGAGGCGGCTGCCTACTTGCTTCGCCGTACGGCGTACTTTGGTTTTGGCTAGAATGAACTCGGCGATCATTTGATTGCGACGGGGAAACCTCTGGAGAGTTCGCGGGTCTTTTGTCGAGGCGGGAACATAGCGTTCCAATCCTAAAGGCGTGCCCGAGCGTCAATACGGTGAGAGGGTAATGTGATCGAGTGATAAGTACCTTCGAGGAGAGCTGCTTCCAGCCGTGGGGGCCAGACGGGCTCTTTCCTGCCGTTGAGGAACTTGCGCCCTTTCCTTCCGGTAAGTTGGTCCTCGCTCGATGTACTGGATGATGCAGAGTAGTGACTCATGATATGTAGATGTACAAAGAATGAACAGAAAATGTGAGATGGGTTGGTACGAGGGAGTCAAAACGACGCTTTGACTTGTCTGGCTACCGCAGAACAAGAGTCCCTTTTAAAGACCTCCTCAAGACCTATGATGTCGATTCAAATCCTTGCCCTGTTTCCCTATTTGCCAATTTAATTGAATTTAGAAGAGAATTACAAGAAGAGTATATTCAAAGCCGAACATTCTTCCTAATGCACCTAACTCCTCGAAGGAGAGATCTCGAGCGAGAGATCGTCCCCATTCGGCTGTGGCAGCTATGTAAAGTCAAATCTTGCTGTGCACCCGTGCTTGGCATCGAAGATTTGTTGCGCAGATCTGCACGTCCGCCCAAGCATGGGCATGTATTGAGTGGTCGTTTCCTAAGTGTTAGTGGCAGTAGACGGTCTGCTCAGAGGATTATCATTGGTTGAGGATGCTCCACCTGGAAGTGTTCCCTCTAAATTGAAAGAGATGCGATATCTATAACCCATTAGGACTATCAATTGGATTAGAGAACGCTGCAGATGAACGCACGCCATACGGCATTGAGAGAAGTGCGCTGGTGAGAGATAGGCAGCGATAACGAAGCTAGACCGCTTTGACCTGTGTATACGGCGAGGGCCCTCTCAAGGGCGTCTAAGCATAAGTGGCACACACAATTTCATAACTTTAGTGAGGGCTACGCCCACATCGGCGGTGGTTGAGACTGTCAGCTAGCTAATTTCACTACCAAGACTGCTGGTAACATAGTCTAGGTCTGGCCAGGCGTAGGATACAAAAGACTTAGGACTACTCGCCGTACAAGATTGCCTGCTCAATAAACAAGTACCACTCGAACATTGCATGGTTTCAGACGCGGATCGGACGGAAAAGTCAATGCGGTTGAAAGCGGTCGTTGCAGTCGAGAGGTGATGTATGATTGGTCTCGAGAGCCCGGGGAAAGAGAGAGCTCTTGAACTTGAATGCAATATTGAAGATCTCGAGTATCCTAATTTGTTGAAGTTCGCTGCAAGCGGGCGACTGGCTATTTTTGAGGGTGGGCGGCGTGTTTACATAAGGACGGAGTTAGCGCATAACAGTGATAAGCAAACAAAGATTTGATGATCGCCGAGCTCACTGTTCCCTAAAGCCCTTGCTCGTCGTCGACAACGTCGTTCTCAATACAAAAGTTCCTCTACCTGAAAAATGGATCCATTAGCTGGCATGGATGACTCCTCAACCGATGATGAGACCGCCTCCCAGACCACTGAGGATGACCCCCAAATTCCCGAAAACCAGCCTCCTCAGCCTCCCCCGGCTCCTGTCCCAGTTCCTGTCCCGGTTCCTCAGCCTGCAATCACAGCTGCGACCCAGCCGCGCGAAAAACCTCACTATGCACTCCGACATGTCCTTCGGGGCCACACCCAGTCCATATCGGCGGTGAAATTCAGCCCAGACGGAAAGCTGCTGGCTTCTTGTGGTTAGTATCCTTTTTCACTCTCTATCACTGATAGGGTTTTCATTCTTCTTGTTCGTGTCCGAACAAAACAAAAATGTCTTACATATCACCAACTATCTCTTGATTTTCTTTGTATGACACAGGTGCTGAGAATGTCGTGAAGATTTGGTCACCTGAGACGGGCGAATTTCTGAGAAATTTGACGGGCCATACGCAAGGTCTCTCTGATATTTCCTGGTCCTCCGATAGTGCCTATCTCGCGTCTGCATCAGACGACACTACCATACGCATATGGGATGTTGATACGGTTGGTGCTAGCGGATCCTCTTTCAACAAAAAAAGACAAAAAAACTCAAAAAGTCGTCATCGTTCATCAGGGTCTAACACATAAACTGCTCAAAGGGCACACGAAATGGGTCTTCTGCCTGAATTACAACACCGCATCTACCTTGCTTGTTTCTGGAGGCTGTGATGGGGATGTTCGGATCTGGAATGCAGCCAGAGGTGCGTCTCTATCCCTTTTTTTTTCCCTCTCCTCTAATTATTTTTCTGTTCCTTGATTCCTGTATTGCTGACGGATTAACGGCCCAGGGAAATGTTTGAAGACTCTCCATGCACACATGGACTACGTTACCGCCGTTCATTTTAACAGAGATGCGTCACTCATCGTTTCCTGTGCCTTAGACGGGCTCATGTAAGTTCCGTGCCTTCCCTTTTCTGTGACGAAGGATGGGGCGGGGGCGCATAGCCCTAGGCCAGCCAACCCCGCACCCCCTCCTCCTATCTGCCACCACCACAAACAAATGATGATGAACACTAACTAACATTCCTTCTGCCTTCCCCTCCTCTTTTCCTTGTAGCCGCATTTGGAACACCTCAGATGGACAATGTCTCAAGACTCTCGCAGAAGGTCATGATGCTATCTGGTATGGTCCCTGTTCATTCGCCCCCTATCAAAACACTGGGTTCGTTCACGGAAGCTGACTTACACCTCCATGTCCCATGTCCCATCCCATCACAAGCCAACATGTGCAATTCTCCCCCAACTCAAAGTACATTCTCTCCACCGCACACGACAGCACGATCAGGCTATGGGACTACCAAACCACCCGCTGCCTCAAGGTGTACAAGGGGCACGTCAACTCGAAATACTGCATCTCCGCCTGCTTCAGCGTGACCGGCGGCAAGTGGATCGTGGCCGGGAGCGAGGATCACAAAACGTACATCTGGGACCTACAAACGCGCGAGGTGGTCCAGATCCTCGAAGGTCATACCGGTACGTCCTCTCGAACCTTTTCTTTTAGTTAAATCACAGACCCTCTGTCGTCTCCGAATTGAATTTTTAATGACGCCACAACATTGTCTAGACATCGTCGTCGCAGTGGCTGTACGTTTTTCCTGTTCCTGAACCCTTTTCGCTTCGTCGTCGCTGATCCCAACCACCGAGGTAGACCCATCCCACTCAAAATATGATTGCTACAGGCTCGATAGATTCCGACCTCGCGATTAGAATATGGGTCGATCCTGGTCCTATGCCTGGGGCATAAACCTTAAAAAAAGCACAAGGAGCATTCATCTTCTTGTATTGTAATTTCCGTGCTATACCCAGATGTAATAATAAATGTACATAGAGCTTTAACTACTCATAATCTCCTGAAGGGCTAATCCAAATCTAACTGTAGTTCCCTCGTTGGCGTCAAGATGGGATATGTCGAATAACGCCAACGCGCAGTTTATGCTCATTTGAGCGGTTCCGCGTGTAAGAGATCTGCAAAGCGAGAAAAGAAACGCATCAGCAATGCAATGCAAGAATGGGAAAAAGATAAGATAACAGTCCTCACCATTCGCAACAGCCTTATCTGCATCCGTAAGCCCCGAGTCGTGCGCTTCCAAGAACGCGTCCACCTAAAAAGAAGAAAAAAGTTGATGAGAAATGGAACATCCATGCAAAGAAATCAAGCGAACGGAACGATTTCAAAATTAATCAAGTAAAAACAAATACACACCTCGTCCATAACTTGATCATCATTGTCGTGTCCGTCGCCTACATCATCGTCGTCTTCGTCTTCTTCGTCCGACTTGACATCATCAATCGCGAAGTGTGTTCGTTCCATCAAAGCCGCAGCGTTGACCGCCTTGAGCATGGGTATGGCGGACAGAGCGCCTGTGTCTGGGACGTTCGGGAGGTTCTTGCCGGATGACGGCTCGAGGGAGGTGTCGACGGTGAGCGTCGACGCGGACGAGCTGCTGGCGCCGATCGTGGACGTGGACGACGGCGATGCTGCTGCTGCTGCAGTGGTCGAGGTTTGATTGGCCGGAGCGGAACTGCCAGAGCTGCTGCTCCCAGAAAGGCTCATTTTGGATAACGTCTTTCGCAATGTGGGCGTGAGCAATGATTCGCGAGCCTTTGGCTCCTCCAATTTGGTATACCTCCCAATCGAAGGTTTGTTGACCACCTGTTATTGGTTGAAAGTTGTGAGAATTTCGCGTTTGGAATGCATGCGAAGAAAGAAGGAAGGAAATATACCTGATGCTTTCCAATGGTCTTGCCGATCTCGTCAGTGAACATGTTGAATATCTTCTTATTGCTGTCCGTAGCGATGGTCGACCACAGATCGCCCAGCAGGCCACTGTTCGATGATGGAAGCTCCATCTCCGGAAGAGCGTGCAGCTTGAACGACTCCGAGAGATCGGTCTCGAAGAACGATTCGAGGACTTCATCGGCGAGGACGACCATGCGGAAGCTACGCGGTCGCAATTGGGGATAAGTCAAAATGTTTTTTTCTCGTGCGATAAATTAAAGATGATAAAGATAAGATATGAAGTTGAGAAAATTGTACTGACGTTGCTAAATTGAGGTATGGTTGATTTGAAGGTATTGGTGGTGGGGAGGAGACCTCTTGATCACCAGATTCACCAGTGGCTGGAGCATTGTCGGGCTTGGGCAAAAGAGCATCCCCGTATTCGAAAGCATTTGTCATGAACCGGCTGACCGCGCCCAAGTAGGCATCACCAATTTCATAGCGGAAAATGAACTACAAGCGCTTAAGCATCGAACAACGAACATTTTGGGTGGAGTAAAAGGAAGCATTAGCTTACCAGGAAGGACTCTGACAGCGTCAGCACTTCATCTTTCGTAAGGTATCCGTCCTTGTTCTTGTCGTGCAGATTGAAGAACCACTCGATATTCTCCATCAAATCATTGAACATGACACCATCCAGACCAGAGACGAGATCCTAAGCGCAATTTCAGCAATCATCCTTTGCACGAGAACACTTTTTCTCCTTTTCTCCTCATCCTTTTCCGTGAAACCCACCTGGAATGACAGTGCCCCATGGCACCCTGTGTCCCAGAAGTAGAACAGACGATCAATGAACTCATGTTCTGCAACTTCGCGGTCGATCCTTTGCTAAGAAGGAAAGAAAAAGGCGACAGAGAACAAAAGCATGTGATAAGCAACCAAAAAACCAATAGCGAAACGGGGGTAAATAAAAACGTCATGAACGAACCTGGAATCCATTCATCACAATCTTTTCCTCTCGAGCCCATGTGGCTATTTCGCTGAGGAACTGCCTGAACGTGCGTAGCCCTATTCTCGTCTCTGGCTTTTCTTCATGACCATCCGTTGTGAACAAGGTCGGGGCAGGTGCTGTAGGCGCTAGTGGTGGGATAATGCACATAGCTTTATACAAAGCGTCGTAAATGAGCCCAGCTTGCTCTTTGCTGAACCGGCCCAGGCTTCTGAGGTTACGGATTGCGCCCCGTTTTGCGAAAGATTCGATACTGTGAATAATTTCTCCTCTGAACCTCCGGCGTTCCGAGTGAATGATTTCTTCAGTGATGATAGAGAATTCGCGGAATGACACTAAGAGTAACTCTTGGAAAACAGTAATTGCACGGGCCCGAGGATCAGGAGAGTCGGGGTGGGCAGAGTTACCTAGAGAGGCGAAATAATCCCTCATCAAGCTAGGTATACTCGTAAGAATTATTATAAATGACTTCAAATATGTAGTCTCACTTGAGGAATCCACCATCGTCTTGTATTTGAAGAAGCTGTTCGCCGTTAATTTTGAGAATTGCTAAGTTTGTCTGTCAGAAGTGAAGAGACGCAATCTGCGTGTCACAGACCTAGGCTAATAGCAGGGTTATAACCAGTTGCATAAAGAAATCATTCAAACTCACCCCACTTGGAACAGTACTTTTGGACCCATACATAAGAAACAGTCGACGATGCGGAACGCAAAAACCATCGGCATGCTGTTGATATACCTGTTCATTCATTGAATGAGCAAGGTGTCCAGTTACTGAACAATATATGCCTTACAAACTCAAAAACCATGGCAAAGAAGCCACTGAAAGTTGGACATCAACCAGTTGGAAATGGTCGTGGATGATGGGCAGGTATTTTTGAACTAACGATTCGAACACTCGTTGGTCAAGGAGCGTGCCATGCATCGAAGGTCTGTTGACGATCAGAGGCAGCAACAGCGAATATGGAGGGAGCTTACGCGTAGTATCCAGGAAGTAACCTGCCACATAAGACTTCCAATAGCCAAAATGCTTGCTCTTCTGACATATAGCTGAAAACTGGCATATTAGTGAGGTTCAAACTATGACCTCAGTCGCGCTCACATGAGGATCGCAGCAGCGAGTATGTTCATTGCCTATAGGCACGTATGTAAGTCAGTGGGTTGGCTCGCAGAGAGGGTTGCCGAGAACTTACTTGGCAATATCCAAGTTCTGGATTCATGTACGAATACGCTCTCAGAACCCGTCTCAGGGAGTTGATGCCTTCTTCAGATTGGTATCCGGCATACTCTGGTAGACTTCGATGCAGATCCTTCTCGATGTCGTCGGTGCTTGTGCTGGTAGTGCCCTTGTTTTCTTCCAATAGACGCTCATAGTACCCCGGGTTTGCGAATCGCAGGAAGATTGAACCTGAGAGTGTCTCCCACATCTCACCACGCAGTCTGTTGGGTAGTCCCACCTGTACGAGTCTTGTGCATTGTGGATACCGAAGAAGAGTTAAGTTACGGCCATGAGCTAGGAATTATGATTAGTATGCAGGCTGTCTTGACTTCGTAATTTGGACTAACTCTTCAAATACGTTGTCCATAGCTTGATCTTAGAAGCTTCACGTAGTCTGTGTGCAGTCAATGTTTGTGTTATAATAGACATAGTACTGTGCGTACTTCTTTGGATCTCCAGGAAACTTGAATTTCAGGCCGAGACCACCGTGATAGCTAATCTCCTGCGTGCTGCCGTCTTTCTCGTCGGTTATAAGACTGCCATCTTCGTGTTCATTATCCGCAGCGTTTGACGTTTCTGAAACCAGGACTTCCGAGTAACACGTCTTGACGAAACCTTTGACCAGCTTCATTTGACCTCGTTGTAGCTCGACTTTCAATGCATCTCGCAATATTGAGCAGAAAAGATCAGCCGTTGGGCGCAGAGACGTTAATTGCACGATCTAATGAAGTATGAGAGAATGGATTATATTGTCCAACAGTAAAAACTCACAATCTTCATTCCGTGCCATGTTAGGAGACTTAGAGCATAGACTCCAGCGCGTGCATTGAGTCGTTCCACCCGTCTGATCGTTGATAGGGGTATAGTAAACCGAACGGACTTCTTGTCAAGAGAGGAGAACGCAAGGTAAGGAGGTATAATGTGTAACTTCCCAGCCTAATAACAAGAACAACTCGTATAATGAGATACCGTCCGTCACATCAATCCAGACGACAAAAGCTGAGAATGGCTCACATAAGAATCCTCTGCTTCACCAAGACTCAGCACCGCGTTGATGTCCATCCGATCCTGCGCATCCTTTTCGCCTGTCTTCAATGATTCGAGAGGGGGCAAGGAGAAGAATATCTGCGTGAGCTGTTCCTTGGTAGGCTCTTTGAAATGACGCAGTGCTGTCGAAATGGTAGACATGTTAAGCTGTGTGCTTCGCCGTCGGCGTTAGTCGTTGACACGCAGTAACAATTGAAATTGGATGCTTTTTTTCTTTGCTCAACAAAGTCGGCAGTCGTAAGTTAAAGCCAGTAAGTAGAGGTGGAGTTGAGTGGTAGATGCAGTCACCAGTGTTATGTCCTTTGCCGACCACAGGCCAGGCTTGGCCGTCTCAGTCACGTGTGGACCAGCATATGTCGCGCCCAGGTCGCGTCGGAGTGGACTCTCTGAGACCCTCACCATCTTTGACTCCTTAATGAACTCGACGTCGGTTAACACAGCTAATTCTGCTATCAAGGACAAACGAACGTCGTCGACTCCGTTAGTTCAGTCATATAAGTGGCTCACGTTCAGCAACCTCCCACCCCATCGTCCCTCATTCACGAGAAATGCCTGTCAAGAAAAGGTCTGAAACAAGGCGGGCACATTGGACCGAGCTCAGTCTGAGAAGCCCCAAGCCACATCCTACCCGTTCATCTCACCGGTGACCGGTGACAGGACTTTGAAGACGCGTCAAGCTAAGAATGTTTTTCCGCCTTGTTCTCCTACCTCCTTGCTGCCCACTTCAAGCCACTTTCTGACGATGACCAAGTTTCTCATACATGCATGAGAATGCTGGTTATTGCTATTAATGGGTGGACCCTCTTCGACTTTACGACAGAAAACCTAAGCCGTCTTCCCCTTCACTGTTTGCAACGAACACATCCATCATGCGTCTCTTATATCTGATCTCCCTATTTTCTTTCATCCACTTTGTTTACGGTGCAACCTTACCAGAACAAGTCAACGATACCTCAGGATGTAACGGCTTGGAACACTGCCCTGTCGATGCGAATGCCGTTCCCTCAAAGACAGTCGTCTCAACCTTCGGGAGCAAAAAAGCGAAGTTGACTAATGCGCAGAGACTTATGTGCGGCTTGCCTTTAGAAGCTCCCCGGCGGGCAACAGGTAATTACTCTATTGGTTTATCAAAACTGAATATTGCTGAGTGCGTTAACCTTAGGTGTGGAACGGAGAGCCCCAGAACCATCCAGCACTCCAATCATCACTCGAAGTGGTGTTCTGCAAGTTCGAAACTCGAACAACAACGAAGTCATCGGTTACTTGTCTGCTATCACTGAAGAAGGAATATATACCTTGGATTCTGCATTGATGAATGCTGCGATTATTGAGACGTCAGCGTTGCCCTCCACAACTCAGGCGTCTGGCTTGCGTCTCACTATATCCGTGCGTCTCTTCCGGTTTTATACTTCTAGGAGGCCTGATTCGATTATTTGCGAGTAGGGCTCCGATATAGGCCCGAATTCCCCTATATTGGGACTTGTACAGGGACGCGATAATGTCGATACTGACATTCGCGTGGGCTCGTATAAGTGAGTACTTGATACATAAATCATAACCACACAGCTAAATACTTGTAGTTATCTATACTTTGGGGGCGTCGCCCTTCCAGGGAGTGAGTTATCAGTAGAAGCCTATTAGAGTTACTAACTTACAAAATACTCAGCGGCAGCTGGGTCTCTCCCAACAATCTCCGACAATTCATATACAAACTCGACGTTGATATCTCGTGCGGTAGAAACGGACGTTGTGAGTACTTGAATCATATTACTTGCAACCTGAAGTCCCGTCTAAAGCAGGTTGTAGTGGGACATAAATTTTGCGACCGAAGAAACGAGTGCTACGTGGATTAACTCCATGTTCGGTATGTCTTGCTTTCAAAAAGCAACAGCAAAACACTTACGAAAAATTGCGACTGTCAGGAGGTGCAACTACATATTTCTTCGTTCAGGGAGATATACTTTATGCTGGAGGCGATGTACCTGCATTCTCGAACGAGTATGGAGCACCGGTCACTCCTGTGGTAAGCCCTGGTGATGAAGTGAATGTTGGTCCATACTGATGTATGATCATTAGACGCTTCGTTTCATCAGCTGAACACTAGGATCCAACGAAATGTTTACAGTCCTATGCCTAACTTGAGCACTATCGTTTCATGGGCTAGAGGTTTGTATGATGGGGCGAAGTCATGGGTTGAGCGGGCAAGCAGTTTTGGATTTGTAGCTTTTATAATAATATAGACCCAGTATTTATGGTTAATCGTTGTGCAGATCGCGGAGGTAAAAGACTAGTATATGAGCCTCGTCGCGGAGGCATATCGTTCACGGATGCAAATTACAGTTGACCCGAAAAAGAGCGGAAGCATATCGACCTTTATATAGGCGTGGTAAATATTATAGGCATAGCGGCAAGCCCGTATTTCAAGCGCACAATGGTCTTTGCATCCAGACTAATGACTCACTTTCTTGTCCCACATCAACTGCTGTAAGCTTTACGAGATGACTGGACATCTCTCTCTCTTCACTTCCAACGATGGACTCGACTTTTGTGTCTATCACTAGCGACATAGCAATGACTGTTCTTGGGAGGTCGCACGGTACCAACGCCCCGCATCTCCATATGGAACGACTTCGCAGTTCTGCCCGACGACT
This sequence comes from Agrocybe pediades, assembly GCA_013053245.1. Classification (NCBI taxonomy): domain Eukaryota; kingdom Fungi; phylum Basidiomycota; class Agaricomycetes; order Agaricales; family Agrocybaceae; genus Agrocybe; species Agrocybe pediades. The sequence continues at coordinate 574,640 of JAACJL010000058.1, forward strand.
CTTGGACAGTGGTGACCATTGTTCCCACCGCTCACGCCCACGAATCGGACCTGTAGGCGTGCCTCATGGGACGTACTCAGGTTGAACAGGACCACAGAATCGCTTTGATCACTTTATGAAGCGACTACTATGAAGCTTTGTCAAGATATTGCAAGTTCCAAGTCGATATACTCGCGTCGACCCCTCAAGGGCTCAAGTCATAAGAATAGTATCGAATGTGAGGAACAAAGGCTCGAAAACACAGTAGTCCTTGAAAGGAAAGTCGGCCAGTACCAGCGACAGCACAATGCAGCCTTATATTTTCCGGACAGTACCCGATGCCCTTGTACTTTCGTCAAGGTTTCCAAGGCGGGCTCGGTAACTACATAAACATGGATTGCGACTACAAGTGAACCACATTTGCCCACATTCCCTCTCTCCCTTCTCCTCATCGCGCAATGCCGTCCCCAATACTCGTCAAGCTCAAAAGCCATCCCGCACGGGCATGTAAGAAAATTCCCCACACCCCCACCAATGGGCCGAAGAACTTGAAGACGACACTGTTCAAATTTCCAAAAACGGGGAAGCATCAAAGGCGACGCACCCTGAAAATAACAAGACCAAGCCGTCTCATTCCCAAAGTATCCATACTCAGCTGTCCTCCTCCTTCACCCTTGAAGCCTGGGTCGACTTCGTTTCCTCCTCCACCGACTCCTCTTTCTACTTCATTACGGATGTCTCGTTTCTCACTGAGGCAGGGAAAGAGCCTGCCTCCCCTCTGTCGTCTTCCAGATGAGATTCTGGAGGAGATCGTTGCGGAACTCGACGACCACAAGGATTTAATCGCATTTGCGCTTACTTCGAAGATATGCGCCGCGACGGTCGTGCCACACCACACGCAGTACAGGATCCTGCGTGTGCGGCATACGCACCCGGAGATGTGGGCGCATCTTGCTCGACGGGCGGATTTGGCTCGCAATGTGCGGGAGGTGCATATATGCGATCGAAGCAACCTTTCGGCGGCCGATCATTACCCTAACAAGCTTATCGACAAGGAGTTGGATGCTGCGGTGGATAATGCGGAAGAGAGTGTTAGGATACGCAATATCTACAAGGCGCTGAGCCATATGAAGCGCCTTCATACGTTTACTTGGACTTGCGCCGGCCAGCAGCGTCCGACTTCGCACAGTAAGCACGAGAATGACATTCTTGCTGTTGTAGTTGGACTTCCGAGGCTGGAGCATATTAGCCTGGGTGGCAGGTTCGCTATGCATGCCCTTGGTGCGCATCAGGATCCCGATGGTTTGACTTATCCAGTAAGTCCTTTGACGAGCAGCCGATAACGAGTCGTTGCTCATAAATCCCTTCTTTCAGGTGTGGAAACTGTCGAATTTACGTTCTTTGTCGCTCGTTGGAGAAACATGGGCCAAGCCTGGTAACTCAAGACACATCTGCAGACTTCTCAAGCAATCTCCGGACCTCGAGGTAAGCGTCCCTCGGTACACGTTTCTCTTTGTGACACACCGTTGACTCGACGGACCATGTACAGCATTTGGAAGTTCCAATGGAGTTTATACATCTTCCGGAATGTCATTTACCTAAACTGAAGAGGCTGAAGATGGTCCTGCAGGGTGCGGCGGTCTCGACGGCGTTGGATCGGTCGCGGGCACTTTTCCTGCAGAAACACCCTACCATTGAGGAGCTTGAATGGAGACCGCTAGGGATGCCAAGTTTGGCTGCCGACGCTCTTCCCAACCTTAAATCGGTTCGATCCAACAGGCAGTTCATTATGGCTCTCGAAGACCCCAGCTTCGGCGCCTTGGAATCGGTCTCTTTGATGACCCCGCCTTCGACTCCTTTGAAGGCCGAGACCCCGATTGCACCATTGGAGGAATCCTCCGCGGCCACGAGTACGGTCCGAAAGATTGAGAAATTGGACATATATGCGCTCGATTCTAGCACTTTGTTGGAGTTGAAGTGTTTGGACCCGGAGAGCCTTCGCCGACTGAAAATCTCTGCTTTTGGAGAGATTGATGACCTTCGAGCGATTGCGGAGACTTTTCCGAATATTGAGTGGCTTTCGCTGCCGTCGATGCATACACCTTCGAACTCGGCGTACCCGCTTCCGGTCACTAGAGTATGTTATTTGTGATCATTTTGACAAGATTCGAGACTGATGTTTTTGTTTTTGCTCATAGGACAAGTGGCTTGAAATCCTGCCCATGTTTCCTAATCTGCATACTTTTCGTGGTCTCGGTCTCTGGCATTCTGTGTTCCACAGCAAAGAGGCGATGCATGAGGTTATTCTGAATCTCGTGCAGACGTGTCCCAATCTCCGTGCTTTGGACCGTCTGGACAGGAAACTTAATTGGGATCCTTTGAAGGAGATTGTTATCACCCGTACGGGTGAATTCAAGAATCACATCAACTATAGCATCGTGAAGAAGCCTGATGTGTAAGTGTTTGCATCAAAATATGTGAATAGCAAAACTGATCTATATCCTTTTCTCCCAGGAAACCTTTCGATATCACTCTAGGAGCTTTCGACTAGATATGCACTAACTATCCTCAACCATCGTTTACCACTGCTTCGTCGCCTCCATCCATGCTTCGCTTTCGATCTACCACAATTTCTGCCTCTTTCTTAAACCACGCAGTCCATACCCGACTTTTACTTCTCTGCTTGACTCCTTTCTTCTTCTTTGAAAGAATTTTTTTTTGGTCGAGACCCGACTTGTCTCCCTCCTGAGAGGAGGACGTATTCATGTAATTGTAACTTGTACTTCTTCTCCTTTGCGTTGTATGTGCTCTACTCTCTAGGTGTACCTTTTCTTCGTCCTTCTGCTCTGTCTTAATTGTTGTCGTGCTGTGTAACTTATCAATAGGACCCCCTGTCGATTTTGGGGGTGCTGCTTTATACGGGCTACTGCGGCAATACAATGTGTTGTGTTCGATATTTGTGGAGTTGAGTGTCTTCTAGGAACTAGTGGCTGAGATAGCAATGTCAGCGTTGGGTGAGGATCTGGCAACCCCAGATACAGGACTCAGGTAACAGTTACAGGTTCGGACTTATCAGATAAAGAGTTGATGCACGTGATACCAATATGTTATTTGGCGCAGCATTCAACAGGCATCGTCGCGCTTCTGAACCGTACCACACGTACACCACCTCTCTCGTCGTGCTTCACATATTGCTCCTTTGGAGGAATATGCATTCACAGGCCTGAAGGAAGCTCCTGTCCTTGGCTTGGTTCCAATACTACTTCTACCGTTTCACGAGAAGGATTCGCTGCTGGTGGAATCGACTCCCCTCTCTCTGTTTCATGTCTATGGGAAATACTACTACCCCTCCTTGGCCATCTCTGTACAACCCGGGGCTTGAAATCATTCATATTGAACACAACTCTCCTGTCCAGCCAGGAGGGGCTTATCTCTATCATGCAAAGGGTATGTTTTTTTGATACAGGAACACGCCACCAACAACTCTAAGATCAGAACGCAGGCTGATATAATTTTCGATGGTTGTTTTCCATTTTTATAGATATTTTCAGATTCACGTTGTATTGGACCCTGATTTTTTATATGCCCATTTTCCTTCTTTGTGGATTGTACGCGTTTTGGAACTATGCTTCGCCGCCTGTGCCGCGCAAGATGGGTTCTTCATCGGATTTGAGGAGGAGTCGAGCTGGGGAGGAAGAATCGTACTTGCTATCCCCTGTTACGCCCCGTGTCGGTGGCCATGATGGTGGTGGATCGTCGTCGTCGCCAATGGATGCTTCTCGAAGGAATTATACCCAATCCCAGTCGACGACGAAAGCGGGCGGCAACAGTGGCAGCAAACCGCTCATGCGGGCGGGCGAACGACGATCAAGGGTCACATTCGCCATCATCGTCTTGCTGACGTTTCTCAGTTTGGGCGTCGCCGGTGCTGTGATTGGTTCTGCGATCACGGGTTTCGTTACCGCTGCTCTTTACAAGGCTGGCAACTTTAACATGTCGACGTAGGTGGCGTTTTTTTTCGTTAGCGATGATTTGCTTCATTGGAGGTCACGCTGACGACTTGGGCGCTCTCTGTTTTCTTTCAATAGATGGATACCCTTTTTGCTGGCTGTGATGCAGGTTGTGGTTGGTCTGCTCAGGTGGGTGAATTGGTTCCGCTTTTCTTTGTTATCCTTTTTTGGCTTTGTGGTTGCATGCTGATAGCTTCCGTTTTTGTTGTAGTGTTTGGCCTTCGATAGTCGAGATTATTTGAAAATTGCATTCGCGCACCGTCCACATTCGTATGCGTAATATTATTGAATTTTTCGGCCGTTCAAACGTGTCCAATGTGCGCCTTCCTCGTCCTGATTTGTGATGTGCCCGACATGCCCGGTCCTCAGAGGAAGCTGTATGGGAGGTATCGCAAGAAGGAAGAGGCGCGATGGCCGACATATTAACCAACAGCACAGAAATCTGGAGAGTATACCAAGGTTGATGATCTGCGAAGAGTACCGGCAACACCGTACACTACCCTCCACAAAAGCTTGTGCAGATCAAGCAAAGTGGTAATTTACTGTGGAGCTCTCGGAGGTGCTTGTGATCTCCTTGTGATGCCTTCCAATTCGAGAGCGGCTGCTACAGAGTTAGTCTCTCTGTTGTCCAATCAGATTGTCCTCGCTTAGCCGTTCGATTATCTTTTCCCGATGACCTTTCTGCTTATGACTTATGACGTTACGTGCATCCCTAAGCGCTTTCGACTTGTGGGCTTTCAATCACCTTTTCGTGATCGACGGACGAGCAAGGTCGTGCACGGTGCCACACTGGTGCCACCAATTCAAGGTTGCGCTATTTCTGTCTTCGAAATGGAGGAACTTGCGGCTAGGAGGAATTTGAAGGATAATGAAGCGCACGAAATGATGGTGGCTCTACATAAATTCTTCCCGGCTATTGGCTCGGTAGGTACCCTGGACAACATCGACTCGTTCTGATTGGTTTTGGGTAGGTACCGCAATGTGAATCGCAGCCAAGATCGCTCGTGTTGCATCCGCATCCAATTATCAGTCGTATCGACCCAGTCCAGTGGCCAGCCACAACATGCTTGAGGCATATTCCAATGTTTTTTACCCTGGCGACGCTTGCGCTTGACAATATTTCTGATCTTTCTCCCTTGAGATTCCTTGGGTGTGTAATCCCTTCTTCTTGCTTCGTGTCTTCTTATTTGACTGCGCATCTGATCTTTTTAAATGCACCCTTATGAACTAGATTTTGCCTCCTTTTCCTTGCCGGCGGATCTTCGTTCCTGACATGGACAGTCGATTTTCTTTAATTATGGGACGACGTCATGGATGTGCATCCGAATGCCTGGGACCGCCGTGCAGATGAGATGCGAGCTCGCTGAGCCACATCGTCAGACATTGCCCCGCGCAGAGTGTGATCAACGTACATTGCATCGCATGCGAGACATATCGTTTTTGACGGTGATAACTTGTCATAAGCTAGCCGTCACAGGACGAAGAGATCACGCTGCTCATGGACGATATCGGCCCTGGTGTTTGTGGTTTACTTTAGGTGTCTTTCCACACGTATGCGGGCCTTGCTTTTTAATTGATTTATTATAATCATAATCATGGTTTATGATCCAGAACGAATAAAATACCTGCTCGAACTTCGACCGCAGCCCACTCGATGCATGCGCTGAGTCTAGCATGGCATGCAGATCATGTCAGATAGGTCGGTAGATGCCCACCTGTCTATTGGATTCAAATTCTCATTTCGAAATTGCTAGGAAGGAGCTCCTTGGGAGCTCCAGTTCGAGAGTTCGATAAGGTTTGGGTTTTGGGGAACGGACTCAATCGAATCAGAAGTATTGCTCAGTCTCAAAGTCATACCCAATTGAAAACCACAAATCCAGATGGATTGAAACCCATCAAGCGCTGACTTCTCGTAACAAAATTGGAAGAGAGAATGAATGGGTTTGCAGAACCCTAGGGAAAGCCTTATCAAAGGAATTGAAAAAGGGAAAGGGTGCAAAAAGCAGGCTCGGTCTGAAATTTGGTTTCGTTCTCAGTTTCTGTGGATCCTGCAAGAAAATTGCACACACGAAGGGGAAGGGGAAAGAAGCCAAGAAATGTCCATAGAGGGTTAGGTCGTCGACGTCTCATGCTTCTTTTGCAGTGCTTCGGTTTTTTTCCTTCAAAAGTGGAGTTACTTATATTATACATATCGCTCGCTGGGTGCGGTACCGTGCTCCCAGTTCTAACGCAGACCGACCGAAATTGTGGACAGTAGGAGCTTGCGGCCAACTTGGAGAAAAGTCCAATTATAGGATTTTCTTCCGAAATTGGAAGTTGGTTGTAAGCTAGCAGCGTTTAACGTTATGGCAACACAAACGCTGATCCTTAGATTGAGTGACGAATATGGCATCTCGGACACTTGTCCATACAACTTACTCAAAAGTAGAAAAAAAATTCGCTCCAAGACGGAGAGTCCAATAATTGAATATTATGCGATAAGTATACATTGCAAATGATACAAGTACAGAACGTTTGTTTGGTCCTTTCGTGTCTATTCGTTACTTTCGTCTACCAGCTGTGCGGGGAAGCCCTGCAAGGCAGTGATGCGCTGCGCCTGCGTCAGGGGCCTCCAATGAGTTGACTTGAAGTGTCCACCCTCCCGGCAGCTTCTAGCAGGTCTCCGAACCATTCTTGAAGGAAAGATGGAACGATGAAGTGTACACTTCGAAGTGCCCGGAATCTCTGCAAGATCGAGATAACTGCCAGGACATGCTCCAGGCTCCAGATGCACAAATTGCAAGCATCTTGCAGCTGCTGATGTGGTATGGTATGTATGTGTCGTCCGATACGTGGCCCTCCTCCTCCACAACTAACCCCAACCACCCAGAATCACACACCTCCCTTCCTCCTAGCCAATAACCTCGCCCTCGCGCGCTCCATGCTTTCTCTCAGCTCCGGGCTCTCCCAACCGGCAGGATCGTCATGGACAGAAGCAGAGAATGTCGAAATGGAGGGGGAAGACTGCGTCGAGCTCAGTCCCGCGGCGCTCTCGTATGAGATACCCCTAATATGGCCGGTACCACTGGGAGTATAGAATGGGGAAGGCACAGCGCTAGGAGCGAAATCTCCCGTAGCAGATGCATACGATGTCGACACGGTCGATGTAGGCGCAGTGTACGTTGATCGTCGTGGTGATGCGGACAACGACGTGACGCTGCCAGTGCCGGAAGTCTGGGTGTTGTACAACCCCAGACCTACGCCAGAGGAAGAAGATGGCGGGACCATGATGTTCTTCGGTCTCGAACCCTTCGCCTTGCGGACTGAACCAGCCCTTGATCGTGATTGGAAGCTTCGGACAGATTGTCGGTCATCGTCATAAGCGTCTTCCTCCTCCCATTCACCTCGTCCATCGTCGACTTCATCCTCCTTCGCCTCGCTCATGACGACAATTTCGGTCTGCAGAGCACGCTTTCCTTGCTCGATGAGCATGCTCAGTTTATCGCCAATCCAGTCCATCTTAAAAAAGTCTATTAGATGTCTCGAAATGTAAGGAACAGTCGACTGAGATATAACACACCTGGTCCTCAACTTCTGTCCTCGTTTGGGAATCATCCTCCATTCCGACCTCTGCCCTGCCAAAATCGAACTCGGGTCTCGTCGCACTAGGTGCTGCGTGCGCATGTTTCACTACACGTGTCCTGTTGCGGGAGGAGCCACCAACAGGCCGCCTCGTGGAGCCTTGCAAGGCGCGCTTGCTTTTCACACTGGCACGAGGCGTAGCGACAGGCGTTGACGTCGATGCAATAGCAGCCTTTGGCCTAGGAGACGAAGGAACCGAAATAGCTGGAGCCTGAGCGGCAGGCTTCCAAGCTCCGGCGTCGTACGGCGGAGGTGGGAGAGAATCTTTGTCGTCCTCATCTATGGAAGATCCGGAGGACGAAGGCACGTCCATGATCTGACCATCCTTTCCTCTGTCCCTCCAGCTAGGGCAAATGCGTGAACAAATGATTGCAAAGTTTGCAAGGAAGACTACTTACAAGCGATACACGGTAAGTCCAACTGCAGTGCCAATGAGAGCAGCACTGACGGCGGTCGAGACGATAGATCCAGCTAAGCCGCGACGTTTCTTGAGAGGAGGTGCATCTACGTGAAAGAGGAGGACAAGGGAAGGCATATCAGTCGGATGTTGCTGAGGACGCAAGCTTGGGTTCGATTTCGTAAAAAGCGCAAGTAAACGTTTGCGAAGAAAAGAAAGTAAGCGGGAATAGATCTTTGCGAGTGAGTGAATTGTGAAAGAGATAAAGTGTCGACTGAGCACAGCTCAGTCAAAGAAAGTCGAAAAGAGGTTGTTTGGGATAAACCCGTCGAAAGAAATCGAGTGCTATCAGCACCAAAAGCGTAGTCAAACGTAGAAGATAAAGCGAAAAGATAGATGGTAAGAAGAGCTTGATCTGCAGGGTATAAGTAGCACACTACACGCAGAAGGCGCGTGTTCTGGGTGTGCTTTACATACACGTGCAGGATGACGGGCAACATGCAAATGAAATGTGTATCACATCAAATTTTAATGTTTCAAATCCTGCCCTTGTACGCATGCAAGATGCTGCTGAAAGGACGGCAGGCATAATCAAGCAGATAGTCGATAACGATTCCGCGCTTTCATGTGTGACGGAAAAATGAACGATTCCTGAAGAGATGCTCACCTTCTTCATCTGCCTCGCGATACGCATCGCTCCCTGTCTCCATCATATCTCTGTACTTTGCAGGTGTATCGAGATATCCACTTGTCGACGTGAATGTCAGAGACGTCGTTGAATTGCTCTTGGTCGCCGACTGCAGACTCTGTATCGATTCTTCACCAAATGTGGGCTCCCAACGACGTTTCCTCGATAAGGGAAGTGCTCGAACAGTCGATGGCGTTGGTGATAAAGACGGTGTATGCCTCCGAGGGATCTTGGGCAGCTGAGACCTTGAGCTTCGTCGTATAGTCGATCCAAGCGCTACCGCTCCTACTGGAACTGCACTGTGCTGCGTCAAGGACAGTCCCGGTCGTCCAGACGAATAATCAGAGTACAAGGTCGCCTGAGAACTGTTCTCTGCTTCTGTCCGAAGATTGGTCGGCGATTGTTGTGTCCGAATTTGTGTCCTGTTTTCGTGATGCGGCGGCACGGGAGCTGAAGGACTCGTACGGAATGGATTCAAAATTCCAGGAAGAGAAAAGCTAAAAGTAAACGGAAAGACCATGTCGAGAAAGCCCAAAAATTAAGAAATCTAGAGAAAGGAAGAACAAGGTCGAGGTGTAAGTCGTGCCCGGGTGCCCGAGTACCCACCGAAGTCAGACAGTAGAACGGGGTGTGACAGTGACAACGCTTAATAAAGCGCGTCGACGCGCCGGGCCTCGGTGTGACACAATGTCACAATCACAAGGTCCTCATAATTATTGGGCATTAGGTAAGCGTGTCCTCCCTTTCCCCGTTCTCAAGTCCACTCTTTGCAGGGTCCCTAGGCGAAGCTTGATATTTGACAGGCGGAACCTTGAACGCAACGTAGGTTGCCTCAGAGTCTTAAACTAGCCCAATGCTTATCTGAAAAGGAGAAAACCAGCCATAGCCACGGTATAATAGCTAGCCCCGGACTTGTGGAATACGGCAGCGGGACTAGGACTGCTCACCGCAGTCCATAACACAATACACAATCTATAAATCAGCGACACCTCCACTTCTCAAGGAATTAGGGCTCCTCTTAGAAACCTACTTCGATTCACCTGTGGCATACCATGCAACTCCTTACTATACTCTCGTTCTTTATCCTCTCTCTTCTGTGTCTGGCACAGGACTCTCCCAAACCGCCGTCCTCTCCATGCCAGTACTCCTGTCCGCTATTTAACACCCTTCGAAGCAACCCTTGGCCTTTAGTGAAGAGAGAAGGCGCGATTGGATGGGACTCGCATTACACCATCTTCGACTGTGTATATGCTGTACCGTCGAGTCAGTCAGATCTAGCTATTTCGGAATGGAAATGCAGCTACGATAAGGTGGGTAATACTCTGTACTCTCCTCTTGTCTCGACACCACTTGCCGTTCTACGTGGCTACCTCGAACATCTTATGCTGATGGATTATTGTTTTTAGAGAACTGGCCTGCAAGCCCTCGCAGCAGCCGGTGATAATTGTCCCCCTCGCGCCCTTCAATGCCCCTCTTCCTCCGACCCTCACGCTGCTGAACCGCAATTCTCACATATGGAGAACGTGGAGGTTTTGCCCTGGGTCGAGAACGGCAGATTCTTGCTTTACTTGATGGAGCATCACCCAAGTTGATGTTGCTTTCGCGGCCCACCTTACGACGGACTATATGGACTTCTAATTTATTTTCTTCGGGTTTTTGCTGTATGTTTATTTTCGGGGCAGGAAATTAATATTAGGACATGCGGGTTTGTCCAGATTAACGGCCTACCACTTCCGACCGACTCCTGTGAATTGGGTTCGAGTTTGCCCTTTCCATGCTGTTTTACGCTGTTAATTCTTGCTTGTGTGCAAATCTTGGATGGAAATGGATTGCGTCGGCGTTGCGGTCTGTCCACCGATATGCAATTGTTTCATTGTTTTCTCTTCCCATCAATTCGTTCTTTGTAGGTGCTGTTCAGTAATGATCGATGCTTCTTGTGCGTTCGATGAGCAGGGTCAAAGACAGTCAGTCGTACGCTCTTAAATCCTGCTTAAATTTGCCAACGAGACTTGCTCGCCTTTACGTTCACCATCATATTTCAAAGGCGAGTGCTTCAAACTTCTAAGCGGGTTTTGTGCTGACCGTATTTCCCGTACAGACCCCATTTTAAAGCTCGTTTACTCGCTCTCAATGACCTAACGAAAAGTAATTCCTACGTTGAACATGACGGAGTATGACCACATACAGATCGAAAATCGCCCGCCCAACACGATGATCGTAGCCCTTGCGACGCTATAAAAGCAGGAAGACCATGCCTCTTCATCCTTTCTTCACTCGCATTAGTTCCCTCATCATCCCATCCAACTTCGTTCAAATTTATCACTCTCATCATCAATAATTCATATCTGCACGACATACGACATGCGAACCTCTACTATTCTCGACGACAGTATCACCCGCCCTCTCACCCAGTCCATCCTTGAAGCCAGCTCACTCCGCGCGAGCGATATGTGAACCCCTGCGGGAGGCAAACATGTCTGCCTTCACATCCATATCCTGTGCTGATGAGGGATCGCGTCGCGCGCCATTCGGGGGGAGTTTGGTACTCTCGATCGGACGTTCCGCTAGATCCAACGGGACACGAAACATGGCGAGCGACTGCGTACCTCAAGTAGGGATCCTACGATACGTGGTGGCAGGGGTCGTAATCTGGGTCGGTGTAGAGCTGGCACCAAAGGTATGCCTAAATTTCAAGTTCAGTCAGTTTATGATATGTATTAATATGCTATCATCTATTGACAGTCCCCATACATGGGGAGGTGAGGGTTCAGGAGCCGAGGAGAGTGGTGCGGCTTGAACCGATGTGTGCCTCCGTTATCAGCGTCCATCCTACTCCTACTCTATCGAGGAAATAACTCTCTTGGACACCAAACCAACACTGAGGCACAGGTTGTGGCAGAGGCAATTTCTGCATTTCAATTCGACCAGAATATGTAAGTTCAAGACTTCACAATCATTCCTTAATGTATTTTATTAAGTGAGAGTACTGATGCACTTCTTGCAGAACTTCTTCAAGAGGGAGGAGGTTGCTTGTCACGGAACCCTGTACAGCAGTCATGGGTAGCATCGACCTCAACCACCCGTGCGGATCCCGGTCGGTGCAGGCCTGCAGCCCTAGATTTCACGTAGCCCATGGCGAGTGGTAATTGAAGTGTTGTCGCACATGATCAACGCATCATGTGGCACAGGCTTTGGAAGGGTTGGAAACATACTGTACATGGAAGATGTGAAGGCATACTAGAGAGCAATGTGCCAGGCTATGGGGCAATGGCTGGTGGAAATCCCGATCTCTTCTCTCTCTCCGCCTTTTGTCTGACCTCCTTCCTATATCCATCACATGTAACTGCTCACACCGGCCATTCAGTGTCTACTTGGGGTTGTGTAAAAGTAACCTTACTACTATCCTGTAACACTACTTTACTAACAAGGTTTCCTGTATAAGTACTAGATGTTTGTGTTCTTTCAATGATACCAAATCTTCTTTGATATATGTTTTGTGTGAATTGAAAAGAGGAGAACAAGAAAGAAAGATTTGGGGCCATTTAGGAAACGAGGACAGATGTGATGAATGAGGGCATGATATAGTATAACCAAAACTGAAAAGCATGCATGGATGGCTCTCTGAATACCCTCGAGCCTTTATCAACACAAATACTTTTGCGTAAAATGGGTAGAAGAGGGTTAGAGGGAGAATTAGGGGGATAGAGAAGGGTCAGAAGAATAGAGAAGGATTAGAGAAGATGAGGAGCCTGGAGAGTTAGAGAATCAAGGGAAGACGAGGTTAGAGAAAGCAATAGCATGTTAGATCATTATATGTTGGCAACATTGTCATACATGGTAAGGACTACTAATTAGGTGTTAGAGGTGCTAGTCACGGGCGCACGAGGGCAACCCTAGTGACTAGGCATCCGTTTATTAGAAGTTAGAAGAAGCTAGCCACGGACGCGAGGGCGCAGCCTAGGTAGCTTGGCATCCATTTGTTAGGAGGACAGCAGCGAGAGGTGCTGCTGGCGATGGGAAAACCTTCAAATAAACAAAGGGAGCGCAGAAGTGCGGCAAGAAAAAAAAAAAGTGAATGATACTGACACTCTGGATAGATCCATGCCCTGAGCAACAACGATAACACCAGGTGTCCCTTAAAGTACACATTCGAGAGGACGAGTGGTAGGTCTCGGTTGGGCTGTCCACGGATTTCTTGGAATTCTGCGGTGGCGACTCGTGCATAAAAGGAATTGTGCAGGCCGGTGCCGGACGCTGGCAGGTAGTCCGGGGTGTGCGATAGCCACTGGAGAGTTCTGTTGTCAAGAAAGGGCGAAACCTTGATGGGCACGGGGAAATACGGGATGGCGAAGGAGAGACTTCAAAGTTTACGGTGTCGACTCGTCGAGGCCTGGGGAGGTCCATCCGAACAGCATGAGGGTGATGTCTTGAACCTCCTGTCAAGTTCGATTTTGCGTGGTGTTCAAGATAAAGTTGAAGCCCTAAGCATATCCTGCAGCCGCAAAGTTGGCCTGGTGGACGATGGCTCGCGGCAGAAATCCTAGCCCTGGGAAACCTGCCAAGCCTTGCGATGCGCGTCCTAAGTTCTATTGGCAGCTCAAGCTAGCAATAAGTGAATCCGGGGAGCCGTTAGCTCCCAAAGCTACTGCCTTCCTCAGGCTCCTAGTATTGCTCTTTCTCGATGTCTGCTACCACCCGGCGCTGTGGCAGAGTTCCGTTGAAATCATGGTATGTGAAAGTACGCCCTTGCCCAATCCCAGGTTAGGTTTGACACGTTGCCGAATCGGGATCGATCACGAAAAGAATCGAAAAAAGGAGCGAGCGAGCGAGAATGTCATACTCAGAAACCGCAGAGGTTGCGTTACGCGTCGCGACTCGCGAGTCGCGTACATAGTACAATGTTTGCACATGTTATCTACGAGGGGCGACGCAAGGCTGAGCACCCGCTGCGGGCTCATCGAGGACCTTTGGAAACGGATTGCGTCGACGTTGCCGTCTGTTCACTGTTATCCGATTATCTCATTGTTTTCTCTTGCCATAAATTTGGGTTCTTTTAGGTGTTGTTCAGTAATGATCGATGCTTCTTGAGCGCTCTGTGAGCTGCGATGTTAAAGACGGTTCTACGCTCTTAAATCTACCAATGAGACTTGCTCGCCTTTATATTCGCCTTCATATTTAAAAGGCGAGTACTTTGGACTTTTAAGCGGGTTTTATTCTGACCGCATGTTCCGTACAGATCCCATAGAGTTGGTTTACACGCTCCCGATGACCTAGCGGAAAGTAAACCTACGTTGAACATGACGGAGTATGACCACATACAGATCGAAAAATGCCCGCCCAACACGATGATCATAGCCCTTGCGAATGCTATAAAAGCAGGGAAACCACGCCTCTTCTTTCTTTCTTCACTCGCATTAGTTCCCTCATCATCCCATCCAACCACCTCGCGAATTCAACTTCGTTCAAAGCGATTTATCACTCTCATCATCAATAATTCATCTCTGCACGACATGCGACCCTCCACCATTCTCGACGACAATATCACCCGTCCTCTCACCCAATCCATCCTTGAAGCCAGCTCACTCCGCGCGAGCGATATGTGAGCCCCGGCGGGAGGCAAACATGTCTGCCTTCACATCCATATCCCTTGATGTCAAGGGGTCGCGTCGCGCGCCATTCCCTTCTCCCTTGAAGTCGTTAATCGGACTTTCCACTTGATTCAACGCGACAGGGGTGTGTTCATGTTTGACTTCAGTCGACTTATCACTTGTATTGATATGCCTTCTATGAACAGCCTGTTGTAGGGGGAGGTGGGGGTTCAGGAGCCGAGGAGGTCGAGGGTGATGCCGGTGGGGAGCGGTACGAGTCCTCTGCTCATGTTTTCAACCCTCCGGCTTGTCGAGAGTAGACTGACTCCGAAGACACTGTGTACGTTGACTTCACGATCATTTCATATTCAGTGAGAGTACTGATGCACTTGTTACGTCCAGAAGGGTGCTTCTAGAGAGCGGGAATCCCTTGTGTCACGGTGCACAGACCGCCCTGGTATTTATTCGATGGGTAGCATCGACCTCAACCACTCGTTCGAATCCGGCAGGCGCAGGCCTGCAGCCCCGGATTTGTTGTACCTGCCGCTGGGGGTGGTTGGAGGGGGTTCACTGCTCACGGTCGAAGTGCGATGCACCTGCTGTGGAAGGCAGAGAGCAAAGTGTTATGGGACTCGGTCAGGGAAGAAGTAATCCCGATCTCTTCTCTCTCTGCCTTTTGCCCCTCTCTCTTACAGTCTGCTGGAATACCTGCTTGATACCTACTCACTCCGGCACTAAGCACCTGCTTGGGGTTGTGTAAAAATGACCTTATCCTGTAGCACTACTTTACTAACAAGGTTTCCTGTAGATGTTTGTGTCTTTCAATGATACCAAATCTTTTGACTGCTGTTTTGTGAGAGTTTGTGTGAATTGAGAAAAGAGACAAAGCTTGTTTGCCAGCTGAGATGTAATTATTATGTAGACTACCTCAGAAAAATTCAAGTATCCTTTCTTTCTGGTGTAAAAGTCTAACATCCCAGATTAATAAACCAAGAGACTGACTGTTGGCATTAGTGTTTTCCTGTTTTCCGGTCTTTGTATGCAGTATATTTTTGTGAGTGTATTATGCCAAACAGCATATACTAACCAGATCATTGAAGAGATAAAACATGTTGGAATCACCATGGCAAAATGAAATGGCATCTACAGTATACAAAACAAGGCACCAAGAGAGAGAGAACAAGTTGAAAGAAAGACAGTGATGCAATCCTAGCGCGACCCTTCTTAACCTTTTACCACCACCATCCGACCGTGGGAATTGGTCCATCCTGCATTGGTCGACGACTACAATACCGAACACCTCTCATTAATAACGATCTACCCCCATCGGGGCTCTCTTTATCATTCGAAACATCCCTTCCGACCCCGAATTTTATCACCACACATTCCTTTTTCTTTATCGGGCGGATCTCGACTTCACGCGGGAAAAGCTCGCACGTCGCGCTGCTGAAGGCTGAAAAGCCTCGCTTATCACTCTCCTGAGGCGCACTTGAGTGCCTCATCTGACAAGACTTCTCTATGATATCGGCTTGCTCTGATTCGCACAGACCTTGCTTTCGGGCAGGGGCGCAACTGCTTCGTTGAAGAAGACCCTTGAGGAAGGAGTTAATCCGCCCATCCGAGTTGCGTTGCCTATACATCCGACTGGACACCTCAAAGGCAGACCATTGGTCACCCATTCTTTGGCGGAGGGGAGTTGGTATATTAAGCTGGAGTGGGGGGTGGGGAAATGGCGAAGAAGCGGGCAGGAGTAGTATCAGGGGCTGGAAGGCATAGTGGAAGGCAGCGTCACTCATTTTCAACATCATTCTTATTCCGACATCTGGGCATTAGGCTTGCATCACGCTGGAGATAGCTGGGTGTCATACCAACTATGCAGGAAACTGACAGATTTGGGAGCTGCGGCGCATCGTACCGGCGCCTGGGGAAATCCTTAGATCCTGAGACACAAGCGTTAGCCGTCAAGGAGGGATAGGCGGTTTGTTCAGATGGTTGATGAGGGGGTCGTTTAGGTGTAGCCTCCCCCGCAGGACTGCTATCGCGCACCGTTTCGTGTAGTAAAATACACTTGAATTAAAAAAAAAAAAAAAAAAAAAAAAAGATGCAATCCTAGCGTGACGACGCGTCGCTTAACCGAGTCACGGCGATATTTACGGCTTTCCTACGTCCTCTTTCTTTCGCGCCACACTTTATCGCTACTTGCCATGTTTGGGCCCTCAAAATACCTCCCTAAATCATCCCTCGTACACGCTCGACGACCTGCATACGTATCTATCTCTAGTTTCCCTAGAAATGCGCGGAGGAGACTGGCAACGACGTCACAACAGGTTCTCATGGAGGAAAAACCGGATGTGGAAGAAGTATCTCTCACTCCGGAGGACGAGAAGGAGTCGGAAGCGACCAAGGTCGCACTACGACATCTACTGCGCGACATGGCACAGCCAGTTGCAGTGGTGACTTCGTTTATGCCCGGAACGACAAAGGCAGCAGGTTCGGGTCTAGCAGAAAATTCAGCAGACGTCTACCACGGCGCGACGTTATCTTCGTTCACCTCGATAGCGATGGATCCACATCCCCTAGTAGCATTCGCACTGCGGATACCCTCGCGGATGGCTTCGGCACTCAGCAGTCTGTCAGAAATGGAGCGAACGTCCGTAAATTCGAGTCGGACACCACCACAAGCGCATATGGTCGTCAACTTGCTGTCTTCCGCGCAGGCTGGTGCAGCTGTCAGGTTCTCGAGACCGGACCTTTACCCGACGCCTTTTCGTGCATGCAAAGCCTCTGGGACGGAGGATATACCCTATACCTTGAACAGAGAAGGGTTGCCGATAATGGACAATGTGATTGGAGCGCTTTCATGTCAGCTTGTGGGACGGCCGATACCCCTTCATGATTTGGAGTATTTGCATGGCCGTGTGACTGGACAGAACCAACGCGTGGCGACGCCACAGCTAGGGGAGGGACAGGTCGCTTCCGAGCTGTTTATTGCGCGTGTATTGAGGGTGGAAAAGGTGCGACATAGTGTGCAGGAAGTGGAAGGACAGGATCAGAGGTTATTACCCTTGGTGTACCATCGCCAGAATTATACCAGCTGCGCAAAAAAGCCATGATAACTCCCTTATTTCGCTGCATGATACCATGTAACTTAGTCGAGCCCCAGGGAAGCTTACGGTAAGGTTATTACATATCGATTAACGTATCATAAGCTGATTACCAGACTCCAAGGACCCTTTCAAGAGAAAATAGATAGTTTCCATATCACAGTGGGGATATAACTATTAATCACAACAAAACATAAAACCCAACAATAAAGGAAATAAATCCACCGACAGCAGTCACCTTCAACCTCGACGCACCGCTAGGTTTTGAGCTTGAGGGTGTATCCGACTGCATAGGCACGATACTCGAAGTCGCAATCGGCTGCACTTGCACGGCATCCTCCTGCGGCTTGAACTCTGCAACCCAAGCCTTCATCGTCTCAAAAGCCTTGTCCTGGACGTCGCGCACCGAATCATCGAAGAATCCCGAAGCCATCGAGAGGTCCGAGCAATGGAACCCGTCGGTGAGGTATATTGGCCGCGAGTCTGTGCTAGCGATGTTCTGGTGCGTCGCGGAAAGTGTGGACTCGAGCCAGGCGTCTCGTTTCCCGTTGACGACGAATACGCGGTCGGCTTTGCCGTCCCAGCCTTGGTATGTCTTGCTGGTTGCTGCGACTCGTTCGGCAAGGGTGGAGGTTGTGAATGCACCTGGGAAACGTCTTTTGCACAGAGACTTTGTGGAGTTGTGGGAATTAGATATGGGTTGGGGCTTTGGATAAGGATAAGGAAAGGAGTTACCTCTGTATCGGATATTTCGATGTTTCTGGATACGATGGCAGGCCCTGTGTAGTCCAATGGAGGTCCTTTTTGAACCCATCCCACCTCATTGCATCTGGATGATATTGATTAGAAAGGAAGAGCAACCGCAGAAAGCACTCCACTCACACCATCCAATACCACGACATGTCCGAATGTGCTTTATCTTCTTGTGTGCTCAGCTCACCATCCACTGTGTCCGAGTCTGCTGCAGCTGTTTCCGAGTCGACTTGATTCCCGTTGATGGCAGAGAGCACACTGCTCTCGCGGTGGAATTTCGCCCAGCCGGCGATAGCTTGGTCGAGGCCCCAGCCATCTTCAGGTGCGATTTCCCCGTCGTCTTTGACTTCGAGCGAGTCGCAGAACTGGTAGAAGAGCGACATGCGAGAAGTTGTGACGGTGAGAGATCTCCATTCGCGAAGGGCGACGGACACTTGAAGACGAGAATTTCGAGGGTTAGTTGTTCACTGATAAATAAGTGTGAAGGATGGACACATACTCCAGGCTAAGAAATTGGATAAGGGCCCGGCTCTCGTCAGTTGGAAAATACTTTGGAGGTCAGAGACGGCGGTGAAGTTTCCTGCTGCGATGAGAGAGTCGAGGTGGTCTATGACTCTGCCGACATCGGCGGAGCAGTTCTTGGGCATGTTAACGCGGATAGGTTCGAAGTATTGCCAGAAGTCCCTGTTGGGGAGAGTTAAAACTCGGAAAGCATCAGACCTGACAAAGGAGATGACATACGCAATAGGTTGGACAACACCAGCTGTCGAATAACCTGCCCAAAACACGCCAGGTTGCCTGCGTTCATGACCAGCTTCAATTGGACATGTTTTCATGCGTGAAACATTAACTCACTTGAGCATTGTCCACGATACCAGGGCGCCGGGGTAACTTCCCCCAATTAAGATCCAAGGCGTCTTGTGGGGACGAATGGCATCAGTGTCGCCCCCTGGCAAAGCCAATTTGACGTTCTGGGCGAAATAGACTAGGTCTTGGATGGCTTGTGCGATGGTGTGCACTTTGAGGTGGTCGGACAGGAGGTCGGGGTAGGGATTGGATTCGCCGAAGAAGCGGTGCTCGATGGAGATGACGGCGCCGTTGAGGGTTTGAGCGAGAGCGCCGCTCATGCTGCTGTTGGTGAGGTCGTATGAGGGGTATACTGGAGGGCGAACGCGATGAATATAGCTCTTGTATGGAGTCGGAGGAAGACCTACATCCAGCATTCGATTCTCCGGGTGTGGTTAGAACGATAGGACCACCTAGCACCAGCTAAGCTTGAGGCATACAGTTGGACAGGCGTCGGAGTGAAAGCACCTACCTGGCTTGTAGAATTCCCAAGTATACCAGAACCGCTGCTTGAAAGTCCCTTTTGAGGGATCGTCATGGTCGATCAGCTGGTCGAAATAGTATCGAGTGTTGTAGGCAGGTATCCTGTTGCCATTGAGGTCTGTGGGCTCAAACGCTCCGTTGAACTGGCGAGCGACCAGCGCGTGCTTCTTTTGCTGCTGTCTGATCAAGTTGCTTTCCCTCAAACTCCAGATTTCGTCAAATGCCGGGTACGAGTCTGGGTTTGCGACTGCGTTGGCATATAGAATCCATTGTGAAAGAGCGTATAGTAAAATGAGAGTGGGTGGCCTCCAGGAGACCATAGTTGTGGGTTGAGAAAGAGAACTTGGAACGCTGAGAATACGGGTAAACGCTAATCCTTCGTTACGTTCATGGGTGTTACAAGGAAGGGAGGAGGAATAAAGTCGGTCCTGATGATAGGAATATCACCCGTTAACGTGAACCGTGAACATTTCTATGCTCCGGCAGGCAAGGGACAAGGCGAATCAATCAGGGGCGCCGCCCGAGGCTTGAGTTTGAAGTCAAGACATTTGGTAGTTGCAACTGTTGCACGTCCTTCGCGTTAAATGGAATGTGAGTCCTTTGGTCTCCTTGGATGGTATTCAGCGGGCGCTTGCCCTTCGAGTCTGGAGCTTGGAGCATGCTATAGCTGGTGCATATATACCGCATACTCAGTAACATTCAGTTACAGCAGAGGTTTCCGCCAAGAAATTGATGCAAAGCGCGTTTAGCAAGTACGCGTCGCCGGAAGGAAGACATTTATATTGAGCGCGCCGGGCGTGCGGGGAAAGTGATCCGGGAAGGCCGTTCACCTGTGAAACATTTTAGGTGCATATTCTGTAAGTAATACCACCATCTCAGTCTGCTGCAACTTCTGCTGCCCATGACTGAATTCGATGCCAGCCCACGAATAACCAAGAAAATACCGTACCACTGTTTAATCTGAAAGATTCGATTGAGAGTGTGGGATGGGTTGGTGCCGTGCTATCAGTCATTGCATGATATATCATATGAGCAGGGAAATTGTGCATTGACGACTACTCAATCTGAGTATGTGTCCATTCCTTTACATGCGAAAGGGCTGTTCATGGGAGGTTGCCAGTCGTAAATTTCGAGGCTCGGATGCGTCTCGGCTTCTTGCGGTGTTTAATCTTGTTGGTGACGGATTCCTGGAGTCCTCAGTCCTGGACTGTACAATCCGGATGTAGTCACTTCGACTACATACCTCCGAACGTTCGAAGACTAATTCGCTCCTTGCTTACTTATGAGCATTCCACAACGCACTTCAGCCGGTATGGCTCGCGATGCAGAACCCGACCTGGGAGAGCCATGTCATCTTATCACGGGGAACGCTACATAAAATGCTCGGCCATATGGAAAAAAATTGGTGATGCTTTAGCTAAGTATATGATGGGGATGGTGAAGTTGCTTCAAAACGAGGCATTTGCAAGGACCACGAAAAGCAAAAATCTGCAGCAAACGGTTTACATCAGTTTCCTGAAGTGGATTGGCGCTTTTCGACTGCTACATGGGGGAAACAAGGAGAAAGCAAACGTGCCGGACACCACAACTGCGGCCATTCTTTTCGTTCACACAATCCCACGTTGGGCTCGGCTTATTCATTAACTTCGACCTTACTGTGGTGGGTATGTCAGTCAATTTATAAGCGAACATAGGCTGACTATTTGTATGACTATGCACTCTTTCTTTATATAGCTCATTTTTGGAGTGGTTAGCATGCTGCATCATAGCAGTGAAGCATGGAAGCGCATGGCAGAATACCGTTCTTTAATCTACGTTTGGAGCGAAGGGAACAGGATGCAAAAGCAGAACTTCGCTCCTCACTTTCATCTTGAAGCGCCTCTTGTTTGCTGCTAAATATCGATAACAACACCCCCAGTCATTCCCGCACCTTTAGAAGATACAATTCATTTCCGCCTTCGTTCCGAACACATAGCAAGGCAAAGGGCTTCCGTCCCATGTCCGAACCTTCTGGTCAAAGAAGACCCAAGCGACAATAACTCGTGGTTTATTTCCGTTCATCGGTTTGACCGGAAAACTTTGCCATGAGTATAATAGAAAGGTTTATACAGGATTCCAACGACTATTCTTGTATAACCCTTTTCTTGACACCTATCGATCGCGAGCATGGTGGTGTTCACAAGTGACGATAGAGCCGATCCCAGTGCTTGTGCTACGCCTCAGGCAGTTTCTGTGTATGACCCAGAAAGTACGCCAGTGCCGACCCGTCCTCCCTCAGTATTGACCAAACAAAGTAGCAACGAATTTTCGGTGAGTAGCATTGCCCCCATCCTCCGCAAGCACAAAGCTGATTCCGTCCCAGGTTTATTTCTCGGAAAATGACGAACGCAACCCATTGAACTTTAACAGAGCCAAAAAGTGGAGGATCACAGTAGTAGCTGCGACTTTTACTGTCCTTGTTTGTGAGTCGACTCTGCATTGAGTATACGCGTTGACTTTATGGCTTACCACTTGAAATTTGTATAGCTGCATCAGCAACTTCGTATAGTCAAGGTTCATCATCGATGATGAAGGACTTGAACTGTACCCAATTTCAAGCCACGATGGGGCTCAGCCTTTATTGCTTAGGATTTGGGATCCTGCCTTTGATTACTTCGTCATCCAGCGAAGAGTTCGGCAGACAGCCTCTGTATTATATCTCTGTCTTTGGATTCCTTCTTATGCATCTGATGACTGCATTGTGAGTATCTTCGTGCGCTCTTTGTAGTTGGCCGACGTCCTGATTTGGGCTTATCTTCAGGTCGCCGAATATCCAGAGCGTTCTTGTTGCTCGATTTTTGCAAGGCTCGTTTGGATCGACTGGTGCAACTATGGTAGCAGGAACGGTCGCAGACATTTGGGCACCCTCAGAGTAAATGCCACTGAAATCCTTTCTTTTGTACAATTAGATGCTGACATGACATGCTTCGCTAGGAGAGGATTGCCAATGTCTATGTACTCTCTCGGTGCCTTCCTCGGTAACGCTTTAGGCGCCCTGATGGGAGGCTGGGTCGAAACCAATCGGCACCTAGGCTGGAGATGGATCCAGTGGATACACTTCATGTGATTGTTTTCTACCCTCTTCACATTGCTCCAGGACGGATACTCATATATCTCGTGTTTTTTATTGCAGAATCGGGGGTGTCTACTACGTCGTTATGCTTATCATTATAAGAGAAACAAGGGCATCTGTGATTCTGAATTCAATGGCTCGCGAACTAAGAAAATCTACTGGAGACTCGCGGTATCAGTCTGCTATATCGAGAAACTCGACGCTTGCGCAGATGATGTACGACTCATGTACTCGACCCGTTAGTAAGTCCAATTTAGTTCTGAACTCTGATATACCTGGAATACTGACGTCGTATTTCGCACTAGAAATGCTTTGCACTGAGCCTATAGTGTTCGCTGTCAGTGTGAGTAAAACATTCTTTGCCATCTTCGACTTCCAGTTGATCTTGTGTACTAACAGCTCTGGATTGGAATCGCTTGGGGTGTATACTTCGGTATGATTGAGTACGTCTTTGGAGCTCTTATTAATGTGACAGTTCGCTAATGAGAAGGTCATTCATCAGAAGTATCCCTGGAGTTTTCAAAGCCTTGCATGGATTCAACCAAGGCGAAGTCGGAACTGTGTACATGACGATGGCGTGCGTTGCTTTTTCATAAATTCCAGAACATTGGTCTGAATTACGATTACGTTTGTAGAGTCGGAAGCTTTCTTGGTTTCCTCACGAACATGTACCAAGAGAAGCTTTATCAGTAAGCCTTTTTACCATTTCCCAAGGAAGGACGTCCTTTGACTGACCGCTCGTCTTAGGCGAGATTTCCTACAAAGAGGACCTCAAGCGAGACTGCATCTCTCATGCGTGGCGGGCCTCCTATTTGCGCTCTCGATGTTCATGTTTGCGTGGTCGTCGACGCCGGAAGTTCCTTGGGCGGTCCTTGTTATTGCTCTCACGGTAAGAAAGCATTTCCCCTCAAACGTGGTTATGCTTACTGAATGTGGATGTCAGATATATATTTGGGCCGTCTTCACGATCTATCTAGCTGTGTTTTCGTACCTTGCAGACTGGTGAGTGTTGGGATTTGAGATAGAGCTGCATAATTTTCCTGGCCAACCTCGGGCAATTGTGTAGCTATAGCACCTATGCTTCTTCAGCGTTATCTGGACAAAGCCTATTCCGTAAGTTCGAATTCTCCAACCAGTGCTGTGCAAGGAAATGCTTATGACAATTTCCAGGAAACGTCATGTCGTTCATCTTTCCGCTTTTCACTGAGCAAATGTTTCACGCTTTGGGATTCAGATGGGCGAACACTGTTTTCGCTTTTGCGGCATTGGCAATGGCTCCTGTTCCTCTGGTGGGTACTATTCCTTGAGAAAATGCCGTATTTATACATTACTTACTATATGAGAATGCCAACAGGTCCTATTCTTCTATGGCCACAAAATATTAGCGAGAAGCTCGGTCTTGAACGAAAGCGACAGTTCAATAGAAAAGGGATCAAGAGAGGGACGCAGTTTCTCTACATTTTCCACACTACAAGAGAAGCCATAAAGGAGTAAAATTATCCTGAAAAAACACGTCAAATTGTGGCTCAACGCGTGAAAATTATATAGATAGTAAGCTTAATGATACAATGTAGAATGCCTTATAATACAGAGGAGTTTATGTGTAGAGTATAGAGTGGGGGCGTGATGCTATAATTTGCAGACTTCCTCGGCTTCTTTGATAGTTTCTGGATGCACGTTCAACCCATTTGGTTTATCGACGTGTATTAAGTCGACAAAACCATGTAGCCTGTAAGGTAGCAGAGGAAGCATGGTGTTCCGTCGACCATGGTGATCATAGTCTTGTTCTTCCGAGGGCCAACACACGTCCGGGGCAGGCTTTGGTGATCCCCAGACGTGTGTGCGTTTGGATTCGATGAGATGGGCGCGGATGAATAGGTGAGGCGGTATCAACCCGAGTTCGTTGCCTGATGTGTATATGGGACGTTTCGCTTTGTAACCTCTGAGATCGGAGGTAGCGACGCGGTGGAAGAAGCGCAGACCAGCGTAGATACTTCGTCGGATGTCGACGAAGACGAAAACTTCAGTTTCTTTGTCGTTTGGTTCTGGCTCTAATGTTAGCTGGTTAGGTAAAGGTATCTGAGGCTAGGAGGTATACCATTGACGTAGTCGTTGTTCGCTATGGTTGGTTCTAAGCGGATGGAATCTTCATCCTGGCGTGATATCCCATTGCGTGCTAAGTGGGTAGTTTTTAATTATTCTGTCGACTTTATTGAATAGCGGGGATCCTTACATATGTCATTATTCCACGCGTCGAGCGTCGTCTTGTATACGCCAACGTGAACATTCGTAACGTTCGAGATCAGGCGAACAGGTCTTGGGACATAATGTTTTTCCTATCGAACATTCAAGAAAAAGAATTATGGCAAGAAGAAATGACACGTACATCCCACAGTTTTGCACGTATCCACCAGGCATCTTCAGTCTTCGTAGGGTCGTAGCTGAGGATGAATTGGTATTTAGGATCCTCTTTGATGATCTTTTGCAATGCCACTATGCTCATTCCGCGGAACATTGGGTAGTTCAACTATCAAATATGAGCTTTGGTGCATTAACGCGAATGCAATGGACGCACCAATGCCTTTACGGAAAGCGAGCCGTCCGGCTTTGTGGGGAGTCCATGATCTTGCCCTGCTTCACTTCGTAGGACGTGAAGAAGAGTGTTTTTGACGACATCATGATATTCAAGATCCACCTCTCGTGGTTTGTCGTTCACTTGAAGCAAACGATTAGGTGTGTGAGACTGAGCGATAGAGCGGCACTGGTTAGTCCATGTTCTTGAGACGCGTCGTACGGGACTACGTCGAGCGAGGAAACTCATGTGCAGTCAAAGCGGAGAGCGTAGATTAACCTACTTGGCTGTTAGTGACCTTCAGTTGGTAGATAACAATTGACTTACATATGTACTCTACAGGAATCGTAGAAGTGTTGTAGTGACGCTCGCGTCTAAGCTGTAAGGCCGTCCGGGAAGGAAATATTTTTGAGGCGGAGCTCCAACTTCCCGAAATACATTTCACGGAGCCTTGTTCGCGAAACGCGGACTGCATCATGTATCGCTACCTTACAGCCTACCTTAATGGCTTACTGAACACCCGTATGGGCCCATACACGTCTGCTATACAAGAAAACAAGAAACTTAGTGCTTCCTAAGCCGACTTGGCCACAACATCTCCAGACACCAACGAGAGCCCACAGGTCAGCCCAAAATAGCTCGATTGCTCTGCTTCTCCACTGACCACAACCATGTCGCAAGAAATGCCCTCTTCTTGGCGATATTTAAACTCTGCAAGCTCCAGAATCTCGTCTCTAAAGGGATACCTGTCTAATCAGCAATTAGCGATGGGCGCAAGGTCTGGAAGAAACACACCTGACGTGCAACCGGAAGAAAGGCAAGGCTGGAGAGCGTGGGCGGGGCAAAAGATCAAAGCTAGAAGGAGAGGGATGAATGGCGCTGGATACGACAACACCGAGGTTGTCAATGTATTTCCTGGGTGGGCTGCCCGACGATATAAGCCGGGAACTGGAAGTCAATGTTCGTCTGTGCGCCTAATTTCTTCCTGAAAGATACTGACGTTGAATAGCTCCACGACCGTTCGACCTGGAAGTTTTCGTATCTGGATACGTTATCAGCTATAGGCCACCGGAGAATGCAAGTCGCTCCCAGCGAGCATTCATGAGGCTCGCTAAAGGTGAGGAACAATTCTCTGTTGGCCCGACCAAACTCAACGAAGTTTACTTAGGATTTGCATCTCTACCTAAATTGGTCGACAGTGTTGACGATGTCCGCCAAAATTCATCGTCTCTGGCACATCTAACGCCGTCCACAGAGGCCTTACTCGCTCAGGTTAAGCTTCCTCCTCGGCCAGAAGAAATCGCAGACGACTACGACGTGGAAGAATTAGACCGGAGACTCCAGCGCGCTAAACTGGACGACATGACAACTGAAGACACTGACTCTATCTCGTCGTCCAACTCCTCAAATTCTGATCTTCCTTCTTCCAACACGGTAACACAATTGAGTGCCGCTCAGGACGGATTTCTTGGTGCCGACGTTATCAGTCGATTACATCGTAATTTGGAACAACGCCTGCAACCGTTCTGGTCCTCAGTGCTGCCGAATCGCACAGTTCGCCTTCACATCTTCAGTGCACCCCAGAGCAATACGCCTTCGCCCGGTGAAAAGGCCAATGTATTGGGAGACTCGCGAGATGGTCCACTTGTATCTCAAGACGTCGTCACAGGTCCTGATGGGAGTTTCCAGGTCAAATTTAACATTGGATGGGAGGAACTATGCCACCATCCTCAAGCTTTACATATCGCCTTTGGTGATGCTGTGGAACACGACCTACTCATCGTTGCCCAACTCCTTCCCCAAACCGGCGTGTCGCCCACCACGCCCACCTTCCAGACCAAAGCCTCAACAGAGTCAATGTCGATACCACTTACGTCGCTGACTCGAATACCCATAACGCACTCTCCGATACGCGTCATCTCGGATATTGACGATACCATCAAATTCTCAGGCATTCTTTCCGGTGCTAGAGCTGTATTCCACAACGTTTTCGTGAAGGAGTTGAGCGACAATATTATACCTGGAATGGGCGAGTGGTACGCGAGTATGTGGAGTCGAGGCGTTAGATTTCATTATATAGTGAGTAACATCGTCATCTATGCCTGTCATTTATTTTTAAACATTTTGTTTATAGTCCAATGGACCTTTCGAGCTCCTTCCTGTTCTGAACGAATTCTTTGAAGTTTCACAACTACCTAGAGGTCAGTTGGTTTATATTAAAGCTTAATAAACAACCTTATCGTGTATTCTAGGTTCAATCAAACTCAAGTCATACGCTGGTCGTTCTCTATTCAATGGCCTTCTTTCTGCACCAGCTGCTCGCAAACGTGCGGGGGTTGTTGATGTTCTTGATTCTTTCCCGGATTGTAAATTCTTCTTAATCGGTGATACTGGGGAACAAGACCTTGAGCTATATGCGGAGTGAGTGTCAAACAATACCTTCCTAACAGCCAATGGCGACTAAAACGTTCGTTAGTCTTGCGAGAGAAAGGCCGGACAGGGTTCTAGCTGTCTTTGTGCGAGATGCCGACGCTCTCACACCCGGAGGTCCCCCTCCTTTAGAAGACCCGACTGGCTGGAAAGCTATGGGTGCCGCTGGCACTAGGCCACCCGAAAAACCGTTAGTTTCAAGAAGTGACACTGGTATGACAACCGCGTCCACATCTTCAACACCATCGTATTCGAAGTATAATTTCAGTGGGTCAAGTGGGCCGATTAATCTGTCTACGCCAACTCCAGACAATGATAGGACACCTCGCCCCGCTGCATCTGCTGTGAATTCTGGCTACTACAAAGGACAAACATACCTTGATGTCGGCCTGCTAAGCGCCGAACCGGAATCCTTGAAACCCTTTGGTGATGCCCCAGTCACGCCTACAGTGGGCTCATCTGCACAGCTGCGTGGTGATAATTACCAACCTAGCTATATCAATCAACCGCCTCAGCCTACTTTACCACCGAGTGTCGTTGCTGGACTCACCCCGCGCCAGTCTTCTACGTCTGCATCTTTCAGATCGCAGAATACGACGTCGTCGGCCGCATCAACGAAGAAAGTCAGTATGACGGACACGGAGAAGAGGCGGTATGAGTTGCAGCTTAGGGTGTATAGGGCGCGCACGCAGATGCCTAGTCACATCCCGCTTAGAGTGTTCAGGGAACCTGGAGAATGCGTCGAGGCGCAGGAAATTCTGGACCGAGAGAGCGATTGATGGAAGATCTCGGATCGTCCTGGTGGATGTGTACTCGAGTCTCTCTCTCCCTTCTCTCTTGAAGGCGATTTGGTCGGAAACCCCTCGGATGTTTACCTGCCAATTTCTTTTCGGCGACTGGAATACTGCGATGATTACTCCAACTGTTGGCTCAACGGACATGTGCGTGCATTACTACTAAGATTTGTAAATTATGTGTACCTTCCATTTTCCATTTTTCTGTAAAACATATTTGCCATCCTCTATGTTTACACTCTGTCTATTCATTCATTCATTGGCTCGCGTTAATCGTGTGTATTTCTGCACTCATCCAAATTCTCGACTGATGACATTAAATTTAAGGTCGTCTAGTACTCGAGTACAGGGTTAATTAGAAGCGTCTGAACTCTGAAGATCTCTCAGAATGGCTACATGAGTTCATGATATGATGCGATGGACGTTTTATTCCCGCTCTAAACGAATCAGGATTCAATGTTCAACGTTCAACAAGCATGTGGCAATCATTTGGTGGGCTTTACACCCACCGATATCCCTCCACTTCAAACTCTGGCCTCGGCAGGTACATGGACATCAAGCCGTGACCTTTTGTTGGGCAGAGCTCTCAGCTACACATGAGCTTACAACATGCCGCTTTTTGGACATGTCCGAACGGGGCGTCATCGCGCTGAGGATTAAACTGGATTAGACGACTCCATCTAGCAACCATCTCAGCCCTTCCTCTATTTCTGGAGAAGAAACGACACCCGTGGAGATGGATCATGGCATGATTCGGCAGGCGTGGCATGGTTGCTCTCGCGTCCCCGCTGAGTTTAGTCTAAACAAAGTCCAATGACAGAGTTGACAAAAGAAGCTGATGATTCGTGGAGGAATAGTGCTTACTCGACGTTATTCATCAGGTTACATGTGTTCAAGGTTACTTTCTGTGCTGCGGACCTAGCCACTCCCCACGGCAGACGCTAAAGCGAGCACTTCAAGCGATGCCTTTTGCTGATGATTAAAGACATTAAAAAAAGTTCGGTTCGCCGTAGCCGATGGGAGCGAACGCTCGACCACGGCGCTCGTTCGGAATCCACAATTCCATGTGCTTCTTTATGGTTGAGTGACGGGTGTGGTGCTGTGCCGTGCTCATGCTAAGGTGCTCAACAAGTCAGGTGTGTCGATATTTTCGACTTGAACGAAACCTAAACATTGCCATTTATAAAGATGCGACATATATACTAGACTCTAGTTAGTGAAGGTATTGGCAATCTGAGGGTATAATATGGCGGGATCCCGCAGGTCCCTGGCCCTGGATAATTCTCCAGCGGCAATCTGTGGCTCTTTATGAGATGACTCATTTTGCTACCTGGCCTCGTGGTTGGTACTCTCGAAACATTTCTTTGAAAAACACCCAGTCTCTTATCTGCGCGATAAGAAGTCTGGCAAAGTCAGGGGTGTGTCATTCCCATACTATGGATGTCGACTTATTTGGGGCAATGCCTTTTTCTGTTTTTCTACTTTTCCTTTATCATTTCGCCACTTCTCCTCACTACCGCTGAGTGTTCCACAAGTTCCGTCATTGTGGCAGATGGGGATATAATGCCAAGTCCAGTCCGGCAGTAGCGGCTCGCAACGGCGCTACCTGCGGCATGTCAGAAAGACTTGGATTTCGGGTCATCTCTACTCCAATTTTAAACGAATCGTCGGCAACCCGCACTTGCATCGTACACATGCAATCTCTTTCAGTGACTTGAACATATCAGTTACAGGAGAAGTCCATATATAACGCGTTGATAAAATGGAGCTTTAGCTACCGTGGCCCTTCACCGGTTCTTCTCCTTCTCCCACTGCTGGCCCAGCTGAGTGACAGTGACGCCATGACGCACGGCGCCGAAGGACCAAGCTCTGCTAGTACCACTAGCGTCGACGCGCTGGAATCTGGTCGCTCATCGTCAAAGAACTTAGGTGGAGAGAAGTCGGAAACACCGACGCTCTTGGTGACGGAAGCCCATGATGAGGGCGTCGTCATCAAGAGCCTGGAGGACATTAGGGAACCGAGTTTAGACCCTCGCGTCCATCTTGACGCCGACTCGCGGCCAGACGACGAGGAAATCGATGCCGGCTTCTTTCGCAGAGCCAGCCAGCTCAGCACGAAGGCAGGACAAACTGATTCTTTGTCAGAAAAAGGAAAGGGCCGAGAAGAGCCAATATACGTGTGTATATGTCTTCTTCTCTTCTCGAACCCCTTGCTATCATGAAGCTGACATGTATGTTTAGATTGAGTTCGAACCAGGCAGCCCAAAAAACCCGGCCAACTTCTCCAAACGTAAAAAGTGGACGATCACAGCTATAGCGTGCTTTGCGACTTTACTCGCATGTACGTCCGTTTTCAACAGGCGTTTGCCCATGCCCGAAGCGTAGCAGAGTATACTTAGCTTTGCAACTCTCACAGCGTCAACGTCCTCTACTTATAACATGGGGTTCGGATCAATGATACGTGATTTGCACTGCACTGATCTTGAAGCTACCACCGGGCTCAGCGTGTACGCACTCGGGTTTGGTTTAGTTCCGTTGGTATCAGCCTCCTTCAGCGAAGAGTTCGGGCGGCTACCGTTATACTACGGCTCGGGCGTCATTTTCCTGCTGATGTACATGATGATTGCGCTGTAAGTTTGACCTTATCCTCTGCGGCCTGCTATTTTTGCAGAAAGCTGACTACGAGCTCCTCAGGTCAAAAAATATCCAGACTGTTATCATTGCGCGGCTGATTCAGGGTGCAGCTGGTTCTACGGGCTCAACCATGGTTGGAGGAACCATAGCAGATATCTGGGCGCCTAAAGAGTGACTGGTCTTCATTGATAGCGATATTATGCCCAGGGCTAACATGAACATTTGTTGCAGACGCGGGTTACCTATGTCCATATTCGCTGTTGTTGCGGTCGGGGGAACAGGCTTGGGTCCTGTCTACGCAGGGTGGATTGAAATGAATCCAAATCTCGAATGGAGATGGATACAATGGATACAGATGATGTCGGGACAATTTCCTCTGCTTCCCTGACCGTCGACCTGACTGAGAAGTTCTAATGCAGTATCTGCGGCCTCTTCATCGTCTTGCTGCCCTTCACGATGAGCGAGACGCGTGCCTCTATCCTGTTGACGCGTATTGCGAAGAAGATGCGCAAGGAAACAGGAAACCATCGATACCGTGCTCGTGTCGAAGATGAACGTGCGAACTTAAGGACCTTGATTTGGATATCATGCACCAGACCTATCTGTGAGATGATTATTTCGTTTTAGGGAGCCCAACGATGTATTGACGCGCATTTTGAACCACTAGACTTGATGTTCACGGAGTTGGTCGTCTCGAGCTTTAGTGTGAGCTTGATATTCATGAGGCGGTGGTTTAGTCCTCCAAATACTCATTGAAATGTCAGCTTTGGATAGGTTTTGCTTGGGGAGTTACATATTGCATGATTGAGTAAGTACTTTTTGCCTTACGTCCCCACTTCATGGGTTGATTTTCCCTCCGTCGTAAGGTCGGTGGCAGGGGAATTCAGAGACCTGCACAAATTCACCATAGGCGAAATAGGAACGGTATTCTTGACTATGGTGTAAGCTAGAGCTATGCTTCTCTTATCATTTCGACGACTTATTTTGCGTTCTTCAGTGTTGGTAGCATCCTAGGCTACGCCAGCAACATCTACCAAGAAAGACTCTATCAGTACGTCACTCCTACGTATACATTTGGATTCAGGGTCCACTTTTACGAAACATGACTTTCACCCTTTTAGAAAAAACTTTCCTAAACGAGGTCCCGAAGCGCGTTTATATATGGCATGCTTCGCAGCCGTCCTATTCCCGATAGGCATGTTCATCTATGCCTGGTCTTCGTTCTCCCATGTGCACTGGATAGGCTTAGCCGTTGGCCTCACCGTATTCATGTGGGCGGTGTTCATCATCTACCTTGCGGTCTTTTCATATCTCGCGGACTGGTATGCAGTTCCTTTGTCATTTCTTACGTTGCGAGTGAGCTAATCGCGATCGGATGTACGCCACAGTTATGGCCCATTCGCGTCTTCAGCTCTTGCAGGGCAAAGTCTTGCTCGTACGTCCTTTCCAGGAATACTTACATTCACAGCTCAAGATTGATGCTGATATCCTATCATATAGGCAATCTAAGTGCAACTGCTTTTCCACTCTTCACAAAACAAATGTTTAGAGCTCTCCATTACAAATGGGCGAATACTCTCTTTGGATGTATCGCCGCTGTGATGGTTCCAATACCCTTTGTCAGTTTCCTTCTACTACCTACCTTGGCATTGGATTTCGTCGAGCATTAACATAAACCATGTCGCTCAGATTCTATTTTTCTACGGCCCATCAATCCGCCTGCGCAGCAAATTCAGTCGCGCAGTATTGGAGGCTGAGAAGCAGTGAAGCCTGGTCTGACTACTATCTTAATTAAATATTTTAGAGGTTTCTGTTTCTTTCCTTCTTTTCTTCCACGTCATGGATCTTTTTGGATTTATACCTTACAGCTTTTGTAGCATATATTCCATTGTAACATAGTTAGTATATTATACGGATAAGAGTCAAGTTTTCTCTTCGTGTATTGGATGTTAAAAACAATTCAAGTTCGTCCATGTGTTCTACAAGTTCCTTTCAGTACTCTACAAATTCCGAGAGTAGTATTGATAAAATTCCGTTCCATTATATCCTTCCCTAACCAGCAGGCGAAGATATCTATTTTCCGTCTAAAGGATCCCAATTGCGTGGATTATACGACGTTAGCAAACCCGAATTCGGCAAAGCGTAAGGAAAGGTCCGCCCCTCCAGCGACAACTAAACGTTCAAAATGGTAAATATCATCAGCAAACTTGTGTCAGAAGAAAGGAGTTGTTGTCCCATACAAATGTCGTAGTATTCTTCTTTACACAAATTGGGCAGCTTCGCATCAGAATGCAGTGGAACAGCGACTCTCTGTAGAGGTTGATTAGCACATGCGGCCCTTGCCTAGCCTGCGAAGCAGACAACTAAAATTGAACCTTCGGATGTATGAGATGATCCTGACGCAGTCTGAGTCCGAGGCTTGTGGCCGTCTCTTGTACTTCATGGGCATCAAGGTACTGAAGAAAGGCGGCTTCATGATCCACAAACGCATCTAGGGAGGCCATCAGGCGGACAAGAGACGGTGCTTGTGGGCCCCTGAAGAAGTTCTTTAATTTCAGCTTCTGCAGCACGTCAACGGATCGAGTGTCAGTATGAGTATTAATTTTTGAGAAGTAAAGGGACCATGAAAGAAGACTCGACGGACCAGAGATGGCATCCTTTCGCACCGTTGCATGAGAATTTTGACTGCACGGGGATTGTTGCGCGCTATGGCCTGTGGAAATTCTTCATGCCATTTCTTTGAATGCATGAGCAGGCACGAGTGGGAGTTTGTTTGGTTGAGCAGCGGGCCCCAGTCTGCAAGACACTCTGCTGCGCCTACTTGATCAGCTAAATCTCCAACGTCGATCCTGTCAAAGGAAGCATCGGCGAATGCGGGGAGGACGCCTATGGAGATGCCTTTTGAGAGGAGACGGGAATCATATTGTGAGAGATGGATGTTGATGTTCATCTCCTTTACGCGCAGACAGAACTCGCGAAGCTCGGACTTGATGTGGAAGAAGAGGCAGCCTAGAATGTCGCCGGTTGGGTCGATGCCGTGCTTGATCCCAGTTTCACGTATAGCGCGTATATCCCAGCCATGCAAGGGACTAATGGCGCTGGTTGTGCCGATCCATTCGCCTTGGGCATCAAAAAGAAGTCTAAGGGCAAAGTTTGAGTTCTGAGTTGGTCACTTGTGCATAGAGAAAACTTCAACATACCGATTGGGAGACTTGAATGATTTGACATCTAGCGAAAACGGAGCTAAGACTCCTGTATTCCAGAAGCGATCCAAGGATACTCGGTGAGATGGGGAGAGAGACGACAGTAGTTTATGTCTATCATCAATTTGGAGAGGGTCTAGCACCACTTCCTTCCTGCTGTTCATAGCTCGAGCAAGAGAATAATTGGAATAGAGCATGTCCGTTATGCGTTTGATGCTAGAGGCAGGCTGTGCTGAATGAACCCTCCCTCGACCCCGAGTCCTCAACGAAGCCTGGAAGGTTATCTCTCCATCTTTGAGCTCTTCTCCATATATCATGTTAGCGCAGTAGCGCACGTATGAAGCTGCGGTCTCGGGAAGAAGAGACGAATACATCAGATGCGTTGCTAGTTCAGCTGCTTCATCAACGGACGGTCCAGGAGAAAGGAGGACGCAAAGAATGACGAGCATGCGATTGAGGACTACGGCATTGGTGTTGTTGATGAGGAAATCGATTCTTTCAGACGACGCCTTCGGGAGATTATTGACTGTAGTGACAAGGTTCCGGATATCTGCAGACGCTACACACATGCATGAGTACAAGCAGGCGGAGAAGACGTTCGTGAAATCCACCAACAAGCCATGCATATCTTCAGATGTCCGACCTTCCCTGCAATCGCTTCATTGTGACGCAACTGCAGTACATCATAAGGCGGAAGGCCGACATTCTTGTACTGGTCGATAGAGCACGACAGAGGCAGATACTTCAATTCCGACAACAGAGGCTCGCGATTGTCGTTCGCCCATTCTGGTTGCCAATCGACATCGAGGTACTCATATTCGCAATCTAAGCGATGCTTAGACCAATGCTGTCGTTGACAACGGCCTGAGCAATACTGTTTGAAGGTGCTTTATCAGCGTGACCCAGTCGTTAAAATGTTTGACTCACTTTGACGAGAGAACACTGTTTTAAAGTCTGAATGTCATCCTTTGTGCAGAAAGGTGCCCTAAAACTTGCCTGTGAGCATGTCAAAAGGCCGGCATTTTGACAACGTTCGAATCCAAAGCCTCGAATAAAGACATTCGCACAGGTCACTTGGGTTATAATGATCCCATTCTGGCCGGAACCCAAGCCATACGCCATGTACGCCTCTAGAGACTGATTAGCAGCAAGATAATCGGGTTGGTCCAGTATTGCAAACTGAGGCTTTTTGATGCGAGAGAAAACATCGCGATAATGACGAGGGTCAACTAGCATCTTAAGTCGGAGAAGGGTGGTAAGGTTGCGGTCTCCCATATCCTTTGCTTTATACTTTTGCCCCTGCAAGTGTAGAGTGCCGAGCCACTGTTCATCAGAGTAATTCCACGTAGTAGAGTTCTGGAAGCCGCGGTGTTCGCTGAGAGAAGCACGGTGTAACACGATGGTTACGTGGGAAGTACGGTGATACCAGAATCACCCAGGTTGCTTTGCGTTGAGTTATCAGCGCATTCGTAAGGGTTTTAAGGGTGTCCGAAATTGGTCAAGTGCATCCATGAGATGCAAGCGCTTGGAACACATTCAAGTTTGTGATTTGTTGTGGTGCGGTGAAACTAGGGCGTGTTGGGTTTTGGGTCTTTTGTCAACGAGTATATAACCTAAAGCTGAGCCGAACTACACAAATTATACGTGGCGCATATGATTATCGCCACCGGCTGGAAGTTGTCAAGTGGAAAGTGGTGTGGAACGCTACTTACTTTCAGTGGTCAGGCCTTCAGGTAGTGACATGCACGACTGTGACATAGCGTGTCAACTCAGCTTCTTACTCCGACCTGACCGTGACAACAATATAACCGACACGTCGTTTTCTTGTACTCAGGCCTTCACTAAGATGGCGGACCGCTCACGACGCGAAAAGAAATCCAAAGCCGACATATTGGCAGAGTACAAGAGAGCAAGAGATGGAGGTCCGCGTGTTTTGAAAGTGAGAGCTTGTTCATTTTTCCACTCGACGCGTTTATTGACCCTGACGGAACGCGTCCAGGAAGAAGCTGTCGACATATATGATGAGGTTTCGGAAGATGTGTATAAAAGCATCGTAAAAGGCCGCCTACAGCGCGACGATTTTGTTGAGGACGATGGCGCGGAAGGCTATGTTGATAACGGGATGGATGATTGGGGTGTTGGTGACGAGGACAATTATTCTGAAGAGGAGGAAGATCGAAAGAGAAGTAAGTGTGCCTTTTCGCGTTTGCGAACTGGTTGACTCAATATTCCTCAAGGTAAGAAGAAGAAGGGCAAAGCGGAGTCTTCCAAGACCAAGTCAAAACCCAAACCGCCACCCCCAGCTGCACCTTCAATCAATGCGTATCGCCCGGTAGTTTCTGCAGAACAAGAGAATGATTTTATGTCCTCCCTCCTCGGGAACATAGACAGCATGCCTGTTGACACGATACCCAAGAAGGTCTCTCGCAAACGCAAACCTTCTCCAGTGGAGGATTCCGACTCGGAACCATCACCTAAACGCAACGGCAAACCCACGTACCGTCAAAAACCTTCTTACAACGATATGTCGTCCGACGGGCCTCTCGAGGACGCGTATCTGGTGCCTAGTGACGACACTTTTGCTAGCCCGAACAAACGACCCCGTAAAGAGGATCATGTCATGACACCCGCAGCTGATAGGCTGGCTGAACTCGACATGCATAGCAGTTCGGATTTCGACACGTCGTTCGAAGATATCAACATGGACGAGTTTATGGATGTGGATTTCGATGAGGAGCTGAAGCCAGTTTTGAAGAAAGAAGAGGCAGAGGTGCCTATCCCAAAGATACCCACCAAACAAGTCGGCCCTGCAAAGAAGGAGGATCCAGACGTGAAACCTGCATGGCTTTCGGTGTACGACTCCCTAGCAGTGGAGACAGAGGACACACTTGGCCCGCTTTCGACCAGTAACAACACCTCATCTAATCCGAGCAAAGTATCTGCTCTGGAACCAGACGGCTCTCTGCGCTTCTATTGGCTCGACTATCTCGAGCTCGATGGCAAACTTTATTTCATTGGAAAGTTCAAGGACAAGTCCAATGACAGCTGGGCCTCATGTTGCGTCACAGTCGAGAATATGGAACGTAATCTCTTCGTTCTACCCCGTGAAAAACGCGTAGAACAAGACGAAGAAGGCGCATTACACGAAACGGACGTTGTTCCTTCTCCCGATGATGTGGATGACGACTTTGACTTGATGCGCAAACAACTGAAGATCAAGTCTTACCGTTCCAAATTCGTTAAGCGCAAATACGCATTCGGCGAGAAAGATATTTCCAGAGGCGAAACTCAGTGGATGAAGGTTGTCTATGGCTACAATGGTCAGTATCTTTCCAACCTCTCATTTCTGCCTTGTCTGATAATCGTGTCTTACAGAACCCGCGGTACCTATGAATGCCGAGAGTCAGAATATTGCTCAAATCTTGGGAACGAATACTAGCGCTTTCGAACTCCTTGTACTAAAGCGGAAAATTATGGGACCTTGCTGGATTACTATCAAAAACCCACAGATTGATCACAAGGGGGTTAGTATGCTTTTTTATCTCTTTCAGTGCCGTTGCTTATGGCGTCCACCCAGGTATCGTGGTGCAAGCTTGAAGCCACTGTATCTAATCCCAAGGATTTCAATCCTTTCCCCGACACTGATCTCAGTGCACCAAAAGATCAACCTCCAATGAACATCATGAGCTTGAGTGTTCGGACTATTGTCAACCATCAGGAGAACAAGCGAGAAGTAGTATGTGCAACTGCAAGGGTGTGGCATAATAGTCAGTGTCTGCCTGATTCTGAAAGTACATTTTCTGACTTTTTGTTCAACAGTTTCGATTGATGATCCCACTCCTCCGGAGAAGATGAAATGTACCGTGCACACATATGTCCGTCCTCTAGACACATTCCCGCCCAATTTCGAGAAACTGGCCAAGAGCAACGGAAGAGGATTGATCCAACCAATGAAGAACGAGCGAATGCTCCTCAGCAGTCTATTAAGTACGTTGCTCATCCTTAGTGCTGCGACATTCACTGATGCATCCTCTTAGTGACTATATACAAGTCAGATCCAGATATCATCGTTGGACATGACTTCCTGGGTGTTTCCCTTGACGTTTTGCTCAACAGAATGCGAGACCTGAAGGCAGACCATTGGTCTCGTCTGGGACGCTTCAGGCGGTCAAAATGGCCCAATATCGGGAGACAAGGTTCTAATTTGAAGTTCCTCAATGGTCGTCTACTCTGCGATCTTGCGAGCGAGGGTGCCAAGGTATGCTGTTGTGAGCTTGTCTGTAACGTATTTGCTAAAATATGCTCAGAGTATGATTTCCTCTACAACCTGGACGTTAACCGAGATGTGCAAGACGCATCTCAATATCGATCGTGAAGACTACGACCCCGATGATACGGCGAGCAAGATGGACGGAAGTCTCACTTCTCCTGAACCCATGTTGAAGTTCGTTCGGCATTGCGAGCTTGATGCACACTTGCAGATGGCTATTGCTTCCAAAGTGCAAATCCTGCCTTTGACCAAGCAGCTGACAAACCTTGCTGGTAACTCCTGGTATGCATTACAACATTTCTGTCTCAGCGTTAAGCTGATAAATTCTCTCAGGAATAAGACGCTGAATGGTGGTCGCGCAGAGCGAAATGAATACATTTTGCTTCACGAATTCCATCGGCTCAAGTACATCTGTCCCGACAAGACTTATGGAAAGAAAGTCGTCAAAGAAGAACTTGTCGATGACGACGAGCAGGGCGGTAAAAAGGGCAAAGGCAAGAAGGACAAGTATAAAGGAGGTCTCGTTTTCGAACCCAAACGCGGTCTTTGGGACAAGTACATCCTTGTCATGGATTTCAACTCACTATACCCCAGTATTATTCAAGAGTATAATATTGATTTTACGACCGTTGAGCCGGTAGAAGATGACGAGGTATGTTCGTTATTGGATGCACCGCTTGCTGCTCTTCCTTACAATGTCCGCGTGTATAGAACGGCGAAGAACGTATCCCAGAGCCACCGGAGCAAGACGTATCACAAGGTGTCCTTCCACGACTTATTGCCACTCTCGTCAGTCGACGTCGACAGGTCAAATCGCTTATGAAGGACAGATCCGCGACGCCTTCTCAACTCCTCCAAGTGAGCAGCAATAAATATCTGCTACACTTCCTGTACTAACATTCTCGCAGTACGATATTAAACAACAAGCTCTAAAGCTTACTGCGAACAGTATGTACGGATGTCTCGGATTCGAGTATTCAAGGTTCTATGCCCGACCGTTGGCTGCCCTTACCACATACAAGGGCAGAGAGATTCTGACACACACGAGAGAGTTGGCTGAATCGCTGAATCTGGATGTATGTACACTCATATTTCGGCTTCAATTTTACTTTACTCAAACAAATCGCCCTCTAGGTCGTATACGGAGATACCGATTCCGTCTTCGTCAACTCCAACGTTACTGATCTCGCGGAGGCCCTCAAGATATCTGCTCAATTCAAGAAAGCTGTCAATGACCGCTACAAGCTGCTCGAAATTGATTTAGATGGCATCTTCCAGCGCCTTCTGTTGCTACAGAAGAAGAAATACGCCGCTATCAAGGTCACTGACGGAAATAAGACCACCACGGAAGTGAAGGGCTTGGATATGAAGCGTCGTGAATATTGTCCTCTGTCCAAATCGGTGTCACAGTACGTCTTTTCCACTGTCCTCATGATCATAGTTTCTGAATACAATCTTTTCGATAGATATGTTCTTGACCAGATTCTTTCTGGAGAAGCCACTGAGAATGTCGTAGAGAACATCCACGAATACCTAACCTCAATAAGTAATAGTGTCAAGAGTGGATCTATCAAGCTAGACGAATTCATCATCAACAAGGTAAGCCAAAAACCTTATTTCCATCCAATGTTACGTCCAATATACTCATCTTGTGACCCTTTTAACTCAGCGGCTTGGCAAAAACCCTGAAGATTATCCTGATGCAAAGAGCCAACCTCATGTGCAAGTTGCGCTGAGGCTCAAGCAGAAAGGAGGATCAGCAAAGACAGGAGACGTTATTCCTTACATCTTCTGCTTGTCTGAGGGAGAGGAGTCGTCCAAGTCATCTGGTCAAGCAGACCGTGCCAAGCATCCAGATGAGCTTCGTAAAGCAGGATCTGGGTTGATCATAGGTAATCTTCATTGTCATCTTTTGGATTTATATTGTTCTAATCGACCTTTCTTCCTGTAGATTATCAGTATTACTTATCGCACCAAATCTTGCCTCCTGTGGAACGATTGTGCGAGGCCATTGAAGGAACGGACAAGGCGCGTTTGGCAGAATGTTTGGGTAAGTATCGTTTCCACTGCCGCTGCCGTCGTCGTCGTCGTCTGTCTCGGGATGAATAAAGTACTGATTGGCTTTCCAATCGCAGGTCTTGATCCCATGCGGTACCGACACTCTGTAACAGGAGACGACGACAGAGTGTTTTCAGGACTCGATTCTCAGATCTCAGATGCAGAGAGGTTCCGCAATGCCGCTCCTTTCGTGATTCGCTGCCGCCACTGCCAAGTTCAAGCGCCATTTGTTCCCCTGAACGACGCAGACGTGAGTTGTTCTTTCTCTTCTCATTTGCTATTTCGTACCGCCCTTCCATTGCACGAGCTGGACCCTAATTTTTTATGTTCTTTCTGTTTGCAGGCCAATATTCTGGCAGCTTCTGGTGCGGCGTGCCCGGCGTGCTCCAAGAACATCAGCTCTGGGAGCTTGCAGATGCAGTTGGAGGTCCAGATCCGGGATGCGATAGCCAGATACTATGAGGGTTGGACGGTCTGCAATGATCAAACTTGTAACAACCGAACGCGGATGATGGGTGTTTATGGAAAACGATGCTTGAGGTCAAACTGTAAAGGCCGAGTTACCTTTGAGGTGTGTTTTGTTTCTCCTCTGTCTCTAACATTGTTGATCTCATGCGTGGCACACAAACAGTACTCCGACACACAGCTGTATAACCAACTTCGGTACTTCGTTTCTCTGTTTGACGGCGAGAAAGCCATGAATCTCGCTCCTCCTAATCGGCGTGGTCAGTACCAGTGATTGTTCTGTCTGCGCTCTCGCTCATATTTCTATAGAAGAAATCGCTGCCATTGTCCTGAAGAATCAGGTGCTCCTAGGGACCTTGACGGAGTGTGTGGAGAGGCATCTGAATAACTGTGGACGACGCTGGATCGACCTCTCTGCCATTTTCTCTGCTATGAGGGTCTGATCAAATGCATTTCATTTTCTCTCGATTTTATTATTTATCGCTTTGCTTGCTATCACTGACTATCCTTTGTATCACTTGAAGTACTAGAACAATCTGTAAATATACGTGCTATCTTCTTTTCATTTTTATCCATCCAATCTGCAAATGCACCCTCGCCTTTCGTTACTCCAACGTCTGAAATGTTCAAGCCTGCTCTCGATCAATCACCATATCCCCTAAACCGCGACCCTTCCGTCAAACTCGAGCCACTCAGCGCCTAACTTCCAAGTTCTTTTCACTTGGAGTTCCCCAAAACCACCTTTTGCGGTCCTTCCTCAATAGTGTACATGTTCCTTCTCGAGTCAAAACCCTGCCGCGCCCTTTTCGTGATGTTTCTTGAAGGGCCTGCGGATGGACGTCAGTGCATCGTCGAGACATTATGGCTGCTGGCTACAGGACTTGTTGGCATTTTCGTTAAAGTCCGCTTCATTCTCCCTTGACCGAGCCGACTCCGACACTTTCATCGCGCTATAATGAGAAAAGATGGCGAC
Organism: Agrocybe pediades; assembly: GCA_013053245.1. Classification (NCBI taxonomy): domain Eukaryota; kingdom Fungi; phylum Basidiomycota; class Agaricomycetes; order Agaricales; family Agrocybaceae; genus Agrocybe; species Agrocybe pediades. Next base: position 616,620 of record JAACJL010000058.1, read on the forward strand.
GCGCCGACGCACAAAAACATACTCGGACATGTCGGGAATAGATAAAGATCTAATCTACATCCTTATACGGCTAAGCTCCTGATCTGATTGGATTCTCATTTTTTCCAACCCACAAAACGTCTGCACCCTATCTCTCTCAGGCTCCCCACTATCTTCCCCATGGCACAACCTATCGGTGAGCATATATGCTTTTAGTTTATGCTATACAACGCCTTTCTGACATAAAAAACTCAGCTTTGCTGTCTGTCTACGACAAAACTAACCTCCTAGACCTTGCGAAGGGTCTGCAGGCCGCTGGAGTACGTCTATTGGGCTCGGGAGGAACAGCGAAAAAGATCAGAGATTCTGGAATTCCAATCGAGTGCGTATCATACGCAGTATCTGACTCCAGCATCTGATATTCTATGTTAGAGACGTCTCCGACATCACAAAAGCCCCTGAGATGCTCGGAGGAAGGGTCAAGACGCTCCATCCTGCCGTGCACGGAGGTCAGGGGAACTCTCTCGTCTCCCAAAAATTCCTTCGAGCTCTGACGCACCAATACAACAGGTATCCTAGCCCGCAACATCGAGTCCGACGAGAAAGACCTCCAAGCCCAAGGAATCTCTCCCATTTCCATCGTCGTCTGCAACTTGTACCCCTTCACCGAGACCATTTCCAAGCCAGGCTGCACGCTCGCCGATGCGGTCGAGGAAGTCGACATCGGTGGCGTCACTCTTCTCCGAGCAGCAGCGAAGAACCACGCGCGCGTTTCTGTCTTGTCTGACCCTGCCGACTACACTGAATTCCTCGACGCCTGGACAAAAGGCCAGGGAGACGTCGGCCAGAACCTAAGAAGTACTCTTGCTTTGAAGGCGTTCGAGATGACTGCAAATTACGACGAGGCGATCAGTGGTTATTTCAGAGAACAATACGCTAGCGCTGATCTGCCCGCCGAGAAGCTCGCTGGACCCGTGCAAAGGATGGCCTTGAGATACGGTGCGAACCCCCACCAGAAGCCAGCCCAGGCGTACGTTACAGAGGGAAAGCTCCCATTCAAAGGTACACGGATATATTCATTTATTCTCATCCTTTATTCCTACAACTAACACCGATACCCACCCCTATAGTCCTCTGCGGATCTCCAGGTTATATCAACCTCCTAGACGCTCTTAACGCTTACGCCCTTGTCAAAGAGCTGCAAGAGGCCTTGAACCTACCCGCCGCCGCGTCCTTCAAGCACGTCTCTCCCGCCGGCGCAGCTGTCGGCGTCGAACTCGACGAAACAGAGAAGAAAGTCTATGGTGTCGACGACCTCAAAGAGCCCCTCACATCCCTCGCAGCAGCCTACGCTCGTGCACGGGGCGCTGACCGCATGTCCTCCTTCGGCGACTTCGTCGCCCTCTCCGCGCCCTGCGACCTTGCCACTGCCAAAATCATCTCGCGTGAAGTCTCAGACGGCATCATTGCACCCGGATACACCGACGAGGCGCTGGACGTGCTCAAGAAGAAAAAGGCCGGCAAATATTGCGTGCTCGAGATCGACCCTAGCTACGTGCCAGCGGAGATCGAGACGAAGCAGGTGTATGGCGTGCACCTCCAGCAGAAGAGGAACGACGTGAAGATCGACGGGTCCCTCTTCCAAAATATTGTTACCAAGAACAAGGACCTCCCGGCCGAGGCTGTGACGGACTTGATCGTGGCCACGCTCGCGCTGAAGTACACCCAGTCGAATAGCGTCGCGTATGCTTTCCATGGCGCTATCGTCGGTATTGGCGCAGGCCAGCAATCGCGCATCCACTGCACGCGCTTGGCGGGTGGCAAGGCTGACTTGTGGTGGCTCCGCCATCATCCAAGGGTCCTTGCCTTACCTTTCAAGAAGGGCGTGAAACGTGCAGAGAAAGCTAACGCTATCGATCTGTACGTTTCTGGCGAAGAGCTCGAGGGTGGGGAGAAGGCGCACTGGGAGAGCCTGTTCGGGGGCACCGTGGAGCCTTTGAGCGTACAGGAGAAGAAAGAGTGGGCGGCCAAGCTCGATGGAGTGGCTTGCTCCAGCGATGCGTTCTTCCCCTTCCCTGATAACGTCCACCGAGCGAGGAAGAGTGGGGTCAAGTACCTCGCTGCTCCAAGTGGGAGCGTTATGGATGCTGAATGCATTGCTGCTGCTGATGAGCACGGAATTGCGTTCGCACACACCAACCTCCGTTTGTTCCACCATTAATTTTGGAAGCACGAGAAAAAAACCGACGTAGCCAAGCTCAACTTGTGGCTTCATGCATAAAAGCCAGGATATGTAATCAGTTCAACCAAGAAAGAAGAAGAGAAAGAATCTTAGGAAACCTGTATTGTTTAGTTATTTCCCCATTATACGTTATACGTATCTATCGCTCCGCAAAAATTATTTTCTTAAACCTATCGTCCATTCATTCTCGTGAGCTTTCGCGATGGGCCTTCGTCTTCATTTCCTGTCTCTCCGCCATCAAACTCTGACCCCACTGCTGCACCTGAGGGTGTTGAATTTTGGGGATGCTGCTGTCGAAGAATGGCTGCAAGTTATCAGCTCCATGATTTCGCTCATACTCGAGAGCTGTAAACGCGACTCGCTCGTCAGGACTGGCTTCGGAAACGATCGCGTAACCAGAGAGAAGAAACTCGCCCTGTGAAGCCATCTCGAAGCGATCCAGGTCTGCGAATCCGTCGGATGAGTAATTAGAGCGTGCGAGTTAAATCATAGACCGTTAGATGTACCTTTTACGAATTTTGCCTCTGCGGTCTTCCCTTCTTCATATTCCTGAGTCATAAAAGACGTCAGGTATTACACGATAAGTGGTGTACTTGGACGTTGCTCACCATCCAGAGCGCGTTGATCTTCTGGGCAGCAGGGCTATCGTGTAGCATGTCGTGTATAAAGTTGTGCATTGCTTCTGATTCGAGTCGGTGTTTTTCTGATTTGGGGATTCCTTCTCTGGGAGCGATGTCCCCGACTGGGATTGCATGTAAGTTTATAGCGAGTATTGTGTAATTGCGGCAGTTACAATGTACACACCTTGAGCTTCAGCCAAGTCGTGTACAAGAGCCATCATCACGCATCTTCAGTCATCGACGACGATAGAAAGATTTTATCGTCCAGACAGAGAAGGAGAAGGAAGTGTGAGGGAGAGGAAAGAAACGAGAGCCATTGTCATCCAGCAGCTGGTCGAATCATTTGAAAAGCATCACTGCACCGACTTGGAGACGTCCAGTTTCGTGTCTTCCGATAGCATGGCGAGAACAGCCATTCGGTACATATGGTCTGATATGCTTGAATTCAAAGACCCGTCGTTAGTTCATGGTTCGGGAACGGTATCATGTAGAGATCCTCGAACGATGCATACCTCTCAGGATTAGGTATCTGTTTGACCCTGCCGTCAACGTAACCATATCCAAAGGTAACTCGATATCCTTTCATACCGAGTGGTCAACCCAACCGGTCCTTTTCTGAGTCTGAAGAACACCACAAAATGAATTTAGTTGTATCTAACCGAATAACTTTTGGGCATGCGTACCTTCAACCTTTCCAAGACATGAATGAAAGCTAGCTTATCCTTGGCTGTGTCTCCAGTGGGGACGTAGAGAGGTGGAAAGACGCGTTTGGTTTGGGTCGGAGTAGCCAGGTCGGTTTGCATAGTATTCAAGGATGATGGAAGTCGAGGATAAAACAGATTTTGGAACTTGAGTTTGCCGACATGACAAAAACATACACCGACATCACTATTTTTATTCAAAACCCAAACTTATTAATGGAAGTTCAAACGTCCACTGTTCAAACGTTCAAAGATACATGTTACATTTCTGAAACTTTGTTGAATATCATACAGAAAGTATGTCCTGTAAGATTTTAAAAGGAAGTCCAAGGTTTGGCAGGTCGTATTCTCGGGACAGACGGTCCGGTTCTAAATATAGCAAATTGCCAACCACTGGTGACGTTGAACGCCGAACGTTTTACTTGAACAACGACAACCTGCCACCATCATCCCATAAAAAATCCAGATAATATTCATTCTCTCACCATCTACCTGTGCGTAGGACTCGAGCTGGTCAGGCTGGACTCTCCAAAACACCGGGCCGAGAGGCAATCATGAATGAGTACCAGCATGCTACTAAAAGTCTGCGAAGGAGTTCAGGAAAAAAGAAGGTGCGTAGATATCACACGCCTCATTTCTTTCATGCTCATTAAAGGAAAAAGATAATGGAACACTTTGCACACTTACTTCGCCAGGCCAACCAACCGTGCGCAGAAAGTATACAGCGTGAGGACGAGCTGAAGGAATGGCTGAACAAGTGCATGTTAAAAGCCACGGAGGCCTTACGCAGAGATATGGAGGTTTTACAGCGAGATATGGAGGTTATGCGCAGAAGCATGGAGGTCAGCTACAGAGACATGGAGGCCAGTCGCAAAGACATGGAGGCTAGTCGCAAAGACATGCAGGAAGAGTTGAAAGAAATCAAGGACGGAGTAAGGGAAGTTCAATGTGAACTGAAGGATGTCCAGGATGGGCTGAAGGAAGTTCAGGACGGGGTCAAGAAAGTTCATGATGAGGCGAAAGACTGCGAGACAAGGTTGGAGATAATTCAGGGTGGGTTGAAGGTCTTCAAGGACGACTTAGAGTGCGGGTTGAAGAGCGTTAAAAACGATTTGAAGGTCGCGAATGATGATTTGGAGCTAGTAAAGAAGAAGACGAAGGAACTCGTAAGGAAAGAGGAACGCAACTATAAGATACAGCAAATGAAGAATATGGAAATGGCGGTTGGTATCGCTGAACTTTCTGATAGGCTGGGTATCAACATAGCGGTGAGTACTATTCCTTGAACCTCAGGTTACCTGTGTCACTGTAACATTTATGTGCCTTCCTTTCTTCACAGGAACACTTGAATGCACTTCGCCCATAGGGTCATGTAAACGAGTCGCTACATATTTACAGATACCTCTGTTCCCAACCCATATGTAATCGAACCTGTTTTCGGGAAAACCCAAAAGATGTGCGCAGTTGGGGCAGCCGGCGCCGCTATGTCCACTGCCTCAGCAGGGCGTATGACTTATATTTAGAAGTGTCATGCACCATCAGGAACAAGGGAGCCTCGATTATCTGGACTTCAATCGATAAGACCAAAACAAAGAAACATATAAATTTGAGGCACCTAAATTTCTCGTATTCGCATCCACCTACGTTCCATTCCAGAGTTTAGTACATCGCAACTTCAGCATGTCCCAAGCGAATTTCAGCAAATTAGGCGAAGATTCTGCAAGCGCGGAATCGAATGCTGGCACTCAGAACATGATTTATGACTACATGCGCGTTTGGAAAGCTGAGGCTGTTACAACTATCAAAGGGGACCAAGAATTCGGTTTGCACTTCGATGCAGCAGAGACTTACTTGATAGAACAAGTCCATCATTTCGAAAAACAACACGGACTCAAAACTAGGATGAACCGCGATATTCTTTTCGCGGACAACATCACCAAGGACAACTTCAGTACCCAGGATCTGCTCTTTTGTGGTGAGTGTTTTGACATCGTCGTCACTAGCAATTTCTTCACACACTCACCATACATAAGATTCACCGCACGCATCCTCACATGGACGGCGCGGTTTGGAAGCTCTTATCACATTTGATAAGGAGCAAGACAATTTGGCGGTTTTGCCTGCGGTGTCGGCCAGGCAAGGAGGCGGCGCAGTGCGCGCCGCTGAGGAAGAGGCTGAGGGAGAGAAAAAGATGGGTAACAACAAGAAGGATAAAGGTCCAGCAAAGGACACAGAAGAGGTACTGTAACCACCAAGTCAACGTAATGGGCGTAGTGCTTGCTGACATGTTCCATCTGAATATCACTTGTAGGGCAACAAATTACGGGAGATGGAATTGTTCATTGAACTTATGATGGAGACTGGGCCAATGACAGAATTGCAGAGGAAGCTTGAAGATATGGCCGCCAACCACGAACAATTGCAGACAGCCTTTGATAAGTCGCAAGCAGAGTATGCGAGGTCGAAAGCGGATTATGCGAGGTCGCAAGCAGACTCACAAACCACCAAGGCTGAACTGAAGGAAACCCAGGCTAAACTGAAGGAAACCGAGGCAAAATTAAAGCAGACTATCCGGGAGCTTCAGGAGATTACGGCTTTGTCAATGGCGAATGAAACGAAGTCACAGGCAACCGAAGCCGAGCTGCAAGAGACCAAAAAAAAACAGGAGTCCATGAAGGCCGACTTGGACAAGGTAAGGCTGAGCACGAGTGTACTCACGGATCACCCGGATCCGTACCCACAGGTATTTTGAAGTCCAAAATCAAAACCCGGATCCGTGCGGGTTTGTTCCCACGGATCACCCGTATCCGCGAGTCAAGTACTCGCGAGTACGGTGGGTACTTGAAGAAACCTGTGCAATGACGGGTCTACCGAGTACTTAGAGGTAAACCTGTGAGTACTTGTAACTTAGATGTAGTTTATAATGTAATCCGCGAGATGTAAGTCCGTGTAAAAGCATGTATTTAGTAGTTATTTACTATCTAATCATCTACTATTACAATTGAGCTATTGTCCGTACGTGCCTTCTTCTTTGAGCGCTGCCGTTTGGCTTTGAATGACGCGAGGATTCGATCCTTGGGTATGGCATCATCCAACGATGCCCATGAACCCATTACACAGGCAGCGCGAGCCGAATCGTCCGAAAGCGAATGCCTGAGCTTCGATATAGTGAGTCCACCCCGAGAGAAAGACCGCTCAACATCAGTAGAGCTCGCTGAGGCAGTATAATAAGTCAGAAAATCAATAACTAGTGACTAGTGCATATGAGGATTACACACCTGGTATTGACAAGTAGTCGAGTGCCATGCGAGCCAGCGGGTTACGTGCTCGATCCATTTGGGTCCAGTAGTCGACTGGATCTAGCGCAGTGTTGACGACGGGACTTGCAAGCCACTCTTCGAGAGCATCGGCCGTGGAAGCAATATCATCATTCAATGAGTCGAAGTACTTCCTTGCGAACGACGATGTTCGCTAAGTGCAGTAGTCAGTACCTCAATAGTATTAAACATGCATTGAGAAGCAAGTACTTACCGTAAGGGAGCCGTCCTGCGCTGTATTGACAGGCTTATCCTTTGGCTTGTAGTTCTCCGTCCATTCCTCGCGTATGATCCTACCTGCCGTATCAATCCAACTCTGCTCCCATTTAGCCTTCGTGAAATACATCATCTTGTGTCGGGGATGTAGAACTAGGCCATTCATTAGCGCACTGTTTATACCATGAGAAGAACATAAGCTCAAAAGACTTACTCATAGCAATGCGGTACACCACAGAATCATCCGTCAGGGCGTAGTATTTGTTCAACATGAGGAGTTCACGTAATGCTGCATGCCGGACACATGCTGGACGCTCAACGTCGTCGATGAAGTCGTCGAGCGCCTCAGTGATCTTGTCAAATATGGGGATTACCTCGTGTAGAAGAGGGATGCGACTCTGTGATATGCGCTTTGTTGCAAGGCTGAATACCTAATAGAAAGTAGCAGTAATAAGTTCCTGGTCTTGAAATCTGAAGTAGCAAGTATACTTACCTCAAGAAGAGGAGAGAGGTTTCTCAGAAGAGACCACTCCTCCGCTGAAAGTCGAAAACGAGCGAGGCGAACTCCTCGTGGCTTGTTGAACTCGGTCTTGACCACAAGTACCTTTAGAGCTTCTTCAAGCTCAAGGGCTCTTTGGATCAAGTCCGCAGTACTGTTCCATCTGGTCGATACATCCCTAACCATCATTCCTACGGGTATACCAACCTTCCGACAACAATCCTGCAAGTCCTCCTTGATCGTAGGACTATTAACAATCTTGGTGGCCAATGTGCGAAGCTAATAGAAGGTGTTATCAGAACAGAAGAGAGTGGATACACGGTAAACATACCTTGGCAATTGACAAGCGCCCAACGTTTATGTCCTGGCTGGAAAGAGGATCAAGACGACCATCCAGATCTGCCTCCTCGTCAATACTCTCAACATCTGCGTTGTCGCTCATTTGCACATCCGCGGCAATTTCATCGTCGTCGTCGAGCTCAACTTCCTCATCGCCCATTCCCGAGCCTGCGTTCATCTCTTCTTCAATCATATCGAGCTCGGTGTCGATCTCAGAGTCGGAGGAACGTCCAATCGAGGTTTTGCGACTGAAGGGAGATAGGATGGCCTGTAGTAGGAATGAATGTGTTAATACTAACTCGTTATTCAATGTCATTGACTAAACGGGGTACACTTACCTTTACAATGAGGTTCAAAATGTGAGCAAAGCAGCGAACACGAGTCTTCTTCCCTGGAAACGAAGGAACTATTACGGAAAGTTCTCGCACCAGGGTATCATTGTTTGCTGCATTATCTGCAGTGAACCCCATGATCTTGTCTTGAATCTTATATTCCCGAAGGCATTCTGCAATGCGGGCGGCAAGGTAAACGCCAGTATGTGCCTTCGTTGCCCTAGCATAAATTCAGAAAACAGCAAGGTAAAATCGAATGTGAAACTTACTTTATAAAATCCAAAATTGCGGAGACAATCTTCCCATCCAAAATGCAGTGAACCGTGGTACCAATAAATGCGACGACATTGGGAGAGGTCCAACCGTCTGCACAGATATGAAGTTTTCCGGGGTAGGCCTGTATATATGAGCGTCCGATTGTACATTTATTTATTGTCGACATAATATAACTTTTCTTACAATATCTACCAGTTCTCAAGGTTGTCTACTATATTTCTTACATTGCCTACTTCACCGTCTCAATGCCGACCTGTGATAATCAATGTCTACTATATTTTTTACAATGTCTACCTTCGGAAACTGATTGACTACCAGCTGGGATGGATTATCAACATCAATTCAAATTGCCTACCCCTTAAGTGGATTGTCGACTTGTTCGCAAAACCTGTTGTCGACGACATCCGGCAACTTCAATTTAGGCATGCCGGTGCAGCCGGTCTCGCTTCGTTCAATAATTGATGTGTCAACGGCACGAGAAGCCGCTCGGCTTGGTCACTTCAAGTGGAGTTGTGTCGGACCCGACACAATTATAATTATGACGCACCGCGCTGCACGGCAAGATTCAACGGCGGCGGCCTCAGGCCTGTCTACCGCTAAGATCAAAGGGTGACATGCAATACAAATAACGGGTATAAAAGCAAAAAAATCAAAGAATACATTAAAAGGATTTAAAGTACCATTGTAAAGACAGACTTGTACACAACTATAGGCCATAGCTCGCCATTTTCCAGTATCATTTAATCCCACATTCCTTAGCAGTACTACCCTCCTTAATAGTCATTCAATTTCCATATTGCGAGCCAGGAATCTCAGCGTAGTGATCTCATTTACTGGTATCCGCGTCGACAGACTTCAGAGCGGCTGCACCGGCCTGTCAAAGAACCGCTGCCGTGTGACAGCACATCACAAACCCATTGCACAAGCCGTACGGCGTCTCTTTGCCACAAACGCATCAATCGGCCTCCTAAGCGGTACCGGCAGCCACGGCATGTTCAAATCTTAGTGGCCGGATGTTGTCGGCAATAGATTCGATCATTAGTCGACAATGCAGAAGGTGAGGTAGGAAACTATACTTGCGGTAGGCAATGCATCCTGTGTGGTCGTCATTTAGACACTGAAGGTAGGTAATGTTCAATATATGGCTGGTAATACACAACACATAGTAGACAACCTTCACAATTGGTAGACATTGCAAAAAAGTTATATTACGTCGTCAATGATTAAATATACACTTGGACGCTCATATGTATAAATATATAGTACTCCAAATCAGCATTAAAATCTGACGTCTAATAGATCCACTTACACGGAGTATGTCACCAACCCTTTCCTTACTCAACTCATAGATCTCCCTGACATCTCGCGAGACAGTGTGTCGACTGGGGGTAACACAGTTGGTGTTCAAAGCTTGGAAAATGTCGAGCAACTCCTTGTCCTCAACAATAGCGAATGGCCGGCTTCGCCGAGCAACCCAGATTGCAAGGTTCATCCGGTGACTCTCAGCGGTGTAGGTCGATCCATGTGCATACAAAGAGATAGCTCGCGTCTCTGATGAATCGGCAGGCGTGCACGCGCGTACGTGCCTCTGGAGGTTACTCGTGCTTTCGTCGTGTCGTATACGAGTAAGCACGATTGAAGGGTGGCTGGGTAAGCTGAGTGATTAGATGTGCACTGGAATAAATAAAGGCTGTTATTCGTACCTTTTGCACTTGTACTGATAAACAATATTGCCAGATTTATCCGTCGAAATGTGAGGCGGCATTGTGTAATGGTTATAGACATCCGATTTCCAGGCTTTCATTTGTTCCTCTGCATGTCAAGAGTTAGGAATCTGGGAGATGAAGGTAAGTTGTTAAGAAGTACGTACTAAGAACATCCTCTTTGGATGTGGTTTTGGTTTTAAACCTCACGTCGAATTTGTGCTTGCGATCCGCCTCTGCCTTGGATCGCGCGTCTGTAACAGAAGACGAGGCCGCACTGTTCAGAATTTCTAAGTCTGGGGACGAAGGACGAGTGCTCGCAGGAGTGGATCGCTCAGATTGAGCAGGTGGTTCTGAAGGCGGCTCGGATGGTTCATGTTGGGATTGCTCAGGCTCCGTTGCATAATCGTCATTGTAATTGGTCTGACCAGAGACCTCCACTGCAGTGGTTGGCGATGGTGACGCTTCAACCGAGTCATCAGAGTCGTAGCCATGAGAGCGCTTCCAAGCCTTTGACCTCTTATGGCCTCGGCTACCGGTAACGATAAGAGAAGGATCAGGTTTATCGCGCATGAGAAGGGATGTGTCTTTACCCTGTACTCAGAAAACCGCTCAATAAATAGGGGACTCGTCACAAAGAGCAATAGTATTAGTGACTCGTGAGATTTGACAAAGGAATACTAGAGAATAAAAGAGTGACAAAAGAGTGACGCAGGACAAAGGGCTGCTTGTCTTTGTTCGCAAAAATAAAGAAAGAATAACTTCAAAGGGTTCTTTGTTGTTGCACTTTATAAAAAGTAATATCTATCCTGCACCGTTCTGAGTTATGTCGACCACTACAGACTCTCTCCATGTTCCCAACACAAGATGTATCTCATACATTATCGACCTCATTGCCAAGGGGCACAGTTGCACATGCTCGCACTCATCAAATCGCGATTCTGAGCTCATTGAAAGGCTTTGGACCGCAGTGGTGGAATTTGCAGATGACGAGACCTCCTTTAAGACTATGCACGACTTCTGCGTGCTAATCTTGGCTACGCTCAATACAGTACGTCTCCCATATAAATGTATCTCGTCATACATGTTCTAAATATGGCTGCAGAAGGCACGGCAGCATGGTGCCAATAATGCCGAGGGTGATGGCCAAATTACCGAGAACAGTTTTGACATACCTGATCTCGCTTAACCACGGAATAGACTAGAGTAGAAAGAAATATATTTGAACTTATGCGCGTTACTATTTTCAGTAAATAATAGCCGTCTTTGCGAGTACCTGCCGTGGGTACTCGGCAACTCTGATTTCTAAACTCGGATCCGCAGAGATCCGTGGGAACGGGTGATCCGGATCCGTGAGTAGCACTACTTGTGGGTATTCTCACGGATCTACCTGCAAGTACCTGTGCCGCAAACACACTCGTGCTCAGCCTTAGGACAAGGCTAACGCAGGCTGGGAGGAGACGAAACGACAGCTTCAGGCGGCGCAATTACAGATCGATGAGAACGCGGAGGCTCAGGATTTCGTCAACGCCGAAAATGCAGAAGCATTTACCGAAATAATACGGCACACTAAGATGGACTGGTCCGTAAGTAACCCTATCTTTTTGGTCATATCGTGTCGTGAAATACTCACCCCGATTGTCTTTGACAGGAGAGTGCTGTTCTCTCCGCCATCTATCTCCGAACCCTTCTTGACAAGGCACAGGCCCGTACGGCTGCGTTCATTGGCATCACTGCTAATGGTTGGAGAAAGAAGTTGGATGAGGTCGAGAAGCTGGAGACCGGTCCCAAAAGGGATGAGTGGGCCAAAGAACAAATTGAGGTGGCGCTGATGAAGAAAAAGGGGAAGGCGGGGGCAGAAGCCGAGGTCAAAGCTTTCCGTGAGGTGTGCAACAGTTCAAAGGCACTCGAGATACTGGCTTCCTCCAAAGCGCCCGCCCGTGTTTGGGGCAATAAATACGCGCACAACTTGCCTAACAGGGCCGAGGTAGAGAAAATGGTCAATAAAGCCACCCTGAACAGGGAACAGTTGAGCAATGACGAGCAAGAAGGATACATGAAACTCGTAGCGGTCGTTTTCGCAGGCGCAAAGCCCAACTAGATCGTGAAGATTTCTGCCTGACCCTTCAAGGTGGTGATGCTTCCTTTGTTCACAACGCTCTGCCCGACGCCCATTCCCTTCAATTTGGTCCATGTTCCTTCTTTCCTTAATCGTCCCGACTCCAGTCTGGCAAATTCACGCTGCTATCTCGCCTTGCTGATGCTGACACCCAACTATGAACGATACCATCCCTACTTTTCTGTTGTTTCTGAAATCAGTTATCTGGACACGTACCGTTGGATGATGCTTGATTGATGCTCGAAGCTCTTCCTTTGGGTACCAACTTCTCGAGTACCTGTAATGGAATCATTCTTCCTATTGACATTGTATAAATACATGAAAACCTATGTTGACATATACTGTGCTCGCTTACTCACGATTAAAGAAGATTCAAGGTCGATTGAAATCAGAAATACTCTAGTTTCTTCGACTTCGCAAGGGCGCGATGCGAATCCGTCATATGAATAATTCGAGCTCGAGTTATGTCCTCCACGGTCTCCTTTCTTGGTATTCTGTAAGGACAAGGGTTATATAAGACGTTAGAGCTGGAAAGACGATTGGTCTAAGTCGGAGTAGCCAGTTCTGTTTGCATGGTGCTCGATGATGATGGGAGTTGTTAGAAGTTGTAAGACATGTTTAGGCTTATGTTTGCCGACTTGACATTTACACCGGCCAAACACCGGCTAAAAAATGTCGTTAAAGCTGTTCATTCCTAATAACTAATAACTATCGAATACATCAGTCTTTAGAGTACACGCTACATGTCTTAAATTTGTTAAAACGTCGTACAGGAGGATAATGCAGTGTCAAAAAACCAAAACCCAAGTAAGTATTCGAGTCGGATCTACGGGCCGGTCGTGCCGGTTGCGGGTCTAACATCTAACCTGCAAGGTTGAACGTCGAACAACGACTTACTAGTACCTTTCATTATCGATGTCCCAAGCAATACAAAATTCCGAGAAATCAATGTCCGATGGAAACGAAACATCATGCAGCAGCTGCATAGATATGCGCAGGACTCGAGCTGGTCGGGCTGAACCCTCCGAAACATTGGGCGCAGAAGCAAGCATGAACGAGTCCCAGCATGCTCCTAAAAGTGAGCAAAGGAGTTCGGGGGCAGAGACAGAGAAGGTGTGTGTATTACACGCCTCACTTTAACAAGCTTCTTTGCTAATTGCAAGCAAAAGAGAAAGGAATACTATCAACACTTACTTCGCGAAGCCGACCAACCGTGCGCAGAAAGTATTCAACGAGAGGATGAGCTACAGGAATGGCTGAGCAAGGACATATTAAAAGACATGGAGGACTTGCGCAGAGAAACGGAGGACATGCACAGAAACATCGAGGCCAGGTGCAGAGACATCGAGGCCAGCCACAGAGCCATAGAGGTCAGTCACAGAGCCATAGAGGTCAGTCGCAGAGACATGGAGGTCAGTCGCAGAGCCATAGAGGTCAGTCGCAGAGACATGGAGGTTAGTCGCAGAGACATGGAGGTTAGTCGCAGAGATATGGAGGTTAGCCGCAGAGATATGGATGTCAGCCGGAGAGACATGGAGGTTAGCCGCAGAGATATGGATGTCAGCCGGAGAGACATGGAGGCCAGACGCAAAGACATGGAAGTAGGGCTAAAAGAATTCAAGGACGGGGTAAGGGAAGCCCGGCGTGAATTGAAGGACATCCAGAACGAGCTGGAGGATTTTCAGAATAGGCTTAGGGCCTTTCAGGACGAGACAGAAGCTTGTGAGGCCAGGTCGGAGAGAGTTCAGGGCGGGTTGGCGGAGCGCGTCGAGCACTTTTTGAAGGGCGTTCAGAACGATTTGAAGGTCGTCAATGTCAATTTGGAGCTAGTCAAGGAGGGGACGAATGCAGAGGAACGCAACTTTAAGAAACAACAAATGAAGAATATGGAAATGGCGGTCGGTCTCGCTGAGCTTGCTGAGCTTGCTGATAGACTGGGTGTCGACTAATCGGTGACTCGTGAGTACTAGGCCTTTGGATTTTGGGTTATCTCCGTTATCACCTGTAATATTCATATACCTCGCTTTCTTTACAGTACACTTCGTTCCGGTCCAGGCAGTAGGGGCACGTAACTCGCCACACAATAGCTCCGTGCAGGTATTCTTGCCAGCTGCCGGTGAGTGGCACTTGTATCTATATCGCGATGCTGTTCCTCTCTCCGGGCTACTCGTATATGCAGTTGCTTTCTCAACTAGCAGTTTGAGAAATATATTTGTCGACAGTGTTATAATAGTGACATGTGCATGCTACAGTTCTTTAATGAATGTTTGTTGAATCCATCGTCCAGGGGGATCGCGAAAAGAGGAAAGCCTAGATTATTGCTAGATTATGTCGTATTCCTATCATCCAGTCTGATGATAGACAGCTCGCCAGATCTATGCCCTAAAACAATGGTACCACTCAGCTCACCAAATGCACAACAAGTTATATCATCTATATTTCGTGAAGTATCAGTCGTTGCAACCGTCTCCCATATACCAAAATCACTGTACCTCTCAAATCATACGATTTACTCGTGTAGACCACATTCCTGTCAATTTCTACAGCAGTTGAACTCGGATCTGCCGGTAGCGAACTTGACAAAGAAACGTTCGGCGCCCTGTTTGTAGGCGGTTGCCTTGCCCAAACGTGCACTTCCCGAACGATACTCGATCGTTTCCGTTCGACCCAAATGCCTCTTTTTCCCTGAGGACCTAGGACGTGCGCACTCAGAAAACCACAGGAACTGTAATCTGACGATGCAGATATTGGAGTGGGCGTTGAATTATTATCTTCTCGAGAGTATACAGATGACGATGACATGCCGCCGGGAGAGGCATGTGAGGGGGTAAACGTAGGTGAAGGGCTGAAGTTGGCGGAGAAAGTCATGGGCACTGATGATGATTCAATGGCCGAAGGCGTACCCGATCCCTGCGGATGAGGATGCACGACACCGAGCGCCAGCGGATATATGCCAGTCAACCGGACGTCCAGTGAAAGTGGCATATCCCTACTGGAACCATCGGAAGGCAGGACCGTAAGGCGAACGGTATAGTGGAATAGGCCTTGAATGACATCGTACGCAAACAGCGTCATCTCGTGCTTCACTATACCAGAGCTTGAGTCGTGCGAGGTAATAGAATCCGAGAACGACACAACTCGGAACGTCATCGAAAATGCATGCTTGAGAAGGGCGGTCGATGAATCTTTACCATGGATTTCCAACGAACGCGTCTTGAAGACGAGTACGTAAGGTCCTATGAAGGTAACTGCGATTATGCCATTCCACTGTATATATTTGTGGTGTCAGTGGTGCACGATGCGAAGTGTAAACTTGAAGACGAACAAGGCCTTCTAAACCCTCCAGTTGCAACGTAATGGATTTCTTCCCAAGGTCTACGTGGAATTGCTTGTCCCAATAGATTATCTCCACGACTCCAGGCTTCGAAATCACCAAAGACTTGTCTGCTGGTTTTATGGCTTGTAAGGTCGTATCAAATGAGAGCGGAAAGCTTTGGAGCAGGTAGAATCCCGTATAGGATTGTGTAGTGCGTGTTGGTGAACATTTGAGCTGATATATCTCTGTCAGATATGGCCTACAAAGAGAGAATAAGCATAAGGCCAAAATCAGGAAGCTCTGGAATTTCAAGCTTACGGATGTGTGCGCGCTAGAGCGATCGTCAACATGCTCTCGCTTGAGGACATAGAAACCCCAAAAGAGGACCACGAACACCCTGTCCCAGTGAGAGATCCATACAACGAGCCATCCGAAGCGTCATAGACAAATACCATCCCTTCGTAGTAGGGAGCAACAAGCCATCTATCTTGAAACATTCGCAAGCCCATCAGAGTGCCTCTAATCGTATCCTTCAACTTCTGTGCCGTTCCAGAACGAGGCTCCAGCCACAACTTGGCCGTACGATACGCTTGCGTCACCGTCTTCTCCAGAAATGGTGTCGTATATGCGTGTAAATATTGGTCTTCATGGTGCAGAGCTTCTGAAAGCTCCGAGGATAAGGGAAGGTAGGCCGACTGTTCTTTCAATCTCGATATCCAGATAATACGCTCATAGCTAGCCTTTGATAGAGTCCTGCATGTCTGGCTATATGAGTTTGTAATTTACTAGTTTGGACTTGAGAACCTACCATCCGGAATCGCAGGATATCTGGCATATCGAGAAGAGTTATTATGCTCAAGAGAATCTCGAGTGGAAGCTTCATTATCGGAGCAAGCCAACTTCCAGTTTCATCGTGCACCGGTTCCATAATGCCACGAGTTAATGTATGCACACGATGGTCGAGAAAGAGTTGTTCTGGGTTAATAAGTTGAAGCTCGTCACTGCTCGTCGTCGAGTAGCTAATACCGAAAGTCACGTGAGTAGCCCCTAATGGCAGAAATCCCACGGGTAATCATCGCGGGATTTTGAGCACAGTTCATAGCAAACCTTCACCGCCAGCTTCCATGTCGACATTATAATATTTTACATGACTTCTAGGCAGTCTAGCAGACTCTTCTTAAGCATCTCGAATAATATGTGTTTTTCAGGCAAACCTGCATGCAGCTGACTCGTATCGTGGGTAATTTTTGCAGTTGAACAATAATACGCTAGATGCTCAACCGTGAACGCATTTTCCATGCATTGCAGAGTTTAAATTTTTACATCTGTAAAAAGAACTATCGATAATTGAAAAACGCTCCCCCATGGGTTTGGGAGAAGCTTTTCACACATGTATCCAGGGACCAAAGAAGACCTTGGAGCGCTGGGGGACCTCTCGGCTTCCGGATTCTCCAAAGGTCCAAAATTAATGGCATACGGGATGTCGTTATCTTCTCCGTCGTTGTTGCTTTTTGCCCTACCATTGCATAGCAAACTGGCTCTGATCAAGCTTTATTGCAATCGGAGAGGGTGGAGTACAACGGTTTGGGATTACAAGTTATCCTGCCGACCTGGGCGTCTTCGATTTCATTATGGGCGGCGTAAAAACATACTCACATCCACACAAACTTGGTTGCCGAACATCAGTACTTTGGCGCTGGTTTTCGATGCATTTGTGAGTCGTGACTAGCTTAGTCGACGATGGGCCACAACTATGTCATGCCAGGTGCATATCGACAGTAACCGTATATTGGAACAGCACTGAGCCGCCTTACTCCCCGAAGAGCCATCGTACAATTAGCGGCTTGAAGGTAAGGATTTTCTCCCGTTGAACTTGTGTCTTTGATTGGTATACGATCCACTCCAACAGTGAAATAACCCCTTTCGAGACACACCGACATCTCGTTATGGCGCTCGATTGCACCGATCTCCGCTGGCGTTATGACTTTTTCTTTAAAGGATGTCAGTCTTTAAACTTTGAGTAAGGAAGATTGGTGTTGACCACCAGTGCCCAGTTTCGTATTATCTACATCAAGGTCAGTCTTCTCTAACTTCGAGAATTTACCACTCCACTCCACTTACAGAGAGGCTCACAGCGTTATTGCTCATTCACCCCTCCCAGTCGCGCTCCAATATCCAGGGAAGCGTTAACAGACGACAGAGTATAAAGGTAGGTTGTGGATTCCCTTTTACTCCCCAGAAACAACGTCCTATCTTCCACTGCAAACACCCAACTCACCTACAAAGGCCTTCTAACAAAACATATTAATCATACACAATGGCAGTACCAGTCGGCCAGGGCTATGACGAAAAGCATTGGCAATACCCTGCATCCCAATGCACGAGTACATCGAGCCGTGATTACCCTCCTCCTCCCGAGACCCTGCGAGGTCCTTCACCTCTCCCTTCTTCACCCCTTCCTCGTCCACCTGTGTCGAGGGGCCCTTCGACAAACCTCATACACACAGGGCAAATTCCCCAACAACAACAAGTACCTATGTTCCCTGGTCAGAAGGTCGAATACATCACTCAACCTGTTATGGTTCCCCCGGACTATCGTGTGGGTCGGCTCTGGCGTGCAAGGTAAGTTTACCAATGCAACTGGCATATTTGCCTCATCATAGAAAGGTCGCTGACTAGAGGCCTTTCCATTAATCTAGGTCCTGGTTCTGGGAGTATGCAGGCGAATTCTTTGGAGTCATGATGTTGGTTATGTTTGGTTCTGCTGCTAATTGCCAGTACAACCTTAGCTCGGACACGAGAATTTCTCCGTCTCCAGCGGGGGTGAGTCTGCCTGAGGGATTTTTCTAGCGTTTTCACCTTAGGTCTAACCTTTTTTGCTATAAAGACATGGGCATCCTTGAGTTTGGGCTGGGCTACTGGTGATTACCTTCATTTTATCGTATTCTTCGCAGCGGTGTTGATCGGATATACCTGCAGGTATCTCATTGGGAGTTTTATTGACCGGTGGTCACATCAACCCAGCTGTATGCCTTCGATTTTTTCCATAGAAAAATAGGCCCTTAACTCATCTTGACCAGGTCACTCTCGCAATGGCGGTCTGGAGAGGCTTCCCCTGGAGAAAAGTCCCCTTCTACATTCTCGCCCAACTTCTGGGCGGAATCGTTGGAGCTGCAATCGTATACGGCAACTACCTCGACGCCATAGACATCTACGAAGGCGGACGGCACATCAGAACCTTGAAAACGGCAGGTTTCTTCGGTACTGTGCCTGTAAGCTTACCCTCTTCCTTCCATCATCCTCTCAACCTCTGATTGTACCTTCTTGGTCGGATATTAGTTGGACTACCTATCGAACATGACGTGCTTCTGGGATGAGTTTATCGGCACAGCTCTGCTCCTGTTCGGTTTGCTAGCGTTGTTGGACAAGCGAAACGGTCTTTCCCCAGGACTCGTCGCGATTGGATTCTTCTTCGTCTTTGTGGGCATCGCAGCTTGCTTTGGTATGCAGACCGGGTTCGCTGTCAACCCCGCACGCGATTTGGGACCGCGCATTTTCACTTCTATGGTCGGATATGGCGTTCAAGTTTATAATCTCAGGAAGTACGTTGCCTTCTTTTCTTTGCCACCTTTGTAAATGAGAATTGTGCGCTAACAAACTCTTGCAACATCCAGGCAATACTGGCTGTGGAGTCCTGTTTTTGCTACGATCATGGGTGCACAATTCGGCACTATGATGTTCGATATCTTCTTGGACACTGGTGACCAGTCCATCGTCACTAAATTGTGGGTTTTCATGGATATATGCTCTCGGTGGTCTGTTATTGATTTTTTTTACCTTACAGCATGCAAAAGGCCTACCATGGACGCCACCGCGGTGGACAGATCGTCAATCAAACTGTCCCGAGTGTGGCCTAAACCTTTCGAACAAAACGAATTTTGTGAAACTATCGTATGCCCATCTTCACGCTTCAATCTTTCTTGATATCAATGATGCCCCATATGTTTGTATAATCCACGGCTACCTCATTTTCTTGTAGCAATAGAACATGCCATGCCTGCAGTGTTTGTAGAAAAGTTGTATTCCTCTAGGTTTCTTTTCTCTCTCTTCTTGTTACAATACTTTACAACTGTAAATATAATCAATGTATTTCCCCCCGTTGTTCCATGTCTGCCCGCCTACACCCAATTTCTGGTTTCCCTCAATACAGCGAGTAACTTTCCTTCCTCCGTTCCCTCTTCTCCCAAATCGGACATGTATTCCCATCGAGCAATTTCCGGCAAGCTCATAAGGATACTTTCTATCCTAGCACCAGGAGTCATTAGGCCGAACTTGGTCCCTCTGTCGTATACCAAATTGAACTCGACGTATCTGCCTCTCCTAAGAAGTTGCCAGCGTCGCTCGTGCGGGGTGTATGGCTGCGCATGGCGGAGTTCGAGGATGGGGATGTATGAAGGGACAAATGCCTTGCCGAGATCCTGGATGAACGCGAAGATCTCAGAGGGAGTTCGGGGACGAGGGACTTCAGGGTTTGGCAGGCGCAAATGAGTTCCTTCGTTGAGGTCGTCGAAGAATAAACCTCCAATCCCACGCGACTCTTTGCGATGCGGGATGAAGAAGTATTCGTCGCACCATTTCTTGAAGGTTGGGTACAGCTGTGGACCATGCTTATCGCATGCCTTCTGTATAGTCGAATGGAAGTGCACTGCGTCCTCTTCGTATAAATAAGAAGGGGTGAGATCAGAGCCTCCACCAAACCACCATGCGAGGACTTTTGGCTGCTGGTCGCCAGGCTCCGCGTCGTCCCTCTTTGGTTCGGTGATCTCGAAATAACGATAGTTGGCATGGACTGTAGGGCAGTGGGGGTTTCGGGGATGCACGACCAGGCTTATGCCTGCCGCGAAAAATGGCAGACCATCGGGGCTGTCGGGGAGGGGCATGGAGGTGTGATCTGCGCGCATCTGCCTGATCGCAGGGGGCGGCAGGACGCCATGGACGACGGAGACGTTCACTCCGGCTTTCTCGAGGATGCTCTGGGGCGCGGATGATGAGACGGTTGCGCCATCGTCTATGGGCGATGCGAACACGCAGGACCTTCCCATTCCGCCTTCGGCGCGTACCCAGGAGTCTCTCTTGAATTGAGGGGCATTTGGATCCAGCTTCTCAAACGCCAATACGATTTCTTCTTGAAGATTGTTGACGAACTCTTCTACTTGCTGGCGCATGGGCACTTGCGAGGTTCCGGACATCTTGGGACAGGTAGAAAGGGTTCAATGACAGGTTTACGGTTCGTTTTCGACTATAAAGTGTGTTGGGTGGTGGTGGTCAGATATAAAGATGCGTAGGGAAACATTGTCCGGGCCTCGTATCATAACCGTAGCCGCCGGCTGGATCGTGGACTTTTTTCTTCGCTTTACAAAATGTCCCGTACTCGGCATATTCTGATAGACTGTGGACTGGATCCCACGTATAGGCCGGTACGACGGTCTTGCTCGTCGCGGACGTCGTTCTGGAACGACTGGAACAGCCGAAAAGATAAGATAAGATTTACCGAATCTTATCTTAACCCTTGGCCTAGTAGTTCGCTGATTTGGATTGTGTCCAGTCTCGCTCGACCACTGGCCAGGCTCGACCTTGGTGTCCTAACGTCCCCCACTTTATCCATTTCATATCACAGCAGATAACTTTTGAATGTCTGGTGCTCATGTGCGACCTGGTTTCTTACTCGATAATAGCGAACTCGGAAGCATCTTCCCTTAGGCCATCCCGCTTAGTACAGTTAAGTCCTAGAAGAACCAAAGCGCCAATGAGAAAATGAAAATTAACAATCTGTACAGTACATTTCTTGGACTAGTAGGATGAAATAATAGCATCTACAAAATATTTCCTTGTAAGTATCAGCATACCACCGTATTTCGAGCAGACCTCAAGCATTTTCTTTATTGTAACACATGTTTTGACGGGTCTGATCAAATCCTTCCGCAATGAGGTTATTGCGTATGTCTCCGCCTCCTATATTGGTAGGCTGGTTTGCTACAGGCTCGTTACCTGAAGCTGAAGCTGATGAGTCATCTGAATCTTCAGCAAGAAACTCGGGAGGTAACTCGAATGTGGAATCTACTATCTCATCGTCGATTGTTGAGACTGCAAACCGCGCGACCATGAGCGTTGGTGCTAGACCCTGCACCCGTTTCCATCAAAACCATTTCCGAGAAGAGGACATGTACTCACAGCTACAATGGTACTCAAGCAATAAGCGTAATTGACGGCGCCCATAAGCTTCACGGTACTCGCAGGGTCGTTTGTTTCTATGAAACCCGGCACAACCTCAAGAACTGCCACTGCTGTATACAAAGCTGAGGATTGCACCAGCGTGTCGACGATGTTTTGGTAGCGTCGTCTCGACTGTGTCCCAGGTGATGTATACAAGTAGATTTGGCGGCATATTATGAAGGTAGCTGCAAGGCTGGTCGCCGATACCGAAATGAACATGGCACTAGTCAGGCGATTACCGATGGCCTTTGTTCTATCGGTCGGAAAGTTGGGCAAAACGCTTAGGAGGCAGTCGAAAACAATTACAGCAAAGATTAGTGCTAAATAAAGAGAAAAAGGACGAGTTAGTATATTGAGCTTCTGGTTGAATACAACCTGAATATACTGACCAGTTTCTATGATGAGCAGTCCCACGGGTAACAAGTAGGTGTGGACCGACCGGCCGCATGCACCGTAGCATCTCCATACCTGTTAAAATGTCAGTGGATTATTCAAGAGATAGACAAGACATGTACCAGCAGGCCATCCGCCAGGAGCATTGATACAACAGAAGCTATGTCTGTTACGATAGCGTCCGCGATAGGGACACTCGCGATCAAAGCTTCTACAGATATCGACTCGCGTGTCCATCCTTGCAAACAGAGCAGAATGTTTACGAAGTACCAGTTGCACGCGACAACGACCATCGTAATGATATACAAAGCCAATATCGTCCCAGATACGATTCTATTCTGCAATGCTGTCTGGGTCTCTTTTTGACCTTCCAAATTTAAAATATTTCAATGGTAAACTCTCATATAAAAAAGAAGAACTCACCATGGAAGTAGACCGCTGCGCAAAACACCCCTGTATAAATGCCTATGTGGGACCGCCATGATATCAGCCTACGCCTTACCCAGAGTCTTATGATACGACACACACACCAAATAAAAATTGCATTATCAGCGTCGAGTTCAAGTTAGTACTTATCAGTGCCTTCTGTTGGGAAACGGTAAACGGAAAACCGTCAGTGGCAGACATGTCAAGAGGGGTTGTATGGGAGTAGGCTTCATGGGTACTATCAACCTTTTATAAACGTGCCATCAGATATGCATCGTACAGGTTGAGAGTCCCGTCAGGTCATCTCACCTTGTTCGGTTGTTTGTACCTCTGATTATTGACATCAGCTCAAAGTAAATCCATCTAAACAGGTGTTGGCTGCTCTCCGATGATCGGTACTAGGTGTACGGGATACAGATAGTACCTGACAGCAATAGTATGCCGTTCTTGGACTAGACAAAAAAATTCCTTGACTTTATGGTTTAACCACCAGGGACAATTAAGACATTTTGTCGAGATCAGAGATTGCAATTCTGGACAGTGCAGCTTGGTTTAGGAAACCGCAAAGAGAACTTGAATAACCCTGGGGAAGAGCGGCACGAAGAATTAGAATACGATGGATGTTACAACAGCATCGGATTGGACTCATTGGAGCCATAGTACTTCGAGAGAAAGGCTAGTAACAAGTGAGCGCAATTGCCAACCGCGTGCCAAATTTGTCTTATCTAATACTATGATGCATCGCCGCACTGACAGTGACAACGTCCAAGTCACTGGTCAAAGCTGGTCAAGTTATTTGCTCTCAGCGTCTCACACTTCATCATCGCGACAATACAATTGTATACATGATATCAGCGCTTCCCCGTCATGCTATTCGCTGCTATTCGAAGGACCAAAGCTGTCCGGGTGTGGGAGGAAATATTTCAAGGGAGTTAGAGTTGAGTCGACACCGCGTCGCGCGGCGATGTACGACGCATTCACCCCCTACCGACTCATGAATACATCATGCGTAAGTCATCCATGTTGGCATTTACTGGACTTATCTGACCTGATAACAGCGCCCAAGAGTATAATAGGAGGGACTTTAGTGACGGGAGGAACATTCAACAGCGCGGAGCGGGATGTCAATATCTACAACCACGTACTTGAGAGCAAAGGTTAGCTTACCCAGTCCAGTTATTCCGTAGTGTTCTAACGTGTCCTTTAGAACCTCTAGGAATTGAGCTTTTACGCAGAAACGTTGCAGTCAGCGCCTTCCATAATTCAGCCGAAAGGTTTGATTCCCCGAAATGCCATCCACAGACTCGGAAAGCTGTGTTGAAGGAAATCATGGATTGGGTCAAAGATGATGGCAAGCATCAACTGCTGTGGCTGTATGGACCTGCTGGAGCAGGAAAATCTAGCATTGCACATACCGTTGCCGAAATGTGCAATCAAGCTGGTCTTCTGGCTGCCGATTTCTTCTTCTCGCGGACGGCCCCCGACCGAAATCACGATAAATACCTTGTCGCCAGCATCGTATATCAGCTGACGCTTTCCATACCCCAGCTGAGGCAGGCCGTCACCCTGGCTGTTGAACGCGACCCACACATTTTTGCGCGGTCCATAAGTGCCCAAGTGCAGGCACTGATCATTGAACCTTTCTACACAGTACGGCCAACCGAAGTTCCAGGACTCGTTGTTATCGATGGGCTGGACGAATGTTTGGGCGCGAGGTCACAAAGCAATATAATATCTGCCCTTTCCTCCGCCTTGGAACAAAAATCTTTCGCCCTTTTTTTTCTGATAGCTAGTAGGCCTGAACATGCCATCAGAAACGCTTTCGAATCGCAAGGCGCTCACCTGAACACACATCCCCTAGCCTTGGACAACGCTTACGATCCCGACGCGGACATTCGGCTTTTCCTTCGTTCAAAGTTTGAAGACATTAGAAAAAATCACCCTTCTGGATCTTCCTTTCTCCCTTCGTGGCCGTCGCCTGACAGGCTTGAACGCCTGGTCGAGAAATCGTCTGGTCAATTCATTTATGCGTCCACAGTCATGAAATTCGTCGAGGAACCGGGATACTGGCCTGACGACAGGCTCGACATCGTTTTCGGACTATCGCCGCCAGGGAGCAACACTCCCTTTGCCGAACTTGACACATTTTACACTCATATACTTTCGTCTGTCAAAGACTTCGACAAAGTGAGGACGGTGTTCTATTTCCTTATTTTTACGGAGGATCGCGTAAAGGACAAGTCGCCCCGCAGCATCGAGAAGTTCTTGAACTTCCGATATGGGGAATTGCAGACAATTCTATGCGACCTACATTCGGTTTTATTCATCCCAAACCCTTGCTCGCCTTGGTCGTCTTTCAATAAGCGTCACAAATCCGTGACTATATTGCATGCATCTCTGCCTGATTTCTTGATGGACAAATCCCGGTCTCGACACTTTTTCCTGGATTCCAATGATGCTCACGCCCACCTAGCGCAATGTTATCAGCGCATCGTAACTCTAGAAATAGGCAAGCTCCCTTCTTTTCATTGTACAGCGCGAATTTAATTACTATATTACAGATCACTCTTACTTGGATTACAGCATTTTCCTTAATATTGAGCAGGATTTCGAGAGCATATTACATCATGTTATGAATGCTTCTTCTTCCCCCTTGCAATTGCTTTCGATAATGCACTTCGCCACATATTTGCACGGCTGCCTAAAGCCAGAAATCAACCTTCCAGCTGAATCACTTCACGTACCGGAGTTGCTGAGTCAGCTATCAAGGACTTCGATGCTCCTCCGTAGCAATATACCTAGGTTTCTGCAGTGGACAGAACGCGAGGTAAATCAAATTGTCTTTGCTATTTCCACACCGTATGACGAAGGCTAATCTTTTGGCAGCAAAAGACCACAGAATACATCAACGTATTCGATTCATGGCTACTAACACATCTAGAGAAATACCCGAAGTCAGCCTTCTTCCATGTTTTGGCTGCGTTCTCTATAAATGCGTCCCGCAAGGATTGTATGGTCATAGCAGAGGTGTTGAAGCTGGGACAGCCACACGTCTCTGTCGATTACGAGGCGGTCATGCAGCTAGATTCAGAAGCTCTTGGATTCATAACGTCGCCCTTCGTGGAGGATGAGCCATCGCATGAGGCGGCCCGATCCATTTTGTCCGCTTTTTTCAAGGACTCTAAAAGGTCGGGCGAGTATTGCATATCACAGTCAAGATGTACCGAGCTTGCGCAGGTTCTCGTGGAATTTTTGGAGAATCATGATGTGTTGGTTCTTTTCAATTACGATCTGTTATGCGATTATCCCGTTAACTCGACTTCCTTTCTTTTATAGGCATGTGCGGAACAGATGGGCGTCGATTTCTGGACAGGAGATAGACATGGACAAACGATCCGTGAATCTCCTCACTGCCGTTCTGTCACAGATCTCGCCGATACGTCAGCTGGGTGTATTTCTACGAGACAAACCGTTGGAAGTTGGGAGATTTGAATGGATAGCGGAAGAGTTTGACGCGCTGTTGTGTGCGATCATGAATTACATCTCGGTGAGCCATTTCCAGAGTTGACCTTTGCCTTGATATAGCATGCTGAATCGTGAATCCGATTCCAAGTGTTCGATGGCTGCTCCGCCTGTAATCGAGCACGACGATGATGACACTACATTGACGCTTTCGCCGACGTTTACCAGTCAGTCCCGATCGCAAGGGAACAGCGGGGATGTTAAACATCGCGATGACGGTCGCGGGCCGACTCATGGAGCTATGAACAAAGTAAAGAGGAAATCTTTCTTCAAGTGGCTTCGCATCTGAACTGTTGTATGTATACCCTAAAACACTCGGAAGGAATGGAAAGTGTGATTTAGTAATCTTGACATTTCTGAATTCATATTTGGAACAGACTCAGCGTATATAACGAAGAGAAGCATCAATATGGGAGACCAGCAAGGATATCATGATATTCAAGTAACTTCCAAAGATTTTTGCACGAGAAGTGAAAACAAAGTGGGTTTACAAGACCACATCGCAACGCAATGGTCGCGGGTCGATGTAACACTCAACCACTGTTGGCCTTCCGAGTCTTGAACGTCACCCTGGACTCTCTTCGAATTCGTTGTGTTTGATGTCTTATCACGGCACTTTGTCATCCTACTAAGCAATATAGCACAACTCGGTCAATCTCGTACGGTACAAGTTTCAAACACTCGAACGTGGACTAGGGTTAGCCACAGACCTTGAACGATTTCGCAAACCTCGGAGCCCACCCTCGAATATCGACTAAGGTCTTTTGACCTCAAAGTCTACCCACAAACGTATCTATCCTACACAGTCATCAATCAGTCACTGATCACAATACAACATTCCATGCCAGGCTGAAGCACCCATTTGACTGAAGTTTGCCGCGCTGCCGTTCAGAAGGTACGTGGCTGACCTTTCACGTTAACGGTGGCTGACTATCATCCGGATCTATATCTTATAAGTGCCAGTCTGCCAGGCAAGGGTCCAGCATTCGAGCATTTTGCGAGCACTGTCTGGCTCTCGCATGCCACCGCGCACACCCGAGTTCCTCACGTACGTCTTCGTTCATCTCTCTTACTTTATCTCATGGTTTTTTACGTCGACTGTTGCCTCAGACCTAGAGCCCCGTCAAACAGCAGTGTCATGGACAACGTTTCAAGGATAAGAATATGTGGAATACAGGGTACGAGTTCAAGTTTGCGGCGCTTTGTCTAATTGACGCTTACTAAATTCATCACTGGCAGGCTCTTTGAGATTCGCTTCAGCATCCCGCCCAAACAACGCCTTCTTGGAATACTCTGGACAGTACATCGAGAAAATAGAGAAGGTATGTCGTTATACTTTTGCTAAAGCTATTGTTATGTGCTTTACTGATCATTTTGGGTAGCTAAATGGGCCAGGTCCCGACTCTATAGCTACTTCGTCGTTAGTTCGTAGTCACCACGACGAATTCGCGAGCACTAGCAGTCAACCTCTTCAATCAACGCAGGAAGAAGTCTTCGACTCCATCGCTTCCTGGCTGAAGAGTCGAGCTGCCACCGGTACCAAATGCTCCATGTCTGTCTCCTTCGTGATCCTGACTTTATTTACTGTTCAGATCCGGAATTTCGCAGTGGGACAGCTCAACGCCAAAAATGTGAAAGCCTTTACCGAGATAGTAGTACGCCGCACGGGCATAGACTGGTCTGTGAGTAACTCCATATCATGACCATGAAGTTCGCGTTCTGACTGTCTTTAACAGGAGAGTGCTGTTCTCTTCGCCATCTATCCCCGAACCCTTCTTGACAAGGCACAGGCTCGTACGGCCGCGTTCATTGGCATCACCCCTAACGTCGATTGGAGCAAGTCACCAAGTTGGGCGTCGGGGGTCAGGTTTCAGGTTTGGGCAAAAAACAGATCGATATGGTGTCGAAGAAGGGGAAGGCCGAAGGCAAGGGCAGAACAAGAAGTCAAGGCTCTCTTTGTGAAATGTTCATTATATTAATTTGTCCATATTTTTTTCTTGTTCGTCCCGACTTACTCTGAAAGTTCATATTGCTATGTTATTCTGCGGAATACTGATACCCAACACCAAATAAACTCTAAGGCTCGATTTCTCTTCTAATTTTTGAGGTTCAAAATTTTCTTTTCGAAGCAATTTCGAAGCTAACATTGGCCATTCCGGACCGGTTGTTCCGGATTCGAAGTGACAGAGTGTGGGGAAGTGACTAAGTTGACGTTGAACGAACAGTATTATAGTGTTGCCGCACAGTGCAGTGACACGCCTCACAGTGTAACACAGTCTGCCGTGAAGCACTGTGAAGTATCCTCCAACGCCTTAGTATGATCGCAGAGAATTGCGCTCACAACAACAACGGCGAAAGTCAAGCAAAAGTAGGACCTAAGATTCTGTAGGAAGAGTAATTATTTTTTATTACAGTGTATAATTATGATATATAGACACTATGCATGCAAGATTTGGGACGCTTCGCTATTCAAAAGTTCAATTAGCTCGTCAATTTGGCCATTAACGAGCAAATCCCGGGCTTTGTCTACGGACACAGAAGGAATTTCTGCGCGGAGAAGTTCCTCTTCTGATGAAATAAGACCTTTCATCAGATCGAGGCGCTCTTGGCAGTAGGTGTATTTGAGAAATTGTAGGATCTCCACGAGTTGCGGGGAGAGTAAGCTGCGCCGCAAGGTTATGGTTTCCTTGCTCGAGGAAAAGACACGCTCACATGCGACAGACGAAGCTTGCCCAGGGAGGATGTCAAGCACAACGCGGTAGAGAGTAGGGAAATCATGTTGTCTAGACTGTAATAGAACATAGAAAAGTCAGAATCAAGTCTGAGTCAGAAAATATGTTGTCTCTCTAAAGAAAGAAGCCACACACCTGCCAATATCTTGTGAGGGAGAATCCGCTGTAATCGTTACTCTTAATGACACCCTCAGCCATGTACCGTTGGAGTTCTTCTTCCACAGCAGCTTTGTCCTTCTCTTCAAGTGTTAATTCGTCTCCCTCGTCATCGCCTCCCCCAGAACTCAATTGACCGGCAACCGTATCCTCTTGAGAATTCGAAACAGAAGTCAGACTCGCTGCTGAAAGGAACTGAGAGGCATTGCGTTGAAGCTTTAACTTCAAGTTGTGAATGTATGCGATGCCGTCTGCCTGTGACCGATCCGAGTCACCTAACGAGAACGTGGCAGACGACCCAGGATTGGACCTTAACTGCTGTTTTCGCTCATCCCTGCGTGCTTTCCGGTACTCGAGCATCTGCAATTTAAGTTGACATTCTCAGCCCGCATGCTAACGACGGATTAATACGGTTGACTTACCGCGGCAAGAACCCACTCTTTAGCTGCCTTGTACTGCTCGTGCGTCCATTTAGCTTCGATCCACTTGAGCTTCTTGATGGGATTGATAACTGGGAAGACTTGGGTGAGTGACGTGATTGTGAGGTTGATGATATTGGAAAAGTTACTCATGGCAAGGGCATAGATGCGGGTGCTGCGTGACTTCTCTACGTATTCTTCAATCTTGGCAACACATACTGAAATAGCTCGCTGTAGCTGGGGGCAAGCTTGACGGTATAGGTGTAGCATGTCAAGAAGGTCTTCGTAACGAGGAAGGACCCAGGAAAGGGTAGGAGTCTTCTCGGCGCACAATATTGTTTGGACAGCGTGTGGGATTCTCAAAAATTCGGCTATATCTCGCAGAACCTGAAGTTGCACATCATCAAGAAGATGATGATGTATATCCTTGTGCTTGACCTTGTTAAGCAAGACATCGATTGCCTATAACCAATAGAATGAGTAAGCTTTTGTGCACAGATGACATATCATTCGAGGTACAGATCATCCTTACCGGATAAAGTTCCAGAACACGGTCTATCATAAGGTATGTCGATGACCAGCGGATATCCATATCACGAAGGAGTTGGACATTCCGAAGAGATTTCCCTCCAGGAAACGAATGCAAGTCATTGCCTTCTGTGATAGTGGTTTGCAAATCCTCGCGTCATTGA
This sequence comes from Agrocybe pediades, assembly GCA_013053245.1. Taxonomy (NCBI): domain Eukaryota; kingdom Fungi; phylum Basidiomycota; class Agaricomycetes; order Agaricales; family Agrocybaceae; genus Agrocybe; species Agrocybe pediades. Next base: position 646,892 of record JAACJL010000058.1, read on the forward strand.
CCGCTTGCGCGGCAAGCAGTAACTAACGAGCGGCACTTGCCAACGACATCGCTTTCGAGGGCATCTTCGTAGTCTTCACTGCTGATATTAGTCTCTTAGACTGCTGGGACATCTTCCTCTTCCGTCAGTTCTGGAGCGGATGCTGATAATTCTTTCAAAGCAGCTTTGACAGCTATATTGACAACATGCGGGAAACACCTTACAAGAATGTTCAAGTTAGCGATCACTCGAAGAAGTAATGTACCGCCCTTACCGAATACGATTGCCTTCCGAGTCAAAAGGTATCCCGATTTCTCGTAGAAGCCTTTCGAGATCTTTTAGCATTGATCCGCAGTTCGATGCGTTGTCCAGAGTGATCATTCCTAGCTACAATAAAGCTTAAACGAGGGATATCGGAGTCAGAGAATCTATATGGCTTACCTTATGCGTGATTCCGAGCTCTTTCAGGATGGCCAAAAAGTATTTTGCCAAATGCACTCCGGTATGCGAGCCAGAAATATGCCGAAAAGCAACTAGGCAACTGCATAGCACGAGATTAGCATGGTCGTCTTTGCTTAAAAAATGAGCAGTAACGGCCATGAATCATCCAAGATTTATGTCGGACCATAGGTCGCTCGTAAGGGATATACGACCTTCGGATTTCTGGAAGAAAAAAAAGTTAGTATGGTGGCCTGCCTTGTTCTCGAGAACCGCGAAAAAGAACGTCACCTGAAGAGCAAGAATAAGCTTGTTCCACTCCCGGTAATAACTCTCAAATATCAATCAAGTCAGCTTGGTACGACGAGGGATATCGCCGTCCTCGAGATTTGCATTCAGGTAAAGCAGAAGATCTCTTAGCTCCGGATAATCGACGACATTCAATGACTGATATAATTTGCATCGTATCAGAATAGCGAAACACCAGATGTAGCGAGTAGCCATGGGCTTACCTGATCATCAACCGAGATCCACTCCACAAGGCGTTCGAAAAACCCTTCTAGAGTAAATGCGGGACCAGGGGCATTTGATTTCAGTGCATCACCTCCCTGGGCAGGCATTTTGTCCCATCCCTTCAATTTCTCCAGAAGAACCATTTTCCTCCACTCGCTTCGATGTTTGGTTGATAGATGATTCCTAATAGTATCCGCCATACCATTGATGTTTGACCATACCGTCCATGTCGACTCCGATCTGATAAGGAGCAGAGTCAGCAAAGTAGAAGGGGACGGTGCATACGGAGGGATAAAACTCACAATGGACATAGGCGACAACCCACAAACGGAGACTTGGGCTTCGTGCGCATTGGTGGAGGGTCCTGAATGGGACCTACTGGTCTCACTTTCGTCTCCAGTGGCCTTGTGAAGTACCAGACATCACTTGCAGCTTGCTTAGACTCCGAGGCGGGTCGCCTTTTTGAGATTGGGCTGTAATCAACGAGCGGCTTTGGAAGGCCGCGGGGCGAACAACCTTGATGGACGTTGGTGGAGGGTCCGACTCCAGGTACAGCAACTGGTGGTGTATTCTCATCTATCGTAGGAAGCACTGGTTGCGAGCTTGTTTTGGACCGCTTTGCTGATGGTCGTTTCCCATTGTCGGTACCACGTTTTCGTTTTTGAGAGTTGGCGGGCGCTGGTGAAGGTTGTACGGGAGACGGCAGTGGTGGCAAAGCGTTCAAGGAAGATCGAGGAGGCGGCTGGTTAGGTGTCATGGGTTGTGAGTGACCCAACATCAGGCGCGGATCTTGCATGGCTGGGGCTGGTACATAGGGCGGATAGTAATGCATGGCAACATATTGCTGCGGGGTATGTATTTGGGTTAACGGATTGTGTTGATGCGGTATTGGTCGACGGGGAGTCTGGAGCTGCATCGAGGGGCGCCAATAGCCTGGCACAGCGATCGGTTGGGTTGCAGGACGTCTAGAGCAGGAACAAGTGGTCAGAGACCTTTTGCATCCATCGCAAAGTGCAACGCCGTGATCCATAGAGAAGGGGTTGTACGGGAGCGGAGACCGTCTGCTAACAGCAAGTCAGATATGTGGTTTTTAACGATGTACAGAACTGAGATCCAGCAAGGCAGCAACGAGTCCGGCTTTTAAATAGTCAAGTACTCAAGTACTCACTAGTCATCCTGATGTAATTGGAAAAAGAACTTCAAAGAACTTTGAAAAGGTGTTCCATGAGTGTTGTAGAAGCTCCTGGAACTCGCAGAAATTTGGAAACATAGCAATCGCCACTCCAGATGGTTTAGCGTGGTACCAGATATCGAACCTGAAGACGAGGAAGGGTTGCGTCGCGTAACTTCACGGTGACCTCACAGGAACTGCATTCGGCTGTGCAGCGTGTCACAGCGGAAAAAATCACGGTGCAGTCACAGTCATCCTAGTCAACACCGACAACCTACCTCTGCCACCATATGTTCCAAGCATCACAAAGTATTGAACATGTACTACCCGTCGATAACGATAACGAGGACACAAAATTCATAACTACTTTCATAAACTTACGCACTCAAGGCTGTCGACCTGAACACTCTGAAGCGTTAAGCCCAGAGCCTACCATGCATCGAATGATGATTGACTTGACTAGGAAGCATAAGAAGCTGAATAAAAATCAGGTATGTGGACACTGCATATGTCACCATTACTTGATAGCTCGCTAATAAATCACTTTCACCTGTGTCTTTTTTCGAATTACTGAATAGAGGAGAAGAGAACGGAATAGGCTGCGCAGAAAAAAGGCCAAAAATGACGCCAAAATTCAGGTAAGTTATAATGTTATCGTGCATGAGTGTCTGCAGTGCAAAACTAAAAAATATATTAAGAATGAGTTACAGGACGTCCGTGATGAGATGAAATCATTCCGGAGAAAATTAGAGGACCTCTTCAGCAAGGGGGAGGACTTTCACAGCAGACTAGAGGACTTTTACAGCAGAGTAGAGGACTTTTACAGCAGGGTGGAGGCCTCTGAGAGCAAGGGGGAGGACTTTCACGGCAGACTAGAGGACTTTCACAGCAGGGTGGAGGCCTCTGAGAGTAAGTTGAAGGACTTCCAGAGCGAGTTGAAAGGTGTCCGAGGCAGGTTGACCAGCTGCGAGGGCGAACTGAGGCAAATCCAGAGGAGTATGAAGAATGTTAAAGAGACGGTTAAGCGTAACTTTGAGATGCAGCAAACGGAAAACATGATCCTTAAGATCTGTATCGCAGAGCTCGCTAACGCCCTGGATGTCGATGTAACAAGTCGGTACCATCTTTTGTCCACTCTTTTCGTTATTAACCCACGCTTACTTGACAGCATCTTCTATACCTCCTTCACAAATACAGAGATATCAGTGATGTGACATGTCTAAAGCTTTCCCACTGAACATGCTAGACCGAGCCTCCACGGGCAATTCTTCACTTTACTTCGCCCTCCGTATGTCTTCCTAGGTAACCTAGTATTCATCCACCCCGGCCACCCGATCCTTGCGCTGTTATTGTGGGGCTGATGGTATTCATCTCGATTTTAAGAAGAAAAGGTCGAAGAGCAAAACACAGGACCCGCTTGGCGAATGGACAAAGAACCAATCTTTCAGACTGGCGACTGTAAGTCGAGAACGACAGAAAATCTAGAATTTGCCGGCACAGCGTAGAACAAAGATTATGTGGAAACAATTGACAGGGCAAAAATAGAAAGGAAGAAAAAAACACGTTGCAAACGCGTGGATGGTAGATGACCTTGGATGTGGGTGAAATGTATATAACATTTAACCTGGTCAGAAAACATAGATTTCCTGTTTGTCTTCCCTCCAGGACCCTATGATAGCCGTCTGAGTCTGACACGGCGGGCTACGGCGAGCATCAATATGTCAAATGCGGTTACGCGGTTACGTCGCGGTACGATGTCAAATGTTTGTCAAATGCAGCGATCGCAATTAAAAACAAACATCAGCATCGGCATTGCGGCTCATTCTACTGTTTTTCAGTTTCGTTCATTTAGTATTACCTCTAGATGGTATATAAGCTGTACGATAGCACTAAATACATCATATGTGTACGACCTTTTCGATGGATATTTTTAATTAGGTCTCTCTGTCGGTTTTCAAACGTCTACCGGTCTAAAATCTGGCTCGAGCTTCAACTGCTCCGTCGTTTGCAAGTTGTCCGCCTTACACATGCAAGTAGGGGTTCTGTGCTGGGAATTTAAATTTAAGGAAAGCCTACCAGCATTTTATGTACTTTGGGCATAAGTCAGCACATCGTGTGTGGGTAGAAACCTACCATTGCATCCAGGAATTCGTCGACGGCAGGTCTCGGCAAGCCATATTTGCGTTTGATTGTGATCACTGCATTTGACATACATTTGACATCGTACCGCGTGACCGCATTTGACATATGTATTAATGCCCGCCGTGTGACGAACGAACTGGTCAGCCCTTGACTCCAGAGCTATACTTGCATCCTTGTGTGCCCACTTTGAATCGGACAGCATACAGCTTGAATTTATGCCCCAAGAACAGACCGCCTCTATGTACTCGGACTTGGACCATAACACTCGTAGCGAATCGAACGACAACGAGCTCCCGGAAGAGTCTCAAGGAGAATTCGAGTCCGAGTCTGAAACTTCGTCTTCCAGTTCAGACGAAGAGTTCGAGGCCCGTGGCACCAATGCCGCCGTGACAACTGCAGACGTGGGTACTCAAATCGAAGACATGGGTTACGACTTCGTCCACTACATGGTTGGCGCAATAGTCAAGACCGCTACGACCACAGGAGATTCAAGAAAGATCGACATGAATAAAATACGGAGGGACACACTACTCCATGTCGACACAACTGAAAGAGACATGGAAATCGGGCTGAAGTCGCGCGATGTCATGTTCGCAGAACTTACGACCGATAAGCTCAATACCATAGAACTGGGGATAGGAATGATCAACCCGTCTAGTGAGTGTTTCGCGCTTAATTGTTAGACGGCTTCCGCTCATACATTTGCCACTACTGCCAAAGGATATGAGCCACTGCCGCAGCCTCCTCGTCGTGGGTTGCTATCTCTTATGACATTCGAACAACGGCCGGGCCACGCCGAAGGCGATAGAGATATCATTTTTGTTAACAATAACAGGAACGCTAACAGGGTAGGCGGTTTGGCAGAAGAAACGGGGTCCGTCGAAGTAACGCAAACCGACGTCGTGAGCGAAAAGAAGAGCAAAAAGAGGAAGAAAAATAACAAAAAGAAAGAGAACTCCAAGGTACTTACGATGATTGCCGCACTGCATTACTATCTGCGAGCAATTACTAATCTTGTAATTAGCAGGAGCAGACCTTGCAAGGGCAAGTAGAATCATCGGAAAACATTGAGACCGGACTAAAGGACTCGATGGAGACCGAAGCCGAGTCCAGAGAAAAGAAGATACAGGAAGGATTGCGAGATGAGTTGGACGCGATGAAGGCACAATTTGACGCGAGTGAAGCAAGGTCACAGGAGATTGAAGCAAGGTTCCAGGAGAGGGAAGCATGGTTCCAGGAGAGGGAAGCAAAGTTCCAGGAGAGTGAAGCGAGGTTCCAGGAGAGGGAAGCGAGGTTCCAGGAGAGGGAAGCGAGGTTCCAGGAGAGTGAAGCAAGTTTCCAGGCGAGTGAAGAAGAGTCGCGGGAGACGAAGGAACAACTAGCTGCGGTGAGAAGAGAATTGGAAACAACCAAAGAAGAACTGGAAGCGACACAATTACAAGTCGCTGAGAACGCGGAGGCTCAGGATCTCGTCAACACCGAGAATGTAGAAGCCTTTACTGAGATAATACGCAGTGTGGGCATAGACTGGTCGGTAAGTAACTCTACCTTTTTGGACATATCGTGTCGTAAATATTCACTCTGACTGTCTTTGACAGGAGAGCGCTGTTCTTTCCGCTATTTGTCTCCGAACCCTTCTGGACAGGGCACAGGCCCGTACGGCTGAATTCATTGGCATCGCTCCTAACGTTCGTTGGAGAGAAGTTGAAAAATGTTGGGGGATCAGTACTTGAACCGCGTATGAAGTGGGCAAAAGATCAAATCGACGCCATGGTGCTGAAGAAGGCCGGAAAAGTTGGGTCAGAAGCAGAAGTCAAGGTCTTTCGCGAATTGTCCAATAACCCTAAGGCACTGGAAATACTGGCTACACCTTCTTCTAGCGCCCCCGCCCGCTGGTGGGGCAATAAATACGCGCACACATTGCCTCCCAGGGCCGAGATGGAGAAGATTGTCCATAGCGCTACATTCGGCAGGAAACTGTTGAGCAACGACGAACAGGACGCATACATGAAACTCCTAGCGGTCGTTTTCCCAGGAGCATATGCCAACTAATCGTGAAGACTCTCGCTGTCTGCCCGCAAGTTGATGATTCCAACTTCCAGTCTCGTCTGCATGAATCTGCTCGTTCCTTCATCTTGGTCAATGCTCTTTTCTTGTTCGTCCCGTTCGTCCCCCGACTTACTCTGGCAGATTCAAGCTGCTATGTGCTATGTTGTCTTGCTGATACCCGACCGATAAACGTTAAACACCAACACCCCAACCCTCTATCTCTTGCCGTTGTCTTGATCATCAATTGGAGATATCTTCTTCTGAATATCGATGCCGTTGAATGATGCTCAAAGCACTTCCTTCCGCTGTTGACTCTCCATCTAGTGTTTGCATGGACAATACTTCCTGTATCCTGTATTAACATAAATGAATACATGGAGCTTCAGGGTGACATATTCTGCGCTCCCCTCTCACGAAGAAAAAATTGAGGTACAAGTCGGAAATACGTTGGTTTCGTCAACTTCGCAAAATAACGTATGTTATGCAGGATTCGGCGAATCTCTGTTTGACAACATTTTATCAGTAAGGCGAGCCTTGCGTGCGGTTAGTGAAATTGAAGGAGGCGCACCTAATCCCTGGCAGCGACAAACCATCCCGTACAAATTATAATCATTGGATATGAACATCGTCCGAAAGGCGAACAAATTGCCTCATATCCCCTTTCCTGCTTTGCACTGTCAAGATACTCACTCGAAGCTCTTGCACGATACCAGTTTTACAGAGAACCGCATAGGTGACCTTGGAGAACAACACGATTCATTGTTGACTTCATTCGTTGTACCAATGTATTGAAGAGTCATTCGGACGAGACAAAAGCAGGTAAGGGCATGAGCGTAGAGTGAAGTTCCGTTCACTAAAGATGAAACAGAAGTTAGTGAAGCATTGTACCGGAGTATTTTTCATAGTACTACACCTGTCTAACGACTCCCGCTACACTAGGGGAAGATTGGGGACCCAGCACCCGAGGCAGCGAAATGGCTAGTCTGTAGGGCTTTCCTTGGCTCTAGCATTTGACAACCAATGTAAACCAATGACACTTTCCATCGGTCGCGAAGGGGAAACGCCGGCAGACATGGCTGACTCCTTCTAGTTTTAAGATGATCGAGTTCTCCGTCGTTTGGCATCGTATGGGATTGCAGACTAGTGCCAGCTAATTAATTATCGGCCTTGCTGTTGGGTCATGCCGGCTGCAACCACAGACAATGCGCTAGTGAATTTCCGGTAAAAGAATGAAGCTTCAGCTTCAAGGTTCGTCCAAGTTCCAACGGGCTTTAGACTTGGCTGTTGACTCGTCTCTATGTCGAAAATTTCGAGTTGTCGGCAAGTCGATCAGAATGGTTGAACCAGGGTCCATTCTTGTATTTTCCTTTCCGTGTAATTATTATTGAAATTTTTCTAAGAGTTGCATGGTCATGGAGCAGGGACAAGGACAAGCCACGGCAGTGATCATAATAAACAAACCATGTTATGTAATCATAAAGTAGAAAAGAGGAGGCGGCGAATAACTATTTCTTTCTTCCTCCCTTCATCTTCCCCCGGTGTTGTGTTTTCCTTCCTTTCCTTTCCTTCCCTTTCTTTTCACTTTCTTTAAGGATCCATCATGTTCTCCAAGGTCGTCGTTGCTTTTTTCCTCGCTCTCCTTGCTATTTCAGCGGAATCGCGTCCTGTTCGCCGGGGTGGTTCATGCCGTGCTAGGAGTTCATCAGCAATTCCTACTGCCACCAAACTTGGGGTTGTAGTTGCGACATCCCAGATCGAGGTCGCTCACCCTTCGAGCTCAGTAGTTTCGTCTTCGACTGCTGCTCCAGTCAAAGCTTCATCTTCGGCTTCATCTGCTGCTGCTGCCGTCAAGATTTCATCGGTGGCTTCAGCAGCTCCTACTACCACTTCAAAAGCTGCGGTCAAGACCACCAAAGCCAGTTCGGTTGCACAGGCTGCACCAACCTCCGCGGCGAAGGGCTTGCTTGGCAACTTGTTCCCAGTCAACTCCTTCAGCAAGTCATGGACAACTTCGCCCTCGTCCAACCAGGCCCTCGCACTTTCTGACGCGGCTTTCCGCCCCCAGAACGTCCTTCGCACCGTTCCTCACACCTACACCAAGGCACCGGACGGCAAAGACGCGATGAAGGCTCACTACCCCCAGGGATCCTACACTTTCGGCAACTATCCTCAAGGTGGCTTCTCGTTCTATGCTCCTGGACCGTCCAACGTCGACTTGACGACTGCCAAGGAGGCTACCTTCGGATACTCCGTTTTCTTCCCTGAAGGCTTTGCATTCAACCTCGGCGGCAAATTGCCAGGCCTTTGTAAGTGAATTTGTATCTACTCTATTTTTAGTTATCTCATAGATTTTTTGTTTACAGACGGTGGAAACAGTGAAGAACAAGCAATCGGATGCTCAGGAGGATCCAGGTCAACCGCCTGCTTCTCTGCTAGGCTCATGTGGCGTGAGAATGGTGCCGGTGAATTTTACACCTATCTCCCTCCTTACACGATCCCCGCATTCTCCGCGAATAACAAGGTCTGCAACGTTGCACCCAAGTCGGACTGCAACCCCGAGTATGGCGCGTCTGTCGGCCGTGGCGCTTTCAAGTTCGCCACGGGCGCGTGGACCACCATCAGCGAGCGCGTCAAGCTCAACGATGTGGGCCAGGCCAACGGCGAGCTCGAGCTGTTCGTCAACGGACAGAGCGTGATCAACGTCGGTGGACTTATCCTCAGAGATAGCGCTGCTGGCCGTATCCGTGGAATGCAGATGCAGACCTTCTTCGGTGGCTCCAAGCCCCAATTCAAGTCGCCCAAGGACCAGGACTTGTTCTTCTCCGATTTCTCCGTCGCCATCACCAAGACCCTTTAAAGGAAGTTGAAGGAAATTCCCGCCCACCAACACAACGCCGCCGCCGCCACCACCACCACCACACATCACGACATTCATATCCCAACACACACACGCACATATATGCCACACATCGCATTTCACGCACCAGCTGCGTTGTACAATAACTCCTCGACGGAACCCACACTCACTTTCGCTCACACTGTCGTTTTCTCTTGGGATTTGGATTGCATCATGTTATTCCCCTTTTTCAGTTTTCGCCGTGCTAGTCACTATTTTTCTTTGCTTTGGGAGTCGGCGTGATCAATGCAGTATCACGTCGCCGGTTGCTCTCCTTTTCTTTTTCTTTTCGCTGTGATGTCGCAGGGTTTGTGGTAGTTGAACTACCTATTCGTATAGAGCATCTAGACTCAATTTCATGATTTAATGCTTTCATGACTTCTCTATCAAACCTCCCAGTGAGATTGATAATTTCATTCATGACGTGGTTTCATGATACTTTATTTCATTAGTTAATAAACATGTATCAAATAAAAAGAATTATGATGTTTGCTTCTCTATGAATTTGTTTCCCGGGCCGAGGACTGTATCTTCATTCTCATTCTGCTCCTGCTCAGCTCTCAGTATGTAAGTACTCAAGCGCTCGAAGCGTTCGTTCTCTAAGACAGAATTAGCAACGTCGACAAATGATCATCACGGTAAATATGTACTTCGACAACCTTGTTATTTTTGTTCTGATGTCATGATACAAGTGTTCTCCAAGCGGGCGCCGGGCAGGATATCGACACGCGGCCGCTGTTAAAAAAGTTCAGCGCTCAACAATTTACAAACGTTCAACTCGTATTTCCTCCTGCTTCCGCACTGCCTGTCCAGACGGGAATTCTTTCCTGATAGTTTTGTCACCAGAGAAAAAGCGTGGAATTCAACAGCGGAAAGCGAAAAGTGGCCACTGACCAGGGACTAGCGCTCACTGTAATGTCCATTGTCGACACCTAGCCTGTCGACGAGTTCAACGAGACCCATCTTCGTTTCCATGTTGGTCATTTGCTGCATTTCGAAGGTGTGCTGTACTTCCTCTTTGAGATCCTTTGTCCCCTTCTTGACTTGCTGCAATACGCCCTCTCAATCTGTTAACCTGCGCTGGACGTCCTTCAAACCGGTCTGGAAATCTGCTACGCTGCCCTGCAAGTCTTCCACCCTGCCCTCAATGTTTCCCAACCTGTTCTGAACGTCTCTCAACTCACTCCGGAAGTCTCCTACCCTGCCCTCGACGTTTCCCAACTCACTGTGGAAGCCTTTCATTCTATCTCAGAAACGATGCGGAAAAATCAAGTTCTTGGTAGTATGAGTATGGCTATGTTTAAGTACATAATGTGTCCCGAACTACAGACTGACATTCGTAACCTCAAAGGTCTGCACGACATTTGTATCGAAGTACGACCAAAACTTCGTCCCACTGACCGTCGTGTCCTGATACGAGGTATACTGATCTCCACCTGCCGTATTCGTCGCCCAGCGTGTCACACTGGCACCGCTCGCAGGGGGTTTGCTGAACTTGCTCAGGTCGAAGTTGATATACTGGGCACTCCCAAAGTTAGCAGCGACGATGACGAGCTTCGAGCTGCTGGTGTCGTACGCCGCCATCACCGTATCGCTACCCGTGTCGAGGATACGCATGCCCTGCTTGACATGCCGCGAGAACTGTGCAATGACGAAGTATTTGGTGGCGACGTTGGCGAGGGTGTTCGCTTCGAGGTTGCCTTCGATGAGTCCCCAACCTGGGGAATCGATGGCTTGCCAGTACGTCCATGCGGTTGGGTGCAGCCAGTTGAAGTCGAGCAACAGATCCTGGGCGAGCTGCTTCCCCGACGCATCGCTGTCGCCGTATTCAGTGTTCCATATTTCACGGCCTGCAGCCTGCGCGACGCTGTATAATGTGTCTCGACGGCCGCCTGTTTGTTGGTACCCATGCACATTGATGCGCCCGACGTTGTTCCGAGTGGTGCTATCGAAGCTGTTCCATGTCGACGTCGCGAGATCATAGGTGTTCTCGTCGGATGCAGCGACGAGCGTGCTGCTCAAGCCGCGGTTATTAAGCTCGCTGCGGAGCGAAGCGATGACGGATTTCTGCGTCGCAATGCTGAAAAAACTGCCCTCCTGGTTGTTCGTGTCCGTCCACCAGTTCGAGGAAGGCTCGTTGAATGGTTCCACGCTAGTGAAAGTTATACCCCAATTCGCCTTTGCGTACTGCGCAATTGTGGCAAGATACACAGCATGGTTGGCGATGTTCCAAGACTGGATGTTCTCCCCTCCACCTTTCGCACCGGCCGGATTGTGGTTTTGGCACATCCACCACATTGGAGAATTGGAGAACAACTCGAAATAATTCGCGCCGCGGGAGTGGGCTTTCGATAACATGGCTCGCTGATTCGCGTCTACGTTCCAATTCCAACTGGAGGACGTCGGACTGCTGCTACCCCAATCAAGCCAGAACCCGTCCATCTTGCGACTGGGCAAGATATTGTTCGCAGCGATAGAGCTGCCGTTGTAGGTGTTCGTGCTGCATGCGCCGGCATTGTATCGAACGATGTTCAGACCCAATCCAGGTACCGACTTTCCGTTCCAAGTAGTGGTTTTAGTCGTGAAGAAGATGTCGGCCAAGTCGTCTCTGTTGCCGAAGATTTTCCCCCACCATGCGAGAGAAACTCCCCATCCTTTCCAGTTGCCTCGGTTTGAAGACGGATCGATGGTGACTGTGCTATCCGCTGCGACAGGAACGCTGACGAAGCTGACGCTAACGACAGCCAGGAGGCTGTATTGCAGCAGTGATTTCATCTTCGGAATAAGAGGGATTTGAGGTGCTCAGAAAAGAAAGACGCATCGTTGACTTTATAACCCGTACGGAAGCAGCATATGTGCTTCTGCGGATATTTCTTCTCGGTCATATGGACCATGAGCCAACCATCAGCATACAAAAACATAGAAGACGCCGTCCAGAAGTCAGCGCCAAATTATCCGTGAAATGCAAAAATCTCCGTGAGGCGGTAATTGCCGCTGCTTAAAGTAGAGTGCAGGTGCGGTGTGTCCCGGAAAATAGCCGCAAATAAAGAAGAACCTTTGAAGACATCAGGACCTTCAGGTTTCTTCAGACAGAAATAGTTGACCACGTTTCCCAAACCAAGGTCTATATTCTGTCGCCCTCTTGATAGGCAGTAATAGAATCCATTTCGAAGGGCAGAGGACTGGATGGCGGCGCGCCTTGACGGACCGCAGATCACGCGGGTGCGTGCAGCATAGGATTGAACATGCACTGGCAAGGAATAGACAGATGTCGTTAACATGTGCCGTTTGCTGAGAGCGTGTGTTGTGATCAGGAGACACTTGTAGGTTGTTCTTTCGTACCTGATAGTCGTTACAAGGCATCCGCCCTCTTCTCGTTTCCATTAACCAAACCAACTCTTTCACTCGCAGGAACCTCCGACGCCGTATTGTATCTTCGTTGGTCTCGATGCCTTTCCCATAATACATTTCGATTCGAGTCGATTCGAAACATAGATTGTCCGCAGTAGGTAAATTACATACCGAACTCCTTCAGAAAGATTTCGTTTACAATGTACTTGTAGTTCATGAGACGCAATTCAGCCAACTGCTGAGAGACTTTCTTTTCACTTTGATAGCTCCATGAGTCGAAAGGGCATCATCGCGGTCCTTGACATCCTGGGCGCCGCTTGATTGAGACCGGGAACTAAAGCTGCTCAATGTCGGCGAAAGCGTTATGCGCACAGGGATAGGATGCACTTCTGTTTCTTCTTGTTCCTGTTCGACTACAGGCCTCGGAGACGTTGTGGAACATTTCTATAAAAACACGATTCAGCTTTCTCCCTCAGAAGAAAAAAATCAAATTGCGAAGATAACTAACCAAGATATAATTCTTAATAGCGAACGACAAAGACTCGAATTCTTCTGCAGCCCTTCTGAATCTCCTCCCGATTTCCAGAGGATTGTCTCGCAGAAACACACCCAAGGGACGCATGGGCGGGATCTGAGACAGGATCGCAGTAAGAATATCCACGGATCGTTTGTCGATATCTATCTCCTGCCCGGACATTGACGCCCATCTGTTCTGAACATGTCTAGCAAAGAAAGAAGATGAATGATTAGGTGAAAAATTCGATGTTGTATAAGGGATGCAGGGCACTAACGGGTTAGGGTTTTCTAAAAACTCCACAAGAACCTTCGCAAGCTCGGTGTATCTTGACTGCGTGATACAATACTCGCCCGACCTTTCCGAGTCCTTGAAGAAAGCCGACAAAACGGCTCCGGCTGCCGCATGTGGTGGTTCATCCTGCAAGAACGGCGACGCTATGAATCCAAGGGCCTCCGAGTCTAACTGTATGATTGCGTCGTAGTCGAGAGAGAGATGCGGATGGCCCAACTTCAACACTTCCGCAATGAGTATACAATCCTTGCGAGACGCCTTGACGGAAAACGCAGACAAGATGTGAAAGAAGAACGCCGACTTGGGGTACTTTTCAAGATGCGTGAGCAGCCATGTGTCGAATGCGTTGATGTAATCTTTCGTCTTTTGCTAGGGAAAAAATCAACTTTCTGGACTAGAGATAGCGGAAAAGTGTTTCACTTACCTCACGTTCTGTCCACTGCAAAAAACTCGGTATATTACTGCGGACGAGAATTGAAATTCTCGATAACTGCCTTAGCAGTTCTGGCTCTGAATCGGCTGGAATACTGATGTCTGGGTTGAGCCAGTCGCGCAAATATGTAGCAAACTGCATCTTCGATAGCAATCGCATTGGGGACGATGCGTTCATAACATGGTATAATATGCTTTCGAAATCCTGCTCTATGTTGAGGAAAATGTTGTAATCCAGGTATAAGTGATCTGGGTAAAGTATAATGATTAATTTTGCGTTCTGCAGTACCACCAAATGACATTCACCGATTTCTTGAGCCACAATGCGCATATAACATTGCGCTAGGTATGCATGAGCGTCTCCGGGATCGAGGAAAAACCGTTGAGAGCGTGATTTGTCCAGTAAAAAATCGGGCAGAGAAGCATGTAATATAGTGACGGCTTCGCGAGGCCCATTGAACGACGATCGAACTGAACGGGCGTCTGGGATATGAAGAATCGAATGCAAATCGCATAGAATTGTCTGCAATTCCCCGGACCTCAAATTTAAAAACTTCTCGATGCGGCGTGGCGATTTGTCGTTTACGCGATCCTCGGTAAAAATCAGGAAGTAGAACACCGTCTTCACTTTGTCAAAGTCTTTGACAGACGAAAGTATGTGAGTGTAGAATGCATCTAGTTCAGCAAAAGGAGTGTTACACCCAGGCGGTGAGAGTCCAAAAACGATGTCAAGCCTGTCGTCTGGCCAATATCCAGGTTCCTCTACGAATTTCATGACTGTGGACGCATAAATGAATTGGCCGGATGATTTCTCGACAAGTCGCCCGAGCTTGTCGGGGGACGGCCACGAAGAAGGGAAGGAAGATCCAGAAGGATGATTTTTCCTAATTTCCTCGAATTTGGAAAGGAGGAAAAGCCGTATGTCTGCATCAGGCTCGTACGTGTTGTCCAGGACCAAGGGACGAGTGTTAAGATAAGTGCTGTGCGAATTGAAAGCATTTCTGATAGCATGTTCCGGCCTGCTCGCTATTAGAACGAAGAGGGGGGAAGATCCATGCTCCAGGGCGGAAGAAAGGGCAGAAATGATATTGCTTTGTGACCTAGCGCCAGAGCATTCGTCCAACCCATCGATGATGATAAGACCCGGAACTCGGGTTGGCTGTATTGTATGGAAAGGCTCAATGATCAATGTCTGCACCTGGGCGCCTATTGACCTCGAAAAAATGTGTGGGTCGCGTTCCACAGCCAGGGCGACTGCTTGCCTTAATTGAGGAATAGAAACCGTCAGCTGATACACGATGGTGGCGACAAGGTATCTTTCGTGATTTCGGTCGGCGGCCGTTCTTGAGAAGAAGAAATCGGCAGCCAGAAGGCCAGCTTCATTGCACATTTCGGCGATGGTATGTGCAATACTGGATTTTCCAGCTCCAGCAGGTCCGTAAAGCCATAGAAGCAACTCATGCTTGCCTTCATCACCGACCCAGTCCATGATTTCCTTCAGCACGGCTTTCCGAGTATAGGGGTGGCATTTCGGAGGATCGAACCTGTCGGCTGAATTGTGGAAAGCACCGACCGCCACATTTTTGCGTAAAAGTTCGATCCCTAGGGGTTCTAGGGAACATATTAGGATACTCGAATGGTTGAGCCGTTGCGAGCTAAGCGCCTACCTTTGATGTCAATTATGTGGTTGTAGATATTGACGTCGCGCTCCGCATTGTTGAATGTTCCTCCGGTCACTAGAGTACCTCCTGTTGCGCTCTTGCGAGCTGTTCACTGGTGAGATGGATGACGGTGAGTAATAGCAGGACTGACTCACGCATAATACAGTCATGGGTGGATGTGTCATGGACCCAGATGTACACTGCTTGTTATATCTGAAAGAGACAAGACCCGGGTGTTGACTTGCGATGGCACTCGCTTGATCATATAAATGGCAGTGTTTCCTCCCACAGCCGGATCGCATTTATTCTTGAAATGACGTCCATATAGAAGATCCTTCTTTTGTAGCGGATGAGGGTATTGTTGTGATAGATGTGATACATAGAATATCGGTAACGGTGAAACCGCCTTTGAAGCCTGCTGCGAGATGTATTACATAAGACGAAATGTCGAATAAGCCTCGCATTCACTTTCTCGTACTCATCATCCTCTAAGCTCTTGACACTTGTCAGCGGTCCCAAAGCTTGCCACATGCTACCATCCAGACTCTTCAGGAATACAGGGATTCCCCCAGCTCTCCGTAGCTTGATTACCCCTCATGCCAGTCTCCCTCCAAACGTCGCTGTGCAACTTAGATTTCGCTTGGGCGTAATTCCTGGTTCCCTAAACCAAGTTGGGTCCAGAAATGCCTTGTCAACGACATCATCTAGGCCGGATGCAACGGCGAAGACCTCTTCAAGTGAAGAGGCAATTGCCTCTAAAGCATCTGCCGATGCCAGCGAAGCAAGCCCGACGACACACTCGCAGGCTCTTCCGGAGACCATTGCACCAAAGCTGGCCTTAACCTTTACGTGTACCGTACCAAATTGTGGCGAACGATCAACTCATCAATTTACGAAGCATGCATACGAGAAAGGGGTTGTATTAGTCCAATGTCCGGGATGCAAGAACAGGTGGGTCGTTTGTCGTTAATAACCAGAGTGATTCACCAACCTCCGTTTAAAGGCACTTGATTGCAGACCACCTTGGGTGGTTCAAAGATGGTACAAAAGACGGAAAGCTTCCAACTATTGAGGATATTATTAGAGACAAAGGCGAGAAAGTAAGGAAAGGCATCATGAGCTCTGGTGGCGACTTGGAATTCGTAGAGTGAACGAATGCGCCATAAAGCACAACAGACTATCGTATAATGTATACTATATCATAATCATACTGGTGAGTAACCTTCGACCTTTTACCTCGGCGCGTGCTTACAGAAGCACAGTAAAAGTACTCTAGATAATTACCATGTTCCTGGAAAAACAGAGTAGGGCACTCTCTTCGCCCAATCCTCCCGTTCCTTGCCAAATGTTTTACGCAAAAGATCGTCTTCGCAGGTCATCCGACCCAGAGTGACTGCCAAAACACCAAGAATTCCAACCGTGGTTAAGAACGTTATGAAAATAACTCCTGAGACGCTGTCCAGAATTCCGCATGTCCTGACCCACGAACCCTCGGACCAATTCCAGAGAAACCATCCGGTTGTGGCGAATATTAATCCAGTGTACGAAGGGTGTCGCACAATGGAATATGGCCCGCCGACGATTAGCTGGTGTCCTTTTTGAATGCTGACATGGTATCGAAAGAAGGTGCCCATAGCTTTGTAACAGAATTTTCGGATTAAAGCTCCCAAAGCCATGAATACGACCCCGGTTATAGCGTATGCGCTCAGTTGAAGGTCCTCTCGATAGTCTCCACTGGTCCACGACACCCATTGCCATCCGGGAAGAGCGAAACCATTGGCGGCAAGAATGGCGCCAATTTCCAGTGTTGAGAAAATAACTTGGGTGTACTGCTGGTACGTGAGCTAAATGTATGAATAAACTGAGTAAGCTCTCCTTACGATTGTTCCGTATACTCTCCAGAATGAGTGGCTAGCAACGTCAATGGCTATTGTGGGTCGAAGCTCTTCTCTCCTTGCTACAGGCTGTGGTGGTTTCATGACTTTGTACCAGAGGTAGGTGTATAAGACTATCATCGGGACCTTGAATAATGCTGAAGTCGATGATGAGCACCGCGCTATTACACCCGCCGCTTTTGCCATTTTCGGGTATTTCCGACGCGCATCAGATGCATCAATCACGAGCGCCAAAGACCACAAGGTTCTCTCCACCTCGTTTCCCCTTTTTTCTTAACTTTCCCTATATCATTGCATTCTAGAATTTTCGCTTTCTTTGATTATTATTCATCTTTTTCTTGTCCTATGTCATTTACAGCCTGCTCATTTGTTTCACTTTTAAATAGCTTATTTTCTTTAGATATAAAAACCCCTCATGTATCTAGCAAAAACAAGAAGAAAGATTTCGTTTTCCCTCTCGTTTTCGTCCTCTCCTCATCGCTCTTCGTCCAGGATGGTTAGAAGCTTTCAGTAGCTTACATCCTGAGAGTTTTCGTCTCGTTTTCGTCCCATTTCGCTTCACCCTCGTCATATTTGTTTTCCTGTTGGTTAGAAGCCAGGGAGACACACTCACACCTTTAGAACGCCCTCATATCACCCACAGGCGTATCATCGACATAGTTGCTTGCTCCCTCGTGGGAAGTGGAATGAGCTTATATACTCCTTGGCTCGAGGCATCCTGACGGTTCTTATCGTTTTTGCTGCTCTTAGATCTGGTTATGTGTCTCAGGATCTGACTTTCCCTGTTATGCATCGCACCGTCGATGAAACTTACAGTTACTCTTCATCATGGGGACGGTCATGGACTGTAGAGTTCCCGGGCAGGATCCAGGCCACTTCGAAGGCCTCCTTCAAGATGCACAATTCCTCAATCTGTAGATGATGCTTGTGTACTTTCTTTGGCAAAGCTTCCGCCCAACTCGATGAGATTTCCTGCCTGTTAGTCCAGTGGTCATCCATAGAATCCAATAGACTAAAAGGGCATTGACACCATACTCTATCCGTAAGTCTTTTTGCATCCTCCTTCAGTGAAACAATCCGTCTATCAAATTACCAGATTCCTGGCAAAACAGAATATGGAACCCTTTTCGCCCAATCCTCCCATTGTTTTCCGAATTGTTCATGTAGAACCTTGTCTTCAAAGGTCATTCTCCCTAGAGTGACTACCCAGATCCCGAGAATTCCAACCGTGCTCAGGAAGACCATGAATAGGGATCCGAACGTGCTATTCAAGATCCCCGAGGACCTAACCCACGAGCCTTCGGACCAGTTCCAAAGGAACCAACCGATAATGGCGAATATCAAGCCGGTATAACCAGGGTGCCGCACGAAGGAGTATGGACCGGTGACGATTAACTGATGATCACTTTGAATGCTGACTTCGTATCGAAAGAAGGACCCCATGGCTCTATAGCAGGATAAACGAATCACAGCACCCATCGCCATGAATACAGCCCCCGTGGTCGAATACGTATTCAGGTGCAGGTTCTGTGGTGTGCCTTGAAAATTCGATAACAGCGTTTGCGCGCCGGGAAATGGAAGACCGCTGGCTGCTAGAATGACGCCGATCTCCAGGGCGGAAATCAATAATTGCGTGTACTGGTGGGTTTCATACGCAGAGCATGAGCATGAGTCGATGTGCAATGGAAGTTGGGTGAGGTATGCTTACAATCGTTCCGTTTACCCTCCAGAATGCGTGGCTGAGGACGTCGACAGCCGCGGTGGATCGTAATTCTTCCTTCTTCGCTTTTGGCTGGGGAGGGTTCATGACCTTGTACCAGCTATAGGTGTATAGTACTATGAAAGGGAGCTTGGTAAAGGCTGAATTCAACATCTTCCGTTAGACCTTCTGGCGAGAATGGGAAGTCCGGGTGCACATAATTCCATTACCGTGCAGCATTTATACCCCGCACTGAGGCTCACTCGGGTACACGGTCGGACCTGCAACGTCGGTCATGTATAATGCGTGCGATAGTTCTTCGTATGTCAGTGTATACCCTGTCTTTTTGCTTACGTCTCTGAAGGTCCGGTATCCCACGATATGACTATATTGGCAGTCCTGTCGACGAATCAACCTCGTATAGAGTACATGCGTACTATATTATTAACGATACAATGATCTTGGCGAGGTCGCTGGGACATGAAAATGCCGTACTAGGCATGAGAAAGGTAAATAAGTATAATTTCCTTTGGAAGAAGTTGAAGCAGTGCTGAATCTTGACTTAAACGTGAAAGCTCACAACACAAGGGGTACTTAGGGAGCATAATCCCTACGGGCGCATTGAACACTTGGTTTAGACGCGCCAGTTTGAAGGTCGATATAGAACGTTTGCGTTGCACCAATGTCGAACAACCTCAGGCAACTGCAAGCAGCAAGAAGAGTCCATGAGGGGATGACAATGTGTCATGTGATGTGTGTTTCGGCGATGCCGGTGATGGAACCAGGAAAGAAGGCTTTAGCTTTCACTGTAGTACGGTACTACTCTTCACTACTGCCAACTTGCATCTCACTACTGAATTGTTTGAATAGGTTTGAGTCTGACAACAGAAACGAGGTGCTGATATCGCCTCCCAATTATAGTAGGTCTATGATCAATAATTTGACAAAATTGTTTTCATCCGCTTATCCGCACACTTAGGATTTGTGTTTGGTTGTTTCCGTGTTTCTTCTGAATATAACGCTCCGACGACATGCAGGGGAAATAAATACCTCCTCCATCGTATGTTATCGCAAAGTAGTGAACGAACGGAACAGCCGAACCCGCGGAGTGACGAGCGCCAAATGTTTCAGATTGGAGGGCACAAAGGGTCCTTGCATACCACCAAACAGCTGATCTGGTCATTTGCGGGTGCTCCTCTTCCTCGACCTGGCTTGAAGCGGCACGTATGTTTAGTGCATTGTAAATGACGCTGTCGTTCGCCTTGAACCACGACGTGTGGGGAGAGAGTAGAGCTTTGAATGTTCCTTCTCTTTCCCGACCTCTCATCTCTCATCTCTTACGCACGCATTGAAACCTATCTCATTCCTCTCTGAGAGTAAAGATTCGCCATGGTGGCTCATACCGCTATAACCAACCAACCCCGGCTAGATAGCGCTCGTTTAGCCTCTGTTTTCGTTGAATCCCTTTTCAACGGTATGTTTGAAGATATTTTGCAGTCGAAACCAACTCTGACCACCTTATCGCAACAGGAATATTCTGGTCTCATTTCTATACATGTATACAGACTTTACGCAAAACCTCAGTTATCCGGAAGGAACCACTTTTCAAGCCCATCTTCTTCGTGGCGTGGTTGTTGTTTCTCTGCATATTGACGGTGAGCATGCATGTCCTTTGTCCTTCATGCAAGGCCCAATGAACCTGAAAACAGCACCTAATCATCATCATCTACGGGGCATTCACTTCCTTTATTCCACCAGACGATGCGGCATTTTGTGTCGAGCCATTTGGTCCGACGCCAGCAATTCTGGAATATTCTCAACTATTTCGGCCATGGCTCGTCGCAGAGTCGGCCATGTATGTGATTACCACTGTAGTCGCTGATGCTTTCCTGGTGAGCTTGGTACTCAATATACCCACTGATGACCGTCAAAACTCACACTTCTTTAGACTTATCGACTTTTCGTGGTGTGGTCCCACAATTTTTGGATCATAATATTCCCGACACTTTGTCTTCTTGCTCTTCTGGGTAGGCCGTTTCTTTACTGGTTCCGAGATGGAAATTGCGGATTGTTTACCTGATGATCTGTCAGCTACTGGGATGAGAGCCGTTTCCCTTTTTGCCATAGCTCGAGATTTCATTTTCGGTGCTTCTCTTGATTGGACTCTGGCGTCATTTGCATTGACTTTTGGGTACGTCTGATTTTCTCATTAACGAGCGTTTTTTAACCCCTAGATTGCAGATGTAATATTTATTCAACATGTAAGAAGAACATCAAACCAATTTTCGTCGTTCTTATCTTATCCGTTCCCAGCTTTGATCGCCTGGCGCATTTTCTTATCGCAGAGAGGAATTCAGAAAGACAAGTCACATAAGACAACTGCCCAAGTATGCCTTATGCCGCTTTTCCGATTTGTCTTTTCTAATCTTATGGTTCTTGCTCTGACAGAAAGTTCAAGAAGTTCTCATTCAGAGCGCCGCAATTTACTGGTCTTTTTTTTCTCCGTGATTAGGCTTTATAGTGATTCACTAGTTGTCTCGCAGTGTACTTGTCATACTTTCATTGGCGTTTATGATTGTCGGATCCAACGCAAGCTATATAACGGTCGCAATTGTACGTGCTTTGCAACAAGGATCTTTTTGGTCAACAGTAACTAACTTGGTGGGTTTGATTAACAGACAACTCCTACGACAGTAAGTCGCCCTTACAGGAACTCTGCCAACGCAATCTGACATTCTTCAATTCAGGGCATCATCTTCTGCATGATCGTTAATAGGACACACACTCAGGCGATTGAACAGTACGAGCAAGTTCACGGTCGTGGCGTCGGTCGCTCATCGTGGTATCGTAATGGGGCGGCGAGTGCGAATGGGCACGACAATTTTAAAATCGAAGGACCGAGTGATAATCTTGCCGGCTCTCATAGAGCAAGTCGACTACCTGCAACTATCACTCTAGGAGAGTCGCCACCGACGCCTGTTAGTGTTAGCGTTCACGATGATATTCCTTGAAGATGAAGACTCGTGTCTTCTCCTAGCCCTTTCTCGATGCGTTATTCTTGGGCTACTACTCAAAAATTACACGGTTTCTCTGATATGGCATTCACTGTATAGTATTTAGGCATGACTAATTTACCTCTGGCCGAGCATCTGATTACAAGGGACTTTTCCTCAAGCGTTAATGATGAACTGCGTGGTTGGTGTCCCATATTTATCCATTCTTTCCCTGGCTTTTAGGCCTCTTCACATAGACCCAATACCGCATATATAAACAGAATTAGAGAGATTGAGATGATCCTCACAAAGCACCTTGCTGCTTATCTCTTCCGCGGCTGATACTGTAGACTTCGATCAGCGCTGACCACTCGATATGTCCCAAGAACCGCCTACTCAGTATCATCATCACGGACGCTTCAAGGTAGCAGGCGGATCCCTGCCAGACGCCATCACAGCGTACAGGACCTACGGGGACCCGGCTAATCCGTGTATCGTTTTCCCAACGTGCTATGGGGGTAAGCTTGATAGTGAGTATTCAGCTCGAAAGGCCTTTATTATTGAGAAGAGTTCAGAGATACGAAGATTCATCGTTTCTAGGCCAGTCGTACATGGTCGGTGAGGACAAGGTCAGCCTTAAGCGTGTCTGGATATTAGGATATTATGGGTGGCATTGATAACGTGCTCTACAGGTTTTGAACACGAAGAAATACTATGTTGTCACTTTTGCTCTGTTCTCTAACGGCGAGGTGGGTGCTTTGACATGTCCTTGGAACCTCCTTTCACTGATATCGTCCTAATTCCCGCTTTGAAAACATTAGTCCTCCTCGCCGTCCAACACTGTGAGCATCATCCAATTCCATTAGGCGATCTTCCTCGCACGCAGTCCGGACTGACGTGTGACTGTGAATCTTTCTTCTTAGCCTGCGCCATACAACGGACCGTACTTCCCAGCTGTCTCATACGAAGATAACATGTAAGTTTTTTTGTTTCCGGCGGAGGTTAACTCTTCGAAACTTTTGCTTACGCATGCGAAATAATAAGACGCGCACAATATGCTGTCCTTCAAAAGCTCGGCGTGAAGAAGCTGTTTGCTGTAGTTGGGTTTTCGATGGGTGGACAGCAGGTACGGTCTTTGCCTAGACACTGAGAAACTGGAAGATGCCTTGTTGACTCCTGCCTTTATTTTTTTGAATAGGCGTATTATTGGCCGGTCATGTACCCTGACTATGTCGAACGGTAAGTTCCACTTTCTTGGTTGGAGATTGATGATTCACCAGGAATTGCATTAGCTATGTCCCCATCTGCGGTTCGGCACGTACAAGTCCTCACAATCAATGGTCGGTTACTTCTTGGAAATAAGCGATTCCGAGAGTGACATTCTCCTTGAAGCTTCTTGGAAGGTCCCAAAGCGGCCCTGGTCGCGTCGAAAGATTTCGAAGGAGGCCATTACAAGACGGAGCCGCAACATGGGCTCAGAGCATTCGGAAGGGTTTACAGTGCTTGGGCATATGGGCAAACTGTAAGCTTCACTCTGTGATTGATAAACAGGGAATCGTTGTTGATATCTTGCCAGTGGTTCAGAGAGAAGGGACACCTCCAGGGCGGACGGCAAGTATCTCCTCTACTACCAAGCAAACATGGATTCATTTGTCACTTATCATGCCTCCCTGTAGTTATCCGGACCTGCAGACGTTCCTCCATGAAGACTGGGAAGCTTCTTTCCTTGGCTCGTGGGACGCTAATGATCTCCTTACCCTCCTAAACACTTGGTACACCGGAGACGTTTCTTTGATCAGGGACGGCGGTGATTTAGATAAATGCCTCAAGCAGATCAAGGCAAAGGGGTTGATAATGCCCAGCAAGACGGACTTGTATTTCCCTGTAAGCAAACTTCTCGTGAATTTTTCTTTTCAGGATTAAGTTGTCGAGTTTTATTAGCCAGAGGATAGTGTCAACGAAGTGGCATCCTTGCAGTCCTCTGCGCGACTTGTGGTAATTGACACAGTTTGGGGACATATGGGTATGCATTCCAGCCGAGATATGCCAGTATCAATGCTGACTTTTCCAACGTTATAGCTGGAGGAGGAGCCAACGCAGCAGATGACAAGTTCATCGCGGACGAGATTACTAAATTCTTTGAAGAGTAGATAAACACCATTTCAACGCGTCCTACCTTACCTACAGCTTCGATTTCGTGGCTTCTTTCTTTTTGAACGTGATCTCCTTCACCCAACTGTACTTATCTTGCCCATGGAATTCTTTCTTAGGCACTATTTATTATTGAATTTGAAATTAGTTAAATCAACGATTCACGAAGTGAAATATGTCAGATTGAAGTCTGTTTTACGCACCCCAGTTTACTTTCTCTTCAATCAGACTTGGATGGGTGATATTGATGTCGCCCTTCGCCGGGATAATGAGCAATGTCGACCCGCAATTCCCACAGAACGTCCTTTTGATCGTGTTCCCACTGAGTGTCTCCCCGTCAGCGTACTCTTTTATCAACTCCTTTCCTTGTGTGATCGTCACACGCTGCGTGCATTCGGATAGATAATTGAGCTGGTAAACCAAATCCAAGCAACATGCACGAGAGTTGTAGGAACATACCTCGGGCTTGTACATCGCGTTCACCATAAAAGCAGACCCGGACACCTTCTTGCAGTTGCTGCAATGACAGATGACAAAGTGGAACGGCTCTCCTTCCAGGTTGAATTTGACGCCTTTGCAGAGACAGCTGGCGTGGTATGTTGTGGGCTGCGACATTTCGTTGGTTGCTGAACTACCAGGAGTGTCTGACTTGGGGTATGGTTCCTATGTCAAGGTGGTGATGAAAGCCACGACTCTCCACGACTGCGACAGCAAAGGACAGTGAGCGTTCAAGAATATGATTGTTGAAATCAATTTCGACCCCCGCATTGAAAGCTGGGGCCCCTGTGTGTGGGGGACTCGGCCATTAGGCTAGCCGTCAACCGGAGTAGGTCAGCTGACTCGGTTAGAGTGTGGCGCACATCTTGAGATTCTTCCGAATGAGGAAGGTACTGGATGCTGTGGGCGTCACAACATATCATTTCCTGGCCAATTCTCCCCTAAAGGCCCAGTGTTTGCAGGATAAATATTTAAAGGATAAAAGTACTGGTATGCTGTAACGCAGAGGGCTGGCCTTGACCTGCTTCCCTTGGAGGATAATCATTGTGCAATGTGGCCCTAGCCTCCAGGAGGGACAGAGTGGATTCGAGTGATCAAAGAGTCTAATAACTTCGAGCCCGGTCAACCATTTAACTGGTGGATACGGGAGAAGGAGAGATGAAATCAATAAATACAAGGGCGTGCATCGTTAACCCAAATGAGACGAAACACCTCTACCATGACGCATAATCTCAGTCTGCCGTTCAAAAATTTAAAAAATGAAACAGCTAGATTTCAGACATAGAAAATCCCACACACAGACAATCATAGAAATTTCGAACCTCCAATCTACCATTCTCACCACTCACTGCTTCACATCATGCAGCTCACACTCGCGCAGTTCATCCTCCAACAGCGCCAGCCTATACCGCCCGTTTTTGAAAGCGACTTGCAAAGAAAGACGGTCATCGTCACAGGTGCGAGCAATGGGATAGGCCAGGAAGCTGCGATCCACTTCGCTCGTATGAAACCCAAGAAACTCATTCTTGCGTGCCGGAACAAGGAAAGAGGGGAGGCTGCTTTGAAGCGTGAGTTCCCATTTTGAAATGTATACTATGCATTGATGGAAACGGCTCTTCATATTCCATTGAATCATGCTATTGGATTGGCGTATCGCAGAGCTGAAAGATAAGACTGGATGCGAAGCTGCCGAGCTGTGGACTGTCGACCTGTTGGATTTCGATTCCGTCAAAGCATTCGCTAGGCGCGTGGAGGACGAGTGCGACAGGCTAGATATACTCGTGGAGAATGCGGGTATTTTGCCGCCTGAGAAGTATACGGCCACGAAGGATGGTTGGGAACCGTGGTACGTCCAGGACATGCATGTCGATTTGGCTGCCTGATTCAATCAACCAACGAAGCTTTCAAGTAAACAACCTGTCTACTTCCTTGCTGGCTCTCCTTCTCCTTCCTCGTATGATGGAGACTGCCGAAGAGCACAACACGACCCCGAGACTCGTCGTTGTCTCAAGCGAAGTGCACTACTGGTCAAAGATCGACAAGAAAGTTATTGACGCGGCGAATCCTATCAAGTTCTACGGAAGCGAAGACAACTTCACACGAGTGTGAGTCTTGCTTCAACTAGCGCAGAGTTATAAAGATAATAAAGAGCACAAAAACATAGAGATCAGAAGAACAGGTATCCCGAGACGAAGTGTAAGACCACCTCCCCCTCTTTTCTAGCGATCACACCTGATGCTGTGCACTTTTAGTGATGAACATCTTATTCGTGCGGGCTTTCAACGAGCACCTCAGAGAGAAGAAGATCACGATCGACTCGGTCAACCCAGGCTACTGTTACTCCGGTTTAAGAGCCAACTATAAAGGTGCTATGGCCTGGTTCGACTGGTTCATGGAAAAAGCCATAGCGCGCACCGCGGAGGAAGGGAGCAGGCAGCTGATTTGGGCGGCGCTGGGTGGTAAAGACAAGGAGGACGAGCTCAAGGGAGCGTATGTTTCGGCGGAGAATATTATGGAGCCGAGCGACTTTGTGATCAGCGAGGAAGGGAAGCACGCGCAGGAAGTCTTGTGGGTGAGTGTACTGGCGTTCCGGTTCCAGTGAAGGAGCTAATGTCGGCGTAGGACAATCTCATCAGGGAGTTGACCCATGTGGATCCGAAAGTGAAAGATGTTGTCCAGGAGTATTTGACTCTTCCTACTCCTGCCAAGAAGACTGATCCCAACCCATTGTCTGAATCGGTGTTCGATGGTATCTAAATAGAAATGCAGTAGTGCAGCCGCTTGAACTTGAACTTGATTGGTACGAGTGGATGTTGTAAATTGCACTTGCATGCGCGCATTCGTCCAAATGCACCTGTCGCCCGGGAATAAATAGAACATGGACTATGCCACATAGGTAATATACAGTACAATCCAAAGAATGGTAAAATGAAGAAAGGTATCATGCTGAAGCATCTATGGGTTTGGCTTGTCTGGCTTCGACCCGTTTCTCTTCCATTCTCTTCTGCACTTTTTCAATATCGGCAAGGAAGTTGGTCAGTTCCTAAAAGTTCATGTGAATATCGGTCTTTCGAGGATAATTTCAATGGACGTACGGCGTTGTTTGGTTCAAAGTCCAAACCAAGACGAACAGCATCTGCAGCCTCCTTGTAACGGTGAAGACCGAGCAACGCCTTTGCTTTGCGGAAATGGCCTTTACTCCAGTTCCGGCGGATGGTGATGACAGTCTCAGCATCTACTAGAGCAGAGATATAATCTTGAAGATCAAAGTAGGCTGCTGAACGATTTGAAATTGTAGCGGAGAGCTCTTCGCGCATGACTTGGTTGGCTTCCCATCCTGGACGTTGTGTTGCTAAAGAAGCAGCTGTTGTATAGCGTGCAATTGCCATCTGAGCTTGACCTGCTTTGAAGAGGGCCTAGGTCTATGTTAACAGAGTAACAGGCCACGGTCAAGGAGATACTCACATTGCCCTCATCCTTCGTGGTCTGTACTGCTTTTGAAAGGTTCTGCGATATGACATTACTCGGGGGTGGGCAAAGCAGATTTGGGTTGGCAACTAAGAGACGCGCAAGACGATTTGTGCCAACAAAGTCCACGCCGCAGTCATCACATTTTTCTAATTTGTGCTTTTCGCAGAGTGCAGTTGCAGCGTCTGATGAAAGGACCAGGGGGCTGGGGATAAAGTCCTGTTCAATCATTGCCTGCAGTGCTGGGTCTGCAGGGGGAATTCCTGGCGACTGAGGAGGGCCATGGGAGTGCGAGTGTTCCTCTCCAGGAGCATGGGTATGTGAATGGGACATGATGATAGGGTGTAGCTACTGTACATGCCACGTCCCAAGTAAGCGCGTAGATCGTCATGGATCACGAGGTCCTGGGAAGCGAGGGCGCTTAGTCATGAATCTGCTGGAGCTGAGTGAATTTTTCGAGAGGCGCTGCAGTTCGCTCTTTGATCACCCCCATCATCATCAACTTAGAACACCTTTTTCTCTTTCTTTTCTTTTATACGAAAGAAAATTCACAAAAATTCACAACCTTTACCTTTCAAATAATATGGCAAACGGTTACGCAAATGGTTCTACTGGCATGGAATCCCAGTTCGGTTAGTTTTGCTTTTGGGCCCCTCTTCTTCCTTGTCTAATCTTTTTTTCAGAGGCCATGGGTCTTGGTAGATCCGCATATGTTCCTCCTCATTTAAGGAATGTGCAGCGGGCTGCTTCCAATCCTTCGTTAGCCAATACGTGAGCACTTCTTTTCTGGGTGATGTTTATCACACCTCTGACGTATAAACAAACAGGAGAAACGGATTCAACGATGCCCGTACTTCCACCCCTCCTCCTGCTTCTCGCGGAGGATTCGAGCCAAGAGGTGGCATCAGCTCCAGAGGCAGCTACAGCAGCAGCCCTCGTGGAGGAGGTAACGGCTGGGCTGGGTCCCAACAATCTACTTGGTCAGGACCAAATTCACGCACCGATACTCCTGTCCAGCGCGAGAGCTTTGGCTATGGAGCATGGAAGGACGGAAAGCATATAGTTGGAGGTCGCAACATGCGCATGGAGAAGGAACTCTATGGCGACGCTACAGATCCCTCAAAACAGCATACAGGAATCAATTTCGAGAAATACGATGACATCCCTGTTGAGGCTACCGGTGCTGGCGTTCCGGAGCCCGTCCTCTCTTTCACCAGCCCTCCTTTGGACCCAGTCCTCCTAGAAAACATTGGATACGCTATGTACACCACCCCAACCCCCGTTCAAAAGTATTCTATTCCCATCGTTGCTGGCGGAAGGGATTTGATGGCCTGTGCTCAGGTAAGCTTCTGTTTCCACTCGGCAATCTGGCCACTATTTGTCATCATCATATTTCCAACGCTAACGCACTTTTCTCTCAGACCGGTTCCGGAAAGACTGGTGGTTTCCTCTTCCCCATTTTGTCTGCTTCCTTCTCTCAAGGTCCTCGTGCTCCTCCGGAGCAGGCCGCTGCCGGAGGCTATGGGCGCTCCCGCAAAGCCTTCCCTACAGCGCTTATTTTGGCTCCTACTCGCGAACTTGTGTCGCAAATCCATGATGAAGCTCGCAAATTCGCATACCGCTCATGGGTTCGCCCTGCCGTGGTCTACGGAGGCGCCGATATTAATCAACAACTCAGACAAATCGAACGGGGCTGTGACTTGCTTAGCGCCACCCCCGGACGTCTCGTTGATTTGATTGAGCGTGGCCGTATCAGTCTTGCGAACATCAAGTACCTCGTTCTTGACGAGGCTGATCGCATGTTGGACATGGGTTTCGAGCCTCAGATCCGCCGCATCGTCCAGGGCGAAGACATGCCAGGAACGGCAGAGCGTCAGACTCTTATGTTCAGTGCCACCTTCCCCCGTGACATCCAAATGCTCGCCAAAGATTTCTTGAAGGATTACATCTTCCTTAGCGTCGGTCGTGTTGGAAGCACTTCGGAGAACATCACTCAGAAGATCGAGTACGTCGAGGACAATGACAAGCGCAGCGTGCTCTTGGATATCCTTGCTTCGCAACCCAAGGAGGATCTTGGTCTTACCCTTGTTTTCGTCGAGACGAAGCGCATGGCTGACATGTTGAGCGACTTCTTGATGGCCAACAACCTTCCGGCAACATCCATCCATGGAGATCGTACCCAGCGTGAGCGTGAAATGGCTCTCCAGACCTTCCGTACCGGCCGCACTCCTATCATGGTTGCTACTGCTGTAGCAGCTCGTGGTCTCGATATCCCCAACGTCACTCATGTCGTCAACTACGATCTGCCTTCCGATATTGATGATTATGTGCATCGTATTGGTCGTACCGGTCGTGCTGGTAACACTGGTGTCAGTACTGCATTCTTCAACCGCGGCAACAAGAACATCGTCAAGGACCTCGTTGAACTCCTCAGGGAAGCCAACCAGGACATTCCTGGATGGCTCGAGACTGTCGCCCATGAAGCGAGCTTTGGAAGTGGCGGCTACAGGGGACGTGGTGGACGTGGACGTGGTGGTGCCCGTGGCACGGGAGGCCGTGACTACAGGACTGGTGGCGGAGGGGGAGGAGGACCTTCTTACGGCGGAGGCTACGGCGGAGGACGCTCAGCCTCTGGACCTTCGTACGGCGGCTATGGAGGAGGAGGCGGAGGCTACGGAGGAGGAGGCTATGGCGGCCCTGCCGCTACTGGTCAAAGTCAAGGCTGGTGGTAAACGATTGGGTTGTTATCGGGGGAAAGCCCTATTTATTTAGGGCTTCTACCTTGATGTCCGACCGGATATCGTACGCCTCGTCCCTCTTCACTTTGTGCTCCCCTTCCCAACCTCAAAAACAGAACCTGCAACAAAAACCTATAAAAATGGAACCTCATAATTTCTCATCCATCAACTCTCGCCTTGACCTAGATCTATATAACGACCCGACGGCGGTGATCTTCTCACTGCCAACGACCATCTGTGCTGCTCAATAACGACCTTTCTCGCCGCGCGTTGCTCACTCCATGCATCCATCCCCACACCATTATAGAGGGACTTTTTTGTTCTGTATGATTTCTAGAATGTATTGATGTATGACGAATACCACCCACCACGATTAATCGCCAGTCCCACATAATCAACCCTCATACATCCATCGTCCTAATACCCCTATTTTTCGATCATCGGTTTTCGTTATCATACAACATTCACGTATAGAAGCTGGCCATACAGACTATTAGACGCGGAGGAATTGCCATGTTTATGCCACCCCTTATTTGGGTTGGTTGGCCTAATATTCGCCTTCATCATCGGACACTTTCGCCTATCGCATGCCTCCTCTTTCTTTGTCTCTCTACACAGCATGGACAAGCAACAACGCGCATTCATATCATTACCATCATCCGCATTTTTCATATCGTCAACTTTTTTATTTTCCATATCCTGGGCCCTGAAAGTACTTGCGAGTGCTTTCCTACGCTGTCCGGTTATTCATCGTCGTCATCATCATCATCGCCTCGAATTTGTGGGCAGTCCACAACATGTCATTTCGTCGACATTCTATTGTATCGTGTTCTATCATGTTCTTGTACCGTCTCAATTACCACGCATTGTTTATTGGTCATACCCCTTCCGTAACAACAACCTTTTCGCTTTCGTACGCGACACGCCTCGAAATAATATTGCGACACCTCGATAGGACCTGATACCCAGCGCGTTAAATCCCGCACCATAGACTGTCCGTATACAATGATGGCGATAGATGATATTTTATCCCCTTTTTTACTCTTTTTATATTGTCTCCCCGTCCCCCCGCGAAGCACTTGCTTATAGAGTTGTTAATTCATCATCCATCCGCTTGTCGCGCTCTCCCATTTTTTACTCTCTACTTTTTGTTACATTATCCGCCCACCCTTCACCCTTTTCTTTATCATGGTATGATATGATATGATATTACGCAGCACAAGACGATTATTGTATGATTTAGGTCTCTTCTCTTTTTCTTTTTTTTCTGTCAAGACACTTGTTTTTTTGCGACCCTCATCCTGAGATTGATGGTGTTTTTTCACACTTTTCAGTTTGTTCTTTTTCTTTACGGTAGGACTTGCTAGAATCCCGTCTGTTCAGTATGTTTTCGATTATGGTTATCTATATGTTCTGTTTCTGTGATTTTGTGTACCCTGGTCTGTGAGTCCTGAGTATTCCGAGTCCTGAGTACTGAGTACTGAGTGCTTGGTTGAGAGTGTTTTTGTGTGCGATTTGAGAGTTCTCGGCAATCGGCGGGGAGGGGAACGGGGAACGCCCTGATGATTTCTTGATTAGTATTGCGGATTACGGTAACTCTTTCGCCAGCCTTTTACCTCTCTTTGCGTTGTTAACAAAAAAAAGGTCCTTTGTTGGTGACCCCTCCTGGACACGTAATATCCCTCGAGCTCCTTCTTACGTTCCTCGTACGTTTACTTTGTAATCCTCTCTTCGCACCCGTTGGGTTCGCCCTGAGCTTTCAGTTCAGTGGGATATCGGTCGACGGACGTACCTACGTGGAGGTGACACACGCACACGCACGCACGCAGACACATATAAGCTCGGCATCGCATCGCCTTGCCCTTTTGGTTCGGCGGTTTCGCTCGACG
Organism: Agrocybe pediades; assembly: GCA_013053245.1. Lineage (NCBI taxonomy): Eukaryota > Fungi > Basidiomycota > Agaricomycetes > Agaricales > Agrocybaceae > Agrocybe > Agrocybe pediades. Next base: position 679,162 of record JAACJL010000058.1, read on the forward strand.
AGGTCGACCTTGCGCTAAGCTAAGCCTTTGGGAATTGGAAGTGTCGGCTGTGGGTTTGTGCTAGCCGTTTGTTAGGTTGATTGGCATCGCACCTGCCAACGGACGAACGGACGGACGAGAATCGGTGGGTTGTGTTTCTCTCTCGTAGAGTGTTGGGAAAGTAGGATATTTGGACAGTCGGCGTGCCACTTGATTTGGTTAAAGAGGGGTCTGTAAGGTGTGTGTTTTCTTTCTGTCTTTCTCGTTTTTGGTCTTTGCCTTTCTTTCTTGCGTTTCGGTTTGGAGTTTGATTCTTCTCCTGTCTTCCTTCTCTTTCTTGCCTTCTGGCGATCATCTTTCCAATGGGATGATTTTTGAGTTTGTGGGTCACATTTACTGGAAGGAGAACCGCTGGGAGGACTTCTCCAGATTCTCTTTGCGTGGATGGGATTTTGTCTATTCAGTGATGACTGAAGGTCGATCTTATTCAGCCAGTCGGTCATAATTAGCTTGCGGGCACTTTTCCGTTTCCGTTCTATATTTTGGTCGTTTGTTTTTGGCACCCAGGGAAAGTGTGTGTGTCCCATAGCCCATACAGAGTTAATCTGTTTGGTGCAAACCGTTTTGTATTTCGCCGATCGGCTTTGCTCTAGGTTGAATTCGCTTCCTTGCAAAAACCAAATTGTTCAGTCTACTTTCACTTTTCCTTCTTCCTATACTTGCATATCATTATCAGGGCGTGTAACTGATGATCGTTACTTTTTCTCCAATGACCATTGATATCAACAGAACCTTGACGGTGTAGCAGATTCGGCTTTCCCTCTTCTCGCCTCGGCTTTTCTCAAAGGAGCGTATTTCAAGCAAGCTTCGAAAATAGGCTCGTTGGGTAGCAAGCAGACACCAATTGCCCTGTCGTTTACAATCAATCCGTCACCTAGTCGGCTATCTCGCGCAACAACACATTGCAACCTTCAAAAGCTCCATCAGCTGGCTTTTGACTGCTTTCAGTGGTGCCCTTGCCTCGTTTTCACCACATTGCGACTTCTAATTGATTGTCGACTGTCTTTTAGCCGACAGCCAGCTCGGGCTCCTGAACTAAATATACATACTTAAAACGTAGCAGAGCACCACTACGACACCACCTTCACAACGCACAGCGCATAGCACTCACGCGCACTCTCAAACTATCACCACATTCGCAAGCATAGACGATATACCCTTAATATCAAAACAATGTATCGTGGGTCGTCTTCGCCACCGGAGTCGCCACCTTTCGATGCTACCGACTTTCCCGCTTTCCGCAGGGTGAAGCCACTCCCCAAGAGACGGCGGACAGCCGCCAGTATTCCTGGGACGGAAGGTTTAACAGGCGGAGGGCTACTTGTGTCGGAGGAGAATCTTTCAGCCACTGTCTCTGCCATCTTCGACGAGCATCAACGTCAGCGACAAAGACTGCAAGCTCAAGGCATCTTACCACCTTCGCCTCCTCCCGGATCGAGCTCCCAAACTAACTCTGCTGGCGGTTCCTTGTCAGACCTCAACGCTGCCGTCGCCAACGCCGCTTCAAACCCAGACATGACCAATCAGGAGTTGGAGGACATCCTTTTAGCGCATGCCGACAGCCTTTCCACGAGGATGGCTCTGCAAAATTATTACATGCCCGCTCTGGGAGGCGTGCGTGGATTCTTGACCAAGGCCGCAGCCGTTGCTGCTGCTGCTGCGGCGGGCGCCTCTTCCTCCTCCTCTTCCTCCTCTTCCACTTCGAATGATGGTGCACACAATCGGAACGCGGGTGTACCTGACCAGGAACCCGCGACTCAACCTACTTCCGCACCACTGCCACCCCCTCCACCACCCATGTCGAGCTTGGCGGATCTGAAGGACCTCGATTTGAGCTTGGATATTGATTTGGATTCGATAGAGGAATTTGGAGCACGGTTTGCAGCTGCTGCTGCCGCGGCGGGTGCTGCCATTAAAGAATTCAACGCGGCACAAGAACGTATTGCGCCCAATGGCAAAGGTCGGCCGCCAGAGGGGAATTCGAGCAATAGGTATAGGAGCGATGATCGGGACGATGGAAGAGACGAGGATGACGAACCCAGGCATCGTCAGGAAGGCCAGGGGAATACCAAAAAACGGAAGGTTCCCGCAGAAGGCATCTTGCGAGATCGAGATCGAGATAGGGAGAGAGACAGGGAAAGCGGAGACGACGAGGACGAGCATGGTACTGGCGCTTCGGAGGAACAGGAGAACCAGGAAGGGGAGGGAGAGAACGGCGCGTCCTCGCTCGCGAACATGCGGTTCAGTCCGCACCATCATCATCCTTATTCGGAATCGTCGCAGTTTGGGTATATCAGCGGTGCGCACTCGTATGCGCCTGCGCCGTACCCTGGCTTACTAGCGCATGTGAGGAAACGCCGTGGGAAACTGACGGCTGCTGCTCTGGCCGGGGTCCAGCAAAAGGAGATGTTGAGGCGCAGGCGGAGGCAGCTCGCTGCGTTCGTGGGTGGACTTGCGGGGAATGCGGATGGTGAAGGGATGAGTTATAGTTGGAGCGGTGCGGGAGGAGGAGGGGGGTTCATTGCTGGTGGAACTTTTAGTGGGAGGCCGGGGGAAAGGGATGATATTGGTTATGGAATGAGTGTGGCGTTTGAACAGGCGTTGATGCAGATGAGGATGGGGAATGGGAAAGGAGGAGAGGATGGAGAGAGGGGTGCTATGTCGTCTTTTGGATTTTTCGCATCTTCGTCTTTGGTGCCTCCGAACCTGAGTGCGAGTGCGAATTCTGAAGGAGAAGGTGGAACAGGGACAACAGGAGGAGGAGGCATCTTTTCAAATGCAGCAGGCCTCGGAGTGGATATGGAGGTGGAGAGTCAACTGCTGTTCGAGTCTGTAACTGGACTCGGGCTTCCGGGGGGACTTGGTGGATTAGCAGGCGGTGCGCATTCCATCCAAGGAGGTTCGATAACCTTTGACTTTGGGAGCATCTCGCGGAATGGAGAGGCCATTTCGTCTTCTACTACTACTTCCTCCTCCGCGACTGCTGCTGCTTCTTCGTTGCCTAGCAGCTTGTTGAACGCGTTTAGCGCTTCGGGTGGATCTGGTCTTCCGTTCCCGTTCCCGCCGATGATGCAGCAGCAACAGCAGCAGCAACAGAATCCGCCGTCGGTGCGGAAGTCGAAGAGACGCAGTGTTAGGCTGGCAAGGGCGATGAAGATGATGCTGGAAATGCCGGAGAAGAAGACGCCGCATCCGGATGCGGCGGCGTTTCCGAAGCAGGATGTGTTTGAGTTCAAGTGGCCTAGTGGGAGTAAGTGTTTGTTTTGTTTGTGGTTGCCTTTTCTTTTATTTTATTTTGCTTTTTGAACAATGTGGGAAAGAAAATATTGGAATCTTTCTGCTTCTTCTTATTTTTTTTTCTTGATCTTTATGTTAAATGTCTACATCTATCGTAGCTGCGGACAGGTTGTCAGCCACGAAGGAGGAAGTCCTCGCGTTGAGGCGGCGGTTCGAGGCGGAGCTGGATAGACAGAAGAAGAAGACGAAGAGGATGGCGTTGGTCGCTGCTGCTGCCGCGGCTGGTGGCAATACGGGTGCTGGGGTGGGTCCTGGAAAACAGCTTCCAGGCGGTGCGGGTGAGAAGGAGAAGGATAGCAACAAGATGACCAAGGCGAAGAGGGATAGGGAAACTGGTGTTCCCGCTGGTAACCACGCCCAGACTGGCGGGAATAAGACTTCAGGATCGACGAAGTCTGCCCCTCAGAATGTGCCGTCGGCAACGGCTAATGCTGGAGGCGGGGCATCTTCGCCAGCGTCAACGCCAGATCAAGGAGTCGGGCAGACGAAAGGGAAGAAGAAAAAGAAGAAACGGTCTACGCTTGCGAATGCTTCCAATCCGCACCATTTACGCAACTACGTGCCTTCGAGGTTGCCGTCTGGTGGTGCGAACGGGCCTGCTGGGCCTGGCGCGTCGTCTGACTATTGGGGGATCTCGCCTCTTCCTGTTCGGTTCTTGACTGCTGATATACCGCCTCGGAAGAAGGATCGAGCAGGGAAGAAAGGCTCCGGAGGTGCTCGTTCGGACAATAACAACAAAGAGAAGGAGAACCAGATACCGAATGCTCAACAGACGCATCCACCAGAGGACGAGTGGATCTGCGCGTTTTGCGAGTACGATCTGTTCTATGGCGGGCAGGCGGGGTACAATAGGGCTGTGAAGGCGCGGAAGAAGGTGCTCAAGCGAAGGAGGAGGGCGAGGGAGAGAGCGGCGGGTCTGGGTGCTGGTAATAAAGCCAAAGCGCCGCCTGCTGCGCCTGCGCCGAACGCGGATCCTGCGCAGGAAGAGGAGGACAGTGGAGACGAAGAGCAGAGCGGGGAAGAGGACATTGATGGAGTCGACGTGGAGCATCAGCAGCAAGGCGTTGACCTGAGAGCTGGGAGGTGGAAAGAGGATGGATGACGAGAGAGGCTTTTTGGTGTCTTTCTTTCCTTTCCTTCCTTCTTTCTTTATCTCTTTCTGTCTCTCTTTCTCTCTGTCTTTTCTCTTCATTTTCCTATCAAGCAAATGTCGCTACTGTCGTAGTTATGTATGCGCTTTCGTCCCCTGGTTCCGGTTCTGTCTTTATTCCGCGTCTGATAGTGTTCACTCGTTCATGCTCGTTCATCTATCCAAGTCTTCCTTATCTTCTTCTCTTCCTTCCTTTCTTAGATAAGCAACGTTCTCGGTTCTCGCTCGGTCCAATGTTTCATCCGTATATACACCTACACATCATACGCATAAAGCACCTCACACACATACTATCCACTAAACCACCAGTTCAAGATGATTCATTCATATTCATCTCTGGATCATCTCCATCTTCCGGACTCTATACATCATAATACATGCATGCATACCCCATTATCCATACCTCAGATTAACTACCCCCTTGGCACATCGTAAAACCTCCGTACAGTGTACCTTCTTGTACCTTACATATGTCATACTTTCAATTTTGTCCTGGAGACTCAAATGTTTCCTGATTAAGCAATGCCATGCGGACGCTGCGTACGCCACACATCTGAATTTCGGATTCCAAAGTCTGCTCTCTCAAATATCCCAATCAATGTACCCACAAGCAAGCCAAAGCGATGAAAAAAGGTATATGTGTATGTATGTTATAAGTACAACATTGTCAAAAATATGTATGTAATCAAGGCACAATCCTTTGCGTTGCAGTTTCTAGTACCGTTAGTGAGAAAATATAAGGTTAATAACTTACATCCGAATCAACATATAAGAATAGGAGAAAGGGAAAATAAAACCCGAAAGCAACATCGACTTGTATGGAGAGAGAGAGAGAGAGAGAGAGAGAGAGAGAGAGAGAGAGAGAGAGAGAGAGAGAGAGAGAGAGAGAAAGCAAAGCAAAAACAGGATAGGGTGATGTGACAACAACAAAGCGACCGTGGGATAGGAGGACGGGAAGGACAAGGAGGACTCGTCGGAACAACGACGAAAAGAAGAGAAAGAGACCACCACACCGATGACCATCGCTACCGCTGCGGTCCACCAGGCTTGGCCACCATCGGAGGCGGCTGCACCTTTTTCGGCAACATCATCTTTCCCTTCGCCATGATCTGTGCTTGCAAGAGCTGCTGTGCCTGCAGATGCGCCTGTGCTTGTGCTTGTGCCTGAGCCTGAGCCTGCGCGTTGTGTCCCTGCGGGAGGATCTTCCCCATCATGGCGGCCTGCGAGAGCTGCTGCTGCTGTGCGGCTCCGCTCGGCCCTGCGTTTGTCATCATCATCGCCCCGCCTTGTTGCTGTTGGTGCTGGTCCTGTTGCCCGGAGACGGCGGCTGCAGCGGCGGCTTGAGCTTGCTGCTGCTGTAGATTGGCTTGAGCTTGCTGTTGTGCGCGTAACATGGTCATTCTGATATGGTGCTGCTGCTGGGGTGTCAGGTTGCTCAGATTCGGTGGCATCATCTGCCCGCCGCCAGACGCAACGCCTTGCTGCTGCTGCCCTTGTCCTTGTCCTTGCCCCTGTTGTTGTTGTAGCTGTTGCTGCTGTAATAGTCGCTGTTGTTGTTGCATTAACTGCATCTGCTGCATCTGTTGTAACTGCTGAGGCGTCAAATTCGCAGCTGCTGTGCCAGGAGCACCCCTCCAAAAGTTCTGGAAGTTCTGGTAGTTGTACATCTGTGGATACTGGCCCATCTGTTGTTGGCCCTGCTGGTTCGGCAGCTGCTGCTGTTGCTGGCCAGGCGTTTGTTGAATAGATCCCCCTTGCTGTTGCTGTTGTTGTTGCTGCTGCTGCTGCTGAACGGCTTGTGCTTGGGCAGCCATAGCCTGAAACTGCGCAGCCTGAGCTTTCGCCTGGGCAGCTTGTATCTGCATATGCTGGGCTTGCGGAGAAGTCGCATTCATAGCTTGCTGCTGTTGCTGCTGTTGCACCTGCTGGACCTGTTGCAGCGGTGTCGGGCGTCGCATAGGCTGCTGACCTTGCATCTGCATCTGCATCTGAAGTTGCAACATATTCTGCTGTTGCTGTTGCGCTTGCTGCTGCTGCTGATGTTGCTGTTGCGGACTCGGCTTGCCCTCTGTACCCATAACATTGATAGCAGGTGTGATCGACCGAACATTGGCTATTCGTGGAGACGCTGCAGCCATTACGGGCGTCCCCGCCGCAGCCTGTCCATTGGGCACCGCGCCGTTCGTTGGTGGCAGCATCATATTCCCTTGATTCGGAGGCGAGCCATGCGCCATACCGGGCCGCACCTGGCCTGGATTGTACTGTGGCGCAGAAAACTGGGCTCGGTTTGGCATCTGCATTCCCTGAGGAGCAAGAAGTGGTTGTTGCTGCTGTTGCTGGTTCTGTCCCAAAACCTGGTTCTGCAGTTGCGGTGTCTGAGCCTTCGAAGGCATCGGTGAAGAGCGGATTGCGGCGGCGGCTGAAGCCATCTGCTGCTGCTGTGCTGCCAGATCGCGAGCTGGCGAAGGGGTGGTATTGATGCCAGACTGCTGTTGCTGCTGCTGACCCTGGTTTTGACCCTGGACGTGCGGTTGACCAGGTTGAACCTGTGGTCGGCCTTGATTGAGGTTCGAAATAAGCGGTGTCGCTCGTCCTCCGTTCTTCTGAGCATTCGCTGCGGCAGTCAAGGTCGCTGCCCTTTGCTGTGCCATCAGTAACTGCGCCTGTTGTTGATGCGCGTACAACGCTTGCCCGATCGGTGGGTTTGCAGCAGACACTTGAGAAGCGGTGACTTGAGGCGGAGCAGGCTGGATTGGTTGTGGTTGCGTGCCATTTACACCCTGTAATTTCTGCGCTATACGCGAAGTAGGTGGAGGTTGTAGATAATTGGGATTGGGTATTGGCGGTTGAAATTGGGTAGTAGGGGCTTGGAAAGGTTGAGAGGGTGGTTGGGTGGTAGGTTGAGGGTTTGTATTTTGAACATTGTTGGCCGCGGCATTGTTCTGTGGAGGAGATTGTGCAAAACGTTGCGGAGGTGCGGGTTGAATTGGCTGAGGATTTGATTGTTGGGGATGCTGTGGTTGAGATTGTTGTGGCTGCTGTGGTTGTGGTTGAGTGGGTTGCTGGGAGAGCTGGTAGGTGTATTGCTGCGGCGGTTGAGTTTGTGGCTGAGTAGAAGGCATGCCACCTGCATTTTGACTGGCTGCCTCCTTCGCTTCCTGGAAACTGGAATAAACAACTGGCTGCATTGCGGGTGTTGGAGCTTGTAAAGTCGGCGGGTTCTGATTGACGAAATGGTGAGTGGGCTGAGGAGGAATAGGTGTGTGCGAGCCATTAGCGTGCGGTGTGAATGCTTGATTATAACCCGAGATAGGAAGTGCGATGTTAGCCCTCGTATTAGATGCCTTAACATCGGTTGTTTCTGAGGAAGGAAGCGGCTGTGACGCGCTAGGTGCTGGTGTTTGCGTCGCAGGCGACGGTACATGATCGGTAGATTTAGCACCTTGCGACTCTGGTGCCCAACTTGTCCCGTTTGTTGCTGCCTTGGAGGCCTTATGTCGGGCAATGGTGTCTAGCAGAGAGTAACTATGAAAGAGCCGACGTTTCTTCAGTATATGTCGTTTGTAGTGCCTCAACTCGAACATACCTCGGTGCATGACGTACTTGCCCTGGTGCCATGAACGACATCAATCGTTCCCGCTTAGCTTTCTGCTGAACGTTCTCCTCCTGCTCCATAGCAGATGCCTTCCGTTTGAGAGAAAGAGGGGTAGAAGGGGTGGATACTCGAACCACTTGATTTACAATGCGCGTGAGGTGAGGATCTGGGTCGAGGCATAGAGGTGGAGAAGTGGCAAGCTATGGGAAAGATAAATAACATGACTCTCTGACGAGTTGAAATGAAGCTACCAGGATCTTTGCCTCGACCTCAAGAGCATCTTTATCCGTCCAAGTGCCACCAGCTTTCCGATTTAAATTGCAGATATCTGCCCAGAGAGTTTCAGTATTCGGATGAAGCACAACACGCGTTTTCTGGGGTTCCTTCAAGGCCGGCTCTTGACTTTTCGAAGGACGATAATCCAAAAGCTCAACAATCATACAACCTGTTGAGATATTTAGTTCATGACCAAACCCCTTTTCCGTCGAAGGGCTAACCTTCATAGAAAGGAACCCCCTCCGAATCAAACAAATCCAGGAAATCCACGGGTATACGGTGAGCGCGGATGTCATCCAACAAGAACTAAAGATATGTCATGCTGAGCGTTTTGTAGACACGAATTTATTGATAACATACGGCAACTGGGTTGTGATACGAGAACTTGTTTCCGTTGTTCAAAACAAAATAATCGGCGTGAAGATGGACGGTAAATGTGGGTGGGGACGACTGGGTCTTTGCAAGGAGTTCTTCGACGGCGCGAGTCCTGTTGTAGCCCGCCATGGGGGTTCGACAGTGGCAGGAGCAAGGAGGACCTTTGTACAGAAGATCGGCGCTCTTGAACTTAAGGCCCTACAATGGCGGCACGGCGGTCAATGGACAGACCATTGATCTCACGTAAGCAATTGACATAGGGTCGCGTTAAGCACATCACGTGCTTTGAATATTTCAGAATGGACGCTCAGCTTCGCGAAGTGAGTTTGTCGATATCCGTGTATCTACTCGAGTATATCTCAACAAATATCGCTCCAGCTCCTCCCTTTCTTAAGAGATCGGAATCCCCAAGTTCGCCAACTTGCCTTGGAAAATTTACTGCCTCAGACAATTAAAGATGCGCCTCATAGGAGCATTTTCTTCTCGGGACTTCAGACAGGATTACAGAAAGCAAAGGAGACCGACGTTATCAGAGACATAAAGATTTTATGTCGAGATCAAGTCGTGCGTATATGCTTTATACGAGACAACCATCACCCTGACTCTCTTGCAGAGTGTGGCGCACGATGCGTTCAAAGCATTGGTCAATCTGTCAGACTCGCCTTTGGTAGTCGCTCCTCTATCTGATCAGGCGTTCCTGAGCTTCATCGTCTCATATATCATCGTGAGTCTTCATAAGACTCCCCTGATTATGTCGCTGAAACCTCTGGATAGAATCCTCATTCGATCTTGGCCGATCTTGCAGCGATGTTATTATCCAATTTAACCGCCGGATCGACTGCTTGTTCTATCCTTCTGAATCTCAAAGTCCAGGTTATACCAGATGACCGCCTATCAAATTCTATTTTCCCTGTCGAGTCGCGTTGCGGGTCATGTCCAGCCCCAGTGCCGTATCCAAGTGCAGAGGTCAAAGAAGTCCTGGCTCTGCCACTTCTGATAGATGCTTTCGTTGAAGGCGCCCAGATTGCTGAAAATATTTCAAAACGTACGAGAAAGGCGCACCTTCATTTCTTGGCCAACGTATTTGCAAACATGACAATTGTAAGACCGCCATCTAACACCCTCCAGCGCATGTGCTAATCCTGCATTTTAGTCGCCCATTGGCAGAAATTATTTCCTTTCACCTCAACCGACCACCGTCTCCAAGCCCAACCAACCCTTAGAATACCCTCTCGCAAAGGTCGTCGTCTTCACTGAGCACGAAGATACAATTCGAAGACGTGGAGTTGCCGCTTCAATAAAGTAAGCTTTTATCCTTTTCTCTATCCGTAATATCCACTGAGTATCGTGCAGAAACTGCGCCTTCCACCCTCCAGGGCACAAAGTTATTCTCAGCCCAGAAACAGATCAAGTCGCTGTCCGTCCATCGACTGTAACAGCGCCTGGAATCAACGCTCTCCCCTACCTCCTTCTCCCACTAGCAGGACCCGAAGAGTTCGATCTTGAAGATCAAGAAAGCTTGCCTGACGCCCTCCAGCTACTACCACCCACAAAAAAGCGCGAGCCAGACGCTACCATCCGCCTAACTCACGTTGAGACCCTCCTTCTCTTATGTCACACAAGATGGGGCCGCGACTATCAGAGACAGCACGGCGTGTATCAGATCATCCGAGCCGCACACGAAAGCGAGAAGGTCGACAAGGTCAGCTAATCACTTGTCTCATATGGACTGCCGTGGTCTGACAATGTCATGCAGATCTCCGAACACATTGAACGTCTCGTCCAGTTAATCAAGGGCGAAGAGCCCAAAGTCGCCCCAGCAGAGGACGACGAGTTCGACAACCTTGACTTGAACCAGAACACAGAACAAATGGGTTCACTCCTTGCCGCTCAGCCCGCTGAAGAATCGGACGACGAAGACATGCGCATTGAGGAGATTTAAAATCCAATAAGACATGCATCATAGATATTTCGCATTTCGTGTCATTAAACGGCCGATTTGACGCATATGCGCGTTTTAATTGACCTTTCCTATGCCTGAGTTTGCTTGTACGTATGAACCAACGCTGGAAGCAGCCATAATATTGGCCGATTTGAAAACCGACTTTAACCAATTCCTCGTCAATACTCATCTCATCTTTCACTGATGCCACGGCACTACTCACCGATGTGAACCCGTTGAGTGTTCCTGTATCGGTGGCGACTCCTGGTAGGGCGCCGGAAGAGAGCCTGCCATGATTCGCTCAATTATTTAAACCAAAGAGTCGCATGGATCGTTCGATGCTCACCCAATATTGGTGACACAATTTCTGCCCAATTTCGACGAACAAGCAGCTGCATCCGACGAACTGACCGGCGCGTATGCCTGTCCTCCTCCCCCAGACAAGACGGGGGTAGTTACCTGTTATATCAACGAAGTGAATATCGGAAAAGGACTTGGCTTCGGGACTGGAGAGGCAGACAAACCGCGTTGAAGTAGTTGCCCTCCAAAAGCACTTTGGAACCAACTTCGGGGTCGACAGCGTGTCCGTTAACTGAAACTAAGCAAAGATTTTTTCTTGTCAACATGAAGATCTCGAGGCGATCAAGGCAGTAAGTCATGTACCGAAATACTAAGAAAATTTTAGGCGTCAGTCAACTTCGCAGGTGGTATAGGAATCTGAAGTGGAAGCTTACATTGTTGTATGCATGTACGTTCTGGTAATACCCGCTTGTACCACTGGATGACACATGAGTTTTACGATAGTTCCTTGAGAATCTGTGGTTTTCTTTACCCGCTGTTGAGACGTGCGTTAATAAGTATTACACGTGTTTTGAATAATGGAAACATACACATGTGGACCACGGCCACTGGTCTTATACAAGCTAAAGAAACACAGGTCGTCAATCACGATGCTCTAAGAGCAGTGACAAATGAGGATTTACTAGTTCAAGGCAAAGGTGATTTGGTCTCCGCTTCCAGTGAATAAAGCGACCTTACAAGAGAGACAGAAGGTCAATAATAATGCTAAAGATGACGAGAAGCTCAAAGACCAACACATACCCAATAATGTTCTCCATTGCATGTGGCAGAGTATGTTCCATCTCCCTGAATAAAGCGCGTATAAGACGGGGTATAAGCGGACCAGCAAACGCGTACGTTGAACACGTTATTAGAAATCTGCAGTAGCGATTAGCCGGACGAACGAAAGGCGAATGAGAGAGAAGGTACCGTGGTAGCAGTCACCGCACCGTATCCCTGGGGTGAAAAGAAGGAAGGAAACTTGGTCAAGAACATAAAGGGATCTTTAAGCGGTACTGGGGGCTTACGGTGGCGATCATTTGGCGTCCGATATTTTGGATCTAAGAAAGATTATCAAGTCTTCTAACAGGTGAAGTCGATGTTGAATGTACCGTGTTGTGGTCAATCTATCCGACGCTTTATGAGTACAGGTTCATATAACTTAAGTTACTGTTTAAGCTTACCCAGATCTTGCTACCTCCGTCAATTTGGATAGCGTCCTATATTTCGATTAAAACGCGGCATAGCAACATTGAGGGAGGTTGCCAACTCACACCACCCTGGATAATACAGATGTTCATTACTATTCAAGTTTATCACGGCGTTTGCATGAAATACTCACCCAAACAAACTGAGGATTGATACTCGCTGCAAAGAGATACACTTCAGCAAACAATTCACCTTCAACAAGGCATTTAAATCCACCTATCTTGATATTCTGGATAATGATATTACTCGCTCCCGAGATCTTGATGCCTTTCCCCAGGCTAAACCCCAGCGTCCATGAAATGCACAACCTCGAACGAAGAAAATGGAAAACTTACATTCCGCCTGAACTTCCCTTTCCCAGTAAAGTTTTATTACTGGCAACTTTCAAAGGTGTTGTCCCGGCCTTGTAGTACGTGATAGTGGTTTTGGCCGCTGAAGGTTCGTAATTTTCGCACCCTACGAACAAAACAAAGTTATCGGTGTAAGCAATCCGGAAGAAAAGAAAGGAAAGGCTGCAATTACAGTTATTCGCATCGATAGCCAGCTAATTAAAAAAAATAGTCGTCATCTCATGTCATATCTCATACACAAACCCCTTCTGAAAACCTACCTGTGGATTAGGCGAGCACGTCCAAGGCTTACACCCCGTCCCAGTCACAGTGCCTTCCGCCGAGGTAAAATCAAACATCTTATCGAGCAAAATGACACGAGGCGTGCTATCGCTCAACCAAGTCGTCAGCTCGGCCAGGGAAGACGGCACAGCAGGCGTAGCATTCCCTCCGCCCGTCGTCCCAGCTGCAAGCCCGAAAGGTGTGCCAACTGCTTGAGCGTTCCCGAAGAGGTATGCTGAAGCCAGGGCGATGACGAAGCGAGATTTCGGTAGCATGGTCTGATGCGCGGTTTGGCTTCAGCTCTGATTTGAGATTTTAGGGACAAGACCGCGGTCGAATTTTGGTAGCTTTCTTCTCCTTTATATTGTATGGTAGTCCCTTGTGTACCTGCCGATCTAACGGAAAGTCGCGAGCTTCGACGAAGGATGAGCGATCATGAGGTGGATATACGGACAACGTTGACACGAAGTCACGGAACAACGATACTTCGGTATAGGGTCTGTCGCTGTGAACATGACCACTTTATTTCCTATTATTCCGCGTCTCCAGGTGAAAGAAACTTGAACACATGTGATAGCTCTGCAAAGGAAACGCATCCACACCAAGGTACCTATTGGCATGGTTGCTTGGGGTGCTCGGAAGCAACTCGGAGGCTCTAAGATTCAGATGGTTGCGGTTTCCGTTCATACTCCATACCGGGCCGTATGCCACAGACGCTGGGCGGGTGGTTGACTCGGTGGCCGATCTTCGTATTTTTTCGAAGGTCTGCAAGTAATGGTAGTAGGTCAATCTCATAAATTCTCGATTCGCTTTATTCTCGAGTACAGTATGCCCGGAGCGTTGACTATGCCTTTATTCTTCCAAGAACTTCTTAATTTCCGCCTGTACAAAAGCATCATCGATCGGGTTAGAGCCTCCTCCAGCTGTGATAGCAGAAAGGTAGACGGTCAACACAACTTTTCCTTCTAAAAGTATTAACACATTACCTGTATGTCCCCAAACGGTATCTATCACGACCAGGCGGGCCGTAGATGTGAGAGACGTCATTTCATTCACACTGTCCTCGGGCTAATATCATTGGCGAATTAGAGTCATAAGACTGAAATGAAACGCGCATATAATTCACCGGAAAATAAAGATCAGTCTTGCTAGGCATGATTAGACCCTTGGCCTGGATGCTTTCCAGACAAGCCTGAAGATCGCCGCCATGGCGTATCTGCGATACGTCGCCTCGCTGCCAGGTTTGCAAGAGGGTGACCAAGTCGTTCGCGTCCCAATTTTGGAGGAAACGGTCTTCCCAACGTTCGCGTAGGAAGGTGGCCAGGTCCGGATACCTATGAGACAAGTTCGATGTTGTAGACTTATTCTCTTTACGGATTAAACTTGCTCACATTCCATCGAACGTGTATTTATGTTCCCTGAACCACTAGGACTAAGGTAAGATATTTGATTCACGATAGTCAGATTTGAAGACTTACAGTCTGTCCGTAAGCCCAAGCACTATAAACCCTGGCAAAAGCCCTTATGCCAATTTCCGCCTTCTGCATATAGTGACCGTCATAGAAGTCCTTAGATGCGACTAAAGCAGCCTTTGGACCTTCGAGGAAGCTGAACCAGGAAATCAGAATTATGATCGCTGGTAAATTCCGTTGGACAACCCACCATTGATTATGCGGGCTAGTACGGGCGGAGCTGCAAATGACTACGTATCTTTAGTAGTATTTACCTAGATGAGTGGTCTTCCACTGTGGAAAAAGGGTTCGCAGAGCGCGCTTACCGTTCTACAAGGTCTGGATACATGACTGCCCAGTGATACGCCTGTGTACCTATTAGCGTCCGGTAGATTTTGGCATACATTCCACATACCTGTTGACCGCCCATGGAAAAGCCGACAACAGCGTAAACTTTCTTTACGCCCAGCTTCTCGAGCACTGCACGCTGGGCACGACTAGGAGGACGTACATTTGAGCGCCATATAATGGTGATATACAAGATCATGCTAGCTTACATATTATCCTCGTAAGAGACCGCGGGGAAGTATGGTCCATTATAAGGGCTAGGCTATAGAGTCTAAGTAAGCCCCGCTAAACGTTATGCTTTTCGAGGATCTTGTACCGTATTGGAAGGAGAAGACGACTAGATAACAGATAAACACGGGTTGAGAATATGTCAAGGAGAAAAGGAAGGAGGAGAAAGGTTACCTCTCCATTCGAGAACAGGGCAAAAGTCACCACGAAGTATTTCTTGGGATCCATGACCTTTTGACAGAAGTGTAAGCCAACCAGTCCCCAAGCCTGTGATATTCGCCTTACTTTCCCCTCGCCGACCATATATACTTGACCTGGACGCGGGTAAGCTTCAACATGAAGTCTAAGCTATCAGGGCAGTAGTACTTACTATCCAACTTTGCACCGAAGCACGTTGGAAATACAACGCATGGATTGGCTATGTCTCCATAGGTTCGATAAGCAGTAATTGCGTCAGGTAGAGATCCGCCTGCGACTCGAAATCGACCATGGTGGTGGTACTGCGTCGGTGGCTGGCCTGGAAGAGACATAGATACTTAAGGTTAAGGACGAGAGAGCCTGAGCAAGGTCTGGGAGTTCAGGAGACACCTTATATTGGAAAGACAGGTCAGTCAGGGACAAAAACGACAACAATGGGAAGATACGCACCGGTTTGCATGTGCTGAGTATAACAAGACATGGGGAAATCTCTCACAACATTTCTTATCTTCTTCAAACAAATATAGAGCATGCCGGAGACGAGCTAAATTAGAGGAAGGTGGTGGGTGTATATGGGGATGAAGGGAGAATGGGACAAGGTGCGGTTTGGAAGAAACTGATCGACAGCGCTGCCACCGCTGCCGATTACCGAAGGTTCTTTCTTCGCGACCACAACCATCCATGGGCACTGACACAACTAAATGACGGACTATGTCCTCAGAATCCGACGACGATTATGAATATACCGAGATAAAGGTGCGGCCCAGTGTCTTTATGGGATGCTCGCCAACCTAAACGATTCTTCAAAGAGAGGAAAAGCGAAGTCTCGTCCAAGGAAACGTCAAAAACGAATCAAGAATGAGGACGACTCGGAGACTACTCCTGCTCGATCAACATTCTCAGTGGAGCCACTACTCTCTGCCTTATGGGCCAATTGCAAACTCGAAGGGGGAGACGGCGGTTTTGAACAAGTGATAGACCCTCTTATTCCGGACCTCCTTCAAGCACGCGACGCGGTAGAGAGGTCTCAAATAGAACTGGATGACGATGTGCGTAGACCATTCTTCTTTATGTCAAAACTTGCAGCTAAGCAATTCGGTGTATCTTTCAGCAACAAATCACACGGCCTGTACGGTCATCAGAAATTGCTTCGCTGGTGGCTGAACTTTCGGCGAGAGAGGTCCTCTCTTCTTCTGAAGCACTGATACTGCGGAAGCTCAAACTTGAGGCAGTACGTATAGCCTGCTCGTTATCCTACGTTAATGGCAATTGATAACATGCTTTCAGCAAAGAAAAAATAAGCCACCTGAGATATCTGCACCGCAAACGCCATTGAATCCGCTTCCTGCTGTCGTCACCCCACAGGTTGACCCTGAAGTCTTAAATGCGTTATACGCTATCAAAACAACACCTTTCTCGAATTCTTTTCTATCTAGGCTCCATGGAACGAAAGAATTCATGCCTCCAGGTTTAATATCTGTTGATTGGGAAACTCGTACGCCTTGGATGAATCTTATGGAAGATATTCGCGAGCATTATACATTCGCTCAGTGCGTATCGATTTTTGACTGAAGACATTCTCAACTAAAGTGACCACCGTTGCAGTCCTGAACGAGAAATGCCTGTGGAATCCTTGGGTCCTATAACATATTCTACACTACATGCGTACCAACTACCACAGGTCCATGATTTGTTGGAAAGGTCGTTCTGGCCTGGCATAGATGGTACGCTGTTCCTCTATTAATCAATGTGGGCGTTTTTTGACGACGAACTCCAGTTACCGATTCGCTCGATTACCAGCCTGAAAAGTCCACAATCATAGCAATGTACAAGAAAGTGGTTGTTGGCGTGGCGATCATCACTTCCCCTATTCAGACGTATATCACCTATCTCGCGGTCAAGGCTGGCTGGGATAAAGCCCAAATTGCTAGGACTATGCTGTACCATCTGATCATGATGCATCCCAACAAAGATTTTACTCTGCATGTTTCCACCAATAATTCTGCCATGGTATGTCATGTTGTCTTTGGCTCATTTTCTTACCGATCTGACGTTTTTCTAGCTCCTTTACAACCAATTTGGATTCAAGGCGGAGGAGTTCGTCGCTGGTTTCTACTCCGAGTATTTGCCTCCAGATTCGCGCGCGTCAAAAAATGCATTCAGGCTTCGACTTCGCCATTTGTAATCGATCGTGAAATGGAGGCGGGCGTCGAAGAAGATATGTTATGTCATTGTCAACGTATTGTACATGGTATGAAGTGTATTTCTGTTGAGTGAAGAAAGATGCTAAACCCAAAATATTGAACAGATGAAAATAAATAAATCTAATGATGCTGAAATGTGTGGCGTTAATAAATCGTAAATGTTTGCGTTACACTCTAAGCTGCGAAGGGGCGTTTTTCAGGCCTTCTAAGTGGTTCGTCCTTCTGGTTCATCGTGTCGAACAGCACTCGTCGTCTTCGTGCTGCCAGTCCTTGTTTGTTGATATTCGATACTTGGTGGAGAGGCATCATAGCCGGGACTGTAAGATCCTTCAAGTTCGTGCTTATGGCGCGCTTCCTCATCGCTCCTATAGCTCTGTCTTTCCCGTTAGGTATTCCCCTCGATCCCAGCTCTCCGTACTTGGATAGTCCGAGTTCCCAGTCACTCGTCAATAGCGATGAAGGGGCCGGTGCCGTTGGAGACTCGACGTCAACAGAGGATACAGCTGCTTCATAGACCCAATTGCCTCGCTCGTCCATCGCACCGCTCATCGACTTCCTCCTTCCGATGCAACGCTTCTTTACTACCCTGGTTTGAGCCTCAGCGAAGGTGCCGGCAATGGGGGATCGGAGAGTAGGTGAGACGGGTGGGTTCTTGCTACCTCCTACAACGGAAACGCTTCGCCGTCGGATGGCGGTAGCATTTGGACGTCTTTCTCCGCCCTTATTCGTTGTGTCTTTCAGGAGTATGGTGTTCGTATTTTTGGACATTTTCTGTTGATCCTTCGTATCTTCTTTCGTCTTCAAGTTGGTCGGTGCGATGTTTTGACATTCTGCAAGTGGTCTGAATTCGTTCTTTGAGTTCCTCACCACCTCATTGATAAGCTTTGCCCAGTCTTCCTTCCGTTCATACAGCTTGTGCACCATATGTTTGAACTTGAACCGCCTTTTCTCTCGAGCCAAGGGAAACTTCGCCAGCGATTCGGCGTCTGCGGATGAACTCTTGTCCGACTGGTCGTCCTGTGTTGGTGGCTTAATGTCCCCGGACGCGACGAGGGATGCCACTGCTACCGTGTTGCGTCGTGGACGTCCTTCGGCTTTGTCTCTTCCTTGGATCATTGCAGATAGCCTCTTCGATGATGGGTTGAGACGCGTGTGGTTTTGGGATGTCGTGGACGCGTCTTTTTGCGCGTCTTTGCCTTTGTCGGCACGCGCCCGACGCGACGAGAGTAGGTCGAAGAGGGTCTTGCAGACGCGCTATCTCCGCCTTCTTGGCTTCTGGATTTGTGGTATGTGGCATAGTCGTTGCTAGAGTCGTGTGATGAAGAGTAGTTGTACAGAAAAGGGAGTTAAGTTCGTAGGGTGGTCATAGACGAAGTTCGAAGTTCGAAATGAAGGTAGACGAGCTCTGGCCCATCTGTGGTTTAATTCCGTCGAACATGTGGCATCAATGTTCATTCATGAATTCAGGACTCGGAGGTATACCGTCCACCATCGGCTACATGTATTTTGCCATTGTGTACCACGGGGCTGATGAGAGCAGTCAAGGGAAGGGCCGAATGCTTCGATCTATCATTAATATCGCGTGTTGGTCAGAGCTGGTGGATCAGGTTACTAACTAACATGTGCTACTTTAGATCATATCTAGGAGGCAGTAGCATCCTAATACTGTGTAGATAAAATGTAAATGCCGCCGCAAGGCGGGGGCAGGCTCGCTGCGCCATCCTAGCTGGCGGCTCAGGCTGCTTATGTAACCGACGCGACTGCTGCAGCGCTGCAGAACCAGAGGCCGCGTAATCACTCGCACAGCTGCGAAAAAACCCGTTTTTTTGCGATAATCCTGTAGTAGACTACTAATGAATCAAATATCTCAGAAAAAAATCACCAAAAAAGTGGACGATTCAGAGAAATACTTCAGGAAAAGGCAGGCCGCTCAGATTTTCCGCACACAGAATTTGGCTTTGTTTGTCCAGGGGAAGTGCCCAACCGGACCCCTCATAGCACAGAATTGCTCGCTACGCTCGCAATAAGGTCGCTCAGCGCCCTCACTCCAACGTTCGAAGCGCTATCTTACCTGGTGCCGAACCGGCAAACATAACCGTGGGAACGTACGCAGCGGCATCCGGCACCCGCAACGTGGGCGTTTTGTAAAGAAGTTTCTTTCTTGACTTCTTCCTCTCATCTTGATTCTTGATCCTGAAGTTCTTCGCCTTCTTTTACATGCCTTTCAGACTAGAACTCCTTGATGCTTCAAACTCTCCAGAAGTGGTTCTATATCGGCGCCGCAGCAGTCTTAAAATTGGGCGCCGCCAATCCAGTCTCAACAACTATGAAAAAGCTTCCAACGCGCCTAGATTTCCCATGGAAATATTGGAAAACATTGTCAAATTCCTCGTCACTGACTGGAAGGAGCCTATCACCCTCATCGTATTCAAGAAATTTGTTGGTCCCTGCGCACTTGCTTCTAAAGACCTTCGTTACCTGGCTTTGCGAATCTTTTTTCGGCATCTGGGCTTGAAAAACATCAGGCAGAGCCGAGCCTTGCTTGATTATCTTGCTAACGTGGACTCTGGCTATCAAAAACAAGGATGGACGGCCGGATACGTCTGGGTCAGGTTCGTTGACTCGGATACGAGGGTATCAGTGCATATTGCTTGAATATATGCGCATATAATAGGTCTCTGAGCTCTCCACACGCTGTCATTCCCACTATCATCAAGGAACTTACGATGCTCACTAACCTCAAGACGATAAACGTCGACATGGATAACTCGGGACTAATGCTTCAACGCACTTACATTGACAACCTCTTCGCCTCTCTCGGGAAGGCTGAAATCACTACTAACATTGAATCGCTTACACTGACGAATGTACCTCGGATCGATATACACTTGTTGACCCTCGTGGCGAAGCAATTCCCCCGACTGGTTCAACTACACCTTGCCTCTGCTCATGGTATCGACATGGACTGTTGTGTCAGCTGCTACGAAGAAAGTCTCTCCAGGATCTCTCACTCTCCGATTCCGGATGTCTTTTGCGATGCGTCGTCGCTTGGAGTGCGTATTCCTCTCATTCTTTGAACTCGCTGTTGATGCCAATTATCTAGCACGCTTTTGGTCGCGCACTAGCACCGCTCTCAATGCTATCGACGCTGTTCTTAGGAGTTTATCTCTCGCCTGCGGATCTTCTGGACCGGCACATGAGTCATGGCTCTCAAGCGGATACATGTACAGGCATCAGAGATATGACGCTCGAATCGGTCTACAACTGTTCTCGATGCCATGACTACAGGCAGACCACGAAGGAGAACGAGTTGCTTGCGACTCATGTTCTTGCTGAACGCTTGGAATCCGTCGAAACTATCTCTTGGAACACATGCTTCGCCACCCGGACCTACGACGGGCGCTTCCTGGAGAAGGAGAATACTGTAGAAGGCTCACTCGACTGTCGTCTGGATGCAAAGTTTGGGGAAATCAGCAACGATGATCAATGCCAGGGTGTGGAAGGAATGGACCACGATGCTCAAGGACTCAGACAGACCGTGTTCTTAGTCCATAAGGCGATAAGGATTCGGGTAGCAAGGGTTTTGTAAAGAGCCAGGAACAATAAACGTTCTTACCTATGCTGGCAACTTGGCGTCTCTTTACGAGGCTCGTTTAAGGCAGTGCGGACGTGCAGACAATGATGCTGGAGAAGGTAACGAGCGCTTGTCATTCGGATACATTTCAACCCGGGTCCATATCTGCGGCCCTGTGTTTCATTAACCTTCCGGTTCCAGGGTCTGTGCCTGCTAGACTCTAGTAATCTTAACACAGAAACCCTATTGATTTTGTTATCAATAAACTCGCAATGTTTGGAGCAGTCGTGACCGTCAACGTACTCTCGCATACCCAAGGGACTCGGGAGCAGTTCGCATTCGTATAAAGGAGATACTTCTTATACACTGGTAGCATAAGGAACTCAACCTAGTGCTACGATGGCCACCGTTCAAATACCTTCCTTGAACAATTATTTGCGGGAGTTGTATATTGTCAAAGTAAGTTTCGTTAGTTCCCTCTGCATCCTTCCTGCTCTCATCGGCATTCGCTTTTAGCAAGTCGATAGTGAATATCTAGCGTTCATCCCGCTTTACTTACCGTACCAACTGCATATATCTAGTGATGGGATTCTCGATTTTGGTCTATGATTATATCATTACCTTAGGCATGGAAATCGAGCTCGTGTGGTCCACGCGGTGGAACGTTGTGAAGACGTTGTTTATCGTGCAACGATACATACCTTTCTTGGATAATTTTGCCCTGTGGATGTATCGTGCGTAGCCCCTTTAATTAGTCACTTAGAGTCTTGGATGTTGATTGATTTTGATTTTGAAGAGGACTACGGAGGCTATCATAGCATTGAGACTTGTAAAATTCTTGCCTATTTGTCATTAGGTAAGTCCTGTGCACTACTGCGAATCAAGTTATGCGGGTTATAACGCGCCCATTGATTGATTTCATCTTTCTAGCTGGAAGCATTTCGGGAGTGGTAATTTCCGAAGGTCAGAGAGTCCATTCCCTGGGCTGGGAAGGCGGCATACTCATGTCCGCAAAAAATCGAACAGTTTTGCTCACCATTCGCATATGGGCTCTCTGGCGTCCAACGATGAGGTTGAAACCTGGCTTGGCCATTGCATTTGCAATGGTATGGACGCCGGCTGTCATTGCCTGCTATCACTTACTGGTGAGCTCCGAATGTGAGTGTGCAAGCCTTTGTCTGCGTTCTTTTGAATGTGTATGAAATTCATGCGGCCTTGTCTCGTTTAGTCGCCGATTTGAGCCCTTTAACGAAGCGGAATGGATGTTATCGAGTCAAGTGCAATGAGGTGTACGCTGTACTAATATTTGCTTGCCTCCTAATCTGGGACACCTGTGAGTATTTTCTTTTCTGCTCGTATCAGGGGTGAAACTTTTGACGAACTGCTTGCTTGCAAGTGTCGCTGATACTCATTGCAATACCGGGGATCAAAGCATGTAAGGACAGAGATTAACTTTGAAGCTACGGAGAGTGATAACTTACTACTAGATCGCTCTGGGGTACACTCTGGTTTGCTTACCACTATATACAGTGAAGGTGCGTGAATATTACTATCAGGATGCAGCTAATCATGGAGCCTAACTCTCTGCTGAAAGGGTCGGTTTTCTATGTACTTGTTTTCTGTGAGTACGAATCAGTCACTTCCGTGGATACTGATAGATAGTACCCAGCGGTTACTGTGCTCAACGTGGTCCTGGCTTACACTTCGCCGGCAAGTCTTATTTCAAACAACGATTGAACTTGTTGCTTAAGACGGTATGTAACAGCTTGGCGCCAAAGGGATATTTATGAGGCAAGTTTTTCACGTCCCCTTTATGCCCCAGGTGTTAATTAAAGATTCATGAGGAACTAGTTCAACGAGATACGTCCACTGTGTGATGACGAGCAGGACTATTTTGCACATGCGTGCGGAAGCGCATTGTCCGTGCGATGAAGAATCTCCTAGTATGATAGTGGCCGATTTATTCGAGGAAGAAAGGGCCGACGGTGCGGATGGTGGTGGCGCTAAGAGAACTAGATTGCGCAGACTGACGCTGCCGCCTGTCTGACCGTGCCCACGGGCTTCTCGGTATTCACTCAGCTAACACCACGAACTGCGGAGGGGAACATCCATGACAGCCGTGGTTAATTTATGTGTATGTATATCTGTAGGGTAAAGTTTTAAGGGTTTTCGGTGCTTTGTTCGGTGAAATTGAAACAATTTTGACTTGTAAAGCGCAGTGCGGGAGAAATGCCCATGACAGGCGCTTAAGGTGCTGGCAACAGCCGTGATGACATCAGACACCGCCGCACCGGTTATCAGTGGCAGTATTACAACCAACCTTCATGAAAAAGGCCATTTCAGTACTGCTTCCTCCTCGAACTTCAATGAAGCATAGCTGACCACACTGATCAATCCCTTTCTAGCCTTTGGCGTATGAATCCAAATATTCGCTTCTATCGTTAAGTCGTGAAACTCTTTGCGGCTCATACTATGACTCCCATAGTGCATTTCTGTTGTCGATTGTCACCACAATACGTAATTTTTGAAGGGTTTTGGTGTCCGGCAGTAGAAAAACGTCGAACGTTTGAAATTCGAACGCTCATGCTGGTTTTAGGATGACTGTTTCGGGAATTTAGTATTTGGGGCGGCGAAAATGGGGTGCGGCGTATGCAACAAACCTAGGAAATTACGTGCTAATCATCAAGGGCATCACATTTGTGTGTACTTACTGCTACTACAGGTGAGACGTCGATAGCACAAGCAATACCCAAGTAAGTACTTCCGGCTATTCGGTCCCCAAGATTTGTGAATAATGATAACGATATGATACTTTAAAACAGTCTTCGTGTATTATTTTCTGACTGACTTCAGTTTCCAACGCGCGGTTCAACTCGGTTCATTACTTCTGGTATTACATTCTATAAGGGGGTTATATTGCCTAGTGATAAGAGCCTAGAGGAAGCTGCATCAACATTCCAAATGAAAGCTCACCAAAGCGCCAAAACTTGGCAGAAGGCGTTAGTATCCGGTCTACCCGCCAACAGTCAACATGGCAATGAGCCGTTTGTCGACCCTGACCTTCAAGCAGTCTTCAGACTTCAACATCCATCTCCCGAGTGATCGGGACCGATAAAGTGATCATGTTCAGGGTAAGATTTAACATATTACCTGTATGCCTCTAAAATTGACGTCCAGGATATAGATAGTACATGGTCTGCCCAATAATCACTCCCCAAAGTTCAGGGCTCAACCTTTTACTCGAATCCTTTCGCGTCAACGAATACGCCAGAATGTGTACTTAAAACCGAGTTTCGACGAACAAGGGTTTCTACTTTCCCATTTGCTATTCTTGGCGCCGTTGACAGTCCCCTTCAATGTCTAAGCTTCAGCCTGCACAGATATTCGGTTTCTTGCGGGCAATGAGCCTCGTTAAGGTCGGTGAACCGATTCGTCTCTGTACCTGCTCCCTTCGTAGTCTGATATGTCCCAATTGCAGAAAATCGACTGTGCGCATTCACATTGCCTCTCTGGCGACACAAACGACGCTGACTGAAGTTCTGATAGTCATTGGAACCGCAATATTCATCTACGACTATTTCGTGACACTGGGAATGGAAATCAACCTGGTTTGGGCGTCGCAATGGAACTTTGTCAAGTTTCTATTCCTGTTCCAGAGGTACATGCCCTTTTTTGATACGTTTGTATTGTGGGTGTATCGTATGTGACCAAGGGCCTTAACTTCATGTGCCAATATTGACCAGACGTTTCGTTTTGCTCGGTTGTAGAGGAATTTGGACTCTGGAGGTTATCACAGCCCGACTGTATGCAAACACATTACCATCAGTACATTAGGTTCGGACCCTCACTTCCAAACTGTGATGAATCGAAACTGAGATAAATCTTACAGTTATGACTATAGTAGGCACCATCGCCTCTGAAAGTGCGTGCCAACAGGACTTTGTGCTTTCCGGAGTCAAATGCTGACGCCCTTCACACCGTCATTCTTCCTCCGCTTCCCAGTCCTACTCACAATCCGGATATGGGCCCTTTGGTCACCCAGCAGAAGGTTGACGATCCTGTTGCCTATTGCTTTCTTGTTGGTCTGGGCGCCAGCTGTCATATCGGCCTATTATTTTACTATAGACCTTGAATGTGAGTGCAGTTATTTTCGATCCGTGCCTGATGTGTAAACTCACGCTGAGGGTGAATATGAAGATATCGATATCTCACCCATTTTACCGACGGTCAACGAATGTTTTCCAATCAAAGCGAGCCGGATATTCGCGTTGTTGTTATTCGTTTCTCTCATAGTTTGGGATGGAGGTAGGTTTCTTAGTTTCCGGTCTGAATCCCTATTCGCTATCAGACTTTTCTAAATTGTTTCTCCAGTTTCTCTCGTCCTTATTGCCATACCTGGAATCAAAGCCTGTAAGCGCCGCCAAACTCACAGCTTCTGGATACAATCAAATAAATATGACTGTCGTGCAGATAAATCTGGAGCTATGTCCGGTCTCGGATCCGTTGTGTACCATGAAGGAAAGTCTCTCATTAGAGATTCTGTGTTGAAAGACGAGTTAACTGATGCATTTGCTCCGCTAACAGGAGCTGCTTTCTACTTTTTCCTCTTTGGTGAGTCATAGAGACGCCACGTTAACCCTTCGAGACTTACAAGCGCCCAAATACGATAGTCTTGTCTCTAACCAACATAGTCGTCTATGCGAAATTGCCGGTAAGTGCTCTAATCCGCAAATATTGTCCGAACTAGTACTTACTTGAGTTTGACATTCGTATAATATGAAGGGTGCTACCAGAGCGATAATTACAAAGTAGTTCTTGAATAGCTGTCGAATCAAATATTTTGCTGACATAAAGTTTTTTTCTACTTCGACGAGATACCTTCACACTATAGTCGCAAGTCGCGTCATTCTCCACATGAGGGAGAAGGTGTACGGCACGAACGAGGACGAGTCTCCAAGCAGAATCATTTCCAACCTCTTTCTTGAAGCCCAGTTTGACAGTGGGACGAACGAAAGGAGGGAACAGGACAATCAAGGAAGGAGGCCCAAGTTGAGAAGATTAAGGATCCCTGTAGCTTGAAATTATACCGCAAATAATAGTACAGAAACATGGACTGTAAATTTCTTCAATTTTCCTCTATTCCTCCTTAAGTTTGTTCGTTTTAGCACTGGCGCTCAAGACTCCTGCAGCTGTGCATTTGTCTTTCTCAAATGCGCATCATCGTCATCCATTGTCTTGCCAGCTCTTTGCTTAAAGAAAAATACAAGGGACGGCATGCCTCGTTTGCTAGATTCCTCTTCGTCTTCATCATAAGTCCCGGCCTGGAAAATGTTTGCAACTGTCGACGGGCTAACCGCAGCTCATGACCCAGAGCTGGTAGCGATGCCACAATCGGCACATTTGATGACTCCTTGGTCGTGTACACCATCCTCTCCTGGCAAAACAGCGTTGCCTAAAATCTAGTGATGTCATGCTGGGATGGTTGTCGGAAGGGGCTAGGAATGTATAGTGAATTCGTTGACTTGATTTTGCTTTACGGGAGTTTCTGGAAATTGGATACACATGTAACCTTGATACACTGATAGTCTCAGTGACATGAGCAGTGGTCGGGATCGCTTGAAACACAGATCTTGCAAGATGGACACGGGTAAAAGATATCGTTTGCTTGTCAAGAGGTCATTCTTCTTTGGCGTCTGGTGTTTACACAGAAAAAGCTTTTACTCCAAGTTATAGGCAAATGCTCGGACTGGAGAGCCATCGCCGCCCACTAATTTGAGGGGCACCAGGTTGACGATCCACGTTGTGCCAGGGGTCGCTTTCTGAGCTTCGATGAGCTCCTCCAAGTTCGTTACATTCTCTGCTATTAGACCTCCGCCTCCAAGGAACTTCTCGTGGAAACCGAAGCCATCAGCACTTTCCGGTGCGTCACTCGAGGAAGGTGTCTCGTCTGGATTGAGTGTGTCGACTCCGACGACGCGAATTCCTCTCGTAAGGAGTTCAGAGGCAACATCGGGTGCGAGATAAGGATGGTCTCGATATTTAGGTGTTTTATAATGCAATTTCGACCAGCCAGTGTTTATGAGCAAGATGCGGCCGGGTAGCAAGAAGTGCTCGTATGGCTGCAAATAATCCCATGTTATCCTCTCCCTCTCGTTGAGAGGCTGGATGTCTTTGCCTTCCTCGAGTAGCAAGCCACCTTGACTGTTTAGGCCTGAGAGGTCAATAACAACCACAGGACCAATTAAGTCTCCGATAAATATCTTCTCCACTGTATCTTCGTCCGCAAAGAAATGATATGGCGCGTCGATATGTGTCCCTGTATGTGTTCCCAAGGAAAGTTTGTGCACCGAGTAGCCGTCTTTGATGTGCGATGCATGGGCAACCATGTAGTAATCTGGGTCTCCTGGGTAGATAACCGTCCCCGCGTCCAAAGAGTGAGAGAGGTCAATGTACTTTCTGCCAAAGGTCATGGTGGTTTGAGGTCAAGAAGATAACTGTCGCGTAATTCAAATCCCGACTTACTCTTCGTCCGCTTCCACCATCTGCTTATTGCATGATCCCTATCATCCGTGCATATTCAACAAGAGCACTCAAAGGCGCATCTGGCAGTGTATTGTGGGTATACGTCCTACGTGCAGACTTCATTTGCAGAATACTCTGAATCTAATGTTCCTCTCGATGACATCAACTCAAATCACAATGACTCGACAAAATCGTGTAGCAAATCAACGGCTTTCAAAACCATACAACCTTCTACCATGAGCTCAACTAAAAATTCAGGAGCTGCTCCAAAACAACAACAGCAACAACAAAATGCCCAGAAGAAAGACAAACAGAAAGCAAAGTCTGGAGGAGGAGGCGGAGGAAGCGCCCAAAAGCCCAACCCGTCAAAGAGCACCAAGTTACGTGGGATGGAGAAGGACTCACCTGAAGTCCGGATATCCAAGACTCTTTCATGGCTACTTCGTCACGGAGCACAAGGGGAAGGTCTCCCCATGCGCCCGGATGGATACGTCAAAGTAACGGATCTGGTATGCTATATTGTCCTTCAAATATTCCGAGCAAACGAGCTGATAAATGAACTAGTTGCAACATCCAAAACTGAAAGCCCAAGCGCTTGACCTGGAGAGGATAAAAGAAATGGTCAAGAACGACTCAAAACAAAGATACGACTTGGTCCTCGAGAGCCCAGAGGGCGCCAAATTGCTTGTTTTTAGCGGAGAGGATGCGGCAGCATCAGCTGAAGTTCCTGCTTCTGCGATCTGGTGGATAAAAGCTCGTCAAGGCCACTCCATTAAGGTATGCTGCGATCCCATAACTTCTGCTACAGATGCTGATACCATAGTAGACAGTGCAACTCGACTTGAAACCAATCAATGCAGTGTCAGATATCCCATCTAGCATGGCAGTACACGGGACGACTCGAACAGCTTGGGACATGATCTGTGAGCAACGCAGCCAATTTCCATGGAAGTATTTTCTGACTTGCCCTTCGCACAGCAAAAGGAGGGCTTTCCAAAATGAAAAGAAACCACATCCATTTGGCACAGAACGTAGCCAACCAAAACGTCGTCAGCGGTCCGTATCACCTTTTTCTTTAGTACACTCCCAATCTCATTAACCTCCACTTTCAGGCATGCGCACATCTTCCCAGGTCCTTATCTTCATTAACGTTCAGAAAGCTCTCGATGCAGGAATAAAGTTCTGGCTATCCGACAATGGTGTCGTATTAACGGAAGGCGACGAAAAGGGTTTCCTTCCCAAGGAATTCTTCGAAAGAGTCGTAGATGTGAAAAACGGTGAATTACAAGGGTGGCAACATACTTAGCTTGCAGGGGAATTCTAGGGATCCATGTTGATTTACTCCATAAAATCTAAACGTTGACACAAAACAAAAAGAATCTTAGTAGAGACTCGACCCTCAACTTCCCATCAGAGGAACGGCATATCTTTCAGGTTCATTATCGCGATATTAAAATATTCACATCGTACTATCCAACATTAGTGTACACTATTCATCCTGATAAGCTTAATTAAACGAAGTTAACCCAAGTAATCGTCAGTCCTGCGAGCTCAAAAGCCAGCCATAGTCATCAATCTTTGACTTCTCCTTTTTCTTCTTCTTCTCCTCCCCCGTATCCATATCCACATCCAAACTGCTACTCGTCCCCTTCGAAGCTTCCCTCGCCCGACTCTGCCGCATCTTATCCGCGAGGCTAAGCTTAGGCTTCCCCTGGTCCTTCTCCGAGTCTCTGCCGTTATCCTTTCCCTTTCCCTTGTCCTTGTCCTTATCCTTATCCTGACGAGGGACCGGCTTAGGCGTAGGCATGTCGTCCTCATCGACAGACACAACTCGACGACGAGCAACCGGAGTCTTATGATCGAGTATCTCGACCTCCTCATCGCTGTCCTGATCTATCCGGATGATATCCGCAGACTTCTCCTTCTGCTTTTCCTTCCCCCTGGCTGTGCCTCGTTGACTCTGAACACTCCTGCTCCTGCTCCGACTCGCAGCCCTCCCACGAGTAGTCGACTTGACACTGCCCGCATCGCTGTCGGACGATTCAATACTCAAACTCGCTAGGCGCTTCGTCACGCGAGGCGGCTGCTCCGGCAGTTTGGAGGAGCTGCGATGATCTTCGTCTCGTCCTCCGTCTCTGCCTTGGTACATCTGCACAGGGGTCCTCGACTCGCTAGCAGACGGCGAGCGCCTAAAGTCTGGAGAACTAGAAGGCTTGCCACCACCTCTCCTTTCCTCCACATCGTCCTCGCCGTGATTAGACGCATCACTCAAAACCGCACTCCTACTCCGACTCCTCGCTGGCTGACTCCGCTTCTTCATCTGCTGTGCATCGCTGGAAAATCCCAGATCCACAACATCATCGCTACTCGGCACGATCCCAGCGGCAGCGCTGCCTTCAGGCAGAGGAGGCTTCTTCTTCGGACGAGGCTTTGGCCTAGGTCGCGGGCCAGCAGCAGCAGCAGCCGCTTGTGCCTCCGCGTGCTTCCTCCTCCTCTCCTCCTCCTCCCTTTCTTCTTCCTCTTCCAGCTCCTTCCTCCGCTTCCTAGCACGCTCCATCACAATCAGATCGCCTGCTCCCATCTTCTCCTCCTCTTCCTCCTCCCCACGTCTATTCGACTTCTTCTTCCCCTTCTTATCCCCCCATTCTCCCCCATCCTCCGGAAACATCGCAACGCCATACGACGAACTGTCACGCAGGATTTCAAGGGCTTCCGCCATACCCTCGTCCCCTGACAGACCTTTATCTTGCATGATGAGACGGAGAGCTACTTCCGGCACGAGGATGCGTTGGACAAATTCGGTTGGCGTGAGAGGAGCTATCAGGTCTGGGTCCATGTCTGCGAGAGGGAACATGTCGTATAATGTTTGATGGATGATAACAGAGCCGATTTCACCGTAGCTAGAAGGGAAAGGAAAGTAAATTTTGTCAGCGCATGAACATCAAAACAAGGCGAATTCATAAAGAAAAATATGGAAGGTATGGACAGAGAAAGAAAGCTACTCACTATCCAGGCTGTATCTTCTCAAAGTTCTCAAACTGCCCTCGAACGCCAGACACCGCTCTGAGTCCTTTCAGCTTCACCTCGTTGATGAATTCTTTCCAGAACACACAGCGGGATTTAGGACCGCCTTTCTTCTTTAGCATCTTTTTCTTAGCATTTTCTTTCTGTTTCGGGGTAAACACCACATCCCAATCCTCGTCGTTGCCCCTCTTGTCTTCGCCCTCCTCCTCTGAGGCTGCCGACGCGGCGGCGGCATCCCCAGGATCTTCGATAAGCGCACGCAGCGCGCTCTCCATCTTCATCACCCGCCCGCTGACCTCTTTCCACTTGATGGTCTTCGGCCAACCCTTCGCTTCTGCCTCTGGCAGAATCTCCGACTCGAACCGATGCCTTTGACACACTGCGATGAATGCAACCAAAGGAGCTTTCAGGCCTAAAGGGTTGGAAGGTCGAGGGTCCCGTGTGGATTTCTTCTTTATTGCTTCGAGCATCCGCAGGAGGAGTGGGGTAGGAGAAGAGGGTAGAGGCGTGTCACAGTAGGGACAGAGTGTCTTGGGATCTATGTGTGCGGAGAGGTTAACTGTAAAGATTATGACAAGATGAATATGTTAGAGAAGAAAAGGGGTAGAGGTGAAAAAAACTGACTGGAACACCCTTCTTCCCATGGGAGACGCGTAGGAGAATCGAGCAGTCTGTTTTAATTCGCAACGCAGAATGTATCTCAGAACCCTTTCTACAACAATACATAGTAGGAAAACGCACCGGTCATGCTGTCGAGATTTCTTTGAAGCTCGTGTGCTGTCCCAATCGTCATCCGAATATCGCTTTCGAGAATGAGGTGACCCATATAGCGAAGAGTTCCCGCTAGAAGAAGGGGCCGTTGGCGACCCGATGCTAGCTAGCATTTGCGTGCTCATGGGGAAGGCTTTGGCCTTGGATGAGATTTTCTTCTTATCCTTCTCATCCTTTCTCTTAATCGCTTTCCTCTTGGGTGCGAACGAATCATCGCTCTCTCCGCCGTCGTCACTCTCGTCAGATTCTTGCTTCGCCTTTCCCTTCCCTTTATCTGCAGGTTTACCCTTGCCCCCTTTCCCCTTGAAATCGTTGTTGGGTTTTTGGGGTGTAAGAATCATTGGGAAATCGGATGGGACGTGCTCTGCAGATTTTCCATTTCGAGAATAGCTAGGCTCAGGCGAAGAGGACTTTTCCCGCACAGGGGATAGGTCTGGGAAGGCAGGCTTGGAAGATTTCACAGGAGACATGTCTGGAAAGGGATCTGGACGTGTCTTCCTCGGCGAAGAGCATTCTACAGACTCGGATCGCTGCCGCGGCTGCTTCGACGAGGACGCAACCTTGTCTATAAGAGATACTAGCTTTGATTGGGAGCTCGTAGTAGGGGTTTTCTTGAGAGGTTTTGGCTTCGGCTTTGGCTTTGCGGGTGGGTTCGCTGACTGTTTTGGTGGACGTGTTGGGGAAGGACTGCGTTGACGGTTGGAATTTGCGCTTTTGCCACTGAGAGGACTAGGAAGAGTGAATTGGATGTCGTCGGTCTGGGATGGTTGGCGGGAGGCAGTGGGCTTTTCTTTGCCCGGAGAGGGGGAATCCCATACGTTAGGCTTGGCTACGAACTCGTTCTCGTTCGAGGGTGTTGAAGCTACAGGTGTTGTGGTGGCCACAGTTTTGTTCTTCTTGAACTTCAGGCCAGAGAGCACACTCGATTTCTTTGTCAATTTAGGATCGACTAGATGCGACTTCCCGTTATTGTCGGTAAAGAAGCTTGGCCCGGGACTGGGAACCTTCTTGCTGGCCGCAGTGGTGCTTGAACCTGATCTCTTGTTCACCGGTACCTGAGAACGAGCAGGATCATTGTCGTAATCTGCTTGAGAAGATGGCTTGAGATTCATTTCGTCGGATGAGTCCGAGTCAATATCCGACTCTGAGCTGAGTACAACATTGCTCCTTTGACTTGGACCATACTTTGTGTAGTCCTTCGCCTGGACAGTGGTGCGAGCAGGGGCCTTGGGCTTCGTAGACGATGTGCCGGTCGCTGGTTTGAACTTGTTGCCCCACTTTCCCGTCGTCTGGCTGGAAGATTGGCTACCTGGTTTTTTCGACTTGTGCGCGAAAGTGGACCCTAGATCTTCGAATGCACCGTATCTGGACTTCTCGTAACGTGCGTCGTCCAGACTCTTCCCATTCTGTCGCAAGTTCTCGTCAAGACGCTCCATGTCGACGAGAGTTTATCTCTTCTCGCTAGCTAGAGCCCTTTGATAGATGTGGTTGTATGTCATATAGCCAGGATATCAGTTGAAGCAGTGGTCGTTCTTGTGCAAACCAGTTGCTGAATTTGAATGCAAGATTCGCGTGACCGTGCCACGACCAAATGTGACAAGTCGCGTTCGCTTCGACGTTGTTCGTATTTGGCAAAGGCTTTGCGGTTAACTGTAGCGGTACTCGATTCGCTTATGCTTATTACAGGGCATATTTGAGTCTTGCGGTGCTCAGTCCGCATCTACTTCCTCTTCTTCCACCTCCTCGCAGTAATTCACAAGGACGACCGGCTTTCCGTTACAAACCCCAGACTCAGGACTGGAATCATAAAGATCAGGCTAAACCTAATGCCTCATCTTGACTTTGGAATGCCTATGACGACATATGGGTTTGCGACGACGGCGACAATGTTTGACGGCGATGAGCCGCTGATACCAGTCATGCTGAGCATTCTCTTTGCATCACTCTTTGGTGAGCAATGTTTCTTTATGACTCTTGGAAGTAGCTTCTCATCTCGTTGATGGCCAGCTGTGTCCTTTCCGACAGTCTCAAAACAAGTGCCCTTCCTTCGGATACCTGGAATAGTGTTCTTTATAGGAAAACACTTTGGCACAGGAGTTATTCTAGCAACTGCCTTTATTCATCTTTTGGATGATGCATTTCGCTCACTCCAGAATGATCAAGTCACCGAAAGATATGGCAAACTGGGAAAATACATTGGATCTATAATGTTCGTCAATTTTATCCAATGGTTTAACACTCATGTGCTGATAAGAGTCCAGCCTTTTATCGTTACTTTCGATATTCTTAGTTGAATGTACGTGGAACTCGCAAGCTGTGACCCCAGATACTAATTTCTTTTTAGATATCTCCACATCATTTGTCGAACACCTGCAGGACAATCCATCTGCACCGCCGACCCCTGCTACTTCACCACCACGTTCGCCCATTTCAGCACAAGCAAATGCTTCTACGCCTCAAGCGAATCCGCTTCCCACAATCGACGAAAACACACCTCTTTTACACCCCACACTGATCAAAACTCCTTCTGCTCCGGTGTTGCCAGTCCAGAAGCGCTCCGAGACGATACCCGTTATAGCTACTCAGCTCCACCATCACTATCACCCCCATCCTCAATTGCCTGCTGTACCCATCGAAGTCCTGACAAATTCTCCCCGGATTTGTAGACTTGCAATTGCTCATGATCATCTACATGGTCATCACGGCTGCAAACCTCACAGCCGCGATGTTGAGCAGCAGGAACAAATAAGGCATCACGGAGAGGAGGATATAGCTCATGAACATATGCATGAGCAGGAGCAGCGGCCTAAGATTGGACGACGGAGACAGGTTGTAGGCTTGCTTGTAAGTTTTTACTTCTGGCACCCCGGACATATATGAACGTTGTACCCAGGTTTTGCAGCTCGGAATAATGATTCACTCCCTCGTCATTGGTTTGACTCTTTCCGTCACCACAGGCTCCGACTTCAGTATGCTTGAAAAACTGTGTACATGATGCTTCTCAAACTAACAACGATCGTTTGCAGCTTCGCTAACGACTGCGATTATTTTTCATCAAGTGTTCGAAGGTTTATCTTTGGGAATACGGATAGCAGCCCTTCCTCCAGCACATAAACATAAGCATGATCATGGCCATAAACAGGATGGTAGCGGAAGAATCCCTCAATCAACGGAACAAAGCCATGGCAACCTGCCTTCCCCCTCGCCCACGCCTACAAGTGGAGGTTCTAGTCCCTCTAGTGTCCGCTCCGAGAGCCAAAGCCCTCGGCGTGCGCGAAACAGTTTGATAGGAATATGGAAAAAATTCTGGTGTTGGATGAAACAGGTTGAATGGCTCAAACCGACGATGACTATTTTATTCGGAGTGACTACTCCGTTCGGGATGGGACTCGGTATGATCTTGTGGAAACGACAAGGCGCTGGCGAGGATGGTATGTTTTAGTTTCAGTAACATAAAACAATCAACTAACTGCTTATTTTTCTAGCACCCATGCTTCTCATCCAAGGCGTTATGTCTGCCATCTCCGCCGGCATGCTCATATATGCGTCGACCGTGGAGATGATTGCTGGAGACTTCGTGTTCGGTGACGTCGAAGGACACCATCATCACCATCACCATGAACATGAAGGACATGGACCTGAACACGAGTCTGGTTCAGCCGGAGGTGACGCGACGGGCGATGCTGAGGCACGTAAAGATCAACAGCAAGCGCAGAAGAAGCTGAAAACGACGGTGTATAAACGAGCTTTGGCGCTGCTCAGCTTGTTTGCTGGCTCGGGCGCAATGGTGCTCGTTGGTCTTGGAGAGTAAAGGGCCTAGAGTGTGCTCTCTTCTCTCTTGTCATCTTTCCTTCTCTGCGCATTTTCTCTCCTTTCATGACCTCCCAACGCTCTGCAATCTTTTTGAATTTCTCCAGGATTCCTCCAAGGTTGGGAGCACATGATGTTATGTGCTGAGTCACGTGGGGGGTACGCGTCAGGTTAGATAAAGCTTTGATTGGGCGCCGGTTTACTTACTCTACGTTTTATGGCCATTGTTGTATGTGTATACATTAATTGTAGCATATTAAAGATGTTAGAATAGTGATGTAATTGTTGTGTAAAAGATTAAGATTTACGAAATAACTCCCCCTCGTACTTGGCTGAACCCTGCCATCTAAAGCTCCATAAAATAAATAAAGACGAAACGAAAGCTACAACACGTTCCTTATCCGTGGGGCCTCTCTATCATACCTCGGCCCTCTTGGACTCGCGCAGAGATGAACTCTCAGCCACGCAACAGTAGCTTTAAACGCGTCTTCCTTTGCCTTTTTCACAACTGGATCTGATAAGTCCCCGCGTATGGTGAATCCGTGTCTGCATCCATCATAATTCAAGCGTACGTATCCCGGAGCAAATTTTCCATTCCCTAAGATGCTATCTGCTGCGTTGGCGGCGGAAGGGGGAAACTGTGAGTCGATAGGACAGGTGTGCATGAGTAGAGGGATACGGGATTTTTGGACGTATTTCTATCAACGATATTAAAAAGGCATTTCGAAGGCAGAATGTTAGGGAAGACTTACCTCGAAGTCACCTGGAACGTTGAGCAGTGAAGGGTGCGCAACGACGGCAGCTTGGATGATGTTCTCGCATGCCAGATCGAACACGTATTTGCCTGGTAGTCGTGTAAAATTAAGTCCAAAAAGCACAAATTACAATGAAGCAAAAGTAAACCTACCACCAAAGCAGTACCCAACCGCTGCGAACCTCTCTATCCCCCTCTCCTCTCTAAGCGCACGCATGAGAGCGTCTATCAAGGGCCGAGTCTGTCGCTCGCCGTGCTTCGCCAGCCATTTATCGATATCGAATGGGACTTTTGGCATGCCAGGGACCATGACGTGTGGTGGGAGCGGGTCATTGTCCAAGTAGTCTGGGATGAATACCTGTTGTGTTTGGGATGGGACAGAGATGAGATAAACCTCGAAGAGTACATGACGGCAATTTTACGCACTTGGAATCCGTTCGAAGCAAAATCATCTGCTAGAAGCTGGGATGTCGGAAAGCCATCAGTACAATTTCATATTCGCGTTCGCTGTGCACTAAACGTACCCGTGAGTTTATGAGTTGAGGCCCATATGCGTCGGGCAGGAACAAGATCGCCACATTTCTAGGGTAGGCTCGGCCACCTCTAGGAGTTGCAACGTAGGTGTTTACGCCCCCGATTACCTCCCATGCACCTAGAGAAAAGGATCGGTAAGTTGCATGAAAATTAGAGCAGTGGAAATTCAAATTGTTAATGAACAATGAAAACTTACCTTTGGGAGTGCCTTCGTGGGTTACGCCTCTAATGCAATCATTACACAGGCTCATCGTTGGACTGAAGAATGGGAAGGAGGAATACAAAAAACGGAGTCAGACCAGTGATATACTCGTTCACAGCCTTTCCATATCCCTTAAAATATAACGCCGCAGCCCCTCAAGAATGGCAGAAGTTTTTGATAGCACTGCGACAGCTCCTTGGCCATCGGGAGGAAGGTCGTAAGACGTTATTTATATCTACACCAACGGAAAAGTACAAAGCGTTAATATTTTTACATATCTTATAAGTCAATGTAGTCATCAGTACCCAGAGTCCGAAACCACAAGACGAATTTAGAGCTTGGCGATGAACCACTCAACAGCGGACTTGAACGCGCCCTCCTTGCCTGCTTTGACCTTGGGGTCGGACATGTCTCCACGGACGGCGAATCCGTGAGTGCAGCCCTCGAAGTACTCGCGCTTGTAGCCGTGTTCATACTTAGCGAAGAGCTCGTCGGCCTTGGCGGACGACTCGAGAGGGAATTGGGAGTCGGTCGTGCACGAGTTGATGAGGAGAGGTGCCTTGGAAGAAGCAATGTATTTCTGGTAAGGAAAGAAAGCGTTATTCAACAATTCTGGAATCTGGGAGGGTAGGAACGCACCTCAAGATCTTCAGGGACTTTGAGAAGGGAAGGGTGAGAGACGACGGAAGCCTTGATGATGTTGTCAAAGGCAAGGTCGAAGACGTATCGGCCTGGTCGGTAGGAATAATGAATGTCGTCATTACGAGGCCTTCCGTTGTCGTGCAATTAAACACAACTCACCACCGAAGCAGTATCCAGTAGCTCCAAAGGCAGTAATTCCCTTTTCTTTCAACGCAGCGATAACCTTGTCGAGGACGGGCCTTGTCTGAGCAGAACCGTGGCTGGGGAACCACTTTCCGATGTCGAAGTTGCTTCCGGGGTTGAGAGCATCAGGAGGAATGGGGTCGCCGTTCAAGTAGTCGGGAGCGAAGACCTAAAGATTATCAAGGATAGAACAGAACCAAAGCATTTAGACCTTGTCGACGCGTGGTGAAAAGGATGAAATGAAGCACCTTGAACCCGTTCTCGGCGAAGTCATCGGCAAGGAGCTAGAAGATATGATAAAGCTTATGATCAGTCTTTCATCAGATAAGATCTATTCCGAGAACACCCACCTGAGCGTTGATAAGTTGTGGGCCGAAGACGTCTGTCAAGAAGAGGATGGCCTTGTCTTTAGGATAGTCCTTGGTGGGGGTTGCGACGTAGGTCTTAACTCCAGCAATCTCTTCCCATTTGCCTGCAATAATGACGCTCGTCAGCTACATCGCGACAGGCAGATAACATGGACCCACCCTTGGGGGTGCCCTCGTGGGTAACGCCTATAATACAGAGAACGTATATTAAGTTAAGAAGCACTCATATTAGAGGATGCTTGAGTGGCGTACCCTTGATGCAGTGTTCGCAGAAACTCATGGTGGTGGGTTAGTGGTGGTTAGTGATGATGGTGGTATGTGGTCAAGAGTAGAAACTGAAGGAATTACAGAGAACTCTCAAGATCCCTGCGCTCCATGCCCCTTTTATATGTCGCGATTGCCCTCACATGGAAATCTCTCATGATCCATTTTGGTCGTGGATAATTCTCTATTCCAGGATACGAATTATTCACAGATTAGATAGCAGCATAATCCTGGCTGACAAAACCACAACCCGGAAACACGTGCGGTATATGGCATCGGTAATTACTTCCCAAGAGTCAATGGGAACCTTCCAATTGGTTAGGTCGAATGCTTATTGAAAGAGGAAAGAACCGAGTCTAATACGAGGACCAGAAGCGCTCGTTGTAATGGCACCGCTTGGGAAATAACCCGATATCAAGTTCTCGTATTTCGAGCCAGCGCAAAGTGGTTTAAAAGAAAAAAGCTCCACTGTCTTCGTGAATCGCAATGCTCCTGCTCGACGAAAGATGTTGCTCACTAGGTACTTTATAATACGTTGACGATGAAAGGCAAACGCTGCGTTACTTCTAATAGACGTTTGACTGGAATAGCTTGCCTCCGACGCCATTCAATTAAGCGGCTAGTATTACCAAGGTGTAATGGGTCAAAATATAATTAGAGCCGACAGCTCGGTGACCACGGGGAACTAAATGCCTACAGTCGCGGACGGATAAAGGCGACCCCTGATTTGCGGGCCGAGTTTTGGGTATTTTTTGACGGATTTTGCACTTTTGGAAGGAAACCAGGCAAGATACGCATAAAAATGCAATTTCCGAAATTTACCATGTCACGTGACTAAATTCTACTTTTTCGTGAATTTATTGAAATGTTTTGAGCTGCGGGGAAGCATATTTTGACCAGGAAAACAAAATCTGAATGCTGGTAAACTAGTGTATAATAGTAATCAAAGTTTCAAAGCAGTGTTATTCCTTCTATTTAACTATGTAGGCAGCAAGTAGGCAGTCATCAAGTGACCTAAAGGGACGACTAACGGTTCAAATTGAGGGTTTATAATGTGTTGGCAGGAGGTGACAACACGTTTTGATTTGAACTTACCCTTTTGGGGTTAATAATATTTGTAATCATCTAAATATAGTACAGATTCTACTTTTGGGCATATCGCCACTTTCAAAAGTCGGAATTTCGAGACGATTTTGTGATGGTTCGAAAGCTCTCGTTAATCCGAAGCGATCCCGATGGTTTTTTACCAAAAACTGGGTTTTTTTGGGAAGCCTATAAAGGTTCGAAATTTTGGGCCCCTCGGGGGTCGGTTTTGAGCGTCCGCGACTGTACTTTAGATATCGTATTGGCAGAACAGAAGTTCTTTTTTTGTACATGTAGTCCCCGGGTACCAAAGCGCATGTTCTGCGGGTCAACATCCGGGTGGTGGGGTGCAGGTATGACATCTTTCGACCCAGTAGATTAGATAGCCTGGATGCGAAGCAAAGGTGATTGTACTATTTCTTTTGGTGATGCTCTGGGGCAGGCCACAAAGTCCGATGTCGGTTCGTATAGTACATAGGTTCGTATACATAGCTCGTATAGCGATGCCCTGGGAATCCTCCGGTAAGGGTCCACACTCGGGTAGTCGAACCTCCCAGCAAAAAGCAGTCGACCCTGGTCCTCTAACCATTGAAGGCACTCAATACGAGTAGTATTTTTGAAGTTCAACGCAGCTTCAGTTTGATGCTGAGTTTTTCTGAGCAGCCTAAATGAAACAGTCAGCAATATTCAAAACAGTCCAGATAGTAGAAAAACGTCTTGCCTCGAGGGCTCTGATCTTTTTCCATGTTGGAAGACCAAAGTAAGTCGGTAATCGATGCCACAAAATCTGACGAATCGATTCATACATAGTGGCAATGACTTTGGTGCAATCATCACAATATGCGTATTCCTCACCAAGCTGCAGATCATTTAGGCATTTGGTACCTTCATGGATACGCAGGCTAGCTTCACGCCATCCCATGGTAGAAATGGGATCGCAAAGCTTACTGGGGCAATCGTCGAATGGTTCGTGAATGTCGTGCAAACTGTCATTTACAATATCGTGGTGAGCAGCAGCCAATCTCTCTTTGCCTATAAGGCATGTCTGCAGCACGTGTGGATTTAGATCATACTTCTCTTTCATTTTAAACAAGTCCTCCTGGAGACAAACTTCATAAATAAAAGGGACGACGGCGAAAACAATAGTTTGGAGCTCACTGTAGGGTGAATCGAAAGATCGGCGTATATGGCAGGAAGAACGCTCAGTATGTTGAATTCATGGGCCAGATTCGCCATTAACGGCAAAATGCCGTCCTTCTGAACGAACGCTTCCGAAAATTTGGAGGGATCGAGCCAGGCTTTTAATGTGGAAGGATATTCTTTTTTCAAGCGATTGAGTACATCCTCGCATAAGTGTTCGATGCCGTACTTGTTCCCAAGGCGGTAAAGGGCAACTGCGCGCTCAACAGGCATTGGTTTTCTTGGGTCATACTTTCTGCTCCATCCATGCCAGGTCAAAATGGGAGTTTCAACATAACTTTGAATGGCATAACTCACTTTTGGTTCTCGAAAATGGTTGATAGCAGGCACGTTACACCCTCTGCACTGTCCGAAATGTGTATCAGTGGACATCCCGGTTCAAACATGGGCTGCGATACGTCGTCCTGAGGCTGAGGTAAACTGAACATATCAGAGAAGAACTCTGAATGAAGAGAGAGGAGGGATTTGTGGACGCGAAAAAGGATATTTTCAGCCTGAAGGACAACGTTCCCATCGTCAAACCAGAGGTATGATCTCTCCGTCGAATCAGCCTGGTTAGTGTCCACTGGCGGTCCACCGTCCTTCGAGTCCGAGTTCGTGTCTGTTCGTTGACGCTTTTGGGGAACAGTTGTCGACATTTTCGAGGCTGTTAAGCGACAGATGCTTTGGGGATGCTTCGAATTACGGATTGTGATATAAAATAATTGAAGTAAGATTTGCGTATAAGCACTGAGTACTGAGCAGCAATACGCGGTAATTGGAAAGCAAGCACCGCGTTCAAATTATGGCCTGTAAATTATACATTCATGACCGCTCGGCGATTGCCGAACGTCAGACTTGGGGAGTTAGTGACGATTTAGCTTTGAAATGGAAAATGGGATGAAGGATTCCTACCATGAATCCACACGGAGGTGAAAAAGGGACATCAGATAGTCAGGCTCATTCGACATTGCCCCTACACGTAAATTGGGTCCTGAACAAGAACTGAACTGAGGTATATTGGAGGTGCATAGTAGTAGTTTGGTTTATAAAAGTACTTGGCATAGAGTCGCTTGAGGGTTGTCAACACCTATTTTCATGGTCTGACTGGGCAATACCAAGTGCCGGGCGTTGAACAGGGCCTCTCCCAAGTCCAGGGGCAGTAGAAGAGATTACTCCGCGATAACACAAGGTACGAGATCTACTGACTGGGTATATCGGACTGGTATGGTGTTCATAAGCCCGGGCTTCCTGCTCTCCGAGTCGGTGTAGTGGTACGTTGGAAGAAAAACTCCCAAGACTGCGCTTGATGCATCGTGATGCTTGCAGATTACAGTAAACGTTGAAGCCAGGCTCACGATAGAAAGATTTTCCCTGCCAAAAGAAACCGAATAGTCAGCAACATTTAAACATAATTGAGACAGTAGAAAATATATTGCCTAGAGAGCCTTAAGCTCTGCCCAAGTCGGAAGTCCGAAGAAAGATGGCAGGTTATCCCACAATTCCGCTCGAATAGGTTCAGCGATGCCCTTAAGAAATTTGAGGCACTCTGCACAACATTCGACGTCGTAAAAGTCCAGCATTGTTCCAGTGTGGCAAAAAATGCCTCGATCAGAGAGATATCTGGCATCGATGTCGCGCGACAGCAGGGAGAACATAGTACCACAGGTCCCTGTCAGGCAGTTGGCGTATTCACCAGCACCTTCGCGCACATCTAGGGCAGCGCGGAGAGCGTGGATAAGTTTGTCTTTGCCTATCAAACATGCTTTCAACACTGCTGGGTTTAGAAGATCTTTATCTTTCATGTCAAATAAGCCCTCCTATAAAGACAAGGTTCATGAATAAAGGGAAGACGATGATGATACGAAGGCAGTTCACAGTACTGTATTGGCATAGGTCCACGTGTATCGCAGGAAGCACGCTAAGAATATTATATTCATAGGCCAAATTCGCCATTGTTGTCAAGAGTTCTTTCCTCGGGAAGAATGCAGTCGATGGTGAGGCCTCACGCCAACCTTGTAAGGTAGAAGGATATTCTTCCTTCATGCGACAGAGAACGTCCTCACGCAAGTGTTCGATTCCGTATTTGTTCCCCAGGCGATAAAGAGCGACTGCATGCTCGGGCTCCATTAGTTTTTCGCCGTCGTACTTTCTGCTCAATCCATGCGGTCAGAAAACGACTTGAGCACCAGATCGTGCCACGAAACTCACTTCATACTTTTGAACATCGTTGACAACAAGTAAGTAACGTCCTTGGCGCTGTCCGAAAGATGTATTTGCGGACATCCTGGTTCAAACATGGGCTGCGAAGTATCGTCTTGGGGCTGAGGTAAACTGAACATATCAGAGAAGAACTCTGAATGAAAAGCAAGGAGAGATTGATGGACGCGGAATAGTGTATTTTCAGCCTGAAGGACAACGTTCCCGTCGTCAAACCATATGAAGGATCTTTCTGCTGACTCCACAGTGCATTGAGCGTCCGAGAGCGTCTCCGTTCGTTGGCGCTTTCGCGGGGCAGTTACCGACATTTCGAAGGGGTAATGTGACGAAAGCACCGGAATGA
Organism: Agrocybe pediades; assembly: GCA_013053245.1. Taxonomy (NCBI): domain Eukaryota; kingdom Fungi; phylum Basidiomycota; class Agaricomycetes; order Agaricales; family Agrocybaceae; genus Agrocybe; species Agrocybe pediades. The sequence goes on from JAACJL010000058.1 coordinate 721,897, forward strand.
CTGAGTACCCGAGCGCAGGTATCGAAACTAAGTGTATCGTTTTGCGAGTACAGTGGCCACTGGTGGCATCATGAACGGTCGGCGATTGCCGAATATCGTCTTTTGGGGACTCGGGACTAACTAAGGGGTATGAGTTGCTGGGACTGTTTCTGTTCGATACGCGTATTAACATATTCACATATTTTACGGAATTGCTGAATATATGTAATGGCGGTCACCAGTCGATAGGGCTTGATTATTGAGAAGACTTTCCTGGCCGCGGTACCCTCGAGTTCCTTCCACGTGAGGAGTCCGAAAAAGAATGTCCCCCGTAATCCATGTTGGCTATAATATTCATGTCCATGCAGCATAGTACCGGAAACGATCTTCAATTTGCACTCTGAGATTTGACGGCTCGTGACTTGCCACGGCTCAAGAAAAAGGAATCAAAAAGGAAGACACTTAGAAATATCATAAGTGTGGCGTCAAGACTCGAGGCTACGTCCACACATACATTTTTGGTACCGATCTCCCAAACTAGTCGCGGTTGGTCCCATTAGGATAAGATTCTGAGCGTCGTGCTGTATTGCAAAGAAATTAAAGTCAAGTTGTAGCGGTGAAGAATGGGTGGAATGTACCTTACCCTATGATTTCTTGCATTCTGCCCATGGAGGGAGCTCAAAGAAAGATGGCAACTTCTCCCACATGTCGCGACATATTTCCTTGTAGCAGGCTTTAATGAACTGCAAACACTCCTTACAAACTCCTCGTACTATGAGGTGGATGTCTTCCAAGTCACGAAAGCAGCGGACACGCCCCCCTTTGCAAATATCCGTGGTTATACTGCAAATCAGGTCAGGTAACTTTTCATGACAACCTCCCTCGTAGTCATATTGCGGTGGTCCTGCGACACTAGAACTTCGCTTCTCCATTGCATCTTTTAACGCACGAGTGAAATTTTCTTTGCCAACCAAACAAATTTCGAAGACCGTTGGATTTATGTAATCTTTCTTCCTCATATCAAATAGTTCGCGCTGTATTAAAACCAAACATTAGTCCACCTTTAAGAAAGACGACTATATGCACTTTACAGTGGTATAATGGGCGAATTCGGCGTATATCGCAGGGAGAACGGCCAAGATCTTGTTTTCGTACGCCAAATTTGCGATGATCCCCAGCTGATCCACATCGTCATCATCGTCGAATATGTCGAGCGCTTTGGATGAATCATGACGATACGCTTTCAGTGTAGATGGGTAATCTTTCCTGAGTAGACGAAGTATCTCGTCGACTAAATATTGGATTCCATATTTCTTTCCGAGGCGATAAAGGGACACTGCACGTTGAACGTCCATTTCTTTGTTGAAGCCATGCTTCCTTCGATATAAATATGTTCAGCAAAGAAAAAAAATCAGAATCAAAGTACGAGAGCTGACCCTCACTTGTGGTTCTCATATATGCTTGAAAGCAGGCAAGTGACGTCCGTAGCGCTGTCTGACAGAAATATCAAGGGACATCCCTCGTCGCAAGTAGGCTGTGATGCGTCGTCCTGCGGTTCCGGCAAGCTGAACATGTCGGAGAAGAAGTCTGAATGGAGCGCCAGGACCGTCTTGTGAACACGGAACAGCTTTTTCTCTGCTTGCAGGACGACATTTCCATCGTTAAACCAGAGGTACGACCTCTCTGCAGGGCCTTCCTGCTCGACATTACAAGCGTGGTGGTCTTCGCCACTCTTCTCTGAATTCATTCGTTGACGTTTCAAAGGATGCACAGTAGACATCTAGAGCTATTCGAGCAGATTTATAATGGCTAGAAGAGGGGTTCAAGCGTGCGTACAAGGGTGCAACGATAGGTTCTCGTTCAAGAAGCGTTAGAAGAGGTGCAGCCTCGGCATTCGCCGAACTTTTATACTTCGTACATCATCGTATCCTTTTGATTATAAAAGATCGACTTCGTCGATGGGGCCTTGCTGATCTAATTGCTGTTAGCTATGTTAAACGTTAAATCATTTCATACATTTTCCCATCATGAAAGATCCATTCAATGTGAGTACACGAGTCACAGTGTCAAGGGAGATTCACGACAATTCATAAATATTGTATACTTTTTGCAGAATTAAGGCTTCGATGAAGCAAAGTATAATTATCCCAACATTCAATTAGCCCTACTTTTACCCTTCATGATGGTAGCGCTATCCAGGAGTAGAGGAAGAGTCGCAATTCACATATTACGTGGATTCAACGAAAACCTTCCAACACCACCCATCCGAGGACCTGAGAAAGGACACGGTCAGGCTGGAAAAACTAGATGCAGAAATAAAGAGAACATGGAAGGAACGTAGAGCAGCACACATGTATGAAGTGTTAAAATGACCGGGTCTTCGCGATCACTCGGGTTTTTAGAGTAGGGACCCTCGCAAACTGGCGAGGGATATATTCGTGTACATACTACTTAAATACAAGAATATAGCTACATTTTTAATGAAGATAAAAGGGGGAGGGGCAGCATAAGAAATGATAAACAGGTACATTACAGGTACCAGGCCCCGGGGCTATGTTATCTGAACATTATCTCCTCGAGATAATCTGCGGCCGTCACATGATCATTTCGGGCGCGCTTGTCATTCTCGGATATTCCAACATGAAGAATAAAAGTTACGACGATATTAGATGTTAAATAAAGAATTGAAAACAAGAGCGAATACGAAGGCTGTCGAGACTCGACGAAGTAAGATGGGTTTGCAGGTGTTTGAATCTAAAGGGGCAGAAAAGTCGAGCATTCAGAGGTTGGACGGTCCCAGTAGTATTTGCAGGTGTTTGAATCTAAAGGGGCAGAAAATTATTACCATAAATGGTTGAATTCAGACAGTGGGGAGCCTAGTGTTGCCGCGGTCTGGTCCGGTTCGGTCTAAACCGCAAACTAGACCGAAAATTAACCATTTTTAACCAGACCGCCGGCTAGTGTTGCCGCGGTTCGGTCCGGTCTGGTTACGGTCTGACTTGGACGGTTTTGGAATAAATCAGCTAACCGGACTGGACCGAACCCAATTTTATGGTCCGGTCATGGTTTTAAACGGTTTAAACCGCTTGGGGGATCCATATATGGCAATGGGACCGGCATTGGGATGAACGAAGATAAAGAACGTTGTAACGGTGACCTTAAATAAAATTTAGCATACCTGTAACATAAATTAAAGGTAATGGCATAGTCTCCGGATTTGAATCCAGCTCTTGTTTGCACTTGCTCGCTCCTGCCGCCTTTCAGGACTGCGAGATACCAGAACGCGGCTACGCGGTCGAAATATATTGGAATATATTTATAATTAGATATATTTATAGTATGTTTGTTCTTCTTACATAAGGAAGCCGGTTGACGAAACATGTCTTTGACTTATGCACGAGAATTCCAACAGGTAGTAACATCGTGTACCCTGGATATGGAGTGAAATAGATTTGTCCTACCCTTAGACAGTATTGTAGTAACAAATGTCAGTGGTATAGACTACCCAAAGGCGTAATTAGCATGTCCGTCGTATCCTTCCAAATATGGATAACTGGTAACGGTTCGAACCGCGGTCAAACGGTTACGATAAAAAACCGGACCATGAAAACCGTAAACCGGCGGTTTGGTTAAAACGGCTTATTTTGCGGTCCGGTTTACGGTTTAACCGTGACCAGACCGAACCGCGGCAACACTACCGCCGGCTTACGGTTTTGGCGGTCCAGTTTTGGTTAAACTACGGTTCGAACCGTGACTTAAATCCATATTTGGAAAGCATTTTATTGTTCGTGTTGTGTTTGTCTTGCCAGCAGGTTGAACAGTTAAAAGGCTCATATATATTATAATAAGTAGTCTATAGTGGTAGTGGAGGCTTTACTCACTTAAAATCCAGAACAGGAGGCAATATCGAGTGATCAATCGAAGGACACAGATTCAACCTCTCGCTTGATTATGTAACAGTACTAAATATAGCGGAGTAGCAAACACGTAAAGCCGTTGAGCAGCCGCGCGTGTGTGCCGCAGGACTGATAAATTGTAGTAGGAACAATAAGCACCACCACTCCCTGAAAACAATTTTTATGAACTTTCTTAAGCACTACTGAGCATAAATGGGCATGCTGGTCTACGTTAGGGCACATAGTGGACTTACTTTGCCTCTCGAAGTCCAATTGAAGTCCGATGCCAGATTCCTTACCATATTCGGTTTCAAACCGTGGTTTAAACCAGAAACCAGACCACGGTTTAGGGTTCGGTCCGGTCTAGTTAATAAATTTATTACAAAACCGGTAAAACCAAACCGAAACCGAACTAGACCGGACCGCGGCAACACTAGGGGAGCCTTACTTTCAGCAAGGCCACAGTGATTGAAGAGGCAATTGAATGATCGGTACTGCAGTACTCAGTGGTAGGCTGAAGAACCATTGATCCGCTGCGAATGCAGAGCAAGCTAGGTCCACAATCAAGCCCCTGAGACTTCTGGTTTCCGCGTACACTCCGACGGTCAGATCGTAGGTATTAAATATCATAGGGACTCTTAAATATCCTTTGCGAGATGTCCCTTGAAGTCGTTTAAAGGGGAGGGGTGAATGGGCTGTTGGTTTACAGTCAATAAGAATTGGCGGTGGCCTCGTCTAGATCATATGCGGCATAGGCGTCAATATAATGCCGCAGTCATAGCTTTTCTAATAACTTGCCTATGAGTCTTTGAGTTCTTCCCATTTGGGAAGCCCAAAGAAGGAAGGCAAACGATCCCACAGCACCTCGCGCATTGCTTCGTAGATTTCCACAAACTTTGGGTAGCAATTTTCGCAAGTCCTGATTTCCACCGACTGAGTTAGCTCAAACAAAGGGTCCAAGCAACAAACGCCGTCGGAGAGTGCCTCAGTTATGCCCCAAATGAGATGTGAGCATTTTCGTGTCGGATCCAAGTCAGCGTGGGGAAGCGTTGACAAATAGCGCAGTGTAGCACGCGATAGTTTCTCTTTGCCAATCAGGCAAGTTTTTAAAAGCTGGTCGTTCAGATTGTGACTTTGCTTCAAGTTCCATAATGTTTCCTGGAAACAATATTAGCATCAGCAATAGTATCAAGTAGGAGGTGCTGGTAGAAGGACGTTACATTGTCTTGGCGTGACAATTCTGCATAGACAGCTGGAAGAAGTATTTGTATGTCGAATTCATAAGCCATGTTTGAGATTGCTGTCCTCTCGTGCTCATTCCACGATGCGTCAGTAGAAACCTCGAAATCACCTTCCTGCCCATCGAACGACCGATCCCAAGCTGCGAGCGTGGAAGGAAATTCTGTCTTCAAGCGATCAATTATCTCCTTTTGCAGATATTCTATCCCGTACTTGTTTCCGAGACGAAAAAGTGCGATTGCGTGACGAGGTTCCATCGCCTGTCTGTAGTCGTACTTTCTGTCCTGGCATGTAGCAGTGTATCCCAAAGATTAAAATAAAAAGCTTACTTGCAATTCTCGTATATGTTTGACAGTAGACAAGTCAAGTCCTCTGCTGAGTCTGACAAACTTATCAGGGGACAACCCTGTTCAAACATAGGCTGCGAGGTGTCGTCTGAAGGTAGAGGTAACTTGAACATATCTGAGAATACTTCAGAGTGCAGTGATAGGACAGATTGGTGGACTCGGAAAAGCGTGTCCTGTGCCTGCAGAACTACATTTCCATCCTCGAACCAGAGGTACGATTTCGGTGTGCCATCGGCGTTGTCTGTGGCTTCGGCAGACGCGTCCTCGTCTGTTCTTTGGCGCTTCGTAGGAGGTGTTGAAAACATTGCTTTAACTGTAGTTAATTAGGCAGGAGGTTCGACTGGAGCGAACTTGTTGCAGAAAATATATAGTTAGGTGGGTGCCAATGATTCAGATTCAAAGGCGCGGTGAAGAGTCAAGACAAGGTGGTGAATATGGTAGTAGTGTTCAAGCGCGGGATTCAAACAAGAACAAATTTTGACAACATTGCCGGCCGCCGCCGGCGACTCGATCCGTGCCGCGTGCCGGTTCACCGGCACCATATACAGTACAGTATAACTTTCGCCGACATCCACAAGTTATACGTACGCGTAGTACGACTACATATTCACGAAAATCGAGTCCTTTACAGAAAAAATGCAAAGAAGGTTCCAGAGCTCAGAGAAGTTAATGATCAGAATTCAGCGACCATACTTAGATTCAAAGCAAATGGCAGGTACTTAGGTGTTGCGTTTGGGTATCTCAGTTGTGTTATTCAGAGTTGAGTAAAACTGAACAAACAAGTCCAACAATCGCCAGAGCTACTACCTTATAATTATGAACCTCAAGAGCAAAATACTACTTGACAGTTGTTTTCCAACCGACGCATTATCTGTGAAGTAATAAAATATGTCTTGGGCATGTCTGATAAGGGGGTATAGTCCAAGTATAGTCGGCTTCGAAATTCATATACATGGGGGAAAGTACCACCGGTACCATTGCAAAGATCGTCGCTATTCTTTTGACAATGGTATAACTACTGGTCCGTGATTTCTGTCCATTTGGGAAGCCCGAAGAAGGAAGGTAAGTTATTCCACAGTTCCTGGCGCAAGGCTTGATGGATTTCCTTGAACTTTGGGGAGCAGTTCGAGCAAGTTTTGCCTCTGTAGCGAGGCAGGTGACTCAAGGGGTCTAAACTGCGACCGCCGCCAGCATCGTCACATATTACTGCCATCAAGTCCAATATGACGGCAGACATGCTATTGTTGCAGGCCCAATGAGCTTCATGGGTACATTTTCGCCCCGCTTCCAAGTCCAATGTGGAGGGTAGCGATAGAAAATAACGCTGCATAGAACAAAAGAGTTGCTCTTTTCCAACCAAACAAGTCTCCAAGACCTGGGGATTTAAACCGTCATCTTTCCGCATGCGCAACAGGGTTTCCTGAAGAACAAGCATCAGCATGAAAAGTAATTCTGGGAAGGAAGGAAGTTACATTGTCAATGCGAGAAAGTGTGAGATACATCGCTGGAAGAACAATTTGAATATCATATTCGTAGGCTAGGTTTGTGAGCAGCGAGAGATCGTCGTCCTTTTCCGAATGGAAGACAGCACGTTCGAGCGTGAATGAACGATCCCAGGCATTTAACGATGAAGGATAGTCCACTTTCAACCGTTTCAGTACTTCCTTCCGCAAGTAGTCGATCCCGTACTTATTTGCAAGGCGGTAGAGCGCGACCGCGCGACGACAATCCATGGGGTCGCTCCCATCATACTTTCTACAGCGTCGCCTCTTTCGTGAGTGAGACCATCGATGACTACCGCTGAGAAACTCGCTTCTGATTCTCATATATGTTCGATAGTAGTGATGCTACATCGTCCGCCAAGTCCGACAAGAGTATCAAAGGACAACCTTCTTCAAACATAGGCTGCGAAGAATTATCCGATGGCAGAGGTAACCTGAACATATCAGAAAAGACTTCAGAGTGCAACGCTAGGACAGATTTGTGGACACGGAAAAGGGTCTTCTCTGCCTGAAGGACAACGTTGCCATCATCGAACCAGAGGTACGATTTCTGAGTGTCGCCGTGCTCTGTGGCATTGGCCGTATCCTCCTTCATTTTCTGTCGCTTCGCAGGAGTTGAAGTCATTAGATGATGGTTGAAGCACTGCTTCGTCGAATGACCTCGACCCAGGAAAGGCGAGCCAAAGAACTCAAAGGACAATGTGATGGAAGATGTGGAAGCCCAAGCACAGAATATGATGTGTTTCAAAATCAATTTGACGCCGTGAGTCGATCGATCATCAAATGCCGGGGCGCCTGGCACGAAGTTGGGTTAAAACTTAAGTTTAAGAAGCTCGGCTCTAGCCCAGTTCTTTCTGTATATCCTCGAATTTTGCTTCGCAATTTTGGCACTGACTGTGTGCAGGAGATCTTGAACCTAGCTTATCAGTACGCCATCATTTGCTAAAAATTGCTAGAAGATAGTGAGGGCAAAAAGCGAACCCGAGAAGTGCTGGATTGACCACGCAGTGCGTAAATCCCATTGAGAGTCAAATACTTGTCAAATGCCTGATGCAACGATTTATTGATATGCGTCATTGCGACTGTATACTCAATAGATAGTAAGGACTGGCGATGTGCCTTTCTACTTTCCCCGTGTGTTTCCTACGAATATCATGAGTAAACACTGAAAGCAACCTTCCAACGACTTACCGACTTATGCGTCGCCCCTGCGAAGTTCTGTCCAGTCGGGAAGCCCAAAGAAGGAAGGCAACCGATGCCAGGGATGTTGCCGCATTTCTTCATAAATCTCCTTGAACCTTCCAAAGCAATCTTTACATACCGCCTGGCTAGAATAACGTAGGATATTCAATGGGTCGAGGCATTTGACCCCACCGTCATTGCAAATGGCCTTCGTTACGCCCCAGATGATGGTGGAAAGGTGCCTACTGCAATGCATTTGGGCTTCTTTGGGGCATTCTTGCGTCGTATCCAAAGTCATGGTCTTCGTCAATAAAAATTGCTACATAGCAGAGACGAGCTTTTCTGTTCCGACCAGGCAAATCTCCAACACCCGCGGATTCAGATTCTGAGAATTCCTCATGCACAATAACGTCACCTGGAAACCAATGTCAGGATAAGCGTAAACATGTCCTAACGGAAGAGGTGACTTACACTTCCTAGGCGCGAAAGTGCAGCGTACATGGCTGGAAGAAGAATCTCTTTATCTTGTGCATGAGCCACATTTATGAGTAGCGCGAACTCGTCCCTGTTTTTCGATGTAAAAACGTCAACTTTGGACGTGAACGAATTGTCCCAATCCTTTAGGTTGGAGGGATATTCTATTTTCAAGCGTCTTTCTATTTCTTGCCGCACGAAATCGACCCCATACTTGGCTCCCGAACGGTATAGTGAGGCTGCGTGCTGGCAATTCATCGCATCCCTACCTTGGGCATACTTTCTGTAGTTGTCGTGTTACTTCTTGAATAAAATCGACGTTCAGTGGCAAGGGACTCACTTGCGATTGTCGTATATGCATGCTCGATATTAACCAAGTCACTTCTACGGCTGATTCCGGTAAAAACACCAAAGGGCACCCCTCAAACATATGCTGCGGTTCTTCATCCTCCCCCGGCAGAGGTGTACTGAAAAAATCAGAGAAGAATGTCGAATTGAACCCTAGGACAGATTTATGGACGCGGAAAACGGTTTTCTCTGCTTGAAGGACCACGTTCCCGTCATCAAACCATAGGTGCGATTTCATTGTGTCGCCTGGGTCGGACCCTTCTGTCCGTTGTCATTTTGCGGAAGAAGGTGAAGTCATTATCAGTTGAGTAGGAGTGACGCTGAGCGAGAAAGAAGTTTTATCTGGCTCTCGATGCGGACGTCCACTGAACAGTGAACAGTGAAGTTTCGCATCTGGGTTCTGATGGTTGATTATCTATCCACTGCCGTAAGTGTAAGCGTGATCTTCATCCAGTGCATATGACCAAGAGGGTCCGCGTACGCGTCTTGAATCCGGATGCCACCTTTGCGCCAGACACGAGCTGGAAAGCTCTGATTGCCACGGTACGTCTAGTACCCGCTGGCCGAAACACCGTCGTCCATTCCGCTTTTCACACAGAACGTATTTGCGCATTCCAATTCCCAGTCGCAAGCATTCACGCCACCACCTCGTTTCACAGAGTACCAAAATTTTCCTCGCTTTCGCATACGGTCGCCATATGTTTCTGGGATCGCGATCAGGATTTGCGCAGTTCTTCGTGCTTCTTCTAGCTCAGGTCATTTATTCTAACCGTTGATGCCGATGTTCCGCTCCTGGGTGCCCGCTCTAAGAACCAACTATGACGAAGGTCGTGTCCTACAACCACCGATAAGCAACGTATAAAAGGCGGTCGAGAAGTTTTAGTCGGGTTTCAAGAATCTTCAACATGATTTTCTCTTCCGGATATATTCTTCTCGCGCTTTCAGCAGTGGCTGCTGCTCAGGACGTTAGCCTCCGAACTGTGAAACGAGTTTTCGATGAAGCTCTGGTAATTAATGCTCACTTTGTCCGTCCGCTGATCCCTCTGTTTTGCTCAACCATGCGTCACATAGGTGCCTGGAAATCTGAGCATGACATTCGACCCGAAAGTCTTGCTGGAAGTCACCTTCCCACAGACCACGGGCCGCCCTATCACTCTGCACGCAGGAATTCACCTTCCAAGAAACGGTAAATTCAGCCGCATCTAGCACCGAGTTCCAAGTGTAGTGACTCACTGTCGCTCCGTAGCCACCGCTGGCCCTCCCACCTTCAGCGTCGTCAGCCCGGCAGGAAATGGTCCATTCGTAGTGGCAGCCGTCGACCTCGACGCACCCACCCCACAGACCCGGACCTCCGCTCAAATCCGACACTTCCTCGGTGGCAACTTCGTGCGCGAATTGCGAGATCCACTTCTCCTCGCCAACAACACTCCTGCTTTGACTGAGTTCCATCAACCGACGCCTCCTGCTGGGTCTGATCCCCATAGGTCAGTCAGTAGAAACATATGTATTTAGGCTGCGCTGACCTGAGTTGCCGATGTTTAGATACGTATTCTTGCTCTTTGAACAACCCAAGGCTTTCAATACGCAGACTCTGGTTACTCCGGCCACGTCGATCGTACAGTTCAACATCAGCCAATTCGCTGGAGCTGTAGGCCTAGGACAGCCCATCGGAGGCACATTCATGTTGGTCGGACCTGATCCTCCCGCCAGTGTTTGAATTAGAGCGTAAGTGTAGCCTTACTGTAGAAAATATCACATCGTTGAAACGCGCACACCGCAACGCGTAACCTTTAATTAGCAACACGTGAACGGAAGAAAACCTCGGTATCAATAGGGTCGGTTATGACGCGCTCCCTGATGAGCTGAAAATGGATCATCGCAAACATGGACAAGTGACATGGTAATGGGAAAAGAAGATAGAATAGAATAAAGGATATCAAAGATACATACAAGCTACAGAGCAGAGTCGGGGAGAGCCACAATCGCGAAAATATCCAGGTCGTCAAGTGATAAAAGAGAATACTACACATTAATCGTAAGAAAACGAGCAAAACCAGAGAGCGTAAGACCGACAAGAGAAAAAACGAACTGAAAAAATCTTCCAATCTACATGAGCCCACTCCGTGCCCCGTTGGCAGCAGCAACGGCCGCCCTCCGTCTTTTGTTGCCTCTCCTTATTTCTCCGAGGTCACTCTCTAAGTCATTGTCTCTCGTTGAATTGAAGATGAGCATGCTCTTGCCCAAAACGCCGACAGCCTGTCCTTGCGTGCCTCCTCCCTTCACCCTACGTCTTGAGCCTCCGTTAGGTGCATTGCCAGCAACGCTAAGTGAGCCTCCAAGCGCAGGAGCGCCGCCCGACAACCCATGTGGCAGATGAGAGGACGTAAGAGGTAGCGGGAAGGGTGATGGTAGATCCTCGACGGAAAGTGAGTGGGGGTTTAGGAAAGGGCCGGTCGTAATCGGTAAATTTGATGCTAGCCCGGTGCCATTCGCGTTGGTTATTGGGAAGCTGAGTGCATTGCCTGACGCGCCTCCGCCATTGGCTCCGTTGTGTGGTGTAGGTGGTGGTGACGTGCCTAGTTTGTTACGCAGTTTTCGCGTTATGGGTGGGCGTGAGTGAGAGTCCAATGAAGCATCTGAAAGGGATTTCATTATGAGTTAAGTGCATGGCCATAGAAGATGTTGAGAGGCTCACCACCGATGATGCCTTCGCCCTCTTTCTCCTCTCTTGCTCTTCTTCGCCTTTCCTCAATCCCTTCAAGCAGCTTCTCTCTCACTCGTTCTCTGCCACGCTTCCATTCGTCTTCTACTCGTTCCCGTTCTTCTTCGTACGCAACCTGGGCGCATTCAAGGGAATATCGTTCTTCCACCTCAAGCTGGGCTAGAAGAGCGGAACGTTCAAGGGAGAGAGGGAACATCCGTAGCATGTAGACAGGGGAAAGTTCGGGTCGTGTGGATAGGATATGAGACGTATTGTGCAGTGCGGCGATGTTTTCAGCATAATGGCGCGCCCTTCGATGGAAAGACATGGGTAAGGACAGTGTAATGAAAAACTTTGGAAAAGAAACGTACTCTTCCCTCCGCTCATTCGTTTCTTTCGGGACTTTGGGTTCTTTCCTCTTTTTCTTCGGTCCTTCTTCCCCAGGCGCGCCTACACAAACAGAAAAGTAGGTCAGCTTGAGACCTAAAGAACGATTTTGGGAAACCAGGTGTGACGCAGGTCGTCGTTGTATTCGCCTTGTGAACTCACCATGCCTAGAACTTGGACCCGCAGCTGCAGACGCCGGATACTGATGTCCTTGTGGATGTGATTGGTGGTGGTGGGATCCAGGACCTGTTGAAGAGGCGGTAGCCATGCCTGACTGTGTGTGCGTTGGTGTCGAACCGTGAGGAACTGAGAATACTCCTGGTTGTGGCGGCATTGAAAGAGAGGTGCTACAAGACTCAAGGTCTGAAGGTCGTCGTCGGACGTCGAAGTCGCTGTTGAACGGTCTGAAGGACGAGAGTGAACAGTGATGAGACCGAAAACGTGATTATGCCCATTGAGGACGACTCGACGGAAGCGGCGGCGGTGTCGGCAAATCATCTCTTGATCTTGTACTGCCACCGTCATGATCATCCTCATTTTTTCTGAACTCACCATGGGTGCACGCAAATCTTATTTATACTGTGTTGTTTTATTCTGGATTGGCTATCTCACGTTCAACGACAACCGGCATCATTGACCTCCCTTTAGGCACTATCTGGAGCTACTCACCCTTTCGATGATCAGGACACCGGCGCAGTATCACATCATCGATGATACTTTTTAACTCAACGCCGCTGATAAACTCGATCTGGAGACTTGTGTATATCTCGGTGTGCTTGCTCCTCATCATAGATGTAATGATGAGTTACTGGAATAACCATTGGACAGGTTCGAACGTCCCGATAGGTTCGACTGTGGGGTATCCTCGACCGTTTATTCGTGTAACGAACGCAAACGCACCGCATTCTTCATCAAGACACGCGCCGCCTGGATCACTGGCTATATCTTTGATCTGATCTCCAGTGGTTTTACTTCCAGTTGCCCGTTGTACAGCATACTAAGCCATCTTCAAAGTGTAAGAATTTACAGCCCGAAGTTGCTATTAAAAACCTCCTGCTGGCATCTTCCTGCGGCGTCTTTATGCCAACTGTCGTCATGTTTGGTTATCTGAGTAAGCTGTTCGAATATCCTTGAGATCGGGATGGAGAACATGGCCGAGGGTACCTTATGCACCTCTGGAGACTCGCGGAAGGGCAGCTGTGGACGGAGCTTTCAAAAGGAAATCAGCAAGACGCAGACCGCGGGAATCATAATACCTGATCGACTAAATACATTTTTGATTTTCTCACCCTTCTTTTCTTTTATCTAGGTGCTTTTCTATCATGCCAATACACCCACACCCTCTCCATTCAAACCCGAACCCACTATGAGTATCGACCCTTGGTGCCTTACCGCCCGACCTCCGTCGTATGTACTCACACTTCTTTTCATGTGGACTTTGTTAAACTCGTGAATTTTGTCTAACAGATATCGATCTACCATTGAGCCTGTCAGGAGTCACCCGCCTCCTCGTCGCCCTCTTCCCTCGCCGAATCGTCACCCAGCAACTGTTCGTGATGTACCCGCGGTCTTCATTACCGACTTCACGCCCTGTGACAGTCCGGAACCCTCGAACGACATTCATTTTGAAGATATGCAGTCAGAGAACATTCCGTCTTCAAGGTCCATCATTGACACGCCTCCAACGAGGCCCCGCACGCCGCTATCAAAATTTTGGCTTCCTATACGCTTCAACGCAGCTCCGTCATTGCGATCAGTTTCCTCTGTTCCATCCTTTGCCCGCCCGAGGCAAGGCTCCTTTCCCTCTGCAGTTCCCCCACTACCATCACCTGCCCGCCACAGGCAACGTTCCCTTCCTTCAGAAAACTTGGACCAGGAGTGTGAACCTGACCCATTTCCATTTGAGAAGTCCCCGTCGTCGTATGTACTGGTTACTTATCGCGCAGATGGTCTATTCATATCTCATATCAGGTCTTCCACCTTTCTACCTCAGTCGGCTCCTGCCCGCAATGTCATTTACTCTTTTATGCCCACTGGGCTCAACACTATGGCTCTTGTCCCTTCCAGGGCCACTGGGTCTCCCAATCTCCAGGAACCCCAGTACAAAATAACTGTAAACATGAATTGCTTCATTCCGTCGTCCTACATCACACAAATCCATCGGGACCATCAAATGATCAGCCAATTCGAGTGAGTGGTCTTCTGTCTCTTGTAGGTGCTGATCCGTGCTCACTATCCGACTTATTCGATAGAATGGGAGTCAAAACCTCGCCGAATAGTCTTAAAATCGCGGACTATGATGGGTTTATTTCGTCCTTTTTGAGTAAATCAGGAAGTCGCAATAAGGTACTTGAATTCTTCCATTGGTGCTGCTTCAAATGACTTTCGGGCGCTAATCTTATTCTCCAAACGCAGGGTACATGGTTCTGGAATCCTTTAAACATCGGCTTGAAATACTGTCTGAAATGGGACTATGATAAGCGCCCATGTACTGTGAGATTTCTTTCATTTCGTCGTCGGGCCCGAATGTTGACATGATCGTATGTCGTGATTTATGAAACTTAATGAATCAGTGCCGCTCGACTGCTTTTGGAGATGGACCGATTCTAGCGTACTTTTCCAGTCCTTATGGGCTGGAATCGACGAGCTCAGTGGCTATCCTGGAAATTACTCCGGCGGGCCAGGAGTATGTCGACCATATCCTGACTTCGTTGATGATTATTGAGAGGAAGCGGTTGACTCCGGAATAAGAGGTCGCCAAGGTACTACTCCGTATCCAAGTAATGGGTATACTATGATCTATCTACCAAATCGTTTCCGGTTTGAAGTTAATTCTTGATGATGTGCTTCTTCGCACCGTTCAATTACGACCTCGACTCGTTGAACTCGACAGTCGGCACCCATTGGTCAAGCCAGTGTATTTATATGATGCTTAAAGCGATTTACTTATTTGTATTAGGGGGTTCATAGCTTATTTAGTAATACATAGTGGAGCTATCATGCTTTTCAAGACTTCTTAATCCCAACTTCTAAAACCTGGGCCTGATCTCAAAGCGGTGAGGTCGACTCGAAGCCAGATATAGTATTTAAGCCCCTATTACGGTAAGGGACTACCCGGCCCGGGTATTCTCGGTTTGCCTAATTGCAGCCACTCTCACACGATCCCCTTTCTCCACTATTCTTTCATCAACTCTCATTATAAAGAACCCGAGTTCAGAACTTAAAAGCGTCCATGAATCATCAAGCGCCTGCAGCTCTTGTAAGTGTTTATGATTTTATCAAGTCAGGGAGCCTGAGTCACCATTGTAATTTTCGTGCAGAGGCTCCCATCTGAATTAAAGCACCTCATCGCCCAACATTTGCCAAATGAGAGCTTGGCAGCTTTGGCTCGGACCCATTCAACGCTTCAGAACGATGTTGAATACGTGCTTTATAGGAGGCTGGAAATTGACACCTCCAAGATTTGGTCTCGCACAAGTGCAGAGACAATTTCTAAAAGCCCTCTCAAGGCCAGCTATGTGCGATACTTGTCCTTTGACTCGCGGGATACTTGGCCGACGCGAAACCCGAATATAGTAGAGGAGTCAATGGTTCGGAGGATCTTTGGTCATGTTCTCCTAGCTTTGGAGGAGCATGAATGTCCGCTTTGGGAACTTCGTGTTTTGCTGGATCCTCACCGAGGCGAGGAATGGTTGTCTCAAGTGCGTAGATTTGAAAAGATACTAAGGTAAGCGGGTCTGGTCCTACGTACGTCATTCAGCTTGGGTTGAATATTTATCTACAGGACCGGAAAGTTCGTTTCTTTGCGGATACTGTACTGCAATACGGGACTGGACATCTTCCAAGTTGCCAAGGAATGTCCTCAGCTGCGCGTATATGCAGTTAGCACGAGCGGCTCAGGAGATATGCTGCCTTTACTTGAATCTCTGAAGAAACTGCGAGATCATCCGAAGACATCACGCCTTCCGACGACCTTCGCCATGGGATGGACTTGGTCCAATTCATGGGACAGGATATCGATATTTTCTGCATTCTATCCCGTGGAGCAATACACTTCAATCTGGCAGGATATACAGACATCCCTAAAGATCAAAACAGGCGACGTCAAAGAGTTGTCGATTTACCTTCGCGACATTCGAGATATCTCCTCTGTGCGAGGACTGATAAAAAATATGCTTGACATATTTCCTGCGATTCAGAATCTCAATTTTTATGCACATGTTACGCACGATTTGGTAAGTTATGTCCTGATAACTTCCCAAAGATATTATGTTAATCTGGATTACAGTCCCTTGAGATGAAGAAGATGGCTACTTTCTCATTCTCTCGACTATTGCCCACTGTGAGCTTCTATTCGTGGCCACAGCAGGAAATAAGCAGAAACGGCAAAACAATCGAAAAGGCCGTCTTTCTCAAGAGATTCGTACTTCAATATTCGCTTCAAGAGTGAATAAATGGTCAATCGATAAACTGACCTCAACCGCGTTTTGGAATTTGGAAATACGATGCATATCGAAAATTTTGCCGACCATCTATGTATAGGATATCTTGCAAGCTGCAACTGATTGCGGTTCGCTTTCAAAGCGAAGCTCAGATGCTGATCTGCTTGTTACCACATCCGCACACATCAGCGCCCATGCTGCGGAGAGTTGACGCATCGTGAAGGTAAAATAATGTCGTCCTATATAACGTGAGTTGCTACTTTATATTTCAGTTCTTTCCTGGTGTTAAACGAATAAAACAGAAACACGACAGGATGCTAAATAGAACCTACTGGTTCTCGAACTGCATGTCTTCCTACAAATTTCGAAATTACAAATTAGGAGAAGCGTGCTCCGCAGCCTTTGACTGATGCATACTCCAAGCAGTGGCGATAAGGTGGCTGTGCACTCAAGTCAGCGCTACCGAGACGCACGAACTGTTTAGCGACCGTCGAAGAGTCACGACCACCTCAATTTCTTTATGCCGCCAATACAAACTCATGGTATCTTAAAGACGACCTAACCGGCAAACCAACCACCCACGATTTGGAAAGAAAGTAACTCTGAGAGATTAATATAACTTCGTCGGATTTTTGTGCAATCTTGTTGGTTAGTATTCCTGGTTTTGTTGAGGAGGGGCACATATGAGATCGATGATGAGGTTGCCGCCCACCATCGTGTTTCTATTGCCGTGTCGTCCTTGGCGTACCTAGTGAATTGATGCGCATTGAATGCGCAGGTCATACAAGGCCGGTGGGCTCCAGTGGGCCCTGTCTGCTTTGCGTCTTACTAATACGAAACATCTCTCTGCAGGGTCTATATAACATGCAGGCCTTCTGGATGGTCGTCGTACAACACGGATTCTATTCCAGTCATGGGTTCTGCACTCAGTTTCGTCACGCGTGTTTATACAGTAAGGAATTCTTTCATTGCCTTCGTTAGTTATTGATTTATCCCGTCACCAGAGCTTCTCTCCTGCGAAGGTCGCTCTAAATCCTGACCACCTCCAAATTGGGATCCTTTCCACTGGAGACTTGGCTGCCCTTTCGCTGATCACACCCGCCAAGTCACACCCGATATTGTGGTCTACGCTGTTGCTTCACGGGATGAAGAGAAAGCAAAGAAGTTCGCGAAGAAACATGGCATTTATCAAGCGTTCTATGGAAAGAATGCATATCGAGGTTAATAATCCTCTTGTGACAGTGCGATCTACTACTGGCTAAATTGATTGTATTTGATTGTTAGATCTAATCGAAGACCCGCGAATTGACGCTGTGTATATTCCTGTGAGTTCGAGGCTACTGAATGCACCTATAAGAAACTCACGCTTATATATTTACCTCTTTAGCTACCCAATTCAATGCATTACGAGTGGACAATCAAAGCTCTAAAGGCGGGGAAACATGCCCTAGTCGAGAAGCCAATAGCTAGTACTCCAGAAGAAGCTCGCGAGATGCACGAGCTGGCCGACAGTCTCAACTTGGTACTCTTGGAAGGCATACATACAAGGTGACTTCTTTTCGTTTTTGATTTCTGTGGCTAGGTGGTCTGATAAATGAAAGATTCCATCCAGCACTTCAACGCGTGAAGGCTATAGTTGACAGTGGAGAGCTAGGGAAGATTAAGCACATGTCGGCCAAGGGATTAGCGCCTATCCAGAAAGCTGATCAAGTCTATAAACCGAGCGATTTTGAACAGGCCAAAGGCTCTGTTATGGATATTGCATGTACGTGCGAAGGTACACTATGGTTGGCGTACTAATTGACCCTTGACTGCATAGGTTACGACGTCGACATTTTCCGCTACCTGACTGGTTCGGAGCCTACTGGAGTAGGATCCGTGGCCTATACTCCTAGTCCCAAAGCCAAGAATATGGATAAAACTGCCGACGGTGTCCTCGAATTTCCAGGAGAAGTCACTGCAGCCTTCTCAACTGATATTTCCCTGGAAATTAAGCTTGGATTCATCCCCCAATTCGACTTTTCCCTGGTTGTCGAATGCGAAGAGGGGTCCATCAACTTGAGCAATTACATGATCCCGCAGATATACCACTCGTTAACTGTGACCAAGTCGAATGGGCAGAAGAGGGTGGAGAAGGTTTACAAGCCTGCCTCGGGGAGCGGTGCGCATGGAGAGGAGTGGTGGTCGACGTTCAGATACCAACTCAAAGCGTTTGTCCAGAAAATAAGAGGTGGTAGCCCGCTGGAGTGGGTGAAGAAAGAGGATTCTGTTGCTATATTGGTGTGGTTGCAGAAGATTTACGAGAAGGTGAACGCGAGATGTTTGTTCTTTTGGTCTGGTTTTGCTGATTATGTCGTAAGATGGGTTTGGATCCTAGACCGGCTTCGAGCTATTATCTTCATGCATTCATGAGCCAACCTTTTATTACCTTAGGAAATTGTCTAATATTTATTAATTATTTTTTGTTCAGTATTTTCAGTATCATACAACTTTCTCGTTTCTAGTACCGATCCTTATATACTGCGAGGTAATGCCATGCAACGGGTAAGCATACCTCCTTTCCAGGTGCTGACTGGCCAACGGGCGTCGTGTACCGTCTTTGATTCACAGAAACGGTGATAAAAAACTGCAAGTGATGGGTATCCGTCTGGGCCTGAATCAGCAGTGTAGTGATAAGAATAACAGAATACTTACTGCTTAGCGCCTGACGATGCCGAGAGTGGACGTTTCAAAATGTTTGTCAGGCTAACCATATTATTATCAGCGATACATACAGAACTTTTCCAGCAACAACGCCAATCTTCTTCCATTCAAAGGGCAAGGACAGGCCTGAGTTTCGAAATCTCGCTTTCTGTGCTCACTTTCGGGCACCACTATTTCGGCCAAGTTCAGTGGCAAAACTCATAATTTGGGCCACAATTTCTTTATAAGCATATAAGCTTCAGGAGCAGGGTAGCTGTGTAGTGATCTACTACTTACAACGATGATCCAAGCTGCCGCACCGCCGCGCAAGTCCAACATTTCGTTGCCGTGTCATACTGGGCCTCTTGTCGATGTACGATCTTACTAACGGTGTCTCCTATAAGACATGTTTTTGCAGGGCATATATAATATGTACGCGTTTTGGACGTGTCGTCGTACATAGAACAAAACCTTCGTCTTAAATAGACCATGGGGTCTGCAATCAGCTTCATCGTTCGTGTTCATACGGTATGTCAAGATTCTTTGGTTACCTGAGGACTGAACATACTAATTATAACCCCTGGTCAGACCTTCTCTCCCGCGAAAGTCGCTCTGAACCCCGACCCGCTCCAAATTGGGATTCTCTCCACTGGAAAATTGTCCGCCCATGCCTTGATAGCACCGGTGAAGTCCCATCCCGACATTGAGGTCTACGCAGTCGCTTCTCGGGATGAAGAGAAAGTGAAGAAATTCGCGAAGAAACACGACATCCCCAAAACCTACCACGGGAAGAACGCGTACCAAGGTTATTATTAACCCGTCTTTGCGAGGGTTCTAAAAGTGACTACGCTATTGCTAATCTGCTTGTTCAATTTATAGACCTACTCGACGATCCTCGACTTGACGCCGTGTATATCCCAGTGGGTGCTTTGTTTTTTTAGGCGCCTTGCCGCAGAAGCTCACATGCCCGTCTCCGTCTAGCTCCCAAATTCGATGCATTATGAATGGACAATCAAGGCTCTCAATGCAGGGAAACACGTCCTAGTCGAAAAACCAATCGCCAGCACCCCAGAAGAAGCGCGCGAAATGTACGAGCTTGCCGACAGTCTCAATTTAGTTCTCCTCGAAGGCATACATACGAGGTCACTCTTTCCCTATAGCTTATCCATGAAAGCTAGTCTAAGAAATAACAGGTTCCATCCCGCACTTCAACGCGTCAAGGCTATAATCGACAGCGGAGAGCTGGGCAAGCTGAAGCACATGTCGGCCAAGGCACTCATTCCAATTCAAAGATCTGACCAGCTTTACGTTCCGAGCGACTTTGACCTGGCAAAAGGATCCGTCATGGATATTGGATGTACGTTCTTGCGCGTCAACTGCTTCAAGTCGCAAGGTGCATCAGTTATTGACTTTATTTGACTGCCTTAGGCTACGATGTCGACATCCTCCGCTATCTGGCGGGCTCTGAGCCTATCGGCGTCGGATCGGTAACCTACACTCCAAGTCCCAAAGCCCAGAACATGGATAAAATAGTCGAAGGAGTCCTCGAATTCCCCGGCGACGTCACCGGAACCTTCTCAACAGACAGCGCTCTGCCAAACCTTCTGGGAGTCATCCCACAATTCGACTTTTCCTTGACAGTCGAATGCGAAGAGGGCTCCATCAAATTGAGCAACTACATGGTTCCGCAGATACATCACTCAATAACTGTCACCAAGACCACAGCTGGCAAGAAGAGGGTGGAGAAGCTCTACAAGCCTGCACCTGGAAGCGGCGCCCCAGGAGAAGAATGGTGGTCCACTTTCAGATATCAGCTGGAGGCATTCGTTCAGAAAGTGAGAGGTGGGAACCCACCGCAGTGGGTTACGAAAGAAGATTCCGTTTCAATACTGGTATGGCTGCAGAAGGTTTACGAGAAGGTATGTGTGAGATGCTTTCTTCTGTCTGCCGGTTTTACTGATCTATGTTGTAAGATGGGGCTGGATCCTCGACCAGCTTCGAAGTATTATTTGGAAACGAGAGCGGACTGATCTGGCACCTTTTCGCACCGAAGTCGAATTCCTTCTCGCGATATATTTATTATTTTTCCATTGCGTCGGGACAATGTTTAATGTTTTGTATAAGAATTTTTCTTCTTTTGGTACCTCTCCGACAACTTGTTGTTATTCAGATGAGTCCCTTCAATGCTTTAAACTTCGGGGTACCCAGCCCAGTAACCTAATCAAGCAGCCAAGTCAATCGCATTGCAATACCCTGATAGTCGATAGCAGACTTACTGGATCCCATCCTTCACGAGCCGAAAACCCTATCAATCAAGGCCCGTCAGCAATCTGCACCAGTATCACGAGAGACCGAGCATATCTAACCAGTCGTGTTACACCCCGGATTCGTCCCAGAAGTGATATCTGCAAACCCAGAACCCGCCGCGAGGGAGTAAATGAGAGGGTTAATGAATCCAAGAGGTTTCTTGCCCTTTGAAATGCGGTAGTCGTTAAGGAGAGAGAATATGCTTGCTACTGTCTGTTGCATGGTGAAGAGAAATGAATGCATAGACATTAGGGTGGAATTGACGAGAAAGTGAAAATGGATGCATGGACGTACGGGGGCGCTGGCGCTGGTTCCTCCTACGGGAACGACGCGGCCTCCGACGATGACTTCGAAGTTGTTGCCTTGGGCGGATACGTCTGGGTATGCGCGTCCCGCGCGGCTATGATTGAAAAAAAGAATGGATTGATGAGTAAGACAGACAAGTAGAAGAAATGAACGCACTTGAAAAGCCCCTTATACTTATCCGGACCAATGGCGCCAAGATACGCATCCACCGCCTTCTTCTGGTATGAGGGCATGTCGAAGTACCTCGAGAACCCGCCCCCGGAGAAGTCGATCCCGACTTCGGGGTTGACGTGGTACGTGGAGCCTACGGCTGTTACATATGGGCAGCTGTGTGAGGAAGAGGAGAGCAAAGAGAAAAAGACGTTAGTAGGTATAAAAGGAGGAACAAAGATGGATGAGTACTAACGATGCAGGGAACGCGGGCTGGAATGCAGTCGTGTTGGTCCCATCGTTGTTTTTACAGTCGCCATCGCCGACGCTACACAATTGAATGAATGAAGGAAATGATGATGGGGTCAGCGCTGTTTCCGATTTACCTACAGCAGTAGGATAAAAGAAGCTCACCCGTAATCACCACTCGAGTAGAACACCGTCGTGCCACGGGCCGTCAGTGCAGCGATCATGTTGCACACTTTAATCGCATAATCGCGAGGAACCTGTAACATGATCACGAATAAGATCATTAACTCTTCGCTCGGTACATCAATCCAAGCAAGGAGCGCCACACGTCCAAGAACGCACAGTTTGTTCGTTCTCCCCATAGGACGCCGTCAACGTCTGCGGCAACGTCTTCTGCGATAAGAGGTAATTGAGCAAATCGAGATGCGGCTCGTTCGTATTGTTCGGTGTCGAGGAGTCAGGATTGAAGGGCGGTGACCCCCCGGTGCTGTAGTAGATGTTGGGCGTTGGGTATGTCAAGGATGTCGTATATTGAATGTCGAGGTTGGCCTGTTATAAAGAGAGAAGGCAATGTTCTTCAGATCAAATTTCTTGTGCAAGTAAGGTGGGCACAGCATACCTCAACCCCGGGGTCGGCCTGGTTATCCCCTCCTTGATTGACAGAGACGGTGGTAAAAGTAGAATTGACCGCATCCGGCCTGTAGTTGTACAAGAAAGCCTACATAGAGAAACGAGCGACATCGATTAATCGAAAACGAAAGAGAAGAACCTATGAAGCAGAAGCGAACCTGGAGATCAGCCCTATTCGCGAACTCGTCCAGAAACCCAGCGACACAGATCTTGTTAACGCCTTTCGCTGATGGCATGTAGGACGAGGTGCCATACAGGGCACGCAAGCACCCAGGGTTGATTGTATTGTTGCAAGAGGCGGGTACGGTCGTGTAAGAGTTGAGTTGGCCCGCGTCAGAGCTTACAGCAGGTTTACTTCTGCTCGGCTCAACGAAGCTGGTCTTCTTCATGCTCCTCACGCTCCCGAAATACGTCGTTGGCGTGATAACATCGATATGCGAGTGCAGTTCCCTAGGCAGGCTGTAGCTCAGAGCTCGGACGACTTGTTTCCCTGACAGAGTGTGTTCGTAGATGTGGTATTTCGTGTTCAGCATTCTCTCAGCCTTGGCTACGGATACGGGAAGTGTGAGCCAGTCCCCTGCCGCGGAGCGTTGGATGGTGGATGGATCGATTCCGTGGAACTTGAGCCAGTCGTTCACGGCGGAGATGGAGTCTGGATGGGGAGCCATGAAGGACTCGGTCTGTTCTTTCGTCAGATGCTCTGTGTACCTGCGACGAAACTATCAGCTAAATCGATAGAGAAGCGATAAACGAGTCGGAAACATTCCTCGCGTGCATAGGATCGCTAATCTCCATCAAGTTCGCTACGAGCTCTTCAATGCCCTGCTGCTTCAACCCAATTCGCATATTGAAGACATGGTTCGCTGGAGCAGCCGTCTTGCGTTGCCAGTTCTGTGGAACCTCCACCCAGGAGTGTTTCGTGCCGATGGCATCCCAACGGCTAGAAAGCCCTTTCGCATTCGAGGTGGCCGGAGCAGCGAAAGGGTGAACAGCGCATAACAGCAAGACCGAGGACCACAGCATCGCGAACGGCTTCCAAGGGGACTACATCGTCTCGCCACTTTATAAGGATCCATGGGGCGTAATTCATGTAATAACCCTTCTGATGGTGCTGTATGTAACCGAACAGAAACCCGAATAACTGGAGTGACGTGGAGCAGAGCCTGGCGCCTCCTCGAAGGAAGCTGAACTGGCACTAATTGGACGTCGGAACACGTCAGAATGAGTGAAGCAAAGCCAGAAGCGCGTCGAGGTTGCGAGATGGCTGATGGCCGTGACTTCTGTGTTGTTGAGAGTTATTTCAGTGTGGCGTCGCGTATAAGATTGGACTTTGTATGCTCTTCCTCGAAGAACAATAGCGCAATAACATCTATGAATCCATTCAAGTATGTTAGCCACCTTCTATGAGCGTATGAACAAACACTTACCGTTCTTAAATTCTTGTCTTCCTTCCGAGGAGAAGGAGGCCGAAAGACCCTTGAAAAATTTCACTTCCTTCTAGTTCTCAGAATGCCACAGCAGCGATTCTCAAGCAGACTAACGTTCACACGGAATGATTATCAGAAAGCAAATGAAATGAGATAAATAGGAAAATACACTAAGATTACAGTAATGAAACAAGAAACCCGAAAGCAAATATAAAGTCCCCCTCTATGATCGTTCACCGCGCAGTCTGCGAGCCAAAGCGAGATCTTTGGGTTGGATGGTAACACGCTTGGCGTGGATGGCAGCCAAGTTGGTATCTTCGAAGAGAGAGACGAGGTATGCCTCGGCGGCTTCCTGGAGAGCCATGACGGCGGAGGATTGGAAGCGGAGATCAGTCTAAGGGGGAAAGAGTGAGATTGTGTCAATTCGGTGCCAAAAAGATAAGCTGCATACCTTGAAGTCCTGAGCAATTTCACGAACGAGACGTTGGAAGGGTAGTTTGCGGATGAGGAGTTCAGTCGACTTTTGGTAGCGACGAATTTCACGGAGAGCGACAGTTCCGGGCCTGAAGCGATGGGGCTTCTTGACACCACCAGCGGCGGCCTGAAGAAGAACACAAGTTAAGTCGGTGGCACTTGAAGAAATATTCAAAGAAAACATACAGCGGTCTTACGAGCCGAGGATTTTGCAGCGAGCTGCTTACGGGGAGCCTTGCCACCGGTGGACTTGCGAGCGGTTTGCTTAGTGCGAGCCATTTGTGTTGTTGTGGTTGTTATTGGTAGTGGTGGTGGTGGTGGTGGTGAAGGTGGTAGTGGAAGGAATGGGGGATCCGACAGTCCCAAAGCGGCCTTGATTATATATAAACGCGACCGCGTTATCCACGTGACATTCGCGCCTCTTTAATGCCCAGATTCAACAAACGGTAAAATGCAGCACAGCCACTCCCCGGGCTCTTATATAACCACGGCTTGTCCGCCGTCCATTTCCCATCTCATCCACCCACCACCACTACCCACCACCTTTTTATAACCCCCAACCAACCACTTAAATCAACATGTCTGGACGCGGAAAAGGCGGAAAGGTGTGTGCCATCCGCACTTGGAGACTTCAGCAAAGTTTCTCACAATCTATGGCTTTTCTAGGGACTCGGAAAGGGCGGAGCCAAGCGTCACCGCAAGATTCTTCGTGACAACATCCAGGGTCAGTCTTCTACCCTCCTCCACACCTAACTTGCTTTCTAACTCGGATCTCCAGGTATTACCAAGCCCGCTATTCGTCGTCTTGCCCGCAGAGGTGGTGTCAAGCGTATCTCTGGTCTCATCTACGAAGAGACCCGTGGTGTCCTCAAGATCTTCCTCGAGAACGTGCGTACTCTGCCATTTCAAGCTTACTCATCCACGATACTTACCTTCTTCCTCCCTTACTCCAGGTCATCCGCGACTCTGTAACATACACAGAACACGCCAAGAGAAAGACAGTAACAGCACTCGATGTTGTCTACGCTCTGAAACGATCAGGGCGCACTCTCTACGGTTTCGGTGCTTAAGCAGTTTCCGCAGCCTAGGGTTCAGGGTTTCTTTTGCTATCTATCTTTGTTGTATACTGTACTTTTATAATTTCACTCTGCCTCTTTTTTTTTCCCCTGAAGTCTTTGTGTGATGGTCAGTCGACTGAACTCGAGCAAGTATATCGTCCAAGCGTCGTTACGCTGCTTTGTGGGACGTGGCCAGCTAGCACGGGGCAGTGGTGATTGTTTCGAGGCCAGGTATCGTGAGAAGGGCTTGTCTTTAAGTGGCATATTGGGCTAGAAAGCCTCCACAATTCAGTTTGGGGCTCCATACGGAGTGCCTAAAGGCCGGAGTCATGTCATGCCATGCATTCCATTGTCACTCGACAACAGCTGGAAGGAAGGAATGGCGTATGTAGAGATAAAGATAAACCCCAAGCTGCATATCTGCATATGTTACATCCCGTCCCGTCTCGGTGCCCTGAGCCCTCCCTCCGCATGCACACTGTGCACCGCATCGTGCAATCTCCCGAAAGACCATCAAAAACGGAACAGAACAGACCAAACATAATTAGAATATAGCTATATACATGATGGATGTAAGTAGGAGAGATGGCGATGCTAAAAGCTGTTATTGATACCAAAAGTATGTATGTAAAACGTTTGGGATGTTTGCAAGAAAGAGAAACGGAAATCAAATCAAATCAAGGGGGTGGGTGGGTAACCAGGTAGGTAGTGTTGGTGTGATAATAGGAGGGGGGAGGGGGGATCTACTTACAAAAATACGAATACGTACATACGTGTATGTCCGTGGAAACAGGAACAGGAACAGGAAACAGCGAAAGCTAGGAGTGGTGGTAGAAAATAGCAAAGACGACAAGATGGAATGGTAGGGGGGATGTAAGGGGGAGACGGAAGTAAAAGGTCGAAAGGGTGGTTGGTGATGAATGGATACGGATGGATAGTCGTAGAAGCCTTCAAGCTAACAATCGTTCGAATTAGCTTAATTATTTATTATAATTCCTCGTCCTCGTCGTCTTCGTCGTTTTGGCTTCGCCATCCGTCATAATGCTGCTGCTGCTGACTGGCCGATGATGATGATGATGCTCGATCAGCGACTAGTATACCGCCCAATCGTCGTTCCGCCGCCGCTGCCGCCGCCTCTCTAGGTGGCAACACCTCCACAAACGACTCTTCCAAGTATTCCTCATCGGCCTCGTAGTGCTGATGCTGCTGCTGCTGTTCGTACACCCTCTCCTGCTGTTCTCCCAAATAATACTCAAGGGGCTGAACAAACAACTCCTCAGTTCCATCCCCTACACCTCTTCCCACTACTCCCCCCGCAGGTTCTGGCGCTGTTCTCGGACGCCGTTGGCCCACCTCCTCCGCCTCCAATACTCCCTCATCATCATCATCATCATCACCGTCGTGATGATCACCCTCCTCCGCATCCACAAAACTTCCGTCCGCTCTCTCATTCTCATTTCTATTCCCGTTCCCATTGCCATTCTCCGTCTCATGATTCCTCAACCTCATCTCTACCAAAAACTCTTTATCCCTAATCGCCTGCGCCCACGCCTTGAACCATCCACCCATCACCACCGCCAAACGCACCGATCCCGCGAGGACGAACACGCCCGGGTACACGTGCATGACTGTATTATCAAACTCGTCAGCTTACTGGCATTCAACGCATTACGCATGACCGAATGAAAGAAAACTCACAAACGAAACGATTGTCCAAATGGACATTCGGCAAGAAATACATGACCAACTTGAACAATACGCCAGGCAAAAGAATCATGCCGAGCAAACCACCAATCAAAGGCGCCAGAACCTCTTTCGTAGCTGCTACAGGGTCAGGCCTCGTCCATCCAAGAGAAACCATCTGCAGAGAAATCCCATGAGCGTCATGAACAAATCACATAAAAAATGAAATAAAAACTCACCCGTTGCACACCCCTCGCAATACCCCCCGGCATCCTCTCCCTATGCAACCGATGCACAATCTTCGCATAAATCAACCCAAGGAGCCACTTCTCCGCAATCCGCATACGAGGGACCAGCGCCGGGTCGAACAAAAAGCGTATCGGCAGAACAAGGTACAGATCCACCACGACACCAATCAAAATCGGGGCCACTATGCCCGCCCAGAACACCATATACACCGTCTTCGCCGCCCACAACAGCCCGCGCTTGAGCACGAGCACAGCCAAATCCGCGCGCGGTGCTTTGCTAGGGCTGCTCCGTCTCTGTCTGCGCTTATCCAGACGGTCAATGGCTTTGGCAACGAGGTAACACGACCAGAGGAGGTAAAAGCCCGCTAGGAGGGAATACCCGTCATGCACGTCCTTGGGTGTGAGCAGCCGGAAGAAGCTCCTGCCAATGAGCAGGGGCATCGCCGTGGCGAGGCCGAGGATGACAGAGCCGACACCCCACATGCAGCAGATGAAAGCGATGATGCGTGCGCGGAAGTGAGGAGGGATGTACACGATCATGTAGTCCTTCGTGACGTCTCGTTGTGCTTTGGCTGCTTCGTTATCTTGAGCGCGCATGAGTTGGAGGGCTTTGCTGTCGATGGGTGTGCCGTACGCTGTGACTGGAACGGTGGCGGGCATGTCTCGTGCGAGCGCGACGTGGTCGGTGGCAGGTACTCGTCTGAAGGTCCCATCGACAGGCTGTTGCGTGTTAACCACCACTGACGATCTTCTGAACAGGTTATCGATCATTCCCTTGCATTTATACTCTTCATGTGGATGCCGTCCCCCGAAGAAGTACGAGGTCAATCTTAACCTTGCAGCGAGATACTTCCACACAACCGTCGCAACGCTGTGGAGGGCTCGTTTCGGTCGGAAATAGTGCAAAGTGTACGGCGTGAGGAGGTGCAGCATAACCAGATCGACAGGCAGGTTGGACAACGGCTCCCTAATCAAAGTCAGATCCATTATTTCTTAAAAGAATAGTAATGTATAACATACCGAGTTTTCCATCTGAATGGTGTGATAGACCCATTACCCAACAACAACAATCCCGCGACACTTCCTACGAGCAAAGCCACAATAGAAGCATACATGATCGCACTTTGCCCGATCTTGCGGAGCTGCGTAAGCGTAGGCCGGTCCAGAATATCGCGTATGGGATGAGTGTTCTGGTCTTGAGGATCCCTGATGAACCATATCGCTCCTGGCCGCATAACGCTCCTGCAACCAGACAACAAAATCGCAACACCATACCTAGCGTTCATAGATTAAGAACCTCGATAAACTCAAAAATAGGTGGAAAGGCTTACATGAACATTGTCCCAAACACCCAATGGAAGAACGTAGCGGACAAAGGCGCCTGC
This sequence comes from Agrocybe pediades, assembly GCA_013053245.1. Classification (NCBI taxonomy): domain Eukaryota; kingdom Fungi; phylum Basidiomycota; class Agaricomycetes; order Agaricales; family Agrocybaceae; genus Agrocybe; species Agrocybe pediades. The sequence goes on from JAACJL010000058.1 coordinate 750,993, forward strand.
GTGAAGAACATCATGCGCGACTGGAGATTCGCTTCCGGGAACAGCCAAATGGTGCTCAGATCCAGCACGATTCCACATCCGCCAGGGAAGATAATGAGTTCGATGAATATGAACGCGGCCACCTGAAAACACAGACAAAAACAAGACATTAAAACATACACATCAAATGGTCAAAAACCCGGAAAGAAAACAAACCTTCGTAATAAGCATCATCTGTCGTACGACACTTCTGACAGCAGCACCCGCTGTCCTTGCATTTCCAACAGTCAACAGGTTCAGATACAAGCCCACAAGCAACGCAACTACCGAGTAGCCTAGGCATATGGCGAAAACCCTATTGATATTCCCAGTTCCTAGAGCCAGGTTCATCCATATTTCCTGGGCCTTGGTAGCAACGACACGGACATGTCGACCGAGGAATTCGAAATAGGGTTTGCTATGGCCTAGATATTCGGGAAGCTCCCATAAGAATGACGGTGTCGCAGTCGGGACAACTTCCTGTGTCGCTGTTGAATTGGAAGTCGACCACCCAACGATCTGGGCGATTTGCTTGTTGACGAGCTCCGTTGACTTGTTATACTAGACATTCATCGCCAATATTAGTTGATGAGACAGAGATACAGAAATAGAACACATACTATTGATGCGTAAAATTCCGACGCACTGTTCGTCGCGCTTTTACCCAACAACTTGCCAACCGGAACCGCGATGAAAAACACGCATAAACGCACTACCCAGAACAACAGACGGACAATTCGGGGGATAATAAGATCGACAACAATGTAAACCAGGAAATCCACAACCGGATCGGTAAGAAGCCGCATTGCACGGATGGGTAGGTGGAGGACTTGTAAGAACCGCTTGGGATCCAACTATGAAAGACGTTTTAGTTTACCATCCTTCGCACAATGTAATACAACTTACAGTTAGCAGTGCAGTCGTTTTACCAATCGTGAAAGGTATCCAAATACCGAAGCCAATAGCCGTGTCCAGAACCAAGGTCATCAAAGCAGCCTATATGATATCGTCAGCAAGTGCAATGGGAAGAAAAATGATATCCAACTCACGTTTTGGAAGACGCCATATACAGGTCCTCTCATCCCAATAGCTAGTCGCGAACAAAAATCAGGATGAACAAACCCTCAATGTCAAACAAACAAAAGCTTACCCTCCATGGCACCCTCCATCTCATCTTCAACATTTCCGTCGAGGTCATCCAGATCGGGAACCGCAGCTGGATCAATGTCTTCATCCTGTCTTCCTTGTGCAGGGGCTCCAGCTCCAGCTCCTCCAGCTCTAGCAGCAACATCCGCCGCATTTTGTGGTCCAGGCACAACCTGTATCGCAAGCTGTGGCCATTCTGGTTCTTCGCCGTCAATAAAGTCTCCTTCTTCTTCCTCGTCTTCCTCCTCGTCTTCCTCTCTGAACAACCCATCTCCATCATGATCCTGATCATTGGGGTCTTCTAACCCTTCACCTTCACCATCCTCTGACTCGTCATCCGAGTCCGAAGTTGGCGGTCTAGGAACGTCTGCGTCTCTTCTCCCTTCATTTTCTGCTTCTTCTCCCTCCGGAAGCGCAAAATACCGATTATGCTCAGTCTCGGTGTCCTCTTCTTCCTCCGAAACAAAGCCTTCGCCAGCGCTGTCCGTCATCTCGACATCAAGGTCAGGATACGGACGTTCCTCTTCCTGTAAATCTTCATCCATGAGGTCCTCTTCCTCTATGACTTCATTAAAGTCCTGGTGAACTCGCGAATCACCATCATTCCCATCTTCTTCAAACCCACCAAAGTACCCATTAGGTATCCTAGACGGCCCTGCCTCCGCGTTCAACTCTTCCGGCGCGTGATAAGTTGCTAATTTGGGAGAATCGAGGGGCGTCCTTCCAGGGGTATACAGGAAGGGCGATCCTGGGCGCGGTGAACTGGTAGGCAGAGGCGGCCGCAAAGGGTACTGAGCTGCGACTGCATTGATATTTTCCGGGCGACGATGTGATCGCAACGCGTAAGGAATCTCGGGGTTTGGTGGGACAAGCGCAACGGGAGGGAATGGTGACGATGTACCTTCACCAGAATCCCCCGACGATGATGCCTCTGCTTGCCTCGACGATGATGCTTCTGTTTCCCTTGATGATGATGCTTCCGTCTCACTCGATTGTGAACGGCGTGCGAATGCTGAGATGGACAGATTAGTAGACTTGAGTGGCGGCGGCCTGTCTCGTAGTGACTGGGGCATGTTGTTTCGGAACGTAAACTTGAAATTTTGGGTCTCGCTCAATGGGCGAGAAGCAGTTGAGAATGGTCGTTGTGGAGGAGGAGTACGGCCTGCAAATAACCGTCTTCTATCTCCTGCATTTTGTGCCATCCGGATTCTGCGCCTTCGACGCTTCATTTTCATAGGATCATCATGCTCGCCACCGTCTGCGTTTGCTCGTTTCCTGCGTGATCCACCTGGTGATTGACCTCCTCCTCCATTCCAGCGACTAGGATCCATAGCTACTTCTGGATTGAGCTCTCTTAAAGCACGCACGGCGCGAACGGTGTCCCTTTGCCGTTCTGCGATGTTTTCAGGAATAAATGCAAATTCTTGGCCGTCTGCCTGTGCGATGGGGTCCGCATTAGCATTAGGGGCCGGCTGTGGGGCTGGTGCCTCTTGTTGCACTTGTGGCTCTACCACATTTTCTGGTGGAACCCAGGGAGGGTCCACGGGCATTGGGTCTTCCTCGAAAACTCCAGGGCGCGCATTTTGCTGAATCCACTCGCGTAGGAGAAATATGGCGACGAAAGTAAGGAGAATAACAGACCCGATGATTTGACCAGTGAAGATGTCTGAAGAAAGTGCAACCCATGCTGGATGCGAGAAAAACCAACCAATGGGGCTTTTAGGTGGAACAGGTGCATGATCGATACGAAGCTTGCTGTAAAAAGGGACAACCTCCGGAGTAGCCGGTCTAGGGCGATCGCTTATCCACCATGCACTGTGAAAGTGTAAAACATTAGCATGGAATAATTGTCGCAAATAAGTCAGGGACGCACGTTGATTCTCCCATAGAGAAATAAATCCGCCATGTCCAAGCAGTCACCCAAGGTAGCACACCTAGCCATATGACGGCTACCATGATCCCCCGCAGTACGAATAGAAACGCAAAGAAGAGGTGCTGAATCATACGTCGCGCGAGCAAGAGCGCGGGAAGAGTGGCGGGCATGTCTGCAGCGTATACTATAATATCGACGTCAGCAATAGCTTCCCGTTTACAAAGAAGTGTTTACCTTTGGTGAAAGCATACGGATGCTTGCAGACATCGCAGTGCTTTTTCTTACTGTGAGCAAGCCATGTGGTAAGGCTATTACAAGCCAGTAAGTTGAGTAGTCGGAGATCCTCGTGTTCATTGACACTCACCAATCCTGATGAATATACCGAATCGTACCCGAGCATTTGCAAGGGTGGAATAGAGGCTGGTCTGGCTCGGCCGGTGCGCTGCATATACGACATGTATCTATTATATACGCTCGGTAAGATGATGGTGCAAGAAGAAAGCAATTGGGCGTACCTTGCTCGAGCACGTCTGCCATGGGTGGCCACAGTTCAGTTAAGAACTGGAATTAATGTAGTATGGCGAAGGAATAAGGCGGCGTTAAAGAAAGAAGTAAACAATATGGTCGTCCTAGCCGTGAAGTCAACGTTCCTATGTAAATGTCGTTGTCGCTGTAGCCATTAGTCATCAACATCATGTACGCCCTCGTCTGGCACGTGGTTTCAACCTTTCCCACGACTCTAAACTTTGAGAAATTCTGTAATCTCAGTCTGCAAAATGTTGTTTCCGTCCATTACCTTGTTCTTGTTATCCTCGTTCTTTTGTGTCTAATTAAATGCTAAGCGCGATCCCCTGCGTACCAAGACCGACTATGATCATGGCAGATATCAATACCCACGAGTATCACGAGTACTAAGTATCTTCCTGCTTAACTCGCCTAACTATGGCCGACTCTCTACGTCCCTTTATTATCCGCCTATGAAAGACGAGGCGGACGATACCTCAAACGTCGAACGGAAGGTTCCCAGGGGTAGGACGGGCAGTGTGATGCTTCTACCTTAACATAGCACCCCGAACTCTCCGTGCATCATTCTTCCAATGATTCCTCAGGAGGCATCTGACCGCCATCCTGATTCTAAAATAATATTTCCACCATTCGACGTTGAAACGTCAAGCTGAATTCAAAGAGAATGCCCGTTTTTTCGATTCTGGCTGTCGAGTCTACGGCGTGATTGTTCCTTAACGAGACACTCCTATCCCGAAGGCGTCTACTTCTTGGATTGTGGACTCCGATCGCACTCATGGTGGTTGAGCAACAGCCAGCAGTACGCTGAACCTGTTCCACGCCTCGTTTCCATCTTGATCGCTGCGAAAACATCGATTATAGCACCGCTATCTTCGCTTGAGAGGCCAACCCAGGTCTCCTCATGTTCACTCTGATATGGCGTCTCCATCAGATGTGGATCATCGCGATCTTCTCAATTAAAACCAACAAAAATGCAGTGATCCTATTTTTACCTGTTGCCCTCGTATGACTTATTATTAGCTCTGAAGGTCATCATATGAAAGGAGGCGGTAGCTAGAAATCCACAGCCCCACGACCTTCTTCTCCCGCCTCTCTCAGCAACATACATCTTGTATACAATAATCTTCTCGAATCACCTTTCCCAGTGCCAAAAAATGAGAAGACGTTCCCCTTCCTTGACGAAGAAAGAAGCAGTGGACACACGAGTCCATCCTTTCTATCTTCCCCCTATCCCTGATATGCCACCGATTCCAAGTCCTAGTGGTCTACTCACCTCACCATGGAACCACAATGTTCCCTCCAGAAGCGAAGATCGTTTACCTACTCTCTCGCATTACCGGAACAACTCACAACGATCGCGCGCTGGGTCAGAGTCTGTCGCACGAGCATCGTCAAGTCACCACCACCTGCCTCCTCCTCCTGTTCTGCCGGTAGAGAGACCCCCTTCGTATGATCCATATTCGCCGGTGCAATGAACCCCAAACCTGATTCTTACCCTGTAGTTACACCGTTATTCGCATACCCGACACCCCAGCTACCTACACCTTTCTACAAGAAGAAAGTACCCTCGGCTCGATGCTCGTCATCCCGACTCCAGACGCTCCCGACCCGCGACCCATATATCGCATTGCAATAAATCATGAGCCGTTTTTACCAACATGTATGGTTACCGTGATAATAAAGGCACCTACCGACCAGAGGTTACCGGTTGGTCGGTTTAGGTGAGTGATCAGTACGCAACCAACATACGCAGCGTTCTGATACCTCCAAACACATAGAACCATGATATCTCAACCAACTCACCCCACCCAACTCGTTTCAATTCATGGGAGAGAACATAAACTATCAGATGTATTTTCGAGAAGTGATAAGAGAAAGAGAACAGTGAGTCGAGTTACTCTTGCATCACAATTTATCAAAATCACTAACCTCGGGTCCTCAGCACTACTTTGATTGGGGTGTAAAAACATCAAAGAATTCTGTTTCTCTGCGTTGGTCCTGCCCAGACTGGCCTTCCGCCGGAACCTTCTCAGTAAGTACACACCTCCCTTCCCACGTCATAAAACCTAACTCTCACCCACTTCCATCCATCAGTGTTCTGACCCCTCCGACGAAACACGCATGTTCGCCACATTTTCAGTGTCTGAAAATGGCCTCCAACACCCAGCTGATCCGCGAACAAATTTGGAGCCGCCGCGGCTGACAGTCAAGCCAGTGGGACACTTTCTTTTAGACGATATCATATTGTCGCTGCTACTTCTGGAAAGACAACGACTGACAGCTTCCATGGAGTCGAGCATTAGACTTGATCGGCGCAGTTCCAAATTTATTCCATGAGAAGGGACTATAGGGTGTAATTGTTGATGTATAGTATAAAGTTGTACCAATAGAATTGTCTAGTAGAATCAAGTGACTGTCTGCGGTAGAACTTGTTGAAGACCTGCCGGGTCATGGCTACCTCCCCGTCCTCTTTCAAGAAAGCGCCCGCTGCTCCTGTACCTACAATCTGAACAGAAGATATGCTCGTGTATGGTGTAACGGCTAACATTACCGCCTTTCACGCGGTAGCTCGGGGTTCAACTCCCCGTACGCGAAGGACTTTCGAAAAACAAGTTCACTTTTTAGCGCCCGTCGGGAGAGTGTAAAGTATGTGCAAAGTTTTAGGCGCCCGTTCACCTTGGAAGGCGAAAAATTCTTTTTTTTCCCCGAGCGACGCGAGCAACTTTTTGGCGTGAGCCCAGCCGGCCCGCGTATGCTTCCCACGGGGGGAGACAAGCAAAGCCAAACACTGGGCCTTGGTGTGTGCGCCATGCAAGCGCTGTGCGGGACTATTTCGCGCTTCCAGTATTCTCGGATGCATATTTCAATAGGTATCCACCAGGGATTACCACAGATGAAGCGGGTCTTACGGAGCTACTATATAGAAGAGGGTTTATGTATTGCGAGAGGCTCTTGTCACAGTAATAAATGAGTTAGATGGGGTACTTATTCAATGTTGATTCAATGGCAACATTTTAGGTCTTCTTGTGTCGTATTCCTCCTGTATTTCTGCTGGTAAGCACAATTTTGGGGAATTGCTCTGCTCTTAATATATGAACGTTCAAAAGCACCAATCCAGCCTGCTGCAGTAGTCAACCAATGTGTGATCGATTGATCCGCTGTGACTTGTTCTCACGCTTCTTGTCCTAAACCATGGCAGCAGTCACCTGCGTGTTCAACTCAAATTCGACTTCACCGCAATAGCCTAGGGCCATAGCTCGACTGAAGTCTTCAATCTTGCAAGTTACGATCGAAGTATCGATGACACTGCCTTATGACTACTCGCAATTTCCAAACTTGCGCATCAGATAAGCGTGCGAACGTCTAATCTTGAACCTGGGTTGACCAACCATAGGAGCGTCGCGCGCAGCATCGGTGACAGGTTTTGAAATACTCGCATCCTTCCTGGATGGACTGCAAGCATGAAGAGTAGCAAGCATATGAACTCGCCGATATCTTTACTCAGGTCCTGGTATCCGACATATGGCACTTCCTTTGGGCGTCCTATTCCATGCTGTCTTCTCCCGCGATGACTCTGTGTGGGGTGCTTTTCTTCGTCCAAATGTATGTTCATTGTCATGCTATTACTTCTCCAGCAGTTCTCTCATGTTATATGATTCTAGGGCTCTTATCCGTTGAGATTATCCCGGACCAAGCACATCGAACAGTCTCGAGAATGGCGTACAACGGTTGTCATATGATCCCGACCTTACTACGGGCCTCTAGCTCCTGCCTCAGTCGACTGCGTTCCATCTTACCTGGAGTTCCTCAACTAGAAGAAACGAAACACATGCTGTTCCATCACAGAAGACTCAGTTCCATGGTTCTAATTTGAGGACACGACCTTGCTGCCCCGCAGAAGCGCATGGTGACTTTATTATTAGCCTGCGTGCGATGCTTCACGGTTACCACACTCATGCACTTTGCACCGACTCGTCACAGTTGCGCAACTCATTCCACGAGTAATATTATCGACTTCGCAGACACGGTATTATTTAAAACCTTCGACTCGCACTTAATGCCGGTGACCCGGTTGGCCGTCAGCTAGACCCATGCGTTCGCAATGCCTTCTTACGACTTTAATTCTCTCGGACGGCGAAATCGAGATGATAGTCGCTCCTCGAAGGAATTCCATGATCCTCATGCTATCAGGAATCAATGGCAACAGACCATGCGACGTGTCGAGATAAGGCTGACACTCTATATATCTTGTTAGTCAAGAAGCGAAGCATAGCCCGGACTGGTTGGTATAAAGGTTCGCTGCACAGGGGCTCAGTCGAAATACACCCACCGCTACCCAAGTCGGTCTGCTCACCATGTTGTGGTCCTCGATCCTTTTGTTGGGTGTTGCCCAGCTCTGCGCTTCCAAAGTCCTCTCTCGTCGCTGGGAGGATGTGGCTGAAAAGCACTCTTGGGTTGAAATCCCCAAGGGCTGGCAGCACAAGGCGCCTGCCCCTGCTGACCATCTCTTCGATATGAGAATCGGCATGAAGCAACATGGCATTGAAGAGCTCATCGAGAACCTGATGGAGATCAGTGACCCTACTCACCACAGGTATGTTTACTAGATTACTGGTATTCTTCAAAGTCTGACAAGCCTTTCGCAAAAGGTACACTCAGCACTTGACCAAAGAACAGGCTGAGGCCTTCATGGCTCCTCACCCCGACTCAACTGCTGCTGTTAACGAATGGCTCGAATTCCATGGAATTGACCCTTCCTCTACTCAGCGCTCCAAAGCTGGTGACTGGATCACTCTACGCGTCTCCGTTGCACAGGCTGAGAGGATGTTGAACACCAAGTACAACATCTACGAACACGGACCATCAGGCGACCAAGTCCTCCGCACCCTCAGCTACTCTCTCCCTCAGGAACTCCACGCACATGTCGACGTCGTCTCGCCCACCACCTACTTCGGAACTTTGAAGAGCATGAAGAAGACCAGCTTCTTGCAACCAAACATCAAGCCCATCAGCGACGAGGTTGCAGCACTCGTTCCAGGATCTGATGCCACCGTTCCTTCTTCGTGCAGCACCACCATCACACCTACCTGCCTTCGTGACCTTTACAACACCTCCACTTACGTTCCTGCTGCTACTGGGACTAACAAGCTCGGTGTTGCTGGTTACTTGGAAGAATTTGCCAACCTTGCCGATCTCCAGGTTCGTTAACTCCTATCTACCTCTTACATGTACTTATAAATGTCTTTTCCAAAGACTTTCTTTAAGAAATTCAGGACTGACGCTGTTGGATCCAGCTTCAGCATTGTCCAAGTAAACGGCGGTGGAAACGACCAGACTGATCCTGGTGTCGAGGCTAACCTTGATATCCAATATACCACCGGAATTTCCTTCCCTACCCCCAACATCTACTACAGGTGAGCATCATTGACCACAGCACAAAGGAAACAATTGTTAACCTTTGATATTCCAGCACTGGCGGTTCTCCACCATTCACCCCTGATTCGCAGACCCCAACTAACACGAACGAGCCTTATCTCGACTTCCTCACTTTCCTCCTGGCCCAGAAGACAATCCCTCAAACCCTCACCACATCCTACGGAGATGACGAGCAGACTGTATGTGCATTCTCCTTGAGTTGATCGTTCTCTGTCTCGCTCAATGACATTCCATCTCCTTCATCCAGGTCCCCCTCGACTACGCGACCAAAGTCTGCAACATGCTTGCCACCCTCGGCTCTCTCGGTACAACCGTCTTTTACTCCAGTGGAGACGATGGGTAAGTCCTAATTTCAGTCTAGACAGAGGATCGTTCATTAACGGGTCTCCAGTGTCGGTGGAGGTGACTGCAAGACGAACAACGGCAAGAATACTGTCCAATTCCAACCTGCCTTCCCTGCTTCGTCAGTCACTTCGCGCAATTATTCCTCCTCGATCATCAGCTTACCTTTTCATATAACAGCTGCCCATTCGTGACCACCGTCGGTGCTACCACCAGAATCAACCCCGAGGTCGCCATCAGCTTCTCCGGAGGAGGATTCTCCAACTACTTCGGCACGCCTTCCTACCAAAGCACTGCTGTCAACTCTTTCCTCACCAGGCTTGGCACAAAGAACGCTGGTCTCTTCAAGTAGGTCAAATGCTGTGCACGTTTGAAGGTTACCAGTATTGATGCGTGTCTCCTCAATTTTCAGCAAGACCGGACGTGCCTACCCCGACGTTTCTGCTCAAGGACAGGGCTTCCAGGTCGTCATTGGCGGTACGACTCAATCCGTCGCTGGTACCAGTGCTAGCTCTCCCGTATGTTGTCAATCCTATCATTGATTCAAGCGATTTCTGATTGTATTGTTATTGCAGACCGTCGCTGGAGTGTTCTCCCTCTTGAACGACTTCCGCATCTCGCAAGGAAAGGCACCTCTTGGATTCATCAACCCTCTCATCTACTCAACTGCTTCTTCCGGATTCACCGATATCACCTCCGGCTCAAACCCTGGCTGTGGTACCAATGGTTAGATAGTATTTTTCACGCCATTAATACTGTTTTCTCACAATCTCGCTTTATTATAGGATTCCCTGCTGGTAAAGGATGGGATCCTGTAAGTGCATCTGTTTCATGGTCTGCATTTTTGGTACTGACAAAGATCTATCTCAGGTCACCGGTCTCGGTACACCAAACTTCCTGGCTCTCCAAAAGCTAGTTTAGATGGAATGGAATCTCCATCTTGAGTCATGACGAAGGCTTTTGCGCAGGCGAAGCTCGTCTGATTAAGGACAACTAAATGAAAGAAGAATGTACATAAGTATTTAACAATGGTAATTCGGGATTTCTGCATCGACGGCTAAGAGATGACAATTATCTCGATGACCTCGTCTATTTGACTGTAGTTCAACCATGTGCCGAGGCGGAGGTAAGATCCGTGTTCGGGAAGATTTAGAGGGGGAGAAATGGAAGATGCCAGATTAAAATGCCTCGTACAGACCATCGGGACTGAAAGAGTAGTGTGGTCATCGCTTTGAGTTCGCCGCTCAAGTCCAGCAAGTCCATATCATGGCATGACACGAAAACTGTACTCTACATAGTCCGCGGTATTCGCAAAAAATTGACAGTATTTGCTAACCCACATCCTCCTAAGTTCAAGCAGGCTCAAAAGTAAGTAAGTCGCCGTATCGCGAAGGGTTGTGGCTGAATATGTGAGAATGGTGCCGAAAAAAAATGACGTCGAATGTTTCAACTTTCAACTCAGCGAACGCTATAGACTAGCAACGAAGACTCGATCCATTGCCTAGCAGCTAGAATGCATAGGTCTCCGTCCAGGATGACCTCCTGAGTCGGGTTCTTCCTCGCAGACACCTCGCCGAGTGTCCTTGTTACAACGAGATGTAGTCATCAACCTTTTTGCCTTTCGTAGGTGGAACGATCGTAGCATGATTGAGTGGTCTGCATCTGGAAATTTTCAGGGAATAACATATAGGAGAGTATAAGCAATGGATCTGTGCAGTAAGAAAAATGTACATGACGTGAAGGTGAAATCAAAAGATTCAAGGCAGAGATCCAAGCTGAGGTCCATTTTCAATTAGGTCGAGTTCAACGAGTCGAGGTCACCGTCTTCATGATTTTTCTAAGCCGGCTAAGCCGAGTCGGAGTTTTAACAAGAAAATCCAGACAACGCCCGCACGTGCCGTCTAATTGTCACAGATCTGGTTCACGCAGTGTTCACGCGCGTTGACGCGCCTGGTGCCCTTCGTCTGCCCCATCTTGATTAACAAAAAACCTACCCGCCAGATTCAACATGACAGTGAGTCGCCTCTTGAGCTACACTCCTAATGAGATGGCTAACATACCGCGCTAAGGATCTTACATATTGCTATTTGCACATGACCCGTAATGACCTTCTCGTCCTCGACACAGTGGAAACATCAGAATATATCATTGGAGAGCTATCAGACGACGGTGAGTCCTCATCACTCTGGAGACGAGGACGTTAACTAAGTATAAAGATCAACAAATAGAACTTGATATCCCTGCACACATGATTCCTCCAAACCCCGACGATTCTGATAGTAAATTCCAGAGCTTTCTTGTCGTACCCATTGTTATTCCTGACGCGTTATTCAAGTCCTACCTTCACAGGTCCACCCATCTTATCCTTATGGTAACCCGACACAGCTGAAGCATCCCTCTACACGAGCTCGGCCTGGTTACGACCCTGCTTCGCGTGCTCTGTTCGAAGATATGGGATACACAGGTGGGCTCAATGGGACACTCAGATGGAGAGATCTAGGCCTAGAAGAGCTGCTGCCGGTCGATGAAGAAAAAGAGGAGGCTAAGCGCGCGATCCAAGCGCGTAAGATGGCCAGTGGCTCCTCGGGTCAGAATCCCCAAGTACCGCAACAACATGCTGCTCACTTGCCGGACGAACTGGGAATTGACGAGGAAGATGAAGATGAAGACGATGAAGAGAACGACGAGAATAACAATGAAGACATGGATGAAGAGGAGGAAGAGGAGGAAGAGGAGGAGTTGAGTGAGGGCGATGAAGATTGAAAAAAGTGGGTGTGTAGTTACACTTCATGTATATTGTACTGTACTATTAGATCATCACCAATGGCACTCCTTTTCTAGGCAGTTCCGTGGTTAACGCAGGATATTTTCAATACAGTTTTATTGGCCAGATGTGATAGATACAACCAATGCGTCACCGAAGTCCTGGTGTAGGAGGTCCTTAACATCGCTTCCATGTTCAACCGACCATTCGTATGCCTCTAGCAACAAAGTGTCCGACAATGGTATGAACCGTGAAGTCAGAATGCGGATTATGTGTGTCACCCGCGATATTGCGGCTCTCGTCGAGTCGTCGATGTCCTGCGGATATGTTTAGTCAACGAAACACCGGTAAGAAATGACCCGTACATCGTTGACATTTGAGTACACTGCCTCAGCGTCAAACCCTTCTTCACCCTCCTGCTCGTTCTCTTTGACATGTTTGCTGACCCAGATGTAGCCGTTGAGACCAAGTATCAGATCAACGCCGCAAGGTAGTGTCAGGAAATGGGACTTGAGGCGCCGCACAAGGATAGGTGGTACTACGACAAGTTGTCCATTTCGGAGCTAAGAAAGATCAGTTTAGGACTGCATTAACGTCAAAGTCTTCGGTACCTTTCCATATTTCAGGGACCTAGTATGCAATGACATTGCTCCGTCCGAAAAGAATGCTTGTACCTCAGCCACAAGTAAATCTCCTTCCTCGAAAAAGCCTCGCATCTGAAGTTCATCACTTTCCAGTTTACGCCGCTAATTCCGGGGTTGAAATCAAACACCGAGGTGAGAAGCGAGGTTCAATCGTACCTGCACACCACCGGGTAAATTGACTGAAGACAACATAAGCACGGCGTCCTGTCTTGAATGTGCATCCACTTTCCATCTGCGTGGTTGTACCTGAGCAAACATTTCAGCCAATCCACGTGAAGATGATTGAAACTAGGTACCTCCGTTATACGACCCACGACAAGATCGCCTACTTCTGGATTGTACCTGTTCCTCAGTTATTCAAAATGACACGAACATGATACCTTCTGATAATAGACTCACCGACTTCGAATTGCCCTGACGGAGACGAGCTTGTTGACGCGTTCGATGGTTCCAGCGACAGATGCGATGACTTCCTCGTTCTCCACATATGTCCCATGACCTCTATTCTTTCCAATTAATCCAGGGCAGCATTTCACAGCGAAACAGAACGGCCGTACCGCATATAAGCTTGTGAAGATGTCAATGATTCGCCTGGGCATGTCAGCTTGGACCCTTGTGCTTCGAAGCTCTCTGCGTCGTCAATGTCCATAAAGTCCTCCTTTACGGAAGCATGATGGCGGGTTTTCTCGTAGGTTGTATCCTCGTATCTTGAAGGAAAAGACGCGAATGAGATCATGGTCAAGTAGAGATCAATTGCTGCTTTTTCCAAAGCGGCCAATCTTACAACGAATGGTTGAGGTTAAGGTTTACGCCAATATGGGGTTAAGGTCTACTAGCCATAGGTACCAAGGCTACAATTCGACAATCTAGCATTTGAACGTCTCCATGTGCTTCATGGGAGCAGGAAGCTCAAAGAAGGTTGTTTGAACTCATAAAAAAGCTCAGCTGATTTTCTGACGGGCGACACCAAGTTCTCGGAGTAGCACATGCTTTTCAGTTTAGACGCCGTTAGCAGAAAACCCTGGAGCACCTGGGGAGAAGTGATCTGAAGGTTGTAAAATACTGCGGTGTTATCATAACTCAGCGAAACACCTGACGAGCTCAATGGCTTCCCACAGGCTTAAAATGTGCCCTTTGTTATGATATAATAATCCAGAAAACAAGAGCGTGTGATAGGAAGTTCACTCTGGGTTCTAGCGCCGCGAGCGGTTACTGTCTCGGCGTCAATTGCTGGTCATTGACAAGTCGTAACTGCTTGCATCAGGTTCCTTAGCCTTGATGCAGCGCGATTGTTTAACTTATTTGGGAGTATATTACTGGACTTCCTAGGTCGCGTAGGGTTCCGTTTGAGTAGCGAGTCGAAAAATTCTGCCATCAACTCCGGCCGCCTGTTTGTATAACACCAGAAGGATCTAAGCAGTCTATTCAAAAGTTGAAGGTAGACGCTGGAGGAGTCCTTCCGGGAATAAGAGCCCAGATTGGGCGGTTCTGTATTATTACCTGGCTCTGGGTAGTGTGAAAATACACATCCGACTACAAAGGATGATTAAAATTCGACGTCAACCGCAGAGTTTCTTAACCATAATCATGCCTAATCATATACTTGCACCAGGCGGGGAGCAGGGCTATTTTTGGTTGACTCGCTAACGGCCCAACTCTCAAGTTCTGACGAACGGCCGGGAAACTGGGCGTCATGCTGGAGCAAGAGACACAATGTAAAGCAGTTAATAATCAAGAACGCTGAAGGAATTCTACTATTTCTTTGGACCTTCAAGAATTCAATTATCTAGGTGTGAGTATTCTAGTACATGTGAAGCCATTTCCTACTGGGGAATAAGCCAAGAAAGTATGCTACATTTTTACAAGAGTAACGAGACAATAGGGGGACAAGAAAGAGGCGATTAAATATCTATGGGGACAAGTGATAATATAATGAGGCAATAGCCACGATGCATGGGATGGACGGGGAACGATAGCAAGACAACTGAGCATGGAGCTATTAGGATATATTAGAAAGATAGAACGCGTCGTCAAGACTCGAAGCGCCTAGGTAGATGCGTCAGCCAGGGTCGCTAACGTGTCCGAGCCGACAAACTTACCGACGACACGGGTCGGCTTTTAATTTATTTGTACGAGAGGAAGTAGGCGGAAAGGGCGGGGAGATCGTTCGAACCCGCGTCGGAATAACCCTGTTTTCTAGAGCCATTGAATTTCAAGACGACGACTGGTCCACACCACGCCTTCTCGGCTGCTCCGGACGTTATGTGAAAGATAGCGCGGTTGACCTGGCATCCCTTGGCCAGCATTTGGGGCGCGTACCAAATGTGAAGAGGGAAACGCAGAGGTTCGCCGTTGAGCCCCTCCGTGAGGATGATGGTGGCTACCTCCATCCCGAGGAAGTATTTCTCGAGCAAGGGAGTCGGGCACACCCCGTAAGAGCTCCTGGGAGATGGGCGGCATTTGACAGTTTCGAATCGAGGTCGTTCTGGAGAAGCACAGTAATTAGCCACAATTCCGGTTTATGAGGATTACTTGGTCTGACGTACCCTCCTCAGGGGAAAAGACTACTGCGCTAACTGTCACAAATGGTTGTTGGGCAGGTGGAGGTGTGGCGATCATGTTTAGCTGGGGCGTCTCAGCCCTTGGAGGGTAGCACTCCCGTCGATGGCGAGGCCAGTCCTGAGGAAAGGTCAGCACGCAAAGACTATAGGGCAACAAGAGACTGACATCATGAATATGCCTTTCGCTGCAATACCAAGAGTTTTGGCATCGACTACACCACATAGAAGTTGGTTTACAGCAGACTGCGCATGGGCGGGTTATCTGATTAGTGAGTTCGAGGGCGTTCATGACACTATAGCAGTTGGAGGTCGTAGGAAGGAGTGAATATGAGCTGAGTGTGAATGAAGAGTTGGATACTTATCCAAGCGACAACTTTCCATCCTTTTAATAGGTGGAAAAGAATCTCTCTCGGTCCGTCTAATCAGGCGTGTGCGAACATTTTGAAACGTAGCTTGCCCAAGTTTGGTGGGCAGTCCGAAATCGCGATTTCTGAGCCTGCGCAATCGGTTGGTTGCTACAAGCAGGGTCCCAGGCACAGAACGTAAGCCTACGGAGAGCTAAGTCGAAGCAGATCTCATAGAATGTGCAAAGGGTATTCGCGTAAATGACAAGAGATCGGGATCAGAGCTCAAACAAATACGTCGGCTAATTCAGCAAACGTCAGGATGACTTTATGGTCGGGGAGTAATCAGCTCGAACCTCGTGAAGCTTGAAGCCGCATGGAGGCTAGGAGCTAAAAACAATGTCAACTATTAAGCTTTCTTGTGCACTGAAGATAGAAATAAGCATGATACATGATTTGGTCAGACATCCCGACGTAGGAGTACATCTGGACAGACCGTTTGACTCGAAGGCACCAATTTATCACTGCACTGTTGCATTTAGTCTCAACGCGAATTTGTGCGAGGAAGAAAGCGTTTCATGATCTGATTGATTTTCAGACTCCGAAAAACTCTGCCGAGCGGCATATGCCCGTTTTTGGACTGGAAAGTGACGCTTACGTCTGTCACGCTCCCGTTCTGTTCAACCCTCCATCTATAATCCACCAGCCAGCGACTCTTGCCACAGTTTGGCGAAAATATAATCAAGATGTCCGACGATGAAATGAATATTGACGATAGTAGGTCGTCTGCTCTGTGAGACTCTCAGAGCACAGTCTTATATGGCACGCTTTTCGCAGTGACTTCGGGGGGTGCTGTTAGACGTAGAGGAAGAGGCTTCCAGAATACAGGTGCAAGATGCGTGGATTGTACGCGTCGGCATATACTAACGAATGTCGAATGCAGGAACTGCCGAGGAGACCGTAATAGCAGAGCCCACCTACGACCGTGTCGAGAGCACACAGACTAAAGATGATACCCGTGCAGCACGATGTTTGTTTTTCGCGTCATTCAATCCCTTCCCCCGAAATGCTTACATTCTCTGTAGCGGTCGAAGGATGGATTGTACTTGTCACCAATGTTCACGAAGAAGCGACGGAAGAGGACCTGCAGGACAAGTTTGGAGAGTTTGGAGATATCAAGAACTTACACTTGAACCTCGATCGTCGGACAGGTTATGTTAAGGTGAGACCGACTAGCTGGAATTATAAGACTTCAAGGAGTTGACACACCAACTTTGATAGGGATACGCTCTAGTGGAATATGAGACACAGACCGAAGCGCAGGCGGCCATCGATGGTGCATCAGGAACGCCTTTACTGGAGCAAGTAATCCAATGCGACTATGCATTCGTTCGCCCTCCCGCCACCGCACATAAAAAGAACAGACCTGCGCGCGGTCGTAGTGCCAGCCCCAGTCGACGAAAGTAATTAGGACTACTCTTTCATGAATTGTCGTTTATTTCGCGTCTTGCCTGCTCAATTTTATATCACTTGTACCAACCTAAACTTGCCGCAAGATTGCAAACCATGCAAGCTTTGAAGAGAGCATGTTCATGCACTCGCTTTATCCAAAGAGAAGACCGGAACCAGCCCCTGCATCGAAGTGTCTCTCAGCCGTTCATAACTACAGAGGATCGTCACTAAGATTCTCACGCTGTTTGCTCCGCGCCTCCTGCCACATCCCTTCAAAAGTTCAACAGACTTTCGTGTTCTGCCTATAATCCACCTAATATTCATATATAATTGCCATGCCTAGACGCAATACTGCAGCATCAGATAGCGAAGAGTCCTTTACCGCGACCAAATCAAAACCTATTGAAGGAGACCCAGAAAGTGAAGAGGAGGACGGTAGCGATGATGGTACCGAATACGAGATTGAGGAGGTCCTGAACGCGAGTCGCAAACATTTTCCCGAGGTATGGATGTTTTCAGCTGTAATGAGACTGATAGTGACGTTCAAGTCGCGCTTTCGCGTCGCTTAGGGTCGAATGGGATACCTCGTGAAATGGAAGGGGTATGGCCCCGAAGAGAACAGTTGGGTTGAAGAACGCGATGCAGGGTGAATATATCCCGTCGTTTTGACTTTCTACAACTCAATTAGGTCGTCGTAGGAATGCTTCTGCCCTCATCGAGGAGTTTTGGAGAAAGAACCCCCAGAAGAAGAGGTATCCTGCAGGGAGAAAATCGGTCGACAACAAGAAGACCGCTAAGAAAGGGCGGACATCATCTGTTCAGAAAGACGATTCTGAGGTTGAAGACGGTTCAACCACGAAGAAACGCAGTCGCCAGTCTACTTCGCGCAAACCGGACCCCGAATCTGAAGACGAGATGGATGTTGATGAGCCTGCTGAGAAGCCTGCAAAGAAAGCGCGCAAAAGCTCCACCCAGGTTTCCTCCAAGGCCAATCTACGTAATAAGGGCACAGAATCACCGGAGATCCAAGAGAAACCCATAGGAAATATGAAGAAATTCGAACATATGAATAATTGGGAAGGTTTGATCAAGACCATTGACACGGTTGAACAGGGCGATGAAGGCCTCATGGTTTATTTCACCCTGTACGTTTTCATAAGCACGATTTAAAGAGCTTTCCCTAACCACCTACTTGCCTTCGATAGACACAGCGGTGAAGCTGTTGTAGAGAAGAACGAAAAGTGCAAGGAGCGCTTCCCCCAAAAGGTACGTGTAATTTCAACGAACATACTCCGGCCGAAATTTGACAATCTTCTAGCTCCTTTCATTCTACGAATCCAACTTGAGGTGGCGAAGTGTTGACGCCCCCGAGACTTCGTGAGGTTGCTTGCCCTTCTGTGCCCCTCTTCTGTGCCATTCCTTCGTGTTGTACATGTTCCAATTTTTGTCTCTGCCTCTTCTATCTCATCTTGAGCAAGGTGCCTGTTTATGCTCAACGAAAATCTACCTCTTCCGGTCTATCTCATGTATTTCTTCGTATCTCTGTCGCCCGGTGTTTACGGCGTACCGATAATCAACTTCCTCACCTCGAATTATTTTGAACGTGACATTCCTTCCCAACTACTGCCGTCTCGTTTTTGTGACCCGGTACATTCACTTAAAAATCCATTTCAACTCACGAAACTCGTTGCTTCGGGATAACCAGTGTCCCTGGACTGGCACAGACATGTCAAGGATCTCTGTGACATTCTTATCTCCAGTGGACAGTTAAAACTACCTCTTTTTAACTATAGGCAATTCACTCCGTGCTATTGATTCGTCACAACAAATTCGCCGGCGGACCCTTTGCATGTCCATTTATCCAAACAAATGCATGAACATATGCATATATATGTACGAACTTGGTCGTCTTTTCATTGCGTCACTACTGGTCGGCATCTGGGAGTAGTAAAATCTGTTTTCTCTCTTTGACATTCTCCATCATTATACCAAGACTGAATACTGAGGTGCAACCCCATTGCCATATACCTTTTCACACGTCTTCATAGTCCACAACATCAACCTTTTTATCACTTTCACACCCCTTGCCATGGATGCACTCAGTGATTTTTCTCACTGTCGCCGCAAGGTTTCCTATGACTCATGAAATCATAAATGATTACTGTAGAAACCTATTCTCCGCAGGTAATAGTAATACCCCGGCAACTTGGAGAGAGACTTGTCAATGGTCGCCAACTAAAGTTCCAATTAAATGCCGATTTGGGAGCGCACATTGGACGAGAATTCTGCTCCCGGAGTGCGCAGCCGCGACTCGGATTACGGGTATGTGAATGAGCCTTAGACGACATGCGATGGTATGTATATCTGTACATGCCCCTTGGGCGTTTCTGCATGGCAAATCAGTCCTCGCTCGCGTGGACAAAACATGGCCATTGGTCGCTGCTTGTCGTCCCTAAGCCTACGGGCTGTGCGCATGTCTGCAGTGAATGGTCGGCATCCCGTAATGCCTTCGACCCTTCGTCGAGCGCGACCTCAGGTAATTAACGTTTGGTGCCTAATTTCAGCTAAGTCAGGGAGGGTGCAGGAGGCGGCGGAGGGAGGTCGCCCCTGGCGGCATCCTGCATCCCCACTGGGCAATGTGTGTCGGTGGGTGTGTCGGCTTGTGTCGGTCGTAGCTAATCATAATGTCTTGTTGATTAGATATCAACTGATTCAACTCAGCATCAAGCTGAAGGAAGAACGTTTTGTTGTCAGGGTCGTGAAGGTCCGATTTCTTCATCTCCCTACTATCACCCCTCTTGATGAAAGCTGATCATACAGTGGATGTACATGGGTACATTGCACTCTAGATGGCGCTGGTACAATAGTGTGTACAGCAGTCAACTTTATGTCGATATGGATAGGTATGGTCCAGAGTAACTTGACGACCCAGTGAGTGATCAGTGGGCTGCATATTTATTATTATTACGTTTTCTCGCTTTCGTTTTCCGCGCCTCTGAGAATTACACAAAGTCACCGAAAGTTAAACCCAAGATTGCCAAAAGGGCGACACTGGGGGCACCGCAGGTCCAACGATCATCTATGAATATGTTACGACAATCTCTCAGGTACAGCTGATTCATGGACCGTTGCAGACGCCAGCCTAATCGTTACTACTGGTAGCCAAAACTTTTGAGCGACAACTACAACAAGTCCGGTTAGATCGCTCATGGTTCTTTGTAGGACGACGAACATATGTACGACGCTAAAGCCATCAACTTGTGTCATAGTGTGCCATGCCCAGCCAGATCTACCTGAAATTAAAGGCGAAAATCATCCGCGGTAAGTCTGCGCAGCGCGTGACGTCTGATCAAAGGCTCCTTAGGCTTTACTTCCTCTTGCAGTATCTCCTATCCCATTATAGGACACCTAAGACCACGGAGGCTAATTATTAAATCAGGAAATTACTTCTTAACCGAGAAAAGACTGGCAGACTTCTGGCAGCAATACTTGCTTAGCAGCTTGTGCCAGTCTATAAAATCTGGTTTTCAGGAGGCCACCTGATGCAATTCGATAGAACCGGACTATGGATCAAATCGATGACGATTGCTTAACACTGGGGGTGTTTCTGCACCATTTCCGTCATTGCTTCCAACAATGAGCTAGTACCTTTCCGATTTTGTAAGCAGGTATTACTTAACTGATTGGCTAGAAAACGTGGCGGCCAAACAGACAATTTACGAGAAGAACGTGACAAAAAAGACGAAGACCCGACTTCGCGCGACAGTAGTGTTGTAAAGGCCAAGAGATGTAAAACGTGTTTGGCGTGGTCGCGTCCCAGCGCCGCAGTGCTATTTATAGACTTACGCAATTTACGCGAAGACTGGCGCCTTTAAATTATCCTGTCGCTCAAGTAAAGCCCAACGAGATGGTACAGGACTCGTATCGCGATAACGGCCGCCGTGTTGAATAGGGGGCAGAAAACCGCTTCAGGCGTCTTTAAGGACCTACACTCCGTGCTTCAGTTAGATTAGTCTATCGTTTCATTCAACTGGGACATATGTTACTGGTGACAATGCTGGTCGGACTGTCTGAGTCACTCTGACATCCTAGATAGGCAGTAGGTATGTGGAATACTGCTAAGTAGACACGTATACTCTGTCTAATACAGCCTGCTCAAAAAAGCGCACACACCGGGGCAGTCGGTGACTTAGAACGGGCACCCTAAAAACAGGCTTTACTGAAACGAAAGCGCCCACTGCATTGGAGTTTGGCAAGGAATTGGGTTTTGACAGCCTGTACTGTCAAGGCAAAGCCGTAAGGTAAAATTTGATATACATACGTAGTTCCTCAGGCCTCATACTCCACGCGACTAGAGTCATTGACATATATAGAAGGACGTACAGGCACAGACGTTGACAGGCCTGTAGTTATGTACCACTGGCAGCAGCTGGCAGCCTTGTCCAATTAACGGTGTCGAGTCGGCACCGCAGAAGTTAAAGACCTTTGGAGTTGCTTGCTCGTGCATCACGTCTCTGCACCATGCCATGTTCCGCGGAGGGGACGTGAATGCTGGTGCATTGGAACTACTGACTGCCAGTGCAAAGCTGATTGATGGAAACGCAATTGCAATATCTTACTCCCGTATATAGGCCCGTACGCATCGCAAGAAACAGGTAGATACCGATAAAAAGTATCTGGCAAGACAACATGAATGGAACTAGCGTGGTCGTCAGGGGGCGCCAAAAACAAGCGAGTGCTGTGTCGTGGTGTAAGCCCCGTGAGAATATTCAACCTGCTAATCAGCGTGGCGCGTTCCGGATGCGATGACATTAGAGATCTGTGATCGTTTGTGTTGATCCCAGGTTGGGAAACTAGATAAACATCTTCGGAGGACTTTAAAATTCAACATAGTACCGCTCTGAGGCAGAGGAAATGCTGGCGGGAGTAGAAGGCATTGCCCCCGCTGAGGTGCGGATAAACGGTGGGGGCAAACGCCAGATCGCCGGTAGCTGGAGATTCACCGACAACATGGAGATTCGTTAACAGCTGCACTTCCAAGGAGAAAAACCTCCTTCCAGTCATTATATTCAAAATTCAGTGGAATACGAATGAATACCACTTGTCGCGAGACGGCATGGGCATGATAGCCGGTTGAAGCGTGGGATAGCCGGACAAGTCCCTGATGCCAACTTTTGGGCGCTTGTTTGCTGCACATCACCCGAAGCTGAGAAGGCCAAAAATGTATCAGAGTGTAACAACTTCCCCTTCAATATCCATGACGTGTGGAGGGGAAATGCTTAGTGGATACCATAAACTAGTCTTAGGACTCACGAAATGAACGGGCGTACGAACTATGAAGAAACTGAAAGACCGACATCATGATAGCGGCGTTCAACATTTCATGTACCCACCCCACTGAGTTCACAAACTAAATGGTGAGTCGTCATTCTTGCCATCATAAGATATATTACGCCGCTGGACCCTGGGGTGTCCCAAATAATAAGTCGAGTGGACTCGGAGGAATCAACTCCAGCTCCAGAGTGGTACGTATAGGTGGTATATATTTCTCTGAGCATTTCTGTCATGACTCGTGAGCTGCATTATTATGGTACTAAAACTTATGTCAAGCCACTCCCCGACTAGCCCGCGATACAATGTACATACCGACAGCCTTAGCTGCAGGAGGAAAGATGGTCGAGTCAATCTACGGAACTTGCCTGGCATGATCATGATCAAGTGAGACGATTTCCCGGATCCTACAGAATCAGTGGGCAAAGATTAGTCTTGATAGTCGAGTCTCTAGCGACACGTTGACTGAGACAAGCGATGCTATGATTTGCCTTTACATACACACGCATAAGGAGACAGCAGCCTGGGGTAACATAGGCGAAAGCTGACGTGCATGAGCCAGTCTTTCGTTACCCTTCGGACCGATCATACTACTGTATATGCCTGGTCCGCATCTTCAATCCCACTGTGCTCAACTGTAACGCTAGTGAACTGTAATTTCCTGAGCGAAGCGGATGATAATCTCTCCTTTGAGATGCTAGCATACGGCATGGAGCACGCAGGCCCGAACAGTTGTGTCCGTTGACCAGGCTTGAAGGAGCTTCCAAAAGTTCTAACCACGACAAAGTGCAAAAGAAAACAGATTAAAACAACTCATAATATTTTGGGTACAGAAGAACGAGCATGGGGTCTGAATCTCATCTCATGAGCTCTCTCAAAACAGACGGATACAGTATGGAGGGGCATTAGGTGGACGGTCAAGCAAGGGATGGATTTACTCGTACTCCAAGACACGAGACACACGACTAACACTTCAAAGCTTCACACATCATCCATCCTCTCATACGCCTAGCCATCGAAACCGAGTACTGAAGTTCCGTCCGAACCACAACAAAGCATAAAATGAATCCAATAAAACAACTAATAATTAAGTACAATAAAACTTGCTTTCACTAGTATCAACAACGACAAGCAGCATAATGCATAGTCAAATTGTCCTATCACAGACCCAACAACCAACCTACAGTTCGATATGAGTCTCAGCTGCCACACTCGAAGCTGGCGCTGAAGGCTCAGAAGTTTCCTCAGAAGAAGGAGAGGACACAACAAGCGGAACATCCTTCAACGCCTGTTCAATTTGCACCGCGTCTTTCCCAATAACGATCTCGCTCGCGTCGAACGCGCCATCCTCCTTCTCCTCCTCCTTGCCGGGAGATACAGGGTCGATCGGCAAGATCCTCACTTCCCCATCCTCCTTTTCCTCCTCCTGCTGCGAATGCACACCCACAACCCCAGCCCCTTCCTTCTTCTTCACATCCAAAGTGCCCAGATCCACGCCCCTCAAATCATCCTTCCTAACCTGTCCATCCCTAACCACAAAGAACCCATCCTCATCTTCAACTTCACTGCCTTCCCTAACACTGAACACCTTCCCCGCTTCACCCCTGACCGCACCAAGCGCAACCTGGAACCCAAGAATCACATCCTGCAGCTCCCCATCGAGGAGGTTCAAATCCGTCACGATTGGGTCATCAGGTGCATCTGCGTCCGTCCCGTTCTGCATCGCCAGTGCCTTTTCCTGATATGCCTCGGCACCACGTGCGAGGTCGTGGTACCGCTGCCAGTCGAGATATGTCACGTCCTCGAGCCAGGCGTAGTCTAGCCCGATGTCGGCCTGTGCGCGCTCTGCGACATTCTTGACGCGATATATGGAGTTGTTAATCTGCGGGAGAAAAAAAAGGGGAAAGAGCTAATTAGAATCAGAAGAAAAAGAGAAAGAAAGCAACCAAACAAACCTCTTGCATTTCCTTCTCCCTAACGCCCATATACCACCCATGCACCTCTCCCTGGAGCTTCCTCACTCGATCATTAAACTTCTCCTCAACCTTTGCCAAGAGCTTGCCCCACTTTTCCTTCTCCTTCTTCGCCACATTCTTTTTCTCCTCCGTCTTCTCCTCTTTATCGTCAGCAACGACCTTCCAGGCCGCCTTCCTACCCTGCGCCTTATTCAAATACCCATCCAAGCCCCTGACAAGCTTCTCTCCATCACGCTGCACATCGTCTACGGCACCCTTTCTGCGAAGTTCGTCCAGTTCCTTGACTTTCTCGTTCCGCAGTGCCAACAATCCTTGTGCGAGTACACCAGTTTCCTCATCCACTGCCTCGTCGAGCTTGACAAACCAGTTCTCGTGCCGGGTGACAATGTCAAGACGCTTGGCAGCGATGCGGTCGAGCTCGGCTTGCTTTTCCTCAGGTGTAGGCTCGCGTTGGAGGTCCTGTTGCTGCTGTTGCTCTTGTTGGACTTGCTCGGGTGAGGCGCTAGCCGTAACGGTTTGAGCAGCCGCGGTGTTGGTATCAGTAGCATCATCTGCAAGACCGAGATCGTTCAAGAAGTCGTCGAGGTCGACAGACTCATCCGCAACTGGTACAGAAGAAGCTGAAGCTGAAGGCGCGGGGGTGACGGGTTCGGAAATAGTGCTCTCAACGACATATTCTTCTTCAGGGATAGCAGCAGGCGCGTCTGCAGTTGAAGGATGCTCCTCTTCTTCAACGGGAAGTTCAGTTACCACCGGGGCGGTTTCTGCTTCCACAACAGCGGCAGGTGGGGGCACCTCGACGACGACCTCAGCAACCTTCTCAGCCTCGTCATATGCGTCAACAGGAGGTGGCATAGCGCTTCGTGAGCCGGCATGAGTGCCAGTTGCAGTAGCCTCGACTACTTCTTCCGGACTAGGTGCTAAAGGCTCGGCTTCAGCAGCTGCCTCAGACTCGACAGGGACCTCAGCAGTGACAGGGATGGCGACAGTCGTAGCTGTGGCATCAGCACTAGCAACGGACGCAGTGGGTTCTTCCATCGACTCTGCTGTTGGCTCGACAGGGTATGCATCGGCAGCTTTGGTCACAGAAGGTGTAGAGGAAGCGCTTGTATTGGTGCCTTCAACAGCTTTGTCCCAAATTCTGAGGACATGAGGATCGACATATGTGCGTCTGAGACTGCCGAGTCCCTTCGTGGCTGTTTTGAGCTGAAGCTTGGTAAAGTTGATCGCTTTCACAGAGAAACCCTTCCACGATTTCCATGCTCGGCACAACACAGGGCGGGATGCCTTCCACACGATTACCACGCGAGGGTGTGCGTGTTTCTTGTAGAAGTCGAGCGACTTTGCAGACGCGTCGCGGGCGGTGTTGATTGTTCGGCCAATGTAGGGTTGGGCTTTGCTAATGTATGGGCCTGCGTACTTCAAGTAAGCCGCGTGAATGTAGATTCGGGCCTTGACCAACTGAATGCGAAGCGGTTTGGCGACGTAGGATTGGAAATAAAGCTGCGCTTGTCTCTGCAGTGGCACCAATCGAGGCCGGATGAATTTGTTGTATCGTGGAAGAACAGCATTTCGCCAATATGGCTTGAGCGTCTTCTTGTAGAATGGTACCAATGTCTTTTTCCAGATGCGTTGCACAGTTGAGGTGACACGATCGACGTGAGGCTTCAAAGTTTTGGCCGAAGAGATAGCAGGTGCAATGTAGGGTTTGATATGAGAGTGCGCCTGAGCGACGTAGGGCTCGGCAATAGCTTGTGTCTTTGTTAGAGTGTATCGTAGAGGTGGAAGGACGTAGGGATCAAGGACGTGTGTGCGGTATGTGGCCAAGGAACGACATAAGGCGTTTGGATCGTGTGTGAGTGCGTCCGAGGGCGATGAAGGGAAGAGAGGGTTCGGTCGGCATGTGTAAAAGGTGTATACGGCGAATAAGGAAAGTGAAAGTAAGAAAAGGCGGTCGAGAAATGATTTGCTTGATCGTTTCTGTGGCAAAATAGAATGAGACTGCGTAGGTCTGTGATTGCCACCAAAATAGTACCTTTGACTTATGTTTCGAAGCTTTCACTGGAGCTGGTGGTGGTGGGGTCTTACGAGACTTTATAAAAGGTTAAGATGAGTATAAAATATCACACAAAACAGATATTGAACTCCGCACATCTATCCCGTGCCCATTCTGGTGTAAGGGGGACTTCGTCGCGTTCTTGTTGGCTTTTTTGGTCGGCGTTGGTGTTGGTATCGGCTGTGTGGAAGATGAGCGAGAAAGGGGTGGTGCGACAGGCGCTATAGGCTGCTTCCGATTGACCACCATGGTGGTGTCGTGTTCAGAGGTTGGTGTTACTCTGGACTCCAAGCTTTGACGACACAGACGTGGTGTTCAATCTTTGTTTGCGCTTGCTTGCAGGATGGGCCGCGTCTCTTGGCAACGTGATCCAGTCGTGATCAACAACGACGGTCACCCGCTGCTCACTGCCGCCGTTCTTCTGCTCTAGCCTCTGGATGATGATCTCAGCCTCGTCTTGACACCTACAGTTGTAAAAGCCTACCTAATCATTCACTGTGTTGCTTTCTGCTTGGATTTGCACGTTTCCTCAGCCAATGAAGCGGTGTTGGGATTCCAGATAGCATTTACGCGGTTATTATGGCTATAGCTGTTACCTGGGTTCTGTGCAGCCATGTACGCGACTGCACAACGATCAGAAGAGGCCGGTAACCGGAAACTCTGCCTGCGTACCTCGTGTGGTAGATATGTTGTCTTCCACGTATGAAAATACTTGTTAAATTTCTGCTACGCGTCGACCGAGCTCAATGGGTCTGAAAATTGCTCGATTTCTATGTGGTTGTATGGAAAGGAACGCGTAGGGAGAGGTTGGGAGCTCGGAGCGCCACACATTAAGCAATCACGAGACTCGGATTAGGAAATTCAAAATCTGCAGTGCCCGCAACGCACCATGTCCAGGCCCACCATCACCACCTACGCTAAACGGCACAGAATCAGCAAGCAAAAGGAAAATGTGCCTCCAGTGAGCCTAGCACTCGATAACCACTCTGGAAAACACAAGCGCAGGGATCGTCCGGACCAACTAGTCCCTGAAAACCAATCTCGGTTGAAGAAACGCAAAATATCGGAGGATAAGGTGGATGTATGCGCATTTATCTCTTCTTAAAGAATATCTAAATGCTGATTATGCTACCTAGAGCATGTCGCTACAGCCATTTCAGACGCCGTTTCCGACTCTTCAGGCTCAGAGCCAAATTTTTAGGCTTCCTTCGTCCCAGCCTCAGGACACACCTGGATTGTTATCTCCGGTGCCTATAACTAACAACTCGAAAAACCTTCAAGAAAATAAAGTCGGGAAGCGTGCATCATCGAATAAATCTTCCTGGCCTTCTGGGAGATTCGCAGATTCGTACGTCTTCGTTCCTTTTCGCCTCTTGGATTTTTGAACTGACTTACGTTGCAGAACTACACTCACTGCGGGTGGTTTCGCTCGTACCGAAGAGACCCATCTCACATCCTTGTCTCGTTCAATTAGACATCGCGGCGACGTTGTTGGGCGTGCTTCCCGCTCTTCTTCCAACTCTTCTAGAGTTAGTGGCCAGGGTCGTCCATCCATCAAGCATGTCCAATCTCTCAGTGCTCTGAAAGCCGACGCAAAGCCCAAGAAGAACAAACAGAAATCCAGCAAATACAAACCCAAATCGACGTCTTCCACCAAGAATCTCGGCAATTTCCTTCCATTGGCGAGCCCTTTCATCTCGGGGGCTTCTTCTCCTGTTCATTCTCCCCAGAATCATGAAAATAACGCGCATATATCCACCTTTGAGCGCGCTAAACGCAATCTGAATGTTGACAACAATGTGGTTATCAACAAGCACCAATCAACCGTTGCTCGCGGTGTGCTAGCAGATACATTCTTCGATCTAAACGTCCCAAAACGCACGCCGAATAAAATCGATATCAACGACTTCCTCAAGTCCCAGAGCAGTCGTAGGCGAACCAAAAAGCCTTCTTCGAGACCTTCCTCCCGAGCTAGCATCCGACAGCAAGCGGCTTTCGGTAACCCGTTGCTGGAGAATTACGAACGTGAACGCCGTCCTTCTGCTCCGAGTAGCCTGCACATTCCTCAGCCGGGACGAGATCTCGGTCTTCGTAAATCTCTCCTGGTCCCGTCCTCGAAACGTGGACTCGCCAATGCAGGCGAGATAGCCGAGCTCCGAGAGGGTGGTGGTGAGAAGCGCCACTTTGCTTCAGGTTTGAATCTTACGTTCGGTGAAAATCTTCCACCTGCTGCTCCTGCTTTGGATACTACCGAGGCAGTTAAAACCGACTTCCGAACACGCATAGTCCCGAAGGACCCTGATGCGTCTTTGGAATGGATGCATACGCGTGCAAAGATCGATTTTAATCGGCCACCATCTCAAATGTCGATTGCGGGCAATGGCTTTGGGTTTCCTTATCCAGAGGATGGCGCCGGAGATGTTTTCTTCTCTTCGTTTTCTGAAGGCGAGGATAATGGGTATTACAACTACGATGGGGGGAGTGAATACGAGGATCATGATGATTACGACGAAAGCGAGGAGGATATGGGGGATGGTGCTCTGGACGGCCGCGGCCATCGTTCTAAGTCGGATAGGAGGCCAGTCCATCGCAGTCGCAGGATCTCGGATTTGAGGCTCGATGATCTCGAGGCTGATATGGCAAATTTTGGAGAGGGTATCTGGTGTGTTTCTACGCCGGCGATGAAGACCGTCGCCGAGCTCAAGCTCGATGCTGGTGCTGGACAGCGTGCCGGCCTGGCGGATAAGCTTGCCGGTCGTGGTAACTCAAGGAACACGCGGACAGGGTACCAGACGGAGTCGGATGTTGGTAATGTCAAGCTTAGGTCCAACCACAAGGCGTTGATGGATGGCGCACTTTCGGTTGGGACGCTTGTGCGGACGGTATCGTTGCCTACGATGAGACTTGGCGAGGAGGAGGAAGCAGTGTCTTCGTCGATTGGGTTGGGCTCGGGAAGGGAGATTTTGGGTAGGGAGAGGGTGGGTCTTCGTGTTGAAAATGAGGAGCAGGATGGCGAGGATGACCAGGAGGATGGAGATGAGGATGGAGAGATGGATATGGAGTTGACTGAGGATGCCACAGCCGTTGTTGCTGGAACGCTGTTTAAACCTGCCTTACCTGTGGACCGAGAGTGGCACGAAGGGAACGGTTCAAGCGAAGATGTGTCTTGGATCACGGACAGTATCATCTCTCCACCTACGGCGTATTTGCAGTGGAAGGCTCGGAAGGACGACCGCCTTGTGAACGGTGTGCCAGGCGATGCGGAGGACCGAGATGACAAAGATGTCGACGAAAACGGGGGAGACATATCTCTCGAATCACTTCGCTTGGATTCGCTGGTGGATATTGGTGAAGAAAGCTCGTCTAGCTCTGCCGATACTTTGCGCTCTGAGTATCAAGGGCGTTCTATGCTTCGAGATTTCCCTCAAGTCGACGATGGCCAGAATGGAACGACTCAAGTCCAAGGCGGCGCGTTGGCTGTGGGCAACACGAAGAGGACGAGGAGTGGGACCATCGTCCCTGCCGACGGTTCTGCTGGTGCTCCTCCTCCTGCTGGTGCACATTCAGCCCTCGGCCCAAATACCAGGAGAACTCGGAGTGGGACAATCGTTGGTCCTTTGCCTGCTGGACCGCCACCGCCTACTGGACCTCTTCCTGCGATTCCGAATGCGAAACGGACGCGGAGTGGGACGATTGTTGGTCCTGTGCCACCTGCTCGTTCTGGCTCTGTGACTCCACCTGCTCGTACTGGAGGAAGAGCTAGGAGCGGCTCAGTGCTTAGGTTCAATGAGAACAATTTGCCGGCTCTTGTTGCACCTACTCAGTCTGGTCGTTCACTCTTCACCCCGGACTATGATGGCGATGATGGTCAGCATGAGAAGCACCATGCTAAGGATGAGGCGTTTGCTGCGCAGTTTGAGCCGCTGGAGACGGCATTTGACGTTCGGGATGTGTATGCGACGGACGTGGAGGACGATGTGGAGTGTTATGTGGATTGTCTTTACGTGCCTCGGTTGACTTCGTCCCCGGATCCGATTGATTTTTTGAGGTTTGCGAGTATCGAGGAGGCAGATGAGGATGGCGAGGAGGAAGAACTCCCGCCTATGGGCTTTGCGGATCCGGAGCTCGAAGAAGGAGTGGTTGATGTGAAGGAGATCCCATGGCGCGTGGCTGAAGAGCCACCGTCGCCGGTGGTCGTGAAGAAGGACAAGGCGCAGAGTACGGCTATTGGCCTGTTTAAAGGCCGTGGGTTTGGTGGGAAAGGGTGGGGTGGGTTGAGGAGTAGAGGTGGTGGTTTATTGTTTGGGGCCGCTGCTGAGAAGGGAAAGGGGAAGTGTAAAAAGACGGCGAGGTTCGTGGGTGTGGGTGGTGATGGCGAAGAGGTGGAGGAGGATGAGAGTGTTGAGAAAGGACGGTATCGCGAGGATGAGTTGAGCATTTTGAGTGATGACGAGCTGTTGCTGGTACCTGGAGGTACGATGCGTGTTTGGGCTTGAGCTTTGCTGTGCGTCTTTTCTTTGTTTCTTTCCTGGAAAAAGCTCCTGATTGTCTTTTGGGTCTTTTCAGAGGCTTTTCTTCTTGGTCGACTCCTAAAATTGGCTGGGATCTCTAGCCTTGACTGAAGTTGCTGCTGCTGCTCTCGTTCTGGAATTTGCTGCTGTTTTGCTATCGCTTTATTTGCTTCTGACTGGAATTCTGTCTGACTTGTTTTGCCCTCTCATGCTTTCCCCGTGTTAACGACGTGTACTTTTAACTTTCCATCTCGGTCCTTCTCGTTTTTCTTTTGGACTTGGTGACTGTTGTAACTACTGGCTACTGCTGCATGCTTTTACTCGTGTCTTTGATATCGTCTTTCTCCATCTTGTTGCCTACTTTGTCTGTTTCAGGTATTGGACTTCTGCTTCGCACTTCGCTGTTAGTACTCGTCTTCTGAATAGATGGTCGCCTGCTTATGTACACCAATAACTTATTAATTCAAGGTCCTTTGATTCTCCGGTATTCTCCTCAATTCGTTTCTTTACTCTGGATTGGCTGGAAGATTCGAGATACCCCCCAGTGAGTTAGAAAACCTGTAATTGTATTACTCATAATAGTGTCAAATCGTGCTATTTTATCATCCGCCACGCACTATTATTATTGTATGCGTGGGATCAAGAAGTCGATTTAATTTTGGGCGCTTATACTCAGCAGCGGGTGAATAGGGAGTTGAGTAATAAGTGGGTATTGCGGGGATACCGTGTGGACGGTGCATTTTGAGATGGACGCTGTTTGGATTGTTTGTCAAGGATATGCTATACCGATGCTACACCGCAATGTTTATGCAATACGACGGGCGTCCATTCTGCTGTACAGGTGTCATGATTTTTGGGGTACTAGGCGAGGCGGAGAATGGAATGGAAGTCAAGTGGATTGTGAATACCTTTCTTTAAGTGAGTGACTGTTAGTAAGACAATCTGCCAACCAGGCCCTTCTCATGAATTGACCGTACTTTCGGCTTCGCCTCTGGGAGGGTAGTAGCCACTACCTGGGGCTATATTCTGGGAATAGTAGGAGATACGCCCAAAGAAAGCAAGTACTATGTGTTGATAAATCGCGGAACCTTAGATAACTCGTGCCTATGGAGGAGTTGTTTGTGCCAGTTCAATTGCAAAGACGCGACACCATATCCGCATGAATTTTTTTTACACTCGTAATTTCGAGTGAGGACCTATTATTATGGCAAGTACATTCAGGAATGTACAGTCCTTACCGTCCCTATGACGCCGATAGCGAAATTACAGAGTAAAGCGCAAAAAGGCTCATCCCGACGGGGGTCTCAAGCTTCGTTCATCCTGCCACCGGTGGCCACGAGTGTCCAGGCACGAAGATTAACATTAACCCGTGTGTCAGCGACCGCCGCCAACTCCCACCAGATGAGATGAGATTGCTCCTTGAACCACCGCATCTTCAGGGCACACACATCCACGCAGACTAACCAACCATTTTACCAGTGAGGTTGATGCGATGCTCTTTCTCTCTCTCTCCGCCATGGACGAAACCACTTCAGTCTGGATGTCATCCAGACTGGAAACCGCGGCTTCGATTCTAGTTCTGGGTTGGCGGTGTATATTAGTGTTTCAGGGTTGGCCACATGAGTTAGACCCATGGGACCAGGGCGGCGGTCGAAAGAAGAGCCACCTCCAACAGGAAGGCGGAATCCATATTTGGTGTCTGACTCCTAGGTGCTGGAGCAGCGACTCGCGAGCTTCCCCCTTCCAGTGGTTAGACGTTATCGACAAAGACGAGAACAGGGTAGAGGAGTTGTGCATAGCGGTTCGCGCAAACCCCTCACATTTATGCAGCCGGCCTAGCAAAAACCACCACACATAAGCGTCAGCCTCTTTTGTTTTCATGCATACGGAGCAAATGATGCACACCAAAAAGAAAGAATAGAATGCTAAAACAAAACATATCATATCAATTATAGCTGAACACCGTCACCACAAAGGGAATGTCATAGATCCGGGGTGTGAGTTTGTAGTGTGGGCGACTATCCAGGACCGTCTGTCCTGTGTTTCTTTTTGTTTTGTCATGGCATGGGAATTCGGGGACTCTCTTTATAACCCACGGATGTGTGGCATCCTTGTCAAAGCAGAGATCTAAGAGGAAGTCGATTTAGATTGACAGCGAAAGAATTCGGTGCCGGCGAGAACGTGTTTCCTGAAGCCAAAGGAAAATAAAGGCCAATGATTTTTCACGAAGAAAGGAATGCGAAAATTAGTACCGGGAAGACCTGCAAATGTTTGCACAAACAAGATTGTTCAGAAAATACATGCAGATGCATCAAATATAAGGATAGATATCCATATACTCTTTTAGTAGAAGAAGAAAAGGGATCTGACGGACTGACGTTACAGTCGCAGCTGGCGACAATATCAAGTCAACATGCTCTTCAGATGGAGGACCATGACGGCACAGAGAAAGCCCGACGCTCGGAATGTGCAGCGCTCGTTGCTCTGTCTTCATCATAATCTTTTCCCGTATCTGTGCCATAAAAATACAGAGTTGGTTGAGCTTGATCGACATGTCGCCACATACGTACTTTCTTATGTACATGTGTCCTCCTGAAATAAACAATATTTGAGTTAACATGCCCCGGATGCAGTTGAAGTAGGCACTTTAGGCAGTTCGATCCCGGAAACACACCTGACTCGACGTAACATACAACGGGACGCCTGAGGATGGACATCGGCGGAGGACGCGATGACGGGTGGAGACCGCTGTAGAGTATGTAAAAGGTCATTGTCTGACAAAGTCTGAGTGTAGAATGTGACATAAGAGACTCATCCAGGTATCGAGGCTACACCACTGGGAAAGATTGAGCAAGGCAAAATTCATGGAGGAAGGCGTATCTTCGCCGACGTCAACGTTCTAAATTCTCCGTTGTTCTTGTCACTGGCATTAGTCCCCATGCGCCTGGATGATTACCTCAGGCTGTTGCACAGCGGCATGGATAGCTTGATGCTTGATGATCATCTCCAGGACGGAGGATTCTCTGTGACATTGTTTATAGAATCTGAACACTTTGAGGCTAAACAAAGAAAACAAAGCATTGTCAACGCCGCCCAAAAAGCATGGCTATAAGGAATTGAGCGCACGTACTATTCAAGAGGAAAACTTCTGCTGCTGTGAGATGGGCGTATTGCGCAATCAGCCATGTATATTTTGAGGATGAGACGCGAGATTTAGAACGCGCAGGTCCCAAGCCCGAACATGGTGAAACTGCAGGGTAAAAGTTCTCGAGATACTCGTAACATCATGTTTATATCCAGGTGCCATACTGCATAAAAATACCTGTAAAGCCAGGTTTTAGCAAGCCGGGATCAACCTGGCAGTAATCAGGCAACCACGTGTTCGATGTTCGAGTGTCTTCTCCGGAAAATTAAAGGTTTTCCTGTCGCCTAACCTGATGTCTTGATTCCAATCTTCTTTATCTTAAGTCCATCACATGATCGCATTCGAACACGTCGGCATTGACATCTAGACTTTAAAGTTTAAACCGTGGTTTTTCCCAAGAAAAGATAGCAGCAGCCGGACCAGACCCAAGCTGGAGCAAGACGAGTAGCCAAAGGTCTAAGGGAAGTGGGAAGTGTTGAACCAATAGTTTCAAGCCCCTGTCCTCGATCAATGCGAACTGTCTCAGAGGCGAATACATACCAAACTGTATGACGTATAACGACACTAGAAGAGGCGGAGGTGCAACATATTAGTCCAATAGTTTATAATAGATGATGAGATAAAAGTACAACGGAAAACATCAAGAGAACTTGAAGAGTCCGGTCGAAAGAGGGGAGATGCATAGGAGATACAATGGCGGAAAGAAAGTGGCAGTGCGCAATATACGCGGTAAAAGAACAAAGGGAGAAAGCAAAGAATATAAAGAAGGATAGTCAAATCCGCATCAAAGCAGGAGGTTATAGATGAGCATGCAAGGCGAAAGATTAGAGAGACCTATAGCCGTGTAACGGCTTTAGAGTCCAACGGCATGCCTGAGAGGGTAATTAGCACCAGCAGACATAGAGTTACCGGCATTAACGACGAACCTGATGGGTCGATGCCGTTGCGAGCAAGGATACGGTTATGCCTGATCAACCTGGCTTGATCAAAGCTACGGCGTACATTAGCCATACATACTTCGAAATGAAAGTGATTCATGGAGCTCAGACTCACTTGACACGTTCGCGCCTCATGATCTCCAGCACTTCCTGCGTGCCTTGCTCATCCAAACCGGTACGAGAATCACCTTCCCGGATGTTCGCCTCAATATCAAAGTCGTCCGAAGTCAGTCCAAGCCCAACTTGCTCCGAGAAGGTCGAAAGAGGCGTGTAGTTGCTGAGTTTCGGAAACATGGATTTGACTCGTTCAGGAAGATGGGGAATAACAAAAGCACGATAACGGTATGTCACTAATGAGGACCACAATCTCTCGTCAAATCTCGTGCGAGATGCAGGCAACCAACGTAGGACGTACACATGACCAGCAGAGACAAGAAAGCCACCAGGGAGATATAGAACAACATGTTCTTCGGTTGAGGGTGGCCTTTATATGATTTTATCGGAAAACAAGGGAGGGTTGCCTTGGAAGTCGCTAAAGTGAAAGGGAAGGTGTTGTTGCCGCTCTGTTGGCCCTGGCCGTGGCGGTTATGGCTGGCGGCAGATCGCACGTGATGTAATTGCTTAATGAGATCGGCTTTCTCGGCAACACTGGTGGAGTGCAGTTCTGCTTTGGATAATAACCTGCCTCGAGAGTCGAGCTGACGCCAGCCTACGCAGCGGTTTAGACAATCTCAGCACAGCAATATCTTACACATTCTAAGCCACACTTCTACATACGACATCCTATCTGACTTGGGCACTTGGACGATGGCCACACAGATCAAAGCTACTTTATTTGATACACTCGAGGTACATCATCGCCCAAATCGATCCAAAAAGCCCGTTGTCTGACAAGCTAGGCAGAAAGAATTCAGCCCAACAATCGACTCGTCGCTGATAGCAGCTTTACTGGTTGAGCTAGAGTCTGATGGAAATGGGAAGGCTATCGAGCCGACGCATGACCAAGTAGAGCTTTTGCGCAAGACGCTGGGCGAGTTGGCCTTGCAGGCGGAAGAATCTCAGCAATCCGAGTTTTCAGACTTCCTGCAGGTTGAGGATACGCTGTCGAGTTGGACCACGCCGGATAATGGATATGAGACTGGAGAATTGTTCGGGACAAGTTCGGGATCTTCAATATCTTCTGCTCAATCCTTCAGCTCGCCGTTGGGTTTCTTGCAAGCTGCCCTACCTGAAGTACCGACGGAACGATTGCGCAAGGCTTTGCATGATGCTGGGAAGGACGATGTCGACATCTGGGACGTTGTGGCAGACATCCTCACAGAGGAATATATCCACGAAATGGAAGAGCGCGGGCTGGACGGAATGGATGACGAAGACAACATTCTCGCCGAAGTCGATTGGGAAACAGTAGAGACGAAGAAAAAGACCCCGCTCAAAACACCCAAGAAGAAATTCCAAGCACGCCCTCAGAAAATTGCTTTGGCTGACATCCGACAGCAGCACCACATTTTGCCCAAGAAAAATGGTTTGAACACCAAAGATCCACCACCCGTAGCCGATCCGTGGACCCAGTTGTCCTCGCTCTCGGAATACGTCTCGTCTTTGGTACCACAGCAGCCATCGTCCTTTTTCCAGTCATTTTTCCACTCGCCAAAGTATAGCAACTCATACGAAGCTCTCCGAGCTGCTCTTACTTCTCTATGCAAAGCCGAAGCCAAAGAGGATCATCATGTAGAGGTTTTGTACAATCTCCTCGACGTCATCATGCCGGAATACGAAGATAGTGATATCGTACAACGCAACAAATTAATATCAGACGTCCAACTCGCCGTGCAAATCACCGAAGGTAACGGAGACGAAGCCCTCGACCTCGTCAACGTCCTTCGAGACCTTGACTCGAACGCCGAGCTAGGCGTATACCATCTCCAGCCCAAACGAAAAGCCGATAATCAAGCTTCTCCTTCCCTTGCCCAAAGGAGTCGCCTACCCACGGGTCCTCCCCCAATTGAACCCCCACCTCCTTCCAAGGTCAAGCAGAAATCCGCGCAGCAGTCAACAACGAGGAACAAGCCTAGCCCATTCCAATGGCAAGCCGTGCCTGAACGCAAACCCCCACCTCGGGGACCTCATCCTTTGGCGCACCACATCCCTGCGTATGCTCGTGATGTAAATGGAATGAAGACAGCCCGTGCGGCTGGCATTCGTGGCGGTAAAGCTGGTGCTGGTGCTGGTGCTAGTGGAGGGTCTGGCTCGACGGAGTTCAGACGCCGGATGGCAGAGACGATGCGAAAGCGGAACGAAGCTCTGCGCGAGGCGTCTAGGATGTGGCAGCGTGGAAATTCGAAGACGAGAGGTGGAGAAGTTGCATTTTATTTTGCAGAGAGGGTTAGTTTTCTTGCAATTCATTTTTTTCGTAACATAGTACTGATTGATTTTTTGATTACTTCTAGGCGAGAGAGTTTCAAGAACTGGCTAGACAAGAAGCATTGAATGCTGCTCGCGTTATGGTACAAGAAAAGAGGTCTGTTTTCGTATGTTGCTAATATCTGGCTACCATTGTGCTTACGAGCAAACACCATTCACAGAACCTCTTCGGTGAATCACGATACTGTCGATCTGCACGGCACAACAGCGGCAGAAGCCATCGTCATCGTGAAAGAGATTCTCAAGGAGGAATCGTCCTCTTCAGGTAAGGCCTCTGTTCTTCTCTCTTCATCTATTTCAATATTCACCCAAGGTCTTGTTTTTCTTTCTTTTTTCTTCTTTCTGTTTCGCTCTTTTGTGCATTTGTCCGTCTGTCTTGTGTGCTCTACTATATCCGCTGCACCGTGTTTCTCTTCTGATCTTGGTGGCTTGTCGTTTGCTCTCTCTGGGAACCTTTATTTTTGCCCGCCTCTCTGGAAACTTCTCATAGCCAAACCCCTGAAAATTATCACTGGACGTGGATCGCATTCGTTGAATCAAGTTAGCGTACTTAAACCTGCTATTCGCAAGGCCCTCGTCGAAGACGGCTGGTCCGTTAGTTCGTGGGACGGAGGTTTGGTGGTTAATCGGCGACGAACTTGAAAGAGTGGAGTTTCATTTCTATCCAGAATGGAACTCTCTTCTACGTTGCGAGTCCCCCCATGGTCTGCGGTTGTTCCAGGAACTCGTGTGCTCAAGATCGATAGGTGTCCACTGTGGATTTTTGATTGTGATCTATCTCTTTTATAATATCTTTATCATCTACATCCCGTGTCTTGATCTACATATTTTTCATCTGTGTTTCCCTCGATTTGTTACTTTTCTTGGGGTTTACTTTTTATCTGAATCTTGTCTAGATATAGACTTGTTTCTTGGGACTTTTTTTTTCTTCCTGTACACGACTTGTAGCAGGTATCCAGGGCATTTGCGATATGTATCATGTTACTGTACATATATCTTGTATCGTAGTTTCCTCGTGTCCAAACAGATGTAGCATACATCGTTCCAGTCGTGCTCCTTGTAGAAATCCCGGATGTCCAAACATCTTACTTGCGCGAGCATAAATACTGGATAGTCGAGGAATGTTTTCAAAACCTAGCAACGATATAGAAAACATATTTCTTCCCTCTGCTGTTCTTGAACGACTCACGAGTCTCGGCAAGATGCGAAAATGAAGAGTGGAGATAGAAGTGTATGAGAGTTAATAAGTGATATAATACAGTGAAAGTAAGATTACGATGAAGCCTTCTCTGTTGTAGTTTCTGATGATGATTCTTCATATTTGGGGATGACGCCGTTGTTTTCCAGCAGAGTTTCCAGTTCGCCGGATTGGTGCACTGTCGTTGAAAAAGAAAACGTGCTCAATAGAGAGCGTGCATAGTGAGAATGAGAATGTACTCACTGCCAAGTAGGATGTCACATCCTCCAACAAACTCCCCATTAACGTAGATCTGAGGAATTGTTGGCCATTCACTACGTTCACAAACAAAAACAGCGCATTAGTTTGGCCAACTGCGCCAGCGGAGGTGCGATACGACGTACGAAAACTCTTTAATTGCGCTCCTCAGTTCAGGGTCAGCTAGGACGTTGTACGTCTGCAGCTTCTCCGGTGGTACTTCGTGGAGTTCGAGGACCTGAATTGCGGCACGGGAGAAACCACATTGTGGTTCAGACGGTGTGCCTTTCATGAAGAGCACGACTGGGTGTGCTTTTACTGCGCTTTGGAGCCTTGACCTGACGGTGTCTGACAAGTGCCTGTAGGCGAAGAGTCTACTGGACACCAGTGTGGAAGGCGCGGTGCGGTTAAGCAGTCTGACCTGAGAATTGAAATTGGGCAAGGTTAGTCAATGAGCAGAAGAACAATGCTGGAATTTGGAGACTCACAGACGAGCGGAGCGTTGGCCTGAACATGATTCCTTGCACAGAGATGTACAGAGAAGAAGGAAAGTGTAAAGAAAGTGAGTCGGAAGGGAGATGATGAGAAAAGACTCGGGCACGAACTCGGAATGAGGTAAGCGAGTTAAGAGCCTCGGTCCCTTTACCAGCACGTGAGCGACCCCGGACTTGAACGTGATTGCGGATTAACCAATCACCGCTTTCCCTTAACCATGCTACTAATTACCGGGCACCGACCTACTGCACTGTTCACCTCAATACCAGACCATTAACACGCTATGAAGGTTGAAAACAGGACTTTTGTCGTCTCTGGAGGGTGAGGACGACGTTTTTGACTTCAGAATGGTGCTGATTATGTTTATTTCAGTTCTTCAGGGCTTGGATTAGCCACAGTGCATGATCTCCTGGCTCAGAATGCCTACGTTGCCATTATCGACCGTTCACCGCCTCCTGGGTCCATAAACACGCCAAAGAATGTCAAGTACTTCGAAACCGACATAACGGTTCTTGACCAGGTCGCCGCGGCAGTGAAAGGCAGCGTGGAATGGGCTTCGAGCACCAAAGCGCCTTTAGGAGGTGTGATCAATTGTGCCGGAGTGGGTACGGCCGCAAAGATTGTCGATGCTCATGGAAAGGCGCATAACTTGGAACTATGGGAGTTCACTTTGGCTGTGAATCTTACGGGATCGTTCAATTTGACGCGTCTTGTTTTGGAGCACCTCATAAAGGTCGAACCGGAGGCCGGAGCGGATGGAGAACGCGGAGTGGTCATCTTCGTTGCTAGTGCTGCTGCAGTGAGTAACATTCCCCAGTCTCTTCAGACGATTATTCTGAGACTTTTCCTTAGTTCGAAGGACAGCCAGGCCAAACAGCCTATTCAGCAACCAAGGGTGCTCTATGCTCGATGACCTTGCCCATGGCTCGCGATCTTTCAAGACACAACATACGTGTTGCCACCATCGCACCCGGTGTGTTCGACAGCAGCATGACAGCCAACTTCCCTGCGAAGACGCGAAGGAGCTTGGAGAATGAAGGGATCGTGTACCCTAGGCGCTTTGGTCAGCCATATGAGTTTGCGAAGACTGTCATGTGGATTTTGGACTGTCCGTATGTGAATGGAGAGACGATTAGGTTGAGCGGCGGTGGAAGGCTCCCTGGAAAGTTATAGTAGTGAGTCTTTTATTCGATGTGGGAAGTTTGTAACTCCTGATCATTGTGTCCTCCTAAGGATTAGTGAACCCCGTAAGAAATGACTGAAATAAATCTCCCGATGATTTCCAGAACATTTCATGTTGAACCGAAATAGCAGTCTCTTTCTGCTTGAAGCTCTAGACTAATCACGAGCACTTAAAGTGCTAGGCAGCTGTGGTGTCTACCCTGTGCTGTTGGAGTCTCCGTGATTACAAGAATTGTGATTCTTGGAAAAGAAGCTGATTTACTTCTCTGCCTCCGTACATATCTCCCTGGCGAGACCAAATCCAAGATATCCAAGAGTTGTGCATAGTCGATGTGACATCAATTTTCTGGGCTGGGGACTGGGTGCAGCTTGAATCTTGGCCCAATCGTGGCAACCGCGAAAGGTCCGTCCTACTAGTCCTTAACCCTGCATTAAACTTGGTGACCTTTGGGGGTGAATCGATGTTCGGCCTGCTCTTCGGAGAAGTGCGCAGGTCAGAACCTTCTGATGTGATTCGCACTGAAAAATAACCTTTCTCATGCTGTATGTTTACCATCCTTCCACGCAGGTTTCGCATGCAACCCCCAGGTCAAATACCTTACTTTAGATGATGTCGTTATTTGGTAAGGCAAGTTGTGATGTAATTCCCTATGCCCAGAAACTACTGGTATCAATATGATCCATCCCAGTTCTAGTGCAGCGCACACCACGAAGATACAAATCTATGTAAGATTTTCTATTACAGCGACAGCTACCCGCTAACCGAGTTATATGCAGTAATTATCAGGAACATCATACGCATATATCTCAGTTATTCTTGTCCGCCGGCATGAGATGTTTGTCAGTCGAACCACTCACATCGTCACTTTACACCACAGGAGGAGCGCAAACTTAGCACATAAGCCAGGTGGTTCAAACATATAAGAGGCAGCGAATCGCGTTTTTTGTTGCCAGGCTCCTTCAGGCTCCCTTTTTCACAGTCATCAACGAAACATACTCCTACCAGCGCAGAAACCTATTTCTTATAGAAGTTAGTCCCTCAGTCTCATACTACGTACCGCCTTTAACCCACTCCTGCACAAGATAATGTCTTTCATCCAGCTCAAACGCGCTGCGCTGCTCCTCTGCGCTACCCTGGCTGTGCAGGTATCTGCTGCCCCTGCTGCAGATGCCGCCGTAGAGATCATTCCTGGACCAGGACTGCCAAGTCTTCAATCTCTCGGTCTCACTTCCGCGGACATCTTCCGCATGTCTGCCGAAAGTATACACGTTCGATGCTTCTCCATGCTGCATGAAGTTAATAAATGTTTACCAACAGGATCCGTCACTGCTCGCAACGAAGTCGAAACCTCTTTGACCAAGCGCATCGATACCACCTGCCAGAACATTGCAGGGCACACCGTCTCAGCTGCTAATGCGGCAGCTTGTGTCACTTTCCTTCG
Organism: Agrocybe pediades; assembly: GCA_013053245.1. Taxonomy (NCBI): domain Eukaryota; kingdom Fungi; phylum Basidiomycota; class Agaricomycetes; order Agaricales; family Agrocybaceae; genus Agrocybe; species Agrocybe pediades. The sequence continues at coordinate 793,033 of JAACJL010000058.1, forward strand.
AAATCTCGGGACCCAGGCCTGCGGTGTGAATGGGGACAATGTTATCTTCTGCCAGGCCGGCGATGCAGCTATAGGCGGCAGCAACGTCTCTGGCGGTCCTTCTGCTTCCTCCTTCTGGTTAGTCTGCGCCCTGCAAGATTTTATGCACGTTGCATGATGTGTGTCTAATTCTTCTGAACTTGGAACTTCTAGCTCCGATGTGGCGATTGGGGCCCAGAACATCCTCAACGCATGCACGATGTCAAATGGGCAGGTCGAAGGTAAGTTTTACGGACGCTATGAACGTATATTTCCATTATCAACTATCGTTTTTCGTAGGTTTTGCTGCTGCCAATGGCAATGGTTTCCTCGTAGTCTCCATTGAACCTCCTACCGGAGCTTGAGTCTCGGGAGGTTGCCCGACTCGTATGTTTACAAAGGCTAGAAATGAACCCAGTAGGGAAGCGGGTTGTCTCGCTAGTAGTGGATCCGAGGTTTGTTTTAGTTCATTCAAACAAAATCGTATAAGAAAATAGTACTCGAAATCAATTGCAACTTTGTGCACAGAATATAAGGCACCGGATTTACCGTTTTGGTATTTCGAAGATATGTTATCCCCGAAATAACGCACAGGCTCCGTAACATATGCCACATCCGGTATATCGAGGGTGCTATAATTAGGAAGTCTCTTCATTGCATCCGCTGTTTACCGCCCAGTGCCCACACCGTCTTATTTTTATGATGAATTGAACTTGATTTCCTGCGCAATGAACACGCGTCCTTGATATATTTTGCGGGGCATAAGGCATACCAAGTCCTTGTACGACCTGAACGGGGTAGTCAGGGCGTTTAAGTGAGCAACTTGTTGCGAGAGTGAAAGGCATCGGGGGCCGTCGGTGCCAGGATCCCATGGACGGGTACTACTGGGTAGTTCTACTTTGGCCCTACTGCACTTTGTCCCCTTGCATTCTCTTCTCCTCTAATTCATTCTTCCAAGATATTTTCTCTAGGAAACAAGGTCCGAGAGCTCTTCAGTTCCACCTCGCTCTTTGCAGTTCTGGTAGAATCTAGGAGTCGGAAATTCCGGCATCGATTCCGGCTGCTATATCAATCATGATCACACGCGCCGCTGTTTTTGACCTGCGACACATACGGCGTCCAACCCGAGCTGTACAGTGTATATAGCTTGTCCATCTCTTGACGTTGTGTTATCACTATTGGGCCTCGACGCGCTTCCACGACTTTTTGCTTTTGGTTACTAGCTGTGCCGCTGGAGTAATTGCCCGTCCTACTAACCGCCTTTGGAGAACAACCAGGCCAGACGGCCTATTCACCACCCCGGGTCTCAGCGTGCTCTGGCCAATATCCGTGTTGACACCATCGCACTCGGTGTGTTCGACAGTAGCATGACGGACCACTTCCCTGCGATGATGCGAAGGAGCTTGGGGAATGAAAGGATCGTGTACCCCAGACGCTTTGGTCAACCATATGAGGTTTCGAAGATTGTCATGTAGATTTTGGGCTGTCCGCATGTGAATGGAGAGACAATTGAGCTCAGCGGTGGAATACTCCCTGGGAAAGTTATAATAGTGAGTCTCCTATGTCATGACTGAGGTGTTGTATCACTTATTGGCTGCTCCTCCTGAACAGGAATTTCTAACTCTGTACAAATTTTCAGTGATGAATTGATTAACTATATGCTGTACAAAAGGACAGAAGCTGATTGGCCCTCGTATCCTCCGGGGGCGAGCCAAGTTGGAATTTTAGTAATTTGTGCACGCTCAATGTGACTCATTGGGCACCCCTGTTTCCTGCACTTGATGCAAGGTAAAATCATTCCTACAGAAAGGTGTGTGGCCCTGCGTAAAATGTTTAGGCTTAATTCTTACTCATCTTTCAAGTGAGAGGCCAGAACAAAGCTATGTTTTATCTATAAACATCCTTTGGCCGAGCTTCTGTTCCTCCGGCACATTTGCTGGTAAGGATCAGCGACATTTCGCCTTAATACCGGGCACAGCCTTCCTAACGAAGCTTTTAGATGTAGGAACCGATGAAACCCATTCAGATAAGTTGATTAGTGTAATCTCTGTCCCTGAAAACGTTGCACTATAGAGCTAACAACACGGATGAACTCATTCAACAGGTAACAGCCAGAGGTACCGGAAACTAGTATACCTGCCTCAATGATTGCAATGTAGCGCTCTCCACGGAAGATCTAAAGATGGAAAGTTATACTTATGTGAGTACTTGCTAATCATGTTGATCATAAGGTGAGAAGCCGCTAACCAGAGTACCTCAAAATAGAATTGCTCACGCACACAAAGTTGATTGCCAATCCAGCCAATGACGTTGTCGTTTGTACGCGAAATGCGCGTAGACTTACCCAATACACCAAATGGTCGAGACATATAAAAGGGCAGAGAACTGCTTTCTGCTTTCTTGCTTATCAGGTTCCCTCTTCGATTTCAGCCTTCAGTACACCTTTGTCTCTTACGCAGGTGAGTTGGTTCTTTCATGGTCTTTCGTGGACTCATGCTTCCATGTGCTGAATTTCTCGCAATAGAATGTCTTTCACCCAGCTCAAGCGTACTGCAATACTCTTCTGCGCTGCAATGGCTGTCCAGGTATCTGCTGCCCCTACTGCAGATACCGTAGAGATTATCCCTGGACCTGGTCTTCCAAGTCTTCAATCTCTCGGTCTAACTTCCGTGGATATCTTCCGTACGTCAGCAGAAAGTATGGACGTTCGCCACTCCTCCAAGCTACATGAAGTTACTAATACTAAATGTTTACCAACAGGATCTATCACCGCTCGCAACGAAGTCGAAACCTCTTTGACCAAGCGCATCCCTACCACCTGCCAAAACATTGCAGGCCACACAGTCTCAGCTGCTAATGCAGCAGCTTGCGTGACTTTCCTTCGCAATCTTGGGACCCAAGCCTGCGGTGTGAGTGGAGACAATATTATTTTCTGTCAGGCTGGGGATGCAGCCATCTGGGGAAGCAACGTCGGTGGTGGACCTTCCGGCGCTTCTTCTTTTTGGTCAGTCTGCACCTTGAAAACTTTATGGTGTACAATATAAACTGATTTCTATTACTCGGGATAATACCAGCTCGGATGTGGCGATCGGAGCGCAGAACATTCTCAATGCGTGCACGATGTCGAACGGGCAGGTTGAAGGTCAGTCTTTCTCATCATGAAACTCGTTCACTTATTCAAATTTTCACTTCTTATAGGTTTCGCCGCCGCGAATGGAAACGGTGACCTCATGGTCTCCATTGAACCCCTTACTGGAGCTTGAAGATTATAACACCGGCCGACTCAGAGTCGTAGTACCTTAATACGATGGCTTGGAATGAGGCCCATGGGGCAAGAGGTCGTCTTGTTATGAAGATCCTGTTCTCCGAGAAATACTATCCATTGAGAGAAAACTTCAAACACTGCATCGAGTACTCTGGACAGAAACGTGTGCTGGAACTTGTGGGTTCTCTTTATGAGGGGAAGCTTTTGACGTTTCGAAAATAGTACATATTACCCCGGAAATTTAAAATAACGTAACAGACTCCGTAACAAATGCCGTATCTGGTATATGGAGTATGCCATATTGGGAAAATCTCTTTATTGCATCCGCTGCGAAAAGCCCACGCTGAGTGACCTGCAGCGGGATTTGAATGCCCGGCATAATGCGGGTACTGGGCAGTTCATCTCTGCTGAACTTCGTTCTTGCATTTTCATCTGCTCCTGTTTAACTCTTCCAACTTGATAAGAGATCATATTTCTAACGAGACAGACAAGATATAGAGACACTTGCGTAAGTCTAGTCTTATTCAGTCCGATGCAAGATATCGATATCTCTGTATGCTGTTCTTATGAACCAGCGTCGCCTTTGTCTCTTATTTCTATCCATCATAACTTCATAGAGTTATAGGTTACTTACCTATTATCTTCTAGCCCAGAACATAGGGCACGGAAGCTCTTCAATCGTGAGTTCCAAAATGGCTAATATTTTTTTGAAGTTCTGGCTGATTATATCGCGACAGCGCGAACATCATGTTGCTCTCTCTTCCGCCTGAGCTGGTTTACTACATCGCACTCCTATGCACGTGTCAGTCGCTCGTATCACTTGCACAAACCCATAGAAGACTTCGCGATGCAGCAGAGAGTGTTTTGTATCGCTCATTATTTCTCAAAATGGAGCCCGACATCGCACCTCAAGATATCAGATGCTTAACCATGTTGTCCAGGAAGCCACGGAAGGCACAGCTTGTCCGCATTTTAGAAGTGTATTGCTACGAAGGTCTGCCGAATAGGGACAATCCAGAATACAACCAGGCATTTCGCCAGTTTCTCAAGGCCCTTGTCGAGTTGAAAGGACTGGTCGAATTGCGTTTAATGTTGGGGGTCGCGCGTTCGGCGAAGAAACTGCTGGAAGATACTCTATCGTCAGTAAGCCTCTCATTCCAATAATGACTCGACTAACGATTATTCTTATCCAGTAAAAATAAAATCGAGTCACTTAAGGTTCTGTAAAGGGTACGGCTTCTATAACCGTACCCTTGTTTAATCTTATCTTATCTTGATATGTTCTTGTTTGGCATCGCCCTCAGGCGATGCCACTATAAAAATTGCTCTATATGTATTCGTGCCTAGTAGTTCTTTATCTTGTACTATCTAGGCTACCAATATACCTTGGTCTGGCTTATTTCGTGTGAGGTAATAAGAACCCGTAAAGCCCAGCTTTACATTTTTTTAAGCCTTCCAAGTATTTGGAAACGCGAGTACCAAAAATACCACGGCAGAAGCTATGCCTTACGGCGACACACCACACGACGGCGATAGGGAGGGACAGTTGAACCCTCCCACGGTGCCAGGTCATTCTGCCACCACACCACAGTATATCCCCTTCCCGGACGTTGGAACTGGTACCAACGATGGTAATACTGGGAACACCTCCCAGACGACTACCACGGAAACCGACGGGGATACAGTTCACCAACACGACCGTAATGATCGTGATAGAACGAGATCCCCGCGGGCATCATCGACACCAAGTCGTCGAGACGACGAGGACCATACGGAGGACCGATTCATGTCCATGCTGGAGGAACGATCCGACCTCCAGGACGAATCAGATTTCCTCGACAATGACATCGATTTACGACTGGAGCCGATATGGAGGATGCATGGGGTCAACGATATGGATCGCAGGGACATGATAAAGGAAAAAGCCAGGAAGTTCGTCATTGACGCAATGGCTGAAGCAGGAATGGACTTACCTGCGTACACCGAACGATACACCGCGTTGATCGTCCATACCGTCCAAAAAATCGCGCTGCGATACCACGAGTACCAGGCGAGGAAAAGCACTAGTCGACCAAACACCCCGATGTCACACGTACTAGCAACGACTGTGTCCGTTGTACCGACCATTAGAGGTGGCGAACCTGTCGTACCAACCGATGCACACCAAGGACCAACGAACCGAAGGGTAACAATCGGATCACCTCACATTGACGGTGCTAGAGCCCTGTTAGAGGCACCCCGCGCCATCGAAGAGAACGACGATCAATATAATCGGCGCCGCGCGGCGGCACTGAGATTGTCCTCGATGGAGGGTCAGCATGCCCCTAAGGTGGAACGATCCGATCCACCTATACCCCCACCATCATCGTCTGACTCGATCTCAACGAGATTGGGCAATCACCCAAATGTCACCGTTCGCGACAAGCGTGAATGGACAGACCGGATTGCGCGGCAAAAAATGCGAGACGAGGACTTAAGGACCTCGGGCACGTCAATGATAGAAGACCAAGGGGTCAGGTTTGAGGGACGTCGTGCCTACGAAGTACCCATACCAGAGACCACGATGGCACAAGGCGCACAAGCCCAGCGACCTAAGGTCGAAGTGGGAGCGACGCGCATCACTAACCCACGCCAACCACAAATTGGAGTAGGTGGTGTCGCACCCGTTGCACGAGAACGCGGGACTACACCCATGTACGATAAACACCCACGAGGATTTTCAATGCCTCGTGTACAACCGCACTCCTCAGATTCCCCACCTGGTGTGATAGAGGCATCTAAGAAACACAAGGCGGAGATGGAGGAGAGGCTCAGTAGATTAATACGCGAGACCTTAGATACTCGCATTGTATATCCTGACGGATTTAAATACAACCAAAAGATGGACTCTGGGCCATCCGATAAATATAACGGTTCGTCCAAGTACTCCGTTTTAGAAGACTGGTTGTCGGCATTATGTTATAGATTCGCAGTGCGACAGCTAGGAGGACCTGAACTTGACCGCGCCCGAACCATGATAGTCATGGAATATCTCGGAGGCGAAGCGCTCAAGTGGTACCTCCGACATGTCACCAGCGTCCGTCGAGCCAAGTGGGACTGGACGTTCGAGTCAGTTGTCCTGGGACTCTATACCCGTTTCGTTCACCCGTCCACGATGCAGGACGCAAGAGAAGGGTTCAAGAATGCCAAATACGACGCCGCGACCGGCGTTCAAGGATTCTACGATGTGCTGTTGGATTATGCACAAAGCATGGCGGTATATCCTGACGAGTATTCTATCCTCGAACAATTCATAGAGGGTATACCCGACGCCATGCGCGATCATCTCATTCGCGAAAATGGCTTATCGCCCGAAGTGAATGACATAGATGATTTTGTTTCCTGGGCAATTCAATATGAAGAGCGCGAAAAAACTGGAGACTATTACAAACGACGGAAAGCTGCACGCACCGGCGGTACCAGCAGCACCTCCAACTCACGACCCGGCGATAACGCGAGGCGCGTGAAACCTGGTACAAAATTACTGGTACTTCGGTCTAGTATCCAGCATGGAAACGCTACGCCATCGAAGGTGGTTCCTGAACCCACACAGAAACCAGCCTTGCCTCGACGAGATACTTATAAGTCTCAACCAGGTCCACCGCGGGGATCACCAGGCACCTGCTTTAATTGTGGGAAAAGTGGACACTTCGCTCGCGAATGCCCGTCACCGGCACGCAACAGAAAGGTTCACGTCAGGGCGGCCCACACGGCTGTACCCGACGAGGGATCTGGGGATGAACCCGATGAGGACGCGAACGGCGCTGCCTCCGAAGGTGATGAATCCGCCAACGAGTCAGATGGCGAGGCCTATACGGAAATCGAAGTGGGCGAGGATGACTGCTATGTATATGATTCGGACTCTCCATCCGACTTCATGCGAGCAATGACGGAGTTACCTATGTCTGAAAAAGACGATGCAACACCTGCACCGCAAATGCGTAAGGTCAAACTACGCACCACCAAGCAGAGCCGCACGCGCCCTCAGGTTCCACCTGAGGAAAAAGAGTGCTTGGCGTCTTATGTCGAGATTGGCGGTGTAAAGGCGTGGACGCTGTGGGATTCGGGCAGCACCACTTCTGGAATCACACCCACGTTCGCCCAGATCGCGGACCTACCCGTTGACACCCTACTGGACCCTCATATCCTCCAGTTGGGCACTGTCGGCTCACGATCCATCATTAAATATGGGCTCAATGCAGCAATAAAGCTTTCAGAACAGAAGACACTGCCTGATGTCTACCTTGACGTCGCGAACTTTGATCGCTACGACATGATCATCGGTACGCCATTCATGCACCGCTTCAAAGCCGTTCTCGATTTCGAGCGCGGAGAAGTACGTGTTGCTGGTGTCCGTATACCTGCCATACGTGTACCTGCAGACCTTGATTCCAGAATCCATCGCCATAGGCTGACGGACAAGGGTAACAAGGAACAAACGCCCAAGTGACTATCGACGCCCCGGGCCTCCCGAAGAACAACGATGGAAAACGTTGACGAGCAGGAGGCCCAGCATCGGGGCGAGACGTTGCCGTCCGATGGTCGATATTCACTCGAGCAGATAGATGGCCTGATAGAGGACCCTACTGTTCCTCTGAAAGGGGGGGAAACGAAGAGAAACAATCGGAAAAGTACAAAAACACCAAACGCGGATGGACCTAAAGATCCATCTGACCAAAATCCCAGTAAGAAAAAAGTGACTCCGACATCAAATAGAGCAACCGTTGGAGACAACAGCTCATACTGCCAACCTACCTCATCGAAATTCATGATGGAGGACCTAATTAGGGACGATGAATCATCACGCAAACATGATGATCCTCCCTTGAAGAAGAAACCGAGATTCTGGGACACTCCCATTCCTCCAACAAACATAAGTTGGACCTATGACCCACGAATGCCACGCGAATGGAACGAAGTAGTGGCCAGCATGCAGGCACAACGGTGGACACAGACACGAGATACCACCGAAAGATACAGGCAGCCCGACGACGACGAAATATCCGAGGCCGTAGCATTCGAACCTCGACCAACACAACCTCGCCCGTCGTCTAAACTACTGCCTGTAAGACTCCAACCCAAAGACAGCTCCGAGGCGGCCATAGAATCACTGAAACAAAGATTCAAGCCTAAGGCAAGACCGCCTGGAGACACGATTCACATCCATAAACCCGACAAGGGAAAGAGAAAGGCCACCGGGCTCGATTGGGACGACGTACCCAGGCTGAGACAACAATGGCATGACGAATTCATTGACATGGTACAAGGCACACGGAACGAACTTCCCCCGTTCCGAGAGGTCAACCATGAGATTCATCTCATTGACGACAATAAACGGTACACGTACCACCTACCGCGATGCCCGCTATCCTTACGAGAGGAATTTTATGCGAAACTCAATCGATACTTGGATGCTGGTTGGTGGAAGGCACAAGCTGCGTCACAAGCAGCACCGCTAATGTGCATTCCCAAGAAAGACGGTCACCTTCGAACTGTGGTCGACGCCCGCCAACGAAACGATAACACTGTCAAGGACGTTACGCCCTTGCCAGACCAAGAAGTTATTCGTGAGGATGTTGCACGGGCCAAGATCAGGTCCAAGATCGATTTGGCAGACGCCTACGAGCAGGTTAGGGTACGCCCCGAGGATGTACATAAAACCGCATTTGCCACGATTTCGGGCACATATGTCAGCAATGTCATACAACAAGGGGACTGCAACGCACCCGCTACGTTCCAGAGGCTGATGACCAGCATCTTCCGCAATCACATCGGCCGATTCATGCACGTATATCTGGACGACATCTTCATATTCTCGGACTCTATCGAGGAACACGAAGAGCATCTCAGAATTGTGTTCGAAAAATTGCGGGAAAGTCAACTGTACCTCAAATGGTCCAAATGCGAACTATATGCCAAAAGTGTGGACTGCTTGGGCCACATAATAGACGACAGGGGAATACACCCTGACGCGGATAAAATGGACCGTATTCGTGAATGGCGAGTACCACGCAACTACAACGATATTCAGAAGTTCGTTGGCTTGGTCAACTACGTAGGAAACTTCCTACCGAATATCACGGCATACACCGGACCACTACTAGCGATGACTCAAAACGGAGCACCGTTTTTTTGGAGGCCACTGCATCAGCGATGTTTTGACATGATCAAACGCATTTGCTGCAGAACGCCAGTCATTCGACCAATCGACCCTGCAAAATCCGAGCCCATCTGGCTCATTTGTGACGCGTCTAAGACTGGTGTTGGAGCAATGTATGGGCAAGGGCCCGCCTGGAATAACTGCCAGCCCGCAGGTTTCATGTCAAAGAAGTTCACCAGTGCACAGCAAAATTACGCTGTGCATGAACTTGAGACACTGGCAATTCTCGAAGCAATGCTCAAGTGGGAAGATAAGCTAGTGGGACAAAAGATCCACGTAATCACAGACCATAAAGCTCTCGAATTCTTTAACACGCAGTCGAACCTATCCCACCGTCAACGACGATGGACCGACTACATGGCGCGATTTGACTTCGATATCACATATGTGAAAGGCGAGTTCAACAAAATCGCAGACTGCCTATCTCGATACTACGAGAGCGACACTTCGGCAGACGTTCATGAACCACACGACTACGTCCAGGCTGACGCACGGATAGACCCGGACGGAGAAGATTTGCCTGGCGAACGTTATCGAGAGGTCAAAGAACACGTCGTCGAGATCCGCGCGATGCAGGCCACTGAGTTGCGACGGAGCCGCAGACTACAGGAGGCACAAGAAGAACGGGAAAAGGAGGCTGCACTATTGCAATCTCCAGACCACACAGCGCCATCTAAGGACAGTGACCTTCCACCCCATACCGCTGAGGATCACGACATTACGCTAGCAGAAGCCCTCGAGGATGGGAAGTTACCGACACATCCTGCACCAGTGCAGGACGATGATTTTCTCCAATCAATCCGACAGGCATATGGGGACGACAATACCTTCGCGACCATACTCGCGCAACCATTGCAGCACCGGTCCTTCGAAGTGAAAGAGGGTATCATTTACTTTACAAACTCGAAGGGTGTAACCGTTACTTGTGTACCGCGGGAACGAGCACTCATTACTACCATAATCACCAGCGCCCATGATATTGTGGGACACTTTGGTGATCAACGTATGACAGAATACGTACGCAGATGGTTTTGGTGGCCTGGTATGGTCAAAGACATAACAGTGTTCTGCCAAACATGTGAATTATGCCAACGATCAAAACCTTCCAACAAGAAGCCTAGCGGGTACCTCCACTCTCTGCCGGTCCCAACAAAACCCTGGGACTCTATTGGAATGGACTTTGTAGGCCCATTTCCGGAATCGCGTGGGTATAACTACCTATGGGTAATTATCTGCCGCATGACCAGTATGGTTCACCTTATCCCAGTCCACACATCTTGGACGGCGTCAAAACTCTCATGGATTTACATGCGCGAGATAGTCCGGCTACATGGATTACCTTCATCCATTGTGAGTGACCGAGACTCTAAGTTTACCTCACGCTGGTGGAAGGAGCTCCACGCTATCCTTGGTTCCAAATTGCTCATGTCGACCTCGTTCCATCCACAAACGGACGGACAGACGGAACGGGCCAACCGTAATGTTGGACAGATATTCCGTACGGTGGTACGTCACGACCAGAAGGACTGGGTCGACCGTGTCGACATGACCGAGTTTGCAATCAATTCGAGCATCTCCGAAACTACTCGATATGCACCTTTCGAGCTAAATGGGGGTTATATGCCATCCATGATAAAGGAAATCCGATCAGACACCGTCGTGTCCCAGGGCATAAAGTCCTTTGCGAACAAAGCCCTGCTTCATCTGGCTGATGCTCACGACGCAATCATTGAGGCTCGCGTACGGCAGACAACCGCGGCTAACAAGCACCGCAGTGCTGAGATCCTGTTCACAGAGGGTACACTGGTATACTTATCCACAAAGAACCTCAATCTACCCAAAGGGCGCGCTCGAAAACTATGCCCTAAATTCATTGGGCCTTACAAGGTCCTACGGGCACACCCTGAAACATCTACGTACACGCTGGAACTACCTCCAGCTCTGGTAAAACGTAGGATCCACCCTACATTCCACGCATCTCTGTTACGCGAATACCACGCCTCCAGCGATGCACTGTTCCCTAACCGAGCTCAACCAGAACCCTACGACTTCGGCATATCTGACGACCATGAATGGTTCGTGGATGATATTATTGGCCACCGTTGGACCGGTAACACAGTGCACACGCTGGAATTCGAGGTCTGATGGAGCCTTGGAGACACCACCTGGGAACCCTATGCCACCTGCAAGGACTTAGCAGCCCTTGACAGGTACTTACAAATCCATGGGGCCAAACGACCCTCGTCTCTGCCGCGACGCGACGGTAACGTGACCACACAGTGATGGGTCGGAGCCTATCGCTTGTTTCAAACTCCGACCCAACACCCAACATTTTTTCTTATCGCCTCTCGTACCACGTTCCTTCTTCTACATGTCTCGCTCACAACGCAACACCCGTGAATGGAGCCCTCCGCATCGACGACGCGGCCCTTCACAGCCGCGGTGGTCGTCTGGAGGGGGGGGGAATCGATCTCACCCACCTATGCAACAGGACAGCAGACATCGCACGAGCCACCACACACACGCCAACGCAAATGTAGGATCACGGAGCTGGGCCGATGACGACCCAGCCACCTACACCGCAGAAGGCTACCCGTCCACGATGGACGAAGACGAGTACATGGCCCCTCCCCCCCACGAGGAGCCGAGATACCCAAAACCCACCCGAAGAGACGACGATTCGGCGAGAGGATCGACGGACCAGAAGCCGTCGCACCCAAAGGATAAGGGAAAAGGAAAGGAGAAAGAGAGGAAATGGGAATCGGCGGGACAGAGTTCCCTCCAACCCAGCATCAAAGACCGCCTCCTGACGGTCGGAATAGAGGAGGTGCTCCTCAACGTACACCTGGACGAGGACGCGAGCATGATCGTCGAAGATCTGCTCCTACGTCTCCAGGCATCCCAGGCTGAGGCCGAAAATTTACGAGCTCGAAACGAGCTTCTCACCAACCAGCTCAACCGCACCAGGAAGAGGCCGGCCTTGTCAGACAGCGACGAGGACAGAAGGCCACCTCCACCCAAAAAGGCGGCTCCAGTAACAACCATGAGCAGGACAACGGTTAAGGAATATCACGGGTAACCCGGGGCTCCCACGGCCCTGACCCGGACCCGGACCCACGCTGACCCTTACCCATCAACCCGCGGGTTTTCTGCACCAAACAAGCCCAAAAACATCGAAAACGGTGGAGATTTGACTGAGTTATAGCTGATTTACTAAAATCAAGCGTAACTCGGTCAGTTTCTATCCGTTTGGGACGTTCTTGGGCTCGTTCGAAAGGTAGCGGGTCAGAGAATCTTGACCCGCACCCGTACCCACGTCTACCCCTACCCGTGACCCGTGCGGGTCAGCCCGACCCTTGATATTCCCTAACAACGGTACCTGCTCGCAACATCCCCACCAACCACGACGAACCTGCTCGCCGTTGGCCTGAACCGGCCCAGGGCAGCTCGTCGACGAGAACCATCGCACCTACACCGACATCGTCGGGATATCGTGGTGCAGATCGTGGACCAGAGCACACACCCGCCAAAACCACGACTACCGCACCACCGATTACCCAAACTGGTCGGCGCATGGCTGAACCGACTGTCTTTCGTCAGAGAAAGACCACCACCAAGGTCGCTGAACAGCCAGCACCAGCACCGGCCACGGTAACCGTGACGGTCCCAGGACCACTCCGTCCATCGCCCCGCCGACAACTCGACCCTTCTCCGGATGACCCGAACCCGCCTGGCTACAGGGGTGAGGAATTGGGGGAAGGGTTCACCGAGGACGAGGGAGATTCGGATAGCGAGTGGTCCCTAGGACCCGTCGAAGAGGACGGTAGCAGACGAAGTGCACAGACGTTGGGGGAACGACGAGCCCACAACGCAAAAATCGCGAAAGCTAAGGCAGCCAGGATAAGAGCCACAGAGGATGGACGCCGACAGGCCTACCGCGAGTACAACGGTCGGATCCCTGATATTTGGGGCGTCGTCGATACCCCTCGGTTCGGGACGCAGCGCAACAACTCGTTTAATGGGATGTTGACTCGACGCGCGTACTACTCCCAACAGTCGAATGTGGTGTACGTCCGAGAGACCGCCCTGGCTGCCAGGGAACACGAGCAGAACCACAAATCGGCCTACACCCCCCCAGACTCGCACCCTATCTACCGACGCTGCCCCTTTGGCGTCCCGCGACACCCAGCAGACGTGGATCGACTTTTATCGATCCTCCACGACAAGAAGGTACCTACGTGGGCTAGAGGGGAAGCCCACGAGCTCCTATTCGAGTTCCGCTACATCGCGCAGCGAACAGAAACTACATCCATGGACCGCGCCATGGAATACGCATTCACCGTCTCCCGCGATGAGCTAGAGGCAGACCTGCCAGAGCGGGATCTGACCGTCATAAACATTCCGCGAAATACCTCTAGCATCGTAACGCGACAGGCTGAATCGTCGTCGAGAGGCGAGGGCATAGGCATACCCATGCCCTCTCGCGAACACTACCTCCACGTCGACGAGGTGGCGCGATATGCGCTCATGTACGGCAGGCCGGGAGCCAAAAACCGCATCCTAGGCATCGCCATCGACTTCACTTATCGCGTATATCGTCCCACCGCCTTCGGCTTTGGCCTGTCTCGCCTACTATCACCAGCGGATGCGAACGCACGCGTCGCGTTCGTACGATTGTTTGCACAGCTATGTGCATCCATCAATCGGTATCGCGAAGCAGTCGAAGACTATGACCGCACACATCCGTCATCACCGTTCGTGCCACAAACTGGCCCGAACGTGACCATCACCCGTAACTGCATGGACCCTAACCATGTAAAAAATATGTCGATACAAGACGTCATCGACACGCTAATCCACAACTGTATACCCGTCGAGTGGATTGATCATTGCTATACCTACGGGTACCAGTATTTGAACCAACGATTCAACGGTTCGAAACTGGATATTGACGTCCTGGCACCTGTCGATGATGATCGGCTCGCCCGGCTCGCCGAGTTTGGCGTACCACCCACGATTCCAGCATGGGATGGATGGTGGACACCGTCTAGCGACGACGTGCTCCGGGTGACCACAATCATGGCCCAGGAAGAGGATAGGATTCCGCCCATTCTCTCTCTCGAGGCTCGGGGCTGGTTGCTCGTGGGTGAAAACCCCGTGCAGCGATACCTCGCCATGCGCACCCCGGAGGACGACGACACGACTGATAGGGAAATGATTGATGCTGTGGACCCAGACACCACAGACCTTCCCTCTGCTAACGCGGAGGATGTATCCATGATCATTGACAATGCGTCAGGCGACACTGCTAACGCGGCGGGCGCCTCGATCCCATCTACACCAGTCGCGGCTCGTACGGACAATCCAACCACTCCTCCTAGTGCTTGATGAGACCAGCACGGACGCTGGTCTGAAAGGGGGGTATGTAAAGGGTACGGCTTCTATAACCGTACCCTTGTTTAATCTTATCTTATCTTGATATGTTCTTGTTTGGCATCGCCCTCAGGCGATGCCACTATAAAAATTGCTCTATATGTATTCGTGCCTAGTAGTTCTTTATCTTGTACTATCTAGGCTACCAATATACCTTGGTCTGGCTTATTTCGTGTGAGGTAATAAGAACCCGTAAAGCCCAGCTTTACAGGTTCTCTATTGCCCGTACAACTTGAACATCACCAAGATCATGAAGACGCAGAGCACATTGACCATGGTCAGCGTGTTTTTACCAATATTGGAATACACCCAATACGGCAATTGTATGCGACCCTTCCTCGAGTCGCTCAAAAAGGTACAATCTTGGAGCTTGCGGTCTTCGTCCCATGCGAATGTTATCGGTTGGATGCGAAGCACGGCGGCGGAAGATGAACACGAAGATTACCCTAATGTGCTGTTTATTTTCCCGGAGTCTTTTAACCCTTTCCAGTTTTCGCATTTGGAGGCTTCTCCCGCACCATTCATCCGACACACTAATTGTGTGTCCTTTGTCATAGCTAAATCCTTCAACATCGAGGCCATTTGCCGGGTTGGAAAATACCTCAATCCAATCATCGAAGACTTCACGGAGCTACATTATCTATTGCACCACGAATTGAAAATAGTACGTCATGGTCGTCGCCCTCGAGTCCAAACGAGCACGCTGACTTTATGCTTAGGACGACGAAAAATTGAAGCTTGCCATGGGGTTGTTTCCCAAGCTCGAAGAGCTTCAATTCCGCTTGTGGCAAGACACCTCTGGGGGTTGGCCTCATACAGCTGAAATGGAGCGTGAAAAGAAAATGACCCTCGTCAAAGAATTAGGAACGACTTTTCCTCTTCTCATACGCGTCGTGTTCCTGGATAGTACTATCCTCCGGCGGCGCACCCCTGAGGAGCCTTGGATCCAATACCCTGCACGCACATAATATCGAAAATTACCAAGTTGAATCAGCACGCAAACAAGTGAGTGTTTTTCCGATTTCATGCCCGCACTACCGGTATACCATAGCTAATTATCATAACTTTCTTCAAGTGAATCGTCTGCTTATAATGTCTCCAGATGAAGAAGAGGGGAGGAAAGGCCTAAAATTGCCTAAAGCATTGAGCGGTCGCGCAAGGTATAGACACCTATAGACACCTGGCACCTAACGAGTTAAAAGATTGCCTTCATGTAAAATCCTCTGTTCAAATCAATCTCCTTAAAAAGGCATGTCAGACCCAGGGCGACCTTGTTCATTCTTCTGAAGGACCATCCATGATGTCTCGGCATCTCGGACAATCATGTATGCTACCGCACTGAACGAGGTCCGAGGTTCTTTCCCCCCTCCTCATATCCACTCGAAAAACTCGTCTTCTAGGCAAGAGTGCTATAGCCGTAAGTTGAACTGACAAGCCGCATTCTGTAAAGACATGCCTGATCATCCAGCGCCCGCAGGTATAATATTATCATGCTGCCACCTGAACTGATCCACCATATCGTGTCCTTTTGCGCGCGTAGCTCGCTACCAGCTCTTGCCCTTGCCCATAGAAGATTGCAGGGTGCAGCAGAGGGAGCTATGTATCGCACTATCTATGTCCATATCGCACCCGAAAGCCCTCGTTACCCAAGTGCCGATATGAAATGCCTGACGACCTTGGCTACCAATCCCAAGAAGGCTGCGCTCGTTCGATTCATCGATGTGCAATTCTTCGAAGATTCTAGGTCCTTCGACGATGCATACGAGGATGTATATCAGAACTTGGAAGGGGCATTCGCCAACACGAGATATCTCGTCGAGTTGCGCTTTATGTTGGATATCGAGCATTGGGGCACGGGTTTGTTGCGAGCTATTTTGCGGTCAGTCCTCTTATGATTATTATGCTTGTGCTCTCAACGCTTACCTGCCTGGGGAACCTCGTTTTTCTTAGTGAACATAAGTTTGAGAAACTCCAAATTCTCTATTGCCCTTTCGATATGGACTTCAAGAAGCTTCTTGCCCACCAAAACGCGTTAAGACTGGTCGGTGTGCTTGCACTACAGCATGATATCCAGAACCGCTGTCTGCGGCCTCTCCTAGAATCGCTCAAAGACACACAATCCCGGAGCTTGCAGTCTTCCTCTCCTGCGACCATCTTCGGCTGGGCGAGAGATACATTCGACGAATTCATTAATCCCGAAGAAATATACATTTTCCCAGAATTCCTGGGCCATCTCCAATTCTCTCAGCTGGAAGCGTGTCGAATATTCCTGGATGGCACTTCAAGCTTGTCCTTTGCGATAGCCGACTCTTTTAACGACGAGGCCATTTGCCAGTTTGGAGAATATATGATTCCTATTAGTGGGAATCTCCGTAAGCTGACATTCCTATTTCACCACGAAATACAACTGGTACGCAATACTTTTTTCATATTGACCGTGCTGTTAATTGTCGATGTACAGGACGACGATAAAGTGAAACGCGCCATTGCGATGTTTCCCGACATAGATTTGTTGGGATTCCGCCTGTGGCCAGACGCTGTTGGACACTGGCCTTCGACGCCCGAGATCGACCGTGGAAGGAAGATGTCTCTCGTGAAGGAATGGGCATCGGTTGCTCCTCATCTGGAACAGGTGACGTTCATGGATGGCACTACCCTCGAGAGGCAAACCACTGAGAAGCCATGGAGACAATACCCCTTTTACATTCAATTTTAATATCGAGATACTTGCACCAAAATACACCACATACCTTTGGAATCGCAACATATAGTTTTATTCAACCCTCCGATGTCAAGTCGTCGTCGAAACCGCACCAGCGAACTGGCCTGCAAGTTCGTCCATCTCCTTCCGCTCGCGCCGTTTTTTGCGGTTGGACACCTTCGTGCTTAGGCGCTGGAACTTGTTCGATTTTCCAGCGACAAACTGGTTGACGGGGTTCAGCTTTGTTGGGCCTGAGACATGGTGAAGATGACATACCACTGCGGCTTTGCGTCGGGCTACCATTGGTTTTGATGTGGTGACTGTTGGCTGTGAATATGGTTTGGTAACGGAGGGTTTTCGAGCCGCGCGCTTGCTAGAGTTATGTTTAATACAAACCATGGTGTTTGGAGAGCTTGATGCTTCAAGTAGGCAGATGGAAAGAAGTGAAGATTCAAGACTGCGAGCGGCCGGCTCAAGGTTGCGATCACATGATCGCTTCTTGGGCGCGTAATTTAACCGTGTCGACGCGTTGAGCTCCAAGGCAAGCCGTTGCAAACTTGCAATTTCTACGTTCCACTCGTTGTTAGCAGGTGTTGTGCTGGCCAAAAGTGAAATGTGAGGTGCAAGTAATATACTCTTGTGAATGATTTCCACAGACAGAGGCTTAGTTACCGAGCAAATAGTAAAGCCTTAGTACACAGTCACTGTACTGTCTAGTGTACAGTCAAATATTCACACATTTTACCACCATATCCTTACTTATCTTGAAAAGTCTGAGATTCAATAAAATGGTTCTTCTTATTCATGCACACTTTTAGTGTACTCAGAAAGCCATACTACATGGGGATTCATGTTGATTGAATTTGTACTCAGGAAAACTCAAACTGAATGAATAATTTGTTTAGAAAAAAATTGTGGTCATGAAATACAAAGAAAGGTCCCCACAGGAGACCTTGTTAGTATAATATACTATAAGCCACAAGGCTAAGCCAGGAACTGCCCCCAGCAGTTTTTGCAGGACTTCATAGGGAATGAAGTGTTTCAGACCAAACACTCTAAATTCTGTGTCAGCCATTCTATCGCTGATGTCGCCGCATGTAGATGCAAGTAAGCAGGGGGGGATTTTTTTTTCAGCGAACTATTGTGTAATAGTCCACAAGTCCCTGCATCCTGGTGAAAAGGGATGGAGGTGGGAGGTGGGCCCTTCCGTGGGTCCCGACAGTGAGGACCCTCCTCGACAACCTCTTCCTCTCTTCTTTCTGTTCATCCTCTGGATCCGTCGGCAATATCCCTCCAAGCGTTGGAGGTTGGCGAGGGGGTTGTTGATCTTTGAAGCCTGTCGGCGGGAAGAGAAATGTCAACCATTAAAAAGTGTCGGCACATGTAGAATGCGTGGGACATACCTTCAAATACGCATATATGGACATGGCGGTACGCTCATGCGCCTCTTCAGGCGCCATCGAAAAGGCTAGAGCAGGTAGTAGGCTATGCCCAACCCCAACCGAGCGATATCGAAACCTCCATCCTCCGACTTGTGCCAGGAACGCGAGCCCCATGAAGTCGGACGATGATATGCAATAAGCGAAGACGAAACGCTTTGGGAAGATATCTTTCAATACGGACGGGAGAGTGATATTGTGCGGGTTACACTCACAAATATCGGTGTAATCTCAAGTGAAGCGGCTGCTGCTACTCGCAACGTACAGCAGCACCGCGTGCGGTGTCTACAAGGTGGGCACTGAAAGGCCCGGGTTGAGCGCATCGCGTGGGTTTTTGTCTTGCAGTAATCCGAGCACGGGCCAGACGAGACGACAAATAGTTGAGCTGCGACTCGGATTCCGCCAGACAAGCTGGCGATTCCAACGTTAGGCGATTCGAGAATTAAGGTACGAGTCGAAGGTTGAGGAATAATAGAGATGGCTGCCTTGGTCGCTTCTCTGCCTGTGCGAAGAGATGGGAAGTACGAAGCAAGAAGGGTATGAGTGTTTTCAGAGGTTGGTCCTCCTTTATATATGAAAAATAGCGGCCCAAAATGGGTTTGTTGTCGATCTATTGAGGTCATCTAGAAACCACCGATACGCTTGCGCGATGAACACTTCAGCCGGCAAAAGTAACGGCTCAAACAACCTGCTCGAGTAGAAATATAAGGAGATCAACAGCCTAGCTAGCAGCCACAGCTTTGGACGAAGATAAGATTTAAGTTGAGTCACGCCCAAGATAGAGGCAATTGCAGGAAATCGACACTCATAAATGATTTCCTGCTCTCCATATTCGCTTTCATCGGCTTCGCAGCACCGGCGTCCGTTTCCCGATATTACGGGGGTCTCTTGCCTGTGAGCAGTCCAACGAGTTGCATTCCCACTTGTGATACCAAACCCTGTTTAGAGATCCAAGTACGAGTACGAAACGTGGTTGTCGTGCATCATAGTGTCGAGTCAACATAGTTTGTTATTCGTTAATTAATTCCTCTTTCCAACCCACAAAGATCACATAATGCTTTCCAAGCAACGTGTTCGGGACTCGCCAAACTTGCCATCCGGGAAATTTGAGCCAAGAATCGAGGAACTCGAGCATGACATCCGCGGCGCGCAGCTCCGAGACGACGAGTGCTGTTGTCTTTCCTGGAGCGCAGAGGTAGTCAAGCGCAGTTAAGAAAGGTGGTATAAGTGAGGGGTGGTATATGCAGTCGACAGCGAGAATCAGGTCGACTGGGTTTGAAGAGACGTCGTACAGCTTTTGACGTTGAGAAGGCGATGCAGATTGGAGAGCTATCCAGTCCAGCTCTGTAACGGAGACTTTGGACGCTTGGTCACCTGAGAAGTTGTGCGCGACATTCTTCTGTATGAGAGGGACCAGAGGTCCGATGTCTGTTGCGGTGTAGTGAGCCACCAAAGGCGAGAGGGCGATGCTAAGTAACCCTGTGCCAGCGCTGCGCCATGTTAGCCATCGCTGCGGTTCGATCAGTTAATCACACATACCCAAGTTCAAGGACATTTTGCGACCCAATTACATCACGATCCAAAAGAGTCGGAGTCACCGCAGAATAGTACTGCTGCAGAATGAGTTGAGCAAAATCACGGCTGAGATCGTCAGGCTATGTGCACAGGCATTTGGTGCAAGCAGCTGACCTTGCCTTCCACAGAACGCTCCCTGTATCGCCTTTCCGGCTTCGCAGCGCAGTCTTATCCTGCAGCAACTCGATCTCTATCGTTTTCTCCAGAGGTTTGGCCGGCTTTCGTGACTTGTTTCTTCGATTTAAAGAAGTCTCTTTGCCAGCGGTAGGAGGTGGCAGCACGTTTGTTAGCTCGAATTTGACTTCTAGCACGTCTTTATGGGAGTCTACATAGCCTAAGCCACGAAATTCAGTATCATTTTCCCTCGTGTTGGTGGTCTGTATCTCCGAGTACAAAATGAAGATCTGCGTGAAATGAGTTCAGCGTGTACGATCGATTTCATTAACGAATACTCACGTCTTCATCTGCATCTACTACATGTTCGCTCCCTGCTGGCAACAACACGGCTCCTTTCCGAAGGTGATTGTCCATTGCAGGTCATGGTGTAGAAGAAAGTGATGTTTTAGAACAAGTCCCCTTTCACTTATGTATTTGGTAAGCGTCAAGAGCAGAACAAATAGATTATCTCGACAATAGATAAGAGGCTTTGGGAAAGAAACATATATGAGAAAGATTTAGCACGAAGGCGCTCATCAAACTCGAGTGGTCTGTCGGAAGATGCCCACCCTCCCGTCATGCGCCTTCCGCAGTCCGTTACCTATCGGAGTCGCCCCCGACATCATTCGCTACTTATGCTTCGCGGACGTGTCACGTATGGCATGAATAAGTACAACGGTGATTGAAATGTTAGATCATTTGCGCCCAAGTAACTGGTGATCGTCCCAGTTATGTAGGTGGTTTGGCATTGAGGTATCGACGTACGCCTCGTCTTGATGAGATGCCCAATTACAAAGGATGCTTTGTACAGAGTGATACAAAAGCCGTGCATTCTAAATTAACCCTCCACAATCACAATTCAGGCCTGACGATGAGTGTTCTGAAATTAAATCGATAACTGCCACACTGCAACATCGTTACAAGGGGGATCGAGGACAGGATGCTTGCTGGCTGTTGGTGGTGATGAATCAAAGAGGAAAGGTTGCCGGTTGCGCAGAGAGAAGCTGCCTAATTTAGCAAAATGAGGAGCACGTGAAGGGACGATTGGAGGACTGGTGGGCCGGGAAAGATTACTTGTCGTGAACTCTCATTTACTCTTCACAATTACCTTCTACCCCCGTCTTTCTTTTATACAAGGTACCTGCACATACACTGGCATTATAAGCCAACAGGAACCTGGGCGATGGCCGACGACGCATATACTTCATCGACGACGACAGCTTGGGAGGATCAGCAGTCTTCGGATATACATACCACTTCGTATGGCCGTCCATCGTTTCAGTCACTGGATTCTGTAGAGGAAGACCCCCGTCCTGGTCCCTTGGGTCTGTCCGCATCACCCCAACCTCGCTCGAGCGCAGAGTCTGCGAGCAAGTCACCGTCACTGCAACCATGGCGGGAGAATCATACCGCAACGTTCATGGACACGCTCTCCAGCATAAATACCGGTCAGGCACCTAGCCTGGTGGAGCCATCATTCGACGAGAATGTGCTACGAGCTTTATGTGAACTAGACGTACGCATTCTCTGTCCTATTCGTCTATGTATTTATTTCCTAATCTCTTATATTCTACTCCTCTGCAGTGCGGTGTGCCATTACTTCTTGATCGAATAAAACAAGGCATAGTCTCGTGTCGAGTGAGTTAGCTCGTACGCTAACGGCCAAGTCAATCATTCATGCCGCCACCTCTAGGAAGCGTCGGTGTTCTTCAAGAAAAGGGCTCTAATAGAAGATGAATACGGGAAGACGCTCCAGAAGCTAGCTCGGTCTACGTCTGAAGTGTATGCGCTTAACGACGGGAAAGCAGGGTAAGTACTGCAATTGCTGAGTCCTTGCACAGGCTTACACTCTGGATAGATCTTTCGTGTCGGCTTGGCAGTCTTCAATGCGTATCCATGAGTCAATGGCCGATAATAGAATACGCTTTGCTCAACGCCTAAATGAAATGAGCGAGGAGTTGGGGAATCTTGTTAAAGAGGTTGATAAAAATAGGAAACAGGTGCGTAGCTATATCGCTGTGATGCCTGCAATTTTGAAGATTGACGTCTCGGTGCCGTCTAGACCAAAGACCTTGCAACCAGATACGAGCGAGCCCTCCAGGAATCAGAGACGCTCACCGAGAAGTGCAAAAATCGCCTAGACTTCACTTCGGAAGAACTTGAACGCGTGCTTTTACAAAAAGAGGGCGAATCGTTCAAGGATACTGGACTGCAAAGTCGAGGAGGGCATGCAGGAGGGAAACGCGCTATTGGTAAAGCCGTCGCGAAAGGAGGACTCCTTTTGAAAGGGAAAAATCCTGGAAATGTAAATATCATATTTTCTCATGACTTACGTCGGGAATCCAGACTAATGTCAATTTGACATAGATTCAGCGACAGGAGGATGATATTCGTTCTAGATTATCAAACGCCTCAGACCAATACAGGAAAGCGATGACGGAGACTCAAGCCATGCGGCAGGAGTACTTCAACTTCCAATTGCCCCGGATACTGAGGGTACGTGACCATGTTTTATTTCCGAAATTTATTTCCTCATCTCCATCTATCGCAGGCGTTGAAAGAATGCGCAGATGAAATTGATCTCGGGACTCAATATCATCTGACAAGATATGCTTTCTTGTTTGAAAGCATCGTCCTGAGTGATGGCACCACGCTGGTGCCCCAATCTGAAGATGGTTCGTGATATTTTTGTGTCGTAACCTATTTATTACCTGGAGTATGCTCAAGTTCCTACGCAGGTCTTGGCCTGAAGGCGACCATCGAAACCATAGACAACCGTGCTGACTTTAAGACGTATATGCAAAATTATGCATTTGCGCGGGGTAGCGCCCCTCCTCGAGGACCTCGACGAGAAGGTCCTTCAGAAGAGGGTTTCGTAAGTGCTGCATTCTTTGTGCTCATGCCGAAGGTAAACCACGCATTACGAATACAGCTTCCTCCTCTTCCGACATTCAACGAGAAATCTCATGCTCCTGTACCAACGCCCACTTCATCTGTGACGAATGGACATAACGGTACTCAGGACAAGGGACGGCCTACCTTCGGCATAGACTTGGCGGAACAAATGCTACGTGACAATGTGGAAGTTCCACCGATCATGGTCAAGTGCTGTGAAGCCATTGAAAAACATGGTATCCGGTCGCAGGGTATCTACCGGGTTAGCGGGATGACGAGTAAAGTCGCCAATCTGAGACAAAAATTAGAAAAAGGTACGTCGTCAAAAACCCTATCATTTCTCTGTTTCTGTGTTGTTGAATCATATCCCTTGTGACTCGTTCTTATTTTGCGTTTCTCCTTTGCCTTTTGCAATTTTAGACTTGGACGCGGTCGATTTAGACGCACCTGAATGGTCGGGCGATATTAATAACGTTGCGAGCGTTCTAAAGATGTGGCTGCGTGAATTGCCCGACCCATTGATGACTACAGCCTTACATCAAGGATTCATCGAAGCTGCCAGTGAGTAATAACTGAGGGTGCTCTGGGAACTTTTCTGACGGATAAATGACTCTCTGCTTCTTTGCTCTTATCTTTGACAGAGATCGAGAACGACAGGCTGCGGCATATCCGGCTTCACGAGCGAGTCAACGAGCTTCCTGATCCCAATTATGCGACTTTGAAGTATTTCCTGGGTCACCTGCATCGGTAAGCTTGTTTACCGGGTAAATGGGAGTCATGGCCAAGCTCAAAGATTTTCCTTTTTCCCCTTCTTTTCTGTGCAGAATCAACCAGCATGCATCGGACAACTCGATGTCGATGCAGAACCTGGCTATCGTGTTTGGGCCTACGCTGTTTGGCCAGCACGCGTCGGCGAACGGACAAGGAGGGGTCATGGCAGACCAGTCTTTGCAGAACACGGTACCGATTATTCCCCTTTTTGATTGATTAGCTCGTGTCAGACTGACTCTCTCATTCACTTGGGTCTTTTTCTCTTTTGGTGATTTGTCCAGGCAATTGAAACGATTCTCAACCACTTCACGGATATCTTTATCGACGAATCAGAATGATCTGGCCGGTCGCGTTCCTGGATTTCTGCTCTCGCTCTCCGTTGGAGACGCAATCTTCTTTTCCCCTTTGACATGGTTTATGTCGTCGGTGTTTCTTCCTTTACTTTTGTGGCATTATTTTCTCCATCGATATACCCTTATCATGCTTCTTTCTTTCTTCACCTTTCCATATTTTCCTTCTCTTGTTCCTGTCGCGCATGCTTTGGTCAAGGACGCTCCTTATTCATTTCTAGTACTAGTACTCATACAACCCAAGCTCCCACCCCCATGTAATCATTATCTCACTGCCACACTCGCCCCCGTGTATCAAGAAATGTGTTCAGGTTTTCCTTTCTTTCTCAGCGTGTTCTGCACAGTAGTAGTTGTAGTTAATCATTATTTATTTATCCCTTTCCCTCTTCTCTCTATGTTCTCATCGTCGCCTATGTCTGCCTGCCCGCGTCCCCAGCGTACGAGTACAGTAGTAGTAGGACGTAAATAATCCCTGTCGTCGTGCCTCGGTTCCCTTCCTTCTGAATGCTCTGATCCTCGGCAGAACGTGTCGTTGGCTATGTATGTACGTCGCGACTCGTGGGTGTGTGAGTCAAAAGTGTATATGCGTGAGTAAGGTTGAGTGTGTGAGCAGCGTCTGAATTTGATCTTCGCGACCGCCGACCGACGACCGACAGAACGTGGTTGGTGGGTAGGTAGGTAGGTGAAATTGCGTTTGACGTGGGGTGTGTATATATGTTCGTTAAACTTTCGCTGATTCTCGTCTGGTCAAAGTGAATTCTTCCTTCGTTTCGTTTCGTTTCGTCGCCCTTGACCCCCGTCCTCATTGGGATTGGATATGGATATGGATATCTATGGATACGGATATGTTTAGACCGCAGGGTTGCTTTGGACGACGTTGGCGTTCAATTGGTTCGCGGATAGCCGGGTGTGTTTGCGTAATGTAGTTGAATACGTAGAATACAGAAGCAGGGCGGGCTAAGGAGAAGAAGAGAAGGACGAATAGTGAACGTCATGAATCAGCTCCAAGGGGCGTTTACCTGGAATAGACCACTTTGAATCCCGACGTTTATGCAGTTTCTCTCTCGTAAAGTTTGGGAAGTTGATTTGGGGGCCACGGGGTCTCTAACTAAGATGGGTGGGTAGGGCTCGTGCGATGGGAGGCTGAAGGTCGTTGTCGCGTTTGAATTTGAGTTTTGAATAATGCGGGAGCGGCGAGTGCTCTGTGTATAAGAAAAGAAAAAAGAGGTTATCAGACGACCGAGAATTCGTTTTATTCGTCTCTGACAGATCGGCATAACGTACGTGTGCGTTTCCTGCTCAGACAACAATCGAAGCATTCAAGCGGTCCTTCCCTCCTACAACAAGTAACCCAAATTCCATCCCTGCACCCCGCACCAGAAAACCCCCTCAAAAAAACCGAGAATCACGAATCCGCAGACCCGGAAACAGCGACCGGATGCCACACGAACATATCCACGTTGAGAGCCCACTCCGTCTGGGAGGGGAACACGATCCGGCGGAGGCTCGGACAGGCGCGATGCCATTCCATGCACAGCCCGAGCTCTTCTGACGCGTCGGCCCTTCCCACACCGTCTATCGCTGTCGGCGACAGGTCGAGGAAGGAGAGCTGGGTGAAGGCGTTGAGCACGGAGGAGAGGCCGGCGAGGATTCTCTGTTATGTGTTTTGTGTTTTGTGGTGTCGTCATTGGTCAGTTGGTACGGGTGGAAAGTGCAGTAGGGAAAGGCGGAAGAATTGGAAGATGGATGGATGGGGAATTGTTGAGTTCATGTGTCAGACAGAGATCGCCCGACGACGACGCGGTTGGGAGGGTGGGTTGACAGGTCGGAATAGAGAGAGAGGCACAGAGAAAATTGAGATATTTATACACCCAAGAAGACAGGGAAAAAAGAGTAAAGAAGCATGATGAGAACCAGGTGTGCCATATGAGACAAGAAAAAAAATGATAGAGTGTAAGAAGAAGCACGGGGGTGGGCAAAAAAAATAAGGGGAAGAAGGGAGTACTCACGATGCCGGAAAACGAATAGTGCAATGTATGGCGAAGCGCGAGCTTCACGCGCAGGCTTTCCACTGTGGGAAGGTACGTCGAGACGTTGCGGAGGAGCATCGGTCTGGCGGACATGGCTGACAGGTCGAGGCAGCGCAGGGGGACGGCCGTCCTCGTCATGCGGGGGAGGTTGTCGCGGTTCACGTCCGAGTCCTGGCCGATCAAGGAGAGGTACTGGACGGGGCGCCCAGGGAGGAGGGACGCGGCGGCGTCGGGGGAACCGCGGAAACTGCAGAGCAAGGGCAAGGCATCAGCAGGCAGCTCGTCGAGCGTAGAGTGCACATTCATCTGCGAGTAATGTCCTGAATCGGATAATCTGAGGTGACGTAACCTTGGAAGGGACGCCAAGAATGAGATGAGAACGCCCGTGTACGGTTGCACGCCCTTCGCGCTATCGGCACCTAGAGTACACGACCGGAGCTGGGAGAATTGGCAACCGCGGATGACACGCTCGATGGCGTGCATTGGGGGCTCGTGGTGTATGAGATCGTACCCAGGGCTTTGTAGCCTGTAATTGTGCAGCACGATGTTTGCAGGCCCCAGAAAGAGGTCGATGGATTCGATGGGAGTCAGTGCTCGTAGGATCTCTGAGAGCTCTTCGCAGGTTTGCAAAATATACTGGGCAGGCGGAGGTGGAGCGTCAGGATCTGCCTGCCAACGAATATGTAGCTTCTTGGCCGTGTCGATAAGGTGCACCCTGCGTCGCATAGCTTTGCACCACCAAATAGTCTTCCATGGCAGAGGTGAGGATTCTGTCAAAATATCGGTTATATAAATGGAAGAGTAGAGAAGACGTTCGGCCACTGCATTGAAGCGCGTCGAGACACGTGCAACGGCCGCTAATGACGATGGCGATAGTTCGTCGAAGATGGTGGTGAGGGTTTCATTGGGCAATGCGGCCATTTGGTGCAGATGATGGAAATACAAGTAGATGGCCGGGGGCTATTGGGCAAAAGCACTTGGGCTGGCGACGCGAAAGCTAGTCGAGAAACAAGAATGCCTGGGAGAGCGAAACGAGCGACTATATCCAGCGGGGAAATGCCGGAAAAAAGTGATGGGCAATATGTCGGTGAACTTGAGAGGCGGAAGATCGACGGCAGTATTATCGGTCTGTGGTTGATGGGATAGGATAACAAGGGAATAGTCTTTATGAAATCACTTCCGCCATATGGAGACGACCTTGCGAGATCTAGAACTTGAAAAGCACAACTTAGAAGCCGGAGAATGAGTGCCAGAAATGAGATAAATAGATAAAAGTACAGTATGGTTACACAACAAGCAAGAAAACTAAATCCAACACAACCTCTAAGCGCCGAAACCGTAGAGAGTGCGCCCTGATCGTTTCAGAGCGTACACAACGTCGAGAGCTGTCACTGTCTTTCTCTTTGCGTGTTCTGTGTATGTTACAGAGTCGCGGATTACCTGAGGAAAGAGAATAAGGAACAAGACAAACAAGCGCATGCCACAAAGACTTACATTTTCAAGGAAGATCTTGAGAACACCACGGGTCTCCTCGTAGATGAGACCAGAGATACGCTTGACACCACCACGGCGGGCAAGACGACGGATAGCGGGCTTTGTGATACCCTGGATGTTGTCACGAAGAATCTTGCGGTGGCGCTTGGCTCCGCCCTTTCCAAGTCCCTAAGAAGTCACCAATTGTAAGAAACTTTGCAAGTTATTCAAAGTCGAATTGAACACACCTTTCCACCTTTTCCGCGTCCAGACATGTTGATTTAAGTTGTTGGGTGGGTGGGGGTATTAAAGTGGTGTTGTGGTGGAG
The DNA here is from genome assembly GCA_013053245.1 of Agrocybe pediades. NCBI lineage: Eukaryota > Fungi > Basidiomycota > Agaricomycetes > Agaricales > Agrocybaceae > Agrocybe > Agrocybe pediades. The sequence continues at coordinate 821,666 of JAACJL010000058.1, forward strand.
GGTGGTGAGTGATGAAGATGAGGGAGTCACGGTGCAGAGCACTGCTGGTTATATAACACGCTATGTGGCTGTGCTGCATTTACCGTTTGTTGATAATAAAAGGCGCGAGTGATCACGTGAAGGGCGCGATCGCGTTCATATATAAAGCCAGCCGCATTTGGACTCGAGCTCTCCAAATCCCTTTCGCCTTCACCACCACCAGCACCCACCAGCACCACCCTTTACAAACAACATAAGCAATGGCCCGTACCAAGCAAACCGCTCGCAAGTCCACTGGTGGAAAGGCTCCCCGTAAACAACTTGCTGCCAAGTCCTCTGCTCGCAAGACTGCTGTATGTCTTCTTCACTTGTAATTGGTGTGGCATCGACTTACATTCTTCATTCTTAAGGCTGCCGCTGGTGGTGTTAAGAAGCCCCATCGCTTCAGGCCCGGAACTGTCGCTCTCCGTGAAATTCGTCGCTACCAAAAGTCGACTGAGCTCCTCATCCGCAAGCTCCCCTTCCAGCGACTTGTTCGTGAAATCGCTCAGGATTTCAAGGTATGCAGCTTATCTTTTCGGCACCGACCTGACACAATCTGACTCGCATTTCTTACTTAGACTGATCTCCGCTTCCAATCATCAGCCGTCATGGCTCTCCAGGAAGCCGCTGAGGCATACCTCGTCTCTCTCTTCGAAGACACCAACTTGGCTGCCATCCACGCTAAGCGTGTCACCATCCAGCCCAAGGATCTCGCTTTGGCCCGCAGACTGCGCGGCGAGCGATCATAGACGAGCTGTTTTCTGCTTATGGATTCTTTTTCTTTTCTCTCGCTCTTCTTAGTCCGCATTATTATTGTATTATAGTGTATGTTTTCCTTCCACGTTATGCCCCATGCTGCAATATGATTCATGGTTAATCATCTCCATTTCTGTGTGACAATGAGTGGAGCCCTTGTGCACCTTTCCCAGTAAGTTTGTGAAACACTAAATTTGAACAAAGTACTTCATTTTTAGTCACGACGGTCTACAATGTGCACGGCCACCGGCTTTGTTCGTACTTCAGCAATGCTCGACGCGACTTGTTTATTGCCCTCGGCTATAGATTACGTAAACCCTGCTGCTCTGTGCTCTTTCTTTCTCCCTCTCTCATTCTCGATATACCATGGCGGCCGAGGCAAACGCCAGCAGCTCAACTTCTAATGACTTTGGGCTGCCTCCTCGCCCACCGACAACTTCAACACCTCTCTGGGAACACCTCCTAAAGTCCAAAGGGTCGACAATTCCTTCTCTGAGAACTATGCCAATTATCGCGCCTCCCTCCGCCCCGTTGGACAAGAACGCAACGTCAATGAAAGTCTTGCTTTGACACGCAAGCCAACTTTGAGAAATTCGGCAAGCACGCTGCTGACCTGCTCGAAGAGGCCAAAACGACTAGGCATGAAATCAAGACGGTGCACTCCCTGTTTGAACGGGATAGGGAGAGGCTCGTGGGTGATATTGTTGATTTAGGTATGTTGAGGCAGGTGCTTGTGTATTTCTTTGAGTTGGGGAGGGCGCATATATGAGGATTGTCGGACGTGTTGTGATGTGAATAATCCCTTTCCCCAAGTTAACAGGAGCCAGAAGGAAATGCAGAAGACTATGGGGAGTCCAGCTCAGACCGACGCGGTCGAGACTGTCTTTAACGATGTTAGCCACAGGATGAAAGAGCTGGACCAGCGGCTTGACGCTATCCAAGCGGTATCTTCTCTCATTTTACGTCGCATGAGAGGCTTTACTCATAACATGCACCCCTCTTCTCAGTTCAATCAGTCACACACCCAGAATCTGCAGACTCAAATTCAAGCTGTGCAGATTCTACTGGACAAGCAAGGCTCGATTATGACAGCTGTTCTACCTCTGTTGCCTCTTCTGCAGGCTATACCGGTGCATATAGAAGCTTTACGGTCGGGCTTGCTGGAAAGCTTCATGAATTCCGTCTCCTTGCGTTCCGCATCGAGTCATTTTCAGCCTTCCAGGTCTATTTCCTCTGGGAATAATGCAGTGTCTGCAGCTACCTCTCCTCTGCAGTCCCTTAAATCTGCTTCCGAAAACTCGCTCGGGAAAAGAAAACGGACAGACAGAACTGCCCTTTCTCCTTCACATTCATCTGCTTCCTCTCCTACAGTTAACAGAGAAACGCCCTACAAACGGACTCGCTTACAAGACGCCTCGAACTCGGTCGACGGCTCGACTGCTTTGCAAGCCAGCGTAGGAGCTGCGTCTCCCTCCTCGTTGGCCGGTGCACAGAAAGGTCGATCATCATCAAGGACCGACGTCGGCGCAAACAAGATTGCTAGTCCTGCCGTCCACTCTTCCCCGCCAGCGCCCTCTGAGCATGAAAGCGTATCAACTTCTCTATCTATCACGCGTCGTGGCACATTCGTCGTCCCGGCTCTGCATAACACACCACGCAAACCGCTCACCGACATCATAGCGCATCTCTCTTCTGAACGGGTATCCTCTGCCCGGAAAGCCTCGATAGCACCCTCACAACAACAACCCTCGGTTTCCCGTGGTGTCGAAGTCTCTCCTCTGCAACTGCGAAGATCGTTGACACTCTCGGGAGAAACGGCTGCGAATTCGACTTCGGTATCTTTGGCTTCGTCTTTGGCTTCGGGATCTGGTTCGGCGTCGTCTGCGAGTTTGGTTCAACAGAATTCTATTGGCACAATGACGGCACCAGCGGCGAAGTCTCCGCGTATACTGCGCGTGCAGAGTTCTGTTAGAAGGAGGCTGTCGCTGTCTGGCTCTGCTGCTGCTGCTGCTGCTGCTACTACTACGACTTCTGCTTCTGTTGCTATCCCAAGAGAAACTACTACAACCCCTGTTGCCCAACCTGGCGTTGCGCCTTCCACTCCCATCCTGCCTTCCCGCATTATCTTGCCTGCGTCTCTTGGTTGGTTACAGACCACGAATGCAAACGCCGGAATTCAGGTCCAGAACGTGGTTCGACAAACGCCAGTCGCGCCTAGTCCCGCGAAGCAAGAAAGGCCTGTCCTCCGCCCATTGGTTTCCGCACTTCCTGGTACAGGTGGATGGACCCGTCGGGCTCAGACATCGTCGCCGCGCAACGTAAATCTCCCGACAATGTCCACAGCGACGGCGGCGACGGCGACGCCTGCTATGATGGGCTTCATGAGGCAGAAGGATAGACGGTCGCCTGCTGTTGGTGTCTTTTTTTTTGCTCTTAAATGCGTTGTTAACCCAGGTTTTTGAACTGTCTTTAGAGAGAAGGAAGACGGTTCATTCCTTTGGTCGATTCGGACGATGAAGAGGGAGGGAATGAACAGGCCTTCGAATAGACATAGTTCTGGTATAATATAAAACTCGCGTTGCATGTTTCCTCAATGGCACGTTGAACTTGTAATTAGCAACCGCCAATTAGTGCTTTTAACGGAACCTCAGTAAAATTTAGACATGTTGTTGCACTTGCTAGACACAGAGAACACAACTAAATACGAACCAAAAAAAAACGTGCAAACGAAGCAAAAGAGAGAATTTAATCCCTCTTCTTCGGTTTTTTGTACTGAATGCGATTATCAACTGATCATGCCTGGACGCCTCTTTAGCAGTAGCCGGGTATCCTCACGGTCTCACAGTCAGTGATTCGTATTCCAAGTACCCGAAGGATAAATGGTATGGGTGGCACCATGGCGGTTCGAACTGACGACTTCTGGGCGTCCCCAGAATATTAGGTCAGGAATGACAATTACCGCTACGCCATGGCGCCGTTCTTAACCACAGGGGTAGTTTAAGCTATACCGTGCCTTTGGGCAGATTTAATTAGGTAAGAAAAGACAATTTTAATGACTTTAAACTTCGAAGGAGCAGTGCGCATTGCTGCGACATTGAAGCTTTCTCTGATCAACTGCGCAAAAGTATTACACATGTCTGGTAGTTTTTACTGCGTAGCTACATACACTAGATCAGTGCTTCTGCAAGCAACGCATCCCGATTCCCAGTTAATCCAAAAGACGATGGTTGATTTTTGTAATTTTGGCCTCTCTCTGTGTATCATCATCTACTTCTGTGGCTCGCGTAGGCGTGCCCAGCAAACCAATGCTGGTCGGTGGTACTCTATGATTTTACAACTCGTCCGCTCCAGATCTCCACAGGTACATCCCCGCTCCCTGCGCGTTCTCCGATCTTCTCGAATTCAATCCCATATTTTGCTGCCATGCCCCAAAAGTCGCGTTCGGATTCGTCGCGCTGCTTGTATCCGAGGAGGATTGCTGGGTGCTTGGCTTCTAGGTCGGGGTTCAACTTAGCGAGACGAGAAAGAGTGCGACATAAGGATGGGAAGGAGGCCGTATTGTATGTAACGTCTGCCATTCTGGTTGGAAAATATCATTAGTTTTTTGGTTGAGTGTTAGCGAGGGACGAAGGTGCCTACATGATAGCATCTAATTCTTGGAGATCTTTCACTTCTTGTGGAAGCTCTTCGTCATCCCAGTCGAGTATCATGGCTTTTGGTGGTGTGCGGAGGAAGTGGGATTTGTTAAGGGAGAAGTTTTCTTGGATAAGGGGTATGGCCGATTCTGCGTTTCGAGATTAGATTAGAATGGTCTTGACGTTGCAACTATAACTATTTATGGGATAGGAAAAGAAAAGAGACTCACCGACGTCCGTGGCGAGGATGCAGTCGTTCGCACTAGTGTTTGATTCATCTGTGGAGGCTGAGTTTGAGGAAGGACGGAGAACGGATACGATGGCTGATACGAAGCCTATGCCAGTTCCTAAAAAGATTATATTGCCATGAGTGTTTCGATTACTTTTTACATTGAGGAAGTCATACCGAGCTCTAGGATCCGTCGAGGTTTGGAGGAGAAGAGAGAGTCATGCAGACTTTGCAAGCGACTATGTGTTTCTCTCATAGAAACATTTTCTTTCAGTTCTACCAGCCAAGAACTCAGCCCGACGCCACTATCCCAAATTTTCTGAAAAAGATCTACACCCCGTCAGATATCTGACATTCCCAGAGTGGCAAAAAAGAGAGAAAATAAGTGCCGAAGAATCTTACCTTGTCCAGGTCAAATGAGGTCTTCTCGACAAACCTCAACACGGCCTGCCATGACTTTTCTCCTTCCTCGTCTTTATGGTGTACGGGGACCAAGTACGTTCGTTCCACCGCTTCTTGTTTCAATGCGCCCTTATGTCCTTTCCCCATAAATAGTATGGGCATAGACATGACGGGGAACGGCATGGAGCTCCCGATCGCGCTAGAAGAGAGGTCTATGCTCTCTGGACTGGCTCGTCCGTGGGCTTGCGCCTCCCCAGATAAGATCAGTCTCCAATATTGCCCATCGCGGACACCAGAGGGTAGAGGGACGGGGATATCTTTGTATGCACTTGATGGACGCCATGTGGTTAACTTTTGGGGTTTGGAGATGGGCTGTCCGGGACGCGACCAGGAATAGTACAGTTCTTGTTCGCCCTCGAAGGACTCTGTACGGAGATCGTTAGATATTTGGGGTTTGATGCTGAATGGCGCATAAGGGGCCGCCTGGACAGGTGGTGGCCGGAGAAAGGAGATGTAGTAAAACATCCTGAAGTTCTTCGCTGGAAAGATACGAATATGGAAGTTATTTCCGCTTTGAAGAATTTCGTCACGGGGGTGCCCTTGTGACAAAAACTTTGTAATGCCGCGGCCGTCACGTTGCCGCGGTGCCGCTTTCTTGTACCTGGCATCTGCTTTTAGCCGCTTTCTCAGGACCTTTTCTCATTCTCCTTCATCATGACCTCAACGTTGCCCATCGCGCGTGGCTTCCAGACCTGGCCAGAGTGCACTGTTATTAGATCTCTCGTCGCTGCAAATAAAAACCCCTCCATTACTTGTGGGACGACCTTTACGTGCTCGCTTTATTCCTGGTTCAACCTGGGTTCGATGCTGTTCGGGGAGGTATCTAAATTCCAACGCCTCTCCATGATATCAAAAGGGATGATTATGATCAGAAATGCCGAGGAAAGGGCTGTAAAGAGGCATATGACGATGTTCTCTATGTCATAAATATCACAGCTGTCAAAACGTCGATATTGTCCCTTGTCGACATTGTGCGTCCTTGTATTTATGGTCTTGGCTGGGCAGCTCGTTTCCTCGACCTACTTGTGTGTTATGCCGACCTCCGTCTCTGCGCTTGCCACAAATGGGTATGTCTTGGACCCCTTGTCTGGTGAGCGAGCGAGTGTACTCGTTGAATAACAAAACCTAGCTGCTTTGCGTACCGTTGTGAACTTGCACTGAAGGCACATTTACGCAACTTCCGACAGTTTCTCCTAAAGAAAAATGTCTCTCACACAGGTCATTTCGGATCTGTCAACCTTGGACAATGATCGTGTTTGCACGATGCCGTTCCTACCCTCATTATATGTACTCCGACCAACATGGGAGGGCGATCGGCTCACTCTGCACCGAACGCACGAACATTGCAAACGATGATGGTCATGCAATAATCAACGGAATCTTTTGCGCTCATCGACCCAGATGGGTACAAAGCTTCTTCTTCTCGTTTCCACTATGCTTCTATGTGACTTATTATCCATATGTTGATAGATTAAATGTCTTTTCTAGGACGCTCTTTTCCCCAGAAAACATAGCACGAACAAGCGATGAATTTTCGCTGTGTCAAAGTGCAACATGTGGTCGGGAAGTACGTCATACGGTACCTGCCGTCGCAGTATACTCGTCTCTTTCCGCGGGCCCATGCCGTTGTTGTTGGTGTTAACTCCGGTAAGCAAGTTATCTTTATTCCATGGTGCGTGCCGTTCTAAGAGACTGCAGTTTCATAGGTTTCCATAGGTGTAAAAATGAAATTGCGGAGAGCATGCGAATGCACGTCTCTCCTCGATTTCATAAATCAAATTCGACTAGAGACATTCACCCCAGCTGGAAATCCCACTCCAAGTAATGTGTTTTCGGTCGGACATCAGCGTTGTCGTGACATGCTGTCGAGTTTTATTCCGGAGGCGCAACGCCTCTGAGAATGAGACTAATGGGCCAAGAGCGACAGTAACTGCTACGTCGCCACCTAAACGCCAGTTTGAACGCGACATGAAGCCTATATAAGCCTTTATACGAGCGCATCGAGGAGTCCTTAAATGCGTAACTTTCGACCTGGATAAAAATGTCTTTCAGAAGGATACACCTCAGCTCAGCAAAACCTGCCTCGTTGACGGTTGGCCTTCCAAGTGCCTCAGAAAAGCCTCCGCGTAACGATATGACGCTCCACCCCATTCTCTTTGTTATATGATACGGCACTCCACTTCGACATCCCTGAAGGCGGGCATCTCAACACGAGCCTAATGTTGGCTTCATGGATCCACACATTAAATCATTAAAAGTTAGTTTATTCCTGACCGCTCGACGTATAAAAGCTAGACGCGCGAACTCCTTTGTTCTTTCTCATTCGAACATCCCCCGGAGTTCGTTTGCCCCAACCACACCCAACACACCATGCGCATACGAAGTCGACATTTGGCTCTCCAAGCTTTAGCTTTCTCCTGCCTTGCGGCCGCCACACCAGTCCGTCGTGACCAATGCGACACTGGAACCTTGCAGTGCTGTAACAGCGTCCAAGCAGCGGACAGCACGGCTGTATCCACAATCCTTGCGCTTCTGGGCGTAAACGTCCAGGATGTGAACGCTCTCGTTGGCCTTACTTGCAGTCCTATAACTGTCATCGGTGCTGGAAGTGGCTCGTGGTAAGTTCTTCCCCAATGTTTTGTCGTACATCGCAGAGCGTTGATGTGCAATGTGATTCCTTCTATTAATAGCATCGCCCAACCTGCCTGCTGCACGAACAACTCTTTCCGTAAGTGTGGTTGGCCCAATATCTTTGGCCCTGTTTTCCCGAACGTTTGCGCCTCTCTTTATGGGAACTCACGCTAACTTTCTGTCATGACAGATGGAGCCGTTGCTCTAGGATGCACACCTATCAGTCTCTGAACGCCACCGCCACACTTATTTTTATTTTTGCTGTACTTTTTGTTGTTTGTACTTTTACATATTTGATATCACGCTTTTCATGACTCCATTCGTGCAAGAAGTAAGAAACATTTTATCGCTGATATGGATATGTCAGACTTGCGGTTGTTATGCTTTCCCCCTCGTAGGCCAAGTTATACTGACTGATTACAAAAGGAGTGTTCCCTTTATACTCGAACATGTAAGTCAAGAAGTCGTGCCAGCGGCCATGCGTCTACATAGACACCAGGTGCTTTAATTACAGGAACCTTTGGTATTAATATATGAACTTTTTTCGTCGTTGGACACACCATCGTGCACAAGCGCTACGATCACCATTTATGATTCAAACTGAAGGATTTACTAGAGCGGATGCACAAGCCTTCAATCAGTCTCCAAGCCTTTTTGTTTGGGAGTCAGTTAGGAAAGATGTTTTGCACCTCTTCGGATGGTACAATTCGTCACTTTGACGACCCCTTTGCCAACCGGTATGCTATGCATGGAGCAGATCCCGTAAAGTACGAGTAAGATCCATTCCAAGGCGATGTATAGCCGCTCCTACTCCCAAGTTTCTTTAATAACTGTCTGTTTTTTTTTCTGAGGTCTTTGAACGGTGAATACCGTGAGGCAGCGTAATCGTGTATTCTGAGGCTGAAAGAATGGAGCAACCTTGGTCCTTACGTGGAGTAGCAAGAGAAATTAGAATACTCCAAAGAGGCACGGCGTAAGACGGAGTTGGTAAAGATAGACACACGCCGGTGTGAGCTGTGGTTGCAGAGCGTAATCGTTGCGGTCTCTGTAGTGAGACCCAGCAAGGTCGAACTTCAAGCTTCAAGAGTCGCGCACGTACGTGACGCGTGACAATTCTGCTAGTTACGCGTCGCGACGAGATAATCACGTGGCCTTAAACCGCCTTTGTTTAAGACCTTCACGATGCCAGTTGCGCGACGGGCACGTTCACCAGAAGAAGATGCCTCGATGTATGGCGGAGACACAGATCAGGAGTCGGTACATGATACTCCGAAACCAGCCAGGGCCTTGAAGAAACGAGTCAGCGAAATCCACTACCAGGAAAATGATGGAAGTTTCACGGAAGGGGGAGGAGGCGCCAGTGGCAGACCACCTTTGAGGACGGTGAACATCAACGATGACGCTGCGGAGAAGAGGCGGAGAAGGAAAAGCACGAAACTTGCCGTCGTGGAGAATGCTCTAGCTGGTCCCTCGTCTGAAGGAGCAATGCAAGAATCCCAGCCTGATAACAACGGCGCTGATGGTCCAAGAGTTGCAGGCGCAAAGCAGAAGCCGCTGAAAAGCGTGGTCCCACCCGTGGTATCTGTGCCCACCGATGTGATGAACTCCAATTTCGAGGAATGGATGAAGTTGGCAACCGATAACGTTCGTCATACTTTGATTTGCGTTCTTCGTCCTGTAATTAAAGCAATTCAATCCATTAACAGAAAATTAACGCGCAAAACTCATGGAACTTTGCGCTCATCGACTACTTTCACGACATGTCGCTGTTGAGGAATACCGATGACAACTCTATCAATTTCCAACGCGCGTCCTACACTCTGGATGGATGCGTGAAGATTTGGACGAGTCGCGTGGATAGCGTCGGTACAGAAACCGGAAAACTATTGAGCAATCTCGAGTCAGGCGGCAAAGATATTCGAGAGGATGAAGGAGAAGACTCCGACAATCCTGATGGCGACCCTACACAAGGAACCAAGAAGAAAGCGAAAAAGCACATCGCTGGAAATACTTTGGCCAAAGACCCCGCGTCATTGAAAAACAAGAAACCAGATCTCGAATTCGCTGTCGACCCGTTGTTCAAAAAGACTTGCGCAGACTTCGATGAGGGTGGGGCTAGCGGACTCCTGATGAACCATCTTTCATTGGGTATTGGTACAGAGGGTTGCATGAGGGTTATTTTCGACGCTAGTGACCCTATGGGTCAGGTTGAGGAAGAAGATCCCATTCAAGAACAGGAAGACGACCTTGACTTAAGTTACTTGCGTAGTAAGTGTTTCCTGGTTCCTTGGTATCTGTTTAGCTCTAAGCGCACATGCCCATAGGTAATTTTTTCCCCGATCTGTCGTTGCTTGAGAACAAGGCCATCTCTCACTCACTTTCCGATTTCGCATTCGGAAAGGAAACTTTCAACTTCGACGGTACACAAGATAGCATGTACCAAGACAACACGCAACATATCGGACGAGACGGGAACCCGGATTACGGGGATGATGATAACGACGACTTTGGTCTCAACCTCGATGCCCCGAATGGAGACGCACCTGAAGTCGAGGACTTTTTCGCCGGCAACGACGCTGCGGGCGATGATTTCGGTGGAGATTTCGGCGGAGACGACTTTGGAGGCGACAATGTTTCTCAAGATGGCTCTGCAGAGCAGGCAGGAGGCGAACCACAAGGACGTCCTGGTCCTTACGTGCCTTTTGATCCCCGCAAAATGCCCAATGAACGGGATTTGGTGTTGGCAATGGCCGACGATGCTGAAGGTGCATTGGATTATTTCGATAAAGCATTCCTTAACAAGAACTGGGCTGGTCCTGAACATTGGAAATTAAGGAAGAATTTCCGAAAACGTAAGCTTTGTTCTGCACGCACAAGCTCTGTCTAATTACGCCTGCTTTTTAGCGGAAGGAGATGGTGCTTCCAAACCCAATAAACGCCAGAAGAAAGACCCAATCAAAATCGACTTTACCACTCCGCTCGACAAAAAATTGAGCACATTGAAGGAAGAACTCTTCGCCCCAGTGACCAAAGGCGCCGGCATCAATATGACTGGCACTGGCGGTAAGAATTCGAAGAAAAACGGGAAAGTCAAGGAGGATCATAGGCTGCCTGATGACATGCATTTCTCGAGCAAACAACTTGTTACCCTGTTCTTGAAGCCCAAATTCTTCGTGAGTATTTCGTCATTGTTGCACAACGGAATGAAGGACCTAATATCATTTTAAGCTACGCATGCGTGGTCGTCGTGTCAAGATGAACGAAGGCGACGGTGAAGTTGATGAGAACTTCTGGGCTCAGGCAGCTGCAGACCACGCTGCAAACCGAAATCGCGATGGAGATGACGACGATTGTATGTTACATTCTTCTACTTCTTTTCTTTCCACGTTTTCTTAACTCTCCTTCTCCCAGCGAATGAGCCTGCACCTTTCAACACCCAATTTTTCAATGACGATGACTTCGGGCCCGGATTCGATGACGCATACGATGCTGAAATTGGTGTTGACAATCCCAACGGCACCAGTGCTGAAATTGATGAAGGTGAACAGGATCTCCTTGCAGCGACTCAAGGCCAGACACGACGGGTCAAGCCTGAGTTTGTGAACTACACGCGTAGAGCGAAGCGAGTTGACGTGAGGAAGCTCAAAGAGAATATCTGGAAAGGACTGGATATTGTCATTGAGAAGAAGGTGGAAAAGGAGAAGGAAGACGACAGCATGGTATGCTTTGAGCTTTCCGCTTTTGGTTTTATCTTAATGCATTACTAACGTTGTCGTTCTTCGTGTTTCTTCCTACAGGATATCGACGTCCGAGAAGATCCCGATAAGCCAAAGCCCACCGATCCCTCAGAATCTCGGCAATTCAGCCAGGTTATCTCAGGTCTACAGAGATCCTACCCCAAGGAGAAGATGGAAGAAATCAGCACGAGCTTCTGTTTCATTTGCTTGTTACATCTGGCCAATGAACAGGGTCTGAAGCTCGAGTCCGCAGCTCCTTTGGGGACAGAAACCGGGTTGGTAGAAGAGGAGGAGGAGGTTGAGGAAGAGGTTAAGGACGGTCAGAAGAAAGTTGGTAATCTCTGGGATATTAAGGTGCGTCTGCTTCGTTTGATGTGTTGTATGAACCCACGCTGATGTCGCTGCATCGACAGATTTATCGCGACCCAGACGCGACTCAGTCTGCATAAACTTCTTTTTCAGTCTGAGCGAGTTAAACATGCACAGACTTTTAAAGCATGAACTCTTCCTCCTCGGCTTTTTGCCCTTTATTTAGGTTCCATTTAGTTATGCTATGTCAATTCCGTTCGTCTCTTAAGATTATGTCCTTATCTACGTTTTTGTTCCGATGTTTTATTCCTGTGTCTCTGTTGTTTTTGTTCTTATGTCTTGTGTTCATACATACTATACACACTTGAAGTGGTACGCGTAATCCCTGTTGTATCATAGTACAAGCGTGGTCAATGAACGAGTTATGACCACTCAACTCATCTAGCAAGATTACTTGTCTTGAGGTCTACTATATACTAGATTTGACTTGTCAAGAAGCGGACAGAGGTGCATCGTTTAAATCGAATCATGAAACTCTATATTGTATGTTTTCTGGCATAGTTGTATGTAGGGCGTATGGGCGTATGGGCGTAGGTACTTGTATAGCATGTACTTCCTAAAAATACAGAAGGCGAGGCAAAGAGGTGCTAAGGCTACAATGATCGGAAGACCGAGACCAGAGAAAGAGAGAAGAGTAGTTGATACAGGTGGGCATGAAGTGAATCTGGGGTATAGTGGAGCCAAGCGACGGCGCCGGCTTTACGATGCTGATATTGATACAGATTGGATGAGAAACGACCTATCCAAGGTCGTGTGTCGCTCATTACGAAGCTCCAAGGGGAGCTTATTCATAGCACGCAGTTGCGTGGTCGTTACAGGGCTCGAAAGCGGGCCCTTCAGTGCCTGGCAATCCATGCACTCCACAAGCTCTCGTATTTCTTCTGATGGCGAGACGAGAGCTGCATGTATTGGGAGAATGCCTTGGAGTTCTTTGGCAGCTCAAGCATGCCCTGCTCGCCCATGAGGCTGCTGATCTCCGATGGGGGAAGAACGGTAAGGAGATCTGAGGATGCGATGCGTGCGGCGGGTACGCTGGTGGCAAGGAATACACCTTCACCAAAGGGCGCATAGGTGCGAACGTCGAGGAATTTCTCCCGTTTAGCATGAGTGCGAGAAGCTATGTAGTTCGTGAGTTACTGATAACATGTAAGGAGAGGAAGATGATATTTACCTTGAACGAGCATGACTTGGTTCTTGACCAGGGCGACAGCGATGCTTCCGTCAGAGAACATGATTCTTTTAGGATGGAGGGTGGGTGAGTAAGATATAGGTGGTTCTTGTAGTGGTCTCCTTAGAGAATGCGAGAGGGGGCTAAGAAATTAGAGGGGAGGGCGAGACTCTAAGAGAGGAGTAGTAGAATAGGGAGACTGGGGAACATCATAGTCGGAATCACAGAGTTTATATAGATTGGACTGGCCATTGTTCTCTCGATTGCGATATACACTTATGATGAACAAGAAGCGGTGGCGAGGCGTGTTTCGTAAACGGTACACACGGTGAAGGCAGTCTTAGGACCGCAAGACCGGTGAGATGGGATTCAGATTACAAGGAGAATGTCCTGATTAGGTTGAAGGCACAACCGAATGTCTATTTTTGGTACCATCAACGCATAAATACTGCATTCCTCTTCAGGAAATACCCTGCCTTTTAGGCAAGTACTTTGTGCCGTTGTTCTCTTGTAGCGTAAGCGGTCGCAGGTCCTTTCCCCGACTACTATGCCCCTTTGTCGTGTTCAGCCCTTGGGCACAAATCCAAGGCTTGATTTGGTCTGCACTTGAACTCGCTTCCGGTGAGAATCACTTATTGTAGTTTCCTTATAGGCTGAACCTCTTTAGGTGCTCTAATTGTCGACAGAACAATAACCTCTTACGCGAGGTAACAATAAGTTCCCTGACTCGTGCCTATCTCCCTCTCCTTAATAGGTTATTTCTTTACATCAAGGCGTCCTGTGACCTTCCAGGTTCATTTTTGCCAACGTAATCCCTTGAGTCATATGTATTACTTGAATATATTTGAATGTTCCCGCTCAGTGCGCTGCCTGCACGCAAGTGGCCTTGCCAGACGCTCAATTGATTACCTTTGACAGACTGCTTGGGCAAATCAACTACGGGTTCTACTCATCTGAGTTTGGATTCCTGTACTGAGTGTCTTATATCAACAATGTCGAACAAAAGAAAGAGGAACCTCGAGAGTCGAGTCAAGACACATTTCGGATCTTGATCTTCAGTTTTACTGAACAGATGCGCCCGTCTGTCGCGGTATTTCTCGCAAAGAGCATACAGAGAAATCATTTTGTATTAAAATTTCCTTTCTTTCTAGTCACCCTATGTTCAACCATTGCCAGGGTAAGCAACAACGAATATTCCTCGAAAATCCAGACCTTATACCTGCTTTAGGGCTTCGCCTAAGTGTGTTCTCAAAGCATTCCCCATTTTGGGAACGAGCGACTACAAATTAATGGGAGAAATCTAGCTGCGCGCAGGTGAACAAGGTTCCCTTTCACATCAATTTTGAGCATCAGCCTGCATCCGACGGTGTTGGACTTCTCCACTGATAGTCCGACTCCGAGTACTTGAATGCTTCAGGAGAAGAAGGTCGTAGAGCTCCCTGCCTCATGTACGATCAGTATAACTAGAAGCGTAGCGGGCGTGACGGTCCAGGACCGACGGTTGCCGAGTGCGACCTCAAGAAAATCGTCGTGCTCGTCGGGTACTGAGGAGCGCCACGGCACTGGCAGAGTGAGGGGCCTCGGATTATGTCCTTCCGACTCATCCTTGTCTTTGTATTATTTCTATGCTCACTCGTCGACGCTTGCATCGTTGCTTTGTATCCAATGATCCTCATTTTGATCTATTCTTGTCTCACCTCACTTCAGCCTCGTTTAACGAATGACGGTCTATAATTACCTTCCACCTTGCCTCAGCTGCATGTAACAGGCAGCCTTGAAGTCCGTCAGGATGTATATATAACTGTCGTGCCATTACAAGGACGCGCGAGAGAACAAGTTGATGAGTTTAAATTTGGCGCAGACTACAAACAGGTCCTGACAATATCCTTCTCAGAAGGTAAAATGTCGTTAAAGTCCACTGATGCACTGCACCTAGAAACATTGACTGCAAGTAATCGAAAGATACACTACAAGCCTCAAGCCTGCCATATCCTGACCAGAAAGGAAAACAAGGTTCGAGGCAATGCTAATGAATGAAAGGAATCACATGGGCCCACTCAACATTATCCAGCGCACCCTGCGGAAGGTTTCGCAGCTGCAAGAAGGACAGAAACAAGAGGGTGACACGGGCCATAAAATAGAAAGGTATCGTAAGGAACGATGTCACATAAAAGCCTCTCCACACCACGTAATAGACTCTGTGTAAAAGGGTGCCAGGCTGGGAGACGCGCGTGGCGTAGTCAAATACGACGAGGAAGATCCAGACAGGCGTACTGCCTGTGATGTATGCCGACGATATGCGCCATAAGAGGGACGCAGCGTACGAGGGGAAGCGGATCTTCTCCGACCAACCGACGCAGTGGATGGCGCCAAAGAGGGCGGCAGCGGAGAAGCACGCGCACATCATCTTTAAGTCGACGAGAGGACTCCGCGCGCTGAGGGAGTAGAATGTAGGGGCTTTCATGGTTGATCGAGCGTTGCGGTGGTCGAGAGGATCGCCAGGACCGGTGGGGACGCGGACGCCATGTTCGGTTACCAAGTCCAGGATACGGTCGAGCATTCGCTTGCCCACCGCATACGGGGCGGAAATGAACACCTTTCGGACCAATTTGGGTAGGGAGAGAGTTTTCTTGGGCGCCTTTAGAATTCCTTGATCCTGAGTGTTCTGAGTCACTGGAGCCTCTGCTGGATGCCAACTGTTGGGCTCCAGGAGGGTGATGGAAACGGGCGTCTCAGCCTTGAATGGTTTGTACCACCAGAGAAGGTACATGATCAGGCTGAGGACGGCCAGCGCCGCAGTGAGCAGCTCCAACTCGGTGAGGACGAGTCGCTCGTCCGAAAAGCGAGCAACACATTGGATGATGAACCATAGGGTCTGGACGAGCGCTATGCCTTTTCCAAAGCCATCTGCTTTGCTGTGGTCGTTGATGCTCTGTTCAGTGATGCGGCAGAGATTTATGCGCCCTTGCGAGTAGTATTCCAAGAGAGTGTGCCACCCAAGGACTTGGTGTGCAATCCCCTCCTGGTACAGGACGAACCCGCCCATTTGGAGGAAGAAACCATGTGTGTTCGTCCACTTGAAGCAATTGCGCCTTGCAAAATCTTCTTCTGTGAGAGGTCCTGAAACGGGTTCTTCGTCCTCGTAGCACAGCACAGCCGGGAATTCTACGCACAAGATGTGATGTATAATCATCAGTCACTCATTTCCGTTGTTGAATGAAAGACGAACTGACCTCTTTGCATTTTCTTGACGCCATACCACTGGCGCATGGCCCAATAAATGATCAGCTCCGGGGAGGCGATTGCCCAGAACATGAGCTCCATGCGACGAACGGTCTTCTTGAAAGCAGAATCACTTGGATTTGGCATGTTCGGATGGACAGACACCCAGGAAGCGGCGAGGATGGTCGCGAGACACGCCCATATGATTTCGAGTCGCGTCCGAGGGCATGAAGTAGTACCAACGGAGGTAGTGCCCCGCAGTGATGCGCCTGCTGCTGCGAACGCGCCAACAAGGTTGGAAGAGGCTGAAAGTGGGGCGGCCTTGCTTGAGTTGTAAAGTGAGAAGTAATACAAGACTACTGCGTATGTTAACATGTTGAGGTTGCCTTGCCTAGAGGAGATCTACACGAGTAGGTGTTTAAATACTTGAAAAGTTTGTCTTGCTTTGTTCGAGGCACCTCTTTCAAGTTTCTAGAGCTGGAAGACCCCTGCCGGTTGTCCGTCTTATTTTTGAGAGACGAACGGCATCTCGTAAGATGAGAGCAACTGTTTGGGTTTTGACAATTGCTGCCCGTTCACAACAGCTCCTAATGCTGTGGCTTGCGATGCAAATTTCCCATTTCTTTCCGAGAGAGATGAGAAGAACCTGATTTATGAAAGGACACGTAGTTCAGAAGCAAAGCAATCAAGCTATAATGGATAAGAAAGGGTTGGATCGATACGGGATACACAGCAAAAAGTATGGCTCAACTTACCCACATACACAGCCTGGACAAAGGACAATAAACATCGACTCATCCTTTGGAATAGACTGATCAATGCTCCCATGGAGCCCGCCATGTTTTGGGGTGTATGCTGCTGCACAGTTAGTGAGTACTTCCTTGGTCCCATAATAGCTTCGGTCATTTGTGGACGGAATGTAGTCCAAAGAGACAGACTAGATGAAATTCATCAAGGACAACGTTTACACATACATGATGCAGTTCCGTTCCACATCAATCAAGGGCAAGGGTATTTCATATAGAGCTATTGGCCTACGGAGCTTAAGCCAGACTGCGGCAGGTGCATGTAGGCTAGCAAGGCATGATCCCAGAAGGCATTCATTTTGTTCCAACCGCAGCAAGGATGTTCGCCCAGGACCCAGAAATGAAGACGCCCAAACAGAAAGCAAACACGACCTTTGGGTCTATCCATTGCATCACCGCGTCTGGTAGGATGCGAACAATTTTATCGGCCTTGACGCGCTCGTCGTCTTTCTTCCAGTCGGTATTAAAAGGCTTGAACACAGTGTGCGACTTGTAAGCACTTTCCAAGCCCGTGAGGCCGTCAATGCTCTTTGCGTTGTGTGCTCGCCAGTAGCCTTTGAGACCGTTCTCGGGGAGAGGAGGGAGGACTTGACCGTCTTCGACTTCGTTAGAGGGATCGGACTCGTCGAAGCAGCTAGCAGCTTTGATATCTTGAGACTCTTTCTGAGCTGCCATACCGTGCAGTTTCATGCGGTCGCATTTGAAGTCAAAGAATGGGATGGAGTATCCGCATGACTGAGAGAAGGTGATAATTATAGTGTGCCCTTGACAACAGAATATGGATCATACGTACTGTGCCAACTTTGTGAATGTCTAGTTTAATTATTGAACGAGAACCTGGTTGTCTCTTCTCGAGGGGGATCAAGGAATTGTACTCGGGAGAGTCAAATTCATACACTTTGCCTGTAAATAGAATGTCACTTGACGAAGTCAGGATAGGCAAATGTCAATGTATCATACCATAACCAAAGAGACGAGTAATGCGCGGCGGTCCTTCGAACGCGACGAACATGATGGTCATTCGACCGTTCTCTTTCAAGTGAGCGGTGGTTTCAATACCTGGAGATTACAGATTAGAGGAATGGGGTTCAACCTCGTTCGTTGCTAGCGGTAGACGACAATAACTCACCACTGCCGCTCATATCTTCATACCAAACTGTCTTCGAGTCCACAATATGGAAGGTACCCTCAAAACCTTTGGGAGAAACGTTGACATGACCCTTCTCCGACAATGCAGCGGAGGCCACGAAGAATATCTTCTGTTGCTTGATCCATGGAACGAGGAAGGAAGGGATTTCGTCGAAGAATTTGCCCATCGTTCGCTATGCAATGCCTTGAGAGATTCTTGGAACCTTGGACAAATGGTACGAGGAAGAGTTTCCGGGGCGTGTGTCCTCGTGTGTCCTGGGAGTTTTGGCGGATATGACTCGCGTCGGAGTCGATGAATTCGGCCAGATGCTGTTAGTATTCGTATTCGTATCCCCTTATTTAACATGTCCATCCTGTTCCGAATCCAGTCGGGCCTCCCTGATAGTGATCCACCGCGTGCATTTGTCAGCCACCATATGCATGGATTCTGGAATATTGGTGGAGGTTATATCAGGATATAATACTGCGTAGCCTTGCGGTATGAGGTAGGTTGTGGTCATGGTGGAAGCCGTCTTATAGCTGCCGTCGGATCAACGAGCATTGATTTGGGCACCCCTTACTTATCAGCCGCACTCAGCTTAGGAACTGTAGGGATCAGCTTGTGCCAGCCTTAGCCAACTGACAGAGATTACCATTCTCACCTGGACACCAATGTCCGCTGACGAGTTTATAGAGTCCAGAATAATCTGTGATTAGGCATTGCTGAAGCTCGGAGGAGCTGGTACTTATAAGTTATCGAGGGCTCTTCCATTACCGTTGCAATCTTGACTCGTGCATTCACGAATGCTTGACCAAGACCTGTTGCGCCAGGCTCGTCTGTGTTGAAGAGATCAAAGACTGTGATTAATGTCCATTCTAGAATCCTATTGGAACTCATATGGAAATTGGAAGTCACACAAATCGTGTAGTGGTAGAGTAATAAGCTACTGGAGCAAGACCGACTTTATGACGAGTCACGACGAAAATCGAATGGACGAAGTTGCAGATGGCCAAGTTCCTCCTGGAGGTTAATAGAAAGTTGCATAATGACCTTCATCCGTGAGTTCATCGGAGTCACTCGCAAGGACCATCTCATCCCACTCAACATCGGTCACGACTTCACATAAAAGATCAATCTCTTCATCTTCCACTTCGTAGCAGCCCCGGATAACCAATTTTTCCACTTCCAAGCCGCCCTCGTATCTCTGAATGAGGAGGTCGATCAATTGAGCCAGACTGTTGCCGGAGAGGGTGAAGTCACGCAAGGTTAAGATGCGAAGCTCTGGAAACGTGAAGGTTGAGCATGTTCCCTCTGACGAAGGAAGGGTAGCCAACAACAGTTCATAGACTTTGGAATATTCACAACTGAAGGTCAATGAATCCAGATTTGGTAGAGTTCCGAAGCATGAATTGATGGCTTCAACAGGGATGCAGGGTTCGCAACTCCAACATACACTTTTTACGCGTGTAAGGGGAAGAGTGGCACACGCATTAATCCATAGCGCGCCCTGTTGGGTGGACGAGACTGAGGATATGGTTAATGCTAGACCGAAGAATGGGGTTCGGTCTCGATCTTGAACAAGCGCATTTGTTTCTCCGTCGACGACTTCTACAGGCTGGTGCAAGAACCCATCCATCGACAACTCGGTCAATGTCGCTTTGATGATACGTAGCGAACAGAGAGCCAGATCCGTTCCGTTCGAAGATAAAACTGACGAAATCTCCTCGAGAAAGGTCATGAAACACGATTCATCTGTCCCCTGTGACTTGATTTCCATACTGACCCCTTTGCCTAAGGCGATATGTTTGAAGAAGAAGCCTAGGATTTCGGCCGGACATTCTCCCAGCCTCAATACTCGAAGACTAGGCAAAGCGATTCGCTGGGACTGCATGCTAGTGTGATGTGGCACAAGGATTGAAAAGGCGTTCTTCAGCTCCAATGTTTGAATAGAACGCATGTCGCCTAGAGATTGCAGGAACTGAGGCATCGATATCGTGGAAGTGCTCGTAATGTTGACGAGTTTGAGCACTGTGAGGGTCTTTTTGTTCAATATGTGATGGACCCAGTCGATACCACATCCCGTAATGCTGAGGCGTTGCAATTTCTCTGCGTCGCATAAGCGATCGCTGGGAAGACAAATGATTTTGGTGCTTCTCGAAACATGCGTTATTTCCAACGACTGGAGATTCGGCGTCGATCTAGGGAAGGAGCGCAGTATCTCTTCGATTTTGCCGCGCGCGGGCCTATGACTCCTTATGCTCAGGTCTTTAAGGCGAGATCCTTGACGTAGGATATCCTTCGCTAGCTCGGTCGTCGAATTATCTCCAGGAAAGCCCATCAACTGGAATGAAATCTTCAGCGCAGCCATTCTAGTCCGAACCAGCGCCTCTTTGGCCCAATTTAAGTGGTTGAGGTCAATATCTGTCCATAATGTGGGAGAATTGAGGGCGATTGTACGCCATAAGCGACAGACATGGGTACATCGAGTCCATCTGAGGGGTTGGCTGTATTGGAACTTTGTAGAGATGGATTCAACCTTTTTATACCAATCGAATATAAGGGTGATTAATTCAGGAGGAAGTCGGGATATAGGAGCGTATGTATTCCTCTGTGTCATCAGTGCCAGAATTTCTTGTTTATGCTGCTTGATTTTGCTGTCGATGATGCTAACTGCGTCTGCGGAAGCATGATTATGACTTATCACGGTGGCCATGCTTCCACCTGCTTTTCTGACGCGCAAGGAACTTCAGTAAGTTTTCTGTCGCGGTATTTCATATGAAGAGAGCGTACACACCTGTGCTCAACGCCGTGAACCCTCCAGCAGAGTATTTAACGCCGATTGAGTTCGTGTTCGGTGTGGGCATTTCAATACAGGACAAGGTCTCCCACGCCCCTTTCGCGTCACGGACCAATCAGGTGCCATAGGGACCTTGCCACAGTTGAGTCTTGCACCTACGACCGGGCTTTCCTCTCCCTGACTACTTACCCCACCGTATTCATAATGAAAAACAGACGCTCTTGAAATCGCAATGCATCTTGGCCTCTTTAGATAACACCGACTTCTTGGGAGACGTTCATGAGGACTGCAGTAGAGGTACATGTCATGGAAGACAATTCCTGATCTGCAGAATCCATGCTGCGCACACGAATATGATTATCAAGTCGAGGATGCACCCCATGGGCGAGCACAAGTTATGGCTTGTTATATCTCAAGTTCCCCAAGCATGCCTCCCAAAATACGATACGGCAATAATGGAATCGCATACCGTCGATACCGATCCTGCAGAATTTCCCATGGAGAACCTCCTAAATCGTAAAAATAGCAGAGCATACGCGCAAACGGTTCAAAAATACCTAGAGGTGCAAGCATACTCCTTATCAGCTCCATGCAGTGCGTCGCCTTCCTTTCACATCCAGGCTGTCCCCGTATATATGTCGTTGCATGACATATATTTTCTCTCTCTGCTTCCTCAGCAAAACCTTTCCGTGGCACTGGCAGGCAGCTCTGAACGATGGGCATCCGACGTATCCTCACACTCTTCGCATTGAGCTTCTCCCTCGTGTTCGCTACACCCGTCGTAAATGTGGTGTCAGACCCTCCTCCAACTTTGACACGCTTCACTTCCAGAGCCAACCCAGATGTGAACCTACGTTTCGTATCTGATTCTGGAGTCTGCGAGACTACGCCGGGGGTGCACCAGATGTCCGGATATATCGATGTAGGAACGAATATGTCCATGGTAAGTATGAATGAATTTGTGTAGTTGGGATGGTACTGATGATATGATCGGGTTCGTGTAGTGGTTCTGGTTCTTCGAGGCTCGAAATTCACCAGAGACTGCTCCTTTTACTCTCTGGTATGCGTTGTTCAGCACGGCTATACGCTCGTTTCATTGATCGAGGTTCTCGTTTTTCGAACAGGCTGAACGGTGGTCCTGGATGTTCCTCGATGATTGGACTATTCCAGGAAAACGGGCCTTGCAAAGTCAACTCGGACGGTGCGACGACGGTGCTCAACCCTTTCAGGTAGGCATTTCCTTCTGTATGCTCATTAATTTGAAAGCAGTCTCTTACTTACATTGCAATAGCTGGAACAACATTAGCAACAGTGAGCCTAATTCTTCGTTACCTGAGAGCAATCAGCGAGAAAGCTGATCATACTCGCAGTGATATACATCGACCAACCCATCGGCACTGGTTTCTCATTTGGAACGAACACGGTCAACAGCACGATCACCGCGTCTCCAGCCGTATGGCAAGCTTTCCAGGTCCTATTCGAGAGCCAGGAGTTTGCCAAATACCAGTCCCGAGAGTAAGTCTTGTCGTTTCAGCCGAACGCTGTAAGGCATGATTTAATTGTCAAACGTTGGTGCTGCTAGGTTCATCTTCGCTACGGAGAGCTATGGAGGCCATTACGGTCCTGCGATGGTCACCTTTTTCGACCAGCAAAACGCGCTGATCAAAGCCGGAAAGTTGCAAGGCGAATTAATCACCGTCAGTGCGCTGATGATTAACAAGTGCATCTTTTTTTACTCGTTTTAAATCCTCGTCTCACTTTCGTGATTTATAGTGGGTGGTACGATCCCCTGATTCAGAACCTGGCGTATCTTCAATTCGCGACAAACGCGCCTGGTTATGGACAACTTCAGTCAGATAGCGTCTTGAAGCAGATGAACACGTCATATTTCGCTCCTGGAGGGTGCAAGGAGCAAGAGGAAGCTTGTTATGCCGCTGGGACAGACGCGAATTCAAACACGATATGTCGCAAGGCTGACAGTTTCTGCGTATGTGTATAATTTGAGCGCTGTCGCGAGCAAAGCATTGACTATCTTGGTGTATAATCGCGCAGGTGCAAAACTTGTTCTCCCCGTCAGTGGGTAACAGAGACTCGGACGACCTTCGACAGACGTCACCTGCGTCGTTCCCGCCTGAGTTTTATGTCAAGTTCTTGGGCAACGCGACGATCAAGGCGAAGATTGGGGCGGAGAGCTCGTACAAGGAGTGTACGAATACTCCAGGGTTTACAAACACTGGCGATGTGCGTTTGTGCTTGTTGTGAGGATATGATACGCTACTGACGATTCAATGTCAGGATGCGAGGACGCTACTTCCGCAGCTGCAAGCGTTGGTTGATTCGGGTTTGAAGACCTTGCTTTGGGTGGGTTTCATCGACTCTGGGAGAGTTGGAACTTGCTGACTTGCTTGACGCTGAGTGTAGGCAGGAGATGCAGACATCAAGTAAATGGCAACATGACATTAATGCTAGTAACGACATACTAATCTCTCCATTGAAGTTGTAACTGGTTAGGTGGGCATGCTTCAGCTCTTGCCATGAACTGGACAGGCGCAGCGGAACTCGCACAGACGCCCTTCACAAACATGACGATTAATGGATCTGCGGTGGCGGCTATCCAGAACGTCTTGAATTTCTCTTTCGCGTACGTCGTCTAATCCTCTTTCTCATTTGAGCTGCTCGCCTAACGAAGTTGGTGTATCCAGGCGAGTTTTCCAAGCTGGACATGAAGTGGTGCGTTCTTGTCTTCTTTTGCAATACCTTGGTATGATTTGACGAGCGTGTTTTATATGGTGTAGCCCGCTTTCCAGCCTGAAGCCGCTCTTGAGATTTTCCGACAGGTTGTAAATGGAGAGCAGCTACACTCTGTTTAGAGATTTGTAGATGAATGATCATGAATATTTCCTATTAAAATCTAGGATTGTGAATACGTTACCATAGGCCCGTTTATTGTTGCACTGCCGTCTTGTGCTCCCACAATGGCCAAGCTACCGGACGCCTTCTAACGATACAGTCTCCACGCCGGTGGTAATCCGTTCCAAGTCGATATTGCCCCATTTCCGGGCGCGAACCTCGTCAAAGTAAAGATGAAGACTCCATATCACGCTCAACAGCTCTTCTCTGCGCTGTTCCAAAGTGTCTGTCGGGATATGCGAAGTGAACGGGTCGAGCAAGATACGCGCTCCATCATGGTCTTTCACTTTTCCATCCTGCGTGACTAAGTTCTCGATGCTGTTCTTGCTGAGGAAGCGAAGAGGCGCCATGTGGTCGAGAATGCTGTCCATGGTGCGTTTGTGAAGGTAGCACCGGCAACCGGTGGGGGATACTCTGGTCGTGCCCTCGTCAGCTTCCTGCCAGAAGGTGCACAGTTCTTGGAGTTTTTCTTTCCCGAAATTCCGCATTTCGGGAGTCAGGCGGAGGTTGAGGCGGTGTGGGTTTGCATTAGTTTTCCTAGACATGGTCGAGAGTGGTCTTGTGAGTTGAGTGGGTTGCACAATGCACGTAGTTGAAGCTGGTTGAAGAGCAAAACTTGGTGGGACGTGAATGTAATTATGGATCGTGGGACAAAAACTGTGAATCCCGTGGCGTATCAGATAAGATCGGCTAACGACGGACTTCAACTGGCGGCAGCAGTCTTACCCTCTTCCTCTCTCTTTCACCAACACCTGCTGAACCTACGAAATAAACAAAATCTACCAATACCAAGCGGCCTGAATAAACGTTAGTAACCTCTTTCGAGACGGTTTGATATTACTCATGATTCCCTGCTAACGGCAGTTCGGGACTCTATGTGCATTGTGCATCCGTGGCAAGCTTCAGCTTCACGCTACTTACAACCCCGGCCACCACAAGAGCAAGTGGTAAAGCAAAACAGAATGAATACATTGTACCTTATGGAGTCCAGCAAGCCGCGAGACTTATGTATCATCAGTATGCGCGTTGACCCCGCCCTTTTAGCTCGCGACAGATATATCCTCCAAATAAACGTCTTCACAAAATGCGACATGCTGCACAATCTTCTGATAAGAGCACTATGAACATACTGTACCAGGCTATTCCACCCTTTTCACGACCCCGCATTCCCATGGACGCGCACCTAAAATATGAAAACTTCAAAAATAGAACACTAGCGCGACAAAAGGTTCAAAAATAATGGCTGACCCGCACACCTCCCTTATCGGCACCACGCGGTCTTTACCACCCTGCGGCCATCCTTGTTCACGCTTTACGATGGGCGGTGGTCGTATATATAATACCGCTTAACATTGGGAATAACTCGTTCTTCTCTCTCTGCGGGCGAAACATTGTTCTGACCTCCCCAATACCTCCCACTCCCGACTTCTACCGTTCAAGGCCTGGTAGTGTGATCGATGCCGACTCTACGCTTCGTCGTCGCGTCCGTCGTCCTCAGCGTCCTGTGTACGCTCTGTCTGGCATCACCATTAGTCGACAATACCCTCTTTCCTAGGAGCCCTATGACACGTTTTGCGTCGACGAATAACCCAGATGTCAGCCTCCGCTTTGTATCCGATTCTGGAGTCTGCGAAACCACTCCTGGGGTACATCAGATGTCGGGTTATATCGATGTTGGTACGAACATGTCCATGGTGCGGAAATTGCTTTCTATGACCCTTTAATTTGGTGCCCTCGAGCGCACTTTCATGCTTTACGACAGTGGTTCTGGTTCTTCGAGTCCCGCAAATCCCCGGAAACGGCTCCATTTACGTTGTGGTGAGTAGCACCGCCTTGCACATAGGCTCGAGATATCTGATTATGCGTAGGCTCAATGGCGGACCAGGATGCTCTTCGATGATTGGACTATTCCAAGAAAACGGACCTTGTAAAGTCAACCCAGATGGCGAAACGACCACACTTAATCCGTTCAGGTAATTGAGTTACGTCAAATCCCTGCGATCAACAAAACTGACATCGGTGTCTTTTCGTAGCTGGAATAACATCAGTAATAGTGCGTTGTCTATTAAGGCATCTTCGAGAACCTCATGCTGAAGAGAACGATCACAGTGATATACATTGATCAACCTATCGGCACTGGTTTCTCTTTCGGAAACGACACAGTAAACGGGACGCTTGCTGCTTCGCCTTTCGTGTGGCAGGCATTCCAGGTTCTTTTCGAGAGCAAAGAGTTTTCCAAGTATCAGTCACGAGAGTGCGTGTGCCTTGAACTTATTCATCTTCTTTGGAGTTGGTATATCTAACCTCGACCTCCTTTTTCTATGTAGGTTTATTCTGGCAACAGAAAGCTACGGAGGTCATTACGGTCCTGCCATGGTGACGTTCTTCGATCAACAGAATGCACTTATCAAGGCGGGTAAATTAAAGGGAGAGCTGGTGAACGTCAGTGCACTCATGATTAACAAGTATGTGCATGTCTTTATTTCTTTATATTTTCGATCCAATGAGTCTGATCAAATTGCACTGTCGACAGCGGATGGTACGATCCGTTGATTCAGAACAAGGCTTATCTCGACTTTGCGACGAACGCCCCTGGATATGGCCAGCTACAGCCTGACGACGTGCTCCAGCAGATGAACGCGTCATATTTCGGACCTGGCGGGTGTAAGGAAATGGAGGAGGCATGCTATGCCGCTGGAACTGGGCCAGAATCAGACAAGATCTGTAAAAAGGCGGATAATTTCTGTGTACGTCTTAGGGCACTGTTTAATGATTCGTTATGGACCACAAACTCATTGAATCATCTTACGATAGGTTGAAAACCTCTTCATCCCCGCCGTCGGCGACCGCGACTCTGATGACCTGCGTCAAAACTCTTCCGCGTCCTTCCCTCCTGAATTTTACCTCAAGCTCCTGAAGTCCGAGAAGATCAAAGCGAAGATCGGAGCCGAGAGCACGTACCATGAGTGTGCGAACCCGCCGTTTAATCTGTTTACGACTACAGGAGACGTGAGTTGTATTTTCTCTCGACATGTCGGACATGCTAAATCTGAATATGTGCTCGTGTTATAAGGATGCAAGAACTCTCCTCCCTCAACTCGGCGCCCTCGTAGATTCTGGCCTTCGGACGCTGCTCTGGGCAGGCGACGCCGATATCAAGTACGTAGTAGCGCCATCCGTCATCCATCGTCTTCCATTTCACTTCCTCACATCATAAAATTCGTATTAATTTCGAATTTACAGCTGCAACTGGCTAGGCGGACACGCATCTGCGCTTGCGATGGACTGGCATGGCGCGAAAAAGCTCGCGAACAAGCCGTTCACGAACATGACGATCAACGGTGTGCCCGTCGCCGCTATCCAGAACGTGGATAACTTCTCGTTCGCGTGAGTTTCTCTTTTCATTTTATTTACGCTGCTTGCTGGTTCAGAACATCTATTCTAATCTGATACTTGGACGTAGTCGCGTCTTTCAAGCCGGACATGAAGTGGTGTGTCTTTTCGCTCTTTTAAAACACGCCAACAACTGATATGCGTCTTGGTGACTAGCCTGCCTTCCAACCTCAAGTTGCGTTCGAAATATTCAAGCAGATTATTAATGGAAAGGAGTTACATTCAGTAACAGTGAACTGATTGAAGGGATTCTGTGGTTTTTATGTTTTGTAAATTATACCACAAATCACTAAAGTGAGCAGGATCATGGGCAGTAATGAGGGTACTTAGCTGTAGGACACTCATAAGGTTGAATCTACATCAAAAATCCTTCCCCGCCATTCAAGTAAAATTCAAAGGCTTTGCCATAAAGATTAACAAAAAGGTTCGGATGGTTTTCTGCGCATCCTACGTCCTTGTCATAACGGTGTGTCTCTCGCACGGCTGGGTCTAGCCCGGGGACCGGAATTTTTTCCCCGTAGTGGAAGGAGGGAGTTTTCTGCTGCCCTCGTCCATGGACTGGTCTGTCCTGTCTGTGAAGACGTTGTGGTTCATTCGTGTGTCGGCGTTCGGCACAAGCGCGACTTGATCAAGGCCGGCTTCTTCTCCTGTTCCAAGGAGGACATAGCGTTCGTTACAGAGACAGTATGAATTCATTCGCCAAGGGTGTAATGTAGTGCGTAATGCGGGCTTAAGTCCAATGTATGGAGTGTGCAGAGTATGTAAAGTATGTGCTACCATTGGGATTCGAACCCGTGTTTGGTGCCCTCTGTTTTCCTTGGAGCCTTGGCATGTGCATGCTGGCATGTGTACCACTTGGTTATCCCGCGAGGGCGAAAGGAGTTTAGTTATGTCCTTCTTATACCCCTTCTCCTAGATGGAGGAGTCTGTCATTGTCCATTAGTCCATCCAGCGCGACGAATGTTTTGTTGACCCTGTACTACGGAGAATTACTTTTTGTGGAAATAATCACCATAAACGTAGATGTCAGTACAAGTTTCTCACCGTTGTTTGCACCACGCAAAGTGTGGAGAAGAAGCCTAGAAGAAGCTCAGGTCAAGGGAAGTGCGCCAATGCGTAGAATCAATGCATCCATATATTACAATATTGGTATTTAATTACACCGCACCAGGACGAGAAGCAGCCCGCGTCCTCTCCCACAACCCCTCTAAATTTTAAGGTTGTACGAAGTCGATGAGGACACACAACCCACACAGTCGACGGTTTACCCCTCGACGAACCGCCCCAAACGAGCCGCCATGGCTCGTCCCTGCCCCGATAATAAATAACCAAGCGCAACCACCACCACCGCGATCGGGGCACCTCTCAAAAACGGGGTCGCACGGGAATGCCAGAAAAGGAGAACGCTGTAAAAGGAGAACAGAGAGAGAGAAAAGTCTAAATTGCACCCTTTATCATGACCTTGCGGTACTTTTCCTCGTAGATTTTTGTGAGTTCGGGTAGCATCGGCTTGGTATCAAGCATCTTCTCGTTGTCGGGTACGTTTGGGTTGATGTATGAATTGACCTGGTGGTCGGCCAAAAACTGCTTAATCTCCTCCGTCGTTTCAAAAGCGAAAGTCGTTTGGAGGAAAGTGAAAGACAGTTTTTTGTAACTGTGATGAGTCTCAATGTCAGTATGATATCAAGTCAATGTTGGATAGGACGCACGCTCTGGACATGACCATGAGCCCTTTGACTCGTTCACGATCAATAAAATGATCCATGATATACGCTCCCATATTCGGGGCTTTCATATACAAGTCGCATAGCCTCTGATAGTTGCCCATGGCTTGAGCTCTCTGCACGTCAAGGGCATGCTGCACTGCCTTGTCGGCTCGCTGTCTAGGAGTTAGTTGACCTACGAATAAATTCAATTCTAAAACAAAGCTAATATCAGCAAGCAGAAATCCCGAAGACGCGAATTTCCTACCCGTTCGATTTCGTCCATGCAGCAACATGAGTATCCGGTACGCCGTGAACTCTTCGACTTTACCGGGAATCCCTAGATCATAAAGTGTACGTAGTGTAGCTTGACACTGGTTGTATTCGACCATGTCGTTCTGTGAATGCATCAGTTATAACAGGTAAACAACGTTTAGGATAGCTCACGCATTCTAAAGCCATACGAGCATGGATCTCGTACACTTGTACAGTGAACTCATTTTTGATCCGTTGAACCTGTATGACAAAAGCGGGATGAGAAAAGTGAAAAAGCAACAGAAACAAGATTACGCACTGTAAGATCTTGCCGCAGGCTCTTGAACTGGTTGCAAACCCAAGCATAAGACTTCTTCTGCTTCCATAGTGCCTTCAACTCCTCTAGAGTCTTCTGCAGGACAGGATAAGGACGAATAGTCTCAGGCTTGGGTTCGCTCGTCAGTCGCAAATAATCCTTGAAAATCTCCTGAGAAGTGCCGACAATGGTATACCGATCCCAGTCGATGACGTTCTATAGCAGGCCAAAGACTATTTTAAGCTCCTCCTTCCCAAGAGCAGACACGGAGACTTACCGGATCCCCTTCAGGTTCCTCGTTCGACGTATAGGAAGATCCGGTCCTGGAAGAAATTGACCTTGGAAGGAAATGTGCCTGATGAGAATTTGCCTTGTTATTATTCGTCCCTCCAGTAACTCGCAAGCTCTTCATTTTCTCCAACTCATGCTCACGCTGGAATCGTTCAGCTCTTCTACTCAGCGCTGCCTGGTCGTCAAAGTCCATCGCTGCAGCTGACGCAGCCGCACTCTTCTGCAGTGCCTTTTTCGCCTTCTTCGATTGATGCGGAGTGGTACTTTCCATGCTTGAAGAGATGATCAAAACATTCAGGCTTATTAACCCACAGACAGAGAAAATACTGGCAAGTACCTCTTTCTCTTCAACGAGTTGAAAACTGGTGGTGGCTTCGGCATCAAGCTACAAATCAGGTTTGAGCAGCAGGATGACAGGAAATAGACAAGGCAATCGCAAAACGGCACCTTTTGAGTTGCACCCCAGCCCAATCTGTCGTCCACAACGTATTGGAAGCAAACGCTTCTGAAATTACCTGTTTAAGTTCCGCCTGCACTTCTGGCCTGTTCGCATCCGTAATTGAGCCGAGGCATTTTGCTACCCACTCCCTGTAAATTGCCATTAAACGGGGAGTCATTCTAAGATGTAATGGGCTGCAGCATACTTTAGTTGGGGTGGCCAGGATTCAGAGGACATTTTTCAAGATAGGTGGTCCTTGTACGAGAAAGTGAGCTGCTGTTAATGACAAGGGGAAAGCTGAGAGATGGTGTGTACGGTGAGGTCAAGGGGTGTACGGCGTTCTCGTAGTAGGGCCAGCGGTGACATTATATCGGAGTTTGATAAGTCGGCAACGGCCGTGCATTACGAGACCTTATGTAATAAGGACTCGTCTTACACTGAAAAATGGGTTCTGTTTCTCCAGCCAAAGTATTACCCGGTTTGTTTGGTTGAGCTTGGTAATTTCCGGTAAATACTGTTACCGGTAGCACGTGACCCACATTTTCGATAAGATTCAAGATTGTCATTGAACGTTGAACTTCGACTTCGTCGTTAAGCTGCGTATTTTGTTGCTGTAAAGGAGAGCCAGAGCTATCCGCCTATCCTTGCAAAAACCGAGCTGTCCTGTGCTTGTTCCTCGTAGTACGTACTACTTATAGCGAGAACTACGAAATCGAGCAACCTTATCATACCGTTAGTGGTCACGGTACGGGTACCTACTACCAGCACAGTAGGCCCCTTCCTTGATTGCAAATTATCTTGCATATATTCCTCACGGTCTGCAATGGTGTGTATGAATTCTTGTGACCTTGTCCTAAGGGCAGGTCGATGAATTGTCGATGAAAGTACTTCCTAATCTATAAGGCGACTCCAATTAAGCACCAGCTGGCTAATTCATCTGTGAATATACATACATTTTATCAATTTGTTCGAAAGCTATGACTCGAAGCTCAGTGGACGGCGCTCTGAGGTGACTGTAAAAAATTGCTTTTTCAAAGGTCTCGTGACTGCCATGCGAAGCAGTGGCCCTCTCGCCAGCACGTGCTACAATTGCAGAGGCCTGTCGAGCATGAAGCTTGTTATGCCCATTCGCCCTTTTCTGTCAGTTATCTAGGACTGCTAATGGTGTACATAATTGTAGCACCCTAGCAAGAATCACGACGCTTTCGCACTCAAAACGATCTTTCCATGCAATATCAATGACATACCGTCCTCGGCCCGGGATGCGTCGGACAAACTTTCTCGAGGCGTCCCTGACGCTTGCCCTCGACTCAACTCACATACTTACAACACCTAGCTCACTTTCCAAACACATACCACCATGAGTGTCCTACGCCCCTTCAAAGCGACAGACATGTTCAAATTCAACAACATGTACGCTCTCACTACATCTTCCCTGTGATTAATACAAATTAATACCTACCAGCAACTTGGACATTTGGACAGAAACTGTGCATACCTTTCCTTTCTCCTCCCAAAAACACCAAAACTGATTACCACTAATTGCAGTACGGTATTGGATTCTACCTAAGCTACCTCTCCCGCTGGCCCGACCTATGCTGCGTCCAAGAAGCACCAAGCGGTAGAATGATGGGATACGGTACGCTCCCGTTCCCCACACACACCCTCTCCTCCCAACTAAACACACCCATCCCAGTTCTCGGAAAAGCAGAAGGCCCCGGTACAGAATGGCACGGTCACGTCACCGCCATCACCGTCGCACCAGAATACCGCCGTCTCTCGCTCGCCCGCAAGATGATGTCCCTCCTCGAGATGGTCTCCGAAGAAATCTACAAAGGCTTCTTCGTCGACCTCTACGTGCGGTGCGCCAACAGCATAGCAATAGACATGTACGAGAAAATGGGATACAGCGTGTATCGCAGAATACGAGAGTATTACGGGACGTTAGGCGTAGGAAAGGGAGGAAAAGATGAGGAAGACGCGTTCGGTACGTCCTTGTTTTGCATGCATCTCGTGTCTTGGTAGTCTAACCTCTTCACTAGATATGCGCAAACCTCTAGCTCGAGACGTCAACCGCCGTTCAATACGACCCAACGGCAGGGACATCATCATGAGTGCACACGACGCAACCTAACTATTCAAGCTTTTAAGCTTTTAAGCTTTCCTTCCTTTGCTCACTCTTCAGAGCAAAAGTATTCCACATCCCTACTCTAGATTAATACATATATTTTACACTTTACACACAAACACCCCTCCTCAGACTTCAAATTAACAATGGAGGAGGTTCCTCCATCATCGGCGGCGCAGGCGGCAGACTCGCAATCTTCTCCTCGTAAAACGCCTGCAACCTCTTACTATCCATACAAAAGTCCGCCATCCGCACTCTAAGATCCTCCGCTGCCACACCGGGGAGGTGGTCCCTATTCTTCGACGACGCCAGTCTGCCCGGCGCCATCAACCGATTCGTCAAGAACAGAAACCCTCTGTGGCCTCCGAGAACCTGAATGAACGCCACACCAGACCGGTGCACGAACTGGGAATACTTGTATGGTGACCGGCGGTATGAGTATACCACGTCCACTTGATCTGGGTATAGCTCCTCGGCTTCAACATCCACAATGAACCCAAATGCTTGCAGGAGTGAATACTCAAAGTAATTCACCGCCTGCGTGCCTTCTGGGACGCGCCGCTCCAAGTCTGGAACGACAGGCGGAGGATGCGACAGTCGCATGGGATAGCACGACTGGAACGCATTGCGTTCCCGAATATCACTAATCTGAGTGACATATGCTTCCACGAGCTTCAAGCCGTATCTCTCGATACTCCGATTCCACAAACGCACTTGGTCTTCAATCAACCGTGCTGTAGTGCCAATCCATTGAAGCTCGAAATGGAACACCGTAGCTGGGTTGTGGATGATATCATGATGAAGCAGGACAGACTCCGCTTGGTCACTCCTCTATTCAACATTTTAAAGATTAAGCACCTTTTTTCACGACTTGAAGAGAACTACAAACGAACCTTGTGAGGATCAACATCTATGACCATGGTCTGACTCAAAATAAGCCTTTTCCTGTTCCGTCGGGATCCTGGAGTAGCCACAGTTTTCGGGAGTGTCTTCAACGAACTACTGGACGAGTGATATGGCGCAGGCCGCCCATCTTCTGTATACCGTCTGAACCAGTTAGTCTTCGGAGTCATATGCACTGCATATTCGCCCTTCAGGCGATAATAATAATGCCTTCAAAAGCGTCAGACAACAAGGTCGAGCCAGAAAGGAATTGCAAACAACATACCCATCCAAGAAATTATGATACCCTCTACAATGCTCAAACAACCCCTGCTCCTGCAACTTCACACCCCACTCCGTCGCCTGCGCCCTCGTCGAGATATCCCTAAACTCTCTAACCAACCACGAAACAAAGTCATACCCAATGAACGAATCCGGATACTGCGAGCGATGCCATTGATAGAACTTGATAGGAACACCATCCTCTTCTCTCATAGCCTTCGCAATCTGCGCTAAGGACATATCACCCAGCTCGCGTTCGCTCTTCATCTTCTTCCTCAACGGACCCTGAGCGTGGATCTGGTCTAGCTGATCCATCAAGGCTTCGTCCAGGACGGACATCACAGGGTCGAGGGTGGTGGGTAAGAACCTGACAGGAGGGTACGCGAATTTCTCTTCGGGGGGTTGCCAGCGGAGCTTCGTGAATTGCTCTGCGAGTTTCTCTATGCCGAGCAGACGGGCTTCTTCATCGTTCAGTGACTCTCCTGACGGACCGATTGTTACGTGGGGTTTCTCTGCTGTAGGGATGACGATAAAGCGCGTTCTCCAGTACCGAAGGGATTCATTGAAGTGATGCTCATATCCAGCTACCAACATGTCCAGTCTGACAGGACAGAGGGGTCAGAGATACATACACCCTAGAGCCAATTGACACACCTGTTCCAACCATAATTCTCCAACCCATGAGACCTGAACTCAGTCGAAACCTCCGTATAACCCCCTATAAAAGACAAACTTCAGCTCCAAAGCCCAAAGCATCATCAGCAAAACTTCAATCGCCCACCTCCAAGCTTAGGCCAAATCAAACACTGATAGCTAAACGGCCTACTCGCATGCAACCTCCTCACATACCGCTTCACCTGGATCGCCTCACCCGTATACGATATCCTATGAATCTCATTCGTCATGCTCAAATACACGGGATGCGTCGTAGACGACAACACCTCCGCAGCACCACACGGCCACGACTCAATATCCTCCTCTCCCATAAAATTCGCCTTGCGCGTAGTAGTACCCGGCCGATCATCTTCCCCAGCCAGCTTTTCTGGCTTCAAGATGAACTGGAACCCTTGGGCCAGCCTCACGGCTGCCATCCCGCGCATGACCACTAGTGCCCACGCTCGACGGAGGTCCTCTGCCGAGCGACTCTGCCCAATGGGCGGTTTGACGAGGAAAGAGCGCATCTCTCCTGGGTCAATGATGAATTCGTATGAGAACATGTCGTATGACGACTCCAGCTCCATGTTCGTGGGCGTGTGTTCGACGGTCAAGGGCAGACATCCTGGAGTGACGATCGATTTCCAATGGAGGTCATATTTATACGAAGGATGAGGGTATATATGCTGCCAACGACGCGCCAACGAAGCTTCGGGATACGACACAGATGATTGAGGGCGGGTAGGATTGATTGGAGGGACAGGCGAAGAAGACGGGAAGGAATACGCAAGCGCACTTCCGCTTCGGCGTTTACTTGACAATATCTCGTCTCGCGGAGGGGTATTGACCGGAGAACGGCGTAGATATGAAGGACGATGGGGAACCAGCGTCTCTTCTTCATACGTCCGACTCAAGCTGGACCGATTTGCTGGTTTATTCTTAATGGCCACAGGTTGTACCTGCTGGGAAGAT
The DNA here is from genome assembly GCA_013053245.1 of Agrocybe pediades. Classification (NCBI taxonomy): domain Eukaryota; kingdom Fungi; phylum Basidiomycota; class Agaricomycetes; order Agaricales; family Agrocybaceae; genus Agrocybe; species Agrocybe pediades. The sequence continues at coordinate 856,853 of JAACJL010000058.1, forward strand.
GCGACGGTAGGTTTGGCAGGTTTGATTGGTGCCCACGGTGCTATCGATGCCACGGAAGACTTCAACTGTTTCTCGGTGCTAACAGCCGCAGGCGAAGCAGGAGTCGAGGCAGAAGCCGACACTGGTGTAGTCTGGGGCTCGCTCGGCGTGCTCCTGAACGGGTTGAACAACCACGAGGGAGCCAACTTCGACGCTAGCGAGACCTTCGATAGAGTGCCTGATCTCGACATAGAAGGCTTTGTCGAAGTTGACTTGTCGGACTTCCCAGATCGCACGGAGGAACGAGAAGGCGAATTGCCTCGCGCAATGACAGAAGGGGCACCAATTTCGCTGTTGGGAAGACCTTCCGAAGGTAATTCCTTGTGTATGCGCAGCCTTGGACTTTCTTCAATGGTATCTATCCGTGTTGTAGAGTACCTATGCGATTGCCGCTTATCCATGCTCGGACGAGGGACAGGCGTGGAGACAGTGTTTGGCAGCACAACTGAGTTACCGCCAAAGTTGGAGGTTAGGGCAAAGATATCAAGGTCAAACTTGTTCGCTTCTGCCTTGGTGATCCCATTTGACTCGTCGGTGTCCGAAGGACCTGTAGGCTGCGAAGACTTGTTCTCCATGTACGGAACTTCAATGCTTGACAAGACATCATGTTCCAGAAGCCCCAGCATCTGTATCTCATGCATCTTTGCTCGTGCCAAAAATCTATGAGTATTGATATCAGCTGTGAAGTCAGGGAGACAAACAATGATCTTACCTATCCTGTCTGAAAGGCAGATCCATCTGCTTGTCCCAAAACGTCGTAGATATCCAAAACGGCTCCCACCAAAAAGTCTTCAGCTGCCGATGCGACGAATCCGCCTTCAAATCATCATCTCCTCCCCACAACGGATCCATCAATAAAGGGTCCATCGACCTCTCCTTATCATACTTCCCAGGATCCAGCCCATTGTCATGCTTATACGCCGGCTCCGTCCCTAAAAAGCTAAAAATCGGACTCTGGTGCAACGGCTGTTTATTGAGCAAGATAAGGTCCAGCACAAATCCCTGGTCTAGCATCCGCGTAGTCGTCAGACGAAGCAGTTTCTTCGAAACACGGAAATATCCCGTTCCAGGTGAGATCAAGAGTGTGCTTGCGCCGGTCAAGTTCAGTGAACGATCGATGTAGTGCGTTTCCGTAGGGTTAAGTCCCAGATTGAGTGCCTCCAGAATGGGACCATCTTGCGCGTACGACAGCTGGCCAACGAGACGCACTTGGGCTGGTGCGCCGACCCCGTCCAGCGTAGCGCGATGATAATGATGCGTGAGCAGAATATCCCGCTGGAAATCCCAAAAAGAGTTCTTCAAGCTGACCAGAGTGGGTTTCCACTCGTGTAGGACTTCCAGATCTGTGATGACCTTGAAGAAATCCTTGTACCAGTTCCCTCGCTCGTCCCTTCGCAGCGGCCCTGCGGCGTAATCGATCTCTGACTCGTCGTACATAACTCTTGAAATGAGCACGATCGTGATCGTATGGTTCGTGCCAGCCTCTCTCCATTTCGTGAAGAGAGAAGGAAGGAATGAGTGTACAATCTTCTCGTAATATCGTTCGCCGTCTCCAGCAAACTCCCATAGTTCTCTGCAAACTTGGATAAAAATCGTAATCTTTGCAGAGAAAGACCGGTAAATGGCTTTCGTCGAAGTAGTCATGCAAGCAGACGAGACCTAAACATGATATGCAGCTCAGAAAAATACAAATGCAGCATGAGAACGGAACGCACCTTCTTTCCCCCAATGTAAATGTTCTGTATCTTTGCAGCAATACCACCAATGAACGACACTTCCTGGTCCTTGTATATACACTGCCCAGACAGATATTTCCCTAACCTCCACATCTCGCTTCTTCCCAAATACTGATCCTGGAATATAAACTCGACATAATCCGCACAACAGGTCTCCCTATCGACCTTGGTCAAGACCACTTCGCTGTTATTCCTCAGGCCAAAGACATCTGCAATAGGCCTCGGGACAGATATCTATTATATTAAAAACAGAAGACGCGTCTTTTATCCGCTCCCATGCACAGAGCAAGAGGTCGTACCTGTAATTGAGGCTTCGCACAATAGTCATCCCTAGGGACTATGAAGAGGAACGCGGAATCCTGGTCGTCTGCCGAGGTGCTCGAAACCCGCAAGAGATCTCCCTCCTTGACGCCCAGCCACCATGACTGGTTGAGTAGAACGGAATGCGTGTCCTTCACGTCGTGTACCCATGCATTTAAAATCTTGGAGTCTCCATATACCAGTGGTGCTGGAGGATAAAGTGGTATAGGCCTGAAGGTCGATTGGCCAGTGTTGGATCGTCGTCGCGAGTACTGTGAATGCTCTCGCGAAGTCATAAGCTCAAGCTAAACGCTGCCAATGATCATGGGAATTGTGCACAGAGTGGAATACGCGTCAAGAGTAAGAAAGAGCAACAGTGGGTAAAAGAGGTCGAAAGGAACGCATATTGAAAGTGGACTATACTGACCTCCTTAATCAAGTCTTCATTAACGAGTTACATAAGCGACTTAAAGGTATCTGGAATTATGGGTATTTCTTTCATTCTCTCTATTATTATTGGAAAAATAGGATGCACTCCATTGTCATCTACAACTAGCTTAAAACAAGGAAGAAACACTCTAGTGACTTTTAGTGGTAGGAGGAGTGTAGACTGGGATATGAAGAGGTAAGTCACGGTATTGTTATTGACCAAGAAAAGACGTACGAATTTTCCTGTTCTTGATAGGACCCCACTTGAAGCGCTTAACGTAGAGAGACAAGGCGAATAATGTTGAGAAGATGATGACAGCCTTGATACCGGTCTTCTTCCTCTCGTCATGTTCAGGCTCAGCTGCCCAGTTCAAGAAAGTAACGACATCCTTGGCCATCTGGGAAGTGGTAGCGGGTGTGCCTGCAAAGGGGTCGGTCAAAAGCACGCATATTTTAGTGTAATGGACTAACCATCCTCGTATTCAACAAGGCCATCGAAGAGAACACGGGCCATGGAGATGGCACCACCGGGGAAGTAAGGGTTGTAGTTCATGCCCTCACGGATTTCGACACCGGCCGGAGGGTCAATGTAACCAGTAAGGAGAGAGAAGATGTAGTCCTGGTGGGGAATGTATCAGGGTTAAGGAGATACTGCACCCCAAATATTCACTCACAGCACCACCATGACGAGCCTTGACGATCAAGCTGAGGTCGGGAGGGAGGGCACCAGCATTACCAGCGCGGGCAGCTTCCTCATTGGGGTAAGGGGCGGGCATGTAGTCGGCCAACTTTCCGGGTCTCTGGAACATCTCGCCCTCAGCGTTGGGACCGTCGGTGTATTCAACCTCCTCAGCCATAGCGCGTGCTTCATCCGCGGTGTGCGAAACACCAACGAGGTTGCGCCAGGCGATGCGGTCAAGTGAATGGCACGCAGCGCAAACTTCGCGGTAGACCTGGTATCCTCGTCGGATGCTGCACACGAACAATACAAGTGATAAGAGACGACGCGGTGGATGCGGGTAACCTGGTTGGGTCATACCTGGCGTGATCAAAAGTATCCAACCATCCTTTGTGGGACCAGGGGTAGGCTACGGGGTGGAGACCTTCATCGCTGAGATGGCTGGCATGGACTTCGCCGAGGAAAGGGAAGCTGCCAAAGAGGTGGGTGTACCAGGCGATAGAGCCGACGGCGAAAAGGGAGGCGGATGCAAGAGTGGCGCGAGAGTTCACAAAGGCCTATCGATAACGTTCAACCTGACGTTCCTACATCCAAATGGTGGCAAAATACCTCGAAAGCACTCGAACCGGAAGCCTGCGTCGACGCGAATCGGACCTGTTGAATCAAGGTAAATAATGACATGGTGGTTTTGTGGGCGCGTATAGGAAGCGTACCGAGCCAGAACGAGAGGCATTGAGGAATGTCGAGGAGAGAGATGCGCCCGCAGAGGCGGCTTTCCTGAAGGCTCCTGCAGAGAGCCTCGACAGCATTTTAATTGCTAGTTTTTAGGGAGGAGAAGGAGAACTGGCGCTGTACAGTGACTTTGTAACGCGTGACCCCACCAAACGGAATGAATCGGAGAATGCCTTGCGGCCAATCACAGTGAGTCTATTCCTGCTTCACGTGAAATGCCTTGCCTCTTACCATCATCGTCTCACTTGCTCTTTCTGAGCTTCAAGCTATATCGTTTCTACATGATACACCTGAGTAACATGGTCAACCATGATCATAACTGCCTCTCGTTCCACTCTTCGTCTTCATGGTTAAGCCAGACCTCCCAGGCTTTCACCTGGCTGCCAATACGAGAGAACAAAATAAGAATTATATGTTGATATTACCGTATCGGAATACAGAGCAAAATACTAGACAGAGAATGTTCAACGATAAGATGCGATGAAAAAGATATGTCATTGTTCCAAGATATTGTGAGAAAAGAGAAAAGGAAAAGTAGTAATACACCGTATACGTCAATGTACGGTTGGGACGAGGGATCATGAAGCAGGGAATAAAGGAAGGGGTAAACTTAAATGATATATGCACAACCAGGATAGCGCTCGGTTGCTGTAACAAGTCATGATAAACATCATCCAAGCAGGGGATTTCGTCCGACCGGCGTATAATGTCGTTCTAGGTCCACGTCAAATCCAAATACAACAACGTCAGGCGGTAGCCAACCCGGGATGAGTGCTTGTTGTACGTTTTGCTTAAAATATGCAATCGCATATTTCTATGAAGTGAAGATAAAGATAAACCGTCAATGATGAGATAAAAATACTCCATGAAATCAATGTTTTATGGACATACCTTCGGCGCAACAGCACAAGCAGCAACCAGCTAAACAAGCCATACATCCGGTCGAGGCTCCACCGCCGTTGTTATTCTGAGCAGGCTGTTGGCTACAGGGGCGGTGTATTCGTGAGTACAACGCTACCATTGCAAAGACGACGTTTGTCATGGAGACTTACACATAGACTGTCTGCGGCCCAGGTTGCGGCTGGTACCCCTGTTGTGGGTATCCTTGGTGTCCCTGCTGAGGATATCCCTGAGGTGGAGGTCCACCATATCCACCTTGGTAGGACTGTTGAGGTTGCTGCAAGGGTATCTTATTGGCTATTTCCTTCCTATTTCTCCCAAGCGGAGCAACGACTAACCTGAGGATAATAACCACCTTGTGGAGGACCTGCGAGAATGAAAGACGTCGTTCAACATATGGACATGGAACAAAGGACACGATTTAAAGGTCGAGCAGGGATATTGAGGAGTTTTCCATATCCTTCGAGAATTCAGCATGTCGTGTGTCTTACAAATGAGCCCACAATTGCCATTCGCACCTCCCTGCCGAACCCAAATCCATCCAGAAAGCGGGATAACGCACCTTGAGGAGGGTAGTAGCCGCCGTTGTTGTCCTGAGGCTTTCCAGCGTTATAGTAGTCGTTGGCACTCATTTCTACGCCTAACAAGGAGAGGTGGTGGTGGGAGAATGTAGAGGTTCCTGGAAGAATTGGCTAATAACCAAGAGTCGCCCAATGCCGCTTTTTGTTTGTCCCAGTTGAATCACGAGCTTCCCGCGTGGCCGTGCCCGCAGCTCGGTGCGGCGGTTCGTGTCAACTGTGCTTAGCCTCTTTTTATCTGCATCGTGTTCGCTTGTCGCTCATTTTTCTATCAACCCCAAGAGCAATAACACCTCGCTGGCGACGCAAAATCACTCATGGCAACGAACACTATGTTCACATACACACGACAATAGCAGCAGTCGAACTCTGGGGACGACTCAATTTGGGTTTACGAGTACGGGAGTGCGGTCTCAGGTTATGCCATAGCGCAAAGAAGTAGAGCCTAATGCTTTGCTTATCCGCGGACTCCTAGATTCCGGTCATGTTTGAACAATGCTTACGCAGCCAATTTCACTCGACACGAACGCTAGTTTCATTTATCGGCCTGTTCGTCGAAAGATGGCTATGTTCGACATATGCGCAGTTCCATTACAGTGCTCCTACGGGCTTACAAATGTCGAGAGGAAAGCTAGACAGAATGGAGGGAGTGAAAAAAATATCGAGGGAGCAACTGGGAAAACCATCTGCACAAGATCACTCAGCTACCCTTGGCAAATTCCTTGGAAGGAAAACTCAAGGTGAGGTCATGCCTGCCTCGTTTATCTCTAAGTACCACACTTTACCACACCCAGCATTGAACTACTCCGAGTACCCCATCTTTCCTCTTGACGAACCTGATCAGTGATCTTCCCCAACGGCATCTCCCACAAGCATAGGTAAAAATAGCTCATGGTGCCGGCGGGTTATTTTCGGTGTCTGCTGAACCAAGCTGCCTGTATGCCGCTACATATGCTGTGCATGACCATCGGTTACCATCCTCGGTGTGGACTCGGGTACGTCAAAAAGCCGTAGTACTCGTAAATAACAGGACACGTTGTCGATTTTTCTCAAAGGCGCCTTTCATTTCACCTCTCTTCCGTAAATTTCTCTTTATCTATGCGTCTTTTGACAACGGCAGCCAGCATCTTTGAGAAAAATGGCCATCCTTTGGGTTCACGCCGCTGGCTGCGGCAAAATAATACATTTCTGTTGGATCTATCGGATTTTTTGTGCACCAGAGGCAAGCATTTTGTTCAACAGGCCTGGCAATCTATTGATAGCCATGACATCATTACTATTCTATAAACGGAATAGTCACTGAAGCACGATTATTGAGGCCATTCTCTTGGCTACGGGCCTCTAGAAAAAAAGTTCAAGACGTGCTCTAAAACTACTTCAACATTATCACTGACTTTACCGAGTGTTAAAGATGACTGCCCATCGAGACGATGTGCAGGATTGACCTTGATTGCACTCTGCCTGCCAGACTCAGACAGCGACGATCGTCGGGTAATTTCATCACCTGTCAGCTGCAATTGAGTGAGTAGAAAACTTGAATGGACTCATAGGGCAGCTGATCAATGAGCGATAGGTGCTTCGCGTCTGACCGCCTGTGTAGTAACTAGTTACTCACTTGCGCCTTCTCTGCTTCTTGAAAGTCCAAGCTCCAAACTATTTTCACTGGCGATCCCCCATTCCGTGCGACCTCACCCACGCCTGCCGCAACTACCACGTAGAGACAGCTTGGAATAGCTCTTCTCTAGCGCCATTATAAGGCATAGGGATCAGATCTTGCGGGACGCACCCGGACTCAAGGAACTCAACCAAATCCGAACTTTTAGATCGTCTGTAGACGGCAGACAAGAGAGAGAGGCACGCGCAGCAGCTGGGTCCGTGAAGCATTTGGCCGGAAATTACTCAACCGCGCACATACTTCGTATCATATATTTGCTGGACACCACGGTCCACCGTATTCAGGAGACTACTAAACGACCACAAACGGTTAGCGTAAATAATATATCCGTAACAGGCTTAATATCTAGTTATGGGAAATTACCTTGAACGCCAACACTGTCCGCCAGCTCCATGCACTCCCCCATAATCTACCAACCCTGCATGGAAAATTCCAACCGCCAAATGCACACTCATCAAGCACTCATCACCGGTACGGTGAAGTCACATACCCTTCGGACGTTGCCGTCCAAGCTCGACAGGTAGCATTTTTCATGCACCCCTTCCGACGAATTTAGCTTCTGAGAAAGGAAGGCGACTTGTACATTCTACCCACGGCAAAAAAGAACCTCATTACAAGTAGACTACATTTAACGATACACGGCAACACAAAACCTTCCGTTTTCCATGGACCTCCAGCCGATGAAAAGAAAAATGAACGAAAAGAACGGAATGACGGACCCGGAAAATAAGGGGACACATCAAAACGAGGGGTGTGGGGGTGAGTTTGGGAAGAGTCTGGCCCCCTGTCGGATGAAGCTCTGGGTGAGGCGAGTCGTGGCTAGAAGAAAGGGACATGTAAGCAGTAAATATAGGCTAGAAATACAGGATGAGACTTCGGAAGGTAACTTACGCGCTGCAACGTATTCAGGAAGAGGTACGACATCGAACGGCCTCGTCCGTGTCTGGGCGAGGAAGGTGCCTTGCTCAGAGAGACTTGTCGTTTGAGGACTACAGGGAAAAAAAACAGTTAGTGACTAGAACGCAGTTTCTCCTGCTACAAGCAGGCTTCTTGCATGGAGAAATGATATCTCAGTTCGGGGGTAGAGACCCAGACCGTAGACGTATACACTTACTTGCCGATCCTGAATAGGTTAACCCCAAGTTGATACCTTCCGCGCCTGTGTATGCTAACATCAGGAAACAGGAAAAACAAACCCATGTTTCCCTGAAGGTCTTCAAACTTTTCCACCGTCGAAACTAAGCTCCCATAAAGCATCGGTGGGTTCTGTTGGCCTCCTCTCCCTATGTACGATCCCGTGTCCAACGGTGTCAAGCCGTCATCAGAGAACAGCGTCAAATGGGCGAGAAGAAACGGCAACTCCGGTTCCCTGTATAGACAAAAATGGAAGGAGAAAGAAGGGTGCGTATTTAGACACAGATACCAAACGGGAAAGACGCTTTTTCGAAGAAAAAAAACATAACTGACGGAATGATAGGGTTGCCGGAGTAGTCTCTGACCGTCAGCCGGGCAATAATTGGTGGCGTTATGGGGGTACGGGACAAAAGTGCTGCCCCGAATTCCGCCGTCCGAAGTGGTTGCTGCACGATTTCCAGATGATAAGTTCTACGAAGGCCATTAATTAAATTAGCACTGACGTATGTCAGAAATGCAAGGCCTCGCGTTTGTGCCTCGTTGCAACAAGGTTTGGGGATTCGGGATTCGAATTTGTAACTTACCGAAACTGTGGGTCGGATAACAGAGAATCAATTCGGATTCGTGGCTGTTGACGGATAAATGGGGGAGGAGAAGAGGTAGTCAGATCTGCGAGGGAACTCTGGCTGGTGAGTGGACTTTGAGTCAGACTAGACGTCGGTGACGAGAACGTTAGGGAACCGTAGGTAGAGTGGGGCGAGGATTTGCCACTGCTAGTACCACTGGAGTACGGTTCGGGGGACTTGGACATGTATTCTCGTCCCTCGAGCAGCGGATATTTAAGAGAAACCCCTTGCGCGGCATATCTTCCCTGCTGTGGATGTCGAGAAATGGACGGTGACGAAATAGACACATCTGAATGATCGCGTGTTTTCACCGGCGAGTGGATTGACGTTGGCTGTAGCAAATAGACAAGGGTCTCGGTGAGAACGATTATGAAATATAAGAGAATGAAGAACAAACTCTAGCACTAGAACGATGAAAAGGGCCACACACACGTCCACCGTCGTATAATTTCATGAGAGCACGCAGGAGGGCCGGGTCTTGTATACATTCTCCTTTGGAGCTTTTATGGGGTGGCTCGACGTCGGATCGTCTAATTCCAATGCTTCCAAAAATTTCTTGCGTCGCCATCAAGGTCAAGCTGTAGTCCTAATTGGCAAGTTACAAGACACTTTTAAGAGCGACAAGGGCGGCGGCGCAACATATTGTACGCAGGGACATATATAGGTATTTCATGCCAGCGGCGGACAATCAGCTATGCTCCAAACAGGAATGAGGCGACCACAGTATCTAAGGTTCTGGAAGGTACGTCAGTGAAAGTAGGCCGAATGAAGGCTTCATTACCGCCGAGTAGCCGGGAATAAAGTTCTGAAAAGGATTTCTCCGTCATAGAAATCTATGTAGATTGAACTTAATTATGGGGATGTCCTTCGGAAAACTCACAGATCTGCCAAGATACGAGAGCCGGGATAGAGGGTAAGAATTAAGGTTGTAAATACATAAGGGAATCTCATCAAACGTTCTTCTTCACATAACTCCAGATACCTGCCATACCTGACACTACCGTAGCAGCTGCAATGGCCGGCTTGATCCCAGCTGACATAGAAAGGTGGCAAGATAAGAAAACATGAACGTGTAGTCTTGCTCAACAGAAGTGAAAACGCACCGGTGGATTTGAATAAGGCGCCTGTCACCGCACCAGCCGTCATGCTGCCTAGTGTGTCGTGTTTTCCTCTAAAAGCGTCAATGGAAGAATTAACTCCGTTGTATATGAGAGCTTTTATTTTTGAAAAAGTTTCCTATGAGCCCAATGACATCTGTATCGGCAATGGTTTACCACTCACCCATTACTCCGGCAGAGTTCCCAATAAACGTCCCTCTTCGTGTGACAGAGTTCAAAATACTGTTGATCCGCAGTCTAGTGTTTGACACGGCAAGAGGCCTTCGAGCACCTTCACGTACTCCCCATGCCCCGCCAAGAGCCAGACCTGTTGTGAAGTGGGGTGAGCATGTGACAAACAGAACAATAAGAGGCTTAAAGATGGGAGAGTTCGAGCCAGAAAGATAAGGTGAGAGTTGTTGAGGGAGAGAATGAGGCTATAAACGAGCCTCATGCTCGAAAGCAGTAATATGAAAGCCAGAGAGACAACAACTCACCACTCAAATACATGGTTCCAGTCCCATAGCACAGGTCATCACTCCAACCCCGGGAGGGTATTGCCGTGGTAGCTCCTGGCAGCTCAGTTGTCTTGTCGTCATCGAGGAGTAGGTAGTCCAGCTTGTCACCGAGGTCAGCAAGAGGGTGTAGCTTTGCGGGGTCGTATGCCGCCATGAGCAAGTCGGACGAGGTGCTCGCTTGCTCTATGGGTGCCGAGCCGTCTGTCCGCGAGAAAGTTGCGGTTTTGAGAACATCAGTGGGGTTCTGGGATGAAGAGGCCTCGGTAGACATGGTATTAGAGGATTTATACGAAAATGAAGGGAAATTAGGGAAATAGTATGGTGACAGACGCGGACAAGTACAACCTCAGAAAAATTGATGCAACGTCACTTGGCGGCTATAAGCACCGTCACGTGCTGCAATTTCGAGACCGCCGCGCTGCAAGACTCGGACTCGTCTGCCTTCTACTTCATCCTGGTATGTGTCCACACAATCTTCTACACTCTTACTGACTATCTAGTAATTAGAACTCTATTCACCATAAATATGGCCTTTTCAGCAGCAACCCGCGCGACACGGAGGCTCTCAGGACTTTTGAATCTATCATTTGTCTCGTCAACTGCCAGAAACGCTGCAAGTCGGCCGCTGATCAGCTTCGTGTCCAGAGTACACGCTAACCGTACTGGAAGTATATCACTTGCCTCAAGGCGTAAGTGCACGCCTTACTTTCAATTATTTCGGCTCTAATGGCGTCACAAATGGTTTCCTACAGGCTGGGCCTCGTCCGTAACACCCCAATCTTCCGCATCGGACCCAGCTGAAGCCGAAGCTTTACGTTGCTTAGAGCAGGGAACTGCGAAATTGGAAGAAGGAGATGTGGAAGGAGCGAAGGAACTTTACAAAAGAAGTTGCGAAATCAAGCGTACCGCAAGCTCGTTATTCAACCTAGGGGTCACATATTACCATCTCAGTGTGTCTGCTTCCCTTTAACGTTGTGCACCGGAACTGACGAGAAACCATCAATAGAGGAGTACGACGATGCTATTTCCGCTTGGAAAGAATCAATTGCTCTTCAACCTTCTAGCCCGGATGCCCATACAAGAACGTGATAATTTTCATGAGGTCCTTCACCACGAAGCTAACCTTGACTCAACTATAGATCTCGCCAGTGCATACATTATCTCACCAGGTACGGCCTATTCCTACATATGACCTTAATATCTCTTATCAACCTTTTCTTTATGTCACAGTATCTCGCCCAGATCTGGCTCTACACCATCTAGAGTAAGTCTGCGACTATTCGACGTATACACCAATTGACGGGAAAACTTTGACGTAGAATTGCATCTTCTCTGTCTCCTGAAGATCCTGAAATTGCCTTCAACCATGCAGCCGTCCTTGAAGCAAGTACGTACAATTGCTCCAGGCATGCAGTCATTATCGTGCTTATATTTACAATCCTCAAGCTGGCAGGCTGGAAGAAGCTCTTGAAAAATATAAGCTCAGCGAACAGTTTGGTGTAGCACGCGCTTCCGTGCACATCCGCAACGTATGAAGCTTTTTTTGGCTATGTGTCTACTATACTATACTATACTTACAATTGCTCCTGTTCCCAGATAAGCGCCAAAATCCTTGCCAAACGGGCACCTACTCAGGAATAAGAGCATCGGACCCTTTATGGCGGGATACATCCGTTGTCAAAACCTCTTGTGCCAAACGGGCGTGAGAAGGATGACTATTGTCTCGCCTTCATGTCGGTTTAACGCGCTGCAAACCTAAATAGTCTTCAGTGCGGCGGATAGACAACCGGAAATCCAGGCGGAGGCAATAAATCCCATGAAAAGGTTGCGCATATAGATCCCAAAGTACCCCTACTTTAATTGCTTAATCGATTACAAAGGCATCTTGCTCCGTCCCAGTTCCTTGACGCACGTACTCGGTGGAATTACTGCTCTGATTTCCCAAGGTACCAGAGGGGTATCGCCAGGCAGGAGTGCCTCTCGTATTGGCATGTAGACCTACGTTTCCCCGGTAAGACGTGTTGAGCCAGCCATGAATGTCGTTTGGTGGGCCGTTATTTGGGGTACGGGATCTCCAGCTTTCACCACCGTCACCCCGCCCTCTGGAAGGTCCTGGAGAGCGATAGTCATTCCATCCATTACCGCGTCGTCCTCGATCGGAGTAGCCTCCTCGAGGAGAGGAGTAATAGCCTCCTACGCCACGACCGCCTCTTGAATATTGCCCACCCTGATACCCATACCCAGGCTGAGCATTCTGCGCAGCGTGGGTTATAAGTGGCGAACTCTGCACTCGTAATAATACAGCGGTGACGTCGGCTCGGGTGTACACCGGAGAGGTGTGATCAGAGGGTTTGATATAAAGAATTCGGTGGAAACCCTCGTGCGCTGCGGGCGGTCGAAAGTCAGAGGCGAAGCGCGAGAGCACAGACAAGCCTTGTTCTGGGTTCGTGATTGTTGGGTGAGATGTTCCTTGAGAGTAGATAAATGAGTAAACTTGATATAATTAAATGATCCCCGGGACTTACTGTGCTTTAGACGTTCTGCACAGACCTTGATGGAAGGACCCAGGAAAATAAGCAAAAGGCGCAGTTAGTTATTATCTTTTCTGGAATTCGAGTGTCTTTTTTTAAGGGGGAGAGACACGGCACAGCATTTATTCGTACATGCCTCGTATGTCTGAGCCGGTAGGTTGGTTCACTGGCTGGCCGCTTACCTCGTAAGGAGTGTCAAAGACAATAACCCAAATCTCAGTCCCGGGGAATTCGCGTGCGATCTGGATCCAATACGACCGCTGCCTGTCTTCCTTCTCGTCAGCCAACTCTCTTTCTCTTTCCAATTGTCTTTCCCCCCAAGCCAGCGTTCAACTGGCTTGTGAGTTGTGACTCACGAAGCGTTGAAGTTTGTTCTGTCGATACAGATGGAGAGACCCTCCCTGAGGGTGTCCCGCGCCAGTTGTTCGACTGCACGCCTGTCGCCTAGATCATCTTGGTTGCATCTGCGGAAGTTGGGATAGTGCTCTTGCAGCGCCTCTGCGAACGTGGACTAAGAATAGAAGCAAGGAGTAAGCATAGGAATAGGAACAAGACGTAGCAGCAGGTCGTTGAACGGCATTGCAAGAAAATAGATGGAATAGGACGTAATGGCCTATGATAAGGGAGAAGACGACCAGATCGTTGAGTGGGATCTCCCAACACCAAGGATTGCATACGCATGCAACGAAGGCACTACTCAGGTTGGATGAACCTCAAGAAGCAGGAGAGTGCAGAAGAGGAAATAGATACGATGTGTTTGTGGAAAAGGAAGGGCTTACCTTGCCGGACGCGATCAGGCCACACAAGATAAGCACGATCTGGCCATTTGTTTGGAAACCAGCGTCTGGGGAATTGGAAGTAGCAGCAGTGGGAACGCTCGACATCATGTCAGATGAAGGGAAGGTTCAGAGTTCGTTTGCGTGGACCATGGTTGACCCTTTTCTCACAAACTCAAAAAACATTTGATCGCTGTGCATATATGTGTGCAGCTGCTCATAACGTTGAGCGTATACCGTACATACACGTATCAAGCACTCTATGGGTAACGATCCCCATCGGCTACGCTTACTCAAAAACAATAACAATAACGCTCGACAAATCCAATAGAACTCGGAGCCTGAAGCGATAGAAATAGAGTATGTTATGACATGGTAAAAGACCATCTCATTTCGTACTCATTGTTCACCAGACAATCGTGTCAATATAATCTGTATGTATAATCTCGTAACCAGAAGGAAGGAAGGAAAAATATCCGCCAATCCACCTGCTAACCTGACAACTCCACAAAAAACATTCAAAAGGTATTAGAACACTGCATTAACGACCATTGACAGTAGAAGTCGAGTTTCTTCTAGCCTGAGGAGTCGGAGCAGAAGGACTTGGTTCAGGTGGAGTCGGCGCCTTGTTTGGGTGGTCAGGTATCTTCTCGATCTCCTTTTTGGCTTCTTCCCATGCTTCCAAGTTCTATATAATACGTCCAGGATAAATTGAATCAATTGAACTTATTTCAAACAGTCAATTGGAAGAAAGATGTCAAAACATACCTTCTTGCACCAATCACGATGGCTCTTCGCCATGGTTATCGCCATCTCTCGCAAATCAGCCACCTTCTGCCGTTGGAAGCGGTCCAGATCAGCCTGTATTGTAGAGCTGGAATATTTCAAATCTTGTGCAGCCAAGTGAAGAGCATCTTCCAACTACAAGATTACATGAACACCTGTTGACATTTGACCACGGGATTAGAATGGCAAAATCATACCTGTGAAATGTTTTCTCTTGTTTTTGATATTCCATTGCGCCTGGCAGTCTCAGGATCGACATCCATCATTCCATGCAAGGTGTAGCTGAGAGCATTCAACAACCCCATCCCAGGTGCCTTCGTCCGTTTACGAACCGGGTTAGGACCAGGATGAGGTGGGACGTAAACAGATGAAGGTGACGCAGGCGATACCGTCTCCGACGACTCTTCCGCTGCACCTTCACCCGATGGGCTAGTAGGCGAAGACGCCCCATTCAATCTTCCCCTTCCAAGCGCCTCTTCTAACCTCCTCGCCTCACGCTCACTCTTCTCAAGCTCTTCCAGCTGCTCGCGTTTATTTTCGAGCGCGTCCTGAGTCATCTCGTACTGCACATGCTTCTGATGCCGATAAGCAAGCAGCTTCTTGATGATCGTCGCGAATTGCGAATACTCGTGCAGAGGTTCGGCCCAGTTTTGTTCGAGGTCTTGAAGCTTAAGAAAGCACTTAAGCTTCTGCGATAACGTTGTGAAAGAGGGAGTCTTACCAATTGGGTCGTCGACATATAAGTCGCGTCTACTGCTTGTCCCGTCTTCTCAATAGCCCCTGACAACTCTCCTGATTCGTTCAAGCTGAAACCGTTGAGAGCAGCACCAAGGTCTGCATGATCCTGAGCATAGTCTATAGGAAAGGAAGTTTCATATAGGTTCATTATCAATAGGCAAAGCTCTACGCACCTGCCCATCTTTTCACAACACGGCGAGTTACCTTCTCCATAGGTCCGCTAACATGGTTCGCAAACTTGACCGTGAACGCCTCTGAATCGAGGAAACGTTGATCAGGGTTACGCAGAGGGTGTGCCGCTGACGGGTTCGGAAGAGCAGCATACGCCGGCGAGGCATTCTGGTCCGTCGGGTTATGAGATGGTGCCTTCAAGATATTCTTTGGAAGGAGAGACAGGGGTGGTGAATTCAGAACCTCAGCCTGATACGCAACCCTCGTTAAAATTTGCACTCCTTTCTCCAGATTGACCTCCACTCACCCAAGACACCTCTCCGTCCAAGAAACGATGAAACACATGCTCATTCGAAAGAATAGGATGACGTGCCACACGGTTCAAAAAAGTCTGCAACAACCGCTTCCTCCTCGCAATGAGCGTTGCATCCTCCTTCGCCTTGCCCTGCTTGACGGCGTAATCTCCAAGAGTCTGCTTCGATGGAATAGGCGGCACGATGATGGTTGGGTATAGTCGCGATAAGTTTTCTCTGAGACTCTCAAATTCCGAGTAGCGATGGCGGGCTTCAGCGTTCTGCGAGTGATAAGACACGATGGGTCAGCAGGGAATATAATAGAGACAGAGAGATGATTGAGACAGACTCCTGTTCGGATGACGTAGGTAATGTAGGGAGAATTAGAATTCAACGAGGTCTTTTGGGCATCGACAATCTAGGGCGCAGCGTAAGGGTTACAATTCAGCTTTGTGCGGTGCTTTCGGGAGAGCCATACCAAGATTTCAACATCGTCTCCAGAATGAAGAAAACGATCGCGAGTGCAGCAATAGTCTGTCTTGTAATTAGCTTGCGGGTGCCTATGAGATCCAGGACTAGGAAAAGGAGGACGGTTCGCGTTGGATAATGTCGGAGAAAGCTGTCGAGACGGGTTCTGAAGAGGCGAAGACGCTTCATACAGCCCGACCTGGGAGGTGGACGATGTTTCTGACGGTATATGGTCCGCCTCCTGCTCAAAGGGATTCTCGTCTTCAAAGTCGTGCAAAGTGGTCATTTTCGCAAAGTTCGTCTCAGTTCTTCGCGCAGTCGCGGTTATCGTATCAGCGGTAAGTTCGAGGCGGTGGTGGTGGCGTCAAACAGGAGGGGGATTTCCGGCGACTGCTAAAGTTAGCGCAATGCTGAGTTTTGTGAATTCCAATGGCGACAATTGCCCACGCACATGGAGAATTACTGTGTACCTCGACCGTGAAGGTCGTCCAGAATCAGGTATGCGATTCAGAATAATGTTAGAAGACTAACTGCGGCAGAGGCAGCAGTGCAAACACCTGAGATCATTGCTATGTCCCTATTTGGTCTTGTTCCACTACAGTGGCGGAAGCAATTAGCATTTTAGCCTGCAAGTAGGCATACAAAACTCATGCTAGTAAAGATATACGAAACGGTACTACTCTATCCAAACACCCTAAAGCCCGTAAGTTCTATACTCTCCTGCACCTTTGGCTCCTCGGCGTTGATGGCGATGTTCTCAAATCCTTTGCCTAGGATAGACGCGAAGAGTTCATCCACCTGTTCTTCGTGCCAAGCTCCAACATTGGTAGGTACGGGCACCATGAAGTTTTGCAGTTTTTCATGGACATCGTAGCTAAAGAGAATACACTGTAAGTTTCCGCATGAAAGCGGGAACGCGTGAAACAACACGCACCGAATCTTTCGGCCTTTGCTAGCCTTGGTATCCACCTTCTTCTTCGCCTTTTTCTGCTTCTGAAGTACCATCCAGTCTTCATTTTTATTCCCCTCACCTCGACTATCAATAATATCCCTCAGCAGCTTCTGATAAAAGTCCGTATCGTCAAAAATTTCCACGTCTGGCTTATCCTCGCTTTCTTCATCTTTCGTTTCTGCCGGCTTGACACCTAACCGTGGTTTCTTGACCCGCAGAGTCTGAGTTCTCTCCAATAGCTTGTCGTGATCCGCAAGGTTTTCGTCTATTAGCTGCACCACGGACTTCAGGTTCTGGCCTCCCTTCAAGAATGCGCCTCGGTTGGATGGCAATAAGACGGAAGGTGCCACAGCTTGAATTTTAGATGACCATTTCGACAAGGTTTGGATAAGGTACGGGTGGAATCTAGTATTGCGAATGAGTTTAAGCAAAAAGAGATTGAAAAGTAAACGCCGCATACGCTTGTTCCACTGTGGCAACATGTTCCGTGGCTTCTTGAAGAACAGCAGGGTATTCGTTAAGGGAAATGTCGTCGTCGAGTCTTCTTCGCTTCCGTGGGGGAGGCGTGGTTATCTCGTTGACAGTTAGTAAGTCCTAGAAACAAAACCCGTAAATCATTGAAGCAAGAATAAGTTTACTATGGTGTTTACGTCTTGCAACTCCGCCAGTTCATTTGTGAAAAGCATAGCTTCCTTGAGGAACTTTGAAATTGCATCACTGCATTCTGGTGAGTCTTGATACACCTTGATTTCAGTGGGCTAAAGATGCTATAAGCATATCCATCTATCATGACACAAGGGCACTGAACGCACCGGCGGTAGTCTGTTTGCAGAAACGACGGATTTTTGCAAACGAATCCTGGTATCGAGTAACGAATCCCATAAAGCCTGATAGAAGCGCAATTGAAGCGTGTGATACGACAGGATGATCAGGGTACATACAATTTGTCTCTTGACAGCCCTTCCCTTCTTCAAGTCTTCCTCTCTGGTCTTTTTCAGTGTCGAGGTAGCATCGTCTGTCGGTTGTACTTGTGGTTGCGATTCTTCATGAGGTTGGCTACGCTTTTGAGAGGGTCTTGGGGCCTCCTCTTCCTCTTCTTCCTCCTCTCTCTCCTCCTCTTCTCCCGATTGCCGGCTTTCTTCACTCTCCGATGGCTCTTCTCCCTCTCCATCTTCCTCATCTTCACTACCCATGCCATATTCGCCGCCCATATCTTCAATGCCCGAAGGCATACCGTCGCCGCCATGCCTCATATCATCCTCGTCATCCTCGTCCTCGTCGAACGACTCTTCCTCTTCGGATACCTCTTCAAGCAGCTGCTTCCTAGACACCCGTACACCTTCATATTTAGGATCTGCCACGCTCGGTAAGCGGTTCCTCAGCTTGCTCGGTCTATCGCACGCCAATTCGAAAGCAATCCAAAGTAAGCCGAAAGCGTCAAAGCAGATCAAACATAGATACGCACCCAACATCAATATAATGTTCACGAACCGCAGCATTATCCATGCTCACGTTATTGTCCAGATCTGCACCGCGGGATTGGATGTCTTCGGGGTCATAATCTGTTCCAGTCAACAGCTACTTCAGCTTTTATGTTCGCTTATAATCAAAGGTGACCAAGAAACGCACCGACCGGCGCAGCCTCTTCTAGTTGAGCAATTTGCTCTGCGAGAGATATACCTGAATTATACTGTTCAATTACGAAGTTGACTTGAATTCGAGAACCAGAAAGACATACGTCCAGGAGCCATTAAAGCGCTAGATTTTTCGTTGGTAGCGTGGCTGCAAGGTTAGGGAAAGGGAAATACAGTCGTAGTAGATGCAAGCAAAGTGCTTGTCCAGGTTAATTATACCGGACGCAAAGATGGAAGCAATAACCAAAAAATGTTCTGCTGCACCTGATTGGTTCACTACGTCTTATGTCATCACCAGGAAAGGGGCAGCGCCGATCAAGTAAATCGCGTCGCGCGCGTGCTGAGTAGTCTCCTGTAAGCAGACTCGGTTACTGATGAGTGTGACTCGATCACCTTCATACGTGCTAAGGCTTATACTTAATTAGCGATACATACCAGAGCAGAGCCAGCAACCTGAGGAAAAGCCACTGGAGTTGGAAGGCTAACGCGTATATTGTAAGTGTGTATATCCTCCTATGTAAGGTAGTGCAATAGCAGGTCTCTAACGCGTCATCGCAGGCAGGGAGAAGCCATGTCTACTGCCACTGACGCAGTGCGCACCATCGACAGCGAAATTGAGCAACATGAACAAGAAATCCTGGCACTGAAGACTCGGAGGAATACGTATGCCCCCATATCTCGACTTCCTCCTGAATTGCTCTCCCGGATATTTGAATGCTACAAAACGGTCCAATTCATCCCTACACAGTTCCAATATTCCCATCCCCTCAGATGGATTCGATGTACCCATGTCTGTCGCCTATGGCGTACAGTCGCACTGGATTCTCCCCTTTTATGGGCAGAGCTTCACCTTAAGTACTTGGCTTGGGCCAAAGAGTCGTTGATTCGGTCTAAAATGGCTCCGCTAAAGGTTTCAATCCATTTGCGTGGCTTACCTGAGGACAATCCGACGATCGAGCTGGCGAAGGATATCATACGTCAAGGATCTCGTCTCAAAGACGTGATCATAAAAGCCGCCTCCCGTGCGCGCGACAGCATCGAAGACGTATTGCGCTCTCTCCCTAGATCGACGCCGAATCTCCAGTCGTTGGAAATAACGCATGTTTCCAGAAGCACCCAAAATGTTTGTCTTCTTCCCAGGGATTGCATTTGCGAAGCAGAGAAATTGCAACGCCTCAGGATTACGGGATGTGCCATCGACTGGGTCCAGCACTTGTCGAACAAACGTGCCCTCACAGTGCTCAGACTTGACAAAGTTACTTCCACGATATCAATGCCTCAGTTCTTGCGATGTTTAGCCGAAATGCGTTCCCTTCAACTATTGGAGCTGAAGAACGCCTTCCCAACGCCTGTGCCACATCACACCAGCGTACAGTCCCGGCGCATCCCTTTACCTAGTCTTCGACTTTTGAGGCTATGGGAATGTCCGCCCGAAACTCTAGGCTCCTTCTTCAAACATATGGCTTTAAACAATAAGGTCGTTATGGACATCAAGTCAGAGGGCGCCGATGAATCGCGTTTCACGACCTTTCTCGAGGAGATGTCGTCAGCTTTATCATTGAGAGGACCAGATTCGCCTATCCGTTCGTTACGAATCACCACTGGGACGTTGCTGCAGTTGTCGATGATTGGGTACTCATATGACTCGCCAGAAGTCGATGAAGAAACGACTGCACTGGCTGAAGCTCGAGATCGGATTCCCATCTTCCTCCTGCAATTAAGCTTTTCTTCACTATCTTCCACGAACCCGAGCGCGCTATGGATCAACGCTTGTGCTACCCTTCCCTTTTCATGCGTTAGAAGCGTATATTGGAACTCTCTACCACTCATTTCTGCCGAAACCGTCGCCTTTAGCTTTGGAACACTACAAAATCTGGATTCCTTGACCTTTTGTCGCGGTCATACCGATTTCGATGTCGATGACATCTTGTTAACTACCCTTCCTTCGCCAGAGGGAACGTGCCCAAAATTCGCTTTCCCGAAGCTTCGCAGCTTGACCTTGAACGACTTCATCCTCTACGGAGATACCCTAACCAAATTGATCGGCCTCCTCATACAGAGGTACGAGGGCGGTTCGGAAGTGGAAACATTGGTTATTCAACTGTGCTACGGGGTGGAAGGTAAAGAGATTGGTCTTTTACGCGAAGTCGTGACGGATGTTGCGTGGGATGGGATTGTCCTCAGACTTTCGAGTGACTCTGAACTTACCGAGAGTGGTTCTGATTCGGATTTTGATTAACGCACAGGAGAGACATTGTTCATTCGATTTTCCTCGCGACTCGTCATCGACTCAGTCGCGCTCCAGTACATTATCATACGGACATACACCAAGGTACGGTGTACGAGAACCACAAGCTGTATTAAAATGCTTTTGTATTTACGTTATATTTTTAATGTCACTGTGCCACCCGTGCGGCATCTCTTATGTGACTCAAGCTGCTTATTACATCTCCGTTACACTCTATCCTTCACCTTCTACTTCATGAGCAGCGCGTGCGTCGCTCGGAGTCTCGGAGCCCTGGGGCATTAAGACGACGCGTCCGGTCCTTTCTTTTCCACCGTTGTACTCGTCTTGGGCTTAACAGCCACTTGGTTTGTAATGCCTTGCTTCGGGATTTGGGAAGACGTGGCAAGGGATGGCCGTAGAGGTATGATCAGAACAAGGTATGTAATGCCAAATAAACGCAAACTCAAACTCATCAACGCGTCGCGCGCGTTGGCTGAGGAATTGTCAATCCACTGTCCTTCTCCACACAGAACTTGAAACCTCCGTCAATCAACAACTGTTAGGGCCAGAGACTTACGCGTTTATTGTCGGTGTGTACGCTCCACTCGTGTGAAATATTGTTACAGTACTCTTATTAAAGCTTCTTACGCGTTGAAGAGGCAGGGTAGACGCCATGATGGCCACCGCGATATGCAGTGATCACGCTTCCACAGACGCAGTTTACATCATCGACAGCAAGATTAAACAGTATGAAAAAGAAATCCTGGCGCTGAAGACTCAGAGGAATACATATGCTCCCATATCTCGACTTCCCCCTGAATTAATTACCCGTATATTTGAATGCTGCAAAGAGGTCGAATCCATGCCTTCCAGGCTCCAATATCAGAAACCCCCCAGATGGATTCGATGTAGTCATGTCTGTCGCCTATGGCGTACGATTGCACTCGACTCTCCGACACTATGGACGGACCTTAACTTCAACCACTTTACTTGGATCAAGGAGACATTTGTTCGATCTAAAATGGCTGCATTGAATGTTGCATTGCATCTTATTGGCACCCCTGACGAGGCTTCGAAGGTCCAGTTCGTGAAGCACCAAGTTATATGTCACGGGTCTCGCCTTAAAGATCTGAGCTTACGCAGTACATTCTCCGCCCAAAGCGACCTCGCAGAGATACTGGGCTCCATCCCAAGATCAACGTCAAATCTTCAGTCGCTGGAAATTGCGTACGCTCAAAGATCCCAATTGTATGCTTATCTTCCCGGCGAATGCATTTGCGACGCAGATAAATTGCAGCACCTCATGATAACGGGATGCGGCATCGACTGGGTACAGCACTTGTCGAACAAAAGTGCCCTCACAGTGCTCAAGCTCCATGACATTCCCAGTACTTCGACAATATCAGCGTCACAGTTCTTGCAATCTCTAGCCGGAATGCGTTCCATTCAAATATTGGAGCTGAGTAATGCCTTTCCAACCCTTGCGCTGCATGACACCGGCATACAATCCCGACGTATTCCTTTACCCAAACTTCGAGTATTGAAGCTGTGGGGATGTTCCCCTGAGACTCTGGGCTTCCTCTTCAAACATATTGCTTTAGGTGCTGGTGTCTACATGGACATCGTGGCTAATGGGGTCGATGAATCGTGTTTCACAACGTTTATCGAAGAGATGTCGTCAGTTATATCTTCGAACGGTTCGGTCATTCATTCGTTACGGCTTCTCTCAGCGACGTCGAGGCAGCTGTGGATGACCGCCTTCTCACATGATCCTCCAGGAGTTGATGGAGAAGCCGACGTGCTTCCTCGCAATCGGACCGCTATTTTCTCTCTCCAATTAACCATCTCCTCAGCCTCTTCCGACCATCCGGACATGCTATGGATTAATACGTGTGCCGCCCTTCCCCTTACATGGGTTAGAAAAGTGAGTTGGGGCAATTCCCTCCTGCTTTCTGCTGAAACCATCATTTCATGCTTTGGGGCTTTACCAAACTTGCATTCCTTGAATTTTTCGTCTCGATATCACGACCTCATTAAATTGTTGCAAGCTACCCATCCTTCGTCGGAGGGAACGTGCGCAAAATTCATGTTCCCGGTGCTTCGCTCATTGATCTTGCAAGATTTCGTCCTCGACGACGAGTGTCTGACCGACTTGGCTGATATCCTCATTCAGAGGCACGAGGGTGGTTTGGAAGTGGAAAAACTGGTAATAAAGCAATGCTACGGGGTGGACGTTGAAGAGATCAATCTTTTGAGTCAAATTGTGGCTGATGTTGTGTGGGATGGGAATGTCCTCTACATTTCCAGCGATGATGATTCTTCAGCGGGTGATTATTGGTGATACACGCATTTTAACAAACCTCAGAATTCATAAATTTTACTACGAGTCTAGGTTGGCCATTAAGTACGTAATTATAGTCCTTACCCTCTTCAACGGTCATCAAGTGTTGCTCCAGCCCCAAGATACAGTTCAAGCTGCTCTTAGACTCAATTTTTTTCAAGGCAACTTCAAGAACCACTGAAAAACTTGTAATTAGCGCCGGGTCACCTTCAACTAGAAAGGTTTTTGTTGGGTTTTTGCAAAGATTCCTCTGCAAGAAAAAAAATGAAAGAGCTGATTAACGGTTCGTTTTATGATTTAGCTACAACAGAACCGTGTCTTCAGGATTGCTCGAGTCGACGTCGTGAACGTTCAGACGACACTATGGAGTATAGTGCCAAATGGTCTGAGACTCAGTACTGCTACTGGCAATGCCGCTGCGAATCTGCTCTGCAAGAAAATATGAATTAGCAGTTTAGCGGTTTCATTTTATCTACAACTCATGACAAACTCAAGAGACCCTTGGTCGACGTCAGGGTGACATGCGTCCACGATGGCAAATAATGGCAAATAGACAACAACGGTGACGCGCCCACGCGTCTAGGTTCAAGTTGTCCTGAATTGGCAATTTATTGTCCAAGACTCCCTCTGACTCCCCGGCGCTTTTTCAACTTCCGCACATCTTGCAACCTGCCTCCACAAAAATCGGAGGGCTTACGCGTTAATTACAGGTGTGCACGCTCTACAGTTTTCTTACTCAAGTTTCGTACGACACGTTAACTAACCAGGCTGCCGCGGCGATAGCTTTTGACCAGGATGTTGCCAGACGCATTTAGCATCATCGACAGCCAAATTAAGCAGCACGAGAACGAAATTATCGCCCTGAAGACTCAGAGAAATGCATGTGCGCCTATATCTCGACTTCCTCCTGAATTGTTCACCCGGATATTTGAATGGTACAAGAAGGTCGCCGAATCGACTGAAGAATCTCAACTTGAACACCACATACCTCTCATATGGATCCAATGTAGCCATGTCTGTCACTTATGGCGTACAATTGCGCTCAATTCTTCGACATTGTGGGCAGATCTTGACCTCAAGTACAACTACTTGACCTGGGCCAAAGAGGCGTTGGTCCGATCTAAAATGGCTGCGCTGAAGGTCTCCATACATCTAAATGGCACGCATGACGAAAGGTCGACAATTCAGCTAGCAAAGAATATCATGTGTCAAGGGCCTCGTCTTAAAGGCTTGACCATAGGAGGCGCGTTCAGCGCGCGCAGCGGCCTCGAAGAGATACTGCGTTCGCTCCCGAAATCAACGCCAAATCTTCAATCGTTGGAAATCGCGCACGTTCAAACAGGCATCGAGAATATTTACCTTCCCAGCGAATGCATCTCCGAGGCAGAGAAATTGCAACACGTCAAAATAACAGGATGCGGCATCAACTGGGTCCAGCACATATCGAACAAAAGTACCCTCACAGTGCTCAAACTCACCGACGTTACCAGCACTCGCGATGTATCAATGCCTCAATTCTTGCAATGTCTAGCTGGAATGCCCTCCATTCAAATATTGGAGCTGAAGAACGCCTTCCCAACGCTTGTGCCACATCACAGCGGCGCACAGTCCCAGCGTGTTCCTTTACCCAAACTTCAAGAATTGAGGCTGTCGGAATGTCCGGCCGACATACTGGGCTTCATCTTCAAACACGTTTCTTTGAACGCTGGTGTCTTTATGGATATCCACTCCCAGGGAACCGATGAATCGGTTTTCACAATCTTTCTTGAGGAGATGTCGTCGGTTTTGTCTTTGAACCAAGCTCATCTGGCTATGCATACGTTGAAAATTGCCACGGCTAAGTCGAGGCAGTTGTCAATGGCTGGTTTCTCGCATCACAATCCAGAACTCGACAGAGAAACGATTGGACTTTCCCGAGAAAGAGATATCAGCCCGATGTTCGTCCTGAAATTAACCATCTTCTCGGCCTCTTCCAGCCCACGAGACGCCCTATGGATCAACGCATGTGCCATCCTTCCCTTCACATGGGTTAGAACTGTGTATTGGAGTTGTCTACCCACCATTTCCGCCGAAACTATCAACTCATGCTTCGGAACTCTTCAAAATCTGAATTGCATGCTCTTTCGCTGTACATACCCCGACTTCTATAAGATGTTGCGAGCTACTCTTCCATCGCCAGAGGGAACCTGCCCCAAATCCGTCTTCCCAGAGCTTCGCATGATAACCTTGAATGACTTCGTCCTATACGGCGAACACCTGTCAAACTTGATTGATCTCCTCATTCAGAGATACGAGGGCGGTTCGGAGGTGCAAAGATTGGTTCTCTTGAATTGCCTCGGGGTGGATGATGAAGAAATTGACCTTTTACGTGAAGTTGTAGTTGATGTTTTCTGGGATGGGACTGTCCGCAAACTTGACGGCAACCAGGTGGATATGGATGACTATTATTACTATAACTGGTTCTATTAACACCCTCTTGGAGAATCGGTGCGTCGGCAACTTTTTCCGTCATTTGATTTGCGATATTATGAACTCAATCTTAGTATTCTAACATCATTACCATATCACACATTCTAATAAACTTCAGAAATTCAGATGAATTTCCACTAGGAGGAGTCTGGGATGGTCCTTATCAATCATATACCAACCATTGACCAATCAACAGGTGCTGCTCGGAGTCTTCAGGGCAAAGCTCATGTCCAGACACCAACCTCTTTAGTTACCATGGTCAGTCTTTGGGGGTACCTTCACCTTCCTTTCTGAGGGCTGTCACCTGGAGTAGAAAGATCTCTACAATGCTTTAGTCAAGACTTTGTAGAATGTACAATTACAATTAAAAATATACTATGTTTATGAAAGTGTAACTGTGCCGGAGAGATTATTTGAAGTGAATGTGGATGAGGGTGTTGGAGGCCGCACACTAGGTTGGGAACCACCACTCCCGGCGTCCAACGACGGCCCTGCTTGCGCAGCAACAGCTTTTTTCTCTTTCTCGCTTTTACTCGTGTCTTCCTCAACCCACGGGTTCTCCAATAAAAATGCCTCATAGGTCGTGGTGAGGGGAAGCTGCCGCACTCCATACACCGAAGGGTCAAGAAATGGAGACGGGCGCGAGAGGTCATAGCACGGCCCCCGTTTCCTGACAGCGCCCTCTGCCCCGATGTTGATTTCCTCCACCTCGAAATCTTTCCAATCATGCGACCGCGGCAAGTCGTCGAACATGATCCCGTTCGAGGGTTCCTCCTTCTGGCGCAGTTTTACAGCCTTCGCTTCATCATCCTTGTCCATCTTGATTCCCCGCCTTGCCGGTGATTGTTGAGAGCTCGATAAGTCGACGAAGGATTGCTTGGGCGTGGAAGGCCGCTTGCGCCACGTCCCTCGAACAGGTTGAAGAAGCACACAGCCGGGGGTTGACATTATTGGAGGAATGGATGGGGGATCCTCTGTGGGATGGGGAATTTGGACTGGTTTCCATGTAGGGAGAAGGAGCGGGGATGGTAGAGAGATTGGGCGGTTGAGGAACTCTCCATGGAGGTCTTCAAAATGATCTTCTAACCCTTGGTGACGATTAAAAGTGAGCCCACATCCTAGTGTAGGACCATTTTTAGTAAGAAAACCACGGAATTTATCAGAGAATGACGAACCGTTGACCGGACATTCAAGCTGCGAGCGACTTAAATGGGATCGAAGATGAGTCGAGACATCTTTCAAGGGAATCGGGATATGCGGGGAGACGGTGCAGCGAGGGAGTTTGCATAAATAGCTTCCCTACAGATGCGTGAGTTTTATCTCGTCGTCAATAAAAAAATAATGATGCACCTTCTTCGACGCTCTTGACTGTTCTCGACAGTGAACAAGAAGATGCTGCAAATCAAAGAGGAAGCGCGAGTCAAATCAGACACGGTTGACGCCAACGGTCACATTACAGAGGTTGTGACATAGGTTGAAGCAATCAGGCAAAATTCCCCAAAAACCAACCCCACAGAGTTTCTGTTCGACATTCAGGGGCCCATGCATTAAATCATGAAGCCTAAAAGTCGGAAAAATGGAGAACAAGGTCTTTCTCTCACCTTTAAATATGCATTGAAGCTTGGAAGAACAATTCTGCAACGATTAGCATTGCTCATGGTGTTCCATTCACAATTCACTCCAATTGGTCTTATAACATCTTTGGCATAATTGAGTAGGTTTTCTCTTGTCAGTGTGATGGTGTTTGTGGTCATATCATCCTATCGAGCTGGACAACGAGGGATGGACAGCCACCAGACAATTACAGTTGGTGTTGAAGTAAACTGTGACACTATGCAAGAATGTTGATCTTGCCAGTGGGACACGTAGTCCACTGATGCTTGTAAAAGAACACCTGAGCCAGCTGAGCAGGACGAGGCAATGTACCTGAGCAGCCAGCTACGTGGTGAAGCTGGGATGGGTGAAAGGAAGAAAAGAACTTTGGAAAGAGAGTTAAACAGGCCTGGAACAAAGGCTCCCCTAAAGCAGCAAATGATTGTGACCGAGTGACAGGTCATACAAAGGACGGATCCCAGTGTAGGATATCCCTGAACATGAACGTTAACTTGAACACAATACATACGGACTCAAGTAGGGATTTGCAAAACCCAAAGACTGCCGCGCTGAAGTAAGGTAAATACTACAAATTTACTGAAGTTGTCGATAGGAAGAGATTGTAAAGCAAGACGGCTTTGCAATGCTCCTCAGTCAAACACTTCTTCCATCGGGTGAGCCAGGGTTGAGCTAACAGTCGAGGAGCGAGAGAAAGTGCTTGCACATACTAAACTCGCCACTACTTTAGAAAGGACGCGGTTATATAAGGGGAGTCACCTAACAATACAACTGTCACGAAACGTAATTAACCCGCTAAATTAGCCTTCAAACGCGCTTCCGCCGCCCGAGCTCTTCGTTCTCTCTCAACTTTCGCGCGCATCTCAGGCGTCAACCCAACAACCGCATCAGCAGCACCTGACGCTCCTCCAAGCCGACGTGTCGCCGGGTTTGAAGGAGCAGCTCGAGGCGTCGCGACCTCTACCACTGGCGGCTCAGGTTCAGCCTTTGGACGGTCTTTCTCTTTCTCCCTCTCCTTGGCTTCACGTTCCTTTACACGATCTTTCAACCCTTTCCTGCGGACCTTCTTCTTCTCTTCGCGTTCTTCCTCCATTTCTTGGCTCAGAGCGCTGGGAACGCGTGCTGCACCGAACCAGTCCCACCAATCTGCATGTGCAGCCGCGCATCGTCGGAAGATATCACGCATAGGCTTCGTCCGAGCGAGGTCATACGCGGTGCGGCGCGCGCCTGATGCTGTATCTGTCTTGTTGTTATCCGATTGATTCCCATCTTGGTCGTTGGTATCTTCCGCATCGCCTGCCTTGGGTGATGGAACTGGTATAGTGGGATCCGCATGGGCTTCCTCCAGCAGCCACTGGACCATATCCTCATGCCCATGCTGAACCGCCAATTGTAACAGTGTTGCCCTCTTCTCGGCTGTCCACTCCGGTATCCTTGCGTCTATGCCACCCAGCGCAGCTCCCTCTCGTTCCCAGAATGACTTAAGCGGTTCGAGTCGGCCTCTCGAGATCATTTCTAATAACCTATTCCACTTCTCGCGGAGAATTTCTTCCTCTTTCGAAAGCTTTGGTTGTTTCAGTTTTTCCGGTATAGGTTGTTGGACCACAGTAGGAACGGGTTTAGGCTTTGGCAGCGATGCAAGGTAAGCTTCGTCTTGTGCATGTAGTTCCTCTTCTGTGAAGTGAGATATCTTCGGGCGGATGAGCTCCATGAGGCATCGCAGCAGCTCGGATTGCGTCTGTGATTTAAATAAGCGCCATGATCAAAATACGAAAAATAATTCACTCACGGGACGACGCGTCGGAAATGGGAAGGTTCTGAAGCGCTCGTCATTTTTGCTAAATGGAGCGCCTTCATAGTCGTAGAATATCCTGCGATTTGAAGTATTGGCTCGCAGCCAAACTCTTTCACAGTCCGCCAGGTCTTCCTTCCATTCTTCTAACAATCCACGGATATCCTATCGAGTAATACATGGTCAACCAGAGGACCAGAAGACTGAAAAGACCACGTACATCACGCAGTGCCTGTTCACCATAACGTCGGAGCAGAGCACCAGCACTCTTTGCAGGTCCTTTGGCATTGTCGTTCGCAGATTGCGAACCTCCTTGCTTCCTTCTGGCTGACGTCATTTTCAGCCTATTGTCGAAGCGGTGCAGAGCATACGGCGCAACGTACTGGTATATCGGTGGAACGTTTTGTGAAGCAATACCTCTGTATCCGGCTTTGGTTTTTTCTGCTTCTTCTTTCGAGCCTTCCCAGCACCTTCTTCGGCGTCTTCGTCTTCCTCCTCTAGGCTGACCCGGACGACAGCACCAGCGAAGTGACCTCCGGCGATCATGAACATAGCCCATGTACGACCTTCCGGTTTTTTCACTTGTAGTTTTCGTAGTTCTTCTAGGTATAGACTTGGCTCGGTCTTCAAGGGTAATATGCTTCTGTATACACCAAGCTGAGTTGATGGTGGCGAATGGAACCATGCAAGTGCAGTAACGGGTGCGTTAATGGTCGTTGATTCGGGAGACGGTGATCTGGTGTTTAATTGCTTTGTCTTGTTGACGAGCGTGTTAACCGCGTCTGAATCGTCGCCGTCTTCTCCATCCGACGAGTCTGACCCCGATAGCGAGTCCTCCAAGCCTGCAAAAAAAAAACATAAAGAAAAGAATCAAGCGACAAAAAAGGGGAAGATCATACCTTCTACAAGCTGAGCAAATGCAGCTTCAGACACTGTCTTCCCACCAGCCATGCGCGTCTTGACATTATACCGATGCCAGTCCGACCTGAAATGCGCCCTTTGCTCGTCAACGTCCAGAAACACGATACCGTTACAAATGGCACATGCCCGAGGTCCAGTCTTCGAGGCAGGTAGTTCCGGTGTTGGTGGTCGTGGATCGACAGCGACTTTAGTGTTTAAGAGGTTCCGGGGCGTTAGCGATTCTAAGAGTTCGGGCGGTAATGAGAAAATATTGTACTGTGATGTCTGCATTTCAGCGGGTGAGTATGGGGATCTGTGCGGGTTTATGTTGGTGGTAATGAATATATATCGTCTCCGTGAATGAGTTTATATGGTTTTTGCAGCACAAGCCGCGTAATCTGGAGGTCCTTGTGGTTAAGGGAGGATGATGATGACTTGACAAATGCGGAAGCGCTCGAGTCTGACTCGATAAGCGGTAATCGCTATCGGAGATTGCCGAGTTTTAACGGTATCTAATCGCATTGGAGCCCTCAAGTCGACAAGCGGAATCACTGTAATAGACTGTAATCTGGCAAGTAACTTGCGTGTAAGCGCCTGTGGTTATATAATACAACTTGATATTTGGTTATAAAGGTGTCCATCCATCCTTATCGATATATCTTTCCATGAGAACAGACTGCGGTATCAATCAGTCGCGAAGGAACTCCTCCTTCAAGATTCTAATGGTATCTTCAGGATTTTTGACAGCGTGGCCAATCGTTCTTGGGTCCGAGAAAATTTCGTAGTCATTTCCACCCTGTACCACTGTTAGTTTATTTTTTCTTTTATTGAACGACGGTTCACTGACCTCGTATGTCTTGTCTCCGAAGAAATGAATTTCTTCGAATTGTTCATCTGCCACAATTCCCAAAGCGAAGGTTTTGTCCCAACCAACTGGGAAGGCGTCGAAGGAAATCTGACCTCCAATGGAGAATTTCAAGCCGTAGTCGGGGAATTTCTCTTTCAAGACTTCAATCATCTTTCTCCGGTAACCATTTTTCTGTTTAACCATCAGCACTTTAGTCAGTTGAAATGATAGATCACGGACCAAATCAAGTTTCTCGAACTCTATCCGCTCTTCAATACTAGGAGTACATCAGATTTAAACCCGAATGGTTGAACGGGTGCACGAACCTTGCGTTGCGGCCGATGGGGCTGATGTTAACCATGCCCCTACGGAACTCGATGAACGTACCCCTATTCAACTCCATGTTAATGGTAACACCGCATGCAGGCAAAAACAGTTACCTCTTAATGGGTAGATCAAGGTCTGCAATGTAATGCAAGCAGAAGTTGACTAGCTTCTTGTATTTCTCTTCACCAAGGAATTCGATGAAGGTATGGGTAGGGAGTTTCTTGCCCAGCTTGAAAGCAGTCAAGCCATTCTCAGCAAAGCCGTAGTCGAATTCATCAAGAACTAAGCAAGATAACCAGGTTCAGTGTCAGATGAAGTAAAGCTGTTGCGCACTCACCGTTCTCAGTGCCCGACTGAAGCTGCTCAATGATCTTCATCAGGTCGGATCCACCGACAAACCCAATGACATATTTCTTTCGCAGTGCCGCCAGGGTTGCTTTCATTTCAGGGGACGCACTCTAAGACGCTCATCACTGAGTTCAACTGCGTAGTAGGTGTACAGTGGTTGGAAACCCACCTGGCGAGCAAGCGATAGTGTTCCATCGACATCGAAGAGACAGAGCTTCTTGTTAGGTCTATCGGCGAAAGCAGAAGAAACCATTGTGGGGAATTGAGTCAAAGAAGAAAGATTTTACAGGGGACTTTTAAATGGAAGACACGTTGTGGACACGAAGCAACACGACTACGACGGTCAGTAATTGCCTTGGGCGGTAAAGAATGATTAAAATACATGATCTATTACTTGGAGACTGCGTACAAAGAAGTCAAAACATCGCGTATGGCACATTTGCACACCATATTGTTTCCGACACGGTCACTCACCATCAATTAACGCTTCTCGTCTCCCCAACCACACCTAGCAGTACTTCCACTTATAAACCTCCAACGCGTGCATATAAGCGCGTATAAGGACTGCCACTCTTCTTCGCGTTTCTCAATTGTCTCAAATCTCGAAGAACATGAAAGAAAATCAGCCACTGACACGAACAAGGTACGCGCACACACGTGTAGCTTCCACAAAGACGTGTCTCATCTGTCTATTCGACGCGACTCTAGGACCGAAACTGATACGGATGCTTTACCTGCGGCAAAGAAGCGAAAATTGGAAGCTGCTGGGTCGTTTAGTTCGCAACCATTGACTCAGCAACCATCCTTTGCCGAAGTCTTGGAACGCCTGAGGGAAGAGGGTGCAACTGGAACTACCGGTGTGTTGTGCTCTGCTGTCTTTACTATCGT
Source organism: Agrocybe pediades (assembly GCA_013053245.1). Classification (NCBI taxonomy): domain Eukaryota; kingdom Fungi; phylum Basidiomycota; class Agaricomycetes; order Agaricales; family Agrocybaceae; genus Agrocybe; species Agrocybe pediades. Next base: position 889,395 of record JAACJL010000058.1, read on the forward strand.
AAACTGAGCCATTTTCTTCAGAGGCGGAAGGTGGTGCTGATGCGTGGGCACGACCGCCACTACCCAAAATTGACGAGAAGAAAGACTCTATAAGTCAGTCATTCGTCTTCTTTATCATTTTCATGCGTTTCTCATTCCACCTTTTCAGCGTTTCAGCAAATTGATATTGAGACTGCATCAAATCACGACGGGTCAATCATCTTGCGCATGTTTGGAGTGACTGCGGTACGCCATATTGCTTTCCGGACGACTGCCACAATTTGACAATTCAACAGGACGGTCACAGCGTATTAGCAAACATCACAGACTTCAAGCCTTATTTCTACGTTCCTATACCCAGAGGATTTACGGATGCAGATATCCAGCCTTTCCGAGAGTACCTGAACGTACGGTCCATTACCTCCAACGGAACTGGGTGGCTTGCTGACTAATACTATAATAGGGCTTTCTGGAGGAAGGAAGTGTACTATTGAAGGCAGAGAAAGTCGCCAAAAAGAGTCTCTGGGGATACAGAGGAGATGACAACACTCCATTCTTGAAGTTGACTCTGACAGATCCCAGGAGTGTGCCAAAAATCAGAGATAAGTTCTCTATCCACACGTGTGTGCGTTTTGGAGTACTTATCGTCAGTTTCTTCTCTACGCATCTTCGATAGAGGGGAATGTGACTTCAGGGGACTTTTCGATGGAGTTGTACTTACCTATGAAAGCAATATCGTCTTCACATTGCGGTTCATGATTGACACCAAAGTGCGCTCACTCTGACTCTACCCTCAACGATATGCTAACATAGATGTTCAAGGTCGTTGGCATGAACTGGATAGAAGTGCCTGCTGGAAAGTACAAAATAATTGCCCCAGCACAGAAGAGATCAACATGCCAGCTCGAGATCAATGTACGGTAAGTGTAACTGTCTATATGATTTTAGTAGACCCGCATTGAGCGCGACACCACAGATATGACGCCTTTATCTCGCATGCCCCTGAGGGCGATTGGTCCAAAATCGCGCCTTTGCGGATCCTCAGTTTCGATATTGAGTGTGCTGGAAGAAAAGGCATCTTCCCAGAGCCTTCCATCGACCCTGTCATCCAAATAGCAAATATGGTTACTCGGCAAGGTTTGTTCTCACTGTTCTTATCCGTATCGCATACATGCGCTGAAAAGTGACCTACAGGCGAATCCAAACCGTTCATCCGGAATATCTTCACGCTTAATACTTGCTCTCACATTGTCGGATCGCAGGTTATCTCCTTCAAAGAGGAAGATAAACTTTTACAGGCATGGAGGGATTTCGTCGAAGAAGTGGACCCCGATGTTGTAATTGGGTACAACATCGCCGGCTTCGATTTCCCGTATCTCATTGACCGAGCCAAGGCTTTGAAGGCCAATAAGTTCCCATACTTGGGAAGAATGAAAGGTACTTCTTTTAATCTTATCAGTCTAATGTCGCAAACCAAATGTGTTCAGGGTCGAAGACGGAGACGAAGAGCACTCATTTCTCGTCCAAGGCTTACGGACAACGCGACTCCAAGGACACAGAACTGGATGGACGACTACAACTGGACGTGCTGCAGTTTATGCAACGAGAGCACAAGCTTCGTAGTTATACTCTCAACTCTGTCTGCGCGCAATTCTTGGGCGAACAGAAAGAAGATGTACATCACTCAGTCATTACGGAATTGCAGAATGGTACCCCGGAATCTCGTCGACGTCTAGCAGTTTACTGTTTGAAGGTAACAATCCCACTGTGGAATTACAACCTTTGTGTGCTGACCTAGTCAATCTCAGGATGCTTACCTTCCGCAACGACTTATGGACAAACTCATGTGCTTGGTCAACTACATTGAGATGTCTCGTGTGACAGGAGTGCCATTTAATTTCCTCTTGTCTCGTGGACAATCTATTAAGGTCTTGTCACAACTATACCGCAAAGCCAATTCAGAAGGTTATTTGGTACCCGCTGGAAAGGGAGACGGTGCGTTCAGAGTCTTGAATTCGTTGATAATCTCTCATTTCCTGGTTTTAAAGGAACCGACGAACAGTATGAAGGAGCGACGGTCATTGAACCGAGAAAAGGTTACTATGATGTCCCTATCGCTACTCTCGATTTCGCTTCGCTATATCCTTCAATCATGATGGCGCACAACCTGTGTTATACAACTCTTCTCGATGCGAGTACTATACAGCGCCTTGATCTGAAAGAGAATGTGGATTATATCAAGACACCTAACAATGGTCCGTAAAAATTCTTACTGTTGATTATATGCGGTAGCTGATGTGCGGTCTATGTGATCAGATCTCTTCGTTAAAAGCACCAGGCGAAAAGGGTTGCTTCCGATTATCCTGGAGGAGCTGATCGCTGCGCGTAAGCGAGCCAAGGCCGATTTGAAGAAGGAGACGGATCCTTTCAAAAAGGCTGTCTTGGATGGTCGACAATTGGCGTTGAAGGTGTGTTATGTCTCTGGCAAAATCCCGAACTGAATGCTCACGGTTCGCGTTTAGATCAGTGCCAATTCCGTATACGGATTTACTGGTGCGACGATAGGTAAACTCCCTTGCTTGCCTATCTCGTCCAGTGTCACCGCCTACGGTCGTCAGATGATTGAGGCTACAAAAGAGGTTCTTATTCTTTCTATGCTTGCCAGACTATTTGATCTGAAAACGCTATAATCAGGCTGTAGAAAAGGCATACTGTATCGACAAAGGTTATAATCACAACGCTGAAGTCATCTACGGTGATACAGATTCCGTCATGGTCAAATTTGGCCCTAATGACCTGGCCAAAGTCATGGAACTTGGTATGGCGAGACCGTTTTTTTATTTGCACAATCGCTCATGGATGCAAATCTTATGTATAGGTCGCGAGGCAGCCGAGTTTGTGACCCAGCAATTCATCAAACCTATTAAACTCGAATTCGAAAAGGTCTATTATCCGTATTTGCTTATTAGCAAGAAACGTTATGCTGGCTTGTATTGGACCAAGACTGAGAAGTACGATAAGATGGATACAAAGGGTATTGAGGTCAGCCGAGATTGCAATTTTGGGTTTTAGGTGCTGTGGCCTAATTTGTTGGACGCTAGACCGTCCGACGTGATAATTGTCGTCTGGTGTCGACGGTTATTGAGACGTGCCTCCACAAAATGCTTATCGACCGGGATGTTCGAGGAGCAGAGGAGTAAGTCAAGAGGTTCAAATTTTGCTTTATCGACATCCTTTGACTCTGATTTAGGTACACTAAGCGGACAATTGCCGACCTCCTTCAGAACAAGGTCGATATGTCGCAATTGGTGATTACGAAAGCCCTGGCAAAAGCAGGTATGTCGCCATCAACCTGCTCATTCTACGAAATGCCTAAGCTTGCATTTTAGATTACGCGGGAAAACAAGCACACGTCGAGCTTGCAGAAAGGATGAAGCAGCGAGACGCAGGTGAGATCCTACTATTTCCCAGTTTTTTTTTCGCATTTTGGCTGACGTTGCGGCTGTAGGATCTGCGCCCGCGCTTGGTGATCGTGTAGCCTATGTCATTATCAAAGGAATCAAGGGCGCTGCGGCATACGAAAAGTCTGAAGACCCACTTTACGTTCTCGAGAACAATATACCCATTGATACCAAATACTACCTCGAGAACCAACTTTCGAAGCCTTTGATGCGTATTTTCGAGCCAATTTTGGGCGAGAAGGCTAATTCACTTTGTATGTTTTCCTCATCGTACCCTGTAAATTCTAGCTTACTTATTCCGCTCTAGTGTCTGGTGACCATACACGGACCATTCAAATCGCTACACCAACCGTGGGCGGCCTCATGAAATTCGCTGTGAAGACTGTAACATGCCTGGGATGCAAAACACCATTGCGCGGCAAAGAGTCCAGTATGTAGTCTTTTTACTTTCACTCTCTTCCTTTTCAACCTGTCCTCGTTAGATGGTGCTCTGTGCAAGAACTGCAAACCAAGAATGCAAGAACTCTATCAGAAGCAGATCGTGTCGACGTCAGAGCTTCAAGTTCGATTCTCACGTTTATGGACGCAATGCCAGAGATGTCAGGGATCGCTGCACCAGGACGTCTTGTGCACGAGTAAAGATTGTCCGATTTTCTACATGCGAAAGAAGGCGCAGAAGGACGTTGAAGATGCGAATGCGGTCCTGGACCGGTTCGATGGTGATGATTGGTAAAAGCTTTTCGGGTGGTTTTTCTGAGATGTAATTTATAGCGTACTTGTATTTTTATTCAGCTTGCCTCCCGCATACTCTTCATGATAATTTGCCCGGCCTATTGGGCGATATATAATAAATAAATCTATAATCACTTTATGGGATGATTTTCGATTCTACGAAGATTTGGCTTCGCGTTCTTCTATCAGTTTGAGGATATATGGACTAACGTAACCGCGTGCGGTCAGTTCGTCTTTCGACAGATATTTAGCGCCTTGGATGGATCCGAGACAGGTTTTCGTTCCGCAGGCGCATTTGAAGGCTTGGTCCATGTCCCATTCGGTACTTGGGTAGAAGAAGGTTACTGGTATTTGGTACGTAGGATGTTAGTTAAAAGTAATCCAGATAATGAATACGTTAGACGCACGATGGTCTCCGGCTTCGATTGGCTTGAGGGATCTAAGACACCATTCGGACTGGTCTGGCGAGGATAAATCGAAGGCGACGTTGGGTTCGCAGGAGTGATTAACTGCAGATATAGAGATAGGAATGGTGTAGGTTTGAGTTCAGGATGTGAGCAGTACTAGATACGCACTGTAAACGAGGTCGCTGTTCAACTCGATGTGATCCTCTTCACCTGGACCGCATTGGACGGAAGTGTATGCTTTAGGCCCCTTGGTGGTGCCCTCGATGGCAGCGATATTCTGTCCTGCTTTGAAAGCCTTTGGAACGCGTTCTCAGCTGGCAGGTCGGTGAGGTAGGCTAAAAGCAGCGCACCTTGAGACTCTTTAAAGAAGATTGGAAGTCGCCTGGTGCGAACTCTACGACGAATTTCCCGGGGTGACTGGGCACGTAGGACTTTTGAGAGGGCTTCATCGTATCCAAGATTTTGAAAAGGTGCAGTGTAGGTGGGTTATGTGCACCGAATGCGTTCAGGACAGTGAGGGGGAGGATTGGGGAGGATAACTATTACCCCGCAACGGACTATTAAACATCCGGATGGATGATGATTTGCAGATTGCCGTTTTCCGTGTAACTGCAGGTAACTGCCTAACATTTGAATTGCATATGCGAATCTGCTCGCAACGTCGGGACTCGGTCTGTCTCGGTATCGTCATACAGATGCGCGTAGATTCTATTGATAAGATGGCTTGGACGGTTGCTATTGGTCTGTTGATTTGTCCCAAGCCAGGGAGGACTTGCGCCGAACTTTTCTTCCTAGTTTTCCCGGCTTGTTCGTAACCTATAATTGGAGTACGACAAACAGTGGTGCCCAGAGTGCGCCGATTTGTCTTGTATATCTTTCTGCAAGATGTATAATGTAGTCAGGGGTGCTTCGGCGCTTGGTTAGACGCCACAGATGAGAAGAGTACACTAGACAATGCGCAGTGCTTTCGAAATAAGTCCATCGCGGTGCTAGGTAACATCTAAGCTTTCGCAAGTGTGTGAGATGACGCAAGTCTTAAAGCTGGGCAGAGCGACGCTACAAATTATAGATTGACGACAGAGATATATACGTGAGGGTAAGGGGAAAATGTAAGCATAAAATCAGATATTGATCACAAGTGATAAAAGTAAGCTATCAATAACGTTTGGAATTCTGAAGAAGCCAGTCAAGCGCGCTATGACATGGCGCAATTGAGACTGTCAAACGAACTTGGACGCTGATGGTTGTGATCCCTTGACATCTGCATTTTTCGCTGGGCGGTGATTTACAATAACCGCGTCTCTTTGATCATGACCACGACGCGGGTCTATGAACAGGACTGTCATTGATGGGGAAGGAGGAGGAAGAGGAAGAACTCGTACTGTGGATGGAAATGTTGCTATACTTTTTAGCAGCCTCCTTGCGGATCATTAAAGCTCCGCCGTAGACAGCAAGACATCCAGTCGCAATAATTAGGGCCTACTAATTGTAAGTAACCTAGCCATCGCTGATTTGAACTGGGAAAAGGAGACGAACAAGTGATTTTCCTTGCGGTGACGTGAACGAGGTGTTGAAAGGCATTATGCAGTGGCAGATAGACGACTAATGTCGTCGCAAGTTCTACTTTATATACTTGAGGTAATTCTCTCAGACATATGACGAACTCAGAAATTGGGGTAGTCGATCACTCTAAACCTTTTGAATCATGTCGCTGTGCTCGCCAGTGCATAGATAAGAAGGTCGAACGGTGAGAGGCAGAAATTCTCGACAACTTTACTATGCATGTTAGTATACTGCTAATGTGTCCCGCATATCAACGCACAAAAAGCTGAGGAAAGATTACAGTCTCGGACAGGGACGCGTCGCGCGCCAGCCTTAATGAGGTCAGGTGATGGCATGTCTCGTGCCTTTCGGAGATTGAACACGGCTAACGTAAACTGTACAGTCAACAAATCATGGGTACAGTGATGGAAGGTAACAAAAATATCAGGTAGCATCATCAAGCCCGTCCCCGACACCGACGACAAAAGACAGCAATGGCCCCCACCAAGAAATCGAAGGCAGCCAAATCCACCGAGTCGATCTCCGCCAGACTCGCCCTCGTCGTCAAGTCGGGCAAATACTCTTTGGGCTACAAGTCCGCTCTTAAGCAGATGCGCAATGGAAAAGGTGAGCATTGCTTTCAGATCGTCTCTCGGGGACTGGAGCGTGAGGCTGAGAAGGTCCCTTGAACTGACGCGAATATCTTTTAGCCAAGCTCGTCTTGATCGCTGGCAACTGCCCCCCTCTGCGCAAGTCTGAGATCGAGTACTACGCCATGCTCTCAAAGACCACTGTGCACCACTTCTCGGGCACTAACGTCGCTCTTGGAACCGCTGCCGGAAAGCTCTTCCGCGTCGGGTATGTTCAATGACTATCTCTTGCGAGTGATTGCTCACTCATCTCTCGTAGTGTCATGACTGTCACTGACCAAGGTGACTCTGACTTGCTCTCCTTCGCTGAGGGTAACGCCGCCTAAGTTAGCTTCCTTACTACCTTCTACATTTCATGTCATTCGATATGTTCAATGCGTTTTCATGACTATTGCTTGGTGTCGTTAATCTTGGTGAATCTATTCATTTAGACAGTGAATCAGTCTGCTTGAGCCTTGAGTTTATTAAATATCGAAGTTTTGCCTGTCTCTTCTAATTTTTGTCAAGTGGCTGTTTGATCATAACACAAGATGCGAGCAGTTGTCGACTCGCTGTACGATGAAAGCAAGCTAATGAAGGAATGTTTAGAGCTTACGTTGACGACTAAAAGCTGTATAAATTCATGTCATTGCAATGAATTAGTGCCCTCTCGATGGTCTAGTTGGATACACGGGGTTGACACTGCGGTGCTGTGTATTGTGAGGAGGTCCGGGTTTCGAACCTCGCTCAATGCAATTCTGTGGTTAAACCGTCCGCCTCCTGACACGAAGGCTGTGCACCCCCATGACTATAAGTGTGGGAGAGACCGCAGGTCTATATATAAGGCGATAACGAGCCTGTACCTCTGATATGAGGTGTGACATGTCAGTCCACTGGACTAGAATATACCGTCAACACGACGAGAACGTACGAATGCATTACAGAATGCTCAGCGCTACAGGACGTAGACATGAAGTCGAACCTGTTTTTGCTTCTGACATTTGCGTTTCTTGCTTTTTGCCCTCTGATGAATTTATACTTACTTGTAGGTGCAAATTTTGCCCCTTCGTCCTTCGTGCGACCTTCATGGTTTAGTATGCAATGAGGAGGCTTGCGACGCTAATTTCGAATCTCACACTCTTGGAAAACTGTGACCCGATCGCCTGTCCCGCCCACGAGAATCCATAGATTCTTGATAGCCAAATTATGGAGTAAAGAAAATTTATATCATGAATTTCCACCCCAACCCCAGGGATGGAGGCCTCTCGAGGCAGAACTTGGTTTTGGCATCGCATATACTTACCTCGTCGCCCACCCACTCAAAGTTTTGCGCCTTGCGTGAACCTCTGAATGCTTATGCGCTTATGATGCGTGCGGTTCGTGTCATCCCCTCTCGAACTTCATGAAATGCATGAAATCAATGCGTCAATGGGTTCCACCAGGGAAACGCCGGCAGGTATCGCGGTGCTTTATGCAATGAGGAAGTCCATTTGTTCGAACCTCTTTCATGGCAAACAACTGTGACCTGTCCGAGTCTAGCGTCCGCTGTCCAGGTGAGCCAAGTACCGCCCTAAGGACGATACGCATATTACTACATGGACCGAGATTCCATGGACGACCGACGACGGAAAGCCTTCTTGAAGGAAGAAGACAGTCCAACAGCGCGATCGATTCGACTGCAGGATGTAGGCCGTCCGGGGGCTGAACCTGTTTTTGCTCCGTTTTCTAATTTATAACTTAACCTTTATATGGAAGAATGTAGGCGAGGAATTTGTGCAAGGCTTCCTTCAGCAATGTAGTAAGAAAGCGGCAAAGATGAAGATAGATTCAAGGAATGAATGTAGACGCGTCACAGAGTGAGGGGTAAAAGAGATTAGTACACTATAACATTTACAGTAAGGAAGGAGCTGTCTCGATGATCGCGTGTGGACCTTTGGCAGTGTAGTCGGCTTTTGATACGAAGCTTGACCCGTTCGAGTCGTTGAAGATGAGCTAGAGGAAGTATGTCAGCGAGTGAGGCAATAAACGATGATATATTACTTACTTTGGCAGTGATACTCGACCCAAGGAAGGCAGCATAACCGTTGCCCGTCTCGCGGTACTCTGCAAAGTATTCGGGGACGTTGAGCACGCGCATGGAGCGCGGTTGGACTTCGTTCACTATGTCGGTGTTGCTGACGAAGCTTGCGAGCCGGGATTGGAGGGCGACGCCGATTCCTGGTAACGCAAATACGCGTAAGTCAAGTCAAGTCAAGTCAAGAAAAGCGGCAGATACGGAGAAGAAGAGTAAACGCACCTCGGATGTGTCTGGTGATATCCCCCGTCACGAAGATACCTTGCCATACATAAGGGCGTTGATCCTGGTCAAGATTGCTCACAGCAAAGCCGACAGCGTCTTGTAAAGGCAACAACGGATAATCATCGTCTGCAGCCGTATCCGCGCCATACACGCCATTCAACAACGTTGGATCGAACAATGGTTCGCAGAACCGATGCCTCTCCTTCCCGATTGTGAGTGAGTGCTCGCGGAATTGGACAGTGATCAAATCCATGGCCTCTATCTCGCGCTCGCGCTTCTTGTCTGCCTCTGTTGGTTTGTTCTGTGCGTTCTTTTTCTTGAGGTTGTTCTCTATCACGGCCTTTTCCTTTCCTGCGACGACAATGGCGGCGATGTCCATCACACCTTCGTCTTCTGGCGCGGCTGTCTCGCCGTCTGAGGGTATCTTGATATGGTCTTCCTTCCATAGCTGCTGCACGAGCTCGACGAGTGCGGTGTGCAGGGATTCTGGGGAGAGCGGGTTTTCCGGGGGGGAGAGCGCGTTCATGACGAACTGGTTCGCACGCAGGAGGGAGGCGACGTATGCGGTGCAGTGGCGCATGCCGAGGGGCACTTTAGTGCGGGTATGGTTGACGATGAAGCCGTCGTAGATGGGGGTGATGTCGGTGGATTCTTCGCCGATGTCGACCACGACGCCGCTTAGACTGTTGGCGGCGTAGAGCTGGGCCATGGGGCGCTCGAGGATGGCAAAGCCAGCGACGTTGAAGCGTTCGAAGAAGACCTGGCAGATACGTTCGTAGGTGTCGCGAGAAGCACCGGAGGGGAAGGAGAATAGGACGGGAGATTCGTTTTGCACGCGTCGGCGTTGGAGACGCGTGAAGAGGATGTATTTCCTGAGTGTAGGGACATCGGTGAGTTGTGGTTTTGGAGCGTCGGTAATGGAGGCAAGATGTGGCCATGGGTGGCATAGAAGGAGAGAACGTACCATATCGCCTCTGCTTGTGTCCAATCGCTCACTCCTCCATCTGCAAATGGCCAGGAAATTATCAGATCTTGACCGTTTGCTAGTGCTTCATCTAGATGTGAGCCAACTAAGTAGTCTTTTACTGTCGCTGTGGCTACTGTTGTTTGGGGAAAAGCAGAAGTCGCGCGGCTTGTAGAAGCAGCAGGTTCTTCTAGGCCGTTGTTGTTGACGGTTAGTGAGTCGGAGGAGGTTGAGTCTGGGAGAGCATTGCGTCGTAGACCTACGCGCGCAGGGATTTCCTAGTAGTTCCAACGACAGAAGAGTGAAAAAGAGTAACGCCATGAAATAGATGGACTATACACACGATGGTAGGTGTTTTTAATAATTCATGAAGGCCTAAACCAGCTTTGACGGTTGTCTTGCTCACTTCGAGGATGATTACGTTCGCGTCGCGGATAGACATGTTTTCTTATCCCTGATATTCCTGATCGCGACGGTCGTTGTAAGCGCCAAAGGTTGGCAAACAGGCGCTAAACTGGAGTAAGTGGTAAGAGAGCTGAAAGCAAGGTGACCGTGTTCGTTTAACCGTGACCATGAATTGTCGAGTCGGGTTAGGGTTTGCTTCTTCGGTCAATGACTTGACGTTAATCGAACCATAAATAGTTTTGCCATTAAGAAATCGTAAGATGTACTTGACATTTCCTAACTCTCTTCCTCAACAATGTCAGGATCAGCCTGGAGCCCATTGGATATTGCACCAACACCTGAGAAGACCTTCACCGACTATTCGCGATGGAGGTTACTTGTGAATGACGGAGGAAGGCATACATGGCATTACCTGCGTACCGACAAGGAGATGGAGGATTGGCCTCAGAACGAGGTCGATAGGTTCTGGCTGGGTCTCAAAACAGTACGTACTCTAGTCTGGCCCTAGTACCTTGGATAGACGTTGAACACTTGTGTAGACTATGCCCGACCTGCCTCCAGCGAAAGACCCCTTGGACGCTGCCCGGAACGGATACAAGTTCTACAAGCACCTGCAATCCCACGACGGACACTGGGCGGGGGAGTATGGTGGCCCTATGTTCTTGCTTCCCGGTCTGGTCATTGGCTCCTATGTCAGTGGAATGACCTTCACGCTCGAGGAAAGGCTGGAGATGATCAGGTACCTCATGAACCGCGCCAACCCAGAAGACGGCGGGTGGGGAATGTGAGTAGCTACGTGACACTGTTCGGTCCCTACCTAATGCGCGCTGCAGACACGTCGAAGGTCATTCTACGGTATTCGGGACCGCTCTCAATTACACCTCGTTACGACTTTTAGGTGTGGATAGGGACCACCCTGTCTGTGTACGCGCTCGAGGAAAGCTTCATGAGCTTGGTGAGCATGCTTTCGACCTGTAATGTACTATAGCTTATGCATATGGGTTTAGGTGGTGCAACATCCATACCAGCTTGGGGTAAATTCTGGTTGTCTCTGCTCAACGTTTATGACTGGGCAGGCAATAACCCTGTCCCTCCGGAACTCTGGTATTAATTATTGTGCTTATTTGTTTTGTTATAACTGACTGTATGCGATATTGCTAGGCTCCTCCCAGACTGGGTTCCGTTCCATCCTCATAAATGGTGGATTCACGTCCGTACTGTGTATGTGCCAATGAGTTACTTGTACGGCGTCAAGTTCAAAATGGAAGAGAACGACCTGATTCTTTCTCTGAGAGAGGCAAGAATCAATTTGCTTATCTTCCTTTGGGTTCTTTAACTTATGCCACGACTAGGAACTCTACCCACAAGACTACTATTCCATCAACTGGCCTGCCCAACGAAACAACGTGCACGAAGTAGATATGTACGCGCTTCACAGCAAGCTATTTGACTCGCTCAATGTCATCCTCTCCTCATACGAATCGTGCTCTTTCCCTCCCCTCCGACGCGCCGCTGTCAAGCGCGCCTACGAGCTCATTGTAATGGAGGATGACAACACCGGCTACCAGACTCTCGCTCCTGTGTCCAAGATGTTCAACCTCGTCGCGCGCGCATACGCCGAAGGCCCAGAGAGTCACGCATACAAGATGCACGCGCTGAGGAGACAGGACTTTATGTGGATGGGCGCAGAGGGCATGATGATGTGCGGAACGAATGGAAGCCAGTTGTGGGATACTGGATTCATCACGCAAGCGTTGGTTGAGACTGGGTTGGCGAATGAGGAAGAGAATAAGGAAAGCTTGTTGAAGGCCCTTGAGTGGTTGGATCAGGCGCAGATTAGGAGTGACCCGAAGTGGTTCAAGGAGAGTTACAGGCATACGACGAAGGGTGCATGGGGATTTAGGTGCTTAGCATTTCACTTCTTTTTCTATTATATGTTCTGACTTTGTGTTGTCCAGCACGACGGAACAGGGTTATACAGTTAGTGATTGTACAGGGGAAGGTCTCAAGGCGTCTATGTACCTTCAATTTAACCTCGAGTGAGTGTTGCTCTACATGCTGCCTTCTTGCACGGATGTTTTGACTCATCTTCTTCAACTAGCTACACGCCAAAGCTTATCTCGAAAGAGCGCATGTGCCAAGCTGTGGATGTCATGCTCACTTTGCAGAATCCCAACGGTGGATTTGCGAGCTATGAGTTGGTGAGGGGACCTCAGTGGCTCGAATGGCTGAACCCTGCCGAAGTATTCGGTGAGTGGTGACTCTTTCACATCTTCTGTTTCAGTTACTCATAGAAATACAGGGAATATCATGATCGAGTACTGCTATCCGGAGTGCACGACTTCAGTTATCACTGCGCTGGCCATTTTCAGGAAACACTTCCCTGATTACAGGCGAGAAGAGATCGAGTGCGTAATTCATTCTCTTTCCCTGATTTCTCAGTCTTCTCACGCGGATGACATTTATTTTCACCTTCCCTCTCACAATGAACAGCCGCACCATCAAAGGCGCTATCAAATACCTGCACTCGGTGCAAACACCGGAAGGCGGCTGGGTCGGCTCTTGGGGTATCTGCTTCACCTACGCTATGCAGTTCGCGCTGGAGAGTCTCTCTCTCGTCGGAGAGACGTATGAGAACAGCAGCGTCGTTCGGAGGGCATGCGAGTTCATCCTTGGACATCAGAGGGAGGACGGAGGTTGGGGCGAGAGTTATAAGGTGCGTTTCGTTTCTCCTCCTTTTAACGCCAATTTCCTGGTTATTGACTGCTTGACTGACTTGTTTTTCTTTCTTCTTTTCTTTATTTATTGTAGTCATGCGAGAGAAGCGAGTGGGTAGAGCATAAAGACAGCCAGGTCGTGCAGACGTGTTGGGCCGTCATGGCGCTCATGTACGCCAAGTACCCTCTGGCAGAGCCGATCGAGAAGGGCGTCAGGCTCGTCATGAGCAGGCAAAAACCTGTGCGTGTTCTTCCATTTTCTTTCTGTCCTTTCTCTCTCCCCTTTTTTCTTTCTTTAATCTTTCCTCAAACTTTCTTCCCACAAGACACACGAACTGACCGTCCCATCTTTATTTTGTTCATATAGGACGGCTCCTGGCCACAAGAAGCCATCGAGGGCGTGTTCAACAAAACCTGTGCGATCGCGTACCCCAACTTCAAGTTCTCCTTCCCGATCTGGATGTTGGGCAGGGCGCACCATTATTTGAACGAATTGAAGGCTTCGAGGAGGATTGAGAATGGGAATGGGAAGACGAATGGAAATGGAAAGGCACACTAATTGACCTGGAGGTTTGTTTTAGATAGTTGTGTAGTTAGTTTTTGCATACCCGTGCCCTTTTATCTATTTCTTTGAAAGCGTGTTGTGGCTTTTGTTAGTTCCTCGGAATATCAGTTGTAAAGCCAGAAGTATGCTGTACTGTGCCAGAGCAAAGGTGGGAGGTGCACACAGGCGCCCAACAATAACACGTAACGTAAAGGACCCACAAGTACCTGCGGCTGCAGTGTGACCTTAAGCTACCACATGCTAGACAACACGCCCAGAGACCAAGTATCAGAAAAACCTAGAAAAACCTCCTGTACATATTTTATTTTTGAAATACAACGGGTATCTTCGTCTGTCTATCTGTCCGCTTACGCAGTCTTTTTGATCCCCTTCTCTTCCCAGATCTCCTTCAGGGACTCGGTAAGAGCAGTGATGACCTTGTCGATGTCGCCCCTGTCGTCGTTCACTACGGACACGCCCATGTGGCCGATGCGGAAGTATGTATCTGAAGAAGAAAAAGGGAACACGTCAGGAAACCGAACCAAACCAAAAGTCCACTACCATGACATAGCACTCACCCTTGATGGGACCCAACAAGCCACCAGCGACCACGATGCCCTTCTTGCCGAGGCGAGGGAGGAGGTCGGGGGCAGATACACCCTCGGGGAAGTACAGAGCCGTCATGCCATTCGCTGCCTCCTTGTCTTGCAGTGGGATCTGCTTGAAGCCAAGATCGCGTGCAGCAGATTTGATGCGTTGCGAGGCGGCGCGGTGCAGGGCAAAGCGTTCAGACAAAGAAGGGCCTGTGTGGGGATCACGTTAGGGGAAAAGGAAAGAGGAGTAAAGGAAGCACAAATACGACGCACGAGGTGAACTAGATTCTGTGTTTTTGGCGGTGATGAGGGTGAGTGAGGCGTGGAATGCGTAGATGAGGTTGACGGGAGGAGTGGCAAAGTACGCGGCGGTGCCGGCTTCGTATGCTTTCATGATTGGCAGCCATCTGTTTGAAGAAGGAATTACGAATCAGTAATCTCTTCCTCTTTCATTTCACAGACACTCACTTTCCCCAGCTGGCGTAATAACTTCCCTCTCTTACGCCCTTCTTCTTCCTCTCTTCCCAAGCACCAACGGCCCTCTTGCTCGCGACCAACACGCTCAGACCAGGGGGTGTGCCCAGTCCTTTCTGAGTCGCGCTCAGCACCACGTCCAGACCCCAGTCATCGAATCTGATCTCTTCCGACGCGACACTGCAGACGGCATCCATCACCACGAGGGTATTAGGCGAGACGCGTTGCACCGTCTCGGCAATGCGTTTGGCGTCGGAGAGCACACCGGTGGAGGTGTCGACGTGGGTGAAGGTGAGGATTTTGTATGTCTTTTCTTTCAATGCGGCTTCGAGCGTGTCGAAGGGTACGGTACCCCCGATGGGGGCTTTGAGCTGGGTGACGTTGGCACCATATGTTTCGAGGCTTAATGAAGGATTAGGGGGTTTGGATTGATGTCAGGGAATTGTTCTCTATGACTCACCAGTCTGTGAAGCTATCACCAAAGTAGCCAGTGTTGAGCACGAGCGCGTTCTCGCCTGGTTCGATGACGTTCGCTGCCACCTGTGTCATGTTAGATAACGTAACGATACGAAGAAACACGACGCGCCTGATCCCATCCCAAAGTTCCACTGCCACTGATCAAGAAAGGCTGAGCATCCGTCGTGAGAAGGACTTCCCTTATCATCCGGATGCAATCGCCAAAGACGGGGATGAAGTCTGGGGAGACGTGGGACATCGAAGGATGCGCATTGGCGTAAAGCACCTCATCCGCTATTTCAATAGGACCTGGGATGCTATATAACCCATTAAGTTGGGCGCGACGCGTATATCGTGTCGGTGAAGACAACTTACACCAGGAGCCTGAAAAGTAGATAAGATGAGATAAGAAAAGAGAGAATAGGATGAATGGCTTACTTGTGAGGAGCTTGCTGGAAGGGAGGTTGTGCAGACATATTGCGACGGTATAGAGATGGTGTAGTTCTGGACAAAGAGGTGATAGTTGAAGAAGAAAGACGACTGGCAAGTCTTATAGAGAGCATAACAAATGACAACACAGGAGGAGTCCAAGTGGTCAACACCACGGATGACCGGCTCGGAGTCACCCTCTCTAAATCCGGCCTCTTCACGCGCGGGTTGCCGGCCGTCGGATCCATCATCCCATCTTATCGTCTCGGAGAACGGGAGACCGCCTCGATTCTCTAATTATCGACCAGTATGCCGATTTACCTCTCGGTCTCTTTACTGCTTTCCATCTTCAGCATCACTTTCTCATCCATCCAGTTCTTCTGGGGACGGAGGACCGCTGGTCTTCTAGCTCTGTCTACAGGTAATCCGTCTCACTCTTATGACATTTCACGGCGATAAACATCCTAGCATCGTAATGATGTCCCATGCATTCCGAAAGGTCACCTCCGACCTCCTTCATATGACGAAGCAATCTTCCCAGTTTCCCCGCATTAGCTGTCCTTACAAGCACTGACAAGACGAGACTGCCTCTTCAAGGATCGTTAATGACAATAACTGATCCGCCTGCTGTCATCTTTCCGCACCGCTCTCACGGCATATCTATTAGGGCTGTCAGAGGCTGTCAGAAGAAGACAGAAAACATCGAAGCCATGCCGTCAAAAGGGAGGTTCTTTCAAGTCATGCCGTGTGCTGACGCTGTACTTCTGACTTCATGGACTCGGTCCATCTCAACTCTGTCTTCTTTGTCTCATTAGACTAGGAGGTTCGATCCTACGGATGCGCTGCCCACAGCCTATATGTCTCCGTACTTTTCAATAATATAATACCAAAACAAGTAAGACGCCGCAGTTAAATCCCCACGTTTTCGGACGTGAAGGGCTTCTAGGTCCTCCGATCTTCCCTTCCTTTTAACTTCCCGTCTTCTCGATCAGTCTTCTTGAGCGCCCAGTACTTCTCTCAGAACCGGGCATATCTTCAATCTCCTTGTATAGGATACCGACGGGACAGCGGACTGATCAAAGGAGGCCTAAAGCTATTCCGGGATGTCCAATCGATCCACGCACGTTCTCGCCATTTTTCTAGTATCTGTGACGGGAATTACGCCTCTGAATTTAAAGTAACATCCTGAATGGGTTACAACTCGGAGCCAACTTGACGGATAGTCTAGCTGATACTACCACGGACATGAGTCTCACAACCGTCTTCTTTGAATATGGATGAATTGTAAGACGCACATAGAGAGACTTTTCGAGCTTGCGTGAAGTTCAAAAGGGGTACTCTGAGAAAAAAGGCACGAAAAGCGTGTTCGCAAAATGCCTCTTTCCTTCTCAGCCCATAGCCAAGCACCGTGGGATAGCTTCGGAAAACTCCGATATATGGGCGTCTAACGCTAAAAACGGTGGACACGAATCGTGATGTTGCAAACGCGTGTTGTCTAATTGAACATGCAAATGGTATAGACGTAAATAAGCATAAAATCCGAAAGATCGGTATTATAATATCATTAGACTTCGTAACCCCAGTCCTCATTAGCCTAACGGCGGCTAGACTATGGAGGTCTGTGCATTCTTCTTCCTCACCACGATCCACCAAGTAAGCGCGTAAAGGATCGATGCACCAAACATCATGCTCTAAAATGTAAATGTCAAGTCAGCATTGAACTAAGTTCTTCTGACTATCGAATGTCGTGACTCACCCCTGAAAATGCGACAGGTCTCGCCCACAGGTATCTATCCGTGAGCAGCGCACCTTGCGCTGGGATTGAGCCTAGCAGTCCCAGGCTGCAGATGGCGAGTGCAACGCCAATACGGGCTCTATGGATTATTAAGATGTTAGCGAACCTGAAGGCGAGAAGGCATTAATACATGCCAACGTACCCGATTTCTTGTGGACACGTTGCCAGAGAGGCGAGTGCACCCATCGCGAGGGATAACCCTGAGTAACGACAAGTTCAGTCGGGGTTTTACGTTGAGCAACTGAGTAATAGCTCCAAACTCACATGCGCCGGAGAATATGCCATAGAAGAAGCTCACTGCTATCATGGATGACTTGTCCTTCCTATATGAGAGAGAAGAGAAACATACCATCAGCTTTGACTCGGAAAAACAATTGGGGTTAAAGGAAAGACATACACAGTCAACATGGACCAAATCGACACACCAGCCAAGAGCGTCGTGGGCACTTGGAGCTTCCACACGCCGTATCGGTCGGCGAAGTAGTTTGCCCCGATCCGGCCGAGGGCGCTAGCGCCGTTGATGATTGCCAACTATATGCCCCATAATTCAGTATCAGGTAAGAAGATGTGATAGCATGCGATGGAGAAGAAAGTGGACTTACGGAGTAAAAGGCGAGATTGGTGTCAATGTGGTGCAGGATGGAGTAGAGCTGCATATATACCACTGAGGCAAACGAACAGCGTCAGGCTTGGGGGAAGTGTAAAGATCGTAGGGGAAGCTTACGAGGGAAGTAAATGCCAAATGCGACCATCATCGAGCTGTGGGTAGAGCCACCATGTTAATATTTTATGGTTTCCATGGGAGGCAGCAAATAAAACTTACCCGACGATGAATGTCACATACGCAGGATCACGGAAGAAGTCGACCACGTTTACGACGGTTGGCTTTTTGTTTTTGTACGCCTCTGGAAGGCGAAGGAGGGCGTTCCCTACAACGAGGCATCCCAAAGCGATGTACGCGTCTACTCGGACAGCTTGGGCGAATCCAATTCGTGGTATTAGGTGGCTGATAGATCATTGTTAGGATACATCGACGAAGTCAGCAGAAAAAGAAGCTCACTTGAGTGCTGTTAGAGTACCAAAATAATGATTGATAAGTGATGAGCTTTACTCGTGTTGTTAAAGAACAGGAGCTTAGGCATACCGATAGGGAGGACTACAGCACCAACAGACACCCCCGTAAGAGTAATTCCGTACGCCAAGTTCCTGTTCTTCGTGAAGTGAAGGCTGACAATTCCGGTTGTAGGTGCTAAAATTAAGCCTCCTCCAAGTCCAACTCCGACGGATTGACTTAGGAAGACCTTGATAAAAGCCGCCGGTGAGTATGCTACTCAGGAAATATCTTGCGTATGTCCCACTCACTTGATAGTATTGACCTTCCTTCGCCAGAGAAAGCATGAATAACCTTCACATTCAAAGCTTCAGTGCCATGATTCGGACGTCAATACGAGACGACGTACGAGAAAAGAATCAATACTGAGCCAGTCAGCACCACATGCCGGAAGTACCCTTTGTCGAATAACTTTCCGGCGACGATGCCGCCTGCAAAAGGAAGCATTAAAAGCACACTGCCCATCCACCTGAACAATTCAAGTTTGAACCTAATTAGCCTTGTGTTACAGTTTCGCGTTTAGACTTACCCTATCTGGCTGGGAGTGAATTGACGAAGGAAGAATCTCGAATAATAATCTAGACTATCTGTCAACTTCTATAGTCCGCATATTGTTGGTTCTTAAACATACCTTGGTAGACTCCGAAAGAGTAAATATTTCTAGAGGGAATTTAGCTATTTCTTTCATTCTTTCCGGAGGAAATCCGAGAGTAAATAGAGACGTACCCTATCGAGGCAAACAGGATAAGCCATCTGCATCATCCAAGGTTAGCTCACGCGTTTCCGAGGAGGGTGAGGTAATAAAGACACATACGCTCCGACCACAGTCATCCATGCACCCAAACCCGCGTCCTGAACTTCTTCCGAATATCCGGTCTTCTTCTCGACCTCCAAGCCTGAGTATGCCACATGCTGATCAAGAGGCACATTCTCCGAATCCTTTTTCTTTATATCGTGCGATATCTCGCTGCTGGGAGCAGATTCTGCTATGAAAGTCGTCGTCGCTGAATTGTCCGTGGACACCAAGGGTCCGGGTTCGTGCTGCTCAGTGTCCAGCATAGTAGTTGGTTGAGCCTCCTGCAAGGTGGCTTCGTTCTTCCCTAAGTCTGTCATCGTTGTAGTGGCTTCGTTACGCGTAACGTCGTAAAAGAACGTGAAATGGTGGCAGCAGACTGAACTGCGTGGTCACTGTGGAGAGGGAAGGGGGCAGGTCACAGTATGAGACGATGGGCGCTCGCCTTTTCAACACCTTCATTATTATAACATTGTTTGACAGTTTCCCGTCGGATAATCATATAATAAAACATACATCCCCACGCACGAGGCTCCTTCATTCTCTTCATTATGTTTCAGCGGCCGATTCCTCTTTTTGTGCGAAACGAAGTGATGATGCTCAATGAGCATCGCGCGCTCGCTTAACTACCACTGGCCAAGGCGGGGTTCTAAGAATAGATCTAGAAAGACATTTAGAACACCGACTCCGAGTCGGAGACCCGGCCTATAGCTACATACTCGAATAGGATGTCCTGCTCTGGTGTACACACGGTGCTTTCATCGTGTCTGGGTAAGTTGAATTGTATAACGTGAAGCGGTAGAGCTTGATATGAGGCCAAAGGAAGTTGGCATGGTCCGACAAACCATCACTTTCTAGTAAAGAAAATGGTCGGCCTCAAGGCTTGGTTGGAGTTTGGTTATGAGCGCGGCCAAGGCTAACCGGAGGTAAGTAGTAACTGTAATTCATATATGCTCTTGCAGGCCAGCTAACCTTAGCGTCCTTAGTGCCGACGAAAATATTTGGCGCCTAGCCAGCAGTACGACGCGGTGGGTGCGAGTCAATCGTCCCTCCAATAGCAAGCAAAAAGAGGGCGCACTACATAAGACTACATAGTACATAAACTTGAGCACCGCGTAACTACAGAAGAGCGACGATAATACCGTGAAACGCCATGCCAATCTACGCATCAAGGGCGTCTCCGTTGATTGCGCATGAGAAAAATAGATCTCTTGAGGGCATGAAGGCGAGGGATTTCGGGACTTTTCTCGCATCAAGGCATCGTCCGGTTCGAGTCGCCTCCGTCATCATGGGAACTTAGCGAAGGCCAGCGCTTAGACTCACCTTTGGCCTCTCGTTCAGTAGCGAACGCACAACTTCAACTGGTCGCTCGTAGCACAGAAACAACACTTGCTGTAAGTCATAGTTTACTGATTGTCACATATAAAGAACTACTGCACAGGAAAGCGAAATGGTACATATGATAAATACATATAATTCAATGGCTTGAAGGGTCACCTCGCCTATTACTTGTTTGTCGCACCCCGTTGACACACGCACTTATACGACGGTTGAAAACGCCCTCTTTTTCTTCGACACTAACCACCAAGTGAGAGCGTACATCAATGAGGCACCGAACATCATGCTCTAGAAGAGTTGAAGAGTATTTTAGCAACATGAAACCTTCAAAGCATGGCAACAGGTATAATTACCCCCGAAAAGGCGACAGGCCTTGTCCATAGAAACATGTCAGTGAGGAGAGCGCCTTGCGCGGGGATGGACCCTAGAAGACCCAGGCTGCATATAGCAAACGCAATTCCAATGCGTGCACTGAAGATTCACATAGTCAATAACACTGCACACCAAAGGCCTGTAAGGGGTCAACGTGGCATACCCTATCTCTTCCGGACCAGAGGCTAGCGAAGACAGGCCGCCCATAGTCAAAGACAGCCCTAATAACAGCAGTGGTTAGTTTGGTTCACGATTTGGCACGGCCATACTCACAAGCCCCAGAGAAAATGCCGTAGAAAGCGCAAATGACTATCATTGAGGTGCTGGTATTTCTGTTGTCGTCAAAAGTTCATCAGTTCAAAATCATTGATATGATACGCCACATGAGCAACATATTAATTTTGTGACTTACATCGCCAGCATAGACCATATAGATATACCCGCCAAAATCGTGACGGGCACTTGAAGTCTCCAAACGCCAAATTTATCGGCCAGATAGTTTGCTCCAAGACGTCCAACTGCACTTGATCCGTTGATGATGGCGATCTAACACATGGACAGAATCAGGGATAGATAAGATTGGAGTTCCGCTTTCTTAAAGATTAGATCGCACCGAGTAGAAGGCCAGATTGGTATCGATATGATGCAGAACAGAGAACAGTTGCATGTATATCACTGAGGATCGGCCGAAGTTAGAGGAATACGAGGATCTAATGTGAAGGAGATAGCTTACAAGGGAAATAAATCCCGAAAGCCACCATCATAGACCTGGACAGAGCAGGGCGTAAGTGAAACTGGGACATTCATGTATAAGTTTAGACGGCTTACCCGGCCATGAACAGAACATAAGCAGGATCGCGGAAAAACTTTCCAATATGAATGACGGTAGGCTTTCTATTTTTGTACGATTCCGGTATGCGTAGTAGGCAGTGTCCAACCGCGAAGCAGCCAGCGACGATATACGCATCAACGCGCACTGCCTTTGCAAAGCCAATGCGGGGTATCAGGTGGCTGGAATAGATGATATTAAAAGATTGAAGGTACATTCATAGAACATACACTTACTTTAGAACTGCATGTCATAAGGCACAGGGAAACAAAACGTAAGATTTTGGTCAGCATACAATCTTCTTGTTTAGAAAACGACGTAGCACTTACTGATAGGAAGAGCCACAGCACCGAGTGACACTCCGGTAAGGGCGATTCCGTACGCCAAGTTGCGGTTTTTCGTAAAGTGGAGAGAGACAATACCGTTGGTGGGGGCAAGGATAAGCCCTGCACCCAGACCTACACCAATTGACTGGCTTAGGAAAACCTTCGCAAATTTGAGTTCGATCCTGAGTCAAACAAAAACATGGGATTTTACCTGGTAATATTGACCTTCGTGGGCGAGGGAAAGCATGAATAGGGAAACAAGTAGAATAGCCGAGCCAGCCAATACGACGTGGCGGAAGTATCCCTTGTCGAACAACTTTCCGGCGACTAGACCTCCTGCGAAGGGAAGCATCGTCTGGACACTTCCCATCCACCTGCGTAGTAGGATTAGCAAGAGCAAGTTGAAGACCCGGCTGTAGGAATCAAGTACCCAAGTTGACTAGGAGAGAACTCGTGCAAGAATACTCTTGTGTAGAAATCTGCATAGGAAGTGTTTAGCGGGGACCTTATCCACGTCAGGCTCACATACCTTGATATGCCCCAAAGGAGTAGATATTCCCAATGGAAGCAAATAAAATAAGCCAACTAAAGGTTCAGAAATGAGAGGGACATCATATCGAGAACCGCAATCAAACTCACGCTCCAGCAACAGTCAACCAAGCATTGACCGTTTCAGTACGCCCCTCGGCACACCTTCTGAGATTTACAGGAGGTAAATTATTTGAAAGGTTGTAAACCTCCTTTTTCTCAGGGGAATCAAGTAGGTCTACACTGGGCGAAGAGTTGATGATTGTCATGTTGGGGGAGACATTGCACTCCGAGTTCGACCTCGACGATCTACCGTCCAAACTGGAGCTGGAGTTGGAATGTTGCATTACGATTATCGCAACGACGAGTATAGCGAATTTGAAGAGAAGCTGGTGAGTTTGCGAGCCAAATCACCGAGAGACTGGACGTAGAGCCTGTCATTTGTCAAACGGACCTCTGCAGTATTTATGCGTCTCGATTTCTCGGTCTCAGAGGGAAAAAAATGCGTTTCACTTCTGGATTCTTGATAATGCTACTGTTAGTTCTTTGCAATGGCGATGCCATCTAAAAGTACTGCATGGACGTACGGTGATGCAATTACTGCTATAAATAAAGCCGCCCGAGAATCAATACTGATGCGCCGTCAACATCAGCTTCATCCGGCAATGGGATCTAAGTTCTTTTGACAGTCCAGGAATACACAAACATGACTCCTTGCTTCGTACAAACTTGATGAACTTCAAACCATGATAGAATGTCAGCAGACCAGCCAGAGCATAAGAGAGAGCAACTTTTCATCAGAGAAGGGGACACCACGGGTTTAAAGTGTGAGGTGTGAGGGGAAAGCAGAGGGATAAGGATAAAGCAGCATGTGCAAAGATGCCCGAAACATGTAACAACTACGCTATACGGCTTCTCGCTGAGCAGAGCATCGCGGAGAAGGGGATGAGCAACTTGGATTCTTCGGGGGAATATCCATCATGAAAAATCGAAGATTAAAGTGCTCGTCCGTGCAGTTATCTCCAGCCTCTGCTACACAGCAAGAACCACCGGATGGAATCGGATTTCAGGGACAATTAAGGGGTAAGGGTGGTCCTTCGCACTGATGTACAAACGATTGCACTCGGTCTGAGGGCGCTGCAAAAACTGTAAGCTTTTCCCCATAATCAGGAACAAACAACGAGAGTGCAGCAAGGAAGGCAAATGCAGGCGGTTTAAATGGCGTTGATTGGTTTGGACGAGCAGGGTAATATGAATATGTTCGGCAGTAGCCTCTGGAAAATGAGAGAGGCCGAAGTAGTGGAACCTGGGCCTGAGGCCGAGCGCTGACTCCTGAGCCCCTGGCCCCACGGCTGACTTTGAATTTCAATCTGAGCTTGTGGGGTCACATGACTGTAGTCCACAGTCAGTAATGGGATCTGAATTGGCAGTGGACAACTTGTGCTATCTTTTTACTTTCTCCACTTACACGTCCTTTGGTGGCCAACTCATCGACTATGCTGCCAAAAAATAGCTTCAAAAATGGTCTGCGTATTCCTTGCTCAATAACATAATGCTCAGGCTGTTGTACTACTGCCGTGAACTTATGATGGCAATTTCAAGATATCACAAAGCGCCTTTGATTCATGTAGAAGGGCTGCATGCTACCACCATGCAGGCTGCTTCTTTTCATACGACGTCTATAAACGGACTTCTCTCCATGCTCATCTCAAGGCGTACGGTATTTGACGAGAACACCCCTTGGGGGGGCAAGTAAGTCCGCGCGTATGCATAGCTCCTCCCTAGTGCAATGGAACTTCGTTAGAATGTGACGAGTTGTGATATGCACTTTCCGTGCTTCAGCATACGAGAACACACGAGGAACTTATCCTGCATCTAATTTGTGACATGGGTTGCTGTCCGATTCACTGGCGTTTGTTTAACGTTTGTTCGTAAACTTCGGCTCAGGCTGGCGAGCACATGTCCTCCGCAGATGTCTGGTTTAGACGCCTTTTTTCGGAAATGCGGGCACATATACACGTTTCCATGCCGGTTATTAACACCACTGCTTTGCCAACTGTTCCAATCTCATATATATTGAGATCTATGCCGCTCATCCCACTACAACCTATGTTCTCCAAGACTGCGCGTCGGTGACCGGGAAATCGTGCTCCTCGGGAGGCCACTTGTCCACGTTTTGGGGTGCTTGATATTCTCTATTTTGCTGTATTCAGGCCTCAAATCTGCTCGTCTGCCTCGGGGTGCTACATATATAATGCCGAAGAATATCTGATGAACGCTGGCTTTTCTACTCCCCTCATCCCCGATACCATACTACAGTCATGGCCCAGAAGTTTACTGGCATTCAAGCACTTTTCTTCAATTTTTATGCCCGTCTTTACACCCTTAGGGTCGTCATCTTATGCGCTTTGGTGGCACTTCTCAGCAGTCTTTCCTTCATGCAGAGCAAAGTGTTCAATAAAGCATGGGCTATCCTTCTCGTCTTCGTCATCTTTCACCATATCCTCAGGTTTGTTTTTCAACGTCGTGTTAGTAAACTTGTTTCAACGTTTTATCTTAGCGCTGTTAAATTGAAATACATCTCGGGCATCCTTAACGTGGTGTTGACGCTAGGAGAAACGATAGGTATGTTTTATCCACCTAGTTTCGCAATACTACGATAGACACCTACACCATAGGGTCTGTATATTATGCTCGGAAACTCCCAAATATCAAGCCGTATTCCCCAGAAATAGATGCCTATCACGTAGTCGCAAGTTGGATTTTAGTGGCAGGACTTTCCATCCTGTCAATTTTCAAGTTGGCAACTGTCACGAAAGCTCCCATTTCTTTGATCTAAGATTACAACTTCCTTGGGGATAGAGAGAAAAATGTGCCTATTTTCCAAGTTTACCTCGGCAGGTTTTTTTGGAAAGAGCATTTCAGGCAAGGATCCCCTCATTTCGTTGATTCCGCCTTGCCATTAACATGCTTTGAAACTGTGCAGCGGGGAGTCAAGCGCAGTAAGATCGCTTCGAGGTCTCCTTGGCTTCATCTTTACAATGTTTCTTATCTTCTTCGCCATGATCCACCTTGTCTTCCAACCAATACGTGAGACTGCATTAACGCCCGTACAGGAGTATCGTGTAACCCAAATCCCACCCGACCGTGATATTGCACAAAGGACTATGGAATATAATGATTCCAGTAAGCTTCTGTTGCTATGCACTCAATTATTAAATGACTGTCGCCTTACTGTACCATCAGATCACCCAAGGTGATGCCGTTGGTGAACAAATGGCCTTGAATGCTTTCAACGTTACGCCTTCGGCGAACAATAGAGGTGAGTTCTTGCCATCGTTTACTGACAGCTCATGTGTTAATGACTAGGTTCAATAGTTCCGAACGGTACAGAGCAAGGCTGCTTCCATCTGCGTCCGCCTAAAAGTAGCGCAAAAAATACAAAATTCACGGCGCTTACCTTTCAATGCGTCACCAACGTGCTGGACGCACGCAACCTCCCCGACATCCCTAGATCTGTGACCATCGCTATTAATTTCACCCAATTGGTAGCTGATATGCAGCAAATGAGACACATTCCTCTGTTCCTGGATTCGCTGGGCCTGGAGTGACCATCGTCGTCGCGATGACAAACCAAAATGTCACCAGCGTCCAGACACTGCTTCAGAAGACCCCACCATTGTCAATAATAGCTAATTCGAACGTGGTCGCAGCGGTTGCCCGGGATGTTCGAGAGACGTTCAGGTCGCCTGCTCTGGCGGCTGTGGGACTGTACGAGGTCAGTTTTCTTCCAGCACAAGTTGTCTTTTTCAACGATTCACTGTGTATTCAGGCGATGTTTTCTTTCTGGACCCCACGCATCATGAACATCAATGTTGATACGGCGATACCACCTATTGCTAATGTTTCCACCTTACGACTTTATATTCCAATTTTCTCAGACACCGTATCTGAACGGGGTTTCGTGTCGGAGAGTAGGAACTTCTCTGTCCTGTCTGGATTTTCCAGCATCGGTGGTCTGTGGACCACTCTGAGCGGGACCTTCGCCATTCTTTTCGGAGGATCTCTGCTACATTTCTTGTCAAGTTAGCCCTTTCCCAAAAGATTGACTACGTTTTCTTATTCTGACTTGGCTTCGAAATGCAGGTTCCAAAAGTATTTCCATCATCGGCATCGCTCATACTTTCCAACGAGCTACCATGAAGAAGCATTGCTTTGACCAATATCGTGATCTTCCTAATGACCAAAAAAACCGCGGGGTGCTCGCTCTCATTCGGGACTATGCCATTGACCTCAGCTTCTTGAATGTTGCAGAAGAAGATGACGTCGAAAAGCAGGCGATACTCCCGGATGATGTTCCCGTTTATGAGTCGCTGTAGTGTTAGTACATCATTTCGGTGATATCATCTGGAACATAAACAAGCCTTAGCGCTCACCGAGCAGGCTTCGTGTCAAACTCTCTTTTCTGTGTCTGCGCATGCAACATGTGCTGTAACTTATTACTTCACCTTTGCGTATAATGAGGCACTGCCGATGGTTCAAATGATATAATTGACATGGAGGTCTTCCGTCATGAAATCATTCAATATTTCCATGTATATGGGAGTCTAGTGTGGTACGTTCAAGTTCATGCCTGCCCACGGCAGTGTCAATTCATCCCAGTGGTTCAAGCGTCATATCAGAAACAAAAAAGGGGAAATCCGCATAAGAAATTAGTATACAGAAAACATGAAGTTCATTATACCAGGAAAAAACATCGCGATTATCGTCCAGCGATAATGCGAGTCGGTTCAGGTTCAGCAAAGCCGTTTGCCTGTCCACTTCCCGCCATCGAAGTGACGGTCTTCTGCATATCCGTCCATTCCGATTCGCGAGGTATCGCCATGTCGCCGATATCATAGATGTACAATCTACCGTCGCTACCGCCCAACGCCGCCCGTCTGCCTTCTTTCCTGTCCCATTGGAGCTTATTGATAGCACGGCCACTACCGACAGTGGTGGAAACAACGGGCACCTAATATTTTGGGGTGAGAATTCCTGAAACGATAAGGAGAAAAAAAGGAGGCGTACCTCGGTGTCGGTGTTCAAATTCCACAAATCAAATTTGCCAGAGCCGTCAACAGTGCCAAACGTCGCAGGATGGGCAGGATGCCATTTCACATCGTAGACATAATCATCCGCCTCATCGAATGAATACAGCGGTGAAATACTATGGGCTGTGGTAGATGGTTTCGTCAACGACTTGGCGCGCCATAGTTTAGTCGTCCAGTCGACGGAACATGTCAGGAACAAATCCGAGAAATCGACTGGACCAACTAAGGGGTGAAAGTGAAGTCCCATAACGGGTCCTGAGTGGCCTCTATATACATCGTATTGATTGAGGCCAGCTTTCGCCCCGGCGCGGTCATATCTGTTGGCTTGATATACATTGCCTTCTTCTGTGCCGACCCAGAAAGTTGTTGTTTCATTATCAGGGAAATCCAGGGTTGTAATTGCAACCTCAGAAGTTTTGTTATGTCCAGCGTGTACCAGTTCCAGTGTTTCCTAATTTAAAAAAAAATAAGATGTCATGTAACATGAGCGCCTACAAGGAAAGAACGTACCTGAGGTTGAGCAAGCATGTCCACCAGCCAACTACAAACAGTGCCATCGGTACTGCTTGTGATAAGGTTGTGGGCATTCTGCGTCCCAACCATCTGCATAGCATACACGGGGTGTGTATGCCCAGAAGCAGAAAGTGGCGTCTTCAGTACTGGCAGATGTTTAGATCGGGTATCCCATAAAAGAATTTGTCCGGAATATGTTCCGCCGAATATGAGATTGGAGTGAAAGGGGGAGAAAGTCACTGATAACACGTCGGACTAGAGGAGATCAGGATATGTTCAGTTATGTGGGGAATAAGACTTCTTACTTGCGAATGGAAGACAAATTCTGGCCGTTCGAGTAAGTGAAGATTCCATACAGCGACGATACCATCTGGCTCGTTTAAAGCGGCTGCGTTCTTGTTATATGAAGCCACACTCAATTCCGGATACTTGGTCACGATTAAGAACCTAAACTGAAGGGCAGGAAAAAGATATCTTACTTTGGGCGACCAATCAATATCCGTGATAGAACGATTTTTCCCATATCGTTCGTCCCAAAACTCGCAAACCCTTTTGACGCGCTTGCCTTCCGATTCATCCCTGCAATGTAAGGATTAGCATTTTTGTTTCAAAGAAGGAAAGTAAGAAGTTAGGATCTCACCCCCCAGACTCCGCGTTTACTGTATAGTCTCTAATGTAGTCATAGCCATCGTTTAGAGCACGCTGGACTATCTTGGATGACTGCTCCACGAAATCAATGAATTCCGGGGCAGCGAGAATACTTGCTCTCTCCTCTTCAGATAGCTCTGCACATTGGGTTTAGAATGTGAAAATAATTATGCGCTAAGGTCTGTGACAACGTACCGCGAATTTCTTGCTCAATCTCTTCATCAAGTTTCACGCTCTCTTGTTCCAGATCCTCTTCACGAGCGGTTCTTTCAGCTTCTGCAGCCGCTTCTAGTTCGCGAGCTATGCGACGACGAAGCTCCGTTTCATATTCTGCAGATGGTCCCGTCTCTACAGAGGCGGTCTGAACTTCTTTATTATAGATTACGCGCTCCTATTTCAACCCGAAATCAAAAACAAGTTATAAAATCGGGAAAGAGCGGCCCACTTTAGCAGGATACTCGAACAGTTCCTGTTCAATGTCGATAAGGCTAGGAAATGTTCTGGGAGACATAACTCTGCATATCAGTCAGAAACATGCAATGGTAACGAATGATTAGAACAGACCTACCGGTCAATAACATTGTCTGTTCCAGCATTACTCAAGCCAGGGAAGTTGGAACTTCCACCACTGAGTCTCTCTTCACTCTGCCTACTAACCCTACCCGAGCCAGTTGTTGGAAGTCCAATAGAGGGTCCTGGTAAATCCACATGATGCCGAACTCCAGAAGGTGTGCCTGGCATTGACGATGACGGTGTAAATTCGCCATTATCGGACAGCGTAGGTTTGCCAATGATAGAGTCGACATAGTCAAATACACCGCTCCTTATGGTAGAGGGAGGAGGTGCTGGTGCTGGTGCTGGCTGGGCATTTGCACCAGCTGCACCACCATTCTGACGATTGATCCTCGCCTGTCGTAGTTCTGCAAGCTTGGCGCGTTTGGCTTCTATCTCAGCTCTCCGTTTATCCATTATGTAGTCCCAGAGATTGGTTTGTTATAAAGGGTATATGGCACACAATCGCGAAGAGGTAGTGGTTTAGATGACCGCGTTCAGTGCTCACGCGTCCAGAGTGCGCGCTGCCAGAGTGGCTGTGTAAGATGATTTGAGCTCATTGTTTTCAGAGGACGTTGGCTTGGTCGAGTCAAAGCACGACGCACAAAAGATGATTATTTCTACACATTCCAATGTTCAGCTCATCGACCGTCTATGTCTTCCATTTCGCGACCCAGAGGAGGAGGCCAGACTAAGGGCGGTGGTCGTAGATTTGAAAACAACAAAATTTACGCGAATCCGCTTCCTCTTCTTTTCATTGAGCCACCTCCGAGTCGGATAGGCTCGATTCTTGGATTACTGGGGCTATCTCTAACACGCGTCGAGAACCCTCATTGCGAAGGAGTATTCGACCCGGTTACTCGCTCTGTCTGGGTGACAAACCCTGATCACTCTTTGATACTATGGAGACGAGGTTTCTTTGGAAAGGGAGATTTATCACGTAGTGAACCCAGTTGGCTCGCAAGGCAGATAAATATCCGACGAAGTGCAGGAAAACGTACGTCTTATTAACTCCAACAACGAACAATAAATTCACACGAATGTGTAGAGTTGACCTCAGAAGAAATCACTGCTCGACGTAGAGCAGAACGACGACAATTCAAGTTGGATAGGGCTGCTGCAATAGCAGCAGTCGCAGAAGAAGCCGAGGAAATCTTTGCCACCGAAGGTCGCGTTATCACACCTGCTCTTTCGGGCCCTGCCATTCCTTCTGCAGCAACGTGGAGACCCTCTCAACAGCTTAGGGAAGAAACGCCTCTCGCTCCTCCACCACCCTTAGAAGACGAGGAAGAACTCGAGGATGTCGAGCACTTGCAACTGACACTTCAAGAAGCATTTTTCTTGCTGTGGAATCTTGATTGCTTAACAGTACTTAACCCAAATTCTGTAAGGCCTTAATCTCGCATCTCTCCATTCACTTTGTTGACATTCAACAGATGCAGCCAATGACCTTGCAGCAAATTTGGGTAGCTTTTCAGAAAACAGAGATTCCTCCTGTCATCCCTCATCCTACTGAACCTTCTGATGGTCTACAATTCGACAACCCGTTCCTCATCAACTATGTTGTTTATCATCACTACCGATCTCTAGGATGGGTGGTCAAAGGCGGTATCAAATTCTGCGTTGACTACTTGCTTTACAAAAGAGGACCTGTTTTCACCCATGCAGAGTAAGTACTCGTCCAGAACAATCCCAAAGCACCAAAAGTACAACACTTGGCTGATATTTCACTCCGCAGACTTGCCCTCATTGTCCTACCTGTCTACGAAGACCCAGAAGATCAGAAAACATCTCACATCGACCTCCAGAATTCATCTCCGTTTGGGTGGTCATGGTTGAGCACCATCAATCGAGTCAATTCCCAAGTTCAAAAGGTATTCTTTCACGCTGGCTTTACGAGTTCACATCTGATCGTTTTTGCAGACCCTCATTCTCGTCTATGTTACCATCCCTGCCAAGTCACGCGTGTCGAAGCAAGTCCTGCTTACACCAGGCTGTCTTGCTCATTATTCTATTCGGGAAGTAGTCCTTCGTCGGTTCATACCCGCCCGCATGCGTGATTGAACGGGCATGAATTGGCTTCTTCTTCACTCTGCCATTTGCCTTTTTGTAATCATCTAACTTTACACAATCAATCGAAAGCAGGCATTCTCACAGTGCGATGACCAGTGACATGACAGAACAATAAACGCGGCTAAAATTGCATTGATGGTTTTTTTGTATCATGAGCTACTGGCATCACGATGTGTGTACACATTGCACTAGCTGGGACTACTATGTTTGACGTTAAAAATGATGCAAGCAAATATAGAAAACGTGCAGTCCTTTGGGTTCAGTAT
The DNA here is from genome assembly GCA_013053245.1 of Agrocybe pediades. Taxonomy (NCBI): domain Eukaryota; kingdom Fungi; phylum Basidiomycota; class Agaricomycetes; order Agaricales; family Agrocybaceae; genus Agrocybe; species Agrocybe pediades. The sequence continues at coordinate 921,263 of JAACJL010000058.1, forward strand.
CCCTAGCGGGGTTTTCTCAGGTTTTCTCATGCGATCTATTCCGGCCTAGCCACCTCTGTGCTTCCTTATATCCAGTGCTCTTATCGATCTCTAGCAAGATACTCAAATTTGCGGGGACACGACTACTGACAATCCCGATTGAAAGATGTCGCTGTACCATGGGCGTCTAGCCTCTTGCCTCGTAAGTAGTTATCACTCTTAACAACCTTTCTTGGGAGTTCATTACCTTTGTTTCTGCATCGACTCCCTAGAAGCTACCAATCGAACTCATTCATCACTTTGCATCACAATGTGGACCTGGCACGCTCGCGTCTTTAGCCGCGACGCATCCTCACTTCCTCTCTGTGGCAGAGGAGCTCTTGTATAATGACATCGGGGTCAAGATTGGGCCTGACTTAGACAGTAATTCAATGAAACTCTTGAAGACACTGGCCACAACCCCGAGATTGTGTCGATTGGCGAAATGTTTTGCTGTAGTTCACCAGGAGGCTGATGCAACGGAGTCTCTAAGTGCAGATCATAGCCGGACTGTCATTGAAATGCTGCGAGAGGCCCTGATAAGCATGCAGTCGCTGCAAGAATTGCGTGTACTGTTGTACACTATTTCGAAGTATGGATGGGTAGAAGGGCTTCAGGACATTCTATGGTTCGTCTGTAACGTCCAGAACTTGACGAGGAATTAATAGGAAGCTGATGTACCTTTTCACACCATAGCACCGATAAACACCCTCGCTTACGAGCTGTCTCTTTCCCTATCGGCATCGACTTTGCGCAGATAATCCAGACGCATCCGAACCTGCGCCTGATGGGGATGTTCATACCTTACATTTTCCAACACCGCCTGGTATATATGGACCAGCAAATTATCCTGGTACTCAGGAATGTCAGGAAAATAATGAGAGCTGCTGATGGCGGTCAAGCCCTTCCAGTAATCTTCGCTTACAGACATCAGTATCCGTCAGAGTCCGAAGATATGGATGTCGAAGAAGAATCGGATACTGAGGGTCCCCGTCTGCTCGCTTCTGATCAAATCGACGAAATATGCCTGTTCCCAGATTTGGTACCTGCTCACGCGAAGGACGACTTTGTGCAAGATATAGTCGATTGGTTATACAAGAACGAAAATACGAAGCAATCGGTCGAGTCTGCGCCAGACCTCACCCTCGTCCTCGCCCATTCCTTTGATGGGGATCTTATCGAGTCGACTGTTGAGACATTGAGAGAAGATTGCTATATCAATCCAAACTCCCTAAGTGTTTTTATGCAGGACGATTTCATCATAGTGAGGTCACTTTCTACTACCACGTCTACGCTACTAAATTGCCACTGTGCGTTTTTAGAACCAATCACAGTTTTTGCAGATTCTGTCCCATCTGCCAGCAATTAGCTTCATCCGTTTTAACCTGTGGCCGGATGAGGATAGTAATGAATTCAAATACCCGGATGAATATCTGCCCTCGCGCTACACAAAACGTATGATCCGACAGTGGGTGCATGTGTTGAAAAACCTCGAGATGGTCGTTAACTTGGACGGAGAGGCATTCGAGGCGGGTGACTGGGGAGCACCTGACAGCGAAAGCTCTGAGGAATCTGGTGGTGAGGCGCCTGCATACGTGCAACAGGGGCCTGCGGGTCAAGAGTACGAAGGAGCTGTGAGTACAGAAGACGATGGAATGGAATCAGCAGATGACGATTAGGGCTCAGAGGCGTTCCTCGAATAATAAGATACCTCGGACTATTTTATCTACTAGGTTGCCACTAGGTCATTCTCTCATGGGGGCCAAGTATAGTTAGTTATACACGGTTGACACTTGCAGTTGCAGAATTTATTCATTATACACAACTTCAGTCGTAATCGTAGGTATTTTCGGAATATTTTTTAGGCAAAGCCCAAGTACCAACTACATATTAATGGCCTTCTTCGACGCGTCGTGCAGTGGAATCGGATCGTGTCAGGATTGCCGAAAGAACGTGACTGAATCCTACCACGCCGCGTTGGGCCCAGGCGCATACGGTACCGAGAGAATGAGTCTATCTTGAGTCTATCCACGACTCCCAGGACCCACGGTGTAAGTATAACCCAACCTCACTTGTACCAAACTGTAACCTCATCATTAGCATGCATCTCAGACTGCAGTATGACAGCCTTGAACCACGACATCCTTTGGAGCATATTCATGCTGAACGCCAGCGACCAGGACTTTGACGATATGACGACAATCCCACTCACAACAACCATTGCATCGTCGCACGTATGTCACCAATGGCGCCAGATTATCTTGTCGTCGTCGCAAATGTGGGGAAGGCTTTTTGTGGTAGACGGTACCTATAATAGGTGCTGCATGGAGGAAGTCCTTACAAGAAGTAAGGTATCTCCGCTCTGGGTCTATGGCTATGTGGTCTACGGCTTCATGGAGAATTACATCGAGATGGACGTGACGAAAGAAAAAGAACGTTCTGCGTTCTTCCTCCAGACTGTAGAACGCAACTGGGAACGAGTAGAGGTCCTGACCTACCAAAGTGCATGGGAAGGTGCACATCGGAAGACCGAATTGACCAGCCTCTGGAAGTTCATGCATCGTCCGGCTCCTTTGCTGCGCGTTTTCACAGGACAGCCAGCATGGCGTGGACGACGCCGCAGCGTATGTTGCAGTGATAAGTCCCCTGCCTCGAAGGGGTCGTTGTTTGGCCTTCAATCTCCTTTACTTCACACCTTTTCCACCAATACGGATTTGCTTCACTACCACCGATACAAATTCACAGATAAACTACTCACGTTAATAGTAAGCTACAGCCATCACAATTTCAAACAACTTCTGGATTGCCTGCGATCCACGCCTTCTCTGAGGACACTGCACCTCCAGGCCTGGGATAACACGGAAATCCATGGAGTTCTCAACCTTCCAGATGTTCGCCCTGTCGAACTTCCACTGCTAACTCGGTTGAATGTCACCATATCACTTCCTTCCTTCACACATTTTACAGCAACTGTGAACATCCCTGAACAGTGCGATGTTTCCTCAGCTGTACTTCTCTGGCGGCAGGAATACTTTCAGGACAAGGAATTAATACCGAACGTGAAGAGCATGGCCACGATATTTGGGCTACACGCTCAAAGCGGTCCCTCCTCTCTCTTTCTCGACTTGCAACACGAATCACTTCGAGTGCAAACCCGCGCCCGTCGGCAGAGTAATATCGTTTTCATGGGACCTTTCAATTCCTCACTGTGCTCCGATATTTTGGATACCATCCTACCAGTCCTCAAATCCCCTCTTTTCGACAGCCTCACACATTTCCGCCTCCAGATTGTCGGCTGGGAGTCCAAGGATTTCAACTCACGCTCCTCATTTCAATCCTTCTTTTCTTCCCTTCCATCCGTCACCCACCTTCACATCGACCACTCCCCGTCTTTGTTGAACGTCCTGCAGGATGATGAATTGAATATCTTCCCAGAGTTGCACGTTTTAATTTTAGATGTCAACCACCTGTTTGATGTGATGCTCTCTAAATCTGGAAGGTCGGGCATACGGGTGTTCGACGGCCTAGTCGCTCTTCTTCGATACCGCCGTGGTGTTTCGCTACCAATAAACATGGTTCGTATTCCGTCCCCGCACCATCTCTCCGCGGAAGTACAGGACGGCCTTCGCACATCAATCCTGGAATTTCAGGGCTTGGAACTCATTTTCGAGGACGACTCGACGCCCAGCAAGGTGGAGCACGTTTGGTGACACCCGTCTGAACCCATTCAATGAATGATATATATACCACCTAGTTACAGTGACAAGTATATCATCAGATCACGTCCATCTCGCACCTGACTCCGCTGGACGAGTCACTTCGTTCTTGGAGTAGTACTTTTGGCGCTTTCGTTACATTCTTTCCTGTCTTTCATTTACTTCTAGCGCCCGGACAACTGTTGGATATCGCATATCATGTCTGCGTCTCCCACATTTGAACGTCTTCCACACGTTTCCTCGGTGTAACGAATTCAATGGTTCCATATAGTGGATACCGCCCGAAATTGTGCATGAAATAGCGACGTGGTGTTCGAAGGACAGCCTGGCTGCTCTTGCCCGTACATGCGTAGTTTACTGCCCTGAAGCAGAGAAACAGCTGTACGAAGATGTCGGCGTCGTGACTGTAGAGTGTCTACACACTTTGCTGGTTAACCCTCGGAAGAAAGGCTACGTTCGACATCTTACTGCGGTTTATCAGAAAAGCATGGAAGGTATTCATGGCCCAAGAGGACTTACCATGCTTGTTCGCCTCTGCGAAATACTGCCGGAGTTGCAATCCTTGACAACCTTGCGTCTTTTCGAACAAAGTATTCGGCGCAGCAGCACCCACTATCATATCAACATGGGAATAGGTCGACTGGTGATGCGTTTGGAAGAGGTGTTAAAGTGAGCAGTCCTTTGAGTACCTTCGTTGATATCTGTTGAAGTCGACAAACCGTTCGTTTTAGCAAGGGAATCTTCCCCAGATTGCGTACTGTCCATTGCGACAGATGCTTTCTGAAGGATGTGGGTCTCCTTTTCAAAAGCCGGCCAAGTTTACAGGTCTTTTCGACAGACTTACTTGACCCAATCGAATTAAGAGTGCTACAGGAGATGGAGCACAACCACACAGAAAGCATTCCGGCGATATACGTTGAAGACAGCGTTCCCGAATTGTTCGTGCAGGTCATGGTATTTCCAGGATTGTATTCGCCCGCGCGAGTCCCGTCGATTCTGAAAGCTCTCGAAAACCATTGGCGCCACTTGGACCAACAAGTTATAAGGATCCACATATACATTGCAGCACCTACACAGATAGAGGCATATGCATCAGCTAAAGATTCGTGTGCAATCATTCCGAACCGTAGGAATGTTACGCACTTGAATCTTCTATTTGAAAGACCCTACGACATTGTAAGTCACATTCGTTCAAGACAACAGATTATTCTTCTCTGACCGAGTCCGATGTGACTAGCCCGCTGGAGAAGTCGTGGACATTTTTGGAACCCTCCCAGCGTTGGTCGAGCTGAAATTCATGAGGTACAGCTTGAACAACAGTGCAGAGCTGGAGCAGACATGGCAGACTCTGCAACGCACTGCCAAATCGGAGAACGAAAGATTAGCTAAAGTTCAGGCATGGTCGAACGCATGTCCTAGTCTTCGACGAGTGACGTTTAGTACGATTGGTGAAGCCATCGTACATGAAATCCACTAAATATCATGATGAAGTGCTGTAAGGATTCAGGAAGCCTAAGTGAGGAGGCAGGCAGCAGGCAGCCCCTCGCTGTACAGTATTTGATTTGGCATTGTTTCTTACGAACATCACGGCAGAGCTCGGCAGGGAAGGAGTATTCCAAAAATAGTAGCAGTGACATGCTTCGCACATCCGTCGCCTCCTGTCGCCGACTCGCCTCTTTTCAAGGACACCACGGAAGACGACTCAGCCCTGAAGACGACTCGACACACTCGGAAGTAGTGTCCATAGCGTCCGGCCAGCAAGATAGCTGGAGATCATGAGCATGCTTGGACTTCAGCGATGATCAGCCTTTGAATGTTGTCTCTGAGCCACAATGCGAGCAATTACAAGGTCAATCAAAGGGTACAACACGATATCCCACAGTGCCACTGCTCACTTAAGTACTACGAGGAAAGCCACTACGCTGGGAATATCAGGGATGGCCTTGTCTCCCCGTCGCCACAGTCAAACGTTGTCCCCACCTGACTGTATGGGACCAGGTAATGTGTTCCTTGTTCTAAATTCGGTGACAGTTTAAAGGTTATATTGCCTTCAAGTCCTTGTCTTTCAGTTACATCCATCTTCCAAGTACTCGAGTACAACTCCTTAGGCCTTAGTTTTTTATTATGTCTGCCTCTCCTTTCAGTTTTGTAAGTCTTGAAGCCTTTTCCTTTATAGCAAGCTGAATAATTTTTAAAAGTGGATACCGCCCGAAATTGTGCATGAAATAGCGACGTGGTGTTCCAAGGACAGCCTCACTGCTCTTGCGCGTACCTGCGTAACCTTTTCTGCTGGAGCAGAAAAACAGCTGTATGAAGACGTTGGAGTTGTGACTGTGGAATGCCTGGACACTTTGCTGGCCAATCCTCGCAAGAGAGACCTCGTTCGGCAACTTACTCTCATTTATCGGAATGACAATAACGCCCTCGGTCGAAAGGCAAGCATCGTACTTGCCTGCCTCTGCGATACACTCGTCGATCTGAAATCCTTGAGAATTCTGCGTCTTTTTGATCGCAGTGTGCATCGCCCGAGAGACTATCATGACAAAATGGGAGTGCGTTCACTCGTAAAACGGTTGGGAGAAGTGTTATAGTGAGTGTTCTCCTCGGAACATCTGTCGTCATTTGATTCACCGTAGCGCACAATTCGCATTATTTTAGCAAAGCAAAGTTCCATAGGCTGCATACTGTTCATTGCGATAAATGGTTCTTGGCTTGGAACGTGTGTCGCTTTATCAAAAGCCAACCAGGTTTGAAGGTCTTTTCGACAAACGAACTCCTGAAAATGGAATTAAGCGAGCTACATGAGATGGAGAAAATGCAAGCAGGAAGCGTTCCGGCAGTATTTGCTGAAGAAAGCTATCGTGAAAACCGTGCCAGGATTTCGATATTCCCAGGGTTGTATGCGCCCACCCGAGTCCAGGCGACGCTTAAAGCTCTCGAAAGCCACTGGCGCCATTGGGAAGAGAAAATCGAGACATTTACTATATACGTCGCCGGGCCCACTCAGGTAGACGTAGACACGTCAATCAGAGATTCCTGTGCAATCATTCGGAACCGTATGAATGTGAAGCTCTTGTATATTCTATTTGACAGACCCTACGACATCGTAAGTCCACAGTTCAGACTATTTCAAGATTATTCTCACTGACAGAGTACCTACGTGCGTAGCCTGTGAAAGAAGTCGCGGATGCCATTCGCACTCTTCCAGAGTTGTCCTCGTTGAGTTTCCTGAAGTACACGTTGGACGACAAACCAGAGCAGATATGGCATACGCAAGACAGCGATGAGGACGTCAGGTTAGCCAAACTTGGCGCGTGGACTGATGCATGTCCCAGCCTCGACCGAGTGACATTTGGTACGATTGAAAGAAATGTTGAAGTTGGAGTCTTATGAAAATCCTGTGTATGTAGTAATGTATTTTGTTTTTGAAGGACGGCAAGTACCGAGATTGTTCCAAAAATAATGTTGCCTGCGTCATCTTCCTCTCATACTTTCCGCACCGTCGCAAAGGTCGCTCTCCGATGATCGACATGCGCAGTAAACAGCCGCAAGAATCTACGCCTGTCTTGGTTCATATGTTCTACCACAGCGAGATCTGAGGATGCTATCCAGGTTTGGTCCATCCAAGCTTACAACTGGATTGCCTCAGAGCGGCGGCCCCGCTCAGTGTAATCCCAGTTTCGAAGACAAATTTGAGACTCGTCACCTCTCGTCACTTGTCTTGCACAAGTTGTAGCCGCTTCGCTTGGCTAGCAGGCGTTTCTAAAATACGCCGATCCATATAGACTACCCAAGCAGATCTGCTTGAGACTCCTCTCTCTTGCTTTCCTTCTTCTATTTATCCGCAGTGGATCTCAAGCCACAGACCCGTTGACCCAAGCTCGCCGGGCGAGCGCAGTTTCACTTGTGCACTGCAATTCCATCATACGAGGCTTTTTTAAAGTCGGATCTCCTTGCGGCCAAACGCAATTTCGCCTTCCTTATTTCTCCTGACGCTAATTCACTATGCTACCGAGCATATCCTTCCTCGTGGCCCTCTTTATTGCTTCATTTACCCATCAAGTCACTGCTGCACCTCAACCGAATGGAGCTCCACCAGCTGGCTTAACGATACCGCTCACCAGAAGAGCTCCGAGTGCTCGAACACCCGAGGAGTGGGGCGCATGGGCGAAGGCCCATCGAGAAGGACTTGAGGCCAAGTATGGTAACAGAAAGCATCAGAAACGCGGTACGGGAACCAACTTGTGGATATCTTCTAGTTTTTTCATGTCGAAAGCCGTCTCATGTCTTTTTCACGGATAGATTGACCAATCAAAATGGCGACTCGAGGTATGTTTTATGGATAAATGTCCGAACTTTGCTGAGGATTCTTGTGCAGCTACTTCGGCTCGCTGGCTATCGGCACACCTCCATCCTCGTATAATGTCATTCTTGATACTGGTTCCGCGTACGTCTTTTAATTCTCCAATCTCGTTCAAATATCTGATGTAAATCTCCTTGCTAGCGACCTCTGGGTGGCCGATTCTTCCTGCGTAACAGGATGTGCGACCGTTCCGACATTCAACCCCGCGTCTTCTTCCACATTCCAGAACGAAAGCACACCTTTCGCCATCACGTACGGAAGCGGCCAGGCCGCTGGCTCTCTTGGTTCAGACACTGTTCAGATGGCTGGATTTTCTGTGCAAAACCAAATATTTGCCCTATGTGACCAGGTGTCTTCTGGTCTCTTGACGAGCCCGGTTTCTGGTTTACTGGGGCTTGCTTTTCAGTCCATAGCGTCTTCGAAGGCCAAGCCTTTTTGGCAGACCTTGGTATCCAGTGGCGCATGGGATTCCCCGTTAATGGCTTTCCAACTCACTCGGTACGTGGACGGGCGCCTATTATTTGGCTTGGCTTTTATTGATGCGTTGTGTTTTGTGTTGCAGTTATCTCAATGATTCCACAGCACAGACGGAAGAACCTGGAGGTGCTTTCAATATGGGTTGGTTCTACTCCCAGGACTTCAGATGTACACAATAATTAATTCGATTGTCTCCGAACAGGTTTTACGAACTCCAGTCTATACACGGGCGATATTGATTATGTTAACATGCCTGTGCAAGGCTCGTATTGGATCCTGCCTATGTCCGGTTCGTTGCTTTCATTTACTTTATTTTAATTAAATCCAACCGGTGTGGTCTTTTTAGATATCACTGTGCAAGGAAACACGATATCCATTCCCTCTGGGCAGAGCTCATACTCCGCCATCGACACCGGCACGACCCTCGTCGGAGGTCCACAAGAATACATCTCACAGATCTTTGCACAAATCCCCGGATCGCAGCCTGGCACTGGCGATTTTGAGAATTACTATACCTATCGTGAGCTATCACTTCTCTCATTCCCCCAGGCTTCTTTTTGTTGCACATGCCAAATGTTGATTATGTTTTAAAGCTTGTTCAACCACTGTAAACGTCAGTCTCTCGTTTGGCGGCTCGCGCAGCTGGTCGATCAGCCCGGCCGATTTCCAGCTATCCAGGCTGTCAAGGACAACCTGCCTCGGCGCCTTCTTCGTGCTCACAACAGGCAGCTCTGCGCCGTCTTGGATCGTCGGCGATACTTTCCTGGTATGTCCCTAACCCCCTGATTTAATGAAAAGTGTTTTTTCCTCAATCCAATTCCAGAAAAACGTGTACTCAGTTTTCCGCTACGAACCTCTTTCCATCGGGTTTGCAGAGCTGTCGTCGACCGCGACGGCCCAGAATGGAGCGGATGCATCTGCACCCAGCGCCACGATAGGTTCGGTGGCTGCTACTGTATCTGCGACATCAGTACCTGGTCAAAGCTCAGCAGCTCCGGCTAGAACGCTCCTCCTCCTCCAGCCAGTCACCGCGCTTGTTGCAGCACTGTTCTATGGCACGAGTCTCCTACTGTAAATCACTGCTGCGCCTGCGCATGCACTTCACCTTCCTTTCGCCGGCCGTATTTCTTTTCCATCATGGCCCGTTTAAACTATAAAGCAGAGACTAATACTGATGTATATTCTGGAAAGCCTTAAGCTAACATCCCAGAGCAAGGACTGTAGATATTATAACATGTTTTATTATAGTTATTCTAGAGTCGACGGGTAGAAGGTAGAATCTTCTGTGCTAATTTAGGGGAGTTGTGTGTTGCTATACTTACAGTACATCACTAATAAAAATCAAGTCTTCTGAAGACCATCCAACGAGCAGTCTGTGTTAGCTCAACCGAAATTACGATTCGCCGACCAAAGATTGGTCGGCGAGTGTGGATTCTCGGCGTAGGTACCGCCAGTACGATGGCCCATAGGCATAATATAACACACCAAAGGCAGCGCCTCCCAGATGAGCCCAATGGTCAAAGAATCTAAGAGAAAGATTGAGATTTGGCGAGGGAAAAAGCAACGATAGAAAACTAACCTCCATCCTCTGATGATACCAATGACGTCTAACATCACCAATCCACCAACTCCGTACTGTATGTTGATGGGGTACGTGGGAGGGATGAACAAAGCCACTTGCGAGTCCGGGAAAGCGAGTGCGGTCATAGTGACGGCGGCATAGATCGCTCCGGATGCACCTAAACTTGGTAAGATATCTCTTGCCGTTTTCTTCGTTGTTGCTTGTGCGGCGGATGCAGTGGATGCTGCGACGGCGCTTGCCCAAGTTTCTGTCTTCTTGCTGACGTTTGCGGAGGATGATAGTTGTGCGATAAGGCGCGGATAGCGTATTTTAGCGCTGACGATGTGCGAAACGAGACCCGAAAAGAGACCCGCTGGGTTTCCATGAATCAATAAAACAGGTTTGATCCTAAAATTAAAGTGTGTAATGCTTACCAGATACGAAAAATCCAAGGAAGTGATATGAAGAGGTAGATTCTAAAATCTCAGGCTCCTCTTTGTTTTGTTCTCTTAGTAAATAATAGTATGCAGCGGAACCTGAATAAAACATCATACAGTCAGTCAAAGCATTAGCATCTCATGTCATTGTAACATTGAATTTACCAAAGCTTTCCAGGGCGAGACAATTAAACAGCAGATGAATAGCAGTTCTATGACTGCATTTCACAATTTGAGTAAGCTGATATAAATCTCGGAAGTCAGGGAGAATCGAACCTGAACATGCTGGTCAAGAGAGTCATGGACAAGCCTGACAAAGGGTAGTGCATGAACCGAGTGGTCATGAACCCCTGCCATCGTTTGACCTTCCATGCAAGATATACCGCCGCATTTAGAAGGCAAATCTTCCAACATAGACGTTTGCCTTCCGATGCATCGGCATATGGTTGCATCACAGAGACAAACGCAAGATTGATCCATGGTCGAATTAATACCGGTAATTGTTGGACGGTGCTTTGGATATTAGTAAGAGTTTCCCGCATTCTCTGTACATTTTTGTCTGGATCACTCTAGTATTCCGAAGTAATAAAACATGGCTTACTTACCTGTATTAATTCAGCATTCTGGGCCCGTTTCAAGTCTTGGTTCGTTAACGCCTTAACATTCCATATCGGAGAGACGGATAGCATTCGCTCTGTCCAATGTTCTGTTTCGATAGTTGTTTGAGTGGCGGCGAGCGTTATTGCGAAGAAGGATCCAACGGCTACGAACTTTTGGGCGAATGAGCAAATAATAACCGAATGATCAAAAGTCGGGGAGAGCTCACAAGTATCTGCTTCCCGATCCTTGGCTTTCCGATCCTCTTGTAGAATTCCGGTTCCTGGTCAAATACACGACCTTGTTCCTTGGGCAAGGAATTTGGCGTTAGGACCTCTTGCTGGACCCGTGGCGTTGTCCTCAGGAAGCCGCGCGCGTATGGGGTCCAGGAGAAACTCCTAGAGGAGTAGAAAGACGAGTTACACGTTGTCGGACATCTTTTCAGAGTGGACCGGAGTAAGAGGGGAAGCATTAGCAAGCAAGAGACGAATTATGTCTCTGCCCAAGTTATCAAGTGTCCTTGACGGAGGTGAAAGTAAGTAGTAAAGTAGGTCACGACGTAGGTCCTCCGGCGCGGCAGTTAGGGACCTCATTACCTAATCAACTGACGCGCTTTATTCAACTTTGGCACGCTCTTGTTGTTGTACGCGACGACCTCAGCACTACTACGCTTGCCGGACGACCTCTATCACAACTGAGCAACTAGGCCGACAAGAAGGACTTGCATACAGTGGAAAATGTCAGACCATTTGAACCTCGTCCCACCTCTAGTTGAATCAGGAAAATTCCAAGAACTCCTCGATGCCGGACAGACTTTATCTGTGGCCTTGTCTCCTGCAGACAACTCTTTAAGTGCTTTTATCACGAATCTGGTACGCTGGATGCTCAAGGCCTATTCAGGATCCATTTGACCGCGTCTTACAGAATCCACCCAGTCCTGAAGAAACCGAAAAAGAAGACGACGACCAACCAATATATTTTGCGAGTTTAGATGCCGTGCCTTCCTCTGAGCGACGTTTGGTGAGCGAGCCGTGCGCCCAAAATCTACTCCTTTTAACAAAAGCGAAAGTTCCTCACAGATACTTCAGTTATTTTCTCGGCTTTCCAACATTTAATGAAAACCGCTGCCACTCGCCCAGATGACTGGTATGAACAAGATTGAACACGGAGGTTTCATCCCTAACTTTGATGCAGGACACAGAGTGATGAATATATAACGATGGTACGGAAGTTGTCCATCGACTATGTCAATTTCATCAAGGAGTGCTGGGTTCATGCATCGGTATGTGTGCTTATTCGACTCCACGACTGGCACTGAAAATAGAGTTTCCCAGCAACCAATACCGAGGCCCGATGGACCATTACAATTCAGCAGTGACCATTATCGCACTCTGTACACCTGCTTTTCCTTATTCGTCGTCCTGAACATCCCTGAAGCTGGCTACGAACAAGCGCCCGTCGGTGACGAGTTAATGGAATGGTTAAATACCCATTTTATCGAACCCTCGACGGAAGAAGGAGATGCCCTAAGTGCATTAGATCGTCCTTGGGAGGATGAGACATTCTGGCCGTACTTAACGCGGTGAGTCAGCTAGCTTCCTTCGTTTTATTTTCGAAACACCCTGACACATGACAGTGCTATTTTACGTGGCCTTTCGAAAGCTTCTCTCTTCTTTTTGAGGGTGCTGGAAAACCATCCTTCAAACAGACTTCACCGGCTCACAAGTACACTGATACCCATAATTGAAACACAACCCCGACTCTCGAATTTCACTGCCGAGCTGGATTTTGCCAATGAGATCCGGCGATGGCGTGACAAAGTCAAAGCCCTCCGAATTGACATGGACCGTGTTCCGGAAAATGACAGATTTGACGACAACGAGCACTGGTGGGATAAACTCAGTGACATTATTGGGATTTTAGAAGGACGGCAAGACGTCATCGAACGAGTCTGTGAAGATATCGGGGCTGACTGGAAAGAGGTCTGTGTTGCGTGGAGCATCTTCGTCGACCCACGTATGAGAAGAGAGGAACTACCGTAAGTAAAGTCTTCTCTGCCTTGGAAGCTGGCGACTAATGATCCTTCATGAAGTGAAATTGTATCTCAAATTATTAGCGATATGCCTCCAGATCCCACAGACCATGAAGACATGGTTCATGCCGCCCTTTTCTCTGGTCAACCGGCAGAAGCGTTGCGACATGCTCTCAAGCTTGATCGCTGGCTAGCTGCCCACCTTGCTGACATCATGGAGGCTACTCAGCTGATAGAAAAAGATGTTGATGAAGAGTACGTTCTTCCGTTTTTCCGCTTGGTTACCGAAGAAGTTGATTTTTCCTCAGCTCAGAATTATCTTTGCGTGACCAGCACATTTTGGCCTATGCGGAGTATCTGCATTCTGACCCTGCTTTATGGCGAATCACGGTTGATTACATGTACTCCTGTAACGAAATCGGACAGCGACAAGCGGACGAAGTCCTTCTACGCGTTCCCTTGAGGTTGCAAGAACAAAATTCTGATCGCAAAGTGGACAGTCGAATTAGAGCAGGAGAAATTGTGGGAGTTTTGAAAGACGTCAACGCCACTTGCTTTGAGTACAAGCGGGAGAGTGTGAGACGCACAGTATGCAGGGTGAGATTCTCTTCCCCACGAACGACGTACTTTCACAAAACGACAATTCTATTTAGATTGCAGCTCAAACATTGGTGTCTGACAAAGACTACGGTTTGGCCGTATCGTACTGTACTTCGGCGGAAGATTGGAAGGGCCTCGCGCGTATTGTTGATCGTGTGCTGGACGAGTACATCACAAGCGGCAAGTAAAAAATCATCCTTTAATTACAACTCGCTTCCGACCTCTCGGTCTCTATCACAGGATCGCAGAAGTTTACGCAGTACGCGTTGGCAATTGCACCCTCGGTTCAGGAGTTGAGAACGCAATCAACGATCCAGGGTGTTTTTGTGCATCGTCTGATATTCGCTGTCCGTTATGCTCGTTATCATGAGTTAATGGAGAAACAAGAATATCAGGACGCAGCATCGGACCTGCTTGCAATATTCGTCGAAGACGTTGCACCGACGTCCTGGTGGGCAGTTGTCCTTTGCGATTCAGTTCCACTTCTTCGATATGGTAAGTTCGGCGTTCAACCGTTGCGACTTCCCAACTTACGGACTTTTTTCGTAGCGCCCGCCCTCTTGTTTCCGACATCGGGGGTGTCTCTGCTGCTTCAAAAATTGGAAGAAATATTTATCCAGACATCGCAGGGTGCCGGTGACGATTACCTATCCATTTTACTTCGTGTGATGAAATGCCGAAGCGAGAAAGATGTTTTGGAGAGGCTGATTACAGTTCGTTTGGCTCTCGCGCAATACTTTGCTAGGTGTCTTGTTTTGGGGCCAGCAGGAAGATCTTAGTCCGATAGAGTCGACCCTTAGCTTTACACTATTTCTGTTGTATCACTAGGTTATCTAAGACCTCATTTTGCTTGCACTTGTAGCTCATCTTCCACACAAGGACAGCATTGCACAATCTTACATCTAGCACCTTTCGGGGTTGAGTGAATGCTATATCTGGTACCCTGCAGACGGATTTGCTACAAATACTGCGAGGCGCGAGCTGACGAAGGTAGATACCCCATTCTCTTGACCTCATCCCCAGCACATCCATAAACTCAACATTATGTGTTATAACATTGACATCTTCGTGCGCCACACCTGCAACCATATTGTTCTTGAACGTAGGCAACTAGTAAGTTCTGTTTCCGTTACTGTTTCCGTTCGTCGTCATCACAGGCCACCTACTGAAAGTTGATATTGAGGTTGACTGTCACGACCGCAACTGTTGCACGAGCGGAGCCCACGAAAGTTTGGGTACTAGGCACGATTGCAATCAAACGTGTAACCGAAAGTTAGTACTATTCATAGTTTTGGAGCTCCGCGAAATTGCCTAGTTCTCACTGGTATGATAGCTTAGGCCCAGCCAAACAAATCCTTCGAGGATCGGTGCAGGAACCTTGCGCCGTTTGTGCAAATCCCATGTCTTAATGGAGGTGGACGAGATCTTTGCAGGTCTTCATAACCAGATTCCAAGTTCCTAGGACATGTATGATGAATTTTTTGAGCAATATAATATCTGGATGGAACGTTGAAAGCCAGCGCCTAAATTTCTTTGGCTCAACCTGTAATCTGAGGAGGTGCATGAAGTAGCGATTCGACCTTATCTCACTGAGCGAATCTACGTAAAGGAGTTAGAGAGGCCTGGGCCCTGAGTCGAAGTGCCTCGCCATGACTAACGTATATAATTTAACTGCGGAGGGATACAAATGCACAGTATACCATTCATTCTCGACAGACGCATGATCATGTACTCGTAAAGTACCGGGGAGTTCTAAAGCTTACTCCAACAGTAAGTATCACGGACTGATGTATTTTTCATTCAGTTCTTCAAACTCTCATGTCCAAATTAAAGGCCTCGCTGAGATTGGTGGAACTATGCTACCATCCTGGGGGTTTACTTCTTCTGTTCGTGGACAACATGGTATTTCTAAATGATCGTCTCTCATAAGAAGCATGACTTGGTTCCGTAAAAACAACATGTCCGCACTTTACTGGTGGAATGCCCCGGGTGGATATGAACAATTCCTCATGGCGTAGTACGTACATTACGGCCTGACTTGGACCAGTGAAGATTGTATTTCTAGACGGCATCTTGTGGCACAATTCTCAAGTGGAGCTTTCAAATCAGCGCCTCGTATTCTCGTTTCTGATAGCTTCTCTGCGATAAATGGCCTCCCAGAAGAGCCCTTCTCCGGACTACTATTTGGCAGTGTTCTGACACCCCACAACCGTAGTGTCTTTTGGCCGACTCACTAGCCCTATTCTACATGTACAAGTGCAGTCCTGATTGAAAAGAAATTTGTACTAGTACAGCAAGTGGCTCGTGGCACTGTGTGTCCCGTGGGATTCGCGTGTAAATCAGTCTGATCTTCCAATTTAGCACTTGTTCTCGGTCAGGTTATTTATGGGAAGTCTGATTCCTATAGGAGTTATTTCTGGATACAGACGTTTTGCCAATATTTACAGCGATCACTCCCTACACTCACCGGGTTGATACGGCGGAAATATTTCCGTGATATTGAAGAGCATCCGATGTTCCTTGATTTACCCGTGACATTTGGTCTAAGATCGGTTAGAGATCTAGAACAGTACATAGCTTTCAAATGGCGGCGGGTAATAAATTGTATACAAGCAATGCAGAATTATTGGCATTGGAACTTTGAACAAAAGAACCAATTGTCTACAAACGTCCAATGAACAGAAGCGAATAGCTATATCACACTCCAGGCATAAGGATCGAACATACGAAGAGTCAACGATGAGCATAAATTACGCTAATATGAAAAGCAGACTATCCACTGCGGTATATGTGGGACCGAGGGCCAGGCTCTCAAGCCCTTCCGATGGAGTATGGGCGCTTAGATAGAGCTAGAGCATCGTCATCGATGAATTAGTTAATTGTAGTGGAAGACTAGGAAAGAATGATGAGTGATGATCATCTGAAGCAGAAGCCAAACCCTGTGAGAAGTTTAGGACCTCGATATGTCCCTGATAACGCAACGGCTGCAGTCGCGGATGCTAATAGGAAACCTTAACGGTATTTCTTTAAAGGCCATGCAAAGGTTAAGCACCTCATTTCTCTATATCCAGCTCTCGGCATCGACGAAAGAATCTGACTCAGTCGAGTCGTATGCGTTATCGTCTTCTAGTATCACCAATTGGGCATCCACCAAATTCCTCCTGCCCGTTCGAGGTATAATTTGCCACCGAGATGGGTTCATCTTGATATCTAGAAGAACGTTCGCGAGATAGATCATCCCGTCAACATCGTCGTCCTGCAAAATTATGCTCCATCCCAGGAACACACGGTTCTTGCTTTCCCTACTAAACCAGCCGGGATTGGTATAGTCGCCTGACTCCAAGAACTCCAAGCTTCGGAGGTGTGCTACTAATCCTGATGTCCGGAAATATGCCATGTCGAAAGCCTGGACCATTTCGTAAGTGCAACCTCGACGAAGTAGCTCGATACATTCTTCATCGTCTCTCATCGACGTTCGTAAGCCTGGCACCAAAGCAGGCGGAGGCTCCCACGTTGGTAGCTCGTATACGCGTACAAATTCCATAGGTTCATCTTCATCACTGCTGTAGTTGTTGACCCGACCAATGCCACCTTCACTGTCATCGTCATCGTCGTCTTCATCTTCGCCAACATCGTCGCTGTCGCTTGAATCTGAAAAGCGATGCCGCAAGGTATACGCATCCATCCTGAACTGGACTGCAAAATTCTCTTCATTATCTGATTCAGGATCGTGGTCAACAGCTTCGTCTTCATCGTCTGAACCCGAACCTTCCAACTCCTCTTCCAGCCGGCTCGTGTCGACTGGAGGAAATATGCCCTTCCAAGGATCGCCGTTAGCTGGGGTGTCTTGTTGATTACTCGGCACAGGATGAATATCCGGGCGTGATTTCATCAAAGCCGAAGATACAGCTTTCACCATAAAAACAGGAACCGGACGTTGCTGAATAACCGTCCGACAGGTCGGGCAGGACTTGGGTCGCCAAAGAACATCGTACGGGTCCACGTCATCTGTATCTGAGTCGGAGGGTGCACTCCGAAACCATTCCTGCAAGCACGTAAGGCAGAGGACGTGTCCACAAGGAGAAAGGCTGAAGATGGGATAGTTCGATGTCAGGAAGGACGGTATGGAAGCGTGTCTAAAGACACATACGCGTAAGGATCAACCGTCAAGTCCATGCATATCTGGCAATTAATTGATGATTCGATAGTGTGTAGGAGCTATGTGGTGCTGTCAATACTGGTGAAATGGGGTAGAATGGCCGAGGGTACCTCTTCTTTTTGCTTGCATTTGTCTTTCAAGGTTAAAGTTTCGTCCTCTTTCTCTTTCAAGCGCTGCGCATTAATCAGCAAAGGTAGTAAAGTTCAATACGGATAAACTAACCGACAACGCCGAGTTCAGTTCCGCAGTCAACTCTTCAATTTTCTGCAGCAAAGAAGTCGTCTGCATACTCTAGCAATGCGCAGAAATAACACAAATCACTGACCCTTGTTTGTTCCTTAGTTGAGGATTCAGATTGTCGCCGTGCTTCTTTCAATGAACCGATCTCCTCTCGCATACGGTCATACTCTGCTTTAAATTTCCTCCTTTCTGGACTGACAGACCGACTCCCAGATTGATCAATAACATTGTTTTCATCCATGGGCATGGGTACATGAACCTTCCCGTTTTTGCGCGATATTATAGGTCGATAAGGTGGGTATAACGTAGGATTAAGAGCCGCTCGTCCGTCATCGGCGAATGGGACCCGGTGAGGGGAAGTACTGCTGCCATCGTAACCAACTCCCGCATTTGAGGATGTACCTTTGCCTTGCTGGGCACGCGCGGGGTGCTGCTCAAGTTGCGGCGGCGCTTTCCTTCTCGGATCTCGTCTATCCAAATCTCCTTCAGAGGCATCCTCTTCAACGAGGCTGCTAGGCGAGCTTCGATGCTGAGCTCTCTCTCTACTCCTGGTCATAGTAACTCCGGTGCCTGAGGACGATAAGCTGGTATTGGTATGCTCCATGAGCAGGGCGACACGTCTTTTTATAGCCTCACTTCCTGAGCGTACCCTGTTGTAAGCGTTGCGTTGAGGATATCCCAGAGAACTGTCTGGCATTACTGTGATCCGGAGAAGTCAAGGGTGGCCTGATAAGAACAAGGACTGCTGCTATGAGAGGTGTCTCTGGAGTTTCCAAAGAGTTAGACCAGTTAAGCTCCTTCAGCTAGTGATAGAGAAACATCTGAAGCAGAGCAGTAGACATGAAGCTTGGATGAAGCAGAACTGACTCAGGTCCGCCCTGGCAGTCTCAGGAATGAAGGCGGATGGTGACAGACGCATAAGCACTTCTGTGACGACATGGCATATCCAAATATAGAGCATAAGATAAGATAATTTAGATAAGATAAGATTTGTATTTATCGAAAAAGTGAACGGCCGATTTGTTCAAGTCGCTTAGCCGAAATTTTATATTCCAACCGAACTTGACTCATACCCTCATCCACCCCCATCCTAAGCGTCAGAATGCCTGCCACCTCCGGTCGTGTGTTGCTTGCCTACTCTGGAGGCCTTGGTTCGTTGTTGAATGCTTGAAAAGGCATCACTGCAAGCTAAAAGAATGTCACACAGATACCTCATGTATCCTTGCCTGGTTGATTGAGCAGGGCTATGAAGTTTATGCCTTCATGGCTGATGTTGGACAGGAGGAGGTTAGTTTGCTCATGGTGGGATGTATAGCTTGGGCTTATCAAAAATTCTATTAGGATTTCGCTGCAGCAGAGAAGAAGGCTCTCAAAGTCGGAGCCAAGAAGTTCTTCTTACAGGCAAGTAACTGTCTGTTACAGCCTAATCATTGCCTTATCTTTTTTGATTTCCAGGACTTGAAGCGTGAATTCGTCACTGAGTTGATCTACCCCGCAGTCCAGGCTAACTGCATCTACGAGGTAGGCTTGAAGTTGGATAATACCGGAACACCCCTAAACATCGAGATATAGAATGTTTACCTCCTTGGTACATCCCTCGCACGACCAGTGATTGCTCGTGGTATGATTGAAATTGCAGAGAGGGAAGGCTGCGAGTGAGCTCTAATTCAATCTTTCTCTTATCGTCGGGATCGTGTCTGATGTCCAAACAATTAGTTTCGTCTCCCACGGATGCACAGGAAAAGGAAACGACCAAGTTCGTTTCGAACTCGCTTTCTACGGCTTGAAGCCCGATATCAAGGTCATTGCCCCATGGCGCATTCCTGGTACGTTCCTACGTCCTAACACTGATTGTCTAATCTAAACTATGTCAACCTCAGAATTCTACAACCGCTTCCCTGGTCGTCAAGCCCTCCTTGCCTATGCTGATCAGCAGGGCATCCCCGTCGTCCAGACCGCTTCCAAGCCTTGGTCAACCGACGAGAACCTGTTCCACATCTCCTACGAGGCCGGTATCTTGGAAGACCCCAACACCACCCCTCCCACCGACATGTGGAAATTGACCACCGCCCCCGAGAGCGCTCCTGAGACTCCCGAGCGCATTTCGATCGAGTTCAAGACCGGTCTCCCCGTCCGCGTCGTCGCTGGCGACAAGGAGTACTCCGACGCCGTCGACATCTTCAACGCCCTCAACGCCCTCGGCAGGAAACACGGTATCGGCAGGATCGACATCGTCGAGAACCGCTTCATCGGTGTCAAATCTCGGGGTTGCTACGAGACTCCTGGAGCCACCATCCTCCGCGCTGCGCACGTCGATCTCGAGGGTCTCACCCTCGACAGGAACGTCCGCGCATTGAGGGATCAGTTCACCACCATCGAGTTCAGCCGAATCCTGTACAACGGCCACTTCTTCACCCCTGAGCGCGAGTTCGTCACCAGCTCCATCCCTACCAGCCAAAGGACCGTCAACGGTCTGGTCCGTTTGAAGCTCTACAAGGGTAACGTCGTCATTGAGGGACGTGAGAGTTCAGAAGGCCTCTACGACGAACAGCAGTCTTCTATGGACGAGCTTGGTGGGTTCGAACCCACTGACACCACTGGATTCATCGCCATCGAATCCATCCGCATCAAAAAGTAAGTTTAATTCTCCTCATACTTAAGTTTCCTCACTGACAAATCATATAGGTGGGCTCAGGCCAACATCCGCAAAGGACAAGCTGGCGTCGCCCCCAAGGACGTCTACGGCAGCCGAGTTTAAATGCCCATTCAACTTCTGCTTCGCCATACCAAAAAAACTACTACTTGCACCCTTCTTCTCTTGGGCTTTCTACCCATTAATGCACCGCCGAATAATGAGATAATCTTGTAAAAATACTGTGTTTCGAGCAATAGATATCTGATTAAAGAAATTTATATCGATTAATACCATCCACACTATATTACGTATGCTCATTAACCATGAGCGTCGCGCAAGCCAGAGGATAAGCCACTGCATTGACCATCCCTCTGGGATCCTGCAATGATCCTGCTCGCCTAGCACCCAGGACGGCAATTGTCGTCGGAGTGGGGGGCTACATAGTCTTCTTCGACTGTCGGCTATCGTGAAAGCCCATTGCTGAGGGCCGTACTGACTGATGCGTTGCCTCCATGAAAATAAGGGGTCGCATTACTGACACCTGACCGTATTGGGTTGCCTGTATGCCAGATATTACTGACCGAGCGCGTAGTGCCCATTCCAAGAAAGGCGAAAGGCGGCTGACGTTCTCCTAGTGAGAGCGTAAGGGCGAACCTATGGAGGGATACAAAGCTCCCTTGTAGCGCAAAGTTAGCCCTTCCCCTTTGAGAAACCCGTGTCCGGGTGAGGCGCTAGATCTGTGAGCTTCAAATCAAGTTTGACCACATTGTGGAAAGCATCCAAGGGGATGACTCCGTCACGGTTGCCTACGGCGTAGTACCTGAGGTCCGACGTAACGAAGAACTTGACGCCCAGATTCGCAGCTTTCTCGGTGTCGATGGTTATACAGAGAATTTCGGCATGCCGGAGAATCCTTAAGTCTTTTCCATAGTTTTTAGGACGCAGCAAAAATGAGAAAAGATGAATACTCACTGTTACGGAAAAGCTTGCCTTTGATATTACGGTATAGAGGTATGATGCATTGCGAGGTTTGCGCAATCCCGTGTTCACCTTCAGACAGAAACGAAGATCAGACAAATTCACGTCCACTGAGCTGATTTTCGTCTTACGTATATCATCCCAACGATCGGGAGAGCATATGTACGCCGCACTCGGAAATCTGCCCATGTTGAGGACTCTATGCGTTCGATAATCGACGCCCTAGGAAGCAAAGGATGCGTCGGTACCAAAAAGATAGAAGTCAGACAACAGAACGTACAGGTATCGTATGGCCTCTCCTCGCTCTAACCCACCAAACTTCCTTTGCACCTCCGTCGACGTAGTCAGGCAAGAGCGCAAGCTCAAAAGAGTCCATGATGTCGTTCTCACACGCGTCCGCGAATTTTCTAAAGTCATAATCTCTATAGAAGTCGTGGCGTAGCTGCAACAGCAAAAAATCGGGTGAGTATCATACCGTACAAGGCTTTCCACAAGAAATAGGACAGCACATACGATGTCGGAGACGCGCACAAAGCCGTCAGGCATAATAACGTATCCCAGGTCTCTAGCAGTACGTCGAAGAATAGTGGAAGTAGTCGTTGAAAACGTTGACTGTTGCGTCATAGCGAGCGTGTCGAGGTCCTCCTGCAACGGTTTATACTGCTGCTGTTGTTGTTGTTGCTGTTGACCTCGACGTGTCCTTGAAGATCCCTTGCTTCGAAAATCTCGCACAGCCAAGGCTCGCGATGCTTGCACCGGTGACTCGCCCTTCTGCACGCGCTTCTTCTGCAATGACTGTAGCATATCCGGGTCCAAAAATGGTTTGACCAGAGTTGGCTTCGACGTGTCCACAGACGAGGGCGAAGGAGATGGCGAAGGAGATGGTCGCGAAGAGGACGCATGTCGTTTCGTAGGCAAAGGAAACAAGACTCGATTCTCATTCTGACCAGAGACTTGCAGCAAATGTAGCGCGCGGCGCCGGATGGTTGTGTACTGTCCACATCTGGTGGCAACAACTTGCATGTCGCACCAGACGGAAGACGCGGGCGGTGTAGAGGATGCGCTCGACCTACGGTTCCCAAGTCCAGTCTATGGGCGAGAAGACCAGCTGCCGACAATGCAGAACATACGGGTCGAACAGTTGGAACCAATTTCACTTTCCTTCCAGCAAAATTTGGTCACTCTAATTGGCTTGCGGTCACGTGCACTCTTACCGCCGTGACTTCCCGCTCTTATGGCGGACTCTTTGCGCTGTCCGACTCAGAACGCACAAGGCATCTTTAGGTGTAGTTGAGAATTATATAGAGCTATATACTGTATTACAATATTATCAATCACAATAGTCGTCCTAAGCAATGCGAGCTTTCTTTGCCTCTCTCCTAGCATCACCATTTTTCCCTGCAGGACTCGACGTCGCCGGAGTCGACTGTCTCGTGTTGTACCCAGAAGGAGCGGCGCTCGAAGTCGTCGACTTCGCAATGCCCAGTCTACGCTTAAGGTCGTGTAACCATCTCCCGCCTTCTGCACCTTCAAATAGCCATACGTGACTGAAGAGCATCTTGTCAGAGACGCATTCGTTTCTCGATAGATCTGTGACATGCTCACCTATCGCCCACTCTTTCCGGAGGAGGCGGAGGAGTTTGTGAGGAAGTCGCGTCCGAGTCGTCGCCCGAGGTCGGCCTTTTCTTTGTGTTGCGCCGAGGGGGTTGCGATCTCGTTACTGACGGGTTGGGGGTAGCTGTCTGCACAGGCTCAGGAGGCAAAGGTAGCTCCCAGCCGAGTTCTTTGCACAGGTGTAATACAACATTATCTGCGTTCCCAAGGAGCACAATCTAAAGGAGCAAAATTGAGGATACTCGTGTCAAGGTTCAGCGATGGAAATATGCACGCACGTCTGGATTAATGTGTCGGATAGGTGTTTTGTTGATAAGGATCTGACGCAGACACGAGGAAAAGATCGTTAACGCTGCGTTTGCATTCATTACTCAAGACGAGCGTATCTACCTGTGGTATCGAGTGCGGTAAATGGGCTGTACGAAGGGTTAAAAGGGTGATAAGAAGTTTACACTGGCATCGGTGACTTACAAAGAATTTCAGCGACAGGAGAGACCTTCAAGGAGGTACCAATCACAAGGAGTAAATCGACGTTCCACCTATCCTCCGCTAGAGAATGGTCGAAATCGTCCGTGAGTTTTTCGCCGAAGAAGGTTATGTCAGGCTTTGAGAACCGAACAGAGGGTGAAGATCAGCGCTCATGTGTGCCTTTCAAACCCCGGCAAAAGAAACAGAATCGCTTACTTTCATGATACCCGCAGGGTATTCCGGTGCATCGCTCTCGTCTTCGACGTCGCTATCCCATTGCCCTTTCGCCTTTTTCTTGCTCGTCTTTTTCGGCTTTATGGGAGCCGTAGGTGTGGGATTACAGCTCTTGCACAGTGGTACTTTGTGATTAAGGATGTCGGCTTCTATCTCCGTACCAGGGACGCGTTGGCGGCAAAGAAGACAGCTAGCGGTGGCAAATGAACCATGACATTGAAGGACCTTCTTGACGCCGGCCAAGGTCTCCAGCGTGTCTATGTTTTGGGTGTGGTTCTAGAAGTCTGTCCATATAAATAGACTGCGAATGAGCCAATGGAAATGATTACCCTGAGGAGCTGGAGGAAGATTAGCATCTAGTGATTGCCCAAGCCAAATAAGTTGCTTACCTTCCCCTTATCTTCTATAAGCTTTATAAACCGGTGACATGGAGAAGGTACAAAATTGGATGGATATATTTGACTGTGATTTTCCATTTAGTGAGCTGTCGTTGTTGCATACTTGAAGGGGATAATACCTTGCAAAGGAGCTGCAAGGGGAAGAGGTAAACATTTTTGAGTACGAGCGCTTCCTCTTCATTTTTGTTGAGCACTCACTAGAATACTGTGAGTAAGATGAAAATTAGTGACTGCGTTAACATGCTCCATTATGATAATATTACCTGAGGGATTCTCCCTGAAATAGTTGATGTCGAACCTATATGAAGGGTACATTCGTCAATGACCGTCAAACGAGACCATGTTTCGTATCTTACATCTGCTGAGGA
Source organism: Agrocybe pediades (assembly GCA_013053245.1). Lineage (NCBI taxonomy): Eukaryota > Fungi > Basidiomycota > Agaricomycetes > Agaricales > Agrocybaceae > Agrocybe > Agrocybe pediades. The sequence continues at coordinate 946,158 of JAACJL010000058.1, forward strand.
TCATCAAGGTCGTATTCGCCTTTAGTTTTCAGGGAGGAGTAGAGTCCGTCGCGCGACCGGAAATCGGGTATCCCACATGATACACCTGCAAATGCCTCGTTAATGTCTGTAAAGCATACAGTTAACAGACCTACTGATTCCAGCTCCTGTAAGTATCAGGATACGTTGTGATTTTCTAATGAGGTCTACGGCGTCTTGGATAGTGTTATACTGGGGTAGTTTGTCACGTTTACGTAGTCTGTGCGCATGCTTGAATAAAGGACTCTGACAAAAGCTCGAGAGCTTACACATGGGCCAATGCTACCCGAAGGAAATACAGCATCGTTTTGGGTTTTCTGTTTTGCAACTCTGGGCACTGGGTATCATGAGGTTACAACATTACCTGGAGAAGTGGTGTATATCTACCAGGTGGATTTTAAAGGCATCTAGGAGCTTCAAAATGGGTATGTTACGCGTCTTGACATACTCTTCTATAAATGTCGACGATCCTGTTGAATATTCCGTTACTTTCTGCTAGAGCGGTGGATGTACTCCAGAAGTCGGCCTACCTCGCTCTTTCAAGAGGTGCGTCATCTGTTTTACTTCTTGCTTGCTCCACACATCATTTTCTGGAGAGGAACGACGGATTAGAAGCACGCTTCAACAGAAGAACGTTCGAGATCTTATAAGTACCTTGCGAACTACTGGTATCGTGATGCGACCGCAGGAAAGACATCGACATATCATGTCCGTCATGACTCTCTTCATCATGAGAATCTTCTTCATGATCATGGTGGGTGTCAGGAGCATCCGCATCCGCAGTCGCATTGTCCTCGCTTTCATCAAAATTTAAGACCTCTAGGATATCTTCAATAGTTTCTATATCGGCGTCGACGTCTTCAGATGCCTCCAAAAAGGCCTGGACTTGCCGGGCAAGAATCTCATTGCTGGCAATGATTCTCTGTTGGTTCTGGGGACCGAGAGCATCGGTGTGTTCAGATTCGTGCACTGTATGCTCCGAGTCCAGAGTAATCGATACTTTGCCAGTACCTGGAGGGCAATGAGGTAATGAATTATTAGTTAGCTACGCCTAAGTCCACTGAACAGACGAGACGGGACGCACTCATTAGCTATTTGGGCGTATGCTCGCCGCTTCGTGTAAATTTGCGAGATTTTTGATGTGAAAGAAAGAGCCCCCTTGATAAGGTGTTGGACGCTTGGGGACAATCGAAAGCTTGTACTTGGTCGGGATCTAAAGGTAGCAGAGCGGGGTCGGATGAAATGACAGCCGAAAAGAGACATAAAGCAAACACCGACAATTTCGCCTCCCGCCCGGCCCGCCAGATTCCCTTCCCAGGCCACTCCGACCACGCGCTACACGCACGAATATTCTCTCACATGCATCCCTAAAGGAAATTTTGTTTCCAAGTTTGTCCTCGAGGTGTGCCCGGTGAGCTCATCCCTTGTTATCTTGCACACATTCACGGACCTAAACTTCTACGCTGATAATGTCCAACAGTTGCATCTATACCCTTCCATTAATCCCAACGATCAGACCCTCGTTTGAGCGCCCGCTGGGATCTGGATGAGCACTCTATCATCACCATCATAGTTGGCAAATAGTTGGCTTCGGCGTGCCCTCTATCACCGTCTGGGAAAGGGTATTGTGCTACGATATAACGGTACCAATCTTCAACGCTGTCATATTCTTATCGACGTGTTTGAAGGATCCATATTGCAGCCTATTGCAACGTGCGGCAGTGAGTCTCCTAATCTCGGATATCCCAAAAAGTCTAGCAATCATTCGATCCTGGCTAGTCCAGTCTACGGAGCTCACCTCGCCGCAGGATCTTACCGAATTCTGACCAACACATAAGAGAGGCCATGGATTCGACTGAGTCTACCCAACCCTACCCAGGACTTCCAAAGCCTAACATGACTTCTTACGATTCCTACAGCGCAAAGACTACCAGTATCAGTGTAAGTTTCTTCCCCTTCCTCCACTCTCTGCATAGCATCAATCATTTGCTTTTATAGTATCCATGGCCAGCAGAGGTCAATGGCATGGAACGCGTTGCTCTCTCCGCGCAAGGGGATCTTCAAAGAGTCTTAAGGTCAGCTACCATTCTTACACGTCCTATACAGTTAATACTCAACGTCACGTATTACGTCTGCTAGCGCATTTTTTGCGCGTCCTATCGTCATAGGCCTGGTCTATTCGCAAACGATGCGTCAACCAAAGCCGGGTTCGCCCTTCGAGCCAGTACAAACCCCAACGCGAAATATCATCGAGGCAGCTTCACCCACCTCCCCTATTATCCAGACACGTCAGGTTCATCTCCAATGTGCGGGCAAAATCGTGTGCACCGCGACATCAACCGTCCGCATCACATCGCCGGAATGCGCCCATCTCTTTCTCGAAGAGAATTACGCTATCGGACAGATGTTCAGACGCCTCGGAAAGGTTCCAGCGTTCGAGCTGAAGACTGTCGGTCTGGGTCCTGTTACCGGAGAGAAGATGAACGCCTCGAGTTATTCCACAGCGAAGGATGAAGGAAAGCAACTCTGGAGGAAATACACACTCATCATCCCCAACTTTGAATGCGAGATCTTGGAGGTGTTCCCTTCGAGGGAGATGTTTACCTCTGGCGAGAAGTGGCTGGCTGTCGAGGATGTCGAATATGACGTCCCAGAGTTACTTGTCAAGGACGCCGTCGACACTGCCTCTGTGCTCAAGCAGGGCCTCAATATCGTTTTATTCGCAGGCTTGTTTCTAACTCTTTTTTACGAGGTACTTATGTACAACAATGGACGTTCCCGATCTTGTTGAGCGCTGGTCCATTTGTGCCATTCCCTTCCTCTCTTTATTCTTCCGTTCGTTCCTTCCGCCTGTTTTTTTTTCCTTGGTCTTGCTCAGATTAGATTACGGCCCCTTACCCCCTTTCACTTATTTCTCTCATCAAGGACACTGTTTTCGAATTGCTGTAAATATATATTCCAATAGAGTGGTCGCAGCTTTTGTCGTGAATGTCGATTCCGACATCACTAGTATGCCCAAATTATTGATCTCGTCCACCCGATCCACCCGATCCGCACCACTTGCCTTCTAACCACATCTCTCGGGACAGCCATAATGACCTACTTTCTACTATGGATCGTGGATCAAGCACGCCGGTGGCGACGCGGTGGACGTACTACACACAAGGCATGGACTGATCTTTACTTACCTGACCTCAGCGCTGACTCACATACTTAAAGTTGAACATTCATCACACTTGATAGAATCTGGACCTGTCCTTATTGTGTACAGCGGCTGCGTGGCAGGCCAATGGCAGGCTGCCAGGCTCCAATTGTGTGGTTTTGCTTGTTTGTGCTTGTCAACCATCTTCGATCGCGTCGAAACCAATTTATCCATCGGCGCGTCTTGACCAGTGACCACAGCGTCCATACCGCGTTTTCTTCGACCTTCTCTCTCTGCCACACTCCATGAGCTCAACAGATGTCAATATCATCCAGGACCAGGCACACGACTCTTCGCTTTGCCTGCGAGGAGACAGGGGTTATTCCCACGCATGTCGCGAAATTGCAAACCTAGAACGCGAAGCGGATGTAACATCCAAGAAGCTGGCGGAAATCTTCGAGAGACTGGCAAATGCAAAGTCGAAAGCAAACCATATACGCAGCACCATGCTAGCCAAATTACCCAATGAAATTTTATCCCTGATATTCTGTGAGGCATGGAGTGCTGTCGACCCTTCTCCACGTGAACGCGACCGTTTTCACTACTACGAAAAACAGCAAGAGGAGACGAGGCTCTCTGTCGCCCTGCTCGTAGCAGGAGTATGCCAAAAATGGCGCGCAATCGCACTGGCACTTCCTCACCTTTGGGCTGACGTCCGCATCTTCATCCATCGTCAAAAGGGGGACAGAGCACTATCTGTTCTTCGCGACATCATGAAGAGGTCTAAACGTGCCGGCCTCACTATACGCTTGTTCTCCCCACCTAACGGCGACACAATGCAGATCGGCCGAACAGACGATGCACTTGCAATACTTCAACAAGAAGCCCAACGGTGGCGGTCTCTCGAAGTAAGTGTGCCTCATATGGACGTCCTCCATTTATTTGAACCACGGATGGACCTTTCTTTGGTTCACTCCCTATACGTTCACTCAAATCACAATGGCCGCTCAATCTTCTTGGGGTTCCCCCTGTGGAAGGATAAAAACCTACGCCCTCAACGTGTAATGTTCGACAAGTTTATAATGTCCAATGTCAAAATCTCCTGGGACCGAGTCACGCACGTTGTTGCAAACCAGTTTACTATCGATCAGGCTATGACGGTCATACGCTCCGCCCCACTGTTGACATCGCTCGAGCTTATGGAGCCGGACGAAATCAGAGAGGCGCGAACGCTTTACTCCCCGAATTTCGTTCACGAGAATCTTCAGCGCGTCACGTACCTTGCCACCGGACGCTGCGCAAACGGGGCGAAAAGTATCTTCTCTTTCAATGTCTTTCCTGCGTTGAAGGTAGTGGACTATCACACACGGTTGTCGTCTGAAGAGGATTCCTTCTTAGATCATCTTATTCGAAACAAACCGCCCATACAGGAGCTGAAGCTTCACGGTTCGCCGTACCGTTCGTACTACGTGGTGGCGGCGTTGGAAGCTATCAGTTCAACGCTTGTTAAGCTAGACTTTGGGCCTTGCGAGGATGACTTCGAAGACTCTGAGTACGACGATCTTTTCGACGTCCTTGCTGCATTCAATTCATTCCCCCCTCCCTCGAACGACGATATCGACTCGAACGATGATCAGGAAAGGTTTTTGCCGCATCTCGAATCGCTCAGGTTCAGTTCTGTGTGGCCGTTCGGTTGGGATAGGGTCCCGCGTTTCTTTGGTTTGCCCACTGATCCACATCGACGACCTTTGAAGGAATTCATATTCGATGACTACTACGGCAATGAGACTATCATTCCGATGAAGTACTTATTTGCTCTGGTTGGTTGTCGGAAATATGGTTTCGTCGTGCGGTCGTGGAAATGTAACGATCTTATTCAGGAGTCTCTCAATTATCACATATCTGCTAGGACGACGTCTAGTTAGACTTTTCGCTATACTTGTATGCATCGCAAGTAGTTAATGGAGATGCGAAGAAGCCCCACATAGGGGAATAGCCTGTGAATTAATGCTCTATTATAAAAAAAAACTGGTGCATTTAGATTCCTTTCCGGCTCACTACAGAAACGTACTAGAAAAAGATAGTCGTACAAGTTTCGCGATACAAAGTCTTTTCTATAGGCTATAACGGCACACCATTGATTGATGTTGACGTTGAGCTTAACACCGATGAAGCTGAAGATACCGCTGCACTGATAAGGAGAGGGTATTGGAGAAGTAGCACCCTGCACTCCCGTTACCCGGATTCCGTTAACGTCGTTGGTTGAGCCCGTACTGAGCAGACTTTTATCAGACACCATCACAGAACATCCAAGAATGTTGAACGGCATTCATGAATCATCACACTTGAGATTCTGGACCTGTGGCGGCGCCCTCTGCGGCATACGCTCCTACTCGAATGCTACTCCGTTAAATGCATCGGGCCCGAACTCGTACAGTCACCATCTCGCAGCGTTGTTGTGTAGTAGCAAAGTGTAAGCAGTTCCTCTCAGGATAGTCTCGCGTGTTAGTTACAATTTGCACGATGACAGGAGATTTAAATTTGACCACCACCTGAGAATCTGTGTCGCGCTCGACTTGTCAACAACTACTTCTTGTCGAGAGCGGCAGCCCAGCCAAGCTCTAATGTGTGGCTTTTGCTTGTTTATGCTTGTCCACCATCTTCGATCGCGTCAAAACTAATTTATCCATCGGCGCGTCTTGACCACAGCGTCCATACCGCGTTTTCTTCGACCTTCTATCTCTACCACACTCCATGGACTCAACCGCCATCGATATCGTCCAGGATGATCCTGGCTCACACATCTCTTCGCTTTGCCTACGAGGAAACCTCAGTTATTTTCACGCATGTCGCGAAATAGCAAACCTAGAACGCGAAGCCGACGAAGCATCCAAGAAGCTAGCGGAAATTTTCGAGAGACTGGCAAATGCAAAGTCGAAAGCAAACTATATACGCAGCACCATGCTAGCCAAATTACCCAATGAAATTTTATCCATGATATTTTGTGCGGCATGGAGTGCTGTGGATCCTTCCCCGCGCGAACGCGGCCGCTTTCAATGCTACGTAGAACCGCAAGAGGAGTCGAGGCTGTCTGTCGCCCTGCTCGTAGCAGGGGTGTGCCAGAAATGGCGCGCAATTGCACTGTCACTTCCTCACCTTTGGGCTGACGTCCGCATCTTCATCCATCGTCAAAAAGGGGACAGAGCACTGTCTGTTCTTCGCGACATCCTTGAAAGGTCTAAACGCGCCGACCTCACTATCCGCTTGTTCTCCCCAATTAACGGCGACATAATGCACAACAAAATACAGCCTGCGCTTGCAATGCTTCACAAAGAAGTCCAACGATGGCGGTCTCTTCAAGTATGCGCGTCTCATGCGGTCATCAGAGATTTCTTCAAACCGCCAGTGGACCTTTCTGGGGTTCACTCCCTATACGTTCGCTCAGATAACGACGACCGCGACCGCCCATTCGCCTTGTTGTTCCCACTGTGGAGGAATAAAAACCTACGCCCTCAGCATGTATCGTTCAGCAAATCCATAATGGCCGATGTTACAATCTCTTGGGATCGAGTCACACACGTTGTTGCAGCTCGATTCACTGTCGATCAGGCTATGACGGTCATCCGCTCCGCCCCCCTGTTAACATCGCTCGAGCTTATTCAGCCAGACGAACAGGAAAGGCCGCGAAGGCTTTACTCCCCGAATTTTGTTCACGAGAATCTTCAGCGCGTCACTTACACTGCCACAGAACGCTGCGCAAGTGGAGGGGAAAGCGTCTTCTCTTTCAATGTCTTTCCTGCATTGAAGATAGTGGACTACCACACAATCCATTCGTACGATGAAGACTCTTTTCTAGAGCATCTTATTCGAAACAAACCGCCCATACGGGAGCTGAAGCTGTCCGGTTCGCCGTACGAATGGTACCATGTGCTGCAGGCGTTGAAAGCTATCAGTCCAACGCTTGTTCGGCTAGACTTCTGGCCTAATGAGCAGGGCTGGGATGAGTCCCAGTACGATGAAATTTTCGAACTCCTCGCTGCAGCCAATTCATTCCCCCCTCCCCCTCCTTCGAACGATGGCACCGACTCGAATGATGATCAGGAAATGTTTTTGCCACACCTCGAATATCTTAGTTTCAGTTCACTGTGGCCATTTGCTTGGGACATGATCCCATTTTTCTTTGGTTTGCCTAGCGATCCACATCGACGACCTTTGAAGGAATTCGTTTTCGATGGCCCCGACGACGTCATTCCGAAAGAGGACTTACCTGCTCTGCTCGATTGCTGGAAAGCTGGTTTCGTGGTGCGGACGGGGGACAATAGGGATCTTATTCAGGAGGCGCTCAAATTTCACTCATCTACTACGACTTCTACTTAGATCTTTCACTGTGCATATGCCTCGAAAGTAAATGGGAAGATGCCCCGCATTGTGGAATAGCTGTGAATTAAGGTGTTATGATTAAAAAAAACTGGTGCGCGTAATTCCTTTCCGACTCACCCTAGAATCGCAGATGCGCTTTCTATGTCGGCGAACACTGACTGACTGAAACAAAACATAACAAGGGGATATATAGTCGTGAAGCAATAGAGATAGTCATACAAGTTTAGCGATACAAAGTCTTTTATATCTATAACAGCACACCATCAATTGATGTTGACGTTGAGCTTGACACCGGTGAAGCTGAAGATACCGCTGCACTGATAAGGGGAGGGTATCGGAGAGGTAGCACCCTACTAGGTGCCTCAGCCGCCTGTGGGTATTCTGGCCGTCTAACCTCGAGGACAGTGTCATACCACCATCGACGAATGTAACGATCCTAGGTAAATCACCGGCACAAATCAGCTTTTCTCCTTAATCAAAGCAGCAGCAGAAGAAATGAAAACGCACGACGCCAATCATGTTATTGTATGGATCAATACTGCTATTCCTATGCTTCTTCCCTCTCCACTGCATCTCGACGCTGTCCACGAACATGCCCCATAGGAAGAGGATGAGGAGAGCCACGCAGAAGGCCCTGAAGAATCGGCGGAATGGGCTGCGTACCGGAGAGGGAGTGGGTGGGTATGGGCCTCCGGGGGGTGTCTGCGTTGCTTGGTACGAAGGCCTCGTCGTCGCCGATGCGGTGTACGGTGGTGGGGGTGCAGATGGAGTGCTCGAGCTCCCTCCACCGGCCGTTGCGATGACCGGGCTCTTCAGAGGTGACTGCTCTGTAGGGGACGACTCGTCGTTGATGATCATGATTTTCTCCCCTCAAAGGTTGTCTGGCGAGGTGGACGACGATGGTGAATAGCAAAGAGGTACTGGAATCTGTACAAGCAAGCCGTCTTGTGTTATAATAGAGCGACACCAAGCGCCCAATATGGCTTATTCTTCGGCTGACACGGCAACGACGTCAGATGATTGCATGCAAGCGGGACGTACTGCGCAGAGCGCATGGTGTGCGCAGTCTACTGCACATATATTCCAGGAGGAGGGATAAAACTATTTAGAAACCCCCCTTCCGGTAGAAACCCCAGGCTTTCTAAGTCGACTATTTAGAAACCCGTTTCGCAGAATTCAAACTCAGCAAGATATCTTTCTGCTGGCCAGTTAGTCATCCATCAGGTGTTCGCCTGGTCAGGGCCCAGCTTCCAACGACCTGAAAGATAGGAAGCGGAGGTATGTTCGAGGAGTTTGGAAGGGCATTAGACGAACGTTACTCTGCTTGAGCGCAGTAGGGCGATAGGGGCAACGGAAAGGTATCTCAAAGGTTACAGTCATTAAGCGCACACCGTGTTATATTATGATATCTGTTATCTAATGACTGGGAGGATGTCAGAAGGCGCCTATAGCAGTGATAATAGGCACTCACCGTACTCAATACATGAGTTTGAGTACAAGTTCTGACCAACTATTGCAGCGGCAGCCATCAGGCCGCAAGACTTTGTGTGGCATAGCTTCTGTCGGACTATGAAATCGGGACCCGGCATAGAGGTTTCCACGGAGAATACTTTTCTTTTGTGAGCGGAGGTTTCTATATTTGCAGGGGTTTCTACTGGAAGGGGGGTTTCTAAATAGTTTTATCCACAGGAGGAGTCTAAAAGATATGGCGAACATGACGGAACTTTAAACGAGTTTCTCAAGAGTCGACGTACAATTTTATGAAGAAATGTATTGGGCAGCATAAGGTACGTGGTCACTCGAATTCTTGCCCGAGTTCATCATTCTGATAGGTGCCATGAATTGTTGGGAGGATTTTTGAGAGCTGGTAGATGAAGACCTGAGGGAGGTTCAAAATTTGTGAGTAGAAGGAGGCTCTGACAAAAGTGATACAAGCGTTCAATGGACATCCTCACAAACGACACGCGGTAGCAAGGTTGGAGGAGTTGGGTTAAGCCTCTCGACACAAAGTGCACGTAATATTTCATACTCTAGCAGGTATTCTCTAAGGTTGTGTATCTGTATCTGTGTGAGAGAGGTGTATAATATAGTAATGTACAAAAAGGCGCATCCAAATCCAAGTCATCATCGTACAGAGGGCGTACACATGTCATCGCGTTCATGAACCATAATCATGAATAATAAAAAATAAAGAGACACAAAGGAAACCCCATCCATCCAGCCATGCCATACATGCAATATGCACGCAGGCACACAATCATATTGTGCTTAGGTATCCTGTTTTAAATCGTGCAGCATTAAGGGAATAAAAGAAAAAAGGTGATAAAAGAAGAAAGAGAAGCACCACCAAAACCAAAACCAGAAATCCGTGCAGAGCTTTCAACACTGCAGCCATCATCGCAGCCCATCCAAGTCCACAGCGGAGACAGACACGCGCACGGGCGTGCCATCCAAAGCAGTCAGCTCGTGCGTATGGACCATCACCTCCTCTCCTCTCACCATACCACCCGCCGCCGTCTTCGCGTACCCAGCCGTCCCCAGACCATGTAGGTCGCTCCCCGGGCTGACTGGCTCAGCAATGCTCGACGCGTCCGAATAGCTGTGCATCGAATCCCGATGCGACGACGCCGCGTTGGTCTGCAGCTGCGGCAGCTGGAGGGGCGCCGGCAGGCTCTGCTCCCGCGAATGGTTCGACGAGATGCTTGACTTAGAGCTGAAGAACCCACCTAGCTTACGCGAGAGCGGCGCTGCCCCGATCGGGACGGCAGATGAGGGTGGGTTCATGCTCGAGTTGACCATGGGCGAGGCCATGGGGAGGGCAGCGGATTGAGGTACGGCAGCGCTAGAGCGCAGAGGCGAGTCGACCCCAGTGGTGTTGCCCCAGAGCTTGAAGCCCCATCCTGTTCCGGTCTTCTTCGACTCTGCCAATTCTTCTTGACCAGTCGTCATGGTCGGAGGAGGTGGTAATTTTATGTTTGAAACGGCCCCGCCAGAACCAATACTGTTCTCTGCGATGAACTCTCTTAGAGCCGTCACACAAGTCTCTGATGCTTCCTTGGCCTCTTTGGCTTCGACTAAATCGTGCTTCGCGGTTTGGAGCTCATCTTTGAGGGCGAGGAGCTCCTTGCGCAATTGTTCCAATTCAGCACTGTTGGCAGCAGGTGCCGCAGAGGACCCAGGTGATGATTCCACAGACGATGGAGGGGCGTCTAACTCTGCCGGGCGCCCATAGAAACCCGAGGTCCGACGACCAGACAAAGCGGCTTCTGCAGATGCAATATTGAATGCATGTACGTTGGGACTGGGCGTAAGCTCCGGTGTAGGAATAGTGCCAAAAGAGTCGGAAACGGAAGAGATTCTTCTGTGTCCATTAGGCCTTGAGCCAGTCAAAGGCACAAAGGAAGCTCTCTTTGAAGATGGAGGGCTCATAAAGGAGGATAACGGCCCAGCAGAGGCACGATTAATATCGATAGGCGTCATGCTCTGCCGCCTGTTCTCCGTCTGCAAACGCATAAGACCTCGCCTACAGACACGGTGTCAGTGCAAGGGATGACATGTACGACTGATCCGTACCTGCTCTCCTCGACCTTTGCGCGCAGCATCACGATCTGCTCTTCATCCTCCTTCATTTTCTTCTTAAGCTCACTACGCTCTTCCTCTGCCGCGGTGGCCTTGTCCGTCATTGCCTGAAGGGCGTCTTGAGTCTCCGCTTCCCTCATATTCGCCTCCGCCATCATTTTCACCAAATCATCTCTCTCCTTTGTCATGTCCGCCAACGACTGCCTAAGCTGGGTCACTATATGCGTCAAGATTTCCGGGTCGGGCGATAGTTCACTGCTCGCCACGCCAGAGACGACGCTGCTGAAGCTCTCGCTGCGATGCGCGTGCCTTTCCCGCGTGCTCGTCGTTCTCGCGTGAGATTTCCTGCTGCTCGCTGGATCGCCCGTCTCCTCAAGGCCAGCATCCCTCGCCGTCTTCATGGTCGCAGTAGTGTAGGCAGGCGTGACAGGCGGGCTCTCCATATCCGCCAATTCTCTCTCTAGTTCCAAGCTCAAGTCGATGGAGAAGCGTCCGTGTGGGGCGAGTTGTTGTGCAGCGAGGTGCAGAGACTGCTGCTTCTCGACACCGCCTTCTTCGATCTCGGCAGAAAGTGGCGCCTCAAACTCGACGCGGTGGTACTCGTTGTATCCGTCTCTGTTCACGTCCCCGCGGCGAGGCTGGATCTCAAGATAGCTGTCCGACGATGGCTGGTGGTGAGAAGAGGAAGTACTGTTGGTTACCGTGATTGGCTTTGGTGGCATCTTGCTGTTAAAATAGTCCAAAAGGTCGAGCGCAGCGCCACGTCAAGTTGCTGTTGTTGTTGTTGTTGGCGGGGGTCCCGAATCAAGTCGTGTCGTCCCGTTACACGTTACTGAGTTATTCCGGTTAAAAGCCCAGTTTTATGAATGTTAAGTACTAGCGTCGATACCAAGTCCGGGCGTAGAAGACCGTGGCTGACGGTAGTAACTACAGAGGCCAGTCGCCTAGTAAATTGAGATCCAAGCTGGTATATGCAAGGCAGGGTATACAGATGCTTGACCGCAGAGTGTTGATGGGTATGGCGGCCGTCGAAATGGCTGGTAGGATTAGAATGGGACGCTGGGAAAGACGATCTATTACATCCGCGCACATCAATGCCATAGAAACTGTCACAGTCCAGTGTCGTTCAACTTGACTTGCTTAAAATCAGGTGATCTCTCTATTTTCTATTTATAGACACGCACAACTTCCAAGGGTTGGGTTTGAGAGAGAGATGCTTTTGTACGAGCAAGCAGAGCTCCTCTCAAGGCGAACCAAAAATACTCTTGTATCTATCTTTCATATCCGTGCTTTGTGATAATGATATCGTCATGACCTGAGATTAAACGCCCAGATAAGTATCAATCCCGAGTCGCAAATCATGAACAGCCGCGACGAGTACTTATAAGTAATAGAGTCCAGTCACTAAAACACAATTTTTCAGGAAAACCAAGGTTAGCACAATCCAAACATCTGAGATTATGAAACCTAACCAGCATTACCTACCCTGACAATGGGGTTGCAGACTTCCTGATCAACAGGAAAAGGGCGGGGTGGATGCGAATAGAGCCTGTTTGGCAGTGTTCAGTCACTGGTAGCTGCCAGCACCTTCGCACCCACCGTTAATCGGTTATATCTTCTCATCTTCCCAGTTTCCGAAATATTATATCACCCCATATCTCCACTCAAGCCCTCAACCGGAGCGTAAAATCACATCTCACTGGAAAAACTGAAGTGGGAGACAGAAACCGAAGTCACGCAAAAGCTGAACAAGACCGGTACATACTTCAATTTCCATACACTTTAGTTCCTTTGTTCAATCTCTTTGCTGTACTTTAATTCTCTACTGTCAAACTTTTGGATTTCTGGATCCATCCTTTTTTTTTTTTTGGCGCATTCCTGGTTTGCATAGTCGTATAAACCGTCTCAGGGAACAAGTGATGTGTGGGCGTGGAATGTACTTACGTCTGCGCGTAGAGAGTCTGACTTTTTCTGATCCTCATGATTCTTTGAATTAGCGTTGGATTTACGGGACTGTATACAATTGTGCGAGTCGGGCGTGAGGAATTCGAAATCATCAATCAATCCTGGCTTGACATACCTCGTTGGATTTGCCGTCCTTCGCTCATGTGTTTGGGGGTGCCATAACGACTTAGAAAACAGGGGAAGACAGGGGGTAGCGTGCTGAGGGATTCCGCAATGAAGGAGAGGGTGCGTGTTGTATTCAATCTACAGTGAGATGAGGAATGGTGCAATCGTACTAATACCAAGAATGGATATAAGCAGTGTCGGCCAAAGCAATTTCTATTTGCCATTGCTTGGACGGTTGGACATGGAAAGCCATTTTTAGGCGCAACCAATTAACGGGGGTCGACTCGAGGCTTGCTGCGTGATTGCTACAGTTGACTGTCTTAACCCATAGCTGTGATAACCCATAATTCGTGAAACCCCATAGGCATTTTACGTCTACCAAGTTGGTTCGCAGGGAAATGACATCCATAAGCCATAAATTCGTGATACCCCATAACCCTAGTCTCGTTCCCAGGCGATCTAGAGAGAAATCTTCAGAAACAAAAGAGCTCCTAAAAGCACTGTCGGATATAAAGGGTAATTGAGAATTGATCGTCGAATTGGTGCCGAAGGACACCCGCTGTTCACTTGGCAAGTTGGCGCCTTTGAATCATATCCTCACCATTCAAGAGATGCGGCTTGAGCGCGCGTAGAGCAGGCAGTACAAGCGTCGTATATGCTCTTGCCTCAGAGTAGGATGGGTCTGCCTCGTGTGTCTCAACTATTTTTACCAGGTCAGTCAATGGCTGTGCGAGAAACACCACGGGGGCGGTGAGAGTCCTCTCCCAACTTGTACAGTGCCCGTCACCACGTCGCGTACCCCTCATTTGGCTGTAAACAGACCAAAATAGTAATCTTGTAACTACATTTTTAGAAAAAGGTATTTTTTGCCGAAAACACTTAGAATCTACTCAGACAGATGGTAGCTACTCATGGTGTGATTTTGGGACCGATCGGACAATTTTTTACTTTTTGACTCCCAAAAAAGTGAAACAAACCCTATTACATAAGCAACAAGGTTAGGGTTTATCCTTATTTGGAAAGAAAACGTGACCTTTTCTAACCCTAGGCGGCTCTGCGCGTTGCCCTGTCTTTTGCTTCAATTTTGCTTGCCTCTGTACGTCGGGCGGCCTCACACTGTTGTAGTTGAACACTAGTTATGCATGGAAGAACATATCTGTAGTATAAGTGCTGACTCCCGGTCCAAGTTTGAATGACCATGCCCCAGATAGAAAAATCCCTGTTTCCCGCACGGAAAGTAATATCAACCATTCGGTGAAGAGTTAGAAAGTCTCCGTATGTAGTTTAGTATGTACAAAAAATCGTTCATCCTGACCCCAAAAAAGTGAAACACCGTGGGAAAAAATGAGAAGACGTCGTAAATCGCGTTTTTCTGATGGGTTTCTTCCCAAATAAAATCGGACAAATCGTAAAAAAATTGTCTTGACCAAAAATGGGAGGGGTCGGTGACGTGGTGACGGGCACTGTACCTCGTCAACCATGAGTGCTTCAACCATGAAGACACCCTTGCTGTTCGGCGCAAAGATATCAAGTGAGGTGACACTGCTGGGGGTCTGGAACTCTAGTATCTCTAACTCTCATCCGTAGCTGTCGAGATAAAAGGGCCGATCGATATGTTCAAGTCCCGATACAAGTATCTCATTCGTGTTAATCGGGACGGACAGAAAATTTGGGAAGGGGAAAGTGGGATCCTTTGGCAGGAAGCTGAGGAATTAAGGATCAAGTGGGATATCAGCAAAGACTTGTGCGAAAACCATTAGTTTCTTATCGTCAAGTCCCTGACCTGTTATCACCAGGTTGTTTGCGCTTTCATCCACCATCAAGCTCAGCGTGCATAGCAGAGGCTTCCGCGGACACGACATAGGAGAGTTTGAAGGGAACGTAGTCGATTTGGTAGACAACAGTGAGTTTCTACGCCGTCGTTAGATTCGGGATGGTGGAGACTGATGCACTGATGTGTGGCATGCGATCCAGACAGTCACCTTGAGCTTGTGACAAAGGCAAGAGGCAAAAGCACGTCGATCAAGCTTCTTGTTACAATTACCCAACTTGACGCGAAGACATACACCGCCGACTACGTCAAGGAAGTTATGACAAAAGTCGACGGTGAACTCGCCGCTATGGTTCCTTTGAGTCTGCCCGACCTAGATAACGGCGGTGTTAAACTCGTTATGGGTCAAATATTGCAATCCACGAAGAATATCATGGATAAGGTCGCCGATGTACGTACTAAGCCAAATATCCAACGTCTGTTTATCAAGTTCTCACCCGCGTGCAGGCGCACCCTTTCCTGAAGGTTGCGTGGTCCGCTCTCGCTTTTGTCTACGAGGTACGTAAACTTGTGACACTCGTGAATCCCGTAGCGTAACTTACAGACGGTCATAGGCCGTTGAGAAGACAACGCTTGAAGATAAAGCAGTACGCGACTTGGCTAAGAGTCTGCGGGAAATGCTAGGCGTCGCAAACACACGCCCAGAACTGCTCGTTATCGAAGACACCACTAATGTGATAGCAGAGATGAGCATACTGGCGCTCCGCATCGCTCAGGTGATTCATGAATATTCTTCGACTGGGGTCGTAGGTAAATTGGTCATTTTTGCGTGATCTATGTTCCGATTATGAACTCACACTTCTTAGGTCGTACGCTTCGTCTCAACATTCCGGGCTCCTCGTTACATTCTCGCATTCAACAGTACCAGGCTGACCATAGAGAGTTAATGGAACAGTTCAGGACGAGATTGGGTATTAGTTCTGATGTCCAACTCGGTACGTCAGCTCAGTCAATGTTCATGAACCTTGATTTTGACTTCGCGGTCAGAGAAAGTCATTGAGTTGACAAGTCCTATTCCGAAAGCGATTGAGGAAGTCCGTCAAGCGGTTCAGGAGCTGGCAAGTCGCGCTGCTCAAGGGATAATTGCTGATTCGTCTAACGTGTCCCTCACAGAAAATTGCTGGTGGAGGCATTGAAGCACAGACATCTGTGCGGCTATTCCGGCCGATAGCGACGACCCGCTTTATTGGCCGCGAGAAGGAAATGGAAAGGTTGAAGGCACACTATAAAACACGGGACACTTCGGGTGCTCGTCGACAGACCACTACGGGTGCTCGTCGTTCCTTCCTTATCAGCGGGATGGGTGGAATCGGTAAAACTCAGCTCTCCTTGCAGTTTGTCGAAGATGCCGTGGATAACTCCACTTTCTCCCGTGTCTTTTACG
Organism: Agrocybe pediades; assembly: GCA_013053245.1. NCBI lineage: Eukaryota > Fungi > Basidiomycota > Agaricomycetes > Agaricales > Agrocybaceae > Agrocybe > Agrocybe pediades. The sequence continues at coordinate 962,562 of JAACJL010000058.1, forward strand.
TTGACGCGGCCACGGAGGAGTCCATAGCATCTAGCTTTAAGGGAATCTTTCTCAATACGCCAGGTCTTAAGTCTTCAGGACTGTCGGAATCACCCGATTCAGTCCTGGCCTGGATCTCCAGGTTAGAGGAAGACTGGCTGATTGTGTATGACAATGCCGAAGAGTCCATAGCCAAATACTTGCCCGGAGGACGGCGAGGTAACATCTTGATGACCAGCCGGAATCCGGGTCTCGCTAGGCATACTGGCGGAGCGCACATTGCGCTTGTTGAAATGTCTAAGGAGGACGCACTTGCCCTGTTCAAGTCATCCGGTTGTCATGAGTTGCTTTCGCCTGAGGATGAACGGCTGAGTCAGGAAATTGTTTCCTCTCTTTCGTTTATTCCTCTTGCCGTTGACCTCGCCGGCGCGTACACTGCATCTTCTGCTGGATTCTGCGATCTGCATGAATACTTCCGTATGCTTTCTGTCAAGCGCACTCAAGTTTTCAACCCTCTTTTTATTGCTGATGCTACCCCATACAATAACACTGTTTACGGTGCATGGGAGGTGTCGATGAAAGGGTTGGCAGAAAGAGCTTCCTTCTCGCATCCGCGCCAAGAAGCTGCGCAATCTGCTCTTGCTGTCCTTGAAATCTTTTCCTTCTTCCACCATAGTAACATAGATGAGAATATCTTCAAAAGAGCCGCAGTTACTTATCATACTGCCGGTGCTCTTGAGAATGATTTCTTCCATCCTCCTCGGTTATCACCCCCTGCACGAAAGATATTGCAACTAGGCAGTACAAAAAGTGACTGGGACGATGAATACTTCAGAAAAGGTGTTCAGATGTTACTATCTGTCTCTTTGATTAAAAAGAGTACGACATCCGAAAGGGTCGTCTACTCTGTCCATCCTCTCATTCATGAATGGGTCCGGAATAGACGCACATCTCAAGCACATAACCAGACCATGGCTCAGGATGCACATATCATCATGCTGTCTTCTATATCATTTGACGTTGTCTTCTATCAACAAACAATCACTCCTCTTCTTCCTCATATCAAGGCATACCAGCAGTATATATTGGATCTGATTCCTACAAATCAGGAATACCATGATTATATATTTGAAAGACTTCGCTTCTTTTACAATAAAGCTAGTTTGCTTAATGAAGAAAAGTATGTCTTGCTGGTTATTATTAAATCCCGAAAGCAAGCACTTGGGGAGAAGCATCCAAAGACCTTGGATGCTACGAGAGCAATGGGTTTGTGGTATACAGGGCAACAAAAACTAATGGAAGCGTTATCTGTTATAAACTATACTCTTTCTTTAATGAAAGAAGTTTATGGAGACGCAGACCATATGACTCTGGATACTATGAGGGAAATTGCATGGGTCCATCGTTCATTGGGAAAATATGAAGATGCAGAAGCCATAGATAAAGAGGTGTTAGAGTTGCAGATTCAAACATTAGGAAAACTACACAGGGATACTTTGGAAACTATGAACGACTTGGCTTTGATATACTCAAGCCTGCGTGAATACGTAGAGGCAGAGGAGTTGTTGACGGAGGCGACAGATCTAACAATTAAATTGCTGGGGAATGACCATCCAGATACATTAGAAAGGCTGGGAAATTTGGCCAGCTTGTATTTAAAACTGGATAAGCTGGATAAAGCCAAATCCATTCTGGTCACACTAGTCGACGCTCGGACACAAGTACTTGGTAGAGAACATAAGGACACTCTTTCTTCCATGCAGCAGTTGGCGTACTGTCTTGACAGCGGAGGACAAGTTGCAGAAGCAGAGGAAATGTACCACAAAGTGATAACCCTCAAAACAAAGGTCTTGGGCGATGACCATCCATCGACTCAAATTAGCAGACGGAATCTAGCATCTCTATATGCAGGAAAAGGCCATTGGAAGGAAGCAGAAGCAATTCACATAACAGTGGTAGAAAGGCTCAAAAGGGTCCTCGGTGAAGAAAACAAGGATACACTTTATTCCATGCGTGGGTTGGCTTACTGTCTCTCTGAGCAAGGACGAGCGGAAGAAGCAGAGGAAATGTACCGTAAAGTGATAACTCTCGAAGCAAAGGTCTTGGGAGATAATCATCCAGAAACTCTCAAAAGCATACATAACCTGGGAACGCTGTACGCAGAACAAGGTCAATGGCAGAAAGCAGAAGCTATTTTCGCACCACTGGTAGAAGCATGGGCAAGGGTGCGGGGCAGCGAGCGTGAATATTCATTGTATGCACGCGATTGGTTGGGGTTCGTCCAACGATCTAGGACTTCCAACAGACCCAATAATGAAAACGCCAAATGAATCGAGGATAGTAGCGACCCCTTCGGTGTCACAATGACGACTGTCGACGAGGATGAAGAAAGGGGACATGCACGACACCAGCACACAAGAAGAAGCGGAGAAAGCAGAGTAGCGGCGGAGCAGTAAATGGCGCGGGTTGAAGCCTCTGAACAGCAATGGTTGAATTCGACGGAAAACGGAGCGAACGCAAGCGCCCCTTGAAATAGTCTCCTGTAAGCAGACTCCGATATTCCGTTTTTGATTGAGGAGTGACTCAATCACTTCATATGGAGTCTGCCGCCAAACGCGCCCCCTTTACCGTCGTAAAAACTTTTTCCACGCTTTTTATTCCCACATACCACGTGCAACCCAATATAACCGACGCGTTCGCAATGAGGGCAAGCCTTTCAATGGATTAAACACGCGTTTACGATCATCAATGAGTTATCATATATACCCTGCCACGTAAAGGTTGCTCATTCTTGCTTCTTGACACAAAAATGACAATATAGGTAGTTATAGTCAGTAGGCTGAAACGGTTAATGCGGACCGGAGGTCTTGTGACCTGATCCACGTGCCCTTAACCTGGCAATTGTCTCTGTCCCACTACACGACGAAGGTGCAGATTTTCCTCACACAAGTTCCATTATGAATGATTAAAATGCTTTTAACAAGCTTCGTACATAATTTTTAGTGCTCTAAACGCGTTGACTGTGTATCCAACGTCGAATAATTAACAGCGCGACGCGAGCGTGGGAACAACACGTGACTATTGAATTTTACGACGGTAAAGGGGGCGCGTTTGGACGCAGACTACCCTTGAAAGCGTTAACGCGTCACAAACGAACAAAGGGGTCTAAACAAAAATAAATGCGATTGAGCCCGTCGAGGAAACAGGAAATTCGGAATCGATTATCGGACTTGGACTTGTATCTCTCCTCCCTTATTTATCTCTTTCTTCTTCTTTTTCTTTCGCCTTAGGAGTCAGCGCCTCCGTTGCACCAAAAACCACCAAAAAGTCGCCTGGGATTCGAGAATGAAAGTCTGAACATTGCACTCTTCTATTTGATCGCGTGTGTATGTAAACGTGTAACTACCTAGTCTGTACGCCTCGTGAATACGAAGGACACATTTGATTTAACGAGCGTTCGAGACTCTAGAGTGACCACAGAGACCAGTTTGTACGTGGTACGCGTAACGATATCCACTGTCTAGGTAAGAACCGCGTGCTAACCAGATGGCAGAAAGAGACGGTGTCAGACCATAGGAAAGAAAGAAGTCCGGATAAGGTACGCGCGGATAAGATACGGACAAGAAAAGGCACATAGGTAGTAGGCAAGTAGGTAGTCGTCGTAGAAAGGAGACTGGGTCACCCGAACCCAGGACAGATATAACATCCCGGCCAACGCGTCCTCGAGGTCACTTGGTGCGATCGTAGTAAGGTAGAGGACACTCATACCCAACCAGCATCACGTGGCGTTATATTTGCGTGACGACGCCGTCCAAAACGGGATGACACCCTTTGGAAAAGCATCGAAACGGCCAGTTAAAGCAGAACGGCTGCAGATATAGACATATGACTACATCATCTTGCGCTACGTAGTACTACAATACATATTCCCAAATTTTAAGTTGAACGGACTTAATCTGAGTGAGGAGATACAATTCCCATTTTGCACAGCCTATAACTGCCTTGTCCATCTCGTTCATGAATCTCTGCGTAAGCAATTATAGAGATAAGGGCCTAATATGCAGTATAATAAAATTCTATGGCAGTTTCAAGTGTATTTTGAGCCAGATAAGTGCACTTCTGGTTAAATCTGGCATCTTCTTGGTAATGTTTTGCTATCTACTCGCCACTATGTTGGGAAATTTTTATTGAAAAAATATATTCTAGAACATAATACCCCTTAGAATGAAATGATGTAACAGTTTTACCCAGAACAACCAGGTTGTCTCTCAAATGCGCAAACTGTCTGGAAAAGCGTCTGAATACACGCAGAAATAACCGGTTGTCCGGATTTGGACGCTGTCACAAAGACCACGTGATGCTGGTTGGGTATGAGTGTCCTCTACCTTAAACACGTCGACTTGGGTTGCGCATGGCATTGTGATTGTTGAAAGACAAAGACATGTTCAAACGAGCAAGCAGAGAGAGCACCTCCCAAGGCGCACCAACCCTGCTTCACGATAATGAAATCATGATGATCTTAGATTAAAACGCGCAAAGAAGCATCAATTAGCACTGAATCAGCCCGACGGTATATGTAGTAAAAGAGTCCAATAAAAATTACAATTTTCGAAAAACCCAGGCTAATACAGTCCACACCCCGAGATACTCAAAACCTAAATTAGCATCAATCACCAACAACTAGTATCTCTATCCCTGCTTGCCCTCAACCTGTATCGTCAGTTCTTCCAAACCCGAGATCCTCCCCCTCAACAAGCTATCCACTCTTTCCACCACCCGGTCCGCCTTCGTGTACGTCGTATGTACACTTGAATGGGGTCCATGCGGGTCATGCGACGACGCAGACGGTGCGAGCTGGATATGTATTGATCCAATGAGGGTAGAAGAGTCTTTAGGCCAGAAGCGGGGTGAAGTGTAAGAAGCCAGGCCTTCTATCGAAGACAGCTCGGCGAGTGCACGCTGAATATCGGTGTCGCGGTCTGCCACGTCCAGAGCGAGAACCTTTCCTGTGTCCATGACCAGAGGAATAACGCTTGCGGCGATTAGTATCGCGATGAACAGAGAAGCGATGGGGTCGAATCCGGTCCAGCCATAAAATTGAATGAGAAGCGTCGAGACAATGACACCAACAGAGCCCAAAGTATCCTAACGTCCCCACTAAGTTCAGTAAAGAGTAACAAAGAAGAAAGCATAAAGCTCACCGCCATAACATGAAGGAAAACACCTCTCATATTGTGGCTATGCCCTTCATGAGAGGACGAAGACGAATGAGACGGATCATGCACATTCGGTGCCTTTGACTCTTGGTGATGCTTCACATAATGATCGTCGTGTCCGAAAGTATAATTAGGCGTTATCGGTGTCATGGCAGGTGTCAACCCCGCAGATAACATGGAAGGCCTCTCTACAGTTGGAGCAAGCTCTATCGATATTGATGGCCCACGAGAATGACGCTTGACTGCATGGCTGCTGCCAGTCGTTGGTCTTTCAGAGACGCTGCTAGTGGACATTGACCGAGAGTGGTTAACAGGTCGAGATGCGGGAGGAACGACAGAGCTTGCATGATCATGATCATGGCTATGGCCATTATGAGAATGAGAATGAGCCCTCTCTAAAGGAGGAGGTGAGTGCGAATGCGAATGTCCATGCTCATGTTCATGTTCATGATGATGTTCGTCAGAATGTGAGTGCGAATGCCCATGGGAATGGTCTGGAGAATGAGAATGGTCATCACATCCTACAGCAGAGTGTGGCGCCGCAGCCGAATGCGAATGTGAATGTCCAGCAGAAGGTGGAGGCGAGTGAGAGTGAGAATGAGAATGAGCGCTCGGCGTCGGTGGAATCGAGATTGAATGCGAATGACCATGCCCTTTCGTCGATGTATGTGCCGAATGATCATGCGAATGGCTATGGGCAGACTGGATGGGTGTAGGTGGTGGACCGTGACTGTGTCCTGAGTGGTCATCGCTATGCGATGCATGAGAGTGTGAATGGCCATGCGAATGCGAATGGCCACCCTATAATTTGGAGTGAGTTTCTGAAAATACATGGATCGCTGAAAAACATAGACATACATGATGGTGGTGGCCTCCCATCGCAAACATTCCAAATAGGTTAACACCGAGACCCAATGAACTGACCAGCAGAAGCTGGCTGGTATTCATCTCAGGCGGTTCCAATCTACGTGAAAATCAGCCGGAAGAAAGCATACAAATGTTGACCAAAACCTACATCCGCTGAATTGCTTCGAACATGATAAAGATGGAAATGAGAATGAGGAATATTCCGTTGGCAAAGCCAGATAACGTCTCAATTCGACCATATCTAACAAAAATGTCAAAAGTCGGTCGAGTCACAGAACCCATAGAGCTTACCCATATGTAAAGCGTTCATTTGGTTCCCAAGTTGCCATAACTGACGCAAAGAGTCCCATACCAATGGCCATGCAATCGAATGCCATGTGGATAGCTGTAGAAAAAGTCAGCTTGACGCAATAGATAGCAGTCAAACAGTTGAAATTCACCATCGGAAATAAGACCCAAGCTATTAGTCCACACCCCATACAGCATCTGCACCAACATGTAGCATAAATTCAACATCAAAAAATAAAATATTTTTCTAGATTCCGGATTGGACAGGATGGTCTTGAGATAAGACCTGGCCAGTCTCGACGTTGGAGTTCGAGAAACTGGCGTAAATGCATCTATGTTCTCTGGGTACATCCCTATGCGAAAGGTAACTAAGTGAGCACAACGCGCACATCAGATAAATACCAACGTACCTGTATAAAGTAAGGGTGCAACCATGAGGTCAGTCCATGATGGTGACTGCTTGAACACAAAGCCGCCGAAGATATAAGATATCACAAGGAAGGTCGGGAACGACAATCCAAAGTGTTGGGGATTAAGCGAGAGGTTCTTTAAAGACCGCTTCGTCAGAGGAGTTAGGAATAGGATAGAATAAGCCACAAGTGGGATGCAAGCCAAGGAAATGAGTGGGAGCACAGGCGTTGGAGGGAAGTTGAGCTGGAATCATATGCATTTAACACTTGGGAAACGATTCGAGGTGAAATGAAGCGCGTACCACCACGGTCCGGAACATATAGAAGGGCAGAGAGAAGATGCTAGCACCGAGGACGCTCGCCGCCAAAGAAAACGTCGTGCCCATAGATGGGGAAAGGACAGCCAAAGTATGGTCGAGTGCACTGGATGACAATGCATGCAGGAGCAGGGCTCCATATCCCGGTGCGAACTGCCAAAAGTTGGCCACGGAGAACTGAGCGTCGGAGAGGAAGGAGACAAGTAGAGCAGCGCCGACAGCTAGGGACTTCCTTGTCTGTGAGTGGAGTACATCATGAATGACTTGAGTTGACTGAAGGAAGATCTTTGACACTTGCCGAAGAAGGGCTGATAATGAGTGATTCAATCCAATACGTCGGGAAATGAGCGAACAGGACCACGCTAGAAGATCATTACTGGATTAAATCTTCATTTCGAGATAGAGGAGATAAAGCAGCATCATACCGGGTAGGGGACAGTCGGTACAAGGCTGTAAACAGGCATGCATACCGCACAAACTGGAGCAAGGACGCCATTCCGAGTACAGACCACTACGGACGCGTTGACATGGCATAAGATCTCTCTGTCCTTCACTGACTAGACATACAGACCACTCACCTCAATATTCTTCCGCTTCGCCACCTGACCCGTGCATGCTTCCCAAACCAACACACCAAAGCCACCGCAGGCCACCACTCGCATCACTACCCAGAAGACGCCGACCTCGAAGTCCAAGAGCCATTCCTTCGAGGCATATATCGTGAACACAAAAAGTGCATTGGAAATCAAGATACGAGGAAGGACTTTCGTCGGTATCCTGTACAACCGGGAAGGAAATTGAGAGTAAGCAAATGAGAGGTATAAATGTGTCGTGTCAAGAGCATGACTTGTCTGCAGATCAACACTCACGATGTAGCCAAGACTTTTGAGGGCTTCAAGCTGATCTTACTCCTTGTACGAGCATCTGGCACAGGCATGCTACAAGGAGAAAGGAAAGGAAGGGTTGAGAGGGAAAAGACAGGAGATGAGTTAGGTCAAGAGCCGTATGCCGCTCTTTGCAAACATCATATCGTGCCAAAAGTAGAAATACCCACCGTAAGTGGATATCCTTGGACATCCTCTGCAATAAACTTCTTCCTCTTGCACTCAATATTCGGAATCCTGTACTCAAAATACCTGAAAAATACGCAATCCTCTAGTCCTGTTTAGCCTCAGGCATGTTCTTGAAGTATACTACGTTCATGGATGCATGGCGTCTTAGTCTTGTTCGGAACACATAACAACGCCATCGCCGTGTCTACAAGACGCGCGAAAGGCACCGTGCGCAACATCTGGTACTGTGAACTCGGCTCTAGTAAACTCGGTTTGTGTAATCTGAACACCGGCACTGAGGTGCGTTTTCCTACTTGCTATATGTGCCTAAACAAAGGTTGAACTATGTATCCTTTGTACCTCCAGGTAATTTTAGACAAAGAGAAGTCCTCTGGGACTCGAGTTCGCCTTGTGGACTTTCTCATGAAGGACAACGTTTTATAATCCGACCGGTCGTCCAACGTCCAAATCTCGACCCTTTCTTATGCTTGTTATCTAGCAGGCCGCTACCATCCCAGAAATCGTTTTGCAGACCAGCAATTGCACGATATTTTCGATGCCTAGGACTTTTGTCGAGAGACAATCTCCGTGCTTGGTGCGTTCCAAATGTCCTTCATAAACCAACTTTTATATCAGTTCTTAACCCTGAACTCACAGAAACTCCCACCGGAGCTCGTTAGTCAGGTCGCTTCGTTGTGCGACCGGAGGACCCTTGCATCACTCGCTTTGACCCATTCACGTTTCCATCTAGAAGCGGACGAACGTCTTTATGAAGATATCGCCATCAAGATTGAACCTGGGTTCAATACGAAGCTGATGAGACTTTTACGGACTCTGGCCATAGCCCCGAGATTGTGCAAATTGATAAAGTCGTTTGGGGTGGTACATCAAAAACTACTGAATACTAAGCCTCTGGAGCAAGCCCACAGCAAAGATGTCATCGTTATGTTGCGGACTATACTCACAAATGCAAATTCACTTCGAGAGCTGCGCGCGTTATTGTACAGTAACGAGGAGTATGACTGGGCTGGAGACCTCCAAGACATTCTCTGGTGAGTATTCATCGTGTTGTGTCAAAGAGGAGAATTAACATCAACTCATGATTTTCGTCTTGCAGTTCCAATACGCATCCTCGTCTAAGGGCCATCTACTTTCCTCTCGGTGTTGATTATCTGCAGATCATCAGAGCCCACCCCGAGCTGGTCATGTTAGGAATCTTCATCCCCCACGGCGTAGCGGTGACGTTTACAGATCCGCACATAGGCCATATGCTTGGCGAAATAAAGAAGATTACCGATGCTGTCGACTCAATTCCCTCCTTGCCCATAATTTTTTCCTTTCGACATGGGTACCCTTCCATGATCGAAGACAGCTTCTTCGAATCGGAAGACTTCAATGAAATTCCTTGGCTGCTTACGAATGCTTTTATAGAGGAACTCTCCTTCTTCCTAGAGCTGATACCTGCACATACGAAAGAGAATTTCCTCGAACAAGTCTCAGTTTTTCTCGGCGTCGGTGAAGATATTTACAAACTTGCGAGCTCCGCGAGATTTGTCTCGTTCTTCCTAACAGAATCGTTCGACGCGGACACCATCTATGCCATGTCAGAAATAATTACAAAGCTCGGTTTTGAGGTACTGAGCTTGTACTTTTATGTGCAGGACAACTTCGACATGGTGAGACTCGATTTTCTGAGTGATCCCTTTATCATTGATTTCTTTCTTTTTTTGTCAAGGACCAGTTGGACTTGATACGGATCCTCAAACTTTGGCCTGACATGGATGGGAAACCACAGTTTATATCCGAACTCCTGCAGGACCACGTTAGAAAATCACTGGCTAAAAAGGCTCTGGAAGAATGCTTTAACCTTATGTTTATAGAGACCATGGACGGATACATGGTTGAATTCCCCCGCAACTCAGACTCGGATGAACCTCCCGATCCCGACACTCAGTGGAGTCCAATAGTTCTTCATGACATGTCAGACGACGAACAAGACGTTATGAACGACATTTCCATAGAGGAAGGGGACACTTCGGCAACTCCGGATGAAGAAACGTCGGGTGAGGAAATGTCTGAATCGGAGGTCCAAGTCGAGGAAACGGTAGATGATTGAGCATACCTGGCCCCGCCTTGAACATCACGTCCAGTAGCGAATAGTCATCGACTTCTTTAACAGATCAGACAAGTGCGCCTATAAAAATTATCGTTGAGTAACACTAGGACTTTGATACTCAACAAAAAATTCTACATACTAGGATGTAAATGAACGTAAATATAACACGCGACTTTACTGGCATCACGTTGTGCCAAAAATATTCAAACCTCTTCTTTCCTTTCACTCGAACCTTCTATTCTAGTCTGGACATACATACAACCTTCACTCGGTATGTCCAAAGTCTCCAATGTTCAGTCTATATGGGTGGTACAGTTTGCAGTTGGCTAACTTGTTTTGTCCCAGGTATGTCTTCAGCAGTGCTTGTATGAGTTCATGGCGCCCGTCTTATTGGCTTTTTTTGCTCAGAGGACATCTCATATACACTGGGCATAATCCACTATTTCGACTCACAATGGTATGTCATCCTCGGCAAGTACTTTCGTGTTGATCACTTTCTGTTTGTGCACCAACCAGGACTATATATGTCTAATGTTGGCAGGTCATTGTTACAACCGTGCACAATACGCTAAAGGTCAATGCGTATCGGAGACAGTATGGAGTGTGCCACCCATTAGCGACCTGCCGGTGTTCTCCACGATGCGCATTGTACGATTTTTATTGTGTTGAGAGAGGTATTTAAGGAAGGGAAGAGTTCTTCTCTGTCTAACCCCTCAAACCAATCCCCTCCGAAAACCATCGGAAACCGACAACTGAAGGATACCTGAAGTCTCTAGACATGACCTACAACAAAGCGTCTTGCTTGGTGAGTTTGAACTTCCTTCGTGCCTATACAAGTCGATACTTAGCACAGTTATTGTCTCGCAGAAATTGCCTGTGGAACTCGTTCGGGAGATTTCTTCTTTATGCGATCGTGGTCCCCTGGCTTCCCTCGCTGCGACGCATTCACACTTCCGATCTCCTGCACAAGAATTCCTTTATGAAGAAGTCGCCGTGAAGATTGGAGATAACTTTGGCACGAGGACTATGAAGCTCCTGAAAACTCTGGCTGAGAACCCGGAGCTATGCGGATGGATCAAGTCTTTTGGTGTGGTCCATGAGAAGCTTGAGGATGGTATGCCTCTCAAAAAGGAACACAGTCAAAGTGTTATTGATATGTTGCGGACGATTCTCCAAAATGCCCAACGGCTTAGAGAACTGCGCGTTTTGTTGTACACTGAGGAAAATGACTGGGTTCGTGGTCTTGAAGACATATTCTAGTGAGTATCATCCTGGTTGTCTGGAGAGGAGGGTCTAACTTAATGATCTTCATGCAGCTCCAGCATGCATCCTCATCTACGTGCCATGTACTTCCCTCTTGGTGTTGATTATTTGCAGATAATCAGAGCGCACCCCGAGATGGCCATGTTGGGAATGTTTATCCCTCACAAATGTGAACCAGAGAAGCGTATCGATCCGTATGTGGGCCAGTTGCTCAGAGAAGTTAAGAAGATTACCTATGTCGTCGACTCGCTTCCCTCCATGCCCATAATATTTGCCTTTCGAAATGAAGATTCATCGGACTATTTCATTCCAGGGTACGGCACGGCAGATGAAGATGAAGATGATGGACTTGAGGTACTCTCGGATGACTTCGTCGAGGAATTCATCGTCTTCCCTTGGCTTGTACCTCACCATGCGAAAGACATTTTCTTGGATCAGGTGCAAGACTTCATGATTCGTGATACTCTATATATGAAGAAGGATTTAGAAACCGTGCAACGTGTCTCGATCTTCGATGACCAGTCGCTTGAGGCGGACTGCCTCCGTTCCCTTTCACACGAATTGTCTGCATTCTGTCCGGGGGCATATTGCGCGCAGTTCCACCTGCAGCACAAATACGATATGGTGAGCACTTCTTCTACTATTCATTCCTGTCGTCCTTGTATATTTATTTACTTTCCTTTTTCTAAAATATTAAGGAACATTCGGAAGTCGAGCAGTTTCTTAAGGACTGGTCCACCAATGCAACTGAAGTACATTTTAAAATGTGGCCTGACATGGATGGAAAAACTCGGTTCTTCGCGGAACCTCTATCGGACAGAGTCAGGGCAAAGCTGGTTGAAAGCCTCGGTACAATATGCCCGAACCTTTTTCTGGGTACCATTGACGGATACGGTTTTTCTAAAACGGATGGTTGGTTCCGTCTATCTGTGGCAGAGGCAGACGAGGATATGTAGGAAGTCGACGAGGAGGCGTGTCCAAGTTTAATTTACTCATAACTTCCCGTACCCAATACACCGTACAGTCGCGATTTCTTGGACAGGTGGATCATTGGTCATATAAAGGACTACTATAACATTATTGTTAGGATATGACTACGATATTCAACAGGGAATTCTACATTTCGGAACGTAATTATTATACGTGAAGCAGGTGGTAGTAGGTAGCAGTACTGGTATCATGATAAAACGAGAATAAACCATAAAAATACAACGCATAAAAATCAGATGGCAAGCAAGCAGAAAATTTGATTTACAACGACTTATAATGATAACAGATTCCGACGCATTCAGATGCATGTGATATCGGGATAGCATAAGAGAGAAATAAAGAGAGGCAGAGAAAGAGGGAGAGAAGAGCATAAGTAGATTGATATTTACAACTATTGCTTATATTGCGCCATGAAATTCTGCCATGAATCTTGCAGATCATGCGGCGAGTTATTGAGGTCTGGCGAACCCGTCATTTGCGACATGCTGTAAAGAGTTCCATTGGTGTAGGCGGCAGCGCCGTACGGGTTGCCATAATACTGTGGCTGCATGTCGACTGCCATGCCTTGCGGTTGATGCTGTTGCTGCATATGCACCGGTAGTTGATATAACGAAGACAAATCCTGCGGGTCCGGTGTAACGGGCATGCTGCTCGGATAGTATTCTCCTCCCATGTTGATATTGACGTTGAAATTTTGGATGTGGGTATAGTTCTGCCATGAAGTCGAGCTTGATGGCTCTGCTTGGGAATATACTTGTGGCTCGACGAGAGTAGATGGCGAAGAGTGTTGAGAGGGGGGGCTAGGAGCCGAAGTCGACGGAGAAGACGATGATCGCCGGGCTACGAGTCTCGTCATTCCACCCAAGGCGGACAACTCGTCAACTTCGCTCTTGATCTTCGGTCCAAAGAAAGAGAGTCGTGTAGCCGTTTCGGGTTGTTGTAGAGGAAGGCTCGTATTCGCCATATGGGCCCTGTCGCGAAGTTTCGCCAAGATGGGCTATCCACAAGGAATCAATAAACATTTCAGAGCAAAAATTACTGAGCGTACGATTATCTTTCCAGCACGCGCACGGTCAGAAACCCTGCCGAAAAGCTTGTACGCAGAATCGAGGTGAGAAAGTGCAGAGCGAGCCAATCCCATCTGCGATTTGGCGGCTATCGATCCAAGGACAATCTAAACCAAGCCAGGCAAGAAGCAAAAGATTAGTGCAATCCTAGTATGGCATAGAACGCCCAACTTACTGCACATGAAAAGACGTGAGTAAACAAGAACCACATCCGTTCAGTTAATTGAGGGTGCTGGTTGAATAGACTTTCGATGAGTCCCACGAAAGCCGTTGCGCTACCATGTGCAGCCAACACCGATTTTGAATATTTGCTTCCCATCGGATCATTAGGACTGTCTTCTAGTGCCTGAGCGAAGAATCCTCGGTGCATATAAAAGAGTGCTAAAGATAGAGAGGCGTTGAAATACGGAACCGGCGAAGAAAAAATGTTGCCCGACTTACTCATTTCCTTGATGGCAAATGTGATATACCTCTGGAAAGTCAATTGCACCGAGGGCTGCTCGACCTCGGCCCCGACCGACTTGGGAGCACCGAAGCCCGGGACTTGAAGACTTGGAGGAACGTAGAAATGGCGAACTTTATCGTCAAGGGCTTGGATGACTTTGTAATTCGGTGTCCTCGACCCAAATGCTTGGTCATGGACCACGTTGAGGCATTGCGAAGTGTACCTGTGTTTCCAAGCAGCGACTGTCCGCGAAAAATAACTCAAGTCAGATCTTTCAACCGATGGTCACAATGTCGAAAAGCACCCACAACTCATCTCCACGTCACCCGCTTCGTTTTTTGTAGTTTCGTGTGGTAACTGGCTATCAACGTGGGCCGCTGACAACGAAGGAGGCCGGCCGTACGTTAAGCTCTAAAGTTGTACAGAATCATGAGAATTGTGGGGCAAGTAGACGGGCAATCATGACACACACCTGCCAAGAGTCGTAAGTTAATAGTTCATAAAATAGCTCTCTCCTTTTCCGCGTCTGCTGGGCGTCCAAATTCCACTTGCCACTGTCCCGGTCTGCAAGAACAAGTGAGTACATTCACACCCTAGCTTTGTGTGGACGAGATGCTTACGCAGGCCAACCTGTTGACGACGTCACATCAGCGCCCATGTTTTGTTTTGTACAGAAAGAAGCCAGACTCGGGGGAGTCGTTGAAAAGGAGAATTAGCGCAGTCACACTTTGAGCTAGTTTCACAACCAACCCCATGATAGCCCATCGGGGACCAGATATTTCTGCTAAGAACATGAAATGGCATATCAGAAGCTAGCCACGGCGAGGAGTTACAATTGTATCAGTATTGCATTCCAGGTGGGAAGTGTAAAAGTGGGGAGCTCACCATCGCTTGTATACCGGCGATTGTGTGTTCTTCCAGCACTGAATCGATCGACAAAGCGGCGCGTGCGTAATGATAGAATTGCATGGCTTCCGGCGAGTGCGCCTGTTTATCCAGGTCAAGCAAAGTTCCGATGGCAAGGACAATGCATAGGATCGCTAGGTTATGTGAATGCAACTCGGGCGATGCATCAGGCTCGTAGAACGGCTTGAAGACAGTCTCATAATAATCATCTTCAGAGATGGGAGTATACCTGGACCCTTTGGTCAACGTGGAACGAGATCAGAAAACGTAAAAATACGTACATCCAGGCAGCGTGCCGAAAATAAAGGCTTGAAAGTGTTTGTGCGACTTCCATAACTGGAAGCTTGCTTGTGATACTTTCTCTCACATATTCAGCAGTTGAATCCACAGCCGGAGAAAAGGGGAAGGCATGGCTTATCCATGCCGGATCGGTGGGCCCTGTTGCTTGTATACGGGTGGCGCCAGAGTCATCTTCATCCTCAGACCCTTCTTCGTTCTAGTTCCAGAATGTAAATATGGATGATAAATTGCGAGGAGATTTCTTCACCTGAAGGAGATGCTTTATAGAGAGTAAAAATCAGTCTACAAATGGAGAGAAGTCGATTGTGGAGAGCTTACCCATGAGCTCGCGGTCCGGCCAAAAAAAGTAGACCGGCCGTCATTGGAGATGGAGCTATGTCGGGATGAGAAGGATCAGATACTACGTTCTGTTGGCCCGGGGAAGCAAGCAGCCAGAGGAAGTCTGCGCCACTTACAGTGAGCCCAAGGAATCGATATTTTCCTCCGACTCTTGCTTTTCTTCTGATGGAGGCACATCCAGCCGTTCACGCTCCAGTGGACGTTTTATTTGCAGCAGTTCGTCGGACAGTAGGGGATGTGGTTGATGGGATGTTAATGCATGGGCTGCAGCAAGACCGTCCTCTAGATGTCGGACGCGATTCGCTAGGATAGTGATCTTTTCGTGCAGAGCCTCGGTGTTTGCCAACACAAATCTGATGCCTGATCAAGTCAAGCCTCGAACAGAGAGCCAGAAAGCAAATACCTGTTGCCCTTCCCAGTCGTTAATGAGCCTACATGCCAAGCGTGCTCCGTTAAATATCTTCACGAGGATGAAAGGTGCTTCGAGACCAACCTTCCGGACAGATTGCAGCACAACCCTTTTTAACGCAATTGCTAAATAAAATGGAAAGATCAGATACAAGTTGTAGGCGCCATAGGATGCTGCTCACTTGCAAGGAAACACGCGACTGCATCTGATTATTTGCAAATTTTATCAACACCTTGCACAGATATGACTGTTTGTATGATGACATACTTCAACTTTAACCTGCATTTCAGGAATGTTAATGTCAAAGATAGGAGCGCCCGCGTGATATACACACCTCCGACATTCCGCACAAGAGAGCGCTACCCCCCGGCGCTTAGGATGGCGCGCGACGAGAGAGCTTGAGTCGTCGCGTTGAGGATAAGGCGGAGGGTTGGGAGGAGGCATGAAAGAAGAAGAAGACCAACAGGAAGACCAGCTACGCAATTGTGGGGAAGGACGGTCTATATATTATCGTCGACAGTCGTCGGTCACGAAAGTGTTCCGTCCACTTCAAGTTGGCAGCATCTAATCCTTTCCTCTTTCGGCCATTTGATCGCTGGTCCGCTTACTTCACTTGTTTGCTCTTGCTTGTCGCCCTCCTTTAAGTTTTCCAAAAAGTCGCTGTCCTGTTCTCTTTGACCACCACCTGTTTCATCTGTGAGTTTCATCTCCACCATCTTTCCTCTTTCCAGATGAGATTATTAGATGACGAGTCTGAAATTGGCGGGACAGAGTTTCTCTGTTTCACTAAACATGACGAGTCAATCAAATTATACCATTCATGCTTAACTGACTTTTTTTTCTTTCTCTATTCTTTCATCTTTGATACTTGTGCTAACGCTAACCTGCCTTCTTTTTCTCCAGATATTTCACATGGCCCCAGCACGCTCAGACGACGACTGGTCGGACTCGGACGATGACGATCTGTCACAAGTAGAGACTTCTGTTTTGCTAGGTGTGCCAGATGGTAGCATCGACGACGAGTCGGACCTCGTCGATGCTGCTGTCTCTCGTATCGGAGGACTTCCTGTACGATCATCCCCAGTCATGTATTACGTTCTACAGAATGTATTGACTTCTTTTCCTTTTTCCTTCAATATATTTTTGGCTATACAAGGCACTTTTGCCATCGCGTGAACCTCCATTTTCTTCATCGCTTTGCAAGTCGTGCAATGAGCCGATGGAGTTGCTTGTCCAAATGTGGTGTCCGTTCGAGGACAGTCCTATGGATAGAGCTCTATATATTTGGGGCTGTTCGAGGACGGGCTGTCAAGGTAAAGATGGCAGGTAAGCATCAAAGTCAACTTGCCATGGGGTAGATGTTTCATCTGCACATTGTCGTTGATTCTTATCTCCCGTACTCGCTCGTTCTCACCGTCTCGGTCTGTAATCTAGTGTCCGCGCTTGGAGAGGTTTGCGCATCAATGAAAAGTATGCTGAAAAGCTAGCCCGAAAGCGCCAGCGCCAGCTTGAGAAGGAGCAAGCGAAAGCAAAGGCCGAGGAAGAAAGATTACGTCTCGAAAATGAACGAAAGAAACAGGGAAACCCATTCTCTGTACGTGTCCAGGACATGGTTATGGTCATATCTAAACGCTATTCCATAGATGAATTCCAACGGTGCCAATAGCGCGCACATGTTCGGCCTCGGGACGCAGATATTCGGCACTACTTTGTCGGTACGTCGCTGCACCCGTAAGTCTTGGACACCTTAACCAACTGCAATCCAAGGATCCCGTAGACCCAGTAGGCAAAAAGGATGACGCAAAGGAACAAACCGACGAGGAACATGATTCCGACTCGGATGATTCGGATGAATCACTTCTAACCGCGCTGGCTGCGACCACTATCACTGAATCCCCTTGGCGAACCGCACCTTCTTATCCTCCACTTTATCTTTCGACCGTCTCCGAATATCTTCCTCCTCAGCCCAAGCCGCGCCTTCCTCAGGGTGTTAAAATTGAAGATCTAGGAGACGATGACAAGAAAGACAAGGATATAAGCTGGGCCAAGGAAACATACGAAAATTCCCTTGACGTTGATCAAATATTTGAAAAGTTCACCAAGAGGGTAGGATATGAAGGAGAGCAGTGTGTTAGGTTTGTGTATGATCTTAATGCCGAGCACGCACACATACTGACCGCCTCGAGTTTAGATACGACTTGAAGGGAACTCCTCTACCCTTTGCGTCGGACAAAACATTCCACTTGCTCTGGCCCGCACCATCTGCAGAACCTTTGCCCGTCACGAAACCTGATTTCAAGGTCGTGCACGGACAAAGACGAGTGTACGATGCAAGCTCGGTGCCCAAGTGCCCCATCTGCAAAGCACCGCGGGTATTTGAATGTCAACTTATGCCCAACCTCATCAACGTTCTCAGGCCTGCGCAATCCGACAAGAAGAAATTGACAGACGAGGAGAGACGTCTTGAGGTGCAGAAGGCATTGAAGAACGAGGACAAGAGCGCGAAGACCGGCATGGATTGGGGCACGACGATGGTCTTCTCCTGTGAGAAGGACTGTTGCGAGGAGAATGGCAAGCAGATTAAGGAGTCTTGGAGAGAAGAAGTGGTGTATATTCAGTGGGACGTTTGAGTTTTAGCGCACAATATGTGGTTGCCGTTGCGCAATGCGCAGTGACACAAATTCTATCACGTGATATTGTGACATTTCGCGTTCACTTCTGAACGGTAATCCTGTACAGTGTACCATATTCGACTGGTTACTGGTAATTAGTATGGTCTCGTATGACCATATAAGCTGGATATCTTACCCTGAACAATCAAATCAATCTGAATCGCCACGTAACGGAAGCCTTGCCCAGACCATACTCCCGCCAGCTCCCGTTCAAATTTCTTGCTCGACAACTCAAACTTACGACGTATATGAACCGCGACGAACCGCCATTTGGTCATGATAGATCTCGATGAAGTGATTGAAACATCCGATGCTGAAGAACAGGCAGAGATTGCAGCCCAGAAGGCAATTTTGCCGCGAGTCCGACACGTCTCTGAGCTAGGAACCGAGCATTACCTTGAGAGCCCGAGGAAGAAAATTAAGGTATATCCGCTAGCTTCCTTGAATCCTGTCGGTTTGTACTAACGTGTATAGGTTCAATCTGACCATCACGACGAAAACCATGTGCATCTGCAACCACCCTTCGTAGGCCTATCCCCCCGCACCCCACGTAAAGCACCACTTCTTTCCACAAGTTCTCCGGCGCAGACACTAGGCTCATTGTCAGCGCCGCTCACTCCAGAAAAAGCTGCTGTGGCCGTCATTGTAAATCCGGAGGAAGAGGGTGAAGCGTCGACACTATCAGATCATGTGGCAGAAGAAGAGCTTGAGTATTCTCAAGACCCTCTTTTACTGTGCTCGCCTCCCCACTCGCCTTCGGTGTCTGTGTCTAACTCGGAGTACGAACCTCTGTCATTCCCTGTGACTCCTTCTCCCAGTCCTAAGATCGAAGATGCTCAGCCTATCCCATCACCTAGCTCTCAGTCTGAGCCTCTCTTCTTTCCCACCTCTCCTTTGCAAAGCCCAGTTGGTGAGGATGTGTCGTCAACTACTCCCCAAAATTCGCCACCTGCGAACCTTCGTCGAAGCCCGATTTTCGACCTTGGATTGTTCGACATACCTTTACTATCTCAAGCTCCTCCTACCTTGCAACCAGCTATGCTGAAGGATTCCCCGATGATGTTAACGCGACAGGAAGACGACGAGCTTCTGCTCTTCACGCCCGAGAAACACAATCCAGAACCTCAGTTTACGTCTCCTCTCACTCCAGCTAGTGTACACTCTCCGATCTTGCAAGAAACTGCCCTAAAATCGCGCTCTCCTTCGCATCAACCCTCAGACTCTCCGTCTCCCCTCCGCTCTCCTTCTCGCTCTTCGAACAAAAGCATTTCGAAGGCACCTACAAACTCTCCACCTGCAGCAAACTCTCGCACTATTCAGCAGGACGCACAACTCGCCATGAACCTCGCCGCGGAGAACGAACAGGCCGAGGGCTCTCGATACTCATTTCGTGCTCGCAAAATGCACCAAAAGATGCCATTTACGGCAGACCAGCTGATGTATCAACGTCAGCTTAGGGCCAATCCAGAGGCTATCGTGAACACAAAGGAAGTTGCGCATATTGTTCGGCAGCAGAAAAATCGTAGTCACCCGGATGATCGGTATGAGGAAGAGGAAGGAACGCAGCAGGATGAGGAAGATCCTGAGTGGGAACGGCAAGAGAGAAGGAGGCTCAGGGAGGAGAGGCGGAAGGCGGAAGCTGCGCGAAGGTCTGAGACGAGGACTACGGAAGGAGAGCCTGTATTTCGGTCTGCGTTGCTTGAGGATCTGTCTTCTACGGACGAGGATGAGCGCAAGGAGTTGAACGCAGTTGTGAGAGAGGCGAAGCGAATTGCGAAGAGGTTGGAACGACAGAAGAAGGCAGAGGAGAGGGCAGAACGGGAGAGGAAGAAGAAGGAAAAGGAGCAGGAAGAGGAGGAACGGAGACGATTGAAACGGTTTCCGATTTCAACGAGAAGCTCGGTGCCACCAGATACTTCCCGGTCTAAGGCTACCTCGAATCGCGGAGCCTCCGAACATTCTGACGAGGTATGCAGCTCAAGCGATTAATATGTATTTTGGCTGACCTTCAAAATTGCTCTCGCAGTCTGATGCAGGCCTTCCAACCTCAAGATCGAAAGGAAAAGCAAGAGCTATAGAGGTCGACTCGGATGAAGGCGATGTGCCAGCTCCAATACTTGACGAAGATCAAGCTATCTACGATTATTTTGGTGGCGACGGTGGCTTCCAAGCCTACGATGATGACTTTCCTATGCAAGAAATTGATAATCATTCAGTACACGAGCGAACTCCTTCGCCAACACGGAGTCCTATCCTGCAGAACACGTACGACACTGCCATACATGTGGATTCTGACGACGAAGATGATGCACGGGCAGGTCCAAGCTCGAGTACAGGCGAAGGACGCTCGAAGTCAGTGCGCAGCTCGTCTGCAATCCTTGTCGACCTTCCGGCCAGACACAAGCAGGCTTTGTCCAAGATGTGGCCCGCACTTATGATCAATAAGGTGGCACAAGCAGAGGCGGCGAAGCTGGCTAACGCTAACAAGCGTAAAGAGCGCGATGCGAAAAAGGACAACGCAACTAATGGCCCTCTGCTACCTGGACAAACGAGGGTTCAAGTGTCGGCTAAACCGAAGGAAGTAAAGGAGATCAAAGGGGACAGTGAGAGCGAGGTCGAAATTGAGAGCGACTCCAACGATTCTACGCATTCGTCGGCGAACGTATCTGATGAAGATGAGATCCTGAAGCTTCATAACGATACTGGTCATCGTCCGTTACAGAAGCGGAAAATCATCAAACTCGCCGAACTGGATCTGAGTGACCCGGTCGTTTCTCATCCGGAAAAGAAGAGGCACAAACGACGGATACATGACCCTTTGCCTATTCAGTATATGTTGACGCGAGGAAAACGCGTAGAGAGGGACGACCGCGGTTCTAATGTCGGTCATGCTCCAGCTCGAAGCAAAAAACCTTCCACATTCAAACTGGATGTCGTTACAAGAGACGCTCGTGGTAAAGGTGCCGGCAAACAGACCATGCTTTCATTTAATACTTCCAAAGATCCTGCGAGTAAATCCTCCGGAGCAAAGCATCGCGCAAGTCGTTCAGTTACACCACAAAACGACTATAACCACTTTGATGACGACAAGGAGGTGCAAATCGTCAAGGTTGAACATCAGGACCCGAAAGTCAGGGCAAAAGAGGCAAAGAAACAGCGGCGACGAGCGAAAAAGAAGAATGGAGTATACACCATATCGGCGAAGGACCGTATTATTACTTCTGGGAGGAGTCGCGAAACGGCATTCATCACGCTGCAATTGGAGGTGGAGGATCAGTTTTACAAGGCCTTTGTACCACCGAAGATGGATACTCAGTGGGAAAAACGGATAAAGCGACTCAAAAGTGCTCCGGCACCGAAACGAGCTCATTATCCTTCTCAGGAACCTGGACTAGAACCTGATGAGGACGAAAGACCTACGACACATGGGCTTCAAGTTCCCAGTGACTTTCGAATATCTGTACTATCCGTTGGACGAAGCTTTGGTCCGGCTACGTATATCAGAAATGGTTGGTTATTTGAAGCCGTCAATGCGAGCAATCCACAAGAAGTACCTGCTCCTTCGCCTGTCGAAATGTTCGGTTTCGAATTGCATGTCGAGCAAGATATTGCGAACTTTTCGTCCATGTTGTCAAATGTATGCGAATCTTTGCTTGAATTCGTTACGAGTCTTCCGGACCCCGAGGCGGATAGGATGCATGCTCCGTGGTCTACCTTTCTACACGCCGTATGCCAGTTCCTCACTTGGCACATGAAGCACGGAGAGGACGGTCTTGTCCGTGAACTTCACCAGGCTGCGAAGCAGGAGATTCTGAAGCTACTAGAACACATTCAAGAACTCGGATTGAAACATATCGAGCCTCCTGTCCTCATAACCTGTCGATTCTTGATGGATATGTCTACTAGATTGCAAGCGTTCAACAAAGATACCAACGACGATGAAGCGGTGGACCCTCTCATAGCCTCAGCTGATTTGACTATCTGGGCCTTACTCAAAGTAGGATTCGACGGTATCGTGAACGACCTCATTGAAGACCTGGATCTCGACGGTTCGACGACCTCTCGTTACGCCGCCGAATTGTGGGTATGCACCATTCACATTTTGGATCGAGTTGCAAAACCAGAGGCGGAGAAAGGTGCAATGAACCATCCTTTCTGGGATCTTCTCCAGGACAACCTTCGCAAGTCCATCATGGACCGGCCAAGTAAACCCGATGCTATGTTTTTGATGACAGAAGACATATGGCTTACGATCTTCATCGTTTGCACGCTCTCGCGTTTCTCGGTACATGGGATGGCCGTCTCGCAGTCGCATTTACCGCCGTGTTGGGACATTGTTGTTTTTGCGCTGGAGAACGTACGCCTCAATGCTCCTCTTCTTGGCAGTCGTGAAACGGAAGCGGATCGGAAACGCGATAAATACATCGCGCTGTTGATCGTGCGATGCTTTCAGCTGCATAACACTTGGAAGTGGAGCCTTGGTACGGCTTTCAAAATGCTGTACAAGTTGGCAGGGGTGTTCAAAAGCCGGTCATTTGCCAATCTCTTACACGAAGGAACTGAGTACCCTGAATTCTTCAGGCAGACGGATTGGGGCCTTCTAGCTTCATATGAAGAGGACGACTCCGCATACGCCGTCTTTTTGAAGCTTGTATATAGAGCCTTCAACGATCCGGCGTGTGCCTCTTGGTTGAAGAAGTTGGAATCGATCGCCGTTCCCATTGGCTCTCTTCCCTTTACGAAGAGCGCTCCGCCCAGTGACGCCGATTTAGCCAAACTATACAACCGCTTTGCGGCTGCTGCTCTCCTTTCCGACCTGAACAGAAGTGTTTGTGCCGACAAGGTCGCAAAAGCGCGAAACTACGTCTCTTTCTCCACTGCGGATAAAGACTCCAGGCATGCAATTATTTGTGGAGTGCAGAATTGGGCTTGCCTCTTGATTGAACGCGGCATGCCTGTGTCGGTGATTGGTGATTGGATTGAGGAAATGGCTGAGACGTTGTCTTCCGAGCAGAAGGAGCTTGCGCTGTTGCCAGAAGGTCGTGAGCTTATGAAGAGGACCGAAACCGTACATACAGACATCAAGTTCCTGCTTGGTGCCGTAAGTATTGTGTATGATGCTTATCAAAAACATGCACTCTATCCCGAGCCATTCTTGCTCTGTGAGTTAATCTGGTTGACTGTATTGATATTCCTGCTGACCAGATCCACTAGTACGACTGAAACCTGTCCTGTCGACCCTCCAAGAACTGGCACCACTACATCAGAAAGATGCAGTGACTGGTCCAAGTGCTCGAAAAGATGTGAGGAGTACGCGGCTTAGCGACGTCCTTTCCGACTTTTCTCTCCGGCTGTTCATGGCGCGGAAGGCAGCTCTTCCAAGCCCGAAACGACCTGCAATGCCTGGCCCCATAGTGGAAGAAGATAGTCAGGAAAGTCAAGACTATGGCGACTTTGGACTAGATGACATAGATTGGTCCGATATAGCGAATCTGCCTGGAGCTCTACAACCTGGGGGCGATGAGGGGAACTTGGACAAGCTAGAGAAGGAGCTCCGCGAAGTGCGTCTGCTGTTCTTTTTCCATATTCGGGGCTAACCTCGTCACAGGTGCTATTGACCACCAACTTCCGACAGTTGGTCTATGATTATCTCAAGCCTTACTTGCTGATGGACGGACAGAAACATCGTTCGAGTAACACCGATCTTTGGCTCTACATCGTATTGGCCTGTGCACATGTCGATAATAGGCAGGATATGGTGCGAGGCCTTTTTGATCATGAATCGTATCGTTATTTAATCGTTTTAACAGTGGTCAGAGGATCTTAAGAAGCTTGACGAGATTCTCAAGCCTATTCAGGACGAACAGTGGGTCCATCGGGTCGAATTGAGTATTGTATACCAAATTCTGCAATTACATCCAATGTCATACCTGGTGAGTTTCTCGTTGACAGGCCTTGTATGAAAAGCCTAACATGATATGACAGGACGCGACAATCCGAAGACGGGCCCTAGCATCTTTGCTTTTTGCTGTCATCTCGGAACAGAACTTCCACAAGAAAGACGTTCGGCTCGAACGACAATATGTCGAACTCATCCTATCCTTGGATGGTCTTCAGCACCCTCTTTTTGCTGGTCTCAACTGCTTGCCTGCTCGTGACGGTACAGAAGACTACAAGTTCTCCCCGGAGCAGTTCTTGGAACTCCGCGTTCCCATGCTGAAAAGTAGGTTTGCTTGATATGTCTGCAGAAAACTTTGTTTAAGGTCTTTCTTTCTTAGCCATCTTCAAGAATACTAACGACATAATGGCACGCGAACGTCAAGGGCGTCAAGACCTGCGAGCTCAGAAGACCGAATATGTCGAAGCATGTCGACGCATGTTCTCGTCGATGAGAAATACTCTAAGTCATACCGTTCGTATATTTTCTCTGTCTTCCTTCTTCTGGCTCGACATTGACTGATGTCTGTCCAGATCAAAGACAAGGCTTCTGAGCGTTACCAACAATATGTTGATTTCTGCCATCAAGTCCTCGCTGCCACCGAGGGCTGCAATGAGCTGCCCAACTCGACCCTGCGCTACTTCTTCGAGGCATGGCCTCGGTATTTGCCCGGACCTAGTTTGGTGAAAGCATCCAAAGCGGACTGATTATTCAGTGCAAAACAAACACACGCTACTCAACACACCTATATCTACTCGTCACAGCTAATGATTTGACATCTGTACTTCTAAGCAATTTTATCTGTCTTCATGTACATACATAGATAGCATTTTATGACATCAGCTTCCATTCCCAACGTCGATGCCACGAAGGAAACCTTTACAAGCAAGCAACAAATCGTGTGCGAAGGTAACTCGTTGCTCTACACTGTGTCCTTCTCCCGAGCATTGTGAACGTTTCGACGACATCTCTTCCAATCCGAAGAAGAGGAACCCCTGCATGCACCCAAATCAACCTTGGAATGCGAAGCCCAAGTACTGTCATCATGTCTAGCTTCCGTATTCTAGAAGCAATGGCTCAAGGTTGCCCATGTTTTTCCGGAATGAAAGGAAGCGAGAAGACGATATATGCTTGGTTTTGTATGGGATATCCAAGTTGTGCATCCTTAGAAGAATTGATCCAGAAGTCGGCATGAAATCTGATAGAAAAATTCTCAATATTCAATAAACATGCAAGCTAGAAGGCTTCAATACCTGGAGAGGTTTACTCAGACTCCTGGTCTTCGCCCCCTTGTTCCGAAGCGGAATCTTCAACTTTCTGATTCAGCTGTGCAGCTACTGTCATGAACCTACGTAGTAATAAATGAGATAGAAGTTATTCTAAGAGCGGAAGTACTCACTTGGCCGCATCCAACCCAGCAAACACCCGCATAGCATGCAGATCGACTTGCAGCTGCTCACATAGATCAGCGGTTTGGCTGATAGCACGCGACGTTCGTCCGAGACTGAGGGCCAGTTGCGCGTACAGCCTCTCTTTGGCCTGGGTGGCACTTGTATGAGTTGTATTCGTGCTCATTCCGTTGGATGCTGTGGCGTATATGCTTGAGGATTCGTAGGCGTCGTGGTTGTAGAAGGTGAAGGTCGCAAGGATAGGGTTGGGTAAAAAACTACGTGTTTTTTTACCCGATTAGTTTTTTACCGGTAATTTACCGTAATTTACCGTAATTTACCTCCTTGATTTGGGAGGCCTGTCTGAATTTACCGGTAAAAAATGCCCTATCTCCCAGTAAGGAACTTTTTAGGTAAATTACGGTAAATTACCATGACCGGGAGTTTTTTACCCAACCCTACGCAAGGACGCATTTGGCAATAGTTGGAACGTGGCACGCGACGAATCACGTGATTTGGTAGACGCGTCTATAATTAGCGCGACGCGAATCGCGTTAAGACTTAGCAGGGACTCCTAGGGAACGGTTAACCTGCTAGCAAGCCTTAGCAGAACTACATATGCTTGATATCGACTGTTAACACAAGATGCGACATGACTCCAGTTTACAGGGCCCGGTTGATTCATGTAAAATTATCTGCCCGGTGTCCTATCATACGCTGCCAGCAGCAGAGGGTGGTGCAGGCTATCCCGACGTCTCCAAAGAGCCGTAGAAAGGGGGTTTTGAACATGATCCCCTGAATCCCTTTTATGAATTTGAATTCCACGAGACCATGAGGGCCTGAGAACAAAAGCGCCTCCGAAATCTAATATAGTACCTACACCTCATCACATGGTGCCGCCTTCGGGACTTCGGGAACACATACTACATACCTGCTTGGGAGCGAACACAGTTAACTGAATCAAACTAACCTTTCCTATAGACTGCTATGATAGCATCACGTCGCGACTACTGCGCCAACTGTCCAATGTCCATCATAGCTAGGCTACCCTATTTCCCCATACCCACCTTGTTTCGCCACACTCTGTCATAGGAGGTTTCTCCAGCATTCACGCGTGTCGTGTACGCTCGTTCGCCAAGTTTATGTGCTACCCTGCACCTCCCACGCCCGTACGTACCCACACCGCTCGTTGATCACGGCACTTATCCTCACTTATCTCCTTTGTTTGACAGCGGGGCTTTTATTTCGTCTTCTTAAAATAACGCACTGCAGGCTAATGAACCAAGAAAGTGATCAAGACGGACAAATGCGCTCGGAGAGTGTGGGGTATGATTACATATCTTTATCTACACTATGTATAACTGTACAGCGCAGTGCACGCTGTTGGGATTTTTGATTGCGTTACTTTTAGCTTTCTAGGTACAGGTTTAATCGATGTGGCTGGGTAACTTGCAAATGAACAAACCTCGTCAGTGAGATTATCAACGGCATAGGTGTACGTGTACGTAAAGCTGATATCCGAGCGATGTTGTGTACACATAGGACGTGTTATGTACCTCTATGCATGGGCGCTTATTTTGGCTGAACCCATC
Organism: Agrocybe pediades; assembly: GCA_013053245.1. Classification (NCBI taxonomy): domain Eukaryota; kingdom Fungi; phylum Basidiomycota; class Agaricomycetes; order Agaricales; family Agrocybaceae; genus Agrocybe; species Agrocybe pediades. Next base: position 990,116 of record JAACJL010000058.1, read on the forward strand.
GGTCCGATACTTGTGCGATCGTACGCGAGTACTGAAATGTGGAGCCTCAATAGCATTGTGGGAGTGTGGGGTTCGCTGCGATATGGTCATGTCGTCGGACCCGGAAGCACAAGAAGAAATAATTTCTATTCGTACCGAAAAACACCACTGCGCGTGTGCATACGTGGTTCGATAAGTCAAGTCATTCCGGGCTAACACAATGAGGTGGATCTCTGCATCACACGACTGGTGAATGACGGGTTCTCCTACAGATATTTGAGATGATGAATGTAGTAGTCAGGAAAGCAAGAGTCGAATAGGAGGCTGAAGGAGGTTCGTCGGTGATCATGGCGCTAGAAGCGTGTTGGAGTACGGAGCCCTGGAGCGGAAACCATATGCCTGGGTGTCGAGAAGGATATCCGACAAAAATGACGAAGCTGAACGCCATTAACTATATTAGAGTAGTCACCTCTTGCTAACTTATCACGAGTCAGATTAAAAGAGTCATGCGGCAGTGGTTTAGCAGGTATCGTGTGCCAGTCTGAAGCGGAGAATCCCGTCAACGAACCACTCTGGATAGAGTTGATTATCTGGACGGAATTCTATGAAGAGAATACCATGTTGCACTTTAACTTGCGTATCTCAGGGTGATGAGACCGATAGAACGGCGCAATAAAAGAAACAAACAACTCTTTCTTTCCGGTCAAACACCTGTTGATCGTGAGCAATGGGTATGGTCGTTCAAAGAACAAACACAAGCCTGGAGATGAACACGACTGAGGGGCGGATGAGCAGCTGAGCACTGAGCAGACGACAAGCACTCAGCAGATGATAAGATGGATGGATGGATGGATTAGATACGATACTGTAATGATCACCGCTTAAGCGAAATGAGAGAAAAACGCGTAGTATAAATAGCTCGAAGGCCAGGAAGTAGGGGTCTAACTTCAAATTTCAATGGCTTTGAGCAAGGAATCAGAGGAAGAAGGACCGCAGCTGTGCAAGGCCAGCCTCCAGCCGTCCCTGGCACGCCTTTCTTTGACATGAGAACCCCGTTCGATTAATTGAAATCTGGGGTTGACGTGAACCCTTTTCTGAGTTCTTGATCTTCTTGATGCTTCATTCAAGCAGAATGAGACTCGTGCCGCGTTTCTCTGCTCGATTTCTATCCACCGGTGCCCTTCGCCCTGGGTAGGTGTACTACTGACAAAGGCATATATAGATATCTGTGGGGTATCAATAGCCTGGGTACGAGGAAACTGGACATGAGGGAAGGGGAAGGACTTTGACATATCCGACTTGGGAAAAGCACAGATAAAAGTCCGTCGGATATTCACTTAGCTATGTCGTTAATAAGCACATAAACAGGCTCCTTCTTCCAACAGAGCCGAGGGCGACAGAACGCGTCTTGTGGCCTCGTAACTTGTAAGGCAAATGTATGCGCGTGTTGGGGCGTGTAGGTGCATAAGGCACCGGGGTGAGAGTGTCTCTGGTCAGCAATTACTCTTTGGCGTATGCGTGTACTATGTAGCCTGTATAAGCAACCCATCTTGTAGCAAGTACGGACATACGTGGAGTCTGGAGTCTGGACGCGCGTCGCGGACGTGGAATGGAGACGGACCATGGGCCGGCGCTTATCATTGGCAATTGCGGTGCACACACTACACAGCGGCGCCACGCGTCGCGCAATGTCGGTCGGGCTGTGCTATTTGCTATCCGCGTTAACGTTCCCTGGCCAGAGCCCGATGCACGTGCGTGAAAGCATCTTCAACTTGTTGAAATCGCTGCAATTCGCGAGGGTGTGAAGAAAATGGTCGCAGTGAGTCGCAATGCAGACTGGCGCTAGCTAATGATCCTGCACTTCGACGAATTTGGATTCTGGTAATTTTGTAGTAGTAGTGATTAAGAATGAGTCTCTACGGTGACCCGAGATTTGAGACCCATCGGCATCTTCGATCGTTGTGGGTCGTCTCTGACTCCCGCATTCCGCTCCCGAGACTCGAGAGCGCCTCGGTGCCGCGCCTGGGCGGGCCCGACTTGACATTTCTCTGCTAAGGCGGTAGTATGCACTTAGCAGGACAGTTAATGGATATGAGTATAGATAGATAGAGTTTGTTTGGGAGTGGGCGAAGAGATTAAGCTTTGGCTTTAGCCTTCCTGGTTTCTTCAGGTCGCTGTAAGCTCTAGGACGTGAAGTTTTATGGGCGACGATAAAGCTGGTGGGCTGACTGACGCTACATACCTCTACATTCAGAATATTTAAGCAGCTGCGATGTTCATCACAAGATGCACACGACATGAGGTGAGCATGTGGACTCCGCGGTGCCTATTTTCGTGTACATACTAGATCAAGGAAAAGCGATATAAGGCAAATCAAATACCGTATCACACAGTGGTGTATACGAAATTGGTCACTGAAGCGTGCGCAGCGCGTGAGTCTATATTTCGCTCCAGTATGGAGCCATCGGCCCAGTCGCAACGACGTGTGTTGCTTGGGATTGGTGCTTATTCCTGATTTTCTCCTGGTTTCTCCTTATATTATGGGCCAACCGCGCCACAGTGCATCGTGCATGCATAAACTGTAGACTCGTGTATCAGAGCCGGGTATGTAGGTTGACGGGGATAACTATGATTTAAAGTGGGTCCACCGGGGATACATGTGAGCGTTTTAAAGTTGGTTGCTTGATAAGTCAGTAATGGGAGGATAAGTCAGAGAGATAACTCTGATTAGATCGCTAAGGTTAGGTCTAGGTCCGGATGCTGTATCTAATCATGGCATGTTGGAAGATGTGGCCTGACGCCACGCTCCGGATACGCTGCAGGAAAGTAATATCTGAAGAGATCACCGTGTGTAGAACAAAGGTCTAGCGAAGGGAGATTGCAGGATAATCAGCCACGTTGCGCGAATTTGTCTCAGGACTATCCAAGGCCATGCAGCGCAGTTGTTGGCCCAGAGTTCGTTTGGACGTGTCTTCGGCCCAAGGTGTCGAAAGACCAAGACGAGGGTTATGGGTTCGTGGTTTACAGTGGATATGGATGCTCGTATGTACGAGGTGAAATTGTTTGGGGGTCTTGGTGGGTGATCACGAGATACGGTTTAGTATGTCCGGGATCGGTTTCAATGGCGATGATGGTGATTCGTCATTAGGACAGACAGGAAGAATAAGAAGGAGGACTGAAGAATAAGAAGAATGTAGAGATGTGACATGGGAATTTGTATCAAGTTGGATCCATCCAAGCGAGCGTCGAGGCTCGCGAAGAGTGTCACACGATCAGACATAGACAGGGAAGAAATAATAAATAATAATAAAAACTCAAAGGAGATAAAAAAGAAGATGGGATCAAAATGGATGATACTTTAGGACAGGCGGATTTTTTCCTTCGCGTTGCCCACCGACCACAGTGCTGCCAACTTGGGGCAGACCTCACCTTAATCAATCCATCCTGGATCTCAAAACATCCTCATGTTCACCATTTCCTTCTCATTATCATGTACAATCCTCGCTTTCCCAGTCAGTTTCCTCCTTTTCTCTCTTGTATCTCTCTAAACTCCCTTGATAGTTCTTGCAGCACAGACAGCCCCTCCCATGTCGTCTTCTCATTCCTATACGATAGTCGCAACACCCCAGGACGACGATATCGACGACAGCGACATCTGTCCTGTCTGCGATGGCGAGTGCACTTGTCACAAGGCATCGACCATCGTACATCCTCCTCAAACATTCGCTCCAAAACCCCCAGGCGTACCCCTCTCCATGGCCGAGCTCAGTCTCAGGTATGCAGCGGGTGCCTCAACACCGACTCTCAACCAAACCTCTTCTTCCTCTGGCCGGTACACCCCTCGCCGCTCTACACCCCCTTCGCCCCCCACAAGTGTCACCAGCATAGCCAGTCCGTCGCCCCCACCGCCCACTCCCAAACATCACAAACATTACCAAAGAGAGAACGAAAAGGAAAAGGAAAAAGACCCACAGCAGCCCAAACCCTCACTCAAGATAAAACTCACCGTACCCCCGGGTCTTCTCGCCAAACAGCGTCCGTCGTCATCGCCCGCGCTGAGCAGCGCCAGCAGCGTCGGCGTCGCCCCTCAATATCATCATTCACAGCCACAATCGCAGCACGCGTCCGCGCCAAAACATCAACATGCAGGAAAATCATACAAGCACCTCGGCGCGACGATATCAGACTTCGGAACCGTCGGATACGGCAACCCTGCCTCCCGACAAGCATCCCAGTCCCAGCCACCAAAGAAACGCGGGCGACCGCCCAAGGCTTCCTCGTCTGGCCTCGCAGCAACTGCATCCCAGAATGTCGTTGCTACCCCCACCAGCACCACCAGCTTCGGCTTCAGCGCCAAGAAGCTTCCCCCGAATCTAAAATTCAAATCAAAGTCAAAGTCTTATCGGGCCCACACGGGTATCCCTACGTCAGGCAAGACGATAACGACTGCGGCGGCCTCCAAGACTCAAAAGCGCTCCTCTTCGTCCTCTGCGCCTAATAGAGTCCGACAGACGTTCAAGTCGCGCGTGAGTGGAAAGAAGACCGCGAACAGGAGACGCAGACGCGTGTTGGACAGTAGCGATGAGTCCTCCTCGTCACCGTCAGAATTTTCTGATATCGACATGCTTGATGTTCGGAGAGGCGGTGTGATCTATGACTATGAGGATGATATGACTAGTCTGCCTCTCCCTACCTTCGTTCCTGCCTCCGCCGTCGCGTCGAGCAACAGCTCCTCGTCCTCTTCTTCCTCCTCCTTATCCGAGTTGGACTCTGATGATGATGAGAGTATCGAAGCCGAGGAGGAGAACTTCATCGTCGCTGATGTCCACGACAAAGCGCGGTTGAAGAGGGAGCTGTTGCTTGATGGAAACAACAACAACAAAAAGAGGAACGGCGGAGGCGATTGGGTGATCAGACCCCGGAAAAAGAGTGTGGGTCCGGACGATGTGGAGATGGACGTTGATAGCGATGCTACGGAGGATGATGACGACGAAGAGGAAGAAGAAGAAGCGGATGGCGAGGCGGATGAACCGGACGAAGAGGAGACGGAGGATGATGTCGCGATGAGCGGTCTCCCATCCCAATCCCTGCCATCCTCTGGATTCGAAGAAGACGAGGAGACGACGACGGACGATCAGAGGCGTCGCTATCGCCATGCCGAGGAGGGTTATTCAGACGAAGACGACGAATCTAGCTTTGACGCCGATCTGTTCTTCGCCAACCTTTACGGCGGGTCGGACTCTGACTCTTCGGATGGTGGGGACGACGACGATGACTTGTCATCAGATGGCAGTACCGACCGGTCGTCCACGCCTTTTGCGCTGAGAACAGTGCATGTTGGTGGGAGCATGGGTGAGGAGGGAGATCAGTCGGATATCTCCTGCTTCTCGGAGTGTACGGAGCGGTTTGTGGGAGGTGCGGAGTTTGAGGTGACGGAGGGGTGGGATGGAGGGATTGTGTTTACGAATGGGATCGAGCAGGATAGGGGTCTGGTCGATCTCGAGTTTGAGGCGGATGCGTCGAGGTATGATGGAGGCCTTGGCAGCAGGACGAGTAGTGTCCTTGGAGATGATGAGAGGGAGGATGGAAGGAGACGTAGAAAGGGGAAGAGACATGGGAAGAAGAGAAGTGCGAGGAAGATGACGGGGATGGGGTTGGGTATGGATATGGGGCTTGGAGGGTTGGGGTTGGATGATCATCATGGAGAGAGTGGAAGCGACGCTGGGGATATGTCGGAGGGAGGCTATGAGGAGGGAGACGATGGTGAAGGAGAAGGAGACACGACGGACGAGGAGCTCGTTGGTGAAGATGAACTGCCTAATGAGCGTGCGATGCGTTTGTTCAGTCTGCCGATGTCTGTGTCGGCGATCAACCCCCTGTCGACGATGAGCAGCCCTGCTGTTAGTCCTGGACGCAGAAGAAAGGAAGATGAACAGAGTAGGGAGAGGAGGAGGAGGAGATGGGGGAGCGAGAGCGGGCCGTCTGCGTTGGATATCCTGGAAGGCAGGGTGACGTTCTGGGATTCTGATGAGATGGAGTTTGATGAGGAGGATGATGAGTATGAGTATGAGAGTTTGGCGTCTGTGGCCTCTGCTACACTCGCTGGTGGTGGTGGTGTTGGAGGTGGTGGCAAGGGGATGAGTGCGTTGGGTGGTGCGCTGTTCAGCAGAGGAAGAAGGGGCAGCAGTGAGAGGGCGTCGTCAGAGGTGAAGAGGGGCCCGAGGAAGGGCGTGTTCGTCGCATCCACGGAGACAAGACAGGCAGTTATAGGAGACGATAAGAAAGGCGCCGATGTTCCTTCGCCGCATCCTAGGTTCAACAGAGGAAGGAAGAAGCACATTACTGTGAGTTGTCGTTTTTTTCTTTTCTGGTTCGCGTCAAGGACTCGTACCATTGTTGTTTCCCCATACACACGCGTGTTTGGTGAGGTGGCTTTGGGCACGTTGCTCTCTTGATCCTTATCCTTCTATGCCTTGCACGACGCGTTTTGTCTTGATCGCGTACACTGCTTTCCTTTTATGGTTATCTTTTATCAATACGGTGTATAGGCCAAATGCTTACGTCTTTTTTTCTCTTTTATCAAGGTCGAGAATTTGCTTCGTCGTCACCTCCTGCACTCCCTCTCTGCTTCGATCTCGAGCACTGCTAGCGAAGCGTTGTTATCGCCATCGGGTGATGCCATCGCGCAGAACGAGCAGTCTCCTTTGGAGTTGCTCTTGTCTAGTGCTGCTGCCGCCGCCGCGGCTGCTGCGAATGGGTCTGAAGATCCAATGGCTCAGCAACGGCAACAGCAAGAGGCGGAGCCAATCCAGCTCGACGACGTGCTTGAAGCCTCTTTCCTGGATGACCCTGAGCCCAACGCCAACGCGATGGACACCACCAACGACAGTAGGAACAACGCTGCTGATGGCAGCGACCCTGCCGGGTCTTCGTCCGCTGCATCTCGGGAGATGGACGAGGAACCGCCGTCTGTGAAGAACCTGAGCCGATGGGACGTCATCTCTGTTGGCGCGTTCAGGCAGGTCAGGGAGAACGCTTGGGAGGCGGGCAGGCATCTGCATACGCCTGGCTCGAGCGTGGACCTGGGCAGCGTGATCAAGAGCAGCCCGCTCAGCTCGATGGTGTGGCAGAACGCGGCTGGTGCAGCTGCAGCCGCCGCTGCGTCTAACGGTGGCGCATCGTCGTCGTCTTCTCGGCCTCGTGGTTCGAATAGGAATGGCGCTGGTGTCGCTTCGTCTTCGTCTGCTTCTGGCCCGTTGTTGCCGTCCATGTTCAAGAGCGGTGTTGCCGGTGCGATGAGGAGCAATAGTAGTAGCAGCAAGCTGGCGAAGAGGAGAAGACTCATGATGGGCGGTTCGACCATGTCGTCCCCGTTAATTCTTCCGCTTGGGTCTAGCTCGTTGTCTTCAAGCGCACAGACGACGCCGAATGGGTCTTCGACGAATTTGTTGTCCGATAAGATGCATTATCTGCAACAGCAGCAGCAGCAAAATCAGCAGCAACAACAGCAACAGCAGAAGAGCAGGAAAGAGCTTCGCAGGGAGCGGAAGCTGATGAAGAAGAAGACGATGAGCCATGGGTATGCGATGCCCCATGGCACGCATCAGCATCATGGGCATCAGTACCATACGCACCATGGGCACCATCCGAATTCGAAGATGAGGAGCGTGGCGAGCGCGCAGAGGTCGGCTGGGTTTGGAGGAGGTGCGGGTGGGTCGGTGCCTCCTTTGAATCTGTAGAAGCTGTGAAGGCGTCCATTCTACCCTATCTCTTTCCCTCCACTCCCTTTCATTTCCGTTCAAATAATTAATGACGACATACCACTTTTTTGCTTTCTTGTTTCCATCATCCATTGGTTCATATCATTGCCACACACTGTCTTTTTTTTCTTGCCTTTTGATCCATCCTTGTTTGTATTCACACCACTCTTCCATCGTCACCACCACCATCCACCACACGCTCTCGCAAGCTCGCGATCGCAATGCTCTGATTACAAGTCCCCGCCCACCCCCTCCTAATCCCCCGCAAAAGTCCCGTGAATCGCTCTTTCGATCCACATATTCGCTGTCGATGAACCTGTTCATCTACAGAAAAGCAACCACAACACCAACTAGGAATATCTTCCTTGCACTCAAACCAAACAAAGTATACTAATACCAAAGCAACAAACGTCGACAACGACGACAACCGGTCCATGGATCCCTAAATTCGCAAAAAGGTCCCCATAGACGAAGGAAAATTTTCTCTGACCCTCTTAACGTTCTTGTGTCATTCTATCTCTCTATTTTCTCTTCGTTCCCCTTCACCGCGCCATGGTCTGATTTTCCATGTATAACTACGATGACGAATTTTTGCTTGTGTTCTTTTCCTTTTTCTTTACCTCTGTGTTTTTTGTGTGTTAACAAAAGGTCTGGTGTATTTAGCCTGCCCCCTCTCCTCTGTTTTCTTTCATATGTGTGCCTGTCTCCCCAGCTCAGTGATTCTCACCACTTGTCCAATCCATCCACTCCATCCATGATTCCTTGCCTCGATTGTTTCCGTAGTCTCTAACCACTGTCCCCCCTATCCACTTGTCCCCTATCCACCTTTCCCCTATCCACCTGTCCACTGTTTACTGTTTAATACTCAATGAATGATTATAACGAACTTTTTATTACCTCTTGTGTGCGCATCGAGTGTGTATTGTGTCTTAAATCAAAGTGCCATGTATGTTTTCCGTCACGTCTATTTTTATCGCGTGAAGTGGCTGTACCACGATGATCAACGCCTGCCATGTTTGGAAGCTGAACTTGACTTTTGCCACTCATCACTTACTCGAAACTTGTATCCTGCCGGATATGGGGGCACCGGCCACGAAGGTGTCCTTGCTGCTCAATGCGAAGATTTCAAGTATGTTGGATATGCTATATCTTGATTTTTTGGATGCTAATTGGGATGCTTTCGTCCTTAGCCATCGAGGCTAGAGGGCCGATCGATATGTTAAAGTCGCGATACAAGTATCTCATCCGGATTGACAAAGACGAAGAGAAAATTGCGGAGAAGCTGGTTGGGAGTATTGCGCAGGAAGCTGGCGAGTTTAGGATTAGGTGGGATGTTAACAAGAATATGTGAGTAATTATGCTATTAGTTTCTTCAAGTTGGAAGGCAGTTCCCTGATCTGTCAGTGTTTTCTGCTAGATTATTCGCGCTTTCTTCGACGGTGAAACTCAGTGTATATGGCAAAGGAGTGCTTGAGCACGCCATCGGAGGCTTCGAAGGGAGTGTGGTCGATTTGGTAGACAACGGTGAGTTAGACGTGATTATTGGATTTAGCAATCAGAGACTGATGTGTTGGCATGTAACTTAGATGGCTAAGTTGACCTCACGAAAGAAGGCAAAAACACATCTCTAAAGCTCCGTGCTGCAATGGCACTTGACGCGAAATCGCATGCCACTGACAACGTTAAGGACGTAATGACGAAAGTGGACAAGCAGCTCGCCGCAATGCAGACTCTCAGCCTACCTGACTCGGATAATCAGTCTGTAAAGTTTGTTATGGGTCAGATTCTGCAATCCACGAAGAGTGTTATGGACAAGTTTGCCGATGTACGTTGACCAAAGGTCCAACGCGTGCGTTATTGAGTCCTCATCAACGGGCAGGCGCACCCTTTCCTGAAGATAGCGTGGTCCGCTCTCGCATTTGTCTATGAGGTACGTTATATTATAACTTTCGAGGGTTCATGGCAAAGCAGGACTTACAGATGTCTTCAGGCTGTCGAGAAAACGGCACTCGAAGATAAGGCTGTACGCGATTTGGCTAAGAGCCTGCGCGAAATGCTAGGTGTCGCGAGCGCTCGCCCTGATCTGCTCGTTATCAAGGACACCACCGATGTCATAGCTGAAATGAGCTTGCTAGCTCTTCGGATCGCCCAAGTGATTCATGAGTATTCTTCGAGCAGTGTCATAGGTAATGTTGGGCTTGGACTGTTCGCTTCATCGCTGGGCTAATCTGAACTGCCGTCTTTCCAGGCCGCACGATTCGTCGCGACTTTTCTTCGTGGCATTCTCGCATTGAAAAATATCAGGCAGATCATACCGAGTTGATGGAGCAGTTTAGGACAAGACTAGGAATTAACGTCGATATCAAAGTTGGTATGTCGATACGTGCTTGTGGTCTAATGGACTTGAATATTGACCACGCGAACTCCAGAGAAACTGTATCAAATGGTTCTCGAGTTGGTACGTCCGTGACAAGACAAACATGTACTCCGAGGCTTCACTGACAAATTGATCCTAGAAAACTACCGGTGCAGGACCTACTGTATCATCCTCAGTCCAGCTGTTTAGGCCTATAGCGACGACTCGCTTTGTCGGACGTCGGGCAGAACTCGAACGGCTGAGAGACCACTTCAAGAAAACGGAGGCACTAGTCGCCCGCCGGTCATTCCTTCTTCACGGAATGGGAGGAATCGGAAAAACGCAGCTTTGCTTACATTTCGTTGAAGATGCCGTGGACTCTGGCCTGTATGGTTCTTTCTGTTTGCTTTTATACGAAGAAAAACTTATTCAGGCTGTAGATTTTCCAGGGTCTTCTTCATCGATGCAGCCACGGAGGACTCCATTGTATCCAGCCTCAAATCCATCTTTCAGAACTCTTCCGAACTTAAATCTTCAGGGCAGGCCGAATCACCCGATTCAGTTCTGAACTGGATATCCAGACTGGAAGAAGACTGGCTCATTGTGTATGAGAACGCGGAAGATTTTGTGGACAAATACTTGCCTCCAGGAAGGAAAGGTAACGTCCTAATGACCAGTCGAAACCCGGGTCTTGCCAGGCACACCGGCGGCTCGCACATCCTACTTGACGAAATGTCTGAGGAAGATGCAGTTGCCTTATTCAAGTCATCTGGTTGCCACGATTTTCTTTCTCCGGAAGACGAAGTTTTATGTCGCCAAATCATTTCCTCTCTTTCTTTCATCCCTCTCGCCGTTGACCTTGCTGGCGCATATACTGCATCCTCCACGGGTTTCTGCGACCTCCGTGAATATTTGGATTTGCTTTCTGTACAACGCAATCAAATATTCGATTCTTTTTCCTATTCAATTGCCGAGTCTACTCCATATCACAACACCGTATATGGCGCTTGGGAATTATCCATGAAAGCCATCGAAGCTAGGGCTACATCCTCTCATCCGCAACAGGAAGCTTCCCAATCAGCGATCACTATCCTCCAGATCTTTTCCTTTCTACACCACAGCAATATTGACGAAAATATGTTCAAGAGATCTGCTGTCGGATATTTTGCCAGATCTGATGATCTTCAAGACGCCTTTTTTCAACCTCCTCCTTTATCCCCAGAGGCCGAAAGAATCATAAAGCTTGACAACACAAGGAGTGTCTGGGATGCAAACCACTTTCGGAAGGGAATCAATGTTTTATTGTCCGCGTCCTTGATTAAGAGGAGTCCCGTCAGAAAAATATATTCTGTCCATCCACTGATTCACGAGTGGATCAGAAATAGGCACTCTACCCCAAATCAATCCTCCATATTGAAGGACGTACACGTCATAATGCTGTCTTCCGTGTCCTTCGACGTAACACAGTACTATCATTCGGTCGTATCACTCATTCCTCACATAAAAGCATATCAGCAATATACCCATCGCGGAGAGGATATGCACGGCTCTTACAATGATTATGTGCATGAAAGATTGCAATTCGTATATCAGAAGGCCGGTCTTTACCAGGAGGAAAAGCAAATTCTGCTTCGCATGGTGGAATGCCGGAAAGACAAACTTGGTCTTAAACATCCTAAAACATTGTATTCCATGAGAGCGATGGCAACCTGGTACAGGAAGCAGTCTCAAAGAGACGAAGCTTTATCCATATTGGGCGAGGTTATTCTTTTGATGAAAGAAGTTTACGGCGAAAGGCACCAAATCACTCTTGATACTATGCGGGAGTTGGGATGGGTCCATCTTGTAAAGGATGAATATGAAGAGGCGGAGAAAATCGATACAACAGTGCTGAAGCTCCAGGTCGAAATGCTTGGGAAAAAACATCGAGACACTTTGGAGACCATGAACGATTTGTCCATGGTGTACGCAAAGCAGCGTCATTACGAGAAATCAAAGACGTTACTGGATGAGACAATTGATTTATCAAAGGAGTTGCTAGGAGAAGACCATCCAGATACTTTGGAAAGGCTGGACAATCTTGCGTCGACCCTTTGCTTTCAAAACAAGTGGAAAGAAGGAATAGATATCCTAGTTCCCCTGCTGGAAACGAAGAAAAGAGTCCAGGGCGAAGAACATCCAAACACCCTTTATGATATACATCAATTGGCTTGCTGCTACAGCAATGTCGGAGAAATGGCAAAAGCGGAGGATATGTACCTTTCGGCGATAAAAGTCAAGGAAAAGGTCCTTGGGGAGAAACATCCCAGTACTATGTTGAGCAAGAGCAATTTAGCGGTGATGTATGCTAATAGGCAGAGGATGGACGAAGCTATCCGTATCCTGGAGCCCTTGATCGTTACGAGTGAACGGGTCGAGCAAGAGGAGCCTCCTATCCTTATCTCTTGCATGGAGACGTTGGCTTACTGCCTCGAAGTCCAAGGAAAGATAGAAGAAGCAGAAAATCTGTACCAAAAAACGATCAAACTTTGCGTGAAGATTCATGGAGAAAACCACCCAAGAACGTACGAAATGAAACAAGTCCTGGCAACGCTCTATACCGGGGAAGCACGATGGAAGGAAGCGGAAACTGTGCTCGTCTCATTGTTGGAGTCCCAGAGAAATTTCCTTGGCACCCAGCATGAAGACACGTTGTATACAGAGTCGTCTTTGGATCGAGTTCAGTCCCGGCTTCGAGGCAGTCCCATAGATTCGGAGTTCGCATCGAGTGGTGAGGATGATGACTGGACAGAGACAAGTAATACCGCCGACGAGAATTCTGGCAGTAAAGGGGTAGAGGAAGAAAGTGTAGCCGAAGGAGAGAAAGCAATGGTCTTCAAAGCAGACGCATGAGTCAAATACAGACAACGTATCGAACCTCCGAGGAATATTATCAAGGGAGTTACGAGTATTTGGGTTTATAAAGCTTGTAACACATTCCTTCAATACCGAATCTTGAGCGAAGTCGCCAGGCATGATTCTCGTCGGGATGTTGCGTGGCCCACAATGTAAAGAGATATACAAATGAATGCCACAACCATGAAGAGACTGACTTCAAGGCAGACAAATCACCGTCGCCCATGTTTCCCGCGGGTACTTTTATGGAGAAAATGCCCGTAATTGGCAGTAGTGTCTACCTGCTTGCGGCTTACCATCATCGTCCATCGCCTGCGTTACCTTTGAGTCATTCTTTGCTTAACCCAAGCTTGTCTGCCATAACTCGAAATTGACTGCTTACTCGGCGTGGAATCATCTTTGACGAGCTTCCTTAATGCCTCTCCGAGCAGCTGGGTCCTCCAGTGGCTGAAGGGAAGCATACGTGTCCAGTAAAGAACGAAATCACCCCTGGTCTTCATCTACTGACCCACCCACACGCTCATTTCCCTTACCGTCGACAAAGTCATTCAAGCTTGACGAAAGCCATCGTTCTACGGCCTGTTAACGCTTGCTAGTAGAAATCGCAAAGAAATCGGTCCATGTCTTTGACAAGTCTTCGAACTTCCAACTTTCCAGTTAGCAAGAGCTCTCTACACAGCGGACTCACTACCCGTCCTCTAACCCATGGAACACTTGATGCATTCAAAAATTGAACAATCAAGGACTACTTACTGGTTCTGTGCCAGCCACATACTCGAATGCCAAGTGCCACCGGCCCACCGCATATAAACATCTCTTTAGGTCATGGAAAGGCAAATCTGGCTGTCTGATAGGTCTTAAGACCGAGCGAGCCTGGCAGCAGCTTGCTTATCTGGTACAACATTAGCGTTTGACAATCTTATTGGACTTATGTTCGCAAATAACTCCCACCTTCACACAACCTCAAGCCTTTCGTGCTACTAGTTGACGTCACGCCGTCAGAAGTATGCATCTGACTACACGGACTTGCTACTGCCCCTATCACTATCTTGATTTCCCCCACAAACTCTGCAGCCAAGTCTATGTCTTGTGACTTAGGTCGAACCCACATTCCGCAGCCTAGCTGAAAAAAACGATCCTATCTCACTCGTAACAAGTCACCGGACTGCCGTTTATTCCTCCTCCTCAACGCCGTAGGCGTCAACGTGGGCAATGTATGGGTCTTAGCTCCCAATCCTCATAGGACTTTATCTACTCTGGCGATGATTTGTTCCTCTAGATGACCGAAAATCGAGACCTCGAACTGTTCGCTACTGTTCGGTTCCAATGCACTCCGAAGTAGTCTGTGGTATACTATTTCTGATTTCCATGTAATCGTGGTCTTCACCTCTTCGAGAAGCAACCTATCTACTTCGATCTCACCAGACTACTGGGACAAAACCAATGGTGGTCTTTGGAAGATTGAACATAAAGTCGAAGATAAATCAAGCCTGCCTTTTCGCAGAAATTATCTTCACCCCGGGGATACCGGGATTCGACCAAGTGCATCGTTGTGAGGTTCACGGTGTTCAATGTTGCACTTGCAGCTTTATATTATGTACATGCACACACCGATAGATGCATCCGCGAAAAACACGGGTCGGGTTGAGAGGCGTATCGACGTGGATATCTCGGGAAAATTAAATGAAAATTGAAGCTGCCCACCCACAGCAATGGTAAGTAGTCCTCACGTTGCATAAATACCACTCGTGTCCTCATAGTACCGTCTTCACAGCCTTCCATTCTGATTTTTACGGTCTGCTCTATGAATAAACGAGCTTATCACTGTGGAAGTCATTTTATGCTCGTCCCCACAATTGATGGAGAAGGTCACGGTTATCGCACATTAATCTCCGTTCCCCAAAAAGGTTTGCACTCGATTCTCGAGGTTAGCGTTTCTTTCTCCCCTAAGCGAGCTAATTCTCCGGACATACTAAAGTTCCATTATGGTGACTCACTGGTCTCTATATGTGCGCCTTACAGTACTTTCACCATCCAGCATTCGAGCGCCAACACAATGATACCTGGACCACCTCACAATGAGTAACCCTGGTTTGCACGACACAAGACATGTACAGCGTAATTCCTTAATCCATGTCCAAAAGATGGCCAATTCGAATTCAATGCTTGACAAGTATACTCTCTACTAGATCTAGGAAAAAAATTCCTCACTTGAGCGCCGGCCTGCCGCCCAACCATAACGGTCCGAATATACGCCATTATATCACAAGCGTTGGGGGTCAACTCCTAGAATCAAAGCATATCTGTCCGCGTGACCCCAATTTTCACCCTTTGAAAAGTAATGCCGGACGCTGATCGCTATTTTGGTACGTACACAACTTACATGGCTTTGCTGCCGCCATGTCATTCTACTTTCGACCCGTCTATGTGAAAGAACGCCTCGAGATTACGCTTCTGAACCTGGAGAAGCATACGGAATCACACACGCAAAAGCTGCATGTCCGGAGCTTGCAATTCAAAGGTGCTGATTTGCCAACATCAAAAGGCAGAGCAGAATTATTCGCCGCGCGTATTATTACTTACAACGCTCAGGCACTTACAATGCCGCAGTTCCATCACGGGGGCCCTTCCCCACGGGGAACCACATTGGAGACTTCGTTGGAGATATTCCGTGATTATTTTAACGGTATCACCACAGCTGACCTTCTCTCTCCATAGCTTCTCATAGCTCTCCACCGGTTTCCAACAGGACAAATAATATAATATCATGCGCGGATCGCTCGTTTTATCCTCCACTTCCATCAACGGCAACCTTTAGATTCTTCCGGTGGTTCCTTCGGCTACAGGCAACACAGATTGCAAGCAGAGTTGCCTTATGGCAAGTCCTTTCTGGCAAAACAGCACGCAATCACGTATTCGAGTAGTCTGCCAATCTGCCAACCACTTTGTTCTAGAACTCCTCGGGCCGACTTGGGATATTGGATTATGATCCAAAAATATGAGATCTTCGGGACTAAAGAGTTTGCTGCACTCTGTTGTAGCACACTTGCCAAGATTGGCCCCGCGCTTTGGAATAATAATACACTGTACGAGATTTCGTATAAAAGCAGCCTTGTCTGATACATCGAAAACCAGTTCATACCAACCTTCCACCCCCCTCGACGACAGTAAACCCAAAGCCACAAGCAACCGTTCACAAATTCATTGTCTATTCTACACCTGCAACAATGTCGTTCTCCCCAAGCTCATCATCCTCTTCTGAATCATACTCACCAAAATCCCCATCGTCTCTCCAAAACTTTGATCCGTTTGCTGTTCACCCATTCACCAACTGTTCTCATGTTGGACAAAACAGCCCCTCATACAACGGTGGCAACAAATACGCCAACGTTCATCCAGCGAACTATAACAGCCAGTTCAACACAACGGCGCCTCAGACGCCAAGTCTAGCCACCCCCAGTAACCCACCGCGTTCGCCGACGACGAGCTACGGGTGCCAGCCGTCGCAGACCGCAATATTTGAACAGTTTCGAAAAGAAACTTCCACCCCCGACCTGGACGCTGTCCTAAGGTCTAACAAAAGCCCCGCCAAACCCGCTAGTAGCTCTTCGGGGACATACACCCCTTCGAAACCGATCCCGATAGCTCAGCCGCGGAAAATCTGAGCGCTTTGTTCGCTTCCGACTAGTCGCCCTCCTCCAGAATAGTGTTGGACTCCTGTCAACCTGAAGGCAGGGTGCCATAGTCCGAATTACACCAATGCCTACGACTTTCCACTTCTCCGTGCCGCATAACGACCTTTTATGATCAAGAATCAGCAAGACCCATTCATTCGCAAAATACCCTCGACAGACATCCTTCATCACAAGCGATGATCCTCTCCCGTCCAAAATGAGCAATCGTCATATGTAATCCCTAGTAATATATACCCTCATGCACCAAATCTGTAATAGTAAACGTGTACGTACCATGCTTCTCATGCTTCGTTTCGGCGGACCATTATCGAATCAGTTTGTAATCCCGAGGCTTGACCAATGTCCAAAAGTATTTCGGAGACTGGCGGCCAACCGGTGGCTTATAGGAAACAATTGCAATACTCCAGTTTTACTGTCGTGTGCCGAACGTCAAGACTACACAAATACCACATGGCGGAAGAGCAATAAGTTCATAGCCAGAGATTACTTACTCTGCTCTTGCAGTCCCATTAGTCGATCCAACCCATGCTCCCATCTGCTCCCATTGCGATCACCTGCTCAGTTTAATTAGAGTTTGCCTTAAAAGAGGCTGTATGATCCCGTACACTGGAACGTGGATGAACGTGGCCTCGGGGGAGGAAATTTCAAGTTCAGGCTTCACTGATAATGTGATCATGATAATGCCGACTTCCTTAATGAGGCAAGTTTAAAATGTCATTGGCTTCAAGTTGGCCCTCGGGATAAAAAAAATCCATTTACAATGATAGCAAAGATACGTGGTAGCAGGTACAATGCAAGCGTTGCTCTGAAAACAACAAGCAAAGAAATGGCAATTAAATCAACCCCCGCTTCGAACGCAATTCTCATTGCTTTCATCAACCTTCATCCTGCTTGGAAATACGAAGCTGAGATGGTGGAAGATTATGTGCGGTACCGAAACTCACAGACCCCGGTACACGTGGCGAAGGTGGGGAGGTGAACCTCCTGAGAGGCGAAGAAGAGCAGCTGGAACCCAATGACGAGTTCTGTGAGTAGCTCTGGCCCTGCACATATGACATTGATCTCGAGGCCGACGTTCGTGGTCGCGGACCACGCAGCACTGGCTTTCGCAAAAATTGGTTATCTTCCAATAGGGCCTTCTCAGGCAAAGAGTGTGTAATAGGTGACGATGTGCCAGAGGGATTGGAATTCGAAGTGTTCCCTGGAATGTTTTGCAACCGAACCTGGGGAAGGAAATGAGGAGAGCGCGGGGACGGTGTGGAGGGGGGCGTAGGAAAAGACGCCGAGACTGAGACCCGATGCGCCCGACCAAGTTTAGGGGAAGCTAAGCATGAGAGGGAAAGGTCCGGCTTGCTCAACTCTTGCTTGTCCGACGGTGCGTATTGACTGGTATCCAAAGAAAATCTCTGAATATCAGAACAAAGTGCGTTTTCCATTTGGGTTTCGTAAAACGTGGCCGAAGTGGAATCAATGCCATCATCGTGATCAAGTGGTCTGAAGGAGGGTGTTGCCGGGGTCAGTAGTCCAGTTGCAGGATCTACTAATCTTGAGGGTACTTTGTTCCCAGAATGAAGGTGAGAGAGACGTGGTGGATTCGATAGAGGCGGAGCAAAAGTTTCTCGACCGATCATACTAGACATTGGCAGACCAGGATGACAAGTATATGAAGAAGGATTTTTCTAAAGGATGACATAGCTATCAGCAATAAAGCTCATAGCCTGCAAAGTTTCCAGAAGGTATCTACCTCTTGCATGCGTTCGCGTTGCAACCAGTTCGAAACAGCTTCCACACTCACGCCCCTGTTGACGCGGCGTATAGGTTCCGAAGTAGGTTTACGCCTGGTGACCTCATATCTCTCTGTGTCTTGCAGAGATTGCTTGATCAAATACATCTCTGGCCGTTCCCCAGGCGCAGCCTTCCAACATAACTCAACAAGCGACCAAAGCTGTAATTCATCGTTTGTCCAACTTCCAGGAGGCGGAACTTTAGGTCTTTTCCCTTCAACGACGGCCATCATCACAGCCATGGCATTATTGTATTGGCTGAAAGGTGGCTTTCCGGTATAAATCTTGCAAATATCAGGTTATTATTCGGGAAGAAACACCGTGAACTGCATAGAAAACCCACCTCATAGATAGTACATCCCAATGCATAAATATCGCCAGCCGGGGCGTTCTTTGGTACAGAGCAACTGGGCTGTATAATCTCAGGTGCAGCCCAACACACAGAGCCCTCAAATGCGGGGGAACCTTTGCCAAGGCGTTGAGATTCCATAATGGAAGATAGACCGAAGTCTGCTAAGCAGCAAATGAGATCGTCCCCGACGAGTACATTTGCCTTCAATACTGATAAATGCGCTGAAAATGTACTTGAATTACAGCATATACTCACTCCTTTGATGTCCCTATGTGTTACAGGGGGTTTCAGGCTGTGTAGGTAATCAATACCCTCAGCAATCTCACAAACCTAAGAAGCGAGGAAGACGTGAATGAGCACGGAGAGCTTTATCGACGAGACAAGGCAAAATGCTAACCGCTTTGAACCGGTCATGGTCTGGATGTTTCTTTAAATATGACATGATATCGCCGTTATTCATCCAAGGGGAAACAAAACAAAATCGACCTGGGAACAGGTCCAAGTCGGCACCGATAAATGGGAGGATGTTGGGGTGCCGGAGCTGGTGCCAGACCAAGACCTCTGAGCAAAAATCCTTTGCTTTGTTAGCATATTTAATTAACAAACACGGTCGATGAAGAGGTACCTTGAATAATGTTTCACGGTCAGATCCGAACATACGCAAGACACGCAGGCAGACCAGTTTTCCATCGATATCGCCTTGGTAAATATCCTATTGAAACTGTTAAATTGTGCAGAACCATCAGAAGAAGAACCTACTGCAAAAGCGCCGCCCTGCACGACGTGGCCCGTGGTACATCTGAGGTTGTTGAGAAAAATGGAGGGTGGTAATATGCAGCGACTGGCTAATTCGCGGAGACATCTGTAAGCCTTGGTGTATAGTGCAGGTTCGGTAGAAGGATCGTTGAGAATCTATGGGAACGGTGATAAGTTCATTGCAAGGACAATAAAATGAATATGGTGCACCTCTTGCAGAAGATGGGATATACAAACCAACCACTCCTTGTCGGGATTGCTGTTCAACAGCTGAGACCAGCCCGAAGGAGAGCAAACGACCTCTCGAAGGTCGCGGCATGAAGAAGGGTAAGGGACTTTAGGCGAGGATGTCGAATAGATAGTGGAACTTCTCGGGTCGCTTATTACAAAATATCTGACTTCCGCCAGAGAAAGTGAACAATCAAGTCGTTGGTCTTCTGGTAACAAGACATTGAGTCCATATAATAATTTAGGTCTCTTCTTGAGTTTAGATGCGAGATCGACTATGATGCTGTGATAGTTGGAGGTTGATGGGGCATTAGGTCGATAACTAATGCAAATAGGAGGAGTTTGTTAAGTACGCCGCCTAAGAGATTAATAGAAGAACGACAGACCTGTGGAGTTCTTTGACCAAAAAACTGAGGTTTGCTAGGAAGCAGGCGAAAGCAATTCGATCTGCTTGTAGATATGACTTTACAAGGTCCAGGTAAGCGTCAATTTGTGGATTCTGAAGACAGTCGGTGGGTTGGACGTTCATCCGGGCTTGCTGCTCGGGACTAATAGCGGTCCACTAAAGATTGTGTGGTGGCATCTTTGGGGAAAGAGCTCCGTACCCCCTCCCGACTTGAATTGACCAGTATATATAATTGACCATGCAGAAAAAACGTGTTGGCGTCGTTGCTGTCCGGCAGTCCAAGTATCCTTGAGGCTTCACGTCAAAGAATTCTATAATTGCATTGCAGTCGTCGCGTATCCTCAGGCTGGACAGTTGTGCTGCATACCGATAGACGTATTCTCTAGAATTTTCGTCACGAACACGAAAAGCGACGAAACAGGAACGAAAAATCACGACGGCGAGTGCTGGAGGAGTGTAGGTTTGGTGCAGGTCTGTACCTATGTCGGAGAATCCGCAAAAGGTATATCTTGACAGATATGCACGGATATTTGCATATCAGGTTCCCGCGATTCTGGAGGCTGATCAGGTTTGGGAGATGACAATTCAGTAGTTATCGGGGTGGTCAGGGTAACCTTCATTACCAGGGTGCTAAGCACCAGTAATCGATGATTTATAGCTGCCGAAGTGACTACAGTTACGCCGTTGGCAAGAGCTGATTCTTAATGGTAATGCTTGGCCAGTCAGTCAAAATGGTAGTAGGGCTTTTTCGCGCATTTACAATAAAAATGAAATAGATTTGGCTAGTAAATCCAGACCGGCCATTCCAGACAGAAGTAGAGCAATCATACGGATATATTCAAACTACGCTAGTCGTACAATTAACAGCGGATTTACTAATAAGTATTACAGACTCTGCGTGTTCCATTGGCCAGCTGGTCAGAACTCCATTTGTCAAGTAGAAGCTTTGAAGAATCAACTCGAGGCCTCGAGGATATGAGATAGAAAATAGTAGTAAATGTCGACAGTCTCACCTAGGTATGCAAGTAGCCGGTAGGGCTCGGGAGATTTTCAATTAATGGATCCGATGGGTGACTTCAAAGGGAAGAAGTAGTTAGTCCACCGACTCGAACGAATGACTTGAAGTCAAAACAACCTACTCACCTCAAACAACACGTACACAATGAGCGCGCTCGATGCCCCGGATGGCTCCTTAGGAGTTCGGGGAGTTCGAAACTTAGCAGCGCTCAGTCAAGACGTCGTGCTCTTTATATGTAACTGAAGAGGTGGTGCGGCAGGGTCGCGAGTGGAGTGGGCTTGGGGCGCTTGTACCCCAGTTTCTGCTACGCGATGGAGCACTCCTGCGCGCGAATAACGCTTTAGCAACGAAATGACAGGTAACAACACCGTTGGAGCACAATTCTGGGCGTTGAGCGGCGCCATAATGCATGCTGATAAGGTCTTCTATGCTATCCCTTGGAAGTTGATCTGCTGCTCCATCGAGTAACCAGAACTCACAAGAAGCTTTACGTCCCATCGATATGATAGTGAATGCCTGGGTAATCAGGGCTGTAATCTCTGACCGAAAGTCATACCCTGTGACGGTTTCAATATCTGTCTCTTCGGTGGAGTGGTTTGTAGTAAACCAGACTGATCAGGCACCACTATGGACATTATCAGTACATACAAGTTCATCAGAAGGCTTAATGACTGATATGGCTTTCGTCGATTCTCCGACAAGAGAAGGAAACATCATTTGTGTTAGCGGAGTACTTGGTTCGCGGAGTCCTTATGTGTCCCATTTTCGAAGAGTCGAACGACCGTGTTTGTTACATCATAGACACACTCGATGGGGACATGTTTTTAAGACTCAATAATTGGGATTGAGAGGAATAATAAATTGCTGTGATTTTATTTGCTTGTCCCAGTGCTATAACGCCATTTCTCTTGAGTAGACAAGTCGTAACGTCGTCGACGTCGAGCGCCCTCCGCCTGGGCTTCAAATTTGAAGCCACCGTCTTCAGAACTGATCACCTCCTGATCAAATCACATCCGGCGATCCCTGAACGTTGTTCTGTAATGATACCTTGTTATTAACGCATAAATGAAGTGCTATGCATGGTAGACATGATAGCGATTGCATGCATCATAGGAACACCACAGCATGACGGGTACATAATAGTATATACGAAAGCCTGATGGGTACTGACCATTCACATATCAATACTTTCGGTCTCATGATTCGTGCAGATCAAGTCGCCCGAGGAGGCTTATCAGTTCAGATAAGTTCATCAGAAGGCTTAATGACTGATATGGCTATTCTCGATTCTCCGACATATGGGCAAGCTACTAACTAGGGCAGGCTGCAAGCGAACGCCACTGGTTTGATTGACAGTCACGTTGTCGAGATGAAAGTAGAAACACCGACCCGGGCCCGCCTAGCATACAAGCATGGCCTAGCATAGCTCAACAAACGAAATCTTTGGTAGGACGATGACCTGAACGTGCGACGTGAACGTTGACGCGGACGTCTTAGAGTGTGAGACTCTCTGACCTTGAGCTTGGGACTTTAAGATCGGCCGCTGATTTTATTTCCCTCGCGTTATTGTATAGAAAAGAAAACTCGAGGCGAGTGCGCTTTATGTACGTTTCAGTTATTAGTATGAAGCACAGTACACAGTACCGCAACCGTAGAGGATGATTGGATGTGGTATCTGATAAGATATTGAATTGCAAACAGTTGCAAAGGAATGATGTGCTTCCGGCTAATTAGTTGCTCATCGACCAATTCCGAATTCATGTATCGTATTCAAAGCCGCGAATCCGACAGCACTTTCTCTTGTGCTTTGTCAATTCTCTCACCTCGTGAGTGACCATTCCTTTTCTCTCTTTTTTCTTCTTGCAAACCCTTTTTTCCAGTCCAACGATGGTGTCGAGCGTCCAAGCCGTGGCTCGCGTCGCCTTTCTCACCGCAGATGTCCTCGTAGACTCTCTGCCTCCTCCACCATCCACCTCCGACTTTACCGCGACGTACAGCTCCCTCAGCAAGTCGTCCACACATAAACCAAGAGTCATCTCCTCCCCCTTCGGTGGCGACCCAGGGTCCACCCTTATTCGCAACACCGCAAATCTCACATCATTCACTACGACTGCGAGCCCGCAGGTTCTTTCACGACTCGTCCTTCACTTAGGAGAAATCTCGAGTCTTTCCGTTGTCTTACATCTTGCCGTCGTCGACGATCTCTCAGACGTCCTTCTGCTGCGGTCCGGGGTTCCCTTCTTCCTTCTTTCCACCACAGCTCAGCAAGCACATGACAATGCTCTACTCGCCGCGAGACTCGCGCGGCTTGAGAGGAAAGCAGTCGTTCATGCTTTCTATAGCTCTACAGACGACAGTGCCGAAGAGGTTTCCGAGGAGAAAATTATTCCTTTCCTTCTTTCCGGAAAGCGGCCGGCTACGCCCAAGGCGACAAACGGCCATGTGACGCCCCTGAATGGCGTCAACGGACACACCAACGGGCATTCCAATGGCCATTCTGCAGGGGACGACTCATATGCGACTAGTCTTTTCAAGCAGTATGAAGCAGCTGCTCTCGATACACTGTCTGTCGTTAGACGGCCACTGCGACCATTCTACGCCCGTGGTTCTTCAGAGCCTCATACGGTTATCATTACTCTCGGTAAAGACCGTTTGCCAACCGGATTCGACAGCGTGGATGGCGTTCTATACCTGTCCGTGGCCCTCGCAAATCCCATTCCCCGCTCCCGCCTCCTGAGCGCGATTCCATCCTCAGTTACCCGCGTTATTGTGCTTGAACAGATTTACCGATGGCATAGCAGGTGGACGCCACTGTATCTTGAAGCAGTTGCGGCTTTGCAAGAGCGAAGCACCGAGCAGGAGCTCTCAATTCAGAGTGGGATTCTTGGGGATTTAAGCCAAGTTCAGGTTCCAGATATCGTCCAGCTTCTTCAGAAATCTTCGTCTTCGTCCTCTTCCCGCCTTTTACTGGGCCCTGTCCCTCCCGCCTCATCCACAACAGATGTCGTTCCCCATATGCCCAAGCACGAGTCCGCGTATACCAAAATCCTCAGCCACTTATTCGATGACCGTCTTGAAATTGCAAACTCTCCCTCTCTCGTTGCTTCCCAGGGCGAAATTGCAACGACCCCCGAATATGCTTTGGGACGCGTCAGAGGACAGCTAGATTCTAGGAAGGAGCTTCTCAGCAGTGTCCAGGAATTGCTTCAGGACGGTGACCTTGACCAGGATTTGCACGCTCTGTTGAGCAAGTGGGTCCTTGTTAAGGACGATGCTGCTAAGAGCAAGGCCCTGAGCAAAGAAGTTGTCGAACGCCTTGAGGCTGCATCCATTAGTCACCCAGCAGTTAACCAGATTCTTTCTTTAAGGGAATTCCTCCCTGCTCGTTCGAGGTGGATCATCGGTTCGGATGCTTGGTCTTACGATCTCGGTTCTTCTGGTTTGCATCACGCCATTGCGTCTGGCCTTGACGTTAACATCCTCATCCTCGACACTCTGCCTTACTCTCAACGCAACAACGTCGACCCTCACCGCAGAAAACACGACGTTGGATTGTACGCCATGAACCACGGCGATGTTTACGTTGCCAGTGTTGCCGTCTTTTCTTCATACGGCCAAGTTCTTCAGGCGCTTGCTGAGGCTGACGCTTTCAAGGGACCCAGTGTTGTCCTCGCCTACTTGCCTTACCAGTCAGAGGATGCGTCTGCCCT
Organism: Agrocybe pediades; assembly: GCA_013053245.1. Lineage (NCBI taxonomy): Eukaryota > Fungi > Basidiomycota > Agaricomycetes > Agaricales > Agrocybaceae > Agrocybe > Agrocybe pediades. The sequence goes on from JAACJL010000058.1 coordinate 1,015,055, forward strand.
CGAGATCTTGAAGGAGACCAAGCTTGCCGTTGACAGTGGCTACTGGCCACTTTATAGGTGGAATCCCTCGAAGGAGCAAGCTGGGAAAGAGCCTTTCTCGCTAGACTCCGACGCTGTGAAGAACGACCTCAAGCAGTTCCTTGATCGCCAGAACCATCTTTCTCAGCTTGTCCGTTCGACACCCCAGATGGCTGCCGACCTCGTCAGCAACCTCGGCGATACCGTTAAGGAGGCTCGCAAGAAACGCGCTCAAGAGGCCTACAATGCCCTCCTCACTTCCCTTGATGCGCCTCCTTTGTTGGTTCTCTATGCTTCTGATGGTGGTGCTGCGGAGAAGAAGGCCAAGAGGTTGGCGAACCGTGCTAAAGCCAGAGGACTCACCGCCACCATTGCGACCCTCGACTCCTACACCCTCGAAACCCTTGCCGATGAAGAACATGTCGTCTTCGTCACCTCAACGGCCGGCCAGGGAGAACCTCCCCAGAACGGAAGGACGTTCTTCAAGTCTTTGAATGCGGCTGCTCTTCGTGGGGATCAACCATTGTCCAAGGTCAAATTCTCTGTCTTCGCTATGGGTGATAGCCACTATTGGCCTCGTCCCGAGGACGCTCACTATTACAACAAGCCCGGCAAAGATCTGGATTCTCGTCTGGAGAAGCTCGGCGCGGAGAGGTTCGCTGATATTGGGCTTGGTGATGACCAAGATGCTGATGGCTCAGAGACTGGTTACAAGGCGTGGGAGCCTCTCGTCTGGAAGGCGTTGGGTGTCGATTCGGTGGAGGTGACGGAAGCTGAGCCTGAACCTATCACGAATGAGCACATCAAGGCTGCTTCTGGGTACTTGCGCGGTACCATCTCCGAAGGTCTTCAAGACTTCACTACTGGTGCTTTAGCGGCGAGCGACACGCAGCTAACCAAGTTCCATGGTATCTATCAACAGGACGATCGTGATATTCGGGAGGAGAGAGAAACGCAGGGTGTTGAGCCGGCGTATAGCTTCATGATTCGTGTTCGTATGCCTGGAGGAGTGTGCAAGCCTGATCAGTGGTTGCAGATGGACCAGATTGCGGATGAGCATGGGTCGGGAACGTTCAAGATTACGACGCGCCAGACCTTCCAGTTCCATGGCGTTATCAAGAGGCACCTTAAGCCTGCTATTCAGGATATCAATCGTGTTCTTTTGGATACTCTTGCGGCGTGTGGAGATGTTAATAGGTGAGTAAATTTTATCACTTTTTTCTTTCGTCGGAGCCGGTGATTGACCGACTCTTTATAGGAACGTTATTTGCTCTTCGATTCCTACCATGTCGAAGTTGCATGAACAGGTTTACGAATTCGCCAAGGAAGTCAGCGAGCATCTTATTCCTCAAACAACGGCGTACCATGAGATCTGGTTGGATAAGAAGATGGTGGCCGGCGATGCTTTGAAGGACTTTGAGCCCCTTTACGGAGAGTTCTACCTTCCCCGCAAGGTGAGTTGCGAAGTATTGTGCCTTTCTGAAACTGCCGCTCATGTTTGGCTGTTTAGTTCAAAATCGCCATTGCCGTACCTCCGACCAACGATGTGGATGTCTTTGCTAATGACCTTGGATTCATTGCCATCGTCGGCGATGATGGCGAGTTGCAAGGGTTCAACGTCACCATCGGAGGTGGAATGGGTGTTACTCATGGCAACAAAAAGACCTACCCTCGTATTGGAAGTCTTATTGGGTTCTGCACACCGGAGCAAGGCAAATATGTCGCAGAGAAGGTCATGCTCGTGCAGAGGGACCACGGTAACCGAACTGAGTAAGTCGTTTGCTTTATTCGGTCAATGTATGCGCCCTTATGTTGATTGTTATGCAGCCGCAAGAACGCGCGTCTCAAGTACACCATCGACCGCATGGGACTTGATGTGTACAAGGCCGAAGTGGAGAAACTCCTTGGGTATGAATTGGGCGCTGTGCGGCCATACAGCTTTGACCGGAATGTGGATGATTTCGGATGGCACACGGGGTCGGATGGCAAGCATCATTTCACGGTGTTTGTGGAGAACGGGCGGATCCAGGACGAGGCTGGCAAGGAGTTCAAGACGGGATTGCGGGAGATTGCGAAGGTGCACAAGGGCACTTTCAGGTTGACGGCGAATCAGCATTTGTTGGTGTCTGATGTTGCGGATGAGGATCTTGAGCAGATCAAGGGATTGTTGAGGAAGTACAAGTTGGATAATCTGGAGTTCTCCGGGTTGAGGTTGTCCAGCTCGGCGTGTGTTGCTTTCCCGACGTGCGGGTTAGCTATGGCCGAGTCGGAGAGGGTGAGTTCTTTTTGTTTACTTTGTGGTAGTTGGAGGAGTTGTGTGACTGATGTTGGGGGTTTTTTTGTGTGCAGTATTTGCCTATTCTTATCGATAAGGTGGAGAAGATCTGCGAGGAGAATGGATTGAGGCATGATTCTATCGTCATGAGAATGACTGGATGCCCCAATGGATGTGCGCGCCCTTATGTTGCTGGTAAGGTCATTTCCTTGTAGTTTGGTTGGATCTATGCTGAATATTTTCACAGAAATCGCATTTGTCGGGAAAGCTCCTGGAAATTATGCCATGCTGCTCGGTGGTGGCTACTACGGCCAGCGATTGAACAAAATCTACCGAGGTAAGTTGATGCAAGTCGTTGTCGGATCCACATTTACTGAATTCTGAATCACAGAATCTGTAACTGAACCCGAAATTCTTGCTATCCTACGACCCATGATCAAGCGATATGCGCTTGAGAGACTGGAAGGAGAACGATTCGGTGATTTCGTGATTCGCGCGGGATACATTGCGCCTACGACGGAAGGCCGTTTGTGGTACGAGAACTCAGGAGGAGAAGGCGTGCACAGGGAAGGCGCTCCTGTGGTTGCTGCCGCAGCATAGATTTATGGGGAGGTTGACCTGGATTGTTATAATTTATTATCTACAAAAGGCGCGAACCCTCCCAGTGCACTCCGCCATAATGACTCGTCGATGCGATGACCCCCCACTTTTCGTCCTTATATCTGTTATTTTGTTGTACCTATTAGACATCCCTATCACAATGCTACAAGGAACTTGGATTCTTGCCAGCGTTTGAGCAAAGTCTGAACTTGGGTGTAAGAGAGACGTGATCGAGGATGACGATGACGCGACGCGTCACGCTCATGAAAAAGGAAATTTTGGACGCGTGCTTAGAACAGCCTAACCTTGACATGCTACGAGCCCTCCAACATTTTAGGATAACGCAAAACATTGATCCTTCTTCTCCACTACGTCTACTGTCTACAATGACATCTAACCAAGGTCCATCCAATTCCACGCCTTCGTCGAACCACCGCAGATATCGAAGAGGTGGCGGAGGAGGAGGAGGGAGGGGGAGAGGACGAGGCGAGGCGAGGCCGTATCCTGACATGCAATCATCGTCTTTGCCAGCAGTGCATCACGCTCAGAGCGTCGTTGCTGGTGCGAGGGCTATGTCGACCGGGGCAGCTGCAGCAGCACAGATCAAGGCGCATCCGGTGGACGTTCAACCAAGGTCGGCCAGCCCGACGAGCAATAATCGACATTTCTCTGAGAAAAGGTTTGCAGATGCGCCCATCTCGAACGAATCGAAGTCTGCGTTGAGATATGAGTATGTATGCGCCTTTTTTGGTTGGAAAGAGGTATTGCTGAGCTTCTGTTCTTTGTTTTTGTCGTTTCTAGGTTCATGTCGGATGTGCAAGGTTCGTGGTATTGGTATGCGTGTTTGCTTGGATGGGTATTGAGTATTTTATTCAGCTGCTACACTGGATCTAGCGCTCAGCGGGAAGGATTTACTAGTCCAGGCAAAGACGGGAACTGGTGAGTGTTCTTTGAAAGTCGAAGCTGTCATCGAGTGATGTTGATTCTTGAATCTTCTTCAGGCAAGACGATAGCTTTCCTTCTTCCCGCTATCGAACGCCTTCTCAAGGCACCTCGCCACAGCGGGATTTCTATCCTGGTTCTGGCCCCTACTCGCGAACTTGCTCTCCAAGTACGCATATATTCCACTTTGTTGCCAAGTCATCCTCAAAATTCTCTTTAGATTGAGAAGGAAGCCGAGATGCTGCTACAGCACCATCCATTCAAGGTACAACATGCTATTGGGGGAACAAAGTACGTTATTGACCTGGTAGTCATCTTTTCCGGGACTCACCTTCGCTATTAGTCAGAATACAGAGTCCAATAGAATCCTTCGCTCGCCTTGTGATATTCTCATTGCCACTCCTGGAAGACTTCTCGATCATCTTCGTTCACCAGGCTTGAAAGAAAAGCTTTCTGGTCTGAGGACTATAGTTTATGACGAAGCGGATAGACTTCTCGACGCTGGTTTCAGTAAGGATCTGGACCAAATTATAAATTTCCTGCCGCCTCGGAATACCAGACAGGCTCTGCTGTTTTCCGCTACAGTGAGCGAGGAGATAAAAAAGGTTTGTCGTTGTTGATTCTCCCGCAGTTTTTGATCTAAGTTCGGTTAACTTATCTAGGTTGCTGCGGGGGCTCTTCGTCCGGGATACAGCTTCGTTTCCACGTTACTGGAAGATGAAGTTAATACCCATGAACATGGTCAGTAACGCCTGATAAACATTTGCGTTGACATCATTCTTACCGGTTATTGTAAATCCCAGTCGAGCAGACTTATATCATTACGTCTCAGCAAAATTTTATGCAAGCAACCATCGACGTTCTCATGCAAGATTCAGAAAAGCATTCAAGTCAAAATACATCGACCTCTAAATGCATGGTCTTTTTCCCAACTGCGCGTCAAGTTGCTTTTGCTACAGAGCTTCTGTCGCAGATTCCCGGTCTGCCACCGATCCTTGAAATACATTCGCGGAAAAGCCAACCGGCGCGCATAAAAGCAGCAACCGCATTCAAGGATGCACGCAGCGCCGTGTTGCTCAGCAGTGACGTCGCAGCAAGGGGCGTTGATTTCCCCGGGTGAGTATTTCGTGAACAGTTATACGCTTAACTTCAGCTCATCTTTCTTTCCTGGGTGCAGTGTAACGCTTGTGCTTCAGGTCGGATTACCTGCGAATAGCGAGCAATATATCCACCGACTTGGCCGAACTGCGCGTGCTGGAGCTGCAGGACGAGGGATCATGATCCTTTCTCCCGAAGAGCAATTTTTCCTCAGCAACCGCGAGGTTGCCGAGTTCGGGCTCAAAGCAGATACTCCTCCCCCAACACATACGCCCATAGCGCAGGCTATAGCCAGGGTTTCATCAGAGACGAAATCGCAGGCGTATCGCGCGTTCCTAGGCTACTACAACGGCTACACAAAACCGATGAAGATGACGAAGGCAATGCTTGTTCAATGGGCATGGGAATATGCGAAAGGCGCTTTGGGGTGGCCTGAGTCCGGCCCTCCCACCCTGGAATCCCGTACCGTCGGCAAGATGGGATTGAAGGGCGTTCCTGGAATTGCGATTGATAATCAGGCTAGGGTTTCGAAAAAGGCAGTACAAGGAGGAAACAAGACGGGTCGACAACCGAGGGCAAATAACGCATGATGTTTATTATAGCGCAGTATACCAGTTTCTAATTTTATTTATACGAGGCGTATAATTGGTTCGTGGAAATGATCACCTGTTACCACGAGATAGATGTGCTGATTGTAATAGTTCAACCTGGGTCCTGCCGATCTCTGTGCCATATCATTAATGGAGCACGCACCTGCACGCACGCGTACAATCTCTCCCGTCCTAGATTCTTCAGGGCCAAGCATATTACAGTCCGGTGTATGTCGATTCGGAGTTTAGTTGTAAGTTAATTAGGCATTAAATAGGCAAGCAAATTCTCACCGTGTAAATTACAGGCTTCTTTTTCTTCTTGACCATATGTTCACTGCGTGAGAGATCGTGAAGCTGTCGAAAGAACCAGCGTGGAAGTGGACACTTTTTCAACAGGACAAGAAAAAGACAACCATCACCTGCGCTTTCGGCGAAAGATCATAATCAAGCTGACTGGACTGAGCCGTCAGATGTCACCCTCCAAATACCACTGCCACTCGCAGCAGCCTCGTTTCTCATGGAGGGAACCTAATCTCGCGTATAAAAAGCATAGTAAGGGACCATCGGGAATATCATCAGCTTCTCTCACCTTTCAACATCTTAATCTAATTCCACCATGCTCACAAGCGGGTTTTTGTACGCTGTCCTAGCGCTGGCGACTTATGTGCAAGCTTTCCCTGCCTTTGGATCGTTGGCTGGGATGACGCGCGAGCAGCTCGACGCTATCGTGCCGACTCTCAAGTATGCCAAACCGCAGAACCCGCCTGGTCCCCTCAATGACACATCGGCGAAGCTGGTTAATGATGCTGCTCATCCATGGAAGCCCCTGGCGCCGGGCGATATCCGTGGTCCTTGCCCTGGGCTTAACACCCTTGCTTCTCACGGAGTGAGTCGAGTTTCTGAATGTTTGAAGGGCGGGTGTTTTCTATCAGAGGTGGCTTACTCTGTTCTTGACAGTATCTTCCCCGCAATGGCATTGCCACTCCTGTTCAGATCATCAACGCGGTCCAGGAAGGTGCGGACCGCTGATTGAGAGATACATTGCAGTCATCACTGATCCATCTGTTGTTTATCGTGCAGGTTTCAACATGGAGAACACTATTGCTATCCTTGTCACCTATGCTGCTTTCCTCGTAGATGGCAATGTCATCACCAACTTGCTTAGTATTGGTGGGAAGACTTCGTTCACTGGCCCTAACCCACCAGCGCCGGCTACCGTTGGCGGTCTGAACACTCATGCTGTTTTCGAGGGTGATGCTAGCATGACCCGCGGTACGTACTGGGACGTACATTCATGCTTACACACTCTTATTGGGCGGTACTTGGACAGGCGACTTTTTCTTCGGAGACAACCATGATTTCAATGAGACTTTATTCGATCAGGTATGCCCTTATTGCTTGCTTCTTTTGACTGTCGATCATGGCGTTTACATTTACCTTTCCAGTTTGTTGACTTCAGCAACCGATTCGGAGCTGGAAAGTACAACCTCACCGTCGCCGCCAAGCTTCGCGCTCAACGCATCCAGCAATCCATCGCTACCAACCCCACCTTCTCCTTCGTCTCTCCTAGGTACTTCACTGCATACGCCGAGTCCACCTTCCCGATCAACTTTTTCGTCGATGGTCGCCGCAACGATGGTCAACTGGACATGACCACTGCCCGTGGCTTCTTCCAGAACTCCCGCATGCCCGACGGGTTCTTCCGTGCCAATGGAAGCAAAGGCGCCGATGGCATCGACCAAGTCGCAGCAGGCGCGTTCATCGCACCGGGAGGAAACGTCGGCAAGGTCAACAGCTACACCGTCGACCCCACCTCTGCGGACTTCAACCACTTCTGCCAGCTCTACACCGACTTTGTGCAGAAGACGATCTTTGGGCTTTACCCCAGCCCTTCTGGCGTTTTGCTCGACGCTTTGAATACTAATTTGAACTTCCTCTTCTTGGGTGTCCAGAGTTCTGGATGTACCCAAGTCTTCCCTTATGCTAACCTTACGAGCACGGCGCCTACTAAGTACTGATTGCCATCTGGCTGTGCGGGCGAGGGTTCCTTTACCGACTTTGAGTCGGTGTCTTTGGACGTTGGGACATTACATCTTACTATTTTTCTTTCGCCGTATACTTAGTATCTTCATATGGTTATATTACGAAGTTGCATCAATGGGAGGCATTCGTATTTTGTGCTATTGGTTCAGAAACTTCTGCAATTTGTCAATAACCCCGAAATTGACCGTGGAGGATAGGAAAATATCCATCACAGGCCAATGCTTGATTGCTGAAGAACCGGAATTGCGTCGAGATGTGCATTGTGCACAAGATCTGTGGCGCCTATTTTTATTGAGGAATTGCTATTTCAGGATACTTTCCCTCTATGACCGGGAAGAGGAGATACCGGGTAGCCGTGCAGATAGAAAGCTCGGGGTTAAGTCATGTTCTGGTCTTGTTCCTGCTTCATATTTAATCTGAAGAATGGAAGAATTCTCTCCTACTGGTACCTCCTTTACTACCCCCTTTACTATGGCGGGTTTCTCACTAGAACGGGATATTTGGTATTTCTTGGTCGCTGTCCTCGGACTTGAAGCTGTGGTACCAATTATACATACTATTTGTTCCTAGCGGAGGACTTCATGGACGGAGATAAAGCAGAGCCTTACGGATAGATATCCGTGTGGAAATGTCATCTCGTTGAAAAGGCGTGTAAAAGCTGAGCGGAGCATGCGAGGTCGTGGTTGATTAAAATCGAATCCCAACGTTTCAGTTGCAAGATTCTAGAAAGCGGCGTAGAAGCAAACTGGAGCGAGTGAAGGTTCAAGGCTCCTCGACTCACAATGCCCGTATTTGGTATTAGGGCTGGGTCAGATTGCTTTTTTCCCAACTAACTGACGTCAGATTGCTGAGGCTCTTGCACTGAACTAACTAAGGCTCCAACCGTACAGTATACGTATAGGCCCGAGGGCCTATATATACAGATATGGTTCTGTAGTGTATATATACTGTATATATACAATATACGGTAGATTATATACAGATTAAAATTTGTATGTCTTTTCTGGCGCATTTCCGGCTTTTATAAGGGGTGCATGGACATGAAAAGACTCTCTGAAGATGCCAACTGCGGTTCAAGGTGATTCTGATATTCATTTTGACATAAAACCCGTTTTGAATGGTCATAACAAAATAAGGGCCAACTTCCAAACATCGGGTAATCTTATCAGGGTGGTACAAGTTGCGGTATAAACTTCATAAATGTGTCGAAAACCAGACCGGCTTGAATATGTGCATCTTTTCTCACATTGTGTACAAATCTATGGCATAGATAGGACTCATATCTCGTTAAATTGCCCCATTTCTGAGTAACTCTATACCATATTCATATACCGTATATTTACACACTATGCAAGAATCGGGAAAATGCCTATACATATACATATATAGATACGGTTATAACCGTATGTATAGGGTATACTATACTGTACGGTTGGAGCCTTAGAACTAACTGACACTTGTTACAAACTGTCAGATTGCTATTCACGTGACCTTTAGCAATAAAGTCTTGGCGTTTTTTTTGGTGAAAAAAACTTCAGAAAAGTGCATCGCAACGCGCCCATGAGCAGATATACGGCACCAGTGTAGCCTAAACAACTACTTGAAGTGTTCCGGTCAGACTTGTTGTGGTGGAAGCCCTTCGTTTGCAGAGTGCGTGAGAGTGCGTGAGCAGACGTCCTGCCGCGTTGATGCCGAGCAAGTTTACTGTCGAAAATGAGACGGAAAAGGGAATATTTGACTGATTTGCCGTCTTTCTGCTATTTTAGTAAATATCAAAAGCAATAAATGCGCGAAATGTACTCCGAAAACCGGCCTCATGCAGCGCTATAGGCAAGGGAATCTGACAGTATCTGACACGGTTACAAACATGTTTATAACAACTGACATTCTGACATGTCAGATTGGAAGAGGTATCTGACCCAGCCCTATTTGGTATGCAATTTGTACCAATAATAGATTTGCAGCTTAGCTTTACACATGGCAACGGTGTGGCGGGCCGAGATGCCTTGGTTGCATTGAGGCAGGTACAGATTTCTTGATGTTTGCCGCTGTACCTTGTCTTCTTGGTTTCTTGGGTTCACCGTCGTGCAAACGAAATCCTGTTGGTTTGCCCAAACACGCCTTCCAATTGGACGGTAAAACCAAGGCCCATTACCGTCATATCCAACTCTGCAGCACGCTCAACAACGTTACTCCGACCGACACCGCTGGCACGGATACCTGTTTGCCGCCTAAAAAGGCACTCAGAAAAAAGTCTTCTGTTCGGCACACCTGTTTTGGTCCTAAACAACAGTCGGGGATACTATATATGGGAAGCCCGAATGCTGTTTGGGCCTCGAACAGGTGTCGCGAACAGGAGACTTTTTTCGCGCCACATTTTCAGCCCGTAAACAGACATCTGCGCCAGCGGTGCGATACGAATGAGAGCTTACGGGATCACACCATGATCAGCAAGGATCAGCAAGAGCGCGGGGTGATAGGACACGTATACAACTACGCTGTATAAAAATCTAAATCCACGAAACAAAAGGCCGCATAACACTCACGGGACTCTCTCGGTGCCTGTGGGCGGCAGTCCAGTATTTCCCAAGGGGGCCCAAGCTACGCCGAGTCACACGGCGGACAAGTAACTGTCAATTGGTGCCGCGATGTGTCATGACGATTATACACTGTCAATTGATCCGGAATTGTGACAGTACGTGACATTTTGCGAAACTCCGCTTCAAGAGCCAGAAATAAGAACGAATCATCGTGCTGTGGTCACTGTAGGCTTAGATAGTGAGTGGATGTGTTTCATTGCAGGTAATAAATCGAACTAGTTATTTAATTAGCATTCAGTGCACTCATCTCACATGTAGCCGGAGTCAAATTTTAATATGCCAGGAATACATCAAAATGAGTTTCTTGTGAATGCTGAGAAACATCTAGGAAGTATTATATAGCTAGTAGCAAGGGATATGGGTACCTAGCAGTATCTCCACCTAAAACAGTGCTTTAAATCGTTGCATCAGCCTCTGAGCAAGGGAGAGAACGGCCGTTTCTTAATAAGGCGTGACAAGGGTGACAAAAAAACAAATTCGGCATATATGCCGGATCAATCTTCAGGACACATTCACCGGCCAATCTTCAGCTACGTGCCTGCCGTGTCATGGTGCAGTCCGACGGCTGGAGAGCATATGATCGAGAGGGAGATAACGTCCCACGATAATGATGGGATAAATTGATGCCAAGACAGAGTCTGCCGTCCAGCTGCCGTCAGCCTACTTAGTACTTCTTACACAAACACTATCCTCCACACATTTGTACGGCTCTTTAGCACTACTATATGGTTCCAGGTTTCTAAAATAAGGTCCACAAAAAGAGATTAGGTAGGCTTACAAAGTTTAAGTGACGACGTTTTTTGGCATCGGCATGCCGGCAAGTTGCCTGTAACCCCGTGACAGACTGCCAGCTTGGGAAATGTGCAAATTTCCTGACCCTCATACTAAGCCTCAATTTGAAGTATTTTCAATATCTATGTACATATTAGAAATTTCTGGCGTATGATTAACTCCAATTGAAAAAGACGCGTGCGCATGCTATGACACGATGCGCAGGTCAGTGGCACTGGTTGGATATAACATTTGTGACCTTTCAGCACGTGCTGCGGCACTGGTCTCCGCTGATGTGACCAATTTTTATATATAGTTTAATGCTCATACATAAAGGCCTTATTTTGACCATATTCCTACTTACTAGCAATTTTCAGCAAGGTCGCGTTGCTTCGAGACTTTTTTGTGAGCTAAGTCAATGGCAGCGTTGACGTAGGCAAAGGGTCCTGTCGACGAACGTTGGTCGCGGCCCGCCATCTAGTGACCCAGTATTTGTCTGACGCGTCTCTTTGTTTGGGTCAGAGGCTGTCGGCAGAGGTGCCGGTTCTCCCATCAATTCTCGTGGGACATTATCCCGCGCTCGATCACAACTTCTGGACGGCTGATGTTATGCAGCTAATTTCAATTTGCCGAGATTTGAGAGGCAGGCTGCTCGAACGGCCGACAATCTAGGTTTCTTTCTTACCACTCACTCACCCTACCAATCCTTACACGTTCATTCAACATGACGGCCGTTCCTTCTCAAAAGCTCCTTGCGTATGTGACGATCCACTCAGCACGATCGCGTGTATCTAATCTTCATTTTGTTCTTTAGAATCCCTGGTCCGATCCCTTTGTCGCCTTCTGTGCAGCAGAGCCTTGCGCTTGCTCCTCTCTCTCATGTGTCTCCGGAGTTTGTGAAGATATTCCAGGAATCTCTCCATATGACAAGGTGCGTGTACTATCGTTAATGATAAGGATGTTGGACTCACGATCCCTTAGAGAGGTAGTAAAAGCAGATGCCTCTTCTACTGCCTTTATTCTTGCCGGTAGCGGCACCTTTGGTTGGGATCAAGTCGGTGCGAATCTTATAGAGGCTGGCGATCGTGCACTAGTGCTGCGAACCGGCTACTTTGGCGATGGTTTCAAAGAATGGTACGTCGCGTTTCTTGAACCAGACACGCAAGTTCATTGATCAAACAATTGGCTTTCTGAAGCTTGGAAACCTATGGTGCCCAAGTCGATGTAATCAAATCTGCATTGGGAGGCGCGGTCCCACTGAATGAGATAGAAAAGGCTCTAAAGCAAGCCCAAACCATTAGCTCGAAAAAGGCGTACAAAATGGTCACTATCACACACGTAGACACTTCAACAGGTGTCCTCTCCGATGCACGGGCTATCGCAGCGTGTGTGAGACGTCTCAGCCCAAACACACTCGTCGTCTTGGATGCGGTCTGCTCTGTCGCCTCTGAAGACGTACAGATGGACGCTTGGGGCTTGGACGTCGTGCTCACTGCAAGTCAGAAAGGGCTGGGTGCTCCTCCTGGGTTGAGCATCCTCGTCGCGAGCCAACGGACGATCAGCGCATTCGAAAATGGGATCAAGCGTGGTGTCAAGAGCGGGTCCTTCTATTCTAGCTGGCAAAAGTGGGGCAATTCCTCGTTCCTTGTGAGAATGTGCAGCTAATATGTCCATGTGGTATTTTAGGTGGCTTCCAATCATGAGAGCCTACGATCAAAATAAACCGGCTTATTTTGGCACGCCCGCTGTGAATCTCGTACGAGCATACCACGCATCCTTGCTCGAAATCACAAAGGGATCCGTATCGCTGTCTACCCGCCTATCGCTTCATATTGCCTCGAGCGATCTTATCAAACGCACGGGCGAGAGACTCGGGATGAAGCAAGTCGCCACTGAGCCTGCAGGTCGGGCGCATGGCATGACAGCTTTGTACGTCCCAGAGATTCCTGGCGTGCCGCTCACAGCAGCAGACGTGCTCGCCTGTGTTGGGAAGCGTAATGTAGTGATGGCTGGTGGTCTGGTTGCGGAGGTCAAGGACAAATACATCAGGATCGGACATATGGGTTGGAGTGTAGTGGGTAATGAGGGCAGCGATGTGCGCACAGTCGTCAGGGTGTTAGAGGAGTCGGTGCTTGAAGCAATCGCCCTAGCGAAGAAACGTGCTTCTGCTGTCGTTTCTGCGCGCTTGTAATTATAGATTTTGAAGATGTCAATGAAACCTTGATGTTTACACGTTGTATTGGGACCTACAGCCCGACTGTGATAAATAAAAAATAACAAAACATATTAGATGATTTGCACATGTCAATTATATGTAAGAGGAACTAGAATTTGGAACCGCCAGCGAGGCCCATAATATCCTTCGGGTCCACTATCTGTTTGATCCTGCGAAGTTCTGCAACATTTTCGCCGTATATCTCTGACAGAGGCGTCTCCGGAAATGCGTAGTTGGGGTACAAGGGACCATTTGTGATGTCCTGGCCTTCAGCAATGGCCGCCTGTCGAATGACCTCTCCGCTCGCGATCATGGCTGCATGGAAGTCTTCGTCGAATTCAGCAGATACCCATGCAAAGTACAGGTTCAAGGGTAAGTATCCAACGTCGCGCACGGGAGGGTAGGCAGTCTTGTCTGGGTTGTGCTCGTAAATGTCAGGTTGGAAGGGCTCGATTGCGTAGGTGATCAGCCCGGCGCCCTTGGGAGCTAGTTTAGTCCCCCAAAACTACGGTTTCGTTGTTAGTGATTCGGGGCAACGGTGAATTGTATAATTTGAAGATAACGTACCGCACTTTCATTAGCAATGACATCGAGTAAGGAAGGCGTGAACTTGAGGATAGGAACAGTATGGAAAGCCCCACTGAGTTGAAGACGTTGGTATGAACAAACAATGTCAACCTGGTGGGAGTAATAGGCAGACGAACCGTAATCCAATACTATCTGGTACCAACTTGACGAAGGAGGTCATATTCCTGGAAGAAACATCCGAGAACAGTGTGGGTACGGCAAGCAAATTGTCAAAAATTCCAGGGGGTGGAGATTTGGGCCGTCGTAGAAAAGAATTTGTGTCATCGCAGGCTAGAAGGCAAAGATGTAAGTATATCATATAGCCTTTGCTTTGTGCATAATAAGAGGGAAAAAGCAAACCTGGCCGGATACAAACCCATAGTTCGAAATGATGTTTGCTTTTGGGTCTGTTACATTCGCGCAGAAATCGGCAACGGCAGCAGCATTCTGTGCAAGATCAGTCCCGGCGACGTATTGGAAGCCACCCTGGATGAGCAAAAGTTAGACAGCCTAAAATTATATGCCGCGAGAAGAGATACTAACCCATACACCCTTCGACGGGAACGTCTTCAAGGTGAATTTTGTTACGATGCCCTGCAAATCGGCGCATGAGCAAGCGAGAGTTTCACTAGAAAATGCAAATGGACTAACGAAATTGTTGAAACCTCCCTGTTAGTCAACCATGAGTAGCCTGAGCGCCAATAGGTCAGAATAAAGGGAACACAGATTAGGAAACCATCGATCTACGCACCTCCCCCAGAGTGAATCCAGCTACGCCGACGCCGGATACACGACCGCCCACAACGCTGACGTTGTGTGCCTCCAAAGCAGCGTACACGTCGTCCCATTTGAGGCCAGCACCAATCTCTGCCGTCTGCGAATGTGCATCGTATTTCACGTCGGAAATCCTGGACATGGCTATTTGCACGCCTGTCGTTGATGAGAATCCGACGTTGGATGCATGTCCTCCGCCTTTCACCTAGAGGTTATCGTATGCATTAGAGTGGGTGGTTAGGTGATCTTTTGGATTAAACCCTTACCGCAAACGACGTTCTCTTGTGCGGAGCTGGCAAATTGTAGGGGGTGAGTTTATTAGTGACTCTAGAGCAACAAGTCACGCTGGCTAGGGCTTACGACGGCTGCAACGTCCTCGGAGGAACCTGGTTCGACGACACATATGGAGTTTTCACTGCTTGAAGATGCCCAATGCATGATTCCAGCTGTATAACGATCATCACCTATAGTGAAGATGAGCTATAAGAGCGAGGGCCGGCGCAAGAGTTGATAATTCACGAACCTGGGAAATACACAGTACTAGCAGGGGAGATATCTTCTTGGATCTGCAAGCATACTGCGTCTTGCTGTCGCTGGTGGCTAGATGCGGGTATTAAAGATTGCAGAGCCAGAGGGAGCAAGGCTGTGAGCAGGGCAAATATCGTCATTTTTGAAGCACTCGAGCGGGATGGAGTGTTCTCCGACTTGGAGAACTTTTCACTACGAGAAGAGCGATTTGGATTTTATACATTCGTATTTTCCGCAAAATCATGATATCTTCAGGGGCAGCAATGGATTTTCGTCGAAATACAACAAGCCCGAACATAGAGCGTGAAATTCCTGTATCAAAAGAAGAAAATGGTGTCATTTTATTAGCCAAACGCTCGTATGTGTCTTCAAGACGCACGATACCGACAAAGGATATGCAATTCGTTATCAGTTCATCGTTTTCCCTGAAGAGAAACATGTGTGCCACATCCCGACCCCAAGATGACCAAATGTCGTGTACGTAGTAATTCATTGAACGCTGGGGCATGATTCATCGACTCTCGAGCGCGTAAAAGAGTGAAGGAGAAGTACATACTTCCGTCTTACACGAGTAGCGCTGAAGCGTTGACCCCTTGCACCTAGTTTCCTGTAGCAGACTCCGATATTCCGGCTACTGATGAGTTTGACTCGATATGAAGGATATGGAGTCTGCTACTAATTAAACGCGCCCCGAGATTTGTCAAGAAGCATGGTATGTCGGCCATTGAATGTTGGTGAGTAAGATCATATTTTCAGTAAAGTAAAAATGGGTTCACCTAATACTGAGCTAACGTAGAGCTGAATTATTCATGTATGTTGTATGCTGCAGAGGAGCTAAAGCGTGCAGCTGAAGACCGGTTAAACGCACGGCGCGTGCCGAGGACACCCACTGTTGACTTGGCATGTTGGTGGCTTTGAACTGTACCCTCACCATTCCACAGATGCAGCTTGAGCATAGCAGTACAAGCGTCGTATATGCTCTTGCCTCAGCGTAGGATGGGTCTGCCTCGTGTGTCCGAACTATTTTTACCAGGTCAGTCAATGGCTGTGAGAGAAACATCACGCACGGTGACAGTCCTCTCACAACTTATACCACGTCGACCATGAGTGCTTCAGCCATGAAGACACCCTTGCTCTTCGGCGCAAAGATATCAAGTGAGTCGACACTGCTGTGGATCTGGAACTCTCTAACTCTCATTCCTAGCTATCGAGATAAAAGCGCCGATCGATATCTACAAGCCAAGATACAAGTATCTCATTCGAGTCAATCAGGACGGTCGGAAGATCTTGGAAGGCGACCGCGGGAGTACCGTGCAGGAAGCTGGAGAATTTAGGATCAAGTGGGATATCAACCAGGACTTGTGCGAAGACCGTTACTTCTTATCAATAAACCCCTGACCTGTTATCACCAGGTTGTTTGCGCTTTCACCGATTTCATCCACCATCAAGCTCAGTGTGCATAGCAAAGGGCGCAGTTTCGAACACAACCTAGGAGAGTTTGAAGGTAACATAGTCGATTTGGTAGATAACGGTGGGTTTCTACGCCATCGTTAGATTTGGGATGATAGAGACTGATGCGTGGCATGCGATCTAGACAGCTACTTTGAACTTGTGAAAAAAGGCAAAAACACGTCGGTCAAGCTTCGTGTTACCGTTACCAAGCCTGATGCGAAGACACACACCGCTGACTATGTCAACGAAGTTATGACAAAAGTCGACGGTGAACTGGTCGCTATGGCTACTTTGAGCCTGCCTGACCCGGATAAGGGGGGTATGAAATTCGTTATGGGTCAAATACTGCAATCCACGAAGAGTATCATGGACAAAGTTGCCGATGTACGTAGGCCAAAAGTCCAACATATGTGGTATACTGAGTTTTCACTATCCCGCAGGCGCATCCTTTCGTAAAGGTTGCATGGTCTGCCCTTGCTTTCGTATATGAGGTACACAGAGTTGAAAACATTATACCGCGTAACTTACAGATGATTCTAGGCCTTCGAGAAGACAACGCTAGAAGACAAAGCAGTGCGCGACTTGGCAGAGAGTCTGCGGGAGATGCTAGGTCTTGCAAGGGCCCGCCGCGATTTGCTCGTTATCAAGGACACTGTCAATGTTATAGAAGAGATGAGCTTACTAGCGCTCCGCATCGCTCAGGTCCTTCATGAATATTGTTCACCGAGGCTCATAGGTGAATTGACATTCCTTTGCTTTTTCCGAATTCTATATCCTCATTACGAACTATCTCTTCTAGACCGTACGATTCGTCTCAATATGCCAGCTTCATCGTTACATGCTCGCATCCAACGTTATCAAACTGCCCATAATGACTTGATGAAAAAGTTCGAGAGGAGATTGCAAATCGAAGTTTATCAAACTGTCCAGGTTGGCGAGTCTCGATCCGAAGATAATCACTAATTCATCTAACGTGTCCCTTACAGAAAATTGCCAATGGAGGCATCGAGGCACAGACATCTGTACGGCTATTCAGGCCTATAGCGACGAGCCGTTTTATCGGTCGCGAGAAGG
Source organism: Agrocybe pediades (assembly GCA_013053245.1). Taxonomy (NCBI): domain Eukaryota; kingdom Fungi; phylum Basidiomycota; class Agaricomycetes; order Agaricales; family Agrocybaceae; genus Agrocybe; species Agrocybe pediades. The sequence continues at coordinate 1,032,602 of JAACJL010000058.1, forward strand.
AAATGGAGGAGTTGAAGGCACACTTTGAAATACGGGACACTTCGGGTGCTCGTCGACAGACCACTACGGGTGCTCGTCGTTCATTTCTTATCAGTGGCATGGGTGGAATTGGTAAAACCCAGCTATGCTTGCAGTTCGTCGAAGATGCTATGGACAATTCCACTTTCTCCCGTGTCTTTTACGTTGACGCGGCCACGGAGGACTCCATAGCATCTAGCTTTAAGGGAATTTTTTATAATACGCAAGGTCTTAAGTCTTCTGGGCTATCGGAATCACCTGATTCAGTCCTGGCCTGGATCTCCAGGTTAGATGAAGACTGGTTGATTGTGTATGACAACGCTGAAGAGTCTGTAGCCAAATACTTGCCCGGAGGACGGCGAGGTAACATGTTGATGACCAGCCGGAACCCGGGTCTGGCTAGGCATACCAGCGGAGCGCACATTGTCCTTGATCAGATGTCCGAGGAAGATGCACTCGCACTGTTCAAGTCATCCGGTTGTCACGAGTTTCTTTCCACTGAGGATGAACGGCTGAGTCGGGAAATTGTATCCTCTCTTTCGTTTATTCCTCTTGCTGTCGACCTCGCTGGTGCATACACTGCATCTTCTTCTGGATCCTGCACTCTTCGTGAATACATCAAGCTGCTTTCTGGAAAGCGCACTCAAGTACTCAATCCTCTCGACATTGCAGACAAGACCCCATACAATAACACTATCTATGGTGCATGGGAGCTGTCCATGAAAGGATTGGAGGACGTGGCTGCATCTTCTCATCCGCGCCATGAGGCTGCGCAGTCTGCCCTTGCTATCCTCCATATCTTTTCCTTCTTTCATCATAGTGTCATTGACGAGAACATTTTCAAAAGAGCGGCAGTTACTTATCATACTGCCAGTGCTCATGAGAATGATTTCTTCCATCCTCCTATGTTATCATCCCTTGCACAAAAGATATTGCAACTAGATGGCACAAAAAATGACTGGGACAATGGATACTTCAGAAAAGGTATTCAAATGTTACTATCTGCCTCTTTGGTCAAAAAGAGTATGATATCAGAAAGGGTTGTCTATTCTGTCCATCCTCTCATTCATGAATGGGTTCGGAACAAGCATATGTCTCACGACCAGGCCTTGCCCCAGGATGCACATATTATCATGTTGTCCTCTATATCATTTGATGATGTCCTCTATCAACAAACAACCACCCCTCTTCTTCCACATATAAAAGCATACCAGCAATATACATTGGATCAGATTCTGATAAACCAGGAATACAATGATTACATATTTGGAAGACTTCAGTTCTTTTACAGCAACACCAGTTTGTTCAGGGAAGAAAAAAATGTCTTGCCAATTATCATTGAACACCGAAAGCAAGCACTAGGAGAAAACATGAATACTCTTCATGCCATGCATGATTTGGCTCTCTGTCTCCAAAACCTAGGAGAACTGGCAGAAGCAGAGGAAATATTTTCCAAAGTGATAGCCCTCGAAACAAAGATCCTGGGATATGACCATCCATCAACTCTCACAAGCAGGCATAGTCTGGGATCACTGTACACAGATAAAGGTCAATGGGAGGAAGCAAAAGCCATTCTCTTACTAGTGGTGGAAGCACGTACAAGGGTCTTTGGTGAAGAAAACATGGATACTCTTTCTTCTATGCATGAGTTGGCTCGCTGTCTTGAAAACCAAGGAAAACTGGCAGAAGCAGAGGAAATGTTCTCCAAAGTGATAGCCCATGAAACAAAGATCCTGGGATATGACCATCCATCAACTCTCACAAGCAGGCATAATCTGGGATCACTGTACACAGATAAAGGTCAATGGGAGGAAGCAAAAGCCATTCTCTTACTAGTGGTGGAAGCACGTACAAGGGTCTTTGGTGAAGAAAACATGAAAACTCTTTCTTCTATGCATGAGTTGGCTCGCTGTCTTGAAAACCAAGGAAAACTGGCAGAAGCAGAGGAAATGTTCTCCAAAGTGATAGCCCATGAAACAAAGATCCTGGGATATGACCATCCATCAACTCTCACAAGCAGGCATAATTTGGGAGCACTGTATGCGGAACATGGTCAATTGGAGAAAGCAGAAGTCATGCTCATACCAGTGGTAGAAGCACGTACAAGGGTCTTTGGTGAAGAAAACATGGATACTCTTTCTTCTATGCATGAGTTGGCTCGCTGTCTTGAAAACCAAGGAAAACTGGCAGAAGCAGAGGAAATGTTCTCCAAAGTGATAGCCCATGAAACAAAGATCCTGGGATATGACCATCCATCAACTCTCACAAGCAGGCATAATTTGGGAGCACTGTATGCGGAACATGGTCAATTGGAGAAAGCAGAAGTCATGCTCATACCAGTGGTAGAAGCACGTACAAGGGTCTTGGGCAACAATCACGACCATACATTGATGACACGCAAATGGTTGGAACATGTTCAACGGTCTAGGACTTCCAGCGAATGTGATGACGACGCAGAAGGAATGGAAGATAGCACCGACCAATCTGCCTTTGACAGCGACGATGACGATGAAGGGGAAGAAGAAGAAGAGATCAACGATGCTAGCGGAGACGAAGAAGAAGAGGAGAGAGCAAAGCCAAGCGGTAACAGCAGCGGTGGCGGGGGGCTAAATGACCTTGATTGAGGACTTTAGGTTTTGAACTCGGCGGAAGTACTGGAAAACGGAGCGAAAGCAAGCACTCGAGGCGTCACTGAACCACGACCAACAAAAGAGACTAAACAAACAAACACAAAGAACCCATCGAGCTCGACGGAAACGGGATTTTGGAATCGGACTGGAATTTGAACTTGAACACGAATGTCGGAAAGAAAGAAAGGACTCAAACGGACTCGGAAATCAAACGGACAAACCTGAACAAACCCAACTATGAATCGGAATACACGCATTTCTCTTTTTCTTTTGCCTCGCCTTGATGTACCCAAAAACCACCAAAAAAAAGGAGAAAGGAACTCCCATCGGCTTCGAAAATGATACTTAGTTTGGACATTGTACTAACTACTACGACTGTGATGATTGACCGCATGTGTATGTGAACCCGTAACTACCTAGACTGTATGCCTTGGCCCTCGTGAATATGAAAAGACATATTTTGATTTGACGAGTGTTCGAGACTATCAAGTGAGCGAGACCGAATTGTACGTGGTACACATAAGACTATCTAACGTCTAGGTAAGAGACCGCGTCCTAACCCGGAAGAGACAACGTAAGAGTACATGAAAGAAAGAAATAAAGAAATCCGGATAAGATACGGACAAGCAAAGGTATATACGTAGGCAAGTAGGTAGTCGTCGCAGAAAGGGTCACCCGAACCATTCAGAGACATAACACATTCCGAAATACACAAGAGAAAGAAAGAAGTCGGACACGTAAAAGGACATTATGCAAGCAAGCAGTGGGCCCATGTGGATGGGCCCTCGGAATAAGAAGAAAGAATAAAAAAGAGACATTAAATAAGGAAAAGAAGGGAAAAAAGCGACCGAATTGAAAGCCCAGCGCAGTAGTAACACATACATAACATACTACATTTTAATTTTTTCCCCATTACAGTTCACTTTCACTTTCGTTCTCCGCCTCAGAGCGCCTGCTCATATTTTGTTCGTACATTCACGCACTAAGGTGCGTCAACGGGTCCACACAGATCACTCCATCCCTATCATGCCATGGGTAACCCCAGCGATGCAACCACTCCTTCACCGCCATCGCCAATCTCCCACCTCTCACCGGCGCCGCACCACCCCTCACGGCCTCCTGCGACGTCCCAGTATGCTTCTCCTCTCCCACAATCACAAACGCCAGCCCATAAAAGTGTTCCTGCTCTAACCCAAGCAAGAACTTCTCCAACACCTCCGTCGCCTCGTTCGAATGCAACCCATGCAGATCCACCATCGCCTCCGTCCTCTCCTCCTGCGTCAGCTCCTTCCCTCCTCCGCTAGTGCCCGACGCAGGGACAAAGAACGATAACGACCCTGAAGAAGTCGCCGCACTGCTTAGCTGGCTCCTGCCCACCACACCCAGGCATACTCCCAGCCCAGCACCCATCACGCGTCCTCGAGCACCCCTATCTCCCGGATCGTCACTCCATCCTGCATCTCTCCCTCGAACCGCCCCTTCAGCAACCTTAACACGCTCTCGCACAAGACCAGCCGCGGCTTCTCTCATCTCCTCTCTCATCCTCTCGTTCATCGCCTGTCCCTCCTTGCTGAATCGCTTCGCAGACGCTCCGTCTCCACGGCGCCACGCCTCTGCCGCACGAGAGAGGCATGTATTCCTCATCGAGCCCAAATGAAGGGCACGGCTTCGGTAGGACATATACAATGTCGACAGACTTCCACCTGTCGGAAGCGTAGGAAGCAACAACGGCGAACGCAAGCTGATTCTCGGAGAAGCTCGAGGCGCCACGACAGCCGAAGGGTGATACAAGTTATCAGCAGCAGACCCAAGGACGTTCCGCGGTGCGGTTCCATTCGCAGACGCATCGTCTCCAAGCTGATGATGAGGTGGTGGTGCAGGCTTCTTAACAGCAGCGGCAAACCTCGTCCGGCTCGGGTCGTTCACGTACGAAGCGAACTTCTTCCCCCTCCCAACACCTCCAACCCCAGAACCATTCGCGCCATCGTACCGCAAGGCTGGGAACTCATCTTGCTGGATCTGTTGCTGCTGTTGTGGACCCATCATACCCATGCCGTCGTTATATGGGCCTGCTCCCATGAATGCCGCCAGTGGTCCCGTACCAGGCTGCACGTTTGCACGCGCCAGGACGGCGTTCAGGCTGGCCATGTCGACGTCCTTTGGGAGATGATGCAGGAATTCGCAGTTCTCTTGTTTGGCGCAAGTGCCGCGCAGCCAGAAGCGGCAAAGTGCCCGTTCGAGATCGTGACTGCAAGTGTGAGGAAATCAACAACCCACCTGAATCGACAGTCCGCTCTCAAACATTCCCCGGCAACAAAGTACCTACACACCCTATTCGCACCAGAAACCGCGCGGCCGTTGGCATATCTAGGCGCTTGCTGCTGCTGTCCCTGCTGTCTCGCACCACCCAGTCCCATGCCACCAGGCCGAGCCATCATGGCATTCGGCATGCCACCTCTTCCTGGGATACCCCCCGCGGCTCCACCTCTACCCACAAGGGTCACTCTCGCGCCCATGGGTTGCATCCTTCCCGGACCGACTGGACCCTGCTGGCCTTGCTGAGCGTTGATCGTAGAAGTCGCTCCTCCAGGTGCAGCACCTGCCCTGCTATCGACAAGCCACCCCATGGCGCGCTCAAAGTCGTATCCATTCGCGGCCAACGCGTCTTCGAGCTCGCTCGGGGCGATCGTGCTACCAAAGATGGAGGTAAGCACGTCGAATGGCGTCATTCCATCCGTGAGCGTCTCGTCCGCCGACGTTGGGTCGCCCATCGCATTGTGATTGTTGGAAGAAGACGATGACATGGTGTTCATGCTGTAGTTTGAATTATAGTTGTTCAAGTTGGCAAAGCCAGCCGTAGGGTCGTCGTTGGCGTCAAACTCGTCAAAGTAACTAGTGCTATTGACATTAGGGAAATCCAAATCCGAGTCTGAGGGATAGAAAGATAAAGGGAAAGGCTGGGTTTGTTCTTGATTTTGAGAGTCTTCGCCAGAATGCTCGTTATCGTTCGCAGAATCAGCGCCAGAGCCAACACCACCAGCTGAGGGCGAGCCAGCCAGGATCGCGTGCTGTCAAAGTCCGAGACGGTGATAGAATGAAAAGAGGGTATCGGGTTGGAATTCGTGTTTCGATTGCCTTTTTTTTCCGTTGGTGTTGGACGAAAATGGATCGAACGGATCGTCCTCTTCGTCGTACAGATCCTTTGGACGATGAGACGAGCGCAGGGGTGTATCATGAGAAACGGTCGCTTCTGCTACGAAGTGTACGAAGAGGGAAAATGTGGATGAGTCGCGGCGGCGGAGAGAGGGCGGGGAATGGGCCTAAATACATTGGCTTTTGCGTTGAGGAGGCGAGGCGAAGAAAGTGGGGATGCCGGGAGGGACGCAGTAAACTGCGATTGGGCGACAAATGCAGAGGACGTGACCGAGTGGGACAAGACGGGAGACGATGAAGGAGAGTGCTCGGACATAGTCGGTTTCCTGAATAGATTGGGCAAAGGTGAAGTCGGCGCAGAGATGGTTGAGTGTCTGGACGTAATCGAGAGGCAAAAGAAGGGGCGCGAGATTTGGGGCCGAGTCTGGGTTAGACACAGGAAGGAGACGCTGGTGATGTCATGTCGACCTGCTCGTCATTAGTGTCATTCTACATTGTTCTTCACAGTACCCACCGTTCCAACCTCAAGCCCGTGTACCCCCAGCAAGCATTTCAGCTCGTCTTTTCTCTCTGGTCAATCAGCCACTGCTTGACTCGATCCAGCATTTCCGCTCTCGCTGTACAGAGGTGGCTTACAGTAATAAGACACGCAAGGGCGCGGGTGTGTACTATGTAGGCGAGAAGAGGTTTCAGAGCGTTAGCCGTATCGTTCCATGATCAGGGCGACGGGGATAGTCGATCTCATCAACACCTATCGACTTGCGCCCAGGCGGGTGGCGTGTAGTGGGTAATGAGGGCCGCAGCGTATGCACAGTCCGTCAAGGTGTTAGAGGAGTCGGTGCTTGACTATAGCGAAGAAACGTGCTTCTGAATGTTGATGTTTGAGAATGACATTGAAACTGTAGGTATACGTATTACGTGCACTGTGTAGTGGGATCTACACTCCGAATATGATAAATAAAAATAACTAAACACATCAGACAGGCTGCACATGTAAATTATAACATTGAACTAGAACTTGAAACCTCCAGCGAGACCCATGACATTCTTCGGATCCACTGTCTTTTTAATCCTATGGAGTTCAGCGACATTTTTGCCGTACATTGCTGACAGAGGGGTCTCTGGCAGGGCGTAGTTGGGATACAAAGGACCATTTGTGATGTCCTGACCCTCAGCAAGGGCCGCTTTTCGAATGACGTCTCCGCTCGCGACCATGGCTGCGTGGAAGTCGTCGTCAAATTCAGCAGGTACCCATGCAAAGTACAGGTTCAAGGGCAAATATCCGACATCGCGTACAGGAGGGTAGGCAGTCTTGTCGGGGTTGTGCTTGTAGATGTCGGGTTGGAAGGGTTCAATTGCGTAGCTGATCAGCCCGGCACCCTTGGAAGCTAATTGACTGCCCCAGAACTATAATGTGGTGTTGAGTGATACAGGGTAATAGAATGCTGTTGACTTGTAAAAGAACATACCGTGCTCTCGTTGGCAATGACGTTCAGTAGGGAAGGCGTGAACTTGAGAATGGGAACAGTATGGAAAGCTCCACTGAGTTGGAGGTCGTTAGTAAGAACAAATGGCGTAGTTAGTGATAGTAATAGGCAGACGAACCGTAAGCCAGCATTGTCTGGTACCGACTTCATGAAGGATGACATGTTCCTAGAAGAAACATCTGCGATCACTGTTGGTACGGCGAGCAGCTTCTCAAAGATTCCCGCTGGAGGATTTGGGCCGTCGTAGAAAAGAATTTGCGTCATTGCAGGCTGGAAGGTAAAGCAGTAAGCATGGCACCTTTGGTTTATGCATGATAGAAAAATACGCGCCTGGCCCGACACAAACCCGAAGTTTGAAATGATATTTGCTTTGGGGTCTTTTACGTTCGCACAGAAGTCGGCGACCGCTGCTGTGTTCTGGGCGATGTCACTTCCGGCGACGAATTGGAAACCACCCTGAGCAAACGAAATTTGAGACTGTTGGATGATACTACACCGCCAGAAGGAATACTTACCCATACACCTGTCATTGGGAACGTCTTCAAAGTAAATTTAGTTACGATGCCCTGTAAAGTGTTGGATGAGCAAGCTCGAATGTGATTGAAAACTGGAGTAGACTGACAAAGTTGTTAAAGCCTCCCTACCATTCCACATCATATCAGGCACTGAAAATCAATTCAAGGAATTAAAACGAACCTTGAGGGCGAAGAATAAAGCAGGGTCGGTTGCTTTGTTCACCACTTCGACCTGGCCATTAGGCTTAACGAGTTCATATGCGACGACAGTATCGACCGTCAAACCGTGCTGGTTAGTCAACCATGAGTAGCCTGAATGCCAATAGGTCAGAATAAAGGGAACAAGGTACAGGAAACTGTCGATTCACGCACCTCCTCCCAGAGTGAATCCGGCTACGCCGACGCCGGATACACGACCGCCTACAACGCTGACATTATGTGCCTCCAAAGCTGCGTACACATCGTCCCATATGAGGCCTGCCCCAATCTCAGCCGTCTGTGAATGCGCGTTGTATTCCACATCGGAAAATCTTGACATGGCTATTTGCACGCCGGTTGTGGAAGAGAACCCGACGTTGGATGCATGCCCGCCACCTTTCACCTGCGGATTGTAATTTAGCGAATATCATTCAATATTGCGGGAAATACTATGATTTTGGTGAAGTACTCACCGCGAACGGCGTCTTGTATTGCCCCACTATGCGGAGCTGTTGAATTGTAGGATATAAGATTAGACTTGATATTGAAACTCTGACAAGGGGTGGGCGCGTACAACAGCTGCAACGTCCTTTGAGGAACCTGGTTCCACAACACATGTGGAGTTTTCGTTACTTGAGGAAGCCCAATGAGCGATTCCACTTGCATAGCGTTCATCACCTATAGTGAAAATTAGTTACAAGAACGTAGTGTGCAGCATCTAGTAAGCTGGCACTAACCTGGGAAATACACAGCGCTAGCTCGGGAGATGACTTTTTGGATCTGCAAGCATACTGGATCATGCTGTGGCGGCTGATGGCTAGGAGCGGTTGCTGTAGCATGCAGAACAAGAGGAAGGAGAGCTGCGAGCACGGTAAGTCTCGCCATTCTGAAGCACACGGGTGAATTGGAATACTTCAACTCGAAGCTTCTTATTGCCAGAAGTTCAGCTTGGATTTTATGGCTGCGGATTTCCGCGAAACATAACAGTGCATAACGTCTTCAGGGGAACTGATCGACATACGTTTAACGAAATGCAACAAACCCGAACCACAAAATGCCAATACCTGTTTCGAAGGGAGAAAAATCGTGCCATTTTATTAGTCAGGCGCTCGTATCTTTGAAGTTACACATTACCAAAGATCACCAACAAAGCGTAGATATGTAATTCTTCACCGGTTCATTTATCCCAAAGGAGGAACACGCGCATCGTGGAGGTCAATGTCTCCGATGACCAATGACAGGTACGTAGTATCGTCAAAAACTCGGCCTTCCTTTTCCGTGTTATTGGAGACTGTCCGCAGATAAAGCAGACAGTGTTTGACTCGACAGCAGCATTTGAGTGCTCGTCACTGTGCCACAGTACCGTATGTACTATGCACGGCAAACTGTACTTCGAATTCTTGTAAATTTCAGTGAGATGGATTGTCGTGTTGTCGGACTTTGGATGCGATGAAAGAGGACGTTACTTGGGTCCCATTGAGTACATCCTTGCACGTCGCATGGTAGCGCTGACCCTTGGATACAGGAGTTGACAGTTACAACATTGTAATAAAAGCAGTTCACTGTTCAGTCTCGGAGTCTCGGACAGTCACACTCACAGAGACAGCGTTAAGAGCGCGGGCACGTGATATGTGAGTCGTGACACTTATGATTTATCGCGACTCGCGACGCGTCGACAACGCCGTGCTAATAATAATTCCTACGGCTTGGCGATTGTTACTCGCCATCGGAAGGCCAATGGGAGCTCTCTTTCAAATTTCTCTCCAGCGGCCGCTCGTTTCCTTCAGAGACAAGCTTTCCGAAAGTCAGAATAATTATCCTACTTATGTGCTTGCTTGGTATGTAAAATCATCCCCATAAGAAATCCATTCCTGCCCAGTGGTGTCCCACACGACATGGCCATCGTATTCGACACTAAGTATTTGCGTAGATTTGTATGTCCTCACATGCCCTAATCCCTAAAGTCATGATTAAAGGGCTGCTTTCTTTTAGGTATGCGGAACCCTTGGTGAAGGCCCTTCTTTGAGTCGTCGCTGAGCTTCCAGGTCTACAAACTTGAAACCTCCACCCTGGTCCCGGAGTGCGAACGATGAACTCAAACAGATCGGATGAAGGCGCCCCACCGACAAAGTCGAAGCCAGATGCATACCTACTCCACTCACCGGAGCTTACTCTCTGTCATCTGAGAGCATACAAAAGCGCCTTTGCAGAGAAGTTCTGTCAGCAGGAATTCGAACGACGAATCGCACAGATAAAAGCCCAGAGACACACTTCCCCAAATACTTCAAGAGCATCATGAAATTCAGTCCCTCCATTATGCTTCTACTAGCTGCCTTTTCGTCCGTGGGCTTTGCTCAGAACTGTAGCGAGGTCGCAGCATGCTGCGATGCTGTCGTCCCTTCCATAAACCCTGCAGGAAACGTCGGCGGTAAGCTCTATTAGCAATTACCATCGGTATGTATCAAAAACTGAACACGTTTACCAGTCGGCTGTACGCAGACCGGATTCGACTGCGGGCGTGTGCTCAAGGTATTCGCATGCTGTGCCCGAATCGTAAGTGCATATACATAAGTCGCGTCAAATTACTACTGAATAATCCCACCAGGCCCCCAATACAGGTGTCGGTATTGGATGCAACTGAGCGACGACAGTCATTTTCTCCTTAGCTTATTAACTGAAAACCCAGCAAGTTCAGAGCCTATGTTACTTGCTTGAAACATACAAAACAAATAATAAATACATCCAACCACAATGCTAACTATATCAGAATTTGAAACCGCCTGCGAGCCCCATGACGTTGCTAGGATCCACTCTAGCTTTCAAAGCTTGCAAAGCCGGAACGTTGTCGCCGTAGATATTGGACAGAGGCGTGTCGAAGATCGCATAGTTTGGATAAATAGGTGCCCCGATTGCGCTGGTCTGGCCTTCTGCGATGGCTGCGTCATAAATGGCCTTCGCGCTGGCTTTGGCAGCATCGTAGAAATCGTTATCGAAGGCCGATATGGTCCATGCGAAATAGATGTTCAGTGGCAATAAGCCCAAGGACCGGACGGGTGGGAAAGCGGTGGTGTCCGGGTTGTGCGAGTAGAGATTGGGCAGGAAGGGTTCGACGTCGTAAGATATGAAGATGCCGCTTTTCAAAGACAACTGTTGTCCCCAATACTTTAAGTGGATCATATCAGCATTCATCCAATTCGCATCTTAAGAAAGTGAACGTACAACAGTCTCATTCAGAATGACGTCTAAAATATTCGGGCTAAGGTCAATCAAAGAGACGCTGTTGAAAATCACCCTGAAAGTATCATTTGACTGTAAGTGGTTACACTATAGTTTGGCTTAAGGAGAACGTACCGTGCACCACTGGTCAGCTCGGCTGGGGAAGCCTGAACTAAAGAGAGGAAGCTCCTGGTTTTGACATCGCTTGTGAAATGGGGAATGGCTAGGAAATCATCGAATATTCCAGCAGGTGGTGTCGGTCCATCGTAGAAGAGGATGAGCACGATTCCTGGCTGTACAAAGTATACGTCAGTATCTTTCTAATTTACAAGTAAAGCGACCCACCTGTCCCAACAAAAAGTTGTAGGTGGTAAGGACAGATGCTTTTGGATCCGTTACGTTCGCGTTAAAAGCAGCAGTGGCGGCCGCGACATCGTCTATATGGTTTGCAGTGATAGTTTTTATGCCTCCCTAATTATATCAACGACTGGTTTAGCACCGGAACAAGACACAGAAGAACGCAAGCAAGTACGTACCCAGACTTGCGTCTGTGGATGAGTCTTCAAGGTGAATTTGGTGACAATGCCTTATGGATCGCTGTCAGCATGACAAAAAATCCAGTACAACAGTGGCCTTACAAAGTTATTGAGTCCTCCCTATAAGATGATATTGATGATAATGAGCGATAAGCACATAAGAAATTACTCGCGGACAAACCTTGAGGCCGAAGAAGAGTTTGGCAGGATCCGAAGTCTTCGTTACAGTTGTAACAGTACTACCATCGGGCTTGACAAGCTCGTACGCGACAACAGTGTCAATCGTCAACCCATACTGGTTTGTTTTCCATGAATAACCTATAAACGAAGATTAAGTTAAACTTCCGGTGTGTTCTAAACATGGAACATACCTCCTCCTAGGGTGAATCCAGCGACGCCCACGCCGGACACGCGACCTCCGACAACGTTGACATTGTAAGGCTCCAAGGCTTCGTAAACATCATCCCATTTCAAGCCTGCGCCGACTTCTACCGTTTGCGTGGCTGCATCATAAGTCACAGCCGAAAATCTTGCCATAGAAATATGGACTCCTGTAGTGGAAGAGAAACCTGGGTTGGAACTATGACCTCCGCCTTTCACCTAAAAAGATTAACTTTGAGAAATTGTCGTCTTTGAAAATATTCCGGTACGAACAGCAAAAGGTGTCCTCGTGCTGCCCACTATCCCAAGCTATAGAATGATAGATAGAAGAAGGTCGTTAAGCTGTTATGTTACACATAATGGTCGAGTCGATGAACCACATACTGTGACGCCGACATCTGCAGGTGTGCCAGGCTCGACCACACATTTTGAGAGTTCAGAGCTTGAGCTACCCCAATGGAAAATCCCACTGGTGTACTTTGGATGGCCTGACCTGAACATGAGACCAGAAGAAATCGCATAAAGCATCTAACACACACCTGGGTAATATACATTGCTGGCCGATGATATGGCGCTTGCAATTGACACGCAAACGGGGTCGAATAAATCTCGTCCCTCTAGAGGGAGGCCAGGGGCAACTGCAAGAGCCACCAAAGGCAGGGAAAGCAAGGCAATGGAACGTAAAGCCATCCTGAAAGGTCGAACGCGGACAGAGAAACACTCAGTCAAGTCATTGTCAGACTTTTATCTGTTCCCAGTTTTGTATAATTTCAAGGTTGTCAAGTACCGGGTTTCACATGCAACAGACAAAGGACTGGGAGGGCCAGGAAAGAAGACGCCTGAGAGACTGCGTTCCACAGCCCGATGTTTGGTTTCGCGACGATGGCGTCCAATTACGCCGATTACAGCCTATTACGCTTCAATTTAGCGTCCCCGCATGTACATGTTGATGATTGTTGAGTTGTTTCTTTTTCCAAGCTGGAAATCCTTGGTAATCTTCAACTGGATTCGTCAGAGATTGGCACGAAGATACCTGATGCGGTCCAATTGCCACGGATCACCAATCGATAGGATCTCAGAGGATCTTTCTTTGAAATGAAGTCGGCAGCTATTCCGTAGGCTTCACTGACTTCAATGCTCAGCACTGCAAGCCGTTAAAGCGAACTATACATAAATCAACGGCGCTGGATGGGATAACTGGAGTGTGGTCTCCTGATAAGATATCCACAACTGTTGTAAGTTAAAGAGGGAGGCATTGGACGTCTTCAGGAGAGTCGAAGTTCGGAAATCCTCTTCATCTTTTGCAAGCAAGTGACGTAGTTTTAATTCTCACACTGTCAAGACATCATCAACAAGGAATATCAAAAAAGTGGAGAGAACGAGCTGTTACATGTTACCTTGTGCACGGCGGCCTTCTCGACATATTACAACATATTATTTATCGATACCTTACCCTTCCTGACTGCTTGAGAATAAGCAGGTCTTACCAGTTATCATGTGCTCGAGTCATGCAAATTTGCATGAGGACGAACACTTTTCCTTATGGTAGTAGAAGATTCGGACCTATCAGGAAGCCTCCAGCAGAGTTTACAAATTATTGTCGAGGTTGGGAGGTTGGGAGAGCCGTGGCACGAATGTGCCGCAGAGGCATAATCGGAAATGCAATACCACAGTGCTTTCGGCATCTCTCAGCATCAATGATAATTGAATGTTGGCTCAAGCCCAGAAAAAAGGTGTAATATGGAGTTAACTTGTCAATGAAGCATACTAGCCTTAGTGAAGCTTCGAGAGAGATTAGCAAAGCAATAGGACGAGTATCAGTGTAAAGGATAGACAGGGACAAGGACATTTGAAGTTCGTGAGACGGTCCGAAATGCCACTGGCTAGTCAGTCGCGACTCGCCAGGCGCCTAGAGAGCCAAACATGGCCAAGCAACTAGGTCACGTTACTAGCGTGCTCGATACTTCGACATGAACGCTTGTCGCTCGACACTCGTCGACGGTCGCCAACTTACCCTACTTTTGCACTGAAATCAAAATGTCGAACTTCGGTATGTTTATCTTTCATCAATCTAATGAACCCTGCTCAACTTCTGTAATAACAGACGAACTCAGCTACACGACTCCCCCATCACCACCTTTCGATAGCATTTCATCAATACGCTACTCTCCTACGAACCCAGACCAACTCTTGTTATCATCTTGGGACACGGTAAGCCTTTGTACTTTTTTAATGAGTCGATTCGTATCTCATACTTTGACAAGACCGTTCGCTTTTATGAGATAGGTGAAAGTGGGGTTAAACAAAGCGAAGCAAAGGCAAAGTTCGACCATCGTGCTGCCGTGCTGGCTTGTTCGTTCTCTGCGGATGGGTCGCGCGGCTATAGTGGTGGCTTAGACACAGCGGTCCGAGAGTATGTCGTTCTGACTGTCGATTCAGATTTTGGTTGAAGTTTAACGCCTTTGATCGACTAGATTGGATCTGAATACAGAACGGATAACGAGTTTGGGTGTACACAATGATTCTATATCTTCAATGGCCTATGCTGGAGCAACAAGTTCGTATCTATATGTTGGCCCTCCTCTTATTTTGCTTTCTGAACTGTTATCCTGTAGACCAATTGATTACTGGATCTTGGGACCGTACCATCCGCTTCTGGGACCCTCGCGCCGCTTCTCCCCAGCAAAACTCTCAATCTACACCCGAAAGAATATACGCCATTGATCTTGTAAACCATACCCTCGTCGTTGCAATGGCCAGTAGACTTTTCCACATATACGACATCAGAAAGATGGATAAACCAGCGCAGGAGAGGGAGAGCAGTTTGAAGTACATGACACGGTCCCTAGCCTGTATGCCAGATGGTCAGGGTACGTATCTTTTTTATGTGATAAATAGACCGACCTTTGATCATTTTTGTAGGGTATGCGACTGCTTCGGTTGAAGGACGTATTGCTGTGGAATACTTCGATCCATCTCCAGCATCGCAAGATAAAAAGTACGCGTTCAAGTGCCACAGGCAAACAATCAACGACGTAGACCATGTTTGGCCCGTAAACTCGCTTGCGTTCCACCCGGTCTACAACACTTTCGCCTCCGGTGGTTCCGACGGCACAGTGTCTATCTGGGATCACAAAGTGAAGAAGCGTCTGAGGCAATATCCCAAGTTCCCCGGCCCTGTATCCGCCGTGGCATTCAACTGTGATGGGTCAAAGATTGCTGTTGGTGTTAGTTATACCTGGGATGAGGGTGAAGCGGGACTGAGAGCGAACCCTGTTACACCCTGGTTGGGTGTACGAAAGGTTGGCGATGAAGTCAAGGTGAGGTTTCCACCGTTTACGTTTTCTATATTGTGCTTATGGTTCTCCTCTACATAGCCAAAATCATGGCCATCATGAGCGCGTATTTAGCTCTTCACGATGGTATGCATGTCGCTTCATGTTCTTATTGTACTCAGGAATATATGCATATAGGCTTTCACGAAGCCGTTGAAATAAACTCGAGCGATAAAAGTCCAGCACAAACAGTAAATGAAAAGAAATATCACAGCATTTTGACGTGCTTTCCTGTGCTTAATGCTGCCTTCAAGTATGGGTAAGGCCAACTGTATTTCACGATTCTTACCTGTGTTTTGGACAGTAAATGTGCCTACTGAAATGCAATACAATGACAATCTTAGGAACCAGGAACTCCTGAATTGGTCGTACTGTATGTCTGTCGCCATCGAAGTTTTGTTCACCTGGATCTCCTTTCTACGCACGTGGGGTGCTTTTCGATTTCATGCAGCATGTGGCTTCACTGCGGTTTCCGGGAAGCTCCAGCAAGCCCCGCGGCTCTACAGGCATCTTGGAGTAGCCTGGATTGCGCCTTTTCAGACCAGGAGGCTATGTATTCTTTTCCTGCGTCATATTTTCATGCATCCCGCAAGTTCCTATCGCAAGCGTTCCTGACTTGTCGGTCAGTTTACGCCCTTTGGTCAAGCACAACAGAGGATAAATTGATGAAGTCAGGGAAGATGCAATGGCACTTTCAGACCTGTGTGGACTGAATCGCGGGCGTATTCTATCCATTCCATCTAAATCAAACTTTCAATACAAGGGCATCAACCCTGTCGATTGTAACGGGTGCTGCTGGTCTGTCCATTCCGCGCGCTATTTATGTTTCTTCAAACCATGTCCGTTGGTCGCACGTCAGGCTAGTCCTACATCTTCCTAGAAGTGAGGTGCTGCCCAGCCGTGCGTTTGAAGATCAGCTTCTTTACTGGCCGCCCATGTACCATAGTTGCTTGCCTTCGCAACGGACCAACAAGATCGGGGCCATGCACATCTGCAACTATGTGCACGGAGGTACATCTTGCCAAGGAGGTGGAGTGATTAAACTCATCTGTCTGGATAGCAAATGTAGTTCCGAGATATTTTATTGATTGACGTCCGTCCCGACAGCCGTGAGATAGTATGACATCGTTTCGCTGGGATTTCGTGGGATCCCTTTCTGTACGGACCACCATGTGTTTTCTCTTTTTGCAGGTGATCATCGTATCCTCCTTGCTCTCTTTGTGGAGACAGAAGAGGCATGGAGACGAGCACGGCTTTGCGTTCATGAGGGATCAGTGTGGCGTAGCGTCTAAGGTGCGCTAGCGCGTATTTTCACCTTCTTCATTTAGACATCGAGGCCTTGATGATGATGCTGACTCATGTGCCCACCAGGTGATATGTTTTCCAGGAAAAAACAAATAGAATGATCAAGGCCAATAATCATCCCGGGCCACGACAGCTCGACCGATGACGAAGTTTTTCAAAACGTGTCATAGTATGTCATGGGCAGTGAATGCATTTTGCATTTTGCAGTTTCTCCCAAGTTCCAAGGGTAAGGGACGATAGAACGCACTTTCCATCAATCAGAATCCTCCATTAACATGCAAGGGCAAGGGCGGCTTAGGACGATAATTCTGCGCTTATTGCGTCACTTTCTGGTGAAACCATAGCGAAGAAGGAGAATGCACGGGGCCCGAGATCTTGCTTTTTTTCTCATGGTGCTTTCAATTTACCCCTTTAATGAAGCAATTAACCACCGACGCATCGCATGGTCGCAGACTCGCAAACCATTCAATCCGGAAGTGTTGGTTCGGCTTGCAGCTTCTTGTCTGTGTGAGAAAAAGTATTGCCCATTGCCCATTGCGCCTCCGGATCTGCACTTTTTGGGGGTAATGGAGTGTAATGTTCCACGTCCCGGGCAACTGGCTGCTTGTTTCTTTTTCAATTTTATCTCCTGGGCGTATGTAACCTCTGGAAGCAAAGCGACTGTCTGACGGTTTGCGTCTAGACTCTGGCGGCCGAGGGGGTATAAAATGACGAAACATGTCCAGTGGGATGTTTTCGTCCAGAGGATAGCTCAACTTTTCCTTCCCCCTCCACTAGAAAATGGTTGCTAGGACTATCAGCCTTTTATCCCTTCCTTTGGCCGCGCTTGCGGTTGCTACTACGCATAACGCGCGTCAGGAGAACGAGACTCTGACCATCTTCGATCCTGTGTGCCAGTCGATAGCCAGCGCTATCTCGTCTGCGAGCGACGTCTATTATCCTGGTTAGTCTTCGAGCTTATGTTATATATCTCTTATATCACTCTGACCTGCGTACGATGTATTGTTGTTTAGGACAGTTGAAGTATACCGAGGGAATACACCATTGGGCCAGCTCGAGCACCCAGCTCGCGAAGTGTGTCGTGGAGCCAGGTACTGCTGGAGATGTCGGTGTTATTGTGAGGCACCCTCAGCTTGCTCTTTCTCCCGGGGTCGGCATTCTGATTTGCATGAAACCCCCTTGGGTTAGCTTAATATTGTGGCTACCACGCAGACTCCTTTCGCTGTGAGTTGCTGTTGTATTTTATGTATGTGCTGCCACTTTACTGACACCTCTGCGTGGTTGTTAGGTTAAAGGCGGAGGACACGCTTCCAATCCTGGATTCTCGTCTACCACGGGCGTGCATATCTCTATGACGCGATTTGATGAGGTGACATACGATGCGGCGTCCCAAACTGTGGTCGTAGGCTCCGGTTTAGTGTGGGACGACGTGTATGAGGCGTTGGCGCCACACAATGTGAACGTCGTAGGTGGACGTGTGACCGGTGTCGGTGTAGCTGGGTTCACACTTGGTGGTGGTAAGTGTCCTTTCGGGGTTATGTTTATACCACCTAGGTATCTTTTTGGAGTTTGGGCTAATTGTTTTTCGTCGAAGGTTATTCGTGGAAGACAAATCAATATGGCTTGACGATTGATACAGTCACCGCGTTTGAGCTAGTCAAACCTGATGGAACCGTTGTTACTGTTACTCAAGCTTCGGATCCGGCTTTGTTCTCTGGTTTGAAGGTGAGGATATTGTGTTGCTTTAAGCTTATTATGTCGCTGACGGTACATATCGTATAGGGAGGATTGAATAACTTTGTGAGTCTCGACATCACGGATAGCTAGTTCTTTGGATATTGATACTTTTGACAGGGAATCGTCACTAAATTCACGTTGAAGACCTTCCCTCAAACTCAAGTTTGGGTACGTTCTCAACCACTCGCATATTTGGAAGTATCTCTCTTCTAAGACATATCTGAAGGGTGGTTTAATCACCATCGTCGCACCACACATCGACGACGTGGCCGCTGCCACTGCTGCGTTCAGCGCGTCTGCCACCGATCCCAAGGCAGGAATTATCACCACGTACAATTTCTTGCTCGGCCAACCAGGCATCTCGTTGCTCCTTTTCTATGATGCACCTACACCTCCTGCTGGCATCTTCGACGATTTCCTTGCTATCCCTTATTTCAGCAAGGATGTTAAGACCAGAGATTTCCTTTCGCTGGTGAAGGCTTCTCCTTCGGACGCGACTTCTGGAACTAGGTGGGTAATTCTCTTTGACGTTTTGGAGGTTCTGGTGATTGACGAGTGTTTTGTGTCCAGGGGTATCTTCAACACCGTTTCTCTCCTCCAATTCACGCCTAACCTTTTGGACGTGATCTTGAACGAGACCATCGTGCGTGTCCATTGCCTGTGGATCATGACGAAAATTGACATTTCTTTTGCTCTAGTTCTGGGGCACCCAACTCTCCCTCAAGGGCGGTGTATTCATCTCATACGACGTCGAGCCTTTCCTGCCCGACATCTACTCTCATAATACCCAGACCACCGCCTTCCCTCCCGTTCGTTCCCTCGGCTTGTTGCCCTTCAACATCTACTACGCCTGGACATCGTCGCTGTTCGACGACGACTTCCATGAGGCGGCGCGCCTGAGTGCTAAGGCGGTGTACGATGCTGCTGTGGCGGAGGGCCAGACTGCGATTGTGGGGGCACCGATTTATCCCAACTATGCGATTTACGACACGCCGTTGACGGGTATGTACGGTGCGAACCTGCCTGCTCTCCAGGCGCTCAAAGCGTCGGTGGACCCTTCGAACGTCATGGGTCTTGCTGGAGGATTCAAGTTTTGAGTGAAATTGGAGAAGAATGGACACAAGAGGGTTGATCAAGAGTGGAATGCGAATGTTTAAATTATTTATAAGTTTTCTGGGATACTTGGATTTATACATACTACTATTCCTACCGTATACATACTATGGTTTTGTTTAAATTTTTGAAAATTATGGGAACTTGTTGATTGTTAGGGGCTAAATTGAGTGCCAAGGTGAGAATGTTGTGTTGGTGTTAGTTTGTACAGGTCACAGTATTAGATGTGCTGTCTCATCAAGCCGTGCATTGATATCCATGGTCTCGCAATGTCCACCTACGACAATACGCTCAGCACAAATGCTCCAGACAATCTTACCCTAACAAAGTTTCCTCACACACGCGCGCAGCTCGCTGCCCTCGCACGCCAGTACAAGCCGCCTCTGGACAACGAGAGCGGAAATGCGGGGTCGGATCAAGTTGAGCAGCGGCTGGTGAACCAGGTGGTCAGCCTCCTGAGCGAAGAGAGAGAAGACGAGATGAAACGGTTGCTGCAAGATGTGTATGGCCTTGAGGATGATACGGTGAGTACTGTGAAGAACAGTGCAGAACGGCACTAACTACGAGCAGGTCGAGCATGTCGTCCTCGAGCTCATGCACAAGCACCGGGACGACGTCGCCGGCGTTCCCTTCTTGTTTCTGACCCCGACCCGGCGCCCAATCTCGCGCCCGTCGTCGAGAGCCTCATCCACCTCTCGTCTACGTCCAGAGACACCCATCTCTGCACCAACTTCACCTTTGGCCAATCTGTTCAGGAAACCGACTATGTCAGAACACTCTCCTTCATCGTCCCCCGTCTTGTCCCACTCGGTGACGTCCTCTGCATTTGTCGCTCAATCGCAGTTCACCGCGTCGCTTCCGGCGTCCCCACTCTCGTCGCCTCGTCTCCTCAACGCAAAGGCCAATGAGTTTAGGCCCATTCCCCGCCCTCTCTCCGCCGCCGCGACTCATCCTCATTTTCCCTCTTCGTACACTTCATCGTCCAACAATTCTTACACCACCTCATCTTTGCTCGGTTTGAGGGCAGATACTCCGTCTCCAGACATGTGGGCTACTCGCGCGTCCAGCAACTTGGCCATCGCAGCCCCACTCGTAGCAGAAACGACCGTTTCTCATGGTACACCACTGCGCTCGTCTCATCGCCCAAAGGATCTGTACGACGAAGAGGACGATCCATTCGATCCATTTTCGTCCAACATCAACGGAAAGAAAGGCAATGGAAGCAACGGAAACGCGGATTCCAACCCGATACCCTCTTTTCATGCTATTACTGTCTCGGACTTTGACAGCACGCGATCCTGGTCTGGCTCGCCCTTAGCTGGTGGGGTTGGCTCTGGCGCTGATTCTGCGAACGATAACGAGCATTCTGGCGAAGACTCTCAAATTCAGGAACAAACTCAGCCTTTCCCATTATCTTTTTATCCTTCGGACTCGGATTTGGATTTCCCTAATGTCAATAGCACTAGTTACTTTGACGAGTTTGACGCCAACGACGATCCTACGGCCGGCTTTGCGAACAACTATAATTCGAATTACAGCATGAACACCATATCATCGTCGTCTTCCAACAATCACAATGCCCTGGGCGACCCAACGTCGGCAGACGAGACGCTCATGGATGGAATGACGCCATTCGACGTGCTTACCTCCATCTTTGGTAGTACCATCGCACCAAGCGAGCTAGAAGACGCGTTGGCCGCGAATGGATACGACTTTGAGCGCGCCATGGGGTGGCTTGTCGATAGCAGGGCTGGTGCTGCACCTGGAGGAGCAACTTCTACTATTAATGCTCAGCAAGGCCAGCAGGGTCCAGTCGGTCCGGGAAGGATGCAGCCTATGGGTGCGAGAGTGACCCTTGTGGGCAGAGGCGGAGCCGCAGGGGGTATCCCAGGGAGAGGTGGCATGCCGAATGCCATGATGGGTGGACCTGGTGGCATGGGATTGGGTGGCGCGAGACAACAGGGACAGCAGCAGCAGGCGCCCAGATATGCCAACGGCCGCGCGGTGCCTGGCGCGAACAGGGTGTGTAGGTACTTCGTTGCTGGGGAATGTTTGAGAGCGGACTGTCGATTCAGGTGGGTTCTTTTTTGTTTTCTACATTCTTTGTTCTGATGAAAATATATTCTATTGCAATCTTTACCTCACCAATTTCCTCTCACTTGCAGTCACGATCTCGAACGCGCGCTCTGCCGCTTCTGGTTACGCGGCACCTGCGCTAAACAAGAGAACTGTGAATTCCTGCATCATCTCCCAAAGGACGTCGACATGGCCAGCCTGAACGCCGTCCTGGCACGTGCAAATGTGCAGCCTGGTACGGGACCACTGGCGGCGTTCATGGGAGCAGGCCCATATAACAACGGCATGGGCATGATGGGTACACAACAGCAGCAACAGATGCAGCAAGATGAGTTCCCGGCCTTGCGGTACGATGGCGCGAATGATTCCGGGGTTGGAGGTGTTGGGAGAGGGAAGAAGTTCGCTTCGTACGTGAATGACCCGAGCCGGACGAGGTTCGCGGCTGCTGTTAAGAAACCTGCACCACCACCTCATCATCAACTTGGAGACGATACGGCTGGGAATGGAACGGCACCGAGGAATGTCCTTGGGTCTGCTGCTGATAATTTGTATCACCCTTCGGCTGTCGTGGCGCCTCGAGCTTCTCCGAGAATCAGTTTGCGCTCACCGTTGTTGCTTCCTACGCTTCCGACAGGTGGAAGTCTTTCGACGTTGTATATGTCCTACCGAAGCCGTGCCCTGCATTTGGGCTCGATGAGAAATACGTGCCTCTCTCGTGCAGCGGAGGCGTGGCGCCGTGGAGATGGAGCGTCTGCGAAGCGGTTCAGCAAGGAGGGCCAGGCGATGAACGAGAGGATGAGAGAGGAGATGAGAGAAGCTGCGGCAGGCCTTGTTCGGGAGCGTGTTAAGGTTGCTGAAGGGGCGGTTAGAGGGAGGGATGCTGGATGGAGTGACGATCCGGGGGATAGGGGTGCTCGAGGACGCGTGATGGGTGCTGGGCTGGGAGTGTGCCTGGGTGTGGTGGGCAGGAGCCAGCTAAGCAGTGCGGCGACTTCTTCAGGGTCGTTATCGTTCTTTGTCCCTGCGTCGGGCACTAGCGGAGGAGGGAAGGAGCTGACGCAGGAGGAGAGGACGGAGGCGATGGTGGATCTGCACGGTTTGCATTCGAACGAGGCCACGGAAGTGTTGGAGAAGTTCTTGCTTGGGTTGGAACAGGAACACTTTTATGGGCTGGCGTTTGTGATTGTGGGAGAGGAGAAGCATACTGGGACGTCGCAGGAGGCCGTGAGGGGTGGTGCGGCGCCGGTGAGAGGTGGGAGATTGGCGATGGCGGTGAAGGAGTGGTTGCACCGCTGGGGTTACCCATGGCATGATAGGGATGGGGTGATCTGTGTGGACCCGTTGACGCACCTTAGTGCGTGAGTGTACGAAGAAAATATGAGCAGACGCTCTGATGTGGAGAACGAAAGTGAAAGTGAACTGTAAAGGGGAAAATTTAAAATGTATGTTATGTATGTGTTTACTACTGCGCTGGACTTTCAGTTCGCTCGCGTTTTTCCTTCATTTTCTTAATGTCTCTTTTTATTCTTTCTTCTTATTCCGAAGGCCCATCCACAGGTGTCCATTGCTTGCTCAATGTCCTTTTACCTGTCCAACTTATTTCTTCTTTCTTTCTCTTGTGTATCTCGGAATGTGTTGAGTTATGTCTCTAAAGGGTTCGGGTGACCCTTTCTGCAACGACTGCCTACTTGCCTACGTATATACCTTTGCTTGTCCGTATCCTATCCGGATTTATTTTCTTTCTTTCTTTCTTGTGCTCTTACATCCGGGTTAGGACGTGGTCTCTTACCTAGACATTAGATAATCTTATGCGTACCACGTACGATTCTCGCTCACTTGATAGTCTCGAACACTCGTCAAATCAAAATATGTCTTTCATATTCACGAGGCGTACAGACTAGGTAGTTACGAGTTCACATATATACGGGGTCAATCATCACAGTCGCAGACTGCAGTAGTACAATGTTCAAACTATCAATTTCGAAGCCGATGGGAGTTCCTTTCTCCTTTTTTTGGGTGGTTTTTTGGGTACAGCAAGGTGAGGCGAAAGAAAAAGAGAGATACGTGTATTCAGGTTTGTCCGTTTGATTCCGAGTCCGTTCGAATCCTTTCTTTCTTTCTAACATTCGTGTTCAAGTTCCAGTCCAATTCCAAATTCCCGTTTCCGTCGAGCTCGAGAGGCTCTTTGTGTTTATTTTTGTTTAGTCTCTTTTGTTGGTCGCGGTTCAGTGGTGCCTCGAGTGCTTGCTTTCGCTCCATTTTCCAGTCGACTTCCGCCGAGTTCAAAACCTCAGCCTCCACTGCCATTTAGCTCCCCCACCGCCGCTGTTGTTGCCGCTTGGCTCACTCTGCTCTCTCCGCTTCGTGTGCACTGGTGTCGCTGATTTCTCCTTCCTCCATTGTCGAAACCGACTTGGGGTCGCTACTACTATCCTCGATTCCGCTTGCGTTGTCATTGGATTCGCTAGCCATCCTAGATTGTTGGACAATTTCCAACCATATGTGTGTCTTCAATGTACATTCGTGATTGCTGCCCAAGACCCTTGTACATGCTTCTAATACTGGTAAGAGAATGTCTTCTGCTTCCTCCCATTGACCTTTTGTCATGTACAGTGATCCTAGATGATTTCTGCTTGTGAGAGTTAATGGATGGTCATCTCCCAGGATCTTTGTTTCGAGGGCTATCACTTTGGAGTACATTTCCTCTGCTTCTGCCAGTTTTTCTTGCTTTTCGAGACAGACAGCCAAATTAAGCACGGAACCAAGAGTATTCATGTTTTCTTCACCAAAGATCCTTGTACGTGCTTCTAATACTGGTAAGAAAATGGCTTTTGCTTTCCCCCATTGACCTTTTGCCATATACAGTGATCCCAGATTATGTCTGCTTGTGAGAGTTGATGGATGGTCATCTCCCAGGATCTTTGTTCTGAGGGCTATCACTTTGCAGTACATTCCCTCTGCTTCTGCCAGTTTTCCTTGGTTTTTGAGACAGACAGCCAAATTATGCACGGAAGAAAGAGTATCCATGTTTTCTTCACCAAAGATCCTTGTACGTGCTTCTAATACTGGTAAGAAAATGGCTTTTGCTTTCCCCCATTGACCTTTTGCCATATACAGTGATCCCAGATTATGTCTGCTTGTGAGAGTTGATGGATGGGCATCTCCCAGGATCTCTGTGTTGAGGGCTATCACTTTGCAGTACATTTCCTCTGCTTCAGCCAGTTTTCCTTCGTTTTGGAGACAGCGAGCCAACTGATGCATGGAAGAGAGAGTATCCTTGTTTTCTCCTAGTGCTTGCTTTCGGTGTTCAATTATAATTGGCAAGACACTTTTTTCTTCCCTGAACAAACTGGTGTTGCTGTAAAAGAACTGAAGTCTTCCAAATATGTAATCATTGAATTCCTGGTTTATAAGAATCTGATCCAACGTATATTGCTGGTATGCTTTTTTATGTGGAAGAAGAGGGGTGATTGTCTGTTGATAGAGGACATCATCAAATGATATAGAGGACAACATGATAATTTGTGCATCCTGGGACAAGGTCTGGTTGTGAGATATATGCTTGTTCCGAACCCATTCATGAATGAGAGGATGCACAGAGTAGACCACCCTTTCTGGCATCATACTCTTTTTGATCAAAGAGGCAGATAGTAACATTTGAATGCCTTTTCTGAAGTATCTGTTGTCCCAGTCATTTTTTGTGCCATCTAGTTGCAATATCTTTAGTGCAACGGATGATAACATAGGAGGACGGAAAAAATCATTTTCGTGAGTACTGTAAGCATGATAAGTAACTGCCGCTCTTTTGAAAATGCTCTCGTCAATGTTACTATGATGAAAGAAGGAAAAGATTTGAAGGATAGCAAGAGCAGATTGCGCAGCTTCCTGGTGTGAATGAGAAGATGCAGCCACATCCTCCAAGCCTTTCATTGACAGCTCCCATGCACCGTAAACGGTGTTATTGTATGGGGTAGCATCAGCAATGGAGCGGGAATTGAACACTTGAGTGCGCTTTACGGAAAGCAGCTCAAGGTACTCATGCAGATCACAGAATCCAGAAGAGGATGCAGTGTAAGCACCAGCGAGGTCAACGGCAAGAGGAATAAACGAAAGAGAGGAAACAATTTCCCGACTCAGCCGTTCATCCTCAGGAGAAGAAAACACATGACAACCGGATGCCTTGAACAATGCAAGTGCATCTTCCTCAGACATCTCGTCAAGGGCAATGTGCGCTCCGCCAGTATGCCTAGCCAGACCCGGGTTCCGGCTGGTCATCAAGATGTTACCTCGCCGTCCTCCGGGCAAGTATTTGGATACGGACTCTTCCGCATTGTCGTACACAATCAGCCAGTCTTCTTCTAACCTGGAGATCCAGGCCAGGACTGAATCGGGTGATTCCGACAGCCCTGAAGACTTAAGACCTTGCGTATTATGAAAAATTCCCTTAAAGCTAGATGCTATGGACTCCTCCGTGGCCGCGTCAACGTAAAAGACACGGGAGAAAGTGGAATTGTCCATAGCATCTTCGACGAACTGCAAGCAGAGCTGGGTTTTACCAATTCCACCCATGCCGCTGATAAGGAACGAATGACGAGCACCCGAAGTGGTCTGTCGACGAGCACCCGAAGTGTCCCGTATTTTAAAGTGTGCCTTCAACTTCTCCATTTCCTTCACACGGCCAACAAAGCGGCTAGTTGCTATAGGCCTGAACAGCCGTACGGATGTCTGTGCTTCAACGCCTCCACCGGCAATTTTCTGTAAGGGACATGTTAGACGAATCAGCGATTATCTTCGGATCGAAACTTGCCAACCTGGACAGTTTGATAAACTTCGATTTGCACTCTCCTCTCAAACTTTTCCATTAACACTCTATAGTTAGCCTGGTACTGTTCAATGCGAGCGTGTAACGATGAAGCTGGCATATTGAGACGAATCGTACGGTCTAGAAGGGATAGTTCGTAATGAGGATATAGAATTCGGAAAAAGCAAAGGAATGTCAATTCACCTATGAGCCTCGGTGAACAATATTCATGAAGGACCTGAGCGATGCGGAGCGCCAGTAAGCTCATCTCTTCTATAACATTGACAGTGTCCTTGATAACGAGCAAATCGCGGCGGGCGCTTGCAACGCCTAGCATCTCCCGCAGACTCTCTGCCAAGTCGCGCACTGCTTTGTCTTCCAGCGTTGTCTTCTCAAAGGCCTAGAATCATCTGTAAGTTACGCAGTATAATGTTTTCAACTCTGTGTACCTCATATACGAAAGCAAGGGCAGACCATGCAACCTTCACGAAAGGATGTGCCTGCGGGATAGTGAAAACTCAGTATACCACATATGTTGCACTTTTGGCCTACGTACATCGGCAACTTTGTCCATAATACTCTTCGTGGATTGCAATATTTGACCCATCACAAACTTTACACCCCCTTTATCCGGGTCGGGCAGATTCAAAGCAACCATAGCGTCGACTTTCGTCATAACTTCCTTGACATAGTCGGCGGTATGTGTCTTCGCGTCAAGCTGGGTAATTGTAACGCGAAGCTTGATCGATGTGCTTTGGCGTTCTTTCACAAGCTCAAAGTGACTGTCTGGATCGCATGCTACGCATCAGTTTCCATGATGCCAAATCTAACGATGGCATAGTAACTCACCGTTATCCACCAAATCGACTACGTTCCCTTCAAACTCTCCTAGGTTGTGTTCGAGGAGGCGGCCTTTGCTATGTACGCTGAGCTTGATGGTGGATGAAAGCGCAAACAACCTGGTGATAACAGGTCAGGGACTTATTGATAAGAACTAACGGTCTTCGCACAAGTCCTGGTTGATATCCCACTTGATCCTAAATTCTCCAGCTTCCTGCACAGTACTCCCGCTGTCCCGTTCCAAAATCTTCCGACCATCTTGATTAAATCGAATGAGATACTTGTATCTTGGCTTGTAGATATCGATCGGCGCTTTTATCTCGATAGCTAGGAATGAGAGTTAGAGAGTTCCAGATCTACAGCAGTGTCGACTCACTTGATATCTTTGCGCCGAAGAGCAAGGGGGTCTTCATGGCTGAAGCACTCATGGTCGACGAGGTACAAGTTGTGAGAGGACTGTCACCGCCCGTGATGTTTCTCTCACAGCCATTACCTGACCTGGTAAAAATAGTTCGGACACACGAGGCAGGCCCATCCTACTCTGAGGCAAGAGCATATACGACGCTTTTACTGCTACGGTCAAGCTGCATCCATGGAATGGTGAGTTACGGTTCAAAGCCACCAACTTGCCAAGTCAACAGTACTAGTGGGTGTCCTTCGGCACGCGCCGTGCGTTTAACCGGTCTTCAGCTGCACGCTCTAGTAGCTCCTCTGTAGCGTACAACATACATGAATAATGCAGCTAAGTTTCTTCTTCTTCGTTTGCTCAGGATTTGGTGAACCCATTTTTACTTCATTGAAAATGTGTATCATCTTGCCTTTCTCCTTTCTCCTTCTGACTTTACATGATACTCGGGTCCTACGAAACAATGAACACCGAAAATACTTGTACATACTCCCAGTGAAACTAAACGTCTGGCTATGCATCTCAACGAACGGCCTCAGACTCATATCTAGTCACGTTTTGGTCGCGGCCATGAATATCGCAAAGCAGCCCTTGAAGTGAAGCCATCTTGGACTGTGGTCAACACCAACAGAATCTGCACATTACTGTGAGCAAATAGCTTGGGATAACTGCTAGTACTGGGGACTTACTTTTCGTTGAAGCACAACGTAGAGCGTTCTGGACCATACCACTTGAAGCAAGGAAGGTGATCATCTCGTTCGGTATCACCTACTCCCCAACATTCGATGGCCGACACACCATGCTTCTTGGCAAATCCTGCGATAATTGCCTGAATAATTGCTTCTGCGTCTCCTCTCAGTCTGGTTATCACCATGACCCAACTTCCATCCTTTCTCCTCTCGATAGTCCACGTCGCGAATTGATCAAGTCTTGCTGTTGAATGTCGTATACCCCAATATTCGGGAACATGTTCCATTCGCATCCAACCCATCCGTTTCCTGTCGATCAGGAAGTCTGCAACCCCATTATCAGGTAAGAACGTGCAGATGCTGGTCTGGCTCTCGCGCGCTCGTTCTTCCAACTCGAGCTTCATGCGCTCCGATTCTTCTTTCCAGAGATCGTGTACCTCTTGTTCATTCAACCACTCCCACTCTCCGGACACCGTCGATGAATGCGCATCACCTACATTCCAGATGAGTATATGTGGATCTTGCACTTGCCAACCCCCTTCCTCTCGAATGCCAGTACCGCATCTCGCATAGAACTCCGGGCCCACGTCGCTCCACAAAGCACTGAAGAGCGCGTCTCCTCCGTGGCTTCCCTCTTGCTCTGTTCGAGAAACAATGGGCTTTTCACCCCACTCCTCCGACGGCCATTCAAGCTGGTCAAGATATTCCCTCTTTGCCAGGACCCAATGCAATAGGCGCATCATATGCTTCGCGTACCCTTTCCCTCTGTTCCGCACGGGCGTAAACACGGAAGCTATGCCGTAGCCTGTGCATGGTTGGCCTTTGCCCGACGTCTGGTGCACGACCCATGCTTCACGTTTGAATCTAGCACGAATGCGAGTCAGCTTTGCATGCCTGAAAGGTACTCTTTTGAGCTCACGTTTCGCATGAGCATAGGAAATCTAGACTGTCCGGATCATCTCTCTTTACCAGCACCCTTTGTAAAGAAGTCAGCGACGACTTTTTGGAAAAAGATGGTCGAGGACTAACCAGACTTGCATCTTCCCATCTCGTGCACATTCCAACTCCTTGGTTCGTTTCTCTCTTTCGAGATATTGTTCCATGCTCATTCCTCCAGCAAACGAGATGCCCCATTCTTCATACGTCCTTCGATGAGATTCTAGTATTTGAGCAGGCGTGGCTGGGCTGAGGGTCAGGTTCGACAGGGGGATAGACATTGGATTGGATGGTGCAGGTATCAGTAGAAGTTCGCTCAGGTTCAGGGAAAAGGGTATCCGGTTAATGGTGTCAGGAACCGGCGGTACAGCGCGGTACCTAACCGGCACATTACCTCAATACATATCTATTATCCAATTTCATGATCGGGCTCAATAGCAATTTCTCTACAACGTCTTCCTAGGATCTTTTGCTTTGGTTTGTTGGGTACAATCGACTTCGATGCCCAGTCCTTCGCGCTATCCAAAGTACTTGACCTGTAGCTGGGTGCTATAAACTTTTTAGTCGGACCAGAGTGACCTTGCAATGCGGTACGCGGAAGTCGACATTCACACTGTTCGCTAAGTTAATGCGATTCAGTCCTCGTCCAGCATCCATCGAAGGAACAGTGACCGCCTGTCGCACGTACTCTTACCGTAGAATGGCATTGACCTGTGGTTGCAGGCTTGCAGCAGTCACATTATTACGAATGCGATGTCGAGTTTGTGGTTCCTATCTTCTCTGTCGTCGTGTGGGGCTTACTGGTTTCCGAGCGCTTACCTTTTACGACTTTGTTCACGGCTAAAAGCCCGATCTTCCGCGTACATGGGAATGCGATCGAACCGTGCCGATTTGAAGATGATCATGACATACGGATGCGTATCCTGAAATGGAAAATTATAATCCGATAATGTGCTGGACATATAGCAAGGGGATCGGGAGGTGGTTAGGGTCATATGGAAAATGCAACATGTACTGGAATACGTAGTCCAAAAGTGCTCAGAGTGCCTTTCTGACACGAGGAATGGAAGTATGGATATGTGAATGAGGGTCGTTATCGTCAAGTCTTCTCTCGGAGAAGGGCCCTGATATGTTTGAATTGAAAGCCCGATTTAGAGTTTTTGGGTGGCTCATGCGGGTAGCGTTTACCCGATTCTCTGGCACCAAGAATATGTGGCGTCGGACCACTCCCTGACGGAGGGAGCAGCAAATGATTGTCATGTCATGTCGAACCATATCATCCATGGGGCCCATTTCTCGATAGAATAACCCGACCCAAAGACATACTAATCCTCGATGATACTTCTTGCTTCTCTTTGATTTGGCTCTTTGAGCGCTGAGCGCTCGTCGGCGCGTCCTTTACAAATATGAACTAGTCTCGGGCAGGGTCCTACTGCGCAAAGCTTTGCGCGATGGAGGGCGCATCCCAAAACGGGGATGCATTCCGTTGTGCTATCCCCCCGGGCCTAGTCCCCGCACATATGTCCAATCACAACACAAGCGGGGACATGTCAAGACATTCTTCTATTTTTTGAGCGTACCCAGTCTCGAACGGTATGTAGGCATGGGCCCTGTCCTGGCTTCTGCTTTGAGAAGCTGGATGGTGTCTCGGTTATGCTTATGCGTGGAAAGGGGTGTGGTGTGTGAAGAAGCGGATTCCGTGACAGCCCGTCTTTCGAGTACGAGTACATACCTAACGTTGAACATACAGACTTAGTCATATGGGTCGAAGTTCATATCCTGGGGGCACAGGCTTCCGGATAATGAGTTTTTGTTTGGTACTATTACATGAGTGCGAGCCCGCTAGGCCAGGCTTTCAGAAGTCTTGTCAACGAGAAGCAGAAGCGTTATCATGTCGCCGCATGGGGTACTCTGGATAAATCATGGTGCGTACCTGTAGACAGAAATAATACACATAGAGGGACAAAAGCTTAGGGAGAACACGCGCTCTTGTTTGACCGTCAAACTCTATCAAGACGAGAAGTGCGACAGATTGGGACTTGGGTATGTGACCAGAACGTGCTGTGAAATGTTACTCGCTACTAGGTCGTGCCAGTGAAATTATATGAATTGAAGAGAAACGACGCCAACACACACCAACAGTATGATAAGGTGCAAAGGATACCGTCCTTTGAAGATAAGACCATGTTTTCTGTCGAAGTTAATACGAACTCGGAAGATCGGGCCCGGAACGCAAATGTGATGACATTAGTGGCCGCCTTCCAGGAATAACCTTGAGAGAATAATACCCAGCAGATGACAAGGCCCTCATAAATTTCGGACACCACCTTGGGCATCTCGACAGCATCACTGGCAAGTTCAGCGGCAAATCTGTCAGTTACGTTGCTGTTTACTAGTATGCGGCCTATACTACTCGCGACTTGATATTGTATCAGTTGCTTTCTTCAAATATTCGTCCTGCCGGTTTGAGCTCGTCCCAGAGTGGATGGACGGATCAGAGGTGGTAAGGTCATCTAACGAAGTTCAGAAGATAGAGTCTGAAACACACTTAGCCTCGGTACACATTTGACCTTCTCCGTGACTCTGAGCCGTTATCTCGATAGCGTTCTGAGTTTGCAGCTTCCCAGAATCGTGACGATCACTGGCCCGTCGTTCGCGGAACTTGTCAAGGCCTGAGGAAAGGAGTTCCCGAGAACCAATGGTAGGTAAGCATTTGCAGGATTGAGAAAAACGTGTTCTTCCGTGCAGTCCAACTTTGAATTAGGCGGGGTAATTTAGATGAAGATTATCGCTTGTCGCATGACGTTGACAAGCGTACTCGTCGCAAATTAGGTTCTGAGGGGGAGCAAAGAAGACCTCGGAAGAGCAGAGCGCGTTTGCGGCACACAGAGAAATATTCTGCGCCAATAGCAGCTTTACTCAGGAAAAACATAAGCTGCCAAAAGTACGGTGACAAAAATTAATGGGGCATACATAGGAGAATAATGGAAGGACGTCGACGTGAGGAGTGGTCAGGGAAGATGAGCACAGCCACTCGCGTGGACGGAAGTAGATCGGTATTGATGGGATCGGCCATCCCCGTCGCCGTAATTGTAGAACGATACGGCTATCTTATTAGAAATCGGGCAAAGGGCTCGATACAATCATCCCGTTCTTCTTCTTCTCCCATCACCACCATCCTCCCTAATACCTATGCCATCCACTCCCCCATATGAACGGAGGATGGATACTCTTCCAGGACTCGGCGGCTCAGATAACCCAACCAAGAAGCGTAGGAAGGGTGCCACTCGTCTGAGTTGCGCCGAGTGTCGAAGGTGCCTCGGTCGGGCGCATAAATGCTGTGCCTGGTTCCCCCCTTTTCCGTCCTTCATACTCAATTCTACAATCTAGGCTTAAACTACGCTGCGATCGTCAGATACCGTGCAGTTCCTGTGTTAAACGTGGTTGCGGCGCGATTTGTCCAGACGTGGGTTGCTCCCGACTGTTATTGAGAGCGTTTTTTGAAATGATCTGTAAATCAGGGGTCACTTACTACCGGACAAGGAAATCGGTGTGCATGGTTCACAGAACTTGCTACTCTTAAGGCCTCTAACATGGGAACACAGATTTGTTCTTGCTTCAACTCAAGAGCTGCACGAGAAGATCTCTGAGCTCGCAACACGCGTCCGCGAATTGGAAGATGCCCTCAGAGCCTCACATAGTCATCTCTCTTCAGAGCCGCACCCATTACTCTCAGAAGAACTCTTGAAAATCAAGGCGCCGTTGCAAAGGGATGTTAACAACAAGACCTCAGTAACTATCAAGGAGGAAGAAAATCCAGACGTTGTGGACGCTTTTGGATCATTATCAATTGCGATGTCGGGAAAGACAAAGTACTACGGCCATACTGCGAACTCATGGGTACGTTGAGGATTGTTATGTTGTGACCTCACTGTATTGACTCTCTACCTTAGTACTTCCTCGAAGTGAGTCACATTGACTAACTGACGCCACTAACCTGCATCTAATTCATCTTAGAACGAACTACCAGAGGAACACGAACAAGACGACCATCTGATTGCTTTGCAGAATATTTTACCGCAAGAGGTCCTTGCTCGCGCTGGATCTATAGCGATATCTGATTTCTCTACTGCAACGAACGTCGGACTGCAGACCCTGTACTGGTACTTGCCTCCAGCAGAGGTCGCCCTCGAACTGCGCACCATGTACTTCACACACGCCGCATGGATGTGAGTAACCCATTCAACCGTTGACCATCAGTGGGGTTTGACTGACATGTGGTCGCAAGGTACAATCCTATTAATGTCGAATCTTTTGATAACGAAGTCTATGTTCAGTTCTACAGTCAAAACGTCGGGCCCTTGCCTGACGACCCACTTTTGGCACATCGTCTCTCCTTGATGTTCATGGTCCTAGCAATTGGTTCTCTCATGAACTCTAATTTACCCGCATACAATCTCGACGCAGAGAAATATCATCAGTTGGCCAGGGCTGCCTTGTTCCACAATTCCTTCTTCGACAACCCCACCATCAACGCTGTTCAGGCATTGGTGCGTATTTAAACTCAAACGGACATTTTCACCACATGTCTCTCTAATCGCTATTGCATCTTGACAGTACCTAATGACGTTTTATCTTTTCTTGGTCGATCGGCATGGAACAAGTTCCGGTGCTCGATGGGCTACAATGGGACTGGCGGTTAAAGTTGCCCAGAGTGTGAGTTATTTTTAGATTCTGATGGCCTTCGGCATCTGATGTTTCCTGGATTATCCATAAAGATTGGTTTGCGTGAGTAGAGGGCTATTCGTTTCATGTTGTATTGGGGCTGATAGATGGTCTTTAGATAGAGACAGCGGTAAATGGAAGGTTGACCCAGTCGAAGCATCAAGGCGCAGGGAACTGTTCTGGGAGTTGTTCACGTACGATTCTTGGCAATGCTGGACCTTTGGCAGGCCTCCTTCGTTTTTCCCTCCTCATTTCGACTGCAAGATGCCTCATTTGGATGATAATTCCGATGAGAAGGCCTGTAAGTTCATTCAGATGGTGGCACCGTGGGCTCTTACTAACGTCTTATAACTAGTTAATGCGTGGAAGCATCGTTATTCATCAGAATGCATGACTTTGCTTCATGATCAGGCTTTCGGCGCTAAAATGCCAACCTATGCCACAATTCTGCAACTTGACAGGAAATTGCGTGCCTTCCCCGTTCCGCCGATTCTCCAGGTAGCTGGCTTCGGTAATTCGGAACCTCGAGCGGGTGGTTATCCTGAGACGGTCATGCTGACTTTGCAACGCCATATCGTCCTTGCTATTCGTGAAATGAGTACGTTATCTTCTCTCAAAAAACGTGTCTTTCTATTACTTACATATCACCGCCGGTGATTTAGACTTGCTGTATTTGCATAGGAGCTTCTTTGCCCGGGCAATTAGTGACCACCCGAAAGACCCCCTTGGAAGCCCTTATGGTACTTCTGTCATAGCTGCTTATCGCAGTGCCGGGTCCCTCGTAGCGATGATGAGAAATCTGCACACACAGCTGAAGGAACCCAGCGAGCGTATGTGGTTCTTGTGGACTCACATGTTCTCATGCGCTGTAAGCATAGATGTTGTTTTCGCGGAGTTCATCTTCTGATGCTGTACCACAGATTGTTTTGGGATCCATCGTAACGAGATGTCCCTCCATGAGTTTGGCGCCATCTGCGCTTGTCCAGTTGAACTCGGCCTGCGAACTCTTTTCGAAAACTGCCCGAGGGTTTAGAGCAGGAAAGGTTTTGGTATGCATCATTATCGACCGCTATAGCTCTCCATTATTGATTGCCTTTCCAGAATATCATGTTGCATTTGCAAGAAAAGGCCCATTACACGTCCGGACGCTCAGATGCGTCAAACTTGATTGAAATAAACTTCGGTAATTCTGCCCTCGTGATTTGAGTTTTATTCAAGATTTACTCGAACAAGAATGGGCATCATTTGATATGAATGGCACACAGTTCTCGGCCCAAGAAAAACATAAGAAAATTTCTCTTTAAGTATTTTTTAACTGTAGCAACCTATACCTTTTCCCTCTCGCCCTTCATACGAGAAAAACTTGAAAACCGCGATCCCACTCGATCCATCATCCCACTGACGGGTCGTGCTTTATATTTGGCAATGTTTGTCGGAGCCGTTACCTATGGCGTCCCGCATGCATGTTCATTCCTTCAATCCTTGCCTTCAACACTCACGCAACCACACCTTTTTCAAAGTCTCCAAATGTTGTGTTCACGGACCACGCATGTGTGGCTTGGGTCTGTCCATGTTAGCTGACCGCGATTGCTGTGCCAAATTTCCCGGCCCTGTGGGAACCATGCTAAATGGCGTGGTCAGCTTTTCCGTTCATGTTCTCCCGTTTCTTCCCCCCACTTTCTCTTCCATGGGTTATGTCCATGTTAGTAGCTGACCACGATTACTGTGCCAAATTTCCCAACCTGTGGGAACCATGTTGAATGGCGTGGTCAGCTTTTCAGATTTCTGCTCTTGTTCAAAGTTGTTTTTCCTATTTCTTCCTCTCACTTTCCCTCCGGGCCCTCATTGAATGCGCACATTGACCAGTGCATCCACGGTACGTCCTTCGACTGCATATAGGGCTTACACTCGTTGATAAACTCGTCAATCCTTCGCAGTTAATATTTAAACGTGTCCGCCGGCAGCACTCCATGCTATGTGGACCGTGGTTAGCAGCGGCGAGCCAGAGGGAGGGTACTGGTCATAGGTGCGACTCTAGATCTCTTCCTGATTGTTTCTATACTATATTACACGTTATTCGCTATCTTGTACGAGCTTGGAATGAAATTCTGTTTGCTTTATTATCCTGGCTCGAGTTTGAACCATGCGTGTCCAGAATAGGTAAAAATCCAGGATTTTCATGGTATTACATAAGGCGAAATTCGTGCAATAATGGCTCCGATCTTGAATGTTGCCAAGAGTCCAAACTTGAGAATATATTGAGTGTGGAATTGAAAAAATTATGAAGAACCTGATAGTCAAGTTATTCTTCGTGCCGGAAAAATCAGTCATTTTTTAAATCGGAAGTGAAGTATGAATGGATATGTCCTGGAGTGAAGAATAAATTAATAGCGTGACCCGGTAGTGTATAGCTTGGAGGAATTCCGAAGGGGCAAAGGATCTCCTTTGGCCAGGCAAAACCCCACATTCAGCCCTAGTTCGCCTGATGCTGATGATGACGAGTTGTCTGTGTTGGGCGGCAAGACACGGCTGGTATCCAAAAAGGAGCCATCATCTCCAGTCCTTATGGAGAGGTCACCTGTTTCGCAGAATCCAATCGTGCCTCTTCCATTGTCGCCTGGAGTCCATAACCAACTTCCGCCGAGCGTTCGGGAGTACCTCGATTCTTTCAAGGCACCACAACAGCAGCAGCAGGTATTCCCACAGCATCAGCAGTCGAGCTCGTCCGGCTCCTATGGACATAGCCCCCTATCTGGGAACCAAAATTCATATTCTTCGGACGGCACAGAGATTTCCCCAGTCTCTATCTACGGCATGTCCACATTGCCATCGCCACAGTTCCAGAGTGAGCCTGGGTCGTATTTGCCTCAGCAGTCGATGCAGAATATTATGCAAGTTCAACAACAAAAGTCAGGGTCGTCGCAGCACCAGGGATCGTCCTCGATGGATACTTCAGGCGGTACCCAGAACGATTCCAGTTTCCCACAGTATTTCCCGGTGTATGACTATGGGCTGTCGTCCTCGTCGTACTCGTCGAATGGGAACATGTACCCGCAGGAACAACAACAGCAGCAGCAACAACAACAGCATGCACTGATGCTGGATACTTCTGCCGGCTCGTCCCAACGGAGAGGATCTGGGTCGCCAGACACGAATATGCAGTCGACATGGCTCGATTTCGTGAATACGATGGCCATGTAATGTTGAGAGTGACAAGGACGAAATTTGTAATGATATACCAGGTCTTGCTTTCTATTTAGCTTGTGCTTTTTCTTTTTCTTGCTTGTACGATTAGCCTTGTATCGTGGATTGTGATGTAATGCAATATTTCTTGAGCCGTGAAAGAGACGAGGCATGCATGCGAGTGAAATTAATTATGACGGGTTAGGAGGATCACGTGTTAATGGGATACAAAGTAGTAATGTGGTAATGTGGTTTCCTACTCTCCCTTGTCCTCTACGCCCTCATCTCCTCCTGTCTTCCCTTGTCCTCATCCTCCTCGACTCCTTATAACCCGAACCAATGTCTCTCTGCGGTACTTCCAGCAAAGGAGCCTCGTTTGGACGCGGAAGACCAGTACGTCCGAACTCTAATGAATCTCAACCTTATCAACTGCGCTAACCAGGTCGACTTACCATTGCGCATGTCCAGATACAAAGAAAGGTGGGACTATTGCGTCTCTCTCCGTGTATCTGCCGCTAGGGACTGTGTAAGCTGACGCGGCCCTCCTTTCCCGCTAAGGTCGTCGTGTGTGGGGATGGCGCGTGCGGTATGTTGTTTTTGCTTCCGCCCGCTCCTGCGTTGTTTGGTCGCAGATCCTGGCTTACGCGATGATCGTTCGTTTGTAGGCAAAACATCACTCTTGAACGTCTTTACTCGTGGATTCTTCACTCAAGTCTAGTGCGTCTTCAATTCCTTGTGGTGGCTTTTGCGCACCCTCCGAGGCTGCGCGACCTGTATTAACTCGCGTTGCGTTCCCACAGCGAGCCGACTGTGTTTGAAAACTATGTTCAGGATATATACGTCGACGAACAGCTGGTGGAGCTAAGTCTGTGGGACACTGCAGGTATGTTGATTGTGCTTTACAACTGTGGCGTCGATCTCTGACGTCCAACGACAACATTACTATCCCTTCCCTACCGCCTCCCACTGCGACTTTGTAACATTCATGCTATCTTGTCATGATGACTATACGCAATAATCAGGCCAGGAAGAATTCGACAGATTGAGATCACTATCCTACGCCGAAACAAATGTCATCATGATCTGCTTCTCCGTCGATAACCCAGTGTCGCTAGAAAACGTCGAATCCAAGGTGCGTTGTTCTCTTACGTACTAGAAAGCCAGCAGCTCATATCATACCCTCTGAAGTGGCTCGATGAGATATTGGAGTTCTGCCCAGGGGTGAAGGTGTGTCTTTTCAGCTGATTGCGTACTTATACTCTATGGTTCTGACTATGCAACTCAAAAAAGCTTATACTTGTCGGTACGTCTGCCTCGAATTACCCAAAAGCCACCCGTTCAGATTCTCATTCTCCTTCGTACTAAAGCACTGAAATGCGATCTTCGGGACGACCCAACAATAAAAGAGAGACTAAAACGTTATGGGACACATACCGTTCAGTATGAGGAGGGCTTGGCCGTTGCCCGACGAATACGAGCATCACGTTATCTCGGTGAGCACTGCCCGTTTCCTCGTTTCGTACTGTCTGTCCCCTGACGGTTTTTTTCTTCAGAGTGTAGCTCAAAGCACAATCGAGGAGTAAACGAAGTCTTTTATGAAGCCGCCAGGGTTTCATTAAGTACGCGCAACAAGACGTCCGGGTCAGGGGACACAGGTTGCGTGGTGATGTAGGGGCAGTGCCCTGCTTTTACCCCCCTTTCTTTTTCCTTTTTTCTATGGATCTGGCGTGGAGAGGATTGAAGCCTTCCTTGGATGCTCTCTCGATATTATGGGTGCACGACTATTTTCTCTTTGCAATGATCTCTGTCCCGTGCTTTCCAGCTATTATAGCTCAATTATGCTCTCGTCAACCTTGTATTATCGTTATCGTAGTTGCATATTGCTTTTGGACGCCTTTTTGTACAATATACCAGTAGTACCTACCTACTTTAGTCCATTCGTTAGATGAATCTATACCATCTGTCTCTTTATTTCTCTTTTTACTGGTGTGTTAGAATTCGGACTCTCAATAATACGGTCTCTTCGATTATAATTTCCTTTTATCAAAGACCAAGCACACTGAAGTTGAAAAGCAGGTGATGCGAGAAAAGATCCGATTAGAGTGAAATTATACATCCAACTATACAAGTACGAGAAAAGCAAATTAATAACCATAGCCAGTCATAGCAGGCATCATCCCGTTCCCGTTCATCTGAGGAGCTGTCCCGACAATCCTGTCAAAGAAATGCATGATCAAAGACCATCATAGATTTGAAAATAACAAAGCGACTTACCCATTCGTCAGAAGCAGACCTCCAAATCCACCTGGGTTGATGATGGGAGCTTCCGACTCGGTCTTCTCCTTCTGCGCCTCTTTCTGGGATCGTTCCTTGACTTCCTTTTCAAGCTGAGCCAACTATTTTAAACGTATTTCAGTGATCAAGCTCTACATATGCCAGGGGGATCAAAACCAACCTTCTCAACCAGCGAGCGTTGTACTTGAATTTTGTATGGCATGTAGAAGTCGTTGAGCCCGTGCTGCCATGATAGCTCCTCGACGACGTCTGAGCGTAGGAGATCGAAGCAGATGTACAGAAGGGCGGCGAAGCACTCCTTGTTGCCTATGTCGACGAAATATGAGAGCAGCTCTTCGGCCACCTCGGTCGATCCAGATGCTGCAGCAGTGACCATAGCGTCCTTGTATAGCTTGTCCTGCTTCGATAGGGATATTGATTCCTCCC
This sequence comes from Agrocybe pediades, assembly GCA_013053245.1. Lineage (NCBI taxonomy): Eukaryota > Fungi > Basidiomycota > Agaricomycetes > Agaricales > Agrocybaceae > Agrocybe > Agrocybe pediades. The sequence continues at coordinate 1,072,603 of JAACJL010000058.1, forward strand.
AACGGGCATTTTTCTTTAAGAGATGTCAACCGTCAATGAACATGCTAACAAAAGTTTTATATACCTTGTAGAGATGAGCAGCCAGTCTGCGGAATTCCAGCAACTCATGCTTCTCCAATCGCTTGGCGAGGCTGATGTTGTTGAAATTGTCGAAGCTGTCGATCGAATCACGGAGAGTCTTGTAATCTTCCTCTTCGATGAGAAGATCGTTGTAGGCATCATTGACGGCCTCGAGGTTAAACTGGGGAAAGTAAGTCAGAATGGAACGCTATCACAAAATCACAATGCTTACATGTTGAACAGCGATCAAATATGACCTGATCAGAGGGATGTGGTCAATTTGCCTGAACATGCGGACTACCCGACTGTGGTCAATTCGAGGAATAAGGACAGTGAGGAGGTCGGTGAGGAGGGTAGGCTGTTCTTGAAGGTAGAAAGTCAACGCCTTGTAGTAACTTCAGGGTAGGATTGCGTCAGCTCAAGTGTTTCGCAAAAAAAGAACAGAAGAGCTCACATTTCAACGTTGGCAGCTCGGACGATGACATCCTTGAATTGATTATGCTCCCAAGCGTCCGCCGAACGTTCAATCATAGCAAGAGCTGCATTGTCCTAAATCAACGTCAGTCTAATTGCTGTGGCTCTTTACTATTGCTATCACTCACGAATTCGTCATATTTGATGTACAAGAAGACGAGTTCGGGCCATAGATGCGCCTTCTCGGTAGCCTTGATGACCTTGGGGATGTTGATGCGGGCGACGAAGAGCTTGAGATGTTCCATGACTTTCAAGAATACGAGATTAATCCACCGTCGCGCAACAGAACCTAGAAGTGGTACTCACGTTTGGCAGGCTTGTACTTGCTCAAGAGGATGGAGAGCTCGGTGAAAATACCCATATGAGCACGCTCCAAGCTTAAGCCAGCCTCCAAGAGACTGATGATCTCCTCGAAATGACCTCTGCGCTCATAGAGCTGAATAAGGGCAGACAACTCCTCCTGTGATTCAAACCAAAGGGATAAGAAAGAGGACGCCTCCATCGAAGGAAGGAACTTACCGCGTGAACAATGATATGGAGACCGCAAATTTGAGCCTGTTGCATTGTGCAAGATTAGAGACAGCCTTGACACATGTAGATTGCGGCAACGCACCAAACGGAATTCTCCCTTCTCGATACAGGCAGCATGAACTTGTTTCCACACCCTGCAGGAATGTTAAGTATACGAGATAAGAAAGACAGCGTGAATAAACTCACTGGGTGTTTCCAGCCTTGCGTGCACTCTCAACAGCGGCTTGATTTTCTCCGAGGTAGATCAAGGTGGTGGCCAATCTCGCCCAGTTGGAGATGCTGGTGAAGAGCAGTTTCGCAGCCTGGTAGAGCTCGTCCTCGAAACATTTCTCTCCGACCTCGAGAATATCAGCAACATTGGTCATGCCAAGGAAGTCTTCCATATCATGAAGACGGTCAGTCTTCGCATAGGCATAAGCAAGCTCTGTGTCGATCTTGGGCTCGCGCAGAGTCTTGCGAGCCATTTGCAGGTACTTGACAAGTTCATCATGTTTGCCAGCGTGGTTGGCAATCTCGATGACCTCCGCAAAGTTGGATGGATCCTGAGCCTTGATGTAGGAATCTGTGAATGCACTGTTTAGTAATGAACAAAACTAAAAGTTATGATATCGCTGCTTACCAACTGCGTCCTTGATGCGCAATCCATCAAGTTGGGCTTTGGCCAATCTACTCCAGACTTCAGGCAGGTTGACCTTCGTGGCATACTCCAAGCCACGATCAATCGAGACGATGTGCTCGACGAGAACATTCATCGCCATAGCATGTTGTTCATGCTTCTTGTAAATCGTCAACGCCTCCTCGTAGAGACCATGCTCAGTGGCAATCCTTGCGATGTCAGCAGCATCATAGTTTTGCAACTTGTTGATGTATCCGACAACTTTGCCCTTGTCAGCGCGAATGGCCGTGAGGAGAAGCAAGTTCTGGAGGTTCTTGTTGTCGCTGAATGGCGAAGGCTCGATGATAATCTTCTCGAGCAGTTCAATGAGCTCGATAGGAAGATCCGCCTGTAAGAATGCTTTGACAGTGATAGAGACATCATCAGGGTCAGTGCACTCGGGAAGGGCAGTTGCGACAATCTAAGAAAAAGACATTAATAATTTATCAAAGCCGAGATTCCAAGCAAATATCTAACCTGATCAATGAGAGCGCGACGATGCACATTCTCGGGAACGAGTACTTGTGCCCAAAGGTCTGGCTGACGACGTTTGATGAGGTAACGAGCCTGTTGCTTGAACATCGAGTTGTCGTTGGTGATCGCGATCAACTCGTCATCGCAAAGACCCTTAGCGTAGGCAATGTATGCCAAGTATGGGTCCCGGGCTTCGCAGAACTTTCCAACAACCAAAGGTTCATACAGCTACAGAAGTAAAAAGTTGAGGGGGAATGTCAAGAAATACACGATATAACACCTACGTTGTTCTCCTTCAAGAATTGTTCGGGGTTGTTATTACTGTCGATGTAAATCTTAGCGACGGCGTTGAAGATCGATGGATCTTGGCTGCCAGCTTGAATTCTAGCCTCTAACCATGGAAGGATCAGCTTGAGACGATTGCGTTGTTCAACTTCATGGACGAGCTCATCGATAGGGAAGTTGCCGGTAACGGAGCTGAGCAAGCTCTTGATAGTGCCCTCGTCGCAATCAACGTCGAGGAGTCCACCAACGACCTGGGGGGTACGGATCGAGTTGACCCGTTGGACGTACACTTCAATGAACTTGGTAAGCCCGTTCTGGTACAGGTACAGCACCAAGTCATGAACGAAGTCGAATCGATCACAGACGATGATGAGGGGAAGTTGATCGGCCAGCTTGGCTTCCTTGAGGAAGTTCTTGACCTTCTCGGGATTATAGTAGTTACTCTCCCTGCAAATACGCTCGACCTCACGAATTTGGCCTGTCCTTGTGGCGGCCTGAATGTACTTGAAGTGGACTTCAGGATCTTCGCTAAGGTTGACGATGGATCCAAGATAGTAGTAGAGACCTTCGAAGGTCTTGAAGCACTCGAACATTTCAATGAGCTTGATGGGACCCAGAATATCGGAGTACTTGGTAGCAATCTGGATGACGACTTGAAGATTCTGGCGAATGTTTACTCGTAACATCTCTTGCAAGCAAATCATCGATTGCTCGGTCGTCAAACGGCTGAAGTAGTTAACCAGCCACTGAAGTCGAATTTATAAGAAATCTTAAAGCATAACATTGGAGCAAAACATACGTCTGGCGTTAAGGCAGTCGTGTGCACGATAGCGCGCTTGATGTCCGCAATATCTTCATAATGTTCAAGAGCCTAACCATTGGTAAGATTAAAATATCATATCAAGATATAAAAGAAAAGACATACACGTTGAAGAAGACCGGCCTTTTCGCAAAGGTTGGCAATGCGTGGACGGTCGTAGTGGGTGAACATCTCATTGCCTAGGATAGCGTCTGCTACCTGAGGAGCATGCACGAGGTTCAGCTCCAAGAGGCGGGTCTGCAGATGACCTTGTTCGGGCTTGTTGTCCTTCAAGGCATCGAGGAGGAAAGATGTCGCTGGTTGAATCATGTTCTGAGACATGAAAATATCGACGACCTACGTTATCCAGAGTGTGAGTGTCATCGAATACATGATCACCAAACGAGTTCTTACACGTTCAATATCGACAAGAGGACCGTTCTCGTCATTAGCCAACTGAGCGGCAAATTCAGCACCCTTCTCGGGGTTCGTTCGCATGATATGTTGAAGCAGGGCGACGTAATCCGGAGTATACCCAACTTTCTTCGAGTAGAGCACGATCTTGTCCGTCTGACCGGTCTCAGCGAAGCAGGCAACGACTTTGTTAGGGACATTAGCACGAAGGTAAACACTAAGTGCCAAGGTCATGTCGTGCAGGCGAACGATGTCACCAAGCTCCTCGCTGCATGTTAACTGCAATCATTTTGTTAGTGATAATTGGACCAGTTGGGAAGAAGATCGCGAACCTTGTTCTCCTTTAACCACTTCTCCAACAACTGTTTCCTTCCTTGCTGCAATACCGGCCTGGCAAGTTCAAGGGACTCGAAATGGTTGAGCTCGCCCTTCTCTAACAAAATACCGAAATACTGAAGGATGGGGGAGAGACCGCCGGGTGGTGCAGGTGCCGTCTTGAAGGATTCAATAACAGCGGTAGTCCGGAGGATACCCTACGCATGAATAATCAACAGATATTCATCAAGTTATGAATAATTCCGAAACATACCCTGGGTGAGTTTGCTGCAACTTTCGCTGCCTCACCATATTGGCCAGACTGGAACAACTGTTGATATTGCTTGACGTAAAGGTCGTCCGCACCTGGCAGATTCGCGCGGCTGGCAAGCTTAAATGCGAGATCGGTATTGTTCAAGGTTGTAAGGATGTAAGGGATGATGGTTTGCTCGTCCACATTGACACTCAGCACTTGTCCCTTCTTATTCACGCCGATAATACCATTGGTGGCCTCGTGTTCAGCTGTGACGAAGATGGTCTCGCCGGAAATGCGGTTCATATACACGCAAGCTCCCGACTCGAGATCATACAAGTGGATGAATCCATACTTCGTGACGAGGTAGACGATGCCATGCTTCTTGGAGACCTGCATCGCAACAGGGAAATCGTTAACGGCTTCAGGTGGGAAGTAAACATCGACCGCTTTCTTGGTGAATGGAGGGTCGGGTGCTTGGTGGTCGATTTCGACGATATGTAGCTGAAATCCGAGATGCTAAGCTTTCCGGGCATACATGACGTCCATTCGACTTACCTTAGCCCCTGTAGCCGTCCTGACGGCAAAGGTGAAAAGCTTCGTAGGCTTCTGGTGTCCGTCCAGCTTCATCTCGGCGAATGCAGCAGCATGTCCCTCGATGGGTTGGCTGACTCCCCTCTCTCTACTGTAAAGCTGCATTGAACCCTTGATTTTGAAGGCAGAAGGATTTGTCGAGTTTCCGGAGATACCGATGAGGACCAGCCACTTCTCGTCTGGGGTGACGCGGTAGTTAATGATTTGAGCGCCGGCAAGGGTAGCGTGACGGTCGAATATCTTCTGAGGAGGCGATGTAGCATCCGCGATAGTCCAATGGTATACAGCGGTTTCTGTAACCATTCCAATGGTGGTGTCTGATACCCACTTCCAGAAGACGATATCCTCATTATTGACGTGTGATTTCACCTTCTGCTTCGTGTCAATGTTGAATATTTGTAGTGTACGAGCAGCTACATGTGGAAATTAGATGAGACAACAGGGATACCAGTAGACAGCACGTACCTTTCAGCGCTAGAATCTTCTGCTTTGGATGCATGATAGCCGAGTCTGCAGAGATAGGCCGGCGGAGGACATTATTGGCGTCGGACAAGTCTATGATGACGACTTGGCCCTGTTCGTTAACTTTTTCACGTATACAGATGAAATGATCAGATTCTAAAGTCAAGGTCTTATAGAGTTGTGAGCTGAGTGTACAGGCACGACCGATGGACGTGGAAACCGACCTAGGAAACAGAATGGATGAGCTGTCGTCACCAGATATACAGAATGTGTCGCGTCCACGTACCTGGAAAGATATAGAGGCAGGCTGTACGCCGAGACTGGAGAGCTGAAGGTGTTCGCAGAAAGCGATGGGTTTTGAGGTGTCGACGGCCGCCATGATGAGATACAAGTCGTCCTAGTGGACTCTCAATGCGCTGCGCGTTGGATTAGAATGAGAAGAGGGGCAACTACCTGTTTGGCTCTGTTGTCCAAGCGCTAACTCACGGGCAAATAATCGCACAGCCACCGCCTCTTCTCGTTACAAGTCAACAAATTAAAGTCTATACAGCAAATAAATAACATGGTTGTATCTAGCATGGTCCCTAGCGCTGCTTTAGATCTCTTCTCCCAAAACCAACGCTTGTTCTAAATCATCGTCCTGCGCGAGAATAGCAGAAATAGGTGGCGCATTCCCATATTTAATCCGTTGCCCTATTATGGCTGTTGCAACTTGATGTCAGCGGCAATGAGCAATGTAGTGTGTTCCACCATAACTTACCAATATCGATAGATAGCTGGAAGATGGCGCAGATCTGGAACTGGAGGGGCGTGTGTTGAAGGAAGAAATACACCGTCCTATGCAGACCTGATGAGTGACGGAAACAGGCAAGGAAGTTTCGAAAACAATACTTGAAGGAATCTCCTCCAACCCAACCGATTAACGTGGACATCCGGAAGCCGTACAAAGAACGCTGTTGGTAATTGCTGCGAAGAAATCCTATATCAGACCGACTCCGAACCTAAACGTAGTCACCCACCTAATGAGCTGGGGTATAGGTAGGGTGCTTTCGAGGCCCAGTGCCAAGAAGCCCAAGAGCCCGACGTAGAACTCCGAACGACCAAAAATCAAGAACAGAATAGCTTGACAGATTCTGTAACATAGGTTAGACAACAGATAACACTAAAAGAAAGAGTATACTGACATCAAACCGGCCAAAAATTCAATGTATTGAGAGTATGTTGGCCATTGCCAGAAGGACAGGGGACGGGAAGAGGTGCCGAGAGTTTCAGGGCTAATGTGGGGTCGATAAAGGATGCATATGTAAAGCAAGGCAAGCTACAAATGGCGTTATTGAGCAGTGGATTTATACCCACAGACGAATACATACCTGAGCCAAAATCATCAAGACAGACTGAACCAATAATGCTATTTCGAAATGGTTCCTGCAACGGTACGTTGAGTGGGATGACACCATGAACGGCGACAAAGGATTCTACCCCAGCCAGAAGAAGCATCTTGTGATGTTAGCTATTAAGCTGCGGCAGGACGTCAGCGGTTTCCTGTGTAACGGAGTCTCATGCTAGACTCACAGTATGGCACAAACATCTCGAGAAAATCCTGTAGAATCCCTGCGGTCGCAGTCCAAAATTGTTATGACTATAATACCAATTCTGTGACAAGCGCTTACTTCTTCCTGACGATAGAAAACGCCTGATCAGCATATACCTGAGACAGTCATAGTTTAGTCAAACAGCACAGATTCGTTGAACGCAACACACCAGAGGTGGCCCAACTGCCATGCCTACGGATGCAACAGTCGAGAGCCAACCAGCGACCATTGTGAAATGACAGGTTCAAGTTTGCAAGGCGTCAAAGCAGTTCCGAGCGAGGGGTGATAGAAGAGCACCAAGAGAGACGCGCGAACGGTTCAAAAGAGGCCCCTGCGTGGATATGTCGAAGTTTGTGAAGGACCTGGTAGAAGGTACTCTTCGCGACTGACGCACTATACACAACTGTCAATGCCCATTGGTCAGCAACAGCACACAGCGTGACTTGACGACAGAAATAAACGTAGGAGTTGCCTTCCTCCCTCTCTGAGTCTCTAATAATTGCATGGTTTACCTCCCTTTCTTCTAGGGTAAACTATTCAGTACATGAGGTATCATGCTTCACTTTCGCATATCCCTCACGTCTGGTTTCAGCTCATGAATCGCGTACATACGTAAGTTGCAAACCTCCCACCATAACACTTCAAACAATCGTCTTCCTGCGGTGTATTCAATATCGATTCTCTTCAAGCTGTTAATTCTGTTAGTCTAGTTATAGATACTATATCACACTCTGACGACCTCTAACAAGCCACAGACAGCCTACGTTCAAGAGACTAGCTAGTTCACTTACATGTGTGGTACATATCTGTAATGACTCCCTCCGGTGAATCGATAGTCCACTCTTTGGAAAGGATATGTGTTCCGTGAAGCATGACGGCTGAATTCCAAATGGCAAATAGGAATCAAGACTTCCTGGTTATTTTTTCTGCTTCCGCTAGCAGCTTGGAATCTGCTTATCTGCAGCTCTCTCCCACTTGACAAATCCTAAATCGCCATGATTTAAGCTGGGCATCTTTTGCAACGAAAGGCTAAGCATTCCGCACAAAGTCCACACGATTGGGGATGACTTCATTTTCGGAGGATCATTGAGTATTGCCCAAATGTGCCTTTCTAAATCCACCTCGAGGCTCTCGCATACTTCATATCCACCTAAATGTTTTCGCGGATGCGGGATTGTAGCCAGGTACCAAGCAAGGACCAAGTCAACGTCGGTAGTGACAAGTGTGCTTAATGCACTCTCGGACTATAGAAAGCTCAATTAGCAAAGCCACGTAGTGTGACAAGTCCTACAAGTTCCCTTGGGTCTGTTTCTAGGGCGGGAGGGTGCAAGCTCTTTGACATGTCGCGAAAATGAAGTCGCGCGTCTGCGAGGATGGCACGAGCTAGCTCACATGACCTGTAGCCAATCAATCTTCGACAACTAAATTGAAAATGCATCGGTTCAACGCCAACCCTTGCAATAACTTTGAGCATTTGATGACCTAGGCCATTGGTCCGGTCATTCCTACTCGACTTCTGTCAAACTAGCAGCATTTATACTCAAACGGATCTGCTTGTTGCTGGGCTCTCTTACTCCTGGCCACCACCACGTCTTTTCAGGGTGCCCAACTTACTACCACCTCGCGGATTTTGTCTCCCGCCAAGTTTCCAGGTTTATCTTCAGTCATACCCAGGCGTCAAGAATACTGCCATCACACCACATCTATACCACGTTCATAATCTCTTTGACCTATCACCATGGACTCGCAGTCAAAGTCAAGAATGTCTCCGGAGAGAGATGCTGCAGAATTGAAGAAAGCCCTGGCGACAGGGGCTGCTAAGGATGCAAATTTGTCTGCGCGTACGTTTGAGCTCTTCTGTATTTCCAGGCATGTACTGACCGCGGTTATCTCTTCAGTACCTCCTATACTATGCTACTGTATGGCTTCTATTCTTATGACTGTTGTAAATAAGGTACTTGCACACCACCTTGTCATGATTTTCCGCACATTTTAATTGGGTGGAATAGTATGTTGTATCTGGAGCCAACTTCTCCATGAACTTTCTTCTTCTATGCATGCAGTCAATTGTATGCGTGGCTTGTGTCGTGGTTGTGAAGCGACTAGGCATAATTTCGTTCAGAGCGTTTGATATGCAAGACGCGAAAGCTTGGTTCCCAATCAGCTTCCTTCTGGTTAGCGTCATTTACACGGGCTCAAAGAGTTTGGTGGGCACTTTCTTAAATGGTCTTGGTGTGCTCGTGCTAACAGAGTCCTTGCAGCAACATCTAAGCATTCCTGTTTACACTATATTCAAAAATCTTACTATTATTCTCATCGTGCGTTACAGCTGCCTATTTTCCCACTTTGCCGTCTGACAGGAATGATATTCAAAGGCATATGGCGAAGTCATCTGGTTTGGTGGAACAGTAACAACCTTGACGTTTGTGTCTTTTATTCTAATGGTGATGTCCCTTGCTCGAAACTCGCAGTGCTCTTCGTCTCATTGTTCTCTAGGTAATATCATCGGTAATTGCGGCCTGGTCGGACGTATCCACTGGGATATCAGGATCGTTGCCCGCCACTAGTGCTGGCGTCAGTACATATACGCTAGACCATATGACAGGCGTGGTCCGTAGTCTTAATATTGGGTATTTTTGGATGCTTGTAAATTGCCTGGCAAGCGCGGCATACGTGAGCTTTTCGTCTCTGCCTTCAATAGAAAAGGACTTATAATTGTTCAGGTCCTTTCCATGAGGAAAAAGATCAAATCGACAGGGTTTTCGGACTGGGACTCGATGTTCTATAATAACTTGCTGAGTATACCGGTTCTTGCCGTCTTCTCGTTCATTGCGGAAAATTGGGGCACAGAGAACCTGGCACGGAATTTGTGAGTTTTTTTTTCTCGAAACGATCAACGTGAAATATAAATCTTCGCCTCCCGGTAAATAGCCCTGCAGAAACCCGGAGTGTACTGCTAATGGCTATCACCTTCTCTGGGGCAGCGGCGGTCGGTATATCGTATACGACCGCATGGTGTGTACGTACGACCAGCAGTACGACGTACAGGTATGACTCTGGTTCATCAGGATCACATTACTAGCGCTAATGGCATTTGTTTCAGTATGGTGGGTGCATTGAACAAACTCCCGGTAGCGGCGTCAGGGATGCTATTCTTTGGTGATCCTGTAACCTTTGGGTCGGTATCGGCAGTTGGCATGGGTTTCTTTGCGGGGCTTGTCTATGCCGTGGCAAAAAATAACCAAAAGAAAATGGAGAGTAGACTGCAGCCCAATACGATGATACCTCTGGCAAACCGGAAACCATAGACATTATAGACGGGCGGAAGAGCGTTGTGGGCAAGATGGATGAGGGATCTTCTTTCGTTCCGTTTCTGGCGTTCGGGTATCACATGGGAAGAAAATGTCAGGTTCGCAGATGGTTGATGGGAAAGTCGGTTAGATTACTACGTCAGAGTAAGACGCGCAGATATTGTACATAGGAAACCTAGTAATTGTAGAGATATTGGAGAGAAAAAATCGGGTGAGAGGAGTGGAGATTTGCGGGGACCGCTGGGCAGCCGCCTTAATGCCGGGTGTAGTTAGTGTGAAGTATGATAAGAAGTGGATAGATATATGTAGCGATTGCGGGAGAGAGTGTCTCCTAGTGTCTCTCTCTGTCCCTGCGGCCGACTGGGTACATAAAAGAGTAACGGTCAAATTTCTTCCTCCGTCTTGGCCTACGTCTTGACGAGTCCAATTTCATTATCAGATCATTTCTTTCCCGACCCGATATTTTCCATCGCGGCCGAACATCCACCACAGTCTCCTCGAACACAACGCACACAACTTGCACCACTACCGCCTCGATGGCTGCTCAGTCCTCCACCCTCCATCCCCCAAGGCTCGCAGCCATGTTCGCTGGCTCGCCCAGCGCCCCAGGCACCCCAGTCCACTCCATCCAGACCATGCGCAGGAAAGCTGCCGGTCATGGTGGTCCCTTGACAAAGATTCTCGTTGCAAATCGCGGAGTACGTACCCTGTATGTCTAGACCCATCCAGGATCTTTATTCAGGCTCTTTTCTCTTAGGAAATTGCGATCAGAGTGTTCCGAACGGCCCATGAGCTCGCCATGCACACCGTTGCGATCTATTCGTATGAAGATCGCTTATCAGCACATCGCCAAAAGGTGATTGAAAAACTTTGATCTGTGTCTCTGAAATGTGGCTTACATGGCTCTTATGTCTAGTCCGATGAAGCATACCAGGTTGGCAAAGGTCTCACTCCCGTCGCTGCGTACCTCGCCCAGGACGACATCATCCGTATTGCTCTCGAACATGGCGTTGACATGATCCATCCAGGGTACATAGCTTATGATGCTTCTCTCCAATAGACACTTATATTCTCCCCGCGTTTTAAAGATACGGTTTCTTGTCGGAGAATGCACAATTCGCCAGGAAAGTCGAACAAGCCGGAATCGCGTTCGTGGGTCCTAGCCCAGAGGTTATCGATGGTCTCGGAGACAAGACCAAGGCAAGGACTCTCGGTGCGTTGACTTGATCTTCTGGAGCTTGGAATGGTTAGCTTATACTGGATTTCTATGTAGCCATGAAAGTCGGTGTTCCAGTTGTTCCGGGAACTCCAGGACCCGTCGCTTCCTACCAAGAGGGAGAAGCCTTTATCCAGGAATACGGATTCCCTGTTATCATCAAGGCTGCTATGGGAGGAGGTGGACGCGGTATGCGTGTCGTTAAAGAGCAATCCGAGTTCAAGACCTCCTTCGAACGTGCCGTCAGTGAGGCCAAGGCTGCCTTCGGCGATGGCACCGTCTTCATCGAACGTTTCCTTGAACGCCCTCGTCACATTGAAGTTCAGCTCCTTGCTGATGCCGTTGGAAACACCATCCACTTGTTCGAGCGTGACTGCTCCGTCCAGCGCAGACATCAAAAGGTAGTCGAAGTCGCTCCTGCCACCCATCTGCCAGAAGAGGTCAGGCAGGCCATCCTTTCAGACGCCATCAAATTGGCAAAGAGCGTTGGATACAGAAATGCAGGAACTGCAGAGTTCTTGGTTGATCAAATGGGAAGACACTACTTCATCGAAATCAACCCCCGTATTCAAGTCGAACACACTATCACTGGTGAGATTGTCGGGTTCTTAATCTCAGGGTCGTCGATCTAACCGAAATTATTTCAGAGGAAATCACCGGGATCGACATTGTTGCTGCTCAGATCCAAATTGCCGCCGGTGCCACCCTGCCACAACTTGGTCTCACCCAGGATGCTATCACCAAGCGTGGTTTTGCCATCCAGGCCCGTATCACCACTGAAGACGCAGCTCAAGGCTTCCAGCCTGATACCGGAAAGATTGAAGTTTACCGTAGTGCAGGTGGAAATGGTGTTCGTCTAGATGCTAGCTCAGGCTTCGCTGGTGCTCAAATCACTGTAAGTACTTCTCTGGACGTTACATAGCGCAAGGCTTACGCCCCTTGCAGCCTCACTACGACAGCTTGTTAGTCAAGTGCACTGTCAGCGGCACCACATACGAAGTTGCCCGCAGAAAGATGTTGCGCGCTCTTGTTGAGTTCCGTATCCGTGGTGTCAAGGTACGCATTTCAGGGCTCCGATATGTTGCATGGTTCTCATTATATTTTCATAGACCAACATTCCTTTCCTTTTCAGACTCCTTACTCACGACGTCTTCATTGGAGGAAAGACGTGGACTACAGTATGTTGTTTTCCGGATTCTATCTAGTTATGTTCGTTTCCTGATGTTTGGTCCTAGTTCATCGACGATACTCCCGATCTCTTCAAACTTGTACAAAGCCAGAACCGTGCCCAGAAACTCCTCGCTTACCTTGGTGACCTCGCTGTCAACGGAAGCTCCATTAAGGGACAATCTGTTAGTCATACATTTCTCATTCCTGTCCCTTCTTCTGACGCACAGTGTTGTCAATAGGGAGAGCCAGGCTTAAAGACGGAGATTGTTATTCCTAAGTTGCAGAACCGTGAAGACCCTAACGGCCCTCCTCTTGATACTACCTTCCCCTGCGAAGTTGGATGGCGTAACATCATCGTCGAGAAGGGACCTGAGGCCTTCGCCAAAGCTGTTCGCGAATATCCAGGAACTTTGATCATGGACACCACTTGGCGTGATGCTCACCAGTCTCTTCTGGCCACGCGTCTCCGTACCATCGATATGGCCAACATTGCCAAAGAGACCAGCTACGCCTTGGCTAATGCTTACAGTATCGAATGCTGGGGAGGAGCCACCTTCGACGTCGCTATGCGCTTCTTGTACGAAGATCCTTGGGAGCGTCTCGTGAGTGTATTTGCATCCTGGAATGTCATATATGTTTATTGATGCTCGGATTGTAGCGCACTCTCAGGAAATTGGTTCCAAACATTCCTTTGCAAGCTCTCGTTCGTGGTGCCAACGGAGTTGGATACACCAGCTACCCGTATGTGTTTTTTGCTCTTTGCTCTTTACGATACTAACCATTCTCCTTTTCAGTGACAATGCCATCTATGACTTCTCCAAGAAAGCCGTAGAGAACGGTCTCGATATCTTCCGTGTCTTCGATTCTCTTAACTACTTCGGTGAGTTCCATGCAAACTGAACGGGCTTTGTAAGGTTGTTGATCATTGTTTAATTGTCTAGAAAACGTACGAGCTACATAGCTTACTACCTATGCATTATACTGAAATTCTTAAAGATGAAACTCGGTATCGATGCCGCGAAGAAAGCTGGTGGTGTCTGTGAGGCTGTCGTTTGCTACAGCGGTGATGTTGCCAACCCCAACGAGAAGAAGTACACTTTGCAATATTACCTCGACTTTGTCGACCAGCTCGTCAAGGAGGGTATCCATGTTCTCGGTGTCAAGGATATGGCTGGTCTGCTCAAGCCCGAAGCTGCCAAACTGTGAGAAGCATTTGCCTTCTACCTTCGCAATGGTTACTAATATATTGTTATTTCTCCAGTTTGATTGGTGCTATCAGGAAGGCTCACCCAGACCTCCCCATCCATGTCCACTCTCACGACACTGCAGGTATCGCTACCGCCAGCATGCTGGCTTGCGCTGCGGCCGGCGCTGATGTCGTCGACGTTGCCATTGACAGTTAGTCTCAACACCTTCTTTTCCTGTTCCACTTCCACTGATTCTTCTTATTCAGGCATGTCCGGATTGACGTCTCAACCTTCTATGGGTGCCGTCTGTATGGCTCTTGAGCAGACCAACCTCGGAACTGGTATCCGCTATGAGGATATTCAAGCCCTCAACTTGTACTGGAGCCAAGTTCGCATGCTGTACAGCTGCTTCGAGGCCAATGTTCGTGCTTCAGACTCCAGTGTCTTCGATCACGAGATGCCCGGAGGTCAATACACCAACCTTATGGTGCGTGTCAGTGGTGCTTTGCGTATTTATGCGTTGCTAACCCTTGATTTCAACAGTTCCAAGCTTCTCAACTCGGACTTGGAACCCAATGGACTGGTAAGTCATCTTTCTGTCGCAGCTCAAGATACCTTAATGGTTATTCCCCATAGTCATCAAGCAGAAGTACATTGAAGCCAATGAACTTGTACGTTTGTCATCATACTAATTTTGTTATCTGACCACTGACCTTCTGGTTTGCTTAGTGCGGCAACATCATCAAAGTAATTAGAAGTTTCGTACTTTCTGCATTCAGCAAGTGTTCTAATTGCGACTTAGGTCACGCCATCCTCAAAAGTTGTCGGCGATTTCGCACAATGGATGACATCGAACTCGTTCTCCAAGGAAGACGTTCTCAACCGTGCCGAACAGCTCGACTTCCCATCCTCTGTCGTCGAGTTCTTCCAGGGTTATCTTGGACAACCTGTGGGAGGCTTCCCTGAGCCTTTGCGCACGAAGATCATCAGAGATAAGCCTAGAATTGACGGCCGCCCTGGTGCGACCATGGAGCCTTTGGACTTCAAGAAGATCAAGGCCGAGTTGCGCAGCAAGTTTGGCAAGCACATCACGGATGCCGATGTTACTTCCTACGTGATGTACCCCAAGGTACGACGCTACTTGTCATATTAACATTCTGGTGGCTGAAATAAGTATCATTTCTTAGGTCTTCGAAGAATACCAGGGATTCATTGAGAAGTACGGTGATCTTAGGTGATTCTAATTGCTTCTCTTTCGTTTTATTTGACCTTTTATTGACGATATTTACCGCAGCGTTGTCCCTACTCGTTACTTCTTGGGACGTCCTGATGTCGGCGAGGAGATGCACATCTCCATCGAGAAGGGCAAGACCCTCATCATTCGTCTGATGGCTGTTGGACCTGTTGTTGAGGGCCGCGCACAACGTGACGTTTGGTTCGAGGTTAACGGAGAGGTGAGGCGTTCAGGGTTTGCATACGAAATGAATGCTGTGATTTAATGTGCTTGTTTTATTCTAGATTCGTGCTGTCTCGGTCGAGGACAAGAACTCTGCTGTTGAAACTGTCTCTCGTGAGAAGGCCACCTCAGACCCTGGCTCCGTCGGCGCCCCCATGTCTGGTGTTGTCGTCGAGGTCCGCGTCAAGGAAGGTCAGGAGATCAAGAAGGGCGATCCTGTCTGTGGTATGTGGTGAAATTTCTTCTTTTTTGAACTTTCGCTAAAATGATTTTCCCATCTGACAGTTCTCAGCGCCATGAAGGTGAGACTTCCCGTTCTTCTTCGTTGCTCGTCCTGGAATTCTGATGCATCTCTCTCTCTTCCAGATGGAATCTGCTGTGACCGCACCTGTTTCTGGCCATGTCAAGCGCGTTGTCGTCCAAGAAGGTATGTGCGATTTTCTGTTGAATGCGAAGTACGGCTAAATATGTTTGGCGTATTAGGCGATTCTATCAACCAGGGAGACTTGACTGTAGAAATTGTGCATTGATAAAACACAACTGTAATTGTATCCACCATCGCTTCTTTTGATCATCTCTTGTTTTGGTTTTTTCTTCTTACATATTGTCTGTTACAAACTAAATGCAATCATTGAATTGGGCTCTTGAGCTGTTGTACTATATACATACAAAGTGTTTCTGAATCGCCTCGGTTTACCCTTCACAGTTGAGTAGGTGTCAATTTCGGCTTCTCGGTCATCGGTCTAATGTTTTGTCTCGATTATTGACGCGTATATGGTGCCTCTTGTTGCGACTTGCCTCTACTATCATCCGAGATCATGATTTCAGAAGGCCAAACAACCCTCCATGGCCACTTCCTGGAGCCAACGCGGCTAACACAGGGTAATCCTGCGATACTGTCTATGAAGGGAATCTGAGCGCTCAAGCTCACACTTGGTCCACGTTTAACCGGTTCAATGTTCATTGTCGACTTGACCATCGTATTTGAACTATATCGATCTCGCCATGGCACAGCACCGTAGTATGTCGCTGCAGATACTAGGGACCAGCTTGGGACGTTCCTGGCTTGATTGTGCGAACTTCTATTTTTACCATGACAGCATTGGACAATCGCCAGCGGTGACAATCCCATACGGAAGACTCTTATAGCTTGCATGGCGTCGACCATGAGCGCTTCAAAAACACAAACACCCTTACTTCTCAGGGCAAGCATGTCGAGTGAGTCGAGAGTGCGGTGAATGCAGGGCAGTACGGCTGACTCTCATCCTTTATAGCTATCGAGGTCAAAGGGCCGATCGATATGTTCAAGTCGCGATATAAGTATCTGGTTCGAGTCAACCAAGATGGTCAGAAGATCTTGGAAGGCACAGGTGCAAGCCTGTCGCAGGAAACTGGGGAATTTAGGATCAAGTGGGATATCAACAAAGAATTGTGCGAATTGTTGTTTTGTTATCAACGAGTCCCTGATCTGTTATCACCAGGTTGTTCGCACTGCCATCTACCATTAAGCTCAGCGTACATGGCAAGGGCCTGCGCGGACATGACCTAGGAGAGTTTGAAGGCAAGGTGGTCGATTTAGTAGAAAATGGTGGGTTCCTGTGTCATAAGTGGGTTTGGGATGTTGGAGACTGATATGTGTGCGTTTGATCCAGAAAATTACTTTGACCTTGCGGCAGAAGGAAAAGACACGTCGCTTATGCTCCGGATTACTATCAGCCAGCTTGACACGAGGACACACACCACCGACTACGTCAAGGAAGTTATGACGAAAGTCGACGGTGAACTCGCCGCTATGGGTACTTTGAGCCTGCCTAACCGGGATAACGTGGGTGTGAAGTTCGTTATGGGTCAAATACTACAATCCACGAAGAATATCATGGATAAGGTTGCCGATGTACGTTCTAGGCCAAAGATCCAAACTTCTGCATACCTGGTTCTGACCAACGGTGCAGGCACACCCTTTCCTGAAGGTCGCATGGTCCGCCCTCGCTTTCGTCTACGAGGTACGCAAACTTGTGACAACTCGTCATGCCGTTCGACTTAGATACAATTTGTAGGCTGTCGAGAAGACAACGCTCGAAGATAAAGCAGTACACGACTTGGCCAAGAGTTTGCGCGAGATATTAGGCGTTGCAAGCGCCCGCACTGATTTGCTCATTATAAAGGACACTACCGATGTTATAGCTGAGATGAGCTTACTGGCCCTCCGCATCGCCCAGGTGATCCATGAATATTCCTCAACTGGCATCATAGGTTAGTCGGCCATCTGACTGCTACTCCTGTGCTGTATTGTAAATCCTCCGTTCTAGGCCGTACAGTCCGTGGCAATTTGACAACATCGCTTCGTTCCCGTATCCAACAGTATCAAGCTGACTATAAAGAGCTGATGGAGCAGTTCAGGACGAGACTGGGGATCAATGTCGACGTCCAAGTCGGTACGTTGGCACAGTCCATGATTTTGTAACCTCGGTTTTGACTTCCCCGATAGAGAAAGTATATCAGATGGTTCTTGAGTTGGCAAGTTCTCCTCTGAGGGTAATTGTTGCCCTTCTAACATGTCACCCGCAGAAGACTATTGGCGGAGGGAGTGAGGCGCAGACATCTGCGCGGCTGTTCAGGCCTATAGCGACGACCCGCTTTATCGGTCGTCAGAAGGAAATCGAACTGTTGAAGGCACACTTTGAATTACGAGACACTACGGGTGCTCGTCGACGGGACACTTCGGGTGCTCGTTGCTCACTCCTTGTTAGCGGGATGGGTGGAATCGGTAAAACCCAGCTCTGCTTGCAGTTCGTCGAAGATGCTATGGACAATTCCACTTTCTCCCGTGTCTTTTACGTTGACGCGGCCACGGAGGAGTCCATAGCATCCAGCTTTAAGGGAATTTTTCATAATACGCAAGGTCTTAAGTCTTCTGGACTGTCGGAATCACCCGACTCAGTCCTTGCCTGGATCTCCAGGTTAGATGAAGACTGGCTGATTGTGTATGACAATGCGGAAGAGTCCGTAGCCAAATACCTGCCCGGAGGACGGCGAGGTAACATCTTGATGACCAGCCGGAACCCGGGTCTGGCTAGGCATACTGGCGGAGCGCACATTGCCCTTGACGAGATGTCTGCTGAGGATGCACTTGCATTGTTCAAGTCATCCGGTTGTCGTGAATTTCTTTCCTCTGAGGATGATCGGCTGAGTCGGGAAATTGTTTCCTCTCTTTCATTTATTCCTCTTGCCGTTGACCTCGCCGGTGCATACACTGCATCCTCTTCTGGATTCTGTGATCTGCATGAGTACCTTGAGCTGCTTTCTGTAAAGCGCACTCAAGTGCTCAACCCTCTGTCTATTGCTGATGCCACCCCATACAACAACACTATTTACGGTGCATGGGAGCTGTCCATGAAAGGCTTGGAGGACGTGGCTGCATCTTCTCATCCACGCCAGGAAGCTGCGGAATCCGCCCTTGCTATCCTTCAAATCTTTTCCTTCTTTCATAATAGTGACATTGACGAGAACATTTTCAAAAAAGCGGCAGTTACTTATCGTGCCGCCAGTGCTCACGAAAATGATTTTTTCCGTCCTCCTATGTTATCATCCGTTGCCCAAAAGATATTGCAACTAGATGGTACAAAAAATGACTGGGACAAAGAATACTTCAGAAAAGGTATTCAAACGTTACTGTCTGCCTCTTTGATCAAAAAGAGTACGATGTCGGAAAGGGTTGTCTACTCTGTCCATCCCCTCATTCATGAATGGGTTCGGAACAAGCATATATCTCACAACCGGACCTTGTCCCAGGATGCACATATTATCATGTTATCGTCTATATCATTTGATGTTGTGCTCTATCAACAAACAATCACCCCTCTTCTTCCACATATCAAAGCATATCTGCAGTATACATTGGATATAATTCCTTCAAATCCGGGATACAATGATTATATACTTGAAAGACTTCACTTCTTTTATAATAAAGCTAGTTTGCTGAATGAAGAAAAAAACATTCTACCCATCCTCAATGAACACCGAAAGCAAGCACTAGGAGACAAGCATCCAAAGACCTTGGCTATTATGAAGGAAATGGGTACCTGGTATAGCAGGCAAGGCAAAAAGGAAGATGCATTGTCTACTTTGAACAATACTCTTTCTTTGATGAAAGAAGTTTATGGTGACAGAGGTCAAATTACTCTGGATACCATGAGAGAAATAGCATGGTTATATCATTCAATGGAGAAACACAAAGATGCAGAGGTTATGACTAAGGAGGTGTTGGATCTGCAAAACCAAACATTAGGAAAACTACATCGGGATACCTTAGAAACCATGAATAACTTAGCTTTGATATACTCAAGGCTTGGCGAATATGCAAAGGCAAATGAACTGTTGACTGAGGCTACAGAATCGACAAGAAAATTATTGGGAAATGATCATCCGGATACATTGGAAAGGTTAGGAAATCTAGTGTCCTTATATTTAGACCAGCAGAAGTTGGACGAAGCAGCATCCATTCTGGTGGCGCTAGTGGACACGCAGACACGAGTAGCTGGCGAAGAACATAAAGATACTCTTTCTTCAATGCATCATTTGGCTTACTGTCTTGATGCTCAGGGCAAAGGGGCAGAAGCAGAGGAGATATACTGCAAAGTAATAACCATCAGAGAAAAGGTTTTGGGAAATGACCATCCAGACACTCTCACAAGCAGATATAATTTGGCCGGCGGGTATATGGTTCAAGGTCAATGGAAGAAAGCGGACGATATTCTCGTAGCAGTGCTAGAAGCCCGGAGAGGTGTCCTTGGCGAAGAAAACAAGGATACTCTTTCTACCATGCATCAGTTGGCTCACTGTCTTTCTGAGCAAGGACAAATGGCAGAAGCGGAGGAAATGTACTCCAAGGTGATAACCCTTAAAACAAAGGCCTTGGGAGACAACCATCCATCCACTCTCACAAGTAGACATAATCTGGGATCACTGTATGCGGACAAGGGCCAATGGGAGGAAGCAGAAGCCATTTTTGTGCCACTTGTAGAAGCCCTTAAAACGGTCCTGGGCAACGATCATAAGAATACATTGGCGGCACAACAATGTTTAGAAATTGTTCAAAAACGTGGCACGCCCAGCGAATCCAATGAGGACGCAGAAGGAATTGAGGATAGTAGCGGCCAATCCGGCTTTGACAGCGACGACAGCGATGAAGAGGACAAAGACAGCGGCAACACTAGCACAGAGGAAGAAGAGGAGACAGCAGAGTGAGCCGAATACAACAGCAAAAGTTGCGGCGGCGGGGCTAAATGACACTGGTTGATGTTTTGACCTCGTTGAAAAGTCGACTGGAAGGAGGAGCGAGGGCAAGCGCTCGAAGTGTTGGTGAACCCAAAAGAGCTAAACAAAAACAAACACAAAGAGTCCGCCGAGCTCGACGGAAATCGGAAATTCGAATCGAACTGGAACTTGGACAAGTTGGAGCCCAAAAGTCAGAAATCAAGGATGTCTTCTTATCTTTCGCCTCGCTTTGCTCTTGCAAGTCGCTGTACCCAAAACTAATCCATAAAACCCACCCAAAAAGGAAGAAATAGACTCTCATGAGCCATCGGATTCGTACTTACTACTGTTATTGCGTGTATGTGTGTTTGAAAGCTTGACGACCTAGTCACTATGCGTCCTGGATATGAATGGCAATTGAATTTAATGTAACGAGACGAGTCACAGTTCGAGTCAAGTGAGCAGAGATCATACGCGAAAGATCATCTAAGTAACTTCCAAGTAAGAACGGGAAACACGTCTTCCTTAGCGAGCACTAAGAGACGTGAGAAACGAGAAAGAAAGAAATCTAGATGAGATGCAGACGAGCGGGTGTATAGGCACTGCAGGTAGACATGGCAGAATGGGTCACTCGACCCTTCATATCCATCAATCACCTTCCTTCCCCGAAAGCATTGTGAGAGCGCCTGGTGAATAACCTTTATAACCCATTATTGATACCTCTTCCTAGCATGCCAAGGTCCATCCAGCTCCATGCATTCAGTTTTAAAAGTCCAAAGGCAAGATCTATTGTATTCGGGGCCTAGTTCCAAAATGTAACTGTAAAAGTATATATGTGAGCTTAATTGACGGGCAGTTACAACTGCTGTAGCGAAGGTATCAAAGGTCCTGCATTGTCCATGGTCTACTCGGTCGTCTAAAGGTGTCTAAAGTGTATTATCACGGTTGTTGTTATTTCCAGGAGGGTCTGGGACCTGGGCGGGTATGTTGTTCCCGGGGGTACGGGACGTTACGATGCGTATGGGCATTGGGCGAGGTTTAACTGTACAATTCCCTTACCATAACCGCCTCTTTGAAATGATGTGAGAGTGGACTTACCATGCTGGGACGGTCAAGGGGATTTTAACCGTCGTCTGCGAGCGTAAAGTCAGTGTTTGGATTCCTAGAAGCTAAACGGGGGATGGACTCAACGGCTAATCCCTATATGCAGTGACAAGTCAATTAGAACGAATGATAATGGATGGCCATGGGAGTGAGATGCTTACAGAGAGACTGGTTTCCTTGTATTTCACACTCATGTCAGCGGCGGTGAGGCGCATGGCTTCAATAGCTTCATCCAGCGTGACACTATATACGCCATCGCTAGCCATTGAGAGCTGGGCTGCTGTTATGGCTTTCACAGCTGAAAACAATATAGATGGTCAAGGCTGTTGTCTGGTGACACATTTCACTTCACGGAAAGGTGTGTGCCTTACCTCCCAAGCTATTGCGTTCCTGTCACAAAACGGCTGTTAACTGCTGCCCGGCTGTCGGGAAAAAGTAGAAAATGGAGACTAACAATGCAGGGAACTTGGACGAGACCATCGATAGGGTCGCAGGTAAGACCCAGGTTGTGTTCTACAAGAGTAACAACATGCATCAGTCAGATAGGGTAGGCACCAACGCACAAATATTACCGATTCCTATTTCAGCCGCCTGGAGATTGACTATGATCAGCATGGCAGTAGAAGACTAGTGTTTAGAGGAGAATTAGCTTGTAGAACCGTTTCCGGAGATGCTAAGAAAGTAACCAGTCAGGTGCCGCATGTGAATATAGGCTTCCAAAGTACATTACCTCCCATACAGGCAGCGAAACCGGCACTGGCCATAGAGCAAGCGACTGCAATCGAACGAACGTCAATGTGTATTTTGGATGTTCATGTTCGTGGTACTGACCTCCGACTTCTGCTTGACATCCCCCTTCAGCTGCAGAAATAGTACTTCCTCGTTTGAACAACATTCCGATAGCCTATTCAATTAAATGTGATAAGTCTGAAATCCAGTAATCCAATGGACACCCTTACCGATGCTGTCAACAAGAACGTCTGTATGCTCTTCTCCGGGTCGTCGCTGACAAACTGCGGAATGAATTTCTATCAGTACCAAGTTGTGAGCTGAGGTTGGTAGCGGCGGAAGGCTTACCTCGATGATATATTTCAGCACCGCGGGTATAACTCCAGCGGCGCCATTAGTCGGTGAGGTGACGATGCGACCACCGGATGCATTGACCTCGTTAACAGCGATCGCATAGCAAGAAAGAAAGTCCACGGCTGGTATGGTAGTTTTCCTCTGTATAGATAGATAAGCTTAGTATAAGAATGTATCCGGTATACGGAAGCGTGGAAAAAGGAAGAGGAACATAAAAGCTTACGGGGGGTGTAGGCAAAAGTGCGTGATCAAAGGATCCTATGACTCGCGGTAACTTTTTGGAAGCTTGGAGGTTCGTCCCAAAGTTTCGGTTTCCAGTTATGTTGGTATGAGGACGTGGGTTTAGGTCGTCTGTAGCAGTGTCTAGACCATCTGAATTCATCTGAGGTCCCCGGATTGCGTCTCGTTCCCATCCTGCGGCTATGGCAGGATTGTTGTTGTAGCCTGCTGCGACACCTGGGTAGAAGCTAAAGCGAATGTTTAGTCCGCATTGGTTCGACTTTGGGATCGGGTCATGATGGCACTAACCCACGCATTAAACGTCTGTAAAGGATTGGTGCACGTCTTCTCAGACCCAGACGTCCTGGGAGCGTCTTCTCAGAAGTAGAAACGCCAGTCCGGATGCATTCATCCATGACTTCCCATATACGCATGATCTTCATCATGTTAGTACGTTGGGCGCAATCTAACTAGAAAGTATGTAATGCCAACCTTGTTATGAATATCTTCATCAGTATAGCCAAAATATTTCTATGATAGTTGGCCGATAAGAAAGCATCTAGTGACGGTTCGAGTCTGCTACTAACCTCGTTATCGTGCACTATTTGAGCAATGGTCATCTGAAAACAAGAATGAGTATAACTCTCCGGAGATTCTGCGTGATAGGACCTACGTTATGCTTTCTAGTCAACGCTAACAAGGTGTTCCCGGTGTCAAATGGATAGGGCGGATGCTCTTCATCTTCTTTGACATTTGATTGAGCAGAGCCTGCACCATCTCCCGTCGTAGCTGCCGTACCATCCTCCGGTTCTGATAGCGAATGACTTTGATGCAGTCGTGCGCCATGGACCTTAGTCTTGTCTACACCTTTATAGAACAAATTTTCGTCCACTATATGGCAAAATGAGCACAAATACATGCAAAGCCTTGTGCTAAACCCACCTTTCGTCTTCTCGTTAACGACGAATCCTCCACCGACACTAAAGTACTCGTTTGTAGCTAACATGTCACCATTTTCATCGAAGCAGCTGAATCGCATGCCGTTCGGATGCGTTTTGAGTACTTGGTCCCAGCGCCAGAGCATGTCGCGGTTCATGTCGTACGAGATTCGGTGGTGCCCACCAAGGAGGAGCGTCTTGTTTTCCTGAATTGCGGCATAACGGGAAGGGATAGTGCCCGTCTCAATGGTTTCAGGATCGGAGCCTACGCGACAATACGTTAGCTCCGTAGAAATCTTGTAGAGAGAATATGAAATAATATACCTTCGAGACCCAAAAGGATAGCTTGAGGAGTATGATGGCTGTTAGTAAAATGCGACGAGTGATGAAGTTATATCTGGTTCCCGATAAGGGTAGCAAAACCTACCCTTTGCCTGTACGTCATATGTAAGTCGTCGTGGAGATGGTTAGGGGAATTGAAAAAAGTACCTGTTGCTGCTAACGAGCCATATCTAAGGAGCCGTCATAAATTCAATTCAAATGTAACAAGGTAGGTCAAGGGTAAATGACCTACAAGCTGATCTTCACATTTGCCACCTGGTTACGTGAAGCCTTAGTGCAGCCAAAATAAGAGGAGAACACATAGAACCACACCTTTTCGAGCAGATTGAGCTCTATAAGATCCGTGATGAAGATTTTTGCAGCGCGCATAGGCCCGACCGTATGTGAGGAGGACGGACCGACTGTACATGGTCAAGGTGAACACCGTGCTATAACAACGAGGAGTACAAAGACAATGAACTGACCCCCAATGCTAAAAAGATCAAAGGTAGAGATAACTGCATGTTCCGGACGTTGTCGTTCAACTGAGTTCTCGTCGTCCTTGGTTGCGTCGAGCGATACGGTGGTTGCTATTGACTTGGAGGGAACTCTGGAGCTGAGATATGGCCTGCAGCTCGGTAGTGTTCTTGCTTGTATTGCTGTTGCTGAGATTCTAGGAAGAGAGGACCGCAGGATGAGCGACATATATGTATGGTCGAAGTTGAGAATATGACGGTATTTCCTAAAATATCCTGACAACCTGTTTACACCGTTGCTTCCAAAAATAGATGAACGGTCAATTGCGTCCGCCTTTCCTGAAGAAGTTGTATGTATCCATAACCATTCGCCAGCATACAGAGAAGGATAACGCTAGTTTTCCAGCATGTGACTCGTTTTCTAAGGCTCTAACCAACTTTCCAGATTTCAGACGGAACTGTTCAGGCCGTACGTCTGCTGAGTGCTGAAGTACGTACTTCACGTTTAAGTATCTTAATACTGAGTAGCACTGTTGGTCAATTATGCATTATCCCTACTATACGGTACCTTCCTCCGTGTGCTTGATAGATACTTTAGATTGAGCAAAGCTTATATCCATTCATCGCAACTTTGCGGAGCCTCCTACACACTTAAAGAGGTCGCTTTCTGCATCCGTACGGCAGGAAAGAGGAACACTTCTTGACATCTGTCTGGACTCTGCACATTGTGTATGCTACATGACATACCACTGGGTTTAAGCGCTTTGGACTATATGACTCTAGCATATGCTGATCTCGGGGTTGGCAGAACTGCTCGTGCACCGTCAGTGATGGCTTGATTGAGCAGTTGTACATAGTTGAGCATCCCAGGGTCCCTTGTATTGTATTTAGGGATTATGCGTCCCTGTCTCTCTTCGGCGAGCTGCGTAATCCGTCTTATCGTCTACTCGCTGGTGCATTTCGATGTTTCCGAGTCTAAATACTGAAGGTGCCTGCTGGCCCCAACGTCGTCGAGTAGAATTTGCCGGACAAGTGAATCTGAGGACTGCATTGATAGAGTGGCAGATATGATAGACAATGAAAGAAATGATCAGGCTAAGGTTTGGCAACTGCGACGAACAGTGAGAGTGGTCGTCAGAGAGGAAGGAAGATCACGTGTTGGTGAGGGGTTGCCATTGGGCCTATAGGTATTAGGTTGCGAACATTTTGCACCCAATTTATTCGATTCCTTCTTGGGCGCAAGCTTACTCGACCCTTCCCCGCACTTGCGCCCGACGGCCATGGCAAACTACGCCAATGGTCTCTCCGTCCAGGCGACGCCTACCAGGGACAGAGATCGCCTTCCCTTTCCTCAATCTTCCCATCCTTCACCAGCACCTTCGCTACGCCAGACGAGCTCTTCATCTGCCTCCACGTCCTTAACGAATCTCAATTCAGCATCTACTACAACTCCTGCTTCAATTTCGCCCCAGCCCATATCTGTTGATTCTCTTCTCAAGCAATTCGCCTCGTCCGCTGATCCGAAAGCTGCAGCCTTGGACCAGGCAGTTGCTGATCGCAATGTCCTCTCGGCCCAGAATACTCAGCTTTGGAAGCTCATCGAAAAGCAGAGGACGGGTTATAACCAAATTCTGAAGGAGCTTGAGCGCATCAGAGGCGAGCGTGATGCGTACAAAAGCAGACTTGCTTCCCTCAACGGGAACGCAGCCACAGATATCCGACAGAAAACGACCAGCGAGCGAGGCTCCAGGCCGAGCTTAGATACTGCTTCCAGTCATGCCAGCGCGTCCTCTACATCGCCAGTTCACACAAGACAGCCCATGGCTCGACATCATTCGAATGATAACAGTGAGCCATCCAGTAAAAATCTCCCAATATTCCCTCTGTACTCATCATTTTCCAGCTACACCGAAATCGCTCAACTATCCTCCGAACATTCATTCATCACGCTCATTTGAACCCTTATCTGAAAGAGCGACCAATAATTACACAACAGCAAGGAGCGCCAGTCCTTTGCCTGCACCTCCTGCATCAGCTCCTTCCTCGACGTCGTTCAGGCCGACGAAACCATCGCCTTCACCTTTAGCCGTTCCAACCGCTGTAGCAGACTCGTCTGCCTCAGACGTAAATGGTGTTTACGCTTCTTCCACACGGCAGCCCATCCAACCACGAAAGTCGAGTGTAGCCGATAGTATTAGCAGCGTCGTCACCTCCGGAAGCAGCCTTTCGTCCATCTCGTCACCGGCAACCTCTATTCCCCCGGTGTTTAATCAACAAATATTCGGAAATGGTTCGTCAACGCAAGCAGCGGAGGGGCACCCAGGACGTCAGAAGCAAACGAATGCGTCGATATCATCGATATCAAGCAATACCCCTCCACCTAACTCGAGTTATACGCCCCCTCCACCTATTTCTGCTGCTAATAATCCACCCTCGAGCGCGCAAATGTTGACCCCGACTGATAACCGCCCGCACGCCCTTTCACGTGACTCCCGCATATCTTTACCTGACGAAGCTAGACAATACATGATGAGCATGTCTGATTCTCCTGTACCAAGTCCACGAACAGAGAGTTTCTCCCCGAGGTCCAAATTAGCTACTTCAGTTTTCCCCCCTCCTTCCCAAGAAAGTGATGGGCGAGAAAGTGAATTTTTAGACATGGAGGAGGAGGAGTCGGAGGAAGAGTCAGAGATAGACGAGCAGGCTGACAATACTGCGGGTGCAGGTAATCCAGGTGCGTATATATCCTTTGGCGTTTTATGGCTCACGATCTGACATTCTAACAATTGGAAAGTATTTGATGGCCTCCAGTCCGCGTCCGCTTCAGGCCAAAAAGACAATAACAGCGAAGCGATGTTATCCCCTCCTGACTTCCCCAACAATTACTCGTCCCAGTCCAATTCTTCCCGTGAGGATGTGGATGTCATGCAAGGAAAGAAAAAGGAAACATCACGTGTTGGTGCTGAAGAATTCCCGCTTCCACCGCCGACAAACATCCTAATCCAGCGCCAACAGGCTTTAGCAGCTCAAGAAGCTCAGAGTGCCCAACGACCTGGATCTTTGCAAACCCAGCAAGCACCGTCAGGCCCATCGGCATCTCCAGCCAAGCCACCACAAATCATGGCAGATTCCCGTTCCCAAAGCTCTGCAAACTCGACATATAGTGAGACGCAGGCGGCTACTGCGGACAATGCGTACCCAAGCCACCAACAGCTTTTTAGGAACGATGCTGGCTCACGGCAGCAGCTGGACAGGCAGGAAACCGTTGCTCCATCGATTAGTAAGGCTTTCCGAGCTCTGCCCCTCCTATCGTCAGACCTTCCACATACTACCATAACGGTCTCACACTCATTCGTACGGCCGAACGATCGGGGTAAAGAAGTCCTCTCCTTCATCGTGTTTGTCAACCCTGGAAATGGAAAAGAGGGATGGAAGGTGGAGAAAATGTATTCGGATGTTCTGAGTCTCGATCAGCGTGTCCGCAATAGCGTTGGGAAAGGAGTGGGGAAGAAGATAGCTAATTTACCTGAAGGCAAACTTTGGAAGGATCATGCCCCAGCGAAGGTCGACCAACGCAAGGCGAGTCCATCATTTGTAACCTCAATTTGAGTTGATCATTAATGTTGTCCCCGATCTCGCAATGAAAACAGGCAGTGCTAGAGAACTACTTGCAAACCTTAATACAGCTCCCAGTCAAAAATAACGACGAGGTCATCGCATTCTTCACTTCAGACATTGTCAAAGATCAGAAGATGCCAGTCATGCAAGCTGGACATAAAGAAGGATATCTTACCAAACGAGGCAAGAACTTTGGAGGATGGAAGACGCGGTTCTTCGTTCTACAGGGACCTGTGCTGGAGTATTATGATTGCGTAAGTTTCCATGAGCTATGCTTTATACAGTTACTCACATTTGAGGGGATTTAGCGTGGGGGTGCACATCTGGGTTCAATCACTATCACAGGAGCACAGATAGCTCGTCAGCATCGGACCGAGCGTCCGCCCAGCGCCGACGACGAGAAGGAGTATAGACACGCTTTTCTGATTGTAGAGGCGAAGAAGGGTCCAGGTGGAAATCACCCTCGACATGTTCTTTGCGCTGAAAGTGACGAGGACAGAGATAGTTGGGTGGAAATGTTGGTCAGATATTACACTGGGACTTATAGCGAAGATTTGGTGTTCCTGCCTGCTACCGGATTGACGACGGCTCAGACCAATGCTCTTGCGGTAGCTCAGTTAGCAGCTGGTCCACCTCGATCCAGCACAAGCTCGACTGACATGTCCTCTGCTTCCACGCCTCGTAAAGCCGGTCCTCGAGGCATGTCCCGCGAGGAGCCTGCCAGAGTATCTGCCATGCCCATTTCACTTCTTCCACCTGATGCCAGCAATCAAAAGCTCTTCCAGCCGGTACCGACGTCGGAAGATTACATGCGGTCTTCCAGTCCGTCTCGTTCCATAGATCCTTCGCCTATTGATAGACGGGGCCCTTCTGCTGCAGGGGGAATAGACATGCAGAAACGCGCGCTCGACCAAAATCTTGGTTTGCCGTCTAGTCTCCCTGATTCCTCGCCTTTCCAAAGCGATCCACCCGCGTCTGCTCAGCGAGCCAATTCTGAGTTGGGCCACTACCCAGACCTGTTGCAAGACGGACGTGCTGGTCATGGGCAACATAAAGGTCACCGGCAACATTCGCCCGAAAGGCACAGACCGCGAGATGACGGAAGGAAATCGTTCTATCCTTCCTTGAACACTGTCAGTTCTTCACCTACGGTGACAGCTCCTCCTGAGCGCGCACCTTCTCCTGAAAAGCCTGAGAGTAGCAAAGTCAAGATCTCTGGTCCCATGGATGGGCAGATATTACCGTCTGGATTCAAATTTGGCAAAGAAGCTCCGCCGTCCAACTCTGCATCGTCATCAAATGACAGGAGAGACAAGGCCAAGTCGCGTTTATTCTGGGGCTTCGGTAAAGGTAAGGATCGGTCTATAGATCAATAGAAGTACATTTGACTGATAATGCACTAGGTGGTGACAAATCCCATCCCCATGCAGCTTACCCACCTAGAGCTGTATTCGGCGTGCCCTTGGAAGAGGCGCTGGATGTTGCGCAGATATGCAACTTGCCTGCGATCGTGTTCCGTTCAATACAGTATTTGGAAGCCAAAAAAGCGGACCAGGAAGAGGGCATCTATAGGCTCAGCGGCAGTTCCGCCGTGATAAAGAATCTGAAAGACATGTTCAACAATGGCAAGTACAAGGTAGACCTCCCCTATTCGGAACTCGACTGATTGACTTTTGTAGAGGGCGATGTGGACCTACTTTCGTCCGATGAGTATTGGGATCCTCATGCCATTGCTGGACTTCTGAAAGGTTTCCTTCGGGAGTTGCCTAACAGCATTCTAACGCGCGAGCTGCACATGAGGTTCCTTTCTGTAATCGGTACATCGTGATTTTCCTTATACACGTACTCGAGCTGCTTATCTGACCGCCTCATTGCAGATTTCGTCGACCCTCAAGAAAGAATCAAGGAACTTTCCCAACTGATAGCCGCTTTGCCTTTGGCCAACTACACCTTGCTTCGGGCATTAACAGCTCATCTGATACTTATCGTTCAGAATTCGAACGTGAACAAGATGACTATGCGGAACGTTGGAATCGTCTTCAGCCCGACTCTGGGGATACCCGCTGGCGTTTTCAGTCTGATGCTAGGAGAATTCAATCGGGTGTTTAATGTGGAGAACGGTGATGCCAGTACGCAAGGTGATGCGCAGGAAAGTTCCTCAGAACCACTTCGGAGGAATAGTCGCCAATATTCAGATGCTGCTGCTGATCAAGTCCTCGGATTATCTGGGCGCACACTGACGAGTATGCCTTCTTTTCCAACTAATGCTTCCTTTGTTTACTAACGTTCGTACTTTTTTTTTTTCTGCGCACTCAGCACCTGCAGAAGAAGCGCCATCTGATGGTGATGATTTCTCGATACAAGACGATAGTGGAACAGAAACCACGGAAGGAGAAGTAGTCGTGGAATCATCAACTTCCTCTAGCCCTGTCTCGGCACCAGGCCAGCCAGACTCGAACGTTCGGGGAAGCCAGGCAGATACACCGAACACACCCACGGCAAAGACGTCAAAGGCCTCGACAACGGCCTCGAGTAGAGGGTTGAACGTGGCGGTCACACATTCTGACCGCGGAAACCGACACAGTCGAATGATGGGACTTCCACTATCACCACGGCCAGCGCAACATTCTCCGTCGCGATCTGACATGCCTACGAACGGGTCCCCTCCCTCACATCCTAACGAATGAACATTATTATGACACAAGACATTTGTTTTTTTGTACCACCATTTTGTGTTTTTTGCATTGAGAGGTATATTTTGTCGCACAGGTTCCCTTTGCTAAATCCATCCATTTTTACTACCTCTCTTATATACCACATTTTGATACCATGAATCATCTCTCTCTCGGGTATGTGTGTGCATCGTCTGCGAGTGATTTGTAATGTCTGGGTGTAATTTATGATTTGTGCCTTCGATGCTTTGTGCAAGAAAAAGATAAGAAAGCGGTTTTATTGATTAACGCAGTATTTGATGCGGTATGCCGATCGTTGACGTTTCAGCTTTCCGAGCCATACGCGGCTGCAATCAAGGTCTGCTCCTGACCACGTACAGAGTTATGGGGTTCAAACAAGCTGCTATTCTTGCCCCCGTCTCCTTCTTCCTTGGTAAGCCTCGACTACGCATTCGAGTCATTCATGTATGTAACCGGGTTTACTGCTCTTCCAAGGTGTCCTCTTTATTTGCTTCAACATCGATCACCGACTGTTGTGGGGAGAGATTACTGAAGACATTGTCACTGATGGCCTGCAGTTTTACACGACGTTCTTCAATGCTCCGCCAGCGATAAAAGTCCGTGTTCTTTCTCATGGCCAACACGGGGACCTTCTGTGACTGACCTTCTGCGTTGTGGCCTAGGCTTTGCTCCATGGTATGGTAGGTGTGGGGCTCATTGGACTGCTCTCAAAACTTCATAAATGGGACGAGAGCGCGGTGTTCTTTGACGGTAGCAGTTTGGGTACGCGGTCCATGCCTTTTTTTCCGCGTTTTGGCTTGCTGACGTATGTGTGCGTGGTGTTTTCCAGCTGCATACGTGTTGGGGATTGTTGTCTACTTGACGGTTATCGTGAACTCGCTTCGCACGGTGGTCGACCCCATCAAAGACGTGGATACGCGTGAAGACCAGGTCATGGCGATGCGTGTGCTCGCAGCGGGCAACGTGATGGTGATTGCTTGCCTTGGATTGATTTTGTTCCTCCAGGTAAGCTTCTCGGGCATTTGCTTGCTCCAAATTCAGTCCGACTGAGCGCACGGCATGAATCACAGGCTGGACAGGAATGGGCCCGCCGAACGGAAGCCAAAGCGATTGCCGAGTGGGAGGCTGCTCAGAAAAAGAAGGCCACTGAAGTGACGGCCGACAAAAAAGAGCAGTGATCCTTTTCTCTTTCTGTCTGTCTCTGTGCTGCTCGCTCTATCCCGAAGAATGCAAGCTATGTATGTAGGTCGCTACCGACATGTCATTTACCACCTAACTATCTATATATACCACTTAATCTCACTACTACTGCTACTGCGTCGGCATTTCCCTGAGGGTACTGAGCTTCTTTCTTCTTTTCTTGATCATGGACGCTCACCCTTTCTGATGGAAAAACATGCGGTCCATGGGACTCCATCAAGGACCCTGGTCTGGGACCGCGATCGAGATCTAGGCCATGCTTCTCCCGCGAATCTGGTCCCAGACGAGTTACGCGAGCGCGCGAAAGGTAGATGACTCGACCCGCCTCTTTGCTCTCCTCATAATTGCAAATTGCGCGATTGCCTTTTCGCGTAACTCGCTTGTCAAAAGGACAAAACAAACATGTCCGCATTAGGAGACTCATCAAGCTTAGCAGGCAAGGCCTTTTTTCTTTGTTCCTGGCTTGTATGATAACCTGGGTCAGCCCGCTAATCACAAAATCATGCCTACAACAGATTGTCGGTCGACTCGAATTGCCTGGGCCTGTGAAAACATACACCGATGGCTTGTGTGTTCTGCGTTCTTGCACGGCGTTCTCGTTATTACTAGGGACTGACATATAACGCCGTCGCACTCGTTATTCAATGGTTCCAGCTAGGGTCTGGGCGGAGGTACGTACATCACCCAATACTCACCCGCACATTACGATTCTCTCATGAAAGTGCGACTCTCTCTCTCACGCACGAGGTTGTGGGGAATTTCGAAGCATGGTGCGGTGAAACTCGTCCACGGCCTCCCAGCTGGAGAGGCCCGCAGTTGTGGTTCGAGTGCAACTGACTGACTGACTGATGATAAGACTACATGCTAAGGCGCCACGGGACGTCGCGATCGACGTCGCAGTCTCCCAGCTCCTCTCTACTTGCGTACCCACGCGGGTTTTCCAAACAGAAGTCTAAAAGGACGACTGGTCTGTTCCGCCGTCTGGGGGTGGGGAATGACATTATTTGGCTCGGATAGGCTTGATCTGTGTCTCGTGCTAGATGAAGCGGCTAGTGATATGAAGAGGCATTCTGCACCCTCGGGCATGCGTTCATTTGGACGTGGTCTCGCCTGCGCTTGCGATTCAGACAGATGAAGATGGATTGGTTTCTTCATCTGCCATCAGCATCATTATCAAAAAGGAAGCCTTTCGTGATGCTTTGTCCGTCGTTCTTCGCTTTGCCACCGCCGCCGACCGTCGAAGCTGTCGAGTTCCCCTCGTGAACGCACGTACGGACACGCGTACCCACGACAGCGACTGGCTGGGGAGACTGGCCTGGCCCACCTGGTTCGATCTGTTGAACAATGAGCGATGGCATGGAAGGCTTCCACGTCGTTGGGTGATGGTTGTTGTCCACTTGTGTATGTGTACAGACACAAGGTTACATCTATCCATGCTCATGGCTGGAAAGATACTTTTTTTTTTTTTGAACGCGAAGCAATCACTGCTCATTGACTGACTTGGGAACGCAGACAGGTTCTTCTAATATGTTTGATGAACCAGAGCCAACCCGACGACCGACCGAGCCCGAACTTTGATTGACAGGCGGGATACTCACTGCAATGTTGGAAGTTGGATCAACATCATGCTATGGGTGGAGTTCTCAGGTTCTAAAATTCATGAACGGACAAGCTATGTAGAACCCCGTCAAGTGGTTTGTACCGTAGACGGGTCACTGCATGGTTATGGTTGTGATGGCTCGCCAAACACGTCAGCCAACGTCGAAGGAATCAGACAGGAAGCGTAGATTTCTCATCTTCTTTTTTTTCCTGTTGAAAAGATGGGAGCCCTCCCTCGGCTAGGCTCGTCGGCCACGACGAGTTGACTGCAAGTCTCGGTACCTCTGGGTCCTGGATTGCTAGATTCCCTGATCTAGTAACGTGTGGGGCCACCTAACTGGATCCTCAGCCTTTTTTTCTTTCTTCCTTAACCGAGGTGAAAAGAGCAGCAACGCAACGTCGGAGAAGATATCAGCGGGCTCGGACAGTTTTACAGTTTTAGAACAGCATTGCGAATTTTCCATTGTTCCTATATTATACTGAACAGGCTTTCACGCGCACCATGACTCGCCTATCTCAGTTTCTGTCTGACTACTGTCAAGATTTGGCTTTAGAAACTAGAATTAAGAATCCGAATATCATTGTTGTTCGAGTACGCTGGTCCTCCTCGGTGTCGGCGTCTGTTTTTAGTGTCACTCGTGACGTGGAGAGGGATTCTACGCTATGTTGCCACACGGACACGGCGGATTCTGAAGGAAAGTGTTCGGTTAGGACGACTCACTACGATTTTTTCGCACTCGCGGCAGCGCTCGGGCGGTCAGAGGTGTTGTCTAAAATAGACAAGTAATTATCAGTCTCGATGTCCATCCATCATTCCCAAAAATAAAAGAGGGCAAGGCCATGGGAGACGCATGCGAAAACAAGGGGACTGATGTTATTTTTGGATGGTGTTGTTGTTGGGATTGTTGTTTCGCCGTGGACTGTGCTTCGATCAAAGGACGCTATCTTGGAGCTCTTTATCATAGTGTGTAAGTATATATGTAAAGGACGGTGCATATAGATACTGCGAAGTGTTAATATGCTATCGCTGGAGCTTGGGATCGCGTTGTATAGAGCTAAGGTGACGATCCCATACGTTTCGAACGCGGCGGTGCGATGGAGTCTGTATGTTATTAGTGTGAGTATGAATGAACGTATCCACTTTTAAAGGTGGGTTTTAGTGCCGAACAAAATTTGTGGTTCGCTTCCTCGAACCCTTTTTCTATGCCGGGTGCCCTAAGCATGCCATAACAATCTAGAGATACGTAGTGGGCAGATAGTTGTGTATTAACAAGTCATGACGTTTTTTTCCGAGTTTAGAAGAAATGGCCGCATGGGAGACCTGACAAGTGGATGTGTCTTTCGCATATGAGCAAGCACTGGCAAGGAGGGACAAGTCGTCATTTCGACTCGCCTCTGGAAGGGAGACTTGTCGTCAGCATCCGCCGGCATGGAAAACGCTTCTTTTTTCTGATCGACATCATAGGGCCTGTGCGACTCCCACACACACAGTCATGAGTATGTAGTCGTTTGGCAGGCGGCGTAACACGAAAAATTTTCGTGAATGTTGGAAGGCGACACTTGCATGAGAACAGCGAAGAACGTCCTCGGAAAAGAGAACATGCTGGCAGAGCAAATGAAAAGGCAGGACATTAAGGACAGTAACATAAACAATCGAGTGAGGGCGGGAGAGAAAATTTGCAGGGAAGGACTGCGGGCAGGGCGACTGAGAGAGGGAACACGCCAAATTTGGAATGGCCCAGGAATTTGGATTCAATTCTCCTTTGACTGTGCTCCCGCCCGCCCATTGTGACTGACCACCGACACTGCGCCCTCGACCCGTTCAGAGTCAGAAGACGACCCTGAACCTTCCTGGACCGAGATATACGGCAGAGGGGCGTTTGGGGGCAGCACGTCCTCTGAGCTGTCGCTTGGCAGCAGTCACAGTCACAGAGTGTGTCACAGAGATCTGGGATCTAGATGTGATCTGGGCTGGCCCGATATGGGGAGGGCGCTTTTTATAAGACAATCGAGTGAATTGGACATACCGCGCTCATCCCTTCCTCCCCTGCTCATCATGGACCTCGACTGGTGTCTAACTTGCGAAAAGCGCATCGTATGTATTCCTCTCTCTTCATCGTTACTTCCCTTGCTCACTACTTATCAGGAGTCCCCCACTACTTCATCCCCGCTCTACTGCTCCCTCCAATGCCAGCCTACATCCACAGCCAGAGGCAGGCTGCTCAACTCTCGCCACAGAGAGGAACTAGACGAGGACGATATCTCGCTGTTCCACCACATAAACTCGGCAGAGGCTTTCCCTCATGTATCACGTTGGAAAGGAAATGACTTTGCAGGCATACACGCCTGGGCTGGCGATATCCCAGCTGGCGCATCCCCAGAACACCCCTCTCCCAGATCAAATCCTGGCTTTCGAATGTCTAGTATTACACCAACATCACTCGACACCAGGGCCCTCGCCCCGCCAAATCTCATCAAGCCGAGCCGTCGCCTCGTGCCCCCCTCACTTTCCATAACGGATTCCCAGACCACTGTTCCACCAACACCCTCAAATCCCATCGTTACTCCGAGACGACAGACCTCCTTCTTATCCATGGCTCAGGCTGCCGCCAATGCTAGCATGGGCCAGAGGTCAGCAGCCACAGAGTCTTCGCTCGTGGCGACCCCCCCACCCTCCAAGCCCGTCCCAATAGGTGTCGGCAAGAAGTCATCAAGGAGAGATGGCCTCTACAACGACTTTGTATCTTGGAACTCTCCCAACGTTCTTCCCCCTTCCTATCTTCCCCAGTTCCCAAAGCATGCTCCTGCGTATGCACCAGTCAAAATCGTCTCTTCCCCCCGCTCGTCCTGTATAGCGTCAGAGCAATCTCCCATGTACTGGACCGCGGGCCCGCCTCCCGTAAAACAGGTCACATCAAAGCGGCCCCCGTACGACGACCTTCGTCCTAGTAAAGTTACCAACGAAAACTTTGCATGTCACGAAGCACAGCAGCACCCATTTAGAACACGAGGACGAAAGCCATCTCGTGCAGCTGTTTGAAGAGACGTTTTCAACTCGCGAAGCACTTTGTCCCTTCCCTTCCTTTTCTGATTCCCTCTTATTATGTACCACCTCTCGGATTCTTCATAGATTTTCATTTCTCTCTTTTTTTTTTTACCATTTATATCCCACATGATCTCTGGATATTCTGGACGGCATCACTTTCTCATACCCTCTTCGCGCGCTGTCGTCCTCTTTCTATGCCCCCACATCCAGCCTAACTCCACCACTTGCTCGCTACTCGCTATGACTTTTCAGAAAAAGAAAACTCGCATCACCCTCGGCTACTTTCACATCCGCGAGACTGCGGGTGGGCTGCTCGTCTTCCTGCACCTTTCTTGCACTATGTTCTGCTCGCAATCGCATCTTCTTCCTCTCACCACTTTTGGCAAGCCATTTTCTAAAATACCCCCTCTCCATCGACTTCTATTCAACCAGGGCCACGGCCCATGCCATCTAAAAATTTCCAAATCATACCACGACCATGATATCCAGACGCTACCTTCTCTCTGTCATTTATTCTTGTTGCTCACTTGCATTGCACCTCTTTAGACAGCATCTCCATACCTGTACGTTTCTACATGTGTCCAACTGTAACATTATACTTGCAATCCCAAGCCATCTGCAATACATACATACATTCGCATCTCATCCCATAAAAAACGTCCCCCGTGTCCAAATTTGAGTGCAACCATCAGTTGGCCTGTCAGTCAACCTTTTTCAAGACGTTTGGAAGTCGTCGACTCTCAGCGATCGCGCAGTCGCGACAATGCCGTGACTCTGCTGAAAATTTTCTCTCCTTCCAAGTCCAAATAACCACCTCGTGGGTGTTGTTCCAAGTTGAATGTATACTCTAAAACAGGCTTGATCGTGGTATGGTGCAACGGTACCTGTTCACATGTGCTTCTGGTTCGTTTTCCCTTTGTCCTTCAATTCGACGTTCTCCTTCATTTCTACCAGAGACAGAGTTAAGCTTTTCTTCGCAGAGTTCTCCTGCGTTCCGACACAGCCGTGTTTTTCAGACGCTTGCTTCAAGTCTTCCCTCAAGCTGCGCTACTTACGAACCTTCCCAACTTTACCACATAAACATAAACATCTAGAAAAAGCGCGACGTAGAAGACTGCCTGCGCGGGTTCTTAATAACCCGAGTCTTATTCTTAAAGCAAAACCATACCGGTTTCCTTCGTCCCGCCCACCGCCTTTGCTTCTCATGGGAGCATAGTTGCAAGGGATGGGTATCTTGCATCGAGAATATACATCAGTCAAGCAACAGTTGTATCACTGCTCCAAAAGAATGCATGGGGTGCCATCGATGGACATAGGAAGGAGAGATCAAGGTCGAGCTTGATGATAACTCTATGGTAGGCGTGGGTGGGTGGGCACCCGTACGTCGATGATAGGAACTTTTTCCCGAAGATTCCATTATAACTGCCTTTCACTGCGACCAGCTTTTATGACTCTGAACACCTGGAAGCTTGCGGCCGCTCTTTTTATTGGCTGAGAGCTGAAGCTTCCCTTGATTCAGATCATCATTGTACCAAGCTTCGCGCAATCTTACAGCCCATTTGTCACCGCCTACAAAAATACTTCGAGGTTCGGGCCTACTCAGTGAGAGAGAAGACACGATGGATTCAGCAACTGGCCAGTGTCCGATTTGGCCGCGAAAGGTCTTTTTCGAGCAGGGCCTGTCAGAAGTGGGTCAAGTCTGCGCCTGACTGCTGCCACCCATCTAACCTGAATAGCCAACTCGAGGGGATGCGAAGGAGCACGCCATCGCCATGCGACAGGCTATTCAATTCCTGCATCATTACTAGTACTTAGCGTCATCCAACCATACCCATCCGCCATTATCAACAGAAAGCAACAATCTCAGGTAACTCCCGGATGAAGAGAAGATTCGAAGGCTCTCTGTCCTTCCTGGGCTTAATGCGCATCAACGCCCTCGCACCCATCACCACCACCACCACCACCATCTCAATCTACTCAAATCCGGCAGTAGCCATCCAAAGAACATGGGCTCCGATTTCTCAGTAGCTTTACCCTCTATGGCAAGTCTGCGGGTTATAATTACTTGCCTTGCATATTGTTGTTGTTGACAGTTGTCCTATGATGATCTTGATGTTTATATCAGGGCGATAGATTGCACTCGTATCACCCTTTTTGCGGGAGCGAAGCACTGAGGCGCATCATGGTATACGTACATGATGAAATCGTTCATTTCATCCTGGTGACACTGTCAATCGTCCGACGTTCAAGAAGATAAATGCACAACGTACAGGGGTGCTCCAGCTGCTCCAGCCTGCCCATGATGATTCGGTTTTCCACTGGACATAAGTACTATGGGCCTAGTGCATACGTTACGCTGATTCCTGAAATGACCTGTCCCACCCCATCTTTCCTGTGAACGTAAGCTGTCTTGTCTGGTTGTCTGTTCTAGTTGACCGCTCGGGGCCTTCCTGTGTCTGGAGCCAGGTTAATTGTTAAGTAAGTGGCTGAGTATGTAAGGAACCCGTGTTGGTGCCTCTGGCGTTTAGACGATTTTAACGCGATTCGAAAGGTATTTGAATTTTGCTATGCATTACTATGTACGCATACCAAGCAGGTGCACATTGTTCTTT
Source organism: Agrocybe pediades (assembly GCA_013053245.1). Taxonomy (NCBI): domain Eukaryota; kingdom Fungi; phylum Basidiomycota; class Agaricomycetes; order Agaricales; family Agrocybaceae; genus Agrocybe; species Agrocybe pediades. Next base: position 1,112,016 of record JAACJL010000058.1, read on the forward strand.
TGACTTTGACAGCCCCTTGAACAGCCTTTTTACTACACACTTTGGAGGCTAGAACATCGTCATCTGGTGCTGTCTGGATGCCTTCTCGTGACTTTGCTGGCGTACAGAAGGCCTCCCTTTACGGCTCCGACTAGTTTCATTTATCCATGCGATGCCCTTCCATACTACTTGCCTCTGGGATCGCAGTCGCCATAAATGCTTTGTTCAACTGCTCACTAGACTTTGTCAGGTCTGAGATTCGTCGTCTCTCTGATCGCACTGCACAAAAATACGCTAGCGGCACACATGAGCCTCCCAAGATGTAAATAGCAAGCTTTGAGCAGACTTCAAGCGGATAACCGGTTACGAGGCGCTATTTAAGTGTCGTTCTTGCGATTCAAAGGTTGTCCAGGCTTCTTTGGGCTCAATAGCCTGATCTGAGCAAGCTCTGTACATACTCGTGAGTCGTCACGACGGGATCATCCACCTATCTTTACTCACTTATTGTCGCCCAGTGTCACTGGAAGGTTTACGTTTCCCTTACGCAGCAGTGGTCTATTCTTCCCGTCTGATCAAGATGGTGGACTGAGGAAGGAAGCAATCACCTCTCTAACGACGGCAGAACGCCATGAAAGGAAATCATGGGGCGCAAGGTCGCAACAAAAACATGTCAAAACGTGAAAAAATAAACTTGTTGCCCGACCTTTGCGAAGGTGCCATCGTCGGGTGGGTGCCTTTCTTGGAGAGTCCCCGCTCTGACCGCTCAACCTAAAGAGACACCGACGATCATGAGTTCGCCCCCCCCCTGCACAGAGACCTATTGGACCTCTGATTCAAAGAGGAGGCTGTTCCATCCATCAAGAGGCGGGCAAACTCTATTTATGATCCATGGCGTGTCGCACTGCGCTCCTTCCAAGTTGCTCCACCTCGCCTTTCTTTTTTCAAGTTCCTCTCCGCAACTTCTGTATTGCTTACCCTTCCAATCTCGATTGAAGAGTCTCGGCTTTCACATCATCGTTTGCTTGGCTAGTGAGGCCGACACGCCCTGGGAGTCTCAGCCTGTCTGAACTCAGGACACCTATCCACAAGGAGATCTTTTCGCCCAGTCTGATGATCGTGCAGCCTTGCGTCCCTGAAATGGGGAATGATCATCGGTAAGATACATATTCACTTTTATTCACCGGTCAATTCAGTTGGTCAGCCTTGACCGAGTCAGCTGTCGCGAAGCACAGAGCCGTATCTAAACGCCAGTCCTTTCGGTTCGGCGTCCACAAAGCAAGCGTTTCTTGCTTACGAGCGACGCGGCTCAAATTTCTGATATGATGCATATTTTCATTGGATTTTTTGGGCGTCCCGACGTGTGCCTTTAGACCCTGGAGCGTCGTAACGCGACGAAATCGCATTCCGAAACTCTGGCAAGGTTCATTGGGCAACACTTATCAGCACTGCCCAGGTTCTATCTATCTCTTCTGTAGCTGTGGCCTGGGCCCTTGACAGGGGCTGAGGCTAATGCCTTCTGTTATCAGGATACATAGGACCTCAGCGACTATGACGGTTGGAGTGCTGCCAGCGGGTCCGTGATTAGAGAGCATTGCTTACGACGTCTGACCGAATGATTGCTAAGGTAGGTGTGTATACGCAGTACTTACACCAGTGAGCCATGGCTCACGTTTTTGGTCAGCCCGTGCTATTTAATCGTTACCCCACATGCTTACTTGTCTTGGAGACTGAAGCGAGAACTCTAATTCATCAATGAAATTCGAAACCATGTTCACAGTTCAAACGAGATCCTTTGTATGTAGGGAGATGACGAAGCGTAAAATGACGACTGACTCTTGGTTTACATATGTTTTGAAGTTGTCCTGGTCAGTAAGATTTAACTGCGATACGACGGACTCCGTCGGCGGGCACATTAAAAGTTAATTCAAAATTCAGTGATTTAGGCATCCATAAAACCACATCATACGTTTGCACCTCAGCTTCCTATGCAAAGCACCACTGTTTCCTAACCCCATGTTCACTCTGGTGTCTGCTTAAGAAGGTAGCACGAGTAATCGCTGGTAATCGCTGGCTGGCCTCCAGAAAGGGCCAGGAACTTGCTCGCATCAGCTTCACACAAAAATAGACTGACCATGAGGCTATCAACTTCCTCTTTTGATTAAAGACATGCATAAGTACGCTCATTGCGTGCAATGGCACTATGACCATGAACATCAACATGTACGTAAGAGTCTTCGTCAGGTATTAAGAAATCTGTGCGATTTAGGATAACTATCAGTAACTGTTACTACTTACTCAAAGCCTCATCAGCGGAATGACACTCCAGCCTAAGATTCGACCGATTGAAGCACCGTCTTATATTTGCATTCGGGTAGATAGAGTGTATCTCGGGCTGCAAAATATTCTAGTACCGCCTGCAATTGACGCTTAATGATGTAGCATAATTTGTAACACTACCATTTCATTGAATCTTACCACTGACGGACAACTTAGCGCGACTTGGTGGCGCAGCGAGCGACCCCCGGTCACAATGGTGGTGAGAAGCGACCCTGAGGATGAGAAATTATCGCAAAACAGTATAGACAGCTGCGTAGCAACATATGTATAAGCAGACTGACTTTGTCATATCTGTCTGCCTGACTTTTATGGAGGTGTCAAATTCCCGACACTTTTGAATTATCGGTGAACAAACGTTGGAGCGGAGGACTACGATGGACTTCAGAAGACTTCAGAGCCCTGTGGTCCCCGGGGATGCGACGCACATGCACTGGTACGAGACGAAGTGCCGATGGTTGCTCGTCCGCAATAGCTCTTAAACTGCGGCACTCGTAGCTGATGCTTCAGCTATCCTCCACTGTCTTTCCGTTGTTGAAGAGTTTCGACTAGACCAGGTACTATACTCGTATACGTCTCTGATTTTTCGCCGACGCAAACGTCCATTGACTCCATTCCCTGTAAGACCATTGAAACTTTCCCCATCTGCGAACATGGCCAAGGGTATGGCACCGCCAGCAATGATAGCGCCGACATTCAATGCACTGGTGGTGATCAATTCCACCAGGACATAGTAGTGCCGAGATACCGTCAGATAACCTTTCCTCTTCCTTCCCGATGTTCATATCGCATTTGCTGTTGACAGTTCGGTCCCTATAATGTTAATATCATAAACAACGGCGAGAGTTTTTCACTTTAGCCACGGGTCACCAAAACATGGCAAGCAAGAAATATGGAAAGTCTGAATTTTGAGCATGGGCAACAATTTATATCTGGCGATACCGGATACATACACTATTTTAACTCGTTTCCAGCGCACTAAGATTACAACACCACTATTGAGGAGGAGGCTGGAAGCTATTAGACTGTTGTAAGTATCCTGACGAGCCAATTAAAAGGCATATGCTTACCCTGGGGGAGGACCACCGAAACCGGGGGGAGGAGGGAAAGGCATACCTGGAGGGAAACCAGGGGGTCGGAAACCCGGAGGAGGTCCTGCCATACCGGGAGGCGCGAAAGGCATGGGAGGGCGAGCCAAGGAAGGGGGACCCACTGTAAGGAGTAGATCAGAATATGAGTTATACATGTTTAAAAGAAACGCATACTTGGAGGCATCATTCCCATCCCACGTCCTGCAGGCATACCACGTCCAGGACCAACTGGCAACTGATCATTGCATGATAAGTTGTTGGTGTATTTTTAACATTTTGCCTCAAAGACTCACCGCGTTCTTTTTGTCTTCATCAACGACTGGGGGTGGGCCTTCTACACTGATGCTGACGACAGTCTCTCCCCTGAGAATGACTAGGCCTAATGAACGCTTCAAGTCCTGTTCTGGGGCAGTTTCCTCTCCAGGCTTCTTCTTGGGCCTCACTCTCCTGAATTCTTCGCAGTCTGCAAGAACCAAGTTCATATGCCGGTCAAATGCCAGCATTTGTCCTATCAAAGCACGACCATCGTTAATCGTTACTTTCAATCTCCAGTTGATGAGACTGAGCATCTTTCCGCCTTTGGATTTGGGAGGAGGCTGTTGCATACAAAAAACGGTCAGAAAAGTGAAATACGACACATTTCTAAGATCTAAGCACTCACCATGATGGACGACGCGTTTGAGAGACGTACAAGACTGGCGGACGAAGGTTTCTGGATTGTCCTGCAAACAACTGCACACAAACCATTGTATGCTCTGACCGCCTTTTGCACAGCCACATGGCCATGTCGTTCACCGGATGCTTATGATACTCTTACTCAGACTCGGATACTCCTAGCCCGTACGTTCCTCCAGCGGCTCATCACGGGCTACCGTCTGTTACCGCTCTACATATATATGTAGCTGCTTGAGCTTGTTTTGCATTCCTATTCTTCTCTTCTGACGATATGGCCTCCATCAATACCTCGTTGACTAAACTGCTAGGTAGGCTTGACTCGGTCTATCTACTCCACTTGAACGACTTTGACGAACTCTGGATTTCTATAAAGGTATCAAAACCCCAATAGTAGCCGCACCGATGGCTGGCGCAAGCGGAGGTAGAATATAGACTCGTTTAAAGCATCAAGATATCCAATCGACAACCTCATTACTTTAATAGGTGCTCTAGCTGCTCAAGTCACGCTAGGGGGAGGCTTTGGCTTCCTTTCTGCAGGTAGATTATTGCGTTTGAACCGCCAGGACTACTCGAGCTGACGATCACTCGTTATTATTTCCAAAGGTTACGACTCTGTGGACAAACTCAAACACGAAATCAACGTCGCTCGTGATCTTCTGCGTAAAGATGGCGATCTATCGACTGTTTTACCCATCGGCGTAGGCTTTCTTGTTTGGCAGCTTGAAAAGTCTCCGGAGGCCGGGGAACAGTTACTCTTGACCGCCTTGGAGAATCATGTTCAAGCTATATGGTTATCCTTTGGGGCCGACTTGGGCCGCTGGATAAATTTTATTCGCGAACACGATCCTCGAGCTGACTCCAGCGATGCTGTCAAAATTTTTGTACAAACTTCCATCGTAGAAGAAGCCGTTTCAGCCATTCAAAGTTGGAAAGTAGACGTGATAGTCGCGCAAGGTGCGGGTCTTCACACACCTGATCCATTCACAAAGATAGCAAATTTAAATATGCGTCCTGTCATCCTTTGTAGGCAACGAAGCTGGAGGTCACGGTCTTGGCAAAAGTCTCCCAATTATTAACTTGCTGCCGTTGTTAGACAGCGTGGTCTCAAAACTCAATGGACCTCCTTTGCTAGCTGCAGGGGGCATATCCTCTGGCGCGCAAATTGCATCACTTCTCACACTTGGGGTCTCTGCAGTTGTCCTGGGAACCCGATTTTTGCTATCCCCTGAAAGCCAGTATTCAAATGTGCAACGCCAGGCTCTCCTGGAAGCCGAGTCATCGCAGTCGGTGCGGACTATGGCTTTCGATTATGCAAGAAATACCTTAGGTTGGCCCCAAGGTATCGACGGGCGGGGCTTGCGTAACGGTACAGATCTCTCCTTTGTACACATGTTTCTAATTCAGTACTGATTTAGGTCGACAGCCACCGTTGATGATTACGAACGGGGGGAGGAAATTCGTACCATCCAGGAAAAATATGTGAATGGTGTCAAGGCGGGGGACAAAGATAGGATCGTGATTTGGGCAGGTTCTGGTGTGGGTCAAATGAAAGAAATTATGTCGGCAAAGGTAACGTTTCAATAGCCTAGATCTCATTTACACCATTGTGCAATTCCTGACCTCGCACATACATATAGAAAATAGTGGAGACTTTACACGCAGAATGCGTCCAAAGTCTCCGTAATGCTTCGCAGCTGGTTCTTTAGATTGGACGTTTGTGACTCCCGGACAGCTGGTTGCCACCAATATGTAGATTCTACAGAAGGAAGGGTCAATGATAAAAATGATGCTTAAGTCTTCCTATGGTGTTTCCCTTTATTTTAATCATACCAATTTTCTTGAGTGTTAAAACGTTGTCCATCCTAGGAAACCTTCTAGGGTACATTTATCCAATTCATCGTAAAGTACATCCTAGTGTTCGATAATACATCACCGCCTGATGGTACCACCCAGTTATTACAAGTGCTTTCCGAAACTTCACTGCGTTCCTGCAGCTTCTTCGGCTGCTGCTGCACCGTCGGACGTTTCATCAAATTGGTAAATGGGGAAGTCGAATAGAAAACTTTTCTTGATGAAAGATGGTATAGGTCGATATATAACAGGAGGGATGGGGAGGAGTATGGATGTTTGTCGAAGGTATTCTTTGTAGTTGTCCCAGGCCATGGAGTCTTCCTGCGAAGCATTGGCTCGGATAGAGCGTAGGTAAAACTTCTTAGCTGTGGGTTTCTCTGCCGTAGGAATACCTGAACCAAACATCAAGAGGCTGCGTAAAGGCAGACGACGCGTCAGCTCACGTATGGAGGTCAGACAAAACCAGAGACTGACATTACTGTGAAAATAGGGGACATGATGGCACCGTACTGTGCAGCGCTTGACGGGGACGACAACTTTCCGTCTGTTGTTGGCGAGAGGCAGAGAATCCAGATTCCCCACCAACACATTATCCTGAAAAGATATGGACTTAGTTCAAATGACCCGGGAAACCTTTTGGTGTGATCGACATGTGTTGCACTTACTCCCCAAAGTACGGTGGATGTCGTGACCATCTCCACAGACCTTTCTAAAAGAGCAAGTGGTTTTCATCAGTATAACGCTTTGCGATCATTGCAGGACGGGGTTGGATAATTACGTTTGTGGGCTGCCCTTTCGGTATCGCGTTGCTGGATTTGTACTGGTACTGCATGAAAGATGAGATATGAACTTGAATTGACAGAGGTTAAATGGTATGTACTTTCTGAGCATCAGCAATTGATTCGACTGCGAATCCAAGAGCCCACAAAACGATGCCGGCAATGTCGCGCGAGGTCCCGAACTTTGGGTTGGATCCGCCGTTGTTCAAGTCAGATATTGCCGGAGAGTTCAGAATAGTCAAAGGAAGAGAGACGGTCCAAATCTTTCCAAGGAATATTCAGAGGACATAGACCGAGATTCAACATGACATAGCGCGCACCCATATGATTTGACCTATCCAAAAACCTAGAGAAACCGGTCGGTGAGAGGTTAATTTGAATGTAACCTCTGGCAACATGAACTCACCTAGAAATTTCCAAAAATGTGACCGGATTTCATCAAATCGACTATCACTACCCATTTTCAAAACGCGGAACAGAAGAAAACCTGGCTGGATTTAGCTACCGTGCCATTCTATGGACCCTCGTCGCGTACCAGCTATCCTGACTGCCCAAACCATAACCAATACGGTAGCCACTGAGAGCAATGTTTCTCAGGAAGGTCCATACAGATGTTTATGGCGGTAAGACCTACCTATATTCCTTGCATGAAAAGTATTTCCGGCCAGCAAGGTCAAAAGGGCTGTCAGGAAGAGGAATGTCTTATTTCGAATGATTCATCCATACGTCACAGGCGATTTACCTAGAAAGAAGAAATTGGACCCTAAACATAGAGGACAGTTTAGCAACAAAGCTAGGATGATTGCAATAAGACTAACCGCCAGTGAAATCGGTGATTTTATCGAATTGAAGGGTCCAAGCAATTGCGAAACCTAGTAACTGGTAGCCTACTGTGACGAGAAGAGTCAGAGCGAGGTAATAGCGGTCCAGGGCATATACAGGAGACATAGTAGAGCGGGTTGGCCGCAGTGAGCAGGGACGGGTTTTATAGGGGCCCAGTCATTATTAACATGAATCGATGGCAGGGCATGATCGCAAATTAACTTGGGGAGAGGTTGGGTATGATGTTGCCAAGGCGGCTATTGTTAGAACATGTTTGCCGAGTCCCATTGTTCTTCTCAATTGTTGTCGCTTTTATTCCTCAGAGCTCTCGTCATGCTCCTCTTCTCCTCATACCATATCTCGTATATCCACCTTCACTTTCTACTCGCCCTGGAGGCATTTAATCGCTAGCTATGGCTCTCAATATCTATAATCCTGAGATCATCATGTCTGTGTATTCATCAGTCCTGTGCAATGAAAATAACTGGTCAGTCACATCTTTCTGCCCAACGACCTTGTTCTGACGTGTGCCACTTCTTATCAGGTTACTTCTGCACTACTCTAGTGACTCGGTAATGCACCTTCTCGCTCTGTGTCTAGAATCTGATGTTCACCATCTGTCTTCAGTCTAATGAACTCGTTTTACATTCCTATGGAAGGAGAGGTTTGGAAGAATTGAAAACAAAATTATACAATTCGAATCAAGTCTTCTTTGCGTTTTATCGACTCGAGGAGGTCAACATTAGTCCGGGTTTTGCCATTGTCACTTATATTCCTCTCGCCATATCGGGCGTCAAGCGAGGTGCGGCTTTCTTTAAGCCAAGAGATTTGGCATGTGGCTGACATCTTTTCGACGGTTATCTAGCTCGTGCGTTAACCCATTCGAGGAGAGTGGCCACCATATTCAAGGTATGCATGATATTATTCTGAAGTTAGCCTCTAAAGTCCCTAAAATGCCGTGTTCACGCCATCCTTGGTACAGAAACACCAAGCTGTACTGAACATCGAGAGTCTTTCCCAGCTCAACGAGTACAACATCCGGCGAGCTATAGCTAATTCTGGCCCAGTCTGTCCTCCTTCACCCAACCACGAAGGAATTCAATATTCCGAAGTTTCGTCTGCGTTACACGAGAAGACACCCGCTATCCCTCCGACATCCATTACCGCACTACTGCGCCCTTTGAAGCCACTACAAGCCCTACAGTTTAACAAGTCATCGCCCACATTGCTCTCTCCACGGAAATCATTCACTACCATGTATTCTCCAGAAACAGAGCATTCTAAGCCACCGCCAGTTCCTCCTTTGCCCAAAGGTGGGGGGAGCCTCTTCTCCAGTCTCTTGCGGCGCAAGAAGAGCACAAAGATGGCAACGCGGGAAGAGTTACCGCCCCCTACGCCGCCTAAGGACGTTAGGCTTTATAGTGCACAGCCTGTGGCGTTATCGCGATCTTTGCCACCCTCAGCACACCCTGCAATTCGCCACAAGCGCTCTTTAAGCATGTCGGATTTTGCTGTCATATCCCATGCGCATGAAGCTATTGCCTCGACAGCCCAAACAGAGTCCATTTTCCGAGCCGATTGCTATACCCTTCCGCTCCCATTGAAAGGGAAGTGGTCGCAAGACGGAGCTCTGCCTAATAATCCTGCTGAAAGGGCCAGGCGACGCCAAGAGCTCAAGGCGCAGCGAGAGAAAGAAGAAAGGGAGGCAATTGAGGAAGAGGCGGCAAGGCAACATAGGTTGAAATTGGAAAGGGAAGCGCTGTTGCGGCAAGAGATGGAGGAGGAGGAGCAGAGGAAATATGAGATAGAACAGGAAATTCGACGGATCACCGCAGAACGTAAGCGGAAGGAACAAATAGACCAAGAGGAAGAGGAGCACCGTCGTCAGGAGCTTGAGACTCGGAAGAGGATGGATAGGGAGAGGCGGCTGGAGGAGCATCGCAGGTTAGAAGAGTGGAGGAAAGAACAGGCGAAGAAGGAGGGCCTTGCTGCTCGCCGAGCGGCAGAGGCCAGAAAAAAAGAGGAAGAGGAACGGAAAAAGAAGATTCAGCAGGTGGAAGCTCGAGTAAAACGGAATGGAAATTCCATTGCCGAACAGACAGGGTGGATGACTATCCTGAATAAAGACTCGCTTTCGTGGAAAAGACGGTTCTACAAAGTCAAAGGCAATTCACTCTTCCTATATCGCAGTGAAAAGGTGACATACAGCATCGTTTCGGGAATCGATTGGCAACTAATAAACACGTCCCATTCCTGTTCTAGGACTCTACGACGGTCGAGGAATTTGGACTATGCGGCAAGGTACAGGCCTTGAAGGAGTGGAGTGACGGTTACGAGGATTTGGAAGCAATAGCCTACTCGTTTGTAGTGGAATTCAATGATGGAGATTATTGGTCTATGTACGCTGATTCTGAGGAAGAGAAAGTGAGTCGCAAATAGTTTGCTTAATTTCTTGACGCTAAATGGGACATCAGTATGTAATTCTAGGGCTTTTGAAAATCGCAGCTGGACTGTGATGTTGCATGGACTTTGTATTTTTATTAGTATTGTACATGTATTGTACCAAATGCATACCTCCTGGGCCCTGGCTGAGTCGTTTCGCAGGCCGTTGAGATGTCAATTGTCTCTTCTGGAGAAAAGAGGGTTGACAGCGTGACAATTGTGACGTGACATGGCGTAACTCTCAACGTTGGGCAAAGTCAGCTAGTTCCGCTTACTCTGTCCTCCGTCCCTTCCACCCTCGCCATGGCGGGCCTTCTGTCCCCAAAACCACTTACATATCTACAACAACAAGGAAACGGATTCGCAAACTATGGTCGGGGACTTGCTAACTTCTCTGAAACACCACCTCTCTCGTCAACCACTGTCCAAAGTCAACTGGCTGCTTCTGCTGCATTCCCTCCCCAAAACATTCACAATCCCGGTATACACGAAGACGGGAAGATCTACAGCCTGGTTATTGACTTGCTTAACCCCCTGCGAGAGAAGGGGCGCTGTTGGAACTTAGCAAAAAGCGCGAACAGTACGAGGATTTGGCGCTCGTCTTGTGGCATTCTTTTGGTCAGCTATATTTTGACCTTTGGGCCTCACCCTCTAACTGACTATCTCCAAAGGTGTTATGCCTGCGCTCATACAAGAAATTGTATCTGTCTACCCCCTGCTTTCTCCTCCTAATCTTACGGCTCATGTGTCAAATCGAGTTTGCAATGCTTTGGCGCTGCTCCAATGTGTTGCTTCCCATAGCGAAACCCGTCAGCTATTTCTAAACGGTCAGTCACCATGTAACCGACATTCCGACTGCGTCATTGGTGCTGATGGAATAGTACAGCTCATATACCCCTTTTCCTCTACCCATTTCTCAACACTACCTCTAAAACACGACCATTTGAATATCTTCGCCTGACATCGCTTGGTGTCATTGGGGCCCTTGTTAAAGTATGTTGACAGGCATATCTGCTTCGAGAAAAGTACTCACGATGAAATGATCAGCAAAACGACAACAACACCGTCATCCATTTCTTACTATCGACTGAAATCATACCCCTCTGCCTCCGTATCATGGAGACTGGATCCGAGCTATCCAAGACCGTTGCTATTTTCATTGTACAAAAAATCTTGCTGGATGAGACAGGCCTTACATATATCTGCCACACCTACGAACGATTCTATGCGGTTGGGACTGTGCTAAGCAACATGGTGGCCTCGCTTCTTCAAACGCAAGCGGTTCGCTTGCTAAAACACGTTGTGCGCTGCTACCTTCGTCTGAGCGACAACTTGCGGTATGTTTGCTCCGTTCCGGTGTTGGGCAGATGCTGATACTCTACTTGAACTACAGCGCTCGTGAAGCACTACGAGCGTGCTTACCTGAACCATTGCGGGATGGGTCATTCAATACGCTGCTGAAGGTGAGTGGCCGGAGCACAGAGTAGTGATACGACCTTAATGACTGGATGAGCAGGGAGACGTTGTGACGAAGAGATGCCTTACGACACTGCTGAATAATCTGAACGAACCATAATCTGGGACAGTTTTTTGCGCATATCCAGTCATATCCATTACATTGTTATATTTTGCATGTTAATTATTGCACGGTAGAAGGCAAAGAAAGATGTACGAGCTAGGGATTTTTATAAATACTTGTATTACGTGTTGTGTTGTTTAAATAATCTGTGTTGACACATCCATATTGCCGAGTGCCGGGAATTAAGAGAGACTCGTCGAGTCGAAATTTGACTCTCAAGCAGACCATCATGAACTCGACCGTCTGCCCTTCCGCCGTCCACCATGATCCCCTCTGCTTCGCCCACGCCGCTTTTCCTTTCTATTTCTCCCCAAAGCCAAGGCTCCTCGACAGCTTCCCCGACACGTCCCTTGCCACCATTGCCCCCGTAGTCGCGTACTGGACACTCTCCCTCTTCTTCCACTTCCTCGACACCTCTGGCTGGCAATGGCTGGACAAGTACAGAATACACGAGTCGGCAGAAATAAAAAGTAGAAATCTCGTTACGCGGTCGCAGGTCGTATGGGCCGTCCTTTTCCAGCAGATAGTTCAGACGATCGCCGGTCTCCTCTGGTTGTCTGATGAGTCTATTCATACAGCCAACCATGCACAACAGCTACGGTCCATCGCTGTTGCGCTCGAACGATTGTCCAGGCAGCTGGGTGCCGAATCGCACCCTGTCGTGCTTGCACGATTGTCTGGCTTCGTGTACTGGTGGGCGATTCCTGCGTTTCAGCTACTAGCTGCCATGTGAGATCTCCTAACCACCTTTCCTCTCGCCCGACCGCCCGCTTATTCTTTTCAAGGTTCATTATAGATACATGGCAGTACTTCTTGCACAGGTTCATGCATGTCAACAAGTTCCTATACAAGCAATTCCACTCATGGCATCATCGACTCTACGTTCCGTATGCGTTTGGTTCGCTTTACAACCATCCGGTCGAAGGCTTCCTTTTGGACACGCTGGGTGCTTTGTTGGCTGAGTGGGCCACGGGAATGAGCACACGGCAAGCCATTGTGCTCTTCACTTTCTCAACGTTCAAGACCGTCGATGACCATTGTGGATATTCTCTCCCTTGGGACCCGCTCCAAATGTTGTCTGGGAATAATGCAGATTATCATGATATTCATCACCAGGTGAGACGTTTCAAACCCTTCATAGGTCTAGGTAGACTAAAGTCCATATCAGGTTGTTGGAATCAAATCCAACTTCGCACAACCTTTCTTTATCCACTGGGATACTATCCTTGGAACTCGGATGACACGAGAAGATATTGAACGCCGCCGCCAGAAAGTCGCGAAGGATCAGTAAGGACGACAGTTGTCTTTGTGCTAGCCTTCCAGTTGTTATGACCTTATCCTACGTAGCACATGTTCCACCACTCATATACTGTAATTTGCATTGTAATCTCATCGGCGTTGTCAATAACTTCGGTACAGGGGATGTCTATGGGATCGGAAATATGACAGATAGCACTAGTACTACCAGCTCGCCAGAGCCGACTTCGAAATGGGTACACTTTCCATCTCCTGTTCGTATTCCACCTCGACTCGAGGTCCTTCTGGTAGCCTAACGTCAGTACGTCGAAACATGGAGAAGGCACACGAGCACCTACTTTTCGACTTTTTGTCGGGTCGCGCCTTGCGGTTGGTTTTGGTGGGGGCTTTCCGCTTCCCAAGCGATGGATGTGGCGCTGTCTCTTCGCCCTCGCTATCGTCTGACCCTTCTTCTCCGCTCCCACTGCCTTCTTCAGAACCATCATCCTGGAGAAAGGGAGGAATTTCAGTGGAATAATAAACACGCTGTATTGCAAGCCTCACCACGATGTTTTCCAAGTCACTCAAATCCTCCTCGTCGTCCTCGTCGCCGCTTATATCGCTCACAAATTCCCGGTCTCCCCAATCGTCTTCCATCTCGTCTTCCAATTCCTCCTCATCTGTCTCATCATCCTCGAGCTCAAGGTCTTCAGCGTCGGCGTTGCGTTCGCGATCGAGGATGGCTTGCCAGACGCTTTCATTCACGTTTAGCGGAGCGTCGCCATAAGCTTTCGACTTTAACCGTTCGATCAGCTCTTTTTCGATGGAACGCTCGAGATGAGCGGCAGAAAGCGCCTTGCGTTCGCGGACGGCTTCGCGGCGGTCAAGCTTTTTCTTAACACCAATCAGCTTCGGCCTGGGTGCTTGATCAGTCATGTCCATGAAAGAAACTGGATGGCCATGCACTCACTGTTGGCGCATCTTTAGGCGTCGCATCTTTATCAGATACTGCGTGATTTTTGTGACTCTCTGCTTGCATTTGTGGATCGTGAAATTTGGCCAATGAATAAGTTCGGCGTCTATCTTTTAGTTGGCGAACCATGATCAGAAAAAATCATATGTATGCGAGACAATTGAAACGCACCTGTTCCAAAGCTTTTGCGTAGCTGTTCGACAGTTTTATCCGTTCCCACATATTGGCAGGAGAATGTGCACGTTCGATCGTTTTGACGTAAAGATACAGAACACCTAGACGATATCAGCACGCAGCTCTGCTTTCATGGGGAAAGGCGCGAGTCGCACCTTCTTTTTCTCGGACAGTGGCATATCTCGAATTGGCTAACGGGCATGATTGGCGATTGCAAAAGCCGGTAACATTGTACTCATTGCGGCAAAAATTCTGAGTAGTAGTTCTTTGGAAAAATTGGTGAGTCGTAATTGAAAAAGTAAGATAGTCTAACGCACTTTACTTTATAGGAACAGAACTGGTGGTTTATGACGGACCAAATCACGTCGTCGCTTTGCATTCTGAGAGAGAAAGGGAGGAGGCTACAAGAGAGTTAATGCAATAATAAACCAGTGTCCCAAACCGAAAGAAATTGATTTGCTTGGTTAGGCTTGCAGCAGCCTCACCTCAAGTGGGTGCACGTGGCCCAACGCCCCATGCCTCCATCACCAATGTCCAACACTCCAAGCGCAATGCGCATACTTCATGGACTTTATTAGCCGCTCTTCTTTGACTTGACCTCAAACGCATTCTTCTCCTTCGTCATGTCCACGACATTTCTCGGTCTTTCTACTAGATCACTGCGCTTTGCACCGATCTCATACAGACCTTTCTCGACGTCTCGACGCAGATCCGACTTCCATTTCGATACACACCACTTTGTGCAGCGTTTGGAACGCGAAGGGCTTAACAGGGCCCAGGCGGAAGGCATTATGTCTGCAATGGCAGAGGTCATCGACGAAAGCATCCGTAATATGACCAGTAATATGGTGACCAAGGCGGAACAGGAGAAAGTGTGTACCGAGCATCCGACTTGCGAGATGCCTTGCGCTGACCGTGCCATTCCGTGGTATTTACTCTGCTAGCATCATTATACCCAACAAGTAGACTTTGCTCAGATAAAATCCGAGCTGCAGTTAATGGAAAAGAATGATCTCGCGATGATCAAAGCAGAGAACGATCGCCTCATGAATGACATCGAAAAACTCAAGCAACGTTTACGGGAAGAGATAACTCGGACGCAGGCTGGCGTCCGACTTGACCTGAACCTTGAAAAGGGTCGTATGAGGGAAGAAAGCAGCGGCCAAGAATTAAAAATTAAAGAAGTGGACACCCGGATTGAGCAGGAAATAGCTGGCCTAAGAACAACTATCCAGGCGTCTAAGGTTATTTATTCCTTTTTGATGTTGCCGGTTTCTTGGGTTCGCTAACATGTTGCAACAGGCCACTACACTGCAATACTTGGTTGGGTTTGGTACGTCGTTAATCACTTTTGTCAAACGACCTGCTTTTTATCCGACACTGAAAAATACTAGTGACTGGCTGTTCAGCTCTTCTAATGGCGTATCTAAGATTTCGAGCTTGACAATATATCGCGGTCTGTCTGTCTGTCTATGTTTCATTCGCAAGAGATTATCTGTATGAACTTGGAACCACTTTGTATGTATGCTTTTGCAGCAAGGTGGCGCCCGAGAAAAGGATTCCGGCTCGAAGTAGACCAGTATGTTGACGATAGTCAGAACACTTGCACTACTTAATTCAATCAGCAGCTCATACGGCCCGGCATTGGCAGGCTTGCTGCTGGAGTTAGTTTTTCTTTGAGTCGGTCTGCCAAGATACTCTGCCCTTGATACTCTGTCCTGGGTAGACTGCATCCTTTACTAAAACTTCCACTCTTCTTCAAGTTTCCAGTTTCAATGTCCGGGTTCTCTCAGTCCCTCCACTTGCCCTCCGCTCCCAGGTCTCACTTGTCAGCAGGTTTTCAAGGTCCCCCCTTCAACGTCCTTGGGCCCTCCCACACCATACATCAGGAAAACGTCCAGGTCTTTCGACCCGTCTTTCACCGTCTTTGCAAGACCAAAAGACATTAAAGACAAAAAGACGTTGCGTCTTTCCAACGCCCAGTCCACAGTCGTGTACAAGCTTGGAGGCGTCTTTCAAAAGACTTACCTAACATGTTGAAGTTCTTTACAGCTTTCCTTAAGCGGACCATGTCTTTGTAAAAGTAATTAAGCACATTAGTAACGTTTGACTATCTTGTCCGAAGTCAAGCAAGATATTTTTCAACGACTACCGCTCTTTGAGATAGTACTATGAAAGGCCTCGACATTTAAGAAAGACATCATGACATGGTCGTTATCAGGCTGAATGTGTGCAAAGTTGTATTACATAATCTCGTGTTGTGCCTACCAGGCCGTAAAACACTCCATAAAGCATTCATAAAGCAAACCAAAAAGACTAGGTGTGGTGACCAAAGACATCAGGAAAATGTCCAGAGCTTTTGCTTGAGCTTTCGTGATTTGCTTTGGGTTTGGCAAGCTTTGGTCTTTAAGTAAGCTGCTTTTTTTGGTTTCAGATTTTCGGTCAGGTCTTGTCCTTTAGCCACCGTCTTTATGACGTCTGGCACTTTGAATATCATGCTTCAACTTTCTTTGTTCGTCTTTTGGGGTCTTGGACTTAGTGTCATTGCATGTATATGTAGCTAGGTCTTTAATACATCTTGGAAAAGTTGTCAACGTCTTTACAACTTACAAGGCTTGACTTATCTTGCAAACCGTCACTAGTGATGTGCTGGCTTGGGCTCAGGCCAAAAGCCAGCCCAAGCCAAGCCCAAATAAGCCCAAGCCAACCCAAGCCCAAGTGTGGGCTTGGTTGGGCTTTTGGCCCGGCCTCAAATTTCTCCAGGCCAAAAGCCAAGGCCTGGGCCAAGGCTTAGGTATATAGGGGGTTGCACATCCAAATATAGTAATTTTGGCTAAAATAAATAAATATATATGAGTTTTTCCAATGTTTGTGAGTCAAAAATAGTTGTATGGAGTGCAGAATGACACAAAACATTGCACTACATGTCAAAACACTTCTTATACAACTTTTTGATGCACTTTATGGATGACTAAGGTGTAGATCACTTGATTTATTTCCATATATGGAGTAGTCACATGATCTTTTCCAGGCCCAGGCTTAGGCCAAAGCCAGCCCAAGCCAAGCCCAAGTTTTGGCTTTTGGCCCGGCCTGGGATTTTTCAGGCCAAAGCCCAGGGCTTCCAGGCCAAAGCCAAGGGTATCAGGCCAAGCCCAAGCCCGCACATCACTAACCGTCACAGATTCTTCAACAATACTTGAGTCTTGGACTAACAAAAAAAACAAATTACTACTATAAGGCAACATCTACTACACTTGTGGTGCAGGGCCACCGCTATGCGTGGCAATACGAGTCTTTTACGAGTAGATAAGAGAAATTGACGCAACTTAGTTCACACCTTCTGTTGAGCACATCATTGGCAGTGTGTCCATAGCAAGTACATACACACGAGAATCAAGACCAATGCACTTCCCTTGAAGCAGGCATTTCCCTTCCCATCCCTTTTCTGCTGTTGACCTTTCTGATGACAACTGGCATTAGATGGTACCAATTTGAAAGGTTCGAAAACCGCTCACGAGTCAAGGCTGCTTACATGAAGCCCAGCTCAGAACTTCAATCAGCAGCGAATAGTTAAGTTCAACAAACTGGTGATCATCCATCAACAAGGGCGGAAATACTGCGCAACCCGTTGAAGGTGGAATTCCCGAACGACGGTCACGACCACGTTTTGCTGCAATTTTGCTGTTCAAGGCGAGGGTTGTCAACATGAATAGTGAATATCCGCAATGGACGACGACTGGTGTGTGTGTAACCAACGAATGATATTTAAATGACAAGCACCATTCCCTCTGGTGTATTTGTCGGCATCGACCCTAGAAGTCGTCCTCTGATACTCTCGAAGAACTGTGATTCCGTGAACGAAGCAGTAAACAGGAAACCGCGCGACGGGCCGCGGCCCGCTACATAGATATTTTATTTGCTTGTGTTGATCTAAACAGGTTGCCGGACTTCGGGTAAATAACCGGATGTCAATAGTTGCCGGTGATCCGATCTTTGATGGCAGTCAACAGGCGTTACATCGCGCAAGTGTTCTGGCGGGCTCGCGTCGATTAAAAGAACTCACTTTTACTGACGTAAAAGACTCGTAATTCAGACACCTACAGGTTACGGCCCAATGCTAAACACAACCTTTTTACCTCCACTTCTGCCTTCTCCAACTACTGCTTCAAATCTTCAACTTCATCAATTAGCCCTTCATGTTCAACAGCCAAGCTGTCAGCACGTCGGTGCGCACTCTCCACCTGCTTAACCAGCACCTTGGCCTTAGCCGCATCCTGAGACCGCAACTTCACCTCCCTTTCGCGCACATCCTTCGCGTGTTTGTAAACCCTTTTGAAGAAATGCTCCCAGTGGTCTTCGGAATGAGGCAGGATGGAAAAGGGGAGAAATTCTGGGGATAGTAAATAAGATGTAATCAGGACAAGGCTGGTAATTGAACTGTGTGAATGTGCACCTTCCTCACTAGAGTAGTCAGTCAGCATGAGATCGTCTCCGGTTTGTTTTGCTGTTGGGCAAGGTGACAATGGGGTAGCACGCCTGTTTGAGGGTCCAGGTGTTGCTGGATTTTCAACACGGAAAACCCTAAGGAGAAATGCGGTGCCATACATCCATCAGCAAAAGTGCTAGAACCATGCATTGCCCCGAAAGGTCAATGCAAGGTCAAAAAGGTCACAAGGTCAATAACCTTGGCAGCGTCCTTCCCTTGACCTTGCACTTACCTTAAGGGAACATCAAAAAGCCCGCAAGGTAAACCATTATTGGCAATGCACACCAAGGTTGGCCACCTTGGGGACCTTGCCATGCCTTGTAAGGTCCAGCAATCTTGGTTGCTCGGTACCCGCACCCCGGCAAGTCCCACAGCAATAATATAAAATAATTATTTAACTGCTGTACCATACTCACCACTTTTTCTAAGTCAGTTTATATTTTGAAATGTCATCTCAGGGAATTGAACCCAGGCCTCGCTGACCAACAAGAGTATATACAGTAAGCACGAGAACTACTGAGCCAAAGCGTCATATATGTTTGCATTCCGGCACACCTTCTTATGATTCTGCTGCACAGCCACACCTACCTGCTAAGTACTCTAAGTCAACTCTAAGTACTCAGTGCTCGCTCGGACCTCTGAACCTTGCATGACCTTTGTTCACCTTTCATTGGCCTTGCATGGTGCATCAAGGGTGCATGCATCATCCATCCTGGGACAATTATGATTAATCCATCTAATTCTTGTTTAATTCTTTCTTTTTCATGTGCAGATTGAGCCATTACTTGGTTCGCAATAAGTTTATCTGAAATTTTTGAATAAACAATAGATGCTAAGTCCATTTCTTGACATATAATTGTAATGTGGGAGAATGATTAATGGCATATGAAAGGTCAGGTAAAGGTTAGTGCTAGAATCTAAGTCACCGGCAAGATTATCATTGCCTTTTATGGTCACGGCAAGGTCAGTCATTCATTGTGTGAACTTTTATTGGTGACATTGTCAACCAGGGTTTCTGCACTTTTGCTGATGTCAGTCAACATTGTGGACAGCTTATGGCCACGACCAATTTACTCACTGGTCCCTAGGAGATGATTGTGGCGAGCCTTCGCTGGTTAAGAGTCTATGCAAGAAGTTGCGGTCAATGCCTGATATAGAGAGCGCAAAGAGAGCGATGAATAGCACTCACACTCGGTTACGCACACTGGCAATGGCAGAGCTCTGCCTCTTCCCTAAAGGTGGGATGTACACCATTTTAGTTCTCTTTGGGGGTTCTCTCGACCCTTGCACAGCTGGTGTCTTCACTGGGATCTCGATGACACACACAGGACGACGAGCAGGCGGCACAGGTGGGCCTTTGTACCCCGGAGAGGAGGAACCACCAGCTGAAGGCTTCTTCGAGCACTTTTTCTTCTTCGAGGACTTCTTTGAAGACTTGGTCATGGTGGTGGATAGTGGTTAAAACAGCGAGCAGGTCCAAATAGCATGCCTACTGTCAATTTGCTGAACCAGATTAGACAAGAAGCTTTGGAGCATAGGCAATTGACTCACCCAACAAGCGGAATATTTCTGCTACTTCCGCTCAATGCTCGATCTAGTGTCCTGAAGATGACGGAGCCATTGAGCTCATCATAGATTGGGTCTTGAGACATATGGCATGGATGCAGAGGAAAGTGATGGGGTGAAAAGGCTATGTCAAAAAGGTTGACCTTGAGCTGTTGTGTTATGTTGTGTGTGCAACCGGATTGCTAACAGGCGCCGGAATACAAGTGTTATGTTGGAATGATTGGTCAGCCAACCTCGGAGAATAGGTTCGGCGCTTATTCGAGCGCCCCACTTCGTTATGTAGAGTACTAATAATTTCATTCTACCTTAGTAATTTACAGTAGTCATATTTACTTAGTAGTATACTTGTTTGTAGTATATAAGCTCGTCGAATGCCTTCGACGAGCACTAGCTAATTACATTTACTTTCTTCTTTATTTAATACATTGCGCTCAATAGGTTATGGGCCCCGGCCGTAACTAAAAATAAAGAAGATCGACGACTTACCGAACTAGGCAGCCCCACTCTCCCTCATCTATTTTTATCGTTACCATGTCGGCAGATACTACGTCAGGATCATCAGGATCTGGCGGGTACAAAATAGAACTACTGAAGGCCACAAATTGGATGCCATGGAAGCAACGCATGCTTGCGGTACTCCGTGACCTTGGACTGGAAAAGTATGTTGCTCTGGATGCAACAATTCCAGGATCAGCTATTCCGAGCAACCCCACACCAGAAGAAGAAGCCGCGATTACACGATGGAGGGATGGAGATGCAAAGGCTAGGACTAGAATAGAATTAGCCGTGGGAGATAGCGAGATGGTCCATCTTATCGGTGCTACGACGGCCCGAGAGATGTGGGATCAACTAACAACGGTTAAGGAATCAAAAGGCCGTTTAGGAGTGCTCGCAACACGCCGTGCGCTTTACAGAGCGACTGCCGAAGAAAGTTTTGAGATGGTGGATCACATATTCAAATTACGACAACTTCAGGACGAGCTACATACAATGGGAAATCTAGTTTCGGACGAAGATTTTGTCATGATCCTCATTACATCACTCCCGGAATCATGGGATAATTATACCTCGTCTTATCTCGGCGCGAGCGGCAATAAACCACAACTTCGGTCACATGAGCTTATTGCTATTTTGCTCGAAGAAGACAGAAGGAGAAAGGGAAGGAGCTCAAATGACATAGCACATACACTACAAGCCCGAGAGAAGGGAAAGCCGAAGAACCCGAAGCCAGATTCTGATAAAGAATGCTTCAACTGTCACAAGAAGGGACACATGGCAAAAGACTGCTGGGCAAAAGGTGGAGGACGCGAGGGTCAGGGACCCAAGGGAAGGCATGGACCACATCGAAACAAGGCAAACTCGGCACAAGAAGTTAACAACTCATTAAATGAATGCGCCTACATGGCAGGAAACTTCAACTCGGAGCTTGGGAAATTTGATTGGTTAAAGGACTCAGGTACCACCTCCCATATTTGCAACATCCGAAATGCGTTCACAGAGTTTCACCCCATCAACGAGGAGATATCAGGTATCTCAAGTGTCAAGGCCACAGCCAAAGGCCGAGGAACTGTCATAGTTAATTTCGACGTTGATGGAACTATTTTTAAACACACCCTTCGCAACACACTCTATGTCCCCGAGGCCGAGAACTGCTTACTCTCAGATGGAAGGTTTCTACAGAATGGAGGGCAGATTATTGAGACAAAGGAGGGATGCTTGATGAAGGATAGTAAAGGGACTACAGTAGAAAAAGGCACACTCTATGGGAATCTATTTCGACTTCATGCATGCGCTGCCATTTTGGATCAGGAACAGACAAATGTTGCATCATCACCAAAAATATCTTGGGATCAATGGCATCGCCGATTCGGCCATATTTCCATTTCGGTATTACGACGTCTAAATTCGGAACACCTTGTCAACGGACTAATTATAGACGAGTCCAGTATCCCCTCGCAAACTTGTGAAGCTTGCATACAGGCAAAACAAGCTCACAAACCGTTCCCAAAGGAAGCATCCAACCGAGCAGAACTCCCAGGAGAGAGAATTATGTGTGATGTTTGGGGACCCGCTGCCGTGGTGTCAATAGGAGGCTTCAAATACTACATCTCTTTCACAGATGATTGTACCCGGCATGGACACCCATTATTCCTGCGGAAAAAGAGTGAAGCGGAAGCAAAAATAGAGGAGTATGTGGAGAGGATAGAGGCACAAACAGGACGGCGGATGAAATGGATTCGAATTGATAATAGGACGGAATTAATTAATCAGAAACTGAAAGACTGGGCAGCAAAGAAAGGCATCACCATTGAGACGACGGCACCATATTCCCCTTCCCAAAATGGAGTTGCGGAACGCTTAAACCGAACTCTACTCGAGCTCGCCAGGGCTATGATCATTGCCAAGAACATGCCAATATTCCTGTGGGACGAGGCTGTTGCACATGCGAGCTATTTGCGGAATCTCGCACCAACTCGAGCATTAAATAATCGAACTCCGCACGAGGCATGGAAGAACGAGAAGCCCGATATATCTCACCTGCGAGAATGGGGATGTGACGTATGGATTCTGGATGAATCTAAAGATAGGCACAAGCTACAGCCCAAGTCGAAGAAGATGGTTTTTGTAGGATTCAATGATGGATCTAAATCAGTGCGGTACTATGATGCTCGAACTCGCAAAATCAAGGTTTCTCGCAATTATACATTCAATGAAAATGAGGAACCAAGGGGGAGCGACTCAAATACTGAGCTACCCGGTTTGCGAGCTGAGGGGGAGAATATTGAGAGTTCAACTCAGCAAACCGAGCCATCAAGTCCAAACGAAATTCAGCGCCCAATTACACCTCCTAATCAGCATACCACACCTCAAAATACACTCCCAGCCCGTCGATTGCGAGAGAGAACAAAGGAAATCGATTATAAGCGCGCAGGGAACCCAGATGCTCGCCTCCCAGCCCCTAGATTTGTGGAAACACCTCCAGACATTACCAGACCCACGGAATCATCAAGCGCAAAGTCTACAACAAAAGAGCGAGCAAGCCTTGCGATTTCCAGATTATTTGACCGCCTTATTGAAGAGGGCGAACTATCACACACTGCAATAGAGCCTGATCTCCCTAAAAGCGTCGAAGAAGCGATTGCTGGACCAGAAGGAGAGGATTGGAGAAGAGCTATGGACGAAGAAATGAAAACCTTAGAAGGAATGGGTACATGGAGGCTAGGGAAGCTTCCAGAGGGCAGGAAAGCGATTGGATGTCGCTGGGTGTTCACCAAGAAGAGAGACGAACATGGAAAGGTTATTAAATTCAAAGCTCGACTTGTAGCCCAAGGATTCGCTCAGAAACCCGGAACTGACTATTCCAATAATGGTACATTCGCCCCAGTCATGCGCTTTGAAACACTACGCACTGTACTCGCATTTGCAGCTGTTCACAACCTTAAACTTCGTCAATTCGATGTCAAGGGCGCTTATTTGCATAGCACCTTGAAGGAGAAAATTTATATGAGCCAACCGCCAGGATATAACGATGGAAGCGACCGAGTATGCGACCTTATTCGATCCCTGTATGGTCTCAAGCAGGCAGGCAATGTTTGGAACGGAGAATTGAACCGAGTACTCAAAGAACTCGGGTTCTTTCAACTTAAATCGGATTACTGCTGCTATATTCGACGAAGCGGCGAAGATTTCACTATTTTACTCGTATGGGTCGATGATTTTATTGCTGTATCAACCTTAGACGCCGAAAACGACCGCACAGAAGAAGATCTCAAGCAACATTTCGAAATTAAATCGCTTGGACAACCGTCTATTTTATTAGGCATTAAACTGCGTCAATCCAATCACCTTATATCCCTCTCACAAACGCATTTTATTGAAACTCTTCTAACAAAATTTGGACTAGAAAATGCGAACACAGTCACTACACCTCTTGATCCCCATGTAAAGCTTGACGATGAAGACGACGGAGAATTTAATGATGAAGAAAATATTATTTCGCATGGATATGCGGCGCTTATTGGTTCCCTCATGTATCTGGCACACAGAACACGTCCAGACATATCTTATTCAATTCACAAACTCGCACAATTCACCTCCAACCCGAAACCGAAGCACTGGAAGGCCGTCAAGCGAATATTTCGTTATTTAAAAGGAACTCGGCATCATGCTCTCACCTATGGAGGACAGGATCATTTATTGAAGGACGACTTATATTTGTATTGCGATGCAGATTGGGCATCCGACTTGGATAGAAAATCCATCAGTGGTTTTGTTATTACCATGGCTGGCGGCGCCGTTGCTTGGAGCTCAAAGAAACAGGCCACGGTTGCATTATCAACAGCCGAAGCCGAATATATTGCAACTACCCACATTGCGAAGCAGGTACTCTGGCACCGAGCATTATTCACGGAGCTCGGACTACCCCTTTCGAAGACCTCTACCATTTTCTCTGATAATCAGGCCGCAATCTCGATCTCTCATCACCCTGAATTTCATGCACGAACTAAACATATTGACATCGCCTATCACTTTCTACGTGATCTCGTCGACTCAAATCTACTTGACGTTGTCTATATTAAAACCGATGAGAACCTCGCGGATATTTTTACGAAAGGTCTATCAAAGATTTTACACGAGAATCTTAGCTACGAGATTGGAGTGTTGCCTGACCAAGGGGGAGTGTTGGAATGATTGGTCAGCCAACCTCGGAGAATAGGTTCGGCGCTTATTCGAGCGCCCCACTTCGTTATGTAGAGTACTAATAATTTCATTCTACCTTAGTAATTTACAGTAGTCATATTTACTTAGTAGTATACTTGTTTGTAGTATATAAGCTTGTCGAATGCCTTCGACGAGCACTAGCTAATTACATTTACTTTCTTCTTTATTTAATACATTGCGCTCAATATGTTAGAAATTGACAATAGAGTTACTAATAGTCAATAGACTTATAGTTAACAATGTAGTCAAATCTCAAATGCTTAACACTGACTAGTCAAGTAAGAAAATAGTGTATTGCTTCTATGTAATCCAATGCCCAATTCTAGTGTCTCGGTTTCCCAGACATGGTAGGAAAAGTGGTTTGTTTGGTCATGTTGTACCCAAAACGCCTCAGGAGTGACGTTAGGTGCCCACTATATCGCGTTTGAAATCGGTGGTACGCAAACATAACTTCCACACTACAAAATGGGTATCACCGGATGCGTATCGGCGAGGAGAATATGAATCTAGAAAGATTATGTAAATAGCACTAGTCTAAAAGGAGTTATAAGCGAAATACTCGCGGAGAGCTGGCGATGAGAAAGTTGACTATGTACAATATGGGTACCGTTAGATGCGGTTTGAAGAGGAGATTAAGAATCTGAAACAATTACGTAATCTACTCTACTCTATAAATAGATATAAACAAAATGGTGTCCAAATGAAAGATAAAGTCCAAATTCAAAGTGTTTGATCACTAATTTCAACAACAAGTTGGGCCTTCGGGCTCGTGATTAAAAAAAAAAAAAAAAAAAAAAAAAAATTGTGTGCACGTGTATTGGCCATGGCTAGTTTATAAATATTATTACTAGTACTTTGATATACAATCTCATGCATACTTATGGTGGACATGCATATATCACATCGATTTGCATAAGAGGAAATTTATTAAACACTGCGTACATACAAATCGAACAGCGAACCGTAATCAAACATCACCAGACAAGCTATCTCTAATGCCAGAGATGACAGCTTTCGTCACTCTGAGCTCTTCACGAAGGGTGTTGTTCTGCTCGTGAAGGGCATCAATCTTTTCTTTCAAGCTCGCTTCCGTCTCTATCAATTCAATTTGCTCAGATTTGAGCTCGATAAGAGACCCTCGTGCCCGAGCCAACTCATCTTCGGTGCGGTATAAGTGTGACAGTGCCGCCTTGGAATCTTGGTCGGACTGTTGCAGGTGGTGGAGTTCATCTTTGAGGTTACTGATGGTGCACTTATGATTCTCGCAATCACAACCTTCGTGAATATTTCACTTGTCGGTAATCTGCTGTTCCAGAGCATACATGTGCGACATCTGGCGATAGTATATATCCGTGGCGGTTTTGAGCGCATCACAGAAAAGTTCTGAGGTTGTGGGTGGAAGTGAGCCAGGCAAGAACGTGTACATAGAATTCCACGCACGTACCTCGCTCCATCTCTGGACCCAGTGACATTACCTCCGAGTCTGTGTCAACCTCGGCTTTCACATCCTTTTGCGCTGGTGCTGCAGGTTCGAGAGATGTGGTACCATCTCTAACCACAGCGGTGGAAGTAACTTGGCAGCCTGCGTTAACCCAGGCTTGCGAGTCAGTCTGGGAATCTAACATACCACCAGTGAAAAAGTGGCTGGGGTTGGAAATCAGACAGAGAAATGGATAAAAAAGAGTCAGTTTGAACAGAACCTACCTTTGAGTCTTGAGTTTGCCAGCGACAGCACTTTGCCTGCACGGCTTCTTGTTGGGTTCTTTCAAATCTCGACCATGCATTGGAGAGAATTCCTTGCAATGATTTGGGCAGGCCAAATTGCTGGATCACAGCTTGTGTGCAGGTGAGCCTGGATCCTCTGACTGGGTGTCTGACTTAGGCATGTGAAGGTGCAGATGTCAACTGAGAAGGCCCTATTGAGTTTATTGCAGACATTGCACACCGGTCCGGCATATGGTTGACAACAGGATGAAAGTTGGTGAGAACTGGAGTAAAGTCCTCACAAACCTAACCCAAGAGAATAGTGACTGTGACAATGTATGTAACATCTCCTGCTAGCCTCTGTTTGCTGCTGCCCATGCACAATATGAACGGTGCACTATGATTAGTGTCCCATGCTTGTTACTTGTAGTGCTGGGCACATCTCTCGGAGTCTCAGAGCCCTGGGGCACTAAGATGACGTGCCTGGTGTCTTTCTTACTGTGTGTGTCTCGAGCTTTCTGCTGGATTTATGACACCTTTCTTTCAGATTCACTTTCAGGATCATCCTGATTCCTACACTGGTTGTCTTTTTCCATGCTGTTGAGTATTTTCTCTCTCTCGAACATCATCTTCTCACTGCCAACTTGCAGTAACCCAAATTCTAATGCCTCGCCACTCCGAGAGTCAAACACCCAGGTTGAGTGTGAGGAAGCGCAGTTCCAGGTAAGTATGACTGATTGTTTGGTTTGATTATCAAGCAGGGTTGCTAACTTACAGTCCATCTCTGAAGCTCACTAATCTGTTCACTGTTTGCCGTTTGAGCGCCAATCTTTTCATCCTTTTTTTATTTTTATTTTTTTAAATCACGAGCCCGAAGGCCCAACTTGTATTCCGGCGCCCTCAGTAAGGACTGTATTAAGTTCGGTACGGTATGCCTCCAGACTACATTCGTCTAGAAGGTCTTCCGTGCCATGAAATTCCACTCTGTCTGGGAAACAGTCGAGTAAGCGAACACCAGGCCGAGCCTCTGGTGCCACGGGCGCAAAAGACTCAGTGAGTTCAGGGAGATGGCGGTCCACCTCCATGAGGGAGCCCTTAACCTTCAAACACTGGTTAGGGGTCAGCCTAGATATTGCCAGTGGGTGAGCACTGGCTTGCTTGTGGTGATCCTCGGATAGGATTGACTGAAGCAGATGTGTGTCTGAAAGAGTCGCTGTACGGAAGTTAGAGCGCCCGGCAAGCTTCTTCAGGTGTAGATGGATAGGGATGAGTCCTGCAAGGGATGAGTCCTGCAAGGGACTCAATCCCGCCTGTGGGAGAGGTGCGGAATGCACCTGTAATCCAGATTGCAGCTTTACGCTGCATTTTGCGGAAGTCAGCAAGGACGCCCTTAATGCGAGCCCCCTTGTAGAACCACAGTCGATAGCCGTACGTTGCTATGGGAAGAACACACGAGCGGTAGAGAAGCCGCTTCTCTTTGGGAGAGAGGCCGCGGGTAGAGCTGCCAAGCATCTTCATGGCTTTCACCGATGAGAGAGACTTGGTAGTATAGTACCGAACGTGTTCCTTGAAGGTAAGGTGACGATCGAAGTAGAATCCCAGGTAGCGCCAAATGCGCTTTGGAGCAAGTGGTGTGTCCCCGGTGTACGGGGCATAACCGAGATCCAGGGGTGGAGGATTGAATGTCCTCGACCTATCAAAGCAGAAATATTCAGACTTGTTGTGTTCAAGCACAAGTCCGATGGCTGTAAAGAGGCGAAGGAGAACTGCATAGGCCGCTATAAGTGTCTCTGCATTCTCCCCAAGGGTTTTGTGCCATTGTCAATGTACGATAGAAGAGATGTCTTACGAGATATCTCATCCATATGATAGAGTTTCATCACCGGAGCAATGTATAAAGCTGACAGAACCGGGGATAAGGCAGAGCCCTGCCCTACGCCTACATCTGCCTGACGGGGGTCCAATGTGAACGAGCCCCACTTATAGGAAGTGTGCCTGTCCACTAGGTATGAGGAGAAGAAGTTCGCGATCATAGGCGAGAACCCCTGTTTCTGAAGGATAGCCAAGAGCATATCGTGGTTAAGAGACGGGAAGAATTGTGCGATGTCAAATGCCACTACACTTGTCTTAAGTCCCTTGGCCCACCCAGCGCGAACTAGGTGAGTTAGGTACATCCCTGCATCCTCGGTGGAGCGCTGTCGCACTCCGCCTACTTGGTTTGGGTGAACCAGATCGTATTTGATCATGTCGAACGTAACCTGTAGGTGTCTGAATGTAGTAGATGTTGCCTTATAGTAGTAATTTGTTTTTTTTGTTAGTCCAAGACTCAAGTATTGTTGAAGAATCTGTGACGGTTTGCAAGATAAGTTTTTTTTTTTTTTTTTTTTTTTTTAAAAATTCACGAGCCCGAAGGCCCAACTTGTATTCCGGCGCCCGTTAGCAATCCGGTCCCTACTATTACATGAAAGGCAGGATTTGTTACTACACTACGTCTAGTGAATGGCATGGGTAACCCATGGGTAAATTTTTCCGACCCTCACCCATACCCACAGACCCTTACCCGCGAAACCCGCGGGTTTTTTGCAAAAAAAAAAGCCCTAAAACATTCAAAAAGGGCTAAAACTGATAGATTTAGAGTGCAAACATTGTTTGGCTCATAAACCCGTCAGTTTTTATCCGTTTTGGACGTTCTGGGGCTCGTTTTAAAGCTCACGGGTATGGGAATCCGGACCCCTACCCGTACCCACGCTTACCCGTGGCCAAACCCGTACGGGTCGCCAAACCCCTGCTATTCACTAACTACGTCTAGAGAGGGCGGGTGCAACACCTGCCAAGAAAGTGAGCCGCCTACGCAGCCTGAATGTTGATGGATCAGCGAGGAGTGCCTCGCCGCAATTGATGGAACAGATGGAAGGGCATCTGCCCAGTCCGGTCACAGAGGGAAGGATCAAACGCCGAAGCTCCCTTCATACGCAAGACAACCAGTCGCCTAGTCTGGGTCCGTCACACGACTTAGCCTATCCTGACAAGCAGGAGTGCTCAGAGGATTCCATCCAAAGAGCCCACTTCGGTACTATGACGGGTTGGTATAAGGCCAAAGCTCCCATACCCTACACAGTTCCCAGGATCCGAAGAACCCAGTATGTGTTGGACCTCGATTCAACCAGCTGGATGTTGTTGTTGTATATGACTCCTCCAGACCAGTCCGGGACCTGCCCTAGCTGCTCAACCGACCCCTTGGGGTCGTCTGAAAGAGAACGTCGCTTCGTTCTGTTCCAGGAATCTGACCAACCCAAGGTAATACCTTGGAGGTGGACCGTCTTCGTCACGTTGGTATTGGCCACAGTGATGTAAAATATGATCGCGCGTCTCGAGGGGGTGATCCTCGCAGGTGCACGATGTTCGCTCCGGTATATTGAAGCGTTCATAATAGGCCCCTATTGGAGCGTGGTTGAGGATGCATCTACAAATGCGAACTGCAAGATGTAGATCGCCTCCGGCAGTGGGAAGCCATGTACCTCCATTGATGTACGATGGTTCGAGAACGGTCTCGTCAGGCCGCTGGAGCATAAGGAAGTTATGCCCTCGATAATCGGGGTCCCGGAAGAGAGTCTTCCAGTCCTCCTGGACTGATTTAGTGACGGCGTGCCGTACACTGTCTAGAGAAGTGCTGGGAAGCATTTGAGATTTGACTATATTGTTAACTATAAGTCTATTGACTATTAGTAACTCTATTGTCAATTTCTAACAGGTTATGGGCCCCGGCTTATAAACTTGGCTATACATTTGATTACAGTCTTATTGCTGTCTATTACATTTTGAAACTGGGGGATTACAAACTTGGGACTACAAAACGTTACAACACATTATAAAGGGATTATAACTTGGGACTACAAAACATTACAAAGGGATTACAACTTGATACAAAGGGACTACAAATATGTCGACATCAGACAACAACTCGGTTGCCAAAGTAAAGCCGTTGTCTAATTCAAACTACACTGAATGGTGTGGTGAGATGAAGGCTTGGCTAATGCGAAATGGACTATGGAGACTAGTTTCTGGGAAAGAAACAAAGCCCTCTGATCCTAAGGAGGCAGAGAAATGGGAGATAAAGGAAGAAAAGGCAGCAGGAGAAATCTACTTGTTGGTGGAAAGTGATCAGAGGGTGCATTTCAGAGGGCATGAAGAAAATCCTATCAAAATGTGGGCATTATTGGAGGCTGCACACCTATCCAAGAAACCTGGCGCTAGGTTCAATGCATATGATGACTTGTTCTCCATCAGGAAACAAGATGACGAGTCTTTGGTGGATTTGGGAACCCGGATAGAGAAAGCTATGCAGGCAATTCAAAACCTGCGTCCTGCCGACTTCAAGATCGAGACATTGGATGAAGAACTTCAGTGCATGGCACTTATCCGTGCTTTGCCAGAGGATTATCGTCACCTAACAATGCCTCTCTTATTGTTGGATAAGCTGGACAAGTCAGTAATAATCCAGGCATTCCGAAGCGAGGAACTAAATCGACAACGTCAATCTGGAGGAGAGTCGCTGAACCAGGCCAAGACAGGAGGGAATGGATACAAGGGGAAGAAGCCATACAATGGAGGGAATAGGCCACAGGAGGATAGAGATACATGTCGCTATTGCAAAGAAAAGGGTCACTGGGTACACAATTGCCCCGAGATTGCAAAGAAGAAGCATAATACAGAGAGTGCCAAACAGACAAATGAAGAGAAGACTGCAGCAGTAACAGAATTTGCTGGCAAGGCAAGTGCTGTTGCTGAACATGAAGTCAATGCTACATCTTCTAACATTTTTCATTGGAATACGGATACAGGTGCCACTTCTAATATGACCCCACACCGCAATTGGATTCGCAATTATACCCCTTATAGAGTGCCAATTAGACTAGCGGACCATAGAGTTATATATTCAGAAGGTGTTGGTACAGTCAAATTTAGACCAATAGTTAATGGAAAACAACTTAGAGATGTAGAATTCACTAGAGTACTTCACGTTCCTGCGCTTCGTAATAATCTTCTTGCTGTTTTATATTTGACAAAGAACAAGGGCATTGATGTACATATTTCACATGATAAAATGAACTTTTCACAAAAGAAAGACCTCCTATTCACTGCTACTATTGATGATGATAATGTTGGGTATTTAGATGGTTCTACAGTAGACATAATGGAGAATGTACATTTGGCTTCAACGCTACCTCTTGATTTGTCACTTTGGCATAAACGGTTAGGACACCACAACTATGATAGTATCAAGCTTATGATCAAGGGAAATCTAGTTGATGGTTTGATCATTGATTCCAAGGCAAAACCAGATCCTATTTGTGAACCATGTCTGGCTAGCAAGATGCATGCAAACCCATTCCCATCATCTGAGAATAGAGCTACTAAAGTGCTGGAATTGATTCATTCAGATGTACATGATGTTGGAGTCATCTCTCATGGTGGATATCGCTACTGGGTGTCATTTATTGATGACTGTGGACGGTTCAAGGTCTTTGTCCCTCTCAAGAAGAAAAGTGATACTTTTGAAGCATTCAAGGCATTTAAAGCATGGGCTGAGAATCAAACTGGAAGGAAGATGAAGCGCTTTAGAGATGACAAGGGTGGAGAATATATGTCCAAAGAATTCCAAGCCTATCTGGATGAGTGTGGGATTGTACGGGAGCATACTTGCAGGAACAGGCCACAGCAGAATGGTGTAGCTGAACGTGCTAATCGCACTGTTGCTGAAAGGATTGTTGCATTGCTGGAAGAATCTGGTCTGTCCAAGAAATTTTGGGCTGAGTGTTTGGCTGCACTTGTACATGTGCTAAATCGTTGTCCCACATCTGCTGTTGTTGGAAAGACTCCATATGAAGTCTGGCACAAGAAGAAACCTGATGTTAGCCATTTACGTGTTTGGGGTTGTGTTGCATATGTTCACATTCAGAAGGATAAAAGAGGGCACTTGGGTTCGCACATGGAGAAGTGCATTTTTATTGGATATCCAGAGGGTTACAAAGGCTGGAAGTTCTACAATCCTGAAACAAAGAAGGTCATTATTTGCAAAAGGGCCGACTTTGACGAATGCTACACCTATGCAGGAGAACTTATTACATCTAATAAACCTGACGACAAGCAAACAGAACCAGTGCCAGTACCAAGTAATGTAGACACAGAGGAGGAGGATGAAGCAACACTACCACCACCAGAACCAGAACCAGAGGCATGGGATGAACCAATAGAGCCCAAACACGAAATTGGAGAACAGAATGTATTGGAGCCAGCTGTTGATGATGATGATGAAGAAGACCAACCTATTTATTAAAAGAAGTGACCAGACTGGGGATTGAACCCAGGCCCTCCTGGACATATACCAGATGCTCTAACCACTGAGCTATCAGGTCTTACTGAGTCAATCCACTATATGGTATTTATGCAATCTCCACTCCAATGTTACTGGTCATCCAAATTGAACCGCAGTTCCCAAATGTCACGCCCTCAGGCTGACTAACCAAGTGATGACACAGCAACTCCCAAATGCGAGTTTTCATAGCAATTTCTCACGAGTGGCAGATTACATAATTCCAACATAACCTCCAACAGCCGCCACCTGGATTTATACAAGGTCAACAGAAAGTAGTCTTCCGACTCAACAAGTCCCTGTATGGGTTAAAGCAGTCATCACAGTTATGGAGTGAAACACTTGGAAAGGTCTTGCTTGAACTTGGGTTTAAGAAGACTTACAGTGACCTGTCACTCTATATCTATGACAGAGATGATATCAAAGTCATTATGCCCGTATTTGTGGATGATATTACTCTTGCTTCAAAGTCAAAGGATGCTCTTGATAATTTTGTTGTGGACCTTGGGAAACACTTCAAGCTGCGGGATCTAGGTGAAACCAACTACTTATTGGGTGTTGAAATCACAAGGGATAGGCCAAATCGTAAACTCTATCTATCTCAACGCCAGTATATTGTCAACAAATTAGAGGAGTTTAATATGTCAGATTGCAAACCCGTTGGCACACCTATGATTCCTGGATTAAAGTTGACATCAGAGCAATGTCCCAAGACACTTGATGAGCAAAACGAAATGAGTACCATCCCATACATTTCTGCCGTTGGATCTCTTATGTATCTGGCCATGATGACCAGACCGGATATTGCCTATGCTGTTGCAGTTCTGGCTAGATTTAATCACAATCCTGGAGAACAGCATTGGAAGGCAGTCAAGCATATGTTCCGATACTTGAAGGACACATTGGATATGAAGTTGGAATATGGACCGGACCCTACTATTGGCGATGAACTGTTTTGGACGTATAGTGATGCAGATCATGGAGGAAACAAGGATAACGGGAAGTCAACAAGTGGCTATATAGTGAAGATTGGAAGTGGAGCGGTGGCATGGAGGAGCAAGCAGCAGCCTGTTGTAACAAGATCAACCACGGAGGCGGAATTCATTGCAGCTGGAGCAGCAGGAGCAGAAATACATTGGATACAGAACATTCTCAAGGAACTTGGATACGCACCACCAGCACCAGCGAAACTATTCATGGACAATCAGTCATCTATGTCTGTTGCAAAGAATCCGGAGCATCATGGGAGGATGAAGCACTTGGACTTGTGTTTCTATTGGTTGAGGGACCAGGTGGAGATGAGAAGGATGATGCCAATCTACATTCCGACAGAAGACATGCCAGCTGATCTATTGACAAAGGCATTGGCAAAGCCACAAGTACAAAAGTTGCGGAGGATAATGAGATTAGTGGAGTAGTGGAGAGATGTGTCATCAGGGGGTTGTTTTGGAAATGATGGAACATCTCTGGGATGCAGGATTGTCAAAGTGTTTTCTCAGGGGGTTGTGTTGAAATTAGTGATCAAACACTTTGAATTTGGATTTTTACTTCTCATTTGGACACCATTTTGTTAATAACTATTTATAGAGTAAAGTAGATTACGTAATTGTTTCAGATTCTTAATCTGCTCTTCAAACCGCATCTAACGGTACCCATATTGTACATAGTCAACTTTCTCATCGCCAGCTCTCCGCGAGTATTTCGCTTATAACTCCTTTTAGACTAGTGCTATTTACATAATCTTTCTAGATTCATCATCTCCTCGCCGATACGCATCCGGTGATACCCATTTTGTAGTGTAGAAGTTACGTTTGCGTACCACCGATTTCGAACGCGATATAGTGGGCGCCTAAAGTCACTCCTCAGGCGTTTTGGGTACAATATGACCAAACAAACCACTTTTCCTACCATGTCTGGGAAACCGAGACACTAGAATTGGGCATTGGATTACATAGAAGCAATACACTATTTTCTTACTTGACTAGTCAGTGTTAAGCATTTGAGATTTGACTATATTGTTAACTATAAGTCTATTGACTATTAGTAACTCTATTGTCAATTTCTAACACATTTGAGATTTGACTACATTGTTAACTATAAGTCTATTGACTATTAGTGACTCTATTGCCAATTTCTAACAGATGGCCCACTCCAAGGTGTCCCGAATCACTAAGCACTCTCAACCATGGTGGAATAACGAGTGCTCTGCTAAACTGGCCACATATCGGAATGATAAATCCGATGTGAATTGGCATCTCTTTCGAGACACAGTCAAACATGTCAAACACGAATTCTTTGAGACTAGAATCGGAGAAATCGCATACACTAACAGGCGCCCATGGGATCTAATGGAATGGGTCAAACAGCGCAAGTTGCCAGCATGCGAGGCTATCTGATATCAAGGACAGCCCTGCCATGGAATGGATTCCCATTGGAATGCACTCCACAACACATATAACTCGGCCTCCAACCAAGTGGTTGATATGTCAGTTCTGGACCCACTCCCAAACCTAATAGAGAGGGAGTGGCCTCCGTCATCAGGAAAACGGATTGATGAATTGAGTCTATTTATATCAACCTGGGTATCTCAGACGCGTGTTGGGTAGAGTCAGGACTAATAATGATGTAATTCAACTAATTCAGCCCAGCTAAACCTGAACGAAAGGTGCACACGGTCCAAAAAGAGTTAATGCTACTTAAGATGAATCAATTCAACTCAAGTATGCCATAAATCCTACCAATGATATTCTAATGATCAACCAATTCTTGAATAACACCTGCTAATATGATTGCAATGCATAGAAGTTCAAATATATATATTGCTATGATAATCTACAATAATACAGCACAGTACTATCTACTACAGCTTACCAGACCCATGCCCATGGGTAAGACAGCCTACAGCCAGATGCTTCCCAAGATGACCACCCAGCTTCTTCCTCATCCCGCCACACTAATCCTTCCTAGTGAATGGCACGGGTTTTTGAACCCATGCGGGTATAGGTCACGGGTAGGCTTGGGTACGGGTACGGGTCGTGATTCCTGTACCCGTGACCTTTCAAACGAGCCCAAAAACGTCCAAATCGGATGAGAACTGACTGAGTTACACTCAATTTAAGTAAATCAGCTGTAACTCAATCAAATCTTCACCGATTTTCACGTTTTTGGG
Organism: Agrocybe pediades; assembly: GCA_013053245.1. Classification (NCBI taxonomy): domain Eukaryota; kingdom Fungi; phylum Basidiomycota; class Agaricomycetes; order Agaricales; family Agrocybaceae; genus Agrocybe; species Agrocybe pediades. Next base: position 1,147,971 of record JAACJL010000058.1, read on the forward strand.
TTCGTTTGGTGCGGAAAACCCGCGGGTTTGACGGATTGGGTTGCCTTGGGTACGGGTACGGGTTGCTTCTGAGATACCCATGGGTTACCCGTGCCATTCACTAATCCTTCCAGCACCATCCAGCCCTTATTTGGTGACAAGTTGGCATGGGTTGTTGTGTGATGTGGCGGAGTGGGTCAATGTTGGGTAATGTGGCAGCAGCAGTGGCAGCAGCAGGCATTGTTGTGGCAGTTGAAAGGATGGCATATGGGGAGGTGGTTGTTGCGTCATGTGGTGGTGGCTGGAGATGTTGTTTTGGTGGTGGTATGACTGAACAGCTGCTGGGCTGGTTATTAGCATGTAAGAGGGTGGTTGGTACTTGTTCTTACCTGTTGAGACATGGTGGTAGGTGTGGTGCTTGTTCAGTGTGAGATAGCAAGGGAATGTGGGTATTGGTGAGTGGACGAAGCAAGAGTTCAACGACGACATTGACCGTGTTTGTCAGCAATGTCATGTGACATGCATGTTGCGTCGTGTCTTTGTTGATACTCCTCTGTGGGAATTGTGTGCCCCAGGGCACACAGTTCACACGCCCTGAGCCTACATCCAGGCGTCTTTGAAACCCTCCTAAACCTCTAACTGCTCCAAATCATAATCATCTGCACTATCTATGGCAGACATATAGAGGTAATACCTAAGTAGTTCGCATTTTCAGTATTTCGATTTGCTTTCCCTGGGATTATGTGCAATCTTCTTGATATTTAAGAGTCTTGTTTATATAATATAAATACATATCCATGCAAATTTTTGAAATGATTGGGGATGAACTGAGTCCGGTAGAGAAAAAATGCGGTCAAAGAGGAGGAGGAGAGGGTTGCATGGTGACAACCTAGTGAGAACTTGGTCAATTACTCTGAAAACTTGTATATATGTTCATTCATTATGGGGAGCACAGAATCTACAAAGACTTTGATACGCTCACTCAAGGCCATGTTCCTAGATAAAGAACACCAATTGTGACCGCATTTTGAGTATTTAGCTTGCGCGTTGACGGAATTTTGAGCGATTGCTTAGATATTTGGCACGAATGGACTATCATAGTAAGGCTACCTGCTGTCCAAAATTGAAAGCAAACGAATGAGAACACCGGTTAAGGGAGCCAAATGATGGTGGGGGAAGAGGAGGAGAGAGGTGTAGTTGGTGGAATGAATACCTAGTGGCCAGCTATGACTCTGGGACACTCAGGATACTATTTTATTATTAGGAAGAGCTAATTGAAACATCTAATTTCACTGAAAACCATCCAGAACAAGCCCTTGAATAAATAATCCGGATTTTTGAACGAATTTCGATGAATTTACAGCGCAAGACAACCGGTCCACTAGACCTTATAGTACATCTCACATATAGTCAAATTAAAAATGTAAATTCGTTCTCTCAATACAGTATACTTAACTAGAAACAGGCAGGGAGCAAGCTGACATGGGCAACTTACAAGTTAATGTAGGCTAAGTTGACCAACTTGGTTGATCTAAAGGACTGCCCAAGTCTCTGGCAACTCCATCTAATTCAACGTAAAGATTATGAACGCAACCTGGGCCAATTGAAGTATATTTAGTCTGCCCTATGATGACTAAAGCGCGTGTGAGATACCTAACGACAGCTGGATCAAAAAGTCGATTTCGTGATGGATGACAGCGGCGTTCGTCATTGTTGTCCGTGGGTGTTGTCATTGTGTCGGGGGCTCGCGTTTGACTGGCTGGTGCTGACAGCCGGCATGCTGTTGGCGGTACTGCTCCTGGGCTGGTGGCGGCGGCGGCACCGACCAAGGAGTGGTGGAAGGTGGTAGTGGCAGCAGCGAGTCCTCGAGGGATGGTGGATGCCATTGGTGGAGGTGGAGGTGGGTGGTGGGTGGTGCACATAGCCAGCGAGCACTGAGGGCTGGAGGTGAGAGGTGCTGGTGGTGAGGAGGAAGGTGGTGGTGGACAAAGAGGGTGGTGGTGCGGAAGAGAGAGCACGGCCAGCGCGTGGGTTGGTTGATATTGCCTGATAAGGCCAGTCCGGCTCCGATAAGCTCTATAGCCAAATTCCACCTCATCGTTGAGAACGACAAGTACAGGCCCTTAGACTGTAAAATGTAGTGTAATCTGAGAAGCTATGTAGCAGTTGAATTAGTTAGGAATTGGATTAATGAAATTAAGTTCCATAACATAGCGTTATTGAGACAATCAGTTATCTCCGAGATGACCGCATCACGAAATTGACTTTTTGATCTGGCTGTTGTTAGGTATCTCACAGACGCTTTAGTCATCAAAGGACAGACTAAATATACTTCAATTGGCCCAGGCCACGTCCATAATCTTTATGTTGAATTAGATGGAGTTGCGAGCACATAGCCCAGCTACAGTGTATTGTCCGACACTGTCTAATGGGTACATACAGTGTAGTGTATCCAACAGGTCCAGTGGGCCCGCTGAACTCATCCAACTACCAATTTCCTTATTGGTGGGGGGTGGCGGATGGGTAGGTAGGATAGGCCGCCGGAGGAGGTAGGGGGATGGGTAGGTGGGATAGGCCGCCGGAAGGGGTAGGGGAATGGGTTGGTGGGCAGGTCGGCATTTAGGTAGGGGGATGGGGTAGGGGGAATGGGTCGGCATTTAGGTAGGTGGTTGGGGTAGGGGGATGGGTGGTTTGGGTAGGTCGGCATTCAGATGGGGGGAAGAGTGGTTTGGGTAGGTCAGCATTTAGGTAGGTGGTTTGGGTAGGTCGGCATTCAGGTAGGTGGATGGGGTAGGGGGATGGGTGGTTTGGGTAGGTCAGCATTCAGGTGGGGGGATGGATGGGGTAGGTCAGCATTCAGGTAGGTGGATGGGGTAGGAGGATGGGTAGAAAATATTTCCGGCAAATGATGGGATAGGGCGGGGTGGGTAATAAATGTGCAGGCAAATGGGTGGGGGTAGGGGGGAATGAGTAGGGCAGATTGTCAGGCAAATTGTCGGCGGATGGAATGGCAAATGAGCAGCAAATGAGGTAGGGGGATGGGTAGAATTTTTTGGCAAATGATGGGCAGGGTAGAATATGCAATAAGTAGATGCAGATAAATGAGTAGGATAGAGAAATAGGTAGAAAAAACCATCAGGCAAATCTCCGGCGGATGGGTGCATTTTTCAGGCAAATCATCGGCATATGGATAGAGCAAATTACTAGGCAAATCTTCAGCAAATGCATAGGGTAAATCAGCAGGCAAATCATAGACAGATGCGTAGAGCACATTACCAGGCAAATCATCGGTGGATGAATAAAACAAATTAGCATGCATATCATTGGCAGATGTGTAGGCAAATCGTCAGCGGATGGATAGAGCAAAAATCACCAGGCAATTGTCAGCACATGCATGAGTCAAATTACCAGGCAAATTGTCGGTGGCTGCATAAAGCAAATTACCGATGCATGTCGCATAGGCATATTGTCAGCGGATGCGTAGGCATATTGTTGGCAGATGCGTAGAGCAAATTACAGGACAAACTATTGCCAGATATGAGGTAGAGTGTCGTAAATAGGTAGGTGAATGAGTCGGGCGATGGCAAATAATAGAGTAGAATGGCAAATAAGTAGGACAAATGGGTGGATGTCTTAGGCAAATCATCGGCAAATGAGTCAGGCAAATCATCGGCAGTTGAATCAGGCAAATGTCAGGCAAATTATCGCTCAATAGGTACAAAATCTCTGGCAAATGAGATCCCTGTCTACCCTAGACAATACATAGAAGAATATTACTGGCAAATGATAGAGTAGAATAGTAAATAGATAGCCAGAGTAACTAGCAAGTGCTATATGGATAGTTTGGCAGATTATGCATGATGTTTTGTGCTGATTTATGACAGCTGATAAAATACAAAAGCAGATGTTGTTGCTACAGAACAGCTCCAGTTCGCAGTATTAAGACCCAAGGCTCCCAAACCCTGAGCTACTTCAAGTAGATAATGTTATTGTCTCCATTTACAAAGTCATATCACTTTGCTGAACATAATTTCAAAGATATAAAAGCAGGAGCGTTGTTGAGCCCTTCCTGCTTTGCTTGAATTCAATGTCCTTATGCTGTTAAAACTACTATGTTGCTTATATCTACATGTCAAAGATCAGTACTTCACTAAAGTATACTAATGTGTTGTCTCTATTTTGAAATATATTTGAGGCCCGCATAGGATATGTCTAGACGTCAACCAAGCAACTCCTCAGAAAAAATCAAATATTAGAAGCTTGCAAAAGATGAGTACAGCATGGTTTTAAAGAGATAATACTAACTCTAATCATCTCAGTGGGCTAGGTGCAGAAAAAACACCCATATTAATCTGACATAAACCTATTGGACATCAACACATATCTTCACAGATTATAGAAGTATATTGTAAGGCCTCAGTGCAAATAAAGGCTTCTGCGATCAGACAACTGTTAAACCTACATAATAGAAATATCCAGAGTCCAGGCTGTCATTGAGCCATTCTGTATTTTTATTAAAGTGATTTCTTGAATAGCTGCAAGACTGAGACATATCCCAACTCTACTGGATCTGCCACAAAGACACCTTCGTCTGTAATATCATAGTGCCTGATACATCAGCGCCAAATATAATACATAATCTGCCAAACTATCCATATAGCACTTGCTAGTTACTCTGGCTATCTATTTACTATTCTACTCTATCATTTGCCAGTAATATTCTTCTATGTATTGTCTAGGGTAGACAGGGATCTCATTTGCCAGAGATTTTGTACCTATTGAGCGATAATTTGCCTGACATTTGCCTGATTCAACTGCCGATGATTTGCCTGACTCATTTGCCGATGATTTGCCTAAGACATCCACCCATTTGTCCTACTTATTTGCCATTCTACTCTATTATTTGCCATCGCCCGACTCATTCACCTACCTATTTACGACACTCTACCTCATATCTGGCAATAGTTTGTCCTGTAATTTGCTCTACGCATCTGCCAACAATATGCCTACGCATCCGCTGACAATATGCCTATGCGACATGCATCGGTAATTTGCTTTATGCAGCCACCGACAATTTGCCTGGTAATTTGACTCATGCATGTGCTGACAATTGCCTGGTGATTTTTGCTCTATCCATCCGCTGACGATTTGCCTACACATCTGCCAATGATATGCATGCTAATTTGTTTTATTCATCCACCGATGATTTGCCTGGTAATGTGCTCTACGCATCTGTCTATGATTTGCCTGCTGATTTACCCTATGCATTTGCTGAAGATTTGCCTAGTAATTTGCTCTATCCATATGCCGATGATTTGCCTGAAAAATGCACCCATCCGCCGGAGATTTGCCTGATGGTTTTTTCTACCTATTTCTCTATCCTACTCATTTATCTGCATCTACTTATTGCATATTCTACCCTGCCCATCATTTGCCAAAAAATTCTACCCATCCCCCTACCTCATTTGCTGCTCATTTGCCATTCCATCCGCCGACAATTTGCCTGACAATCTGCCCTACTCATTCCCCCCTACCCCCACCCATTTGCCTGCACATTTATTACCCACCCCGCCCTATCCCATCATTTGCCGGAAATATTTTCTACCCATCCTCCTACCCCATCCACCTACCTGAATGCTGACCTACCCCATCCATCCCCCCACCTGAATGCTGACCTACCCAAACCACCCATCCCCCTACCCCATCCACCTACCTGAATGCCGACCTACCCAAACCACCTACCTAAATGCTGACCTACCCAAACCACTCTTCCCCCCATCTGAATGCCGACCTACCCAAACCACCCATCCCCCTACCCCAACCACCTACCTAAATGCCGACCCATTCCCCCTACCCCATCCCCCTACCTAAATGCCGACCTGCCCACCAACCCATTCCCCTACCCCTTCCGGCGGCCTATCCCACCTACCCATCCCCCTACCTCCTCCGGCGGCCTATCCTACCTACCCATCCGCCACCCCCCACCAATAAGGAAATTGGTAGTTGGATGAGTTCAGCGGGCCCACTGGACCTGTTGGATACACTACACTGTATGTACCCATTAGACAGTGTCGGACAATACACTGTAGCTGGGCTATGTGTTGCGAGAGACTTGAGCAGCGCTTTAGATCAACCAAGTTGATCAAGTTAGCTTACCTTCACTTGCAAGTTGCCTGTGTCAGCTTGCTCCCTGCCTGTTTCTAGTTATACTGTATTGAGAGAACAAATTTACTTTTTCAATTTGACTATATGTGAGATGTACTATGCAAAGTTTCATCCAAATCTGTCAAATATTTGTCGTCCTCCAAGTATTTCCTTCCTCTGTATCAGCCTCTAAGTAGATTTCGACATTCTCAACCTAATTTTCGTTTTTTTACTTGGATTCTTTGGAAATAGATACATGTTTGATACCAAATACAGATTCCTAAATATCGAAACTCTAGGTTGCCTCGTTGTCCCATATTAAATGCTGTCGAAATTCGACAATAATTCGTATTATTTATTATTCACATCAGTTCTTCATTGTTTTCCTTCACGATTTTTGCACAAGTTACGTATACTGGATTGAAAGAGACTATTCTGAAAGTTTGGTGCGATCTTGTTGAGTTCTGACCGAGATCTGCCACTTCCCTCCCTCTTCTTCCCCTCAAAAGAAAGATTTTGTCGTCCTGTAATCAATTCTTATTCGTTTCCTTAGATATTTGGAGGTTTTTAATTCGTCCATTAGTCAATACCAAACGTCAAATATCGAAAGGTCTAGTGGACTGGTTGTTTTGCGCTGTAAATTCATCGAAAATCCGGATTATTTATTCAAGAGCTTGTTCTGGATGGTTTTCAGTGAAATTAGATGTTTTAATTAGCGCTTCCTGATGATAAAATAGTATCCTGAGTGTCCCAGAGTCATATCTGGTCACTAGGTATTCATTCCACCAACTACCCCTCTCTCCTCCTCCCCCATCATCATTTGGCTCTCTTAGTCGGTGTTCTTCTTCGTTTGCCTTCATTTTTAGACAGCAGGTAGTCTTACTATGATACTCCATCCATGCAAAATATCTAAGCAATCGCTCAAAATTCCGTCAACGCGCAAGCTAAATACTCAAAATGCGGTCACAGTTGATATTCTTTATCTAGGAACATGGTCTTGAGTGAGTGTAAAGCAGTTAGAGGTTTGGTAAGGTTTTACAGACACTTGGATGTGGGCTCAGAGTGTGGGAATTGTATGTCCAGGGGGCAGACAATTCCCACAGAGGAGTATCAACAAAGACGCAACACGACGTGTATGTCACATGACATTGCTGACAAACATTGTGTCAACTTTGAATCCTTGCTTCGTTCACTCAACAACGCCCACATTCCCTTGCCATCTCACACTGTACAAGCACCACACCCACCACTGCCAGTCTCAACAGGTAAGGACAAGTACCAACCACCCACCTATATGCTAATAACCGGCCCAGCCAAGGGGGTGTCGGGATTAAAATCCCAGACCAGACGTAGGTAGGGAGGGTCTGGCGGTCATGTACAAAAAATAAATTTATATATAGGTAAATATGTTCATTTTCAGCATTTTTTCAACACATTTTGGGCTTTCACACATTCTAATGAGTGCCTGAGGCAAGTAAATGGGGTATATTACAAGAAAATACTACAATAAAGGCACATAAGGGCAAGTTCTGGAATTGACACAAAGATAAGATCATGATTAGATTAGATTAATGCACCACAATTCAAAGTCTGTGATCTTCTGGTAAAACAATTCGCACCTAAAAGCTACAGGTATCTATGTACACAATACTTATATAGTATCTTCACTTGCGAGCACCAATGCCAGAGCCTCTATGTTATCGGCTCCTCTCAACAGAGATCATCGGCAGCACATATAAGGAAATTTGATGGATGACTAAGTGGCACGAGGTAGATAGGGTCAGCAAGCAAGCCTTGAATAAAAATCTATACGTCTGGTATTTTTATTTATTCTTCACATCCCCTTGGGCCCAGCAGCTCTTCCCTCATACCACTGGCACCACCACAACAGCGTCGGCATCTCTAGCCACCACCACCACATGGCGTGACAAACACCTCTCCATACCCCATACGCCCTTCTTTCAACTACCACACCTGTCCCTCTGCCAACATCATAATAACGACAGTGCTTGCCACTGCTGCTGCCACATTACCCAACATTGACCCACTCTGCCATGTCACACACCAATGACCCACGTCAAACCCATGCCAACTCATCAACAAATAAGGGCTGGATGGTGCTGGAAGGATTAATGTGGTGGGATGGGGGAGAAGCTGTGTGGTCATCTGGGGAGGTATTTGGCTGTAGGCTGTCTTATCCATGGGCATGGGTCTGGTAAGCTGTAGTAAATAGTACTGTGTTGTATTATTGTAGATTATTATAGCAATATATATCTTTGAACTTCTACACATGATTGCGTCCATATAAGCTGGTGTTATTCAAGAATTGTTTGAGCATTAGAATATTGTTCATAGGATTTATGGCATACTTGAGTTGAATTAATTCATCTTAGGTAGTGTTAACTCATTTGGACCGTGTGCACCTTTCTCCCAGGTTTACCTGGGCTGAATTAGTTGAATTACATCATTATTAGTCCTGACGCTATCCAACGCCTGTCAAAGCTACCCAGGCTGATATAAATAGACTCAATTCAACAATCCGTTTTCCTGATGCGAGCTCTCAGCGTGGTGATTTTGTACATGTATGCAAAGAAAATGCTTGATTTTGTAAGCGATAACCTAGTATATCAAGCAAACAAAAGACTTGGAAATACCGTGAGAGTACACTACTTATGTTTTCCGAAATAAAATTTGGCCGGTAAGCTTTTGTATTCACAAATTCAGTGCATAAGGTCCACTTATTGGATTTGAAAATGTGTTTGAACCTCGTTCATTTCAAGGTTTTGTACTATCTCAGGGCTGTGTTGAGGTATTGAAAAGATTTTTTCACATTTGTGTACCGATCCACGTTAGATAATATATTCTACATTGTTTATCCTCAATTATGGCCTCATAGGCTCATACTCGATGCCATCGACGATGAGCTCGATGCCGGGCATAAACGGCCCGGGGCAAGAAATTACCATATCTGGGAACATCAACCAAGCATCAGGTTGATGTTGCCCTTTCCTTCCACTACCACCACTTTCCTTCACCACCACCCTCTTTTGCCACCACCACCACCACTTCTACCACCGCCACTGTCTGTGCAGGCACCGCCCTCACCATCGTCGCCACCACCACCCCTCTCTGGCCACCTGCTCGATCCACCAGCCATGTAAGCTATATTTATGTATGAAAGTTAGCATTTTTCCTAACCCAAGTCATGCATCCTGGAGGCATTTTCCCTACCTGCCTCTTTGGGAAGGCTCTCCCTTGCATTTCCGCTGCGGCAGGCAGTGGCATAGGTGGGGGTTGCAAGTAAACATATGTAAACAATGCAGAAAATGGCAGTGCGGGTGGTCATATTGTGAATTGGCACCCTGCGGGCGGTTTTGGGCGCCAAAAAAGCGCACCGGTAGGTTCCTGTAATATTTACCTGCCTAATTCAGGTGCGACCCCTGCCATATAGGGACGGGACGGGCTGGATGGCTCGAAAGCAGTTTGGATGTAGTTAATATTTAATGTGCACTATTTTTAGTTATGTTTCTAAATATAAATGACCATCAATCGTACCTTGCGCTTTTAATAATCGATGATATCATCACCAGGAGCTCGGTAATGTATGAAACCGGTTATAATAATCGCAGTAGCATCAATCCGCACCTTCAGAAGATTGGATGCCTTCCGGATTTGGCACTTATTGCCATTTCGGGCATGGCCTTTCTTCTCACAAAAATGGACGGAATATTATTTAATTTTTTATTCTATAGAGTGTAATTACATTAAGATAAACTACAAAACACAGAAGGGGAGAGCTTCTCCCCTTCTGTGGTGAAAAAAAGAAAAAAGAAAGAGAAGAACGAGGAGACGAGCAAGGTGTGTCACCTCGCCTCGCCTCCTGTCCTCCTCTCGCGTCGACTCCTCTCCTCTCCTCTCCTCCCCTCGTTGGCCCATTCCTGCCCCGCCTCGCCTCACCATCTCCCTCTCCCTCGCCTCTCCCTCGCGTCGTCTCGCCCCACCCTCCGCCAGCACTTACCCTCCCCCTGCCGGGCCCCCAGGCTTGCCTCGCTCTTCCTCCTCGGCCGTCCTTTGTCGCCTCGCTTCACCCTCCTGTTCCTGCTCGTGCCCGGTTCGCTTCCTTGGTTAGTGGCCAAGGAAGGTGGTGGTGGCGAAGGTGGTGGCCAGGTGTACACCGATGGCGACAGGCGTTGGCGACGCTGGGTGATGCGGAGGCAGGGGCGGTTGCTGAATGGCGATGGCGATGGCGTTGGCATGGGCGGCGTTGGACCGATGGCAGGAGGCAGTGGCGGACGGATGGAGGCGGCAGGGGCTGTCCTCGCCTTTCGTTCATACGGTCGTCTGTCGTCGCCGTCGTCGCAGAGGGTGTGGTGGTGGTGGTGGTGAACGCGGAAGGTGCGAGGGGATGGGGAAGGATGGTGGTGGTTGGGAAGAGAACCAACCCCTCACCGGTTGGTTCAATTTTGCCCAAATTGGGCGATCACGTGACCGGTCCGAGTCATTCCGGCGGTCGAGCTCATCGTCGAAGACGACGATTACAAGCCAAGCGAATAATTTGGTTCAATTTTAATGGCTTGAATAGATACTATGTTGGCTTTAGTACATAAATGTGAAGTTTATTTGGAACAGGAAGAGTGTAATAGGTGTGAAATCGAATTTCTTTCATTTGTCCGAAATCACCTCGCGGCGAATGCACCTCGAAAACATATAAAAATGTAATTTTCAGCGCTATAATAAACTTCGAATGATAATAAAGCTAGAAATATGAAGTAGACTTAGTTTAAGGCTCAAATGTATTCATTATTTTGTCAGAACCTCAAGCCAATGTGATGTTTTTCTCAAAATATCGGAAATAACTACTGCTTGAGCTCGATTTGCCATATTTCAGTAAGCTATTTGGCTGGTAGATAGGTATACATGGAATATTTTCATGTCACTAAGCTGTTTGAATTTTTTTTTTGCTCAAAGTTAATCTATTGAAATAAAACTACATAACTATGTATTTTGATCACTATAATATGCACCGGATGCTTCGCGATCGTCGTGTTCGACGACCAGCTCGTTACTGGTTATGACCTTTGCCGGTCCTGAAATTACCTTATCGGGCAAGTTCAACCACCCATCACGGATGGCGTCTCTCTCTCCTTTACCACCACCATCTGCCTTCGCCACCATCACCATTCACCTCACCACCACCCTCGACGCCGCCGCCGCCACCACCACCACCACCACCGCCTTCCTTGTGTCCCCCGTCCCCACTCCCACAACCAGCACGAGGTGAGGAGGAGAGGTGGCGAGCGTAGGGTGAAGAGGAGAGTTCGAGCACAGGGTGAGGAGGAGAGGTGGGCAAGCGAGGGTGAGGAGAGGCGGGCAAAGACCGGGATAGGCGGGCAAAGAGGAGCGGGCAGGGAAGGAGGGCGATGCGAGCGCAGGGAGGGGGGCGACACGACGAGGACGGTGACGCAAAGAGGAGAAGGGGGGACGGGATGGGACCGTGCTGTGTGGCTAGAAGGAGCAGCCAGGGAGCGAGGCGAAGGTGGGGAGGGGAAGGGTGCAGGAGGCGAGGAGAGAGCGGGCAGGCGAGAAGGAGAGGTGAGGGATGGCACAAGGTGGGAAGGGGCGTGCGAGGCGAAAGCGGAGGCGAGAGGAGGAGAGGCGGGGTGAAGAGCAGGGAAGGGAGGAGTGAGAGCCGGTGGAAGGAGCAGGAAGAGGAGGAGCGCGAGCGCAACGCGAACCGAGGAGGTGGAGCACGTGCGCACGGATGGGGGAGAGGAGGAGGAGCGTGATGGCAAGGTAAGGAGTAGGACGGGCAAGGACAGGTGAGGGAGCGTGCAGGCTCAGGTGGGAACACAAGGAGAGGACGAGGAGGACTGATGTCCTCCTCGTCCTCCCTTTTCTTTTTTTCTTTTTCTTTATTTTTATTGCTCTCGAAGAAAGGGGGGAGTTTCTCCCTCTCTTTACCTTCAAGTATTGTACTAGAATGTATGTATTTAATTTAATAGAACTTTTTAAACATCAAATTCACTTTGAGAAGAGAGTGTGCATCCCAAAATGGCAATAAGTGCCAAATCCGGAAGGCACCAAATTTCGTGAGACGCAAATTGATGCTCAGGTGATTATCAAGCCCGGTTGCGATCAATTACCGTGCTGCCAGAGTATGATATCATCGATTATTAAAAGCGCAAGGTACAACTGATGGTAAAATATATTTAGAAGCGCTACTAAAAATAGTGCTCATTTAATATTTACTACATCCTAAGTCATTCCGAGCCATCCAGCCCGTCCCGTCCACATATGGCAGGGGTCGCACCTGAATCAGGTAGGAAAATATTACAGGAACCTACTGGTGCGCTTTTTTGGCGCCCAAAACCACCCGAGCGGTGCCAATTCACAATATAACCACCCGAGCGGCCATTTTCTGAATTGTTTACATATGTTTACTTGGACCCCCACCTATACCATTGCCTGCCGCAGCAAAAATGCAAGGGAGCGCCTTCCCAAAGAGGCAGGTAGGGAAAATGCCTCCAGGATGCATGATTTGAGTTAGGAAAAATGCTAACTCTCATACATGAATACAGCCATTACAGGTGGATCCACCTGCCACCTCCACCAACGCTGCCATCCACCGCACCTCATGCCTCACCCCCATCCACCACCCCTTTGCAGCGACCTCCGGCACCAGGCCATGTGTCACCACCGCCTGTCAACGTTGACGAACGACAACAAGCGCCGCCCGTACCACTGGACCACGACACGCCACCAATGTGTACCTACCACTTTTATGATATACAGTAGACATTCTGCCTAAAATGCCATTTCAATACTTTCATTGCCTTATGATATGATATGAGTCTCAGCCTTTATGAGGAAGCCTTTATAATGACCTAATTGGCATGGTATCATATCTGTATCATAACGGTATCATAAAAAGCAGGCTGCCATGAATTTATGATGTAGAATGAGAGGCATATCATATCTCTCTACTGTAGCCCTTACTATATTAGGTAGTTTGCGATATCATATATGTCATGTGCGATATCAATACACTCAGGTATCATAACTGTATCATTATGCCTGATATGATGGCCACACTAAATCAATCCTTATCATTTATCATATCTGTTATCATTATCATAAGCCTTATCAGTATTATCCCTCGGCCTCTTGTTGATAATTAATGAGCACTATTTTTAGTTGCGCTGTTAAATATAACCACCCATCATTTGTACCTCGCACGGATAATAATAATCGCTGATATCATATCCCGGGCAGTTCGGTGGTTGATAGGAATGGGGAAAGGTAGCCACATGACATTAACCCGCGCGACACGAAATTTGGATGTGTTCCAGATTTGGCACTTATTGCCATTTTGGGTAATGTCCTCTTATTTTTTCAAAGGTATCTGTGTCTCAGAAATTGGTTATTTAACATATATAACTACAATGTAACATACAAAGAGGGGCCCCTTTTCATGATCAATACAAAGGAAAAGCGAAAAAGAAAAAGATAAAGAAAAAGGAAAAGAAAAGAAAAGAAAGGGGTTGAAAAGGGAGGACAAGGACAAGCACCGAGGTTGCAGTGCAGTGCAGAGCCTCACCTCATCCTTCCAAATCTCAACCCATCCTCCTGGTCCCTCCGTTGTCTCATGGTGCAGCCCCTTGCACCTGCCATGCCTCCTCCTCCTCCTCCTCCTCCTCCTCTGAGTCATCCCCTGCTTGTGGCACTCGGCTTGGATCAGCCGATGGTGCCTTCTCTTGCGCTCGCAGTCCGTGTCATTGGTAGCGGCCATGGAGGTGGTGTCAAAGGCCGTGGCTGCAGTGCCGGGCTCCTCACTCTGAGCCCGAGCTGGCGCTCCTCTGCTCCAACTATGCTGCTCCTTCACCGTTCTCTCATAATCCTCACCTCCCGGCTCCTACTTGCTTCCCACTCCATCCCATTCCCGCCCTGATTGCCTCGTCTCGATGTCCTCGTCCTCGTCTTCCTTGGCCGTCGTCTAGTAGCCCTCCCCTCAATGCGCTAGAGCCCCTAACGTTCTGCTTGCCTTCCACCTCCCTCCATTGGCTCCGTTCGTCATCGTCATCATCCTTGTCGTATGGTCCTCGTTCCTTGTTGGTTTCTCACCGTCGACCATGTTTTTTGTATGCGCCATCGCAAGGTGTACGGTGGTGGAGGTTGTGCTGGGAAGGGGAGGATGGTTGTGGTTTGGAAGAGAGCCACAGGTTGGTTGGATTTCGTCCAAATCGGGCGGTATCGTGACTGGTCCAATGCCGGTCGAGCTCGTCGTCGACAATGACGATTGCAAGCCAAGCAAGCGTATGCACACTGTTTTTATTCATTAGACTCCAGCCATGGTGGCTAGAATTATACATGAAACCCTGTCAACTGACCAAGGTGTGTCATACATGAAACCCGTCAACTGACCAAGGCTCTCCAGGGCAGAGTTGGACGAGCCTGCCAGGGCTGGCGGGGAGCAGGCAGGCTTGCCATCACGCGCGGGCGCTGGTAAACACGCGTAAACAACACCATTTACGACGGGCAGGGGTGTATTTGGGCTATTGCGCCTCGTCAGGCACTGTTTGCGACGGGGAAAAAATACCAATGGATAATGAAAATATTTTTATACCTATATCCATCGAGAGCGCGCCCTCGGGAGGAGCGGGATGGGTGGATTGGGCGAATGGTTTCTGGATGACGTCTAATAATAGTTGGTGCCTACTATTATTAGTACTGTTCAGTGCCCTCCACAATTCTTTCAAAACAGAATTAAAAATATCATTAAAAATCTATCTAATAACAATCTAATCTAATAAAATAAAGGCAGAGTTCTCCATGCCGGAGAACCCTTCTCTTTGACATGGAGAACCCCTGCCAATCCACCCTCCTCCTGCCCATCCCGCCTGCTCGTTTAGCCTGACTCGTCGTCCTCAAGCCCGCCTCCTCGTCATCACCTACCCAACGCTGGCAAAGGACCTTCCCCCTCCTCGTCGCCACCTTCCCCACGTCGTCACCACCTCTTCACCACATCCGCTCACCCCACCGTCTACCCTTCGCGTGGCTCGGTCTTCGGATCGTGACTTAGGAGGGGTACGTGGTGGTCGCTGGTGATTGTCGGGGTCGCTGCGGGTGGGACGTGGCGGGTGGTGTCGTTGGGATGTGGTGGATGGTATCCGCTAGGGGCCGGGCGGTGGTTTCCGTTCGGGGCAGGTGCTGGTGGTAGGCGTCGCTGTCGCCGTCGTGGTGGTGCTGCTGGTGCTGAACACCCTCCCTGCCCACTCTCCTCCTCCCGTTCCCACCTCGCTGCGCAACCTGGGTGTTTCAGCTGGGTGGTGGTGGCGGCTGTCGTCGTCGTCGTTCAATGGTGTGGTGCTGGTGTGTTGAGCTGGTGGTGGCGGAGTTTGATGGGTGGGGTGGTAACGCGACAGGCAGTGGAGGCGGTGACGGTCGCGGTAGAGGGTGGTAGTGGTGGTCGAAACCGAGAGCTATCCAACGCGGCGTCGAATCTCGATGTTGTTGTTTGGTTGATTTCTGCAAATGGAAATTCCGGTTCCAGACCGATTTATAACCGGTTCCGAGCTCATCATCAAGCACGACGAACACGCAGCTTTGGCTTAGAATATTACCAAAATTATAGTGGAATGCTATGTAATAAATTGTATAGATATTAAATGACAAAAAAAAACCAAGAATGCGTGAAAAATGAGTAAGCTACTGGAAGATCTTGAAATGAACAACAAGGAAACTTATTTTCAAGTCCATTTGTACACTTGGATTGATAAATTTTGAATCCTTGCTGCACACGCATATCAGCATATAATAAAAACAGCATATTTACTAAGTATATAGCCCAATTAACTATCTTGAACAGTTTTTTTAACCATATGTACTACCACTAACGTACAATGAAGCCATCTTTCGAAGTGCAAATTCCGAAATCACCACGTGCATGGCTTGCGATGCTCGCGGCGATCTCGGCCATAGCAATTTAGATTGCCATTCTCCGTCGAACAAGTGGTAAGTTGTTTTATTAAATTTCCAAGATAATATACTAATTAATACATATTTTAAGCTATGTAAAACGAACCTTGGGAGCTCGTATTTGTCGTTGCAGACAATGACGAGCTCGAGCCGGAATGACACGGGCCGATTCGGGAACTTACCTGATTTGGCCCAAAATCAACCAACAACTGGTTGATCTCGTCATCTCACCACCACCACCATCATCATCATCGCCACCCCACCACCACCAACACCCAGAAACCACCACCACCCACCAACACCCTCACCATCCACCCACCACAACCACAACCACACCCACCACGAACAACCGACAGCCGACCGACGACAACGACTTCCGCCATCACCATCTCAACACGCCAGCGCCACGTTGAACGACGACAGCAACACCATCCGGGTCAAAACCCACGCGCGCCGAACAAGGTGGGAACGTGTGGGGAAGGAGGGGCATAAGTGTGGGTGAGGGTGGTGGGGGACGAGGACGCGGCATGGGTGAGGGACACCACGGAGTGGGTGAAGGGCGAGGCAGTGGCAGGTGGACCAACGACGCCGCAGCGTAGGGTGGGTGGGTAGGCGAACGAGTCGGGTGGACGACGATGCAGACGAGACAAGGTGGGCCCGTAGGTGAATGACGACGTGCGGGGGCCCGACCGGGAGGCTGATGGGGAAGAGTGGGGGTTTCCGAGACCGACGAAGTAAGGTTGGGGTGGTCCAGGAAGGCGGGTAGAGAAAATGAGTGAGTAGCATGGATGGGGAGGACAAGGAGGGAAGGCTTTGGGCTAGGGAAGGTGGATTAGGAGTGGCAGGTAGCTCTGTAGCTACCTGCCACTAAGAGGGATCCTCCATGTTTTAGCATGGAGGATCCCTCTTTTCTTTACAATAGGACACCATGTATATGTAGTTTTCTTTTATTTCATTTTATTTGCAACTTTTGGCTGAATTTCGGTGGTTGGGACAAGCCACCCCAAAATGGAAGAAACTTCCCAATTTGGAAGTAGATCATCATAACGAGCCTGTAGTATTACTGATTACAGTTTCGAAAAAAAACTAATCTTATCGTTTTGGTCAGCATATCTAATACATAGCCACCAAGTAATTTAAGCGAAATCCGCTACTAAAAATAGTAGGCGCCAACTAATAATAGACGTCATCCAGAAACCATTCGCCCAATCCACCCATCCTGCTCCTCCCGAGGGCGCGCTCTCGATGGATATAGTAATAAAAATATTTTCATTATCCATTGGTATTTTTTCCCCGTCGCAAATGGTGCCCGACGAGGCGCAATAGCCCAAATACACCCCTGCCCGTCGTAAATGGTGTTGTTTACGCGTGTTTACCAGCGCCCGCGCGTGATGGCAAGCCTGCCTGCTCCCCGCCGGCCCCAGCAGGCTCGTCCAACTCTGCCCTGGAGAGCCTTGGTAAGTTGACGGGTTTCATGTATGACACACCTTGGTCAGTTGACAGGGTTTCATGTATGAACCTAGCCACTACAGGTGTAGACTCGGACTCTAAGTTGTTTAGTTACTGTGTATAGCTTTTATTTGAAAAGAAACGAAGAAATTAGTACAAAAATGGAGTTTCTTTTGTTTGTGCGAGCTCACGTCGCACCAATACGTCTTGAACACAAGGAATACATCATTGTCAATGCAATATGGGACTCGGGGTTCAAAGGACAACATAAACATAAATTTTACTTAGTTTAAATACAATGTGTACTCATTATTTTAATAGAACAGAATACCATTGTTATGTTTTAGCTCAAAACATTTGCAAGTGACTGGAGCTTGAGCTTGAATTGTATGGTATTTGGCTGGTAGTTATGTACTCTCGCAATATTACCCTACTCCGAAGCTCAATACATTTTTTTTTTACCAAGTCAATTTAATGCATTAAAACTACACTAATATGTACTTTAAACACCCCAAGGTACTCCCGATCCCTTGTGATCATTGTGTTCGACGACAAGCTCGACTCCGGTTACGATGTTGCTGGACCCGGAAATTGCCATATCGGGCAAGTTGAACCATCGGCCGCGCGTTCGACTTCCCTTCCCTTTACCACCACCACCACCGTTTCAACCGCGCCATCGTCAACCATGAACACCACGCCTCGCCGCCCCCACCCTCTTCCATCTTTCCACCACTAGCCCAGCCCACCTGCCACCCCCACCCTTGTTGAACGGCCTGCCCCACACCATACCACCGCCCTTTTCACCACCACGGTCCACCACCATCTGTCTGTTACCGCCACCTCGAACGCCACATCGCAACGGATGCACGATGCAAGGTTTGACGATGACCAGATGGTGAGGAGATGAAGAGGAGGTGGGTAAGGAGTTGGGTAAGGCAGGACGAGGAGGAGAGGTGTGCGCAGGCAACTCGAGGCGGGGAGATGGGGTTGAGGAGGTCAGGGAGAGGTGAGGATGTCAAGGAGAGGCTGGGAGGTCGACAAAAGGCTGGATGGTTGAGGAGAGGAGGTCGACGCCGGCAGTAACGAGCAGGTCAAGGAGGGAGGGGTAACCTACCAACCACACCGCCTTCGCCGTCGTCGTGGCTCTGTTTCCAACCACCACCATCCTTACCTGTCCCTCCAGCCTTCCGCGTTCACCACCACCACCATACCCACCACCTCCGGCGACAACGACAACAACATTGTACGGCCGTACGGACGAGAGGCGAGGACACCCCGCCGCTAGCGCCGCCTCTGCCTCCGTCCAACGCCGCCTCTGCTATCCCCATCACCGACGCCGTCTCCAGCAACCACACCTGCTCCGCATCCCGCATCCACCCACGCCATCAGCGCAAATCCGGCCGCCACCTTCACCTACCCCTTCCTCTGCCACTAACAAACAAAGCACACCGGACGCAAGCAAAGCTGACACAACGACACAATAGAGGGAGGACGGAGATGCTAGGCAACCCGACGCGAGCAGGAGAACAGGGTGAGGAGAGGTGGGCTAGGCTAGTGAGAGGTGGGCGACGACGGGGACGGGGAGACTCAGGTGAAAGGGAGGAGTGCAGGGTCAGGAGGGAGAGAAGCATAGGGTGAGCAGGAGAGGCGAGGCGGGCGAGGACGGTGCAACCTCGGTCCTCGTTCTCCTTGTCCTCTCTCTCTTTTCTTTTCTTTTCTTTTTTATCATTATTAGGATAGAAAGGGGGAACCTGCTTCTATAGTATAATATAATGTATATAAATAATTTAATATACCAATTTTCGACGTACATTTTGAAAAAAGGTGGGCAAGCCTTCCCAAAATGGCAATAAGTGCCATTTTGGGAAGTCATCAACATTGCAAGGCGCCAGGCGCAGATGATTCATGTTCAGGTATTTTTAGCCGGCACACCGAGGTACCCTAGGTACCTGATATGATATCATTGATTAATTAGGGCACAAGGTACAATTGATGGATGGTTAACTAAAACTAGGCTGGCAGGTAAAACACGGCAAGGATGTCTATTTCTTTCTTTCTGATAAGATAAAAAAAAAGATTATCAAATTCAGCTGACCAGTGACAATATTATCGCAGAATGATATATCTTTGGGAGTTATGAAAAAGCTGAAGATTAGATAGACATTGAGAATGATATCTCGGTAGGCATTTATCAAATAAAGATATGATATCGCTAATTGCAGGAATGATATCATTGCTGGCAGAATTTCAAATCACCATTTAATCATAATAATATTCTATAGACTCGAAATGATATAGTTATGATGTTGGCCTTATGAAAAGCGGTGGTAATGTTATGATACAGGTATAATATATTAGCCATCCTGCTATTGGGAGTATTGAAATGACATGTAGGCAATATGTCTACTGTATATCATATACAGTGGTAGGGACTAGTGCGCCACCACACCTGCACCCACAACGCCGGGGAGTCAAGGCTGGGGGTTGTGGAGAATGGCTGAACACCGTCACCACAACCACCACCGCCTTGGAAACGACGAACCCCACCACCTTCGCTGCCTCGTCGTCCTCTCCGCCTGAAGCCGCCGCCGCCACCACCGGATTTTAAACTCACGCATTAAGTAGCGGAGTTTCAATGACCGACAGAAGATGCCGATCAGATCCATACCGACGCGCCTTGAACACGTCGCGTCCGTAAATAGCAGCTCCATGACACCAGTCTGCTAATTAGACCTTGTACACTTTCTACTTCCTCGTAATATGTCCAATTCATCACCCTTCACAGCTCAATTCTCTGTCCATGAATTGCAAGATGTACCACTCCCGACGGCTCAGGTTCTCGCAACAACACCCATGCCAGTGCCCGGTGACACTGTTGAAGTTTCTAGTTCCGACTATCATTCTCCGAGCAAAGCTTTGAAAAGCGATGGTTCACGTCCACTGCTTCTTCATTTTTATCTGGCTTGCTGGTAAAATATGGCAGCACCTCTCATTCATCCAAGCTTCTGTCAGAAAGCTCTGACCACTCCGACTCAGTCCTGAGCTCCGTTGGCAGTATACTTCGAGATCTGGATGTGAATGTGGGCTCGAATCACCATGGAAGCTATACTCAGACGAGTACCCATCACACCGAAAGCGCTACTCTATCACTACGGAGCTGATGTCGCTTCAACAAAACTAGGAAGCCATACTCAATAAGCTTCGCACTCTTCTTCGATTATCACCCCCAGCTTCCATCCCTCAATTTGAAGAGCCATTCAACTCTTTTATTCACAATTGTGCACGTCTCTTTAAACCTTCGGCACCACCCACAGTACATGCTCCTACAGTGAAGAGTTCAAGCCCTATTGATAGGGCATTCATCTCCGCAGCTTCCAAATCCGAAAACAGCACTATAGTCACAGGATTAGATTCTGGCTCGGACGGAAAAGAAAGAGGGCATGGACTGATACCGTTTACGCGTAGACGCAAGGAGACACGCAAACCCTCATATGGCATCCGTTGAGTTAGCAGGTACTTAGTTCAAACTTAGTTGCAAGTTCGGTACACGAGAATCCTTTTCAAAATAAGTATGTACACATGATGATGTAGTGACCACCGACTAGTACAAGCACACTGGCCAGTCAAACTCACCCGTAACATTTTATCTCAGGGCCATCTCACCCAAGTTAAAAAGGTATGCGCTGCATGCTGGGGATTTGGCGAGGGTAAATGCAGAGTCCAGACAAAAGAAAACGTCAGCAAGCTCGAAACTTGTAAGTTGTTCGAAAAGACGGGGTCACGTCACATGATCGCAAGCGGCAGCATAGCCCTGTGCGGGTCCTCCATTGGCGCACTATCTGTCCCTGATCATAAAATTGCCCTCAAATTGGGCATACAGAGTCTATCAGTATCACACTGGTCCCCAAAATTGTTTAAAAAGCTGCATCTCTCGAGGAAACGTAGGAAAGAACAAAAACTGTCTTAGTATAAGTATTTGCAGCTATTTATTTGATCTTAATTGCTTATATATAATTTATTATACGTTGTAAGAGGCTTAGGCTAGCGCAGCAAAAAGGCCAGCGCAGCGAAAGGGCCAGCGCCAGCGAAAAAGTTAGCGTAGCGAAAAGGCCCGCGCAGCGGATTTCAAACTCCGCTACTTAATGCGCGGGTTTAGTGTCCGCCACCACCTCCCTGACCTACAATGGAGATGGATTCCCCATGAACACCGTCCATCGCCACTGCGACAACAGAGATACGGGTGGGGATGAAGAAGAGTACGGCACGGAGTGGGGGTACAGTTAGCCATTCGAGGGTCGAGGAGGACGGCAGGGTCTGGGAGTTGAGGGAGTTGAGATGTGGAGGGTGTGGGCTGTGAGTCAAGGACTCGAGTGGGAATGCAAGATGACGAGCAGACGAGGCGACACAGTGAGGACGAGGACACTGTATCCTCTGTTCTCGTCGTTATTGCCCTCCGTCTTGCTTTCTTTATTTTATTTTTATTTTTCTGTTTATTTTCTTGTGTTTTTTTTAAATGAACATGGCAGGGATCCCCCCCTGCCATGTTCAATGTGTCTTATTGAAGTAGAATAAATGTATATAGTTTGAAAATAAAAAAATTTTGAAATAAAAAATTACCCTCTACATTTGGGCCAGACATGGTAGTAAAAGTGGTTTGTTTGGTCATATTGTACCCAAAACACCTGAGGAGTGACTTTCAAAAGGCGCCCACTATATCACGTTTGAAATTGGTGGTACACAAACGTAACTTCTACACTACAAAATGGGTATCACCGGATGCGTATCGGCGAGGAGAAGACGAATTTAGAAAGATTATGTAAATAGCACTAGTCTAAAAGGAGTTATAAGCGAAATACTCGCGGAGAGCCAGCGGTGAGAATATCAACTATGTACAATATGGGTACCGTTAGATGCGGCTTGAAGAGGAGATTAAGAATCTGAAACAATTACGTAATCTACTTTACTTTATAAATAGGTATTAACAAAATGGTGTCCAAATGAAAAGTAAAAGTCCAAATTCAAAGTGTTTGGTCACCAATTTCAACAGATGACGGCCAGTGTCGAGATGGAAAGGAGTCTGCTGTGTAGAAGAATGGACATGGTTGTTGTATGCAAACTCTGCCAGAGGAAGAAGGTCATTCCAGTCATCTTGCCTCTCGCTGACAAAAATGCAGATGTATTGCTCTAGCTCTTGGTTGACATGCTCGGTCTGACCATCTGTCTGTTGGTGATAGGCAGTGGATGATGCAACCTGGATACCCAAGAGACAGCAGAGCTCTGTCATGAACTCTGCCACAAACTGAGGGCCACGGTCGCTGATGATCTTCCCGGGTAGGCCATGAAGCTTCCAGACATTGTGCAGGTAGAGGTGGGAAGCACCGGCAGTGGTTACTGTTGTGGTTGTTTCAATGAAATGACCTCGTTTTCCAACGGTGTCCACCACGACCATGATAGTGTCCTGCCCAGCCGACTCAGGCAACTCCACAATGAAGTCAACCGAGATGCACTTCCAGTGCTCCTCTGCAACCTCTGTTGGGACAAGTTCTCCATATGGTCGGCGATGCTGAACCTTAGTCTGCAGACACAAATCGCAAGTGGACACATACTGACCAATGTACCTGGACATATTTGGCCACCAGTAGTTTCTAGACACCAGCTCCAGTGTCTTGAAATGTCCAGCATGTCCAGCTATCTTGGTGTCGTGGCAGAGAGAGGTTATGTGACATCAGAGATCAGAAGTAGGAGGCACATAGACACAACCACGGAAGTAGAGAAGGCCATCTTGCTGAGACCATTCAGCGGAGTGGACAGAGCGGTTAGAGGACTTCTTCAGCTCTTTCACAGCCTTGGCAACAGGTTCCTCAGTTGGCTCCTTTGATCCCTTGCGTATATCATGCAGGATGTCAACCTCAGATCCAGAGAACTCTAATTCTTCCATGGCATGTATGGCAAAGAGCTTGTGGTCCAGAAGAACAATGTTTTTGTTGTCTTCTGAACCATCACCATGGTCTGCATGTCTGGACAGGGCATCTGGCTTCCCCATACTCTTGCCTGGGTGGTGATGTAAGATGAAGTCAAAGCGTGCCAGGTAAAGAGACTATCGAGCTTGACGGCGATTCAGCTGCTTAGCTGTCATGAAGTACTCCAGGTTCTTGTGGTCTGTCCAGATTTCAAACTGGTGCTCGTGTCTCCATTCCTGTAGCGCCCGGATGATAGCCAACATCTCCTTGTCGTGGATCTTGTAGTTGTGTTCTACAGGCGACAGTGACTTGGAGTAGAATGCAACAGGATGCCACTTGTCATCCTCTGGTGACACTTGAGAGAGGACAGCTCCAGTAGCAAAGTCGGAGCTGTCTGCCTCAATGTGAAAGGGACAAGTGGAGTCTGGTGAGGTGAGGACTGGAGCGGAGGTGATGTTCTGCTTGAGCTTGTCAAATGCAGCTTGCTGGTCAGGTCCCCAGATCCACTTGGCATCATTCTTCGTCAGATCGAAGAGGGAGCGGGCATGCTCAGAGAAGTCCTTGATGAAGCGGCGGTAGAAGTTGGTAAAGCCCGAGAAGGACTGCACTTCCTTCTTGCACATTGGCTCTGGCCATTGAGCAACACCAGCAATCTTCACAGGATCCATAGACACCGAGTTGTGGGAGATGATGACACCCAGATACTCAATGATTGTGCGTTCAAACTCACACTTGTCTGGACACAGATAAAGTTTGTGCTTTTCTAGAAGCTCTAGAACTCTGCGAGTGACAGTGCGATGCTATGAGCTGAAGGACCGGTTATGAATTGGTCCGGAGCCAGAATTTCCATTTTTGGAAATCAACCAAGCAACATGGCCTTGTTGGTATTAAAAGAAGTGACCAGACTGGGGATTGAACCCAGGCCCTCCTGGACATATACCAGATGCTCTAACCACTGAGCTATCAGGTCTTACTGGGTCAATCCACTATATGGTATTTATGCAATCTCCATCCCAACATTACTGGTCATCCAAATTGAACCGCAGTTCCCAAATGTCACGCCAACAGGCTGACTAACCAAGTGATGACACAGCAACTCCCAAATGCGAGTTTTCATAGCAATTTCTCGCGAGTGGCAGATTACATAATTCCAACAGTTGGTTGGGCTCACACTTCTGGTTCGACCACCACCACCACCATCCTCTACTCCCACCTTCATCGCTGCCACCGGCCATCGTGACACCACCCCATCCATTGCTGCATCTCCCACACTCCCACCCTCATCCCAACACACCAGCACCTCACTGTCGAACATGTTGAAATTGGTGATCAAACACTTTGAATTTGGACCTTTATCTTTCATTTGGACACCATTTTGTTAATAACTATTTATAGAGTAAATTAGATTACGTAATTGTTTCAGATTCTTAATCTCCTCTTCAAGCCGCATCTAACGGTACTCATATTGTACATAGTTGATATTCTCACCACTGGCTCTCCGTGAGTATTTCGCTTATAACTCCTTTTAGACTAGTGCTATTTACATAATCTTTCTATATTCGTCATCTCCTTGCCGATACGCATCCGGTGATACCCATTTTGTAGTGTAGAAGTTATATTTGTGTACTAATGATTTCGAACACTTTTTTTTTTTTTTTTTTTTTTTTAAAAAAAAAATCACGAGCCCGAAGGCCCAACTTGTATTCCGGCGCCCGTTAGCAATCCGGTCCCTACTATTACATGAAAGGCAGGATTTATTACTACACTACGTCTAGAGAGGGCGGGTGCACCACCCGCCAAGAAGGTAAGCCACCTACGCAGCCTGAATGTTGATGGATCAGCGAGGAGTGCCTCGCCGCAATCGATAGAACAGATGGAAGGGCATCTGCCCAGTCCGGTCACGGAGGGAAGGATCAAACGCCAAAGCTCCCTTCATACGCAAGACAACCAGTCGCCTAGTCTGGGTCCGTCACACGACTTAGCCTATCCTGACAAGCAGGAGTGCTCAGAGGATTCCATCCAAAGAGCCCACTTCGGTACTATGACAGGTTGGTATAAGGCCGAAGCTCCCATACCCTACACAGTTCCCAGGATCCGAAGAACCCGGTATGCGTTGGACCTCGATTCAACCAGCTGGATGTTGTTGTTGTATATGACTCCTCCAGACCAGTCCGGGACCTGCCCTAGCTGCTCAACCGACCCCTTGAGGTCGTCTGAAAGAGAACGTCGCTTCGTTCTGTTCCAGGAATCTGACCAACCCAAGGTAATACCTTGGAGGTGGGCCGTCTTTGTCACGTTGGTATTGGCCACAGTGACGTAAAATATGATCGCGCGTCTCGAGGGGGTGATCCTCACAGGTGCACGATGTTTGCTCCGGTATGTTGAAGCGTTCATAATAGGCCCCTATTGGAGCGTGGTTGAGGATGCATCTACAAATGCGAACTGCAAGATGTAGATCGCCTCCGGCAGCGGGGAGCCATGTACCTCCATTGATGTACGATGGTTCAAGAACGGTCTCGTCAGGCCGTTGGAGCATAAGAAAGTTATGCCCCCGATAGTTAGGGTCCCGGAAGAGTGTCTTCCAGTCCTCCTGGACTGATTTAGTGACGGCACGCCGTACACTGTCGAGAGAGGTGCTGGGATGTTGCACAGCAGGTGCATTGAAGGCCCGACATTCATCGTGTGCCTCCTGATGAATTTTCAATTTCAGCTTCGAAGGAACCTGAATGAAGGTTATTGAGCAGTCGGCATCTTCTGCTAACCATGGCTCGAGGGCCCTACACACGGCCAGGGAGTGGCCCTGGCCGCTATGTAGTGTAGGATCTACTGCTCGCTTAGCCGATGTAAGTGAATCGGTGAAGACGACGATCCGTTCGCAATTGTCCTGCTGTACGGCAAGACAGACTGCTGAGCGTATTGCGAAGAGCTCTGCGTCTGGTGCAGTAACTCACCCGGCAGGGTGGATTGCGGTGTGAATCCGTTCCACCCCCCGGAATATAAGGGCTGCGGAAACAGCATGGCGATGCTCTTCCTTTGGCAGACTTGCGTCCACCGCACAAATCACGGTGCCAGGCTGCTCCCGAGCCTCGGTAAAAACTGTATTAAGTTCGGTACGGTATGCCTCCAGACTGCGTTCGTCCAGAAGGCCTTCCGTGCCGTGAAATTCCACTCGATCCGGGAAGCGGTCAAGTAGGCGTACGCCAGGCCGAGCTTCTGGCGCCACGGGCGCAAAAGACTCGGTGAGTTCAGGGAGGTGGCGGTCCACCTCCATGAGGGGGCCCTTAACCTTCAATCGTTGGTTAGGGGTCAGCCTAGATATTGCCAATGGGTGAGCACTGGCTTGCTTGCGGTGATCCTCAGAGAGGATCGACCGAAGCGGATGTGTGTCTGAAAGAGTCGCTGCACGGAAGTTTGAGCGCCCGGCAAGCTTTTTCAGATGTAGGTGGATGGGGATCAATCCTGCAAGGGACTCCACCCCACCGGTGGGAGAGGTACGGAACGCGCCCGTAATCCAGAGTGCAGCCTTTCGCTGCAGTTTGCGGAAATCCGCGAGGACACCCTTAATGCGGGCACCCTCGTAGAACCACAGTCTATAACCGTACGTTGCGATGGGGAGGACACACGAACGATATAAGAGTCGCTTCTCCTTTGGGGATAAGCCACGAGTAGAACTGCCAAGCATCTTCATGGCTTTCACCGATGAGAGAGACTTGGTAGTATAGTATCGAACATGTTCCTTGGAAGTAAGGTGACGATCGAAGTAGAATCCCAGATAGCGCCAAATGCGCTTTGGAGCAAGCGGTGTGTCTCCGGTATACGGGGCATAACCGAGATCTAGAGGTGGGGGATTAAATGTCCTCGACCTATCAAAGCAGAAGTATTCAGACTTGTTGTGTTCAAGAACAAGCCCTATGGCAGTAAAGAGGCGGAGGAGAACTGCATAGGCCGCTATAAGCGTCTCTGCATTCTCCCCAAGGGTTTTCGATTGGGCAATACAAGTGCCATCGTCAACATACGATAGAAGGGATGTCTTGCGAGATATCTCTTCCATGTGATAGAGTTTCATCACCGGAGCGATGTATAAAGCTGACAGAACCGGGGATAAGGCAGAGCCTTGCCCTACGCCCACGTAAGGCAGCCATGTAAGCTACATTTATGTATGAATCCTAGCATTATTGCTAACCAACGTGATGTATCAAGTTGGCAATTTCCCTACCTGCCTCTTTGGGAAGGCTCTCCCTAGGATTTTCGCTGCGGCAGGCTCTGGCATAGGTGGGGTCCCCAGTAAACATAAGTAAACAAAGCAGAAATGGCAGCGCGGGCGGCCATATTGTAAAATGGCTCCCTGCGGGCGGTTTTGGGCGCCAAAAAAGCGCACCGGTGGGTTCATGGAATATTTACCTACCTTATTCAGGTGCGACCCCTTCCATATAGGGACGGGAAGGGCTGGATGGCTCGAAACCACTTTGGATGTAGTAAATATTTAATGAGCACTATTTTTAGTTCCCTTTTTAAATATAACTATCCATCAATTATGCCTCGTGCTACTGATAATCGATGATATCATCACCGGGGACTCGGAATGCTACGGAAACCGGACTCAATGTGAGCATCAATCCGATTCCGTGCCGTTCCGCGTCTTGCGAAACTGGGTGCCTTCCGGATTTGGCACTTATTGCCATTTCGGGATGCTCTCTTTTTTTCTCAAAAGCGAATGCATTATTTTTAAATTTTGTTTATTTGAATTATATAATTACATTAAAATATAATAAGAACCACACAGAGGGGAGGACCTCCTCCCCTCCTGTGGTGTTTATGAAAAGAAAGAAAAGAAAAGAAGGGGAGGTGCTCAGGGCGAGGAGACGAGCACCGAGGTTGCAGTGTATCGCCTCCTCCCTCCCCCCACCAACCCCGCCGTGCCCTTGTCTCTCCGTCGTCGCCTGTCCTCACCCTCTGGCACTCCCATTCCGACCTCGCATCGCTCTCCTCCTCCACCATCGCCTCATGCACCCTCTCCGCTCGCCCTTCCTGTGCCAGCTCCCTCACCCTCCTCCTGCTGATGCGCCTTGCCCTTTCGCTGTCTGCACCCTCCTCTCGTTCCCGCCTGCTCTCGCCTTCGCGTTCTGTGTCGTCGTTGGCTCCCGGCGGATGTGTTGGAGGCGAAGCCGGTGGTCGTGGTGAAGGCGGGTGTTGGGACGGTTAGTTGTGGGGGGAGTGGGTGCAGTGGCGGCGTTGGCGGTGACGCGGCCACGTAGGGGTGTTGATGCACGGCGGTGGGGGTAGCGGTGAACGGAGGGGGATGGCGACGGCGATAGGCGGGAGTCGTCGTCGTCGTCGTCGTTTGTCCGTCCGCTCGTCCGTACGACCATCCGCCGTCGTCGGTGTTGTTGTCGGTGCTGTTGCCGGTGCTGTTGCCGGTGCCGTGAAGGGTGAGGTGGTGGTGGTGGGTGCGGGAGAGGCGATGGGATGGGGAATGACGGTGGTGGTTGAGAAGAGAGCCAACCCGGCAAAGGTTGGTTGAATGTCGCCCAAATTGGGCGATCCCGTGACCGGCCTGACTGACCCCGGCGGTCGAGCTCATCGTCGACAACGACGATTGCGAGCCAAGTAAGCGTAGAGGTAGTGTTTTTACGCTTTATACAGAGGCATTATGTTGTATAATCAATGAATATAACTTTTATTTAAAAATATATAACGAAATGAATCAAAAAAACGAGTTTCTTTTGTTTGTGCGAAATCACCTCGCACCAATACACCTCGAAAACATACAGAAAGTGTCATTGCCGATGCTATTTTGACCTGAGGGTCGGTAAAAAGGTAGATTTAGAGATTAGACATATGTTAGATTCATAATGTACTTGTTATTCCATGTCAACCCAATCCCAATGTTATGTTTTTTTCAGAACATTGAAAATGACTTATAGTTGAGCTCGAATTTCTATATTTCTGTATGTTATTTGGCTGGTGGTCCAGTACACATGGAATATTTACTTGTCTCTGAGCTCATTGAAATTTTTTTTTGCACAAATATATTATATTGAACATTAACTACACAAATATGTACTTTTAACATTGCAATATATGCCGGATGCCTCGCGATTGTCGTGTTCGACGACGAGGTCAGCACCGGTTATAATCGTTACCGGTCCCGAAATTGCCATATCGGGCAACTTCAACCAACAACCATGGTTGGCCTCGCTCTCTTCTTCACCACCACCATCCACCGTCGCCACCACCACCACCACCACCACCTTCACCGCCACCACCACCGCCGTCACCACCACCTCACCACCACCACCACCACCCGCCGCGCCAACACCACCACCACCACCACCACCCGCCGCGCCAACACCACCACCACCACCACCTTCACCGCCACCACCACCGCCGTCACCACCACCTCACCACCACCACCACCACCCGCCGCGCCAACACCACCACCACCACCACCACCCGCCGCGCCAACACCACCACCACCACCACCACCACCACCTTCCTTGCGTCCCCCGCCCTCACTCCCACCACTCTCCTCGCCGCCACCGGCTTACCCACAGACCACCGCATTCGCCGAGGACGACGACCTCCGCAACGAGGACGAACGACGAGGACGAGCGACGACAGTCGTCGCCGCCACCGGCTTCCACTCCCCCCCGTCGACGGGATGATTCCCAGAGCAGGTGACAGGCGCGGGGCAGGGAGAGTAAGACAGGGACGAGGGGAGGAGGCTGAGGAGGTGAGGGTAAGCGCAGGGTAAGGGAGAGAGGCCGAGCGCGGGCTGAGGGGGAGACGTGGGCAAGCCAGGGGGAGGGGGTGACGGGGGCAACCGAGGGGGAGGGGGAGGCGTTGGGGAGGCTGGAAAAGAGGAGATGGGGCCGAGAAGGAGACGGAGGGCAGGGGATGAGAGCAGGACAAGTGCCGGTGGGGAGGCGAGCGCGGGCGCCGGGTGCCGGTGAGGTGGAGGATAGGCAAGCGCGAGGCGACGAGAGAAGGGGAGGCTGGGAGAGAAGAGAAGGGACAAGCCTGAGAGCAGGATGAGGGAGGGGGAGAGACGAGGAGACGAGGACGAGGACACGGGTTGCGGTGTCCTCGTCCTCGTCGAGGTCCTCCCTTTTTTCTTTTTTATTTGTCTTCCTATAATTTGCTCAGAAGGGGAGGATATCCTCCCCTTCGTTGTTTTATAGTATAATATAATGTATCTATGTAGTTTAATACACAATTTAAAAAAAATCCCATTCGCTTTTGAGCAAGGAACAGGGCTTCCCAAAATGGCAGAAAGTGCCAAATCCGGAAGTCATCCAATCTCGCGACGCGCAGATTGCTGCTCAGGCGCTTTTCAAGACCGGTTTCCGTCAGTTACCGAGCTTCCGGTAATGATGTCATTAATTATTAAAAGCGCAAGGTACGAATTGATGGCCACTTATATTTAACAATGTACTAAAAATAGTGCTCATTAAATATTAGCTACATCCAAAGTGGTTTCGAGCCATCCAGCCCTTCCTGTCCCTATATGGAAGGGGTCGCACCTGAATAAGGTAGGTAAATATTCTATGAACCCGCCGGTGCGCTTTTTTGGCGCCCAAAACCACCCGCAGGGAGCCAAATCCCAATATGACCGCCAGTGCTACCATTTTCTGCTTTGTTTACCTATGTTTACTGGGGCCCCTACCTATGCCAGAGCCTGCCGAAGCGAAAATCCTAGGGAGAGCCTTCCCAAAGAGGCAGGTAGGGAAAATGCCAACTTGATACATCACACTGGTTAGGAAAAATGCCAACTTTCATACATGAATACAGCCACTACAGGTGCGTAAGGAATAGCACGGGTAACCCGTGGGTATCTCAACGGCTACCCATACCCGTACCCGTGGCAACCCAACCCGTCAAACCCACGGGTTTTCCGCACCAAACAAGCCCAAAAACGTGAAAATCGGTGAAGAATTGACCGAGTTATAGCTGATTTACTTAAATCGCACGTAACTCGGTCAGTTCTCATCCGATTTGGACGTTTTTGGGCTCGTTTGAAAGGTCACGGGTACAGGAATCGTTACCCGTACCCGTACCCGAGCTTACCCAACCCGTGTACCCGTACGGGTTGGCCATACCCCTGCATTTCCCTACGCCCACGTCTGCCTGACGGGGGTCCGATGTGAACGAGCCCCACTTATAGGAAGTGTGCCTGTCCACTAGGTAAGAGGAAAAGAAGTTCGCGATCATAGGCGAGAACCCCTGTTTCCGAAGGATGGCCAAGAGCATATCATGGTTAAGAGACGGGAAGAATTGTGCGATGTCAAATGCCACCACACTTGTCTTAAGTCCCTTGGCCCACCCAGCGCGAACTAGGTGAGTTAGGTACAACCCTGCATCCTCGGTGGGGCGCTGGCGCACTCCACCTACTTGGTTTGGGTGAACAAGATCATATTTGATCATGTCGAATTGGAGACGATTTGAAATCATCTTCTCAATAAGCTTCCCGGTAGTGTTCAGCAGCACAATGGGCCGGAACGCTTTCGGGTCTGAGTAGGTAGGTTTGCCAGGTTTCGGTATGATGACCGATACTGACTCCTTGAAATGTTTAGGCCCCCCCATCTGCCAGCGCTGCTGGAAATGGGGTCACTCTGAGGCAGGGTGCAGACAACGTGCTGCAATCTGCCCACACTGCATGGGCCCCCACAGGCTCGAAGAACATTGTACCGTCGCCAAGTGTTGCAAAGGTAACGCTAAGGCGAACCCACCTATTCCACCCACCCCAGCAGACCAGGATTGCCCTCACAAGGCGCACTGTGTCAACTGCGGTGGGGACCATGCTGCCAGCAACCACAAATGCAAGTTCTGGGTAAACCGCTACGATCGCACGTGGATCGAGGCTAAATACCGGGAGGTACGTCTTCAAAGACAAATCCGCCAGACCTTCGCTAACTCCCAAGTTGCAGCTCAATGAGAGACACAACCAAGGAAATTAGGCTCTTCTCGCACAACGTAGCTAAGAACTATATGTTAGAAATTGACAATAGAGTCACTAATAGTCAATAGACTTATAGTTAACAATGTAGTCAAATCTCAAATGCTTAACACTATGGCTGTCCGTTTGTACAAATATTATTTCTAAATGATATAGAGTGTTGGGCCGCCTTGGGCGACATTCCCTACCCAACATTTGCATTGCCTACCACATATCATGTATTGTCTACCATGTTCAATGTATTATCTACCACTTGTATTCAATTGACTACCTTGAAAACTTAATTGCCTACCAACTTTTCTATTATCTACCTACGTTGCACATTGTCTACCATCAACGAAGTTTATTGTCCACCATATCCGGTCACTCAAGATTCCTTCTTGCCGCTACTGCCGGACTCGCATAGAGGGCTACATGATCCGTGTGCGGCAGAACGCGCCAGCCAAAGTGCGTGTCGCGCATTGCTTGCGCAGCGTGCTGGAGGAGCATGTGATCTTATGTCATCATTGTATCGGATCCGATAAACCTGTGCCGGAGGTCAGCCGGGCGTGGCAGTGCACTTATTCAGCAATGGCTCGTTCGACTCAATCGGGTCGGAAACCTACAATTATTACGCCAAAACTTGTATGTGTTGGAATTATGTAATCTGCCACTCGCGAGAAATTGCTATGAAAACTCGCATTTGGGAGTTGCTGTGTCATCACTTGGTTAGTCAGCCTGTGGGCATGACATTTGGGAACTGCGGTTCAATTTGGATGACCAGTAACATTGGGGTGGAGATTGCATAAATACCATATAGTGGATTGATCCAGTAAGACCTGATAGCTCAGTGGTTAGAGCATCTGGTATATGTCCAGGAGGGCCTGGGTTCAATCCCCAGTCTGGTCACTTCTTTTAATAGTATGTGCTATTCAGAACTACTGTAAGCAGAATATATTAAGGAATAAATGACCCCCGGCGCCTGTGTGAGACTGAATAAGCTACTAACGCACGAACTCGAATAGACAGCAATTCAAACTCCGAATACCGTCGCCGCATGCTCGGCATTGCTCGCTGCTCAAGGAGGAGTTTGTGAGGCGCGCACTTTGGTTGGCGCGTCCTGCCGTACACGGATCAAGCATCTATTATGCGAGTCCGGCCGTAGTGGCAAGAAGAAATCTTGAGTCACCGGATATGGTGGACAATAAACTTCGTTGATGGTAGACAATGTGCGACGCGGGGAGATAATAGAAAAGTTGGTAGACAATGGACTTTGCATGGTAGACAATGATGTATAATTGGTAGATAATACATTGAACATGGTAGATAATGCATGCTATGTGGTAGGCAATGCGTGTGTTGGGTAGGGAATGGCACCCAACACATGACAACACTCTATATCATTTAGAAATAATATTTGTACAAACGGACAGCCATATAACACTGACTAGTCAAGTAAGAAAATAGTGTATTGCTTCTATGTAATCCAATGCCCAATTCTAGTGTCTCGGTTTCCCAGACATGGTAGGAAAAGTGGTTTGTTTGGTCATATTGTACCCAAAACACCTTAGGAGTGACTTTAGGCGCCCACTATATCGCGTTCGAAATTGGTGGTACGCAAACATAACTTCTATACTACAAAAAGGGTATCACCGGATGCGTATCGGCGAGGAGAATATGAATCTAGAAAGATTATGTAAATAGCACTAGTCTAAAAGGAGTTATAAGCGAAATACTCGCGGAGAGCCAGCGGTGAGAATATCAACTATGTACAATATGGGTACTGTTAGATGCGGTTTGAAGAGGAGATTAAGAATCTGAAACAATTATGTAATCTACTTTACTCTATAAATAGATATTAACAAAATGGTGTCCAAATGAGAAGTAAAAATCCAAATTCAAAGTGTTTGATCACTAATTTCAACACAACCCCCTGAGAAAACACTTTGACAATCCTGCATCCCAGAGATGGTCCATCATTTCCAAAACAACCCCCTGATGACACATCTCTCCACTACTCCACTAATCCCATTATCCTCCGCAACTTTTGTACTTGTGGCTTTGCCAATGCCTTTGTCAATAGATCAGCTGGCATGTCTTCTGTCGGAATGTAGATTGGCATCATCCTTCTCATCTCCACCTGGTCCCTCAACCAATAGAAACACAAGTCCAAGTGCTTCATCCTCCCATGATGCTCCGGATTCTTTGCAACAGACATAGATGACTGATTGTCCATGAATAGTTTTGCTGGTGCTGGTGGTGCGTATCCAAGTTCCTTGAGAATGTTCTGTATCCAACGTATTTCTGCTCCTGCTGCTCCAGCTGCAATGAATTCCGCCTCTGTGGTTGATCTTGTTACAACAGGCTGCTGCTTGCTCCTCCATGCCACCGCTCCACTTCCAATCTTCACTATATAGCCACTTGTTGACTTCCCGTTATCTGTTGGAATTATGTAATCTGCGCTCTAATTTCCGTGCAGCGACTCTTTCAGACACACATCCGCTTCGGTCGATCCTCTCCGAGGGTCACCGCAAGCAAGCCAGTGCTCACCCATTGGCAATATCTAGGCTGACCCCTAACCAACGATTGAAGGTTAAGGGCTCCCTCATGGAGGTGGATCGTCATCTCCCTGAACTCACCGAGTCTTTTGCGCCTGTGGCACCAGAGGCTCGGCCTGGTGTACGCCTACTCGATCGTTTCCCAGATCGAGTGGAATTTCACGGCACGGAAGGCCTTCTAGACGAGCGGAGTCTGGAGGCATACCGTACCGAACTCAATACAGTCCTTACAGAGGCTCGGGAGCAGCCTGGCACTGTGATTTGTGCGGTGGATGCAAGTCTGCCAAACGAAGAGCATCGTCATGCTGTCTCTGCAGCCCTTCTATTCCGGGGGGTGGATCGGGTTCATACCGCAATCCACCCAGCCGGACGAGTTACTGCACCAGATGCAGAGCTCTTCGCAATACGTTCCGCAGTCTGTCTTGCCGTACAGCAGGACAATTGCGAACGGATCATCGTCTTCACCGATTCGCTTACATCAGCCAAGCGAGCAGTAGATCCTACACTACATAGCGGCCAGGGTCACTCCCTGGCCGTGTGCAGGGCTCTCGAGCCATAGTTAGCAGAAGATGCTGACTGCTCGATAACGTTCATTCAGGTTCCCTCGAAGCTGAAATGGAAAATTCATCAGGAGGCACACGACGAGTGTCGCGCCTTCAATGCACCTGCTGTGCAACATCCCAGCACCTCTCTCGACAGTGTACGGCGCGCCGTCACTAAATCAGTCCAGGAGGACTGGAAGATTCTCTTCCGGGACCCTGTCTATCGGGGGCATAACTTCCTTATGCTCCAGCGGCCTGACGAGACCGTTCTCGAACCATCGTACATCAATGGAGGTACATGGCTTCCCGCGGCCGGAGGCGATCTACATCTTGCAGTTTGCATTTGTAGATGCATCCTCAACCACGCTCCAATCGGGGCCTATTATGAACGCTTCAACATACCAGAGCGAACGTCGTGCACCTGCGAGGATCACCCCCTCGAGACGCGCGATCATATTCTACGTCATTGTGGCCAATACCAACGTGACGAAGACGGTCCACCTCCAAGGTATTACCTTGGGCTGGTTAGATTCCTGGAGCAGAACGAAGCACCGTTCTCCTTCAGACGACCCCAAGGGGTCGGTTGAGCAGCTAGGGCAGGTCTTGGACTGGTCCGGAGGAGTTATATACAACAACAACATCCAGCTGGTGGAATCGAGGTCCAATGCATACCGGGTTCTTCAGATCCTGGGAACTGTGGAGGGTATGGGAGCTTCGGCCTTATACCAACCCTCTCATAGTACCGAAGCGGGCTCTTTGGATGGAATCCTCTGAGCACTCCTGCTTGTCAGGATAGGCTAAGTCGTGTGACGGACCCAGACTAGGCGACTGGATGTCTTGCGTATGAAGGGAGCTCCGGCGTTTGATCCTTCCCTCTGTGACCGGACTGGGCATATGCCCTTCCATCTGCTCTATCGA
Organism: Agrocybe pediades; assembly: GCA_013053245.1. Taxonomy (NCBI): domain Eukaryota; kingdom Fungi; phylum Basidiomycota; class Agaricomycetes; order Agaricales; family Agrocybaceae; genus Agrocybe; species Agrocybe pediades. The sequence continues at coordinate 1,184,431 of JAACJL010000058.1, forward strand.
TTGCGGCGAGGCACGTCTCGCTGATCCATCAACATTCAGGCTGCGAAGGCAGCTCAATTTCTTGGCAGGTGTTGCACCCGCCCTCTCTAGACGTAGTGTAGTAATAAATCCTGCCTTTCGTGTAATAGTAGGGACCGGATTGCTAACGGGCGCCGGAATACAAGTTGGGCCTTTGGGCTCGTGATTTAAAAAAAAAAAAAAAAAAAAAAGCTGGCATGTCTTCTGTCGGAATATAGATTGGCATCATCCTTCTCATCTCCACCTGATCCCTCAACCAATAGAAACACAAGTCCAAGTGCTTCATCCTCCCATGATGCTCCGGATTCTTTGCAACAGACATAGATGACTGGTTGTCCATGAATAGTTTGGCTGGTGCTGGTGGTGCGTATCCAAGTTCCTTGAGAATGTTCTGTATCCAACGTATTTCTGCTCCTGCTGCTCCTGCTGCAATAAATTCCGCCTTCGTGGTTGATCTTGTTACAACAGGCTGCTGCTTGCTCCTCCATGCCACCGCTCCACTTCCAATCTTCACTATATAGCCACTTGTTGACTTCCCGTTATCCTTGTTTCCTCCATGATCTGCATCACTATACGTCCAAAATAGTTCATCGCCAATAGTAGGGTCCGGTCCATATTCCAACTTCATATCCAATGTGCCCTTCAAGTATCGGAACATATGCTTGACTGCCTTCCAATGCTGTTCTCCAGGATTGTGATTAAATCTAGCCAGAAATGCAACAGCATAGGCAATATCCGGTCTGGTCATCATGGCCAGATACATAAGAGATCCAACGGCAGAAATGTATGGGATGGTACTCATTTGGTTTTGCTCATCAAGTGTCTTGGGACATTGCTCTGATGTCAACTTTAATCCAGGAATCATAGGTGTGCCAACAGGTTTGCAATCTGACATATTAAACTCCTCCAATTTGTTGACAATATACTGGCGTTGAGATAGATAGAGTTTACGATTTGGCCTATCCCTTGTGATTTCAACACCCAATAAGTAGTTGGTTTCACCTAGATCCCGCAGCTTGAAGTGTTTCCCAAGGTCCACAACAAAATTATCAAGAGCATCCTTTGACTTTGAAGCAAGAGTAATATCATCCACAAATACAGGCATAATGACTTTGATATCATCTCTGTCATAGATATAGAGTGACGGGTCACTGTAAGTCTTCTTAAACCCAAGTTCAAGCAAGACCTTTCCAAGTGTTTCACTCCATAACCGTGATGACTGCTTTAACCCATACAGGGACTTGTTGAGTCGGAAGACTACTTTCTGTTGACCTTGTATAAATCCAGGTGGCGGCTGCATATAGATTTCTGCATCAATGTCACTGTTTGTGAATGCATATGAGATATCCACAGAACGAAGTTCAAGATCTTCTATTGCAGCCAATGCCAATACAATGCGCACAGTAGCTTGTCGCATTGTAGATGCAAAAGTCTCAAAGTAGTCCTGACCAGGTCGCTGGTTAAAACCTTTTGCAACCACACGTGCTTTTAATCGCTCAGTTGACCCATCTGCGTTGTGTTTTGTTTTGAAAACCCATTTTGAACCAATTGCTTTCTGTCCCTCTGGTAACTGCACTGCCTCCCAAGTCTTGTTCTCCAAATGCCAGTTCATCTCCTCCATCATTGCCTCATGCCATTGCCTTGCCTGTTGACTTTTCATAGCCTCTGAATATGTCTGTGGGTCTGGTGCTTCACCCACAACATTAGCTCCTTCAACTTCATTCTCCTCTTCCTCTTCCTCCTCCTCTTCTTCAAAGTCAGAGTCTGGAACAGGTGGCTTTGGCTTTCTGACAACCCACCATTCACCTGGTGGTTTGACTGTACGTCCTGATCGTCGCAATACTGGCTGGGGTGCAGGTGTTACTTCCTCCTCCTTGGTTTCATCATCATCGCTTTCAATAATTCGTTTCTGGCGACGTCTAGCAATAGGTTGGTCTTCATCATCATCATCATCAACAGCTGGCTCTAGGTTCTGGTTCTGGTGGTGGTAGTGTTGCTTCATCCTCCTCCTCTGTGTCTACATTACTTGGTACTGGCACTGGTTCTGTTTGCTTGTCGTCAGGTTTATTAGATGTAATAAGTTCTCCTGCATAGGTGTAGCATTCGTCAAAGTCGGCCCTTTTGCAAATAATGACCTTCTTTGTTTCAGGATTGTAGAACTTCCAGCCTTTGTAACCCTCTGGATATCCAATAAAAATGCACTTCTCCATGTGCGAACCCAAGTGCCCTCTTTTATCCTTCTGAATGTGAACATATGCAACACAACCCCAAACACGTAAATGGCTAACATCAGGTTTCTTCTTGTGCCAGACTTCATATGGAGTCTTTCCAACAACAGCAGATGTGGGACAACGATTTAGCACATGTACAAGTGCAGCCAAACACTCAGCCCAAAATTTCTTGGACAGACCAGATTCTTCCAGCAATGCAACAATCCTTTCAGCAACAGTGCGATTAGCACGTTCAGCTACACCATTCTGCTGTGGCCTGTTCCTGCAAGTATGCTCCCGTACAATCCCACACTCATCCAGATAGGCTTGGAATTCTTTGGACATATATTCTCCACCCTTGTCATCTCTAAAGCGCTTCATCTTCCTTCCAGTTTGATTCTCAGCCCATGCTTTGAATGCCTTGAATGCTTCAAAAGTATCGCTTTTCTTCTTGAGAGGGACAAAGACTTTGAAACGTCCACAGTCATCAATAAATGACACCCAGTAGCGATATCCACCATGAGAGATGACTCCAACATCATGTACATCTGAATGAATTAATTCCAGCACTTCAGTAGCTCTATTCTCGGATGATGGGAATGAGTTTGCATGCATCTTGCCAGCCAAGCATGGTTCACAAATAGGATCTGGTTTTGCCTTGGAATCAATGATCAAACCATCAACTAGATTTCCTTTGATCATAAGCTTGATACTATCATAGTTGTGGTGTCCTAACCGTTTATGCCAAAGTGACAAATCAAGAGGTAGCGTTGAAGCCAAATGTACATTCTCCATTATGTCTACTGTAGAACCATCTAAATACCCAACATTATCATTATCAATAGTAGCAGTGAATAGGAGGTCTTTCTTTTGTGAAAAGCTCATTTTATCGTGGGAAATATGTACATCAATGCCCTTGTTCTTTGTCAAATATAAAACAGCAAGAAGGTTATTACGAAGCGCAGGAACGTGAAGTACTCTAGTGAATTCTACATCTCTAAGTTGTTTTCCATTAACTATTGGTCTAAATCTGACTGTACCAACACCTTCTGAATATATAACTCTATGGTCCGCTAGTCTAATTGGCACTCTATAAGGGGTATAATTGCGAATCCAATTGCGGTGTGGGGTCATATTAGAAGTGGCACCTGTATCCGTATTCCAATGAAAAACGTTAGAAGATGTAGCATTGACTTCGTGTTCAGCAACAGCACTTGCCTTGCCAGCAAATTCTGTTACTGCTGCAGCCTTCTCTTCATTTGCCTGTTTGGCACTCTCTGTATTACGCTTCTTCTTTGCAATCTCAGGGCAATTGTGTACCCAGTGACCCTTTTCTTTGCAATAGCGACATGTATCTCTATCCTCCTGTGGTCTATTCCCTCCATTGTATGGCTTCTTCCCCTTGTATCCATTCCCTCCTGCCTTGGCCTGGTTCAGCGACTCTCCTCCAGATTGACGTTGTCGATTTAGTTCTTCGCTTCGGAATGCCTGGATTATTACTGACTTGTCCAGCTTATCCAACAATAAGAGAGGCATTGTGAGGTGACGATAATCCTCTGGCAAAGCACGGATAAGTGCCATGCACTGAAGTTCTTCATCCAATGTCTCGATCTTGAAGTCGGCAGGACGCAGGTTTTGAATTGCCTGCATAGCTTTCTCTATCCTGGTTCCCAAATCCACCAAAGACTCGTCATCTTGTTTCCTGATGGAGAACAAGTCATCATACGCATTGAACCTAGCACCAGGTTTCTTGGATAGGTGTGCTGCTTCCAACAATGACCACATTTTGATAGGGTCTTCTTCATGCCCTCTGAAATGCACCCTCTGATCACTTTCCACCAACAAGTAGATTTCTCCTGCCGCTTTTTCTGATTTTATCTCCCATTTCTCTACTTCCTTTGCCTCAGAAGGCTTCGGTTCCTTGCCAGAGACTAGTCTCCATAGTCCATTTCGCATTAGCCAAGCCTTCATCTCACCACACCATTCAGTGTAGTTTGAATTAGACAACGGCTTTACTTTGGCAACCGAGTTGTTGTCTGATGTCGACATATTTGTAGTCCCTTTGTATCAAGTTGTAATCCCTTTGTAACGTTTTGTAGTCCCAAGTTATAATCCCTTTATAACGTGTTGTAACGTTTTGTAGTCCCAAGTTTGTAATCCCCCAGTTTCAAAATGTAATAGACAGCAATAAGACTGTAATCAAATGTATAGCCAAGTTTATAAGCCGGGGCCCATAACCTGTTAGAAATTGACAATAGAGTCACTAATAGTCAATAGACTTATAGTTAACAATGTAGTCAAATCTCAAATGCTTAACACTGACTAGTCAAGTAAGAAAATAGTGTATTGCTTCTATGTAATCCAATGCCCAATTCTAGTGTCTCGGTTTCCCAGACATGGTAGGAAAAGTGGTTTGTTTGGTCATGTTGTACCCAAAACGCCTGAGGAGTGACTTTAGGTGCCCACTATATCGCGTTCGAAATCGGTGGTACGCAAACGTAACTTCTACACTACAAAATGGGTATCACCGGATGCGTATCGGCGAGGAGAATATGAATCTAGAAAGATTATGTAAATAGCACTAGTCTAAAAGGAGTTATAAGCGAAATACTCGCGGAGAGCCGGCGATGAGAAAGTTGACTATGTACAATATGGGTACCGTTAGATGCGGCTTGAAGAGGAGATTAAGAATCTGAAACAATTACGTAATCTACTCTACTCTATAAATAGATATAAACAAAATGGTGTCCAAATGAAAGATAAAAGTCCAAATTCAAAGTGTTTGATCACTAATTTCAACATGCTGTTCTCCAGGATTGTGATTAAATCTAGCCAGAACTGCAACAGCATAGGCAATATCCGGTCTGGTCATCATGGCCAGATACATAAGAGATCCAACGGCAGAAATGTATGGGATGGTACTCATTTGGTTTTGCTCATCAAGTGTCTTGGGACATTGCTCTGATGTCAACTTTAATCCAGGAATCATAGGTGTGCCAACAGGTTTGCAATCTGACATATTAAACTCCTCCAATTTGTTGACAATATACTGGCGTTGAGATAGATAGAGTTTACGATTTGGCCTATCCCTTGTGATTTCAACACCCAATAAGTAGTTGGTTTCACCTAGATCCCGCAGCTTGAAGTGTTTCCCAAGGTCCACAACAAAATTATCAAGAGCATCCTTTGACTTTGAAGCAAGAGTAATATCATCCACAAATACAGGCATAATGACTTTGATATCATCTCTGTCATAGATATAGAGTGACGGGTCACTGTAAGTCTTCTTAAACCCAAGTTCAAGCAAGACCTTTCCAAGTGTTTCACTCCATAACCGTGATGACTGCTTTAACCCATACAGGGACTTGTTGAGTCGGAAGACTACTTTCTGTTGACCTTGTATAAATCCAGGTGGTGGCTGCATATAGATCTCTGCATCAATGTCACTGTTTGTAAATGCATATGAAATATCCACAGAACGAAGTTCAAGATCTTCTATTGCAGCCAATGCCAATACAATGCGCACAGTAGCTTGTCGCATTGTAGATGCAAAAGTCTCAAAGTAGTCCTGACCAGGTCGCTGGTTAAAACCTTTTGCAACCACACGTGCTTTTAATCGCTCAATTGACCCATCTGCGTTGTGTTTTGTTTTGAAGACCCATTTTGACCCAATTGCTTTCTGTCCCTCTGGTAACTGCACTGCCTCCCAAGTCTTGTTCTCCAAATGCCAGTTCATCTCCTCCATCATTGCCTCATGCCATTGCCTTGCCTGTTGACTTTTCATAGCCTCTGAATATGTCTGTGGGTCTGGTGCTTCACCCACAACATTAGCTCCTTCAACTTTAACTTTAACTTCAACTTCATTCTCCTCTTCCTCCTCCTCCTCCTCTTCTTCAAAGTCAGAGTCTGGAACAGGTGGCTTTGGCTTTCTGACAACCCACCATTCACCTGGTGGTTTGACTGTACGTCCTGATCGTCGCAATACTGGCTGGGGTGCAGGTGTTACTTCCTCCTCCTTGGTTTCATCATCATCGCTTTCAATAATTCGTTTCTGGCGACGTCTAGCAATAGGTTGGTCTTCATCATCATCATCATCAACAGCTGGCTCTAATACATTCTGTTCTCCAATTTCGTGTTTGGGCTCAATTGGTTCATCCCATGCCTCTGGTTCTGGTTCTGGTGGTGGTAGTGTTGCTTCATCCTCCTCCTCTGTGTCTACATTACTTGGTACTGGCACTGGTTCTGTTTGCTTGTCGTCAGGTTTATTAGATGTAATAAGTTCTCCTGCATAGGTGTAGCATTCGTCAAAGTCGGCCCTTTTGCAAATAATGACCTTCTTTGTTTCAGGATTGTAGAACTTCCAGCCTTTGTAACCCTCTGGATATCCAATAAAAATGCACTTCTCCATGTGCGAACCCAAGTGCCCTCTTTTATCCTTCTGAATGTGAACATATGCAACACAACCCCAAACACGTAAATGGCTAACATCAGGTTTCTTCTTGTGCCAGACTTCATATGGAGTCTTTCCAACAACAGCAGATGTGGGACAACGATTTAGCACATGTACAAGTGCAGCCAAACACTCAGCCCAAAATTTCTTGGACAGACCAGATTCTTCCAGCAATGCAACAATCCTTTCAGCAACAGTGCGATTAGCACGTTCAGCTACACCATTCTGCTGTGGCCTGTTCCTGCAAGTATGCTCCCGTACAATCCCACACTCATCCAGATAGGCTTGGAATTCTTTGGACATATATTCTCCACCCTTGTCATCTCTAAAGCGCTTCATCTTCCTTCCAGTTTGATTCTCAGCCCATGCTTTGAATGCCTTGAATGCTTCAAAAGTATCGCTTTTCTTCTTGAGAGGGACAAAGACTTTGAAACGTCCACAGTCATCAATAAATGACACCCAGTAGCGATATCCACCATGAGAGATGACTCCAACATCATGTACATCTGAATGAATTAATTCCAGCACTTCAGTAGCTCTATTCTCGGATGATGGGAATGAGTTTGCATGCATCTTGCCAGCCAAGCATGGTTCACAAATAGGATCTGGTTTTGCCTTGGAATCAATGATCAAACCATCAACTAGATTTCCTTTGATCATAAGCTTGATACTATCATAGTTGTGGTGTCCTAACCGTTTATGCCAAAGTGACAAATCAAGAGGTAGCGTTGAAGCCAAATGTACATTCTCCATTATGTCTACTGTAGAACCATCTAAATACCCAACATTATCATTATCAATAGTAGCAGTGAATAGGAGGTCTTTCTTTTGTGAAAAGCTCATTTTATCGTGGTGTTAGATTTTGCCTTCCAGTCTCCACACATTCCAGACCCCTCTAGACCATTCCAGACTCCTTCTAGACTGTTCTAGACCGCTTTACCTCATTCTATTCTTACTCATCATTCTATCTGTCATTCTATTCTTGTTCATCATTCTATTCCATCATTCCATTCTATTGTGAAACTAGTCTCAGCCCCTTACTCCTTGAACCTGTGCTTCTCCTCGTTTCATGTCTGATACTTGTTTCATCTACATGTATATAAGTCTGTACTCCAAGACCTGAAGTCCCCAGTTACTCACTCTGGACTTCAGGCAAATAGTTATCTCTTACATCCCAATATATAAGTTACTCACTCTGGACTTCAGCTCTTCATAGCTCCTCAGTCCTTCGTCTTGGGCATACCATATTAGGTTGCCAGGTAGCTCACGACGTTCCGCACTCGCTCCTCTTAACAGGTTATGGGCCCCGCGCTCCACGCGTTTTTATTTGCATTTTGAATCTCTGCTCTTATTGAGCTCCATGGCATAATTCCATTTTTCCACAACTGATCAGTACGTGTGCGCACACATAGCACTTTGCTCTCTCCAAATTTCATCTCGCTACGCTTACTGGTTCGCTCGCAATCATGCATTCTTCATCCATGTCTCAGTTCACTAAACTGGACAAGGCCTCTACACAACACTGTCATCACACTCCTGCACTTCCACCTTTGTCTCCAACTCCTCCTTCCTGTACTCCAGTCACTTGCACTTTCTGTGGTCTCAGCAACCACCAACAAGCCAACTGCAACCGCTTTTTCAAAGCACAGCAGCAGGCTCATCAGGAGGCCAAGACAGCTTTTCAAGCACCCACTATCCAGGAGTATGCTGGCAATGCATCTGCGCTTTCAGCAGGGGATGCTCCCAGCACAGACTTTGATTGGCTTGCAGACACAGGAGCCACTAGTCATATGACTCCACATCGTCAATGGCTTCGCAATTACACTCCTCTTCGTGTTCCAATCAAGCTGGCAGACCACACAGTGGTGTATTCAGCAGGTGTTGGCAATGTGGTGTTTCACCCAGTGGTCAATGGCAAGGAATCTCGTCCTATGGAGCTCACTCGCGTTTTGCATGTCCCCCAACTCCGAAACAACCTCCTGGCCTGTCTCTATCTCACCAGACACAAAGGCATTAGAATGGAAGTTGATGCAGACACCATGCACTTCAAGTTGAATGGTACCACTCTCTTCCAAGCCAGAGTCACTCCTCAGAACAGTGGCATTCTCAATGCTGTTACTGAACCTTTTGAGCATGCCAATGCTACTTCCACTCTTCCTATGGACATCAGTCTCTGGCACCAGCGCTTTTGCCATCACAGCATTCCCAATGTCCAGAAGCTCTACAAGGATGACTTGGTCATTGGTCTCATCATCAACTCTGATTCCAAGGCTGATCCTATCTGTGAGCCCTGCTTGGCTGGCAAAATGGTTTCTGGCACATTCCCCTCCTCCACTCGCATTTCCACTGTCCCTCTTGAACTCATCCACTCTGACCTTCATGGTCCACTTCCTGTCCAGTCATCTGATGGTTTCCGCTACTGGATTACTTTCATTGATGACTGCACCAAGCTCAAGGGACTTATGTTCCTCAGGAAGAAGAGTGACGCTTTTGAGGCTTTCAAGACGTTCAAAGCTTATGCTGAGAACCAGTTGAATGCGAAAATCAAAGCCTTCCAGGATGACAAGGCTGGGGAATACATGTCTGCTGCTTTCATCAAGTTCACTGATGAGTGTGGCATTGTCAGACGCCACAGCACCAGAAACCGGCCCCAGCAGAATGGAGTTGCAGAGAGAGCCAACAGAACTATTGCTGATCATGCCACTGCCATGCTTGTCCAATCCAACCTTCCTCCTTCCTTCTGGAAACTTGCTGTTGCTGCTTATGTCTATGTCTGGAACCGTCTTCCCACTGCCCCTCTTCCCAACACCACACCATACACTGAGTGGTTCAAGAAGAAACCAGATGTCAGCAATCTTCGAGTTTTTGGATGTGCTGCCTATGTCTACATTCAGAAGGACAAGAGGAAGTCTCTCCAGCCTCACATGGAGAAGTGCATCTTTGTTGGATATCCCACTGGCTACAAGGGCTGGCTCTTCTACAATCCCTCTACCAAGAAGCTCATCATCTCGGAACGTGCTGTTTTCGATGAGAGGAGCTTCCCTGGCCTCAAGCACACTGGTTCTGTCAATCTCATGCCAGCAGGACTTGAATCTCCAGTTCCTCAGACTGTTGACTTGCCAGATTTCGGGGGGGATGATGATGATGCTCCATATGCTCCAAATCAGCCAACTCCGCCTTCTGATGCTCCAGAGCCTCTAATTGTGCCCCCTGCCGTCCCAGACGCTCCAGATAATGTGCCAATGCTTCCAGACGCTCCTCCCACTGCTCCTGCGCCTCCAGCTGCACCACAGCCTCCAACAGAACCACAAGAAGCGCCAACTCCGTTCCACACTCCCAAAGCTGAACCAGCTGATCCTGATAGTCCACCTCATACTCCTGAGCCTCCTCCACCTTCTCCTTTGCCTCCTGTTCCTCCGCCTCCTCCCAAGAAGCCCAAGCGCACCAAACCTTCCCAACCATCCCAACCTGCCCAACAACCACTTCGTCGCACCACAAGGGAATCCAGACCTCCAGGTGACTGGTGGGTTGTCAAGCAGTCAGCTCCCAATCCTAATGACCAGGATTTCGATCATGTCCAGTTTGCTGGTGCTGCCTCTACCTCTGATCCACACAACTACAAGCAAGCCATGCAGAGTGCAGACAGAGACAAGTGGGCAGAAGCGGCTAAATCAGAGTACTTTACTCTTGCTGGAAATGATACTTGGGAACTGGTTGACTTGCCACCTGGTGCCAAAGCCATTGGCTGTGGTTGGGTCTTCAAGGTCAAACGGACTGCTACAGGAGAAGTTGAGCGCTACAAAGCTCGAATCGTCGCCAAGGGCTACAGCCAGCGTCCTGGAGTCGACTACACTGAGGTCTTTGCCCCTACATTCCGTCCAGCCACACTGCGCATGATTCTTGCTCTTGCAGCTGTTGGTGACTTGGAACTTCGCTCTGTGGACATTTCAGCTGCTTTTACCAATGGTGACTTGGATGAGTACATCTACATGCAGCAGCCTGAAGGTTTCCATGAAGGCGGTCCTAACAAGGTGTTCAGGCTCAGGAAGTCACTCTATGGCCTCAAGCAATCAGCTCGTCAGTGGAACATCAAGTTGCATGGTGTACTCAGCAAAATGGGCTACAAGCGGATTGAAGCAGATAGGTCTGTCTACATCTACTCCAATGGCTCTGTTCGCATTTTTGTCCCCATCTACATCGATGATATCACATTTGCTTCGAAATCCACTCCTGCTGTTGATGCTGCAGTCAAGGAGCTCTCCTCACACTTCAAATGTCGCGATTTGGGTGCTACAGAGTTCCTTCTTGGTGTTGGCATCACCAGGGACCGCTCCAAGCGCACTATCATGCTCCATCAGCGCCAATTCATCCTGGATATGCTTGACCGCTATGGTATGTCTGACTGCCATCCTGTCCAAACTCCTATGTCCCCTGGCACTGTCCTCACCAAAGACATGGCTCCCACTTCTGATTCTGACATCGAATTCATGCGCACTGTTCCTTATCTCAGTTCTATTGGCACCCTTCAGTATCTCTCCACCATGACTCGTCCTGATATTGCCTACACTGTCTCCTATCTTGCACGCTTCAGCAGCAATCCAGGTCCCAAGCACTGGTCAGCAGTCAAGCACTTGTTCCGCTACCTCAAAGGCACTCTGGAACACAAGTTGACCTACTCTGGTGAACTTGGTGCTGATGTGTTCACTGCCTACTGTGATGCTGCCCATGGTGATTGCAAAGACACTGGACGCTCTACAGGTGGATATGTGACTATGATGGCTGGTGGTGCTATTGGATGGAGCAGCAAACTCCAAGGCATTGTGGCGCTTTCCACAACTGAAGCTGAGTACATTGCTGCTGTTGAGGCTGGCAAAGAGATTTCCTGGATGCGCAACATTCTCCATGAGTTTGGCCTCACCATTGACCAACCCACTCCACTTCACATCGATAACCAGTCTGCCATCAGTGTCTCCAAGAATCCTGAACACCATGGACGCATGAAGCACTTGGATTTGCGCTTTTACTGGCTCAGGGATGCTGTCCATGACAAGATGATCCATCCCCTCTTCATTCCAACCAAAGAACAAGTGGCCGATATCTTCACCAAACCTCTTTCTGCTCTTCAAGTTGAATTTTGTAGGACTAATATGGGTGTGTCACTTTAACTTTGTTTCTTTTCTCTTATTTTTGCTTTTTCTCTGTCTTCCATTTTGTAGAGACTTGTCAGATCACGGGGGGGTGTTAGATTTTGCCTTCCAGTCTCCACACATTCCAGACCCCTCTAGACCATTCCAGACTCCTTCTAGACTGTTCTAGACCGCTTTACCTCATTCTATTCTTACTCATCATTCTATCTGTCATTCTATTCTTGTTCATCATTCTATTCCATCATTCCATTCTATTGTGAAACTAGTCTCAGCCCCTTACTCCTTGAACCTGTGCTTCTCCTCGTTTCATGTCTGATACTTGTTTCATCTACATGTATATAAGTCTGTACTCCAAGACCTGAAGTCCCCAGTTACTCACTCTGGACTTCAGGCAAATAGTTATCTCTTACATCCCAATATATAAGTTACTCACTCTGGACTTCAGCTCTTCATAGCTCCTCAGTCCTTCGTCTTGGGCATACCATATTAGGTTGCCAGGTAGCTCACGACGTTCCGCACTCGCTCCTCTTAACACGTGGGAAATATGTACATCAATGCCCTTGTTCTTTGTCAAATATAAAACAGCAAGAAGGTTATTACGAAGCGCAGGAACGTGAAGTACTCTAGTGAATTCTACATCTCTAAGTTGTTTTCCATTAACTATTGGTCTAAATCTGACTGTACCAACACCTTCTGAATATATAACTCTATGGTCCGCTAGTCTAATTGGCACTCTATAAGGGGTATAATTGCGAATCCAATTGCGGTGTGGGGTCATATTAGAAGTGGCACCTGTATCCGTATTCCAATGAAAAACGTTAGAAGATGTAGCATTGACTTCGTGTTCAGCAACAGCACTTGCCTTGCCAGCAAATTCTGTTACTGCTGCAGCCTTCTCTTCATTTGCCTGTTTGGCACTCTCTGTATTACGCTTCTTCTTTGCAATCTCAGGGCAATTGTGTACCCAGTGACCCTTTTCTTTGCAATAGCGACATGTATCTCTATCCTCCTGTGGTCTATTCCCTCCATTGTATGGCTTCTTCCCCTTGTATCCATTCCCTCCTGCCTTGGCCTGGTTCAGCGACTCTCCTCCAGATTGACGTTGTCGATTTAGTTCTTCGCTTCGGAATGCCTGGATTATTACTGACTTGTCCAGCTTATCCAACAATAAGAGAGGCATTGTGAGGTGACGATAATCCTCTGGCAAAGCACGGATAAGTGCCATGCACTGAAGTTCTTCATCCAATGTCTCGATCTTGAAGTCGGCAGGACGCAGGTTTTGAATTGCCTGCATAGCTTTCTCTATCCTGGTTCCCAAATCCACCAAAGACTCGTCATCTTGTTTCCTGATGGAGAACAAGTCATCATACGCATTGAACCTAGCACCAGGTTTCTTGGATAGGTGTGCTGCTTCCAACAATGACCACATTTTGATAGGGTCTTCTTCATGCCCTCTGAAATGCACCCTCTGATCACTTTCCACCAACAAGTAGATTTCTCCTGCCGCTTTTTCTGATTTTATCTCCCATTTCTCTACTTCCTTTGCCTCAGAAGGCTTCGGTTCCTTGCCAGAGACTAGTCTCCATAGTCCATTTCGCATTAGCCAAGCCTTCATCTCACCACACCATTCAGTGTAGTTTGAATTAGACAACGGCTTTACTTTGGCAACCGAGTTGTTGTCTGATGTCGACATATTTGTAGTCCCTTTGTATCAAGTTGTAATCCCTTTGTAACGTTTTGTAGTCCCAAGTTATAATCCCTTTATAACGTGTTGTAACGTTTTGTAGTCCCAAGTTTGTAATCCCCCAGTTTCAAAATGTAATAGACAGCAATAAGACTGTAATCAAATGTATAGCCAAGTTTATAAGCCGGGGCCCATAACCTGTTAGAAATTGACAATAGAGTCACTAATAGTCAATAGACTTATAGTTAACAATGTAGTCAAATCTCAAATGCTTAACACTGACTAGTCAAGTAAGAAAATAGTGTATTGCTTCTATGTAATCCAATGCCCAATTCTAGTGTCTCGGTTTCCCAGACATGGTAGGAAAAGTGGTTTGTTTGGTCATGTTGTACCCAAAACGCCTGAGGAGTGACTTTAGGTGCCCACTATATCGCGTTCGAAATCGGTGGTACGCAAACGTAACTTCTACACTACAAAATGGGTATCACCGGATGCGTATCGGCGAGGAGAATATGAATCTAGAAAGATTATGTAAATAGCACTAGTCTAAAAGGAGTTATAAGCGAAATACTCGCGGAGAGCCGGCGATGAGAAAGTTGACTATGTACAATATGGGTACCGTTAGATGCGGCTTGAAGAGGAGATTAAGAATCTGAAACAATTACGTAATCTACTCTACTCTATAAATAGATATAAACAAAATGGTGTCCAAATGAAAGATAAAAGTCCAAATTCAAAGTGTTTGATCACTAATTTCAACATGCTGTTCTCCAGGATTGTGATTAAATCTAGCCAGAACTGCAACAGCATAGGCAATATCCGGTCTGGTCATCATGGCCAGATACATAAGAGATCCAACGGCAGAAATGTATGGGATGGTACTCATTTGGTTTTGCTCATCAAGTGTCTTGGGACATTGCTCTGATGTCAACTTTAATCCAGGAATCATAGGTGTGCCAACAGGTTTGCAATCTGACATATTAAACTCCTCCAATTTGTTGACAATATACTGGCGTTGAGATAGATAGAGTTTACGATTTGGCCTATCCCTTGTGATTTCAACACCCAATAAGTAGTTGGTTTCACCTAGATCCCGCAGCTTGAAGTGTTTCCCAAGGTCCACAACAAAATTATCAAGAGCATCCTTTGACTTTGAAGCAAGAGTAATATCATCCACAAATACAGGCATAATGACTTTGATATCATCTCTGTCATAGATATAGAGTGACGGGTCACTGTAAGTCTTCTTAAACCCAAGTTCAAGCAAGACCTTTCCAAGTGTTTCACTCCATAACCGTGATGACTGCTTTAACCCATACAGGGACTTGTTGAGTCGGAAGACTACTTTCTGTTGACCTTGTATAAATCCAGGTGGTGGCTGCATATAGATCTCTGCATCAATGTCACTGTTTGTAAATGCATATGAAATATCCACAGAACGAAGTTCAAGATCTTCTATTGCAGCCAATGCCAATACAATGCGCACAGTAGCTTGTCGCATTGTAGATGCAAAAGTCTCAAAGTAGTCCTGACCAGGTCGCTGGTTAAAACCTTTTGCAACCACACGTGCTTTTAATCGCTCAATTGACCCATCTGCGTTGTGTTTTGTTTTGAAGACCCATTTTGACCCAATTGCTTTCTGTCCCTCTGGTAACTGCACTGCCTCCCAAGTCTTGTTCTCCAAATGCCAGTTCATCTCCTCCATCATTGCCTCATGCCATTGCCTTGCCTGTTGACTTTTCATAGCCTCTGAATATGTCTGTGGGTCTGGTGCTTCACCCACAACATTAGCTCCTTCAACTTTAACTTTAACTTCAACTTCATTCTCCTCTTCCTCCTCCTCCTCCTCTTCTTCAAAGTCAGAGTCTGGAACAGGTGGCTTTGGCTTTCTGACAACCCACCATTCACCTGGTGGTTTGACTGTACGTCCTGATCGTCGCAATACTGGCTGGGGTGCAGGTGTTACTTCCTCCTCTTTTGGTTCATCGTCACTATCATTGTCGCTTTCAATAATATGCCTTTTGCGACGTTTAGCAATAGGTTGGTCTTCTTCATCATCATCATCAACAGCTGGCTCCAATACATTCTGTTCTCCAATTTTGTGTTTGGGCTCTATTGGTTCTGTTGAAATTAGTGATCAAACACTTTGAATTTGGACTTTTATCTTTCATTTGGACACCATTTTGTTTATATCTATTTATAGAGTAGAGTAGATTACGTAATTGTTTCAGATTCTTAATCTCCTCTTCAAGCCGCATCTAACGGTACCCATATTGTACATAGTCAACTTTCTCATCGCCGGCTCTCCGCGAGTATTTCGCTTATAACTCCTTTTAGACTAGTGCTATTTACATAATCTTTCTAGATTCATATTCTCCTCGCCGATACGCATCCGGTGATACCCATTTTGTAGTGTAGAAGTTACGTTTGCGTACCACCGATTTCGAACGCGATATAGTGGGCACCTAAAGTCACTCCTCAGGCGTTTTGGGTACAACATGACCAAACAAACCACTTTTCCTACCATGTCTGGGAAACCGAGACACTAGAATTGGGCATTGGATTACATAGAAGCAATACACTATTTTCTTACTTGACTAGTCATTGTTAAGCATTTGAGATTTGACTACATTGTTAACTATAAGTCTATTGACTATTAGTGACTCTATTGTCAATTTCTAACACAGCATTGGAAAGCAGTCAAGCATATGTTCCGATACTTGAAGGGCACATTGGACATGAAGTTGGAATATGGACCGGACCCTACTATTGGCGATGAACTATTTTGGACGTATAGTGATGCAGATCATGGAGGAAACAAGGATTTTTTTTTTTTTTTTTTTTTTTAAAAAAAAAATCACGAGCCCGAAGGCCCAACTTGTATTCCGGCGCCCGTTAGCAATCCGGTCCCGACTATTACATGAAAGGCAGGATTTATTACTACACTACGTCTAGAGAGGGCGGGTGCAACACCCGCCAAGAAAGTAAGCCGCCTACGCAGCCTGAATGTTGATGGATCAGCGAGGAGTGCCTCGCCGCAATCGATAGAACAGATGGAAGGGCATCTGCCCAGTCCGGTCACAGAGGGAAGGATCAAACGCCGAAGCTCCCTTCATACGCAAGACAACCAGTCGCCTAGTCTGGGTCCGTCACACGACTTAGCCTATTCTGACAAGCAGGAGTGCTCAGAGGATACCATCCAAAGAGCCCGCTTCGGTACTATGAGAGGGTTGGTATAAGGCCGAGGCTCCCATACCCTACACAGTTCCCAGGATCCGAAGAACCCAGTATGTGTTGGACCTCGATTCAACCAGCTGGATGTTGTTGTTGTATATGACTCCTCCGGACCAGTCCAAGACCTGCCCTGGCTGCTCAACCGACCCCTTGGGGTCGTCTGAAGGAGAACGGTGCTTCGTTCTGCTCCAGGAATCTAACCAGCCCAAGGTAATACCTTGGAGGTGGACCGTCTTTGTCACGTTGGTATTGGCCACAATGACGTAGAATATGATCGCGCGTCTCGAGGGGGTGATCCTCGCAGGTGCACGACGTTCGCTCTGGTATGTTGAAGCGTTCATAATAGGCCCTGATTGGAGCGTGGTTGAGGATGCATCTACAAATGCGAACTGCAAGATGTAGATCGCCTCCGGCAGCGGGAAGCCATGTACCTCCATTGATGTACGATGGTTGGAGAACGGTCTCGTCAGGCCGCTGGAGCATAAGGAAGTTATGCCCTCGATAATCAGGGTCCCGGAAGAGAGTCTTTCAGTCCTCCTGGACTGATTTAGTGACAGCGCGCCGTATACTGTCGAGGGAGGTGCTGGGATATTGCACAGCAGGTGCATTGAATGCACGACATTCGTCATGTGCCTCCTGATGAATTTTCCATTTCAGCTTCGAGGGAACCTGAACGAAGGTTATCGAGCAGTCAGCATCTTCTGCTAACCATGGCTCGAGAGCCCTGCACACAGCCAGGGAGTGACCCTGGCCGCTATGTAGTGTAGGATCCACTGCTCGCTTAGCAGAAGCGAGCGAATCGATGAAGACAACAATCCGTTCGCAGTTGTCCTGCTGTACGGCAAGGCAAACTGCTGAACGAATTGCGAAGAGTTCTGCGTCTGGTGCAGTAACTCGCCCGGCTGGGTGGATTGCGGTATGTTAGGGGTCAGCCTAGATATTGCCAATGGGTGAGCACTGGCTTGCTTGCGGTGACCCTCGGAGAGGATCGACCGAAGCAGATGTGTGTCTGAAAGAGTCGCTGCACGGAAATTAGAGCGCCCGGCAAGCTTTTTCAGATGTAGATGAATAGGGATCAGTCCCGCAAGGGACTCCACCCCACCGGTGGGAGAAGTACGGAACGCACCCGTAATCCAGAGCGCAGCCTTTCGCTGCATCTTGCGGAAATCTGCGAGGACACCCTTAATGCGGGCACCCTCGTAGAACCACAGTCTGTATCCATACGTTGCGATAGGGAGGACGCAAGAACGGTATAAGAGTCGCTTCTCCTTTGGGGACAAGCCACGAGTAGAGCTGCCAAGCATCTTCATGGCTTTCACCGATGAGAGAGATTTGGTAGTATAGTATCGAACGTGTTCCTTGAAAGTAAGGTGACGGTCGAAGTAGAATCCCAAGTAGCGCCAAATACGCTTTGGAGCAAGCGGTGTGTCCCCGGTATACGGGGCATAACCGAGATCTAGAGGTGGGGGATTAAATGTCCTCGACCTATCAAAGCAGAAGTATTCAGACTTGTTGTGTTCGAGAACAAGCCCTATGGCAGTAAAGAGGCGGAGGAGGACTGCATAGGCCGCTATAAGCGTCTCTGCGTTCTCCCCAAGGGTTTTCAATTGGGCAATACAAGTGCCATCGTCAACGTACGATAGAAGGGATGTCTTGCGAGATATCTCTTCCATGTGATAGAGTTTCATCACCGGAGCGATGTATAAAGCTGACAGAACCGGGGATAGGGCAGAGCCCTGCCCTATGCCCACGTCTGCCTGACGGGGGTCCGATGTGAACGAGCCCCACTTGTAGGAAGTGTGCCTGTCCACTAGGTATGAGGAAAAGAAGTTCGCGATCATAGGCGAGAACCCCTGTTTCCGAAGGATGGCCAAGAGCATATCATGGTTAAGAGACGGGAAGAATTGTGCGATGTCGAATGCCACCACACTTGTCTTAAGTCCCTTGGCCCACCCAGCGCGAACTAGGTGAGTTAGGTACAACCCTGCATCCTCGGTGGAGCGCTGGCGCACTCCGCCTACTTGGTTTGGGTGAACAAGATCGTATTTGATCATGTCGAATTGGAGACGATTAGAAATCATCTTCTCTATGAGCTTCCCGGTAGTGTTCAGCAGCACAATGGGCCGGAACGCTTTCGGGTCTGAGTAAGTAGGTTTGCCAGGTTTCGGTATGATGACCGATACTGACTCCTTGAAATGTTTAGGCCAATGTCCCACATGAATGCAGGCGTTGGCCAGGTCTCGAAGGTTTCGCTCAGCAGCAGGCAGCCTTACAACTTCCTTCAATAGCGACCATGTAATGTGGTCTGGGCCAGGCGATGACCGACTGGAACAGGACTCGAGTGCCTCAGATAGCTCGAGCGAAGAGAACAGAGGCCACTCCCTCTCTATTAGGTTTGGGAGTGGGTCCAGAACTGACATATCTACCACTCGGCCGGAGGCCGAGTTATATGTGTTGTGGAGTGCATTCCAAAGGGAATCCATTCCATGGCAGGGCTGTCCTTGGTATCGAATAGCCTCGCATGCTGGTAACTTGCGCTGTTTGACCCATTCCATTAGATCCCATGGGCGCCTGTTAGCGTATGCGATTTCTCCGATTCTAGTCTCAAAGAATTCGTGTTTGACACGTTTAACTGTGTCTCGAAAGAGATACCAATTCACATCAGATTTATCATTCCGATATGTGGCAAGTTTAGCTGAGCACTCATTGTTCCACCATGGTTGGGAGTGCTTAGTGATTCGGAATACCTTGGAGTGGGCCATCCACGCCTCAGCATAGGCATTGGCAAGGGCTTGCGCAACCCGCTCAACGTCTTCCCTGGTTTCAAGATCACCGACTTGGATGTCGGCGACCTTTTGTGGAAGTTCGGTCCTCATGGCCTGTTCGGCTTCTGAGTCCCGAGGGATAGTGCGCCTCGTGACGGGTTCAATCTCGTCATCTAGCTTGACGACAGTAAAGATCGGAATATGATCCGATGGTCCCTGTCGGACCGGGTCGCGGAAAGTGTAGTCACTTGCTGACTCAGCGATCCCGTGAAAGACCAGATCTATGACCGAAGGCCTAAGGTCTGGATTGTGAGATATAAAAGTAGGGCCTGGATTGGACGGTTGGGTCCGCTCTAGGTTTAAGTCTGCTGCTAGTTCCAGCAGGTTTATGGCATCACCTCTGTGGTGCGTGACCTCTGGGTCCCACTCCCGAGAGTGAATGTTAAAATCGCCACCCATATAATGAAGTTGGGGTAGCTCGTGAACGTGGTTCGATAAATATCGGACCGCAGTACCATCAGCGTCATTGTAGACGTTCATGAGGTGATAAGTCTCGTTGCCCTGAAACAGCGAGAGAATGAATATGTCTCGGTGATCTGCAAGATCCCGGCGCATCGAGGGACGAAGTCGTTCGAGTCGTTTGGACACAAAGGCCATGACCCGAGGGGTTTCGTCGTTTGTTGGAGGGCGTACCATGTATAGCCACGCGGGGTGCATGGGAGCACCAACGATATCTTCACCGTCCCTATTGCTAGGAGATGGTGCTTGTCTTATAGTCTGCCATGGCGGTTCTTGCACGAATAAAACATCGAATGAATTCTGCAATGTCTCAAGAAGCACATCTAAGTACATATAGTTCTTAGCTACATTGTGCGAGAAGAGCCTAATTTCCTTGGTTGTGTCTCTCATTGAGCTACAACTTGGGAGTTAGCGAAGGTCCTGTTGAAATTAGTGATCAAACACTTTGAATTTGGACTTTTACCTTTCATTTGGACACCATTTTGTTTATATCTATTTATAGAGTAAAGTAGATTACGTAATTGTTTCAGATTCTTAATCTCCTCTTCAAGCCGCATCTAACGGTACCCATATTGTACATAGTCAACTTTCTCATCGCCGGCTCTCCGCGAGTATTTCGCTTATAACTCCTTTTAGACTAGTGCTATTTACATAATCTTTCTAGATTCATATTCTCCTCGCCGATACGCATCCGGTGATACCCATTTTGTAGTGTAGAAGTTATGTTTGCGTACCACCGATTTCAAACGCGATATAGTGGGCGCCTAAAGTCACTCCTCAGGCGTTTTGGGTACAACATGACCAAACAAACCACTTTTCCTACCATGTCTGGGAAACCGAGACACTAGAATTGGGCATTGGATTACATAGAAGCAATACACTATTTTCTTACTTGACTAGTCAGTGTTAAGCATTTGAGATTTGACTACATTGTTAACTATAAGTCTATTGACTATTAGTCTATTGACTATTAGTGACTCTATTGTCAATTTCTAACAGGTTATGGGCCCCGGCTTATAAACTTGGCTATACATTTGATTACAGTCTTATTGCTGTCTATTACATTTTGAAACTGGGGGATTACAAACTTGGGACTACAAAACGTTACAACACGTTATAAAGGGATTATAACTTGGGACTACAAAACGTTACAAAGGGATTACAACTTGATACAAAGGGACTACAAATATGTCGACATCAGACAACAACTCGGTTGCCAAAGTAAAGCCGTTGTCTAATTCAAACTACACTGAATGGTGTGGTGAGATGAAGGCTTGGCTTATGCGAAATGGACTATGGAGATTAGTTTCTGGGAAAGAAACAAAGCCTTCCGATCCTAAGGAAGCAGAGAAATGGGAGATAAAGGAAGAAAAGGCAGCAGGAGAAATCTACTTGTTGGTGGAAAGTGATCAGAGGGTGCATTTCAGAGGGCATGAAGAAAATCCTATCAAAATGTGGGCATTATTGGAGGCTGCACATCTATCCAAGAAACCTGGCGCTAGGTTCAATGCGTATGATGACTTGTTCTCCATCAGGAAACAAGATGACGAGTCTTTGGTGGATTTGGGAACCCGGATAGAGAAAGCTATGCAGGCAATTCAAAACCTGCGTCCTGCCGACTTCAAGATCGAGACATTGGATGAAGAACTTCAGTGCATGGCACTTATCCGTGCTTTGCCAGAGGATTATCGTCACTTAACAATGCCTCTCTTATTGTTGGACAAGCTGGACAAGTCAGTAATAATCCAGGCATTCCGAAGCGAAGAACTAAATCGACAACGTCAATTGGGAGGAGAGTCGCTGAACCAGGCCAAGGCTTTTTTTTTTTTTTTTTTTTTTTTTTTTTAAATCACGAGCCCGAAGGCCCAACTTGTATTCCGGCGCCCGTTAGCAATCCGGTCCCTACGGTCCACCTCCAAGGTACTACCTTGGGTTGGTCAGATTCCTGGAGCAGAACGAAGCGACGTTCTCTTTCAGACGACCCCAAGGGGTCGGTTGAGCAGCTAGGGCAGGTCCTGGACTGGCCCGGAGGAGCTATATACAACAATAACATCCAGCTGGTGGAATCGAGATCCAACGCATACCGGGATCCTCGGATCCTGGGAACTGTGGAGGGTATGGGAGCTTCGGCCTTATACCAACCCTCTCATAGTACCGAAGCGGGCTCTTTGGATGGAATCCTCTGAGCACTCCTGCTTGTCAGGATAGGCTAAGTCGTGTGACGGACCCAGACTAAGCGACTGGTTGTCTTGCGTATGAAGGGAGCCTCGGCGTTTGATCCTTCCCTCTGTGACCGGACTGGGCAGGTGCCCTTCCATCTGTTCTATCGATTGCGACGAGGCACTTCTCGTTGATCCATCAACATTCAGGCTGCGTAGGCGGCTTAATTTCTTGGCGGGTGACGCACCCGCCCTATCTAGACGTAGTGTAGTAACAAATCCTGCCTTTCATGTAATAGTAGGGACCGGATTGCTAACGGGCGCCGGAATACAAGTTGGGCCTTCGGGCTCGTGATTAAAAAAAAAAAAAAAAAAAAAAAAAAGCAATCCGGTCCCTACTATTACATGAAAGGCAGGATTTGTTACTACACTACGTCTAGAGAGGGCGGGTGCAACACCTGCCAAGAAATTGAGCCGCCTTCGCAGCCTGAATGTTGATGGATCAGCGAGACGTGCCTCGCCGCAATCGATAGAGCAGATGGAAGGGCATCTGCCCAGTCCGGTCTCAGAGGGAAGGATCAAACGCCGAAGCTCCCTTCATACGCAAGACAACCAGTCGCCTAGTCTGGGTCCGTCACACGACTTAGCCTATCCTGACAAGCAGGAGTGCTCAGAGGATACCATCCAAAAAGCCCACTTCGGTACTATGACGGGTTGGTATTGTTGGAATTATGTAATCTGCCACTCGCGAGAAATTGCTATGAAAACTCGCACTTGGGAGTTGCTGTGTCATCACTTGGTTAGTCAGCCTGTTGGCGTGACATTTGGGAACTGCGGTTCAATTTGGATGACCAGTAACATTGGGGTGGAGATTGCATAAATACCATATAGTGGATTGACCCAGTAAGACCTGATAGCTCAGTGGTTAGAGCATCTGGTATATGTCCAGGAGGGCCTGGGTTCAATCCCCAGTCTGGTCACTTCTTTTAATAGGTTATGGGCCCCGATCGCTAGACTCGGAGTTGACTTGTAAAAGAGTGTCAGATTAGGAGGTTATGTTGGAATTATGTAATCTGCCACTCGCGAGAAATTGCTATGAAAACTCGCACTTGGGAGTTGCTGTGTCATCACTTGGTTAGTCAGCCTGTTGGCGTGACATTTGGGAACTGCGGTTCAATTTGGATGACCAGTAACATTGGGGTGGAGATTGCATAAATACCATATAGTGGATTGACCCAGTAAGACCTGATAGCTCAGTGGTTAGAGCATCTGGTATATGTCCAGGAGGGCCTGGGTTCAATCCCCAGTCTGGTCACTTCTTTTAATAGGTATAAGGCCGAAGCTCCCATACCCTACACAGTTCCCAGGCCCCGAAGGACCCGGTATGTGTTGGACCTCGATTCAGCCAGCTGGATGTTGTTATTGTATATAACTCCTCCGGACCAGCCCGGGACCTGCCCTAGCTGCTCAACCGACCCCTTGGGGTCGTCTGAAGGAGAACGGTGCTTCGTTCTGCTCCAGGAATCTAACCAGCCCAAGGTAATACCTTGGAGGTGGACCGTCTTCGTCACGTTGGTATTGGCCACAATGACGTAGAATATGATCGCGCGTCTCGAGGGGGTGATCCTCGCAGGTGCACGACGTTCGCTCCGGTATGTTGAAGCGTTCATAATAGGCCCCGATTGGAGCGTGGTTGAGGATGCATCTACAAATGCAAACTGCAAGATGTAGATCGCCTCCGGCCGCGGGAAGCCATGTACCTCCATTGATGTACGATGGTTCGAGAACGGTCTCGTCAGGCCGCTGGAGCATAAGGAAGTTATGCCCCCGATAGACAGGGTCCCGGAAGAGAATCTTCCAGTCCTCCTGGACTGATTTAGTGACGGCGCGCCGTACACTGTCGAGAGAGGTGCTGGGATGTTGCACAGCAGGTGCATTGAAGGCGCGACACTCGTCGTGTGCCTCCTGATGAATTTTCCATTTCAGCTTCGAGGGAACCTGAATGAACGTTATCGAGCAGTCAGCATCTTCTGCTAACCATGGCTCGAGAGCCCTGCACACGGCCAGGGAGTGACCCTGGCCGCTATGTAGTGTAGGATCTACTGCTCGCTTGGCTGATGTAAGCGAATCGGTGAAGACGACGATCCGTTCGCAATTGTCCTGCTGTACGGCAAGACAGACTGCGGAACGTATTGCGAAGAGCTCTGCATCTGGTGCAGTAACTCGTCCGGCTGGGTGGATTGCGGTATGAACCCGATCCACCCCCCGGAATAGAAGGGCTGCAGAGACAGCATGACGATGCTCTTCGTTTGGCAGACTTGCATCCACCGCACAAATCACAGTGCCAGGCTGCTCCCGAGCCTCTGTAAGGACTGTATTGAGTTCGGTACGGTATGCCTCCAGACTCCGCTCGTCTAGAAGGCCTTCCGTGCCGTGAAATTCCACTCGATCTGGGAAACGATCGAGTAGGCGTACACCAGGCCGAGCCTCTGGTGCCACAGGCGCAAAAGACTCGGTGAGTTCAGGGAGGTGACGATCCACCTCCATGAGGGAGCCCTTAACCTTCAATCGTTGGTTAGGGGTCAGCCTAGATATTGCCAATGGGTGAGCACTGGCTTGCTTGCGGTGACCCTCGGAGAGGATCGACCGAAGCGGATGTGTGTCTGAAAGAGTCGCTGCACGGAAGTTAGACCGTCCGGCAAGTTTTTTCAGATGTAGGTGAATAGGGATCAGTCCCGCAAGGGACTCTACCCCACCGGTGGGAGAAGTACGGAACGCGCCCGTAATCCAGAGTGCAGCTTTTCGCTGCATTTTGCGGAAGTCCGCAAGGACACCCTTAATGCGGGCACCCTCGTAGAACCACAGTCTGTAGCCGTATGTTGCGATGGGTAGCACGCATGAACGGTATAGGAGTCGCTTCTCCTTTGGGGACAAGCCACGGGTAGAGCTGCCGAGCATCTTCATGGCTTTCACCGATGAGAGAGACTTGGTAGTATAGTATCGAACGTGTTCCTTGAAAGTAAGGTGACGATCGAAGTAGAATCCCAAATAGCGCCAAATGCGCTTTGGAGCAAGCGGTGTATCCCCCGTATACGGGGCATAACCGAGATCTAGAGGTGGGGGATTGAATGTCCTCGACCTATCAAAGCAAAAGTATTCAGACTTGTTGTGTTCAAGAACAAGCCCTATGGCAGTAAAGAGACGAAGGAGAACTGCATAGGCCGCTATAAGCGTCTCTGCATTCTCCCCGAGAGTTTTCGATTGGGCAATACAGGTGCCATCGTCAACGTACGATAGAAGAGATGTCTTGCGGGATATCTCTTCCATGTGATAGAGTTTCATCACCGGGGCGATGTATAAGGCTGACAGAACAGGGGATAAGGCAGAGCCCTGCCCTACGCCCACGTCTGCCTGACGAGGGTCTGATGTGAATGAGCCCCACTTATAAGAGGTGTGCCTGTCCACAAGGTATGAGGAGAAGAAGTTCGCGATCATAGGCGAGAACCCCTGTTTCCGAAGGATAGCCAAGAGCATATCGTGGTTAAGAGACGGGAAGAATTGTGCGATGTCAAATGCCACCACACTTGTCTTAAGTCCCTTGGCCCACCCAGCGCGAACTAGGTGAGTTAGGTACAACCCTGCATCCTCGGTGGAGATTGTTGGAAAGACTCCATATGAAGTCTGGCACAAGAAGAAACCTGATGTTAGCCATTTACGTGTTTGGGGTTGTGTTGCATATGTTCACATTCAGAAGGATAAAAGAGGGCACTTGGGTTCGCACATGGAGAAGTGCATTTTTATTGGATATCCGGAGGGTTACAAAGGCTGGAAGTTCTATAATCCTGTAACAAAGAAGGTCATCATTTGCGAAAGGGCTGACTTTGACGAACGCTACACCTATGCAGGAGAACTTATTACATCCAAGAAACCTGATAACAAACCAAGTGAACCAGTGCCAGTGCCAAGTAATGTAGACACAGAGGAGGAGGATGAAGCAACACTACCACCACCAGAACCAGAACCAGAGGCATGGGATGAACCAATTGAGCCCAAACACGAAATTGGAGAACAGAATGTATTAGAGCCAGCT
Source organism: Agrocybe pediades (assembly GCA_013053245.1). Lineage (NCBI taxonomy): Eukaryota > Fungi > Basidiomycota > Agaricomycetes > Agaricales > Agrocybaceae > Agrocybe > Agrocybe pediades. Next base: position 1,210,707 of record JAACJL010000058.1, read on the forward strand.
GTTGATGATGATGATGATGAAGACCAACCTATTGCTAGACGTCGCCAGAAACGAATTATTGAAAGCGATGATGATGAAACCAAGGAGGAGGAAGTAACACCTGCACCCCAGCCAGTATTGTGACGATCAGGACGTACAGTCAAACCACCAGGTGAATGGTGGGTTGTCAGAAAGCCAAAGCCACCTGTTCCAGACTCTGACTTTGAAGAAGAGGAGGAGGAAGAGGAAGAGGAGAATGAAGTTGAAGGAGCTAATGTTGTGGGTGAAGCACCAGACCCACAGACATATTCAGAGGCTATGAAAAGTCAACAGGCAAGGCAATGGCATGAGGCAATGATGGAGGAGATGAACTGGCATTTGGAGAACAAGACTTGGGAGGCAGTGCAGTTACCAGAGGGACAGAAAGCAATTGGTTCAAAATGGGTTTTCAAAACAAAACACAACGCAGATGGGTCAACTGAGCGATTAAAAGCACGTGTGGTTGCAAAAGGTTTTAACCAGCGACCTGGTCAGGACTACTTTGAGACTTTTGCATCTACAATGCGACAAGCTACTGTGCGCATTGTATTGGCATTGGCTGCAATAGAAGATCTTGAACTTCGTTCTGTGGATATTTCATATGCATTTACAAACAGTGACATTGATGCTGAGATCTATATGCAGCCGCCACCTGGATTTATACAAGGTCAACAGAAAGTAGTCTTCCGACTCAACAAGTCCCTGTATGGGTTAAAGCAGTCATCACGGTTATGGAGTGAAACACTTGGAAAGGTCTTGCTTGAACTTGGATTTAAGAAGACTTACAGTGACCCGTCACTCTATATCTATGACAGAGATGATATCAAAGTCATTATGCCTGTGTTTGTGGATGATATTACTCTTGCTTCAAAGTCAAAGGATGCTCTTGATAATTTTGTTGTGGATCTTGGGAAACACTTCAAGGTGCGGGATCTAGGTGAAACCAACTACTTGTTGGGTGTTGAAATCACAAGAGACAGACAAAATCGTAAACTTTATCTATCTCAACGCCAGTATATTGTCAACAAATTGGAGGAGTTTAACATGTCAGATTGCAAACCCGTTGGCACACCTATGATTCCTGGATTAAAGTTGACATCAGAGCAATGTCCCAAGACACTTGATGAGCAAAACGAAATGAGTACCATCCCATACATTTCTGCCGTTGGATCTCTTATGTATCTGGCCATGATGACCAGACCGGACATTGCCTATGCTGTTGCAGTTCTGGCCAGATTTAATCACAATCCTGGAGAACAGCATTGGAAAGCAGTCAAGCATATGTTCCGGTATTTGAAGGGCACATTGGATATGAAGTTGGAATATGGACCGGACCCTACTATTGGTGATGAACTATTTTGGACGTATAGTGATGCAGATCATGGAGGAAACAAGGATAACGGGAAGTCAACAAGTGGCTATATAGTGAAGATTGGGAGTGGAGCGGTGGCATGGAGAAGCAAGCAGCAGCCTGTTGTAACAAGATCAACCACAGAGGCGGAATTCATTGCAGCTGGAGCAGCAGGAGCAGAAATACGTTGGATACAGAACATTCTCAAGGAACTTGGATACGCACCACCAGCACCAGCAAAACTATTCATGGACAATCAGTCATCTATGTCTGTTGCAAAGAATCCGGAGCATCATGGGAGGATGAAGCACTTGGACTTGTGTTTCTATTGGTTGAGGGACCAGGTGGAGATGAGAAGGATGATGCCAATCTACATTCCGACAGAAGACATGCCAGCTGATCTATTGACAAAGGCATTGGCAAAGCCACAAGTACAAAAGTTGCGGAGGATAATGGGATTAGTGGAGTAGTGGAGAGATGTGTCATCAGGGGGTTGTTTTGGAAATGATGGACCATCTCTGGGATGCAGGATTGTCAAAGTGTTTTCTCAGGGGGTTGTGTTGAAATTAGTGATCAAACACTTTGAATTTGGATTTTTACTTCTCATTTGGACACCATTTTGTTAATATCTATTTATAGAGTAAAGTAGATTACATAATTGTTTCAGATTCTTAATCTCCTCTTCAAGCCGCATCTAACGGTACCCATATTGTACATAGTTGATATTCTCACTGCCGGCTCTCCGCGAGGATTTCGCTTATAACTCCTTTTAGACTAGTGCTATTTACATAATCTTTCTAGATTCATATTCTCCTCGCCGATACGCATCCGGTGATACCCATTTTGTAGTGTAGAAGTTATGTTTGCGTACCACCGATTTCGAACGCGATATAGTGGGCACCTAAAGTCACTCCTCAGGCGTTTTGGGTACAACATGACCAAACAAACCACTTTTCCTACCATGTCTGGGAAACCGAGACACTAGAATTGGGCATTGGATTACATAGAAGCAATACACTATTTTCTTACTTGACTAGTCAGTGTTAAGCATTTGAGATTTGACTATATTGTTAACTATAAGTCTATTGACTATTAGTGACTCTATTGTCAATTTCTAACATAGTCTAAAAGGAGTTATAAGCGAAATACTTGCGGAGAGCCGGCGATGAGAAAGTTGACTATGTACAATATGGGTACCGTTAGATGCGGCTTGAAGAGGAGATTAAGAATCTGAAACAATTATGTAATCTACTTTACTCTATAAATAGATATTAACAAAATGGTGTCCAAATGAAAGGTAAAAGTCCAAATTCAAAGTGTTTGATCACTAATTTCAACATTTAACTGTGTCTCGAAAGAGATGCCAATTCACATCAGATTTGTCATTCCGATATGTGGCAAGTTTAGCTGAGCACTCGTTGTTCCACCATGGTTGAGAATGCTTGGTGATTCAGGATACCTTGGAGTGGGCCATCCACGCCTCGGCATAGGCATCGGCGAGGGCTTGTGCCACCCGCTCAACGTCTTCCCTGGTTTTGAGATCACTGACTTGGATGTCGGCGATCTTTTGTGGAAGTTCGGTCCTCATAGCCTGTTCGGCTTCTGAGTCCCGAGGGATAGTGCGCCTCGTGACGGGTTCAATCTCGTCATCTCGCTTGACGACAGTGAAGATCGGAATATGATCCGATGGTCCCTGTCGGACCGGGTCGCGGAAGGTGCAATCACTTACTGACTCAGCGATCCCATGGAAGACCAGATCTATGACCGAGGGCCTGAGGTCTGGATTGTGAGATACAAATGTAGGGCCTGGATTGGACGGTTGGGTCCGCTCTAGGTCCAGATCTGCTGCTAATTCCAGCAGGTTTATGGCATCGCCTCTGTGGTGCGTGACTTCTGGGTCCCACTCCCGAACAATTAAACCACATGCACACAAGTGTAAACCTATATATATAATTTTTCAATGTTCTCGATTACAAGAATTTAGTCGCATGTACGTCCATGCACGCCTATATATCCAATTGTAAAGCATGGGATGATGATTCCATCTTGTTAGAGAATACAGGGGATGTACGTGAATAAGGACGTCGCAATTCAATTTATCACACATTTCTATTCCAATTCTCTCATACACACGCCAATGACACGGACTAGAGGGTTCATTTTATTCGAGCAGTAGCAAGTTTACATCAGCACAGGTGATTAATAAGTGGCCGGAACAAGAAAGGGAGACGGTTAGTACGAGAGCAAGCAGCACAGAGAACAAATCAGCAAAGAACCAGCAAAAAAACGAGCAGCAAGAGCAGTCAGAGGCAAAGCGAGAGCAATGAAATAGCAGATACAAATGCCAGACAAGATTTCATGCAGGGCGGCACTGGAGCGGAGAACAAACTTGAAGCAGAGAAAAGCGACGAGGACTGATGACAAGTTAGAGCTCTGGGAAAAGTAATGATTAGTGAGTGGTTACAGTAATATTCGGCTCATACCTAAGCCCTCCTGGTACTGGAACGAGTTGCGCCACGATGTGGCTTTAAGCCGGCATTCTTCTTCTTCTCTTTCTCCTTTTCCTTCGAATTAGTAGCGTGTTGGATAGGCAAGTCGGCAAGTGTAACTCTGGACGATGTTGCAACCTGGCTTGGGCCCGAGCTGATGAGAGTGGCGCTGTGGTCGGTGGTATGTGCAGGTGTGACAGTAGGTGCGGACGTTTGAGGATCCTCAGTCCCAGCTTCGATGTCGATGTCGGAGAGTTTGCTCAGTCATCGAGATCATTCCCAGCGTTCAATGGTGGCGCAGGAGCCTGGAACATTAAGAAGCTTGTGAGTAATATAGGAATGACATGTGAATATACATTACCTTCAGGAAACCACGGCTGCTAGCGGGTATACCTGGCGCTATTGGAGTTCTAGCACGAAAGGCTCAGTTGTTTGCGTGCAAACGACTGAGCGGATGGATTACACATACCTAGCACGAAAGGCTAGGGTTACAAGTAAGTACAAAGTAGTTAAGTTAAATAGATAAGTTGCTCACCTCAGTTGTTTGCGTGCAAACGACTGAGGAGAGCTCGAAGTAAATAAAAGGTATTTATACTATTTACTGGAGTTTCCGTGAACAACTCGAAGAGGATAAAAGAGCCACAAATACGAGACTGAGAGGTGAAATGGTTAAATAAAAGGGTCGAGTATATACAAGAAGGTACAAGGATGTACCGTAGATGATACAAGAAGGATAAATGAAATAAAAGTAAAAGAATATACTACATACCACAGGCACGGAGAGGCACAGCGCGGTGAGTGGCGCCCGCGGCTCGTCGAGCCGTTTGCCCGTTTATTCCAACACTCCCCCTCAAACCGAGACGAGTCCAAGTTCGGCCGCGAAGTGCTTGACTTTGGGCGAAGGCAGTGCTTTCGTGAATGTGTCAGTGACCATTTCGTCGGTTGGGCAATAAATAAGTCGGAGCGAGCCGTTTTCGACGATCCAGCGAATGAAATGGAAGCGAATATCGATGTGTTTCGTGCGCGCGTGATATTGATGGTCTTTCGTTAGTGCGATAGCTGATTGGTTGTCGGAAAATAGGGTAGTTGCGTCGAGAGTGGTGTCAAATAATTGGGAAATGAGGGAACGAAGCCATAGGGCTTCTTTCGCAGCATATGTGGCAGCGATGTACTCGCTTTCAGTAGTAGATAAGGAAATAATTTCCTGTCGCTTAGTCGACCATGAAACGGCGCCGCCGTGAAGTAGGAAAGCGTACCCCGAAATAGCGTGGCGATCTTCTGCCATGTTCCCGTCGGCATCCGCATACCCGGTAAGCTCCTTTTCCTGTCCGCCGTAGGACAGCCACAATTCTTTCGTACCCTTTAGGTAACGGAAAATGCGCTTGACGGCTTCCCAGTGTGAAACGCCGGGGTTCTTCGAGAAACGCGAGACTGCTTGTACAGCGTACGTGATGTCGGGGCGAGTTCCGAGAGACGCGTACATGAGAGAACCGACGGCTTCGTGATATGGCACATTGCGCATCTTTGCTATGTCTTCGGTAGTCGATGGGGATTGGTCAGACGAGAGCCGAGCATTGGTTTCCATAGGCAGGGAGACGGGTTTGAGGTCTTCCAGTCCAAAACGACGAAGAATTGATTCGAGATAAGATCGCTGAGATAATAGGATAAGATTGCGCTCGCGGATCCGTCGGATTTCGATGCCGAGGATCCAGTGGATTTCTCCGAGATCAGTGATGTCAACGTGCATTTTGATCAAAACCTTAAATTGATCAATCATTGATGGCGACGTTGCCACAATTGTGCAGTCATCAACGTGCACCAGCACTATGATCAGACTTTCACCACGACGTCGAAAGAATACTGCTTGGTCCACATCACACCTCTCGAAACCCAGCCCATCCACCATGATTTCCACCAGCCTCTGATACCATCGCCGTCCCGACTGCTTCAGACCATACAGGGTCTTCCGAAGCTTGCAGACCTTGCCTGCAGATCCAGCAGCTGCATAACCGGGGGGTTGTTTCATGAAAATAACCTCGGCGGGAGTGAGGATTCCATTCAGGTAAGCACCTTTGATGTCTATCTGGTGTATTTCGTAGTCGTTGACTGCCGCCATTGCCAGGACAGCCCGAATTGATGCTAGGCGCGCAACTGGAGCAAAAGTGTCGAAGTAGTCGACGCCGGGCACTTGCGAGAAGCCCTGGGCTACCAGGCGAGCCTTGTATCTCACGACATTCCCCGCCGCATCCTTCTTCGCTCGAAATACCCATTTCGATCCCACGATGTTGGCATTGTCAGGTGTGTCTACCAATTCCCATGTTTCCGCAGCCTTCAAAACTGCTAATTCCTCGTGAATAGCCTTCTCCCACAGCGGCCAATCTGGGCGACGTTTCGCTTCAGAAAGGCTTTGAGGCTCTAACGCCTCCGCTTCGCTGACCTCAGCTGCAAAGGCATGCTCGTCTTCGCATTCCGCCAGCATCATCCACTCTGCCTGTCCCTCCCCCTCAAGAACGGCTTCCGGGGCTTGTGTATGCGTCTGAGGTGCATCCGGGGGTGTATTAGGTGAGTTATTAGACACTTGTATGCCGCGCAAAGCTGATTTGCTGCTCCTAGACGTGGTTCCGGCGACTGCGCGTCCCTCCATTAGGTCTCGAAGCTTCTGTGTAGGCTTCCTGACCCGTTTCGGACGTGGTGCGTCTTCGTCTGGAGTCTGTTCGGCATCGGTTTGGGGCTCGTTTGGAGTTTCCGGGGCTTGCTTGGTTGTTTCGGATGTTTGAGGGGCGCCAGGAGTGGGTGTGTGAGTCGCAGTTTGAGATTTCGAGGTGAGTTTGGTGACAGGTTCGTCGGGATTCGTCTCGATAAACCCATTGTAATCCTCCCCCTCGAGACGAGATGCTGACGAGCAAGTTTTGTCGTAGTAGACATTCCTTTCGACGGAAATGGTGCGCTTTTCCGGCCAGAAAACCCGTACGCCCTTCGATCTTTCGTCAACACCCATCCATCTCCCCTCGCGAACACGACCTCCCAGCTTCGTACCTCCCTCGATCCTCACCCAAACCTTCTCACCCCACTCACGTACCCCTCGGAGGTCCGGCTTTTTCCCGAAAGCCGCCTCGTATGGTGTCTTGTTGTCAAGCGCCTTGGTGGTCGTGCGATTCAATAACCACACCACATGGCGTACTGCCTCTCCCCACAGGTACCGTGGAAGACCACTCGCATGCAGCAGTGCACGCACACGCTCGACAATCGTCCGGTTTCGCCGCTCCGCCACGCCAAGGTGCTGGGGTGTATGATGTACGTTCAACTTCTGTTTGGTGCCCTTAGATTTCAAATGATTGATGAATTCCTCTCCCAGGTACTCTCCCCCTCGATCCGAGTGAAGGGTAATGACCTTCGCCTTCATCTGCGTCTCGCACCATGCCTCATAGTCCTTGTAGGACTCGAAGGCCTCGCTCTTCTTCGCCAGAAGATACAGGTGCGTCAGACGAGTATGATCATCTGTGAAAGTGATGTAATAACGCTTTCCCCCTTTAGATTCGACAGGTGCTGGTCCCCACACGTCGCTATGGACTTCGCCGCCAAATTGCGTGGCACGATCCCCTTCCCTCTCCTTTGCTACCGGTTTCCGCGTGGCCTTTGCGTACACGCACGATTCGCAGAAGAAGGGATCTCCGGATGGCGTCGTTTCCAAGCGAACGCCAGTCACAAATTGCTTGTCCACAAGCTTGCGTGCGATTTCCGGGGATATATGCCCCATGCGGCGATGAAACTGGTCCAAGGTGAGAGTTTCCACTGCCGCGTTCGCATGCTCCTGCTCATGTTCCACCCTATATAGCCCTTTCCCGACTTTTGGGATAACACCCACTCGCTTCCCATCTGGTCCCTTGATCCTGCACTTCCCACCCTTAAATCTCATGTCAAAACCGAGATCGTCGAGTTTCCCGATGGATATAAGGGTGTATCCGACCTCGGGAGAGTACAAAACCTCCGTGAGACGCAGTTGCGAGGTACTAGCACCATCAGGTACATCTATGACCATCTCCCCCTTGCCAACAGCACTAAAAGACTGCTTGTTTGCAGCTTTGAATGTCTTTGGGGTGATTTCTTCGAAGGCCTCGAAGTCATCTCGATAGGGCGAGATGTGTTGGGTGCAGCCGGAGTCATAGAGCTCCGTCTTGACGTATGAATACTGTCCACGTCGCCTAGGGGTTCCGTCGTCGGTTACCGCGAGGGAAAAATGTTCTCCAGCATATGGAGATGGGATATCAGCCTGCAGGTAAGCTTCCTGCTCCACCCCTTCGTTGCCATCTGAGCTCTGCTGAGTTTTAGCATCCTCAGACATCCAGGCAACATCGTCGAGGTCGTGGGCGTCGTCCTCGACCTCGGAAAACCATCCAGCTTCGTCAGAAGCTTCGTCGTTGTCGGAGAATTCGTCCTCGGACGTGGAGACGGACTGGAGGCCGGGTAAGTCGTCTGAAGAGTCTGTAGCAGACACTGACATTGATTGGCAGCCAGGCATCAATCCCTGCGACCTCACGGACTCGCTATCCGTTTCCATGGCCACGAAGACGCCTTCCGACTCCGAATCCTCGTCAGATTCAGCAGCAGCATTCGCGCTGCCTTCCTTCTTCAACTGTAAGTCCCTCTTCTCCTCCTTCTTCTTGTCTCCTGACTTCGCTTTTGCAGGTTTAGGACACTTGTCCTTGTAGTGCCCCTTCTCCCCACAATTCCAGCATTCAATATGTGATTTCTTGCCACCACCCTTGCCTCCCTTTCGATTGAAGCCTCCCGAAGTCGCCGCCATTGCTTCGTCGGAGTCGTCCTTCGACTTTCCACTCCTACGCGCTCGCTGGAGCTTCTGGCGTTCGTATTCCTCGTTTAGGAGCGAGATCAAGACATCGGGAGATAGGGTTTTCGTGGGAGAGAACATCCGAGCCGCAGCAAGCTGAGAAGATGCGAAATTGGCGAGGTAAGTGGGTAACGAGCTCAGGATTGTCGAACGGTAATCCTTTTCGTCAATATCGACTCCCACAGATGCTAATTCCTCCCGTTTGACTCGCAGGCCATCCAGGAACTCGCGAACGTTGCCCTTATCCGGGCATTTCGACTCCAGGAACCTCTGGCGGAGATCCGTCTGCGCGTAAGCTCCCTTTTCGATGTATTCCTTCTCGATAGCCGCCCAGCGCTCACGAACAGTCCGCAGGTTGTGAATCCGCATCAGAGTTGAATCCGGGACCTTCTGGGTGAGTAGTGACTTCGCGGACATCTCGTCCTTGTCCCATTGCTTCTGAGAAGCTAACAGCTCGTCAGATGCGATTGCCAGCACGGTTGGACGTGTTCCTCCAGGAGTAGCGGCCCCTTCTTCATAGCGTTGCTCAGGGCGCTCCATGGAACCGTCAAAATGCCCCCAGAAGCCTTTAGCTTCAACGGCATCGCGAAAGCGAACAGAGAAGACGACCCAGTTAGTACCACTGGCATCAAGCTTCGGTACGGACGAAGAGAGAGAGTCGGCGAGAGCAGTAGTTGCCACAGCAGACATGGTAAGCACACAGATTTGTTACGAGGTGATTGACAGTTAAATCGACGAGTTTATGCACAGGGGGCGGGGCCCATAACTAGTGTTGCCGAAGTTCGGTTCTGAACCTCTTCGGCGAACCCGAACCGGCCAAACCGAACCAAAAGTTCTGTTCTGTTCTGTTCGGGTTCGGTCTGGAAGAGGAAGGTTCGGGTTCGCTGTTCGGAATTTCCTGGAAAAATCCGAACCGTTTGAGAACCTGTTTGAACCGAACTGAACACCCGAACAAATAGGTATGTATATGCATGTATATAGCCCAAATCAATGATATTTTATCTTAGTTGTAAGCATGTTTTGCATTGATTAAGCCATTTTTTAACAAAATCCTGTGTACAAAAAAAATTCACACGGATGTTTAGGCACGTGAAGACATTGATCCAACAGATGATGATGTAATATGATCTCATCAACTACCAAATTGGGCTTGCCGTAGGTTAAAACTGCAATTTCAGGGCCACTACTTGGAAAGTAAGCTGTTATATGTTGATAGTATAAAGGATAATCAATGATATTGATAAAATTTCTTAATTCAAAGCTATATGTATATGAATACACGGTTCAGAGGTTCGAACCTGTTCAGAACCCGAACCGAACCGTCCGAACCTGTTCTTTCAGGTTCTGTTCGGGTTCGGGTTCTGTTCGGGCCTGAGGCTGACTGTTCGGGTTCGGGGTTCGGCCAAAAGGGGGGGAGAACCGAACTGAACCGAACTTCGGCAACACTACCCATAACCTATTGGAGTTCTAGCACGAAAGGCTCAGTTGTTTGCGTGCAAACGACTGAGCGGATGGATTACACATACCTAGCACGAAAGGCTAGGGTTACAAGTAAGTACAAAGTAGTTAAGTTAAATAGATAAGTTGCTCACCTCAGTTGTTTGCGTGCAAACGACTGAGGAGAGCTCGAAGTAAATAAAAGGTATTTATACTATTTACTGGAGTTTCCGTGAACAACTCGAAGAGGATAAAAGAGCCACAAATACGAGACTGAGAGGTGAAATGGTTAAATAAAAGGGTCGAGTATATACAAGAAGGTACAAGGATGTACCGTAGATGATACAAGAAGGATAAATGAAATAAAAGTAAAAGAATATACTACATACCACAGGCACGGAGAGGCACAGCGCGGTGAGTGGTGCCCGCGGCTCGTCGAGCCGTTTGCCCGTTTATTCCAACAGGCGCATCACGAAATCGACTTTTTGATTCAGCTGTCATTAGATATCTCCCACACACTTTAGTCATCATAGGTCAGACTAAATATACTTCAATTGGCCCAGGTCGTGTTCATAATCTTCACATTGAATTGGATGGAGTTGCTAGAGACCTGAGCAGCTCTTTAGAACAACCAAGTTGGTCAAATCTTCATTTGTAAGTTGCCACGTCAGCTTTCTCCCTGCCTGTTTCTAGTTATACTGTATTGAAAGAACAAATATACTTTTTCAATTTGACTATATATGAGATGTACTATACAAAGTTTTATCCAAATACATCAAGTATTTGTTGTCCTCCAAGTATTTCCTTCCTCTATATCAGTCTCTAAGTAGATTTCGTCATTCTCAACTTAATTTTTGTTCTTTTAATTAGATTTTTTGAACATAGCTATATCTTTAATACTAAATACAGATTCCCAAATATCGAAACACTAGATTGTCTTGTTGTCTCGCATTAAATAACGTCGAAATTCGACAATAATTCATATTATTTATTATACACATCAGTTCTTCATCGTTTTCCTTCACGATTTTTGCACCAATTAGGTTTTCGGTATTACAGAAGACTATTCTGAAAGTTTTGTGCGATTTTGTTGAGTTCTGACTGAGATCTGCCACTTCCCTCCCTCTTCTTCCCCTCAAAAGAAAGATTTTGTCGTCTTGTAATCAATTCTCATTCGTTTCCTTAGATATTTAAAGATTCTCAAGAAGTCTATTAGTCAATACCAAATGTCAAATATCGAAAGGTCTAGCGTTCCCGTTGTCTTGCGCTGTAAATTCATCGAAATTCGTTCGAAAAATCGGATTATTTATTCAAGGGCTTGTTCTGGATGGTTTTCAGTGAAATTAAATGTTTCAATTAGCGCTCCCCAACGATAGAATAGTATCCTGAGTGTTCCAGAGTCATAGCTGGTCACTAGGTATTCATTCCACCCACCACCCCTCTCTCCTCCTCCTCCCCCACCATCATTTGGCTCCTGTAGCCGGAGTTTTTATTCTTTTGCCCCTATTTTTGGACAGTATGTAGCTTTACTATGATACTATACTCATGTCAAATATCTAAGCAAACGCTCAAAATACTGTCAACGCGCAGGCTAAATACTCAAAATGCGGTCACACTTGATATTCTTTATCTAGGAACATGGCCTTGAGTGATTTTATCGAAGTATTTGTAGATTCTGTGCTCCCCATAATGAATAAACATATATCCAAGTTTTCAGAGTGATTAGACAAGTTCTCACTAGGTTGTCACCATGCACTCTTCTCCTCCTCCTCTTTGAACGCATTTTTGCTCTACCGGACTCAGTTTTTCTCCAATCGCTTCGAAATTTGCCATGAATATGTATTCATACTATATAAACAAGGCTTTCAAATATCTAAGGAATCGAACGTAATCCCAAAGAAAGCGAATCGAAATACTAAAAATGCGAACTACTTAGGTATTACCTCTCTATGTCTGCCATAGATAGTGCAGATGATTATGATTTGGAGCAGTTAGAGGTTTAGGAGGGTTTCAAAGATGCCTGGATGTAGGCTCAGGGCGTGGGAATTGTGTGCCCCGGGGCACACAATTCCCACAAAGGAGTATCAACAAAGACGCGACATGATGTGCATGTCACATGACATTGCTGACAAACATGGTCAACGTCGTTGTTGAACTCTTGCTTCGTCCACTCACCAACACCCACATTCCCTTGCCATCTCATACTGAACAAGCACCATACCTACCACCATGTCTCAACAGGTAAGAACAAGTACCAACCACCCTCTTACATGCTAATAACCAGCCCAGCAGCTGTTCTGTCATACCACCACCACAACGACATCTCCAGCCACCACCACATGACGCGACAACCACCTCTCCATATGCCATCCTCTCAACTGCCACAGCTGTCACCCTCTGCCAACATCACAATAACAACAATGCCTGCAGCTACCACTGCTGCTGCCACATTACCCAACATTGACCCACTCTGCCACGTCACACAACAACAACCCATGCCAACTTGTCACCAAATAAGGGCTGGATGGTGCTGGAAGGATTAGTGTGGTGGGATGAGGGAGAAGCTGGGTGGTCATCTTGGGAGGCATCTGGTTATAGGCTGTCTTACCCATGGGCATGGGTCTGGTAAGCTGTAGTAGATAGTACTGTATTGTATTATTGTAAATTACTATAGCAATATATATCTTTGGACTTCTAAACATTGCACCCATGTTAGCTGGCATTATTCAAGAATTGGTTGATCATTAGAATATCATTGGTAGGATTTATGGCATACTTGAGTTGAATTAATTCATCTCAAGTAGCGTTAACTCTTTTTCGCCCTTGTGCACCTTTCGTTCAGGTTTAGCTGGGCTGAATTAGTTGAATTACATCATTATTAGTCCTGACTCTACCCAACATGCGTCTGAGATACCCAGGTTGATATAAATAGACTCAATTCATCAATCCATTTTCCTGATGCTGACATGTTGCGGCTGTCACTGGAAGCAATGGGCAGTGACAACGGCGACGAGGGACTGGGAGCCTTTGTTGGCACCGGATGAGCACTATCACTGGTTGCAGGAGCAACAGCCGAATCAGAAGGAGTGGCGATGGGTACCTCGGTGCGGGGATGGCTGGGTCGTTGCGGTGGCCAATCAGCCTTATCTGCGGCAACCGACGAGCTTGCTGCAGTCCCTAAGTCTGCCGAGACACCCGGAGCAGGGTCAGACGTAGGCAGAGTATTGTCTGAAGGCTAGAAAGGCAACTATTAAGTAGACGATGCACAAAACCATATCAAAGTACTCACAACTTGAACAAGCAATGCCTCCTGTCTAGCCTGCATCTGAGCCTTGTGCCGCTTGACAGGGTCCACGATACGACCTTCAATGGAAGTGACCAGCTTGCGTTTCTTCGTTGTCTTTTGTCCAGGCCGCTGGGGTAAATTTGCCTCTCTATAGACGTGATATCAGTTATGGCTTTGGGTGGAGAATGATGTAGAAATACTCACTCGTTCTATTAAAAGAAGTGACCAGACTGGGGATTGAACCCAGGCCCTCCTGGACATATACCAGATGCTCTAACCACTGAGCTATCAGGTCTTACTGGGTCAATCCACTATATGGTATTTATGCAATCTCCACCCCAATGTTACTGGTCATCCAAATTGAACCGCAGTTCCCAAATGTCATGCCCATAGGCTGACTAACCAAGTGATGCCACGGCAACTCCCAAATGCGAGTTTTCATAGCAATTTCTCGCGAGTGGCAGATTACATAATTCCAACACATTCACCCATCCAAATAACTCGTCCCGCCATTTCCTGTATACTTCAGTGTCTTTGGCCGGCAGTTTGTCGAATTCGGTCCCTTCCAACAGTGTGATGATGTTCTGGTAGTAGACTTCGTACTCGAAAGCCCCGTCTTCGAGATGCCAACCAAGCCCACGAAGAGCGAGCCGAATCTACACAGATGATTTGAAACACGGATCACGACGGTGCCAGAGTAGAAAGAAATCTCATAACGTACCAGAACACACACATATGCGAGTGTGCGTGCAGTAACCTCCGTCACTTTATGCAGTGCGGCCTTAGTCTTCTTGCTCTTCGTATTACGTCGCGGACCCGAAGGCAGTGCTAAGGATGGTCCGGTAAATACATGTCGGTATACCTAGATTCGAGTCCAATAGGATTAGAAGACGAGAGAAGAATTGAGTAGAAACATATACTTACAATGGGTATGAGATATCCTCGAAACAATCCGTTAAGGTCGTCGTTGGGATTGAAGACGGTGCCTGGCGCATACAGATAGTAAGGCCATTCCGATTCGCTCACATCTGTTTCCCCGTTGGCAAGGTCATACAATTTATCACTACCACATACAAGTCAGCATGAACTTGCGTCTAGTACATGGTAAAGAAAAACGACTCACAGCATTTGAGGACATATGAGATCTTCTTGGCCAGACAAAGGATATGCGAGGATGGCATACTCAGGATGCCACCAGGCACGCTTATCCAGTTCACTTGCTTTGGGCATCGTGTATACGCTATAATCATACTTGATCCTGTCGTCAAGCTGGACCCATTCCACTATACAACGCGTGACCGAGTGCACGTCGACGCTTCGCCCATTGTTGGATGCATCTTCAAGCTATACAAAAGTGCATTATCAGCTTGAGAATTCTCGGAATGGTGCATATATGCACATACCATCTTGATGAACGTCCTCAAAACATACATGTTCTTTGAACATGCAAGCATGATGTCTTCGAAATGAGGTATTAGCTTGCATAGTCCTCGATAAATTCGTATTTCCTTGGCATGATCTCTAGAGAATGTTTTATAATCAATTTAGGCGCATATATGCAGGTATAGGGTATGCACTTACATTTCCGAACCATTTTCTTCATCGTCGGAGTCATCATTGAGGACAGCTTTAATCGCAGGGATACCAGCAGCGATAGCGGGCATTGGCTTGGCGTAAGGATATATGGTGAGGGATATGCCACAGGCGGCTTTCAAAATAGGGTCGAGGAGTTCGTGCCTAAACATTTATTAGAGAGGGTTTAAAAATTGCGAAGGTATATAGTATGAAACTCACTTTTTATCAAAGCACTTGACAGCTTTGTATATATCGAGGAGGTACTGTTGAAATTAGTGATCAAACACTTTGAATTTGGACTTTTATCTTTCATTTGGACACCATTTTGTTAATAACTATTTATAGAGTAAAGTAGCTTACATAATTGTTTTAGATTCTTAATCTCCTCTTCAAGCCGCATCTAACGGTACCCATATTGTACATAGTCAACTTTCTCATTGCCGGCTCTCCGCGAGTATTTCGCTTATAACTCCTTTTAGACTAGTGCTATTTACATAATCTTTCTAGATTCATCATCTCCTCGCCAATACGCATCCGGTGATATCCATTTTGTAGTGTAGAAGTTATGTTTGCGTACCAACGATTTCGAACGCGATATAGTGGGCGCCTAAAGTCACTCCTGAGGCGTTTTGGGTACAACATGACCAAACAAACCACTTTTCCTACCATGTCTGGGAAACCGAGACACTAGAATTGGGCATTGGATTACATAGAAGCAATACACTATTTTCTTACTTGACTAGTCATTGTTAAGCATTTGAGATTTGACTACATTGTTAACTATAAGTCTATTGACTATTAGTGACTCTATTGTCAATTTCTGACAGGTACTCGTCTTCGATATTTTCATTGTCGGAGGAATGCGAAGAGTCGGCGGTGCGAGGCATGTTGAAGTAAAGAATAAAGAAAGAAAAGGCGATGATGCAGGTAAGTATGTCGGAGATCACTAAATCGCCTAATTAGGCTGATTAGGACAGTTATGACGGCCCAACCTGATTAGTTCTAATTAGTCACGAAGTTAAGCTAATTAGGTTACCAAAAATTCTAATTAGGTCAAGCTGAGTCGCATAATCAGGTTCCTATTCTCCCTAAACAGGCGCTTTCTTATGCATATGTTCGCATTTTTCTCGCCTTTCTCGCAACTCAGTGACTTTCGTAAAATATAACATTATTACCACTACAAAATACACAAAATCTATCTAACTATACTACAATTACTAGTACCCGCTGGTACTCACCTCTGTATAAGCCAGGTTAAAGTTTAGGACACTAGGAATGGATGTGTCATTAGCAAATGCACGAGAATATATAGTGCTAACCATACCAGCTGAGCCAACAACCACCTCACCAAAAGCCATTCAATTGGGGGCACAGTCTGTTAGAACAGAGAAGTGAGCAATGGATAGGACTGAGACGAACCGTAGAAAAACGACGCACCAAGTTCCAGGACGTGCTGGATCACACACCAGCGACTGCACGGGCCCACGGACAAAGAAAGCTTGGAGGGTATACTCGTATGTGCACGAGTGAGATGATTGTTTGATAAGGGGAGAGTGAGGGAGGGGAGGGGGACTAGTTATAGCGCCCATGTACAGTGGGACATGGTGGAATAGAGGAAAGAATGCGAAGTTCAAGGATGCGCTGGCAACGAATAAGTCCGTAAGCGGAGTTTGAAACAACTTCAAGAGCCACAAAATGTGTACTCACCTAATTAGATTGGTTTTGCGAGGTTTTGTGCGAGTTATTTTGCCATAATTAAATATAAGGGACCTGATCAACGGCAATAAATCTGATTATATTTGAGCTCAACTAAATACAAGCATCATCGCCTGATTAGGCTCGCAACACATCCTAATTAGGTCCAAACCTAATCAGGCACTTTTTCGGTTTCCGACATACAGATGGCGCTGTGACCGTAACATCACAAGACACATGATCTCGTCGTGCACTTTCAAATTCTAAGTCCAAAGTTAACCAAGTCAACTCTGTACTTCTAAACATAATGGCACTTATTTTTTTCACGCATCTGCCAGCCTCATAAACCTTTGCCTACCATCTCAATTCTCTCTCTGACAGCAGGAACATCACTGTTGAAAACCATGGCTCCGCTCAAGACGTGTCCTGGATGCAAGAAGGAATACCCAGGTGGACGTTCATACGGAAAGCACCTCAGTTCATGCAAGTCAATGGACATGGTGACCAAGCAAGCCATCAAGAAATGCAAAATCAATATGAAAGCAGCCCGGATTGCCAACAAGCAGGCTTGGAAGTTAGAGGCAGACATGCCAGTGGACTTGGATGATGCTGGGAGCAGTGGAAATGTTGAGCAGGCCAACACGTTACACAGCACCGGGTTTAATGGTATGCCCATGTATTTCATACAGGCTCTAGTTGACGTTACTAATACTTATCATGCCTGGTCACCATAGGATACTGACCACACTGCTACGGTCAACAATGATAGCATGGAGCCTCACGCTGTGCCTCAACAAGTTGAGGAACCCGTCAGATCCCCTACGCCACCTACTCGCCCTTTTGGCCGGCCGAATAGAAAAATCAGGCTTCCCACACGCTACAGGGATATGCTTCCTCCCCAGCCACCCTTGATTATAGCTCATCAAGCTGAAGCGAATATGGAAACAGATGTTCAGGAACTCTTCCAGGCCGATGAAATGGTTTTGTCTCCACCGGTACCAGTACTATCGCCTACGCTTGCCAGAGCCATGTACTACCACATCCCTTCAATACACCAGCCAGTCGAATACCTTTGGCGCCTACCATGTGTACGCTAATGGTATACCTACCATTACACCAGACGAAAACATCACATTATCCCATTCCGTCGATTCGCCAAACATTGCAACAGACCCTGCTCTTCTCCGAACGAAAGCTTTGTGGTGGTCATGTTTTGGCGCTTCCATTGGGAAATGTGTGAACGATATGGCAGTCAGCTATTTCGTCCCCTTCCTCAATGCCTCCATATTCCTTCTCATGTCATGGCAGTACGATGGTAGCAGCATGAAATCATTCGTGCAGCTCGATTCCTTAGTAAACGAAGTCATCAGACACGAAGACTTCAAGGTTTCTGACTTTGGCACCAATTTCTTTGCGGGTCGCGAGGCTGCACGTATGGATGAGGAGCGAGCCAACCCATCCTCAAGCAGTTTACCATTCATGAAAGACGACGATGGCTGGAGAGCAGGCTCTGTCTCTATACGTGTTCCTTGCGACGGGGTCCAGCACGATTCTGAGGATACTGCACCATCTTTCCTGGTTGAAGGCATCTACTACCGAAAGCCAATGGACGTTATACGTCGGGCATTCACCGAACCGGCGGTTGAGCTTTATCACATCATCCCCTACAAGGAGTATTGGATACCTTCCAAGGATGCAAAGCCTGAGCGGCTCATTGGCGAGACTTATATGGCCCACTACTTCAATGCCAAATACAAAAAACTTTGCTCTCAGCCTCGTACAGGACCCAATAAGGGTCTGGAACCCTTTATTGCAGGAATCATTCTGTATTCGGACTCTACGCACCTCGCGAACTTCGGAGATGCCTCACTATGGCCTATCTATATGTATATTGGGAACCAATCCAAGTGTATCCGTACGAAGCCTTCGGAATTTGGTGCGCACCACTTAGCCTACATTCCCAAGGTATGTTTCTGCAATGATTCATGTATGATCATTGTTGATGACGATTTCTATGACTAAACCTTAGCTTGACGATAGAATCCAGGACTTTTATCAAGAACATTTCCAGAAACCGGCCACGAAAGATACACTTACTCATCTCCGTTACGAACTTATGCAGGCCGTCTGGGAGCTTATCCTTGATGAAGATACCGTCAACGCCTACGCTTACAGAGAAAAGTTCCGACTTTATGACGAAGTCAATCATGCACTTTATTTGCGGTTTTTGTTCTATTCCATGGACTATCCTGAAAAGTATGAGCGCTGCACTGTCACTTGTCATCGTATATTGTACTAATTATTAAAAGAAGTGACCAGACTGGGGATTGAACCCAGGCCCTCCTGGACATATACCAGATGCTCTAACCACCGAGCTATCAGGTCTTACTGGGTCAATCCACTATATGGTATTTATGCAATCTCCACTCCAATGTTACTGGTCATCCAAATTGAACCGCAGTTCCCAAATGTCACACCCTCAGGCTGACTAACCAAGTGATGACACAGCAACTCCCAAATGCGAGTTTTCATAGCAATTTCTCGCGAGTGGCAGATTACATAATTCCAACACTAATGTACTCATTTCGGCACAGAGTTCTCGTTGCCTGCATGAAATACCTCACGCATTGCATGTGCCCCCGCTGTACTTCGAAGAAAGTGCTCATTTCGCAGATCGGCTCCAAGCTTGATATGCGTTGACGAGTGAAGTTGCGGCGCATCGACAATGACTTTCACTGGTATGATGTGGGGGTAGTCCGAAAGGCGATGTTTGAAGAGGGAATCTCGATAACAAGTAAGAAGATCAAGGATGTACTTGAACCGACGTCTACAGTTCCTACCCGGGTTCGTCAATCTTCTTCTGGTTCTCGAGATCTAATTCTGACCCAATTCCTTAGAATGCCTTTTCGAAACGCTTCAAAGAACATGGTCTCAGCTTCTACGACCTCTTTGTTCCAGACTTTATGCACGAGATAGAACTTGGTGTCTGGAAGGCGTTATTCACGCACTTGTTGTGTATTCTTTTTGCTTATAGACATGATACAATCCAGTACTTGAACTTGAGGTAAGTTTCTTCTTATGAAATGGAATATTTTCTTGAAATTTGTTTCTAGATATTGTCAAATCGGTACTTTCAGACGCGGCACGATACGCAAGTTTTGCAAAAACGCTTCCGCCATGAAAAAGCTCGCAGCGCGTGACTTCGAGGATCTCTTACAAGTAAGGAGTCCTTGCTTAATACTTATTAGTGCTCATTCTTGTTAGAAATTGACAATAGAGTTACTAATAGTCAATAGACTTATAGTTAACAATATAGTCAAATCTCAAATGCTTAACACTGACTAGTCAAGTAAGAAAATAGTGTATTGCTTCTATGTAATCCAATGCCCAATTCTAGTGTCTCGGTTTCCCAGACATGGTAGGAAAAGTGGTTTGTTTGGTCATATTGTACCCAAAACGCCTGAGGAGTGACTTTAGGCGCCCACTATATCACGTTCGAAATCGGTGGTACGCAAACATAACTTCTACACTACAAAATGGGTATCACCGGATGCGTATCGGCGAGGAGAATATGAATCTAGAAAGATTATGTAAATAGCACTAGTTTAAAAGGAGTTATAAGCGAAATACTCGCGGAGAGCCGGCGGTGAGAATATCAACTATGTACAATATGGGTACCGTTAGATGCGGCTTGAAGAGGAGATTAAGAATTTGAAGCAATTACGTAATCTACTTTACTCTATAAATAGATATTAACAAAATGGTGTCCAAATGAGAAGTAAAAATCCAAATTCAAAGTGTTTGATCACTAATTTCAACAATTCTTACTAAAGTCATGGTATTAACAGTGCACCATTCCGGTGTTCGAAGATTTGCTACCGAAGAAACACAACAAAATTGTCCGGAACCTGTTATTCGAATTCGCAACTTGGCACGCTTTGGCCAAGCTTTGGCTGCACACTGAAACCACCATTGAAGAACTTGAAATGTCTACAGCACGGCTGGGAAGTCTTCTACGGAAGTTCAAGAAGGATGTCTGCAGCCAGTACCGGACAAAAGATCTTCCGCACGAAGAAGCCGCCCGAGGCAGACGTCAAGCAGCACTGGCAGCACGAAACGGCCAGAAACAGCAGCCAAATACCGCAGACAATACCACAGCAAAGAAGAAGGGCTCCAAGAAGATCCGCGAATTCAATATGGAGACATATAAGATGCATGCAATTGGCGATTATCCAAGTTCAATCTGTATGCTCGGGTTGACTGACAACACAAGTACACAAATGGTATGATCCCAATCTTTATTTAAGTGTATATCAATGATTCAGCTTGCATGACAGGGTGAAAGTGAACATCAGCGACTCAAAAGTTTCT
Organism: Agrocybe pediades; assembly: GCA_013053245.1. Taxonomy (NCBI): domain Eukaryota; kingdom Fungi; phylum Basidiomycota; class Agaricomycetes; order Agaricales; family Agrocybaceae; genus Agrocybe; species Agrocybe pediades. The sequence goes on from JAACJL010000058.1 coordinate 1,231,778, forward strand.
ACTCTTGAACACAGAAGGGAGATCATGTTTGTGGGATCGCAAAACACGTCGACAGGGAACGAACACTCCACCAAACCCAAGAAGCATTGAAATGTCGCCCAGTCCCGCAGCCTACTACGCTACCCGATTCAGGTCCAGAAGATGAAGAGGACAAGAGCCTGGGTACCACACCTCCAGAAATCCATCACCATATAACCCAAGATGTGAAAAACAAAGTGGATATCTTCAAATGGTTAGCAAGTAACCGTGGAGATCAAGCTCTAGTTGTAAGTCATTTCCTAGTTTACGAGCATAGCAACTCGGCTTATTTTATATCGCGATTTGTAGAATTTCCTTCCGAAACTTAAAGACCACCTTCTTAATCAACTTCTTGGGCCACCGCCTAAGGGTTCAACGTCCTATTCAAAGCAGGATCACTTCCGAATCAACATCGTCAACAACCGTCTCTATCGACATAAAGTCCTACAGGTTAACTATACATCGTATGACATGCGAAGATGCCAGGATGTCATCAATCCCCGTACTCATGGTGATATCATGCTTCTTGCCAAGGAGGATAAAGATGATGCTGAGAGCAAATTAGTCCACCCGTACTGGTATGCCCGAGTAATTGGCATATTTCACGCGAACGTCAGCCTTAGCCATCTGGGCAAAAGTGGATATCAGGTGCAAACGATGGAATTCCTTTTCGTGCGCTGGTTCAGCTTTGATGCATCTCAGGCATCAGGATGGAGAGTCAAAAAACTCCACCAAGTAGGCTTTCTCGATGGCAATAACCCTGAGGCTTTCGGCTTTGTGGATCCAGATGAGGTTATCAGAGCCGTGCATCTTATCCTGTGGTTCTTGTTGGGTCGAACAAACCATCTTCTTGGCCATTCACTTGCCAGGGCAGTCACGGAGAAAGACGAGGATTGGGACAGATATTATATTGGAAGGTAAGCACAGGTTTACAGATAATTTGTTTACTTTTTATCATGAACCCAGTCTGAACATCCCCCGCTTACAGTTTTGTTGACCCCAACATGTTCATGAGGTTTAGAGGAGGCGGTGTAGGCCACAAGTCAACAAGAGGCGCTGTCGATATCTTTCTCTTCGACAGAGACCAGGAAGACCTTGATCGTCGAGAAAAGCGACTTTTTGAAGACAATTCGGACTCTGACGCTGAAGAAGCCTTTGATGACGCGGATGAAGAACTTGAAAGGGAAGAAAAACTCCATCTTCACGAGGCTATCAACGAAATGCTTCAAGAAATTGACGAGACGCAACTGATCAAAGAAATGATAGACTATGGATATGACCTCGACGACAACGGAGAAAGTAGTGGAGATGAAGTCGGAGACAGCGATGACGATGAAGATGATCTCGGAGACTCGGTTGGTCGCATGGACTCACTTGCAGTGCTTGGGTATGCAGACCTGTAATCTAATAGTATAGACTCGTGCCCTGTGGCACAATCATCATTCCACTTTCACTCTGACTCGGCCTTTGAAAAGATTTGCGTGATCCGGTTGGCAGAATCTGGCTCGTGGCCCATGGGTCAATCCTGGGTAGCAGCGCAAGCGGCAAGCATGCTAGGGCCCGGGAGAAAACGGATTTTTGCAATACTATGTACGCCCTCACGAAGATGTCACCATAACTGAATCAATATATAAGTCTAAAAAATTATAATGGCCTCATTGTATAATGCGAACAAGAAATTTATTTGAATGTACATTGATGTAAAAATCACAAAACTTTTAGTTGTCCTCATAATCAGCCCGTAATTAATATGGGTGTCTTACAATCCCTTACATGGACAAGACAATAGTTAAATATAATTACAAGTGGAACCCATTGTAAAATCTATTTACACGATGGGCAAATTTCCTGTAGTCGAATCGTAATTCTATGCAATCGCATGCAAGACATCAAAATTGTTGTATTGGCTTACACCCAGATACATCCTCGTGCATCGAACTTACTCTTTTGGTGATGTATCTCATCTCTCTCTCTCTCGCTATATTTCTCCTTTTTTCTTTCGCATTCGATATCGTCAATGGGACTTTCTCCTTAGAGAATCACAATGTAGCTTACATAATGTAGACATTAGTCAGCTACGATTCAGGATATTTAGTCTCGATTTGCTTCATAATAAAACTTACCTTTTTACTTCTCCAAATTCTCGACTATTAAGTAGTCTGAGGAGTTGTAAGCTGAGGTACCTGTCTAAAATGCGCACTCAGGCTTACTGAGTGTGAAGAGATACATAGACGAAGGCTACTTCACCTGACGGATCTCGTGGACAATTTCTTGACAAAACATCTCACACCAATGCTCGTGCTCTGATACTTGGATTCCCCCTTTGACGAGTCTTGTGATATCCTTGCACCCAACTTGCACCTCACATATTTGAATCATTTAAAGTTGTCAGAAAGTCCAATTTAGCTTCTGGCATGCCAGAGTTCATTCTCTTTTTCAGTGTATTTGGCAACACATTGACAAAGACTCACAACCATCTGGCGAATTCTACTCTCATAGATCTCACTGAGGTTCACATGCATGTCCGTGATGATCACTGCACTTCTGGAGGCAAAGATATTCTAAAACATTGATTCCAAGCCAATTAGACTTCCAGAAACTGTCCTACTACAGGTACAACTGATGCCCCGACACAGACATTTGAAGAGATCATTCAAGGTATGGTGTTACTATACTATCAATAGGGCTCATTACTTACTCATAACTCCGGGTTGACTTACAGATACCCTGTGCAGCCGCCGTCCAACATTGGTAGATTTGGCAATGGAGATTGAGTCTGACTCTGAACAGGAAGGTGACGGCAATATCTTTACCAGCATTATCTGGTCCCATATCTGACAGTTGGATGAACATAATGAGAATAATGAGCCTATGCATGAGGATGTTGCAGGCAAGTGGGAACCCATTCTTATTGCAGAACTCTTCGACTTCTCCTTGGGAGTATGGGCTGCTCAATATTCACAATTTGCCCGAGTGATGTTTGAGGAGGAGCTAGAGCTTTACAACCTTTTAGATAACAATGTAGATGGAGAGGATGATCCTGATGCTACCTTTGATAGTACCACAGAGCACGCTGTACATCATGGTCAGATGATCATTGCTTATAATTATCCTTTGTACAATGTATGATCTTTCCGAGTCTCACTTTCTTCTTGCTGCTCTTTTCGCTCCTTCCATGTATTTCTATCTATAGTCTGCGTACAATAAAACCAGCCTGGATGATAACTTATTACAAGCCTGATTCGACTTAAACCCTTATCCAACTTGTATCTAGCTGATTGCTGCAACCAGCATTATAAATTTTGTCTTTGGCCTAGCTGGTTGATCTAGTCAACGGACACCGGATAACTATTGAGTCTTGACTAGATACCTATCTATTGACAAGATACTTGACTGGCACATCACTGCTCTCTCCGATGCTCTAAGCAAGTGTTTTCCATGTCGCTTATACACAGCATGGGTTTCCACAATGGCAATGATTAGATTATGCTTATCTTATGGGAGACTCTTGGCTTGCCCTTGCTTACTAAATGTTTATATTTATTTATTTTCTATGTACATATGTTTGATTTCTTTGACAGAATAGACTTGATCTTTTACTTTCTAAACATTGACACATGTACCTGCATCGAGTCTCCCTGTTAATGGAGCTCTCCCAACTAGTCACTATACTAGTTAATGGAGATAGCAAGGTTGAATCTGTATTCAGAATTGACGAGCACGGCCACGTCCTGTGTTTGAAACATGTACAAGCTCTTTGCTGAAATCAAGCAACTACATTGAGTGAGACTCAATGAGGTCTCCACACCTTTGCTTTGCTGTCTGCCTGTCACCCATACTGTAAGATTCCAACACCTTACAAGCATACAGACAGCTGAGAAGGAGTCTGGACAAATCTATATATTTGTATTCTATGACAAAAAATTAATCCTGCATTAAACCAGCTTCTTTTACCAATGAGTAAAAGAGCGATGAAGGATTATTAAGCAAAACAGAAGGACTATCAAATTCAGCCACCTTTACAATTATTTGTTATTACAATGAAACAAAAAAACAAGAATAAACCAAACACACCATTCCAGAATCCATAACAATGATTCTATCAGATTCAATAATAGTATTCAATCGATGCCTGATTATAAAAATAAAAATTTGTTGAATACTTCACACAGAAAAACACTTACGCAATAGTTAAAATGGTAACATCTGCAAAAACAGAGCCACGAATTATTTCTTGGATTGCTTTGTCTGTATCCAAGTCCACTGCAGATGTAGCTGTGGTAAAGAATATTATACTCAATTACACAACTTTTCCAAAGGTGTAAAAAATACCTTCATCCAATACAAGAATTTTTGACTATGAATAACATATAAGTAAATAAACACCACTTTAGAACTCAAAAATCTTACTTTTCTCAACATTGCACGTGCAAAGCACAATAGCTGCTTTTGGCCTGAAGATAAAGAAGAGCCACTTTCACGAACAGGTGCATCAAGTTTTGCAGCTAAGGTTTCCACATATTCTTGTAGATGAGCCTATAATTATAATTCAATTAGAACGTAATTTTGTATTCTGATGATAAGAAATACACACCTGCTTTAATGCTACCCATATATCTGCATCAGAGTAAGACCCAACAGGATCAATATTCTCTCGCAATGTGCCTTCAAAAAGATCTGGGGATTGAGGAACAATTGAAAGAGCAGATCGCACTGAAAGTAGTTAGTTAATTTAGCAAAAAATTGTTCGAAAACAGTCATGCTTACAATCATGAAGGCCTATGTGTGATATATCCACTGAGTCAACCAAAATGGTACCATGCGCAGGCTCAATAATGCGGAAGAGAGCCAATAATAACTGCAAAAGTGGGTTAGAAACAACTTATAAATTAAATAGAAGTTTTGTACTGATGATTTTCCTGCACCTGTCCTACCACAAACACCAATTTTTTCCCCAGGTTTCTGACAAAAAAAATCTTGAGCACAAGCAACTCTATAACAACAGCTATAAGAAACTGAAAATAACATACAATTTGGAGATTGATATTCTTTAAGACCAAGTCCAAACCAGACCGATACCGAGTTGAATAGTTACTGCAACATAATGTTAAGAGAAAAGAGAATGCAAATGTTAAACATTGACTCACCAAAATTCAACTTCTCCTTTTGAAGGCCATTCACCAACAGGTTTACAATCAGGCATCTCTTGAGGAGCTTCAGACTCAACTTCAGTCTGATGCAGAATTCTCTCAACGCTGACAATATTTTGCTCCACTTCACTGGCTGACCGAACAACCCAGTTCTAGAAAGAATGTGTCTAGAGTTATTGATTTATGCCAAGAAACACAATAAGCTTACTTACCAAGGAAGAAGTGGTATTCAGTGCATACGACAACACCAACCCCACAAGACCAGCATCAACACCAGTGGTGATCAAAGCAAAGATAGCCAAAAATGCAACAATAAAGATGATCATGGCACCAACAAATTCAAGCCTCACGGCTAGCCATCGGTTGACAGAAATGCTGGGTAAATAACATACTTGATTCTGGTCGATACGGAGTTGGTTGATCTCAGTAAATATCAACTGTTGACTGAAAGCTCGAATAGTTGACAAGCCAGCCAGAGACTCAGAGAACCAAGCAATTATAGGAGAGCGAGTCACAGCATCAATTCGCTTCAACTCCCGAGAAGTTGAGAGATAGTACCTTGAACAAATGTCAGGGGATGGCACACAGTGAGAGTGATGGACTTACTTCATGACTCTCAGGTAAAACCATCCAAGAGGGATGAGAGCAATCAAAAAAGGCGGAAAGCTGCTGCCAATGACAATGACAATGAATAGACAAACGGCTAGAGTGCGGCATAAACCTTGAATGACACGAGCAAGGATTTGATCTACCACATAGGTGTCACGTGAAAAAAGGTTCAAAATTCTGAACGTAGACAAGTTCCTCAGCTGAGATGTAAACTACCAGTAGGTACAGAAAAGAGCTTACCGGCCAGTAGGGGTCAACTCGAAGAAACTTAAAGGCGCTTGCATCAGCGCCGAAAGCATCTAAAAATTCAAAAAGAAAAGGCCTTAGTACAGTCGGTAGGAAATAAAAAAACAAAAGTTTACCGAGTCATGAAGGCGCTTCGCACTTCTGAGCGCACAGTAAACCCACATGATCATAGCTGACACAGCTCCCAGGATGCTCGACCCGAGAGAGAAAAGACCATAAATTAGAAGATACTTGAACATGCCCGTGTTTCCCCCATGTTCCCGGTTATGCTCACCCCAGTACCGCAGAGTAAGTGTAGCCAACACCGAAGCCGCTTGTTGCAAAATGGTAGCCAGAAGGAAAAGGGCAAAACCACTTTTTGATGCTGCTTGAATATACTGTTTGTATACTTCTGGTTTGACACGACCACGTTCTTGATGTTCTTTGGTGGCAGCCTTTGACGGAACTCGAGCACTAACCGGGACCATTTTGGCTTTCTGGAAGCTCCCCTGATGGCGCAACTTCTCGGACAGAACAAGTGCATGGGTATCAGGCTTGAGGAGGTCTTGCACATCGTCAGCACTAATCGGCGACAAGGTGCCACTTGTCTGCGGTGTTGAACTTCCAGAGTTATTATGGCTACTGCCATGTCCGTTCCTGCACAATGGCGCAAGCACGTTAGGAGATATGATCCTGTAGATGGACACTTGCTTACACTAGCTTAAAAATTTCGCTATTAGGGTTGGATACGAGGTTTTGGTAGGTGTCGTGTTCGAGAACCACTCCACGTCGGATGAAAGCAAGAGAGTCGAATTGGTTTATAAAAGCGATGCTATTAGTGACGAGAATTCGTGCCTTCGATGCAAGCAAGCCCCTAGGCCCAATGATATGGTCTATATTGGGTCAGCCACTAAAACTCTCATCGTTGACAGAGAGTCGAACTTACCAAAAACATGTCGAGCGACATGACTATCAACAGCTGCTAAGCAATCATCTAGCAAGACACTGTGATACATTAACGGGAATGAGTAGACATCATGTAAGAAATATGGCATGACATACAGGTCCGCTCTTGCATATACTGCACGGGCAAGAGCAATGCGTGCGCGTTGACCGCCGCTCAGCTAATAACGGATTTAGGGTGAGTCGTGACAAGAAGAAGCAAATCGGAAATAACATACAGTGATTCCTACAAAAGACGAGTCAACTTCAATGATCCTGTTCTAAAGACAATTGCATTCACCTTTCTCGCCCACTTCAGTCAAATCTCCCTGGGGAAGAAGCGCAAGATCTTGACTCAATGCGCAACCTGAAGTTTCACAACTTAGGCTACGTAACAATTACATGCACCTGATAGCGCACCTTCGATTACAAGATTGTAGAAGGTCTCTTCGTACTCGTGAGAAAAGAGGATATTCTCGCGGACTGTGGTAGACAAGATCCTGGTATTCCAAATCAATTAAATGATTTCGAAAATACACAAAAGCTTCCTTACCAAGGATTTTGTGGAGCATATGCAACGTTGCCATATAACTGTACCTCACCTTCTCTACGAGTCATGTCGCCAATAATCGCGGAAAGTAAACTAGACTGGTGGCAGCGGATTTTAGCGCCAGACTGAACGTTGCAAAATGTACACAGCAAGATTTACCTTGCCGCTACCAACACGACCCAACCAACCAACCAGCTCTCCCTTTCTTACAGTAAGGTTGATTCCCTCAAGTGTAGATCCGACACTCGATTTTGACCATGAAAAATCACCATCCTTGATGGACAGGACCTAAGAACGACTTTAACCCGCCGTATGCTTGGTATAATTCACCGCCTTACCTCATCACCATATCGCAAATTGGGATTTTGGGATACTGTGCGAGCATCCTCTTGGAGTTCTTCGGCCATGAGGAAAGACGATAGACGCTGTATGGAGACGATGGCTTCAATGATGTTTGACGTCACTTGACTGAACTATCGGAAAAGTCAATATCTGTATATCACGTATCACAATAAGTTGAATTGAACATACCATTGCCAAAGGGAATTGCAACAACATGAAGAGAGATATTGCGGGAAAAATAATGTCGGAGGTCAGAGGCCGCGAAGAGGTAGCTGCCGCGGTTGCAAAGGAGCTGAAGGCGACAAGGAGAGGAATACCACTCCAAAGTGCCATATTCCACGACTGTGCAACATTAGTCATACTCTCTCCTACTCGCGAATGGTAGGAAGCTTACGGTAATAACGCCAATTTTCCTTAGCATCTTCAATTCTTCGTTATTGCGCACATCTAAGATCCTGCGAATAAAACTGTACTCCCAAGCATATAACTTGATGCTACACAAATGAGGTGCCGTATATAAGCAAAAGGCATATAGAGGACGTGATTAGTATGTCACCTCTTAATATTGGACAAGAGTTCACTCATAAGACGCGTCCTCTTGTCACGGTTTTTCATCTGTTGCTCTTGCATCTTCTTAAGGATACGTGCAATGACTGAACAACATGTTAACACAGATACAAGAACAAAGATGGAAAAACATACATGTATTCAGGGGAATCGAAACAATCATGATCGCTACCCCTACAAAAGCAGCCCATCCGAGCAGGTTGTAGAGTGACACAAACGCAAGTGTAATCTAGTAGCCTATGTGAAGTAGAACATCTGAAAGAACAGCGAATAACTTACCTGCAATGGTCCCGAAATAGCGATAAGACCGTATGTGCATAAGTCCTGTAGACGTGTGGCATCCACTGACATCAAGTTCACTATGTCTCCTGAGGCACGGCTACGCTCGTCGTTTGAAAGGACCAGAGACTTATTGTAGATGGCCGTTACCAGCCCAGCCCTAACACGCATTCTAGAACACATGAGATCAGATGAACGCTCTGAATATCGTCGATGGTAGTGACATACCCAGTTTCAAAGGTTCTTTGGAAATACTAGAAAAGATTGTCAAACCAAAGGACAAAGAACGAAAGAAGATAGTTTACTCACTTGATTCAAACATACGGTTTGAATAACCGATGCGATGAACATCAATATCGCAATGGCAAAGCCCTCTAGATTACTAGGACGTTTACCAGGGAGGAGTCGGGTACTTTCGTAATATGATATATAAGCCAGTAGCATCCTGAGAAGTTGAGGTTGAAGGAAAGCCAGCAAGTCTTGCACTACCTTCAGTCCAGCTGCAGAGGCGTATGGACCACCGTAGGCTACGAACAAGGCTTTCCATAGCGTACTTAAAGATTGTCAGTGCTGATGAAATGCGAACACAACAAGGAACTTACTGTTTTTCCAACGCAGCCTTCAAATCGTTGCCCAAGTTGACGGATTTGTCCGATGTCCGCAAAGGCGGAAGATCTTCTTCAGTGATAAATCTGCTTGCACCAATTTTCATGAGCGGAGTCATCCATTTGAAGGTCTAGTCTGACTATCAGTATTCGACACCTGCAATATTGCCAAGGAATAACATACCCAAATGCTGTATACGTTGGCTGTCAAAATTGGATTTTCTGCAGCCACCTTCTCAGATGGACGACCCATCTCAGAGCCCAGACACTCCAAAGCGTACGAGATTAGTCCAAGCCCGAGAGATGCATACTTGAGCGCAACAACGACGATCAAGGAATGTATGCCTAATGAAACTCTTGTCCGAGTCCATACGGCGACGGCGAGAAGATACAATGGCCAGAACAGAAGCAAAAAAGTGGACGATGTTCTTGTTCGGGTGTGGTTGAAGTAGAGGAGAGGTAAGATTGACACGAGGGCAAAGGGTTCCAATATGTAAGATCGCAGGACAGGTACCGGTTTATGAGTTGAGATCACGTATGACGCATTCACGAGACTGCATATGAATGAGCCTGTAGCCAAAACCTGAAAAAATCAGCGACGGCGTTAAAATGTCAAGACCAGGACATATTTACCAGCTTTGCACGCAAAATCCAAATGCTCTTCTGCGACTTTTCCAAGGGTTCTTTTAAACCGAGGCTGAGGGATCTCGAAATAGAGAAAAGAAAGGTTACGGCCAACAGCGAAGACAAAATAATGCCCTCTTCAAAGCAAGGAGCTAAATCGAAATCTCTGAGGTCAGAGACGACGCGCCAGCCTTCGTCGTCGCGACAGGTGCCCATGATGAGAGAGCGAACGGAAGAGTTGAATTTGATTTCAAATCTGATTTGGAAAGCACGCCGATTCGGACCGGTTGGCTATATTTATGAATTGCGTCCGAGTTCAAAGTTGTTTCCTCCAATGTATGTGAGTCTTGTCTTAGTCTATCTATTTTAGTACTAGTCATCAAGGGGGGGAAGGTTGTCTCCAACTATTTCTTCGCCTAGGGCCACCTTTTTAAACAACTCGTACGCCCGATCCAGGTCATCGTTTACAATCACAATGTCATGCGCCTTTTCCTCTTTCGCGTATTTTACCTCGCTCAGTGCTGTAGCGAGGCGCTTTTGCACCGAGCTCTCTGTCTCTGTCCCCCGCTTTTGAAGCCGTGTCCGTAGATCTGCCATGGATGGCGGAGAGATAAAGAGATAAACAGGATTAAGATTTGTTTGCTTAATTTGCCGAACGCCCTGCCAAAGGTAGCTTGATGAGAACGCACAAGTAGAGTACGAGTGCAGACGCAGCTTTACCTGTGCTTCAATATCGAGTATGCATCTTCTGCCCTGCTGTTGCACTTGACGGACAGTTTCGAAGCCGGTACCATAGAAGTTGCCTGAAAATTCAGCGTGCTCGATGAAAGCACCTTGGCGGATGAGTTCTTTGAAAGTCTGCTGGGTCACAAAATGATATTGCTTTCCGTCCACTTCGCCAGGTCGTGGACTCCGGGTAGTGTCTGCGATTTATTGGTTATGGACAGTTAGCAGGAACCATAGATCGGATATGGCGCACGGGAAACGCTGAATCCGAATTTATCAGGAAACTCGGCAAAGAGGCGCTGGAGAAGAGTGCTTTTCCCTACTCCCGAAGGCCCAGAGAGTACGAGAGGGCGGAGAAATTCTGGGAGAGGAGACATGGTTGTTGTCAGGTCGGGTTCTGCCAATTATTTTGTGATGCACCTGTGACACTCGGGTGACAAGGGGCAATGAACTGGTCACTCATGTAAGCAGGCGTTGCTTTCGCCGTAAATTGTACTCTTACTCTCTCATCCCCACTACCACTCCCCATTCTCAACCCCGACTACGGCGGCGGCTCCTTTGCTCTTACTTGCAACCAATACCCAGGAGACTTCAAGCGGGTTAACTTCGCTTGTCGTTGACCTCCTAATTCCGTTCTTTTGACCTGGCTACATCCTTCCTATTCCCCAGATTTCCAACGCCCCATCCTTATCCCCACCGTAAAACCAGTCTGAACAACAACGTCACATTAACGACTCACAATGGGCGCTGTATGCTGTAGGCCGCAGGTGAGAGCTTGTCCCGCCTTATCACTTCTGTCATCCATGTTCTCACTGCACTGCATAGCCCATCGACTTCGACGGTGAGGTCAACCTCTTCCATTTTATGCTCTTGAGATGTGTGGGGAAAGGAGCATTTGGAAAGGTCAGTGTCGTAGTCCTGCTATATATCCCCTTTATCGTGTAACTAACATAGTGCGAATGCCCTAGGTCCGGGTCGTACAACACAAACAAACGCGGGACCTCTATGCTTTAAAGTATATCAATAAAGCGAAGTGCGTGAAAATGAAAGCAGTGCCGAACGTTATACAAGAGAGAAGGCTGCTTGAGGAGGTCTGCGTTTCTTTCTCTATCACAACTTCCCAGGGGTATGCTCATTAGGGGTCTTCAGGTCGACCATCCCTTCATCGTCAATCTTCGATACGCATTTCAAGATGACGAGAATTGCTTCTTTGTTCTGGACCTCATGCTTGGAGGAGACCTTCGATGTTAGACCGTTCCCATCCACTTACTAGAAGCAATTCCTCTAATTCTTTGAATAGTCCATTTGGAACGATTGGGTTCCATGCCTGAAGAAACTGTACGCTTTTACATGGCCCAACTTTCTTCTGCTTTGTCTTTCTTGCATGAAATGGGAATAATGCACCGGTAAGTACTCATTTATGTCGTGTGAATCTACCGTAGCTGACACCTGTCAAGTGATCTCAAACCCGACAACATCCTCCTCGATGAACGCGGCAACGCCCATCTTACTGATTTCAACATCGCGGTCCATTTCGGCGAAAGAAAGTTGACGGGAGTAGCGGGATCCATGGCATATATGGCACCGGAGTGTGTTCCTTTTCCACTTCATTTTCAAGTCGTTGCTCACATCGACCTCTCAGGATTCTGCTCAAAAGAGGATACACATATTGCATTGACTGGTGGTCACTGGGCGTTTGCGCTTATGAACTGATCTTTGGGCGAAGACCTTTCAGAGGTAGATCCAATAGTGACCTTACCTACAGCATATCCCGAGATCCCCTCAAATGGCCAGACGATGTTGATAAGAAATGCAGTCGCAACGGCATTGCCGTGTTGAAAGGGGTAATCATTTATGTCCTTTCTATATGCTTTTACGCTAAAGCAACATTACAAACAGCTGCTTGAAAGGGATCCCTCTAAACGTTTTGGTTGCAAGCCAAATGGAGAAGGATTTTCAGAATTACGACGACATGCCTGGTTTAAATCCATCGATTGGGATACTTTAGAGTCTAAAGAACAGCAACCACCCTTTGTCCCTGATGTTTGTGTCTTTCGTTTCTTTATCGACAGTTTGGTGATCTCATTCTTTCGTTCTAGGGCAAGAAAGCTAACTTCGACGCATCCCATGAGTTAGAAGAATTACTCCTGGAGGATAACCCTTTGAAGGCAAAAGCGCGCAAAGCGAATCAGGAAAATTTGAGCGCTGAGATGAGGCAGATGGAAGAACAGTCAGTGCCAACGACCTAATGTATATTGGCTGCCTTGCTGATTATGCTTCATCAGGTTCACATCTTACGACTTCAGGAAAATGCAGCGGAGATCGTACTATCCCCACAATCAGCAGCTTATATCTACTGCAACAGCGACGTCTTCCGGCCTTGCATCATCTCGTCCGGGCACACCGGCAAATGATCTTCGCGTTGAAAACAGCGGATTGCGTGTTGAGGGCACTGACATGCGCGTTGAGGGGGGCATCATGTATAATGGTGCCTCCCTAGATGGCGATGATGTCATGGTCAAGGAAAGAGAGATGGTGCAGATTGAAAAGGCGCAGCTGGAAAAGGCGCAGCTGGAAAAGGAGTACTCATGAAGACCAAGGATGCATATTATCGCATGGCTGCATATCTTTTCCCTCTCGCCTTCCCTACTAACTTCAACGCTTGCCTCAAGGCTTGCAGAAAGATCATCCTATTCCCCATTTCGTCCCTCTTTCAGGATAAAGCCTTTCTTCAGTATCATATAGTTTCATCTTTCTTATCTGTGTCGTATTCCCTTCCTGGATTATTTGCTTTTATGTGTGGTTACCAACTTTCACTTTCTCAATAGTCGTCGTATTGCAGTAGTGCAGCGCCCGCCCCATTTATATCCCCCCTGTCTCTAGTTCTCTTTGTGCTAACTTTACATCTCCACTTAATACGGTCGTGAACCTTGTATATTTAAGACCCACTCACAGTGATTTCGCAGTGCTATATATGTAAGCTTCCGCGTGTCGTGGGTGCCCTACTTGCTACATAGGAGCATTGGAAAATTTTTATAATAACAAACAGTTTTAAATTTGCGTCAAATTTGCGTCGTTTGAAATCTGCGAGAAGCTGCGAGCATGACCGTCACGTCACGTGTGCGCGCGACACTCGATCAATGCCAATCCATAACCATACGCGTCGCGCTTTGTACTGTGCCACATAACTACCCGAAGTAATAGCTTATACTTTAACTTGACCCCGCACCTCCATGTCTAGTACTCAGCAAGGTGGATCCAAAGGAAGGGAGGTGACTTTCTCATAGTATGTCTCCGTCTCTATATAACCTTCCTGCCGATGCTAATCTGAATCATCTCTTCTAGCTTCTGTTCCTTTGTGCACGAGGTAGCAAAAGTGCAACCCAGCACGCCGGAGTCTAGAAGGCGTTCTCGCCAGTCGTCAAACAAACATGAATATCCAACACTTAGAATCTTTCATAATTGGATCAAAGGCCTGCACGACAAGTTCTCTCCGATTCCGCCTGGTACAACTGCGATATGCTTCCGACTCTTATTCCCTGAAGAAGATGTGCATCGCAAATACGAAATACAGGAAGCAAGCATGGCGTCACTTCTGCAAGACTGTTTTGGTATTGAAAAGAAGAAATTTGATCGACGAGCTTTAGAACAGTCGTCGGGTTGTTTGGGTCAGGAGCTGCGCAACGTCTTAGAGAAGACCTGCCCAGTACGTTTGCATCCAATTCTCCCCTCTGGCTTATAGGATTTACACACGCAATAGAACTCTGAAGGGTTCATAAGTCCCATATCAATTGCTGAAATTGACTTGCTGCTGGACGAACTAGCAGCCAACTCAAAGTACACTCATCAATCTATTCGTGACAAGCATCCAAACAAGCGCAAAAGAGCCGATGTCATTCGAAGTCTTTTCAGGCAATTATCTCCACTCGACGCAGCTGTCCTCACGCAGATCATTCTAAAGGATCTGAGACCTCTCTTATATCCCATGAGTGAATGGCATTATAGCACTGCTCTCACCAAATTCAATACTGCCTCGGTCAAAATGTTGACGAAAGAACACGCAATAAATGCTTGGGACCCCTCAAAGTCAATGCTAAAGTTCTATCGCGTGAGATGCGATATCAATGCTGCAGCGGTTTTTGTGGACCTACCTGCTCATCAGAGACACAATGTTTGCCCGAAAATCGGTTCTATGATAGCGGTAAATTCAGATAATCCTTTGTGGTGCCCATTTATCTGTCCTAATCCTTAGATTTTGTCAGATACCTAAGTCAGAGAAAGGACTAAGCTGTGAACACGCCCTTCACTTTTTTAATGAGTCGGGCACTTTGTGGGCAGAGACCAAATACGACGGCGAGAGGGCACAAATCCATGTAGAAGTCATCGCAGGACGTGAACCTCTAATCACAATCTTCAGCAAAAGCAAAAGGGATTCAACCCAGGACAGGCACGCTATTCACGAAGTCATAAGAGTGGCTCTTGGCTTGGACAGAAAGCATCGTACAGGGCCCAAAATCAAACGCGAGATCCGGAAGAACATAATACTAGACGCCGAAATGGTACCTTTCCGGGGAACGAGGATCGAAGGTCGCTTTCTTTGCGCATATGACTTCGTTTTCCGCAATCTAAATATCTAAAAACAGAATTCTGGCGAATACGCAAACTCATTGAGAGGACTGCACATGGTATAAGAGGCAGAAGAACTTCTTCTACTTTCCACAAGTACGTCGGCGCTGCCTCACACAATGTACTGCGCTTATGCTCGCTTAGGGGGGAGGTCTCCGATAGCGATTCTGACGAAGATAATTCAGAGCTTCGACTAGGCCTAGTCTTTTTCGACGTCCTTTACCTGGATGGCGAATCGTTGATATATAAACCCTACAAATACCGTCGAGATATCTTGGAGTCGGTAATCCACACCGAACCGGGAAAAATCAGACTTGCCAAACGCTTCCCAATCGACATGTCCTCGCAGGCCGAGAGCCAGCTTCGTCATGTATTCTGTGCTGCGATTGCCAAACACGAAGAAGGATTGGTATTAAAGGCCGAGTATTCCTTGTATAATGACTTCAGCAGCCCATGGGTCAAGCTTAAAAAGGACTATATTCCTGACTGCGGGGACAGCGTTGACTTGCTAATCTTAGGCGCTAGCTGGGAAAAGGTTCGAGGCCGAACTTTGCGCGGTAAGTGTCAAGACCACTCGATGGAGACACGGTCCCTCATTGAATTATGCTCAGTTCCGCCCTCGACTTTCACTACCTTTTATATCGGTGTTCTCGATCAGGAAAGGAAAGCCGTAAGTCTGCCTTTTCTTCTCTCTTCAATACATTCAACGGGCTGTCTTTCTTGTAGAGTTTACCGTGTTTCCGTGTATACTTCACGGTATCATATGGTCTCAATCGCACCGAACTTGAACAGCTTAACTTCGAAATTAAAACCGCACAATCCGTGCGCTATCATCGCATATCCATGGTGAGAGAACAGCAGACCGCTAAAGCATGCGTTGTTCCTTGCTGATAGAGGTTTAAGGACCTTCCCTATGAGCTGTCCGTTTATAGAGGTATACGAGAGCCGGAGATCGTTTTGAAGACACCTTTAGTCGCCAATTTAATGGGAGCTGGATACACCAAGGCTAGTGGTAGTAAGGTATTCCGTTCAAAAACTTGGTCGATCTTCAAAGTAACTGCTTTCTGACTTCTCTGTTAAGGACTATGAACTTCGATTTCCGCGACTTGCCCGTGTATACCGAGCAAGTGAGCGTCACTGGAAAACGGCAATCGATCGGCAGGCTTTGAACGTCCTAGCACGAACCTCAGTGGGCAGAGAACTATCCGGGAAGGAGTGTAGAGAATGGTTGGCCATGAATTTTGGACTTCAAGCATCACCTACCGTGAACTCTACCGCGAAACGAAAGGCAACGGCTGACCTCTTCAACAAAAAGCTGAAATGTCAGCGCAAGACTTATGCAGAAGTCGATAGCCCGACTCCGGATTGGAGCAAATATGACGAAGAAACCAGTCCGATGCCTTTATCGATCAACTTGAATGCACTAAATGCTGCCACTTACTCTCCTCTTGCTATGGAATGCTCAGCTGTGTTCGGTAGTCCGAAGCCGTTGAAGCCACAAAACCGAAACAGTAGTGAGTCTACTACCAACAGGGTAAGACTTGACGAAAACCCCATCGAACCAGGGTGTTATGCATTCTTTCAGCCACTGGTGAATGAAAGGAAAGACGAGGACTGCGAGTGGTATACATCATTCCAGAAGAGGTGCACCAAATCCCGGAGCGAGGTGCGGTCCTTTGCCACACTTCTGAGTTGCTGTGGATGGACGGGTATGCGCAAGGAAGGAATGAAGCGGGGAGTGATCGTGATTCATGACTGCGTAGATGAAGGAACAGAGCAGATGGAGAGGGTGAGAGCGATTTTGGAAAATACGACGACTAGAGAAGGAAGGGCGGAAATGATTATACACACTTGCCGGAAAAATAAATTTGTATTCTCATAAGATATCGTGCGCGCGGCGTGGACGTCATAAGAGGACATGTTTGCTTTACTACGTTCATCACATTCCGCCATCCGTCGCTTTTCGTCTGCCCGTGCTATAGTCTATGCTGAAAATGGCGAACCTACCAAAGTCCTCAGCGTTTTGACAATCCCCACTCCTCCATCTCCACCACCAAATGCTGTCAACATCCGCTTTCTTCTTTCTCCAGTGAATCCTGCAGATATTAACGTCGTAGAAGGTGTATATCCGACCAAACCTTCCAAGGCTGATCTCCTCAACGTGCCTGGAAGGGAAACCGCGATGTTCGTAGGAGGTAATGAAGGCCTTGCTCGCGTTACAGCGCTTGGAGATGGCGTGGACAAGCTCTTGGTGGGAGACTGGGTTATTATGACCAAACAACAATCAGGGACTTGGACGACGGATAGGACCGTCTCCGTTCATGATGTCGTCCAGGTCCCAGATGCAGATACGTTAACGGAAGCTCAAGCAGCAACGCTGACGGTGCGATCTCTAACTTCTGCGACGGGTCGGATTTTGATGCTGAGTCGTGGTTTCTAAGGTCAATCCTCCAACAGCTTATAATATGTTGTCGGACTTCGTCGACCTTAAGGAAGGCGATTGGGTCGTTCAGAACGGTGCCAACAGCGCTGTACGACTTTCTCTGCCTGTGAGAAATATTAATTGCTGATTTTTTACGTGGTGTAGGTTGGTCAAGCAGTCATTCAAATCGCAGCTTCTCGAGGTCTGCGAACCATAAACCTCATTCGAGATAGGTACGTCCCTTTTCGTTCAATAATTTTTTCTCTAGAATCTAAGTCCTGCAGACCTGATCTCCAGACATTGGTTAACAAACTGCAGAAACTAGGAGCAAACCACGTCCTCACTTACGACCAGCTCTCGGACAAGTCCGTGAGAGAAAAGGTCAAAGAATGGACTGAGGGAAAGGTAGTCATCCATCCTTTCTCGCGCAACTCGTCTCACTGATTTTCGGACTGACAAAATCAAGCCTATCCGACTGGGATTGAATTGTGTTGGTGAGAAATGACTTCGCAAAATTGAACTCTTTGCCCATTCTGAGTATGCATCAGGCGGAAAGGAGACCACAGCTATGGCAAGATTATTAGGAAGCGATGCCCAACTCGTTTCCTACGGCGCTATGGCGAAGCAACCTCTCTCTTTACCGACTTCTTTGTTCATCTTCAAGAACTTGACATGCCACGGATTCTGGCAGAGTCGTTGGTACAAGCAACGGTCTCTTGCTGAAAGAGAGACACTAATACATAACCTGGTCAACTTGATTAAGACGAAGCAGGTGAGAATAACCCTCGGATAGGGTAATACAATTGCTCACGCGGTCCCTCAGCTCGACACCCCAGAACATGAAATCATTACCATCGAAGCCCGGGAGAGTGATGAAGAAGCATCAGAGAAGGTCAGGAACGTGATGAAAGCGCTGGCAGAAGGCAGTTATGGAAAGAAAGTGTTGCTAAAATTGGCAAGCAGCAATGGCCCTTAGACATCAGCTAAATGGAAGATACAAGGATATAATTATTGTGCAGCAGACTAGTCTATCTCATTTTACGGTCTTCGAAGAAATTCTGCGCAGATTGTCATGACACATTTAGGGAAAGGGATCCAGCAGGACTCACCTTCAGATGGCGAAGCTGCCATGCACAAGTGACCACTAAAACGACAATCTGAGCAACGCTATACCAAACCGCACGAGCATTCGTAGCCTCGCTCAGATCACGATAGTCCTCTTCCCGCTCGCGCTGGTATTGCTGTTCTCTCCTTATATCCTCCAGCTTCTGGTTAAGGTCACGGACCTTGCTGGCGAGCTCGGAAACATGAGACCTGTCTTGTTCGACGTCGGGTTTGGTCGAACCAACAACGATATCGAGATAGAGCCGGATATGGGTATGGCTAAACCAGGAAGTATAGTTCGTGGAAAGACAGATAGAGTGATCTCCTGCTTCGTGCGAGGTGAATGTGAATTTGCCGTCAAGGGGCCCGGTGGTCTTTACCACCACATGGCCGGAAGGTTCTTCCTAAAGGAAACGCGAACTCAGGATAACCAGTCTTTCTTGTTTACGCCAGAGACAAACCTGAACTTCAATGACGATCCCCAGTTCTGGATTATCAGCGTACTTCTGCAGCTGTTCCGACCACTCTTGTGCGCGATAATGACCTGGAAGGATTAAGAGGATGGCAGTAATGGTAGGCTATGTAGTAGATTTACCTTCTACAACAGTATCCGTGGGCAGTTCCTCAATAAAGCAGCGCTTTTGATTTGCATCAAGGTAGAAGTGAAGGGCATTAACTGAAGACAAAAGACATAAGAATATGGAGAAGAACACAAGGCGCATGTCGGTAAGAAAGAAAGAAAGTGCGCTTTCCAAGGCTCGAACGAACGTGGCATGTTATGCGTGTGACGTCACGGCGTCTAACTCTTGTTTATTCTTTTCGTCCTTTCTTGTTGACATGCACTGCATACGCCGAGACAGAGCAGCCCAGCGCACTTGATACTTATAAACGATCAACCGTTCGTCAAGTTTCTCATTCTTGGCGAAATGTCTGAAAGGCTGTGTTGACTGCCTTCGTTTGCCTATAAGTCATACTGTACTACTTCTCATTTTCTTCGAAACTCTTGCCATGTCGGAAAAACCGTGCATTATTGATCCAGAAGAACTTTTGTCTCTTGAAACCCGTTGTTCGAGCTTGTCGTTGACCCGCCGTGTCGTCTACCCAATTGCCCTCCTGCAGCCTCTATGCGATGTTGAAGAAGTAAGTGTTCCCCTGTCTCCACCATCTACTCTCGTTTCATGTATGTAATCGGTTGCAGGTGACATGCAGTGGCCAATTGGATGGCCAGGAAGTGCGCTTGCACTCTATGGTCATTCCAGGTCTGACCAAAGGAGAAAGGCGTCAAGCGATCGAGGTATGTTGCACCCACATATCTGTCTATTCGTGGGCAGGCTCAAAGAATCAATTCGTCAGAAAATAATATCCAAACTGAAGCGCTGGAGAAGCTGTCGACATCTACATTTGCTTGATATCTACGGCTTTTCTGCGCAGCCTGATATCCCTCGCCTTACGTTGGTGGCCGCATCCCCGAGTTCCACGGTCCTCCAATATATGGCTTTGAACGCAGATTTTGACCCCCTTCGCAGTGTAAGTGCTCGAAAGCAATGCTGAAATGAAACCGTCACCATATTTGTTCAACTCCCAGTGTATAGACATCGCAACTGGACTAGATTTCTTACATCGGAAGTCCATCGTTCATGGGGCAATTAGAGGCGTAAGCAGCGTTTATCTATGCAATCATTTTCTTTCTGACAATTTCTAGTCGAACATTCTCGTCAACCAGGATGGACAAAGCCTCTTGGGCGAGTTTTCAGCCGAAACAGTGCCAACGGCTGCAACTCTCGAACGATACGCCAACTGGATCGCCCCCGAACTAGTTCAAGTCCACAGGTTTCATGCTTTCCTCATCGACAATTATAGGAGCCATGACTACTTCGGAGAATATCAAATGGCAAGTGATATCTTTGCCATGGGATGCATAGCTCTTGAGGTCAGCGGGAGTCCTTTTGCATAAATGAAGTGCTTCTGTTCCATGTTTTTACAAGGCTTTTCTTTTCCCAGTTGTACATGAAGGAACCTCCTCCAATCTTGCAGATCCCTTATGATACCGTACGGACGCACAAAGAACTCGCCCACCTTCATCGTGAGTCGACCGCGCGCGAAAAGCAGATAATTCCCGAAAGGATATTAGGTGCTATATCGGCGATGCTGTCCTTCGTTCCCCATCGACGTCCTCAGTCTGAGCATGCTTTAAAATGGTTGAAACGTCCGGATATGCTCAGGATCTCGGCATGCCCTCCTGTTTATGCCAAACGCATGTTATGGCGAGCATTCCGCGAGAAGGATATATAATCTATTTTATTACCTACTCTTTAATACCTGTAATTTATCTTTATTCATGATTTAACACTTTTTGTTGTGGTGCTGAATCACTTAAAGGAAGGCAGATATGAAACATGCGCAATATAAATACTCGAGTTACAATCAGGTTACAATACATCCAGGGTATACGGTCTAGAAATACATGGCGAAGCAGGTAATGTCGGAGAATCGACGAGAGGCATATCAGTAATTAAGCCTTCTGACGGATTGATATGTACTTATCACGTCCTTCGGGCGACCTGATATGCACGAATCAACTAAGCGAAATTACTGATATGTCACTGATATCTAAGTATCCGGGTTCCAAATGTTCCAGTGAGTTTTGGTCATAGCCAGTAATCCTAATAATACATGTATGCATTACCATGGTGGCCACGCCATGAGCCTTCCGATGGGTCTCAATAATCCGGTGCAAGCGCAGATCAACGTTAATCCTGGGCCGGCGGATGTGACCTGGTCCGACCATATATTCGGCTACCACGAACAACGCAGTGACTTTCTCCTCGATAACAAGGTCGAGGGTACCGGCGTGCATCGGGGACTCGGCGGGACACACCCAAAATGGTGCCCGGACGGTGTTGTCGCCACCCGCGTTGTTGCTAACCTCATATCTACTAGCGGGGCTGTACTCCATCGCATAGCAGAACTGGAGCTTAGGGCCCCAAACCCACTCCACTCGCGACCCTGTTGCACCACACCACTTTACATATAAAGTGGCAGCCTCTTGACTTAATTCTGTCGACTTCAACTCGATGTTCAAACTCCCCTAACTTCAACAATCACTTGAGCACGTTTGCGACTCGGCTTCGGTAATGGTGAGTTGCCTCCACTTAAAGGTTCGTTCTCGGTGAACTTCACTGACATTATCTTGATTTATATCCAGTTGACGGTAGTTGCCAGATGTTAATTGGTAAGTCTGGCGTACTATTTCTTTGGGCCCGCTTTCTTACGAGTCATGTTTCAGGTTGCTTTTAGCCAAAGTTCGACGCACTGCTATTGTCATCGGCAGGTTGGAATGTAACCTTATTGCCTTCATCGTCGTTGTTAACCGTAGTGGTATACTAGTAGATTTTCACTCATTAGATTCGAGATCTGTTGTACCATTGTAGTTCGTTGAATATATCTCTGTTTATTGCTCTACACCGTCTATTCAGCCTGAATGTGCTTGTAACCGTGACGTCTATTAATAGTCAGAAAATATTCATACTGCCGCAAATTGGTTGTACACATCCATCCTGACACTACTGATCAGTAAGAACTGGCTCTTGCAAGCGGTATAGCTTCAATAACTGCTTATCACTCCTGATAGCTAAATATAACTGATTACTTGTGCTTAGCATCCTGGTAATGAAAATCACCCTTACCACCGCTGAGGAATACTGAATTGTGTTTTTCCAAAGCTTATATGCCCCCTGGAATCTGATAGACTGATTTGTAAAGATATGTTAATATCGGTTAAGATATACCTCTTCCCGATTCTCCGACAAATGTACATAAACGACTACATAGTAACATAGTCCGTGATTATGAATAGTATGAAGCGTTCAGGCCAGCCGCATAGTAGTATTCGCAGCATTTATGCTCGTAGTTCTGCTTACGAGGCCTAATGCGCTTATCCCACCAGGCACACCAGTTCCGCCCACACTAGAAAGAGAGCTTTGAAGTAAACCGCGACAATAACGCGCACGTTCTCTTCGCTGTATAAACCAAGTCCCTGCATCACAAGGCACAGCCAGTGGTTCTCCAATGATGCCTCTCTCCCTTGCGGTTCTGACACTTCTAATCACCTCCTCGACCTCGACTTCGGAATCCAGATCTTCCAAATCTTCGGAAACATCTTCGCGGAGCTCCTCTGCCAACCTTTGCTGTGCAGCAGCAGCGGCGGCGGCTTTTTTCCCGATCTTCTTGGTCGACGACGAAGCGCCGGATTTCTTGCCAGTAGTAGCGGGATCGAGGCCTAACGCGGCTGCCGCCTCGCCTGCCAATCTCTTCTTCTCCAACTTCTCCTTTTCTCTCTTCTCTTTCTTTTCAGCCTTGGTCTCTCGTTTGACAGGCTCTACAAAGTTGGGATTGTTCGCGCGCTGCCACTCGAGCAAGAGTTCGTCGTAGTTGCGTGATCTTCCTTGCACGCTACGTTTTGCACCCATAGAATGCGATTTGCAAGTCAAGGAGCGAGAACACGGTAGGCCTTTGTCGTTGATCACTCCACACTGCTTATCATAGTCGACGGGGCCTTTCATGCGACCCTTCGTGACCTTCGTAGCTGGTTTGTTCTTCTTTTTCGCTGGCTCATCTGGAGAGGGAGAAGCTTTCCGTTTCTTGGAAGCTTTCTTGGAGTCTGGAGGAAACTAGATTTGTGAGTTGATGTACTTATGGTCCAATTTAGCGGGAAATGGAGTTAGAAACTCACCTTCGCCGTCAACCTTGCCCTTCAAGCCTTTCTTCCCGCCTGTTCGGATTAGGTTGCAAGTATCTGATCATTTGGACATAGTGTATAAGCAAGTCGTCTAGTAGTAACCACCGCACATCTAACAAACCTATATGCTCCAGAATAAAACTGCGAAGGATTGGCTTTCCGCATTCTTTGCATTTGACGAGCCCAATTTCCGTCGTCGAGGTAAGTGGCAGTGCGCCGAACACCTTCATATCGCGTGCTGGAAGCCATGTCGTAGGCGGTGATGGAGGTACTTCCGAAGATGAAGAGGGAGATGGGATATCCCATGTGAAGGGTGAAGTGGGAGCTGGCGATGGCTTAAGCTTTATAGTCATCACAGTGGCAGGCCGCAGGCGGGAGTAGAGTTCAACCATGTACAGTCTTCTCTTGGCAATTACTACTAATTGTTCTCACGTGATCGAAAGCTATAAGTTAGCTGAATTCAAATTCAAGAACATATACAAAGGTGCTGGCATATAGGTAATACAGAAATGCGTGGACGAACAGAGAATAAAAATGTCTAGATATAATAATCAGGTTTTCGAGAATTGATGCCGTATTCAGCCAGTGCTGCGCTCAAATCGTCCATCGTCAGAGTAGTCCTTGTCTTATCCTAGAGCGGCAAGGTATTCAATAATCATCGGAAAGTACGGAGCAAAATATACACACCTTTGCAGAGCCAGGCCCCGTAAGAGGTTGGTTCACACGAGATCGACCCCCTGTTGCGTTCGTGCGTATACGGGCATGTTGGTACGCATCAGCAGCTATATCAGACACAAACTTCTGCGCTGCGAGGGACAGAAGTCGTTTCCTATATAATCTCATTTAGAAGATGTGCACATAGCAGCGGAACAGTTCACAGACAACCGGACGTCTTCACACTCAAATCCGACGCGTTGAAGATAGTAATCGGTCACTTCGTTGGGAATCTAGAGCTGTGAATGAAGGGCAGAATGTAGGAGGTACAGTGTATAGACACACCAGTGGTTCATACTCGTCCAACATCAACATAAAGTCTGCCAACGTGCGATCTTTTCGGGCTTCCTCTGCAGCTTGACGTGATTGTGCTGGTGCAGTCTGTGCGGTAGAAGAAGCGGCTGTTGTCGACGTCCCCGCAGTCGTTGTCACGAGCCCATTTTGCTGGGATTGTGATGAAGACGTCTCTACAGGTGGAACTGGCGTGTAGACGGAGGAAATGGGATACTGGTAGGTTGAAGCAGGTTGTTGTGAATTTGACATGATCGTTCGGTCTGAATTAAGGACACAACCGAATCAACGGCAGCGTCGGAGTGTCGGAGTTCAAACCTGCGTATATAACCTGAACTTTCGCGACGGAACACATCGTCGCTTCCTGCTCTTCGACGACATCCATCTCATGGTGAGCATTTTTTTCCTTCTCTTCTGAACTGCTCTTGTTTCGTATATGATGTTTGAGGCATTTGGCTTTACGCAGGAGCGCACCCTGCACTGCAGAAATTTATCTCAGCTACCTTCGGAGGGGGCTGCTTTGGTGGTCCTCATCCGCTATTTCTGATTCTTTTCTTTTCAAACTATTACTTGAATCCAGAACTAATGGTTTATCTTCTCAGGTCCCAACGCTATGAGGCTTAGGAGATGTTGCGTTGGCTTTTGACGTAGTGTTTTCTGTGCATTGTATCTAAGTCGAAATTTTCATTTGTCTACAAAATACCTTGTTCGCCTACTAGTCTACAACTTTGACGCTTTTAACGCTTGTATGTAAAACACCTCTCGCAGCTGAGCGCTGCTATTAAATTTCTAAGCTTTTATATGCCACCTTGTCCCCCCCACCCCAGGCCCAGCATCCATTGCCAAAAATTTGAATCGCTTACCACCTAGGCTTTACTACGATTTTCCACTTTCGGTAGTATTTGTCTTTTTCTCGGTTATTGAGCGACCAAATTATTTCGCTGACGTACGCCTTTCTCCTTTTGCTCGCGAGGCAGACAAGTAGTCGATGCTGATTTATACACAAAAGATGGAAATGTCTACTGGAGTCTACTGGTCTATCTGAAGCAAAGTTTCTTCCCCCTTTATTTTAACGGCATTTGCCTCTTCTTCTTCCAGGGCGGAGAGTAGCACATCGACGTTAGGGGAAGCCACAAACTGTTTGTTGACTTCGCCAATAACGGACATCTTCTTACTTGTCCTGTCTAAATACACGGCCTGCTGTAGGAATGAAGGTTGCGTCGCTGCATTGACCTGTTAAAGATGCGAGATATCATAAGACAAGTAACTTTCAGCAAAATTAACGTACTCACATCAAGTAAGATACCGTTGGAAAGTCTAATTTTGACAGCACCACTGCGGTAAACTTCCAACTGACCAATAACGCCGTCTATAGCAGTGGGTTCAGTTTCGACAGGCATACTCGATGGCGTTGAGGCCTCTGGTGCAGGCGCAGGATCTAGTTTTACGTTCGGGGCAAAAGTTACTTTCTTGCCTGATTCCGCCCCAGTCACGCTGTCAACGACCATCGCAGCATCGGGCTTAACAGAGAAAACGGGAAATGGCGAGGGGAACTGGAAGAAATAAAGGCGCTCTTCACGCATAGAATCATCCTTGGGTTGGAACGATCGGTCTCTGCAGTTATAGAGAATGAAGAGGTGCGACTGACAGTGTCAACATTGGCCTGTGTAGCGAAGTCTTCAATGATGTCTTCGAGCTCATCTTCGTCTTCACTTTCACTGAGGTTTAAGGCATTGCTTGCATCCACCTCGCCGGTCTCTAATCACAGTATCAATACGCAAATTAATGACACAGATGTAGAGAACTGCAACATACTGATATCTTCCATCTCCTCTTCCTTCTTGACTTTTTTTACGGGTTGCCGCTCTTTCCGTAGACTTTCCGGTGCCATCCAATCCATTTGACGTACGTTTTCCATGTCTATAATTTCGACGCCTTCATCTGGATCCGAGTACACTTCTTCATCTTCCTCTTTGACCTGGCTATTTTTTGAAGTAAGGTCTTTGCGCAGTAAAGGGGGCGCTGATTGCGACAAATTCGCGCCGGTGGTTCGGGCATTATCCGAAGGCACGCTAGGAACGAAGGTTGAGCTGATGGCTGTTTTTCTGGATGAGTTGCCGGCCATAGCAGGCCCCATGGCGAAAGGACCACTAGCAGTCATTTCAATGACAGGAGGCGCAACCCCCCGACCTCGACCTCTGCCCCTGCCATCTCCGCGACCTCGACCTCGACCCCTGCCCCGTTCTGGCGGTGCGGAAGGGACTACAGCAGGGGCTGGTTCCTGGAATGCGTTTGAACAGTGTGTCAACATGACGAATAAATACATACTGTTTTTACTTCCCTAAAAGATCAATTATACCATTAGAAGGGATTATTATGGTAGAGGTGAGGCCAAACCGACTCTTTCTTTCTTCTCTGGGGAAGAGTGGGCACAAATTTGAGTTTCTGGGTGCCCTGCCTCGTTACATCGCTCTGTTTTTTGGCGAGACTGCCTATTGCTTTGGGAAGTTGAGAATTGGAGGAAGGATCTGAAAGGAAGGTAAATAGTTGAGGACGGAGAGCAAGGACGAGCAAATCTAACCGGACATATCAAGTCTAAGAGGCGCGCACTGCGCTAGGGTGATCGAAGCTTGGATCAAAATACAAATAGGTCACATGCTCGTTCTCATTTTTTCGCTTCTGTTTCTTGATCTATCTTTACTCCTTCCTTCTCGCCATGGCCGACTCGATAAAATACTGGCATGTCACCTACAACGACATCCACAACCTCATTCGCAAAGCCACCCCCAAGATTGCCGCAGAATTCAACCCGGATCTGCTTATTGCCATTGGTGCGTCTCCTTCTCATATTTGCTGTCGTCCAAGCCGTTAATGTACCCTGTCGCTAGGCGGAGGGTTAGTATAACGACGACTCTTAATGGTTGATGTGCTGAATCATATCCCATGTAGTGGTTTTTTCCCTGCTCGTGTCATGGTGAATTGCCTTCGTTCACTTCATACCTTTGATGCCAAGCTAATCATCGTTATCTAGCGTACGTTCCTTCGAGAGGAGACGGGAAACAAGACTCTTCAGATCCAAGCAATTGGCCTCTCACTTTACGAGCCAGTTGATGGGAGCACTGCTGAGCAGTTGGGAAACGAGGTTATTCGAACCCAGTGGCTGTAAGTATCTATAACTGCGCCTCACCTATAAAAATCTTTTAACGTGTGTTCTTAAAGTGGCGCTGAAGCAAGGAAGATGCTGGTTGGGAAGCATAATCTTATCGTCGTATGTGAAAATTGCTGAGCCGTGAACCTCCATGCTTATATTTTCAAGGACGAGGTCGATGACACCCGCAAAACGCTGCAGTCAGTCCTTACTAACTATCCTGCCTCTTAATCAGCTAAATGCGTCATTCATGGTAGTTACGCTTTATCAGAGTTGCAAAAGGATGTTGAAACCGAGCTGCTTGAATACCCTGAAAGCGAAAGGGAGGCACTGCGCGCAAAGACACAATTCGCTATCTTCGTCGTGCACAACAAGCTGAAGCCAAAGTTGGCTGAACTGCCATCTGGGACACAGTACGTTGTTGTACATGACTCTAGTCAATGATGCAAACCAAGGTCGACTTCCAGATACTTCTCAGGTGAAGACGTTGAAGATGTCTGGTACGTATTTTGCACGAGTATTGGATCTTTCTCTAACATGGAATAGGCTTAACTATCCCTGGGAAGCCACGTTAGTACCCTTCCTTCATTTCTTAGGAGTCTAAACTGATTTCAGTGGAAATGCAAAGCGACATCGAAGGTCATGACCGCCGCGCTTCGGGTGATAAAAACAACTGAGGTGCCCTTTGTTCACATTGTCCACATAGGTAAAGGTAATTAGTGTTGCGTTCTTGTTCGCTATTACCAGTTCAACTAATCGAAACTTTCACAGGCTTACGCCTTTAGACGTCTTCTAGTACCGAAATTTTATTTATTTCCAACACCGTGTACATCTTCGTCCCCATCATATTTCCCCCCCTTCCATCATCCCGGCTCATGTTCTGATGGGCTGCATTACGTCTATCCCGCGGGGGTTGAGCCTCTTTCATTTTTAAGTTATCGTGAGCGTGGGGATGTTCGTTGATCCCCGTTCTTGATGCTTCCGTGATTGGCCTGATAAGAGCCCTCCTGGGACTCTCTTGTTAACGACCCACGACGCAGCAACTATGGATCGCGACAAAAGCAGGGCACACCGTCTAAATAATTTACTTCACAAAGTTCTTTCGGGGGAAACCACGATTTCTCCACATAATGGACCTATTTTCCTAGAGGCTCTCTACACCCAGCCAGACCCAGCGAAGTGTCTGGGAAATCTCAAGTCAAATTCATTCGGACTATCTGCCATGAAGGCCGCCATAAGATTCAATCTTTCGTCCAAGTTTCTCAATACGCACGCTAGCGCCCTCATCCGATACCTGCAGTCTCCTGAAGTGAAGGTGATCAACAACGGGGATTTCCTCGTCGATATACTGAACGACATCGTCGATCCCCCAATCTTTTGGGTCGAATTTCGGAAGGCATTCCTCCACGGCGAACTTGACGAAGACGCTAAGTTCTCCTTCGGATGGCTACTTCTTCAACTTTGTTTATCCTCAGCTGCGACGTCCTCGGGATATCGTGAAGACCCTGACATGCCCCTTATCCTCGATGCTTTGCTTTCTTCAACAGTGGGAAAGATCAAAGACATTGGGGTCAAACTGCAAGAAACCCTCCTTACCTCCATTCCATGTTCAGACATAATTGACACTGGGGAACATGCTCCGGGCGGCAGGCATAACAATGATTTTGCCGACTTTCGAAAGATATCCATCTTGCCAACGGGAGAGGAACTGGAATGTACTGAAACACCATTTCTACGTCCCTCGTCCGTACTGGAGGATCCCCAAACTGAATATTCACGAGTAGCCATTCATCTCGACAATCAATTCAGATTATTACGAGAGGACATGATCAACGAACTGAGGGAAGAATTGCAAATCGCACTGGGGACAAAGAGAGGCCGCCACCGCGGCACCAAGATCAAAGGGCTCAAGTTAATCGGCATAAACCTTGGGGACGACAGGAAGCGGATACGATGGAGTCTCGCTTTCCAATGCAAGGAAGATTTTCCTGAAATGAAAAAGCTCAAGCAAGATACCAAAGCGCGTAAGGAATTTTTATCCAACAAGCGCCAGTTCTTCAAGCATCAGTCTTTGGCCTGCCTCTTGGCTGGTAAGGAAATACTCACTTTCCCTACCATCCACCGAGATGAAGATCGTCTGGCCAAGAGTCCGCCGGAGATCGTGCTTCAGTTTGAGGATGCTGAGAGCACGCGCGAGGCTCTTCGCAGACTCAAGCTGGAGGATGATATCACACTGATTCAAGTCGACACGGCCGTATTTGCTTATGAACCCATTCTGAGAGGCCTTCAGCAGGCTTCCACACTTCCTTTGTCTTCCGAAATCTTACTCTGGAAAGATGGTAACGCCCCCGGAGAATTAGAAGCATCTCAGCAATGCTCTGCGATTGTGCAGCTGCTGCGCAGTAGCCCATCAGCGAATCTGAAAAACCTACTCCAAACCGCAAAGGACATCCAGCTTGACTCATCTCAAGCGGCGTCGCTTATTTCCGGTCTGTCTCAAAAGGTTTCGTTAATCCAAGGCCCGCCTGGTAAGTAAGAACAAGTGAAACGATGTCAGAGTGCCTAAGCCTTATACTCATTCTTATTCAACTTAGGCACCGGCAAGTCATTCATTGGGGCATTGATAGCAAAGTCCATCCACGATTTCTCTGAGCGCACGATCCTCGTCGTTTGCTATACTAACCATGCTTTGGACGACATTTTGACAGGCTTGCTAGACATCGGGATATCCCCGACCAGCATGCTTCGTCTCGGCGGGAAATCGACAAGCAAAACCGAACCGCTGACTATGCGCAACCAGGCCCGCGGCCAATACAAGAGGTCGCAAACCGAGTGGAAAATAATTGACGAGCTTAAAGTCCAGCTTGAAACATTGCGCCGGGCGGTCGAAGCCTCATACCGTCGGTATGAGGCTTCGAACCCGTCCTTTTCCATGATTCTGGATTACCTAGAGATAGAAGATCCTGAATACTTTGCAGCCTTTCGCATGCCCGAGTCGGAAGAAGGAATGACTCTTGTCGGTGGTCAAGGGAAAGAGGCACAGAGCGATTACCTCTTCAACCGATGGTCCCAAGGAGAAGATGCCGGAAGTCTTAAAGATTCCATTTCCGAGACGCACAACTTAGGCCCGTGGCAGCTTACGAAGGAGGAGAGACGTGCTTTGATGAGTAGATGGAAAGACGAGTTAATGAAGGAATGCATCCAGGAGTTCTGCGACAACTCCAATGAATATAACCGCTGTTGCGAAAGACTTAACCGCGCATTCAGTGCGGAGAATGCTAGTATACTGCGCAGCAAACGCATTGTCGGATGTACCACGACCGCAGCGGCCATGTACCGGGAAGAAATCCAGACTTTCAATCCCGACGTCTTGTTAGTCGAAGAAGCCGGGGAGATTCTGGAAAGTCATGTCCTGACCGCCCTGGGTCCTCAAGCTTCCCAGATGGTCTTAATCGGAGATCACAAGTACGTAGTAGTACTTGCTCATTTGCTGTTTGCGTGAGTCCAGGCTTACGTTGTGCAAATGATTTATAGGCAACTTCGACCAAAAGTCAACCATTATCTGTTAACCGTTGAAAAGGGAGAAGGATACGACTTAAATAGATCCCTTTTCGAAAGGTTGATTCTGAAAAACTATCCACACCTGAGCCTATCGCAGCAACACCGCATGCGGCCTGAGATTTCCACTTTGGTCCGCAGTTTGACTTATCCAGAGCTCGTCGATGCACCGAAGACGAAAAATCGCCCAAACATTCTGGGTATGCAGGATAACATCGTATTTCTCCACCACGAACACCCCGAAGACGTCGACCCTCGTATAGGTGATCGTAATGACATGGGTTCAACCTCTTCTAAACAAAACTCCTTCGAGGTTGATATGATCCTCAAGATTGTCAAATACCTGGCACAACAAGGTTATGGCACAGATCAACTGGTTGTATTGACACCATACCTCGGCCAACTCCACCGGTTGCGCGACGTATTGAAGAGCATTACTGATCCAATACTGAATGACCTCGATTCTTATGAATTAGTTCGCGCGGGCCTTATCACCCCTGCAGCTGCTAAATTAACCAGAAAGCCTATTCGACTTGCCACAATCGGTCTGTTCAACTCTGCTTAATCTGCATATTTTGATTCGTAGCGCTGACTTTGGAAATGAATAGATAATTACCAGGGAGAGGAGAGTGACATTGTCTTGGTTTCTCTGACAAGAAGCAACTCGCAGTGCGACATTGGCTTCATGGCATCCCCTGAGCGGTTGAATGTTCTGCTTTCTCGTGCCAGAAATGGATTGATTATGGTTGGGAATGGGAATACCTTCAAGAATGCTCGCAAAGGGAAGGAACTTTGGCGTCAGCTTTTTGGCCTTCTTCACGACGGGAACCATATGTACCAAGGTCTTCCCATCAGATGTGAAAACCATCCAAATACGAAGGCTCTCTTGACTCAAGTCGCAGACTTCGATGAAATCAGTCCTGACGGCGGTTGCACGTTGCCCTGGTACGAGTCGTTTGCTTTTGACTTCCCAACGCAGCAACTTACTCATATGCTGCAGTGGGGTTCTTCTCTCTTGTAACCTACACTCATGCCCGTCAAAATGTCATCAATTAAGCGACCATTCCAAATTGATATGCAAGGAAATGATGACTTCGAAATGCCCTAACGGACATGCCCACACTTGGCCTTGTGGAAAGGGCGCTCCTCTGACATGTAACAAATGCGAGCGGGAACAGAAGCTGGCCAAACAGAAGCAGCAGAAAGAGCTCGAAGCTCAAGAACGGCGCGATGCAGAGCAAAAGGCGCATCTGGCAATGATGGATTCCTTAAACAAACAGATCGAGGAGGAAAAGATAAGGCAGGAGGACGAACGCCTCGCTGAAGAACGACGCAAAGCACTGGAACAAAAGCGCAATGATTTGGCGGCTATGCAGGCAAACCGAACATTCGCCTCATCCAGACAGCCAGCACAATCTACGACGTATAATATTGTTTCCTCTGGCTCTATAGACGGGCGCGACATAACAAATGTTGCACCACCTACAAAGGCTTCAGACCTGAAGACTGGCACGGAGCCATCGAGCATGAACTTCACGTCTAATCGGGCACCCATACCACAGGCACTGAAATCTCCGATCTTAAACAAGATGCTTGATACGGTGTCCTCCTTGTTTGGTCCTTTGAAGACTATAAGGCTGACCACGAGTGCACTCGCGGGTGACCCGGATCCGTACTCGCGAGTAATTGGGTGTTCCAAACCCATACTCGGATCCGTGCGAGTTTGTTCTCACGGATCACCCGGAGCCGCGAGTCAAGTACTCGCAAGTACGGCGAGTACTCGTGGTTAACCCGTGAGGGCACGTGAATGGTTCATCAGCTGACATAAGCGCCGAGTTTTCGAGCAATGGACACTGCCAAGTGACAAAATGGCATATCCGGGACTTGAACCCCGGACTACATTGCCGAAAACTCGCGCTCAAGACACCTGAGCCATAATAGCTTGGTAAATAAAGCTGCGCATGGTTGAAACATGTGACTGTTGCGCTCTAAGCGGCTGTGCGAGTCACGCACAAGTACTTGCCGCGGGTACTTGCCGCCCTAATTTCCAAACTCGGACTCGCAAGGACCCGTGGCCACGGGTGACCCGGACCCGCGAGTAGCAATACTCACGGGTATTCCCACGGGTCTACTTGCGAGTACCTGTGGGTTGGCGGCACTCGTGGTCAGCCTTAGAAGACTAGTGTCGATGCCGCCACTGTCCGTCGAACCGAACCCAAAGATGGTGGAAAACCATTCAAAGACTTAGCGGAGTCACAGGCAAAGCAAGAATGGGATACCCAGAAAATGGTCGATGGAGCAAGCAACGACTCAATCGACTCCATTATGGGCATGATAGGCTTGGAAAGCATCAAGGCCCAGGTCATGGCCATTAAAAACAAGATCGACACAAGTATCCGCCAAAATTCATCTCTGAAGAAAGAAAGATTTAACGCTGTATTTCTTGGGAATCCTGGGACAGGTATGTTGTTCATTTGATGTACGCAATAATCCTGGGTGCAACGACTTTTTACCGCAGGAAAGACAACTATTGCTCGCCATTACGCTAAATTCTTGTCATCAGTTAGAGTCACACCTGGTGATGTATTTGAAGAGACCACAGGTGCTAGTTTGGCAGAAGAATCTGTTAGAGGAGCGAAGGACTTGGTTCAGAAAGTAATCAAAGCCGGAGGGGGGACCATCTTCATAGACGAGGCCTACCAACTCACGAACGGCAACAGCTACGGAGGAGCTGCCGTCCTTGACTTCCTTCTCGCAGAAATGGAGAACAACGTTGGCACTATCGTCTTCATTTTAGCCGGCTACAGCAAAGAAATGGAGAAATTCTTTGAACATAATCCAGGCCTCAAGAGTCGCGTACCGCACGAATTCAAATTCGCCGATTACAAAGATGAGGAGCTGATGTCAATCTTCGAGGGCATGTTCAAGCAGATGTTCCGAGGCAACATGAAGGTGGAAGGTGGCATTCGCGGTCTTTATGGCAGAGTTGTTATTCGTAGGTTGGGAAGACGTCGGGGTCAACCTGGGTTTGGGAATGCACGTGAATTGCAGACCATATTCGCTCGCATCAGGGCGCGACAGGCGACTAGGTTGACACAAGAAAGGCGAGACGGCAAATTACCGGATGATTTCCTCATGACCTGCGAGGATTTAATTGGACCAAACCCAGCCATCGCCACTCGACAGAGCAAGGCATGGGAGGCACTACAAAAGATGATTGGCCTTAAATCTGTCAAGGACTCAGTAAAGAGTCTATTCGCAATAGTTGAAGAGAACTACCAGAGAGAGTTATCGGAAAAAGAACCTATGGAAATGTCGCTCAATAGAGTATTCCTCGGCTCGCCCGGTACTGGGAAGACAACTGTGGCTAAGCTCTATGGACAAATCTTAGCAGACATTGGCCTGCTCAGCAATGGCGAAGGTGCGTTCTCCCTTGTGTGTGTCCGCTGTGTACGCAGACTGATTTTTTCATGGCTCAGTTGTGACCAAGAACCCAGCAGACTTCGTCGGAGCCGTGCTTGGTGCTTCAGAAAGCAACACCAAAGCAATACTAGCCAACTCCGTGGGGAAAGTCTTGATTATCGACGAGGTGCGTTTATGAGGAAGTTCCTAAATATATAGATCTTAAAACGGCATTTGCAGGCTTATATGTTATATGGTGGGGGGACCAACGACGGGCAGCAAGGTGGAGGGTCAAGTTCGAATCAATTCAAGACATCGGTTATCGACACTATCGTTGCGGAAGTCCAGAATGTTCCTGGCGAGGATCATTGCGTCCTACTGTTAGGTTATAAGGAGCAGATGCTCGAAATGTTCCAGGTGCGTCACAAGTCTTCTTTATCTGGCTATTTCCTTTGGGCAGTGCTGATCTGGAGTGTGTATGTGCAGAATGTGAATCCCGGCTTATCTAGGCGATTCAAGATTGAGGATGCATTCAACTTTGAGGATTTCAATGAGACAGAATTGCTCCTCATCCTAGAATTGAAGCTAAAGCAACAAGATCTCGATGCCACCGCCGATGCAAAAAAGGTGGCTCTAGAGCGCCTAAACCAAATGAGAAATCGTCCTAATTTTGGCAATGCGGGAGAAGTGGAGAACCTAATAACACAGGCCAAACCCCGTGCCATTGCCAGGAGGTTAGAGATACCCGTGTCGCAGAGAGATGCCGATATCGTATTTCTGCCAGAGGATTTTGATCCAGACTGGAATCGTGCCGCTACAGCATCGATGGACCTTGCGGCACTTTTCAGCGACGTTGTCGGCTGCGATGAAATTATCCAGAAGCTGGAGAATTACCAGAAAGTTGCACAAACCTGTAAAGCCGCAAACAAAAAGCCTCAAGATCTTGTTCCGACCAACTTCGTCTTCAGTGGCCCGCCAGGTAAATCATTGGGTTTCTTTTGCGATTTATGGTATGATATTGATTGTTTCATTCTGAAGGCACGGGCAAAACGACTGTAGCCAGGAAATTAGGAAAGGTCTTCTACAACATGGGCATGCTAGGCAGCGACGAGGTCATCGAATGTTCTGCATCGGACCTAGTTGGGCAATTCGTGGGACAAACTGGACCGAAGACAAAAAAGTTGTTTGAGAGGGCGCTCGGCAAGGTGCTTTTCATTGATGAAGCATATCGATTGAGCCAAGGACATTTTTCACAAGAGGCGGTGGACGAAGTCGTGGGACTCCTGACCCACCCGGCATTCAAGTCCAAGCTTATCGTTATTCTGGCCGGATATGAAAGGGATATGAGCCACTTGATGTCAGTCAACACCGGCTTGTCCAGCAGATTTCCCGAGCAAATCTTCTTCAACAACATGGATGCTCAGAGCTGCTTGAAAGTAGTCGAGTGCGAACTCAAAAAGATGGAAGTGACCATTGGCGATCAAGACGCGATACAGGTAGAAATGACGGAGTTGATTCGCGACCTTTCTGAACTGCGAGACTGGGGAAATGCTCGCGACATGGTAACTATATCCAAAGCCATGATCCAGCGCGCCTTCTCCAGCGGATCGACAATGCTTTCGGGAGAGGATGCTCTGGATGAGCTGCGGAAATTCGTCGCAGACAGGCAGAGAAGGTCTAACATTCCGCCAGTTGCCCGTCGGGTTGACTCAGACCTGCCAGTTCAAAGTTTTACTCGTGATCCTCAGCCTCCTCCTTCTCTTGCTACTTCTACAGAGGGTGCACCACCCCCTGTTAACCCTGCGCTTAGATCGTCTCCTCCCAATGCAAGGGGAGAAAACAGGCCTGCACATACCCGTGGTCGAGGAGGAAACCGTGGTCGGGGTAATGGTCGTGCCGTCGAGCAACCAAGTCATGCAGCCGAGGTAGGACGCGACCCAGGCGTTTCTGATTCCATATGGAGGCAAATGAAGGCGGCAAAACGTGCGGGCGAAGAAATCGAACGAAAGGCTAAGCAAGAAATCGACAGGCTTCACAAAGAAAGAGCCGGCCAAAGGAGGCAAGAAGAGGAGCATAAGAAACAAGTTCTCGAACTTCAAAAAGCCGAGGCTGCTGCTCGAGACGCGGCGCAGAGAGCTGAGCTATTGCGACAAAGAGAAGAAGCAAAGCGCAAACAGTTGGCGGCGCGCGCAGAGAAGGAAAGGATAGCTGCAGCTCTTCGTGCAAAAGAGGAGCAGGAGGCTCAGCGCAAAGCACAAGAGGCACGAGCTCAGCAGAAGCTCCGCGAAATGGGGGTCTGCGTGGCCGGTTTCCAGTGGATAAAAATGGGGTCCATGTACCGGTGTCAAGGAGGATCGCATACTGTATCGGTAGATAGCCTCGGACTGTAGGAACTTGGAAGGATGTCTTGTATATGTATTCAGGTAGTATCACACGTCTGATAGAACCAAGTTTCGAGCCGGCGATGAAATGCAAAGTAAGCGTGCTCCATGGCATTGACCCACCTAGTTGTTGTGGACTGCCGGTGATAGGAAAGGGGGAGCAACGATAAATAGTCGGGCTGTACAAGTGTTTTGTGAACCGGTATCTCATGGTTATGGAAAGAAACGGGTATTCTTGGTGGGCGACTGAAAATTTGGTGTCAAGCGTCACACGGCTATCAATTCCTTTTCCACCACTCTTTCTTTCCTCCATCTCAGGGTGAGACAATATCTCTGGCGACACCCATCTTATAGACCGTCAGAGACATTCTTGCTACCAACGTCTACACTATCTAATGGAGGACGACGATTATGAGTCTTTACCGTCCAATGCCGGACTTGCGGTATGCATATTCGTGACACCCTAATTGTACACTACTAATTCTTACGGCGTAGGTCAACATGCTGGCCGGTGCACTCGTAAGAGTCATTCAAGTTCACTGATACTGAATGTAGCGGGACTAAAGTACTCCAGGCTGGCATATCGGAGCATGCAGTCATGTTCCCTATAGACAGCATCAAGGTCAGTTTGGTTTGGCTTGCTTCGCCGTCCGCTTGATTTTGCTCACGTTCTTTCCATGTATTGCAGACACGCATGCAGGTCTTTGCCACATCCCCTGTTGCTGTGTACAGTGGCGTCGGTAATGCGTTCTCGAGAATAGCGTCGACAGAGGGCATTAGGGCCCTATGGAGAGGCGTTTCTTCAGTGATTCTTGGCGCTGGACCAGCTCATGCGGTGCATTTCGGAACGTTAGAGGCTGTAAAGGAGCTTGCTGGTGGGAATCAAGCAGGGAATCAATGGCTTGCGACGTGTGAGTAAACACTACCTTTGCCTCTGGTGGTGTCTAATAAATTTCCCCGCTGTCTTAGCCCTTGCCGGAGCATCTGCGACGATAGCAGCAGATGCCTTCATGAACCCATTCGACGGTACGTACCGCAGTGACAGGAAATTATTAGTGTGGCTTATTTCGGTATAGTCGTCAAGCAAAGAATGCAAGTTCACAAATCTCAATTCCGATCGATTTGGGTTTGCGCAAGCACTGTGTATCGTGCCGAAGGCCTTGGTGCCTTCTACGTCTCCTACCCGACCACTCTGGCCATCTCTATTCCATTCAATGCGATTCAATACAGTGTATACGAACACGTGAAACGCTTTATGAACCCGAGAAACGAATATTCTCCGCAGTCACACATCATTGCGGGCGGTGTCGCTGGGGCCGTTGCCGCAGCTTTAACTACGCCTTTAGACGTGGCAAAAACGATACTCCAAACCCGAGGGGCTTCTTCTGAAGCCGATATTCGCAATGTCAAAGGAATGGGCGACGCGTTCCGGGTGATCTGGGCAAGGGATGGTCTGAAAGGTTTCGGACGGGGATTAACTCCCAGAGTGTTAACGATCATGCCCAGTTCGGCGTTATGCTGGATGTCTTATGAATTTTTCAGTTCGTCTCTCCTTTTCTTCTGGCTGAAGATGTGTGTGCTGACCAGAAACGTTTGGCCACTTCAGAGGCTGCCATTCGGACGGACTAGTGTTGGAGATGGAGTCAAATTACAGGGGATGTTATTTTCCATTGCTGTATCGATCTTCTGTTAGAGCTTTCCCCCACATACCTACTAGTAGTAGTGCCGTACGGTACGAGCACACGTCTCGTTGACGCCCTCAGCGACGAACGATAATTCTTAACTTCTAATCGCGGCCACGTGATGAGGATGTTCTCCCGGGCGAAGACAAGATCAGCTCAAGAGCTTTCTGTTTACGCGATGTCACCGAAACCCAGTTTCTACTTGATTTCTCTTCTACTCTCATCCTGTCTCGTCTTCTTGTCTGTCATAATATGCTCCCGCCCTCCTCACTTCGCCTTTTATCCAACACCGTCCTGGACACCTACTACTGCCAGCAAAGACAGCTTCACTATGGAGCCCGACTTATCTTTATACAGTACCACGTTCTTGCAACCCGCCCTCGACATTAAAGCCTTAGTATCGTCTCAGGCGACGACGGTCATCCTTCCTGTTGTTGCAGAGTCATTGGACGCCTTTCCGGATCTTCTTTTCCCTTTTCTCGGTCCTCAGTTATCCTTGCTCGAGATCGTCATCATTTGTCCAACTGCTCTGTTATCTAGCATTCGCTCTCAGCTTCACGAGGCATTGCTTCCTCTTGGACCATCCATCGATCATCTAGATATCATACTTCGTTCAAGTCCTCAAGGCTCTCCTGACCTCTTCCTGACTGTCCTAGACGCTATCTCCGAATCTATAGCTGAACTGGCTTTGATAATTGATGACAGCGGTCTGGCCGAGGGCTCACGCTTTGTAGAAAAATCTTCCGGAAGTCGGTTTCAAGACCAGGACCCGCTGGTTGGCTCAACGCTTCTCGATACCCTCGCAGACAACGACGCCAGATACTTGCATAATGCATTTCACCCTCCCTTTGCCGTACCCGTAGGGCTTGTTCGATCCTTTAAAGAGTATTGCGAAATGTCGGGACCTGCGCTATGGAAAGATTTCGTCCTTTACGTGGAGATAAACCAACCCTCCCCAGTGCATCAAGAGCGCTTGTTATCGAAAAATCTGGAATTGACATCTGCTTTGTCGAGGACAGTCCCGTTTCCTGATCACGATGCACTATCCAATGCTACATCAGACCTGCTGCAGTTAGCAACAAGCAGCTTTCCTTCAGCCCCCCCTCTTTACGATAACGATGGTGAAGGCGAATCTTCTTTCCACAAGCACCAGTTTCTTGTTTTCTTGCCTGCTCGGAGACATTTGAACAGCCTCTTTGAAGTTATTTGCTCGTTACAGGTGCCGAGCAAGTCCATACACCCTCGGATCCTGGTTTACGACGGGGAAGAAAACAGCCAGGACCCCACATCCCTTGAAAAAGAGGGATGTATAATTGAGTATGAAAGCAAGACTCTCAATTCAGTGGTTCAGTACGTAATAAGCATGGCCGGAGACAACAGAATAAGCGGGTTTAGGGCCTTTGTTGACGTTGTCATATGTTTGGACGTGAAAGACCTGCTCGTCGACATTTTGACTGGTCGCTTTGGCTCAGAGCTCTTCCCAGAGGCAACCTTCATTAAAATACCGGAACATGATCTGGACCAGACGCAATGGATGTCTGCACTATCCCTGCGGTCTTGGAAAAGTACCTTCCTATTACCCATCTTTCTCCCACATGCTTACATCCTCTTGTTATTTTTAGACTGGCAAACCGCCCAGATAGATATCACTGTCATCACTAAAGATCGTCCGCAATCTCTTAAGCGGCTCATGGACTCTCTATTACTCGCTCGATACTTCGGCGACCCTGTGACTCTCCGCATTAACGTGGAACAGGATTGCGATGATGAAACCCTCAAGATTATTGAGAATATCGATTGGCCCTTTGGGTCCGTTTTTATTCACAGAAGAGTGGTTCACGGAGGCTTGCTTCCTGCAGTCGTGGAATCTTGGTATCCACAGGGGAACAACTCTTATGGTGTCCTGCTCGAGGATGACGTGGAATTATCACCACTTTTTTACGCATGGATCAAGATGACCGTTTTGCATTACAGGTACGTCAAGTTTCCTTTCTGCTTCTTAATCGTTGGCTCAACAAATCGTCCTCAGGTATAACGGCAGTGGTGCCAAGGCGAACAAACTGTTTGGTATAAGCCTATACCAACAGAAACATCTCGAATTGCCTCTTAGCGGGCGTCATGAATTCAACCCTCGATTGTTATTTTCGGAGGCTGGATTCCCTAACGCGGACACGCCGTATCTTTCCCAAGTGCCTTGCAGTTGGGGCGCCGTATATTTTCCCGAGCACTGGAGAGAGTTTCACGATTACCTGTCTCTCCGGCTCACTGAGACCGCCATGACACTTGATGAAGAAGTTGTACCTGGGGTCAGATCCAATTTCTGGTCAAAGTCCTGGAAAAGATTCTACATCGAGCTAGTCTATCTGCGTGGATACGCCATGTTGTACCCTAATTATGAAGACTTTCTATCTTTGTCGACAAATCACCTCGAAGTTGGCTCGCATGTCAAAGTGCGTTCTCAAGAGAAAAGGGACCTATTCCTTTTACCTCTCCTCCCACTTTCGCCCGGAACACGGGGGCACAGGTTACTGGAAATTCCAGACCAAAGGCTGCCTGCTTTCGAGACATTACCTGTCTTGGATCTCACGGGCACCTTAACTTCATTAGAGGAAATCTCGGCGCAAGGCGACTTACGGCGTTCTTCCCTATTGAACTGTACCGACCCCACCGACATGTATAACATAAGAACACTGCTGTGCCTTCGCGACGCAACGATAGAGGTCAAAAGATAAAAAAATATTTTGGTGTAGAAGTAGAAAAAAGAACGATATAGATATATGACATGGCGATATCGTATCAACCAGGAATTTCGAAAGCGCTCACACAGCGATTTGAGAACTATCTAGACGGACAGCGTGTAAAAAGAGGTTGACGTTGGCTAGTTTGGTCTGTCGCTCATCTTCGTCATGAACCCATCCTTTGTTGACTATGCGAATATTGTCGAGGATTATTTCACGGAGCCTTTCCACTAGAATATGGTGCTGCTCAGAAGTGCCATGCAGAGCCAAAGCCGCAAGGAATTGCCAAACAGGTTGGTCAACCATGTCTGTGGGTATGAGGTGGTTGTCATGATCCGGGTTGAGGATACGTTGGGATGGGAAGAGAAACAGAAGGGAGGGCGTTAGGAGTTCAAACAGATGATTGAACATCAAGGTCCTGCAGATTGATGATGGTAAGAACTCCGAGAGAAAGTTTTAAAGCAAGGAACAATAGTTATGCACAAACCATTGTTGGGTTTCCTCTCTAGAGTAGAATTCCTCTGGTGTACTGGTCTGTTTTATGACTTCAACTCGACTAAGGAATAGCGTCAAAAGCGCCAAACCAGGCTGGAAAAAAGCATACGTATTAGCTTGCATGAACATGGAGCGTTAAGATGCGAAAAAGCAACTTACTCGAGTTTGCGCAATAGCCGTGATATTGCTGCGATCCAGCAGCAAGCCCAAGAGGCCAGTGACTAAACGTAAATTGGCAACAGAGATGACAGGCAAGATACTCTGCATAACACTGCCCAAGAAAGCTTGTGTTTGCCGTTCAACATCTGACCTTACCGTGCTGTCTTGGATCGAATCGAGGATGGGCGCCTGCTTGACGACGTCCAATTGGCTGAAACATGCAACAAGCAAGGTCAAGAGGGTAAGCATGCGCTGGCTATCCAAGAGACGTGTGAGACGAGGTAAAATCTTTTTTCCCTTGGTTGGTGTCAAGAGGGAAACAAAGGGATGTGGGTCACTTGGTCGAGCCGATTAGCCGCGTTTCTTGTCATATAGCATATCGGGGAAGCATACCTGGTCTCGAGGGGTACCATAACCCGGAGCTCACTCCAGAGGTTATCTACAAGTGCCGTATACTCCTGATTCCTGTGGCCAATATAAGTGCTAGTTGAGAACAGGATAATTATTGAACTGACCAAGCCGCGAAAGCTTCAACGTCCTCGGGTGGAGGTTGATCGCGTCTGAGTTGCTCAACCTTCAAGACAACGTCATACAGCCCTTCGAGAATGACCAAAACTTTTCGATGAGAAAGGGGTTCTTTTTTAACCAGATTTTCGGTCTGTATGGTGACGTCAATGAATGTCCGTTGCACAAATTATAAGAGAGAAAAAATCACATCAGCTGCAACACCCAAAGCTGCGCGTCCCAGCTTCGCAGCTTCTTCAGCAGCGCCCTCTTGACGCACAGTGTTTTTGCTGATGTGAAGGTTGGCAGTGGCATGCGACAAAGTGGGCGAGGCACCGGCACCGGCGTCAACTTGAAGGAGTTGTCGCGGTGCGGCTTTATAACTTCTTCCAGAGGTCTTGCCCAAAGCACCTTGTAGGCTGTGAATAGCTGCAAGGCATTATAAGAATACAACCTATGAAAAAAAAGAAGTTCAAGCAATGTACCGTGCAAGCCTTTTTCTTCCTCTCGCTTTCTCGCGTTGCTAACTATACGTTCGACCTGTTGCTCCATACGTTGCATAGCACTTGGCCTCCGGTTACCTCCTTTGGAGGCAACTCCTAGGCCGATTCCTCCCCCAGATCCGAACTTCAAGACCCGCTCATCTTGGGACTGAATGCCCATCTTCGAACGAAGAATAGCACCGTATACTTGCGCATAAAAGTCGTCTGCATACGGATCTTGAGTAACAAGCTGCGACACTTGGATCCTAGTGATGAAGTCCTTGTCGGATTGAGTCATCAAATCGTTATACCGCGCCTACGAAACAAGTCAGTTGAAATGCCGAACGTGAACGATGACACAGACCATGTGTGCAATTTTAGCAGCCTTTCGACGACGTTTCTCTTCCATTTTTTCAGCTTCCAGGATCTTTCGCATGGCCTCGACCCTCAGAGCTTCTTGGTCTGCTTGAGGTACGCCTTGCATACCCTGAGGGAAATCAGCACGAGCCAGATCGGCAAGAAGCCTTTGCTGCAAGTGGATGTTCTGAGGCTGTTGATAGTTTGGCAACCGAACTTCCTCCTGTTGCGGCATAGAAGGATATGCCTGGTTTACCACAGCAGGTGACTGAGGTCTTTGTCTACGGTACTGTTGCTGTTGCTGTTGGGCCTGCTGCTGCTGGAGAAGTAGGTGCCTTTCCTGAGCATGTAAAAGTTGAGCAGCCTGCTCTCTTTCTTGCATATCGTTCTGCGCAAAGTTTGGAGTCCTGCGAGCACCATACGGAGACTCTACTCTGGCCCTATCGATGTTCATGGCTAGCATGCGCCGTTCAGCCTCCTCTAACCTGAGTTGCTCCTCAATGTCCTGCAAACGTTGCTGCTGCTGTTGATCATGCTGTTGTTGAAGAAGTAACAGCTGTCTCTGATGTTCAAGGAACCGTGGAGACTGAGAGGAAGGCATCATGCGCGGCGGTGGCGTGCGCTGTTGCTGCAATTGTTGCTCCCTCTGTTGTTGCTGGAGTAAAAGTCTCTGGATCTGCTGCTGCTGTTGAAGTTGTTCTTGGTACAACTGCTGCTGTCGTATCTCCTCTGCCCGTAAGCGTTGTTGTTGTTGTTGCTGCTGCTGCAAGAGTTGCTGTTGCAAAAGCTGCTGCTGATGTTGCTGGTGAAGCAGACGCTGCTCCTGTTGAAGCATGAGCTCCCTTTCCCGCTCGCGTTCCCGTTGACGAGCTTGTTGAGCGTTCGCGAGCATTTCAGCCTCAATCTCCTGCAAGGTGCGAACCCTCTGAGGGTCCTGTCCCATGCTGAGATCAATGGCAGGAGCCGCATTGCCAGAAAAAGGGGAAAATCTGGAAGAAGCGTTGGATTGGGCGGGTGCTGGCGAAGAACGAGGAGGCTCAGAGAGACGATTGGCGCCGGTCGAACGGGGAAGAACGGAAAACGTCGACTGGTCATGCCAGATTGACTCGAGAG
This sequence comes from Agrocybe pediades, assembly GCA_013053245.1. Taxonomy (NCBI): domain Eukaryota; kingdom Fungi; phylum Basidiomycota; class Agaricomycetes; order Agaricales; family Agrocybaceae; genus Agrocybe; species Agrocybe pediades. The sequence goes on from JAACJL010000058.1 coordinate 1,276,329, forward strand.
AGTTCGGGGCGGGTCGAACTACACAAAAAGACGAGATGAGTAGGAGTAGAGAAGACCTGGAGATGAACAGACCATTCTGCTGTGAAGCATTGTGCTCAATCGCTGGCCTTCTGTCTTCCTGTCTCTGCGCGTGCTGTTGCTCGTGACGAACTTGAGACGGTTGCTGGGAGCGTGCAGAGTCGAGGATTGGATCAAGCAGAGCAGATTTTGAAAAGTCAAAGTCCTTTCCTGGGAGAGAGAGAGAGTTACATAGGATAAAGGTGGTTCAAGAAGGATAATCACCAATCTGACCAACCGAGCCAAAGGTCTCGTCATTCAAGTCGTCTCCGCCCTCCTGCAAAGCATCCCCGAGACCATCGTAGCTCTCTTCACCCCAGGTGTACACAGCGAGGTCCTCTCCAAGCTCCTCACGGTCTCTCTCAAGGTCGCGCTCTGGCAGCCCGAAGAAAGACATGATTTGGACATAGACACTCGAATCAATACATACTACTCTACATGTAGGTACATACCCTCTGCCAAACATGTGCAACGCCTCGCAATCTAATCTAATCTATTCACGCCAGCCAAAAAGTCCAACAGCGTACTGGCACTCCAAGCCTGAGTCGGGCACGAATCATGACAGAAAGCCCCATTCTCGTTCGTCAACTCTGGCAACCCTCTCCACGGGTCTTTCTGTACGTGTGCCTTGGCTGGCAATAGGAGCTCGTGTAGATAGTGCAGCGTCTGCTTTTTATCTTCCTTGCCCATCCCGACTCTCGTGTCAAAGTGCAGGTACGCCCTTAAGAAGAATCCAAGCGGCCAACCCCACTCAGGTCCCTTGGAAAAAGATTCGTCGTAAGTATTCCGCGTCATGGATGCAGTCTACAAAGCCAACTTACGTTGTGATAGTTCAGGCCTTTCGCCACTGATGGGTCGTCCGAGTCGTTTGAGTTATCGTAGATGGGCCTGTATTGCAAGTCTCGCGGGTCCAGCGTCTTCATGCCCATTGGACCTCGGAGCACCTTATCCGCCAACTGCAGAGCAGCCAGGGCATGCTTCTCATCGAACATTTCCGGAGCGACAGCCATCGCAATCGGGAAATTGCACCGCAACTGATAATCCGCCCATTCATGCCCTGGACCGGAGCCGTAAACATCCTTGTAGATACCTCGACGGTTAACAAGGTTGGAATTGATCTTGTATTCCCCGTCCGATGCAGGGTCTTGATACCGTCTTAAGCTCATATGCAACTAGCCAGAGCATGTCACTCACCAAGTGGCACATAGTAGTACTTTTCGAATGACGCCTGAATCAAGTTGGACCATTCTTCATACGTCACAAGGCGTTTTTTCCCTTTGACTAAAATACACCTTTACTTGAAAAAGAAGAGCCATCAAAAAGAATGAACACGTACTGTCAGCTTGAACTCCTTTGAACGGGAATTTGCCCTTGCTCGACAGCTCGCTTAACCAGCGAAGCGTGCTCTTGAGCAAACCAGTGATCTCAATTGGCGCGCCATCCCTAGGTGTACCAGGTACGCCCTTAGTTCCAGCCTTCGTCGACTCGCCCATCTTATCCATCCAAGTCCCACAGTTATGTTGATTCCCACCTAGCACTAAACCGGTCTCCCAGTCAACGTATGCATCGATATTGAATCCCTCATCCTTCATCTGCATGTCGAGATTAGGGCCCGCATTGTATTCACGGAAATGAATCCCGTCTGCGTGCCTCTGGAGTATTTCTTGAATGATCTCAGCGATAGTGCTCGATGAACTGTAAGCCTTTGGATCGTCCCAAGGTACCCAAGTGTCGTCGGGAGGAAACCGTCTCTTGACTTCCTCTGAAAGAATATGAAGGCCGTCCGGTGCACTCTTAGCATAGTCCTGGATGTTCTGAAGCATCCACCAAGGAGAATCACGCGAATTGTACCTGTCAACAGCCTAATAAGCATTACAATGCAGTTTTTTATAGCATAAAAACTGACCTGGGGCTTCTTATCGAATCCAGTAAGTTGGGAATAAGACCATGCTTTAAAGTAGAAGCGAATGCCAAAATATGCTTGCGAGCTCCTTCGTAGTTCCCTGTCGTCAAAAACAGTCCGCTAAGAGAGATAAACACGTCGCGGCCCCAACACCTTGCCCATCCGGTAGTAAAATGAGGAAGACCAGCAGCGAGCGATGGCGTAGGCACACCGGGGTCGAGAGAGGCAGATCTCACCTGCCCGAGCATTTGAACGGCACACAACGCCAAGTCTTGCGTGAAGTCGTGTCCGGAAGACACAAAGTCAGAGCACTGTTCGATGACAGCTCTTCTGGCGGCTTTATATGCCTCCGACACGACGAGGGCGAAGTATTTGGGCCTCATATAGTTAGGCACGCCACTTTCGACCCGGTCGAACCTTTCTTTCAGCCATGCCGCAGGTTTTGCTAACCCCGGGAATGTAGCAGTTTGTCTAGAGAACGCGGTTAGCCACTTCTTGTTCTGACATTATTTTGTGCATTAAAACACTAACTTGCTCAACCGTTCATGCACGTAATGCAATGCCCAGCTCCCCTCTCGCAGATGCGCACAAAGCCCATGACCCAAATCATTGTAGCGCATAATGTGTCTCAGGTAATGCATCCATCCTTCCAGACCGCAATACACCAGCTTGCCGAAGCCAGGAACATCGTACGCCCCAATCTCACCGTTCGTTGCATCCCTCTCTTCGACGTCAGCACGATGCAAAATGATGTTCAATTCGATCAAGTTAGCTTCGTTGAAGGCTTCCTGGGCGCCCGACGAGCAGAAAGCATCAAGGGATGAGTCGTATTGCTGAAGTTGGGTTTCAAACACCATCACACTTCCAGGAGGGAAATATTCCGGAACTATGATTTCCGCATAGGGACCTTCATGATCAAGTCCTTGTGGAACAACGATTGGAGCCATCTCTTCCAGTTTGGCAGGAAGTCCGCGTAAAGTGTCGGGAGAGTTGGGGATTTCCGTCGACTGGATATTGATTACGGCGCCCAAAACAAACCTTGCTTTGGTACGCCTGAGTTTAATGGGATCGACTATGCCCCAAAAGTCAACAAACAAGTTTAAACTTCTACCGGTATGTGCGGGAAAACTCACCATGACCTCTGTCTTTGCTTCCTTTCGAGAAGGCGGTATGGGCGACGACAAGGTAGCCCTTCTGGGTTGAAGGTTGCACCCGATGCAGGACAATGTACTGTAAACAAATCGTAAGACAAGGTAAGTAATGAACGAGATAGAAATATGGATAACTAACATCGTTTTCTTGGTGGACATGTCCTTCCTCGTATCCTTCCAAAACCATCTCGAGATGTAACTCGTTGACGACCCTCTTTATCCTGGCTATGCCACTAGACTCTTCAAGACCCGTCAATTCGTACTTGCGCTTCTCTTGAACGAGGTTCAGAAGTTTGGGGTAAAGATCGTCAAATCCTTTCACACTCCCAATAGCACAGTAGCTAAAGGCAACCAAGGCAGCGGTTGATAATGCGTCCTCTGCAGAACGCTTGTCCAGAGGCGATTCGTTGTCGTGAGTTTGGTCATACAGCAATGCATGGGGAAGTGAGCCATTCAGAGGTATCACTGTGGCTGTCCGAACGGGTCCGCGGCCAGTTGGACTTGGAATCTCTTCCTTGCTCACCATACATGCTCCATCCATGGACCCAATAGGCTTTCCGACACCATGACGATAGAGAAGTCTTGAGAGTTCTTTAGGATCCCAGCCGTTACCGCTCTCCCTTATGAGACTGTTGATACCCAACTCGCGAACGAATACCAGATCCATGTCTTCATTGCCTGTAAATAACTCCGCGCACACGTAAAGGTCAGGACGGACAACTCTTGCGGCGTCAAGCATCCTTGTCCCGACCTCCAAAGGTGTCGAGTGACAATTATCGATTCTGAAACCGTCAAACGTGTCGGCCAAAGAAGTTACATAGGACGTCATGTGCGACCAAAGCCAAGGATTATCGGACGGTTGAGAGCCATAGCGCAGCTTCACGCAGTCGCCCCAGACGATGACTTCACGACGCAGATAGGCCTTTGAGGGCAAAAGGGCGAAATTTTGCAGAGGGTCTGCATTCCATATCCACCCATTATTAGCCAGAGAGTAAACAAGTGGGTCGGCTTCGGGCGAAGGCTCCAAGCGTGTGAAGTAAGGTTCGACAAGAGGATTCCTAGAAGTCGAATCACATTAGCACAGGTTATGGCAATGAATTACATGGCACGCTCTTACTTCTTAGTGATTTCGCCAAGTTTAGGACCATGGGCGTCCAGTCTGGTATAGTTGACTCGGTTCCGTACGCTTTCGAGTGCAGCCTTGGTATCATCCTCCCATTCTTGATAGAGAGGAACATTCAAAACGTCGACAAGTTTGATCCAAGCATCGACGAGGCCTTCAACGTTTTTGATGTCCACGAATGCACTTTGGATGAAACCTGCAGCAACAGAGCCATCAACGCGAACGCCAAATCTGGAAGCATATTTGCCTAAGCCTTCAATCTTCTTCTCGGACCGTAGGATGTCCGCCAATTCTCCGACAGTTTTACCACCAACTGCTGGTCCATACCACTGTGCAATTTTGCCCGCGGAGAACGCGGCAGATATCGCGTCTCGTTCCCTGATAGGATCCAGGACATAGTATTGCCAAAGGTTCAGCCCTCGGACTGTCTCTTCAAACGCCTTCATGAGAATCTCTACATCGTGCCCATTAGAAATAGTAGTAGGAAGACCCTTGCTTGACAGAGAAGAAGAGAATTCGATCATTGCAGAGTCCAATTCCAAAGCAGGGGTAAGATGCGGGCTATTTGCGGGGCTAAATCCTGGAGTAGAAAATGCGGTTACTATTCCGTCAAAGGAGAGACAAAGAGTAGATGTACCTGCTTCCGGATGCTCCAACAACCATGGGCTATCATTTGCAGTGTGGTTGAGGACAACATCGGTCAAACTCAACAGACCGTATTCCTCTCGAGCCACCCTCAAGATATGCTCCACACGCTTCTTGCCCTTGGATTCTGTAAGATTTGCACCGAAAAGACTCGGGTCATAAACCAACTGGTTTCGAATCGAGTAGGGGCTGTCACTTTCTCCCCGTTCCTGTAATGGGGTATAGTGAAGCATGGTATATCCACGATCTCTTGCTTCCGCAAAGTGATTCTTCCAGTCGTCGAGTGGCCCCATCCATTTGGACACAACAGTAAGGATCGAAAGGCCATCTAGCGGTAGATTGACAAGTTCATCTTTGAGCACTGTACCTGATCCCGGGGGAAGAACGGTCAGAGAGTGGTCGTCCAGAATATGAGTGCGCGCCTTGGTTTTGAGGATCGGATCAATGTTGAAATATCCGGAGCGACCCCTAACTCTTTGGCCATCGTTGCCGTCATATTCGATCCAATACAAAAATGCACCAGCATGTGAGATAGGCAAGTCTACTTTGATAGGCTTGGAGAATTCTTGAGGAAGACTGGCACAAGGTAGACATACATGTAAGATTGCAGTAGACAAATCGAAAACAAGGCGGTCATGAATGCTTACTGTCTCTCTGTGAATTTTTCTCTGCCAAAAGCGCCTCCATCGAGGGGGAAGTTGGTTTTGAAAACGCCGTTCTTCGCTGCGGGCGTTCCGGCCTGGATGCTGACACGCAGGACATACGGCGTGTACGCGGGAGGCAAACGAATATACTGAGAATAGGAGAAGCCTGTGAGAATTCTCTATAGAGAGGAATAACAAACATTATGCAGCTACCGAGAGTTCCTTGCTGGGACCGCCATCGGGATCGAGTTTGAGCTCGTAGACGCGTATTGGATGGTCGCCTGGCTGAACCTGGCTCTGGAAAAACTCCAAGCCCTCATCGGCGGGAGTCTTTGGGGTGAGGGGAGCGGTGGAAGGAGAGGGGGAGCTTGGGAAGGAGGAGGAGCGGGAGGAAGACTTTGAGCGAGGAATGGAAATCTTTGGACGGCCATACGCATTCTTCCTTCCTTTGGCCATGGTGGGCGTTCTTAACAACCCAAACCCATAAGCACAACCAGACTTATAAACAATCCAGTTCGTATGATGTCATCAATAACATACCACATCTGGAAAAATACCTTCCATTTAAATTAAAACTACAAAGATGTACAACTCAGAAAAGTCCGCTGAACCAGTCCAAAATTGATCTGCCAGTCCCAGTCCCAGCCCCAGTCCCAGACCGTTCCCCGTTCCCATCTCCTCCTACGCTGATCACCCGCCCTCGTCCATCTGTCGTGAACTCTTCTCCATCCCTCTTGTCCTCCTCCGACCTTACTGCCCGACCTCCTCCATCAGCCACCCCTCCAGCCGTTCCCTCTTCCTGCCCAACAGTTTCCTGCGATTCTAGGGCAGGAAGCCCCTCCTGAACGTCCATGGCTTGCCCCGCTGACGCTGTCGATTCCGCCTCTTGCTCCGCTTCATCGTCCCTCGTTGCCGGGCCAGCAGCGTTCAGCATCTGCGAGGATGACCAACCATCAAACAATTCATTCCAAGGAAGACCGGCCATGTTGAGGGCATCAGAGGGACGCATACATCGTTCCACGCCATCCTCGTCGTCATCAGAGCTTCCATCATGGACGTCGTCATTGCCATCATTCTCACTCGAACTGCCGGAGACACTTTGCAACCCCGGAAGGGAATCTTCAGAAAGAGATCGCGACAACGCTGCCTGCCCTTCTTCAATCGGTTCCAATGGTGGCGGAGGGGTATCGGTCCTCGGCACTTGCGTCTCTCCAGTCCTTCGTAGTGCCCCGATAGACGCCAACATCTGGTCCGCCTGACCCAAGCAGTTATTTACCAATCTCATGATCAAATGTAGCAATACATACCAAAATTTCAAGTCTTTCCATCACCGTATCGTCGTCCGTGCCATTTCGTCCGTGCAAACGTCTTGCCTCTCCCGCTTCCCCTGGGTTGACGATGCCCAGTCTACCCAATCCGGCTCTCAGCGCTTCCACTGCTTGATCCAAATCCGCCAACGACGACCCATCGCCAATAGCTTCGTTAAGGATCTCCAGTGACCGGCCGACCTCCCTAAACCTTCTTATCGCCGAATTCTCTTCTTCGCCGTTATCATCTTCCCCGTGCAAGTAGTTATGCACTACAACGTCCACGTTTCTTGTTGCAAAGGGGATCTCAAAAGGCGTATATCTCAAATCGTCAAATGAGAAGACTGCACCCCTATACATGCGGTCGCTGTATCTCTGAGGTGAGAAAGATAGAAAACGTCTAAGTCAGACTTTGCGAGATATTTCTGCATCCGGGAAACTTTTACCCTCATGCATACATCGACCCCTTCTTCAAAGACATACAATGTTCCATCATCGTTCTCATGCTTGTAAAAGCAATCTTTGCCATATGGGCATAATGGCTGCTCCTTGTTCCTTCTTAAGGATTTCTGGAAATACCTGAAGGATGCATCATTAAGAAAAGCACCAATATTATGGACAACCTTGCTTACCGACAAGGTACACGAGCCATGCTATCCTTATACGCTTCAGTGATAGTAATTTTCTCCGGAGTACCATCCTTCCAGAACTGGGACGATGGCGTGATGAACCTGGACGGTGCACGACACATAGGACACTTCTTTGTGTTACTAGATGCCATGAGTGTACCATTTTTGTTATGCCGGTCGCGCCATTGTTTGATACACTATTGGGCGTATCGTTAGATACCAGCTTCTTGCGCACGGCGCTTGGTCTTGCTCTCACCGTTATACAAAAAACGTGACTGCATCCGCCTGAGAGATTTGCACATCAACATCTACTGCTGAAGGATAGAAGGATAAACATACTGAGAAGTCCATAAGTAGTGGGTTTCTCAAAACAAACTGAACAGAGCTCATCCTCCGCTTCGACATCGGCCGTAGTAGTTATCTTGGAAGGAGGCAAAGCATGCACGAACCAACAGGCATCTCCGCGCTTGCAGAAACCTAGACAACAAACAGATCAACTATCGCAAAAACGAGAGCTGGCATAAACAGAGCAGACCTTGCTCGTAATATCTACATCGTTTTGACTGGTCGTAAGGCGTCAATAAAGGGGGATCCTCTGGTTTGCTATCAGCCGACGGTTCTTCATGAAGGAATTTGCAATTATTGCCGGCGAAACAGCCTCGAGGGACGTTGTAGTATCGACAGATACCTCTCGGTTTAGAGGTTTGTGGACGGGTAGATGAGGAAGCCATAGATGCTCATTCCTCGTTCTATCGCTGCAAAGACCGGGATGTGGTAGTGGTCCGTAACCTAGTCAGGGTTACAAGCCAAATCGACCGGAATTGGATTGGGAGTCTCTTAATGACCAATTGTCACATCCACGTGACACTGTTACGTACTTACTTAACCACGACTTGAACAATGAACTGAGGCTAGCCGCTCCGCGGGCAACTCATCTCCAATGTCGCTCTCCTCAACCTCAACGCTGAAATCACAACTCATAAACAACTTGGGCTCTAACGCACACATCTACTTTGATGCTCTGAGCAATTTTGTGTCTGGAAAGACATCGCGAACTGAATTCGAGGAAGCGACGAAACAGGTGCTCACATCTCACAATCTCCGTGAGTTCTTTTATTCCTCCTCTCTGGTTGCCTACTATTAAACTCGCGTCTATAGTGCAAATTCATAATGCCCTCATCATCTCCCTATTTGATGCCACTGCCACTTTGAAAAGGCCGCCTACACCCCCGCCTCCTTCGTTACCCAAACCACCGCCTCTGAAGCGCAGACGGACTTTACTTCCATATCAAGGTCCTGATGTCCCAGACGAGCAACGCGCAATAAGATCAGGACGGATTAAGAAATGGGCACTTTCCGTTGGAAAGCGCGAGCGCGAGCGGCTGAAAGCATTGCAGGGTACACCTCCCCCAGCCGGGAGCTCGCGCCCGCGCAAGGAGACAGATGAAATTGCCTGCGAAAGAGGCGTTGAACTGTTGATGGAGAGAGGAGGTATGCTGGCTATGAACTTGTCTGTATCCTAATGACTTATCCAACCTATAATAGAACCGCCTGGGAGTCGCATGCCCATTCATTTACACTCGAGTACGCGGGCTCCGACGCTGCAGAATATTGCGGAACGAATAAATCTAATATGTGCGCAAAACAACCTCAATGGTCCATCGAGAACGGTAGCCCAGCTCATGGCTTTAGCCTGTGAGGTCCGTACTCTCTTCTCAAGTTATGCTCACTATCGCAAGTCCTGATTCATAACCCTAGGCAAAGCTCAAGCAACTAATAACTCATGCGCTGACCCTCACCTCCACATCGCATGCCATTAGTTCAATCGCACCATCCTCTCAAACCAATTCATCACACTTCCCTGGCCTTCTCCACCACCACTTTCCACAGAAACCACCTGTGCTCACGTCTGACTCATTCCATACGCTATTCACCATTTCCCCCGCGGACTTGCCCAATAAATCTGCTGCCGCAATGCGGTTTGCTGTATCACCTTCATCAACCGTAAGTGAATTGATTTTCTGGTACAACGTTTATTGAGTATGGTACAGGAGGACGACACCGACGATGTCGTTGTTCTCAAAGACAGAGAGGTACGAGACCAGAGGTGGCAGATCATGGCTTTACTCGCAGAGCGAAGTACGGTTCGTGAGAGTTTGAAAGGTAAAGTAAGATGACTAGGGCATATTCTTGCATTTGTATCTGTATTATAACACTGTATAAATTATCTTGAGCACCTATTCTCTTTGCAAGCGGAACTTTTGAAAGGCGCAAAAAATTCAGTTTGAAGTATTCAGATGCAGGATTAGCTGCACTGCTTCAATTGTCCTCATTTCCAATAATATGCATGAATTAGCGTTAATTAGATATATGATTAACTCCTACGTTCTACGACCGTTCTACCCGCATACCTCTGTTGTCTGAGCTAGCATACAAAATGTCCGAAGGAACAATTTCTGGTGCAATGTAGCTGCCCTCTTCACTCTGTTGGAAGACATCTCCTTGGAGAGAAGAGAACGTGGAAGAGGGGAGCTGTAACGACTCTGCAGGAGTCTGGGTAAGGTATACGCGTTGTAGCGCGTCTTCGGCAGCCTGTAACGGTTCAGAGGGCGATGGACAAGGATAAAAGAAAGCCACATACCCTAAATTCTGCCATCCTCAATGAAGCACCGAAACCCTCTCCAAGTTTATCAGCGCCAGAGAAAATGCCCACAACGAAAACAGGCGAGTTGGAAAAACGACCGGTCTCTTTTAAGAGCCTGTGGTGCGGGTCATCGGCAAAAGTAAGTCGCGCTGGACAGACTAGAAACGTACCTCGACTTTGGAAGTTCTCTTTGGTACTTTTGAACCATTTCCAGTAGCGACTTTTTGGGATTGTAGAATTTGATCATTCCGCGTAAATCCACCTGACGACTTAAGAAGTACGAGTGAACGAACTCCCTTGCTGCCAATAAAGATCGTTCTCTGTAAATAAGTCCCGTCAAAGACCGTGGTATGGACGCTAGCGCATCAGAATGGAGAAGTGGGGGTGTCGAGGGCGTCCCAGGCTGTTGAAGAGATGAGAGGAAAAGACGACGCGAACTGAGGTCTGGACACGCACTGTTCTATGCCACCGTAGCAAAGGGGCGGCACCCATCTCCTTCGCCACACTATCACAGGTGAGAGGACCGACATGGGCTGTAACTGCAGCCTTGGCGACGCGAGTTGGGAGGTATGGATACTTTGCAGTGATGTATTCGGTCGCGAAAAGACCCATTAAAGAGTTGCCTATCGTTGCCAACTGGGCATTTGTCGCGGGTTCGGGTTTTGTGGGATAGTGCTGGCGGAAGAGAGTAAGGAAAGAGGGGTGGGTACAGGCTTGCCTGATGATGTCTGGAGAGGAGAAAAGGGAGGCAAGACCTATTCGGTGGGCGAAAGAGACGAGAGCGGTAGAAGGGACGGGCTGGAGAGAAGCCCAGTTCTCGGGATTGAATGGCTCTGGCTCGAAAGCATCCTTTGCGGGCTTGAAGGACTCTTTTGGAGGAAAGAGAGGGACGGCGGTAGGAGCAATGGAGGGAAGTCGTGCCGCGGTGGCTACCAGTCGTTTCTGTACATGATTCATTGGGACGGACGAGAGACGAACTCTACACCATTTCCAAATTTTTGGTTTATTACTTCGGCAATGCCCGGACCTTGACTTGTCTCTTCTCAGTTTCCCTCTTCTCCTACTCTTTTCTCTTTTATCATTCCAAGGGTTACTATACAAACTACTTAGTTGTACATATCTACTATTCGATTTCTTTGAATTTCAACCAGCTCAAATCTCTCTTCTTCTCAACTGCACCTGCGTCACTATTACACTTAGCGAGCACGTGCCCAGGCGCCTCGACGTTAGGGACCCACCACTCGCACTCGAACTGTGCACGACTACCTCCACCATCCTCACTCCTGACCACCACCACACGTAACGACATCTACACCGACCATGGCAGTTCTCTCACTGCCCCTGACCTTTTCAAACTCGTTCTGGTCGCAGGATTACCGCAGAGGACTCGAGGTCCTGTATGGAAAGCTTGAGCAGGTCCGTTGGGACATCTCAGTCAATCAAGCATCTACTAACTCGGACGTGCTAGGGGGCCTCTGAAAATGATGAAATCTTTGCGTTCATTAGGGTACGCCAGCTAGCCTCCTACTCGGCGCACTGACATTTACTCCACGTTCTTCAAGGCCCGTGCCACTGCAGAGAGCGATATTGCTAGTAGCCTGTTGAATCCATCTCCCACAGGCAAAACAGGTAAAGTTCTTGTTCAGTCCATTTCTTCGCTATCAATAATAAACATCCCACAGGAACCGGTTTCAGTGCTGATGAGGGCGCTTCGCTCTTCACAGCTTTCCGCGGTCTGCAGGCAGAATCCGCCGCACAAGGACAGGTGCACAACAGCATTGCAAAAGAACTACATACTCTCGTTGCCGACCCTTTCAATGAGTGGGCTCAGATATACAAGGCAGGGATACATCTTCTTTAACTAATTTTTTTCTGGCTTATATCCTCACAGGAACGCCTGCGACAAAATAAAGCAACAGTCTTTGACAGTCTCCGATCATATGAACAGGCGCATAACGACGTAGCGAAATTGAAACAACAGTATCTTTCGAAAGTGCGACGCGCCGACGAGGCCGAAGATGAGTACGTGTCTGACTTATTTCTCATCCCTCTATCACTGTTCTCAACTGCGAGTTTACTTCAGCGCAAAGTTTGCGCCTACATCCAATGGACCTGCAGACAAATTCACCAGTTCGCCTCGTGTTCGCCCAGTTGATAGCCACCGGACACCCCCGCAGAGGACTGCTAGCGTTTCCGAACGAATTGCCCAGCGTCTCAAGGAGATACAGAAGAAGAGTGCAGATGTCCTTGCACAGGCAACATCCACAGAAGACCCAAATGCATCTCCGAACTCCATGGAAGAAATTGCATTGCCAAAACCCGACAAAGGCAAAGGCAAGGAAGTGGTCCACGAAGAACCTCAAGATCTCGCCTCGCCACTTCCCATGTCACCATTGCCCTCCATAAAGGAACTACCTCCTGCGCCATCCCAACGCTCAACACAGCCAATCTTACTGGCTGGGCTTGCACTCACTCCAGGAGCGGTGTCCCAACTTCTTACGCGTGCTGCCGCAGAGCTTCCTCTGCGCCCTGTCCGCTTCCCTTTACTTGGAGAGTATCAAGACGCTTTCACCGGGGAGGAATTCGTGGCTTGGTTACAGGAACATGTGCCAGCATTTGACAGAAGCTTGGACCGTGCCGAAGAGGCGGCTAAAGAACTGACGGAGAGAGATGGCCTATTGCGAAGATTAGGAGAACTCGGGAATCAATTCGAAGATTCCGACGACGCGTTCTATCAATTCAGACCCAAGGTACGCCTCTGTTACCCTACATGACCTCAGCATCGGACTCAATGACGCGTGCTCTTGGCAGGCCTTTGATCTGGCAAGACAAGTTGCAGAACCAATGTCGCCCAAGCTGCAACCCGAGACGTTGCTGAAGAAGACCGGGACATTTGTTAGCTTGGTCAGCAAGGCGTTGAACAATTCTACGTCAAACGGAGAACCTGCCTATATTCGTGCGAGGCATGAGGCGGACGAAGCCGACAAGACCTACCGCGTCGCAGTCAGACGACTTGATCGACACAGACTCGGACTGGAGGAACGTATCGAAGAAACCCTGAAACTTTTGCAGCGTTGGGAAAGTGAACGACTGCGGGCAGTCAAGACTGGTATGTGTTGTCAGCTGCAGTAACGAACGATATGTCGAGCATTTTTTTTTTTTCAGTTTTACTTCAATACCAAGGCACTCTCTCCAACCTTCCAAAGTCTCTAGAGCCTTCTGTCGAGCGCTCTGCCACTCTCATCGCTTCATATCAGCCTGAGTCTGACTTGACAGCGCTGATAGAACGCTACCGCACTGGTCCGTTCAGGCCAGATGCCCAGATTTACGAATCTGTAGCGCACGACGAATCTGACGTAGTGTTCGGCATCGACTTACGGAAATGGGCTGAAGGTGGCTGGTACGCCCTCACCCAAGGGAATGAAAAGAAGGAAGTCGTTCCGCCGGTGCTGACCGCCATGTTCGGCGCTTTGGACATCGCCTATGAGCGCGTTCCTAATGACATTGAGAAGCGCAAGGCGTGGATATACGAAGTGCCATTGCCAGCTGTCCACCATCTGAGGGAGACCCTGAACGCTATTCCACCCCAACAGCCGTACCCCGCAGAACTTTTTGCCAGATATGATGCCCCTGTTATTGCGAGCTGCATCAAACTTTGGGTACTTGAACTGAACCCTCCAATTGCCCTCTATGAAGGATGGGAGGACTTCAGGAAGCTTTATCCCACCATGGGATCTGCTATCAAGGCAGAGGATTCCGCAGATCAGCACCTACAAGCTGTTGGCGCTGCGCTCCAGAGGCTGCCTCGAGTGCACCTATACGTTCTCGATGATATCATCAAACATCTCAAGAAGTGAGCTCCTATTTTGCTTGTTTACATTGTTGATTAGATGCTGATAATTGGTTAGCCTCGTCGCTACAACCAAAGTCGAGGAAGACGATGAGGTATACTTTACTAAACTTGCTTTGTCTATGGGAAGGAGTGAGTCCCTTTCTTCCCGTTTTGCCTTCAGTTTATTAAAGACGTTTCTTTTTCGATCAGCCATCTTGAGGCCCAAACTTGAAACGCAACTCTCGATTCAAGATCGTCATCCTACTTGTAAGCATTCGGCTTTCTCTACAAAATAACTTGGTGCTTAACAGTCACGTAGTGCTCTTCCTTGATCTCTTGAAACATTACGACGAACTCTTACCACCGACTATCGCACGCAAGAAGCGGGAATCTGAGCGTAAAATACCTCTTCGGAAGCGTACAGCTCCAGTCGACATGCGCCTCAGTCGAAGCCGTATATCAGTGGGTGCAGATGCCCATGAGTTACTAGCAGCACAGCAGATCGCTCAGAATCCATCATTGGCACATAAATCACCGGAGTTACCTGCCGTGCCTCCCCCACCAAGTCTCCCAGCTCAACCTGTGGCGACTACTCCTTCGGTACCTCCTCCTCCACCGCTGGCTTCCGAGAAGACTGCGATCAGTGTTACACCACCTCCACCCGCAGTCGTTCCCGCTGCCACTCCTCCTCCCCCACAAGTGTTACAGAATGAAGAAAGACCTGCCTTCAAAGAACCTCCTCCGGAATTCGATGACTTACCACCAAGGCCAAAGTTCAAGGAGCCATCTCCTGAGTTGGATGACCTGCCTCCGAGGCCGTCTTTCAAAGAACCCCCGCCTGAATTGGATGATCTCCCACCAAGACCCGTGTTTGCCGATCCTCCTGCAGAGGAACCTGAGTCGCCGGCCCCCACTGCTGCTCCAGTAGAAAAGTCTGCTCCCGTTACCACCAAAGTTATTCCGCCCACACCTCAGAAACGCGGTTCTGGCCAGACATCCCCGAGTAAAGTGGCGTCAAGAAGTCCCTCACCTCCCGGCGGCGAAGATGTAGTCTTGGGCTCTGGCAAAGCCACAATCTCGCGCTCTGGCTCTGCACAGTCTACAGCTATCCGGGGCCCACGATTGGCAAGGGGTCCACGGGTAGGATCCAGCGGCAATGTGCAGAACCTTGTTCAGAATCTAAACAGGAATAGCGGTGCTGCTGCCCCCTCTACTACGGGATCAGCAACCGCTAAGGGAGTGAATCGCCTCTCTGGCAGTCCCGTCAGGAGACCGTCGAGTATCGTTGGAAGGTCATCAGCTGGGTTCTCAAGGAGGACGATGGCGAGCGACGCCGAGGATGATGTGGTAGACAAAAAGTGAAGCTTCAGATAAAGACATTTGGGACTCTGTGCGATCTCTTTGGTAGTAGTAAACTATGGCTGATATGGACTCTATATGTATGGAAATTATGCTCTAAATTTGTTCTAAAATATTATGTTGCCAATTGGTGAAATGCACGTGAGAAGCGCGTCGGGCACGTGGAATAATTTTGGTTCCGTTCGAACTTGAACTTCGCGAACCTCGCCGGGGCAGCGTGCCGGAGAAACGAGGCCGTAGTTCAAGTACAGCTTGCAAGCTGCGTTGGAGCACACTACTCCCAGCTTTCAAATACTATTACCTGCCTACTTCTACGACTACTCCAGAACGAACCTAATATACCTGACGAATATTCATGTCCACCCTGCCTACTAGGCCTCCCGTTGCTCCCCCATTACCGACTGGGTCTGTAGATGGCGGCAGCGTGGGCGCTCTTACCCCTTCAAGTGACCAGGTAAGCATAGACACCTTATCGTTATACATGCATATACTGATACACCTGTTTGCAGATTGTGGTCCTATACGTTGTATGCAGTCCCTACACACATTCTCTCTTCCGGATCCAATTTCTGACGGACACAAACCCCTTTCACGTTAGATCGTGGCAATGGCAGTCATTATCTTCGGCTTCTGGAACGTCCCTGTCGTGCGCAACCTCATCAACCCTCTCAAACTGTTTACCATTGGCTGGCACGAGCTGTGTCACATATCTGCGGTACGTTGTTATTTATCTTGCCTGCATGCACCTTGCCTGCCACCCTTTCTGATGTGTTTATTTTTAGGCTATCCTGACTGGAGGACGGATACTCAAAATCACGATCGACCCTCACGTAGGCGGCGCGACCATCGTGGAAGGAGGGAGTCCGTGGTTTGTATTGTCGGCAGGGTACATAGGGTCGACGTTATTTGGCGGGGCATTTGTGTTGGCTGGCTGGGACACGCTCGTTGCCAAAGTCTTGAGCTTTGTCCTGGGAGTAGGGCTGATAATGCCTCTGGTGCTGGTGCGGGATAAACTGTGAGTTACTTCTCGCTGGTCCGTGGTAGCCGACATTGATTGTGTCATCCCAAAGGACTATTCTGCTAACTATATGCTACGAAGCTCTTCTGGTTGGTTTTTGGTTTGTGGACCATGCGTGAGTTTCCTTGATTGTAGTTTTGCTTACTCTCATATCGTTCGATTTAGACAAGCTCTCCGATGGTACTGCCTCTTCGTTGGAGTGATGAA
Organism: Agrocybe pediades; assembly: GCA_013053245.1. Taxonomy (NCBI): domain Eukaryota; kingdom Fungi; phylum Basidiomycota; class Agaricomycetes; order Agaricales; family Agrocybaceae; genus Agrocybe; species Agrocybe pediades. The sequence continues at coordinate 1,292,848 of JAACJL010000058.1, forward strand.
GTATGTAATATTTCTCCTGTCTGATCAGTAAAAGCAATTTAACGACGTCTCGCAGCATTCTTTTCGTTGTCTGTGCGTTATGCTACCTCCACAGATTCATGTTCCTCTTCTGATATTCCATGTCCAGGGGACGTCGCAGACGACAGATTCTTCCACAAGACGAACGATTCGGATGCAACCCAGTTTGCTATCCTATACCCTCGAATAAGCGCACATGGTAATGCTGTTTCTTGCTCTAGCATAAGGAGCTGTCCTCGCTCACGATGCCTTTTCAGTCTGGGCAGCATTTTGGATAATTTTCCAGGTTGCCTGTTTAGCGGGATTTTCAGTACTTGGAATCTATGCCTTCAAGGTATATCCACTATCTGACTGCGCAAATTACTCCCTTCTCATACTTTGTCGTAGATCACTAGGAGTCAAATGGACGAACAGGCTGGTAGGTTTGTAACTATCTCAAAGGGGGCAATGTGGAGCTAACTCTTGCCTATGCGAAGCATCGTTTTTGCCTACATGACATTTACACAAACATTCACGCACAATGGTCAACTATCTAAGATAGAGTCGTTAGACACGCCTTACAAACACTACTTCGTTTATGACCTTCATCATTCATCATCTGGACAGCCTCACTTCCAATGTGTATACCTGCATTGCATCGGTCACCTCAACCTTGCGCATTAATTTATCGTGTATATTGTGTCGTAGATTGCTTCATTGTATCCTAATAAATGGTATTGTTTTCGACGCGTATGAACACCTATGTAGACTCAGGCCGGAAGCGACAGCACAAAGAAAGGAGTTGCGAGGGATTTGTATATACTGTCATGAAACGTCTCTTGTATTAATGCTAGTGACTTGATGACGAATACGACACAGTAAAACGTCGGTGGAGAAATTGAAGAGGAACACCGCAATTCGGTGAAAGCAGATGCATACGATCCAGAGCAAACAGAAGTTAGAAGTGGAGATACAACATGGATTTATTTGCGAGCTCGCCGTATCAGGCCTGCGAGAACGAGTGTCCCGATGGCTGCAGCTCCGCCGACCAGAGCCATTCCAATGTAGCCCTCTGGTATGAAGTCAGTAATCACGGTCAATGCGTCGGTAAACATAACGCTCGTACCTCTGGCTGCGGATTTGTTGATGAGCTGGGCTAGAGACTGGGCCTGCAGGTTCGACGGTTCTTTCTCCATGAGAAGCGCTGAAAGTAGACGTTACTTGGAGTCTTGGAGCCATCAAGGAGGGAAAATACAGTTGAATTTCGAGGCCTCTTCAAAGTTACCCATCTTGTAGTACCCAAGTGCTAGGTAGTACAGGCATTCTCTTCTTCTCAGAGGCTCGTGTCGGTATATGTCTGGGTTGCGTCATACGACGACATGAGATGGTGATAGCAAGGTAAGGTCAAGGTGCACCGACCTTGCAGCAACTTGACGCCTTCTACCTGGTGCTCATGTACGGGGCTCTTGACCAAGCCCCATGCAAAATTGAACTTTGTTTGAGTGGTAACGTGGTCCTGTGCGAGCTCTTTCTGGTACTGCAGCCGCAAGACCTAAGGACAGGTGGATTCAACGCATGGCGGACAGAATGGAGGATGATAAAGCTACCTCGAGCTCGTCGTAGGTCAGGGACATTTCTGCATCGGCAGCGTAAGGGACTTCTGTAGGCATGGTGTGTTGGGGCGGGTGAGTAAAGGAGAGCAAGAGGCGCGCGGAGTTTGAAAGCGTTGTTGGTCTTGAACACCTCAGTGAGCAGCAAAAATGGCAGAAGAATATCGTGAGTGTCCGTTTCTGATCCATTACCCTCTCGTCTCTCGTCCTCCTTGCTCTGAGAAGATCATGCTCATGGTGCATCTCCTCTTTTCTCTCTTTGCACCATGCCTTTGTCTTTACAGCTAGCAAACGAGCCGTTACTGTCCTCCATATACTTCGTTATAGCCTACTAGACATTCCTATGACTCTATGACCTTTAGCTCCTTTGCGGTCCACTCCTATGGTTGCATGACCATGTATATCCTACTAACGTTACAGCCGCACGATCCTAGGTTTGCTCACCCAAGCTCCTTTTTCTTCCCCATCTTTTCACAGGACACCGCGAAGATAGATACCGCTCTTCCAGAGATGACCGTGGCCATCGCGGCGGGGACCGTGACAGCAGAGGAGGGGACCGTGATAGATATGGTGGCGATAGAGACAGAGGAAGGGGAGGAGGGGATAGAGACCGCGGTGACCGGTACAGCGGTCGTCGGGGTGGCCGCGACTATGACGACCACGGTGGGCGTCCTCGACATGACGATGATAGGCGCCGTGACTATCGTGGTCGAGATGATGATGGCCCTCCCCGTGGAGGATTCAGAGATGATGGTCCTCCTCGTGATCGCCGAGGTCGAGGAAAAGGACGAGATGGAATGGGCACTCCCGAGCGGAGGTCTCCAACGCCTGAGGGAGCTGTACCTTTGTCTCAGAGGAGGCGCAAAGCATCAGGTTGGGACGTCCATGCACCGGGTTACGAACAGTATACCGCTATGCAAGCAAAACAAACAGGTATGTTTGCATTGAGCAGTTCGCTGGTGACACGCCAATGACATTCATTCCTAGGTCTTTTCAATCTTCCCGGAGCCAATCGGACTCAGATTCCTCCCATCCTTGGTATTGCAGGGCTTCCACCTCCTATGCCCGTCCAGACGTTTGGCATGGGTATAGGTGCCAACCCTAACTTATCTCGTCAATCCCGTCGCCTTTACATCGGTAGCATTACTCCCGAGGTGAACGAACAGAATTTGGCCGACTTCTTCAACTCGAAGATGATTGAAATGAATATTGGCACTGGCGGTCCAGGAAATCCCGTTTTGGCCGTTCAATGCAATTACGAAAAGAACTATGCTTTCGTCGAGGTAATTTGTCTCTACTTGTGTTTTTATGATAATAACGTTTGACTGGTACTTTATTATTAGTTCCGAAGCGCAGAAGATGCAACAGCAGCCATGGCCTTCGACGGAATTATATTCATCAACGGTCCTCTCAAAATTCGTCGACCTAAGGACTACGGTGGCATGGAAATGTCCTCACCTGGTGTACATGTACCCGGTGTTGTGTCTACCAATGTTCCCGACTCCATCAACAAGGTATTTGTTGGTGGACTGCCGACATATCTTAACGAAGAGAACGTTATGGAATTGCTCAAGAGTTTTGGAGAACTAAAAGCTTTCAATCTTGTCAGAGAAAATGGAACAGGTGCCTCCAAAGTACGTCTATATCTTATCAATAATGGTCCTCGGTCATTAAGATTTTTTGCCTAGGGTTTTGCTTTCTTCGAATACGTCGATGCTGGAGTTACGGATGTTGCTATTCAGAGTCTGAATGGTATGGAGCTCGGTGATCGATACCTTGTCGTCCAACGTGCCTCCGTGGGTGCTAAACCTGGCACGCCCGGTCTCTTGCCAAACCCCAACTTGCCTTATGATCAATTCGAAATTCCTCGCCCTATCATGCCTGCTGGCAAGGATCCCACTACCGACGCTCGCATTCTTCTCATGTTGAACATGGTCACTAACGAAGATCTCGTTGATGATGCCGACTACGGGGATCTTTATGAAGACGTCAAAGAAGAATGCGCCAACTATGGCAAACTCGAAGATCTGCGGATACCACGACCTGTCAAGAAAGACAAGTCCAAGTGGGGGGAGACCGGCATCTCAGCGCAGGACGCCGCAAGACTCGATGAAGCTGCGGGCGTTGGACGGGTGTACGTCAAGTATGCAGATCCTGAGAGTGCATCAAAGGCCCTCAATGCACTTGCTGGGAGATCTTTCGCAGGAAGGTCTATCATAGCTACCTTGTTGAGCGAGGACAGTCAGACCACTCCTCCTCTGAACATCATCTTCGCTCCTCAGCCCGAGGCTCCGCCGCCGCTTCCTACTTCATAGATAGATAACCATCGATGTATCTATCACTCTCTCCTTTGAATTGCTGTTTACATACGTTGGCAGGCTGTTATATTATACATATGTTTTGATGGCTGTAGACCAGTTCCCAGCTGGGATGTGAGTTGTGTGGTACCAAGCACCAAATTGGGGTATGTAGGACACATCATTAGTATTTGATTATTCCGGTTGTAAACCGACCTTCATAAAGAGCTACTCCCCAGGCATATAAGGTTTCTATTCTTCCCTCTTTACATAGACTTCTTTGGATATCTGCAGCCTATATTCTCGCTGATATGTGGCCATTTTTATCCTCAAACACTGGGGTCATCAATGCCAAACGTGAACAACGTCTTCAAGCGCTTGCTCCTGAACGCGACTCAGAAACCTCTGTCCAGCCACTATCACCCTTCCTGAAAGCAACAGGTAAACAGAGTCAAGTCCTTCGTCCCGAGCACATCATATGCTCATCATAATATTAATCGCGCAGCCAAAGAGATTGTGGATCGCATCCAGAGCGGCGAATGGACCGCTACAGCAGTGCTCGAAGCGTACATCGCTCGTGCAGCTTTTGCTCATTCTAAAACCAATTGCCTGACGGAAGGTATGTTTTCTTCTCAGCAGAACCTAGGTATAGAAATGCCGTAACTGGAATACTAGTTATGTTCGAACCCGCGAGACAGAGAGCGAGTGAACTAGACGCTGAGTTCGCTGCAACGAAGCAACTCAGGGGTCCGTTGCACGGTGTCCCGGTTCGTACTTCTCCCTTCATTGCATTGTGGCAAGCCAGTAAACTAAAACTTTGTTTATCCTCCTAGTTCAGCATAAAAGAGCAATGTAATCAATATTTCCTTTACTTGGTGCTCCTAAAAGTATTGATCTTTTGTAGTCGAAATCGTTGGGTTCGATACCTCCGTTGGTTTCACTCAGTGGGCAAACAGTCCGGCGACAAGAAATGCCGACGTAGGTTCATCATACTCTTTGACGCAAATTAAAGTCTTCATTTGCCACTTTACAGCTCGTTGAGCACCTACTCAATGCAGGCGCTGTCCCATTCGTCAAGACCAACATCCCGCAAACTATGTTTGCTTTCGAGTGCTCCAATCCGTTGTGGGGAAGAACTACAAATCCTTACAACGACAAGTTCACCTGTGGAGGTAGCTCAGGGGGCGAAGGCGCTCTTCTGGCTATGGACGGCTCCGCTGCAGGTATCGGAACCGATATTGGTGGCAGTCTGCGGATACCAGCAGCGTACTGTGGGATTTATTCGTTGAAGCCGAGTGGTGGAAGAGTCTCGTACCAGGGTGCCAAAGGTCCATAAAGTTCTTGAACTCCCATTGCCAGTATTCCTGATGAACGTTCCCATCTTAGGGCCTGTGCCTGGATTCGACGGCATCGTGACAGTGGCAGGACCTATGGGACGGTAAGCAACCTTGTTATACGAGGTTAGGATATATATTGAAGTGACCACAGTTCTGTCGAAGATCTTAAATTGACCTCTCGCGTGCTTTTCGGAGCTGCGGCCAGGAACCACTCGATACCACCTATTCCTTTCCGCAAGGTAGAATTACAGCCAAAACTGAAGTTTGGCTATTATACGTCTGGCAAGTCTTGACATTGGCATACTTCAAATGTCGGCAGTGTTCTGATAGGTTTTCGCAGATAATTATATCAAAGCATCTCCGGCGTGCATGAGAGCGGTTCTCGAAACAGTGGAAGCTCTCCGCCGAGCAGGACACGAATGCGTCGAATTCGAAATTCCTGACGGTTAGTATCCAATATCTCTCCGAAGTCGTCCAGGTGATTCTAAAATAGTCCCAATATCTTCAGTTCATATCGCAATGAATATATTTGCTGGTCTCACTTCCTCGGATGGTTATAAAACTATGCTTAGCCATCTCGGACCCGATAAAAAGGTAAACCAGATAAAAAACCCTTTTTCTGCAAACATTGGTTTATCATCTTTGCTTTTTAGGAGAATGCATTGTTCCTGGTCACCCTTGGTCCCAAAATTCCTTGTAAGAACGCATAGCATCAGAAATTCTGTTTGTTCTAACTTTTCCCGCCCAGCGGTACTACGAACATTCGTTACATGGATTATGGAAACCTTTTTGGGCGATAAACTGTTTGCGGACACTATGCGAGTCACCAGGGCTAAAACAGTCACTGAATACTGGAAACTGAACTCCGAGAAGGAGAAATACACACAGAGGTTCTACGATGAGGTACGACTAGAATCACCAAGACTTGAGGTTGTACTGATCTGCTTTCTTCCTTCATGAAGGTTTGGGCTCGTCATGGCTTCGATAGCATTATCGCACCTGCTCAAGCAATACCTCAACTTCCACATGGGTATGGACAAAACCAGTCCAATAGCTATGTAACAAGACCCCTAACGGTGACCTAACCTCTCTTTCCACAGGGGATGCGATAATTTTTCAGCTCTAGCATTGGCCACCTTTTTGTATAATGTACTGGACATGCCAGTTGGCTGTCTACCAGTAACTCGGGTCGATCCAAGCAGAGACCACATTGACGAAGCATGGGAGAAGGGTCCTGGGTTTGGCTCTTCTGTGCTGGAGAGCGGTATCTATAAAGGCAAGGCACCTCTATATAATCCCAAAGACTCCCAGGGCATGCCTGTTAGCATCCAGATCGTTGGCAAGAAATGGGAGGAAGAAAAGGTTCTCGAGATAATGGACATTGTAGACAGCGCACTTGGAAGAGGAAGAGGTTTTGGACCGGGATCTTGGGATGCCCATATGATTGCGAATTCGGGGAGCGTATGAGTAAGGTAGATGGACTACACCCTTGGTCGGTCTACGTAAGACTCATGCTGTTCTGTTTAACTTTGATTTTCGGAAACATTGATACATACATACAAATGTGCGTCTTCCCCCATAGCAGCGGGCATAGCGTATTGCAGGAAAGAGGTGCGGAACTATACTATGCGCCCGGTTTTCCTGCTCGTCTGTCCGCTTTCCTTTGCTGTATCTGTATCGTTGTCAGTAAATATAGGATCAGTGAGACTTCAAATAGCCTTACCCAAGTGTTTTTGCAGTCCCTATAAGCTTGGAAATACTCAAGACAGGCGTCCCTGTTGTAGTCGTTACGATTTAGGCAGTCCATGGAAGCCTTGGAGGCCGCTGCGCAAGGGCTACCGGGGGCGGTTAGGTAGGTACGGTAAGAAAACACTCTGCACTTACTCTATGAACTGAGAACTAACTTTGCGGCCCTAAACGCAATGAACCCGTCCAACTACTTGCCAAAAGAATGGAATGGTTTGCCTACTGCAAATTGTTCTTTATAGTCCAACGGCTTCACGTTATCTTCAGGCTTGGGCAAAGCCTCTGAGTTGCCCGTCATGGTTCGCCGATACAGAGGCAGATGCAAGAAGACGAGACCTGAAACTGAAGGTTAAGGCTGAGTGTGAGTGCTGATGCTGGTACAACTTGGTACAACCTAACATGCTTGTCCATATGGAGGTCTGCTCGTTCTCACGGCCAGAGAATGACCGGATACTCTCGGTCTGGTAAAGCACCTTGCCTTCACCAGCGTATCAGACTATTCTGGCCTACTGTGCGTTTATCACATTGCCTGGCCGATACATTCAGCTTTCATAGCGTGCTGCTTTGAAAAGCGACCTTCACGCAATAAATTTTCACTTAGAGCGTGCAACACGGCGAAGGTAGTATAAAGTGGCATGTTACAGAGAAAAGATAGACATCGTATACGAAAAGAGGTCATTCTGGAATCATGGAGCTTGAATCGGACGAGAACAAAAAATCGGTAGACTATGAGTCCAGACGCTTGGCAGAGAACAACTCAGAAATGGCCCGAATGCTGCAGATAAACTAGTCGAGGCTAAGTCTTCTCCTCATCAAAGTCAAGTGTTCTTCGTCGATCTTGACTGCTTCGTTGAACAGGGTCTGCTTGTCCGCCCACGCATCCGTGAGCTGCCCCAAAAACGGATGAATAATTTGCTCTAATCCCAGCCTGCTGTGAAAGAACTCACCCCCATGTTGGAATAGGCAATCCCTATGTCCGAAAGGACGTCCTTGAGCGCAATTTCCTGCTTCTTGTACTCATCTGCAACGAGTACGATTGTTTTGACATCAGATACAGCTGCTTTGGTCCCTTCAAGCGTCGTAAGAGAATCCTGGAAAAGCCTAAGAGAAGCTCAGGAAATATCCTGGAAGGATGAAAAAGGCGATGAACTTACATTTTCAAGGCAGGGCGGTGACGAGCTGCAGTCGCGTTCTTTGGGTCGCTGGAGATATAATTAAGTTGGTACATCATCTTGACCAACTCTACACTGCGAGCTCTAAGAGGCGATCTGATTTGTGCAGCCAACTTGAAAAGGTCGAGAAGTTCCTTGGCTGTGTCGACTGTCACAATGGTGAGCTTAAGAAGGAGAAGTTTCAAGTCTTCGTGTTCTTTCTCTAGCACCTGCACAGTAACAGTGCTACTGGGCTGGAGGTGTTCTTCAACGCGCTTCGTCGCACTGCGGTGAATATTAGTAGAAGGTAGACATCGAGAAAGTGCAATCCTCACTTCTGCAGGGCTAACCAAATAGCCGTCGTCTTGAAATAGTCTCTCCAGTCTGTAGACGTTGTCGCAACCGAAAGATATGCAAAAGGAATGTATACGAGCAACAAGATACGAATTGCGATCTCGGTGGAAGGCTGGAGCGACGGTTAGCTCACGATTCTACACCCAAATTTGCGACTTACCAGTACATTGGGATTCTGACTCAGTCTGGTCATTATTGCGCGAACGGATGTCTTGACGCCAAGGACAAGCTTTTGGCTCCGACTAGACCAGCAACGTCGGAGATTAATACAAAAAAGTCAACTGGCGAGACCAAATTACCTTTGGATAATATCAGCGTCCACTATCTTGACCCCGATGAAGAAATCATATAACGCCTTCAACGTCTGCATGTCATCGGCAGTTCGGTGGATTCTGTGGTTGTCCGCCAGGTCTTTCTTAATCGAGTCGGAAAGATCCTATAATTGTAATTCAAGGGGCCAGTTATTAGGGCGGCACAGTCAACATGATCTAAGAAACACAAACCAAAAAGATAGCACTTGTACTGAAAGTTACGAAAGTGTCTTCGAGCGCTTTCCTATCGATTTGCCATGTCTCAAGAAATATGATAGTTGATTCGATGCTATCAGTGGGAGGCAGATGCTGTCGACGTTGCTCGGTGCGGTAATATGAGTAGAAATTGAGAAGTATCCTTAGAGTGGAAATGCATGTCAGTCCGGTGAGGTTATGTAGAAATAGCTGCGCGTACTTTTCCAAGGGTATGATAGCTGCAGTGTATCTCTGGAACGTCTCCCATATGATGGTGGTATCCGTGTCGCTTGCACCATCGATCTTCTTCATAAGTTCTTGGATGGCATCGTATACAAGGCGCGATCTGTAATAGACTTGGTTTGAACACTGAGCATTTCGAACGAACTGGGCAAGGTCGATGGCTATGTGGCGCAAAAGGACCTTGATGAGGTCTGTAGCAGGGAAACCTTCCCCTATCTTAGCGAGCTGCGCCGTGATAGATAAATCAAGGGCATCAGATGGTGACGGGGAAGCTTTGGGTGGCATTGCGGAGTCCTGGATGTTTGGCTGGGAGGGTTAATGAGAGACGGTAGAAAGAACACCACAGGAAGCATGGGCTTTTTATGTACTAGAGCAGCGTAGCCAACTCAAGTAACACCAAAAAGATCCAGGGCGCCTATACCTAATAGCAAGTACGCGCCAGAATACAGGGATGGGGATTTGATTGATAAGGGACATTAAAAGAAGGAGGCACCTCATTGAATAGAACATGACTATGTGCAGCGTTGCAGTAGGAAGATGTAGTCCGAGTTCCAGCCAGATCCTCATGAGTCAGCGGCTCGACGAGCAAGTGTATGTCAGTGTGATATGGCTAAAACTAAACTTTTGAAATGCATTGTCTGGCTATCGATGATCGGAGGGGCCTTCTAGTGCGTATGTGTATATAGTTCTGACATTTGGCACAACGAGTTGGGCGTGAGGCAAGCCTGCAGGCGCCGTTTATTTCAGAAAGAAGGGTGATAGAAGGTGACAGACGCAAAGGATGATCACCGTGATTTGCGAACAAGAGAAGGTCGGGGTTTGAAATGGTAGATGAGTCAGCATTGGTGAGCATAATTCTGTCAAGTGACGCTCATGAATGAGGTCTGCACTTCTTCTATTCCGACCACCTTCAGTGTTGGTTCCGGCACCCTCTATCGATCAATTTAAATTATATCACATCACATAATTACCACTCCAGCTGTCCCTATCATGATTTCGACCAAACGTGCTGCAGAAGGTCAGTCATTCAATCGACAACGCGGTAGATATTCGTGCCAATTGGAGTTCGCTACAGCTGCAAGCTATCAGCCTAGCAAGCGCCCGAAACCCAATGACGAGGATCTTGAGCTCCAAAACGAAGACGATGTGATCCCCCCTTCACCTCCCGATACTTCTTACGTGCCCAGAAGTGCAACTATCAACTTCAGTGCTCTCACACGTAAATTAGCCGAAAACAAACGGTCCACGGACGTTGAGCCACAGTCAGGAAACCTGTCTTCTTTTGACTTGCACCGTAGACAGCAGGATAAACTAATATCTCACATATTCATGGATCAAGACTTTTCATGGCTCCATCTCAAGCTGGATCATCAGTCGCGCCCTTTGTGGATTAGTCCGGAGGATGGTCATATTATCTTGGAGGCATTTTCACCCATTGCCGAACAAGCTCAAGATTTTCTTACTGCCATTAGCGAGCCAGTCAGCAGGTGTGTCAAGCCACTCATCTCATGGAGTACTTATTTATGGTGCAAACCAGGCCAGCAATGATACATGAATACAAACTCACTTCTTATTCGCTATATGCTGCTGTTTCAGTGGGTCTACAGACGGATGATATTATAGAAGTAAGCATTTATCCTTATTTGATCATCTATCGGATCATGAACAGCTAATGAATTCTCTCCTTCAGGTTCTTAACCGTCTGTCAAAAGTGAGCCTAACTTTATAGCATGACTGCGGCGCCTAACCTCAAGCAGGTCCCAGTTCCAGATTCCATAGTCGCTTTTATCAGAGGCTGCACCCTTAGCTACGGCAAAGTGAAGCTTGTCCTGAAACACAACAAATATTTCGTCGAGTCCAACCATCCCGAGACGTTGCAGCTACTTTTGAAGGACAGAGTGATTCGAGAAGCACGCATTGTCACCACACAAGCCGACAATAGTATCAAGGCTGCAACTTTTACTACATCGAAAGCACCTGTGCGAGGGAATTTGGTCATTCCTGGCACTAAAGAAGCAGAGAAAAAGAAGGACGATGCTGGGGATGGAAAAGCGACGAACGCTAACCGTACAGATGCAGATCTTTTTACATCTGTTGTTGGTGTCGATGCAGGTAATGCCATATCCTGTATTTCCCGTGTGGAGCGCCGCTGATCTCGTATAAAGATGAAATCGAGGAAGACGACGATAATGTACACGCTTTTGAAATCAAGGACGATAAGATCGATGTTTGTATTTATATTTTAGAAAAGAGCGTTGTCGCTAACCATGTTCCCAACAGGATGTCAAGAAGAGATGTAACGAATTGGAATACCCTATGCTGGAAGAGTATGATTTTCGGAACGATACCGTTAATGCAAACCTCGATATCGATCTGAAGCCAGCAACTGTTATTCGGCCATATCAAGAGACAAGTCTCAGTAAGATGTTTGGAAACGGGTTAGTCCCTCCGAACCGTCGAGGTTGAAGAGGATACTCATCCCCCTTAGACGTGCTCGTTCGGGGATCATTGTCCTGCCATGCGGCGCTGGTAAAACTCTTGTGGGCATTACAGCTGCCTGTACGATCAAGAAATCTTGCTTGGTACTTTGCACATCGTCGTAAGCTGACGGTTCTGTTGTCTCATATTGTTCGCACATGCTGACTTGAACAGTGTCTCCGTGATGCAATGGAAGCAACAATTTATGCAGTGGTCAAACGTCACTGACCGTCAAATAGCTGTCTTCACTGCGGATCAGAAGGAAAAGGTGAATGGTAGTCGTTTGTGATACTAAAGACCATCTAACTTAGGAAACAGTTTGCCGGTGAAAGTGGAATTGTCGTGTCGACATATTCCATGGTAGCCAACACACACAATCGGTCGCACGAGTCTAAGAAAATGATGGAGTTCTTGACTTCCCGTGAATGGGGTTTCATATTACTCGATGAAGTGCATGTTGTACCGGCTGCTATGTTCAGAAGGGTTGTTACGACGATCAAAGCTCATTCTAAACTTGGTCTCACGGGTGAGTACAGATTTTTGGAAGAAAGAAAAAACGGCGTTTCACGCTCATTCGGTTCTCTAGCCACGCTTGTCAGAGAAGACGATAAAATTGCCGACCTTAACTACATGATTGGTCCTAAGTTGTACGAAGCGAATTGGATGTAAGTTATGACTTGTTTTCCATTTTTGTCGGGCTCACTGTCTTTCTCCAGGGATCTCGCCGCCAAAGGCCACATTGCCAATGTTCAGGTAATATGCTTGCTCTGTTGCAAGTACAGACGAGTCTCTGACACATCCCATGTCAGTGTGCAGAAGTATGGTGCCCGATGACCCCAGAATTCTATCACGAATATCTCAAAGAGCAATCGCGCAAGAGAATGTTGCTGTACTGCATGAATCCCAACAAATTCCAATCATGCCAATTCCTCATAAAATACCACGAAGATCGAGGAGATAAAATCATCGTTTTTTCGGACAACGTATTCGCTCTGGAGGTACGACACGTGTTTCGTTTCAATTGCTCTGGTTACTCATATATGCGTCTAGGCTTACGCACGACGCTTGAAAAAGCTATTTATCCACGGAGGAGTAGGGCAGGTGGAACGAATGATGATTCTTTCCAAGTTCCAACATGACCCACGTGTAAATACGATATTCTTATCCAAGGTAAGTCTTCTCCATAAGATTGTTAGATAATTTTATCCTATGCCGCTAAGGTTGGAGACACCTCCATTGATCTGCCTGAAGCAACGTGCTTGATCCAAATATCGTCGCATTTTGGATCTCGACGTCAAGAAGCACAGAGGCTTGGTGAGTCGGCATTCCATTTTGAAATGTATGCTTGTTGAATTACCATGTATTTAGGCCGCATCTTGCGCGCCAAACGTCGAAACGACGAGGGCTTCAATGCGTTCTTCTACTCTCTCGTTTCAAAGGACACCCAGGAGATGTTTTACAGCACAAAACGCCAGCAGTTCTTAATAGATCAAGGCTACGCCTTCAAGGTCATCACACATCTCGATGGCCTGGAGAATTTGCCAGATCTTGTGTATAGGACCCAAGACGAGCAGATTGAACTTCTGCAGACTGTCCTGGTGGCAAACGATAATGATGCGGACCTTGGGTCAGATATCAAAGCTGTCGAGGGTGATCTTGCAGGCACGGTGACCTCAAAGGACTTTGGCCCCATGAAGTTCCCTGCTGCTCAAAGGACGACAGGGTCCTTGGCAGCTCTCAGCGGCGGGCAGCATATGTCATATATCGAGCAGAACAAGTCTGCGAATAAAGCGATCTCGCGACCATCAGCAGCTCCAAGGCACAAGCTCTTTACGAAACGTGACAAGGATAAGGCAACTGCGAGGAAAGAGGCGCGAGCTAATCTTTCCTAGAGTTGATAGTGGTGGTGGTACATGTCGCTGAGGACAGACTTTGTATGTAAGATTACACTATGGTGCCTGTAATTTAATTTGGATAGAATCGGATTGTTCCAAAAGCATTTGTACAACGCTGTTCGCCTTGCCGCTTCGATCCTGTGCTCAAATGTAGCTGATATCTCGTCCATTCAGTTACTCTCCTAATAATAGGCGGGATTCATGTGGAATATGTGTATGCTATGTAGTTATGGAAAGTGTCCGTCAGGGTAACTTGGACGTGCCGATGTCATCCTGCGACGCAGAACTTGAGAGGCGATGTTTATGTTCGGGGGGGTGTTGTGGTGCCTTAGGCCTTAGGACTGGCTGACTGACTGACTGTACAGCACGTTTGCTAAGTTTGCCTGATGCGTTCATGGTGTGGACACCGATCGGTTTACCTGAAAAGGAGAATCGAAATTTTCTATTTATTGCGGATGAGCCGCATGCCGCTGTGAAGTGCTTGGGAATTCAGCTTGGTCCTTATGTAACTTCCCAGAACCTTACCTTGATATAACATCGGCTCCTCCTCGTAATGTTTTCTCCCTGTCTTCCTTACCGTCCCCATCTCTCTCCTCTCTGTACTGAGGTATGCTTCCTATTCTACCCCCAATGTCAAAGCAAGAATAACGACCGTGACAGAACGAGTTATAATGGCAGGAAACAACGACCTCCAGGACTTGGATAAGGATTCCAAGTCTTCGAATGCGAGCGTTGTGCGCGAAGATACCCCGTTGGGAGTCGCCCGGCCCCCTCTGGTGTATACGTCCCCAAAGGCCTTCGCTCTCAGCTTCGCCGCTAGGTGGAGAAGTGTGTGGAGCAGACCTTTCATTATCTCTCTTCTGGCCGGACAAGTGGTATCCCTATGTATCACCTGCACTAATGTCACCACCACGGAGCTCGTTATGCGAGGGTGGACGCTATCTACAACCCAGGGCTTCTTCTTGTACGTTTTGTCTCTGTGTATCATCAAGAAGGCTCCTGTATTTACATCTACCAGGTATTTCATGCTATTCATCATCTACACGCCATACACAATCTACCAATGTGTGTGTTCTATCTATACGATCTACGTATTCATTCTGACGATTACCTAGATGGGTTCAAGGGGTGGGGGAAGGTCCTCTATAAGGATGGATGGAAATGTTTGTCTTGCTCTTTTCTTATGATTGCCGCTTTCCATTTGCTCATCCCACACAGATATCATCTTGGCAGCTTGCGACGTGGAGGGAAACTTCTTGGTTGTGAAAGTAAGTGTCATATTTGGATCGCTCGGCGAATTATAATCGACGTTTGTGATAGGCCTACCAATACACCGATCTGCTATCGTGTATGTTGCTTGACGCGTGGGCAATCCCAGTATGCTTATTCTTCTCCTGGTTGTACTTGGGCACGAGATACCATTGGACTCAACTTCTGGTACGAAATTATAATCATAAGCACCTGGATAAAAACCGACAAGGATCGTTATAACCAAGGGTGTTTTCATTTGCATCGGAGGTCTCGGAATGCTTGTTGCATCGGACGAGATCACTCAGAAAAGTTGGGAGGCCATCAGTAGAGGAAAGGGAGACGCGTTTATGATAGCGGGAGCGACGCTATATGGATTCAGTAAGTTGTTAGTTTGCTGTCAGAACTTGCCATACGAACGTACCATTCTCTCCAGCGAACGCCACAGAAGAGTTCTTTGTCAGAAAGAGACCTTTGTATGAGGTCAGTCTTCTCTGTTTGCAGCTCTGTGGCCTTGATTTAATGTTATATAGGTCGTTGGTCAACTAGGAATGTGGGGACTCATTATCAATGGAATCCAGTCGTCTGCTCTCGAGTGGAAGGGGATGATCACAGTTCCATGGACGGGCGAAATCAGTAAGCTACTCTTATCTTATCTAGACTGGTCGCTGACATACCACCTGAAGTTGGTCTTTTGGTTGCGTACACAAGCGGTAAGGTACCCTAACCTTGGAAGCGGATGCCGTCGTTAATTCTTTTCGTTATTCAGCCATGGTTATACTCTATACAGTGGCTCCCCTGCTTTATAGAATGGCTTCTTCAGCCTACTTCAACCTCAGTTTACTCTCAAGTGATTTTTACGGACTACTGTTTGGGCTCTTCCTTTACGTCAGAGGATATGTTTCTCGATTCTGTGTGATCAAGCTGACTGGATTGCTTTGCAGCATTACCGACCTTACTGGCTGTACTTCATATCTTTTGTGGTCATCCTAGCCGGCTTGATCACTTATTTCTGGCACTCAAGGCGTGCGTCTTTTTCTGTTTTGTTTTTGAAGCATTGGATCTGTTATTTACGAGATGGACAGCGGAGGAGCAAGGATTTTCGGACCCCAAAGCACCTGATTACGTTGAGAGAAGACACGGTGGCAATACCATTGCAACTGCGCCAGACGAAGAGCAAGGTCAGCAGCCTGAAGTCGTTGCAGCAGCCTAGTTCATTACCACCCTTATCCGCACGATTACATACCCACGAACAACGCGGTGAACGAATTCCTCGACAGTTGGATTGTTCAAATAAAAATGATGACGATTATGAAGATTATACAAGTGATGTGCGATGCAAACTGAATTGAACGAATGAAAACGTATTTGTGTGTGTATCGATGCCCGGAGAATGCAATGGAATAAAAATAAATGAAAGAGAGTGTCCATGCAAGGGAGGAATATAATGCAGAGAAGTCTATGGTGAAGGTATCAACGGCCCTGTTGGATTATTGCTGGCGGTTAGTCGTGTTATGTACTAAAGATGCTCGCTCTCCTTCGCGCTTTGCCCTGTGTTCAGCCAATTTCTGAGGATCACGTCAGTGCTCAGCGGTTAGCAAAGTCGCGTTAGGGACTCACAGTTTTCCAACACTCGGCCGCACTCACCACCGTGTCAAGAACGGCTTCCGACAACTCGATGACCTAAAAATAATTCAACTGCGTTGAGAGAATGGAACAGCCGGTGAGCGGCGCGGAAGACTACTTACCGTGTCCATTGCTTGCCTGGATACTTTTTCTAGATGGGCCTTTCCCTGTTCCCACTGCTCGCGCTCAGCCGCCAACGCAGCTTCCCTCTTTTCATCCAATTCCGGTATGGGTGCTCTCGTATCAGGATAAAGCGGCGACGGAGCGGGAGGTATATTATTGATGGCTCTGGGGATCTCACTGATGCTGTGAGGCCAACAGGACTTGTCCCGATTTGCCAGAGTAGTGGGAAGGTGTGTGCTGTCCAAGCGCGGGCGCCTACAGTAAGATCTAGCGCCAGAAGGGTTGTGTTCTCTTCGAGCTATCCAGTAGGAAGTGGACATGGCGCCTACGAAGAACCAGAGGAGGCGGGATGGGCGACGGCGGCGACAAAAAGGATGGTGACTACAGGGACGCATGGGAGGAAGGAGGGAGGGATGAAAATATATAGCAGGACATGGGTATATTTGTAAGGTATTGAGGGATTAGATCTCTATGGTTGCGTGTGTGTTCGGCGATGGACAAAGTGAGAGTGATATATAGCCCGTTTGTACAGGCGCTGCTTGCCGCCGCAACTCGTCGCCGGCAAAATCAGTAGCCTGTCCCGGGACTCTTCCGTCCACATCCATCAGTCAGCCGTCATTTCCTATTTGCATGGACGGATGACTGTAATAAATAAGTATGTAGTCGAGTCTAACCTTACTACCATCCCAAGTACAGTACCAAATGGGTCCAACAGAACTCTCAATTGCTGACGTCAATCAGGCAGGGTAAAGGAGCCTTAAAGCTTATCACGACAAGTTCTTGCGAATAGGAAACTTGGTCGAGGTCAATGCTGCACATTACTATGTATTAGAGGGGCAGTGGCCAGTGGCCACAGGCGTGCAAGGGGCAGTGATGGATCATGGCAGGTGAACAGGGAGGATGTCACACTGTCACGGAAGATCACATGCGAGTGAGTGGAAGAGTGGAAGGCTGGAAGTGGATTTGGCCAGACTTGACTTGCTTTCCATCTTTTTCCGTATTCTTTTCCTCTTTCTTGGTCCTATTCTCTCCCTCTCCCTCTCCCTCTCCCTCTCTTTTACACTTCTGGCTCACGACGAACATCCAGGATGAGCAGGGACCGGGATTATGGTCAAACCTCTTCGCAGTGGTCAAATTACCAACAGAATGGAGTAGCAGCGCCCCTAGGTGTTTCCACTGACATCGACCCGGCACACTCTCAGCAAGCACAAGGACAGCTCAGGAATCCGTACTCTGCACCACCAACCAACTCTTCAAGGATCCCTGACCGTCCCAATCTGCCCGCTCGATCCTCCACAGTCGGCACACCGGATCCCGATCGTAATCTATCTGCTAACAACTATTCATTTCCAAAGGCTCGTAGTGAAGACCTTCACCATGACCACTCCTCCTCCAACTATGAATTTTCCGCCTTCAACCCTTCCTCCTCTTCTTCTCCGAGACCATCTGCTCCCTTCCTGACTTCGGGAGCCGGAGGCAGTCGTCCGAACACCCCAGGTGCATCCGCTCATCCCAAAGATCCCTCTTCCTCTAGTCATTCGGATCATTCTCACCACCCAATGAGCACAAATTCACATTCGGCGCATTCTGAGGCGTCGACGTCCAATTCGAAACCCCCACCTAGTCCCTCGTCAACATCAACCGGTTTGTCCTCGACGTGAGTCTTCATGCATTTTTTTCATTGCCTTGTGGTCACTTCACAACCATTTTCAGAATCTGTTCAGCATGCGGGAAACCGATGCAGGGCCCTTTTGTTCGTGCGCTCGGATCAGTGTACCATTTGAACTGCTTCAAGTGCATGGTGTGTATCGGTATGTGTTAATCTGGAGACCTCCGCTTATTATTTCGATTCAGGACTGTGGAGAAGTTGTGGCGTCCAAGTTTTTCCCGATTGAAGGCCCGGGGGGAAAGCAGAATCCTCTTTGCGAACGAGATTATTTCCGCCGCCTCAATCTGATATGTGCCAAGTGTGGAATGGCGTTACGAGGCAGCTACATCACAGCCTGCAGTACGGATATCCTTGTTTTCACTTTCTTCATGATTGAACTTATAGCACTGATTAGACAAGAAATATCACGTCGAACACTTCACATGTTCATTGTGTTCAACTCTATTCGGACCTCAGGACTCGTACTACGAACACGAGGGAGATGTATATTGCCATTTTCATTATTCCACACGTTTTGCGACGAAATGCGCGGGGTGTAATAGCGCGATTCTCAAACAATTTGTGGAGATCAACCGAAATATGAGAGATGAATGTTGGCACCCGGAGTGCTATATGATAAACAAAGTGAGCAATGTTACTGCCTCTAAACTGCAAGGACATTAAACGCCCCGCGCCTAGTTCTGGAATGTCAAGGTATCATCACGCCGACCGACGAGTGCCATATCTGCGGACGGCGAACCTGGGGAGCCTGCGTACGTCGAAGAAGAACAACGAGAGACCCCGTCATCGTTGAAAGATAAACAAATACGTATGGAACAACAAGTATATCGGATTTGGACGTATGTGCTAAGTTATCATTTGTGCCTTGTACTTCAAGACGTGAACGTGCATACTCTAGCGTTTTATCTGCCTTCGAGGAATCAAGTGCTGCATGTATCTCCGACATGCTCAGGCAAGTTAGCAACGGAGCCTATCTTGATGCCATCAGGATGGCCGAAAAGTTCATCCTTCACGTCGAGGTCCTGTTTGGTACCATAGATGACCTGGAGTTCCATTTCGCGTCATTGAACATGAAGGGTACGTCACTGCCCTCTCGTAATTTGAAAACCATGCTCAAGATGTCGGGTGAACAGGTCTGTCGCATGTGAGAGAGGCACGAATGCTATGTCGGAAGACTGTCGAACTCTTCACGTTGTTATCGCACACGCAAGAAACAGGGGCGCGCCGAATGGGAATGACGCAGGAGTTACTTGCGCTCGTGACTGGCCTCGCGCACTACCTCAAAATTCTGATTCGGATCGCGCTCACAGGTGCACTTAAATTAGAGCGCGAACAAAGCGTTCGTGAGGCTATGGGCTCCTTCCTCGACAAGCTCCATCTATTAGCAGTTCAAGGCGGGAACCCATCTGCGCGGAGGATGATTAAAGGGCAGAACGGGGAAAAGACGTCCACCAACTCGAGTGTCAATTATGGCACACAAGGGGTGACCTATGGGTTTCGCAGTCTTGCGCCGGAAAATGCAGGTGAATCACCTTTTTCCCAGAGGGAAGGTGGAAGCAAGACGTCGTCGACGCCTCCATCCGATTTGTGTGTGAGATGCGGGTTGACGGTAGAAGAAGACTGCGTCCGATTAGGAACGTACCAGCGCTGGCATTCTCATTGCTTGCAGTGTGCGCAGTGCGGGAAAGTTGCAGCCGTACAGACTGCGAAGGAGGTATCGTCGAAAAGCGGCGACGAAAGGGAAAATGGGAAGGAAGGCGCCAACAGAGACCACCCGCCCAAACTTTCGACTGCTCGCCGCCCTCCGGCTAATGTTGGTGGATTTGTGTACGATCCCGATTCGAGGAAAGATATGGCATCGTTTGGTGAGGTACCGACCCTGATTCTATGCCTTGAGCACGCCCATCCTGGTTGTAGGGGGGGTTTTCAAGCTGTCCAAAGGCTTGAACAGTATGCGTTTCTTCTAAACGTGGCGTTGAGAAGATTATATTTGCTGCTCAAGAAGCAAGGTGTTGTTCCCATGTCCCCAGGTACGTGTAATTGGCGCGCCGTTGTTCTTGAACTAATGTGAGTCGGTAGTATCTGCTTCCCCTAATGACCAATCAGGATCCGATCCATACCGAAACACCGGCGATATAATGCGTATGCAATCTGTACATTTGGATCGAAAACTTTCTGCGACTGCTAGACTGCCGAAGCGTTCCACGATCGTTGAAAGCCCAGCGGGACGGTCTGTCCACCCGTCTGAGCTTCCCCAACGGCACCACGAACCAAGTTCACAACCTTCACTGCAGCAAAGCAACGTCCAAGTACATCAAGGGCAGGCGGTTCAGGGATATGATGTGTCCACTCCGTTCCAAGGTTCTCCTCCTAGCCAGCATACACCCCGACCTAATGCAGGCCGACTTCCCGTCGATCCCCATGGCCAGGGTCTCAGGCCCTCGCTAACGCGAAATAATACAGAGGTCATGATTGTTGATGAAAGCGTACCCAATTCACCAGCTGGCGCAGAAGAGTCTACCATCCCAAAACGCGACGGTGCATTGACTCTCGCTGACATACCTCAGCTCATGGAAGTGGCGCAAGCTCGAGAGCAACAACGGTCCCTTCCAAGGGAGGGCGCGACGCCGTATATCGCGGAGCTGAGTGCCCTTGAACTTGCAATTGTCAAGTATTGCGCTGTTCTCGCCCTCACGCGATCGCCATTGAAAGACCAGTTTGATTTGGATGAAATTTTGGAAATGGTTGAAACGAAGAAGAGTGGATTCTGGAATAAATTATTCAAGGGAGACAAAAAGAACGTCAAGAAGAAAGGTATAACGACTGTGGACTTAATCATCATTACGACAATGACTGACGTCCTTTGTACAGGAGTCTTTGGTGTTCCTCTTGAGCTTCTGGTAGAAAAAGAAGGCTCGGACTCTCTTTTAGGGGCAACAAGAGCTACCCTGCGCGTACCCAGTTTCATTGATGACGTCATATCTGCTATGCGACAAATGGGTCTGTCTTTTCAAACTTCTTCATGGAGAAGTAATTAAACATTTATGTAGATATGTCCGTCGAGGGAATCTTCCGCAAAAGTGGCAATATCCGACGCCTCCGTGACCTGACCGATGCCATTGATCGGGATCCGTCTTCAGTTGACTTGTCGCAAGATAATCCTGTACAGATTGCAGCTCTACTGAAAAAGTTTTTGAGGGAATTGCCCGATCCGTTGTTGACGTTCAAGCTTCATCGTCTATTCGTATCATCCCAATGTAAGCAGGAATCCTGATCTTCCTTCAACCTGACTCATGCGTCTACTTTCTAGCTCTGCCGTCAGATGAAGACCGCAAACGGTATCTTCATTTAATTACCTTGCTCCTGCCCAAAAGCCACCGAGATACGATGGAAGTCCTATTCGTCTTCCTAAAGTGGGTGGCTTCTTTTGCACACATGGACGCTGAGACGGGGAGTAAAATGGACCTTGGGAACCTTGCAACCGTGATATGTCCCAGTATCCTCTATGCAAGAGGTAGGGACGCCCTGCGAGATGAAACATTTGGCGCCCTACGTGTCGTCACTTCGCTGTTGGAGAACCAGGATGAATTCTTTACCGTTCCGGAAGAATTTTTGCCCATACTCCGTGACCAGGATTACTTTGCGAGCTCCATGGATCTGCCCAGCAAAGAGTTCCTGAAAAAGTGCGACACGTATATGCGTGTCAAGAACAGCAATGGGAGGTCCATGCCCGGTACCCCTTACATCACTCAAAGCAACGGTATGCAACCTAGGCAGCAGCACGCAGCAGTGAACTCTCCTGTAAACGACCGCTCGATGCCCGGTCCCTCATTTGGACCTCCCGGCAACATGGAGCGCAACATAAGAGTTCCTACAGGCATGCCGCAAAGCGACCCATATCCTCCGCCGTCATCACCTTCTATTCCCCAAGGAATCCCGATTCAAAGTCAAGGCATGGTGCAGAATATGCAACGGATGGACGAGTGGGCCCCTCCGAATCCTCCGCGCAATGCTAATTCCAATAGCCCACCGTCGAGACCATCATCTTATGTCGGGCCACCCTCGCGGCCACCAGGAGATTCAACCCAGACGTATGGTAGTCCTTCTCAAGCACAAATGTACCACCCTGCCGCGATGAACGGCACTGGCTATAATGCCCCTACAAATCGTCAGCGCTCATGATCCTCTCCTTCGCTCTATCCATTGATCATTATCTGATTCTCGACTCCATCATATTCCCTGTTACCCTTCGGTGCTTCCAGATACCTTACTTGACCGACCCTGACCATTTTCTGACTTTTTGTTTGCTTCTATACAAATGTACTTTATCATCGCTTTAGCGTGTAACTTTTCTACGCAGTATATAGTATTACATGGACGACATCCCCAGTACTTACCATATACCCTGTGCAATGCCAGGTTGAAACTGAATCTTATGTCACCAATCCTGTCAGACCGAGTTCTTTATAATCTTAAAATGGAAACCAATACTTGATTCGGATAACCGACTCCAAACAGTCAATAACAAAGGATTATTCAGCGCACTTGTCGGCCCGGTTAGATATCTTTCACTTTGACCATATACTGTACTCTTGTCAAAGCTATGATTGCAGTCCAGTCTGCCACACCAGCACTGGAGCCCAAGTCAATACCGTCCAATGCTCCTGAACATTGCCCGGTGTGTCCAGGTTGACGTTGCCTAAAAGCTCAGTATTGACAATCATTCAGGGGACCGAGTCTGATTTAGCCGGCAAGACGGACGCCTGCGCAGGCTGCGATAATAAAGAAATATGTGCATCTGGTGCGACGAAACTTCCAGACCCGGCTTTGCCTTTCATCAAAGAACGTATGGCGACTGTCAAGAGGAAGATTCTGATATTGTCCGGCAAAGGAGGAGTTGGAAAGTCGACATTTACAGCGCAACTGGGGTGGGCATTTGCTGCAGATGAAGACACTCAGGTCAGTTGGTAATCCAATTTCAAGCAGCGTGGATGATTTGTAATCATTTATATGCAGACAGGAATCATGGACGTTGATATCTGTGGACCTTCTATTCCGACGATACTCGGAATCGCTTCAGAACAAATTCATTCATCAGCATCCGGCTGGTCGCCCGTGTATGTGCAAGACAACATGGCTGTAATGTCTGTTGGATTCATGCTACCGACTTCACGGGATGCTATCATGTGGCGAGGTCCCAAAAAGAACGGCCTAATATCGCAATTCCTAAAAGACGTAGATTGGGGAGATTTGGACTATCTCCTCGTGGATACCCCACCTGGCACGTCTGACGAACATCTTAGCATCGTACAGTACCTCAAGGAGAGCGGCATAGATGGAGCCGTGCTTATAACTACTCCTCAGGAAGTCGCCTTGCAAGACGTTCGCCGGGAAATCGATTTCTGCCGCAAAGTGGGCATCCGCATTATCGGACTCGTGGAAAACATGTCTGGTTTTGTATGCCCCAGTTGCAAGAACGAATCACAGATATTTAAAGCAAGTACTGGGGGCGGACAGAAACTGGCCCGTGATACAGGCGTTGAATTTCTTGGAGCTGTACCGCTAGATCCTAGGATTGGCAAAAGCGCAGATTACGGCGTCAGCTTCTTAGATGAATACCCGGACAGTCCTGCAACGACCGCCTACTTGGACATTATTGACAGTGAGTACATCCCCCCTCATTTGATCGATTGGCTACCCCTTCTAATGCCTTATAATAGAAATTAAGACAATTCTGACCTAATTAACATAGTTGGTTTTGTCTTTGTTACATCTTGGCATCCATTGTACATAATTGTATATCTAGTGTAGAGTAGATTGTAATAGCAAGTTGAGGGAATACAACAAAGTCCATCCGTTGGATCACTTGTTTACAAAGAGTATCACCAAGCGTCTCGTTAACCTACCACAAACCGAGCTGTATGCTTTTTCCCATCGTCATTGCCCGCCTGGTCGTCTTCACCTTCAGAAGATGCGACAAAATCTTTGGGCACTTCCGAGGGCGGAGCATCAGCTTCTGTGTTGATTTCCGTTATATACTTCCCAATCGGAGCTATGCCCACGAGTCCGCCCGCAAGGCGTTCGACACTTTCATGGATTGACACTGTGGACAGGGTACGCAGGAGTCTACGAGTGACCTCCCCGCCGACAGTTGAGCCTGTTCTCGATCTTGCAGGTACTACATATCCTTGGGTCGAAGGGAATGCAACAGAACCTTGTCCAGGTTTGTCAGTGGCGTTGGGGCCTTCAATAAATGCTGGGACCTGAGAGGGTGGCAAGGGTGAGTTGTATGTCGAACCCTGTCTTGAGGGTTGCATGATGCTGGACCTCCGAGCATAGGTAACCACAGGATCCGTCGGTGTAGAAACAGATCGTCGGTGATTCTCCAGGCTAAGTGCTGACATGTCCGGGAGCACGTCTTCCTTCTCCCCAGCTTCACTGGGCACGTTGTCGGAAGCTACCGCCTCCGGGGAGGCTCTTTGATCAAGGTCAGTATTGCCTTGCACTTCTTCTGAGGTCTGTGGAGATCGGGTATAGGTTTCTTCTTCTTGGGACGTAGGGGAAGACGTCCTTCGGACACCATGATCAGGCGATAGGGTTCTTTTCGTAGTGTATGGAGGGAATGCAGTAAGGCCAATGCCAAGGCCCCTCACTTCTTTCCTATAACTTTCTATTTCTTTCCATAATGCATCACGAAATTCTTGCAGTGTCTCCAGTTTTTCAATGTCCCGCCATTTGTCGAATTTCTCTGGGCAATCGGGTTCATCGGTGGGATCGTGGTATGTGGAAAGCCACTTGTGCTCAAGAGCCAGTGGAACAGTTACTCTTGCGCTGGGGTCAAAACAGAGCATGTGCTCTAAGAGATCGAGAGCTGCATTTCCAGGGATTAATGTATGGAGTTTGCAATAGGACTTCTCAAAACATACCTTGTGCATCAGCCTTTGGCATCAGCTTCCGAAACGGTACGACCTTCTTTATTGGCAAAGATCGAACATAAGCTTGAGCCTACGTTACATGGTATGAGTACATTCCATAACCAAACTGAAAGGCATCACTAACTTTGGGACTTCCAATTTTCCGGATAACATCGACATCAGGTGTGCCTAGTGGAACAGTAAGTACGATGCTACAAAAGCTTTGTCAGATTGACGCACCGAGTACAGCAAAGATCTTGTTTAACTGATCAACTGGAAACTTTCGTCACGATTCGCTCCTTGCGATAGATGAGTCTTGCAAAAACTGACCATAACTGATGGATAGCAGGCATGGTCAACACGGCATTTGATAATCTTCAAATGGACAAAAACCTACTCCTTTCCTTTAAAGATTGGCACTCCCATCAAGAGTTCAGCGAGAATGCAGCCTATGGACCAAACATCGACTGGAAACACATCAGTATGGCGGAATAATCAGGAATTATAACACGCACTTGCAGTATCGTAACGTCTGTGTGTGTCGAAGTTGAGGTTAGAAATTGAAAGAGAATGACTTGGGATGTAGCGATTACCTGTACGCCAGCATAATTTCTGGCGCTCTATACCAGCGCGTTGCAACATATTCCGTTAAATGCGACGCCATTTCGTCTGGCGACGTATCATAACCCCTGCTTAACCCGAAATCGCAGATCTTGAGTTCACAATCGGCATTTACTAGCAAATTGCCCGGTTTGAGATCCCTATGAATGACGCCTGCAGAATGTATGTACTTCATTCCTGGCTCCTCTATCAGCTTTTGGCTTTGTACAGCATGGTGTAGCATACCTCGTAAAATTTGGTACGTGAAATACTGGACATGCTCGTTCGTGAGCACCTGCCCGGACCTGATGATCTGGTGTAGATCAGCTAAGAGCAATGAGATCATTGCGATTTCACAGAGATTGGTCTGAGAATACCTTCCATAGGCTGCAACAGGAGTAAGCAATAGTTGGAATTGCGCGGGCAATAATGTAGTTCGTACCTCCATGAATATATAGCTAGAAATTGAACAATTGACTCATGACTAATAGCACCTCCATGTCATTCATGGACAACGTACATCTCAGTGAAATCGGGCGATATGGCGTCTACATCTATCAGCCCAGTTATGTTTGCATGATTAGAGAAGTGCCGGAGGAGTGTTATTTCTCTTAGCGCTCTCTTCGCAAACTGTATCTTCTCAAACACTCGTGTCACGAGCTTTATCGCCACAGTTTCTCCTGAAATTTCATCTACTGCGGAACTGACAGAGATTCACATTGGTTTCCCCATGAGCAACGAGAGTAGAAGATGCTCACATTACAACACCATATGCACCTGAGCCCAACTCCCGCACTAACTTCCAACGTTTTTCGAGGTGAAATATCTTTTGGAATGAAGAAGAAGCTATGGAGTGATACCCTCTGTCGTAGTTGAGACGAAAGTATATACCTTGAATCTGACAGGAAACTGCACCTTCGTCTTAGACTGTCCTCAGCGAAAGGGTTTGAAGGCTGCCTGACTCTCGATCTTCCGCGATCGATGTTCCAGGACCCTGGCGAGGCTACGGGTGATGAAGAGGCCTCGTCGCCCTCCCTGGACTTCGAGTGGTCACGCGCGCGTCTTCGAGGTTCTCGCGGAGGGGACTTTGCTGGTCGAGACATATGAACGAGTTACGCAGAGATGAAGTAAAGTTCTGGAGCGACAAGGCAAGACAAGTTGACCGCAGCTATGTTTTGGGACTCGCAAGCAGGGGCCACGGGTTCGTGATAGTTTGTGATAGACCTTTCAGCTGTCGCGCCCGAGCTGTGTGAATGTTACGGTATCTTGATAAACGTGAACCAAGAATGTTGAGCTTGGAAGAACGGTCATGGGCAAAATTCAAGAACAATGGTGTCAATGTCCCTTTGTTCCCTCCTTATACTTAGCAAAATATTGAGTCTGGGAAAATCTTGATCGGCAGGTCTGCCTTGCACCAGAACATCACCCATTCCGTGACCTTCATATAGGTCTGCTCTTTCATCTGCGCATGAACGCCAATGAACTCAAAGTCTGTTCTTATTTCCTGAGAAACTCTTGTAGGCGAGGAAAGGCATGCCACTATAGTCACCAATCTCCCTCGCCTCGACGGTCTGCATCATCGCCTATGGCTTGCATATACTTTCAACGAGGCAGCTGTGTATTTGGAGCCGGCTGTAAAAAATCGCATGATCCTAAATTTCGTGCCGCATCGTCTGTCAACTCCAGAGACAGCAACGATGGCTGCATCTCACCTTCCACTCCAGCCATTGACTTCAATCCTAACGACGAAACTTATTCTAATGCTCACTCGGAAAAGAACATACCAAGACTTGACACATCAGAGTCGCCTGATCATGCATCCCCGCCCATCGCTCGCACGGACAGCAGCATTCCTTTCTGTATCTTTGACGCTCAAAAATTGTGTAACCGCGGTGACAAATGTGAATTCCTGCACGCTGGTAGAGAGGCAGGTGCGTACCCGCCTAACTCTGGATCTGCCACTTGGCCAATTTACAGCTTTTCTGCGGCGTGCAGCTATATCGCAATTGAATGACAACGCAACTTCTCCAAATGCAAGGGCGGAAGCAAAAGCGCCAGTTACAAGTATCTCCGCAAGCCATACCGCTTCTCCAAGTGCAGCCTTCGACGGCCCCGACAAATTCCAATGGAGCGATAAAGGTCAAACAGATCTCGCACAGGGTGACAAATTCGATGCGCGAATCGCTCCTCACGTTCACGAACAGCAACAGGTCATCGACACGTTCTCAGGAAACGTAGATCAACATTTGGAACCAACGTTCTTGCCACAACCTTCTCCTCCGCAGCATCCTAGTCCCCGTGTAAAGAACACTAGGCAAGTTACCTCAGCAGGCCTTTACCCACATATATCTGAAGTCACGGTACATTGGAGCCAATATGCCGATCCGATGGCCAACAAAGGCGTGCCCTTTTGTAAATTGCATGCTCAAGGAAAGTGCCTCTCAGATGAATCCTGTCGATTTCGTCATTCCCTTACCCCGGATGAATATACCCTCCTATTTCACGATCAACAGCCGAACCTTTGGACGTCGAAGAGGGACCAAGACTTCTTTATACGCGATGATCATGCACAACATATAGTAGAACGTAAACCTTTTGAGCCGCCTCTTCACTCCGTCGTTGTCGACGCCCCTACCCCAGCCGCGCCTTCTATTTCATGCACCTTTTACCCCCTCGGGAAATGTCGTAACGGCACTCATTGCCCATATCGGCACATCGGTCCCGTGCTTGTTGAGTCTACAAAACCAATGGCCACCGGTCTGGGCAAATCCGCTGCTGCTAATAGTGAAGGAGATACTGCTAAACGGCAGCCTTGTAAATTCTTCATCTCGAAAGGATTCTGCCAAAAGGGCGACATCTGTAAATTCGCCCACGAATCGTCTTCAGCTACGTCTCATAGCTCGGCAATAGCATCCGGTGTACAACATCCTTCTGAGCCAGAATCCTCCCAGGACGAAAACAGCGGCTGGAGTGCAACCGCATGGGATCAATGGAGTCCGTCTGACGCGACAGACCCTAGCTTGGTGCCTACTCATGTCAATAACGGCTGGGACTCTACGCCCAACCCGGAAGCCTGGGGAATTTTTGGTGACACAACTTCAGCAACCACTAATGCAGGTAACATCGATAGTTGGAATGTGAAACCCGAGACAGAGCGAATAGTTGGCAGTCAACTGGAAGAATTACATGCAACATCGAAAGATTGCGACGATCATCATGTGACTGAGGAAGGCTCCTCTCCTACGGTATGGTCTAAATGATATGCAAAAACTGGACTTTTTTTAATTTCAGGTTCCTCTTGGTATAGGTTGCGCAACCTACTCCTTCTGCAGATAAAACTCCTGCAGAAACATACAATGGTGAATACGATGATATAAACGCTTCTTCTTGGCTCCAACCGTGGCCTGTCGATTCCCCAGCCCCAGAAGGGCCAAGGAAGATAAACGCGTACTGCAAAGCGTTCGGTCAAGGGTACTGCCGCTATGGAGATCAATGCCGTTATCTACACGATGAAGAAAAGCCAGGATGGGAATCAGAAGCGAGTCCAGTAAGATCGATTCAAGTACATAAAAGTTTGGCGTTTGAAAACTTATGAAACATCTACCATGATCAAGGTACCGCAATCCGAAGGTCCTGTAGAAACACCCTCCATTTGTAATGCTCAAGCAACCGCCCCTACAGTCTGCGACACCATTCCGTACCTTGCGAGTCAAGAAAGAGGACAGAGTCCTATTGTAAGACGTTGCACGGAACTCAAAGTTACCGTTACTTATCAGGAATATATGCACAGGCTTTTGATCATCCCATTGTCATACGACCAATCATGCAGTGCGAAGTCTCCTTTAGGGAAGACCTTACCCCTGAGGATGTCAGAACGACTATGGATTCCCAAAAGCTCGTCATATCCAACCTGCCATTAGACGCCTCTCCCTCAGAACTCTCCAGGACCCTGGCGGAGTATGGAAACATACGTGGCATGGTTTCCACGGACGAGTCGGAAGATTCTTCCACCGTCGAAGTCCAATTTGATGACTACGACAGTGCTTTAAAAGCATGCAGGCATATTAACTGCCAAATGTACGAGTCTAGGGCGATGGTAGCAACTCTGGACAGTCGAAGTCTGGTGACATTCAAAGACTCGAACGAGTGTCTCAACTTCAAAATTACATGGCCAAATCCACGTGTCCAAGCCTGGAGTTTCTATAAAACCATAACGCAAGCTAAAGCGGAAGCTGTGCTTTTGAATGGCATCATCTTCTTAGGTCGGACCATTGAAGCTACTTTCATCTCTCCAAAGAAAAGTGCAAAAACTGAACGCTTCGCGATTAAAATTGACATGTTACCACCCGACGTCACCCAGGCTCAAGTGGAAGAACTCTGCAAGGACAGCTCTATCGTAACTATTACTCCGCCTACTTACAACGGAGATCCTCTCGGGAGCATCACCTCGACCCTTTCTGAATATGGTGCACAAGGCTTGGAGCTTCTGCCTGACTCGAAAACACGGCACCAGACAGTCGCTTTCGCTACCTGCCAGAATTTGCCTATCCTCAACACGCTAATCGAATCATTGCATTCTCGACCGCAAGCCTTTTTAGGGGACCAACCACTCAGCATTCGGCGCGTATTCTATAACCGATATCGTATTATCCGACAGCAATACGAAGCCATTCGAAGCGAGCTTGAACGACTGAAGGAGCAGCTGGAAAACAAATGCACTATTCAAGAAACCGAGCATCCTCACGATAAAACCATCATACACATCAGAATCTGGGCCCTTTTCGAGAATAGGTCTCCATTTTCTGAAGCAATCGCTAAGCTGAGTCTGCTTATTTGTGGGGCAACACTAAAGGACGACAACCATCAGACTATCTGGGACGAATACTTTGAGGGCCCAAGCGGTGAAAAGGCGCTGAAGCAACTGAAGCTAGATGCATACGTCTTCTATGATAATCGTACCAAGCAAGTCAAAATATTTGGTTCGCCGATAGACCAAGAGGATGCCTCGAAACGTATTATGCGATTGCTGTCAAAAGTGCGGTCTCAAAGGCAGAAGCTCGACATACCGAGATCAATAATCCATGCGTTATCAAGCGGTCCTTTGGCCAATCTTCAGGCAGAAATAGGCATCCAAAAAGTGTCCTTGGATGTCGTTAAATCTCAACTTACTGTTCGAGGGGGTCCTGAAGACGTCTCCAAGGCCAGGGCGGCGCTGGACTCCTTGAGCAGTGTGCTATCTGACTTTCAAGCCGTGGATAGGCCGTGCCAAATATGCCTACGCATCCCACAGGACGCACTGATGTTGTCCTGCCGTCACCAGTACTGTACTACTTGCCTGAAAACTGCAATTTGCCAGATGGGAGATGCGCCTTTCCAATGCATCTCACGACAACCTTCACCGGATATCACCGAGAGTCCCCGTTGTCCAGCTTATGTTCCATATGTAATGGTCCATGACATCCTTTCATCCGAAGAAGGCGAGTTACTGCGCAAATCCCTCCTTGCTCACGTTTACGAGCGTCCGGACCGGTACCTATTTTGCCCCTCTTTGACTTGTAAAGCAATTTACAGAGTGGGAGAAAAGGGTACTCATGTCAAGTGTTGCTTATGTCTGTCCGATATCTGCACATTCTGCAAGACATTTGCTCATCCGAGCCTTTCGTGTAAAGTAGAAGCACAGTCACAATAGATAGATAAGACGCTCCTGTAAAAAGTCTACAGACAGTATCACCCTGCATATCGCTATATATCGAAGTGGACCCTAATACACCGACGACACTGCCTACAACTTGCAGTGCTACCAACAAGCTACATATTGCATTGGTTATGAAAGGTTATGAAGAAAACACACCGCCGGTGCCGACTTCTCTATCACTTGGGTTGACACAAACGCAATTTATCATATGTGGCGTTGATATTTGCCTATTGGGCTTTTGAACAGACTGCAGTAAATTGTGAGTTTAGAGTCCGTCCCTGTTGTATTTACGAAAATTTCAAGCACTATTATTACAGGATCATTAGATGGCTATTGCGTAGACGCGGAGGATATAAGTTAATTTTCCGTTGCGAGTGGATTCACATTATGTTTCAGTGGAAGTCGATTGCTCTTCCACGGCCTGCGTTGCGGCGGTAGAGGGTGTAGCAGAGGGTGTAGCAGCGCCCTCTTCTGGTTCACCAAAGATGTCTAGGAAACCGGCGCCTCGGGCTCTACTAGGTGCCTTCCTCGTAAGATAATCTCGTAGACCGGATTTTAAACTGGGCTGTTTGTCAACCAGCTCACGCAGCTGTTCCTTCGGAAGCTGCAACAGAGCCCCGAAACTGGCGGGCGCGATGACTTTGGCGCAGTGAATAAACCCTTCCCACAGAGGAGGATTGGTCCAGATCTTTTTGGTGATCAAGCGCGAAAGGAGAGTGGCAGAAACAAATCCAACGAGAGATTTGTATGTTGTAACGGCTTGGATGACCTAAGTTGAATTGAGTTATACTGTTCGTCGGTGTGCAGTTTTCGCGGTGATATGACTCACCGTTCGCAAAAACAACACTGGCAAAACTGGTTCATCCATGATTTGCTGCATCACGACGCCCAAAATTTCCGAACGGAAGACATCGGTCATGGAAAAACAAATTCCAATAGCTTTAAGCAGTATGAGATTTATCGAAGCACATAAATAAGCCCGAAACACACCTTCTTTGGCACTTTTCAGTCCAATCTCTTTCTCTGATTCATGTAGTAGTACCATGAGTTCAGCCGGGGTGAGCAATTCACTCTGACGAACACGAGGAAGATTGGACGACACGCTTCCAAAAGATTGCGGCGGCGTCGTCACAATCGAGCTGAATACCGATCGCACTAATTTCTTGGGCTCTTGTTGACCGTTGAGACTGGAGACGATACGAGGCAGATAGCGCATTATATCAGCCTAGAGAGGAATTAAGAATGTACAACTCATGCCGCAAAACTGACTCGCACCTTATCCATTTCAGCAATTATAGGGATGAGGAATCTCGCGTCCAAATTACGTTCATTGACTAATGCTTTGACCAAAGCGACAAGCTGCGAACTTGGGCGTCCTTGTTCCGTAAAAATTGTCAATACTCTGAGAGCAAGAGACTCAGCCCCGGTAGGACATTGTCGCATGAGAGTCAAGAGTTTGCCATGACTGGAACCAAGCGAACGGATAAGTGCAGTTATCAGATCTTGTATGGCTTCTTGCACTGTCAAATCCATGTTTCCATACGCCGTAAATATTCTGAACGGACTGTTAACGAAAAGATCCAGACGCAAAAGAGCATAAAAACGCACGCACTCGTCAAGGAATTCGGGTACTTTGACCGAGAGCGCAAACAATAATTCAACGTGCTGGAGCACCTGGTCTTTTTTGGCAGGAAGCTCAATGCTTTCTGGAAGATACGGCGTATGGACCAAGTCGTCTGGGGAAGATTGGCCATCGTCGGTCATGAGGGCTTCATCCTTAGGCGGCTCATCATTGTCCGACGATTTCGTATTTTCTACTGCATCACTGACGTTATCAGAGCTGACGTCCATTTCAGTTTCTTTTTGTGGAGGTTTCGAAGGAGTCCGGAATTGTAGTTTACGGAGGAGTTGCCGCGCAAATTCTTGTACGATAGTTCCCATTGGTACCGCGTGCGGAACCCAAAGTTTCACCGTGTTGATAGCAGCTCCCCGCACTCGTTTTTCTACGCCTTAATGAGTTAAAAAGGCAAAAGAAGGGTAACATTCACAGACCATGATGAGTGGTTAACTCAAGAAGTACGTTCAAAGCTTCCATTCTTAGCGATGGTCGCTGAACGACAAAACCGCGCAGACTGGTAAAGCCGATAGCCATACGGTCAGGACTGGTTAAAGATAAATGAAAGTGAGTATTGTGTTGCCTAAGCAAAAGCAGATGCTAACCTTGAACTATCCGTACAGAGGTCTCTGAGCAAATCGAGCACCTCTGGCGGAATAGAAGGTAGATCCAGTAGAAAGCGGGCAAAGGTTTTATCCTTCCCATCCAAAATAGTTTGATATGAAACGACAATCTGATTCAGCCATGTTTCATAGTTCGGCCGCTACGAAGATTTATGATTCCCAACACGAGCAGGATGCATAGAAATTTGAACATACCCAATCCCCTTTTTTCGTTAATCGCACCTGGTCATTATACCACTCTTCATTCATCCAAGTCGTTGCTAACCGTACCCTATTATCAGATGTCAGCAGTTGAACGGGAAACAGAGATAAACAAGGGTGGCATGCCTTTGGGGAAAGTCGGCCATGATGTAGTCACATAGCTTTTGACGGAGTTCGTCTTGATGGACATAGTAGTCCGTTAACGCTGTCGATTCCTCGTCGCCGCTCATTTCTGCAGGGGGTTCAGCAACCCTTGTAATCATCCTCACCAAAAGCAACATCCACATCTCTGAAGCTGAGTTACCACCGGCTTGAATGGAATCCGGAGAGAGCGCGTCTCCCATTGCGCGAAGGTCGTCCGCACCGTCCCATATGCGCGATATCGACGAGGAAACTAGACTCATTCTTTCATCGGCGGATAGATCTTTAGGTGGTGGTAACTTGAAGTCAACAAGTTGAAAGTCGGGTGCAAAGGATTCTGGGGAAATGTCCACCATGTCTTCATTGGTTGCAGGGGCCCCAGATAACTATTGCCAATGTTAAAAGAGAAGGACAATCATATTCAACGATGAATTTACTTACAGCTTCATTCAGCTTCTCCGGTTCATACTCCAGTTCTTCTTCATCGATATCCATCTTGAGTGGATCCACTGGCTCATGTTTTACGACGACTTCGACATCTTGTGCGCGAGTGCCATCGACAACTCCCGTCATGGGCATAGGTTGAGACCCAGCAGACGTTGCACCAGTGGGCAAAGGTTTAGTTGGTTCTGGCGGTACTTCGGGGATGGAGGCAGCTGTAACAGCTGAAACCAAACCGCGGCTTTGTCGATAGTTGTTAACCAAGGAGATAAGCTCTTCTTCTGTGAAAGCATTAAGATTTGCTACAATGAGATTGGTGATTAAAGGTGCAGGTAGCAAGGTAAAGTCGAAGTTGGAAAGAGCGGAGCTGCTTTGCGCGACTTCGGTTTCAAGCTTGACGCGCTTGTTGTCCACTGGATCAACCGAGGTTGATGACGGCCGTTTCTTGCTTTCGAGGACCAGAGCCTTGCGCTTCTTCTCCTCGGCAGCAGCTTTGTCCATACGTTGTCCTTGTTGCTCAAGCGCCGCACTGATTTGACCGGCGTATTGGCTGCTTCCTGGGAGGCTAGAGATGGAATGTAAGCAAAACCGGCGAATTATAATTGGCAGTAGATTGGAATTGCAGACATACCGAGCTATATGATTGAGCAAGATCCTTACAGCCTTCTCTACGCTCTTGATATTCGAGGCGGATTGCCCAACCAATGCTGCAGGGGTCCAAGACCGGAGAGTGGTGATAACCAGAGGTAGTGTGGCTGGCCGATGTTTGACAAGATTTCCCCACGAATTCAGCAAAGCAGATAACAAGTCGACGTCTGGGCTGGTATACAGCAGTGTCGCCAGAGCTTCCAACAATTTCTGGCCTTCTGCCTCGAGTTTAGCAACATGGATAAATGGGTGATCAGCAGGGCAAAAGGATATGTTGGGGTCATTCTTATTTTGAACCTATAAGCAGAGAGTGAACAAGGTGGAAATGAAATGTAAGGATATTGAGGACGCACCCTGGGATCTGAGATACCGCGTGTCTGAACTAATATTACTCTCTGAATGAGCTTCATAGCAGATATCTTGAGTCCTTCGTTGGCATTCTGTGCCCAAATTAACTCGACAATACGTGATTTGACGTTTGAAAGCGCGGTCCAAGGTGCAGGGCTAGTCCTATTCGTACACCTATATCGAAGCATGAGCAACACAAAGGCGCGCGAAAGAAGCGAACATCGCACAGATGACGGAAGACCAAGGGATACACAGTGGTTAAACACTGTATCACGACTTTGACAATAGCAGGCTGAGGGTCGTCAATAAGCTGTACGAGTGTATCCAATGCTTTCAGAGCCACTAAAAACAGAGTCATGGATGAGGACGTCTGAAATGACTTTCAACAGTGATATTCAAGACTAACTCTGAGTGCGCTGTTCCAAAGACAAGTTGGCACGACATATTGCGAAATGTAGCAGGTCAAGAATCCATCTCTTCAACAAGGAGTCACCGGGATTCACGAGAACGCTAATCAATGTTTGTATAAGGATGGGTATGGGCGTAGGATGATTTTCAAGGGACTCGCGTAGTGTGGCGAGCAATTGTGCTTGTTCGTGGGAGTTGGCAGGGGCTGCAAGTGCTGCCTGCAGTGTCTGAAGTGGATCTACTGGAGTGCTCGCCATCTTCCACTAGACTGCCCTCGTGTATCTGTACAACTCTGACTGTCACACCTCAACCTTCCCCAAGCTCACCCCAACGATCCCTTACGTAATACAGCCCTTGCCTAGCACTGACAGTGACATCGTCCGGCCCACTCGATTCACTTCACTCCTATCATGGTACGCTACTGGCTTCCCTCATCATCACCGCTCCCGCTCACATACACGTTCAGGCCGCCCAACAGTCTCAAGGTATTCAGACCCTCCTCGAGGCGGAAAAGGAAGCCGCCAAGATAGTGCAGCAAGCCCGGCAATGTCAGTGCCTCAACATCATCTTCACCCTCTTCGCTTCTTATTCTTTTGCAGATCGCGTACAGAAGCTCAAGGACGCTCGCGCTCAAGCCAGCAAAGAGATAGAGGAGTACAAGAAAACCAAGGAACAGGAATTCAAGTCTTTCGAGGCATCAGTGCGTACACCTATCGCCTTGATCCTTTATAGCTGTTCATGACTCTTTGCAGCACGCCGGAACGACGTCAACTACTCAAGTTGCATTAGACAGGGAGACTGAAGTGAAACTCAAAGAAATTGAAGCCGTTTTCAAGAAGAAAAAGGATGAAGTCGTGAATACGCTATTATCGAGAGCTACACTTGTGCAACCAGAATTGCATCGAAATCTCAAGAAATTGAACGCTTAATCAAACCCTTACTGTATATCATGCACTGTATAATTCCAAATACCATTGTCTGGAGATTACCTCTCTTCCTGAATCGGGGATGTTCAGTTTCCGCCTTGAAGGTGGCATATATATATATATATATCAAGACATCTATGAAAGCAATGGAATACAACGATAGCATAGTAACAACACAAAGGACAAGACATTTGAGGAAAATGAAAGGACTCAAAATATACAAAGATGGAACGCCAATGTCTAGATATCAATCATATGGGTGAGATGACTAAGTCCAAACGTAGAGGTTATACTACGAAGAGGAGGACAATGATCTTCCGGTTACCGTGATTCGTTTGCCAGCCAAGGCATGCCCACAGGCATGGCGAGAGACGGAGGGCGCAGATCTGTCCCATCCGAGTGGTGAAGTGGATGATGAGATGGAGTGACTTTAACGTTGCTCCTAGCAGGACTCATCGTTCGTGGTGAAACCCGGGAATCAAGTTTCTGTCCACTGACTGCGTCAGCATGGCTCCTTGAAGCACCCCAAGATTCCAGAAGACCGCTGGCCTTCAGAGATGGCAGTGACTGGGTTCCATCCCCACTCACGATTGAGGCCCTCCTGTCTTGGCCAAGGTTGGAGCTCTTGCCTGTGCCCGACAAGATTGCGGTGGACGATCCTGCAACGTTCTCCAAGACACTGGAGGGGTAACCATGCCGCTTGTCTTCGTCCATTTTCGTACTTGCCGGATTGTTGGCCACATCTGCCCAGCGCCGGGGCTGCATCTCTGCCTCTCTCATGTCATATGTGCCTGTGTTTGCCGGCTTTTGATTTTTAAAGGACGATGGCTCTTCATTCTTGCTACCATGTTCCAAGTGCACAAAAGGAGGAACCGCTACACTGCCGGCAGAAGACTGATATCTCGCATCCTTTACTCCAGATATACCGCTCGATTGTGCATCAGACATGCTTCCATGATGTTGACTCATAGATAAACTCCGTGAGGAAGCGATATCGTTTTTGTTATCTGTCGAGTTTGATGAGCGGCCTAGAGGATAGGTCAAGGGCGTTTGACTAGGCGACCTCTTTACGATATGAGTAGAGATCTCGGTGCCGTCATACGAGGTTGCAGCTTTATGAATCACGTTGCTTTCAGGTATAGGGTTGTGGACATCCGAAAGGCGACGATTTGAAGGGGCAGACTGTGAATTGTAATCAAGGGCATGGGTATGCAGTTGCTGCTGTTGTGACTGGTTTTGCGAGTAAAAATGTGGAGGATGTTGAACATGTCGCAAAGGAGGTGAAGGCTGAGAGCGCCAGTCTTGCACCAGGTCGAATACGTTGGTTCCAGCCGCCTCTTCATACTCCGAAGCCCAATCGCGAACCAAGGCGTCGTCTCTTTTACAGTATTTGATGAGAGACTGTGGCATTACCTTAGACAATCCTATCTGAGATAATAAAAATGAGACGGCGTACCCAAAGCGCGGATCCCACTGAGAAAGCATGCCAGAAAGACAGATAAGTAAGCCATATCCCAACAGACACCAAAGTATACGCAACTGAGTATGCTGTTTTTTGCCCGATCCCCGAGTAACTGAAGTATTGATTCAATTCTTTCAACCGCCCACTGAGGTCCATATCTTGTTCCACGCTGTGCGCGATGCCGTGCCTGTAAACAGATCATCCCGTAAGGAAGAGTTCGAAATTTCAGAAGTTATGGAGGGCATTGAAAGGGGGAAAAATATAGGAAAAGGTAATCACGGAGTAAAGAGCCATCGCGCAGGACGCATGGTAGACATGTATCGAACACCAGCACCATGCACCCGTGTTTGAACTTGTCTCAAACATGGAGCGTTGAACTTGGAGATTTTGCTCGGAGAAGCGCAAGTGTTCTGGTAGCGTACGCTCCCATTCCTGTGACATACATGCACCGATGAGTTCGAAGACCTGAGGCAAGGGCGGTATAACTGACATTCAATTCTTGTTCGGCATCTGCAATCACTCCTGGAAACTTGCTGTTAATCTCTGCCTCTAAATTAGAAGAGTTTATCCATAAGACAGCAATGTATGATTGATGGAAATTTGTTACCGCTCGCTTCATCCAATACGCATTCCATTTTTGCGTAGACAGAAAGTATGCGGATGAGATGCCCAAATTCAGATGCGTACTGGGTCCTAACAGCCGGAAGATAGAGATATTCTGGAATAAACAATTGTTTTAGTTTGAGGGGGTAAAAGGCGGTGATAGATGTGATGAAAAGAAGCCGAACATGAGACGTGAGGATATGGAACTAATGTGTGGGATGGGAAGATAATAATAGTGCAACAGGAATTCAGCATATGATCTTGACGTGGACGAGATTAGAAGGAGACAAAGAGACGTGCGGGAAGTGAGGTAAGTAACCTAGTGGCACGGGATGGAACCCCGTAACATGGGCGTACTTGAAGTGGGGTTTAAGAGGGAAAAGAAAGAGCGAAGCTTGCAACGGTCAATTTATACGCACCTGGAAGTGTAGAATGTACACCAAGCTCGAAGCTTGTTTCATCTACAGGTAACCTTAGACGCAACTCAACATCGGCAAAGGTTGTCGGTTTTTTGAAATAAATGGAAGCTAAAACGTCCAGTACGTGGATTAGCCAAAATATTCGACGAACCGATTCACGCTCAATCGAAGCTTGCACAAATTCTTGAGACGGGACCGGAGTGAGCATAGGATGGTCGGGCCTATGTACTCCGAGGCTTTCCACAATCTGCAATGCAAGTTCTAATTCTTCCGATCAACAAAATCCGAGGTGGGAAGACGCAACCAGGGAAAAAAGAACTTTACCGTGAAATCGGGAACTCCAAAGAGCATTTCTTTCCTTTGTGAGTATATCGTGCATTTGAAGGATACACAGAGCCTGAGCAGTGGCAAGGTTTGGTTCGACAACAAGCCGCCCGGCGCCATCAAACATTTGGGAAAGAGCTTCTTGAGCAAAAGGTCTGCCGGCGAAACGTGCAGGTGCGGTACGAATCCGAGGTTGCTTTGATAAGGGTGCAGCCAGTGCGCAGACAGCAAGGAGGAGATGAGATGGGACGCGATTATGACTGAGGGACGATGAAAAGGTGGGTTTATGTATGACTGTCCGGGCAGGATTACAATGAGCAAAGAAAACTGTGGGGAAAACGGTAATCAGAATGATAAACGAAGACAGTAAAGACAGATAGCTACGATTCGTCAGTTCGCGCGTGAGAGAAGGATCAAGGTCGGGGGCCGCACGGTCCCTCACGACGCTCGTAATAGGACCCTCAATGACAAGTTCGTCTACCGGCATGAGGCCACCTCTTTCATGCCTGACGCGCTTCCTGT
Source organism: Agrocybe pediades (assembly GCA_013053245.1). Taxonomy (NCBI): domain Eukaryota; kingdom Fungi; phylum Basidiomycota; class Agaricomycetes; order Agaricales; family Agrocybaceae; genus Agrocybe; species Agrocybe pediades. The sequence goes on from JAACJL010000058.1 coordinate 1,333,018, forward strand.
TGTGTTTGTTGTCGTCGTCGCTGTTGTCGTTTTGAAATTGATGGGATTGACTAGTTGCTTGGTGGGGGTAGATACGGAATTGATTGGAGGATGCACCGTAGTGCGATTGTGAATGAGGGTGGGCATCTGACGAGGATGAAGACTGAGGATCGAGTCTTTCTGGCTTGAAAGGACGCGGTGCAGGTACTGCGCGTCCAGAGGCATCTGTGTATGTACACTGTTTCGAAGCATAATAACTAATGGACAGATGTTGGAATAAGAAATTCAGGATACCGCCCAGGGCTCACCAATTGCTGCAGGGAGCTTTGGTCGCTAGCTCAGTGATGGTATGAGTGCGAGCCAGGAAGGAAACTGACCTGTGCCGTCGCAGCGACGTTTGCTCCTGTGGCATGCATCGCAGGCCTTTTTGAAGAAATGTAAGATGAATGGGGTAAAGGAACAAGAGGGAAAAAGACCTTTGCGAGACGCTTTCGCTTGGGTGCCTTGATGAAAGCAGCATTGGAATCTGAAGACTGCATGCTTGTGGTTCAAGGCAAAGGGCAGTTGCCATTTCACATCGCAGTCCCTGACGCTCTCGGCCCGCCGGCACACATATTGCTAATTCAGGGTCCTGGCCCGACCCACGTGCGCTTTCTCCACACATAACCGCCGGCACTTGGTCATTTCTACTCTAACCGTAACCCTGCTGCTGTAAATCTTTCACATAGCCCATTGGATATCCGAACGTTGTGTGTTATTCCTGACAGGTACTACTACAGATATCAACAATCGTTTAATCGAACAAGCCGAAGCCCATGTCATCGTCGGACTCTTCCTACAGTGTATCGTTAGTATTTATTCATATCGAGACAAACACTCTGCACAAACCTTCTCCTCGACCTTCTCCTCCTTCTTCTCTTCAGCAGCGGGGGCAGCAGCACCTCCGGCAGCAGGGGCAGCGGCAGCGGCACCTCCAGCACCTCCGGAAGGAACCTATAATTATTATGAGCCGGCATTTCACTGCAAATGACAGGTATAAACATACAGAGGCGAGCTTGCTGGATCCCTCAGCAATGAGCTCGGCGGTCGACTTGCCCTGGAGCTCGGAAATGAGGGTGTTCAAGCGGTCCTCATCGGCCTCAATGCCAACGACAGCAAGGAGCTTCTTGACATCAGCAGCGGATGGGCTCTCGTTGCCACCGGATTGGAGGAGGAGGTATGCAGCAATGTGACGCATCTGAGAACCGCGATAATACGGACAATCAGAGGATAAGCCAAGCAGATCGAGGATTTCGCGTACTTTGAGTTATGAAAGTTTTTGAAGATTGGAAAGAGTCGGTAGCCACAAATCGCTGATTTTTTCGAAAAAAAAAAAAAATTGAGCCGGTCAACCTTGTTGCAGCGCGCCGTTCTGCACTCACATTTAATCCGCTAGGGAAGACCTGTGGTTTCTAGCCGAGGATATGGATTTTGTACGAGGTGACACACCGAGTAAATGAGCGCGTCGCCATAAAATGGTACTGTACAGTACCACGTGACTCGGACTCAGCCACCAGATCTCAGAAATTCCCACAATCCCCTAGGATTCACACTCCGCCCGCACAACCTCAAGTCTATTGCTTTCGACGCCGCCAATCGCCAACATCAATCATGGTCGGTCTATGTTGAAGTCTTGAAAGGTTCTCGAGCTGATGTTCGTCATGTTAGGCTGAAGTTACCGACCCCCAAGTGGCTGCCGACCTCAAGAAGAAGCGCACCTTCCGCACTTTCTCCTACCGCGGTGTTGAGCTCGACAAGCTCCTGGACATGAGCAATGAAGATGTATGTCTGTCCCATTGATTCTGAAGGAAAAATATTGAGAGATTTCATTTATTGCAGTTCGTTGAAGTACGTTGTGCAGAGCAACTTTCGAAATTGATTTCGACATATTGATATCCGTTAACTGTTCAGCTTGTCCACGCCCGTGCTCGCAGACGCTTCCAGCGTGGTCTCAAGCGCCGCCCAATGGGCCTCATCAAGAAGCTGCGCAAGGCTAAGAAGGAGGCTCCTCCCAATGAGAAGCCTGCTGTTGTGAAGACACACTTGCGTGACATGATCATCGTCCCAGAGATGATTGGCAGCGTTGTTGGCATTTACAACGGAAAGGTGCGTTTATAAACAACTGTTATTGGGAGGACGGAGAAGGAGGATCTACATGTTTCTTGGGTGTGTGGACAAGATTCTAATGGGGGCACCTTTTTGCGTAGGTGTTCAACTCGGTCGAAATCAAACCTGAGATGACAGGTCACTACCTCGCTGAGTTCTCTTGTTCCTACCGCCCCGTCAAGCACGGTCGCCCTGGTGTAAGTGCAATATGCCTTGAAAGATCTTTCCAGGTCGTCATACTAAACCACTTTATTAGATTGGTGCAACCCACTGTAAGGATTCCTCATCGATTCGTCATCTGACACATACTAAACCTTCTTCTGGCGGCCACTTCCAGCTTCCCGTTTGTGCGTACTCGTTGTCATATCTGTCTTTTCTTTACTCATCACTTCCACTGTAGCATTCCCCTCAAGTGATCTTGGGATTTTTTTCGCTGTCCTTATTTGGCTTGTATTTCCACCCCAAAATTTACGATTATGCGTTCTATGCGTATGCCAATTACCCTGGTTTGATATGAGAATTTGTCGGCTTGAGTTTTGTGAGATGATTCCACCTATATGGAGACTCATCTCCTGTATGACCGTACTTAATGACTGTTTTGCCGATGTGCTCCTCATGGTAAAATCTGGAAATAAGTGGTGACGGCCCCCCTTATTTCAGTTGATATGATAAGGTTATGAACCGCAGAATATTTAAGTAGATTGTAACGATCTCTAATATCCTTGCACCCCCACGACCATGTCTTCACCCTTTCAAAGTGAAAAGGATTGCATACTCCCATCCACCTCAAGTAATCCTTCTCTTCCCCACTATACAAAGAAAGTCAGGCTGAATTATAAGAAGATTTGCTTCGTCGGCCTAGGCGTTTATTGTGCGCTCAGCGTCTTGTATGCAAAGCGAGACTGGTTTGAATCGTTCTACGGGTACACTGGATACTCCTTCTCCCCCGCTTGTCCTCAAGTCGACACAATCACCCCTGAAAAGCATAATGAGCTCTGGAAAGCGATGAATAATAAGATCAGCACTCCTGAATTCCAGGAATCTGCTATCAACTGGCTTGGTGGTGCCGTACGAGTACCGTGAGTCGGATGTCAGCAAGCCCATCTCTGTATGTTAATATGGAATAGGACCGAGTCGTTCGATAACATGGACCCTGTCGGTGTCGATCCCCGGTGGAACGCTTTCGGACCCTTCCATGATTACCTCCTAAGCGCATTCCCTCTGGTGTATGTCTTTTTCCTCTGCATCTTTGAAGACCTATCGACTGACCATACCTCCTGAACTAGACACTCTAAGCTTAAGCTGAACAAAGTCAACACTTATGGCTTGTACTACGAGTGGACAGGCTCTGACGCGTCCCTGAAACCTTTACTACTTGCAGCGCATCAAGGTAGGCAAGTCGATGGTCCAAAATCGATTTAAGGCTTCACTTCGAGTTGCAGATGTCGTCCCGGTTGACCCAACCACCGTGGATCAATGGACTCACCCACCTTACTCGGGATACTTCGATGGTGAGCTGCATGGCACGACTGTATATGGTCCTGCGTTCTTTTCTGACGGAACGTGGAAACAGGAAAACGTATCTGGGGCCGTGGAAGCTCAGATGATAAGAGTGGATTGATAGGTATTCTGTAAGCGAAAGGCACTCGGTCTAACGAATTTACCACCATTAACTAATAAACTAGGACGTCCATCGAAACACTTCTCGCCGCCAACTTTGAGCCTACAAGGACCGTGGTCCTGGCTTTTGGTTTTGACGAAGAAGCTAGTGGGTTCCAAGGAGCTGGGAAGCTAGGTCCATTCTTGCAGGAGATCTACGGCGAAGATGGATTTGCCATGGTCGTTGATGAAGGCTGTTCGTCTTCTGAGCTATTTATCTCTTCCTTCTGGCTGACATAGTTTGAACAGCAGGATTTGTGGAACAATACGGTACAGTCGTGGCCACGCCCGGAATTGCGGAAAAGGGTTTCCTCAACACCCTCGTGGAGGTCACTGCTCCCGGTGGTCATTCCAGCATCCCGCCAGCTCACACGGTGAGAGCATGCACACATGGCGATGGTTTAATTTTGATTCATCGTGTCCTAGAGCATTGGAATCCTGTCATCGCTTCTCGTACACTTTGAAAGAAACCCTTACAAAGTCGAAATAGTAAGTTACCCATGCTTTATTGAAATGCATTCGTACTGATGGATACGTCTAGACCCGGCATGAACCTATGTATGACACCTTGCAATGCGTTGCTGAGCATGGGAAATCTGTCCCTGCCAAGCTCAGAAAGGTTATTAAAAAGTCTGCCCATTCAAAGAGCGCTTTGCGCGCCCTTCAGGAATTCATCAGGGAGGACAAGGTCCTAAGCAGCTTGGTAGGAACTACTCAAGCCATAGATCTTATCCACGGAGGTGTGAAGTCCAATGCACTTCCCGAGCAAGCTTGGGCAATCGTGAATCATCGCATTGCCGTCGTCAGGTACGCGTTCTCTTAGCCCTATTCTTTTTTGAAATGACTTTACAGAAGTTTTGCGTTCAATTCAGCTCTGTTGATGCTGTGAAAGCACACGATACTGCTCTTCTGGAATCACTGAGCAAGAAGTTTAACTTGACGTATAGCGCGTTCGGAAAGAAGATATCCCAAGATGGAGCATCCGCTAGTGGCACCTTGACTTTGAGTGATGCGTTCAATGGCGCTCTTGAGCCTGCACCCATCACACCTACAGACAAAGACGCAGCACCTTACCACCTCCTTTCTGGCACAATCAAGGCCACTTTCAATGCCCACCGCGGTGTGGACATGGACGATAGCAAGTCTATCATTGTAGCGCCGAGCATGATGTCGGGAAACACAGGTATGGTCTCCTTTTTCGGATTGCCCGTCCATTAGATGCTTTGTCTCATTCCGCGGCAAACTAGATACTCGATTCTACTGGAAGTTGTCTAAACATATTTTCCGCTACAACCATCACAGTGCAGGGAACGACAGCAAAAACCCACTTTCGTCTGTACACACCGTTAACGAATGTAAGCGTCCCTGATGTGGTCCTATCGCTATCTTTACTAACGTTTCCGGCTTCTTAACCCGTACCCCCTCTAGTTGCGGAGGTGGATTCATTCTTGGAGATGATTCGTTTTTTCACTACCCTGATTCTCAATGCCGACGAATCTACCTCGCTGTGAAGCACGCAAAGTTATGCACTGTGGAGTCTCGCGCGAACTCACTGTAACCTGCTCTCGAGTCCGCAAACGATAATTATTTTGTGTATAAAACCATGTGTTTTTACATCTTCAAGAGATGAATCTGAAGTCGGAGATGGTGATTACAATGTTGCTAGCTAGGATTACAATGACTATGTGCGAAATCGTTATGGAAAGAATCGTGAAATATCATTCAGAAAGTGTATGTGGCAAGGGTCAGTCGTTGGCTTCACTGTAGAGTTTCTCTTTAATCTCGTTGCGGTGGTCGTGCATCTACGACTTGAACGACGGAAGGAAGGGCAATTTTTCTTGCGAAATGCCGGATAGGTCGCTTCGTCCAGATGGCAATAGGAAATTCTGCTTAATGATCAGTTGAAGAATGTGAACGCGGCGAGCATTACGCACCTTGAACATGTCAATCTCCTCGTGTTCCGTCATGACCTCATCTAATCTCCAGAGTTCGCATACTGTCCAATTTTCGTTGTCGCGTCTCCATACAGCAAACTCGAAATCATCTTCTTTGATTTCTGTCATGGAAATAGATCGCAAAGCATCGAAAACGGCCGCGTATTCAATAGTCCAATACTCAGGTGAGAGCATAGCTCCTGCATTGCAATAGAGGAGGTCCGGATCCACCGCACGGGAGGCCATTACCCAATACCTCTTTAAGCGTTGGTCTTCTGGAATGGGTTTCTCGGTGTTTCTGTACGCGGAGGGTAGTTTACGAATAATGATCTCAGTCTCACGAAAGCCGTGCATTAGGCGTAGCCGGCATTCTCCAAAAAGAAAGGGAATGGTTGTTGACCGCAAGAGAATGTAAATGGCAAATGCTATGAGAGAATCCTGGGTGAGGCATGCAGCCAGCTTGAGTGATGTCGGCATCCCGGAAAGTACGTCTCGGACCATGGCCATGTAGGTTATAACAGCCATAGCCGCAACAATAAAGACGTTCAAAACGAATGCTTTGGCAAACGCTACACTGCAACGTTGGAATATTAGACATGTGGCATACAGAGTACAAGCGTAGTACGCACCGTTTCCTTTGTATGGATGAACGGTCCAGACGAGTTATGAAGCCACGAACGAGTGGGTCATCATGACGGGAGAAAAATTGAGCTAAGGGGGTATGGACTGGTAGACGCTTGAAGATGGTAGTCATAGTTGGATATCAAGAAGCTAAGGCCTGCTTAGTAGCGAAGAATTCAACCTGAGCCTGCTTGGTTGATTGTGGGGTGGAGAAGAGGTGGGAGGAGACATGGGTCGTTGGAAGGGTGGAATATAAGGGCACAATGATGTTGGACCAACGTAACTAACAATAGACTAGTGGTTACAGTCACCCCGGGAACCTGAGATTTTCAGGTCACCTTAAAATTTCGGAGAAAACCTGAGTTTAGGCACGAGTTTTCTTCTCACCGAAATCAACAGTTATGGCCACAATTTAAGTGCGGTCAATATTGTGTGCAAAACTTAGAGTGTTGGCCACAGTTTCCGTCCAGCCGAAATGGTGTCTGTAAATAAAGTATTCGGAAGAGCATAAACTACAATTAAAGATGGAAGTTTTGGCCTTCATTTAAGGTAGAATTCAAGCAGAAATTTACTACAGTCTAAGAACTTGGACGAAGAATAGAATTTCGGCAGAAGTTTATGACAAGATAATTTTCGAGATTTAGGACACAATTTCGATGAAAGTATCATCACGCCTGAAGAAAGAAAAATCAGACTGCCTGAAACTATAAAACTGAATTGATTTTATAGTTTCAGGCAGTCAGAAACTCTGAGAATCCGTCACGATTTGGTTTGTACCGAAAATAAACACAATAACCCAAGTTTTCTATTAATAGAAAACACGACGGAAGACCCAAATTTTGACACCGATTTCCGCCTGATATAAAATTCGAGTTATTGTCTTCGTTTCAACGCGCAAAAATCTATTGTAATCGTCTGAGTTTTCGCACAGGTCGAAACTAAGAGTAAAGACCATGCTTTCATTCGACCTTAAAATGTAGCCAAAGTTTACAATTTAGGTTTAGTTGAAAGTGTGGACGAAACTTTCGTTATATGACACAATTTTTACATGGCAAAGAACCTATCCTAAACTTGAGATTTTTCCGAAATTTTAAGGTGACCTGAAAATCTCAGGTTCCCGGGGTGAGTCATTGTCTCGATATAGCTTAGAGTGTCACAGAAGCGTGACATGGTGTACCCCTGCCGGCTTGGCTTGTGGGCACAAGGGCTAGCAGACGCAAGCCAGAACGCGCTCATATAAATGGTCTACCACAATCTAAAGGGTCAATATCTAGCCTATCTGCCCCTTTGTCTGCTGTACTGACTCATTTCATAGCCCTTATCAAGGGAATCCGTTCTTGCAAGGTCGGTTCCTTCCCGCCCCTGCTAATTGCTTGCTGTAATGAGCTGATACGTCCATCTTTCGATAGACCGTGGCAGATGAACGCGCGCTTATCCAGCAAGAGTCCGCCGCTATACGGGCCTCCTTTCGCGAAGAAGACTCGTTCCAACGGCATAACAACATCGCGAAACTACTTTACATCCATATGCTCGGTTCCCCTGCGCATTTTGGCCAGATCGAATGTCTAAAGCTAGTCGCAAGTCCTCGTTTCTCTGATAAGCGGCTAGGGTACCTGGGTATTATGCTATTGCTGGACGAGAACCAGGAAGTTTTGACCCTTGTCACAAACTCTTTGAAAAAGTGTGTACGCGTCCTCCTTTCATATCGGTGTATCCTGATCCTTTGCATATAGTGACATGAACCATTCTAATATGTACGCAGTTGGGCTGGCCCTCTGTACATTTGCAAACATTGCTTCGGAAGAGATGTCTCGCGATCTCGCCAATGAAATAGAGAAGCTACTTGGATCCAGTAACACTTACATTCGCAAGAAGGTGCGTAGGGGCATCCCCTACCTCCCATCATTTGGCTCAATAACACCCCCAGGCTGCGCTATGTGCATTGAGAGTAGTCAAGAAGGTTCCGGATATTGCAGACCATTTCACGGCCAAGGCGAAGAACCTCTTGACAGACAGGAATCACGGTGTTCTGCTCACAGCCATCACACTCGTCACCGAGATGTGCCAAATTGATAGTGCCATTCTCGATGAATTCCGCACTGTGAGTAAACTCCAAATCTGTCCCCGTAGACATTTCTCATACAGTGCCGTTCCAAGGCCGTTCCCCTTCTTGTCCGCAACCTGAAGTCCCTCGTGACAACTGGATACAGTCCCGAGCACGATGTTTCTGGAATCACAGATCCTTTCCTTCAAGTGAAAATACTCCGGCTTCTGCGTATGTTAGGGAAAGGTGATGAGCAGGCTAGTGAAACTATGAATGACATTTTGGCTCAAGTACGTGCCTACTTTTCGAGAAGTGTTCCGTTACTCATACACACAAAGGTCGCAACCAATACTGACTCATCAAAAAATGTTGGGAACTCCATTCTTTACGAGACCGTTTTAACGGTGCTGGAAATCGAAGCAGATACTGGCTTAAGGGTAATGGCCATCAACATTCTTGGCAAGTTTTTGAGTAACAAGGACAACAACATCCGGTCAGTACTGTCGCAATATGAATTTACACGGCAATTCTCAAGTCATTGCAGATATGTGGCCCTTAACACTCTGAACAAGGTGGTCTCAATGGATACCAACGCTGTTCAGCGTCATCGCAACATCATTCTCGATTGCCTGCGCGACGGAGACATATCAATACGGCGCCGGGCTTTAGAGTTATCATACGCTTTGGTTAACGAACAAAATGTTCGAATCTTAATCCGCGAACTACTAGCTTTCTTAGAGGTTGCAGACGACGAGTTCAAGTTGGGACTCACAACGCAGATTTCCCTAGCAGCGGAACGATTTGCGCCCAACAAACGATGGCATATAGATACAGTCCTTCGAGTATTGAAGCTTGTGCGTGAATCACGATTCATATGCATAAGGGCTGTTTTAGCTGATTCTTCAACTCCAGGCGGGGAATTTCGTGAGAGAAGAAATCCTTTCCGCTTTCATACGACTCGTCGCTCATACTCCTGAGCTTCAAGCCTATACAGCATCAAAGTTATACCTTGCACTTAAAGCCGACATTTCACAAGAATCATTGACTCTGGCCGCAACATGGATTTTGGGCGAATACGGGGATATATTGGTTCAGGGTGGCATTCAAGACGACGAGAAAATTATCCCAGTGGGTTCCTAAAATCGTAAATTATTTATTGTTTCTTGACGCATGATTCATGTTCAGGTAACCGACAAGGATCTAGTCGATCTCATTCTGTCGATCTTGGATTCTCCTTACGCCAACTATCTTATCCGGCAATTCGTGCTTGCTGCTCTCACGAAGATTGCAGCCCGTCCCACTACGTCCGTGCCGGAACAAGATCGCGTAGCAGAGGTCCTAGCAAAGTATACAACGAGCCCAGAACTTGAGCTGCAACAGCGGGCAGTCGAGTTTGCGAGTCTCTTTACTTTAGGAGATACGAGAATGGCGGTTCTTGAGCAAATGCCGCCTCCGGAGTTAAAGGCAACTGTTATGGGCGTTGGTGGGTGTACTCCTTTACCGTCAACGGTTTCATTCATCTCTAATTGATTAACAGTGAGCGAAAGAAAACCGGTTGGTTCAACGAAGGGACAAGATGTACGTATTCGCTACCGCTCAGATCATGTACATCTTTATCTATTCTCATATTCTCGTAGGCCGATTTACTGGGCGACGACACCATCCAAACGCCTGTCAACGGAGGCAGTTCTCAAGCCGTGGTCAACACGCAGTCTAATCAAGATCTTCTCGCTGAAATCTTTGGATCATCTTCCTCGACACCCACGCCTGCCGCTCCTGTGCCGCAACGAAAAGCTGCAGTCGACGATATCATGGGCTTATTTGGTGCTTCAGGTATCTCGTCTCCAGCTCCACAGACTCCTTTCCCCTCCGCTGTCCCTCCTACTACGCCGTCGGTATTCACCCCGGCTCAAGCGACATCCCCGCCCACGGCCCCTGCTGCCCCCCAGCAGAGATTGACTTCGTACCCGGCCTACGACAAGAACGATCTCAGAATCACATTGACGCCACAGACCTCGGCTGCAAAACCTGGTATCGTCATGATTCTGGCTCGCTTCCAAGTAAATGGTGGAGAAGCGGCTACTGGACTAAGCTTCCAAGCTGCAGTGCCCAAGGTACGCGCAGAAATTCTTTCCCTTCCGATATATATCAATTTAATCATTAAATCCCAGTCACAAACTCTACAAATGCTTCCAATGTCAAATCCTACCATCAACCCAGGTGCTATTGAGACTCAACAGATGCGTGTCGCAGCTCCTCCTGGGGTTTGTCCATCTTCTTGAACATTTGTTCTCCCTTTAATGCTAATTATTTCCCCAGAGCAATGTCCGTTTGCGCTTGCGAATAGCCTATTCTATCGGTGGTCAAAGTTATCAGGAACAAGTAGACTTTTCAGGATTCCCGCCGGGCTTGACTGGCTCGTCATAAGACCTTGTTTAATACTTCCTTCATAAACATATCTTTTCTTCACATACCAGGGATTGATAAAAAGGGGAATATAATAATATACATAGAACAAGAAGCGAAACAGTAAACGTCTAACACAGCTAACGATCAAATAAAAACTTGTAAGGGATGCCTGTCATACACGTTCTGTCCTTCCGTAAGTTCTCCCAAGTCAGGGTAGAACGGTACCAGAGCATCTTCAGCGCCAAGATAAAGCGCGTTATATATGCGCCAATATACTTCGCGAACCTTGCGAGCAGGATGGAACAAACCCTGCAGCACGTAGCTCAACAGCACACCCGGTCCAAGTGTAACGCGCATTGCTTCAATGGCATCCATGACTGCTCCGATGACATGCGGAGACGTCTCAAAACAATTGGGCCACACTAGGTTCATGAGATGAAGCATGGAATCTTCACAACCCAAGCCGGCCACACCCAAAGCAAGATGCTTCACTATTGTGCTGGCGGTTTGACGATGAACGAGGTCACGATCCGTGAGGGCGTCTTCTAACATCGTGACAACGGAGTCGCAATAGTAAGCTGATTGAGGACCGACGTATTCGAAGACGAAAGATAGTGCCTTTAGACAACCAGTGCGTACGTTCAGTTCTGCCGTACGGTACTCGTTCAAGATTGCAGGGATACAAGTGAACGCTATTGATATAGGCAAAAGATTAGCAAAGGTATAGGCTAGGACACAAAAGAAAAACTCACGTCCGCAAGTTTCGGCCACGATGGCAATGGCAACGGTACTGCACACACGACTTTGTCGCTCTTGCACCCGAAGATTTGTTAACAAAACTGACAAAACATCTTGGGGACCCAAACTCTTGGCAATGTAACCGAAAGAGTTAACGGCTGCTCGCCGAATACCCTTTTTGTGAGCCTTCAAGAGATCGAGCAATTCGAAACAGATACGCATCCACTCTCTCGCAGGCACAAACTCTGCTCCGCGATCTGCGATACGACCGATCAAGTTGATAGATGCTTCCTGCACCTTTTCGTGTCTGTTTCTGAGGATGGGCGTCATGCGAGGAACTGGAAATCAACAAGACATTAGCAACGTTTGCAATACTCAGCAGGTAATGACTTACGTAGATCTTTTACGGGGGGGTTCATCTGAGTCATACCCACGACGTTCGCGATGGCACCTTCTGCAGCGATGATACTTCCCAGGGTATCGGGGTATTCTTCACCAAGCTGTTCAAACAACACGAGTCCGAGCTTGCTGAGCAACTGATCTTCGCCACACTGCTTGATAACTACGGCCAATCTGGTCGTGAGATCGGCTGCTTGCTGGCGGACCTTTGCACTCTTGTTGTTGAGGCGCCATAGGATGGTCGAGACGATTTGAGTCAGGTAAGGTTTAACACGGATGCCGAGAGCATTAACGACAGTCCCGAAACCGTCCAACATGACTTGGTCCTCGGTAGTCTGCTCCTGGAAGGAGTAGATAATGCCGTCCACTAACCGAACTTCGAGCCTTTCGTCAATGTCTGAAGCGCCTAGAGTAGCAACAACCTTGGTTATTGTCTCCATAACCATTTTTCTGTAGGGTTCAGCCTCATCCTTGAGCTCATTGACGATCCGTCCAACGATCTCGGAAACGCCCGCCTTCTGCGCTAACTCGACTGTAGTCTCAACGACTTGCCGATAGTTACGTCTATCAAGAGCCATGCGGCGAACCCAGAAGGACTTGAAAAAGTCGGGAAGGATGTCCTGCTTGATGTACTGAGGCGTAACACCCTCCGTCGCCGCACATTGTTTGACGACTTTGAGGACAATCTTCTTCATCTCTTCGTCGGACGTTTGGAATTCACGGATTAGGATGACTGTAACTTCCTTCGTATAATATGACGCGTATTCGGGATCCATAAGAGGGATGATGAACCCAATTGCCTTCAGGAAGGCAGCAAGACCTTTACCACGATGCAGACGAATACCAAGCCAAAGAGGTTTCAAGACGTTGTCGAATGACTCGATACCATACGGAGCTGCTGCTTCAGCAAGGGCAGCTAAACCCAGCGCAGTCATCGTCCTGACTTTTTGTTGTTCATCCGACAAGCCGTGGGCAATGCAATCGACGAGGTTTCGCAGATGTGGCAGAACAGCGCAGCCCATCATGATAGCTATCTGTTGCACAATTCGGATACCAGTGTGCCTTGCTTGCCAGGACTTCTTGGAACGGCAAACAGCCTTGAGGAAGGGCAGGAGTGATGGAATACCAAGTGCGGATGCGACGACTGAAAATGCACGCGCTGTTGTGTTGCGTACATATTCGTCTGCGTGATCAATATCAGGTCGCATGGTAGAAATCATATGTGCAAGGCCCGCGGCCTTCGACAAGTTGGAGATGATTTCACGACCCTCCACTCTGGCGTAGTAGTCTTCGTCAATGAGGAGGGGCTCGATGACAACCAAAATCTTATGGACATAAGGACGGACGAGGTCATCAAGTTTATAAAGCACGCGGTCGATGACTTTAACCAGCAGATGACGTTCCTGATCCTCGAGAGTACGCTCCATAAGTAAGGGCAATATTTTATCGAAGAGAGGTCCTGCGCCAAACTCCCTGGCTTTGTCGGTGATTTGTCGAAGCGCGGTCTTTCGAACAGGAGGGGTGCCGTTTTTGATTTTGAGGAGCAAGCGCATGATTTTGCGTTCCTTCATTTCTTCTACCGTTAATTCTGTTTCGTCTTCTTCTTTCATAATCTTGGCGAAATATTGAGCATCCTCTGCCTTGAAGAAAGCAAGATTGCCAACTCCTGGAATTTCCGTGGGTAGTTCTGGAGCAAGACCGGCAGCAGCAGCGGCAGCAGCAGCGTCTGAACTCTCTTGGATCTGGAAACCGCCTACTTCGGTAATGGGAGTCGCCATGAATTTGCGCGGAGCCACCATGGGAGCATACCCAGGAGGAGGGGTCACTATGGCATAACCTGAAGTTGGAAGGACAGCGTCAAGTTCTTCATCGGTAAGATAGCGGTTGTGCTTGTCGTCTTGCATAATGCCAGGGGTGTTCATGATGATGGGGACCATTGGGGCTTCGGGAGCCGCAGCAGGGGTCTGATCCCAGCGAGAACGTTTCGGCGTCTCAGCAGCGGCGTCTGCAGGAGTCGCGTCCCAGCGAGACCGACGTTTCTTGGGTGCAGAAGCCTCGAGTGCTTCCTTTGACCACTCTCCAGTGTCCTTCTTGTTTGGATCGACGTTTTCATCTGTTGGGTCCTCCACGTCCCATCTCCTTTTCCTCTTGGTCCCAGACGACTCTTTTTCCTTCTTCATAGCGGCAAGCTCCTTCTCGGCGGCCTCAATCTCTTCGCGTGGAGGAGTCTTGTCCAGGTCCATCTTCATCTGATCCTCCTCCCTTGCCTTGCGCTGCTTCTCCTCAATGGCCCTCTTCACCCTCAATTCCTCCTGCTCCAATCTCGTCAGGCGCATAGCATCCTTGTAACCTCCCTCAACCTCTTTACCATCCTCCCCTTGTTGAAATACATCGGCACTGTCTACCGCTACTCGATTGAATCGTCGGTTATGGTAGTCAGACTGGCGGGCAGCAATTTGGCGTTTTGACGCAGTCTCAGCGAATGGGTCGATATCTTCTTCCTCAGCGAGGTCATGGAACTCTTGAAGGATATCCTTTGGAACTGTGTAGGAGTCAACCAACCTGGGTGAGCCCGGAGGAGACATTATACCTCTTGTTTATAGTTTTTGTGAGGCTGTTTGAATGGTGGTCGATGACAAAGAGCAACGTAGGAATTGATGACAAATATCAATTAAGCGAGTACAACAATTCGCACGGCCTTTCCTTTATAAGCCTGCACATTTTTTTGGGAGTCGCTCGTGCTGCTCTTCTTTTCCTTCTTTACACTCCATGAAGCTTGGTAGATGGTCAGGGCTGATACCGATGGTGAGTATATCGTCTTCATTCATCTTATGATGATATCTTTGCCGCCCCAGTCGTAGTCACTCAGTGACTTTGACGAACGGTACCGCACAAGCCAAACAGTTGCACCTCTGACCTTCATTTTTTTTTTTCCGTCTATCGCAAAAAAAACTTCTCCGCTAATCCAGGCCCTCTTTTTCTAGAACATGCCGATTTGTATGAGTATGACTACGCGGAGATCAGCCGACCGAAGAAGACGAGGATGTGTCTCTTTCAACGGTGAGTAAACACGTATCCCTACAAGAAACTTTCCACAAGATGTGAACAATTACACCAACCTCTGGAGCCATTGGCGATGGAGAAACACTTTTAAAAAATACTAAGAACAGCCAGCTGATTCTTCGTCTTCATCTTTTCACTTTACTCCTTCCAAATGCTGATTTGTCTGCCCTCAGGAACTTTGTCGTCCGGTAATTATGCTCCATTACTTGTACTTGCTACTTTCTCGTGTATTTGTCTTGCGTCTGTGAAATATATATATTTCAATAGTATCATTGTAAAACTGAAAGTGTATGCGAGCCCTCCGTGTTGTATGTAGCGACCCTGCTTAGCGCACGAAAGAAATGGGACAAATTTAAAGAAGAAAAGAACACGAAAACAAACGATGGATTGCATAGGTGTACGACAAAGCTCTTTGTATTTTACATGTACAACAACGAAGACGGACAGCAAAGGCTAGAAAGAGATGGAAGGTCAAGCCCACCATATTCAGGAGAAATTCAAGAAAAGGAAAGGTTAAATAAAATGAAACGACGAAGTCGAAGTTTGGGATGAAATGTAAAAGAGATATGTTGAGGTGGATATATATAACGTATTTAGATCGGGAATGCTCGAAGAGTCACCGGTAGAGGTATAAAACTGCGAAGTCGGAAGGTCATAAGCGTTCAATGCGTTGAATATGGATGAAAAGGCAGGAAGAACAACAAGGGGGACAATACAGAAAGCAGGTCGTGAGAATGATGATGGACGAGAGGAAATGGATGCCATTGGGAAAAAACGAAAAAGAGATCATGGTCGATTACAATTTACCAGTTACCACCACTTGCTAGGGCTACTGTCTATGCCAGGGCTGTCATAAAGGAGTGAGCCACGGCCATTGCCAAATAGTCCGGCGGGGCTGTCATTGTAAGGTCTGCTGAACTCCTCATCGAGAATATGTCGAGGGTCATGAGGATCAAAGATGGAACGTGTACCAGGAGTGCGGAAGGGAGATGAAGACATTCCGCCAACAGGCGTCCGGAAGGGGGAATCAGTGATATTACCAGAGAAAATGAGTTTCCTAGGTGTAATCGGTACGCCAAACACAGCTGACGTTAGCGAGTCATGTTTTCGCGGGGTGCGCATAGGGTCATCATTATCTGGTCCTTCTGCTGTATCCAGAGGCTGTACACCACTTCCGTATACAGGAGGTGGGTCAAGGTTGGATTTGTAATGAAGAAGACTCGTCGAGGGACTCATATGTAGGCCTTTATGTGATATAGGCGTACGGATCGGGGAAATCTCATGCAGTTCACGATTTTGTCTGGGAGGGGTAGATGGAACGAGAGATGAAGAAAGGGGACTCGATGGGCGACCGACGTTGTTCTCTGATTTGGCGGTAAGGTATCTCGGACGATCCGTAGTGGGAGAACTAGGCATCGGAGGGAATGTAGAACGCTTAAGAGGGTGATCATCAGCTTCATGTCTTCCTACGAAACTCAGGGAAAACCATACCTTGGAATGGAGGTTCTTCGTATTTGCACTGACGGTGTCGTTCTTCATTGAGGATTCCCCACGGGTAGAAAGCTCAATGCTAGGTTGTAACCCCCCAGGATCGGTTGGAGGCTGTCCCCAAGACCTGACGGGACCTAACAATGCAGTATTAAATATATCATCCTCTCCGTCGGTTGAAAGAGATGAATCGTTTCCTGAGTCACTGGTAAGCATGTCCGTGTTACTGCAAGAGTCATCCTTGGAGTCGCTTGGCTGGTTACTAGTCATGTCTATGTCTGCTTCACTTGTGGCAGGAAGGGAAGAAGACGGGCTTGATGAGCGATTTGGGGTCAATTCTGGCACAGACAAGCAAGACCTTATCGAAGAGATAGAGGAAGAGGAAGAAATGGAAGGGATCGTGGACGGCTGTGTCTCCGAATGCGTGTCGTCATCTACTCTGGTAGACGGCACAAGCTCTGCGCTAGCGCTTGAAGTAAATGACGAAGTACTATTACTTGTCAAAACGACTCGATTGAAAGCCGCTGCCGCCGGTAAAGGAGGGAAAATGACTTCTGCTGAGAATCCCTGAGGTTGGGACAAACTTGCCGGATAATAAGGCTGATGATGAGTGGTAGGCCGTGTCGGGGGGAATAAAGGCTGCGAAGAATGCGAAGTTGGACCCAAATACGAAACGCTAGATGCGCTCGATTCGGAGGTAACGCTAGCAGATAGTGACGATTCTTTCTTGGTCTTTTTGGACTTGCGTTCATGTGTGTCGTCGTCATCCGCTCGCTTGCGAGCTCTCGACTTCCCTTTCACACTATTTTGTTTATCTTTCGCATCGTTTGCATTGACGTAGTCCTTGCAAAGCTGTTTCTTGAAGCCACCATCCTTGAAGCACTCTAGGTCCTCGTCATAGATGGCCCACAATGTACGTCCAACCGAGCGGTCCCTGGGCACTTTGCGGAAGCACACCGTTGTGCTCAAGACGTGCCTGATACTATTCATCCAAGTGGTCTCTCCGCGCTTGTAATGTGGATAGACGATAGTGATCCAATCGTAAATCTCCTGCAGTGTCAGACGGTGTTCAGGTGAAGAGAGGATGGCTCGTCCGACTAAGGCAGCATAAGAAAGGTCAGGTTTATTGGGAGAATACGGGCCTGGTGGAAGTTTGTATGGCAGGTTGTCGTACTCGTTCTCCTCCGGAGCCGGACCCATTGGACCGGGTGATGATACAAGGTTCACGCGAGTAGGAGAAGACATTGGGGATGACACAGGAGGCGGTGAAGAGGGTGGAAGTGGTGAAGGAAATACTTTGGTGGTAGGGGGTTGTATTCGTTGCGTTTGAGGAGTGATGGGGAAAGAAGTAGCACCTCTGTAAGGCAGAGGCATGAACTGAGAGTATCCCATATAACCTTGGTACGCATAGTACGATTGCACGGGCAAAGTCTGAGGTGGGTGGTACGCGAGAGGACGCGTGGGAGTCGGAGTCTCAGTCTTCACACTTGATTCCTGGTGGGGGGGTCAGATATGTTTCATAGTACAAGAGTATTACTCACTTTGTGCGACTGAGAGGTAGTGCTGAGATTTGTGTGATCCCTATAATATTTGCTTTTCT
This sequence comes from Agrocybe pediades, assembly GCA_013053245.1. Taxonomy (NCBI): domain Eukaryota; kingdom Fungi; phylum Basidiomycota; class Agaricomycetes; order Agaricales; family Agrocybaceae; genus Agrocybe; species Agrocybe pediades. The sequence continues at coordinate 1,351,097 of JAACJL010000058.1, forward strand.
GAGGAGTAACGGGAGGTGCATCGTTTGTCTGAGACACATGCCATATAAGTAAAGGTTGGGTAGACACGTCGAAACGCGGTCACGCACCTCGGGTGGAGCACTCTGGTCGCTCTCGCTACTTGCAGACTCAGGAAGACGGATCTCGTCGCGTGATTGCATGAAAGAATCAAGGTTGCGCCCAGAGTGAGACGCGTTGCTGGGCGAGGGCGATGAAGGAGGTGGGAGATGTTTGGCACTTTCGCGTTCGCGACCCCTGCGACTCTTTCTATGCTTCCTCTGCCTCTCTAGCACTATCTCCATGCTGTCCATTCGTCGGTGGGGAATTTCACTTTCAAGTGGTTCTGCTTTGACGGGGGTGGCAGGCGGGCTGGTGTCGCGGACCGAAGCGGAGCTTGTTCGGGAATGGGAACGCGCCAGGGAACGCGAAGAGCCCGCCGATTTCAACGAAGAGCGCAAATCAGACGCAGACCTTGACCTTTGGGTCGTTTCGCGCTCAAGGACGCGTGAAGTGCTGCCGTGTTCCGAGTCAAGAAACTGGCGCATCTCGTCACTTCGTTTGCTGAGATCTTCACGCGTCAGGCCGAGTGTATGCAGGAGCTGAGATATTGGAGAGACTTGGAGATCTGCCATGAAGACGCTGGCAGTCGGCTATGCGTTTTGCAGATGTAGTAGTGATACAGTTATTGATTGCGAGGGTCTGAAAAAAATGAGAGAATAGTGGGGAAGGGAGCAGAAAAAGGACGTTGAGAGCAGAGAGAAATATATGTGCAGCAAGATGAGGATGTGGATAAATGAGGAGAAAGATAGAGAGGAGGAGAGGGAGGAGGAGGGAGGAGGGACGCTCGGTGGGAGGAAGAGGGAATAAAGACGTTTCGCCTTCTTTGGGACGTGCTCAATGATGCAAACTTGCAAACTCCGACTCGGCCAAGTGAAAAAAACAATCAAAAACATCAATGTCCGGGTATATTATTCTTAGTACATTATTGCACGACGTGTTACAATACAACTAGTTTCCGCTCTACGGCATGAATTCTGTGTATTTTGCCGCGTCGTCAGCAAGAGTTGAGCGCTGAGAGCAAATAACTCTTTACCTTCTTCGTCCAATAATGTTTCTTCATCCAAACAAGCTTGGATGAACTCCGAGATTACAAGATGACGCCGCTTTGGCCTACAGGACCAAAATGCATATTAGTGTCGCAATAACATGTGCATGAGAAGACGACGTCTACTTTGAAGTGCGTTTGATCAGCTCCACCCGGCGACTGTCATCGCGTTTATCCAACACGACATGGGTCATCTTCGGATCGTCTAAATCAACAATTTTGCCGCCGTGTTCAGTTATCATTTTCGCTACTTCAGTGAAGCTGTAGATTGAAGTAAGTAAGCTAGTCCACCGGGACATTTTCGACGCTCACTTTTTCTTCACTTCTTCTTCGTACTTCAAGGTTTTGACGGGCATTGCATTTTTCAATGCATTCTCACGGGAATCAAGATAAAAGCATCTGATGGGTACAAAACATATTAGACAGCGTAAATTTCCTGGAGTTAGTCAACTTACAAGTGTTTAAATATGTGGTCTTCGTCATACTCCATTGCGTTCTCGTCTTCGCCCATTTTGACATCACCTGCCGGATCTGCAACCTAAACCAGAGTCAGCAAATAACTTGGGAATGCAAGGCAGCCGCTTGCTTCAGGTTGCTTGCCAGCTCCTTTTCCGGGCGATCCCACCTGCTCCGTGTTGACTTGGAGCCAGTCGTCGAGGCCGGTTTCTTCGTCGTCCACTTCCGCAACATCGTCGTTGTCGGAATCAGCCTCTGTGACGGAATCTTCGTCTTGCTCGTTAACTGGCAAAGTTTTCATGTCATCCACTTGAAACCATTCTGCCATTGCAGGGTCGTCGACCTCAGCCTCTTCAGCTTTGGGTTCCGCGTCCTCTTCGTCTTCGGTAACGGAGGCAGTCTCCTCAGTGTCCATAACTTTGCTTGAAGGTCCTGATTCGGAGACATGGTCTTCAGTCGGACCATCGTCTTCATCCGTATCCAGGTCATAATCCTCGGAGTTCGTAGAAGTTTCAGACGCAAAGAAGAAATATCTGCAAAACGCATGAGGCATGATAACCGTGTTGAACAACCCGACTTACTTTTTCTTCATAGGCAATCTAGTACCTCGAGCAATGGAGTCCGTGATCCAGGCCGGCTTCAAGACATCGATGGTACCTTTGTTGATCACTAGCTTAAGGTCGTACGCTGCCAGTGACAGTGAGCCATTTATGAGAGGCAGAAGACTAAAAGAATATTAGGTCTTACGAGTTGTTTTGCCTCCATAGACAACAAGTAAGCCTGGTTTGGCAATTTGGGCGCATGTTCCGCCATTTGCATATATCCTGACATAAGAACGACATTTAGTCCTTGCTTTGTAATTTTAGTGAAAGAGTTCATACATCGTAGCCAGCTCCTTTTTATCTTCTTCGCCAGTCCTTGATTTTGGATCAGAGAAAAGGACTGAATTGCTGATTGTTAACTTAGCCGGAAAAAACTTCACGAAGTACTCACCAAACTTCAAGCCTTTGAGAAGGTCGCTTTCCATTGGTACATCTTTGGGCTTTACCCCGCCTCCTCCATACTGAGGCAAAATTGTCGGCTGTCCGGGTTTCTAAGTTCACGATTGCAGCTGTCTGAAAGAGAGATCTTACTTTTGCAGCCACTACTTTCCGTTTTTTCTTCGCAATGCTTGGGAACTATAAGAGGCGTTGCAACGGAGAAATAGAAAGGAGTGAATTTACCCGGTATCGCTCTCTAGTTTTCGCTTCTTTTCTGAACGTAAACTCTCCAGAACGGCTACCGCAAGGTTAAAAAGTCTGTCTGAGCAGGTCCAGCAAATTCCTTACCAGAGGCAGGCATGCAATCAGCAATGCTCAAGTCATCCCTTATACTCAATGCGCGCGGGAATCTCATTGTGTATCCAATGTGGTACTGGTCTAATTGAACCATGAGTGTCGCGTGAGTAGATGATATGAGCAAGCGTTTGTTAGACTTGCCTGAAGGTGTAATCTCTGCCGCTTTGACCTTCAATATGAAAGAGCTGCCGCCGTTGTGAACAATTAGTCTAACTGAGCATAAACTACACTTACTCCTCTGGATTGATGTAAACGTCCCCTTTATCCTCCTGTCCACGCTTGGAGGTCTGCAGGAACTCAGGTGGATGCTTAGGGTCCCAAGGTTTCCATGGCTTGTTCCTGACCCAGACATAGTCCGCGAATGATAATCCTGTGCCAATGCGGACAAAGCTGCTGTACCTGAAGAACATATTCAATGTCTTGTAGCCTAGGATTGGAACATAATTTTCACTTAGGCTCTTCATCATCTTCAAATTTCCTCCTATCATCCAATACGGCACAAATCAATGAAGAGACACCACCAGACCTTCTCCCCGAGCCATAAGTCCCGGCTTCGAACAAAGGATCAGAGGGATTGGAACGGAAGCCAAATCTGTCGTACTTACCCACAACTAAGACATCTACTGTTTCACCCATGTTGTCCTGTAGAAAAAATTAGAAACTGTTGGAAGATGAATATGACTGACTGACCATATATTCCGGTTTGACCTAAACACCATCCATTGTCAGATGGCAGGAGTAGAAATGAAAATGATCACTACACTACCTTGATCCAATCCATGTTACGGCCATTGAGGACGTACGTTGACAGCGGATGTTTGATCACAAGCCCTTCCCCCCGCGCGGCCATAACTTCGTCCATTTTCTCTCTGATATCTTTAGCTGTCTTTCCTTTGAACTCTACGGCCAATTCAATGCGGCCCTTGACTTCCGTGAGACAAGCTTTCAGATTTTTCTTCCTGAAAGCAGTTGAACGATGTATAAGAGACTGGCCGTTCAAGTATACCAGATCGAAGACTTTGACTGTGCAATGATTGGATTATTGAAATCGTAAAAAGCGAGAAAATAAAGCTCACAGCAAGGCCTTGGATTGTGTTCTTTCTTTGACTTGTCTGATCTATATTGAGCTGCTTGTTCGAGAAAAAGAAACGCGACTACACACCTAACGCTGCCGTTTTCAGTGTACCAAAAGGAAGGTTTCGTTCAGACACGGGATCCCACACCAGCATCTCCCCGTCCAGAATAATACTACAGCTTATTGTTAGAGATACAGAGAGAAGGTTTCCAGCAACCTTACTTTTCTATGCGTGGGTCGAATGCTTTATCGATGTAAGGCGTGAGGCTGCCAGTTCCGATATGCTTGCCATAAAGGTATGTGTAATCTTTGCCTTTTCTATAACGTAACTGGTCAGAAAGTGAAAGAGTATAGAGATGGAGACAGACCGAGAGCAATAGAAGTATTCGTTCCCTCGCTTGTGAAGCTGCATACGTTCACCATCCAGCTTCTCTTCAATAAAAAATTCTGAACCACCCATTTCACGGACAGTCTCTTCGATTTTTTTGGTTGGGCGTTTGCATAGCATCGGTGCGAAGGCGTGAAATAGCTGCACCGTTTTGTCCTAAAAGAAAAACGTTAAACGGGTGACAAAGGATATATAAGACAAGGAAATTTACTGAGGCGTTCAGCCTAAAAGACGGATCCCATAGTTCATACGCGACCTTCTTGAGGTCGGAACATGTATTGTAAAGATCTTGAGCATCAGGGTGAAACACCGAAAATATAGTAGTTTCTTTCACGGATATTACCATGTCTTCGTGTTCTGCGATCAGAAAATGGGTGGAAATATTGACAGGATTATCTTCAAACCTTTCAAAATAATTCTGACAATCCATCTTTGTTCCGCAGGCGTTGACCGATTATATACGCGTTGCAATATCTTGGACTGCATTTCCCTGACGTTAAGAGGTTGAGTTACAAGCACCAAAACTAAGCCGGCAGGACTGACTGTGACCCTGAGTGCTTTGCTAAGTCGTCCAGAATGTCATTAAGGTCGTCTATCGACAGTGAACCTTCAATCACTGACGATCTCTTGCTAACAACCTCGTAGAGAACGTTTGGAAAATCTCCGGATGATTTCTATAATGATATTAAATACGTTTCGATGATGCGTCACGAAGGACGTTAGACGTACGTCGCGTTCAGATGGCTTCTTCCAGTTCAATAAACGTATGGCATCTGGATCTCTCATTCCTAGGGGAATAAGTTTAATATACGTTTTGGCCAAATTCTTTTCCTTTAAGCCGTATACAGCTCGTTCTCTGTCTTTCTACCATTTTAGGTTGATTAAATTGAATGACATGATGAGAATGGGAGAAAAATACCTGCGGAAGAAGAAGACGGAGAACAGCGTACAAGTCGTAACCCTTTTGTTGGCGCCAGTGCTAGGTCGTTCGTCAAGTAAGGTAAGCAAAAGGATTGAGAATAGATTCATACAGTAAACCATCCATCCAACAATTTCCGGCGCCTCTCTTGCCGCCTTTCGTTCTGTAATTTCTCAAATAAACCGACAAGGACGGCGAACGGTGCGCTGTCGGCATTTTGTGGGGGAGGTCTGTACTCTGTCGTCTCTAACAGTGATTCGGTCTGAGGACCAGGTGAGTTTGGAGCAGATGAAGGGGCTGGTGTGGGCTGCATCATTGTTCAGTCCAGGGTGCAAATCGTGGAATTATCAGCCTTAGAGGACGGTGACAGATTTGGTCGGTGGTGTTGAGTCAATGACTGTATTTTAAGCACCAGATTTAAGGCCTGTTCTGTTGCGATAATAATCCGTAACTGGGTTTATGGAAGTACTCTGTAGCCTGAGTCCACGTAAAGAGCTGAAAGTGGTGTGTTTAAAAGATGTGGAAACTATGTAACGAGCACCGCGGTGGTAAGTAGTTGAAACGTTGAAGCTCAACGAGTCAATATCAAGTTATGGCATCATCATGTCGGAACCAGTTGTGACTCACAGGTCACCAGGGTCGCGTGATTCTTCTGCGAACCGTGACGAGTCGCGTCCTGACTCCTTCTCATCGGCCCGCACAGTTAAGTATCAGCCTTGGAACGAATTGAACTTAGCCTGTTTCCCAACAAACTGTTCAGAAGTCCGTCCACCATCGCAGTCTCTCCATGTCAGCCTCAAAGCAGCTCTCTTTCCTCCACTCTTCTTTTGTACGATGACTGACATGCTGACTGCCGTCGACATGCGCGCAGCAAAGAACAAACATGACCCTAAAATGATAGGTTTGTGGAAAGTAGGACGAACTCTGGGAAAGGGGTTCTCGGGTAAATTGCTCAAATATCTACCGTCGACGAGGGCGCTTACATGCATTTTACATAGGTCATGTCAGAATAGCTCGGCATTCACAAACTGGGCAGTATGCCGCCATCAAGATCATCTTGAAAGGCTCTCTGAACAGTCGCGTCTCTCTAAATCGCCTTGCAGACGAAGTGGAACACAGCATCCTTGCCGTGGAACGAGAAATCGTCGTCATGAAGCTTATTGACCATCCTAATATCATGAAACTCTACGACGTCTGGGAAACATCCTCGCATCTCTATTTGATTCTCGAATACGTGCAAGGCGGAGAGCTATTCGACTACCTTTGCGAGAAGGGTCGCCGGCCTTTACATGAAGTGGTCGACTACTTTCAGCAGATCATATGCGCGGTTGCCCACTGCCACATGTATAACATTGCACATCGGGACCTGAAACTGGAGAATATTCTTATTGACCAAGACAAGAACATCAAAGTCGCAGACTTCGGCATGGCTACTTGGCAAGACGAAGCTCGAGGAAAGCTACTTCGCACCTCTTGTGGCAGCCCTCACTATGCAGCACCTGAAATCATCTCAGGAAACCCGTATAACGGCTCTACCTCTGACATCTGGTCTTGCGGTGTTATTCTTTACGCGTTGTTAGCGGCTAAGCTCCCCTTCGACGACGATGATTGCCCGACTTTGCTTCATAAAATCTCTCTGGGCCACTACATCATGCCGGAAGATATAGATTCTAGAGCCCAAAACCTTTTGCGCCGGATGCTTACTCTGGACGTCAAGAAGCGCATTACCATGCAAGAAATAATGTGCCACCCGTTTTTCTTATCCCAACCGCTCAAAAACCCCAAAGCGATGCCGTCAGGTCCTGACATGGACCTCATTGCACGTCCCATTGGAAAGATTTCGGCGATCGACCCTGACATTTTTTCGAATCTACGAACACTTTGGCATGGTGTTTCAGACGCTTCTTTGATGGAGTCTTTGTTGAGTTCCGAGCGGAATTGGCAAAAGGGAATTTACCATCTGCTGGTGGATTATCGTCGTCGATATCTTAAGACACGAAAACAAGAAGAAGACCAGCGCCTGCAAGCCGAGTCCAGGGCGAACGACAAGGGGAAGCAGAAGGACAAGAGCCCCCATAATCCCCACACCCCAATACGTACCCGGAAGCAACAAGGGATTATTGAAATAGAGCATAGCGCATTCCCACAGATCTCGTTGTCTGGACCTTCGCCTGAAGGAAAGGCTTTGCCCACCTTGAGCGTGCCCGACGTCGAAAACGAAAAAATTCGTGTCTTTTTCCAGGAAGTCGCAAACCATTTGAATTTCCTTGCTAAATCCGGTGCGGATTTAGAAAGTCCTGCATTGTCTCCTAGCAGCGCAGGATCTTCCAAGGAATCTCCTCCCCCTCTCCTGAATGTGCCCGGCATTCCATTGACGCCAATGCAATTTCGATATAATGAGGGGGTGGCAGAGCACACTTCGACTCCTCTCCAACCCAGGAACGAAAAGCAGAACGAAAACAGAACTACCAGGCCTCTCAGCGTACGCCGGAAGAGCCGCATCCCCCGTCTGGTTACTACCGGTGGTAAACAAGATAAAGAGAACGAGAACGCCATTCCTATCACAGAATCGGATTTGATCAATGGTTTATCACCGTTAACGCAACATAGCGCTGCCATGGCCGACGTAAATCATCTGCAAATTAATACGACTCCAGTCAACAGGCGCCCTTCTAAGCTAAAGAAGAAGGCACCACCAGTGAAAACCCCAGCGTCGCCGATGTTTTCCGAGGCCGGTTCCTCTTTCTCTATTCCTTCTCCAGTCAACGGACCGCTCCACGGAAGCTGGCTGGACAACGTTTTCAAGTTTAAGCCCGTGACTTACAACCTTTTCTCGCGATACGACCTGCATACCACGCGGATTGAATGCATGCGCCTACTCATGGAAATGAATCTGCTGGTGTCTATGGAAGAATCTGACAAGGTGTCACTTCTCAAATGTCGGACGCACGATGCAAAAGACTCCAACAACACGCTGCTGGGCCTCAAGTCTGTCAAATTTCGCATCGAGATGCGTTGGCCTACTCCCCAACTCTGTCACGAAGGATACCTTGTCTCACTACTTTTGGTTCAAGAGAAAGGCCCTTTGACCACGTTCAAGGCTATTTATCAGCAGCTAGCTGACTCTTGGACTCTTGGAGAAATCAGCGCTACTCCATTACCCGGATAAGTGATTTGTAGCTTGCGGTCTGTGTGGGTGAATTCGCGAATACCTCAAGAACGCCTTTCTGAACTACCCGACTCTTGTACTCTAGATTTATTAAATTAGAATTATCCCCCCCCACATAATGTATACTTAACTCAATGCTTGCTTGTCCGTGCCACTAAAGTACGCAATTAGTACGTTCGACCCAGTACCCACCCAATAAGGGAATTTCTTCCTAATATAGATATTATTCGTACCTACAACCTCCAACTTCTGCCAAACTTTATTCGAGGTTTTTTGGGCGACAGGAACTTCAGCTCTTTCCCTACATTATTTCCTTCGCTTTTCTTTTCTTTTCCGTCGTTGAACGTATATAACATACGGTCGCGGCATGTTAGCAGGTTAATTGGTGCTACTTACTTAAGTTTTAACTGATTCAAGGCGTCCCAAGGGTGCTGCTCAGCTTGAAGGCTGGTGTCAAACGCTCGATGAACTCTTCTATCAATATGTATTATCTACTCCGCAAGGATTAAGCAAAGATGCAGCGACACTACTCTGGACTAGCACAGCGGTCAACCAATATTTATAGCATGTTAGCATGTGAACCTTTTAATGGTGAGTACTATGTAGTTTATTGCGTTTCAACTTGCCTTGACGAATCGCGGGCTCACTACCAATGAGTAATGCTGACCTGTTGACCAGTCTGGCAACACGGCGCTCGACTGCGGAAAGGGGGAGGAATTTACAGAAACGCCGGCGTATTGCTGGAAGAATAAGCCATATGATTCGAGTCCCTATGTGCCGATTAAAGATTTAAGCAGCACACGTCAAGACATGCATCTTGCGGGGTGCTTTCAAGAACATGCCACATCTTGGGAATTCATCAAGGAGGCATGCTATAGTCATAAGAAGTTCACAAAACCCTCGCGCAAACAATTTATAGAACCCCACTAGTTTGATATTAGTCGTATATCACAACCCTGCCTCGATGGGAAGCTTCATTCATTTGACATCGTCGCAAACTTTCAACGTGGTGTAAACCGAGATGTGTGATTGCACCTGCATTACGAGCAATACTATGGTCCATGTTAAGCAAAGAAGATTAGAGCAATGCGACGGTCGGCACGCTAAAATCTAATACCACTATAAAAAGGAGATTCTTCGCAAACAAGAATAGTACAGATAGCCCACCATGCAGCAGCGCCCGCCTATGTATATCTGAGAGTGTCCTATGTGTTCCAAGAGAAGTAGTAGCAAGCACTAGCCACCTAGCCGCTTCAGGTCGCTTGCCAAGGCATGCAGAAGATGGGTCCGCATCAGTGGCATACATGTGGATGACGGCGATGCAGCTCGTGCGTCGTGAGGCTTGGGCCCCCGGGCGCGTGTACGCTGGTCGACGTTCACGACGACAGGCTAGTGCATGGCTGAGAAACGATTGGGGTGTGTGCGTAAGGCATGAGCTGATATTGCAGAACGGAGTGAAGCATGGAATGGTGAGAAGAGACGTAAAAAGCAAGATAGGAGATAGTAATGCGTGTGATGAAAGGGTGTACAAGCACATGGAGGGCGACGGCGAGAACTTAATGAAAAGGGTGGACCGAAGACAGCCGTCGGACGATGCCATACGGCTCAACAGTCCACGTGCTGTTCTATTCGTCCTTGTTCGTCTACATAAACGACCCATCCCCCCGTCTCGCCTTCATACCCTCAAACCAATGGACGCACCAACCTCCTCTTCTACCGACACTGGCACCGCGCCCAAAGATGCTACCTTTGCAGGCTCAGCCCCAAAAGCAATCATCAAAAACGTCGACATGAGCGAGGAAATGCAACAAGAGAGCGTCGACATTGCGTCTGCTGCTCTCGAAAAATACAACATCGAGAAGGATATTGCTGCCCAGATCAAGAAGGAGTTTGACCGAAGACACGGTCCCACCTGGCATGTCGTGGTTGGGAAGAACTTTGGTAGCTATGTCACCCACGGTATGTGACTTGTCCTCCATCCCTTCGCCGTGCAGAGCACACGTCTTGGAACGCGTAATCTGCATATCCACTATCTGTCGATGCTGGAAAGCCTCCATCCTTCCCTCTGCTTTGCTGATGCTTGTTTCTCCTTACCAGAAACCAAACATTTCATCTATTTCTACGTTGGAACTCTCGCCATCCTCATCTGGAAATCATAATTACCCATATCATGCCACCATCTGGGATTACCCACTTTCCCGCTTCTTCGGCCATTAATCACACATTTTGAAGGGGACGCAAGAGTACAGGCTTTTTACTGTAAAAACGTTTCATTATTGCCATACTGCTTTTTTGCTGAACGCTATATGCCCCTTGCGAAACGACTCATTTATTAGAGAATGAAAGAAGGTAAGTATAGGATGATTGTTCTACATGATGATAGACTGTGCAAGACTCGAAATTCACGTCCGAAATGTGATTACACGCGCACATTGAGCTCGTTTCCCTCCGTGCTATCGTTTTACGACCACCTCAATTACCACGACCGCGATGCATATACCTTCATGCCCTGCATATACCCCTACTTCCTTTTCGCCTAGATCGTGGAAAGTGGCTATTCCTGATAACTCCAGCACGCCTTTGGCATGAATTTCCGATAGGTCTGCGTGAATGAATGCCGGTAATGGTTGACCAGATGTCAGCTTGATATCATAATCCCTCGACTCTGCAGTTGAGTTCTCTGGTGTTTGCCGAATTGCCACTCGGAATTTGAATCTTTCTCCTGCCCTGATCAGGACCTTCATCACTTCTTCCGTTCCTGATCTGTTTCCGACGTGAGAGGATTCCAATGACGTGAAGGATGAGCGGACATTAGATAATGTCGGTGATGATCCAGGTGCAGAGCTACCATTGACCTGCAGCTGGTCTGCCCCCAATGACCGAACATAATGAATGCCCATCGAGAGACCATCGCTCGATACGTTTGCTTTCATACCTGCAGGTCCAAGGACATCTTTTGATTCCGCTTTACAGACCTTTGCTCGTTGACTGGTTACCCGAGTACCTGCAAAATTGCTACCTTGCGTGTGTACGGGAAGGGCTGGAACTGGAACCCTAGTCGAACTCGTGAACGGGACCAGCCTTGGTCGAGTAGGTGGGCCCATGTGAGCGGAGTCAGCGTATGATTCGACTGATAAACCGCTTCTACCACTTATGTAACTGTTTGTCCTAAACCATCAAGTCAGTTTGATTCAAGTCATGTAGAGCGCCACTTGTAAACCCTCTTACCCCATGGATCCCATTGATATTTGTCTAACCAGCAGACCTTCATTAAAATGGACCTGAGCAGGGTTTCTAGGAGTGGCAAAGTCTGCCCGCCTTCGAGGAATAGATTGTTCCGCTGTCGAAGCTGACGGAGACCCAGAGATAAATGCACTTTCTGGCCTGCTTAAAGCTACAGCATCATCGAATGGATTAGACGAAGAATCATGGATAACCATATCTCCCTGAGGGTCCAACCTCGATGAACTGATGAGGATAGGCTTTCCGATAGCAGGCCTTACTTTGATCGATGGTGGGCTGCCCTTCCTGGCGTACTTATTGCTAACTTGCCGAACCGTAGCCTTGATTCTACGCAAAAACTCCCTCTTGGGCATGATCCCTGGTGTGGTCACTGTCTCGCCAGTAAGCTCTGAGTAGTGATGACTCCTTTCTGCCACCCTCTGCAGGTCCAACCCTCGAGGGCTATTCGGCTTCGGTGATCTGCGAGCAGGAGATGGGTGGAAAAGGGCGCTGTCGACCTTTTCGGTGATCCTGGTTCCCCGTGGGCTGAGGGTCAGACCATACCATTTCCTGTCTTTTTCGCTGAAGGCCTGTCTGCCTTCCTCAGTCACGACAGCCGCATCGGTCGTTCTTGCGCATTGTCTGATGATAGCAAGTACTCCCGCCAAAGAACATAAACCGCCCAGGATCCCAAAAGTCAAAGCGAGAGCCAGTACCAGCTTACGACGCGCCTGATTTGACAGGCCACTCGGATGATTAGGCGCAAAGCTCTGAGTATTGTTGGTACTGGGCAAATATATGGTCAGACTGGTGTGCGATGTCGAGTGTGTCTCGTGAGAGTAAGCTGTAAAGGTGATAGTGACGTGGTCCACATTGATCTCCTCCGAGGGAACGGTACCAGTCAGGTTGCTGCTGACCTCATCGAATCGCAGCCAGTTGGCAGCAGAAGTAGGTTCGTACACCACAGAGATATTTGTACTGTCAGGACTCGGATTCGTGAAAGAATGGGAAAAAAACTGCGCGAGATCAAACTGCACATCATCTCCCTTCGAGACATGCAAGGCAGGCAACTCAGGCATCACAAAGTAAGATTCCACGAGGGCGAGGTAGACTTGAGTCTTTAACGTCTGATTGAAGGATGTCGTTAAAGTCACTGGCAGCAAAGGCGGAGCAGTGACATTGGCTGACGGGTTTCCCGACAGAGTGCGACTGGGGATGTCATAACGCAGCCAGCTACTGTAGCCAGATACGTCGATATCAAGCATGGAAATGTTGAATGACTGTATAGGAGCATCATCCACAAGGACCCCAGTGAAATCAGCCGACGACAGAAGACTGATAAAGAACGGCGTTTCGGTCGTGACATTAATAGTGGGCAGATTAGGTCTCGTCGAAGAAAGTTCATGGTCTGCGACTACGATGTCGAAAGGTAAAATGGTGGCCGTATATCCTTCCTGGTCTGAGGCATGCAGGTTGAAAGGCAGGAGCGAAGGTTGGGTAATGCCATCCCCAGAAGGTACGACTCCGTCCAGAGTAGCCGTTTGCGAGTTGAAAGACATGTAGTTAGGAATGTCAGATCCGTTGGCCAAGCGAAGCTCATAAAAGACATCAGAATCAGAAGACACTATTGTGTTACTGTCAAGCCCAATACTGAAAGACCATTTCCTGGGTATGCGCACGGCAGGATTCTGTGTTGCAATGGCAGAGTTTGGGCGCAAGAAAAAGAGCGATGACATTGAAGGATTGGTCGGCTGCAGCTGCATCGACAAGGGTATGTTCACAGTGGGAGGGGCTAGATGTGTGACGCATATCGTGAATCTGGAGGATGTTGAGGACCCGTAAGCATGAGCCGTGACAGTAATTTCAGGGTATCCTTCGTCGCCTGCCGCTGGAGTGCCCTGGAAAGTCCGAGATGAATTATCAAATGATAACCATGTTGGTAGAGCCGACGTCGTATATGTCAAAGGGCCATCCGACGAATTAAACGTATAAGGAGAGAAAGTCCAAAAGTACGGTTGGCCAAGTCTGGCAACCTGGACCAGCTGCTTATCCAAAGACTGCAGGACAGAAACAGACGTAGTTGTGGCCAAAGCAACCGCCAAATAGGTGAAAAAGCATAAAAGAATGAAAGTCATAGGAGCTTGTGCCGGGCGAGAGACCTTTAATTGAGAACCGAGGGACTAGTCGACCAGCGAGTTCACTTCTTGCGCAGAGAGACGGACAGACGCTTCACTGGCTCGACACCAGAGTCACAACAAAAACATACCACAACAACGCGTCCACGCCTAAATCCTCGATCATGTCGATTTTTATCCATGTACGACAGAAGCAATTAATGAATTCGTCAGCTGAGATAATAAAACCATTCGTCAGGTATTCTAGAAGAAGTAACGGGAAACATGTTGAGAATCGTAAGATGGAATCCAAAAGAGAAGTTGAGCGGGAAAAGGATGTAAGTACTATAAGAGATCACAAGTGGAAAAGAAGAAAAAAGATCTAAGCGGAGGGAAGGTATGTAGAAAGACCGGCCGCCTGAACTCTCGCAGGCTCTTCCCTGTTGATCAGCACGATAAGGTTAATTAGTTCAGGTCGGATTTCATCGCCCAGGTGGTCTCCTTCACTGGTGTCCAAAGCGTATGCAAAGACAGCAAGGAGTCTGTCCATGAATGGGTAGAGCACGGCACCGTTTGTCTTGAAGAGGTGGAAAAGCGCACGGAAGACGGGTCGATTCTCAAGGAAGTCATTCTTCAACGGCAAGGCATCAACGAAGATGGGCAAAACTTGATCTAGGGGAAGAGCAGAGGGATTGCGGGTGATGAGGCGAGCGACTGCTCCTGTGGCATTGTCTTTGGCGTTGAGGCGGGCAGGAGGGGAGTTGGGCTGAACGTTAAAGAGAGGTCGGAGCGCTCCAAGGAGTTGGAGATATTGTCCGGACATATCAACCTCGGAGTATTCGACGAGAAGTCCAACAGCGAAGGCGGCATTGCTAAGAACTTCATAGTCGGAATCTCCCAAAGCACGAATGAATAGCTCATAAAGTTGTTGGGTGTAGGGTGAGATGGCGCCCTTCATACCCGAAATGATTTCAGCCAGGCATCCGATCGCAGCAGAACGGTCGCTGAGTGAACGGCTCTTTTTCTGTCAAGAAATATTATTGAAGTGAAACGTACAAAAAAAAGAAAGAACGTACGTAATATTTAGAAATGAGAGGGAAGAAGGTGCTGAAAGCTTGCGAAAAGTCGGAACCGAGGGCATTAGCTAAGGCCGAGACGAGATCTCCTGCAGAGGAGATAAGCACAGAATCGTATTCAGCTTGGTCTTCGGGTGCTTCTTCTTCGTCATCCTGATCAGGGTCTTGCTGGCAGAATGCTTTCTGCTCAAGAATCTGCATGGCAATATTGCAAATAGTCTCGTAGTCTGCGAAGTATGTTGTGTAAGCAGTAGAACCCAAAGACGTCGCAGACTCAATGCACGTACGTCCTTGAATGAAACCAGGGCCGATCTTGTTGATCGTCTCTGCTAAACCGATGCAAAGAGCTGCAGCCACAGACCTATTTAAGTAATAATAGTTCAGAAAATAAACTTGGATTACTCCACGAACTAAACTCACTTGTTGTCTTCCGTCTCGTACATCTCCAACAAGGGCACAAGGACATGATTGATGAGTTCAACCACCTGAGGCTTGTAAACGGTCGGCTACACGCTGTATGAGTATCCGTTGGGGTAGATAAAGATTATAAGTCTCACCGGGTTAGCGCCTGCAACCCATTCGTCATGCTCACTCAAATCGTAGAATGTCCTGACAATCTCCAAAAGAGAGTCAGTGGCGCTCTTCCTGATACCCTCGTAGTAGTGAGGAAGGAGGGCAATGAGTTCAAGGGTGCAAGGCTCGACGAAAGGCAAGAAGTGGAGCTGAGTAGCAGCGAAAAGTGTTCCGATTGTATCTGCAGCAATCTCTTTCTCGACGGCGATGGCGCTATTAACATCCATCATCTTGTCAAGGTCGATATCCTCGATTTCAACGGATGGGTTTCCGTTGATATCAACGTCGTCACCGACGGTGATTGCATTAGAAGGTGAAGAGCCAGAGGCGAACGCCGCCACAGCGTCACCTGTTGTAACTAGAAGAAAAAAATCATCAACATTGTTTATACCGATTTCGAGTGTGATTGGTCACCCACTTTCAAGACCCTCCTCTCCTTGCTCCGCCTGCTTGCAGCTTGAGAGCAGATGAGGCACGACTTGGGCCAAGTATGGTGCAAATTCTTCGCCAAATACGCGAGCCATCACACCGAAGAAGAGGAAGCTGCATTCCCGAAGTCTAGCACTGCCCATCTCACATCCTTGGAACGCGCGAGCCATCATGTCAGGGAAGTAAGGACGGAAAACGTCCTTCCCAACAGCCTCCGAGAAGGTACCGATAGCATCCATGGTAATGCCACGGAGTTCGATCTCCTCTCCCTCGCCGGAAAGGTTCAAGAAATGGGAAAGGGCACCCATTGTCTGTTGGAAATAGGGGAGGAAACGGTCTTTCGAAGCATGAGCTGCACTGCCGATGGCACCTGTCACGACGGCCTTCACGGAAAGCGGGGCGGACTGGAGGAGATTAGCAAGGCGCTGCATGATGAGATCAAGGTATTGCTCGATGTTATCATGGAGAATTTCAAGGAGAGCATCAAGAGCAGTGCAAGCGGTCTTCTGAGTCATTGGCTCGTTGATGAGGTTCATGATAGCCTAACACAAGCTCATTAGCAGATGAAAAAGGGCCAAAAGCAAATGGTCGTACAGGAATTAGGTCTTCATGTTTGGAGGCGCATTCGTCTTCTAACCATTCACAAAGGCAGCTGACAGCAACGCATGTCGCCTTCCTGACAGAAGCATCTGGATCGGCGAGACCAGCCTTGATAATAGGCCAAACTTCATCCATGAGAGGAGTCATGTACTCGCTGCAACCTTCGACGCAAACTCCGAGTGATAGCATAGCACCGCGCCTGTTATTTGGATCGGGGGAGCTGAAGTACTGGGTAATCAGTTCTCGCAAAGCAGGATACACTTGGGTGGGTGGTAGGTTGGTAGCAAGTCCATCGACAATACGGAGAGCTGACTGTAAATTGAAGTACTGTGAGCATCGAACGGGTAAAGTGATTGAACAACCGCTTACTCGGGAAGGAGCATCATCATCAACGTCTTCGGGTGCTTCTTCCGCAGTGATGGGCATAAGGCCTTGCAGAATGTGAGGAGCCAAGTTGTGGCTTTGAATCTTGGACTTTTTGCTGAAAGTTTTATGAGAAAGGGTCGTCCGCATAATTTATGGTCGTTACTCACTATTGAACTGTCCAGTTGAGTGCGTTGAGGGCAAGAACTCGTAATTCGCTATCGAAATTACGGTTAGCACCGCATTGAAGAAGGAATGATACAAGCTCGGGGATGTGTTTTCCAAGGATTGGAACTTCCTACGGCACAATCAGAATGGATGTCGACCCGAGAAAAGACACGGACCATACCAGGATTAAAAGAGTTTCCAAGACATCGAAAAGCTGTCTTGCACCTGTCTCATTGCCGGACTCTACGGACTGTCCAATAACATGGATCATGGCGGGAAGAAGCGCCTGGAATGCTTTCTGGAGATGGCGGCATCAGGGACATGAACTCAAAGTGTTGAACAGGGAGTAGACTCACCAACTCCGCCTTGTCGTCCGAGTCGATATATTGCGCAATGACTCCCAAAGACCTTTGAACACACATCAGAATAAAGGAGATGATTGGACCGTATAGTGCATACCTGACAGTGGTGATGCGGACTTCTATGCTTTCAGGATCCGTGAGCAGGCCACGGAAGAGTTCGAACAAGGCAGGTAAATGGGATTGGAATCCTTCGACGATACTCTCTAACACTGTGAAAAGAATGAAGGAGCCGACTTCTCGATGTGCGACTTGAGGTGATACACATGTCTGGTGCAAGAAAGGAAGCAGTTGACTCCAGGTTCCTTGGGCGACCTCGATCGAGGCAATGGCGGCAATAACACGAGCAGCGGAATGGCGTACAAGGTTACTAGACAGCTTTATAAGATCACGACAGGTCGAAGGCATTGATGACTTACTTTTGTTCGGACAGAGTCAGCTCAGGAAGTTTTACTTTGATTTCCTCGCGTTCATTCTGAGGCAACAAAGTCCAGAGACTACCACTGTTCTGCGAGACGCGTTTTCTTAGCTCGACGGCGGCAAGTTGTCGGACCTATAGAATATGAGTACGCCAGGCAGAGTGTGGTTGACGAGTGGCCGTACCGCGAATTCTGGGGAGCTGGCAAGGATGGCAGCGAGGGCTGATATGCAAGCCGGGTTTTTGTAAAAGTCTTGGTTGAGTTTGGCAGTGGCCTGGATGCAAAGGATAAGAAAGCTGTATGATAGGAAATAGAAGGGACCAAACGTACCGCTTTGAGAAGGGAAGTATCATTGGAAGTGGTTTGGAGAAGGAGATCGTGGAGAGATTGAACGTAATTAGGCTGTTGAAAAGATCAAAAGATGATCAGAAGGACTCGATGGGAGGATGGGAAGAGACAGGGCACATACATCCATTTTTGAGGTCGTTAAGGAGAGAGAAAGAAGGAGATTGGGATGAGGAGGAAGGAAAGTGTACAGATCCTCTTTATTTCTAACCACCCGCAACAATTTTTTTGGTCGGAGTTGCCCGAGTTGATCAACGTCCTAATCGGGTTTATTAGACCACATGTCCCTTTCAACCACCATTGTCCATCTACCCTAATGGCCCCCTGGCCTGCCACCGTTGGTTATAAGTTCGTTGCGGCTCTGATTCTCTCCAGCTAGGTTTCTTGTTCTTGCCCTGGTGGCCATAAACTACCCCTTCCTTTCCTCTTACTTTTTTTCGATGGCGGTTATACGGTTTACTCGATGTCGCAGCATGCGTACTGCCCGAACATTACTGCGGCAGGCCTCACTCAAAGCCCAGACTCTGAACATTCCCCGAAACCCTTCAACTGCACCGACAGGGCATCTCTCCCGTAGGAGGGCGTTACGCCGTCGCATAAGATTTAGGAATCGGTGCTTTCGTTTAAATCGTCTATTCGTCAAGCTCTGGAAGCGCTTCACCAAACACTTGCATGCCGCGCCTGGTTCTTCGCCCATTTTGCCTGGTTATGCGTTAATGAAACAGAGGAAGCGTCTGAGGCCAGCACAGGATGGGTGGCGCTATGCGGGAGACTGGTCGTCGTCAGCTCACCCTATCACCAGATCCTCATCACTTTCAAGTAGGATTTCCTCGAGCTCGGGATGTTTCGTTAAACTAGGAAATGTCATCAGAGGCGCATGACGCGCAATTCCAACATAAATGCGTATCTTGTTTTCTGTATACCCTCCTACCGTACTTTATTTGCCTTATAATTACTACTATAATTCATTGCTGTTCCAAGTTATGACCTATAAGTATTTCACGGGTGTGAACAACAGATGCCAACAAACTCCGGCGATGAAACATGTCACTTGCGCCCGGAGTCGGATGTCTGTACTCTAACTCGTTACTTGTTCTAAGCCACCAATCTCGCGAGGATGCCTATCCAACGTCATGGCATCCCAAATACCCTTCTAAAGTCAAGCTTTAGACCTCCCAAAAATCTGCAAACTTCCCGACGCATCTTCACACAATCCGCCCCTCAGTCCCGTTCGCCCATTCGTACAGGCCTTTACACCACCGCCTTCATTCTATCTGCCGGTCTATTCGCCGTCTACTACTTCGACTCACGCTCGGCACTACACCGTTATGTCTTGACCCCTGTCTTAAGAAATATCCTGGATCCTGAGACAGGACATAAGCTCGCGGTGAAGACGTTGAAGTCTGGCTTCGGTCCAAAAGACACGGTTTCCGATGATTCGCGTTTGAAGTGCACGGTAAGTATTCTTTTTACGTGACCTTCCTCCGTTTACGATTGCTTTCTCTTGTAGCTGTGGGGAGAAGAGATCTCGAACCCGGTAGGATTAGCTGCAGGTTTTGACAAAGATGGGGAAGCCATAGACGGTATTTTATTTGCTTTCTCCACAAGGACTGCGGTCGACTTATTTCACAGGACTCTTCGATCTTGGGTTTGGATGGGTAGAAATCGGAAGCGTCACACCCAAACCACAGGTACATTCACAATTCTCTTGTGTCGCTCTGGAAGTAACGACGCTCTCGTAGTCGGGTAATCCGCGTCCTCGTATGTTTCGACTGGAGGAAGATGACGCTGTCATCAACAGATACGGATTCCCTTCTCAAGGGCACGCTTCTGTACTCTCCCAAATGCTTTCGCGCATTCCTGTCTTCTCTCCTCATCATGACCGAGCAGCACTTCGAGACGGCGCTGTGCTTGCGGTGAATCTCGGGAAGAACAAAGAGTCTCCTGGGGACTCCATTGACGATTTTGTTACGGGAGTCAGAGCGTTCGGACCTTACTCGGACGTCTTGGTGGTTAACATTTCTAGTCCGAACACCCCAGGTTTACGGTGAGTGACTTTACTGTCTATTCAGGGACTCAAGGATTCTCAAGAAGCTGTAGGGGTCTGCAAAACAAGGATCATTTGCAACGTCTGTTAGACGGTGTTACAGCTGCTAGAGACAATTTACAGCCATCTGCCCTGACTTCCAAGAAACCTAAAATCGTTTTGAAGATAGCACCTGATTTGGAAGAATCGCAGCTCGTTGATATGGCGAACGTCATTAGAAAGAGTAAAATAGATGGTGTCATCGTCAGCAATACTACCATCCAACGCCCGAAGCATCTCATCAGTGGTACGCAGTTTGTGACAGTGAATTTTCGAACAAGCACTGACCCTGTAGTAGCCAACAAAACGGAAGCCGGTGGTCTTTCAGGAGCTCCCGTTAAGCCGTATTCATTAAAAGCTCTACGAACTCTACGGGAGCACCTACCTGCGTCGATTCCATTGATAGGTTGCGGAGGTATCGCAACAGGCAAAGACGCACTGGATTACGCTCGTGCCGGTGCGTCTATGGTCCAGGTCTACACAAGTTTTGGCTATGCAGGCGTTGGCGCATGTCGAAGAATTAAAGACCAGCTCGTAGAAGAATTGGCCAAGGAAGGAAAGACTTGGGAACAGGTCGTCCAGGACTCCGTCGAGAAATATAGCTGGAAGGGACCCAAGCCCGAAGAACCTGCACCTGAACCAAGTGTTCAACAATTAATCAAAGAGGCCGAAGAATTGAAGGTGACGTTGGAGGAACTCGGCAAGTCGATGGGTACATCTACGACGACATTAGACCATGAATAGACTGTATTAGAGGCAGATTAGAGGTCTATAATTTTATAACTTACAGCATCAGGAGACAATTACTAAGATAAGATAAGATCTGCAAGGACTAGAGCGGCAGTGGAATGAAAGGCGATCAACCCAACATGCAAACAAAGAATCCCTTTGTCGTCTTTTCCTGACCTACGATTTCAAACATTTGAGTTCCCTTTGGGGGATTCATACACCTTACGCGCGATACCCCACCACTCTCTTCATTAAAATTTATGGAAACCCCTACCCGCTCGAATAAATCTTCTGATCCCCCCCTTCTTCCCCCCACCTCACCTATAAAGCGTACAGGATCCGCCGCCAGTCAAGCCTCGACCACTGCGTCTAATAACATACCCACCATAAGCTCTAGAATCTCCATTCGCCACGGAATTTCGGAAGAAGACCTGACCCTACTATCAGCCAACCCACCTGAAACGAAACTGACGAACCTTACATACAATCCCAAGGAAAAGGATGAACGCGGATTTCCTGCTATCATTGACACGGAGACAGGCGTCCAAGTTAAGAGACACGCTGATATGTGGTTCGACGATGGCAGCGTTATATGCAGAGCGGAAGACACGCTGTTCTGTGTTCATATGTCGCAACTAGCAAGGCATTCCCTCGTCTTTCATGACATGGCCATGCTGTCGCACCCGGAAACATCGAGATTAGAGTCGTCCATGGTCATCCCTGACGGAAGAAACTCGAGGTCGCGCAGAGTGCCAGTGGTATACTTGTACGACTCGGCTGAGGATGTAGGCAACCTTTTAACGTGCCTATACGACGGTCCGTGAGTAATACGCATTTTCCCATGTGTATGTTGTTGGTTGGACATACTGAATTGGCGAATGTTTTTGACACAGTAACTTTGGCAGCAACGACGAGGAAGACTTCCGCGCGGTTTCCGGGATTCTACGCCTTTCTACAAAGTATCTGATTGACTCTTTACGCGCTAAGGCACTGGTACATCTTAGTCTTGCGTGGCCGTCTGACCTGAGGACGTGGGACTTGCGAGAAGACGTATCTCGAGGGTTCGAGTCGGAGGGAACGGGCAGTGCTCATCGGTATCCGCACCCTTTTGTAAGTCCCATTTAATACCTTCCCGAATCATTTGGAGTCTTATGGCATCGTCTTTCTAGTCCATTATCAGCCTGGCACGTGAAGTCAATGCGCCATCGCTCCTCCCTGCTGCATTCTACGACCTTTCGCGGTATTCCTTTTATCAGATTTTTGAACCCGGTGAAGATGAGCTTTTGTATCGACAATCTTGTAGGCCTCCCCATTTGTCTGCTGCCGACCTGCAGCGACTTTGTCTGGGGAAGGAAGCTAGCCAGAATGCAATCACCACCCTGATTCAGAGTATGGGCAACGGACAATATATCCGATATCCTCAACAACATCCTAATAATGCCCATCTTCGCAAGACTACTGCAGGTGGAGTGTGCGTATCTGCCGCAGCATGTCGGAAAGATTTCACCGAGTTGGTTGATCTGGCAACCCAACACTACCTGTTCGACAGGGAAAGAGGCTGTTATGATCCTTTGTACGTCGCTGAGGAACTTGGGCAGCTGAAGAGTGCCGAGTTTTCCGAGTGCAAGGCATGTGCGAAATCACTGGAAGCATGGGCTGCGCGCGAGCGAGAGAAGATATGGAAAATGATACCCTTATGGTTCAGGCTGGAGACGGGAGGTGACGTCTCACCTATATCGCATTGACTGATCGTGTTATTCAGGGCGTCGGCGACACACAACTTCTGTTCATCAGCTTGGTGGATTACCCCACGATAAACTGGTACCCGTAGATCCAGACTATACTTAACATTATGTTGTATATTAACTCATACTCATGTTTCGGAAAGATGTAACATATGCCTCTTTAATGGAATGGAGCCCGGGTGCTCCAGCGGCAGAGGTCTTTCTGCAGGCTATAGTACACTGGCGGTAGTTTCGAACCTCTCTTGGTTGTTTCGAGGGGCCTTTTGCAAAACCCTATGGTCATACGGTGTACTATGACACAGTTCGTACGGAACATGTCATGTTTACCGGGGGTGAGTAGAATCCTTACTGTGACCCTCTTTGACCGGAAGATGCGCCACCACGGCTCATTTACTGCGAAAGAGTCGCCAAAGCAACAGCCTCGATCTTTGACGGGATTGGCCGGTGTATTGTTTCCTTTTTGAGCGTAGAACACTCTTGGAAAAAGAGGATCGGAGTGTTTGTTTTCTTCGCATTGTAAGGGCCGCCATACATCTCATCTCCTACTTTTGAGACGCATGCGCAATCAATCAGTTTCTATGGAATTTGGTCGCTCAACATCTTGTAACATTGAGGAGGGGGGATGGCTTGTAGTATCGAGTACAATGGGGTTGAACTCGCAAAAGGGACACACATGCTCCATTGTTCCCGCCACAACCAAATATAAAAGGACGCATATCAAACCCTGTGTCCTCATTCCCTTTCCTCTTCCCTTCCATCTTCCTTCCCAGCCCGGTGCTGCTTTCCTGCTCAGGCCTAGCAATAATCGTCTCTTAGCTTCAAGTTCACACTTGTTTTCAACTTATTCCAAAAAGCTATCCTTAATCTTCAAGCATGGTTAAACTCACGATCGCATTCGTCGGCCTGGCTGCCGCCTCCGCTAGTGCAGCGCCCCTCCTGCACAAGCGCATTGCCCAAGTTATTGCAGACTCTACAGCCAAGTGGGAGCAAGCTTGTGTAAGTCCTTGCGTACCCCTAATCATGTTTCCGAGTTGACCTCTAATCTGGATTCTAATTATAGCTCGCCGCTGGGGGAGCACAACAGTGCAATCCTCTGTCGATCACCGCCTTCACGACATTGCTTGCCGCTGCCGGCCCTTGCGAGCAGCAGGATGCCGCCGACAAGATGATGGACTTAGCCAAACAGCTCAAGAGTGATGACATGATTCGGTTCACGCAGATCTTTGTGCAGCAGCCCCGGAACAGTGTATGTGCCGTCGCTGATTTTATCTTACGAATGGCACTCATGAGCATTCTTTCTACATACAGCCCAATTCTGTGGCTATCCCATACTGTCAGACTGCGCCCCGGAACCCAGAACTGAATGGCCTCTTCCAGTGTCAATTTGTCGGATCCAATCAGAACACCTTTGCCAATGGCGCTGCTTTGGGTGCCGCTGGAACCATTCCGTTTGGTCTTAACGCACCTCTCAATCCTCTTGGATCTTGCCCGGCGAACCCTCAGGGACCTGTTCCAGATGGCCAACAACTAGTTGATATCACGACCAACCCGAATGCTCCAGGAACGGCCGGTGGTGCTGCTCCTCCTGCATCCACGACCTCCGCCGTCGTTGCTGCGCCTCCTGCAGCGACCTCAGTAGCACCACCTGCGGCGTCTAGTGCCGCAGCACCTCCTGCTGCTACTCCTGCTGCGGGTGGTTCAGACAAGGGCGGTTTCCAGCTCGCTAACGGTCAAGCTGCGCAAAAGTTGAACGCCAAATTCGCAACCCTCTCCGCCAGCTCTTCTTGCACCGACGGTGAACAGGCTTGCGTTGGTACCGCCTTTGCTCAATGTGTGGGCGGCAAATTCGTCACCACGTATTGCGGTGCTGCTCCTCTCACCTGTGCTGCTTTGCCTTTGGTCAACTCTGCTGGAACCTCTATCACTTGCACCACCACCGCTGACGCAGAGGCCCGCATCGCTGCGACCGGCGCGACCGGCGGACTCACTGGAAGTGGTGCTTCGAGCACTCCTGCCGGTACTGACGCCAACACAGGTTCCCAAGACGATGCTTCTACTAAGGCCCCCAGCACCCCTGCCCCATCTACTGGCAATACCGGATCGGGCTCTGGCTTCCAACTTCAGAATGGCAAAGATGCCCAAGCGCTCAACGCCAAATTTGCCGAGCTGACTGCCAGCTCTAGCTGCACCGGTGCGTTTCCTCTCGACGGACTCTTTTAAAAAGCTCATATATCTCATCTGTGTTGTTCTTTTTTCAGAAGGAGAATCTGCATGCGTTAGCGGTGGCTTCGCCCAGTGTGTCAGCGGCAAGTTTGTTGTCACCCAGTGCGCTGGAGGTTTGACTTGTGTCGCTCTTCCCCTCGTCAACAAGGCCGGTACATCGATTGCTTGCACCACTCAGGCCGATGCCCTCAGCCGCATTCAAGCAACTGGCGCTACTGGTGGTATCACGGGTGCCTAAACCTACTTACTTTTGAGGTATTGGAAGACTGGTCTTCCGCCCATTTGGAATAATTTTCTTTTCTTAAAATCGCATTTATCGTTTACGCACGAGCTGTCAGTCATTATCAATTGTATTTCTGTCTTCCACCATGTCATGTCAATGTAACATCAGTAGGATCTCCTCATATCATGTAATATGTGCAATGCTTTCGCAATGAATTGAACCTTTTCCTACCTTTGATATCATGGGAGAGGGTGTACTGCGTGTTTGGTTTAGTTAAGTTGTATTTTACAGCTGCTAGAGATACAAAGGTGGTATACAGGGACTTGACTTGAAGCATCTATGCGTATAATTACAATGAAAAGCGGCGGAGCCATACGGTACAATTTCTGATGGAACAATGCAAGGTGACATATCAGGGTGAATGTGCAATGAAGGCACGAATTAGACAGCATTTCGGAAGTTCAGCAATTCGTGAAGACATTGGCAATCCTTTCACTGGTCAAGAAAATGAGTCAACAAGTGTCGTAGGTTTTCTGAAATCACTGGTAAAGCTTACATTGCCGTTTTGTGTTGGATGATGTCTTGAGTGGATTGAAAGCTTGGGACGTGAGGCCGTTGGGGTACCGCCAGAGACTGGCTTTTTGTTGCGGCATGAGAGCAACGAGAAGTGGTCGATGTGCTGGGGGTTATGTTCTCGGATGCTTCATGGCCACATTGGCAGGTACCTGAGGGCTTGATCATAGTCTGCGGGGACGATCGAAAAACGACGATCAGGTACTCTGACGGGTTAAATTAGGAGACGGTGAATCTTTACCGAGGTGGATAGGTCGAAGTATCCGTCAGGCATAAAGAAGACTTTCAATCAAGAAGTCGAGAATCAGTGCGGTGTGGCAGGGTGTGAATGATTTGCAAGGCTGTCGCACAAGGGGTATGGCGAAGCTGGAGAATTTTAAACGACGAGTGAGGGTGACATGGCGTTTTTAAACGCATTTTCATCGCGGTTGTTGGTTGTTGTCAAGCTGCAATTTTTTTGCGGTATGACTTCATTTATGATGTACGCTTCATTCTGTTCAAGGCTTTGGAGCAGAGGCCCATGCGCTCGGTGGATTTATTTCTACTGAGGGTGCATCAAATAGACTTGGGAGCCACTTGGAGCCATTTAGTAGTGGAGGATCATACAAGCCTTGTTTAGATAGGAAAGTGAACACGATATGACGAACGACAAAAATAGGTGATCGGCGCTACGTCTGCGATAAGATTAAGATTAACCAGAACATCTTAAGCGCGGAATCCCATGGCCAGTTCATTGTTCCCGGGAATCAGTATCAGGCCTTTTCCAGTAGGAAGTACATAATGGTTGCATGACCCAGTCTTAGTCAACTTGAACCTGCTTCTCAGGCTCCTAAGCTTGCTTCCCTCCTTTCCCAACGCTGGTGTACTGTCACCGTACGTGGCATGTTGAACTAAGTAGAGGGATCACAAATCAGTCCAGTCGCATCCCGCTATTTCTCTCCGTGCACGATAACACATGAACCTTTTGCTCCCGTTCAAGTTCTCGTACCTCTTTCTCACTCCAAACCGTGTTCGCCTCCCTGGAGAAATAGCGCCACAAACTTCGGCCACAGACAAGGATGCTTCGTTAGTCTTGCCACTTTTGTCTTGATTTCTGGCTATTTGACTCAAGGTCGCCGTCGTCGACTGTCACTACTCGGTCCATCTAGTGGCCGCACTACGACCTCGCGCCAATCCGTTCATTTTCGGTCGTTGCGGGAATTGAGTATTGGCATTAAACCTTCCCGCTCAATACGCTCTAGTAGGGTCAGGAGCAACTCGGTGGGTAAGCGGAAAAATGTGTAAATAAAGTCCCGTCCCCGAATATTCTGTAGGTGGAGACTTCCCTTAGATTACTATTCTCATCTGACTCCGCGTTAGCAGGTACCGACCGATGTGCCGTGCACATGTTTTCTACTCGTCATTTGTATATCCATGTACTCTTATGTACCAAACGCCGCGGCCCTCCCCATGCTTTATATAAGGAAAGGAAACCATCATCAATTATACTGGTAACAAAAACGAAAGGGCGCTATGATAATGGGTGCAATACGACACAAAAAGAACGGAATGAGAGAAAACAATAGTCCCAATGGTTGCGAACCAAAAGAAAAGAATCATAATATAAAGTGTCCAGTAACCTCACAAAACAACCTAAGCAGACCCCGGAGGCGTATCGATCACCCCAAACGACGGGGATGTACTCCCACTGCTACTATTGCCAGTAAACATGGCTCTTAGCGTCATCTCGCTACGCTTCTGCCTCACCCGCTCGGCCTCCTCAGCCCCTCCAGTCATCCTCAGCTTCTTTTGGCTGACAAAGTCTTGAATCTCAACTTGCATTTCGTCCGAGCGAGATGCCAGTTCCTTCTCGCGATTCTTCTGGCTAGCTTCAATAGCTTTCAGCCTCCTATCCGGATCCACAGACGCGTTCCTTATCTCCAACATAACGTTACTCAACCCTCCATCAGGACCCACTTCATCTCTTGGGGGAGGTATGAAGGCCTTGCTTCGCGTTTTGCCTGTTCCGTTCGGTTTGCGAAGGGTGATAACCTTCTCTACATGGCCATAAACCTCCGCCATAGCCTTGTAATCCTCCTGCAAATCGCTCAAGAATTCTTCCTGGTGTGTTAGGAACTGCTGCTCTTCAACGATATTCTGCAGCTCTTCTTCCCAGGTCTTCTTCCACATCGGCTTGATAGTATTGATGTGCTCGGATAAACTTCCCAGCTCAGTCGCCACCTGATCAATATCCTTCTTGATATTTCTGAACAGAATAGCGTTCGGCGTGACATGCCTCTTGATAACATCATCCTTCATGCCCTCGACGATATCTTGCAACCTCTCGACCTCGGTCAGGACATTCTGACTGCGTGTATCTAGTTTCTTTTTCCCGGTGTCGATGTACTCCCTCGCACCGCCGATCTTCGAGTTTGCGAGCTGCTTCACTGATTGCGTCTGCGTCCGCAGCGTGCCTAGACTCTCTTTCGTCGACTTCATAAACTCCGTATAAAGCTGCCTCATGATGCCTAGATCTCTGCGGAGGTTTTGTACCTCATCAAATTGTGTCTTCAAATCCGTCACCACTCGGCTCGTGTATTCAGAGAGCACGGAGCCGCCTGTCATCTGTGGCTGTAGAGACTGTCCGGTCATATGCGTAGATATGGATTGCATTGAATTTGGCATTGGAGACTGATTCTGCAACTGTAGGAATGATGGAGGCGTGCCACCCATGAAGCGTGATAAGCGCCGCGCGACATGGTGAAATTGTCCGTCCGTAGGTCGAGGAGCAGGTGTGCTTTCGGCAAGAGGTTGAGCAACGATTTCAGGAGGATGAAATGACTGCCTGTTATTGCTGGTTACGGTGGATCTCAATTCCTTGATGTCATTTGAGAGATTGGAGATCTGAGCGTCGATATGCTGCTTGATTTGATCGAGGGCTGTGCAATTATTAAATTCGGATATAAATCAGAGGAACATCTTAAAATCACTCACGCTCAATATTCAGCGAAATTAGACACTTTTCCTTCACATCATCAGTGTCCTCGAGCTCGTACTGCACACCACTGGCAGGATCACGAATATAGATCGCGGGGAAGTTATCAAGTCCGGGATTATATGAGAATTTATCCACAAATAACACTCGCAGCGAGGCAAACGATATAGCCCTGTCAACAACGACTTTCTTCACTTCCCGACCCAACTGAAGGAATATTGTAATTTTAGAAGGATCGGATGGAGTCTGATTTTGACTGAGAGCAGAAGAGTCAGCGGCCAATGATGTAGGTTCTGGAGAGCGAGATGGAGTCGTAGGCAATGGAGGCACAGCAGGAACTCTCTTTCCATCTGGAGTATTTGAACGGGATATCTTCCTTCTGAGGGTGTGTTCTTGTTTATCCACTGACGCTGGCTCTTCGTCGTCAACCTCTGTCAAAACGGCAAGGTCGTTTGGAGTGAGGTTCCCTGTCGCAGCTAACGATCGACGATTTGGATTACTTGCTGCACCTCTAACGGACCTTTCCCTAGTAGTGGTGGCGCCTGTCATCTTAGAGATATTGTATATGGAAAAGCGCTTGGAGGCGCGCCGTTCCAAGTGTACATCCGACTTTAAGGCTGCCAATGATTTGGCTACGGCAGGCGGAGGAGGTTCAATGGATGGCGTCTCTGGAGGAGGGGGAGATGCAGTTCCATTCTGGTCGAACTGGGGACTTGAGGGTTCGACTACAACTGTCGGTGCAAGATTGTTCGGCCTTTCTACGGGCTTATCCACTAAAGAGTAGCGCTTGACATTTGCTGGGACAGGCGGCGGGGAAGATGGTGGCAATGGTGGGGAAGTAGGGGCGACTACTGGAGTAGCAGCGAAACGCGAAGAAGATGCCTGCGTATCTTGGGAGTCTGACTGGGTAGGAGTTGATCTGCCGGCCCGTTCGTTAGAAGTAGCAAAATAATCAACAGGTTGAGGGTATTGGGATCCCGAAGATCCCCCAGCTTGCTCGTCTACTGGATGCTCTGCGATTGATGGAGCAAAACCACCGACAAAATCACTATTGCCAGTATTTTGTTGTGATATTGATTGCATCGCAGGGTCGCGTCTCCTCGAAGACTGTGCACTTCTTCGCGACGTAACCGTCTCTGTCTCTGATCGTTCGTCTTCGGTAACTTGTCGTGATCCTTGCGACCGATGGCCTGTATCCCGACGACTCGCTCCGCTGCTCCGGGATGCCCTGTCGCTATCTGTTCCACCCGACCTATGTCGATGATCCGAGACGATTCTACGGTAGATAGACTGCTTTCCTCGTAGACCCTGGAGCAAATTTGTGATAATCTGTCTGACGTTGGGGAGATAAAGCTCCAGATTCTCTGGCGTAGCATCTTCTGCCAGGCATTGCTCCAGCACGGTACGGAGGTCATCCGGGACAGATAGCAGTTCACTTTGAAAGCAACGTATATCAGCGAACAAATCATACACCGAGAAAGATGCTTACTTCATTTCGATATTAAACTGGGCAAAAGCTGCTACAGCTGCGTTGAAATCGTTCCCCAACCGAACGTATACATTGCTAACGCCGTCCTCGTCCATCCTCAGCTGGCTCCATAAGGTCAAAGCTTCCAGAAGCTGTTTAATGGAGACAAGAAGACGGGTGACGGCTGACTCTACTGCTGGCTATAAAGCAAAGTCAGAGGTGATTCCTTAGAACCCTCAAACAAAACTCACTGAAGGGTACCGAGAGCCCCGTTCGCCGCGCCCTGATCCCGAAGCAGTGGAAGAGATTGAGCCATTGTCACGACGAGAAGAATGACCATTTGACTGAGGAGCTTGGGCGGAGCGGGACATGGTAAAGAAAGGGAGGGCGAGGGCAGGAGAAATGGGAGGATATACCCAGTGTTTGAATCAAAGAAGCCATGCAATCCCCTGTTTTGTTCAATCCGTGAGAACCTAATTCTATTTATGGACACCATGACATGATCCTCGCTCTGCACCTCAACTCGGTCATTGCATGTAAAATATAAAATACAATCTTCGCACATATACTATCCTCGACTAATGTTAATGATGCGTCATAATGATTTGGATTAAGTGTCCGTCCGTTGTATGTACTAAAACAAAACATATAGGAGAAAAAAAACATACGACGAAGTTAGCGGCTGTAAAATCGCAAGGGCAGAGTAGGGTACGATACGGGAAATGTCAAGGCTTACAAGCTAGTAGTTGGATGGAAGAGGTGAAATGATTTGCAGGTTTGAAACACTGAGTGGATGGCTACCATACAAGTAAAAAGTCTATGGGGATGCAGGAAGAATAGTACCGAAAATGATCAGAGTCCCCGGAACCGTGTAGAGAAACTACCTTCGGCGTTGAGCCTGTTGTTGCCACACCGCCAACGGCACATCCTCTTCCTCCCTGCTAGGAGGCCTTCCATCAGAGGTGCGCGACCGTTTGTTATCATAAGGAACAGCGGCGTTCACGCTATTGCCTTTGCGGAGTGATGCACCGTTGGGAGAGGGTGACCCCACAGATGTAGCGGTAGCAGACAAAGACCGCCCTGGAGTCCTAAACCCCGGGTTTCTCTCGCCCAAGCTTTCTTGTGAAGTATTCAGTTTGTGCATTTGCATGGGTTGAGCTGCAGGATGATGTTGCCGCGGTTGCTGCTGTCTTTGATGGGACGGCGGCGAACGCGATCGACGCGATGCTTTTGCATTTGGCGGCGGATTCGACGGCATGTGTTGAGGGGTTGGGGAAGGTGGCTGCTGCGACATCCAACCAGATTGATCAACCGGTGGCATGGCACCGGGGGGAAGTCCTTGTCTTTGATGAGGATTTTCAGGCTGCGACTGATAATAGTAGTGCTCCGGCTGCGCTCGAGGTTGCGCTTGCGGTGGAGAGGTAGAGTACGCACTCGCTGACTGTGGCGGTTGAGAGCGGGAATATCCCTGAGGAGGAACACCATTTTGCATAGGAACAGGTGCAGTGGGGCTTCTAGGAGGGGGTGCATTATAGGCTCCGTATTCTTGTTCCATAACACGGTGTTGCATCTCATACTGTGGACCTTTAACTGGCATCTCTGCCCTTCGTCCAGCTTGGGCACCTCCTGCAGGAGTTTTCGTGAGTGAGCCTCTGCGTCCAGATTCCTTCTTCTTCTGCTCCAATTCTCGTTCTTTCTGCTCTTTCTCCAGTCTCTCCTTCTCCGCCTTTTCCTTCAATTCCTTTTCCTTTTGCTCCTTTTCCCTTCGTTCCTTTTCCTCTTGTTCATTGTCTTCCCGGACATCGGTTCCAGTGGTATTCTGATTACCGTTGGGGGCGGGTTGTGTGGGACTGGGAGTGGGATTTTGCGCCTTGTTGATAACACCGAGGTACCAAAACATGAGGTTGCTAATGAGGACCTGCTCGTACAGTGGACGTCTTGGATTTGCGAGTTTGATGTGGCTGAGCCTGTAAATGGCCCTCTCCACATGTATGGGGTATCTTGCATAAGGATTTCCACCAATGCCAGGAGCCAGCCCGGGAGAAGTCGACGGAACGTAAGATTTGGAGGGCTTCGAGGCGCCTAATAGGGCTTGCGCCGCTTCTCGACCTGAAGTACCTCCGGTAATAGAAGAATGGTACTCAGCCTCTTGTTTCTTCTTTCCAAAAAGTGAGCCAAAAAATCCAGACTCTTTCTCCTTTTCTGAGGCAGCACGGTCTTTGTTCTCCTTGTCTTTCTTATCCTTCTTACTACTCTTATCACTGCCCCATTTCCCAAACAATCCCTTCCTGTCCTTTTCCTTCTCTTTCCGTGTCTGAGGTGGGGGTGTGCTGGGAGGAGTTGAAATGAAAGAAGGCGTCGAAGGGGCGATCGTCGACTTTTCGCTAACAGAAACAGATTCAGAAGGGGATGGGGTCCGAGAAGGAGTAAATTGTTCCGGGACAGGCTGCGGGACGGCTAGGCGTTGTGGTTGTGGCTGATGTATAACTTGGACCGGAGGTTCTGGCTCTACAGCTATAACCTCAGCAGGTATCTGAGGTGCATCGTCTATATGCGGGGGTATAGCAAATGGCTCCTGAGGTGGTAGCGGCAGCAATACAGGCGTAGCAGACGTTGAGCCTATGGGAGGCAAAACGTATGATTGTTCTTCGTCGTCATCTCGAACGTAT
Organism: Agrocybe pediades; assembly: GCA_013053245.1. Lineage (NCBI taxonomy): Eukaryota > Fungi > Basidiomycota > Agaricomycetes > Agaricales > Agrocybaceae > Agrocybe > Agrocybe pediades. The sequence goes on from JAACJL010000058.1 coordinate 1,383,902, forward strand.
GAATCATATATGGACGTTTCCTCGCTGTAGGATTCCGGACGAGTGATATAATGAGCACCTTCTTCAGACATCGTGGTCCTCCGTAGTTGAATGCCAGACGAATCTGCTTCACCATGGTCGCTGGAAGACATTTCACTGGATGTCCTTGATTCTGTGGAAGGCGGCGCAGCTGCTCCCGCGCCTCTTCTAGATGCTCCAAAACGATGACCACCTCCGTCTCCTGGAAGACTTGGTTTACGGATCTTTGTTCGAGCTGCGCGTCTCAAAATCTGGCCTGGAGGAGGAACGATGATTGGAGAGTCTGCCTCGTCTCCCATGTCCGGCACCTCATCCATCAAGTCGATTGCTAGGAACTATGAACAGACATATTAAATGGGTTATAGCGGGAACGTACCAGTGGGAGAGATGTTCAAACTAAGACTTCTCCTCAAGACACTGCGAAGCCTCGAAGGATCATCGCTTTCAGATGCTTCCTCAGCAAGCTCCTCCAATTTTTGCAAGTCGCTGATCGTGAGTTGTGGGCCTGGATTTGTTGGGTATAGAAGGCTGCGATTGCGTTTGATTGGTACAACGTTTTCCTCTTCCACTCCGTCATTCTCCTTTGGACGGTACTGTCTGCTGAGCATGGACCGCTTGCGACTGAGACTGGACGACGAGGATAAAGAAGCAGATGATGACGGTTGAGCTTCCGTACCCTCAGCAGGCGGTGACCTAGCATGTTCCTTCAGAAAGGCTCGAAATTCCGCAGGCGCGATTTCAGGATGAAGACTGGCTGGAACCCAAAAGAGGTGCAGTGGATCGTCTGCTGGGTTGTTGGGCGCATCGGATGGGCGACTATTGACTGCAGAACGACCGCGATCCGAAGAAGCACTACTCTCTCCAAGATGGTTGGCGGGGCTGAGCTCTGCATTGGACGATGGGAGAACAGGAGACTTGGCTATCCGATACGGACTGGTTGGGGATGCAGACGAGGGTTGGTTGGGGAGGTCAGGGTCAATTGTAAGGGCACCTGGATTCGTTGAGCGCCTCCTGAGATCCTTAAGAGCCTCTACTTCCCGCTGTATTTCGTATTCGGAGGGCTGAAGTTGACGGGCGGCCATCTATGACAAGTGGCTAGGTCAGGACAGTTGTCGCAAAGGCAAGGAGCCACAAGGCATCACCGTAGTCCCGTGCTCAATGCAGATCTTGACTATCAATTCGTCTTCCTCAATCCTACCTTTGAGACAGAAGACAAGCAAACAAGGTTCGCTCTTGTAAATTTGGCAAGTCCCACAACTCCGCTTGTCGGCAGCCTCAGGCTTCTTCCCTTCTCACATTACAATATACATATCACTACTCTATGTAGTCTGCCCACCAATCCTTGAGTAAATCAAAGTGTCTGGTAGTCGTGAGAGCCTGTTAACTTTCTACCAAGCAACCGCCGAGAGCCAACTACAGAATGGCATGACATTTGTTCGTACTGTATTACCGCAACGGTAGAGTACTTCCTGATATCTGCGCAGCGTTCGCGCCCTCACGCCGGAGTTCTTGAACCACAGCCTAGCAGCAATAGCATGGTCAGTATACGTCGTGCCTGCTTTCAACCACGGCCACACGGACAGCAAGAGCTTCTGGATTGACCCCACTCTCAACCATGCCAATGCATGTCGCCAATGTCGCCTTATCCAGTTGGGTGTTCAATAATTGCGAAATTTCAAAAAGTACTGCATATACGATATGTAGCATGTAAGAGGTCGCAAAGGATGACGCTTACTGTCTAAAGTCTGCTGAGCGGACGAATTTCTTTCAGATTCCTTGGTGGACATGAGCAGAGGACCGAAGGAGTCTATGCATGCGGACAACAGATTTAGCTCAGTCGGAGATATTCCCACGATCCCTTTAAATCTTCTTGTCTTCTTCCAGCATGGCTCCAACAACTACAGCGAAGACAGACAAGTCCAAAACCGAGAAAAAGGAGAAACTACATCATCCTTCTTCCCGGAAAGCTGGCCAGCTCGCTCGACATGCTCTTCGCAAGGGCAAGCTAGGCAATCTTCACACAAAGCGTCATGCCAAACAAAATTCAATGGGTACACACTTTCTTTTCTTTCATTCGACGCACAGATCTAAGACACATGCATCTGCATAGTGGATTTCTATTCCTTCTTTTACCATGCGTGTCCAGAGCAAGGCGTCCTTTCTCTTGAAGAGCTCCATCACATAGTCCGAGATGTCTGGTTGACAAGATTCGACGAAGAATTAGAAACAGAGCGAGCTGCCAGAAGGAAAGGGAGGCCCAAGAGCGTGAAAGAGCTCAAGCTCGAGGAAAACAAGCTTCGTGAAATGGAAATATATCGCACGGGCATGGGTGAGTTCTACAAAATCATTATCAGACGTAAAACTGGACTGACTTTGCCTCAGAGGTCATCGATCTCACACACCCTGCTACAGTGGAATTATTCCGCAGATGGGATCAGAAAGAAGTTGCATTCATCCAACTATTGCGATTCATAAGAATATGTAGCACGGACCCGACGCTCGTCGTTGTTTCGCGGCCAGGAAAACATCAGTCCATCGTGGCTGCAGCACAAAAGGAAGAGGCGGATGCCATGGATGTCAACGAAGGAACGGGTTAAGCCGTATCGCTTTGCTGTTTGCACGGCTTCCTATCACTCTCCGGCTCTTGTCTCGCCGATATATAATGTGGTCAGATGTGGTCCAATCCCGACCATTCCAAAAACTTCATTGCGATGAAAGGATTTGTGGGGTCGATGTATCATGCTGATAACCCTCAAGGTACCCTTTTCCATGCAGAATACTTCGTTGAACTTCTGAATGTGCACCCAAACGAAAGTTCGGAACCGTCTCCCGACGTTCGTAATTTAGTTTTCTGTCTACTTGATTGCTAGATGACCTGCGACTTCTTCGAGAAGATAGATATGGTCAATTCAACAGTAACGCCGAATACATGAAACTATTGAGGTTGCCATTTGTTGTCATGAAACCGTGTCCTGCTGTGCCCCCTATAGGTTACTGTCCCTTCGTATGGTCCGGACTCCGACGGAATATAACATGGACGACCATGCTATGTATAAGGACAGAAAATATGGTAATGATTTTGACCAGATGTTAGGAATACATCCTCAAAGGTTTTATCGGAGATTATTGTCGCGACGTCGACAACAGCCGCATATTTGCAAAGGCAGCGCAACGAATCTGACCGAGAGCCAAGCTCGGACAAGAGAGATTCAACTTCCGAGGCCACGGACGTCGGACGCAATATCCATTTTGTGGTGATAATCTAGGACCCCGGAAAGTACACCAAAATCCCTGATCCAAAATGGCCTCAAAATGGCGATTTTTATCCGGACCAATTTTGCTAATTTCTATCCGATTTTTCGATCAGGGCTCGCAGAGCCCTGATTTTTATCCGGATTTTGCCCCAGGCCTCCCAAAAAATCGCCTATTTTCTTTTTTTTCGTGTTTTTTTTCGAATCCTGGCTTCCTCTTCGAAACTGAGAGATATCTTACACTATTTACAAGCCCTAGGTATGTTATCTGCACCCTGAATACCACCCTCTATGTCTCCGTCGTCCAAATTCCCATTTCCTTTCGACTTCTTGAATTGTGTGATAGCTTTGGATACTTTGAGAGTTTGGCCTTTGATAGTCTTGAGCAGCTCTGTGAAGAAGGTAGGTTATGGGCTCGGATATGTTTTTTTTTGTAAATCATTCATAATCATAACGGATGCAGAGAAATGCTTCCTAAGGTGTCACAGCGTTAAACAACTATGTACCTATTTGTGTATCAGTAACCCGTAGTCACGTAGGTGAAGTATAGCCGTTTGGCTCAGATATATATGACGCTGTTGTGGTTACCGGGATTGTCACCTTAAAGTTGTAGGTTCGAGCCTCCAAGACTGGTTTTTATCCGGTTTTAGCTCACTAATTGCTCCCCAAGCCAATTTCTATCCGGCATATTACTCAGGAATTTTTCGAAAATTTGTGATTTCTATCCGTATTTACCCCTTGGATTGACCTCCAAAAACCCCAATTTTTATCCGGAAATTGGCTCAGGGATTTTGGTGTACTTTCCGGGGTCCTGATAATCTCAGACATCGATTATTACTTCGCCGCAAATGATGCACTGATTATGATTAGAGGTTCATCCCAGGAGAATTCACGCGTAATCTCGCGTGGCCTGTGGGATCGGCTTCTCATTGCTTCCTCTTTTTTTGACTTTACCTATATTACGACAGAAAGCCCAGACCACAGACCAGTTCGAGGCACCGACCACGGATGAATCATCACACGCTCTTTCTGAAGTTTTTGAGGGAAACTTATAAGTATGGCTCCGCTTCCTGGACCTAACGCCAACCATGGCTGCTGAAAATCACTCTCCGAAGGTCTTGATAGTAGGTGCCCCCCTCAGCCTCTGCCGATTCCACCCTGGTTAATGTGGCGTAGGTCGGTGGGGGACCATCAGGCTTGATACTAGCGCTATCTCTCCTCCATAATGGAGTGCCGGTTAGGATAATTGAAAAGACCTCTCAGCCTAGGCTCGGACAGAGAGGCGCAGGTCTAATGGTGAGCACTACATGTTACTTTATTGCTGTTTAATCAATGTCGTTGACCCGTGTTCAAGCCACGCACGTTAGAGCTCTTCTCGTACCTCCGTATCGTCGACGATGTAACCAAAATTGCCATTCAAACCCCGAGAGTACGCCTTTATAGGATGCCTGGAGGAGTGGAAGTCAAACATGAGTTTGAGATGTCTCCTCATCAAAATCCAACACCTACTCATCCTTATGTACGGATTTCCTTTGGTCGCGATGAAATGGCAGTGCTCATAACGGCGTTCGTGTATGCAGCTTAATCCTCTTATGCTTGGTCAAGACAGGCTGGAAAGTATATTCCACAAGGCACTAGCAAGTTATGGTTGCTCAGTGGAACTGGGAACGGAGTTGAAGACCTTCGAACAGAATGAGCACCATGTTCGGGTCAAACTAGTCAAGGAATCCTCAAGCGGGGGAGAAGGAGAGCATGAAGAAGCTGAATATGACTGGATGATAGGGACAGATGGCGCAAGGGGGGTTGTTCGTAAGCAACTTGGGCTATCGTTCCTCGGAGAGACCAGGAATATCGAAAACTTTATTGTGGGAGATATTATCGTCGACGGATTAGCGCAAAAGGCGAGTCTGTCGCATCTTTGGTTTATTCCTTTGACTTCTGACCCTCTTTGTAGTATTGGCATATGTGGGGGGATGTCTCAAACGTTTTGTGAGTCACCAATCTCACGAGCATATCTTTGTGTTAAAGCGCCCGCAATCAGAATAAGTCTCCGCGGTACGGAAACTTCCAATCTCTTCAACTTCGTTGTGGGAGGAAAGAACGTCAACCATGCGGAACTTTCCAAAGATCCAGACGCTCTCAGAAGGTGTTTTATGCAAAATACCGGCAACCGAGCCGACCTAAAATTTTGCAATATACCATGGATGTCACACTACACGTTCGTCCGCTCCGTTCAATTTCCAGACGTTGCAATTGATCTTCACGTGTTTTATGTATGTAGGCCGAACATCCGAATGGTCGACAAGTTTGGCTACGGTCGAGTTTATATCGCAGGCGGTGAGAACGTTATTGTTGATGTCATATCCTATTTTACTCATGTAATCGAAGATGCTGGACATGTTCATAGCCCTACCGGAGGACAGGTGCGTCTGATTTTATCAATCGACGTAGCGTAAAATTACTCAGGCTGGTATATCCAGGGGGTTAATACTGGCATTCAAGATTCTTTCAATCTTGGGTGGAAGCTGGCTCTGGTGGTTAAGGGCATTGCGCCACCATCTCTCTTGCAGAGCTTTTCTGAAGAAAGGATTCCCGTGATCGCGGAAATGATCAACCAGACCACTAAACTGCTTAAAAGAACACTGGACAATGAACCCGGCGTTTTGAAGACCAATGGTACTCTTTACCAACTAGGTGTCAACTACCGATGGAGTTCCATCGTCGTGGACGAGCGCAAATCAATTGACGCTGCTCGTGAGGCAGAAGAAGATGCTTACATGGAAGACTACGGATTTTATAGCGACGATGAAGAGGAAAAGGTCGATTCGTACGGTGAAGAACATGGCGGTCGCCTTCGCGCGGGGGATAGAGCTCCAGACTCTAGTGGACTTATACTTCAGTCTTCGTCCCCGTTTTCAAGGAAGTCATTCCAGTTATTCCAGATTTTCGACGCCGCACATCATACGATTCTCATATTCTCCGACATTGCTAAACACCTCAAAGTTCTCCAACACGCCTCGAGATATCCGGAGTCAATTATTCGAACCGTTGTTATAATTCGATCTAGGACGACCCTCCCTTCTGCCGATGTCAAGTATGCCGATTATGTCTTTGAGGATCGGGACGGGCACGCCTACGAATCATATTGTCCTACCAATGTATGCGGGGTATGCATCGTCAGACCCGATGGCGTTCTTGGGGCTATTGTGAAAGACTCGGTAGGGATGCACCGTTACTTCCAAGGCATTTTCGGGAGGGTTTGATGAAGCGCGTCGAGTATTACAATGTATACTATCACTATATCACCATCTTTCGTAACCTACGTCTGTACTCTTATATTAATTGGTTTGTCTTTCTGTATCTAGATGACTATGTTGATACGACGCCTTGTATTAGTACTTATATATCGGTGGATTGAACTCGATATCTCTCTTACGAAATTAATCATTGCGACCCCTCATAATCGCCTCGTGTTCACGACCCTGACGTCTTGATGATTACCACGATGCATGGTTCGGGGCGTGCTTAACTGCTTACCAGCAAACCACGTAAGACTGCTCTTTGCTGCTATGGAGACTTCCAGTGTTCTGAGCGACGACGAATACGACATCATATCCGAACCAGGACGAAGGCTTTCTCTGGACTCCAGTTGTGACTATGGTTTTGACCACTTTGAGCTACGCGAGCCTCCGCCAAGTGCAGATGCACAAGACCGCTTTGAAAGCACTCGCTGGAGTGCTAATGAGGTCCAGCAATACATTCAAAAAAGCCTTGCTCCAGGGTTGTCCTTGACGGAAACGAGAAACCGCAAAATACGAATTTACGTCGATGGCCCCTTTGACGATTTCGACGTTGGGTATGCGCCTCATTATTTGCTTTAGTCACAACATATTAATATACTACGTTCTAGCGCTGCGTTGAAACTACGACAAGCTAAGATGGCATTTCCTTCTGTCCACCTTATTGTTGGTGTCTTCTCGGATGAGACACTACAACAGAATGACTACATGTCCACACGACCTGGCGTCGAAAGAGCTGAGATAATGAGACATTGCCGCTGGGTGGACGAAGTAATAAAGGATGCCCCTTGGGAACTGACTTGTCGCTTCTTGAAAGATAGAGCGATAGACTTCGTCGCCCTGGATGAAGGGACGTCGGTCGACCCATCCTGTCATAAAGCCCGGGTCAGAGCATATGACGAGTTGCAGAAACATGGTACTTTGCTCAAACAACAATTAAATATCAGCGATCAAATGCTAATGTGACTTCGTTGACCGATAGGCAAGGTTATCAAGACCAGGAGGACCGTCGGATTGGTCTCACAACTACCGAGGCTCTTGATTCCGAGCCCTAGCCCATCCCAAAGAGCGACCCCCACGTTGACTTTTAGTAGAAGTTTGCCCAATCCCACTGCCGAATCCGATTAGCTTGGATTAAAAGTCTGCAGGAGCTTGGGTGTTTGACTGTTGATTATTCCTTATAGAGTACTAGCGTTATCATGACTAGAGAAACTGGATGGCCAGTAGGTGTTTGAATAATTGACGGTTGTGTTGTCGGTACTAATGTGCCACATATGCCACGGGTGAACACTGGGTGAACCTTGTAATTTCTGCTCGATCAACCGGTCACCGGTGCCTTCATGAGTCAGACTGGGCGTAGTTGCCGAGACAACAACATCCGCCTAATCGTAAAACAAAATTCGAGGCAAGGTTTTTCTGGGGTTGCCAGGTCTTACTTAGCCATGAATACGCCACACATTTGTCCTGGCGTCTATGGATTGTCTTTCGATATTTGTACGCTTAAAATCTCTATATGTATGACCCACGGAGTCGTGTCTTTGAATTGAAACCGACTTTCTGACGTCCCAGTAGGTCCCAGTGCCTGAATTGCGCAAATCTGATAGCCATTGATCGGCGCTACATTTCTCCAGGCGCTTCCGCGTTCCATGCATCCCTGTTTGACTCACTTTCCTTATGTCCTACCCTGTCCTACCCTTTCGCGAGTCCACAATATTTCAAGGCAATCCTCTCCCAATGAGTTCCCGATTTTTGGGGGGTTATACATCTATCATATCACAGTCCTCGATTGACTCCTCCTCGACATAAAACCCACCGGACGAGGCCAAAGAACCAACATGGATCATCAAGATGATAACTGTGTCTGCACCGTGCTCGGCCCTCTCCCACCAGAGCTTCTCGAACGCGTCTTGATCGAGGCATGGGTGGAAGCAATGACGCCTTCGGAGCGCAAAGACTTCGTCAAAACATTTTCTCGGGTCTCACCAGTTTGGGAGGCTATCCTCGCGAGAATAACGACTATCCACGTCTACTACACCGACACAGCCCCAAGATATCTGCGCAGGGTGGGCCATGCCAGGCCTTTGATTTACAGTGAAGCTGCAAGTTCAGGAAATCCTGATCATCATATACGCCGGACTGTTACTCGCCAAATTCGGTGTTCGACGACATATCTGTCGTCTCAGGACCGTGTGGCTAGAAAAGCCAACAAGGAGCTGCTTTCTGCCTTCCGCCTGCCTTTCACCCTCGGCTTGCGTGAAATTGGAGTGGAATTTTTCGACAATGCTCAGACGCACCTTTCGTTCCATGCTCGCATCATCAGGCTTGAAGTGGAATATACATTCCCGTCTAAAATGTACGTGTGGATCCTCGAAGCATTAGGTTTGAGGGGCGACTTCCGCGACGAGACGGAATATTTGCCATGGGCACCTCCAGAGTTGTACCACGTCTCTAGCCCGGATCGAGGACATATGACATTTGTCGACTTTTTGAAGAGCTGCCCGCACCTCGAACCCGCAGAAGGCGTCCGAGACAATATTGAAATAAGAGTTTTAAACTCTTCAGAAAAATTTCGAAGCCACTGGACGGTAGTTCATGGGCCACTCTTCGCGCCCGAAGTCAGGGAAAATCGCAAACCCAATCACAAAGAAGCCAGTACATCTGTCCTGCGCGGGCACGCTCTAGGGCTAGTATTTGATTTCTGGAAGGCGGAAGATGTGTCGCAAGCAAACAAAATTCCGAGAAAACTTGCTGTCTTTGGGCGCAACCATGATCTGAACTGCTACTAGGATACGGGAAGCTCATACTCATGATTAGTCCATGTAATAAATATTTTTTATAAAATGTATAAACGTTACTCGAGTGCATTCCGCGTCACACCTCTGATTTGCTTTCTGTGAACACCCTTATGGCGATTTAATTGATCAGGCCGGGCGAATGATTTATTGCATCCTGGTTCTTCACAAACGTATGGTCGGGCGCCAGTATGCGTCCGAAGCTATAATAACTTCTGGTAAATATCAAGCATTTTAGGCAGCAGATGATATTTACGTGTTTGGTAAGGTTAGAAGATTCTGCAAAACCCCTACGATGCAAACTGAGCATAATGTTTCCATGATAGGCAAGTTTATATTCACCTGCCGCAAAAAGAACACTTGAAGGGTTTGTCCCCGTTATGTGTTCGTTTATGAATCGTCAATGCACCCGTGATTGCAAATGATTTTCCACAACCAGGATAATCACAGACATACGGTTCTATCATCACAATTCAGGTCTATCCGCTAGGTACTTTGCAAAATGGCACCTACTTTCTTGTGTGTGTCTCCTGATATGTTGTTGCAGAGTGGCCGCTTCAGAAAAGTACTGATGACATATTGAACATTGAAATGGACGATGTCCTGTGTGTGACTGTGGCAGACGACTCAATCATGATTACACTATTTCACAAAGTAGATACTTTACCTGAAGGTGGCGGCATATTTTCTGCTTGCTTTGGAATCCGTCGTTCCCATTCCTAGTACAGTCTCCCCAAAAGCAGTCGTAATGTGCCTTGCCGCTCCCAACATGAACGTTGGTAATGTGTGCAGTTAGGTCGCTACAAGAAGGGAATATTTCCCCGCAATCTCTCCATTTACATTGGTGTATATCGGCGCAGGAGTGCTCCAGAGCTGGAGACGGTGATTTTGAGTCGGGTGCCGACCTATTGACTTCGGCTACGTTATCAGTAAAACTGCAAGATGTTTGGGGAGCGACTACTGAAGAAGTAGTCGATGTGGTAGACTGCGTTGATGGAGGAAGTAGTTGATATTGGCGGCAATGGGGGGAAATCCCAAGGTGCTCGTACATCAGATGAGTAGCTAGGAGCTCGAGATCATCTGGGGAGGTGAGCTGAGAGCAGTCACCCCATAGGCAGGGTAGGGGAGCATGATATGAAGCACTTTGTGTAGCGTGAATAGACTCGTTGGAGATGTCATGGCTGGGCCCCGCAGCGGACGATAGGTGGGTTCCTACATGCCCCACCAACTCCGTGATGGACGAGAAGGAATTTTGGCATGCATCCCATAGACACACAGCAGGAAAGCTGGATTGTGATGTGGATTCTGTTGTGGATGCCGGATAGAAGGTCGTGGGTGTGGATGTCTGTTGAGAAGTAAGGTGAGCAGAGAAGGAGGCCGGTCCCGAGGTATTTTCGGCGTGTGACAGTCCATAAGTGCCCACTTCCGTCGTGGATGGCGGATTCTGATATTGCATTGAAATATCCCGTGGGGACATTTGCGAGGCTGCTGTTCCAGTCGTGTGTCCAGACATACACTCACACCAGAACTGTTGCAATGATTCGTCCAACGTCAAACCTTGGTCGGTGGTCTGTGATGGATGAGGTGACGGGTCCGAGGTACATGAGTGATATTCGTCGCAGCATTTTAGCTACAGACAAAATGTCAGATGAGGTTGCTTGCGAAAAGAGAGAATGTGGCGCTGACAAAAGCATCAAACCCATGACAATCGGTGCAGTCAATTGTCTCGTCGCAGTCTAGGTCGCAATGCAGATGTGAATCACTAGCGTTGCATATAGATTCTGCATGACTGGGATCATTGCATGCTATAACGACACACTGGTCGGTGCACTGCGCAGTGAGTTCTTTCGAAGGTGAGCAGTGGGGCTCGTAGCATAGAGGCTGGCTGCAACCATTGCACGCTTCTTCTGGAGTGCTTGTAGGGTACCTCATCCTCCGGTGCATTGTTCTCTCATAAAGTAAAGGGAGGTAGGAAGTAAGAGCAGAAGGCGGGCGGTGGCAGCTTGAGTGAATGCGTTTGAAGATCATTTCAGTGTTATAATCGGTCTGACTGTGGAGGTCCTCATACTATATTACATAATTATGTACATACACAGAACATCTTATCTTATCTTCATTTGTCTTCCAAGGTTAATCGTCGAAATCCAACTCGATGCTCCCTAATTCGATTGCTTGAACCACTTCATTGTCGGAATGGGGAGTATCGTCTTGATTTGCGCAACTTTGAGCTGGAGCGTCGCTGCTACTGGGTTGAGGCCCCAGGAAGTCTAGGCATCCTCGTTGGCACCCTCTCCAGAGCAATGGTGCTTTTTCACCTTGCAGTATGTTCGCAATCGTTTTCTCCCATGAGTAGCGCTCTTCTGCATGCTGAACAAAAATAGGTTTATCTGTACCATGTGCTGGATTTGGGCACCGGCCAATCCCAGTGGCTGAGTACTTGTTTCCTTCGTCTGCGCCCAGTTCACTTGGTTCCACAATGACAGAGCCTGGGACGCATACGGAGAGTATCTTCTTGATAGGTGTGGCTATGGGACGCCAGTTGCTTCCATTAGGCAGGGGCATGCCATGTACTTGCTCTAGCAGTGTGTAGTCTGAGTTGTTTGGATGCGAAAGCAGCACGCGGAGGGTCAGTTCCGTCAGAGGTGGAATTGAATGCCATATAACTGTGGTCTGAGATAGTGGCCGTGGCGAACCTTGCGATGCCGAAGGGACAGGAATGAATGGGTTAGGAAAAATAATAAGTGTCGTCAGCTTTTCCAAGGTCATAAGCTCTGCAGGAAGGTATTTGAGGTTGTTAGATGCCACGTTCAAAGATTGTAGGTTCCGCAATTGCCCTATTTCGGGAGGCAAATAGGATATCTGGTTATTACCTAGGGTCCAAATATGAGTAGAAGATCCATGTCAAAGAAGTAATACACTCACGTAATGATAGAATACTCAGGTTATGAAGAGTCCATAACTCTGGTGGTAATTTCGAAATATTGTTTTGCCCCAGGAACATAGTTAACGAGTGTTTGGCGATACCCAAAGCAGAATTACTGGACAATGTTTTCTTCTGCGGGGAACTTTCCGAGAGCGAAAAAATTCCAGGTAGAGTGTGAACGCGATTGAATGGACGGCCTTTGCTAGTAGGTTTGGCTGTGAGCCAATTCTTCAAATCGAACGGTTCAGGTAGGACAACCATTTTGCTGAGATCGCGTATCTTCTGAGCTGGAATATGTGACAGATTGACATTGCTACTCCGCAACAAATTTCACCTAAGTAAGGCACATTGCGACAAGTTGAAGGAGCTTACATTAACTCAATACGTTGCTCTCCACTGTCAAATGCTGCCTGAATTTGATTATCCCATAACATTTCTTCATACTCTGTTCTCTCCAGCGATGGAGTGTCCTGCATTTCAAGTTCGACTAGCGAACATTCACCCATAAGTCTGGGCTTTTTGGGAGGCGCTCCGTAGGTGGAATTAGATTGCGTTCGTGCCATTTTAGCTCGACGTGCATTGTACGACGCTGAAAAAGGATCAGACAAAGGGCTTGACAGCTCCTGGAAGGATGACAGCCCTTTCTCATCCTCAACCTCGTCAAGAGACAGAGGTTCGGTAGAAGGAGAAGAAGGGGGCGATGAAGAGTTTACCCAGGTAGGACATGGCGGCGATGGAGGGGAAGAGGGCGGGGTGTATAGGGTTTGTCGCGTAGGTATGGGCAGCATAAGGTGAAGAGCGGTGTCGCTGGCACTTATTGCGTGCTCTGAGAATTAGTCACAATAAATGCGATCGCGAGACCACGACTGGACTGTTGTGGCCGCGTCCAAGAAGTAGGCCCAATTAACTTTGGTGCTTAATTTATTATTTCGCAGTACGATCACGTGGGGAACGACATGACCTACAGAAATTAAATTCGTATAGCAATCATAAGGAATCTGTTGAAAGAAGACTCGGGAGATGTAAGTAAGTAAGATGATTACATCCTTTGGTCATTGGAGGCCGTCTGTGGTCTCAAGTACGCCTTTAAGCGCACGTCCATGCACATTCACAGCCCACCACTCCCGATACACATAGCGAAAATGAGAGAAATTCAGACATTATGCATTAACCCGTAGCATTCGGCAAAACAGAAGATTATGCTCATGTATATAGGCAAAGTACAGGGTCGGATTGCATGTAAGTTTCATATGCGGTGCATACTCATCGCCTACTCCGTGGACATGACGCCCATGTCTACCTTCTCTTTCACTGCTTCGTATCCGACATGTTTCGCTTGTTGCCTGACTGATTTTATGCCTTGGGCAAACTCTGCTACGGCCTGTTCTCTCGCGTCTCTGCGCTCGGCCACCAAACGCAGGATGTGCGACCTCTTCGTCGCAAATGGTGCCTTGAACTTCCATGAGACGCGACCTTGGCCCTTCGTCATGCGGAGGATTTCTTCTTTCTGGAGGTTGCGAGTATGTTTTATGCTAAATTCCTTCTCTATCCATTCTTCACGGGCTTTCCTTGCTTCAGAAGGCATGTCTTCCAGCCTATGCGGGTAATAGAAAGGGTCGACGAGTCCGACGACGGCTCGTTTATACGTCTTGTAAGGCCGACGGGTATAACCTTCGATAGTACGGTAAAGGTGGGAAATATAATTGTCTGTGCGAATATATGTCGTCTTGACTCCGTAAACCGTAAGGAGAAGGGATCGAATGTCGGTCTTTGTGATAGATTTAGGAATTCGGAAAGTGGCTTCGTAAGGATTGTAGGGTTGGCCAGGAGGTGTATGATTCCTGACGAGTTTTAGAACGATGTTGGGAAGGTAGACTCTTTTTCCAAGGACTGTAGTGCTTGTCTGTCCACTCTTTTCGGCGTGCTTGGCTATACCGCGTATGCGTGATCTACGTGCATTCACGCGGGCTATCCATTCGCTTTCCGTCAACGTTTTGCCCGATGAACCTTCGAGCTTTCCCTGAGCTTTCAATCTGGTGTAACGAGCCTGTTCACTGGGCGTCAATCCGTCTTTTGTCGCGTCCGTAGACCCCTCGGGAATGGCGCCGAGTTGTTTCCGTCGTCTAAGACGAACTGCAAGTGGGGTGGAAGCTGTCCGAGCAGCTTGGGCAAGAGGAGGTAGGGGAGACTGGGTCGCATAAGACCTTCTAAGGTTCGGACAGCGTCGGAGACCCAGCATGTTGTTCACGGTAATAAGAGCAATGAAGTTGTGCTGCCAACGATGTCCGGATGAAATTTGTGACAGTGACTTCGTTCCGTGTCAAGTAAGCTCACGTGCGTGTGACGGCTGTGAAAGTGCTATAATGCCCGGCCCGGAGCTAGCCTGGTGCGACATCAGCATGGACGACGGTGCGAGTTCCTACATACAGCTTGCATTTATACCTTGACACGACACACTGCACAGTATACAACTATCCTTTACACCGATACAGACATTCGTTTGCCGCTGGCTGACTTGTCAAGATGGGCTCGTTCTCGTGCTTCAGGTGCTTTAGAGCTGCGCGGTCCATCTGTGCACCAGTAACAACTGTCATTGGATTCTCCTTAATGCTACTTTACGTCTTCATCCTTTATCAGCCCACTAGAGGCCCTGGTATCAGACAAAGACTGGGGTGGCAATCCTGGGACGTTGTCAACATCAATGCTGCGCCACAAGTCAAACCCCCTCCAGAGCTTCCAAGTACTGACGATTCTGAAAACGACTCCGCCGTCGATTGGTGGAACATCACTCAACCTGAAGCTAGCATTGACTACTCTAGTCTCCCTTTGGATACATGGTCGCCTTTACTTCCCCACAATACGGGACGTACGTACGGAAATTAAGCATTCGTACATCTCTCACCAAATTGTTTGCATTTAGTCTCTGAAATTGCTATCAAGCAATGTCCTGTTGACCCAGAAGTTGCAGGCAGCCTCTGCTCTCCCCCGTCAACAACCGAGCAGGATGCAATCAAAGGAAGCTGGGTTCGCGTACCTAGAAATTTGAATTTAGAAGGAAATTATCTCAGCGGTTACTTGGTGCGGTTCCTTTCAATTAGCTCATCTACGCCGATCTAATGCCTTCCAGAACATCTACTATCGTCGTACGCGGAGACAAGACATCAATCTCATAACAGAACTACGTCTGTATTCCGAAAACCAACAGCCAGAAACATTGGAAAATTGGCATAAGGTTGAAACGTCCACTAGAGCTGGAATGTACGGGCTTTCTCCTCTATATCTGTGGTATAGAGTCGGAAAAACTGCAGGTGAAATGACTTCTGAAGAGAGGGGCAATATCATCACCGAGCTCGACCTCTTGTACGGCCAAGATATCCCTTGGTACGGTTTTAACAAGCTTGAGCCACCGACTTTGGAGCCAGGCAAAAAAGTCGAAGCAACTTGGATTACGTTCCGAAGAGGTGTGAAAGGTAGGCAAGAAAAATGATGCCAATTGGAATATATCTAACTTCTTAACTAGCACCACCTCGAGCACCACCCCTCCATTTCTCTCATTCAGGCAAATTCAAGATCCTTCAAGTCGCAGATCTTCACTTTTCCGTTTCACAGGGCACATGCCGGGATACAATCCTCTCACCATGCGAACATTCTGATAATCTTACCCAGACTCTAGTCGGACATGTTATTGATCAAGAAAAACCTGATTTGGTTGTCTTCACTGGAGACCAACTTAACGGTCAAGGTTCCTCGTGGGATCCGAAGTCTGTGCTAGCTAAATTTGCAAGGGCTGTTACTGATAAAGGGATCCCGTGGGCGGTTGTCTTCGGGAACCACGATGAAGAGGATGGCATGGCCAAAGAACAACAGGTTGCACTTATGAAGTCCCTGCCATACAGCCTTGTGGAACGAGGACCCAAGGATGTGCACGGTGTAGGAAATTACTTGCTAAAGGTTTACAGCCCGGATGCGTGAGTACTATCTTACTTCTGCTGTCCCGAATGCCCATTCTGACTTCGTATATTTGAAAGGTCGAGAACGCATACGCTCTCTTTGTACTTCCTCGATTCTGGCTCATATACGAAAGGCGTTCTAGACTGGTTTGGCTTCTTCACTCCAACGGAATACGATTGGATACGTACAAGTCAAATTAACTGGTTCCTGCAAGAGTCTTGTATGCAGCTCCTCTTTCCTTAGCTTTGATTTGTCCTCCTGACCGTGGTTGTAGCATCTATACCAGAAATCGAAAGGCCCTTCAGGCCTGATACCGGAAAAGACTTGGGATCCGCTTGGGGTCGTCAAGATGACCAGATAACGCCCGGAATCCGAAAACTGGCTAAACCGAATGCCTTGATGTTCTTCCATATTCCATTGTATGTCCTCTTTATACGAATTGTAGATGGTTGCTTATCCTGATCCAGGCCCGAGTCTTATTCGAAAGCCGATAGGGATCCCACTACAGGCAAAGCTCTAGATGTCGGGATTTCAGGGCAGGAACCTCCTGGGCATGCAAAGAAGAGCGACAAATTCTTTGAGAATGGCATATTGAAGGCTACCGAAAGCGCACGGGGCCCCAATACCGGCATTCCTGAGGTCAAAGTAATTGGCAATGGACATTGTCATAGTACGCTTTCCACTCACGTTATTCATACTTTGGTTCACAACTCATGCTTTTCAGTTACCGAAAATTGTCGACGTGTCAAAGGAGTTTGGCTGTGCTTTGGGGGCGGAGGGTGAGCTTGCTCAAATGTCAGGGCGCGACCGCTCACACTTCCTAACCATGATTAATCTTTGCAGGTCCTACTCAGGATATAGCAAAATTGGGTATGTATCTTGCTTTTTTGAGTTATCAGTCGCTCACGTCTACTCTCTAGCTTCGACCGCAGATTCAGGATCTATGACATATCTGACTTCGGAGAAACAATACGCACTTATAAGAGGACAGAAAAGGACGCTATAATAGATGAGATGATTCTCGCCGGTACAGGGGCACCGTCCCTTACATGACGTCAAAGGAATGTGTCTGTAACATAGATAATTTATTTGTATCAACTCTGTTCCTTGGTTTGCCATCTTTTGCCATCGAAGCCAAGGTAGATGATATCTTGTCGGGGGTTGAAACTTGAAACTTGAAATTCAACGACTCCAGCCAAAAATCCGAAGCTTGAGCAGGCTTGAGCCTGCGTCAATGTCGGAGTTTAAAGTGAACGTCCTAACTGGGCAAGTAGTTGCGCACTGATGCAATTGCCGCTCAGCGCGCAGTGACCAGTCTGCTCTCATAATACCCCTAGGCTAGATAAACTGCCATCTACCTTGTGAACATGATTCTCCTTGAGGTATGTATTAATTGTGATTACTTTAACATTGTATTCACGAATTCATGAAGCCCCATAATGTCATAATCCAAACAACCATTTCCGAGAAAATCCAGAAGTATACCTTGATCCATCATCCTCATTGCTATCGACTCTTACTGTCACCAGGCCCGGGTCTTTAGATGTTGTTTTTGTTGATTACGACAATGTTCGGTTCCATCTCTCGACACCGGAACGCAAAACTGTTCTATTACTATCAATGAACATTCGTTGCTGGGACGAGCTTGTTCAATACGGGGCGCTGGATATCTTGAAACGCGAATACGGAGCTCTTCTGTCTAGCCAAACGGAGCCTGATTACAACGTCAGTCTGGAGATCGACTTGGAGCAAGTCCCTACGGATCCTGGTATGGACTTATTATCCAGCTGTCTTGAGTGCTTTCGTATTGATTAATCTATGGAGAATCGCGCGAGGCGTTTGTCACTTCTTTGGCGTTGTTAAAGCGCAATGCTCTGGCCGCTCCGTTCGAACGAGGATTCGCAACGCAGAAGGAGTTGGATTCGTCAGGTGGTCAAGGTGAACTGATGCAGATTCACTATCGAGACGAAGAAGCCATGTACATTCAAGCCGCTCCTGATCGCGTTACGGTGATCTTCTCGACTGTATTCAGAGAGGAGACCGACAGGATATTTGGAAAGGTTTTCTTGCAAGTAAGCATGAATAACATTGCCACAGCAAGCTTGCTCTTAATCTCTTGCAGGAATTCGTGGATGCGAGACGCCAGCCATCTATTCAGAACGCACCTCAAGTCTTGTATTCGAACAGGGATCCTCCTCTCGAAATTCGACACGTTCCTGGGTTGAGAAACAGTGAAGACATTGGTTATGTTACCTTTGTCTTGTTCCCTCGCCACTTCGCGCCAGCAGTTGCCTCAACCACTATTTCACATATCCAGTTATTCAGAGATTACCTGCATTACCACATCAAGTGCTCAAAAGCATACATGCATTCGAGAATGAGATACCGGGTGACAGAGTTCCAGAAAGTGCTCAACAGGGCCAAGACAGAAGTTGCCACGACCGAGAGGAAAACCGCAAGGTAAGCTCATTATCAGATGCTAAAAAGAAAGGCTTTCTCAGCTACTCACAGTGGTAGGACGATGGTGTCTCGTTGATAAGGCAGATAGGTGGATAGAGCAATCTTCTCGACTGTCGAGCACCCCATTGTATCATATGTTTGGAATTACACGCCAACGCATGATAAGATTGCCGTTCCCTGACGGATGACAGTATGATCGTTACGGTGTCTATATGTAATTACACAGTAGCCAAATCCAATAGATTCCGGAACAAGGACTTATAGGTGGCGAAGGTAGGGCGTTCCTCCGCCACACAGAGATATCTATAGTATGAATTTACTTTGCAGCGGTGTCTCCACCATTGGGAACGAGCTACGACTGCGAAGGAAAATATGACGACTTGGCGTGTATACTTCCATACTGCATCGCGCGATTCCCATGGTACGCAGTCTTTGGTGCTCAGGAAGATAAGGAGACCATGCGAACTCGAGGCGGGTCTGTGGTGAAGGAAGCGGTGGGCATGTGAGGGAGGGGGCAAGAATCGCAGAGAGTGTTCCCCAGAGATGCATTTGTAGTTGAGGATGCTCCGAGTAGATGGCGCGGCATGCGTCGGAGTTGCAGCGAAAGCATTTAAGGGATGACCCTCTCCCGGAATACGTTGCTTAGTCATCCAATAATTTTGGGGTCGATCGCCAACTCCGTCCCCAGAAGTGGTACTAGCGGAATATAACTAGCTGCTGCTCTCTCTGTCTTGCTCTCCCCAACTTGGTCCGAACCACTTCCCCGCCAGCTAGCCCTCCGTCCCCAACCTTGTGCTAGCCATGTCGGCTTACGATCACTCTCGCGTCCAGCAGTTCATAGGTATTTAGCGCCCGTTCTTGGCATACTTTTCCACTAATTATTCCAGGCGGTAACTCGTTGGACGTTGCCTCGCCTAGTAGTGTCTATGACTTTGTCAAGTCCCATGGCGGTCACACCGTCATCACGAAAGTAATCCTCTCTGCTGCTCGTTGTATGCCACGACGCGCTGACCATTTGTTTTTAGGTTCTCATTGCAAATAACGGTACGCAGAAGACGCGTCACGCGTAATACGGCACAGCGCTGACTGACCACCCCTTGCTTAGGTATCGCCGCCGTCAAGGAAATCAGGTCCATTCGTCAATGGAGTTACGAGACCTTTGGTCGCGAAAGAGCCATCGAATTCACCGTCATGGCTACCCCAGAAGATTTGAAGGTCAACGCCGAGTACATCAGAATGGCGGACCGATATGTTGAAGTTCCAGGAGGAAGCAACAACAACAACTACGCCAACGTCGACCTCATCGTCGACGTCGCCGAACGTACCGGAGTTCACGCAGTGTGGGCTGGTTGGGGTCATGCATCGGAGAATCCCCGCCTTCCTGAAAGTCTTGCCGCTAGCAAGCACAAGATTGTTTTCATTGGTCCCCCAGGAAGCGCCATGCGCAGCTTGGGTGACAAGATTTCCAGCACAATTGTTGCTCAACACGCCGATGTACCAACCATGGCCTGGTCCGGTACTGGAATCACAGAGACAGTGCTATCGGAGGCGGGATATGTTACCGTCCCCGACAAGGCGTATATGGATGCTTGCATCACATCAGTTGAAGATGGCTTGAAGAAGGCAGAACAGATCGGGTGGCCTGTTATGATCAAAGCTAGTGAAGGAGGAGGCGGAAAAGGAATCCGTAAAGTCGAACATCCGGACGCGTTCAAGAATGCGTACCATGCAGTCGCCGGAGAGATTCCCGGTACGTCGTTATCGTATGGTCTTCTATATGCGTGCTTATGCAATGGTTTTTAGGATCCCCCATCTTTATCATGAAACTTGCTGGCTCCGCTCGCCATCTAGAGGTTCAGCTGCTCGCAGATCAATACGGCAGCGCTATTTCCCTTTTCGGACGTGACTGCTCCGTCCAGCGTCGTCACCAGAAAATTATCGAAGAAGCCCCAGTCACAATTGCGAAGGAGGATACTTTTGAAAAGATGGAGCGTGCTGCTGTCCGCCTATCCAAGCTCGTGGGTTATGTCAGTGCTGGAACCGTAGAATGTACGTCCACTCAAATCCTTCGCCTTTGCACCCCATACTAACTGTTGCGCAGATCTTTACAGCCATGCAGATGATTACTTCTACTTCCTTGAACTCAACCCCCGTCTCCAAGTAGAGCACCCTACCACTGAGATGGTTACCGGTGTCAACCTCCCAGCTGCCCAGCTACAGATCGCTATGGGTATCCCACTCCATCGCATTCGCGACATTCGCCAACTCTACGGAGTCGCACCCAATGGTTCATCTGAAATCGACTTCGACATGACCAACCCTGACTCGAGCCAACTTCAGCGCAAGCCTCGCCCCAAAGGCCACGTCGTTGCTGTTCGTATTACCGCTGAGAACCCCGACGCCGGCTTCAAGCCATCATCAGGTTCTATCCAGGAACTCAATTTCAGATCAAGCACGAACGTCTGGGGTTATTTCTCTGTCAGTTCAGCGGGTGGGTTGCATGAATTTGCCGACTCTCAGTTTGGTCATATCTTTGCCTACGGTGAGGACAGAGGAGAGAGTCGCAAAAACATGATTGTCGCCCTGAAGGAACTCAGCATCAGAGGAGACTTCAGGACGACCGTGGAGTACCTTATCAAGTTGTTGGAGCTTGAAGCCTTCAAAGAGAACACGATTACGACCGGTTGGCTTGACTCGTTGATCAGCAACAAGCTCACCGCCGAACGCCCCGATGCGACCTTGGCCGTCATTTGCGGCGCTGTTACCAAGGCTCACTTAGCGTCTGCTGCCTGCTGGACCGAGTATAAGCGCATCCTTGACAAAGGTCAAGTCCCTGGACGTGATGTTCTTCGTACCGTATTCGGCATTGATTTCATCTACGAGAACGTTCGTTATTCTTTCACCGCTGCCCGTTCGTCGTCGACAGTCTGGACACTCTATCTCAACGGTGGACGCACTATGGTTGGTGCTCGTCCATTGGCTGATGGAGGTTTGCTTGTGTTACTGGACGGAAAGAGTCATTCGATCTACTGGCGTGAAGAAGTCGGTGCTCTGCGATTAATGGTCGACGCGAAGACTTGCTTGATTGAGCAAGAGAACGACCCCACTCAATTGCGCAGTCCCAGTCCTGGTAAACTTATCAGGTACTTCGTTGACAGTGGTGACCATGTCAAGGCAGGAGATCAGTACGCCGAAATCGAGGTACTTGTTCCATTTCTGCAAATTGATCAACTCACTTAGTTGCATTCCAGGTCATGAAAATGTACATGCCCCTTGTCGCCTCTGAAGATGGTACTGTGCAATTGATCAAGCAGCCAGGAGTCAGTCTTGAGCCTGGCGATATTCTCGGTATCCTCACCCTGGATGACCCAGCTCGTGTCAAACATGCCAAGCCGTTCGAAGGTCTGCTTCCTCCTATGGGACACCCAGGAGTTATTGGGAACAAACCTCATCAACGACTAAACCGTTGCCTCGGCGTCCTCAATGATATTTTGGACGGGTTCGACAACCAGTCCGTTATGAACGCGACCCTTAAGGAATTCGTAGAAGTGTTGCACGATCCTCTTCTTCCCTACTCGGAGTTCAATGCTATCCTGTCGTCCCTCTCAGGCAGAATTCCTTCGAGATTAGAAGACGCTATCCGTTCTGCTATCCAAGCTGCGAAGGCAAAGGGCGACAACACAGAATTCCCAGCTATGCGCATCAAGAAGTTGATTGACCACTACGTGCAAGACAGCATCCTTCCCCAAGACAGAGCCATGTTCCGTACGAAAATCGCAGGATTATTCGACGTCGTTGAACAATACATGGGTGGCTTGAAGGGGTATGAGACCGAGACAATTGCAAACCTTCTTTCTCGCTATGAGGCGACCGAGAAATTGTTTGGTGGTAGTATTGAGGCCCGCGTCCTTGCTCTTCGCGAGCAACACAAGGACGACCTTGACGCCGCCATTAGTCTTGTCCTCAGTCACATCAAGGTTCAGAGCAAGGCCAAACTTGTTTTGGCTATCCTCGACTACGTCAAGAACAGTGGCTTGAACGTTTCTAACCCCGAAGGCAGACTTTACAAAGTCCTTCAAGATCTTGCTTCGCTAGAAGCCAAGTGAGTTTATCATGCATTTCTCGTCTTCGTAACGGTCTTGACAGTTCTGCAGGTCATCAACTTCCGTTTCGCTGAAGGCACGAGAAGTGCTTATTCTTGGTCAGATGCCGTCGTACGAGGAACGCCTCATTCAAATGGAGGCTGTTCTTAGAAATTCGGTTACCAACAATTACTACGGCGAATCAGGAACTGCTGCGAGGTTTGTCGTGCTGCCATTTTTTTCAGGTCCGCAGACTCATGGTCGTATTTGTCTAGGACCCCATCCGCAGATATTCTCAGGGAACTTACCGATTCACGTTATACCGTGTACGATGTCCTGCCAGCTTTCTTCCATCATGAAGATATGATGATTCGACTTGGTGAGTGTATCCACATTTCGTAACTCTTATAACTTCTTGACCTTCAATTTTTTAGCTGCATTTGAGGTCTATATTCGACGAGCGTACAAAGCATATTCACTGTTGTCCATCGATTACGAGGAGGGTGATACTTTGGATGATGGAGAAGTACCTACTGTTGTTACTTGGCGATTCAACCTCGGGCAATCCCATTCGCCTCCCGACACTCCGCGCATCACAGCAGGGTACGTGCTTTTTCTCATTGGTTGTTTATACAATACTTATTTTTTTCTAGTGACCGGGAACCTCGTCGTTCTGCATCGGTCAGCGACCTGACGTACATGATAAACCGCCATCAGTCGCAACCAGTCCGCACTGGAGCAATTGCTTCGTTCCCGAACATGAAAGCCCTTGCGAAAGGTTTGAACAAAGTCGTCTCGATGCTACCGGTTTTCGACCCTCAAGAATTCTCCGAACGATACGGTGCAAACAGCCAGCCACCCAACGTCGTCAACGTTGCTCTGCGCATTTTCAGAGAGGAAGACGACATGCCCGAATCCGAGTGGAACAAGGTTCTGGTCGACTTCGTCAACAACAATGCTGAAGTCCTTACCCACCGCGGTGTCCGCCGTATTTCTATTCTTCTTTGTCGCCGTGGACAGTATCCTGTATACTTCACTCTGCGCGACTTTGGCGGCGTATGGAAGGAAGAGCAAGCTATCCGTAACATTGAGCCCGCCCTTGCCTTCCAGTTGGAGTTGAGCCGCCTTTCCAACTACAATTTGAAGCCATGCTTCGTCGAAGCCAAACAGATCCATATCTACCACGCCGTTGCTCGCGAGAACCAACTCGACAATCGCTTCTTTATCCGCGCTCTTGTTCGTCCTGGACGCCTCCGGGGATCCATGAGCACCGCCGAATATCTTGTCTCCGAAACTGACCGCCTGGTAACGAGCATCCTCGACGCTTTGGAGATTGTGAGCGCAGAACACCGCAACGCGGATTGCAACCACATCTTTATGAACTTCGTCTACAACTTAGCCGTTGAGTATGAAGATGTCCTCGCTGCCATCTCAGGCTTTATTGAACGTCATGGCAAGCGCTTGTGGCGTTTACATGTCACCGGCTCCGAAATTCGCATTGCCCTCGAGGACAGTGAAGGCAACGTTACTCCCATTCGTTGCATCATTGAAAACGTCTCTGGCTTCATTGTCAACTTCCGAGGCTACCAGGAAATTACCACCGATAAGGGCACTACGATCTTGAAGTCGATCGGAGAGAAGGGTCCTCTCCATTTGCAGCCTGTTCACCAGGCTTACCCGACCAAGGAGTCCTTGCAACCCAAGCGTTACCAAGCTCACCTCATTGGTACCACTTATGTGTACGATTTCCCCGACCTTTTCTCCAAGGCGCTGCACAACGTCTGGACCAAGGCCCGCAAAAACGATTCTTCCCTCGTTCTCCCTAAAGTGTTCCTCGAATCCAAAGAGCTTGTTTTGGACGAACATGACAAACTGGCAGAAGTTGAGAGGGCTCCAGGAAACAATACCTGCGGTATGGTTGCGTGGGTGTTCACTCTTAGGACACCTGAGTTCCCTCATGGACGCAAGGCCGTTGTTGTTGCAAACGATATCACCTTCAAGATTGGATCCTTTGGTCCCGCAGAAGATCAGTTCTTCTACCTCGTCACGCAATATGCTCGAGATCTTGGTTTGCCTCGCATCTACCTTTCAGCTAATTCGGGGGCTAGGATCGGATTGGCGGAAGAAGCTCTTCCACTATTCTCTGCTGCTTGGAATGATGCTGCCAAGCCCGAGAAAGGCGTCAACTATCTGTATCTCACTCCCGAGAATTATTTGAAGTTGCAAGAGAAGGGTCCTAATTCCGTCAAGGTAGTCGAGATCGAAGAGGATGGCGAACGTCGCTTCAAGATCACAGACGTTATTGGTTTGCAGGATGGTTTGGGTGTTGAGAGTTTGAAGGGATCTGGTCTCATTGCTGGTGAGACCTCAAGAGCTTACGATGACATCTTCACCATTACTCTCGTTACCGCCCGTTCCGTCGGAATTGGAGCTTATCTCGTCCGTCTCGGAGAGCGTGCCGTACAGGTCGAGGGCCAGCCTATCATCTTGACAGGTGCCCCTGCTTTGAACAAGGTTCTTGGAAGGGAGGTGTACACGTCCAACCTGCAGCTCGGTGGTACTCAGATCATGTTCAAGAATGGTGTCTCTCATTTGACCGCCAGTAGCGATCTCCAAGGTGCTACGCACATCCTGGAGTGGCTTGCCTATGTTCCAGAAGTGAAAGGCGGACCTCTTCCCATTCGCTCCTCCCCGGATACCTGGGATCGTGACATTGGCTACACCCCACCAAAGGGCGCTTACGACCCTCGCTGGTTCATCGAAGGCAAAGTGGACGAGACCACGTCTGAATGGCACAGCGGGTTCTTCGACAAGGATTCGTTCCAAGAGACGTTGAGCGGCTGGGCGCAGACGGTCGTTGTCGGCCGTGCCAGGCTTGGTGGCATTCCTATGGGTGTCATTGCTGTCGAAACGCGAACTATCGAGCGTGTGGTTCCTGCAGATCCCGCCAACCCTGCCTCGTTCGAACAGCGCATCATGGAGGCTGGACAGGTCTGGTATCCCAACTCGGCTTACAAGACTGCACAGGCTATCTTCGATTTCAACAGGGAAGGATTGCCTTTGATCATTTTCGCAAACTGGCGTGGCTTCTCTGGAGGTCAACAAGACATGTACGACGAAGTCTTGAAACAAGGTTCGAAGATCGTCGACGGTCTCTCGAGCTACAAGCAACCTGTCTTTGTATATATCGTTCCTAACGGTGAACTTCGCGGTGGTGCTTGGGTCGTCCTTGACCCCTCCATCAACAAGGAGCAGATGGAAATGTACGCTGACGTTGAGTCGCGTGCTGGTGTCTTGGAACCTGAAGGTATCATCGAAATCAAGATGCGACGCGACAAGATTTTGTCCTTGATGGAACGGTTGGATTCAACTTACGCTGCCCTCAAGCAAAATACCAAGGATTCATCCAAGTCTGTTGAGGAACGCGCCGCTGCTTCTGCTGCTCTCACCGAAAGGGAGACTTTGCTGCAACCCACTTATAAGCAGATCGCGTTGTTATATGCCGACTTGCACGAGTAAGTTTTCATTTCGATGTCTTTGTGTCATAGCGGTAACTGACTCTATCTTCTTAGTCGAAGCGGCCGCATGGAAGCAAAGGGCTGTGCTAAGCCTGCTGTCTGGAAGGAAGCAAGGCGTCACTTCTACTGGGCAGTCCGTGCACGTATCTCTCGTTCAGCTGCCCTTGCCGCACTGGCTGAAGCCACGCCTGATTCTTCCTACGAGTACCGTTCACGCCTTCTCAACTCATTGGCGGGACTTGAGCCAACATCGGACTATCGTCAAATCGCCGATGCTCTTGAGAAACTCGACCTCTCGCAGACCATCACTCAGCTGAAGGCCGACCATCTCGTGCGCCAGATGATCCAATTGACGAAGGATGATCGCAAGGCGGCCATTGATGGATTCGCACGTCTTGCGGACAACTTCTCGGAGGAAGAGAGAACGGCGTTGGTTGCGCTCCTGAAAAATGGGCCTCGTTCCCCAGCTCCTCCATCGTACACGAATACCCCCGTCTAAACATTGCGCTGTCTTGCTTTCATGTGTATCATATTGCCTTCTTTCTTTGTAAAGTACTGCATCGCTTTCTATTAACGAGTTTTCGCATAGTAATACGACTTTTCCATTCCATTACCTACATACATACATACTTGCCTTAGATATATAGATTTCTCGATTATGGATTCTATCAGTTTTCATGCAACCAGTGCGGGTGTCCATGAGCAGTGAGATTCCAATTTCTGAGAACGGCAGGTCGGCGGTCCGGTGATGCCGTGCAGTAGCAATCGGATTGGTTCCGGTACTGATAACACACAGGAAACTTGCTACTCCCACCCGTCCTTCTTTCTCTGATTCTTGGCCATGGGACACCTTATTACTTTGGCTACGTAAGGCCGTATTATATTCCATCCGAAACGTCCTTTCTAACACATTTCTCAGCTGGTAGCTATCCGATGCCTCCATTATCCGCGTGTTTCACTGATCAATACTCGAAGCTCGCTGAACCAGTGGGCCTTGGATTTCCAGGTGTGTTTCGCGTATCTGCACCGAGCATCTGCTCATGCAAATTCAAAAGGGAAATTATGAACGGATTATGGAGAGTATAGCTGTAGCGAAAAGTCGCGGCGCAACACTGAGAGTTGGTCCTGAGTTGGAAATACCGTGCGTCGTCCCCATAGACCATGCATATCCAAAGACCACTCTAACCACCAATTATAGAGGCTATGGCTGTCTGGACCACTTCCTTGAAGGTGGTGCCCTTTTCCTTTTTCCCGGAAATTGACTGTTGACCCTCCTGCCCAAGGCGATACCGTCCTCCATTCCTGGGAAGTTCTTGCGAAGATATTGTCTTCTGAAGAAACTATGGGCATAGTTTGCGACGTAGGAATGTACGCCAGTCAACGCTTTCTCCACGCTGAATTCTTGCTAATCATGTCCGATTACAGGCCGGTTGTGCACAAGAATGTCATCTACAACTGTCGAGTCATCATACACAATAAGAAGGTTTTGGTTATACGTCCAAAGATGTGGCTGGCCAACGATGGAAACTATCGCGAGCTACGGTACTTTACCCCCTGGACAAAGCATCGCCAATGGGAAGATCATTACTTGCCGCGAATAATTCAGGCGGTAACGAAACAAGTAAGCCTTATTTCGGCTCTTTTATTCCTTCTCATTGTCCGGTAGACCAAAGCGCCCTTCGGAGATGCTGTAATCAGTACGGTGGACACATGCATTGGAGTGGAACTCTGTGAAGAGTTGTTCACACCTGCAAGGTGATTTAAACGTCTTTGAAGACGCGACGGCGTACTGACAGGTGACTTACGCAGTCCTCATATTCTCATGGGCCTTGACGGTGTGGAGATCTTCACCAACTCTAGTGGCAGTCACCATGAGCTGCGTAAATTGTATCGAAGAGTGGAATTAATCAAGGAGGCAACTCTCAAGGTATGTCTGCCGGAAAATCTGTTTTCTGAACACGGTGCTAATGATATTATAGCTGGGCGGAATATATCTTTATGCGAACCAGCAGGGATGTGATGGAGACCGCCTTTACTACGATGGGTGCGCAATGATTGCAGTCAACGGGAGAATTGTAGCGCAAGGGTCTCAATTTTCTCTGACTGATGTCGAAGTCGTAACAGCGACTGTCGACATCGAAGATGTCCGAGCCCATCGTGCCAAGTCAAGCAGAAGTATGCAAGCTGCTGCCGCCGAACGGTATCACAGGGTTGAAGTAGATTTTGCTCTCACAAGCGGCAAATTCGACGAGGTCAGAGAAGAAGATCTCGCTGGGTTGATAGGTAATAAAGAAATTCCTGTTCGATATCATTCCCCGGAAGAGGAAATTGCGTAAGATATATGTTCCTTTCTCCTTGAGCTATATACTCAAATAATTCTTCTGACCTAGCCTTGGTCCTGCTTGCTGGCTCTGGGATTATTTGCGACGCTCACGGACTCAGGGCTATTTTATCCCTCTCAGCGGTGGCATCGACAGCTGCGCTACTGCCGTGATTGTTTACTCCATGTGTCGTCTGGTCGCCCAAGCTGCGTCCAGGGGAGGTACGTGTCTTCTGCTTCAACGATTTTACGGTGCCAATTACGTTTCACAGAGGTGCAAGTCATTGCAGATGCAAGACGGATGACTGGAGAACCCGAGGATTCCGACTACCTGCCTACTGATCCTCGAGAATTTGCCAACAGGATATTTCACACCTGCTATATGGGCACCGAGAATTCAAGTGCAGAGACGAGAGGCAGAGCAAAGCAACTCTCGGAAGCTATCGGAAGGCAAGGAAGCCATTCAATCCTCTATGCTGCATCTGCATCTGACTTTTTTTTATTCAGCTATCATGTCGACCTCAACATGGACTCAGTCGTCACTGCGGTTCGGCATCTGTTTGGCTTCGTAACAGGCGCACGCCCAAGGTTCCGCTCACAAGGGGGCACCAACGCGGAAAACCTTGCACTTCAAAATATTCAAGTAAGAAGGCTCAGCTTCATTCAATTACCGAACTGATCGTCGCCTTGGCCCTTGGAACAGGCAAGGCTCCGTATGGTTCTGGCCTACATGTTCGCTCAGCTCTTGCCTTGGGTCAGAGGGAAAAATGGAGGCTTGCTTGTCCTTGGGAGTGCTAACGTGGATGAGAGGTTGGTCCGAATAATGTTACTATATCTCATAGTCATTGACGTGAACAGTCTACGAGGTTATCTCACAAAATACGACTGCTCTTCTGGTGTGTGGCGTTCTTTCCTAAATGAGGACGTCTGCTGATCCACGCTTTTCCAGCCGACATCAACCCCATTGGCGGTATTAGCAAGACGGATTTGAAAAAGTTTATTGCGTATGCCGAAGATGCTTTTGATCTTCCCATTTTAAAGAGGTCCGTTTCTACATCATTGACTTGTTGGAACTGGGCCTGATCATGTACACAGCTTCTTAGACGCCGTTCCTACCGCAGAGCTGGAACCAATTACAGAGACATATGTCCAGTCAGATGAAGTAAAAATTCATTGAACGCCTCATTTCATAGCTTGCACTGACTCACCTCCTTTTGCTCAGGCGGATATGGGAATGACCTACGACGAATTGTCAGTATTTGGACGTTTGAGAAAGAACGAGAAGTGTGGTCCATACAGTACTTTCACCAAACTTGTCCATGAATGGGGATCCTTCTTGTCCCCAATTCAGGTAAGGCGACAAGTGTATGAGAGGAACCAGTCGCTATTAACTTCTGCTACCAGATTGCTGAGAAGGTTAAATTGTTCTTCTTTGAACATGCTAGGAATCGCCATAAGATGACCACGTTGACTCCGGCTTATCATGCGGTAAGTGTAGGAACAAGGCTGAGCAAAGTATACAAAAGCAACTTAACCCTCTATACAGGAGTCCTACAGCCCTGACGATAATAGTACATCCTTTACTACTTACCCCTTGAACATAAACACTGATCCATGTTTTCCAAACAGGATTTGACTTGCGGCCTTTCCTTTACCCGTCTCGCTTCCCCTGGCAGTTCAAAAAGATAGATGAAGTTGCAGCTGTTTTGCCCGATAGGTCGAAGCAGGCAGATAAAACCAAGACGGAATAAATTAGTCTCAAAGAATAAAGAACAGCTATGTAAATGAGGTATATAATCGATGTACAGGTCCGTTGAATAGAAATACAAATGCGATGATAGTCGAACAACGGTGGAAAACGACGAAGGTATATCCAGGCAATATTTTATGTACGCAAGAATCGAGAAAACGCGTTCTGGACGTTGACTTTCTTCATTATAGTAGGTTCCGGAGCTGACGAACATGTATTAGTATAGGATATGAGACACAAGAAGGGTAAATGACTTACGATCTGTTAATCCTTCGTCCTTCACTTTGCGTTTTATACTGTCCATGATCTCACTAACCGCTGAGCGGTCGAAGTCGCCTCGAGATTTCATTAATCCCTCCACAAAAGCGATGTTTGGCCCGTGGACTTTGGCAAAAGACCAGAAAGATAGGAAAGCGATGTCTTTAGATGCCTCCAACATCGCCAAGATTGATTCCAGCACTTCGAACCGAGCTTCGACTTCTTTCGTAGGTGCGATAGTGATGAAGAACTCGAAGACTTCTGTGATATCTTCCTTGAATCGCTCGGCAGCAGCTGGCATCCTGAGTTTTGGAGCGTTGGCCAATGCATTAAGGTATGTCAGGATGAAAGTGTCCATGAGGTCTCCAATCATTAATTCCAATAACGAATTGTTGAGGTATGCTTGGTAATCAGTCATATAGTCTCTCATTGTTTCAACGATTTGCCGCATGATCCCGTCGTACCACGGTAGCTGGAACAAATTCTTGGTGGCAGGCTTCAAATCGTTGAAGATGATATCAATGAGAGTCTGCATGCACTTCTTTGCCACGTCCAAGTACCCGTCAATAGCATCATTCAGCCTTTCGCTGATGGGAACTGCATATTTCGCGGAAACGAGTGGTTCGAGTCGGGAGAGCAAGCCTTCTGAGAAGTCGGCCGACTTGATCTGGTCGTTGGCAAGTGCGATGCAATATTCCACTAGGCCACCGACGACTTCGTCAGGCTTTTCCATTTGTTTCTTGAATTCGGTATCGACCACCTTTGACCATTGGTCTTGAATTCCGCGCATGACCCGGTTGATCTCGCCCACAACACGAGCAAGAATGGCTCCTTGACCACTCTCTGTCGCGAGGTCGATTTGTTGGTTCACCATCTGGAATAATATGACACCTCCCTGAGTTCCATACAGCCCGTCGCTGTCTATTTCCGGAGGCTCGTCGCGTTTTATAAACTCTGCTACTTCTGTCTTCATCAGATTGGCCGACCATTCGTCGAGTTTCTGTATGATTAATTGCACGTAGTCTTCGATGAGCGCCTGTTCATTGCCGTCAAGTAAAGGAGGATCCAGTAAGTCCGAAGACACGTTTAACTCCTTCATGTTCGCCTTGTACTCTTTCAACCATTCGTACAGAGCCAGCAATACGCTTGCTTCTGTCTTTGCAGCCGCTATCCTCTTCACTATAATGTTCAGAGCTTTGTGATACTCTTTCAGGTAAAGAGAGTAGATGTCGTAATCGGGAGGGAAACAAGGAACTACGTCGCTTTCTATCCGCAGGATGTCTTGATAAAGCCAGGTTAAGCTACCGAGGAAACCAACAGGGTCATCTTCCATGCGTTTGTATGCGTCCTCCATTTTGTCATGGATAGACTGTGTTATAGCTTTGATGATTTTGGAGCGGTAATGCTTGAGCACACGGGCGTCGGCTTGTAGAGATTTGAATTTCAAGGCTGCATCGATCTTCGCAGCCTTCTTCACGAAACGCATGACGACAGCCTTTGCGGAAGCGAAGTATCGTGAGCGCACAGCCCAAGAGATACAAATGATGCTACCTTTTCATCCTCCCTTCCTTCAACTTCAGCTATCTTGACCATCTTTACTACAACATCGGAGTGACCAGCACGGACAAGATTGAGGACGTTCTGGGCCAGTTGAATTATATGTTCATCGAACTGCGCAATGACTTTGTTAAGGCGCTCGAACCACCTGGTTAAAGTGGCTTGAGAACTCGGAGACGCCTTTTTGGCTTGGTGCATTGTTTGATTTCGAAAGCGTTCGAGCTGATTGAGCTGGAAGTGTATAATAAGGAGATTCGGCGAGGGTCCGACGATTTCTCTGCTATCAGCAGCCAACATGTGTTCGAGACCGTCCAACTGAGCAGCCATGTCTAATAGGTTGTTCACCATCTCTTCTGTAGATTCAAAGTTCCGATGGACGAGAGAAACCTGGCATAGATTAGATTACAGCCACGAAGCTACAAGGTGGATCTCACCCTACTGATTTGGTCAAAAGTCGCTACACGGACAGAAGGATCGTCGCATTCTTTCTCTATGGTCATCATCTCGTCTTTGATAGCTTGAACATTGTCTCTCGTGCTGAGAAACTTCTTCAATCCAAGTCGCGTTGCTTGCAGCTGTTCCTTGACGCCATTCTTGAGTCGGGTATCTATTGAAGCCTTCTCTTTCTCAAGTTTCTTTCGAAAGGCGGACACCTTTACAAGATCATCGGGCGCTTGCAAATATTCCCCAATAGCCTGAGCAGCAGAGACAGGCCCTACGGGGGCGGCCATGTAGGCTACAGGAAGAAGAAGTGGAAGGTGTCAAGTAACAATTAACAAGCGCGACGACGGAGTAAGGACAAGGAAGCCAGGCGCGGTGATCCCGGGCCGACAACACTGAGGTCTGTCGCACGGGCAATTAACGTGGGTCGGAACGAGCACAATGTCCTTCACGTCGACGGTGACAACCACCAGGACAGGCCGCGTTGTTAGCTCGCGCGTACTCAGGCAGGCAGCAAGGAGACGATATTTCTCGACACACAGCTCGGATATTATCAACCGCGACATCGTCATCGTCGGAGGAGGGCCAGCTGGTCTCGCTATCGCTAGTGCTCTGGGTACGTGCTTTCTTGGTGCCATTCATTTCAGTGCTGAAGAATTCATAGGTTCTTCCTGTTTCATTAGAAAGAATGCAAGTATTACACTAATTGAAGGAGGAGATTTGAGCAAAATCAAATCATGGAATCCTCCTTCCGAGTCATTTTCCAATCGCGTTAGCTCACTTACCAACGCTTCGTATGCTTTCTTGCAAGGTGCGAGAGTTTCTCAGGCGACTACTCATCCTGAACTTAACATATAAGTAGATATTGGATGCTGGGAACATGTTGATGAGGCGCGTACATGTGCAGTAGAACAGATGCAGGTTTGTGCCATCCCAAAACATATGCTGCCTTATTGATTTCGCTTTTCCGGCAGGTCTGGGATGGTATATCAGAGGCTCGCATAGAGTTCAATGCGAACGAAATGTCATCACCTATTGGCAGGACGGGAATGGCTCGACTGACTGAGAATCTGAATCTTCAACGAGCTTTGCTTCGCCAATTGGATAATATCCCTGAGGTGCAGATCATGCAGAAAACCAAGGTCACGTCCATTGAACACGACACAGAACATCACGGAGGGTGGCCATTAATTCGACTTGATAATGACCAAATTCTGCGGGCTCGGCTTCTGGTGAATTCATCAAGACTACTCCCTGGGTGTATGAAAAAATGACCGTTTATACAGATTGGCGCAGACGGCTTCAATTCTCCAGTCCGCAAATTTGCGAATATATCATCTTTTGGATGGTCTTATGATACACAGGCTATAGTCGCTACTCTATCGCATATGCCTCGTGGCGCATTTGAAGGCCCCAACACGGTCGCGTACCAAAGGTTTTTACCCACAGGGCCTATAGCTTTCCTCCCCCTCACGCCAACGGCATCATCGCTTGTTTGGTCAACAAAACCCTCACTTGCAACTGCCTTGCTAGCATGCGATCCCCGCGTCCTCTATTTAATGATTAACGCTGCATTCAGGCTGCCGTACACATCCATAAAATACTTGCACGAAAGAATCCTGGAAGCGCACTCACTCGGCTCACCCATATCTGCCGACCAAGTACAGGAAGAAATTCAGTGGCGGGAAAAGACGCACGGGATAGACAGGAATTCGGCATATTCCTCTGTATTAGTCTCACCAAACGTCGGTATTCCGCCAGCTGACTCAGAGTCTGTCCCTCCGATCGTGACCGAAATTCAAGCCGGAACGATGGCCTCCTTCCCCCTTCGTTTTAATCACGCTGAATCATACATAGGAGAGGGGCAAGGGGCGAGAACTGTGCTCGTCGGAGATGCCGCTCATACGATTCATCCATTGGCAGGGCAAGGCCTGAACCTAGGGCTTGCCGATGCTGAATGCCTGGTTCGATGCATCAAGAACAACCTGCTCAATGGAGGTGACCTAGGTAAGCTCTCGACCTATGCAAGTCTATTTGGTTTATCTCAATCTCCATACAGGGTCCTATACTGCATTACTACCTTACACGCAGGAACGCTATCTTGCGAACCATACCATGATGTCTTCCGTCGACAAACTCCATAAAGTTTATTCCACTGAGCTGCAACCCATCGTATGGGCTAGGTCGGTGGGGGTTGAAGTTCTCAACGAATTGGATTCTATCAAAGCCGGCATTATGATGACAGCAGGTGCTACAACGAAGAACAGACAACATGGGGAAGGTTCATCGAATGGATGGAGCTTAGCTGGATCTGCGGTCCAGACATTGGCTGCCACTGCTCATGCCGCCAGTGCGGCAAGAGGAGTCCTAGGCAACGCGCTTGGCTCTGCTGTTAGAAGTATAGCTGCCCGATACCAATAGTTTTGCATAATACAAAGAAGTTATTAGCCACGAACGCGGGCT
This sequence comes from Agrocybe pediades, assembly GCA_013053245.1. Lineage (NCBI taxonomy): Eukaryota > Fungi > Basidiomycota > Agaricomycetes > Agaricales > Agrocybaceae > Agrocybe > Agrocybe pediades. The sequence continues at coordinate 1,418,985 of JAACJL010000058.1, forward strand.
AAGTTGTAGTTAGTGTAGAGTTCGCTTCATAATATGTTTTCGAAACCCTTTCGAAGTGAAGAAAGAGTTGCTCGTCGCGCACATGTCACATCATGTGGTAACAGGCCGCGTGCCGTCACAGCTCTGACAATCTCTTCAAGTTATGGGGAGGGGCAACGCCCGCAAAGGGAAGCGGCTGCTTAGTCATGGCACCGCCACTCAAAAACTTGACCTCGTCAAATTCTGTTAATTAACGACTGGAGAAGATGAAATAAGGACCACAATCAAGCCAACATAGGCCTATGAATACTGTCTTCATTATCATGAAGTTCCGAGTAACTATCACTTGTGCCTAGACGTCTATATGTCATTTGAGTATACTTGCGAGACATTTTCAGGCTGTCAGTCTTTGAAATTCACGTTGCATTTTGAACATATTTTGATTGCTACAACTACTGGAGGATATTAGAAAGACAATATATAAGCTGGACAGTGATTAATTCAAGGAGATACTGAACTAGACTTCTCTGTTTCTCGAGATGAGAGCCAATGACGCGTCAAAACACGTATTACATAATCGTTAAATGAGCTTTCCGCGCGTTTCACCTAAAACAATTTTTCTCTTTCCTGCGACGTGTTCAACCTCCAAAGAACGCGTTTATCTCGTGCATTCAAGTAGGTCCAGGGAAAGGTTGGGCTCGATTTTTCTTAAACTGGCCGGAAGCATGAAATCTTGCACAGATCTATGCCTTCCCGGCCGAAATAGAAAATTCCAGCCCAACGCTTCCCTGCTACTACTATCCAGAAATGATTTTGCACATGAAATTGGGCGGAAATGTTCCAAATCGAGGTAAAAAATTGTTGGTAATTTTGCGACGAGGATGTGTGCTAGAGCAAACAAGTACAAATAGCCCACTCCCTTAGGCGGCGTTGCCCCTCCCCACAAGTTACACTTTCTGTGCTCGCTTGTCTCCATGACCGCCACAGTAACCCATATATCATCCTTCGAAACAGCATAACTGCCGGCTGGCTCTCTCATTCTTCTCAGTGGCACAATTCAGCGCCATGGCCGGTGTTGCAAGAGATCCGGTCATGCCAATGTCTACGAGGTTGTACCTAGACTTCCTACAGTCACTCGTACAGGACTCGGAACTCCAATCTCTGAAGGTGGCGTTCACGCAAATGCATCATAATGCTATAAGCCGAACCTAACACAAAGTTCTTCTGAAGGAAGTCCTTCAGGACATCACACTGGCGCATGTCCAATCAACTCGTCAATACACCCTGCCGGACGCTATCGATAACTCACGATCCCCAAGAGGTCATGGTGTTTTCAGCGACAGCGAGTTAGCTGCATACGGCACACCTGCTCGTCGTCACGTACGTACTAAACCCGCCAAAGATGGGATGCTATCAGTGAATTTATCATCTGTAAATATAGCTTGACCCTGCCATCCGACAACGGTTACTATCAGACGTTCAAGCTACTCTTAGCTCAATTGAAGAGTACCTTGGTGGAGGTACGACGCATTTATGTCTCTCAACTGAGGTTAGCTTCGTACCAATGAGCGGGTTCTTCTGATAGACGTCGATACCAAAGAGGATCAGCGTGGTGACGAATTCACGGGGCACCGTCCCCAGAGCTTGTTGGAACAAATAGAGCTCCGTAAGGGCGAAATTGCAATGTTACGGGGACAAGTAGACGCGGCCACAGCGCATGCCACTCAATTAGCGGAAGAGATAACCCAGGTAGCTGGCTTTTCTGCTAAATGCTTTCAAGCACAGAGACTGAGATAAACCATGCACCAGAAAGGCAAAGATCTCTCAGCAAAGCTGACGAGGGCTACTGATACGATATTCCCCTTACATGACGCTGCACGATCTGCTTCTGTCGACCTCTTTACTGCTGCCATAGAAGCGTCACTTATCAAGTTATCTTTAATGAAGGAGCAGACTAAGAAGAATCTGTACACTTACCGGCCAAGATCTACGCTGGAGCAGGAACTTCCCAACATGGCACAAGCGGTGTCTACGGCATACGCCTCTCTGAAAGAGGACGAAAAGAAAATAAAGGACGAAGCTGCTTCCTTAGATCGAGAGCTACTGGAATATGAATCTGTGCTACAACTAGTGGATGGCGACAACGGCGGTTATCAGCAAATTGTCAACGACTGGACAAAAGTGCAAAGGGAGACTGACGAATGCTTGATGGATCTCAGGCGTCTTGGATGGACCGGAGATTGACTTGCGACTTCCTCTCAGCCAAAATCTTTCACGCATCCTTGCATGTGTTATCGTGAATGGATCCGATTATTATCTTCGAAAGGCGCTTCAAAACTTTCCGTGTATATTTCTTTGCGCGTCGAATCGTCAAATTTGGCTTCCTTGAACCCGCACTCTAACGATCCGAGTCAGGCGGCTAAACAGGCAAATGCACCTTCCATTTCATTCGCATCAGTAATCAATCCTAATCTCTACTACTTCTTTCTAGAGTCAAATGGGATCTGAAAGCTACTACATTGCGACGCGTCTTCTTCGAATAGGAGGCGAAGGAGATCTATCCGCACGTATATTTCGAGCAAGACTGCACAATTTAGATCTTCTGGGCAGTTCAAGATCCTTGGTCAGGTTGGATCCGCCCTTTTCCTCTGTGACCATTGACAACTAGCGTCCGACGACGTACGTCTCATGGGATGCGGATCATCATATGGATGCAGTGGTCCTGATCTTGCGGTCACCAACATTCGTCGGCTGTGGGCTTGCCGTGCTTGGTTAGTGGGTGTCCGCAACTTCCTTAAACATACCTCCAGAGTCCAGAAATAAAGATTGTACATATGGGACTCGAGTTGAACCCTCCATGCTCATACCGCGCCTCGAGGACGAGCATGTCATGATGCGCCCACATCTTGTTTACGACAATTTTAGCTAGCCAGACATGACCGAGAGAAACCGATGGCGGACGTGCCTGTGGCCCGAACCTCGAGGAGCAGGGGGCCTCGAGGCGTAAATACGCGATGTAGCAACACGTCGGGCTTGAGTATACTGAGTAAGTAGTGGTATCTCCAGTATATATGCATGTACGTGTGTACATAATCCGAGTGGTACCGGTTAATATTTTGATGGTGTTTTACCTTTTTTTTCCATTGTCCTCTCTTTGTTTTTTTTTGAAAGGTTTGCCGGGACTGCAAATAAAGCTGTCCTGCCATCTGGACATTAGACGTCAGATGGTGAAACGCCGCCGCTTGTGCAGGCTCATTGTTCTGTCTTGCTCGCATCTGCTCAAGCCTCATTCAAATTCTTGATATACCAAGCCTGCGTACATAGCCGTAGGTACTTGCCGTGGATTTGCTAGGGAGTGCATTCGCTTACTACGTGGAAAGAATTGCATTTTATTGCATCGTTGGGTTGGCGAGTAAGTAAATATTCCGAGTCAAGTCGACTCGAACGATATTGAATATTAGTGAATATCGAATCTTGGCTCACAACGCGATCACAATCTCGCGGAACTAGAAGTTGGCAGGTATTGCAGACAAAAGAATGAAAAAACGAGCTTGTTACTCTGGTGACTCGAGCTGCGAGCAGCACCTGGCGCCACTGTGGGTAGGGATACCTGCCTCGAGGCGCCTGCCCGCGTTGATTTGAATGGAACGTGTTCTCTGGCCCCCTTCCTTAGTTGGCAAGGACGCCGCACGGATGTGTGTACACGAGGCTGATGGGTGAGATTTCCGTATTTTCTGATACTTGCTGAAATGGACCTGTGGGTCGAGTCATTCCAGCCCGAGGGACTCGGTGTGGGTTGCTTGGATAGACGGAAGGAAGGGAGGAAATGTGAAGTCTGCTCTTGGGCCATCGGCCTTGTAGATAGATAAATTCAGTGTTACGACGTGGTATGTGCAGGTTGTTAAGTTGGGCCCGTGGGCCCGGTGCTTGATACTTTGAAAAAAAATAAATGCGGAGCCGCGCCTGGTAGCGCAGGCGTTGGGTCCAGCTGAGCTCGTCCAAGCTCGTCCGTCCCGACTCCCGAATATGAAGCGAAATACAGTCGTTTTCATATCACAATGCACACGCTGTTTTCTAAAATTGTTTGGTCGTGTTTGGACGTGACAGCGTAATTTAGGCTAGTGGCTATGTATAGGCCTTGCAGCCCTCACAGTCCGGGCTTTGAAGGGAGGCACGAGTTCCCAACCAAGCCGTACTAAGCTCAAGCGCTCAAGACAGAAGTACAGAAAAGTGAGGTTCAGTCAAAGAAGAAGTCGGAAAGCACGCCGAGCATCGACGCACACAACACGGCGCAGACGGCTGTCCCGAATTTAAATCCCGTTCGGCGTCGCCGGCAGAACTCTGTACTCATTGCTCAACGATGGGACACCATCAAAGCATTGGTTTACAATTTGTTTTAGTGAAAAAACAGTAAAAGGGCTTCCAACCACCCACAAACAATGGTTTGCTGAAGCTACGGTCCCTCCAAGGACGTCATGTCTTTTTCCAAAAAGTGACTAAGACGGCGCTTCCTACCGGTGACTGATGTGACATACAAACACGACCAAGCAATTTTAGAAAACAGCGTGTGCATTGTGATATGAAAACGACTGTAACATATCACGGACGGCGATAAACGCTGCAGCGTAGTAGTGCCCAGCTTCGGCGTACATACAGAAAAGGGCAGTCGACCGATGTCAAGTCATGCATGTTGAGAAATGATGCATGTTCCTGCGGCGTCGGTGTCGCAGCATTTTCGCTCAGGCTCGCTTTGTTGCCAGTCAGGGTTCGCGACATGACCAGCCCATGACAGCCCATGACCGTGCGCAGTGTGAATTGTATGTATTTTAAGTGAGCAAGTCGGGAGTCGGAATCACCGAACTTGGAATGGCGCGTTTGGGTTTTGTTTGAGTCACCGGTTGCTATGAAGCCTTTTTTGTTGGCTGGTTTTCTTTCGATATTATTGAATTTGTGGTGGTGGTGGTGCTAACGACTTGGAGTTATCTGGAGAGTGGACATAAGTGGGCATGGACCTATGGGCGCTCGCTCGACCCTTGGAGACAGCTTTGGGATTGTGAGGATCGGAGTGAGGTGCCTTGAAGAGTGCGTGAATATCGCTTTTATTTCCTAAATTGCAAGGAGCAGCATTACACTGTATTTTCTAGCAAGGCAGTCCGGTAGCTATCTAGAATTGTATGTAGGACTTGGGCCCAAGGGCGCAGATCGTCTGTGGGCAATGAATCATTGTAAGGATGCCACTAATCGGACGACGACGATGATGCGAGTCGATACGTCATTTTGACTGGTTATGGTGATCAGAGAGTAGAAAAAAGCGCTTAGCGTACAGGTATGAAATAGTGGAGGAGTGGTGCAGGGAATAACTAAGCAGATAGGGATAGGGGTGAATGTGCAGAAGAAAAGGAAAGAAAAGTGGCCAATCCGAGAATGGGCTCTAATAGTAGAAGACGCGTTGGAGAAGCGAACGAGTAGGCACTCGGGGAGGTCGGATTTTTGACATTGGCATAGAGCAAAGTGTAAAGACAGAGAAGCAAAGGAGGAGATGCCTCGAGGATGAACGTGAGAAAAGAGATCTGACATTGAGCGGTGATCGAGATCTGGACGTGTTGAGATCTTGGACAATTAAAAGACTTATAACCAACTCGCGCTCTCTCTTTCTCTTTGTCCGTCCACCATGTTCCGCACTCATTCCCCCTACTCTCCCTTCTTCACATCTGGTCTCCTCTCTCTCGACGCAGAGCCAGATGTTCCCACAAGTCCAACGAGGAGAGGCAGTCTCCCAGAAACAACAGCCGCTGGGAGCACACGCGAGGCCTTCTACTTTACGCTGCACTCGAGACGCTCAGACGCGGACGCGGACGAGTATCGCTCTTATTTGTCGCTCGACCTCGCAGAGTCTCAGTCGATGAGGTCGGCAAGTCTCAAGCGCAAGGCTTCTGAAAAGTCGGACTACAGGCCATTCAGGTTCCCGTGAGTCCCTATTTCGGTTACCCGACGTGTACTTGCCTCTAATGCCACATACAGAACCATCTCCGAGACTGTTCCTACAGTCCCTTCTCTCCGCCTTCGTCTCTCTCGCGACTCTATCAGGACTATTCCCTCTCCCAAGCCAGCACCTTCCATTACTCTTCCTGAGGTCCCCACACAGACCAGATCCTCCCCTTCTCCTCCACCCAGACTTCCCTCCCTTCGTCCTCTCCCTGCTCTCGACTTGTCTGTTCTTCCAAAGCCTAAGGTTTCTGTCGCTGCACCTACTGTTACGCGCACTTCATCTTCTGCCAAGTTTCAATCAAAGAAGAATAGCCGCCTCTCAATCGCAACCACCTCCACCGTCTCTACTCGTGCAAAGAGGCACAATCGCTCTGAAGCCCTTGCCCGTCTCGAGGGACGCAGACAGGCATTGGCTTCTCCAGTCTATGGTGCTTACTACCCCAAGAGGAATTTCATGAGCATGTCGGACGACGAAGACGACCAAGAGGCATTGAACTTTTTGGACGAGGATCTCGAAGTCGACTTGAACGAACAGAATGACGACGCTGATGCTGACGACGAGAGCGATGACAGCGACCATCTCGACGACGATAATCAAACAGGCCTCGAATCCTACCAGTTCCCCGCTGTACCCCAACTGAATATCCCCTTGAACTCGAATCCTCTGCTCGAGCCAGAGGACCAAGTTTTGCCACCTTCCTCAAGTCGATACAGCGCATATTATCGTCCCGGTTTCTTGGAAGCACCGCGTACTGCGCCTTTGCCTCCCAAGAATAATTTCTTCCCCTCTTCGCCCCTTCCTTTGCCTCTCCCATCACCCTCTCCCTCTTCCTCTGCCTTCCTCTCCCCTTCAAGTGCCCATTCTTTACCTCAGAAGACGGAGAAGCAGTCCAAGTCCCGGACTCCTGGCCCTGCATCGGCCAACAGTGCTCTTGCCCCAGTCACCAACACAAACGGTGCCAACCTCCGTCGCCAACGCACCAGAAGGGGCAAGGGAATGGACGATAAAGAATGGTTTCCTCTCAAGAGCTTCATTGATCTTGATACCGTCGAGCCGTATGCCCCCGAGTCGAAGTCAACGACTCGGGAACCTTTAGCCAAGGAGCGCAGAAGTAAACGGAAGATTCCTCAAACTGCCCCTCTACACCCTTACCGCGCAGTCGCCAGTGGTATATCCAACACTTCATCGTCTTCGAATGCTGGATCAACGACCAGTGTCTCGGGTTGGTCCTCATGGAGAAGCTTCATCGAGGTTTCCAACGTTGCATGACCCCGTCTATTTTTCCTCTTGTTTTCTCATTGAACACCGCATATATGCTACGTATTCGTATAATTGCCTCTCTTTTCATCAATCATCAATCATCATCATCATCGCCATTCTTGTACTTTTTCCAACCAACAACAATCATCCCGCATATATTCGCACTCTTGACGATCCAATCATTCAATCACATCCACCACGAAATGTCTTTTTCTTATCGTCAATTCCTTTTTTTCTCTACTCTCCATGTACCACTCCTCATCAGCCTATCATAAACTTCCCTGACCCCGTCTGGTGGGGTCTCGGCTTAATCAATTCCCCGTCTCTCCCTTGAAAAAAAGGTGTACGACTACATCTATCTATTTTGTACACTGTACCATCACCGCCGCCGTCCCACAAATCATGCTCTGCGAGCCTTTACCAAAAACAGCTATTTATTATTCTCGCTGGCAGCGACTGGACTTGACACTAAAAGTCCATTAATATCATTATCCGACCTACCAACCCACGTCGTTCGTTGCTCGCTTAGGTTCTTTGTAGCCTATCCACCTTCTTTTTGGTCTTTCCTTGTTTTTGTTTTGCTTTCTTGCTTTGCTCTTATTTTTAATTTCTTCCTGTTTTTTCCTTTTTATTTAGTCGTCCTTGAACACTCAGCTTTACGCTTTGCATTACCATTTTTCTTCTTTCTTTCGATCGGCACTTTCTTTCTTTTCATTCCTTCATTCATTATTCCCTTCCCGATTGCAGTGTATTCCGTACTATTAGTAGAGTACTGAGCACGTAACAACAATACACACATGCTCTGAACAAGTTCCGAATGTGCGTTCGTCGTTGCATTCAAGAAGTCTGACGTGTGATAAATTTACTCGACAAACAGAAAAAAAATCAACTTGCATCATACGTACATACTCGCGCTCGGCCTCCGGTTGTCTAGAGTAAAGTTATGTTTGGGCTTTGACTTTTGACTCTTGACTGTGTGGCTTTTGACGCTGACTTTGATTTGACTTTTGGCAGACAGCTAGGAAGATTCAGACATCCCGGCGCGCCGACGCCTGCTGGTTCCTGTCGACCCCTCGCACTTCTGTCTGTCCCTTCTGTCTCCTTAACTTTCAATCTTTTTATTATCGCGGGTCGTATGATGGACGATGTTAATGAATGCCAATAGGCTGTAACCAAGCTGCCAGTGCACGGCGCAGCCGCTGTGGGTGATGTTTTCCGTAAAACGTCGTTCCTCCTGGCAGTCACTGAGCTGGCAGAGGAACTTATCATGGAACGTAATATCGTATTAAACATGTCGGTTTGAAGCTGTGGGCACGCTCTCATACGCAGTACTTGTACAACCACAGAGTACAACGTGCTAGCTGCCGGCTTGGAATTCCATCAGAAAATCCTCTGGAAGTTCTTTGAGCAAGCAGTCACCACTAGAGTTCCGTTCAATCTCTCACAGCTGAGCTTCTGATGTTCATGTCTATTGTTTATTGTTCTTTCTTTCAATCTCTCACCTATTAGCTTTTTGTTTGTTGTATTCTGCTTGACGACGACGATGGCGAGCACGCTTTCTGATCATAGTTCAGCAAGACGACAATCTATTTCTGTCTACTACTACACAGAGAAGACAAACCGTGTATGAGGAGAACGCCCACAGACACATACACAATAGAAAACAGAACAAAGGGATAGTTAGAAAGAACAAGGAACTGAGCAACCAAGGAAACTGATCATAAAAATAGGTCCGAAAATATTGACATGCCTATGATGCTTGGAATATACGCGGCGCATGTGAGTCGCAGTGGGTCTTGAAAAGCAGCAAGTCAAGACGCGCGCGCACACGCACACTAGGGCTGGGTCAGATACCTCTTCCAATCTGACATGTCAGAATGTCAGTTGTTATAAACATGTTTGTAACCGTGTCAGATACCTGGGGGTCGAAACCGCATGTCAGATACCGTCAGATTCCCCTGCCTATAGCGCTGCATAAGGACGGTTTTCGTACTACATTTCGAGCATTTATTGGTTTTGTTGTTGCTAAAATGGCAGAAAGATGGCAAATCAGTAAATATTCCCATTTTTTATCTCATTTTCGACGGTAAATCACGCTCGGCATCAACGCGGCAGGACGTCTGCTCACGACTCCGCAAATGAGGGGCTTCGACATCAACAAGTCTGACCATTGTCACAAGTTATAACGGAGAACACTTTGCGTAGTTGTTTAGGCCACACTAGTGCTGTACATCTGCTCATGGGGACATCGCGATGCACTTTTTCTGAAGGTTTTTTCGCCAACCATACGCCAAGACTTTATTATCAAAAGATCACGTGAATAGCAATCTGACAGTTTATAACAAGTGTCAGTTAGTTCAGCGCGAGAGCCTCAGCAATCTGACGTCAGTTAGTTGGGAAAAAAGCAATCTGACCCAGCCCTAACGTCGCACACACACCGTCATGATGGAAGCAGTGCACGTTGCAAGACACGGCGTAAAACAGTGCTCTGCTCTGCTCTCTCTCGCTCGATGGTCACGGATCATCGATCACCGTTGGACATGGACGCGGGTGTGGACGTCGATGTGGGTCATCCAAAGACCACTGACGGTGCAGCAAAGTGCATTGTACTCCGAGGCTTGACGTGCAACAGTGTCCGTCCTAGAAAGCCAAGAAAGCATCATGGTTCAAAAATTAAGCCAACATCAGGCCACATCTGGTGTTGTTCTCCAAAAGTCTCTCTCCAAATCAGCCGAGGATCTTCGACGATCCCAGATGGGTTGCTCACATGTCCGTGGCAGCCATGCCATTCGAGTGGGCGCGATTGCAGTCCATCATCGCCAGTCCGAGGTCCCAAGAGTTGCTCAATAACGCCATGACATGTCAAAGGCAGAGTGCGAGAGTTCCGAGTTGCGACATTTAGTCCGACAAATTCCTCATCGGATATGTGGGCAAAGGTGTGCCGTCTCGGAGTGTATATGTTTAAAGAGACTCCAAAGATAAGTAGAAAAGCAGGTCCCAGTCTGTCCCAGTTCATGTTGCTGGGTTGATAGTAGCCGGCTCCATCAGGACGCAGAGATAAAAAAGGATGAAGATAAATGAAGACAAAACCACAGGACACCATCACAGATCAGGGCATTCGAAGCCACCATTTCCTGCTAACCGGCGCGTATCATATCTAGGCATCGACACGAGGACGAGGCCATTTGCCCTTCTGTTATGAATCTGTAAGGCTCTATACAGCCACCGAGCAAGGTCAAGACTCACGAGAGGTCAAGAGTCAAGACAACGCAGTGGATCAACTTAAAGCAAAGTGCAGGGCGGCTATGGCCCTAAGGATGAGGCTGAATCAGCACACTTGGTTTCGTAGATCATTCTTTTTAGTAGCTGTGCGTAATCAGGCGATATTTTCGAATGGCTGATCTGGACGGCCTAGAGCCACTTTGTCAAAACCTATTCGATCTTTGTATCATGGATAAGAGCCAGTGAAATCGGAGTATATAAAGTCGAGATGTCCGTGCCTGTTTGATTATTGGGCCTTGCCCATGGAAGTGGAATCCGGTGAAAAGAATTCTGGCTCTTCTCTCTAGGTGTGTCGATATGATTAGAATTGTCTGCGGCCATGTAAAGCAGCACCGCATCGTTAAGCACTTCTATGTTTAGGGAGCAAGGGGAATTTGATCAGGATGGCAAAAAATAGAGACCAACACTTACAAACGCGTCTTCATCATGATACTCACTCACTGCCTATACGGAATCGCGAGGGTCACATTGATCCTAATACAGATGAAACTGGTTACTGCACAGAGCCAGAAGTTGCTTGTTCAGGAGAGCATCAAGAAGAACAGAAGCGCTCGTGCCTGTTCCATGTACAACGGTCGCCGTAACGTCGTACTCAGGGGTCACAAATCAATCAGGGTTTGTGGACCAAGGGTGGTTGCCTCTGCAGCGGTTTTCTATTTTCTCCAGCACAGGCATTAATGATATGCAGACATAAGAAACCAGGACTCAGCAGAGCGAATCAGAGCTAGCATGGTAACAAGTCGGAACAGCGTACGAAGTTTTGGGGAGGCTAATAGAAAGTAAGAGTTAACGTTAGCTCACTGAAACGCGAGATTCAGCATGACAGAAAAGCGTAAAAGCAAGAAGAAAGATAATTGCGGTGATTCCCAGCGAGGCACTTATGCACCAAGGGCACGGTGTTGTTCAACGCCGTCGTACAGTGGGAAAACAGGAAGTATGTCATTCTTTCGAAGCTCGAATAACAGCAATGCCATAAAGTGGCTATAGAGTAAGATAGCATAAACTTCCATTCTACCCACTGCATATCCATGAGAAATTATAAAAGTGGGTCCACTTACGCGAAGCTTCTCTGGCAATGGTCATGGCCCATCGTTACTAGACAGCCATGAATTTGCTTGTCTATTCAAGTCGCTGAGAGTAAGCGCGTACGGCGTATGGACTGTTCCAGAGAGACGGCCGCTTCCGCCATATTTTTGGAATGTCTTCGGTTTGAGTCGAGGTCGTCGCGCAGTGTCTCACGGTCGGCAATGTACGTACTTCCTCCACGGACAAAACCACGGAGACCTTGTGAACGCAACGTCGCCCACCGGCGGCCCACGCGTCCAATGCGCGGCGGCCTGCGATGAAATCACTTGTTAATATTTCCTTGGAACCAGTAACACCTTGCAACAGCGTGTAAGCGCTCGGAAGTATGGTCCGCACCGACGTTCAAGTATTTGTTCGAGGAAAGGAGCCTTGTCTCCGTGTCTGGATGGCAATGATGGACCACGTAATGAATCCAATAGACTCTACCAGTTCGAATAATTTCACCATCGGCTGGTGATCAGACGAGGTCGGTAGTAGTATTTCAGCTTTATACAAGTTGGTTTTAAGTCGAGTGAGTTAGAGTATTCTATGACAATAAAGAAGAAGACCCACCCACAAGTGCGCAGAGCGCCCATTCTCCATCTCTGCTCCCGCGCATGGGAATTATAAGAGCACCACTGCAAGATGTGTTGCTCCGTTCTCACCTTCGATCATGACAAGAGGCTGAACAACTCTACTTGATGGTCTCTTTGCCGCCGAGTTCGAGCTAGGGGTTTCAAGTGAACGACAATCCCGTTCCTTTGTGTGGTAGTACGTAAGGCGTAACGGTGGCTATTACCCTTCGGCGGGCGTAGGACCTCGTAGGACGCGATTATTTGACTCCGGAGAAGGTTTGCAGGAAAGCTCGGCTAGCTATATTGCGATGAGAATATGATGTCTTTCTCCCACATGTTGTCGAACAAGTAAGTCTCCGAGGACGAGAGGCGTCCATGAACTGTTGCAGCTTGTTGCAGGCTGTTGCCTCCGACACGCAGTATAAGTAAAACATCGGAATCATCGAATTAGGTTTCCATTCAGCCAAAGGTCAACAAAACAAAACAAACGCGTCGCGTCCGGAATCGAGCCCCAATTCAGCACCTTTATAATATTAATAATCGGTTAGAAGACGTGTAAATTGTTGTTTACTATACTACAAAGTCCATGAGCCATACTTCTACAATTTTTTTTTGTTGTACTTAATGTCCTTCATCTACCGACGATGAGTCAATAATTTATCCATTAAGCCTTGAACAACTGTCGAGGCCCCTTGGACGACGGATGGCCCGTTCGCATGAGGCCTCACACTTGCAGGCCCATGAGCCGCATTCACAGGCTGAGGTTGGTGTATATGCGGTGGTAGCGATATCGATGGATTTGCCGTCCAACTATAATTGTTGTGAGTTGAAGGAGCAGGTGTACCATAGGAATTAGTGGTCAAGTTACTCCCTCCATACGGCGTAGGAAAAGAGGGTGTTTGTGGGCTCGTTGGAAGCACGGACAGCCTCCGGGATTCAGACGTTATATAACTCGGCGAGCCATCGATCGGAGATGGATTCTGGGTGGGATGAGTAGGCATTTGTTGTGAACCACCACGGGGATTAAGAGACGGAGATGGGTGAGGTCTTTGCAGTTTATTACCAGAATGTTTCGAGATGGGAGCCGTGAGAGCGGAAGGAACGGCAGGTCGACCGGGCTTAGACATTTGTAGCGTAGGCGGCTGTAAATCTTAGAACAGGAAAACAGGGAAGAGATTCATTCAATGAAACGTCGTCGTCAGTACACTTTTACCACCGACCCTTTTTGTCTTCTTTTTTCTTCCCGTCCTTGCTAGGTTTATCTTTGACGTGGCCTTTTGGTTGCAATTCAGGCATGGAGATCTTGCTCAGATGAACTGTGAGATCTTTAGGAGGGGTATACTTGTTCTTGGGCTGGTCGTCGAGGTTGATCCTTCGAGGACCTTTCTTTGCATCTTGAGTATCATAAAGAACATATTGATAGAGCTCTTCTCCAGCGGATAATCCTGCAGGCAGCAGATCAGATATCACTGCAACATGGCAGATATGCTAAAGATATACGTACCTGCTTTATGTCGTATCCGCTTCGTTTCTTCCACAATTTGTAGAACCTTAGGTACATGTTCCGCCTCTGAAGACTTCACAGTTATGAAGAGCATAGCATCATCCTGGTAATCAGCCAGCTGAGTCAACGGAAGATTAACTGCGAGTGATGTGGAGTCACCTGTAGAAGATTGCTGCAATACTGGCCGTAATCATGAATATCGCCCTCGTCGTTGACGATGATTTCGTTGTACTCTCCTTGGATAGCTTGCAACTCGGCAATTCTATCTATTCCTGTTTTCGGAGCAGGCTTTGGAGGCGGGAGCGGTGGTTGTGTAGTCTCAGAGGTTGGAGGTGGAGGGGACAAAATTATAGGAGAGGAACGCGCTGGTGTACCGCTGGGAGTAGTTATAGGAGCGCCGACAGGATTATGATAGGCCTCATTCGCGTCTTGAAATGTAAGAAGCGCGGTCAATATCACGATCTCCAGTCCTTTACGGTCGTCGATATCAAATCTATACTGAACCGGCTGAGGGATGCATGGTTGGTTGGGAATGCAGAGTGGGCACGTACCGATTGAGGTTATAGTCTAAAATCTGCACGGATTGTGTTTTGAGCCGGCCTGGAGTTTCTTTTGTCACGGCCACAATTACAGGAGGGTCTGGTTTGCGAATCATAAAGCATTCTTCCCTTTTCCACTCGTAATCATGACTAGGGGCGATCATGAAATCTAGGTGACAAAGGTACAACGAGGGCACGTACTCTTCCCATTTGAATGACCACCGAAAAGACAAAGTGCCTGTATATTTCAGCTCTACGACTGAAGTAGGATTGTATAATTCCACCGTCTTCACTTTACTGACTGGCGATGGAGCCGTCGCGCCGGCAAGCAATGATTCAGAAGTGGGATCTATGTAGTCCTCATTGTAAATAAGCAAGTCTCGAAGAACTGATATACACACCATAAACCTCGATCTTGTATTCAGGACAGGATACTCGTTGCTTTCGATAGTGAACAGTCCCGGACGGATCGATCAAATCCACTATGCTGGGGTTATCGCTGTGCGGAGTGAAATGGAGAGTGAACAAGTTTTGGTCCAAGCTCATAGTTGAATCAGTAAGGGTATAGGAAGATGGGAAGGGATGGTCGAGAGGAGTATATACAGTGTCCGCGCAGCGGCATAGCCTTTAGCAAAGGCCACTGGTAACTGATAAATGTGACTTTAAAATTAGACAGGCGCAGCGTCACCTGAGGCGTGATCAAGCCATCACACAGCTTTGGGCCTGAGCCTGGAGCCAAACGGAAACCTATGCTTTGGCCTAAGCCTTGTCTGAACTGAGTCCTGACTCTTCACCATATTCACTCCTGGTCAAGTTTCAACGCATTTCGACAGCATCCAGCATTCTCGACCCTGTTAAACGCAGTCTACACGTACTGCGCATCCGGTGATGAGGTGCATTTTCCACCATCTTTAAGCTGATTCGCACGAATGCCCAGCTTCGGCGCTAAAATCAAACGGAGTAGTATCTGTCCTCTGGGACTGCGTGGTAGGTCCTGGTTAGTAACGGTCTCCGGGACTTAGCTGCAACTGGTATCGCGGAGTATTACGGTCGAGACCGCCAATTGCATAAGGCAATTCAGGGCGCGAAACCGTAATCATAATTAACGACTTACGATACCGTCACGACCTGGGAGACAGCCAGCTCAGCCAGCTAGCCAAATGTATCCTAACTGTCGCGTGTCTTGGCCTCAATACATGGATGACAATGTATGAACTTGGCCCAACCCGTCCTCAAAGACATAGAGCCGTGCCTTCGCAAGTCGGTGGATGCTCCACCAGTCCTGACGGTCTTTGATGTTGCTGTAATGCTGGTGCCTTCTGCACAAGATGAAGGTTTCGATACGGTACGAATAAAGACCGCAAATGTTATGTATGGGCTACGATAACCGTCAGAGTACATAGGATTGCAAGCGACATCATTCCATAAGCACCTTTCAGCGCGCGTTAGCTCAGTCACCCACACAACGACAGACGTACATTTCTAGGGTGCGAAACCTGTGACTTACTTAACCGCTTTTGTGTCGTCCTATTGATTCGTCTGTAACGATGTCAAACACTGCAAAGTCCAAACGAATATGAGGTCAACAAGTGACCGTTATGCGGGTTTCGCTTCTGCGGTTTGCCAGCTGCCTGGTTCCCATATTCCAAAAACGGATGGAATCTTCCTCGCTTTCTAGTCTTCGCCACGCTTATTCTGAGTTCACGGTTATCACTGGGGCTTCTTTCTAGAACTATGTCTGCCGCCGGTTTTGCTTAAATATGGCAGCATTGCAAAGCCGTCACCTCCATCCCCTCCCTCCTCCTCCTCCGCCTATCTGTATGTGCAATCACTCCTCCTCCCTCTTACTAGTGCGATACTAATCTCTTCTATTTGCAGCGCTCGTCAAGGACTAGCATGCCTTCTTATACCCGGTTCACTACTCTCGCGAAGGCAAAATGCGCTGGTCGTCGTCCTCGACCTTTCGAGACCATCCCCACCGAAATCCTCATGGTCATCTTCGAAGAGTACTGTCATTCGGCACGCGAGTCAGAGGAAACGACATATTTCCCTGAACTGTTGCTGACTCGCGTCTGCCGCTACTGGAGATCCGTGGCTGTATCGCTGCCGACTCTGTGGACCAAGTTAGCTATTACGTCCCTCGTCCCATCAGAGGTTGTCCGTACCTATTTGGAACGCGCGCTACATCATCCTCTCGATCTGGAGGTGGATCTTCAATGCGACAGTTTCGACCATGCCGAGCGCGAGCACGCTCTCGATGTCTGGAGGCTTCTTCTGACACGGGCTCCTCAGTGGCGCCGTTTGGTCGTTCAATTAGGACCTGACGACGCGAAGGTGGCCTTGGATCAACTCCGCAACTTGGACGCCCCGCTGCTCGAAGACCTTCAAATGACATGTACTACCCATTTAACCGAAACGACCCCGTTGTTCGAAAGAGCACTACCCTCTTTAACATCATTACGACTTGCAGGAATTTCGCTGCACCGATTTACGACTTCACTTCCTCAATTAACCCATCTTCATTTGACTTCAAATATCCCGATACCCTTCTCTATCTTTCAAGGACTCATGAACACGATGGTCAAGCTTCAAGACCTAACCCTTCGCAAACGCGTTGTTGAAGGGTGGCCTTTATACCCCTTGACCGAAGATACCATTCAGCTTCCTTCTTTGCAATCTCTTAAAGTTTCTGATCGCCGATCTCCTGTTTTCGTTCCTTTGTTATCCATATCAGCTCCAGTCATGAAAACCCTAACGCTATACGACCTCACTGCACATGATCTTCCTCAGTCGTTCCAAGAGACTCAAATTTGCAACAATTTCCCTTCCATCAGCAATCTTACGCTCAAGGGCAAATCGTCTTTCATCGACAATGGCTCCTTCAACCAGCTTTCTCGCGTCTTCCCAACCATCGATCACTTCTCCTTGCTCGGTGTCGACGAAGAGTTTGTCCGAGAATCATCGCGAGCCATGCATGCTACAAACGTCTGGCCCAAATTGCAGACGATCAGCATGATTCCTGTCGTCGAAGAAGACATGCTATACAGTTTGATCTCGGCGAGAACGCAACCTTCGGCCAAGACCGCTTTGAAGAACGTTCTTGTCCCCATCGACACCAACTTCGACAATGTCGGCCCAGTATCGCAACAGCTCGACGACGCCGACTCTCAGCTGTCGCCGATCTTTGCCTTCAACGATGGTTCTTCGCGCAGATGCTCGATCGACCTCACTGCTGGTGGGGGATCCTTCTTCAACCGCCGTCAATCGATTTCTCTTTCTCGCTTTCAAGTTTAAGTTATGTACTATATCATTTTCGTTTTTTTTTTTTTCGTGGACTTTCTTTTTTTGGATCGGACATTATATCCATTTGTACTTTATATTTAACACTTGTACCACTAAACGCAAAAAAGGTCGAATATACCGTTGTACTACCACCTTTTCAAAAATGCTTCGCGGAATGCCGCTAAGTCTGCAGAAAATCACAATTGTCAATTTTATATGTTTGTCGATTGAAAGCGCTGGCAAGCGCTCAATGGTGCCAGCGCATCGACCTCCTCGCTAGAAATTGTATGGGGCCAACGCCAAGTTCGACCAGGACTGCGGAGGCGATACTGAGCCGACAATTCAGTCTCTTCTACCTTAGTTCAAAACAACTTATACGCAGCCGGTGTCAGCAAATATTTGACCCATTGGATAACAGGCTTACCATCCTCGCCTCCGGAAGTGAGAGGACGTGATCGGCACCCCATAAGCATAATTTTCTAATGCTCTGGATCGGTGGCCCCACATTTCTGCTCGAGGAGATTCGCTTCCGAGGAACTTGCCCCGGTCCAATTCTATAATTATCACTCACTTCGCGGCTAGCGCCCGCGAGAACCATGTAAGGAAAGAAGTAGTTGGGCCCCTGTTCCAGTTCGACTGAGGACGAGGGCCCTCAAACAACGATGACTCCATCAAGTACTCTCCTTTTTTCCTCCAACGCCACTGTCTCAGCACGAAGGTCAGGAGGTCGTCATGTCGCAAGATTCTGACACGCACAACCCTTACACTACGGAGATTATTTTGATGACCGCACATAAAAAGTGAACTTTGAACTGTACGCGTCACAACCACCCGGATCGATAATGAATGGATAGCGCAATCGCTGTAAAACCCATTCGGAGTGAATATATCAATACGTCGCCACCCCCGTCAGTCAACATATTAGTTTGCAAGTGCTCAAATAGCTTTGAAGCAGCCAAATAAACGTTATGGAATTTGACGACCCTTGCTCGCGGATGATTGCGAACCGACCCCCAAAGTTCGAAGTGCCTGGCAGTCTGACTGAGCATATCTTTATGACGATGAGATGATTTCATGCGAGCGAATTTGTTCGGCTCGGCCGTTTTCACTTTATGGTTTAGCTTTCACCTGCTGCGATCTCAAGGCCAGGCAAACCCTTTAGATACAGTCAGAATCGATGCATTCACATAAGCTAGATATGTCATAGAGAAAGATATTGAAAATTGGGTTTCTGTGGACCAGGTCCATCGGACGAATACAGATACAGTACAACCATAAGCGCGAAGAGCGTGTCCTTGAGGGTCCTGGTGAACAAACAGCATTGGGGAAAGCAATTCATCGGTGCAAAAACAAAGTCCTGCGAAATCAGCTCCTTGGAGAGACTTTGATGCAGCTGAGGTAGCCATCGGGATATCGTTCAAAGCTAAACTTTGAATGATTACTCGCAGGGGTGTTGATAATAATAGTAGAGAGTGCAGGACATGCAGTGGTTATTGGCAAGAAATCTTCATGTGGGGTGAAAACGCCTTGGTTGCCCTTCAGCATTGTCCACGGTAGCTCAATCGTTTCCAACAGTCGGAAATATTGTAAGGTCTCAGAAAGTTCCGTCTGAAAAAACGTCGGTATGTCAGAAATACAAGAAGTTTGCCTGGAGTAAGTTATACATACCGGAGAGACGAACAAGCCTAAATATCCCGAGAAAGAACGCACAGAAGGACAACATGCCCCCAGGCGCCTAACGCACTCGAACATAGTGATCTGATGGACACCCATGAACTTCACGTCCCCGGTGAAACGAATGGACAGTCGTTCAACATCTGGGAAGCCGGCCGAACCACGCATAACCGCAAACAGGCTTTCCAATGGCGCATCACTCGTCTCACAGTAGTAAAGGATGGTGAGCTTGTTTAGGGACTGCAAAGACTTCACGTTCTGGTTGAGCATGATGGTTATATTCGCCGGATGCGACTCGAGGCTCCGGAGGTTCGGTAGGAAGTCTTGTTGAATAAGATCGCCAACGCCGCTGAGGCCCTCGTACAGTCCGGGGAATTGCAGACTACACCCGAGGGTAAGATCTTGGATGCTTGTGTGGTCTTTGAGAAATTGTGTCAGGAGAGTGGTTGTGTCCTGGCTACGCTCCAATGTAGGCTGCGCATACATCAAGCCTAGGCTGAAGGAGGTCAGGCGGGGAAACCGCATAGAGAAGAGCAATCCCCAGGTGTCTTGAGAAAACTCCGGCATTGAATACGCAAATCCTGGACAGTTTGGGAAAGATATCGAAGTCAACGTCTGTGCGGACGCAGCTAGTAAGGATATTGCTTGAGGTTGAGGCGATTTAGCTGTGAACCGCGCTCAGGGGCAAGAATAACATGCACGGTATCGGACACATACCAACATATGTGTACCAAGACAAACTCTCAAGACCGTCAATAGGCAGATTTAATGAGGGGAAGTAAGTAAGGTAGTGGGGGACATAGGTAAAGGATTTGCATTGAGGTGCGAGGCGACGAAGGAAGGAAACGAAGTTGATCTGCTCCTGCTCTACGGTGAATGGAGTTCCAATGAGCACAACCTCGCGTAGCCTGGGCAGTTCAGACATGAGTACGTAGTCCACGAACGTCGTCGGTTCTGGAGTATTGAACACCCTGGGCATCCAAGCCGAAGTAAATAGTGTCAGACGCAGGACGGAAGACGCGTACTGCCTGACCGCAGCTGCTTGATACTCTAGGCTCGGGCTATCATTGCGGAGGACGACGTTGCGATAGAGGAAAGGCCTCGATATGTGAAGAAGCGTCGAAGAAACGCGCGCTAGCCGAGTCAAGTCATGTTGGTTGAGGAGGGCACAAATCAGCGACCATATCTCTGTCGGCAACGAATGGTGCTGCAGGACTCGTTTATCTGGGCTCGCAACATTGGAAAACAATGTCGAGACCGTTCTCCGACGTTTTAGTTCAGGAGCAGAGGGGGACGTTTGCACAGTCTTCATGAGTGACGGTAAAGCTTGACGTTCATTGTTCGACGCAGTCCGTCGTGAGCATTTTGAATTTCTAACCAAATATCATGCTGTGCACTGCACTATTTGTATTATATTCGTTCTTCCTCCCGCCAATGGCTTTTGCTCACGGGAATTATAATTCAAGGATATCGTAGCAAAAGACACTCCTGTTCTAAATACGACGGAATGATGGCATAAAGATGGGGAATACGTGGTTATAACTAGTCTAGCGTCCTTTTTATAACGATAATCTATCAGCGTCGTTCCATCCAAGCAACAGGTCTGTTTGGGAATTCATGAGGGATTAAGCAGAGGGAAGATACTCCAAAAACTTACTTGAAAAGGTAAGTAAAGGTTACCACTTGCGTTTACTTTCCACCAGTGGTACCCATGCCCATGGCAGACTTGAATGAATCGTAGATCCACCATTGGAAACCGGTCAAAGTACCAATCATGATAACCCTAGTACCGAGACCCTTGGTGGCAAGACCGACCAATCCGACTTCACCAGCGATTTGGCCGATAGACTTGCCCTTGTTGCTGGCCTTTCCGAGTTGGGAGACGAGAGAATCAGCGGGGTGCGAGACGATAGCGCAGACAACACCAGCGAGGTAACCGGAAGCGAATGTGACACCGAGTTGAGTACCCTTGCTATAAGTTTCCTTGGGCGCAGTGAAGACCTTGGTGTAGAAGAGCTGGACGATCTTTTCGAAGAAGAAGAACTTGGCCATGGTGTAAGGGATCTAGGAAGATAAGATACTGGTCAAACAACGATCAAAGAGACTCGTGGCACTGGTTTCCTTACCTGACGCGACCATAGGGGAACGAGGGAACCGAAGGGGAAGCGAGTCTCGAGCTTGGTGCGTTGCATTTCCTTGATAGCGGCGCCGAAAGAGGTGGGGAAAGTACCGGTAGCGCTGGTCTGGATCTTGACCTTGGCCATCTCGAAGGGGCAGAGAGCGAGATCGGCGAAGACTTCAGCAGAAGCAGAACCAGCGAGCCAGATGGCGGGCTTGTACTTGTTGGAGAGCTCCTCACCAGCGAGGTTCATGTAGTAATCCTTGAAGACTTCATAGAGACCGTACTTGAACATTCCCTGGAGGGAGTATCCAACGAAGGTGGGGCCGAAACCCTTCCAGATACCCTTGGAACCTTCCTCGGCGACGAGGAGCTTGAGACCTTGTCCTAGACCAGTGTACTTGGTAGGGTTGACCTGGATAAGAGAGTATAGGCGTAAGCCGGGATGGGGATAAGCAAGGTGAAATAGGAATACTGACCTGCATGTTACATTTGGCGACATCGAGAGGGGTGATACCTGCGTGGGTGATACCGCACGCAAGGACACCACCGAGCATGCACTTAGCATAGTAGGCGTTGTCGTGGGGCACTGGGCCGAGGTATCTAAAGAAATTACAGTGAATAAAGGAAAGAAAAGTAAGGAGATGAAGAGAACGGACTTTGCGTTCCACTGAGTAGCAGACATAGTGGGAGAAAGGCCAATAGACAAATCTAAGAAGTCTAAGAGGCGGCTAGGGATGGAAGCCTGTCCTTTGGATGGAGGAAGGAAGAAAGTGCAGTTGGCTGCCAGCAATGATGTCCTAAAAACTTGTGCCGGCTCCTTCCGTGTTAGGCCGAGCCAATTACGTGAGCCACGCACATTCCCGGGCCGCGCGGACTGAGGTCTACCAGCTACGGAGTTGCTAATGGACAGCACTACAAGGCCTATATTTATCAGTAAGCCCTCGTTAGGCTGGATGGAACGCGTCCGTGCAGAGGAGAGCGTTGGGTAATCGAGTCTGTTCGGCTTATAAAGTGTCCTTGAACCGTGTCACGGAATTTACACAGATCACTCGTCTTACATATAAGGTATTCCCACCGGTCTCGGAAGATGCGCTCTCGCTTTCATTCCACATTCTCAAATGGCTCCTGTCGCCTTGTCTCCCTCAAAATCCCACTCAACCACTCCAAACGGTGTCCACAAGTCTTCTCATGTCTGGCGGCCAACAGAAATCACTGATGCACCCGTCCGCACTTCGTTCGAGTTCGATTCAATGGAGTCCGCATTAGCTTCCTTCGCCGCCGGAGAATTTCTCGTCGTAATGGACGATGAGAACAGGGAAAACGAGGGAGACCTTATCATATCCGCTTCTCAGTGTACGACCGAAAAGATGGCCTGGATGATTAAACACACCAGGTGCGTAATTTCACTCATCATCCCCACCCCCGCTCATCCTCCTTCCGAAACCAATACCCGTCGCTGACACGTGAAAAACTCTTCCTTTTGCCATGTTTCTCTTAGTGGTTACATCTGTATAGCGCTTCCTGGTGAACGTCTTCAAGCATTGAATATACCGATGATGGTCGCCGACAACCAGGACCCTCACCGGACGGCATACACAGTAACAGTAGATTACAGACATGGTGGGCAATTTCTTGACTTGAAGCAACGTACCCACTATCTAATCTTATCGCTGCCTTCATGTAGGTACAACCACCGGCATTTCCGCCCATGATCGTGCTCTGACAGCCCGCGCACTTGCTTCCCAATCTTCTCTTCCCAGCGACTTTACCCGTCCAGGACACATGGTACCTCTCTGTGCACGCGAAGGCGGCCTTCTGACTCGGAAAGGCCACACAGAAAGCGCAGTAGACTTGTGCCTACTCACCGGTCAGACACCCGCTGGTCTGCTATGCGAGCTCGTCAACGATGATGCTCAGGGATCGATGGCAAGACGCGACGACTGCCGCGCCTTCGCTGACCGATGGGGCATAAAGATGATCAGCGTAGAGATGCTGGCGCAGTGGAAACGGGAGAACTTTGTTTCCTTGTCATAGACCGTGTATCATCTTCAGCATATTTGGGCTCGTGGATCTTTATGGGCAAGTATCTAACTTATGTATATGGATTTGTTAGGTGAACACATTATTTATTCACATTTCAACGCTTCCACTGTATTTTACATTCATCTTTGGTATCAAACCTAGGGTGTAATCTTGCCGATGGAATATCCAACCTTCAAAGAAGCTCGTCAGCCGGTTGACATGCTTCGAACTTCTTGTACATACCTTGACCAATGTCTCAATAGGCTTCTCTGAATTCGACACAAGATCCTCGTCAAACCTATCCAAAAGCACATGAGCATTTGTTCTGATCTTCAGAACTCTGTGAAGGGGAAACTTACTTGACAGTATCATTTTCGAAAACGATGACTATGGTGCTACCTCCGTATGCAAAGTACCTGTTCAATAGCGGCAGTCAGCCTTGCATGAACAAACAACAAAGAGAATCGCACAAACCCAAGCTCGTCTCCTCTTTTGAGAATGGTTCCTTTCTCCTTCCCGCCTGTCCATTGGATGCTGCCAACAAGCAGCGCTCCTATAGCCACATAGGCAACCATACGACCACTTGGGATATGCTTGAGGTACAGAATTGTCCGCGTGTTAGCGGTTAACACATCAAATCCAGGCTCATTGACAGCTTGCGGGTTCACTGTAGCGCAAAGATTATGCACAGACAGTAAGATGTGGCGTGCATCACAACATAATGAAAAAAAAAAATCGAAACGAACCTGTATAAAAGTGACCTGGCACATGCACCATCTCGCCTACTTCGCAGTCAATTGGAGTGTGGAACCTGTGATAATCCGCAGGTGCCAGACGGAATATAGCAAGGCTAGAGTTCTTGAACGGTTCCAACTGGGGAGAGTCGGCAGGCAGGTTCAGAAGATGGGGTACATCAAAGTTCTGTCCTTTCACCCTAAGGATTTCCAGATTGTAGTCCAGTATTAGCCTGCAGGGGAGAATGCGAAGACATACCAGAACGCTTTAGCGGTATCAACCGACTCAAACACGGTCAGCCTGCAGTCTGCTGCTGAGATTATAGTTTGCGGATCGTGTTCGTTCTGAATTGGCCTTGCATCTGGCCGCAATTTTCTGCAGGCGAGGCATTAGTTACCCACTGACTGTTTTGTTCCTCTTCTACAAACCTATAGAAAAACTCATTGAAGGTGCGATATTTCGAAATGTCCGACTCCAAAAGTTCATCTGTCTGTATGCTGTAAGCATTGATGAACGAAGTAATGGACATGGCAGATTTGGGGTCGTCGTAAATGGCTCCTTGCTATTGCGAAGAAAAGGCAACAATTATATACACCCAAACTCAACTGACATTAGATGATGCCCACCTTGACCGACTGTTCGCGCAATAATTCATCTACTCGTTTATTGCCCAACGTTCTCACTTGTTCTTTCCCGTAGAATAACAAGTGCATTCCAAGACTTTAAACGTCGCGCAAGTCCAGACGTTATTACCAGTCCAGTAGCCTGTTCATAGAACAAATGCACACACCGAGCATAGAGAGGCATCGTCTCGAAGAAAGGCTTGTCGGATCCACGCATCACGACGTAGTTACCACAATGGTAATCAACCGCCAACCTCTCAATCCCTGGGACGAGTGACTGTACCCAGTGCGAGCTAAGAAGAGTATGAATCGGTGCGTGGATGTGGTGGGTCACATTCGCGTTGTCGGCAGAGTGGTCAACGATAGCTGTCAGTCCTTTCGCAACATCTTCGTGCGACGCATCCGGTAGACTTTCGGGACGGACAGGGTCGATGGGCTTGTTCACGTTCTTTTCGTCAAGAGATGCCATGGGGAGAATAAAGAGTCAGTAACAAGGGAAAGAGTGTCTGAAGACGAGGGGAATGGAGCAGAGGACATATGTCATCGTTCACACATTCAAATTAGATTGAGGCATCACGCGTGGCGTGTACGGCGTTTGTACACATGCAATGCGATTCAGTGGTCTGCGTCGCAATATCCAACGCCTCCGTTGCAAGGCTTCAAAGAACGAGGACCCGGAAAAGGTATCTTGGTGGATTATAAGGATAAAATTAGGTGTATTGAAGGGATATCGAAGGAATCATGGTTGTTCGCTATAGGACGCACTGTGCCTATACCCATTTCCCTCTGCATGCTCTCATGGCTGAACCGACCAGTACCGCGAGTGGCGTTTTGAATGTCCATTGTCTTTGTAGACAGATACGTGGATGTGGGGGACTCATCGTTCCTTGGTCATCCTTCTCAGCTGCGACCGAACTTCAGGCATGACCTCTTTGAAGACTTCCTTCTTGAGTTGGGGTTCCAGACGGAGATTTGCTGGCCAGGCATCCCCCATCTTCTCCTTCCGCGCCATAAGTAGATCCATTAGTGTAGGTATCGCAAGGTCCCCTTTTTGAGGCCGTGGGCGGTTGTATATTTTCGAGTCGCTAACATTGAGCCGACTTCGCAGAGTCACTACAACCAGTCGATTAGGTGTGGGACGCATATCTGTTGGTTCGAAAAACATTACTCGAAGCTGAACATGGATCACTGAGGGCATTTACTGACCTGCTATAGCGCTGAATGGCGTCGAGTGTATAACCTCTGAGCTTCAGCAGCATTAAGCAGGTATCGGGCACATTGAAGAAGCCAATGCCTTGGGAAATATACAACAAACAACAACAAAATTAGCGAGATCAAAAAGAAACTCTCTGTCTGGGAGTCGAACCCAGCTTTCGCGCGGCCATGCGACATGACAGGCGCGTGTACTAACCGATATACTAACAGAGAACTTGACATGAGTCAAGGTCAAGGCAATACAAACAAGCAAGACAAACATCGCTGTAGCAATTGCGTATGCTAAACCTCCCCACAGAGTACCTTTTACTCGAGAAATATGTAGCCCTTGCCAAGGAGATCGTTGAATGCATTACATATTATTCTAAGTAGTACATGTAAGTAGTACAAGTCGAGACAACATATTACAAATGCATGGTGCTAAGTTTAAGAGGAATTGATATCATCACAAGGGTGGTAGAGGTCGTCGACATTGAGGACAAATATTCTGAAGGTTTCTCAATTAGTCTTTAGCAAGGACGCAAGTCAAACAGCTATCACACCTTTATCGCTAGCCACTACGGAGAGGGAAAAAGCAAAGTCAGAATTGCAACATGCTATCAGTGATAATGGCGTTACCTTCTCAAGGCAATCTGTGTGCTGAACGGTAAAAATCAGTATCTGCCGAGCACTTCGAATATTCGAAACTTACAAAGAGGTGAGAGCACGGAGCTAGACTGTAGTTCTTTCTCGCTGTACTAACACCGACACCTATCTGCATGGCGTTAAGCACACCACCTACGCTTCGTCTCTTTTTCGTTGAAGACGGTGCATCCTTCTCGTCCCAACCGTCCCTCATGTCGAAGGACTTCGAGCGTCTCTGTAGAACAGGGTCTATGGTGATAGCGTCCATACAGATGGCGCAATCTCCCAAAGATTGCTCAGGAGACTCAGGATCTGGCAACGGCATAGGCGGATGGTAGTCGTAAGGTTTTGGATGCGCGTACTGCGAGCTAGAGATGAGCCCGATATGTACAGACAAAAAAAAAATCACGAACCTTCTGGGGCAAAAAGAAAGTGGGTCCGAAGATATCCTGCAATATCACTGTGAACGCTTGCAATATAACAAATATAACAAGCAGCCAGATCCATGCTACGTGGAACGATTTAAGCCGGGTTTTTCGTTGTTGAAAGGCAGGAGAACTCACGTCTTGGTTCCACTTCCAGGACATTTTTTGGGCAAGCCAAGAAATCTGTCCACGTTTTCGATGGTTAGTTTAATTTTTTGTTCTGAAATGGAGAAAGACACCAACATAGAACGGTGAAGAGACGACAAATTGTCGTTCCGATGATGTACTCGAGAGTTAGTCCGCTACTTCGACCACGACGCGCGGAACGAATAATTTGTGGAAGCCATATGTATGAATAGGTCACAATGACGAATAGCATGGACAGCATCGGAGAGAGGATAATTCGAACAATAAATGTGAGGAAAATAACCATCATAACCCCTGTATAAGTTTAAGTGAGTAGGACTTGGATGAAGATCGTAGGAGTCGTACATAATTTGGCCTGAGGGTCCGTCCTAATCTGATGGATGAAAAATGAAAAGAACGATACTTGTTGAGTGTTGTTGTTTACTGGTTCAGCAGGTGCAGGAGTCAGCGTTGTTGCTGCCGCAACAGGAGGGCTCGGTTCGTTGGCGCTTGCAGTAGTCGGGAGAAGGGGTTCTGTGCTAGCAGCATCTGTCGAACGAGATCCGGGAGGGGTGTTGGGACGGGGAATCT
Organism: Agrocybe pediades; assembly: GCA_013053245.1. Classification (NCBI taxonomy): domain Eukaryota; kingdom Fungi; phylum Basidiomycota; class Agaricomycetes; order Agaricales; family Agrocybaceae; genus Agrocybe; species Agrocybe pediades. The sequence continues at coordinate 1,446,617 of JAACJL010000058.1, forward strand.
GCACTGCTGGAGGAGGAGGAGGAGGAGGAGGAGGAGGAGGAGGCGTGTACGTTTCAGGGCCTTGGATCGACTGAATGAGCGCTGAGAATTGCTGTATAAAGGAAATCGATATGAGTACCACTAAGATAAAGCACAACAACGAACGCACAGCTTCATGGATGAACAGTATACAAGCTAGAAAAGCTGGGGCAATCAAAGACAGAGATGGTTTACCCTCCGCTAAGATCGCGAAAGTTATGTGTCCGGCAAACGAGACGGAGTCCATAGTAGCCTGGGTTAGGAATGTCCAGCGGGAAACGCGAGAAACGCCCGATGGTGTGCGGCTGCGGTCTGATTGTCGAGAAAAGAGGATTAGGATTGTAAGGTATGCAATTGCAGTTAAACCGGCATCTATATTGCCAGTGCCAGTGATTAATAGCAAGCTCAGTAAAAGTTTTCCCCAAAAAACTTACATGTGGTTACTTTGCGGAAGAAAGTACGGGATCTTGTCAAAGTTAGGTATAGAAAAGACTTTTGTGTTTCGAAAAAAACATACCGGAGTCCCTCAGTATTTATGACCTCATACAAAATGCCGCACTCTTTGCTAATGAGCAACCCACTAATCGATAACTTCGGGGGTGGGATAGTCCAAATGCCTGTTGGATTCTGGAGTTCTCCTTCTAGTTCCTGCATAAAGTGCTCGGGAACCGAAGCTGGATGTATCTGAGCGTGGAAGGTGAAAGAACAAGTAGTTTTAGGGGGGTCCTCTGAAAGTTCTTCAGCAAGTTACAAGAAAGATTTTTTCGGCAGAAAAGGTACCATTGCCCGATGATTCTGTATCAATGATCCCAGCATCTATCAGATTTTTCAACTTGTTGATTCTGCTTTCTAATTCCGGTTCTATTACGCGCGCCGTCAGGTTTCTAACGTCCTGAGGTACCAACGAGGGTAACAAGCGGATGTCGATCTGTTTTCTGAAATAAAGACATCGACTTCATTACTTATGCAATAGGACGACCAATTTCAATGCAACGTACCCAGTAGGCTCAGCAAAGCCATAGATGGATCCATTGGAAATGAAGTGAACCCCTTCAAACTCCAACCGCAAGTTCTCAGAATCCGAGGGGTCCGTCAGCTCAATACGTCCCTAAACACGAGTTTTAGTGTACATTGTGCTGGTCAGGACATAATACGCACATGAACGAGAGCAATGGGGTTCGGGAGGGCTGTGCTGTTGTCCAGATCCAAAGACTTCTTCTCTACAACACTCAAAGCAACCTTGGTCGTGGTATTCCAACTCCAAGATCCCAGCTTGTCCGTGATATTCGTGTTGTTTGCATTTGACATAAAGTTTAATGCCTCAGACCTCCAGGCAATAGTTTCATTGAGAGTAAGAGCGGGAACAGTGATGTTGTTGTAGGTGGCATCCCCGTGTATAAATCCAGTAATGTTTGAATAGTATGACGATCTTTCAGGATCAAGTAGGCTGCCCCTCAGCTGAAATTTATCGAGAAGTGACACCAACGGCAAATCTGGCTCTGGCTGCAATTGTGCATTTTCATCAGCAAAAAAACTAGCGGATGAAATACCTTACGACTCACAAGTGTAAAGTTCGAGGCCGTCCCGTTCATCCAAGAAGTATAGTTAGAGAGCTGATCTGTAAGAGTCTGCAAAGCATCTTGATACTGATGGCGAGCAAGAAATTCATCTCCGTTGTGACTGTAAAGCATGAAAAGCATGAAGAATAGGAATAGTAGCATAGGTGCTCCCGAATTGCGTGGACGCTGGGGCCTGCCCGTTGTAGGCAAAGCAGCCTCTTCATCTCGTCCAGGAGGATTCATGAGACCTCAAAAGCGCCTGTAAGAGTCAGTGTTTTGAAAGCCCAGACGACTTCAGCACGAGGTAGTGCCGGCTACGAGAAAGGGGGTGAGCCTGCCGCAGGCATCGACGTCCACACTGCAACACGCGTGTTACGTAATCTCAGTCGCGCGTCCAAGTTACTTTGCCAGTTCGCGTTCGTCGCGTCGATCCTTCACCATTGCCATGTTCAACAATCAGTCCGGCAGCAGGCGATGGACCCACTTCCACTCGGCTCTTCAACTTGCGGTCCAGCGGTCAGCTCATAAATGGACGTACGTATGCAACTCCATAACGCTCCTAATGTAAATTGACGAATGACTGCTCCAGGTTTGAGGACTTTGCGGAATGCTTTCCTCTTTACGTTGAATCTGACAAGAATGGTTCATCGGCAACCTTCAACAGCATTTCAGAATACATTGAGAACCAGAACTTTGTTAGCCTTAAGTCGGTTCTCCTTCCGTCCTGTTCTCGCTAATGCATCTCTTTAGCGCGATTTAGAGCAGTTGTTCAACGATTATAATATTCGAGAAAACGTCGACATTCTTCATAAAGTCGTGAATGATGCGAAGGAGAGGAAGGAAAAAGGTCAAACGTCCAAAGATGTATGGAAAGGCGATCTCCACCCTAAGGTAGCTGTTGCGGCAAGGACAGTCCCTGTCTTGAATGCAGAGGCAGCTCGCCTTCGAGCAATGATAGCCCAGGTACGCATTTACTGCTTCGTCAAAGTACCGTGCTTATTGCTCGACAGCTCGAGGAAGAAAATCACGAGTTAGAGGCGGAACTGGAAGAGAAAGTTACAGCGACGAATGCTGCGAATGAACGCGTGTTAGAACTCTTGGATAAGCTTGATACGGTATGTTTAACCCACATTCATGTCGTCCAACAACCAAGTTCCTGAACTACCATACAGGTTTATGAGAATTGGAAAAATCTTCCTCGTGATGAGATTGACGAATGGACAGTCCAAACAGCGGAATCGTTAAAGCCACTATTACGGCCATGACCTTAACGAATTGTCTCTCTCTCTTCTATCCTTGTATCTATGTAAATCATGTATTTAACTGTTGTATCTATAACATAATCTTGTATATGCTTTGAACGCGTCCCACTTCCAAAAATGCACGTATATTTCGCAGTGCATGGAGATTCATGATCATTGACGATTATGATTGACGATCTGACTGTTGACGAGAACAAGACAAGAAAGCACCGTATCCTAAAGTATCTCTCCGGAATCGAGCTCGAGAGCAATTCCGAGATCGCCTTTTCTTTCCCAGCGATGCAAGAAATTGTGTCGCAGGACGTATTACCATCATATTCCTGCTAACCCCAGTGCAACACTGTATCTAGTTGACACATATATGTACATTTTGAACTGAGATTGTACACAGTGTTAGGCGCATTTCCACGGATCCGGAATTCCGTCTCGATTTTACTGACTCATTCTCATTTCTGTATGTGACGTGAGCACAGGATTGAACGACAGTCATACACACGCAGGGGTGGGTGAGAGGTTGGATTTGATCTAGTTCGTGTTTAACACAGCAATAGCTTTCTAATACAGAGCATGAAAGTAATAGAACAAACGAATACGAATGCAACAAAAGGGTCGAAAAAGAAGTACGATATAGGTGGGGTATCAAAGAATAGGCTGATAGTAGAAAGCTGCGGTCTAGGGCTACAAAGATTTACGTTCTTAAAACAAGGAGAAGCAGGAATGAGCAGAGAATGTTACTGATTAAAGTGAAGAGGCGTGGTGAAGACGAAGGCTTACGAGGGTAAGAATGGATACGAGCGAAGAAATGAATTACAAAGGGTCATTCGGGGGCAGGCGGTATCGCCTCATGCAAATAGAATATATGGTGACATTTCCGCTGGGGACCCGTTTGGCGGCGTCACCAGAGAACGTGAAGGAGGGGCAGGAACACGACTACCACTCTGTCGCAAAGGCCGCGCGAGCCTAAGCTGAGGTTGCCAGCTACCCAACGAGACGTGGTGAATGCTGACAAGTATAAGGTCCTCCAGCTTGATATCGTTAGGGCCGTCCCCAATCCTCCAACGGTGGTCGGCGTCGTCCTCCATAGGCATGGCTTTGCGATCTTGCATGAAGCGCTGGACACACTTCGCCACATTCTTAGCCAACTTCGCCATGGTAATTGGCTGAGGAGGGCTACGGAAATCTTTGGTGGGAATTTGACGGCTCCATTGCCTATAGCCAGGCCACTAAGAAGACGATCAGCAGAAGTATAATAAAAAGAGTGAAGATTACATACCTCGAGCCGAATCGAAACGCTGGGGCCCCGACCCTCGAATACGACTTGGTCGCGGTCACGGAGTCTCCTAGTTCGTGAATGCAATGCATCCTTGAGAGAAATGCCATATTCTTGTGGATGCTCGCAGACAAAGTAGAGAGGAGCTTCCAGCAAGACCTCCTCGACATAGCGTTTACGGTCGCTGGTAGTATGGGGCTTGTACATTAGCTGGGGTACAAAGGGACCAGCACCATCCATCGGAAGCGCCTGGACATCTTTGAACTTTATGTGCTGTTCTCGATGGGTGAAACAGAGCTTGTCGGACTAGACGCATTCCTATCAGTATACAAGTGACGACGTAAATTGAGTACAATACTTACAGCGCCCGAGGGAAGTTGGGAGTCAAAGAGATTCATATCGTCCATGCCACTTAGGGCCGGAGATTGCACAAACGACTGACTCGTACTACCTGGTGTTGACGGAGAAGGGAGACCCGTAGAAGATGGATACAAAGGTGAAAGTGACGGGTCCGAGTTGTTCGAAGACCCATACTGGAGGCTCGAAGGACTCCTAGGTTGCATAGCGAATGGGCTAAGGACGTCCAAGCCGGAGTCAGGAGAGTAGTCGGGACCAGTAAGGTAGTGCGAGGCAGGCGATTCTTGGTTAGGTGGCCTCTCGAAATCTGAACTGTAACCCGAAACCCAGTTGGTGTTGGAATAAGCAGAGGACACGGTTTGGGACTGATTGTTCATGTTAGTAGTTTGGACATTGAGGTGTGGTGGGTATTGCGATTGCCACAAAGGGTAGTCGTCGTGAGGCTGGGGTGGATGAGTCTCAAATGTATATTCATGGTGGGACAGGTCGTCTCCCTGCTGAGGGTGATGCGACTAGAGGTATGACTCATGAGCCACTATACATATACATAAGTAGGTCATGACGAACATAGGAATGGTTGCTGGTGGACATAATACGCGGTTCTTGCGGCGCAGTAGACTGGTAAGAGGTTTGCTGTTGAGCTAGCCAAAGGTTGAGAAGAGTATGTTGGCTACTGAAAGGAAGATGTAAGCGGACTATGAAAGGGGCGCTATATAACGTCTAGATGACTCACTGCATTGGTGGTGATGTGCTATTGTTGAGTGGTAACATTTCGTCTTGAGAAAAGAGAAGGGAGGAGGCCATTGCAGCTAATGAAGAAATCCATTGAGATCGCAGATACTTATACGACTCTCCTAGGGAACTATTTCCGAACTGGAGGGGGGACAGTCCAAATTCGGTAAGCTACAATGAAAGCCATCAACGTTGCCGCAATATTGTGGCTCACTTTGGGAGAGGCTAGTTACGCAGCCTCGAAGTTGGGAAAAGTTCAATGGAAAGATTAAGGAAGGATGAGGTCGCATGTCAGTCCAGAAGAGGCAACACACGCCTCCTGTTGGCGCTCATAAGTCATGTTGGAAGGATTGCGCTGTCGGGAAGGCGTTGAACTGTATGGATTCCAGCGGTATATCTGGTTTTCGAATCAAATATAAGCACAGCTACGGGGAGATTTGCTCAAAGGCTGCGCAAATCTTGACGGATGTTTCCCCTTTGGGAAAACGACCTGGCGCATTGCAGCATAGCATCGGCAGCGATTGCAGTGCTCTGTGCGAAATATTTACGGGGAGACCATGGCCCACGGGTGCAACTGCACCTGAAAAAAGCAGGCCTTGTATGGATTTGACAAGGGGGGGTTATGTATATGTCAAAGACATTTTTATCTTCACGTCCAGCCTGACCAGAGACGGCGAGGAGTAGATGAATTGCGGGAAGAAAGATGAACGAGTTGAGTAGTAGAGGGCTATGCCAGGACTCAGGAGCTGGCTGTGCACGACGCCCACGGCCATGTGAAGGCCTTGTTTCCCCATTTGGAAACTGAACTCACGTGTAGTTCCTATCAGAAATTCATTCCTCAATTCAAACCACTAACACCGTCGCTCGCGGCTCTGACTTTACTTTGGCGCTCAACGGACGCCCAACAAACTGCATAGCTTTCAGACATGTCAAGCCTTGCCGGTGCTCTAGACGACTATCCACAAGCTCATCTGTCCACGCATGGCCACTTCTCCGACGACATCGAAATGACCACGCCCCTTTCCACCAAGAACAAATATGGCGAAGAGGAGGAAGAGGAGGAAGATGAAGATGATGACGAAGCAAAAGCAGATGCTGAGATGTCTGACCTTTTTGGAAACGACAACGACGTGTTGGAGGAACGGCACACCAGGTCGGTATAGCCTTTCCTTGCCTTTTCCGTGTCTGCATCATTTCTTATTATTATTATCATCTACTCGGAATGCAGGCACTCATCCCCAACCGCCTCGGGGCCGGAATCAGAACGTTTATTGTCTCCAGAACGTGAACGGAGACAAGCTCTAGAATACGGTGAAGATGACGCGCCTCCGGAAATTGCTGTTGAAGTTAAGGAAGCCGAAGTCCGTTTCCCTAACTTGCCAGTCCCAAAGGCATCCGATGGCGACGTAAGTCTACTTTAGGCCTACATATCTTTTCCGTAGCTAAGCGTATTCCGGAATTCAGAACTGGGTAATTAGAATGCCGAACTATGTCAAGGTGGACACCAAACCCTTCCATCCCGACACGTACATTGGACCGGAACACGAGGATGAAGAACTAGCGCAAGGTGACTCTGTACGCGAAAAATCAATGAGCATCAAACTCAAAGTAGAAAACACGCTCCGCTGGAGGTGGGCAAAAGACGCGAATGGTCAAGATGTTAGTGTCTTATTCAAGCATTTCAAAAGAGAAACTAATCATGGAGGCAACGTACATAGAAAAAAGAATCTAACAGTCGCATTATCCGTTGGTCGGATGGCACTCTCAGCCTGCGTTTAGGGAAAGAGTTATTCGATATCAATCAATCCATTGATACCTCCGCCTCAGTTGTCCGTCAAACCATTGGAGGCACTCCTTCACAGTCACAATCCCAGCCCCCGGCTACGCCCTCTGCTCCTACCCCAGGCAAATCAGAAGGCCTGACATATCTCGTGGCACAGCATAAACGATCGCAAGTGCTTCAGTCTGAAGCAGTCATCACAGGTTATATGAGTCTACGACCCACAGGAATGCAATCCGAAACGCACATGATGCTTGTACGTGCTGGCGAACAGAAACACAAGCAAGTCGCGAGACTCAAAATGGCACCCAATCCATCTATTGATCCTGAGCGAGAGAAGATGGAGATGATCAAGCAAAGCGCCAAAAAATCCAAGAAAAAGGCAGATGACGGCGAGCGTCTGGGTAGCAGAAGGAGGCGCAATTATCGTCGTTCTGCTGAGGGACCTACATGGAGCGATGATGATGAAGTTGATCATGCAGATATGTACGGTGCTTCGGACGAGGACGACGATGATATGGGTATCAATAGGTCACCTCGCAAGCAAAAGCGGAAGGCAAGTGGCGAAAAGGGTGAAGAGGATTACCAAGCAGATGACTTCGTGGTGCCCGACGAGTCTGAAGACGACGGTGATGGCGCTGTTCGTAGTCGAAAGCGTGCCAGAGACGGAGACGAGCCAGAGGATGAGCTTGAAAGGATGGAAGCAAATTTGGAAAAACAGGCTGCAGCCGAGAAACGTTCAAAGAAAAAAGGTGGCGATGATGACGAGGAAGATTCTGACGAAGATGGCGCAGGTGCAATGGACGTTGAAAGCGAGGAGGAGGAGGAATTCAAGGTGCGGCGTGTTACGAGTAAGCGTGCTATCGCCCTGGACGATGAAGACGAGTGAGCGCCTTGCGCATACGCGATCTGCATGTAGTAGCTATTGCCATTTTTGTATGAGTATTTCTTTTCTTTTGTATACGTACATGAATAATGACCGACTAATATCTTAATAACTGAACGTACTTGGGATTTATATAATCAAGATGGTCCGATGCAATAGATCTAAGTAAGGTTTGTAAGCAAGCATTATCGAAGCGTCGCTCCAACTTTGGTTCTTAATGTTCCATCTTCAGCCCACTCCTGCGATGGCTTGACGCTATCCACATATTTCTGGTTCTCTAGATTATGCTTCAACAAGTTGGAGAGTGTGAAAATTGCATGTTCACGGAGATCTGGAAAGGGAATGAGCACTGGAATTTTTAATTATTGTCTGACTTACAGGGATTTCTTTCATCGATAACGCATAGATTCATGACGACCGGGAGGCCGCCTACTTCTCGCACGCGGTCTTGCACTTCCTTCACACCGTGAGACAGGACGCCCAAGAGCCGAACCAAGTCTCGTTTCAAGTACGAAAATCCGGAACTGTCAGCCGTTTTGGACTGGCCCGTGGTCATTGGCGTACCATTCGGATTGACGGGCTTGCCAAAGTTAATGCGAGGCAGGAACACATCCAGCAGGTGCAACAGTTCAACTAAATCTTCAACGACACCGACGTCCCCGTGCTTTTTGAGGATGAAGTAGTTTTTCATGTTGGTGAAAGGTGCAACGTTAGGGAAACCGTTATCAAGACGCGTTTGTTGTTCTTCGGCTTCCAGACAGATTGTGATTATGCACTGAGTGATGAGTACAATGGCCTCGCAAACTTTAGGTAGCATGACGTCAAGCTCCTGAGGAATGTCTGGAGAACCTGATTGAGAAGGGGAGGAGGAAGACGAAGGCTGGCCACTAGCAGATTTCGACGACGAGGCGACTGATTCCGACGAACTTGCGCTGGCTCCATTCGACACACCACCATCTGTCTTGCCTCTGTCGGTGGGTACCATACCAAGTGATCGTTGCATGGCTTTTTGTGCATATTCTGAAAATGCAAAGAAGCGCTTTGCTAAGAAAGATCCGAGGGTCTCGTGAGCCTTCAAGATCTCAGATGATTGACTACCTGCTGAGTGGACCTTGGTTGACTGCAGATAAGAATCTACTAGTTTCAGCAAGGTAGTCTGATGAGGCGTGACAACTTCATTGCCGCTGCAACTTTCGTCAGAGTATAGCGCTGGGCATGAAAATAGAGACTGACATTGTAAATTTCTTGTACAAATCTGGAACGAAGCCTCCCTCGATGATTTGAGTAAAAATGGCATATCTAATCTATTTTTAGCTTCGCGAAGAAAATAGTGAAGGAAAGATACGTACCCGACGTCGAAAGCCTTCGCCCCCTCAGTACCCTCATCCGCCTCATGCAGGCGGACCATATTGTCCAATAATACAACGCATATGCGAACTCCCACCTGCGTCTTGGTCATAAGCTGTCTGTAGGATGTCAGGATTGAATTATCTTTTGCAAGAAGGTGGCATAACTCACGCTCTCTTCTTGCTTCCATGTATGCAATTGAGCATGAATATCAGAGTTGTCAAGAGTGTACGAGAGTCTGGAGACCCTAATAGTCGACTAGCTTGCGTTCGGAGATGATTAGGTTGGACCTTCCGGAGAAATTTGGTACGCACATCAGCACTACTTGATCCTCGGGCAGATGCATATACGTCTCCCATAACCTGGCCACGAGCGCATCATTTGCAGTCACAGTATTCGATAAAGCCTGTGTCAATACGCGGGCTGTAGCAACCGCTGTAATGATGATTAAAACGTTCACATGCAGAATGAGTACAAGCAATACCGGAAAGCATAGCTTTCGCACCTTCATTGTCCTCCATCGCGGACCAGGATGTATAGAAATGAAGCAGCCTCCGCATATCAGGTTCATTGTCACTGCAGCATGGAACAGTTCAGCAACGTCGCGAATTGTGGCGGATGCAAGAAGAAGCCAATGGGTGTAATCAAACATTCTGATACTCACTATGCGCGCGCTTGATTCCCTGGCACGCCGGCCACCAAGTTCCTAGTGAATTTGGCTAGACCCATGCACACCGCACGGAGGTTTCCCTCTTGCTCATTCTCTCTGCTACTGTTTCCCTGTTCGTCCTCCTCATCTGAGTCGTCATTGTCCCAGAAGGAGAGCTGCATCCGACTGAGATCTCGCCACAGCTTCCGTAGGTCTGACCAAAGCTTGGGATCTTCTCCAGCCTGGGTTCTGTGGGCGATGAACTGGTGAGAATATCCCACTAACAGGGAGTATCGAGTTACCTAATGGCATCGCTCTGAGCAAGCGCTTGGGCTGTAAGATCAAGCACCGCAATGAGAGAATGCGTTCTGCTTTTGTCTTTAAAGTTGAACTGTGCGCAAGCTTGGCGGAATTGGGAAGCAACAGCAAGGCCCTGAGAGAAATCTGCAGGCATGAGGAGGTTGGATAAGGAAAAGTGTGTGTGTCTGTTTTTGAAGAGTGTCTAAGCTTACATATAAGAGAGCAGCATGGCAGGTTTGCCGTCAATTATCAAACGGGTCACATCTGTCAAGAAGTAAGAAAGGCACGTCGCCGTTACTCTCTACACAGGTTTCATCTGCACGCTGACAATGGGCACTTCTACCACCGACATCAACGTCTCTCTCGAGCCACATCTGCTGCATGCTCTCCGCCAAATATACCCTCTTTTGCCTCCAAATCATGCTCAAGACCTCGGTCATTATCTGACAGATCCGGCACCTTCTCTTATTCCATACAGTGTACTCTCTACCATTTCCCAATGGACGCGTTCCGGCCCTGCTGAGTCCTTGATGAAGTCCAAGGATCTGGACTGCCATGATTATTCCATGATTGCTCTGCTTGCTGGCACCACCTCTTCCCCGGAACGCAAATTCGGTAGATATGTACCACCCAAAGAACCAGAAGAAGTCGCAGCCTACAAGGAACAGGAGAGAAAGTCCATTACAGCACTTCTGAACGCCGTGTTAAGCGTTGGATGCGTGGGCTTTGCTGCATGGTGGGCGGCAGACAAGACGGGATGGAAAAATGAATGGGTATGTATATCTTGTTAGCCTTCATGAGCCGTGAACTTCACTTCGTTGTAGCGCGTCCTTTTTGCTCTTTTCGCGGCCGCAGTAGTGGCTATATCCGAGGCAGGCTTATACATAATCTGGCAATCAAGGCGGTCCACCTCTCCAAAAGTCCAAGCGAAACTGCGTTACGAGAAGAAGCCCGAACCATCCCCGGATCCATCCAGTGCTGTCCAAACCGAGAAAGCAATCACAACTTCCCTGGAGGCGGCCAATTTGCGGCACAGAAGATAACGGCTGCACTTCAACACTGTCCTTCAAACCAAATTCCATGCTTTATGACCGTCATACTCTTAAAGCTTTCATTAATAACGACAGGTACCAGCCTGTCAAACCCCAAATTTCTATGCGACCATCAGCACCCGGGCCCACCTCATCTTTGAATTCTTCCTCCTCTGCTGTCTTGTCTGTCACAGAGTCCTCTGCTAGGACAGATCGGACTATGTTTGTAACGTCGACGGTAGAATATGGTACTCTCGCGCGAAATAAAGAAGAACGGAGATGCGCCGGAGATGTCAAGATTTTGAGAGGGACATGTATGGCGGCCCCAACTTCTGTTGGCGACGCTTGAGAACGAATGGATTCCATGTCTAGTGAAGGATATGGTTCGTCTCCAACGACATGCTTGCTCTGAACGGATTCAGAGTGCACGAAACCCTTGAACGTAGGGCGGATGACCCCAGTCAACTTAATGCATGTCAAGTTTCCACGGGACTCACGACGAAAGGATAAACCATCATATTCCCTGCCAAGTTGAATTCAGGCGGTCCAATTTCTCCCAGTATTTCAACACGACGTGGATCGATGCCCAATTCTTCTTGGGTTTCGCGGAGCGCCGCGTTTACAAGAGTCGAGTCTGTCTGCTTTCGTTGACCCGTTGCTCATATGAAGCTTGAAACTCAATACTCACCTCATCAACTCTCCCTCCAGGGAAGCTAAACTCGGCGGACCAATAACTTTCAATATAACATCGTCGATGTACGCAAGGCATACCTGATCTCTCCTGAATGAGACCTCAGTGTCTTCGCTCTCACTTCCAATAGCAATCCTGGTTCATTATCCACATTACAGAATGGGATTAGAACGGCAGCGTTCCGTGTTTTTTTGTCGGCCTGCGGACTCAGCACGGCTCCGTCTGAGTGTATGTTATTTTTGAGTAGATTACGTATAGCTTGTAGTGTATTTGGAGTGAATGGTTTTGTTAGGGGTATCGGTGTTGTGGAGGCTAAGGAGTGTGCAGACCTGGTAAGTGGACGAACAGCCATGAGCGAATAGGATGTCACCGACGAAACTGGAAGCCCCCTATTAATGGGATGAGGACGTGGGAAAGTGTATCGCCACCCTTACGTCATCACTTGGCAAGGTTCTCGGAACCGGAAGCTAAATGAATCCATCCTTTCTTCTTTACTAATGCCATGCCTCGTGGCTACCACATCCGCATCACCTTGAATCCTGAAATCAGTCCCAGAACCTCCTCGACTCCTCATACACCCAACACCTTTATACCTGCCTCTATATTCCAACCCCTCCCAAGTCATTCCGCCAAGTCTACTAACCGACGGAACACATTAACTCGCCCGCCAACGACCAAGAAAGACTACAGACTCGGACCAATAACTATCGACTGGATTGACTTCGACCGTATGAGCTCTATATCTCATCCTCATAAAGACAAGGCGCAAACCAAAGGTGAGTGCTAAGGACCTTGTCACCAAGTCTTTCTCACCATGCCATTGTAGGGCCCGCTGAAGCTGCGTTCATACCGCACGCTCACAGTAAAAGTGGCACAACAAACCTTCCGGAAGGCATAGTTCACATATTTCGCGATGGGTCTAGCAAAACCACACTGGAAGAGCTCGAATCCAAAGTGGCGGAGATGTCATTGACCGAAGGCCTGGACGATAATTCGGACGGAATCATGCTGGGTGTACTAGCAGTCCCCTCTTGGATGACTCCTTCAGATTTCCTCGCCTTTGTTGCACCGGCGGTGGATAGTATCGGGCATCTTAGGATAATCAGGCAAGTATTGTCCATCACCGAACCCGTTTTTATCTTCATTCGTTCTTTGCAGAGATTTCGCGCCGAATCGTTCTATGGCAATAATCAAATTTCTTAACCCTGCAGATGCGACAGAATTTGCAGAGGTGTACAACGGCAAACCTTTCAACTCTATGGAGGTCTGTACTTAAATTCATAGCCGTCAAGTGTCCACGGACTGATCATATCAGCCAGAAATTTGCCACATTGTCCACGTATTATCAGTTGTTATCGACGTAGAAGACCCGACATTGCAAGCAATCTCCCGTATTGGAACCACTCCCGGGAACATATATGAATTACCTACCTGTCCGGTATGCCTCGAGAGGATGGACTCAGCTGTGACAGGACTCATCACAGTGCCCTGCTCGCACACTTTCCACTGTGCATGTCTAAGCAAATGGGGAGATAGTCGGTATGTGCATTCATCTTTGCCTCACGGTCTTCGCTGATGTTTACCGTCGTAGATGTCCCGTCTGTCGGTATTCGCAGACGCTGTTATCTTCACATCCAAGCTCGTCCAATTCCGCTCGGACGATACCTTTCGCTGATCCTTCGAATTACGGGCGCTCATCTTGCTCGACATGCACGTCAACAACGAATCTTTGGATTTGCCTCATCTGCGGCAATATAGGGTGCGGTCGCTATGGTCAAGCGCATGCACAGGCCCATTACCAGTCAACAACCCATTTATATGCTCTGGAGTTGGAGACACAGCGGGTTTGGGACTACGCAGGTGACGGATACGTCCATCGCCTGATACAAAATAAAGCAGATGGAAAACTTGTTGAGCTTCCCAGTGCAGCTGCATCCATTTCGGCAACGCCACGGGAAGGTGGCCTAGGGCCTAGCCAAGCAGATGCTCTAAGCGCCGAGAAGATTGAAGCGATTGGAATCGAGTATTCGTATCTGCTTACTTCGCAATTGGACTCACAAAGGTCTTTCTACGAAGAACAAACAGTCGAACTAAGAAATCAAGTAGACGAGCTCAAAGGCTTGGTCGAGAACTTGAGCGCGGAATTCCAACGAGAAAAAGAAAGGCATAAGGAAGAGGAACTGCGTACTCGTCGGGAAGAAGAAGAGAAAATAGCTCAGGTCCTGAAGGAGAAAGCAAAGGCAGAAAGTCGGACAGAAAAGGTCACAGAGCTTGCTCGGAAGCTGGAGAAAGAGCTTCGGGAAGAACGTGCTGTTAGTGAAGGCCTATTGAAAAATTTGACGAAAATGAGGGAGAAGGTGGAGTTGGCGCAAAAGGAGAACGAAAGTTTCTCTTCTAAGATGAGGGACCTTGAAGATCAACTGCGGGACGTCATGTTCTCGTTGGACGCACATGCTAAGATCGAACAAGGCGGGGGTATCGAGTCGGAAGCTGCTGGGGGGTCTATTGAAGTGCTTCCGCCTCCCGCCACTCCCATGTCGGGTGCGAAGAAAAAGAAGGCCAGAAAGAAATAGTACGCATTCCACGATACTTCGTAATTGTATCCTTTTCTGTACATTATAGAATGTGCAACTGTTTCTACAATATATGCTTGTGGTGGTGGCGCCTGGATACCTTCTTTGGGAGAAGGCAATTTATCGATTTTCTTTCTATTGCTATCTTGCATATACCCCGACTATGATACCGACAGCCGTACTCTTTTCGATGGCGCATACACATACTGACGTGGGTTGTTATGACTGGTGATCTGTCCTCTAGATCCCTTCACTTATTTCTGGAGTAGAAAACCCAAAAGAAATCTAGCAAAAGTGTATTGGCATAAGTTTCCTTCCCTGAATTGGTCCTATAACGGATCTGAAAGCAGTACCTGTTCGTTAACTATTTTTGCGATGTGTGATTACGCGCCACAACAGAGCAGCGTAGTCGATTTCGAACATCCACGGCATGTTGTGCGCTGCATGCCTTTCGTATATGCCAAGCCAGTACAAGCTGTAGGACACGAACAAGATTAGAACGGAATCGGAATCACAGCACTTCGGGCATAGCAGATGGCTCACAGGAGGAAACCCAACACACCATAGAGCCAATCAAGGGTGTTTGGTGCGGTAGAATATCCCTGGTATGATAATTTTGCCTTGGACAGCCCGAATCCGGTGGTGAGGCCGACCACAAGGATGCGATAGCCCGTGACCCTTGGATGACCCCTTCGTCGTTGCCGGGTACCCTCCTCGATAACGTATGACCGCATCCTATCCATTCCCACTATTAGCAAAAGAATGATACCGTAGTTAGAAGAGAGCTCCGTTTCGTTCCAAATGAGTTCAAAGCAGGAATAGTTTTTATATGCTATTCCGCATTGACCTGTGTCGGGGTATATGTCACATATCATACATAGCCTTGAGACGGTCGGGCGTCGAAGGCGGCGACGCGATGTCAGTGCCAAAAATGTCAGCGGTCACGCATGTGATCAAGGCAGTCATCGGTAGGGCTACATGTCAAAGTCGAGTGTAGTGAGAATGAGATGACTAGGCTATGTACAAGGCTCTCCTGCAAATAATCCTTATCGCGGCAAGAGCTCATCTCACGAGACTGCTACAGCAATGCACAGAAAATCTTCAGAACGGGCACCTCTGGTACAGGGCAGTATGGGGTTGCAATGAATCTACATGGAATTGATATAACCTAGACCCGAAGTTATGGATAAAGTAGTGTGTAGTAGTGTCCTGGACAAACCTATGACATCGGATATAGAGCTTACAATTAAACAACTCGAAACTATAGATCATGCTGAGTCAAAGTCCCTCAAAGAAAGACAAATCCTGTGCCGACAGCCCGCCAGTTTTGTTCGTTGGTTGTGACGCAGAAGTAGTTGATGTAACTGGGGTCAGCGTCGACGACCTCTGATGCCCGACAGAGGCTGGTGCTGCGACCGGCGGTGGTGTAGCTCTCATGATGTTAGCAGGCCCGACAGATAGCGGCGTCATGGACGGTGGTGGTGGAAGATATCCGTTTGAGGCCTGGAATCCACTGGATGCAGAGAAACCAGACGACGTGGAGTTTAGGAGAGATGCAGCCGCTCGTGCCTGTTGGGCTTGCATACTCGATCCGCCAGAAAAGACACCAATAGATGAGTTTTGCCTCATAGAATTAGACGAATCTGGGGGAGGCATAAGGGCTTCTGGCAAGGGAGATGGAGGAGCTAGCCACTTCCCGCCACGGGAGGCGACGTTTTCCATCAAACTTAAGGTTCTTGAATGATCTGCCGTTCTAGCAGACTTAACAGGTGCAGCTGGCGGCCCCTTAGATACAGTAGCGCGAGTTTGAGGAACAATGCTTAGGTTTGATACCTTAGCAGGAGGTTGTGGAGGAGGTGCACTTGCAAAATCGTCGAAGTCGTCGAACAAGTCGTCCATGGCCTTTGGACCATGTGAAGCACCCGACCCAAAATCGCTGAATGACATTTGGTTTGAAGCAGCAACTTGTGCCGGCGGTGACGACAAAAAATCTGAAAATTCGTCATCTTCGTCAAAGCTGTTTGTCTGAGAAGATGATGTCTGTGAAAGGACGTTTTGCCTTTGCGCGGCTTGGAGCTGCGACACAGGTGGTGGTTTCAATGCATGTATGCCACTGTTGCCATTGGATCCAAAGGTAGCAACATTACTCGCCACAGGCTTGTTGGGAGCTGGGGGTGGTGGCAATAACGGTTTTGAAAAATGTGAAGTGGGCGCCGGAAGTGGCGGCGGTGTAGCAGATGGCGTCGTAGATGACGAGGACGTCATGATTGGCACGAAAGCACGTTTAGCCGCCGTTGTCTTTTTCGGGATGCTACCAGGGTAGTCGAAGGATGGCCAGGCCTCTTCGATCTCATTGGGATCGCTAGGGCGACCTTGAAGCTTTGGGTCATTACTAGCTATGGACGAGCTTCGTGTAGCAGAAGGTCTATCGGTATACTGTATAGGCGTTATCGTCGGAACTTGGGAAGAGGCAGGTGTAGCCACCGAGCTGTCAAAAAACGACATGAAATCATCGTCTGCTTTAAGGACAGACTTCGAACTTGAGGCTATCGGCTGGGTAGGGGAAGGTCTCAAAGGAGGGGGCAAAGGTGCAACAGCAGCTGGCGCTTGAATCATCTTGTTCAGTGCATCCAAGCCAACATCTGTCTGAATGCCATTATCGAATGTGGGGACGTCTGATAAGAATTCCAGATCATCTGCAGACAGGGCCAAAGATTCATGCGAGGACGAATTCCTTGATCTTGAGAAACGACCTAGAAATCGGGAGACGACCGTCGGCGCAACGGGATCTGGATCGGTGATTGGAGGTGAGAGGGGAGAAGGACTCGTAACCGTTGTATTATTCGACAAAGAACTTTTCGTATCGCTTGAACCAACTGAAGTAACTTGGCTCAATGGTGTGCTGGCTTGCGACACAACAGGACTGGGTGTGGTGGTTCCCTGTGCATCAAGACTCGCACGTGGAGATGCGCCAATCTTTAGCGAAGACAAGGAGGGTACAGGAGAAGAAGACCGCTTAAGCGCGGAGTCGGCGGGGGTGCTTGTTGACTTCCTTCCAAAGAACGAGAACAGCCCACCAGCGGATTTCTTCTTGTTCTCATCGGGTACGTCTTCCTTCTTAGTTTCGACAATCTTCCATCCGGAAGGCGTCACATCTTCAGACGTTAAAGCAGGTGAAGCTTTCAGTGAAGCTTCCCAAGAACTCAATCCTTTGGAAGACATGTAAAAGGCCAGCGGACTCGTCTGTGTCAAAGGGAGATGTCGCGTATGTTTGAGTGCTTCCGAAGTTTTCTTCGCCGTGAAGGTCTTCGGAAAAGGGATATTAGCGGGCAAAGTCAGATCATTGGGAATTAACTTTTGACTTGGTGGGGCTCTACATAACGAGGAATTTTGAGATATATCTCTAGCGTAACAAATACAGGAAACTCACAGACCCAGTTGTTCCAAGTCAGCCCATTGCCTTGCATCCTTACTATCAAGTGTATGAGATTCGGTTTCGGGCCACAGCTCATGAGACAAATCATCGAAAAGTTGGAGGACTGATGACAAAAGTTCTGGAGGCTGCGAGTATATGCTCAGTTCTGCGAAAAGGAAAATTACGTTAAGAATAACGTACAACATATAGGTCCTGCTTCGCTTTCTCCTGCCTTGCTCGTTCCCAAGCATCGTCAAGATCTTCTGTGATGGGTTTGGCCGAGGCCGTCTCTTCTACAGAAGAACCAGGATCCTCCCAAGCTCCTCCCCAAGCTGTGGCGTCGGCGGAAGGAAGTGAAAATACAGGCTTAGATGGTGACCATCCGGCAGTATCTATACTCTCAGTAGCTGTTTCAAAAGATCCGAAGGCGTCGAAGTCGTCCGAAGGATCTAAGGCTAACGGCGGAGGAGGAAGTCCCGGTGAGCGCGCCGGTGAGTTGGATGGCGAGAGGCGAGAATCGATGCTTTGCGCCACATACGATTCAGTGTGCGGTGGTTGTTTATCATCATCGGGAAGTGACGCAGTTGAGGAAGAGGGCGTGTCCTCGCCATCCTTAATAGTGGACACAGACTCTGGAAACGGGGTTTCGGATTCGTTTACAGATTCACGGCTGCTCAGAGGTATTTTATCGAACGTCGAAGGAGTTGGATTCCATGCTGAGGATGTGTCACTGGTCCACAAGTCGTTTGCGGAGACATTGGTTGACTCCCAAAGAGAAGTCGGTCGTGCCGACCACGAAGGCGCAGCAGAGAGATCGTCTTCATTGTCACCATGTATTGCAGAGATGGAGGGAGAAGTCCAACTGGCGTTATTCAGTTGAATGGCAGCGGAGTCGGAGAGAGTAGATTTGGAGGAGTCTCCCCAAGCATTAGCCCATGGATCGTCCATATAATGAGGGGACACGACGAGGGAACACTGAACCGCCGCTGCCGAAGGACACTGAGCATATCCGCTCACGTGCGTTACCCCTGAATGTGCATCATGGATGGCCTTTGACAATATCACCATCGCGAACCCAAAACATAAATATCACAAAGCGATGAATGAAAGCGCATGAAGGCTCGCGCCTCAACCGTATCATTCCTCCCATCTTTTGGGTTGTACCCACCCCATCCCTCTGAGCATAACCACCCAGTTCACCAGAACCACAACCCACGTCTTACTAACCATGGAATCTCTGCAAGGACTGCAAGGTGGCAGCAACAAGCACCTCCTAGACTGGGACGAGACAGACGTGCAGCTATGGTTTGAGAGCCTCGGAATGTCGGGCTACGAGCAACAGATAAGAGGTACGTACTCATTGGCCTTTGGATGCGAACATGGTCAACAGCTTTCTTTAAAGACCACAAGGTTCAAGGGGATACTCTTTGCATGTTAGACCTCGAGGGACTCAAGGCGCTGGGTATTGTCAGCATTGGTCGAAGATTAATCCTTCTCAAATCGATATACCGCCTCAAGCTAGCAAATGGTATCCCTTTCGGTGACGATGATTATATCCCACCATGTAAGCCCTTGTTCTTGTTAATAACGCACATTTGACGGACAGCACGTTAGCTGAATCACTTCCAGCTTCTGAGAGTGTCACTCTTGAGAACATTCACGCAAATATCAAGGAACAAGGTACTATTTATAATGATTTCGAGTTCCATGACAACTGGACATGTTTTTAGCAAATCGTCTGCTTGCTCTAGAGGAAGATAATCGCTCTCTCTCTCTTGCCATGCAAACCTTCTCTGAACAAATAACAAAGCTACGGTTCTCCCTCGGACTCAAAGTAAGAACCCAATTAATCCGTCACGAATTTATTCTTACTATTGTATGGACAATAGAATGATTCAGTCGTCCATGCCAAAGAGACACCTGTGGGTGAAGCTCGAGAACCCACCGTTAATGAAGATGGGGATGGGGATAAGCAGAATAGTCCAAGTGAACCATATCCGCCGAAGCTCAGTGCACAAGATTCTTTGCGCACCCCGTCCACCAGCCAGGACCCGCCCCAATCTGGTAATCCCAAAGTCAATTTGAACGACCCTACTTGGAAGGTTCTTCCAGCGGCCCTAAAGAAACACAAAATCAATACGGAAGATTGGCCGAACTATGCCATGTTTATCAGTTATGGTCCGCCTGGTGAGTTTGTTCTGTATTCAAAAGGAAGCCCGCAGAACTATGGTTAAATAGTACTCTTGTCAGGCAATCGTACAAAGCGACTGTTAGAGCTCGAAGAAAAGCCTTTATATCTTTTCAAGAAACTCAAAGAGCGAAAGAAAAATCCCGCCTTTCTTCTGAAAAATATGAAGGAGCTACGCACACCCTTCTTGGTTGAAGGAGTCACACCGCAAAGCCAGGCGTCGACCTTTTCTCATCTCAGTTCAGGCACAGTTGCCAACGGAAACTCACCCCATCCTATCCTTCCTCAATCGAGAGCAGGCTCTGGGTCACTTCGGCAATGAAGTGTAGATATGTGTCCCACGGTCTAGCGTCGATTGCCGACGATTATCCCACAGAGAATGATTTTCTCTTGACAATTTCTTGCGGTCCGCTGTGTAATAATGTCAGGACATAGTCCTGTACAGCTTTAAATGCCTCCAGATCGGATGCATGAGGAATTGTCATTATACTCATACTATTTCACTTTCCCGAGACAAGACGTCGAAACGCGCATTACCCCGTACCTTCGTTACATTCATTTCGAATACCCTTTACTTTATATCCCGGGATCTCTGATACATATGTAACGAGTCGTTGTTGGCGTATTATTATCATGTATACTTGCTGTGTATGTATCATATCTTAAGAGCGGTTGCTGATGCGCTGATGTTTTTAGTGCTCATGAATCATGATTGATGATGGGCAGTCGACCTTCGCCCTCATCGCACTTAAGGTTTAAGGTGTTCACGGGCATCTTGTGCTATGAATACTGACCGTTCACTTTGACCAGATTCAATGCCTAGAATACCGACGTACAAACCACTACAGTGACCGTAATGATCGTCCTTTCTTTCAATTTTTTTCAAGCTTGTCTTGATTCAGCTATTATTGCTACATACAGCTACACCGACATATCTAGCTAAGTAACTCGGACGCATGTCGTTTGAATGCCATAGGATTCAAGCTGATTCAACAAGACTAGTAACTAGCGGCGCTTACAATAACTCGAGCGCTCGTCTTGTGGCAGTGCGCCGGTAATGTGCCCAAGGAGATAACGAGTCACGTGGATGCCCAATCGAGCTACCATTTCCTCGCCTGCCATTGAACTGTTCAGTTCAGTTTGGTCTCCAAACCAGTAACGCTTTCCTTTGGATTATCGCTACGCTACTCGACTTCGTACCTTCTCACCATAAGCACTGTTGACAGTCCAAAGTGTACTCGATTCCCTCGCATTCTCTAATCCTCATGGATGGCCCCGCTACTGACCGGCACATCCTCGACTGGGACGAGACGGACGTTCAAAGCTGGCTGTCCAGCCTTGGCTATCCTCAATATGAACATCAAATACGAGGTATATCTCTCCCTGCTAGTGTCCAGTTTGATCAAGTTGAAATATGAAATATTGTCGCAGAACACAAGATACAAGGCGATTCATTATGCGAGCTGGATTCTGAAGGACTGAAAGCATTAGGCGTCACGACCATCGGTCAGAGACTTGCGATACTAAAGGCCATATATCAAGTCAAGCTCTCCCACAATGTTCCAATCCATGAGCAGAGTTATGTTCCTCCATGTGCGTATACCTCATTTTGACTGGACTGCGGACCACTGACCTAATGTATTCCAATCAGCCGAAGCTCCCGAACGCGTGGAAAATATAAATGTCGAAAAGCTTCACTCGATCGTGAAGGATCAAGGTTTTGGGCGTTGATTCTTGTGTCATATTTGTATTGATATCCTTGCTTTAGCGCAACGGTTACGAAGTTTGGAAGAAGAAAACCGGAATCTTACAAGTACACTGCATTCGTTTGTGGAGGAGTTCAATTCATTGCGATCTTCAGCAGGACGTAGTGTGAGTTGGGCCGCCCTTATTCACAGTCTTAGACTTACCGCGACCATCTAGGATGACCCATCTCAATCCGTTCGGAGGCAACCTTCGTTCAAATGGGCCCAGTTTGTAAAACCTCAGAAATCACCAACCAAAGACACCATCGAATCACCTCACCCATCCCCTCAACGCGCCGAGCACGATATTTCTGCTTACTCCCGGAACATTGGCTCATCTTCCTTGTCGACATCTACTACCAATACTCCGTCAGAGAAGACACGGACTCCGCCCTTATCCGAAACAAGCACTGTCACTGGGAGCTCGAAACCGGGCAGGCAGGAAAGTTCGGATAACCTCAAAAGCTTCAAAGTCAGTCTTGAAGACCCGACGTGGAAGGTGCTTCCAGCAGCTCTCAAGAAATATCGCATCAACAACGATAACTGGCAAAGTTATGCGATGTTCATATGCTATGGACCATCTGGTGAGTCTTGCTCCCCGTGTAGCTGCAGGAGTGCTCAATAAATATTGTGGGTCATTAGGCAATCGAATAGAAAGGTGTCTGAGTTATGACGAGAAACCACTTCTCCTCTTTCAAAGACTCAAGGATGCCAAAAAGAATCCCGTCTTCATGTTGAAACACATAAAGGATATCAGATCACCAATAGCTGTAGCGCAGCAGAAACATGCTGCCCGCAAAGCTTCCTCAGTAATATCGCAAGATTCTACGCTCACTAATGCAACTCAAGGGCATCAGAAAGCGCCTTCGCAGTCGAAGATAACCCACCGACCTCCTAAACTTGAAGTTCAGGACTTGTCGGCGACCACACCCATGTCCACTGGCTTAAGTCCACAACCTGGGTGGCCAGAGCCAAGCTTGTTATCGCCATCTCCCCCAGAAGCCCCCAAACAAGACGACATGTTAAGTCCGGCGTCAGCCACTACGCAAGTATCCCACCTTTCATCAGCAACTGCTTTTAGTAACATGAGTGGTTCAACGCTTGTCACTCACGGTAGCAGTGGCCGCGATACTAGAAAACCTAGTTCTACAGGTACAGAGCAGCAGGAAGGTTCGAGCAGTGGACAGACTACTCGAGAAATGCCTGCTCCATCCACCAACGGCGTTTC
This sequence comes from Agrocybe pediades, assembly GCA_013053245.1. Lineage (NCBI taxonomy): Eukaryota > Fungi > Basidiomycota > Agaricomycetes > Agaricales > Agrocybaceae > Agrocybe > Agrocybe pediades. Next base: position 1,469,648 of record JAACJL010000058.1, read on the forward strand.
GTACGCAGTTGCGATCTATCCGTACATGGCGGAGCAAGACGACGAGTTTGATGTCGTTGTGTGAGTCTTCATTATTTTTTCTCGGTAAAATTTGGACTTATTCTCTCTCTAGTGGGGATACATTCGTCATTCTGTCTCGCGCTCGAGGGTGGTGGGTTGTTCAGCGTGATCCAACTGGGTCAGGGATCGTGGAAACGGATATCGTTAAGCAAGGCTGGGTACCTGCCGGATGCTTGCTGGAAACAAATGTTCCTGTTGCTTCAGCCATTGCTGAGGCGACTGCCGCCAAAAATGGATCGAGTACGGGTTCACCTGGAAGCCCTGTCTCGAAGACTCCAATTTTGCCTTTGAGCATCATTTCTACGAGTTTCCCTGGAATCGCTTTAATGGACTACCAGAAAAAAGGTGATGAAGAACTTGATCTGGTGAAGGATGACGCTCTACGCGTCTTCAAACGCTACAATCATTGGTCATATGTAAGTCCCTGCCTTCTAAAGAAATGTTTCTCCTGTTCACCTCATCGATCCAGGCTGTCAAAGAAGTTGGCGGAGATCGTGGCTGGGTCCCTGTAAGCAATATCATCTTGCCAAATTTTTCATCGTTCTGACATTTTTGTTCTCAGTCCTGGTTTATTGGGAAGGTCTCGACATCTGGTGGCACTCCCTCAACACCGAACACCAGTGTGCCACCTCCTACATCAAATGGATTGGATGAAGGTCATAATCAAGTCTCTCCTATGTCCTCAGCGTTTCCTCCGGTACAGACACGCACAAATCCTATCGTGGTATAATCACCGTGCTAGCTCCCGTTTTACTTGCCACCCTATCCTTGCTTCCGCCAAATGCTAGCAATCCTAATGCCAATCTATCCGAACCTACCCGTTGTACACCATCGTCACCCGTCACCATATTTATGTCCGTCGTCGCACTCACGACCACCTGTATTAATCTCATCACGACCCACCTGATGCTTTATGCCTTGCGAGGCATTGATCAACATTAACAAAGATGGCGTACACCGAACGCACGCCCTCCTTTTCTTCTTCTGGAAAGCAGCAACGCACTGAGAAATCTCATCTCGTTTACTCCGTTTCTCGTCTTATTCGTTATAACTATCATCCCGAATGTTCCGCAGTGCGTCGAATGTCCACATTCTTTTCGATTTTCATTTTCCCAATTGACTTGATTCACTAGTCGTTTTTTAATGTAGCTTACGTTCTCCCACTTTCTTCCTCCCTTATCTTTACGGACAGGATGTATCATAACAATGAATCAAATATACCATGTTCATGCTTCTGCGCTGGATCGGGTTTCGCATCACATTCTTACTGCGTACGAAACATTTCGCTACAGTCTCTTTCTCCGAACAGTATACTATATCCCATTCCCAGTCATTAGCTACTTCCTTTGACTTGTACTCAACAGGAACTGGGCCGCGAAGCTGATCTTCTCATGTGCTGGCTATAAAACTAGATCACCCACGCAGGAAGTTTTGTAGGTTCATTAAAGATCATGAGCCTCCAACTTGCAATCGAAAGCAACGTTGGATATCGTGGGTTTGGTGATAATCGGATCATATCCTTGCTCGATCATGGTTCTTTGTTTCGTGTCAAAGGCGTGGTATGGGAGGCAGGGGTACGGAACCGACCGCGTTTTAACCTGTAAGTACCACGACTCTTTACACTTCACGAAATGAAAAGGTTTCGAGATTAGATTGAATACCGTAAAGTGCATTGAATTAGAAATCGTGGACGTAATGTACAAATCATATTACATAGCGAAGGCATATCCCAAGTACGAAGAAAGATAGAGGCGACGGAGAACGTGGCATTCGTTTCGTGATGTAGACTACATATCATGGAAAAAAAAGAAGAAATGACAGAACCCTTTTGATTGTACAAACTGAACGGGAAAGCAAACTACATGGAAATTGTAATACAGAAAATCGAAACAATTGTGTTTTCTTAATGGCATCTGTCTTATTGCCACCATCTCTTCTTTCGATGTGGCTCTGTTGGCGTTGTCGGTACATGTTGGAAGCCTGAAGAGAGATGGAACATGTCAGAATCATCCTAGACTTAAAATATTTTGATGTCAGTTGAACCCACTGTGGTTGCTGCTGCTACTGTGATGATGATTGGCGTAATCTGTTTGTGGGCCAAGTCAGCGGACGTGGACAAATAGATACACAAAAGAATTACTCACATTTTTCAGAGCTTCTGCGTGACCTTCGGTGTTCGTCTGGAGCTATGCGTTTTACAATCGATTTACAGAAGGCCATGATATATTTGTAACACGTACGACGGATAGCAGGCTGCGGCTGCAGCTGATAAGCAGTTGGTTGCGATGTATACGGTGGAGGAGAAGTGGGATATTCCCTCGGGGAGGGAGTCTCAAGCACAGTTTGAGAACGCGTGGCTACCGGAGGAAGATATCTATGCCCCGAAGGCTCCGGCAGGGGCCTCGCCTTCGAAGTATCATAATCATTATAGGGAAGCTGGCCTGCAGTCCCTTGCTCGACGCCGTTGATAGTTTGTATTTTACGTCCGTCTGGAAGCGTCCGCGTGATATGTTCATTTCCCTACAAGTATTTCAGATGAGCGAGGGGAAAGCTTGAAAGTTTCACAAGTGCACCTACCTCCGAATCGATTCGCTTGCTAATAGTCTGAGTAACGCCATTCACGGTGGATGTCATGAAGCTTTCGGAAACCCAGTGCCCGTGACTGGTGTCAAACGGCGATCGGTCAATTGCAGGGAACGAGGGCAAGGCTGAATGTCGTCCGAAACTAGGGAAGCCGCTCATTCCAAAAGGATCGCGGTCGATATCATGCATGAGAGCGTCAATTTCAGCATGGAACCTGTTCATCCTCTCAAACGGATCCATAGAGAACGGGGACGGTGCTTGGCGAGTTGAGTGGCCCCTAAATGGATTTAGGTCCTCAAAGATGGAATCGAAAAGGGTAAAGGGGTCAGTAAACTGGAACGACGAGTATGCATGGTGGCGATGAGCATGATGGTGAGCGAAAAATGGGTCGGGGAATGGTTGGGTTCGGGACGAATGACGGCGATACGAGGAACTATGACGACTGCCACTAGGCATGTATGGGGAGGGTTCAGGTTCTACTTCTGGCGGGGGCCAGACTCCATGGATGTCATATTCCTGCAGAAGCTATTAGTCTCCAAAAGAAATCGTTGTTGTGCAGATACACTCACACTGCGTTTTTTGGGATCGCTGAGTACCTCGTATGCATTGTTAACCTAGATAACGATGAGCCAGTAGGACGAGAATAAGCTAAACAATAAACGTACTTTGCGGAACTTCTCCTCTGAAGCAGCCTTCTCAGCGGCAGTTGCATTTGGAAGTCTATCTGGATGTGTTTGCAGTGCTCTTTTCTTGTACGCCTTGCGGACTGTAGCATTGGAGGTTGAGTGGTTGGCGGGATCATTGGAAGGGTTTTGTTACTTACTCTGCTCTTGACTTGCGTCTGTAGGAACGCCTAGTTCTTCGTAGAGATTAGACATTGTGAATGGGAAGGAGGAGGATGGAGTAGGAAGAGAAGCAAGACCGGTTTTGTAGGTGCTGAGAATGTTCTGGAGACTGTGGGCACGCGCCACACACGAGTGACGGAATAGGAAATCCGAAAGTAGACTGCTAATTAGGTCACGTGTTTTATTTTTTTCAGTTAGTGTTGTAGTTCTTGAAATTGATACAACGACAAGTCAAGCATGCATCTGCAAGAGACCATCCTTTGCGCGACTGCGCCGCTGAACCCTGCTGCTGGCTCCGGCCTGATCGCCCTGCACGACATCCAAACTGCTGCTACTCTTGCCTCTTTCAAGCAGACAAATGCCGGCCCCCATTCGCTCGCAGTTCTTGAATCAACGAATACACAAGGAGGTTTCATGCTCGCTTCCCAGCCCGACAAGTCCATCTTGAACGTTTATAACTTTCAAAAAGTAGATTTCTCTCGCCTGTCTATGAGCTATGGCCAACCAGGTTTATTAGGATCAAATTAGCCTCAAAATCGTCCTTCCAGAAAAGTTGACTTCAATAGCACTCGACTGTCGGGGCGATTTCTTTGCAGGTGGCACAGCAGCTGGTCGCATCTATCTATGGGAGGTTAGTCATATTAGAGCCTCTTATTGTTTCTTAAATTGCTGAATTCATTAATTCAGACTTCCTCAGGGATCTTATTCAACTCGTGGGATGCACATTATCGCCAGGTCAATGTACTGCGCTTCACAGCCGACGGGAGCGCTTTAATTTCAGGCAGCGATGACTCAGGAGTGAGCGTCTGGTCCGTATCTAGGTCAATCTGACCTTCTGTTCCATTCTCGCCGTTGATTGACGACTCTCTTTCCTCAGATTAGTTGACAACGATACACAAAACGAGCACATTGTCCCCTACTGCACCCTTTCGGACCATACACTCCCCATAACTGATATACAATGTGGGCTAGGGACTTTCCCTGACTGTCGTATCTTAACATCTTCTGTTGATCACTCTGTAAAGGTACGTCTTTGAGTCAAACATGCATTTGCGGCCATTCATTGCTTGGGTGTATAGCTTTGGGACCTTGCAACGCGATCGCTCTTGACAACCTTTCAGTTTCCTCAAGCTATTTCCTTCTTAGCCTGGGACCTTACAGAAAGGCTGTTCTTTGCAGCTTCAGCAGATGGGTCCATCCATCAAATGAACCTGTTCCATGAACGAGAATCGAAGGTTGCTGGTGTCGTAACTGAAGCCATCGGGGGTACAGGCGTGACGGATATTATCCGGGTCGACGACGAAACTAGCCGACAGGCGCGGAAGAAGAGGCTCATTACAGTTGGGTATGCATGTTTTTTTATGTCACGAATTCGTTTAATGGCGTTATCCAGGCAGAGCATATCGAGCATCTGCATATCCTTGACGTCTACTATTTTACTAGTCGGCACTTCTGAAGGCCTCATTCACCTCTACGACATCCCATCCCATCAATTGATTCGGACAGTGTCGACTCACAAGGGGATGTCCATCGCGCACTTAGAAACCATGCTAAAGCCAGTTGATTTAGTAGGCCACACCAGTCTTGAATATCGTTCCGGCGGGGCATCCGAAACCAGAGATGTCATTCCTGTTAAGCCGATACTTCCGTTCCAGAGGATGAAGGACGCTAAAACACGAGATAATCGCGAAATATCCACGATACTACGGCGTAGTGATGTATGCTTGTTTTTTTATATGTTTGACTACTTTCAGTCGTCTGACTTGAGGTCTTCTTAGGACTTCTTCCTGGACGAGGATTCAGCGTACACTCCGGAGGAATTTGGACGCGACTATGCCTATTTCGTTCAACCTCATGCTGAAAAAACTTCAGATGCGGACCCAGCATCTCTCAAGGCTAAAATAACTGACCTGGAGGCGGAAGTTCAAAGCTTGAGGGAACAACTGGGCAAAGCCAAGGGCGTTAATGACGCCATGTGGGACACGGTCGTGAATAAGCTGGGAAATCAAGTTAAAGATACGAAACTTCCTGGGAAATCGGATTTGGTAGATTCGGATGATGCAGAAAGAAGAAGGAAGAGAGGGCGCGCTACTTAAAACGCGTGACGTCATTTCACTGTTTTCGTTTTCTGGATTGTAAAAGTACACCTTCGGCATTGGAACTCACCAATATATCTATTTCTATATGTAAGTCTTGATTACCTCAACTAATGTTTAAGCTTTGCCCTTATATTGCACCCGCAGATGTAATGCAAATTTCCCCTTAATCCTGTTGAGGTGGACTACCTATGAAAATGAATGAACTTTTAAGGCGCCTATTCACTTTCCGGGATTTTACGGCTTTAACATTCTTGTGTGTATTTTACCCAAAGTCCCGGAAGGTGTAATCTAAAGTGAGTTTTATAAATATGCTTCTTCGGCGATGTTTCGATAGCAAGAGGCCTCTATCAACCAAAGCCTTCCGCACCATTAATAAGGAACTTCGTGAACCTTCGCCGATCGTTGATGGTGAGAAATCGAACAATCGTGATTCTCTGTTGCGACAATTATGTAGGCACCGTCCTACGATGGGACACTATCATTTATGGTTTGTCTGTTTACTGTATTCTGTGGAGCTTTCCAAAACGATTTGTTTAGGCTGTTCTTCGGATGGCGAAATCAAGCCAAGGATGGATGGATCACCTCTCGATCGCTGAATACCCCGGTTATGATCCATGTCGTAGGTGCGTATAAACCACGGAAGGCGCATCTATGTAGTTTGTACTCGGCACCAGGTGATGTATTCTTCAATCACCTCGCACAGTGTCTTCTTCCTGCTTGCGTCCGACGCTGCAAAAATTAGCATCAGGCATATAAAGTCGAACTCGAGGATGCATTGGGCACCTATTGCACGCTCTAATATATCCAAAAGATATTGGACATGCAACTCCGGAGTCTTCTCCTATCAGCCTCTCTGGTTTCAACAGCTCTTGCCCATACTCGCATATGGGGAGTATGGGTCAACGAGGTTGATCAGGGCGATGGTAGGGATATATACGTATGCAAATGGCCACCTTCTTGCAATACATCGTGATTCAAACTTGATTACACATTTCTAGGTCCGTTCTCCCCCAACCAACGATCCTTTGAAGGATCTCACCCAGGCTAACATTGCATGCAATGTGGCGAATCGCGGTATGCGATGACTTCTTTTTACAACTGTTGAAGAAAGATTGACGAAACTTGTCGTGTCCCCAGTGGTTCCCCAAACGGTCAGTGTCAAGGCTGGTGATAAATTCACGTTTGAATGGTACCACAATACGTGAGTACTTCTTACTTTTTGACACACGTCGTAGCTCTCGCTGAAGTACAAGAAGTCGTGCGGATGATATCATCGCTAGCTCTCACAAAGGACCGAGTCAGTCAAACCAAACCGAATATTTTCCATAGATGACTTGCTAACCAAATGTTACCTGCAGTCCTTGTCTACATCGCACCTACTGTTTCCAATGGTACTGGGCCCGTGTGGACAAAACTTTTCCACAGCGGATACGAGAATGGTCAATGGGCCGTGGATGAATTACTCACTGCCAAAGGACGTCATTTTATTAATATTCCCGACCTCCCTCCTGACGATTATTTGCTTCGTGGTGCGTAGGCTCCCCAATTGTGTAACCTGAACTGCACTGTTCCTCACACGATGTCTCGGCGCTTACAGCTGAAATCATTGCACTTCACGAGGCTGACGTCGCATACAACGTGAACCCCGTCAGGGGGGCGCAGTTGTACATAAGTTGCGTTCAAGTCAGGATTACATCCTCTGGTAGCACAGCTCCCCCTCTCGGTGTATCTTTCCCAGGTGAATTAGTCGTCGCTATCTTGCACAACATGGTCTGATTACTTCTGGAATATTGTTCTTCCAGGTGCATATACCTATTCGACTCCAGGCATTGTCTGGAACCTTTACAACAAGACTCTGGACATGAACACCTACCCGATTCCTGGGCCCGCCGTTTGGGAAGGTGCAGTTGGAGGAGGTTTTGAACAGCCCTGAACGACTCATTCAAGTTTGCCTATTCATTTTGAGTGTTCGTAGTCTCAAATTAAATAAGTCAAATTGTTTGCATTTTAAGGTGTACAGTCTTCCCAACTTGAATTTTTAATACTTTACGCCAACTTTACGCGGCCGTGCGGCATGCCGCCGTAGACTCGCAGAGTCCGTGAATCCACGTAGTGTGGGGAAGGCCAGATTCGGGACCCCGGTAATTACCCAAACCGGCAGCTGCCGGCCCCTATTGATAATGCGGGGTAGTGTGATAGATGCCGCAGACTTCTGTGAACCTCCAGCAACGCGCTTTCTCACCTCTTTTCATTTCTACCACCACCCCCACTCTACCACCCTTTCAGTACCTACCCTCATACATCCAGTGCATCTAACGAAATGGTCAGACACTTTCTTACCATTGTTTCTTCAATCAACTAATCTTGCAGACCTTCAATTAGTCTGCAGTACCAGCTTACACCATGGGAGGTCTGTGCATTGTTGGCGGTCTGACCGGTTTTGCAAGGACACGTTCTATACCATCACTGGTTGCGGGTGTCGGGTGAGCACGTCCATCCGTCGAGTTTCTTGACGCGTCTTAACCAATGGTCGTCAGTGTCGGTCTACTTTATCTATGGAGTGCGGACCACATCCGTAAGGGTACCGCTAACGGCCTTGAAGGTGCTCTCGGTGAGTAAAATTGGTTATTTCAACTTCATGAAAAACTGATTTTCCTTCAGGCGCATCTGCTCTTCTACTTCTCTCGTCTCTCCCACGAGCTGCGAAGGGCCCGGTCCCTGCTATTTTGTCGGTTACATCGGCAGGGGCTGCATTTTACTATGGACAGACTGTCTACAACCTCAGAAATCACTAGCTGTTTCCCGGTGGCGAAGAATCTCACAGTGACCAATCTTTTCTTTTCTTTGTATATCATGCTTTGTTCTCCACTCAATAAACCGTTGGTTATCGAGAGTGTGTGGTGACCGAATGGATCATTTGTCTTCGACGCTGAAGAATGCAGGTTCGGCTTGGGATCGACGATATTTTTGGAAGAGAAACGTCACTCCACGAGCAGGACGGAAGCAAAATTCGAACCCGTGCTCCGTTCGTTTCATACCTCGGCATGCTAGACAAGAGAGCTTGCTAAAATGGTTACGGTTCCACCTACACATCTGACGCCTTTCTGTTCGCTACTTACTTCTCGTCTTCAACCGCGCTTCTTAACTTTCTACAAATGCCATATCGCAATTCAGTGGCAGAAAATGTTTTCGGCGTAACGGGTAGTTACCCTGCTTTATCATCCCTGTCGGCCTTGACAAACCACTTGGGATAGGTACTATATGTTGGACGGCCCAGCTCATCCCACAGGCATGGAAGAGCTACCACAATAAGTCGACGACTGGTCTCTCTCACTGGCTACTGTGAGCACTTGAAATTATGATTCAGGTTCAGCATCTAACTGACTTCCTTTCCCTAGATTATTGTGGGGTATATCGGCTGTACTCCAGGGGACATACGTGCTGCTGCAGAGGCTCAATATTCCTCTGATGGTGCAACCTCAACTGTTTGGTTTTCTTTCACTCATATGTTGGGGCCAGGTATGGCTATGTTTCGTTGTTTCACGGAGGAACCCAGGGTTGCTAACCATACAGTATAGTGCCAATATTATGGGTTACGGCGTTCCCGTCGGACTGCCATCTTTCTGACAGCACTCACTATAGTCTTCTGTGGCGTCCTAGAGTTTGTCCTAGTGCTCACCATACGGCCATCGCACGACCGGGGGAAACACACAGCCGCAGATGCCCTAGGCATCCTATCATCGGTTCTTGTTTCGGTCGCTCTTTTCCCGCAATATTGGGAAATCTACAAGTATAAAGAAGTCATAGGCATTTCCATGCTGTTCATCACTGTCGATATACTCGGCGGTGTTTTCAACCTCTTGTCACTTGTATTCAAAGAAAAGTTCGACGCCATTGCCGCGGTGACATATGCCGCAGTTGTTGTGAGTTTAATTTCAATCCCTTGAGTTGAGTGAGTGGAAGGAATGATGATGATCCATTAGGTTCTCGACAGTGTCATTGTCGTCGCGGCCTTAATACTGAATCCAAAAGCGCGTAAACGACGGGTTCGCGACGACCAACGCGCTTTCTCAATCCATGACTCGCAAGACGCCATTGACATGCTTCATGACACGTCAAGGCCAGTGACACCACAGCTATCTGAAAGCCATTCCAATTCCATCACCTCACTCACCTCAACTGTGGTCGAAGAAATGGAAGAAGGAAGGGTCCATAACCTTGAGAAGCCAGAAGAAAAAGTTGCAAACGAACACTCGACTTGAGAATCCACCGATCCGGAAAATGGAAAAGATATTCGAGCGAAGCAACCCGATAATTGTCAAGGCGGCTTCCGAGACGAGAAAGAATCATAGAATAGCAAGGGAATTCAAGCATGTGGTATATCACGTATATTATTAAATTCAGTCTCCAGAGATCAATAAGGTAGACGGTGTATGCGGCGGTAGTAATGGATGGGAAAGAATGTTTGGAATGGATGGCATGCCCTCAGTAAGAGCGCAGCCTGGTATAGTATTAATTACTTGCGTGATTTACCAATATCAGTCCCGTAAGTGAAACCCCTTTCCTCGTCGCTTGCAGCTGTAGTGCTGCTATCCGTTCCCAGTTTAGAATGACCGCGAGACGAAGTCGAAGGTGCATATGTCAGATCGTCCTCGTCAAAGATTACTTCTTCCTCGATGCCTTTATCTCGTCCTAGATTGCTTCCAAAGTTCTTTCTGCGAGGCGTGCGACCAGGGGCGCTAACAAAGTCCGCAAAATTCGTTATGGAAGAATTGTTGCCATTACTTGCGCCACGGCGGTGCCCAGACGCTGGTGGTGTGCGGAGGGGCACTCGATAGAAATCCTCTACTTCGTCGTCTTCGACAGCGAGCGCATCGTACGCAGCTTGCGAAGCCACGTTTGAAGCTGCATAGGCAGAACGTGATAATGGCAACGACCTATAAGACCCTTTCCTAAGATGCAGAGCGTACGAATATAGCAGGAGAGCAAAATAAATCTACCCCAGCGACATGGATTAATATTGATCCACGGTGGAAACGAAGGACGTCGAGCATACCTTAAAGAGCCAAGAAATAATGATAACAGCGGCAGCTAAGCCCTTCTCATGATTCCATATGGCGAGGGCCGCTTCTTTACGTTCTTCGTCTGTAAGATGGGGTGCTGTGGCATTGCCGAGGGCCATGACAGCTTGCTGCGCGGCAGAATTCGCCTGCCTTTGCCCGTCATGAGGGTTCCAAATCCACCATCCAACTGCAAAGAAGATAGTCCAGGACGTCGAGAAGATATGGTCGGCGAAGAACAGGTGTGCGAAGTAGAGTGTCTTTTTGGGATCCTCCTGTCGAATATAAGTTAGTAAGTGACATGGTATGGACAAGGATGGCATGACATGCTTCTTTAACCACGCGCAGACCCCATGCTAGAGCTGCGAGAGCAATGACGGAGTAGATATACAGACTAAGCTGGGCAAAGGAGCCGCCGGCGCCAGTGAGGACAGCGATTAACCCATATACACCTGCTACCTTGTTCAAAAGCTGTGTCACAATATGTGAGCAAATACCAAGGAAAATGCAGGATGTTGATTGATGCTCACAGCGAAGAGAAGGGCTACAGTGACGCCGGTCTTGAGGTCAAGAAGACCGAGAAAAGAGGAAAGCGGCCAGAGGCGCCATTCAGGGCGTAGCATGAGCTTCATGAAGGATCATGCAGAAAGGAAGGAAAGAGAGCGTGGCTTATGTAACACCGATAATTTCAGTTTTCATTTTAACTCCCACTACCCTTCCAACATAACAATCTATGGCCAACTACTTTTCTAACCACTCCGCATCTCGCTTCCTCGCCAACAGCTCCCAGACCACTACCACAACCACCCCAGCCCATACTTCTCAGGGTTCCCTTTCCCAGCCAGCCACTCCCAGCTCTACCCCCGTTCGTCCTCGGATTCCTAGCAAACATTTCTCAACCACCGTAACCACCACGCAACCATCCGCAACAAAGGACTCCACCGTGTCTTCCACTCCCTCATCAGCGACTGCCACCCAGGTGCATCCATTAAGAAACACGTATGTTCGTATTCTTTTCCGTGATGACGATCGTATCTTTCATCTGGGGTCTGACACTTTTTTCTAGCTGGGTATTTTGGTTTCGGCAACAACGCGCGCCCGGGAATAAAATAACTAGCTATGAAGAGGGCATCAAAAAGATAGCTGCCTTTAGCTCTGTAGGCAGTCCTTTCATCTATATTTTGCATAAGCGCTGAAACCTTTGGAAATCCAGGTTGAATCTTTCTGGTCCCTTTGGACACATCTTGCCCCTCCCTCCGCGTTACAGCCGACGACAGATTATCTTCTCTTCCATTCTGGTATCCGCCGACCCGTTTGGGAAGATCCTTTGAACCTTTCTGGTGGAAAATGGATTCTACGCCTCAAAAAGGGTATTGCAGACAGGTTTTGGGAGGACCTGGTCATGGCTATCATCGGCGACCAGTTTGACGACTGTCGTCCGTCGGTGAGGGCTGATGATAAGGGGAAGTCGAATGGTGCCAATGGACAGGACGAGAATGGGAATGAGTGGCCAGAGATTTGCGGGTGTACGATTAGTGTTCGACAAAGCGAAGATATTGTCACCTTATGGAATAGAGTGGATGGAGATGTGAAACTCAGAGAACAAATCCGGTGAGTCATCATTTGCATTATCTGGACGTTCTGCTCTAACGTAACTTCTCGTCAGGGATACGCTGCGGAAAGTGCTCAATCTCCCGCCGTCGACTATCATGGAGTATAAATCTAACAATGGTTAGTTTCGGGTTTTTCTTATTTATGTAGCTTTCCTTCTGACACTCTTCTTTGTCATGCAGACTCGATGCAGGATAAATCCAGTTTCCGGCGAACGGCTATCGACAAGACGCCCATGTCCCCCATTTCCTGACACTGGTCACTTAGTTGGTTGGGGAAAGCTGCTGTTGTACCCTTCTTCTTGTTATTATTGGCTGCAATCACTGATTTTGCATGTTTACCTTAATGTCAATGTTCTCCTGTCTGTTGCGTCGCTCTGTCGAGATCTCCAAGCTACCCACGCACACGACGATGAGTTCGTCGAGTCTCGAGTTCGACGCTCGTCTAATTATATCCAGGCTTTACATATTGAGTCACGTGTTGTAAATTGATAACTTGGAGATTGCTGACTTAGACTGTGAGCCGGTCTGGAGACAAACACCCTTCTTGCTCCGTTCCCTGAGTAAGATCAAGATATTACTGAACATAACAAAGCGGGAAGCACATGCTAAGATTTGGCACCGCCTCAAACCGTCTCGCTATATTAGTTTCACTGAACAGACGAATTCCCTCGCACCATCGTTTTCTGCTGAACCCTCTCTCAGCTAGAGCTATGTCTAACAAGGTCGAGAAATCCGAGTCGGAATGGAGAGCTGTTCTTTCTCCTGAACAGGTGGGTTGAATCCTTCTTACAGAAGATAGGGAACGTACAACTTACATCTTTCGTTCCTAACGGCCTGCAGTTCAGAATCCTCCGTCAGAAAGGCACAGAACCCGCTGGAACAGGGGAGTACGACAAGCACTCTACACCCGGTGTTTATAGCTGCGCAGGCTGTGGGACGCCACTGTATAAGAGCACTACCAAATTCAATGTGAGTATTTAAACTCTGCGTCGATGCTTCTGCAACGAGACCGGGCCTCATCTGACCGATGCACTCCCTCGTATTAGAGCGGCTGCGGCTGGCCAGCGTTCTTTGATGGTGCGTGCTGCTCCAACCTTTGGGAGGCGTTGACTATCATTCATTCTCAATCCTCGCAATAGCAATTCCTGGCGCTGTAAGCCGGCATGAAGATAATTCCTGGGGAATGAAGCGTATCGAAATCACCTGCACCGCCTGCGGAGGACATCTTGGGCACGTATTCAAAGGCGAAGGGTTCCCCACACCTAGTACGCACTTGAAGCTTTTCTCTAGACTGCATTAAGCCTATTTCTAACGCCGTTGTCGATATTCAGCCGATGAACGTCACTGCGTCAACTCGGTCTCACTCAAATTTCATGACGAAAAGTGAACGTCCCGGTTACAAAGCGTCATTGTAAAGTTGTCAATTATCGAAATATCTAGGCATTATGCATACTGTATCATGAAGATGTGTCAGAGCGTTAGAGCATCGCGTTATCCGAGGACTCCAGCTCCTGATCTGGATCGTAGTGAGAAATAAGAAGGCCCTGTCATTTTGAGTGAATCCTGTGTATAGAAAAAACACGAAGGATGGCTAAAGATAAGGGAACGAAGGCAAACGGGATTATATTGTAAACTAGACTCGTGTTTATATAAATCGTACGCAGTCCCACAAGTTACCGTTGCGGCAACAATCGCATCGATGTCATGTAAAGACGCGCAGATATGTGTTGGTATAAGGTTCCAATTAAAGGTCTTGCATGCTCTGCTCGAGCTCTGCCAATTCGTTCTGAGCCTTTTTGTATTTGTCGCTAATCTCCTGCAAGTCGGATAGGGATCAATCAATACGTGTCATTTAGGGGCAACGAGGTTACGCACTTCGAATTTCTTCTCCCAAGCGTCCCGCTCTTGCTCTGCGCGTTGCACTTGCCTTTCAAAGTGCTCTGCTTTGACATCAACTTGTCTGAGCCTAGAAGAAAGAAGGTTCGCGAAAGTGAGAAAGGTCTGAGTGGTAATCATATCGATAACGAGATACATACTTCTCAACAGTCTCTTTGAGGTTCTTCTCGGCGTTATCAAGCTCCTCCTCCAGGAGTTGGACTTTCCGAGTGAGGTTCTCGTTCGTTGTCCTCGTTTGCTCGATATCCAATGAACTCTGCTTCAACTCGGCCAACTTGTTTTCAGTCGTGCTGTTCTCGCTGTCGAGGACATTGAGTCGGTGGTTTAGTGACGTGATTTCCTGGTCTTTCTCAAGGAGGAGTTGCTCGAGCTTCTTCACTTTCGCCTCTGCTTCCTCCGCGCGTGCGATGGCGTTGTCTGCCTCGACGCGGAGGGAGTTCATTTTCTGGACGATGAATGGCATTGAATGATCAGATGTCTGAACTGTAACCCTCCTGGATGGGGACCAGGGGTTCAAAGAAGCATACCTCTCTGATTCTGTCGGTCATTATGGATGGTTGGTATGGGTGATGAACGTAGTTATGCGAGTAATACTGCGGTGTGTTGAACCAAGTACAGAATAGGATGTGTTGGTTGGGTAAGGGCAGCTGCGTTCGGAGATTAGATTATCGCACGTGCTGATGTAACACCCTTCTATTCATGTTTCAGCTTTCGACGCGACCACCCAGCGCGTTTCTACTTCATTCCATCCGCTTCAATGATAACCACTCTTCAAACCCTGTGTCTGCCCTTCTTTTTGTGGGATGTCGATACACTGCATATGTCTCTTATCTTGCCTGATGGAGTCAACTTTCCTATGCTTGCATCAGGCGATCAACACGAGGAACAACTGGCAGGTTGGATGAATCCTCGGATCGACAGAAGGCACGCTGCAAGGATTCACTTAAGCTATCGAACTATATATTATTGGCTACAGTAAGCATTAGGAGTGGCTAATCTAGGTAAACAGCGTCAATCGACGGGGTGGGATGGTGAAATGAGGCATTGGACCGCATGGAGGGCCAGGAATCATGGCTAATTGATACCCAGGTTTTCGAGGTCAATTATGAGCTCGTTGTACCCCTTCTTAGTGCTCTGGAGTAGGGTGAGTGATTGGTGCATAGCAATCCGGAGGAAGACTAGCCTGATATTTGGACTCGAAGTCATCCGCTTTCGCCCGTGCGGTCTCTAGCTTGCTTTCGAGTGCATCGGCTTTCTTGCTTGAGGCGGAGAGCCTTTTACGGGTTGTTAACACTTGGATTGCGAAGATGTCAGAATGGCGGCCCTCACTTTGAAGTGGCCTCGTCCAACTTCTGGAGAGTCGTCAAGAGCTCTTTCGATAATTGCTTGCTTTGCCGAGTGAGCTCTATCCGTTTCTGCAAATCGATAGCTATTCGATTTTTCTCTTGTAAAGCCGACTCGAGCAAGGCGACAGTCTGCTCTGCGGCGGCAGCGCGCTTTGTAGCACTAGCGATAGTCGCGCGGCGAGCCTCTGTTTGCTACAGAAGGAGTGTATTAGATTGGTAGAACAGATAATAGAATGAATAAAGAACGAAACTGCGCGTAACCTGTCCATTGGGGGTGGTAGAAGATCTCGGGTATGTGAGGAGGGTGGTTATATAGGTAGATAAGATTAAGCAGGCGTGAGAATAATGATTGGAGGTAATGTCATGCTGATCGATGGAGTCACTCGTCCGTTCTTGTACTCCATTATTACTCTCTCTCTCTAATGGCACCCGTGCCCCAGGAAGGTCTGCATCTCTTCTCATTGAATCTCCTTGCCACCTAATGCCCACGTATCAATAGAACTTCCTATTCTCGAAGCTCTTATCAAGTACAGATCCCTCAGTCCTCATATGGTCCACCTCCTGACCTCTGCTTCTCTTCCAGCATCAGAAACAGACTCACTGCCCTAAAGAAGGACCGCGGCGAGTTCATTAAGGCCTCAGATGTCAACCAACTTCATCAAGCCGTGGTAAAGCAAAGTCAGTCCTCACAGTCATAATACACCCACTGGACGAAGTACTTACCCAACTGCAGTAACGAAACTGAACGACGTACGCGATGACACCACAGCATATAATAACAGAGTCGATACAACCCTTGCCGACGTCTTTAGCTTGCTCTCTCTCTTTTATCTCACCATAGGGAAGACGAGAGACGCTCCTGCGACCTATTGCCAAATTGCTTCTATGAGGGTCAGTACACTTGTTCCACACTCGTGATGAAGCAACTTGTTGTTACATCGAGGGTACTTTTCCCTTCGGATGCTGACTTGCGACCTTAGCAAATTCTCAACCACATGAACGAATCGGCCGTCTTCAATGAAGCTGATCTCAAACCTTTTGAACGACGACTAGCTGAGCTACGGCAAATTATCCAGCAAGATGGCGAACAAGCGAAAAACCCTAAAGCCCTAACGAAGCTGCTTGAACGACAGCTGAATGAATGCGGTTTGTTCATTCTACTCATAATCTCCTATCGGTAATTGACCTCCTTTCCATTAACAGACGCCATCGTGAAGCAGCTACGAGAGTCCATATCGGTGTTATCGCCTGAGCTAGTCCCTGTGCATCAAAGACTTGTAACAATACGACGGCAGTTAGTTGCTCTTGCAGCTAAGGAGGGGTCTCAAAAGGCCGAATTGAAGCCTCTCATTGAGGAGCTTCGCCGCATCGATTCGTTGAGTACTTCTCCTCCTAGAACATGTCTGTTACCTTTTTCATTGCCTCATGTATGGCTTTTCTTCGTTCGCTCTTTGAATAACCCACTCTCATTTCTTTACGACCCCCCTTTCATTTCGTGACAACATATGCTCAACAAACACCTTTACCATAGGACTCGCGTGGACGGTAAATTCTTAGGACCTGGAGGAAGTGTCCCGACCTCTCAAGCCATCTGCACTGGCCTTCTTGAAGAATGCTTTGAAATTGTGCAAGAAATCAAAGCGCACGAAGACTCAAAGAATGTAGCATCCTCTTTGAAGCCCATTTACGACCGGCTGAGTGAGATCCGTGCCGAGCTGGAGAGTTTGACGTTGACTCATCGATGGAGTTTGCGTGAGACCGACCTGTGGAATTATTCACTCAGCTTACAAGAAATTGATAAGATGCGGGTGGATGGCAAATTCGTCGACGCTGATGGGAACAGACCGCCGGGGCAATTCGTCAGCAGTTTACGTCTTCTTTGTTGGCCTGATGTAGCTAACGTACACACGCATGTTTAACAGGTTCTGCTTTACCTTCTTAGACGATGTTATGGGCTCATCTATCGTTTACTTTCTTCGAGCGAGCCTGTCTCTGAAGAATTAATGCCGATTGTACGCCATTGCTCTTTGTCTTTGTATGGGATAAGCACTCACTTTGTCACACTTTTCATTAGGCAAATAAGCTCACTACGGTGAAGAAATGTCTTAACGAAGTCCTGAAGTACGGTGGACCGTTCAATCCTCGGGATTTATATCCGGTAAGCGGGATTTGTCACAGCAGCCCCAACCAAAGATTCTTACCTGAAATTATCTGTAGTATCAATTGGCACTGTTCCAAATTGATTCCATGCGGCGCGACGGTCGCTTTGTCGGCGTCGACGGCACTATACCGGAAGGACAAGGTATCATAAATGCCAATCTGAGCGAATGCCACGAGTTGGTGGAAATGGTAAGTACCTTTTCTGATGTGCTTTCATTTATACATACTAAAAGCGTGTTTTTCTCGCTGTTTAGCTCAAAGAGTCGATGGACGAGGGCGAAACTGAAGAAGAAGACGAAGACGATTATGATTATGTATCCGGTTCTGAATCGGATAAAGAAGATCAATAGGACTAAATCAAGCATGATATAAATTTGCTACCCGTCCTTTGTCGTGTATATTCTACAAAACCGTTGTAGACGAAATGGTATTAGCCAGTACCAAAAAAGTCGGACTTTCCATTCTTTCTCTCGTTAATTTACCTGCCTATTTTTCGGTTTCGTGTTATTCTCTTTTGGGGTATTCGAACGTTGAGTTGTATGTGTATTGTTCATGCAGCAATAGAGACGTCCACACATCTGGTGTACCGCCTCTTCGACGAAGGGCTTTCACATGTGTGATCATTATACTTAATCCTATAGCACTGAATAGTTCGGGCAAATTAAATAACTGGGTATTCACTATCACTACAAAGTATGTCGATTATGAGGTGGGTGTTGTGCAAGAGCTGCTGCGTGAGGGAAATGGCTAGTCAGGAGGTTGACCACGTCCCTTTTCGTGACTAATCCTGTCAGCTTCCCAGCATGAGTGAATATGATTTGGCGTAGATTCTACCGAACGGGGCGTTAGGTTCATGAAAAAGAAAAGAAAAAGAAAAACAAGGATAGCAACTGACTAGCTTTTGGAACATATTTACAACCAGCTCTTGTGGTACTTCTTTCCGAAGTTGAATGACCGAGTCTTCCAAAGCGTCTGAAAGATCGACCCGTTCTTCCGCTGGTATTCGAAGACGGTTTTTCGAAAACGTGCACTTCTTGTTCATGTCCTCTTCTGTTTCGTTCAGCTGAAGGCAGTCTACACATTACCCAGGAAATTGTAAACCATGATCGAACAGCGTAGACATGGGACTGACCTAGTGTAGCTATCAACTCTTGTCGAGTGGCGTATCCTACGAATTCTCCATGACTGTCAACGATAGGGAATCCATGGAACTGATGCGTCTTTAATAGCACTCTCAAGTCACGGACGGTAGTGACCCCTTCTTCAATTGATATCACTCTGGACAGTGGTATCATCAAGTTGGCACCTGTTTCTCCCTTGTCCCGGTAGTCCACAGGAGGCAACCATGGGTAACGACGCATGGCTATCCATACGGAGTAGATACCGTCTTTACCCATGGCATCGCCCACCCATTTCGAGGTCATTACGCAAATCATGATGGGCAATACATGCGACAATGCACCGGTTAACTGAAGTTGTGGCGCTAAGAAAACTGCTATTTTCAAGAGGGGAGTAGACACACCTCGAAAAGAATTACTACCAACGAAACTGTAATGGTCTCCTTTAGATAACGATGATGTAGTTGAAAGAAGGAATACATACTTGTCATTCTCGTGACACCACCGAGCATCGCTGCTGCGCCGATGACAGAGTAAAATCCTGGGGAAATGCATCGCACGGACGGGTCCGGCGGACAAGATAGAAAGATCCATGCAGTAGGGTGGGCCCTATACAAGCTCTGTCTATGAAAATGGTAAGAACCGTGGAAGATGAGCATAAAAGTCGGCAACAGACGTTATTAAACCCATAGCACGACCCAGACAGGCACCAATAGCGATCGTCGGAAGGAAGATTCCAGCAGGTACCTGTAATGAGTTAGACAGTCCTTCGTACCATTGAAGACGCTCGTAACAATACCATGAGGCCGAAAGTCCAAGCAGTAAGGACAATTTTGAGGATGGCGGTCAGGCATAGAAGAAATACGTTTTCCATGGTGGCCGTTGGACTAGACGAAATCGCTCAAAAAAGAGCTCTGCGGATGAAGCAGCGGCGACGACGTACTTGCACAAACCATGGTAATCTCCCTTGGCGGGATCACATTCTAAGAAGAGGTTGGCCACAAGCTCCGATGTTTGCACCCTACAGGAGATATGGTTGAGCAAAGAATCGAATGGTACTTTATCTTAACTGACCTCGCAAAGACAATCTACGGACACGGGAAATTTCCGTACATGGTGAGTATACTCAGACGAGGTCACATCTACGTCAAGCCTTACCAAGTAGCTAACAGCTGCTGTGACAGCGCTGACAGTGACGACCTCTAGAACGGGCATTTTACTAAGTATACTATTCCTCCGATACAGGGCAATTTCGACATTGAGTCTTATCAAAAGCGAGCCGAGAACACCCTGCATCGCTTCAACATTTGCTTAGCGAGAGTAAAGCAAGTAACTCACCCCTATCACACCCAGAATCACCCAGGGGATCTAAAGAACATGAAGTACGCGAATCAAACAGAAGCATAACATAACATACCAGCTCGAACGCTCTCCAACTATCAGACACAAAAGTGACCTAATTATCTCATAAGTCACGGTACTTCCTGCAAAGTAAGAGAACGTACCTGAAATAAAACTAGTTTCGCAGTGCCAAAGGGGTTGACCCACTGCAGAGAAACGGCTGCTATAGCGGACGCAACGAATCCCCTCCACATGACATCGGATTCATTAGCAAATGTATCAAGTTCTTCAGGATATCATTTGAGTTCTTCGGATACAAGTAAATAGTCGAAGCTACCGACCTTCTAAGCCAAACAGTACGCCGCCCAGAGGACTGCCAAATGCCACTGAAACGCCTGCTGCTGCAGCTGCAGCCAATACTCTCCGCTTCTGTGCTAGACATTTATAGTCACAGAATTGCTAAGTGTATGATGCAGGGGATACTTACCTTCGTTATGCCGAAATTCTTTGAAAAGTCGAGACAAAAAATACGCCATACAGCAAGCGACGTGAACAAGTGGTCCCTGCAGAAAAATATCAGCTCCAATATCGAACTTAAGAAGGCATTAACTCGCCTCCTTGCCGAGTGAAAGGCCGGAGGCAACAGCGAGTGCCAATCCAATGGCCTTGATGAGGAGCGTCCATGGAGTAAGGAATGCGTCGAATACATAACCACCTAGAATCTTATGCGAAGGTAAATGTTGGTCGTAAGAATATTGCTTTGAGTCAGGCAGCTTACAGCCTTAATTTCAGGGACTAAATCGTCGTATTGACATCAGAATATGACAGTGACTGAAAAGGACTCTGTCTTACTTCCAGTATGGAATGCACTTGTAATCGTAGTCAGTTACCTTGACATAACTAGTCATCCTTAACACTCACTGAGGCGCGTAGGTAACGACTAAAGCAGCTGCACTCCCTGCAAAAGCGATCTAAGAAGCATAAGGACTTGAACGGATGAGATAAAGCCACCTCTGAAGGCCTTACCGCTAGGATAACATAAATCGAAGCTTGTAGAAGAGAACGACCGAATATCGAATTCAGCTTGAAATAATCTCCCCAGGACTGCCATGCTTGACATACTTCGCCGGCTACAAATAGTCAGATAGTGGAAGCGAAATGTCCAGTATTGTTGCGCACCATCGAGACCACTGCAGCACGCATTCGAGTTATAGAAGAAGCCATATGTGCAGTGCCCCTCTCGAAGATCTCCAAGCCTAGTGCACAATCAGTACAGAGGGACCCTAAATAAAGAAAGGACTCACCATTTCACCAGAACATCCAGCCATGCTCCAGCTATACCGATCCCAATTCCAGTCATGATGACTATGAACCACATCCTAGTAGATTCCAAGACGGGCAATAGTATTCCCCGAACTCCTGCCTGGGATTGAAGTGCATGGTTGCGTTCGCGCTCAAGGCCCTCTTCGTGAAGCCAGTCAATGGTGTTGCCATCCTGGTACTTTGCGGTGCGTCGATATGGAATAGGTATTCGTCCATCCTCCGTAAGTTCATATTGGTCTTCCTCGTAGACAACGTCTTGCCGTGAGTGTCGGTAACCACTTGGCATCTCAAAACATGAGTGTTAAGAGTAGAATAGGTGCAGCCTCTGACATTGATTAGCCGCTCACGTGTCGCCTATAGTTCGCGTTCAAGCGCTCTATAGCACTTCTCCTCCAACCCATACTTATGACGCGCGTAACCCTTACAACAGTCCCTTAGATCTCAATCTTCCACACAGGCTCGTGCCTGCTTTCATATATCCAATGTCTCAACCCTCAGTACCTCAAGCCACTCCTCACAATGTACCTCCTAGTGCCGTCCAAACCAATGCTACTTCCATGTCCGAAATCTTGCTTGCACCGTTGAACGAATTGCAAGCTATTGCAACTACATTATTTCTGTCGCTGTCGCCACCAAACTCGAAGCCACCTCCGCCTCCCCCTGTATCCTCCATTTTGGATTGCGACAAAGCGCTTGCATCCGCTATAAACCTGGCACATACTCACCAGATAAAACAACGCAAAATTGATGAACTGGAAAATGAAATTCTAGAGCTTGAAGCACAGTGGCGTGATATTTGTGCAGAACTCAATGCCGGGAAAGCAGAGTTAGAAGAGCTAATAGAGGAGGGAGAGGAACGCATAAAGGCCATTGAGGAGGCAAAGAAAGGTGCCGAATTATTGTCTACTTCCGCATACTGTTTTTAACGCGATATAAAGGTTCGATACCTTACCCGGAGCTGCTTGCATATGCGCAAAGTATCAGCGCCTTCACTTCCGCACCACCAAACATGCCAGACCTTACCCTTCCTGGTCAACCCCCTCCTCCCATGTTCTTCCCGCCTTTTCCCAACGAGGAAAAGATGCGACGTGGCCATCTCAATGCGGAGGCTCCTCTTGGTTTACTTGGGGAAACTCATTCCGTCGGAAGACGTAAGTCTATTGACTGTATTACTGAAATTTCGGTATTGACAAGATGTATAGCGCCTACGGTGTCGCCTAAGATTGAAGCAAACCATCATGTACCCGGAGCCAACCCTTATCGGCAAGACTTCCGACCACCACCTCAGACACAATTCTTTGACCTGGACTTGGATCTCAACCCGGACCTATAAGTTGGCGAATTCTCCCAAAACCGCGGGTATAGCTGCACATCCACGTGCTATGAATTAGCTGCTATTGGCTAGCTAGCAAGTACCCGGCTTGTTTCTGCTGGACAGCAATCCTTCAATGCCTAAACATTATTCACCGGCAGTGTGACATACTCATGTAGCCCGCTGTCCCACAACTTCATCACAAATCCTCCACACAAGGAACGACGGTCATGTCTTCGCGTCCTTTTCAGTGCCAACCAAAGTTTCAGCCTCCTTTTTCTTCCGGGAGAGTGCACCTAGTTTGAAGAAGCCCAGGAAAGTGGAAGGGCCAGCAGCCAGCGAAATATCTTTACGATATCTAGCCTCGTACTCCTTCAACTGATGGCGAAATCCATTGTTGGGACATACAATCCCTCGTACGGATTGCAGGTATTCGATAGACGCAGCTGCGGTCATGTCGGTAGTAGCGATGAGGTATGCACAAACTACTGTTGCACTGCGACTGATACCTTGCATGCAATGTACCTTGAAATATAATGTTAAAAGTTGTTGTGCACTAGCACGAGGCTTGTTGAACAACTCACTAGCACTTGGTTTTCGCTGTTCTCTTCCAATGCTTGCTTGATAAATGCTGTTGTGTTGTCAAGGTGTTGGAGGATGTTGGAATCAGGAGCATCTCTGATGGTGATTTGCAGCCTACGATCTAGCGGGATAGACTCGAGGACTTTCAATGGCTTGAAGTCTAGGAGTGATATGATATGGGTGATTCCAAGTTCGTTCATTTTCTCTGCGTTGGTTGATGTCCAGTAGTCCGAAATATAAAGTCGTGGAATGACACGAGTTGCTGCACGACCTGAGCCTTGCTTTCTTTCCAGAGATGCTTTGGTGGCTCGCAAAGCCTTTTCCCAGTTTTGTGCTGGAAAGGAGAGCATCTTGGAATACTCTGAGGGACGTGATTGGCGGTAGTTATGCTTCTAGTAGGAGTGTTGAGTTGGGAGGAGGGGAGCTTTGTACATGGCAGTGGATACGAACAGCTCAGAGTAACCTGAACAAGTCACGCCAACTTTGAAAGCTTGTTGGATCCAGGGCTGCTTTATTTAATACTCGTGAGAACTGCATCAGTCACGATAATATTCCGCCGCGTTTCTTCCAGAGTCCTCCTCAATGTCGCCCTAATCTCAGCGATTGTGCGGCACTGAATAGAGCATGGCCTCAACCTCTTACGCTACTCTCAGGTTCTGGTCGAATCTGGTCGAATCCATCGTTCAGATTCTTGTTTTCTTTCTCATAATGTATGTGTGTCCGATGTTTATTTTTACTCTTGCCATACTCGTTAGCTCACAAGACGCCTAGATTCAGCTGGTACCTCTGCACATTCCATATAGGACGTGAGCTCATAACTCGTTTCATTGACGCACGGCCATGTATAACTCATTCTATCGCTGGATCCAGTCGACTGGCTTATACGTCGTCAGTCAGCTCGTTATGCCGGAAGTAAGCCTCTTCCATTGTGCTAGGTGTTACAGGGTGCTTACTTCCTCCTATTGCCATAGCTTTATACTTGGTCTGCGTCAACGCCTTTATACCTGCCGTTGGAGCATTGTACCTTTACTTATGCTCCGGTCGCCGAGAGCATGGTGTCACAACGTTTCCAATGCCCGACCAGTCTTCCCTAACGGAGCCATACCAGTGTGTAAATTTACAAGGCGGTCTCGAAATATGCAATAGGGGCGACTGCAAAGGCAGCTGGAAGCCCCCAAGGAGCCATCACTGTACTACCTGTGGTGTTTGTCGACTGGAGTTCGACCACCATTGTCCATGGGTAAGGCACTGTATACATGAACATTTTCAGTTCCACTCATCTATTTCTCAGGTTGGGAACTGCGTAACGCTACCAAGACTGAAAGCTTTTCACAGTCTTCTCCTACTCGTGCCGGTGACTTTCATCATCTGCGTCCTTCCTATCGTCAAGACCCTTTCCGACCATATTCAGCTGGCTATCACAATTTCAAGAGGGGATGATTGGGCCAATCGTGTTTGGTGGCAGTGGTATGGATCCTGGATTCTATGCGCCGGTCCTTTTGGCAGGTGGATAGTTGGCTTGGTTCTCGGTTACATCGTGATGGAGAACAGTCGTGCAAGTGAAGACCGAGTCCCTCCTGGGTTTCTTGTGGAAGAACCACATTTGAGAGTTGTCCTTACAGCTGGGTTCGCCTTGCTATTCTCGACTTTTGCTGTTGTAAGTCGTCAAAAAATTACAGTGACTCCATCTGACATTTCTCTAGGGTTTGCTTATTTCATCGATCCATAAGGTTCTGCAAGGGCGCACTACATTCGAATCTTTAAAGCCGCGGACTCAGAGATCTTCGCATAACGATTACCGCTATGACCTGGTATGCTTCCCTTGTCCAGATGGCAGTGACGCCGTCGTGTCAATCCGACCAACTGAACGAATGTACGACCTTGGGTCACGTTCCAACTGGCGCCTTCACATGCAAAGGCCGCTATTCGCAAGTGAACCGACGTGTGTAACTTCATGCAAATATAACGTTTCTTTAATTCTCATGTCCAAACAGTTTTTACACTTGGCCCAAAATAAATCCAACGATAATACAGAGGGCCTATTCATCACCCAATGGATCCACTCCCACTCGCTTGTAAAGTGCCTTATTTCCGTCGACGACTTCAGGGGGCGGTACCTTCACACGTTCGGTCAACTACGTGGCGACGATGAAATTAATGACGATACCATACCTTTGTTTCCGCAGCCAACAGATGGCCAGTTTCCAGCTGACTCGCCTGACAAGCAAGCACCGTTGAAAAGGGAACCTCCGTCGGAACCTGACCATTGGCTGCAGGATACTTCCTGGAAAGTTCCGGTCAAAGCTCCGTGACCAGACGGGAAGAAAGCATTCGATCCTCCTGTATCTTCACAGATGTCGAAGCTAGAGGGGAAGGCGAGGCAGCATTATTCATCGTTGCACGCTTAAACCACCAAGTCACTTACTGGAATGGTTTACCATGTTGATTATTCTGGTTGGAAGTCGTCTGGCCACACCATTCCTATCACGAAGATAAGCGCCTAGTGCAGATAGGTCCGCCATTAGGAGAGGAGCACATACCTGGTTTCCTTGGACGGGGCTGCCAAAGATGGAGGGTGAGATACTTAGTGTATGAACTCGCGTGGGGTTCCTCACCAAAGATCAGTAACTTTGACAACTATAGTATGGAAAGGTCCAGTGAACGCCGGGGAGAATGGATCTGCTGTTCCAGTGATAGCGAAACAACGTCCGCAGGCATCACCAGCTCCAGACCCAGGAGCAGAACCGAATGCCAACTGGTTCATCGCCGCGGTGAAACCGCTGCCAGTCTTTCCGCAAGCTAGGATGTTCTCTCTCGTCAGTAGCTCATGCTGGCGAATGCTTTAACGCTTCAAACCTGGGCTTCCACATCCGGAGTAATGGGTGAAAGAGGCTTGACCAGAGGGGTTCTGGATGTAGCCGCCTGTAGCCCGCTCTTCAAGAGCAACAGCGTTGACGCCGAGTAGGCCTGCAAGGATAGCAAACGAAGTGAACAACTTGAACATAATGTTTACTGTGGAAACATTTAAGATGAAGCCCTTTATATACTATGGCGCATAATGTTCGGGAAATAATCTTTCCTATGCGCCAGCCGTGTGATTCAAGCAGGAGGACGAAACCAGGTAAAATGTTCATGGTCTAATTTTATCACCCCACAGTTTCTCCTCCACAAACGTATGTCATGCAGCCGGGCTTTTTAGAAGATATTTCAGATTGAGAGAGAGCATCTTCTCGATGATCGCCTAACGAACTTTACCACACTCAGGACAAAAGCATTATGGTTGCAAGGCATGGCAAGGCAACCACAGTAGGGGGGTGAAGAGCCATATCTCGGACGGGGTTGGAGCATTGTCGGCGAAGAGTAAGTTGAAAGACCTCGGGTTCGAGGTTCAAGCGATTTGCAGTTGAGAACAGGAGTCAACAGCTTCGATACACGCACCCGTTAAGCGCATAATTACTTCTGACATAGCATACGAACGCGTGGTCCCAGCTCATAGATGGACGGCTATTTCCTTCAATGACAGTAGAGGCCAACAAAACAGAAGCGGGAGTCAAGACAGGAGTAAGGCTGAGATGTCTTCTATAAACAGGACCTAAGAGCTTTCTTCCTCTTTTGCGACGCCGTATTTTGCCGGATCCGTCCCATGATTCGGGTGATTGACGAGGTTGAACCTGTAAATCTTTAATGAGCCGCACACTTCCATCCGCCGCCGAATTTAAAACGTACATAGGAAGAATTGCTAGAAGTATCATTAAGTCATTTATACGGGGGCCAACATGCTGAGTCCACACTCACCAAGGTTTAGCTGTGACCATTGCGAGTTCCTGCTCGCTGCTTGTTGAACCCATGCTGGCTGAGGCGATTCGCCGTACAAAGGCTTTCCTTCTTGTGCACGTTGTCTAAGCTCAGCAAGGTCCATCTCTTCTTCGCGCTTGTTTTCCGACCATCCCCAGAACCGTACTGATGTAAAAAGTCAATTACACGACGTGCCAAACGACAGCGATAGCGACTCACAGCTTGATCTCTGGTAGGCAAGTAAGAAACCTGCGGTGAAGCCCAAATATCCTCCAAGCTTTAATGTAGTTTTCATTCTACCCTTTGTTGGATCCGCCATCTCTGGTCTGGGTTAGAGACTCGACCATATGCAGTAAAGAGGTCCACTCACCCCATGCATAGAGAGCTGCAGGGAAAGCAGCAGTAGCACCGGCCCACACAGCATAGTCGGAGGGCCTGAAGTATCTAATTACGCGTGAAGCATGGGGATCTGCGTCAATGAGAGGATATTCGGTATTGACGACCTTGTTCAGCATAGCTGGGTTATGGATTTCTTGAGCACAACGCAGCGCGGAAACAACGGATGCGGCGATTCTGCAGTTAGGTCACATGATGTCTACTCTAGGCCTGCCCTAATGTGACGTTGTGTTGGCTGCCTACAATGAACAAAGCATTTCAGTGGCACTGCCAAAATTACAAGGGCCCTCCATTGTTGCGTAGTGCCTCAACATCCTTTCTTCTTTTCACCCATGAGCGCCATTCGCAGCAACTCAAACCGCACCCAAGCACGAAAGGCTCGCTCGGTACCCTACGCAAGAACGGTTAGATCGTCTCAACTTTCCTATTCACTCAAATCGGTGCTCACAAACCTACTTCGCTTGTTTCCAGTTATTTCGCAAATTAACTAGTTTTTTGGGGCTTTATCATGATGAAGAAGACGAAGAGGCGACAGATGATTCGTTAATCCCAGCATCTGTTGTGGAATCAGTCAAGGGTCAAGCGAGCCAAATTGTGCGTACGATACCATCTATGACTCGATGATTTAAGATATTCAAAGCTGTTTAATATAACAGTCCATAGGGAGCAGCCAGGATTCATCTACCTCGGAGAGCTCTGATAAAGAGGCACCCTCCAGCAACGCTTTAAGACGGGACTACGTGAACCAACCTGCACACCAAGCACGAGAGCCACCAACACGAACAGGATTCCTTGGAACTCCCCCAGCTGGTCATACAAGTAAGGAAGATGTAGTTATGGGTAAGGATACTTTATGCTTCTTTTAGTTAATGTTTATCTGATCCAACGACTTAACGTGGTAGCTGCACCTACCCGGCTGCCATTTGCTTTTCCTGCACGCACTTATGCTGCTGTTTCTTCAACGCCTGCAGTGCCCAAGGAGCCTGTCCAGCGCACCCCTAGGATGCTGTCCAAGAATCCCAACGGCCCTCTCCGATGGAAAGGCGCGGGTAGTGCAAAGGTCAAACGCACCCGTAATAGGATAGACAGCCCTGCGTTGCGGACTCCTTCTTCTGCTACGGCAGACTCTCTTGCTTCCAAGGATAGCGCTGGAAGTGACGCGAAGAGACGAAAATTTGCGGAAGAGACTTCCTCGAAAGCTCAATCTTTAGCGTCAGCGTCCACTTCACAGCCCGGCAACGCATCCTACTCTACTTCCTCCCCTCAAAGGTCGCGCCCCACGCCTATTGCGACCACACCTGCAAGGCCTAACGCACTCCCATCCAGTTCACGACTCCGAACACCCGCTAAGCCAACTGTGCCTGCTGTGTCTTCTCCCTTGAGAAATACGTTAGCCTCGTCTTCCCCTGGCGATGATTCGAAGTCAAGTCCGTCGCAACCTTCTCCCAAACCCACGCAAACGGCAAATTTCATGGCAGGCTTGATAGAGGTGACCAAGCCGGTCTCGAAACCAGATCTGAGCAATCCCTATCAGACTGCTTGCCCTGTTGGAAAGGTAGCACCCCCTAGGCGGTCCAAAAGAACACGTGTGACTGGCAAAGCAACACCGCTTGCAATTGATTCGAAATCGGGAGAAAGCAGCAAGAAGACAGAAATGAAACCCCTTAGTGATTATTCCCCGCAGGCAATCATTGAAGCTACAGTACCCAAGGTTCGCAGCCTTCTTCCTTTCTCAATGCTTCATCTCTAATTTATCTCCATTCCTTAGGGTAGCAAACGTTCCCGTCCACCTAGTCATTTTGAGAACCCAACCTCGTTGGGCGGTCAACAAGCACCTAGTCGAGTAGAAGAACCTGCCACAGAAGAAGTGAACAGGCCACTGAAAAAGTCAAAGCCTTCTGTTCAAGGTATTGGACTTCCATCATCAGTTGCATTCGGCGCCTCACAGACAATCTCAGACGTCACCGTAGAAGAAGTAGCGGAAGATGTCTCTATGGGAGTATCAGAGGCCGAGAAAGAAAAGAGCAAAGAACTTCCAAAAGTTGACACGAACTCCGGTGATCATGTTGGCAGTCCTTTAAGCCCCACATCGTCCAGGTCTTCCTTCTCTGGACCTGGTTTCAAGCCTAGCTCAATACCAAGGGAACCCAGCAAGCTAAGATTCAGTTTCCAGGCTGATGCTTCTTCGACGCCATCGTCCCCTGCGCCTGCAGCACTTGTATCGTCTGTGCCCAAGACTACCCCTCCAAGTCTTCCCAAAACTGAGTTCAAGTTCACGCCACCATCGGCAGGATTTAACTTCAACTTCCCGGTAGAAAGCAAGTCTGACAGCGCTCCGTCGC
Source organism: Agrocybe pediades (assembly GCA_013053245.1). Lineage (NCBI taxonomy): Eukaryota > Fungi > Basidiomycota > Agaricomycetes > Agaricales > Agrocybaceae > Agrocybe > Agrocybe pediades. Next base: position 1,499,519 of record JAACJL010000058.1, read on the forward strand.
AATCTGATCAGCAAAAAACGGAGTCGAAAGAGGCTGCTAAAGGGGATGACGCAGCCGCTAAGGCTGAAGTTTGTGCTTTCCAAGCGTCTTCTCTGCCCAAGTTCGACTTGCTGTTCGATGCACCTTCTAATATGGATGTCGACGAAGACGCACAGAAGGAAGCTAAGGGTGTCTCACAGAATTCCCTGCCCACATTTACTTTTACCTGGGCCGCCCCTTCGACATTTTCTTTCGAATTCGATGCCTCCAAAGTCAAGAGCGATCCAAGATATGTTTTCAAACCTAGCCCACCTAAACCCGTGAAACCCGTAGTTCCTTTCCCGAGCAGCTTCACGGGTGCAACTCCCTCTTTCACCTCTTCCACTACAGGTCCCGTCAAAGGGTTCGACTTTGCTGCCGCTGGGATGAAAGCACCCACTGTTAGCAAAGACTCTTGGACTTGCTCCCTTTGCTCACTCTCGAATCCGAATTCCGCTTCTCAATGTCAGACATGCGAGAATCCTCGAAGCGGCACCACCTCAACGGCTGCGTCCTCGACGAAGCCAGCGGCACCTCCAGTGGCTCCTACACCCGTTGTTAGTTTCAATTGGGGTGCAGCTGGTATGAAGGCTCCCACGGTATCTAGTGATACTTGGACCTGCTCGTTGTGCTCGCTCTCAAATCCCACTTCTGCCTCTCAGTGCCAAACATGTGAGACGCCCAGAAGTGGTAGCAGCAGTGCTTCAGCATCCAAGCCAGCTGTGACAGCGCCCCCACCTCCTGCTCCTGTCGTTGGTTTCAATTGGGGTGCAGCCGGACTAGCCGCACCCTCAACCAAGAAAGACACATGGACATGTAGTTTGTGTGCTCTGTCCAATCCCTTGTCTGCCACCAAATGTACGACCTGCGAGAACCCGAGATAGGTTTACTGATACCCCCTTCTCCTTTGGAACCTTCAAGGACAAACTATCTGCCCCCCGATCCAAGCTTCTTTTTGAATATTCACTTTGTATAATTATTCATACGAACTCGTATCTCTTCCTTTCACACCAAATCCTTGCAAAATAAACTCCCTTGTTTTTGTTCCGTTGCTTTCCATCACCTGTAATTTTTAGTTCCTTTTTTGCTTTCTTCATATTGTTATCGCATTTCAGTGTTGTAGTCGATAGAAAGCGTCGCTTTGGAAATGGACGACGAGAGCGTTGTCGACTGCTACACGAACCTCCTGTGAGCTAAGACCCTGGTGTTTGTCTTGAGAAATCTAAACGCCGCGCGATGGAACGGCGTTTGCCCTCTCCGTCGATATCATCGGGCGAAGTAAGTTTACGCTTTAACGTAGCGTTCCGCGCCTTGACTCCAGGGCCCGTCGAATTAATTTCGACATTACCATCGACTTCGTCCAAAGGACGGGCGGCAAGCTGTGTGCTGCATTTTGGTAACTTGGCGGGAAATGTTGGGTAGGGTAGTGCAAAGAAATAAGGATGTGTTAAGGCCTGTAAGGAAGACCAAGGCTCTGCAATGAGCGAACTGCGACTGCGAATGATGCTTATGCTCATACCTCTCCTGCTCCGATACGTTTTCGAGGTTCGTATATTAGGCATTTGCTCAGCAAATTCAGGGCATCGGCGCTCGCGGCAGTAAACAAATCGCGAAGTGGTGTCTTGGGAAACTGGCCCACTGGCACATAGTCAGGTAGCTTCGTATGACCCTATAGAAGCCGAAAGAACGAAAGAAATGAGCGGTGGGTTACTAAGTCGTCAGCGGATCCAATCGTGATAAGAAGTCGACGTACTGGCCATTCCTCTTCGGTCGGTGTTCCTAGCGCTCTGAAAATGGTTTTGAGTTGGTCCATGTCACTCTCGCCGGGGAGGTATGGAATTCGAAGCATAAGCTCAGCAAAAATACATCCGACCGACCATATGTCAACAGCAGAACTGTAATAACGGCTGCCGAAAAGGAGTTCTGGTGGCCGGTACCATCTGACAAGTGGCGCATACTCCGGGTTTAGCGTCTGGCAAAGATATTTTGAATGGTAAGGAAAGGCTGGCGTACCTGGTGATGACCTGGCAGGTCATTTTGTGGCCTGGGTCTGCAAAGTCTCTTGCTAGACCGAAATCAGCGATTTTAAGGTCGCCGTTTGAAGCGATGAGTAAGTTGTTGGGCTTCAAGTCCTAGGGCAAGATTGGGAGTTGGTATTTGGGATCCTGATCGCAGCAAGTAGCAGGATTGATGGTACCCACTCGATGTAGAATATAATTTCTGTGGCAGAACTCGAGACCGCGGAAAGTCATCGCCATCCAACTTTTGATGTCTGCTGGGAGAAAGACAAGGGAACGATCCTTAATGATCATCTCCAGGTCTGAGTCCAAGAACTCCAATACTAAGTTCAAGTTCGTCTTCGAAGAGAACACATCGAGAAGCTGATAGTTCGGGGGAAGGTCAAGTCTGAGGTAGCTCAATAGTAAGAGAATGGAAACCCGCGCACTTCTATAACGTTCTGATGCTTCAGCTCCCGCAAGTACTTTACTTCGCGAATGGCCGACATATCCAATCCATCCTTGAATTGACCGACTTTGATTTTCTTGATAGCGACCTTTCTCCCAGTAGACGCCTCCCTGCCTGATGAACAGTAAGCAACATGCTTCGCAATGAGATCATGCAAGCCAATTCTCACCTTGATAAACAACGGCATAGGTACCCTCTCCAACCTTTTTATCCTTCACCCTAGGCATATGTCCATTATCAGTCCATTAATGCCAATACTGCATGCGTACCATCGTCGCTGCCTTTCTGCGTTCGCCTTTTCAACTGCGTCCATTAAGAGTTTCTGTGAGAATCGAGACGACTTGGGGTATCGTGGTCGTTAAGAATAAGTTAGAAGAAGGTGGTCCTATGCAACACTGGAGAGCTATGGTGTGGCCCTTAAGTTTAAGTAATGTACAGAGTGACGGAGTCCGGAGTGTCGACTAGCAATAAAGAGCCATGCAGCTATATGCATGCAAAGCTTAAAGTTGGCAAGCGAGCTAAATCTGTGACTTATTTAATGTTGAGATCTCGGCCAATATCCGAAATAGGAGATGGCCTCTTTTCTCCTCTATCCATGACTTTCATCACTTCTCCCGCAATTCTCGGTCTACTATGCACATGAACCGCTTGGCTCACTGTGGTGGCACCTTATAAGAAGTAAAACTTCTGCTCAGTAACACCTAAAAGCTTCGACTCTCAAGCCCGAGTTTCACCTACCGTGGTCCCAGCTAGCCGTGTAGTTTGGCCATGCTACCTTTCGACCCCCAAAGTCACGAAGCGATGCAGGCCCTAGCGTATAAAACGGAGGTACTACAGAGAAAAGTGACTTTGAAAGCTTCCATTGACATCTTCAACCGTCCGCCCCGGACCATAGAGGAACTATGTATAACGTCTTAGAAACTGAATCAGTGCCGACCCAGCGTGTCGGAAGTTACTAGTTATTCCCCAGGTCAGTGTTTCTTTCTGACCCCTCAATTCTTTAAAATCCTGACTTACTCTCTATATCATTTTCCCTTTTGGCCAGCAGTATTATTCCTGCGTCTTGCTATACGTCAGTCGTTCAATCCCAGCCACCACAGACATCGGTATTTTTTCCGTTTCTTTACACGTATCGCTCCATACAGCTGTCCACGACTCTGTGGTGGTGGTGCTGTTGGTGGTGCTGTTCAGCTCATCCAATCTTCAATATTTTTTCTATTCTTCTGTATGTCACGGCTAAAATGCGAGAACATGAAGCCATCTACTTCTCGCACTGCATTACCGGCTTAGCCCGACAATTTATACTCGGACGCTCGGGAAACTTTGACCTATGCAGTTAGCACTCTCCATAACCTATCTACCTGAGAATCACTTTCGCTTTTTCTCTTTTTTTCAGGTCGGTTTTCTCTTTCCTTTCTTGCATTTCACCTGTGCACACGATCGAATCCGCTTTTTTGACTAGATTTATCATGTCCCATGCAATAAGCTTTTATTTTGCATGTATGTGAGTGAGGTTCGAAACTGAGTCGCCAGAGGTACAGATCACATAGGCGCCCAGGTCCCCAGTAGCGCTCCTGGAGGCTCCCTCGCTGCCAAGCATAAGCGTGATAGCCGGCTCGCATTCACGTGACTCGACAGACGCGACCACGAGGCTGAATGTCAGGATATGTTCATATTGTTCAGTTCGAAACCGTGTTTAGTGAGGTTGAGCGCGACTTGGACTTCTGCTGTATTCTTGTCTTCTTGTCTTTCTTACCGCACTGGCACATATCTTGTACTGGCGCTTCTATGCGCATTCCCCATCTGTATTTCTTGGATAAATCTTTCTTGAAACTCTTCTTTTCGGAACGTCTGTTTCCACGCAACTGTCCCTATTCGACCGCAAGCTTCTAGACCGGTATCTAGATATGCCTACCGCCTCTTTCAAGAACTACTATGATGCTCTAGGGATCACAGCGGATGCTTCAGCAGATGAAGGCGAGTCGATGCAGAGTACATGTCAATAGTTTAGCTTACCGCCTGCCACTCTGCAGTCCGCAAGGCGTACAGAAAACGAGCGCTTGAGACACATCCAGACAAGCTTGATCCTGGAGCTAGTAAAGAAGAGAAAGAAAAGGCGGAGGAAGAGTTCCACAAGGTTCGTATCCACTCATGCCGCTCGCATTGGTCGGGTTCTTGAAGAGATTCTCAATTACACTACGTCAACAGGTCCACGAGGCGTTCGAAACTTTGAGTGATGCGGTTAAACGGAAAGTAAGTCTACCTCTCCATCCGAGCTCTACCTACTGCGTCAACCTTATAGCATGACTTTGACACAATCCTCATCACAGGCGTACGACCTGCGCAGGAATGCTAGGACTGACCCCGCGTTGATATCCGAAGAGGCTAAACGCAGGATAAACGAACGGAAGGAATGGGCGCGAATTCAGCGACAAGAGAGCGAAAAGCGCATGCTTCGGTTTAATGCCCAGATTGAACGAGAGAAGCGAGCACAGGAGGAGGCTTTAGAGAAGATGAAGCGAGAGGCAGAAATGGTCACGGATTTGCTTCAGCAAATGTACCAGTCAAATCCGGAATTTGCTGCAAGGAGAGAGGCTGCCCTCAAGGTAAGCGAACTCACTCAGAATACTAGTCCGCAGGTCTCTTTCTAATGTCAACTACTCATCGCAGCGTCGAGAAGAGCGCGAACGCGAACGTTCAGGTGCAGCTTTTAATCGCTCTCAGCCTCAGCCTACACAATCTTGAGCCGCGGTCATCGCCCGATTTTCTCAAACTGTACGCGCCGTTTGCGCAGGACTTTGTAATATTGTTGAACGGATGGGATCCTAACTTTGTGCGTCTTGAGTATTTGATTTATTCCTTGTTTTCGTAGTTACAGTATATCAGTTTGTCTGGAATACCCTCAACCTGCTTTTTGCAATCTTCCCTACGTCTTGAACTGCGCGTGAAAGTTCCGACTTCCATTCTTCACTCCCTTGGTCAACCGACAACAGTGTGTCAAGAGATGGTCCATCAGCCGACAGGGAGTGGGGGATGTTGAGAACTTGTTCCATTTCTTCTACAATTTCCGCTCGACTTCGACCGTTGACAAAGGTGATGTAGCGCAATCCAGGATACACCTTCTCGTAGCATGCGTTGAGATGTGCTAGTCGACTGAGGACTTCAGGAGGTGTGGGCTTTACTCCTTGTGCACCTTGTTCGCTTGCACTCAACGTGGATAGGTTTTTGCTCTCTCCGATACGAGGATGTCCTGAAATGAACACCGACTGTGCTTGTACGTCCCATTGGCCGATTATTTCAAGTGCGATGTCGATAAGTTGACTGTATGAAGAAATAGGGGTGTCTGCCTGTTTGAATGCGGCATGAAGTTGGGGTTCGAGAGTGTTGACCAATATCGGGGAATGCTCGAAAAGGATGTCCAAGGTCTTGGAAAGAGCGGAATGTGGCCCAGAAGGCGAGCTCTGAATGTCTTGTAGAGTCGGCAATGTGCTCATGTTCAAAGTGAGTGTGTCGGCTAATTTGGGTCGCCCACACCGGTTCTGTTCGAGCGGACGGGCCGGTATCAGTACGAGAAATCTCCGTTTCTCAAAATGACGAGGGCTCGTTGGGAGACGAGCATTATCTGTTTCTCCCACTGACTAGCAATGGCCTCTATCACACCGATGACCTTCCGCTGGGGTATAATTTCCACCGGCATGATAGCAGAAGCTTTCGTCAAGGTCGGTCCAGACCATAGTTGTGCAGACTTCTGGCCCCTGATTCCTATCTATTCAGGATTTACTGGTCGACCCAAAGACGTGCGAACCTTTGAAGTCTTGCCAACTTTCAGGATCCTCATAACGTATAATTTCTTATAGCCGAGGTGTGGACGATGTGGTCCACAAAGTTGCTTCCGTTGGGTCGCGTTCTGTGGAGAAAGCGCAAGAGTTCATCAACAGGCTTGCTGGAGGTGACAAGTCCATCAAGGCATTTGGCACCTATGAGGAAGTGTATGTGGACAAGGCAAGTGGATTTGTCCACAGCTTATATAGCTTATTCTTAATGAAATGTGCTATGGATAGGACGTAGACGCAATCTACATCGGTAGGCATTTCAAACACACTCTCTACCTACACGTGGAACACTAATTGCATGGCATAGGCACTCCCCATACTTACCACTACACCAATGCCTTGGATGCCATCAAGGCAGGTAAACACGTCTTGTGTGAGAAGCCTGTGACCTGCAACACCGCAGAACTTCGCTCTCTCCTCGATGCAGCAAAAGAGTACAATGTTTTCTTCATGGAAGCTGTATGGACAAGGTTCCAACCTCTTACACTTGAGGTCAAGCGAATCGCAGAAGAAGGAAGCCTCGGGTTGCCCGTACTTGTCCACGCAGACTTGTCAGGAAACTTCAACATCCATAGTGCGTATCCCAATGTATGCGCAGAAGACTAGCATCGACTGACCAATGTGCTGTGCATATCAGACATTCCAGTCACCCACAGAATATTAGATCCTGCCTTGGGAGGAGGCGCTCTCCTGGACCTGCAAGTTCTCTTCCTCCGTCGAAAATACTCGATCTAAACTGACAGAAGCTTTACAGTGGACCATACCCTCTCTTCTGGGTATATCGCTGAATGCTATCCGTTAGGACTGTACTAACACCATTCTTCTCCAGGCAACTCTGGCCCTGTACGAAAACCCCGCAAACAACAACACCCACCCTACAAAGATATCCGGCAGCATGCTCAACACGCCAATCACGCCCGTGGATAGTAGCACGGTCTTCAACCTCACCTACTCAGCCTCCAAGCTCCAAGCACAAGCTTCGCTTAGCTGCAGCATTACCTTGAACGCACCGGAGCCTGGCGTGACGATCCGTTTCGAGAAAGGCAACATCCTCATCTCGCCTCCTATATACTGCCCTAAAGAATTCAAAGTACAATATTTCGGCAAGAACGGCAAAGTCGAGAGAGAGGAAAAGAGGGTTTTCGAGTACGTCGGAGGAGGATGGCATTTCGAAGCCGACGAAGTCGCTAGATGCGTCAGGGACAACAAGAAAGAAAGCGCGTTGTGGGGTCATGACAAGAGCATCTTGGAAATGACCATTTTCGACGAGGTGATATTTCTACTCATTTCTATAGTTCACCTTCCCACTCACCGGTGAATCGATGATTGAACATGTACAGGTACGCCGCCAAGGAGGCTACAATTTCCCTCCTGGCGTCGAAAAGGTTGCCAACGCTCAATGAACGGGCCTTATTGATTTCCTACATACAAACAAAGGTTATATGGCAAGGATACAGTATATCTATGGTACAAATGAAGGAAAGCAAGAGATAACTACGGGTATTAAGATATTGAAGTAAATGCTGTACCTATGTGATAAATGAAAGGATATCCAGATTCCACAGAAAGGAAACGATCGGGTATGTCCGTGGGGGGGAATCATCAACGAGACTGTAGCGAGTCTCTATAACGCCATGCCATGTCTTTTAATTTCCCAGCTACTCCACTCGAACACTGGCAGGGGATGTCCTTTTGAGTTGAACACCCACCCATTCAGGGGTATAAGGTCGTCGTTGTGGCATAGCAAATAAAGGTACTTCAATGTCTCCGCAAGGAAGTAGCTCGGCATTTCATCTTTCATTGGTGTAGGTGTTTGATCAACTTGCAGAATTCCGGCGTAGCCGTATTCAGTCTTCGTATGTCGCTCAATAGCTTCGAAAATCGTCCTGCAGGCCAGTTGAGATACTAAAATGAATCATTCTCAAAACATGATACGCACCAGCCTCTGTCCCTCCAGATCGAGTTCTTGGTGGACTTCCATAACATATAGAAACTTTCGACCAACTGCAACACTACCTGTCTTAGCGTTCACCAAATAAGTCGATCCATATGAACGCACCTCGGGCCGTAATAGATACCAAGGCTTCAAAGGGACGTATTCCCTTTCCGTCACAGCAGGTACTGTCTCCTCACTTTGCTTTGTTCCTGGAGGGCCATTTCCCTTCTTGCCTGACTTTTCCCACTCCTCGAAATGCGACATCCACCTTCCCATAGGTTCTCCCTCTTCATCCAGCCAGGCTTCCATTTGTACTTCCTCCGGTCCGAGCCCAGATGACTGGTCAGTGTATGTCACCCAACATGTGTAGGCTAAGCCTTGGGCGGCCCATAAGTGCAGCTCCCTCTCTCGCAAAGGCAATGATATTCCAAGGGTATGGACGCCCAATGCCAGCAAGCCAGGCAGTGAGCATGAGAGGTGCTCTAGTCGGTGTGTAAGTTCTCCGTCTATTATGTCAGTGACATAGAGCAATTGGCGTTTGCGAGTAATGTAAAGCAAGTTGTTGATAATATAACTGATTGATTTGAGATCTATTAAAACGTCAGGGAACTGATTATGGAGATTAAATGAACGAGGCATACACAAATCAAGGCTGCGACGATCCGTCCGTGCCGTCATTACCCACTGCTTTAAAAGATAATGTAAAGCACTGTGTGATTTCTCTCCCGCGGAGTAATGCGCTGAGAAAAATAGACAAACACAGATTTTGTTAAGTAGAAGTCGGAAGCAAAGTCGGTCATGTCGTCTCACCATTTAAAGGTACTCCCTTATCGAGATCCCACATAGTTGGAAACATGCCAGTGGGCGTGGTTGTTTCAAACATCTTTCTCATGACATTTTCAGTCTGGGAACCGTGCACAGATCGAAGTTCAGTTTTGGAGGCATATAATTAGTAACGCGTACGCACCTTGTTGAAATATTCGACGCGACCAGTGATATGTGCTAAATACTTGCTGCAAGAGCAAGGAAATATTGTGTGAGGGGCTTGCAACATGAGTAGGGCATTGGCAACCGCCACGGACGTACAATTCCATCTGATTGCTCAGAATATTTGCCCAGGAAACGCTCTCCTGCCCCATCATAGAGAGAGCACCCCTATTGTCGAGCCATATAGCACCGTAAGATATTATGAATTTTGATGGAAACGTACGATGAAGTATTGATCCCCACGGCCGGCAAGCCAGATGTCGTATTGAACGCCGGAAGCAAAAGTTTGGCAAGATCATCTGCTCGTGTCAATAGTACAGGTTCGCCAGAGAGTGCATAAGCAGAAAGTAGTCCTCCTAAGTGGTGCGATACTACTTCATAAAAGCGAGAATATTCTTCCTGGAGTGCGAGTTCAGTCAGTACAGCATGTCGAAGGCGCCTTCGTCTGGGCTACGGAGCTTAGCGCTCAAGCGCTCACCTTCGGAAGAAGATAATCTATTGCAACTATTTTTCCAATAGATTCACGAAACATATCCCTGTTACCCATGATCCACATAGTATCCAAAGAGTCGACCAAAGTCAATGACCAGCCATCCAAGCTGAGTCAAGCGAAGGTATTAGTCCCGGTACCGGGGTTGAAGCTCGTAGACAACGTACTTGTTGGTCCTTCCACCGCTCGTCGGTAGCAACTCATCGTATCCATCAGCCCGAGTCTGGTATCCGTTTAAAGCATGTAAGAAGGAGCTCCGCACTGTCTTTGCACGTTCGGCCCAGGTGGCAGTAGGGGACAATCCGGCACCCTTGTAAGGTGGATGATATGGCCGTGGCTTATGTCCGTCTATAGGTCTATGTGGAAGAGCGGTGAAGTCTCTGAGAGGTGGTCGATCCGCGCGAAGAACAAATATCCAGAGAACGATGGTACATCCCACAATCCACGGAAATAGTCGCAAGAAACCCCGCCTACCACCTCCTGATCTCCATGACGTCGTGGACGGCGCTGGCTGCCTGGACGAGGGACTAGCTGGAGGGATGGTGATGACGAGGTTATGCGGCATGCGACGCACCATGCACGCTCGACAGCTTTTTGGGAGGGTGAACGATGATAGGAAATGGTCAACAAGAACCGTTTCAGTCTGTGCTATTTCCGGAACACGTAGCCTTGGCAATATTTATTTCTTTATTTTACGGATATGTCTTCATTTACACTAATCCCCAAGTGCACCTTAGTCGATGGACCCTGCAACGCATCCTGTCCACCCTCAATCACATCGTCCATCTGCAGGCCCGTCTTTCCACCTCTCGTCCACCTTTGCACAGTCAAAAGACTCCTTTCCCAACTTCTCATTGACTTCGTTATGCCTTTTGCACAGCCATAGACTCAACGCTGTCCTCCCACTGACGTCGGGTGGGTTCTTGCCGATATCTTCTCCGAAGTCCTTTGCACACCAGGTACACGGATACAACACCGGGATCGAGCGAAGGAGCATGAGCATGTTCGCACTTTGCGTGGGCGTAGGCTTTTCTGGGTAGTACGCCGCAGTGGTATGGAGGAATGTCCAAGTAGCACGTCCTAGCTGTTCTACATCTGGTGGGCAGCCGGGTGGTGGTTCGTCTCCTCGATATGATAGTGCGGCATCGGGGGTGGCAGTGGGAGGGGATGCTTCCGCCGCCGACACAGTGTTTGTTCCGACTGCGGTTGCTAGTGCAGCCATACCAGCAAGACTAGAGGCTACCGGGGTACCATTCCGTTTTTGCTGACCTTCAGAAGTCGACACCTTTGGTTCTCGGTCCGCTCTTGGTGTTGTATTGTTTGTAGTCCGAGGCTTCCAATTGCGAAATGATGTGCAGATTTTGCAAGGTTTGCCGTCAGGACCCATGACCATTCCCGGAGGCATGGTGGTGGATTTAGATTTATTAGGAGAGGATGTCGATTCCGTAGAATTTGGTGCTGACATTGTATGGTTTCGTTCAACCATCAATAAGAAAGTCTAAGCTTGGTAATGACGCGCTCGGTTAAACTTAGATTGATAACACTGATGGCTCCTTAATAAGCGGTCTTTGAAGACCAGAATACAGTTCCTCCCGAAAGTTCATGATCATAGTCTATAAATTATCCACTAAAAGATATCGTACACTACATTGGTTATACAGACAGTTGACGAAGAAGATGGTCAAGGCATATCCGTAGTGCTACAAGTGCTACAGAGAAGGGATGTTTGGGAGGTTTAATCCAAGGGAACATGTTGGCAACAGGGGATCACGATTACAATGCTAGTATGCGGCAGATGTGCGATAGATAAGGAGAGAGCCAGCATGTCCTGAGCAGATCGACGCTTGCTTGCGTCTCTTCGTAATAAAAAGGCCCAACGCTCCTTCGAGCATTAGGCAGCTTGGGAAGGACATCATGCCCATTTCCCAAGTAAAGCCATCAGAGCGCACCCTAAGCACATACAGCCTAGGGCGTAAGCAAGCTTTCCGTTTGACGCAGCCATCATGTCTTTGTTAAACAGGAATTCATGGGCAAAAAGCTGTGATTGTATAGTGAGAAATGAATGTCAATCAGGTCAAGAGTATCGTACCTCAACAAGGCCAGTATAAACCAAGATACCAGCACTGAAAGAGTCCATTACGCCACTGACAATGGACGCTGTCGTACTTCCTGGATTGTAGGTACTTCGAACACCCAGCCCCGCTGCAATCCCGATTGGGGTAGTGAGACCGAAAGTGATAGCTGCGGCGAGAGGGACCCAGTTGTATTTTTGTGGGAGTTGCAGATATGCCAATCTAGAGCCTATTCCGAGCCCCTCAAACGTTTCTGGTAGCGGTATTAGAGAGTGAAGAAATGAAGAGAAAGCCACGACAAAGACGTACGGTGGAATAAAATGACCACGAACAGGACTTTGAATGCTTCATCAACAGCCAATGTCAGGCCAATGAGAACACTAAAATGACACATGTCAGTCCAGAATGACAAAATAAACGACTTCCTTACTTACCTATGAAGAACTACGCCGAATTCTAAGATCGCCACCCCAATGAGCTGCGTCGTAGCGTTATCAGAGAAAGGATGATCATGGCCATGCTCTGAGCCGCTTTCTATATCTGAAGAGCTTGACTCGTTCTTTGTGAAACCAACGTCCGATGGCTGATAGCTGGTTTCCGGACCGTGTGCTGCGTGAGATCCAAGGTTATGTCCATGTGGGTCTTAGGGCGGGACAAACTCGTCAATCTGCAAGGAATTTGATCGCAGTGACTTAAGACTCACCATGAGATACTCCTAGATGAGCTAATTTGGCGGTGCCCCATCTAAAGGCCACTAATTCAACTATGAAAATGAGGAAGATGCTGAGTAGACAGATGGCCATAGCATAGGGCTTAGAAAGGAGTCAGATTTTATGGACGTGTCGAGTGCAGCGGAAACATACAAATTCAGACCATCCCTCTGCAAGGCAAGGGCTTTTCAGAGCCTCAATTCCAGGCTCGAGTAGATGAATAAAAGCAGTTGCAATCTAAAAAAAAGGATCAGAGATAAAACCCTGTGTTTACATAAAACGAGCCTACGATAACGCCTGAGCCGAAGTACTTTGCGAAACTGGATAGATAATGGATGATCAGACACGGATACGGAATGACTGGCGAGCATGACTTACTCGAAAACACTTTTGGGAACGTGTAACCATTTTGACCGTCTCGCGAGAATCGGAAACAAAGCACCAGCGGAGGAGCCAATGAGGATGACGAAGATAGCGACTATGCGGAGGTTGAAGTCAGTGTCTGACCCCCCACCGAGGCCGCAATTTAGTTCATCATCGTCGCGGGCATGACTGTGACTGTGTGAACCGGCCATTAGACGGGAAGAGGAGACAGAGGACGAGGGATGTCGGAAGAAAGAGAAAGAGAGTTATAGGCAAAATGACGACTGGTCGGGTTCTCCCCGCTGAATATTTAGACACTTTCTTGTCGTCCTATTGGCTGACGTCACGTGAAACCTTTGAGTACCCTCACAGTCGCCTGAATTACATACACTGAGGAGGTCCTCATCTACATCATATCTATATCATATCTCCTCCACCAGTTTTTTGCTCGATGGCGCTTCCGTTGGCTGCCTCGTCGTACCCAAGTCCTCTTGTGCGCGATATTTCCCAGCCCTAGCTACCATCTCATCACATATAGCTCGCAACACGGCGCTTGGCGTTGAAAGTATGTGTGCTGCGTAAAATCGGGCTTTATGTGTGACATGATTCTGCTTCGTGCGTGCTGCTCGCCCTTCCTGAGCCTGAGAGCCTTCTGTCTCTGACACATCCGAGAATAGCTCGTGTATGTCAGATAGGACCAGGACAGGCATGCAATGTGGGTGGTTTGACGGAACATTATCGCCAGATTCAACAGCTAGTTCCACAACGTTGAGGGGTCTCATTAATGTCGCTGCATCTCTCAACAGCAAAGCAAACATTTCGCTTGTCATTTCTCCCTGTATCAATGGCGTCAGCAACATATCTCGCCACGGGCAATGATAAATATTATACGGACAGGCTCTGACAGGGACCATATGCTGGTAATCACGGAAGGAACATTCGAATATAGATGCGTAGATTTGCGATCGGTTAAAAAGGGTACCAGCTGCGAGAACAGTCGTTTCGCTTCTTTGTACTCAAGACTTCCATGCTTGAGAGTACCTAACGGTGATGTTCCCAGGTGTCGTGTAGTATACGCATATGCTATACTATGAAGGAGTTCAAGCATGTCAGTGGGAATCGCCGCGTTTCAGAGTAGAACTCCAGGCGTACCATATGGCACACATGTTGTATACCAAGGGATGGCCTGTCGGAATTGGAGTGACCATCGACTTTGGAATGCTCATTATCTGAGGCCGCTGCCCGTGTCTCTGCTTTTCAGGTTTTCCGGTCTGGTTTGTTTCAGGACCACCACCACCATCATCTGGCGTACTCGGCCCCTCCCACCAAGGTGTCTGAATTTCTTGTTCCAGCTCTTCGCTTGCTAAAAGTTGTTGGGCAAGCTCACTGGTCGGGTCCTCAAAAGTCCTCATAAACTTCTTCCGCTCCTCGGCATTCAACATGCTCCATAGCTTATCAGGGGGCAAGGCGTCTAAGGACAGAACGGGTTACTCAACTCCGGTGTCATAAAATATAGGATCAACATACCCAAGTCAACGGACCCGAACCTTTCAGCCAAGTCGGAAAATCCATTATCGTCTCCGTCATCCTCATCGATACTCTGCTGAGATGTTTCCTCTTCAAACTTCTGTAGCATCTCCATCATGCGCCGTTTCTCCTGCAATGACTTCGACGGACCGGCATGTATTTCCTCTTCAATCTCCTTCTTGTAAAAGGCCTCTGAGCATTGATTATGAGCCTGCAACGTCGTCGAGAAGCGAAAAGTCATCAATAGACTTACACATTAGAGCCTAAGAGATGGACGCACCTGTGATCGGTAGCAAGTGAGAGAGCAATACCGCACATTACAACGGGTACAGGTGTATTTGGCAAACTGGCGCCGACATCTAAAACGCGTATCCGAATCAACGTCTGCTCTGGATAGCGAAATGCAATTCAAGGCCTACATGTTACATGCCACAGTATCATTCTGTCCACTAGAAATGACGGGGGAAGATAGGGTCACAATATCGGATGTCGGCATTGTCGAAGGAACAAGTATGTGGTTTTGGTACTACTCGAGAATTGGCCAAGGCCACAGCTTACGTGATGCTTTCCTCGAATCAGCTTTCTATACTTGTTGCTAATTTTGAGTACTTGTCACTAGAGTCTCGTAATCAACAGCCTCAAGCTTTAGCTTCAGCTTCAAATTCAAGCTACTGCAAGAGTTCAAACGTTCACGAACCATAGCTCAGGAAAACATGGCGAGTTAAAAGATACAATTCAAATTTAGACACTATGTGCGAATTTGTTATATAGCTACTTATGCGTATGCGACAACTTGATTACTTCTATTTAATCGACGATGGATAATGTGCAAGGAGAAGAACAGAAATATCAGACTCGAATAACATTTCAGATATTGTTCATGAAAGATGGAAACTGCCTCCGCCTTCCATCATTGCAGTATGAAGTTTCTCTTTCATGACAGCCTTGGAGCTATACTCAGGGAGCTTCAAGTAGTTGACACACGTCATGACACTGGGCAAGTAATCGTCGGCCGTCAGTGGCGCTTCGTGGAGTTTACGAACGACAGTTAAAGGCGGGTTCAGCCCTCGGAAACCTGGAGCAAACCGATGAGAACATAAACATAGAGGAGCATAGATGATAACTAACCGCCAATGGGCAATTTGGGACTGCCTGTGATGAATTGCAAAAATGCTCTTCGTGATGGCGCGTCATACTCCGACAAGATTTCAATAAGATCCCGTATGGCTCGACTTTCAACATTGAAACCATGATCTGCCTTCAGAACCTCCGACAGAGCTGTGTGGCGGTATAAAATGAATGGATTGGAAAAGTATAAGTCAAATCTCAACCTACTTTCTGTACTCCAGTCTTCGTCGGAATTACCGAAGAGCATAACAAGTTCATCTGCCGAGAAGGCACGGAGATCCGAAATAGGGAAGACTTTCGAAAACCCTTCTCGGAAAGCCTTAGTCTGAACAGCTGCACCTTTGCCTAGGATTGCATCGAGAACTTCAACTATGTATTCATTCACGTTTTCAGACGTAACAGGGATGTCCTTCCCATGGGGCTAGTGTTCTCCGAATCAGCACTGCGCAGACAAGCGTAAGGAAACAGATAGAGGATAAGCACTTACCCGGAGTTCGATGTCATATCCCGGAATTGTGAAGTCCAGAGCCAGGTCTTCAATACTAACTTTTTCTATCCTAGCTACCTTCTCGGCAAGCTGCAAGTAGGGTCAAACCAGTTGTCAGCCATGAGAGTATAATATAGGATGTTGAATTACCTTGTCTTTGGGAGCTGCATTATCGGATGCTATGCTCTGGATCTGCGCCAATGAACTTGCGAGATGGGGATCAACGAGCTGAGGAAGAAGGATGAGCATCGTGGACAACAAATCTTGAGTGCAAGAAAGTTTACTTTGAGCGTTGCGATCGTCAGAGGCACTTCTTCACCGAGGACGAGCTTCAGGAAAATTTTATTGAACGACAAATCAATAATCCGTGAATCCAACATGGCTTTCGCCACAAATTGTCCAATAACCCTAAGAATGTGCGTTCTTTTCCTGGAAAAGGGTCAGTTTAAAATAATAGAGCATTGGATAGAAAACAAAGAGCTTACTGCCCCCCATCGTTGGCCATGTCTTCCAAGCTAATTGGCGCAGGGTAAAGACCATTGGGATGACTGACATACGGCCCTGGACCGGATGAATCTGCGTCTCTCCAGAGCTTGAGATCTTTTCTAGCAAATTCTTTCGATACCAAAGAATAGAATTCTAGGGTGGGTCCCAGGCCAGTTCCCACCTCCTCGAAATATTCGACTTCGAGAATCGAAGAGGAAGAGCCGTATAACTCAAAGACTTTGACAGCGGATTCAAGAATATGTTTTCTGGATATGCGGACTTTCTGCCGCTGAAGGCGTCCCAAAAATCCGATTCCTTCGTCGCGTCTTGAGCTGTCTTGCCCGCGGGATTGTTGACTTTGCCACTTGAGTATTAAACGAGCGTAACCAAAGGATGTAGACTGCAGAAAGTTGTAACGAGTAGCGAAAGGGAATAGGAAGGGGAAATGTTGAGGGAGATCTAATGCCCAGTCAGGAAGGCAAGAGCTAGAATGAAAGGCAGGATGAATTGAAGATCAAGAGGGCAAACAATGAAACGCATACCTGGCGACAATCATAGGTTCTTCTAACTGTCGAGTAAGCTTCGCGGTAAGCTTGTTATTGACGAACGCAGAGTCCGGTAGGTTGCGTTTCTCTCCAGGGAAAGCAGCACGTTCCGCTTCAAACGTATTTAGGCGAGAAAGTACGCGAAGGAGCCGTAAAATCTTGGCATGGGGAGCGTCTTCAGGCAAAGACGAAAGAGTAGGACTGGAGGACCTATTCCTGGTAATCGCATCCGCAATTTCTCCTCGAGCTGAAACCTTGTCAGAAATTTTGTGGGCAGGACCCATAAATTACGTACCTTCCGGAACTGGCGCTGGACCAGCTACCTTCTTGAACTTCACAGTATAAACACCCTGCCAGATCATATTGAGGGGAGTCAAACCAGATTTCTTCCTCATTTCGTGCTGGTGTATAGCTCCATATATCGTCAAATCTAACGGGAGTATGTGATCATCCATTGAGAACTCGATATGCCAATCAGTTGGTTTTGCTTTCAAAGCCGCTGCGTATGAACCGCGGGCTGATAATGAGTTTCGAGCCATCGCTAAGAGACTGTCCCTAGCAGCGTTTGGAGTGGCGACCCTTGTGCCTTCCGGAGTTTGCGCTTCGACTTTACTTCCGTCTGCAGTAAATGATAAATTACAACGAAGAAACAACCATAGAAATGCAAAAGCATACCTTCCGCTACCGAAAGATTGACGGTCTTGTCCGCGGCAGCGTTTTCAGCGTCCACTTCATCATCGAACACTTCCGCATCCACATCTTCGTCGTCGCTAAATTCTGCTTCCAGTTCAGGCTCTACCACCGTCTCGCTCTGCATTTGCTCCGTGGTCATTGACTGATCAGTTTGCTCTGATGGCGTGGCATCATTGGACGAGACTGCGTCCTTTCCCGAAGTCGAATCGTTCGTTTCCAATGCATGCTCTGGTGCTGCTGAAGCGGACTGCTTTGCCAGACGTTGACTACGGCGGCGTTGCACAGTAGATGCAGACGAAGCCCCTGCTCCAGTGCTAGATTCTGCAGGAGCGTTGGACTTCGCCGACAAAGCAGATGCACCCTCTCCTGGAGGCTTTGAAGAGGAGGGGACAAAACCGGATGCCGCCAATGCTGCAAACATTCCCGATAGACGAGAACTACTACCCAGGAGGCCAGCGACTCGGGGGCGAAGATAATCGTGTAGCGCTTGGAAAGTAGCTATCGCATGGATCGAGACCACGATGTTGTGGAGATTCCTTGGAATATCAGAATCATCCCCAGCAACAAGCCTTAATCGGAGTTGGCGAGCCAAAAGAGAGGGGGAACTTCGTTTAGAATCTGTGAATATCGTTGAAGTGAGAAATTGTATATTTCATTTAAGGTTAGACGCACCTTCACTGTTTTGGGCAACGGTGATAACATCGAATGACTCCATCCTTGTGAAACTTTCCTGCAACTTTTTCACAAGCGTCGCGAACGGAGTTTGACTCGGGTTCAGGTGCTTCACCTTACGACCGGCAAATGCATCCAAGAGAATTTCTTTGCGCCTCTGTAAACTCACTGCACCGGAATTCTCAGCGACCCGAATTAAGTAGTCATGGCTCAACGTACCGGTACGGTTTTCGTCCGTAGCAAAGGCAAGTAAACTATCGACCACGCCACTTTGAATCAACTCGAAACTCGATACGGACGTATGTGGGGATGCAAACATCTCGGCAAGTTCCCACAACGCCTCCGAATATTGCTGATCTGTAGCATTCATGGCTGAAATTCTGTCCACAAGGCTGCGAAGCCGCTCAAAAGCGCCGTCTTGATTATCGTCTTGCTTGTCCGAGAGATATCTAAATTGTATGACACGAGCCCTCAAGGTAACAGCATCTTCGGGATCCAGAGACATCGATGACAGCTTTTTGAACCCGGGAATGCTTACTGGAGTGCTGGAAGACGTACTATCTTCTGGGGTATCAGCCGCATCTTTGTCCTTGGCCTTGGATGAGTTCAAGGGGCGCTCTGCCAACGACTCTATTTCGTGGAAAACACCTTCTCTGTGAAATGTCGGTTTGTAAAGGGAAGGAAGCTTCGCTAGCAGCAAATCAACGAGTTGAAGTGCTCCAATGACCAGAGAAGGATGATCTTTTGACGATAATATCGAGGAAGCGAAGCTCGCCACAGGAACATACTAGAGGGGAGATTATTGTAGCATATACTTAGTACGGGACGTGCAAAAACACTGACCATCAATACCGGCTTCAAACCATCTGCATCCAAAAAACCAACTGCTTTCAGAAGACCGGTCAAGGTCTTGATCCGGACAGGCGTAATGACGCTTGCGGCGTAAACGTCGACAAGGATAGGTACAAGGAGCTGCATGAACTTTCCTACCGCGGCAGGCTTGGATCTCAACATTTCTGTGCGATCCGCCACGACTTCCGCTCCCGGCAAAGCGGCTGACGCCTCCTTGTTCTCATCGGGTTCTTGAGATACAGGATCACCTGTGGGAGGGGCATCTGACGCTGCTACAACTGGAGTCGGGGTAGAGCTCGTGGTAGGAGCGGCAGAGCCGCTTTGCGCAGCCAGGCGAGCAGCGGCTCTTTCAGCTTTTGCCTTCGCCTTCACCATCTTTGCAAGTGACTTCTCCGTGTAAACCTTGTGATCAAAAACACCCTCTGACACTGCGGTCAATCATCTGTTCCCAGCTTTTGTTATGGATGAATAACATACCTTTAGGTAAGGGAGGTAATAGTTCGGATATAAGGCTCAGGGCTTCTTCCACTTGCTCCTTAGGCCTATGCGCAAGATTCTCCATGACCGTCATATCAGCCAAACCACCTCCAAGACCCTGACCCTCTGCAGCATCTCCTTGGTCAGAGTGGCTCGGCGAAGCCGACGGGAGAACACCAGTCAATATTTGGTAAAGTGTGTCCACAATGTCGGCTTCAAGTAACGTTATAGTTATCTTCGCGCTGGCTCTGGCAGATGTTGCTAGGGCTCGTAACAGCAGGGTATATGTGTTGGACGCGATCAGAGGCGAACCACCAGCAGGTAGGAGGAGCTGATTCACTGCACGTATAAGATCTGCGTCCATAAGGGATTCAAGATTCTCAACGGAAGATCTGTGGTAAGAGTCCACCACTCGAATCACGCATAGACATGCGTATTCTACAAGACGCTGATCAGAATATGCCAGGCAGTTCCGGATAATGGGCCACACGCCGCGAATCATCGGGAAATGCTCGGATGAAACATTTCTACAGCAGTTGGAAGCAGCTTGCAGCGCCGTACGTTGGACAGCGATGGAAAAGAAATCCAAATAATTCAGTAATGCCGCCAAGCCTCCTTCACGAACGATAGAACTTGGAAACTCTTCCGAAATCTTTTCCAGAGTCTATTCGCCATGTAAGATTATTGCACCACGCGAAGGGTAAATAAGCGCTTACACTGAGAGTCTGCTCCGCCAAATCAATGTAGGATATCTCAATCAGTTTGTTGCATAGAACCGGAATTGCACCGTGGTATACTACGGTGTGAGCCACACCAGGAAGTGCCTCCATAAGATTCGCTAGACATCTGCACGCAAGAACCTGTGCCTCGAGATTTTCGTCACCTTGATAAGCGCCCCCCGAACTCATGGCAAGAGCAGCGGCAAGAGCAGCATCTTCGTCATGTTCGGCACCGCCCTCCTCGTCATCCTCGTCTTCATCTGCACCGCGGCCACCTAGAATCTTTACCAGCTCCCTTACAAATTGTTCAACCTGGAATGAGCCAGCTAAGGTATCCTCAGTACTGATACTCAAGAGCTCGCTTAGTTCTTGGAGTGTGAGTAGTCGAGTAGTAGGATCGGCGGTAGGTTTGATGTTATTCAGCATCGTCTTCAGACGGGAAGAAAGCGACATCATGTAGGATCCAAACTGGCGATAATCACCGAAGATCGCAAGCGCCGTCGCTTCGTCCATTCCACCCGGAATAGATCCTACACCGCCGGAAGAAAGTCCTACACCGCTAGGGGACGTGTCTTCATCTTCATCGTCTTCATCGTCATCGTCATCTTCCTCTTTGACTGCCTTGTCCTTTTCCTTGTCTTCCTCTTTAACATGTCCTTCACCTTCTCCGCCAGCTTTTTCTTCTATATGATCCTCTGCATCAGATTCGCCGTTGTGTGACGATTCGTGGCATTCCGCGTCGAGCATGTCAACGTCATCGTCCTGGACACGAGAAGAACCTGCGGTGGCCATCTTCGACTTCAAAACTGCTTTCCCCTTAGAAGATGACGCGGATGCTCTGGGAATGAATTCAGCAAGCGGGAGTAACCTATATCAGACGATGCACGCACCGAGGCTTCCTGGGCATTGCAGATTTATTGGTGGATTGTGTGGCGGATCTAAGAGAATATGCGGATGTTCTGGTTCGCTTGGTGGATGGTCCTGCCTGTTCGCCTTCGTCTGATTCAGGAGCAGCACGTTTCTTCCCCTTCAAGTCTCGTGTAGGCTCGTTGATGATCAAAGGTGTAGACACAGATGCTGTGTTTCGGCGGCTTCTGCGATAGCCGAAATAATGTAAATTGAACTGTGCGTAAACATGTCAACCAGACATAGGCGCTTACCGTTTGTTGTAACGAGAAGAATCTTGTTGAACCTCTTTCCCCTTTCCCTTTATTCCTGTGGTATCTCGTGAATGATTTGCTTTGTTAGGGTTTGCGGGAGCACTGTGTTTGCTCGCTGATTCGAAAGGTTGCGCTGACGAAGTACCTGGGGTTTGTTCCGTGGCCAAAGAATCGGAATCCTTTGTTGAGAGTTGTGCTTTGTGTTTGGCAGCTTTTACTCTGGCACTTGAGCGGGTTGGTTTGCTTTCAGAAACAGAAGGATTTGGATTTGTGTCGACGAGGTTCAGACGAGTGTTAGGTGTGCTTGAGCTGCTGGCTTCTTGGTGTTGGATTGGCGTTAAATCCATTTAGTACACGCACCCAGCCATCGATCCTGAGTCTGAGTGAATAAAAGAAGAGTAGGATACACAAGGATGTGACAAGACGGTAGGAAGCAAGAGCAGGTCAGACTTCGCGAAACGCCCTAAAGCAATCCTGGACCCTTATATAAGCAGGGTGGCGTGAATTTCTGCGATCCTGGGGCACTGAAATTGATTGACTCCGTAATCGAATACAACGACATGATATCTACTGTACAATATATTCTTTCAAGATTTCATTCACGCTCCTGACAAAGATTTCCGCGATCTTTTCTACTTCTTCCTTTGTAACATTGTATGCCGGCGCAAAAATAAGATGATCGCCTTTCGTCCCTTCCAAGTTGGCACCGCCGACCATTCCCATCACAATCAAGCCATTCGCCAACGATCTCGCCTGCACGAGCATCGCAAAAGAAGATCCTTGGAAGTCAACGCCGTTGAATTCGAATTCAACTGCCCAAAAGCCGCCGCCACCTCTGATGTCAAATACATAGGGGGATGCTGGCGAATTTGGTCCAGTCAGCCCTTCTTGCAAAAGCGAGCCTGTGGGCACATTCCTGAATACATGTCAAAGCAAAGCTCGAAAAGAAGCAGCATACGCAAGTAATCTCCTTGGACACGAATGTTCTCGAGCAGATTCTCTTTTTCGATAACCTCTTGCACCGCTAGCGAGGCGGCACACGCAAGCGGATGAGCCTAACAACATATTTAGAACTTGAACAAATCCAGTCTCAGTGAAACTTGCCTGGTACGTATGGCCATGTTTCCATAAGCCTGACTTATCACGGATGCCATCCGCAATTCTCTGCGACATCAGAACAGCACCGATGGAAGCATAACCACCTCCTAGACCCTTTGCAACTGCTTGAATATCGGGCTGTTAAATACTCATAATCAGTAACTCGAATACCGGTGTCTGAAGTTGGGCGCTTACAGCGACACCGTCCCCGAAAGACTCCCAGGCATGTAAAGTACCCATGCCTAGATATAATGCGATATCGATTCAACCGTTGAACGAGACAAGATATTTTGATAGACTTACGTCCCATGCCGCTCATGACCTAGCAATACGGTTAACTATGATGGATCACCGTAAAGATTTGTGAATTACCTCGTCCAGAATGAACAAAGCACCGTATTTGTCGCATACAGATTTCATCGCTGCAGTTTTATCTGGTTAGAATGAAGAAAGACCTCCTAATGTAAACAAATACCTTTGAAGTAACCCTTGGGGGCAGGAACAACCCCAGTAGTGGCACCGACTACGGTTTCCGCTACAACTACAACGCAAAGAACCATCAGTGCAAATTTCCGATAATATAATTTTATCAACCCACATCCAATGACTGTATCTGGACCGAGAGCAATAAATTTGTCTTCCAACTCTTGCCTGAGGCGTTCGACATATTGCTCTACAGTCTCCTCGGGTTTTTGAAAGCGTTTAGCATATGCAGGCGAAACATGGTGGAAATGTTTATCATCGAGGATATCTGCGTAAGGTGCACGTCGAGTTGGATGGTATGCTAGTGACAGCGTTCCAAGGGTATTGCCATGGAAAGATAATTGTCGAGCGATGAAATTCGTACGCTGCGGTTGGTTGGTTTCGAAAAAGTACTGCGTACACAATGTAAGGTTGAGTATAGGACTGTTGAGCTTTATCATAGATTTTACCTGCCGTGCCAACTTTATAACACCCTCCATCGCTTCCGAACCTGGAAGAGAAAAAAACAAAATCGTAGTTATGAGAAATCTGCTGCACACGCACGCAGATGAAATTGTGGAAAATATGTGGAAAACAAACCGCCGGACGCGAAGCCGCAGAGAGCGAAAGCTCCTCGACTAGTATCAACGAGCTTCTTTGCGAGCGCTTCAGCAGGCTCATTAGATAGTTGCATGTTGTACACATCTGCATGGAATGAGCAATAGAAAACACAGGAAGTATAAACCCTCACAAGAAACTTTGTCAACCTGATCTTTGATGGCTTGCATGACGGTCGGATGGCTATTTCCTAAGCATGAGACTGCAGCACCTCCCACCCCATCGATAAGATTAGTGCCATCTTGAAGTCGTATGTGGCTGCCCTCTGCAGACACGGCGACAGGGGGCTGCCATGGTGTTCTGTGCAAGATGCTGGTTGGTTTTGTCTCGACAGCACCGTTTGTTGGATTGTCCATGGAGGGTGCCATTGCGTTCAGAAGAGGTTGAAGATGGAGCAAGAGTTAATTCCTGAAGTGGCTCGTGGCCCAATATTTATACAAATACGGCGCGATAAGAAGCATTTGACATTTCGCTATCGTCACGAAATAATCACAGACAAGATATCGTCGCCTATTGGTGGTCTCTACTCAGTACTTGCGGCTGAAGATTGAACAGATGCTCGAGCGTATGGAGATGAGTACACCCATTTCCGAGCACTCGGTCTAGTCGGTGAGCGACATTGAGAGGAGGAGCAATATTTACGACACATGTTCGGCCGACTGTCGTTTGTTTATTCAAGCCATTCGGCAAGATCAAAATAAGACATCCATCCTCATTGACTTCTACCATATTGGCAACGTCAAGTTATCTGTATATATGCCCCTTGGGAAAAAGAACAAGTCGCAAGGAGCTCCGAAACAGACCCTCGACCACTTCTTCAACTCAACACCCAATCTTCCTTCGCAGTCGAAGCCACACCACACTGCTAAATTAAATTCAAATGCCAAGTTGCCACGCTCATGTTCAAGTTCAAAACCCAAAGAAATCATTGTTATCGACTCTGACAGCGAAGAAGTCGAGATAGTAGAAACTAGAACGACCAAGCGTCGGAAACTCACACCCAAAACAAGCGGAAATGCTGCGCATCGCGTCAAGGTTGACCATTCTACTATTACTTCGGGGCAATCATCCTCGAAGGAAAACGAGAACACAGTCGTTAATGAACCTAGTACGGGGAGGCTTGACACGAGCGTCGAGTCTGTATTCGGCAAACCCTATCTCCTGTTACCCACTGCGTCCTCTTCCCAAGCTTTGGAAGAAGTCGGCACCACCACGGGCTTTGGGGGCCCTTCCCCGTTGAAGTCGCAACCTCTTGCAACTTCTAGGCCGTCAGCAGAGTGTACATCCTTTGGAGAACCTTTTCTATTAAGACTTCCTTCGGTAGCAGGTGGTGGGTCTGAATTGCCAAAGCCCGCCAGTCGCTCCCATTTATCGTCTTCAACTACAGTGAAGGTCAAGTCCGAGGATGTGGCCGCCACTCTGGATGATTGGGAAAATGGAGACGACGAACGTGATGCAGATATGCCTGGAGAAGACGATATCGATCCTGAGTGGCCTGCTGAGGACGTATACCAAGAGGACATTGGCCACGATTTCGAAGCCACAAAACATATGTCGATAGCCCAGTCAACCTCTTCTGTCAACAATGAGCATCCCGCAGCACCTCATGCATCAAGTAGTCGATCCAATGCCTTTTCCCTGCTGATGACTTCCTTCAAGGAGAAGGAAGTATGGAAAGAAGCAACTGTAGCAGACGATAGAAGTTTCCGCCCAATGAAATCTAATGGAGGCCGGAGACATGCACCGTTCTACAAAGTTTTGCAAGGCATGCCCATTGCCGTGGACGCTTTCAAGTACGGTGCAATACCAGGAGTTACGGCTTATTTCTTGACGTACGTCTTGTTCATACAACTCGTGTTCTAAGACCCTCATCCTGCTCTTTCAGACATGCGCACTCAGACCATTATACCAACCTATCGTCTAAATGGAAGAACGGACCGATCTACTGCTCAGAAGGGACCGCCAACCTTATCATACATATGCTTTCCGTCGATCGAAAATGGGTGCATCCTTTACCCATGGACACGCCCATCGTTGTCCCCAATACAAACGGAGTGACAGTGACCTTGATTGAAGCCAACCACTGCCCGGGTTCTTGTCTTTTCTTCTTCGAGGGACGGCAGACCGTCAACGCTGGAGATAGTGCTTTCAAGTCTTCGCATGTAGGTTCTTCAAAGGTTTTTCGATACTTACATTGCGGCGATTTCCGAGCATCTCCGGCCCATATTCTTCATCCTGTAGTCAAAGGCAAGGTCATTGATCATGTTTACCTGGACACCACGTATCTTGATCCCAAGGTGCGTCGCGATTGATTATTTGCACTACTGACCCATAGCCTTATATGTATATTTTTCAGTACACATTTCCACCGCAGCCTTTGGTAATCTCAGCATGCGCTGATCTAGCGAAAAGAATCGTCAACGGACAGTCTCTCAAGGAGAAGAATACTTCCAGTGTCCTCAATTGGATGAAATCTGGCTTGGATGTCAAAGGAAAAGGCAAAGAGCGGCCCTCCAAGCCGTTGGTTGTTATCGGGTACGTGATGTGTGCCATATTGCGTGTACTTTAGTCTCATGCAAATAAATTCCAGAACATATTCTATTGGCAAAGAGCGCATTGCTAAGGGTAAGTCCTTTATCGTGTCTCCGCCCGCAAAACATCACCATGAACACCTTCTCATAGCCGTCGCGAATGCGTTGAACACTAAGATCTATTGCGATGCGCGCAAAATGGCCATCTTGCGATGCCAAGCAGACCCCGAACTCCATAATTTACTGACCAACAATCCCGAGGAAGGAAATGTCCATCTAATACCACTTTCTTCCATCTCCACAGACCAATTGAAACTTTATTTGGAGAAATACAAGCAGACATACGACAGGATCATTGGCTTTCGCCCTACTGGTTGGACATACACTCAACCCGCAGGTACCAATCAATCACCGTCCATCTCCAGTATTCTCTCAGCCTCAGCATCGTCGAATTATACATTCGCAGACTTGCAACTATCTCCCAGGTCCACTCAATCTTTACAACTTTATCCCGTTCCGTACTCTGAGCACTCGTCTTTCCACGAGTTGACGTGTTTTGCAATGTCGTTCAATTGGACAAAAATGATCGCCACTGTGAATGTAGGCAGCGAAAAAAGTAGGGCTAAAATGGCACGATGGATGGCCAAATGGGAGACAGAACGGAAGAAAAGAGGGAAAGATCAAGTAGTGCCCCACCGTCACCCAGATTATTGGTGACGACAACATAACCTGTAGAATAATACTTCCTCCTTCAACTACGGACTCAATAGGAGCATGGTTTTGCATGGAATGGTGTCATGAAGATAGCATACGAAACATAGAACCGGAAAAAAGCATGTAATATTTTGAGAGACCCAAAATTTACTCAGCAGCGCGTTTTCTCCTAACATCACGCTCCTCAGAAATGGTGAGCTTGGTACCCTTGCCCTTGGGCAGCGAAATCCAAGGCTTGATGCCCTCGCCGATAACGAAAATGTTGGTGACACTGAAAGCACGAATATAAGCATATCAGAAGCAGAAGCAGAAGAAACAGAAACGTACCGGGTGGCGAAGGTCCTGTCGAGAGAGTCCTTAACATGGACGATATCGAATCCACCAATGTGCTTCTCCCGGTGCACAATAACACCAGCACGGCCCATGTTGCGTCCACCGGTGATCATGACAATGTTGCCGGTATCGAACTTGACGAAGTCGGTGATCTTGCCCTGCTCGAGGTCGAACTTGACAGTGTCGTTGGCCCTGATCAAGGGGTCAGGGTAGCGGATGGTGCGACCGTCGTGGGTGACAATGTGGGGAACACCTCCGTTACCGATGGCGACACGGCGGACCTTCAAGAGCTTGTAAGTGGCCTCTTCAGGGGTGATGCGGTGGATGGTGAAGCGACCCTTGACGTCGTAGAGGAGACGGAAGTGTTCGCCAGACTTCTCGATGGAAATAACGTCTAGATATGTCCGTTAGATATATTCTTCCATTATTACAAAGTTGCGCGCACCCATGAAGCCGGCAGGGTAGGTGGGATCGGTGCGGACCTTTCCATCGATTTTGATCAAGCGCTGCTTGACAATTGCAGTGACTTCACGACCAGTCAAGGCGTACTTTAGGCGGTTGCGGAGGAACACAGTGAGGGGAAGGGATTCGCGGAGCTTATGGGGTCCAGGGGATGGGCGGGGAGCCTAATGCATATAGTTGCAGAATTTAGTATTGTCCAACAATTCGATACTGCGAAGGATACGCACATAAGTACCGCTCAACTTGTCCAACATCCATGATGAAGGGGCACTAAGGCGCTTCAAGTGCTTTTTGGGTCCACGGGCCTAAGAATCGCAAGTCAGCTTCAACTCGCTGGAGTACAGAGTTTCCCCCAAGAGCAAGGCCAGAGGTCATCCATATCCAATCCGATCCATCCACCGATTAAAGTCGCAAATCCTGCAATATGACCCCTCTACAAAGCTCTTGGAAGTCACTGGAAGTGAAATAACGGACCATACTGTGTCGAGGTGTGCTTGAAGGTGGCGGAGGGTGTCGTCGTGCCCGTTGTCGAGAGGCTTTTGGCGACCTACTTGGAAGGACTCACGTGCGAAAAAATGCCCCAGTCACATTGTCACTCAAATGTCACCCCGCCATCCTGTCACGAGACTGTCCCCGACATAGAAGTTGAACGCGTTGAAGCTTGAAGCTTGAAACTTGAAGACCTTGAACTAAGACAACGCTACCCCTGCCTGTACCCCACGAACCAGTACAAAAATTGACACTACATGATGACTCACACAAACGCGACTTTCCCTTACGCTATGTCATTCTATGGAGATTCTGGAGACTAATTGCCTATAAGTACTGCCAGTCACCAGTACTGTGTACCGGTACCCAAGGACTGTGGTACCAGGTTGGTACCCACCGTCGGCTACCACTGGCCAAACCGTGTATGCTTTTATCTATGCGCCTCTCAGGCACTAACAATAGTGTGCACAATGACAGAGGCTATTAACATACCTAATATAAGCACTTCCCTGTCTATCTTTTTGCTCGTACTTTCAAACGAAGCGAATAATAATATCAGTTCAACCTCAGTCAGGTATCCACACTCAAGAACTCGGTCATACTGTACCGAGGTTTCTAATGCCTAACTACTGCTATTGGATTCGCCATAGCCAGCAGAAACTTAAGAACTGACTCTTTTGTCTGTCTTTCTTGACTCTTGAGCGCATCTGCAGAGTGAATCATAGTTACGATCACATATCAATAATAATACAACCCATGACATGTTCGGTGAACTCCAACTTTTGGACAATAATAATCGGATACTTTTGAAGACCACTGGACGCCCGCGTCGCGTTCGATTTGTATATCAGTTTGTAACTACTGATTGATGGTAACTCCGTAAAGTAATTTCTTCTATATTTGGAAATAATGACTAGCAGGAGTTGATCTCCAACACTGGAACATCCCATATTAGGCGACAGTCTCCGATGAAGTCTGTTAGCAATTTGCGGGATCGAAGCCGCCACTTCCATGGATTTTTTTCGGTTTTTACTGAGTATCTAATCCATCACATATCCGGGAATAAATAGCAATACAAAGGACTAAAGAAATAGATCGTGATAAGATAGTGCACAAGGTAGTCCCGCTATAAGCAGGAGTCGATCGTGGCGGCCAATCTCGTGAGGTCCACACAGGTATACCGACGCAAAATACATGATTCCGAAAATGATAATGTATAAATCTAGTTAGTCACATGGACAGTCGCCGGTTGGCGATGAAGGTATCGCGACAACGATGCATCTTTACCTAGGCTATAGTCTTGACCTAGCGCCGGCAATGGTATCGTTTCTGATGGTGGCGAATCATGAGATAGAGGTGGTGAGGGATACAAGTCAACGGGAGAACCGCGGTTCCCCGCGGTGACAGGTATTGCGCTTGAGGTTTTGATATGAAGGGATGCAGAAGGGTGCGTTCGATGGTTCTGTTGCATATACGTTTGCTTCCCGAGCCCGCCTGACATGGATACTTCTCTGGGACGACCGTAGATAGTGCCGGAACCTATGCCCAGAGACTCTACCGTCTGATACTCCATGTTCGCCTCTGGAGGGGTATCTGCACCAGTCAACACTTTCACGTCTTCCTTCGTGGTCGGCAGCATCATATCTCGAGTGGCTTCTATACGCCGCAGTTTCTTTTCACCTCTCTCAACGTCTCCTTTCGCATTGTTATACATGTAGAGACCGGTGAAAGTCATGCATATACCGAAAGCTTGAACAGGGTGGACGTTTTGGTTGAACCAGATGATGGCGATACAGATGACAGCGACGCGTTTGATGA
This sequence comes from Agrocybe pediades, assembly GCA_013053245.1. Taxonomy (NCBI): domain Eukaryota; kingdom Fungi; phylum Basidiomycota; class Agaricomycetes; order Agaricales; family Agrocybaceae; genus Agrocybe; species Agrocybe pediades. The sequence continues at coordinate 1,529,665 of JAACJL010000058.1, forward strand.
GAGATGCAATGGAATAGGTGACCGGCGAGGTAGACGAGAGAATGACGAAGGCAATAATGTTCTGGGCGTAATGGACAGTACCATTCATAAAAAAGTAATAAGTGACGGAATGAGTTGGCGGCCCGCCTTTCATGGGTACTGGAGGGGGCAAACCAGCGAGGAATACCGGGAAGTCGTAGTAGAGCCAAATGGGAATCATTAAGATGAACGCCATGCTAGACGAGTAGAGGAGAAGGTTCATTTTGTCCAGTTTATGTGCGGTGGATGCCCCTCCTGCATTTGAAGGCATAATCTTCTTGAAGAATATGTTCGAGCTGACGAACACAAGGGCCGAGCCAAAGGCGCAAAGCAAACCCATGAAATTGGAAGCGGAGACGTCGAAAGAGCATGCCAGCATCACTCCCAGTGTGAGAGGCAGGAGGGAAATGTACGTCTTGCTCGAATAGCTAACGCCGAAGAGCACGGCATATGCGGCGACAGTGAAAAGAGGCGATAGAGCCTGAGAGCATTTTGTTATAAGCCAAATTGAATTGTCCCATGTGATACGACGGTACCTTGATAGTATGGACTGTGCTAACGGGTATTCTCGAGATGGCAATGCTAGAGAATATATGTCCGCCTACTTGAAATAGACCCATGGGAAGCGTACTTTTGATGATAGCTTTCGTCGGCATCCGAAGCTTCGTAAACCTGACAAGGGGCGACATGAAAAGAAGGCAATAAAAGGCAACGAAGCCAAATTGCACAAAGGTGAGGGTGACAGGGTAGCGGAATTGGTTCAGGATGGCTTTCCCTGTGTTCGAGGAAAGGGCGGAAGTGGAGTACCATAGTCCACACAAGAGGATGAAGAGGAAGTTGGATGAAGAGTTTGTCGAAGTCATGGATGGTCTTCCATTGGTGAACGACCTAGCTGATCTTCTACTCGTAAAGGGCAGATAACGTGAGACCAGGTTAGGGAGTTCCCCAAGAGCGTTGCTGAACCTGTTGGCTGCCCGTTGCACCCATGATTTCTCATTAGTCCATACCGGACTGTACATTGGCAATCGACCAGCGTAAAAGCCAAGCCCTCCACCTCGCGACCGGTCAGCATCTGAAGGAAAACGGGAATTGTAGTCGTATACATGGACTGGGGTGGGCGTCATTCTATATGCGAGAATGAAATGTAACTTCTAAAGAGTATACGAGGTCATACAAGTTGTAGGATCCTTGGAATGGTGACGGAAAGGGGAATTGGAAGGAAATGAAACAGAAAGTCAAGCCTGTAACTCTTGCTGTAACAAGGAAGCTGTGCAGGTGGACAGGAATATTGAAAACGGTCAGCAACGGTGGTTTTCATTACATAAGCAAATCTTATCAGATAACCCTCCGAAGTGGTTTCCCCTGTATTTCACTATTCTAGACCTTTCCTTAACTCTCGAACTCTTTCCACCACCATGACTACCGAACAAACGTCTTCCCAGGATAACATTCCAGCACCAACAATGACACTGTCTGCAGAACCTGCGCAGCCATTGCTTGCATCCTCGCCCACCAATACGACTGCTGCGCATCTTCCTGAGCCCACGCCTGTTCCTGAGCCATCTGTTCCTTCTGCAGCTCCTGCAACGATAACCGCAAACGCAGGCACGGCTACACAAGTTGAAGCGAAGCCACAGCCAGGCCAAGCTCCCTCTCTTGCTAAGCCGACTGCTGTCCCAACAGATGTGCCAGCGGCCATTGCTTCGGAGATTCAGAATCCACTAACGAAGAAGTTCACTGAAGCTGAATGGAAATCACTCTTTGAGTTCCGTGTAAGCTTACGCTACCTCACATATGGCAGTTTCTCCTCTGACACATTCCTTAATATGCATATTTTCATATAGGCTCAACTTCCTGATATCTTGGCCGAAGCGTTCCCAGACAACTCGAAAGCTCGAGAAACCCCTATTTCTATTTGGGGAATCTCCATCGACCCCACTAGCCCGCAAAAGGATGCACGCGTGAGCGTCGTACTGATGAAATTTCTTCGTGCAAGGTACGCTATCAATACGTAGGGCTCTTGTGGTATCAACTCACCAGCGTTCCCAGAAATCTGAATGTTTCAGAAGCACGCGACATGTTCGTGAATACATTGAGATGGCGAGAGTCCTTTGATATTCCTGCCGCTCTCGAAGAGAAGTGTCCCGAAGACGTGTTCGGTGGGCTAGGCTACGTCTCTGGACACGACAAAGAAGGGAGACCAGTAACGTATGTTCGCGACCTTTTCCCCCGGTATGAATCACAAATTGAAGCGAATCTTCTCAGTTACAACATATATGGTGGCAATCAAGACCTCAAAGCCGTTTTCGGAGATGTCAAGAGATTCATTCGGTAAGACATAAGCCTCATGCATGCTGCAAAAGACGACATTCTGACCGCCCTGGCTCAAAGGTGGCGCGTTGCTCTCATGGAAAGAAGTGTTCTGCTACTCGATTTCAATGAAATTGACCAGATGCTTCAAGTGCATGGTAAGTAAATTTGTAACATACAATATGAAACGCAAAGTTGACTGACATGTATGTCGTAGATTACCACGGAGTCAGTCTCACTAGCAGAGACGCGAATTCAAAGGCTGCTGCCGCAGAGGCCACAAATATTTTCCAGAGTCATTATCCTGAACTTCTGGTCAGTATTAAATATTTGCAGATTTACACTCGTGTGGACTAACGCTCTAACAGTACAAGAAATTCTTCATCAACATTCCCACCCTCCTCAATTGGATATTCTGGATCTTCAAACCTCTAATTTCTGCAAATACATTGGCCAAGATGTCTGTCATAGGTACCGGCCAAAACGCTATCAAGGCAGCTCTCCTCCCGCATATAGATGCCTCACAACTGCCTGAACGCTATGGTGGCCAGGCAAAAGACGCCTAGTCTTGCAACTGTAAAGCAGGATCGTCTTTTTCTTTTTATCTTGTTTAACTTTGTGAAACTGTATTATACCCTCATGTTAGGACACCAACCGGACCCACTCCTGCTTACGCGGCCAAATGTAGATGATCACACTATATACCCTTCTCTTCAATATAACATTTGCTTGATTTGATCCGTTGCCTTGACAGTTAAGAAAATCCATGAAAGAAAAAGGCCATAAAGGCCACAGAGCTCACGGAGAGCAATCGAAGTAATTATAACTAATAATAACTCCGTGCTTATCAGATAAGATCAGGTGAGGTGGCTGGTGCAGCAACTATACAGTATTTCGCTCAATGCCGACTTGTTTCTCACGCATCAGAACCAATTATCGTTGAAGCTACCTAACGTCGGCATACTCGAGACATCCCCAAAACTTCCTCAAGATGGTTAGTCGTTGAAAGACACTCCCCTACGCGTTGTAGCCTTACGCCCATTATTCTCTACAGACCAAACGCACCAAAAAAGTAGGAATCACCGGTAAATATGGTGTGGTAAGTCGAAAAATGATTCAAATATCGTGATACGACGGTTTGACGAGATTTCCTCTTAATGTAGCGTTACGGTGCGTCCCTGCGTAAGCAGGTGAAAAAGATGGAAATCTCTCAGCACGCGAGATACACCTGCACTTTCTGCGGAAAGGTGCGCTCGAATACCCCCGTCATTTTATAATGTGTATGCTCAAGTACATTTTACCGTCATCAGGACTCCGTCAAGAGGACCGCCGTTGGAATCTGGCACTGCAGTGCTTGCAGGAAGACCATTGCTGGGGGTGCTTGGAGTGTCTCAACAACGGCCGCTGCTACCGTCCGCAGGTGCGTACTTATACCAATCAAATTCAAATCCGTGACTGACTTCCAAATCAGCACCGTTCGTCGTCTGCGTGAGCTCACCGAGGCATAGAGTGCTTACTACGTTCCGTTTCCCTCCACATCTGCTTTCACCCATCGTTTGTTCGTATGGCACATGAATACAAAATTATGAATACGACATGCAGTATGCAACAGGATAGTCGTTCTGAGTCCTTGCCTTAATACCGCACCACCGACTGCGACCAGTTTTGAGGACGCCATGTTTTGTACAACCTGCCTGCACAATATATTGTACTTCTACCTTTGAGTGTGTTTAAGAAAGGGGACGTCATCGGTCAAATTGACAATTTGAAAGCACCAAAAGTTGGCATAATGAAAGATGGATGATAATGAAATAAATGGATATACGGCTTAATCACTATGTTTCTGAAACTATGTCGATGTTACCATGCATAGGGACTCCAGCGGTGTCGTCTACTTCTCCATCAGCGTCTTGGTCGGCACGCATGAACATATACATCGGGTCTGCCACCTCTGCTAAGGCCTCCTCGCGTTCCTCCTCCTCTTCCTTGCTCATTGGAGCATGTAGTAAGCGAATAACCTCCCATTTATCTTCGTATTGGTCATAGATCTGCACAGACGTCTTGGTCACGCACGGTGGAATAATATGGCAGTCACTCACGTTCACCCGCTTCTTCTTTAGTAGCATTTTGCGCTCGATGTTCTTATAGTAAGCACCCTTTTCCCGTTTGCCGTCATCTTCCGGTGAATCACCGTCGTACAATACAAGCAGAAATTCGTTGGGAACTTCCTGTTCAACCTTGACAGTCTCATAATCGCGCACGAAGTGGAATTCTGTCTCCTGAACCTTTGATATTAGACCAGATACCTACGTATAAGTCAGAAGCACATACCTCTTCATTTTCAGGAACTTCATAAGGTGCTAGACCAAAGCGCGTTTCTTTGAATCGAATGGCGGCTTCATCGGTTTCCGTAAGGTAGAAAGCGAGGAAAGAATCGTGTTCCGTCTTCATTGGCCTTAGAATAGCGCAATCCAGACGAGGATCAGGGACCTGTCGATGAAGTTAGTTTGTGGATCGAATGTGCGACTACGAAATGAATACATACATCAACGGGCCTGTCACCAGGTCGCTCAGAGAACCTGAAGAGATCGTATTGATTCGCCCAAATGTCAACATCAGGCAAGATAGCGTATGAGTCGACGGCGGTTACACCTGGCTTGTTAGGGTGCTCCAGCCTTTCTAGCGAGAAATTTTCATTACACTCCGCGAATGAGGTTTCAATGTCACGAAGTTGCGCTTCTCTTGAAACGTCGATGGGTGCAGTTGCAACATGTTTACTATGAAATAATGATTCGTTGTGAACCTCCGGCCAAGACAAGTATAGATGCGAGAACACTTACGTTTCTTGCATTGTACTCCGTTGCATGCCTTCTCTGCTTATATATTCTGTCTTTCTCAGCCATGGTACATGTGCCAATGGTGCACCAAATGTAACCCCAGACGACGAGCTAGGTCCATTAACTGGGTAAGCGCCTGTCGATGACGAAGGATCGGCAAGCAAGAATGCATCTTTTTGATCAAGTTTCGGTAAGTCGTTCGGGTCAGGATTCAAAGCTACATAGTATGGAACCTCAGTCATGTCTTCAGAAAGGAATGAAATGAAGTACGCACTTGAGTCATCCCCGTTCTCTTCCCATAGACACTCCCACTTCCCAAGGTCAAGGGGCATCCCGCATTCAGCGTCAACAATCATCGGTAGAGGCATATCATTTGCCAGGGCATTTAGGAACTCTGGACGCGCATAGCGCATAGGATTTGTAGGGATATTCAATAGTTTTGGAGGGCATGGTGGTGCTGGTAATGGATTGGAATACCGTACGCGAGCTAAAAGGTCAACCTTGGCACTGCACGAAGGTAAGTTGCAAGTCTCGTCTCTGTACGGAGCTAATGGCTGACCTTCTTTTTGTACTCATTTTACGCGTCAATGTAATATAAGAGGTCAACGACGCTCAGCAATGCTCGAGGTAGTTCAATACAGTAGTGCGTCAATTCGCGACAACAGCCTTGATCAAACACGTGGGAATCTACTTCCATACTGGGCGCAAAGGTATTAGTGACGCATGCCTTTCAGGGGGTTGCTGTCCCGGTCCTGCTGTCTCTGTCGCCGCCCTCACCTCTTCCTATCCACCATGAAGTCTTTTGCTATTTTACTGTCTTTTGTATCTCTTATCTCCGCTACGCCTTTGGCTTACGACCATCAGTCGCCTTTGAGCTCTCAAATCACGAGCTATCCAGGATTTGACTATGACTTGAACGCGTTACGCCTTGTTCAATTAGAGGGCCAAGAGCCGGTTTGGATGACTGAGCTCGAGAAGGTCTGCTCTATCATACCGTGACTGCCTCAGTCTTTCAGCTCACGTCTGGCATAGATCAATATCAAAGCCCAGGGTGTCAAGTTCTTCGATATGTAAAGGATACTTTCACGCTTATTCTTACTACGCGCCTAACTGTCTGTTTCCTGTCACTCAGCACTGATGCTCAGGACCTTGGCCTCACCGCCTCCTTAAGACTGAACAGCAAGAAGTGTACGTGTTACCTCCCAATTCAGTCGTGGGAGCTAAGTCTTATGTCCCGTGCAACCAGCCTTCCCAAAGCCGAACGCCACCGAGATTGTTGAACCAATTCTCAGGACCCTGTCCACTGACGGCCCCAAGGAGAATTTGAAGAAGTTCTCGAGCTTCAGGACTAGACGTGGGTCCTGCCGCTACTCATAATTGACCTTTTCTCCTCTAACACGATCCCCACACAGATTATAGAAGTGATGTACGACACTATTCATTCAATGTCAACAGTTGAACTAACTTATCATTAACAAGACCGGGAAACAAAGCCAGGAATGGCTTCTTTCCAAGATCACTGAGGTATGCCAAACTGGCTGGAACCTTCTCCGTATCTGACTCAGTCACTAGATTACGGAAGAGTATGCCTCAAAGTCTCTTCGACAACTCATCACTGCCAAGGAGTTCCCTCATTCTTGGGGTCAGAATTCCATTGTAAGTGTCCCATGAAAGCTCGTAGCCATGAAGCACACTTAATTTCGTCCTCAGATCCTTCGTATTCAAGGATCATCTACAACCGATGACAGTGTCGTAGTAATTGGCGCACACCAAGACAGGTAATTTGATCTAATAACTCGTATAATACGTTGCACGATGCATTGATATTATCCGCAGTACCAACATGTGGCCCTTCCTCCCTGCACCAGGTGTGTTTTCTTGCGTAGTCCTGACTCATGCATCAAAGTTCTCATCAATTGGCTTTCATAGGCGCCGATGGTTTGTTGCTCGCACTTCCTTCTTTCACTCTGTCTAATCTCTGGCGTAGACGATGGCTCTGGTAGTGTCACGATACTGGAATCATACCGTGCATTGATTGCAGCAGACTTCCGCCCTGTCCGCACCGTGGAGTTTCATTGGTACTCTGCAGAGGTATGCATGGCTTTTTCTACAAATAGAAATAGGCTAACTGTTTTGCAGGAAGGAGGCCTTCTTGGATCACAGGCGATTGCAAAGGATTACGAAGCTCGCGGTGTGAACGTCCTCGCCATGAGTCAGGTTGGCCTTGCAGATGCACTCTTACGTATTTTGATACTCACACTTCCTTCCATAGTTCGACATGACCGCCTGGGTCAAGAAAGGAACTCGCGAGGAAGTTGGCATTATCACCGACTTTACTGATGATGAGTATGCATAATCCTTATCTATTTCAAACGCGGTCTTTCCTGATGTCGAATTTTAGCCTCACTGCCTTCAATAAGGCTTTGGTAGATTTGTACCTCGACATCCCTTACGTAGAGGTCAGTCCATAAACAAAGGCCCTATACTCGGAAACTCATGCCTCTTGTAGACTAAATGCGGATACGCTTGCAGTGACCAGTTGAGACTCATGCACACTTACTCTCAGTGGAGCATGTACTAACTTTCAACTGCCCTTCTAGCGCCTCGTGGAGGAAGGCCGGTTATCCATCGTCATTCACTATTGGTCGGTTCATGTTTTTGCAACTTAGTTACAACAGCTCACCATGAGATCAATATTCACAGAGAGTTCTTTCGAGAATTCGAACAAGAATATTCATTCCACGAATGAGTGCGTCCAACTTCATGCGGCTTGGATTTCTTTGCTAACCTTTGTCATATAGTCGACTCGATATCTCCGACGAATTCAGCTTCAGCCACATGTTAGAATTCTCTAAGCTGGCTGTCGCCTATGTCGTCGAACTGAGCTCAGTTAATTCCTCGAAGAAATAACGGGGATCAGCCCTGTTACTGTTTGTGTCTTGGATAGGCAGGCGAACCCCAAACCTCACGGCGGTTTGCTATATACCTTACCGTGTGATATGTACCGTATATCTTACCCTTGAATCTTATATCACGAGCCATTGGAAATAACTAGCGTATATGAACACAGGTTGGACCAACCTCTGCAAGCAATGCTAAATGGGAACGCTTGCTTTCTGATTGCGAGTCTTTAAAGTGTCGCCGAACTACGCCCTCGAGGAGCAAGTAGAGAACTCTTAAATGATACATGTATTCGATACATAAGAAGGCGTAGAAAGTGAATGACTACTCTAGAAAGAAGGCATGCGTCCTAACTCGCCGTCGCCCTCAAAACCATGTCTTCCAAGCTGATAGCTTTGAACTCATCGGCCTCGACGTTGGTACCTTCTGTCTTGGGGGCCCAAACGGCGTCATCCAGAATATACACGAGAAGACCTTTGCGCCCATCTGCGGTTCTGCTGACTCGGAACAAGGGCATCCTCGACCTTTCGTGTGCCCTGCCGGTAGGAATAAACAACAAGTTATGCGCTGCAGCAAACTCCTCGACGATGGACCGGAACGTGATCTCGTGAGTTCGAGCGGAAGTTCCCGCACTTTTTTCTGGTGCTTTTCCTGGACGTACGGGTGAACTAGGAGCCGAGATTTCAGCCAGGAAGTCCGGTTTGGCGAGTTTAGTGGGCGCATCGGGACCATATTCGATGGCCTTGTTCATATGCTGCAACCCTCGTGTGAAGCCTCTGTTTATCGAAGGCAGATTGCGGACGGATTCGGGGAAAGATCCCTTCCAGAAGGAATACCACTGTGCGACCTCCTCGAAGCTCACGCGAGGCTGTATGAGCCAGATATGAAGGACGTCCAACCACTTTGGGAAGAAACCTGTTTCCAGAATTTGTGCGAATATGGAGGTCCGGATGAGGCCGTTCCATGCAAACACGCGTTCCAACGCCTCCATCTTCTGATCTCGTGGATTGATACGGAAGTCGTCGCGCAAAGTAGCTCCCAGCTTGGGTACCACGTATTTGAGAATCATGGCATCCCAGTCATTGGCGTCGAAGACCTGAAGAGAGAAATGTGTTAGAAACCCGGCATACTGTTTCGAAGACGAGGAACTCACGTCTTTCCAAGCATGCAAATCAGCGGGTATTGGGTCAGTGATAACCCAACTACGCAGCAGGTTCTTGATCTTCCGTCGAGCGTCACCGACCACGTCTTCCATTCGTAAACCAATATGGGGCAACCAGGGGAACACGATGGCCTGCAAGGACACCTTCGCTAGCTTGGGGTTCCAATTTGCAACAGCTTTTTGAACTTTGGGTAAGATCAACTGGTCTAACAAATTGTCGCGAATAAAGGGAGGCAAGAACGACGACCACGCCTCATACAGCTTGACAGCGGGCTGTGACTCATCTGGCGACCATTCGTTATTAATAGAGGTTCTGACTTTCGGTAACCAGATGTTCCAGAGCAAACTTTCGAATGGAGTCATGGGTTTCTCCCTAGCAAAAGATTAGACCAGAGCAGCTAGATAGAAAGCAGTACTCACAAATCTACAGGTCTGGCGACTGTTGTTTTAGACCCATAAATGTCGATTTGGGACTCAGGCAATGAAGGTTGCTCATTTATCTTGAGAGCACGACGCCATGATCTGAAGGTTTGCAGGAATAAAGCTGGGTCGTCCAACGGGTTCCAGTTTGTAATCATCCTCCGCATAACCGGTGCGATAGCGCCAACGACAATCTCGTCTATCCCGTATCTGTCGTATTCAGATGAGAACTCATTGATGAGTTTCTCTATCATGGGAGAGAATGGTTCCAGTGACACTTCGTATAGCGAGGCCAAATGCTTTGAAATGTCACTGATGTCGTTAGCAACAAGTTGGATTTGCTGAAGTCTAGCAATCACTATCAACATTGTCAATATATTATCAATAGGATCAAATAGCAATTCGACACATACATTCAGCTTCGTCCTCGACCTTTTTGCGCAAGCGTGTGTCTTCCATAGTCACAAATTTCTTCCTTTCCTGAAGGGCTTTGGCTTCCCGTGCCAACCCATCCAAATCACTCTTGCAGGCATCCGTAATGAGGCGTATATTGTGCCGTACTTCTGGTATTCGTGTAGGATCATTGGAAGGCGCCCATGAGTTCAAATTGATGTCGGATAAGGAGGAAACTTCTCTTGGCTACAAGCAACGAAATCAATATTCGTTCAAGGCAAAGTGAAAACGAAATCATACCACTGCGCCAGTTGCATCGATTATTTGACCTATTCCAGTAGAAGCCGGTTCGTCGCCAGCTTCTGCCAAGATCTGCTCATAGGTTTTGTGTTCAACCTTTGTCTTTACTTTCTTCGGCCGTTTCCATGCTTCAGCGCGTTTTTCTTGTTGTTCTTTCGCTTTCTTCTTGAATTTCCTCGTCTTTGGATCTTCGTCATCACTGACGACCTCCCCTCGCCTTCTAGCCTCCAATTTCGATTGTTCTGTCTTTTCCTTCCAGCCTTTGAAAGCGATACCCATCTTCTGGGGACGTAGTTTACTTTCGATAGGAGTTGCAATGCCAGTACCTTCGGCACCTAGCCCGGCACCAGCTTTCCATCCCATTTTTGCAAGCATTCGAGCACCAAAGGTATTCTGTATCTTGCTGAAATGAGCTAGTTCCTCTGGGGGTAGGTCGACAGGTTTCGGGGTGGAACTTGTCGAACGGGAAAAGCCTTGGAATTTCTGGCTACCAAAGGCAGAAGGCATATTGAGCATGCTCGGAGTATCGTTCGTAAAGGATGTATTGTCTTCCTTTGCCGGTTTGCTGTTGTTGGAGCCTATACCGCCCTTTGACATTCCAGCAAATGTCGGAGGAGGCTTGGGATGTGAGGCCCCAATACCGCCCTTCGATGAGGACTCGAGAGACGCAAACGCGTTATTCGACTTTGACCCAATACCACCGACCCGAGGCTTTGATTCCAGCTCATCTTCATCAATTTCTTCTCGTACCCTTGGTGAAGGTGGTCTGGAGGGTTCAGATTCGTCAGAATATTCTGCATCCTCTGGGTGGTCGCTCTCGCCTTCAGATCCTTCTTCTTCACCGTCATCGCCAGAATTGTCGGAATCCTCATCGGCAGCGTCATCAGAATCAACGGCCATGGGCTCGTCTAGTTTGACTGGTTGATCGCCTGTAACGAAGGCAGGTGCTTTGGTCCAATCACTCCTCTTCTTGGAAGTAGAGCCTCGTTTCCCGCCACGGTCCTCATCGCTATCCTCTGCAAATATTCCATAGAGTGCATCCTCCTTTCCGCCCTTTCTGCGTCTTTTATGTGCATACGGGTTTTCGAAGAGAGCTCGTTCTTCGCGCGCGTCTGGATCGTTGTCGAAATCAATGTCGAAGTTGTCAGATCCATCTACCGAATCGGAGTCGTCACCGTCATCAAGAACGCGCTTCCGCCTTGCCATGGCCGTGGGTGTATGATATGGGCGATGCTAATTGTAAGAGTCGAAGGAAGAGTGAACTCCGGACGTCACCTGACGGCCGTGTACTGTGACGCATCGGCAGGGGCAGTTATCCTCATGGAAACATTGACTTGGGTTCTGATGCAATGTAATGAGGGCTCAGGATGATTGCGATTCCCTATTGTCTTTGCTATTAATTGCAGAGTATTTTTGCCTGAGGCAGGCTTGAGAGCCGGCGTTTCTGCGCGGCGGACAGAGAGCGTCACATTGCAGTCGGCAAAATGGCCTTGAACAATAAGCATGCATGTCTCTCGCTTCCTCCATCCTTACCGCGCAGGCACCCATTTCCGCTTCCCGAAATATTTCTGTCCGCACTGTGCTGCTCCAATTGTTTCGCCAGGCACCCCATCCGGACATGATTCCCGCTTACAATCTCTATAAAACGCGCACCTCCCTCTAATCTCCTGCCAGTTCCCAAGTCGCGACGACGGCTGCTCGTTCTCTTTCCCCTTCCCTTACAGTTGCTTCAAGATGTCTTGTAGACGACTTGTGCTTTTCGCTCTAACACTGCTAGCAGTGCCCGCCACACTTTCCCAAGACACGCCTCCCAGCTCGTTTCCGCATGCCTACCCCGGTCAACCAAGCGGCGACTTGAGCACAAAGTGGCAGAAATGTATGTCCCCAGCTGTTATATACTCATCCAGTATCCGTCTGACTACCATATACCAGATTTCCAGGTCACAGACAAACTCCCCAACGTTACATACGATATTGGAAGAACTTATGCCGGAAACATCCCTGTCCAACGCCCTGGTCACCCCAACGACACGCTCTTCTTCATCGGCGTTGAGAGATCCCAAGGCTCGCTGACCGCTTCTCCTTCTCCGAGAAACCGCGATCCATGGGGCCTATGGCTGAATGGAGGGTGAGTTCATTGTTATTTCGCGCAGGAATAGTCCAAACTCATAATCCCCAGACCCGGCTCATCGAGCATGTACGGATTTTTCTTCGAAGTAAATGATTGTCTATTTCGTATATGCCCTCAAGACGCTCATGGTCCTTGCAGAACGGTCCCATCCACATCAACAGCGACTACTCCACCTCCCAAAACCCATACGCGTGGAATAAGCAAGCAGATTATTTCTGGATAGACCAGCCAGTGTGAGCAACCCGTTCTGCTCTATAATTGTTCGTGCCTCACGCGATCTTCATTTCTAGTGGAGTTGGGTACTCTACGGCCGATTCGGATGGTTATGGCAAGTAGACTCTAAATTTGGACAATTTCCATTTCCCGCAACTAATGGTGCCTTCCTTGCAGCTCTGGATGAGGATCAAGTTGGGAAAGACTTTGTGAGTCAGGAATACTTCGAGTGCTTGAAGTGGATGCTGATTCGTCATCTTTAGATGGGTTTCTTGGGTAATCTCGTGAAAGTGTTCCCAAGTCTCGCCACTCGTCCGCTCTACATCACAGGAGAAAGTTATGCCGGCCAGTACATTGTAGGCTTTCATTCCACTGTTACTTTTGTCCCTGTAATGATCGTATTTTTGCAGCCTTACATTATGAAAGCATACTTCTCCATGAAGAACCCACCGGTTAAGATTGCGAAAATTGCCATCGGTGACGGAACATACACTTCTGAAGAAGTCTTCGCATATGCACCAGCTGTGAGCATCCTCAACGTCTGCATATTTGGCTGTCATTCTAACTCCATTTCATCAGTTAAGTGTCATCGAGACCTACCCTCAGCTCATTGGATATGATCATGATGTCTATAATTACTTCAAAGAGCAGTGCGTGCATATTCTACTCCACACATACTTTGAGAATATTGATCCTCATCCAACTCTAGATCCAAGCTCTGCCACTTCGACATCAATCTCACCTATCCACAAAACGGTGTGATCCCGGACGTTCACTTTGCGCAACCCGCCCAACGCGAAATTCCTTTTACTTTACTCAAATCCAAGCGGACCTTCTTCCAGCAACTCAAGCTCCGCGCGGCGGACGAAAGCCAGTCTCTCGCAAAGCGCGACTTGCAAGAACGAGATGTGCAGAAGGAGAACTGGAAACGTGATCTCAGCGGGCGCGCAAATGGCACAATTGATCCTTGGGTGAGCTTCTGTTTCTATCTCGTTTACTTTCTGAACTCTTTCACTGACCCTTTGATTCTTGACAGTATGGCTGCTTCTTGCTCGATATGTACATTGATTACGCCATCAACTTCACTTTCCCCTGGAGTCAGTATAGCTTTTCGTACATTACCAAATGTCTACTAACCACAAGGATATTTCTCCAGGTCTGCAAGACAACCCAGACGGATTCCCCTTCAACGTATGTTTTAATTTTGTACTCTTGTGTCTCAATATGCTGACCCACACTTCATTCTAGGTGTACGATATCCCTGACGCCTTGAACCCGAAAGTCAACATGGACGCCGGTCCTTTCATGAACGATCCTCGTACACGTTCTGCTCTCCATGCACCAACTAGTAAAGACTGGGCTATGCAGTTTGACTTTACCTTCGGTCCCAGTAAGTGACACAATCTATGTTCATTGACAGTCAAGCTAATAACACCATTCAGATCAAGGAAACGATCCCAGTAGGTTATACAGCTTTATGTTGATTTGCAAGGTTTAAACTTGTTCGCTTCGTTGCTTCTTCTTATAGGTCCTATGTGAGTTGCTTCCACCGTCTCAGAATTCAAATTCTAATTGCCGCTTCTGCAGGTCTATCAACATATTCAATGACATGGCGAAAAACGCTAGCGCTCAGGGTGTCGGCGTTATCCTTTTCTCTGGAAACGATGATTCGCTTGTTCCTCACCTGGGTACAGAAAGTAAGTCATAGTCATCATAAAGCGATATGAGTGTCTGACTTTACCTTTTTCTTTTATAATAGTTGCCATCCAGGTACTTCGAGTGCACCTATTTTGACATTTGAAAGATCCCTAACCTAGACTTCATAGAACACTACTTTCGGTGGTATCCAAGGGTTCACCAGGCAGCCGTCTACCCCATGGAAGAACGACAAAGGCGAATTCGCAGGAGTCGTTCATCAAGAACGAGGGTGGACATATGTGCTAGCTTATAATGCGGGGCATTTGCTTGCACAGTCCAACCCAGTATCTGTAAGGAGCTTCCATACAACTGTAAATCAGATTTCTTATCAAGGTTTGGATTGCTAGGCTTTTACTATGCTGCGGGAATTCATCCTGGGCAGCAACCCGACTGGTCTGGTTAAGCCCGGAGCGAAACCAGGTTCAGTTACTGTTGTCGGGGGTGAAGTGAAGTCGCTCGCAGGCGTCATTCAAGGCGGCGATAACATCTACTATGGAAACGGGGCGACTCAATCGACCTATGTGTTCCCATCCGCAACCCGAGCCTCGTGGAGACAGTTCATCTCTAGTGTCCACGCTACTCAGGCGACCCCGACCCCTCGACCCCGACCATGATTGATCATGGAATAGGCGCTGGTGTCTGTCTTTTTCCCTTTCTCCTTTTTCTTGTCTCTTTTCCGCTCATCGTCGCATTTTTATTTTGTTGTATCTGCTCATCATCATCATCGTTCCGTTCAGCATTTTTTTTACTCTCACCTTCTCCTTGCTAGCTTTCACGTAGGATAGATACCACCCCTGGACTTTTTTTTTGGCCATGCAGCTATGCATACATCGTCACGACCGTTTATGTCTGCACTCTTGATGAGTGTTAACGCCCAGCATGATCGACGCTACGATATTTATTTTGATATTTATAGTATTTAGTTTGACCCCCCTACCTTGTCATTGATACTATGTAGTGTATGCACCAACCACTTTGTGTTTCTCTTCTTTTCTTCAGATGCACCGAAAAATTGTCTCGCCAACTGGTGAATCATGTTGATCATCCTGGGAGCAGTCTGATCCTGTCTGTCTGATCACTCACTGCACGAACGTACTTTGCTTATCGCTATTACTGACGAACGCATTGCGCTGTTGGATGCCACATGTAACATGTAGCAATTGGTAAGCATGTTGCAGACGAATCAGCCTGAGCAGGCCTGAGCAGATGAAGAATATTGTGACGGCCTTTCAAGGCCGCTTTGAACAAATACTTGCTGTTTACTTGATTTGAACGGTCCCCATAGCGTCCGCAGTTCGGTGTGGAGGGTGGAATCTTCGGATATGCATTTATTGAACCTTCTTTGCGATGAAGAGTCCTATACATAGTCTGCTATCTTGTTTAAACGAGCACGAAGGCATCGCTATGGTCAAGCACTCAACGACGATCACATTTACCGAACGGAGTCATATCTTTTACGAGGCGCCCGAGGTCATGGAGGCACAATCTATTTTTAGACCGGGATCAGCCTGGCCTCTGATGTTGAAACGTTGAACAGCGATATTGACGGAGAAAAGACACAGGCATGTGTAACATGAATTTTGAGGGAAGAGGCCAGCTGCAGGCTTTTCTTGAAATTTGGACTGTAGTGAGATGATACAAACTCTGAGTACATAATACATAGAGGTTAATTGAGGAAATGGAGGAAATAATAAAAAGAGGACATGATGGAGCGTGCGAAACTTGAATAGTCTTGGCATTTGAATGAAAAGAGAGGGCGTTGTAGTGCTATCTTTCTATTCTCATCCTTGACCTTGACCTTGACCTTGACCAGCGCGCGTTGTCGCCCTTACCCTCCTTTACGCCCACAATCATGAAGTTATCCACTCTCTTAGCTCTCTCTGCTCTTGCTCTCGCCAACGCCGAGAAGATCAACCCTAGGCACATCGCCAAGCGGCAGCAAGCCGTATCTCTCCCAGCGGGTACACCACTCCCAGCGAGTTCCCCAGCGCCTCCCATTTCTACTACCTCGTCTCTTGCTCCCCCTCCTCCCCCTCCTCCCCCGCCACCTCCTCCTTCTCATACTTCTAGCAATGTCGCCCCTACGTCTAGTTCTCTAGCGGTCCCTCCGCCCCCTGGTTCTACCTCAGCGCCTGCCGTCCCAGTAGTTACTAGCAGTAACGGTGTCCCGCCGCCTCCCGTAGGCACAGGTGTTCCTGCTCTCACCCTTATTAGCTCGGGAATGCCCAGTCGCCCAACTTTGGGACCAGCTACCACTTATGCTCCGGGAGCGAAGCCTCCCCTTGCAGGTGCCCCGCCTCTTCCATCTGCATGTGCGTATCAGTGGCAACTTCGTCCTACATTTTGTGCTAACATGACAAACAATAGTTGTATATGATCCATCTGCGTGGCCGCAGCCTGATCATGTCCCTGACACTAGTGAGCTTTCTTCGTCTTAGCAAAAATGAATGACCCCGCCGATCTTTGGTAACCGCAGACTCGCCCGAGGTTGCACAGTGGATGAAAGAATTGGACGGTCACAACATCCCAAACCTTACTCCCACTGTCGACGGCTCCTGTGGAGGCGACCCCGCTGCAGCTGCTGACGCTGCCAACCGTGGTTGGTGGACTTGTGGTGGTTACACCCGTGACACAGGTATGTCTTGCCCCGCGTTCCTCGTGCGTCTAGGCCTGACGCATCGTCCATAGATATTGTTGCTTGCCCTGATAAGTATACATGGGGCGTTAGGTACGTGCATATAGAGTCATTTCTTTTTGGCCATGGCGCCTTACCGTTTGACCCAGCTTCGACGACGGACCATCTGATTACAGTAAGTTGCGATGCTATGTGCGTTGTTAATCGTATCACTGACCTTTCTTAACAGCTCAGTAAGACTTCAAAATCAGCATTTGTTTTTTTATCTCATCTAGTTATTAGATATGTCCTTAACTATCTCCAAGAAAAGGATATCTCCGCTACGTTCTTTGTCGTTGGCTCGCGCGTCATCCAGAGACCTGCTTTGCTGATTGAAGAATACATGCTTGGCCACGAGATCAGCGTTCACACATGGTCCCATAGCAAGGTGCGATCAGGTCTACCTTTGTCATGAGCATCGTTTTTATGGGTGTATGGCCCTGTCTGTCTTAGCCTCTCACCTCAATGACTAACCAAGAGATCGTTGCTGAGTTGGGATGGACTCGCAAGGCTATCAAGACCGTTCTCGGTGTCACCCCTACCACTATGCGCCCTCCCTGGGGTGATATCGGTGAGTCAATTTGTCGTCATTCAAGAGAATATGAACTAACCATAAAATACAGATGACCGCGTCCGTGCCATCTCCCTGGCTATGGGCATGGTCCCAATTATGTGGACTGCTACTCCTTCCGGAAACAAGTTTGATACTAACGGTGTGTAGCGGCTAATGTCAAGTTGAGCATTCGAACTCATTTCTATATCAGACTGGAAGGTGGCTGGAGGAAATGTGAATGGCTCTGACTCTTACAACACCTTTGAGACCATCTTGGAACAAGCTTCTTCTCAATTACAAACTGGGTATGTATTAATCCCTTCGACATTTTCCAGTATATCGCTAACCTCGTTGACCTAGTTTCATTGTGCTTCAACATGATCTGTTCGAGGTTACTGTCGACCTTGCTGTCGGATATACCTTGAACTCGGCTCTCCAGCACAACCCTAAATTCAATGTACGAGTCCTATCTTCGTTTTCATATATCATTGACTGACAGATCTGTCTGTCCCCAGTTGAAGGCTATTGGAGAATGCCAGAAATTCCCTGCCGGCAATCTTTACTTGGAAACTAACCAAAACGCAACTTTCCCTTTCCGCAACACCACCACTGGCGGAGGCGTTGATGTTAGTGGAGACGGCACTGTTGACACCAAGCCTGGCGATGGAGGTTCGACCGCCGCCGATACGAGCAACGTCAGCAACAACACCGACAAATCCGGTGCATTAATGAATGCTAGCCCCCTGAACATTCTCAGTGGCTCGCTTGCCGCTGTCGGTTTCGCCGTCATGGGTCTCTTGCTGTGATGTGACTGACTGATGATTTATTGACGTTGGCGGTTGGCAGTGATGACGATGGCCTGTCCTGGTATGTATAAACAACTTGAACAGTCCCACGTTCAAACCTCGCAGGCCACACCATCATCATGCCGATATTGATATTCGACCAACGCTTTTCTGTGTGTATACTTTGTTTGGTTCCCCCCTTTTAACGATTCGATTCATGACGACGACCTCTCTTCGCCCATCGCTATCCAACAACACACAAAGTAGTTTATCCACATCATGATTCAGGTCTATCCACCAGTACATAGCTTATTACTTTACTCATCGCGGACAGTTCGTATTGGTACAGAAACGGAGGCATTCTTCGTTCCTCCGTATTATATTGGACACTTCTCCCCTTTCTCCCTCCCCACCCATCGTCATCATTACTTGTCAGATAGGTTTGTTCATATAGTGTTTTTGTGTCTGTTTTTTCATATGTGCATATACATGGTTTGGGAGGATTTAGTAGTTAATATTGTAGATGTCGGTTTATTGGTAGTTTTGTTGTCCCGTTTACTTCTCCATGAAAGCAAGTCATGGTATTGTGTGAGTGACTATGAAACTGCGTCTGAGTACCCCATCTCGCTTCGTCTGCATAGGAGTGCTAATATGCATGCATATTGAAACCTATACAGCTGATGTTCTTACATGACTAATAGAGAAACTGGAAGAAGAGGAAATAATGCTGTTACTACTACTTAAGGAAAACGGAGCGTTGAGAAACGTGGAAAGTTATGTGGAAAGCAACAAGGCATAAACACAAGGTAAGAATAAGTCATGTCTGCTACGGCTTTAATAAGAAAGGAAAAAGGGAAGACAGAAAAAAAGGTAATAATCATACACAAATTACATGCATTATACAACGGACAAACGTGGTGAGGTTGAACGGGTGAGCGACGAGCGGCAGCGCACGGAACGAAGGCGAACGTACAGTGCTCAAAGTGTGGCCATGGGTGGCGTCACTAGTGAGAAAAAAAAGCTTCGAACGAAAATGGCAAACAAGAGAGCGAGAATGTATCATCGTCCATGATGTATCGAACTGGAGCCCATCGAGATGTTGTCCGCCATATACCGATGTCCACCCATACCACCTTGCATGCCCGAGTACATCATCCCATTGTTGCTGCCACTCCCACTGCTGGCTACGCCTCCCCCTCCTCCTGTTGGTCGGAGGGCTAGAACACGATCATCTGATACGAGGAGAATCTCCTCTCTTCCAACGCCTTGCGGATGCCGCTGATACTGGTCAGGATACATCTGCTGCTGCTGCGGCATATGCAAATTATGCATACTATGCGCGGCCTGTCCAGGATACTGTGGAGCGTAAGGGTTGTTGTATGGACCAGGCGCGCTGCGATCACAATAAGTAAAGAGCGAAATGTAAACAATCACAGAGAGACAATCAACTTACGCATGCTGATATGGGTTCGGGTTGTGTTGCATCGCAGACGTTGCGTTGGTGACCGATGGAGGTGTATCTGCGAATAATAGACGAAGATTTGAACCTTGGATGACCTGCGACATGTGTCCAGTCTCGATATGCCGGATCTCCACAAACGACGGCTCGAAGGCGAGGACGTAGGGCTCATGTAAAGCTAGAAAGAAAGAAAAAACCAACATTATCAGGAAATCAATATATAAATGCATTTTATAATATCATACCGAAACCGGTTGGGGTGCCCTCCCAGTACACCATAAAGTCCTTCCGTGATCTCCTGCCGCTCTTGTTGACGTAGAAAGCAAATGCTACACCGTGTTAGCCTCTCAAAAACACGGAAAATTCAGAAAGGCATACCATCATAACAGAGAAGGAAATCATTACGAATCCTATAAATAGCCATTGGACGCAAGTTCTCTTTCTTCCTGACAAACTCGAGCGCTTCGTCGTTCGGGTCGAGTAGACCTTGAGTGTCCAGACTCTCAAGGTCGACAATCTCAAACCCGCGAGAGCAGCCAACGCACATCCTTGTCTTCAGATAATGTATAGACGTCGATTCGACGGGTATGTAGAACTCCTACAAACCAACAAGAAATAGAGATGCTTCAATATCCAGAGCAGTTTCCAGAATATTAAGCGCAGCCAACTCACTCTGAACAACTTGAGAGTATCATTTCCGCCTTGCAACAGCTTTTTGAACGTTGGCTTTGCTCTGCCTCTGACGTTCTGGTCTATTGGCTCCAGAGTTTTGAACGTGCTCGACAATTGGCTGGACTTGACGATGCACACGAGCACCTTGTTCAGGCAGAACCCGGCTTTGAAGAACGATGTATGTGAAGATATCCGCTTCGCTCGTTTGAGGCCAGCCATTGGGTCTAATGGATCGAGCGCTTCGAGTGGGAAAGTGATAACTTGCCGCTCTGATTCAACATACAGTCAGAGCCAATACAGGCAACAAAAAGTAGAATAACATACCCGAGAGAACAATAAGTAATTGATAGTCTTCTAATACGTCCACCTGGATGACATCAAGCAAGGCCAGAACCCTTACGGGCTCTTGATTCGGCTCTCGAAGATCGGATAGATAGACACCGTCATCCGTTCCATATACAACTCTCCTTCCACCACCTATGGAAAAGAAAAGACGGAAGAGAGGATGGAAGAAAAGATGGCAAGGGGATCAACATGTGCAAGCAGCAAAAGAAACGACCCGCAGGTGAAGGAAAAAGAAGGAAAGGTAAACTCACTATACGGAGCCGCACAATTGACCTTGTTCGGACCAGAGAAGAATCCCTCACTCAAGGTAACTGTATCAAAGATGAGACTCCTATCCCGCATAATCTGCTGTTGCTTGCATATCACGTCCACCCATTTTCGATGGCTGAGCGGTGATGTAGACCACAACATTAAATTATAGTAGTTCTTCCCCAGATGGATAAAGTTGATCCAATGCTGTCCCTTGTGGTCGTTCTTCACGACAACAGAAGAGACAACGCTCGGCACGCTCGCTCGACTTTTCTCCTTCTCGAACGAAGACCGTCGTACTAGCGTTTGGTTCTTCCGCTGCTGCGAGCGAACGGTACCGGTGCCGTTGGCTTCTTCCAGCGGTGCGGCTGTTATCAGAAGAAGCTCGAGCGGTATCGGCTACACAACGGAAGATGGCGTGTGTTTAGATAAGAAGCGGGAAAAGAGCTTAAAACCCCACTCACCCGTCGATACACCTTGTAATGCTCATGCTGCTTATTCTTCACTAGCTTAGTGAACAATAGCGCGTGATCAAACAGATACACTTGAATCTCTCCGTCCCGCTTGTTCAGAGTACCTTTGTAAACCATTTCCCTTCCTTCATCACGTAGTCTCAGATTCTATGAAAGACTGCGCGTGAGCAACGAACAACATGATCACACCGTGCACGAAACATGCAAGACAAGAGCGTAAAGGCTCAAAGAAGACGTACCACTTCTTCGCCAGGCTTAAACATCAGCTGTTGATCCAGCTGCATCAAATTGAACCTATTCTCCGTCTTTCCCGTCTCGGTATTCACTTTGGCCAGGAATTCCCGCACCAAGGCAATCACCTGTGGGAGCATCTGCTTGTCGCTGCTATCATTCGGTGTATGCTTTAGTACGGCTTCCAGCAAGAGAGGATATCTCGCAAGACGCGTGGTAGGCTTTGTCAAATACGCGTTGAGCTCAAGTTTCCGCGATTCAGGTAGCCGTTCGGTCATCTAAAATGACATTGAACGTATAAGCAAAAACATGGCGAAGACATCGCACTCTCAGAAGACGCACCTCAACGAATTGAGCAAAGACAGGGTTCATTCCCTTCTCTTTTTCAAACTCGTACTTTCCATACAGTTGATGGGCACCATAGCTCACGAACGGTCCGAAATGGGGGACGACGTCGAGTAAGATATCGCCTATACGATCAACGACCGCATACTGTTTTTGCCTCTTGGAAAGCGCGTCCCTCAATCGCGTGTTCACAGCGATGATGTCGTGTATGTTCCAAAACACCTGTGTTAGGAACTCCTTCCGACGTTCTTTTGGTATGATGTCTTCGTCTCGAAGTTTGTTGAACCAAAACTGTTGTATTGTTAGTTTTCACTCAATCGATGAAATGCTAAAGATAAGACTCACATCCCGGAGATACTCGATATCGCGCACAAAGTCCCTTTCGGTGTAGATGACTTCGTTAATAGCCTCTTGTCGCTTCTTCTCTGTCTCCGATACGCTATTAACAATCTCCTGGGGCACCGAATGTATCCATAAAGTGCCGGCATCCTAATAGAGCAAAGTTTCTGTCAGATGCATGTCCAGTAGACATCACATCACACCGCAGCAGTAGATCTGCATGCAAAAATAACGTACCGGAATATCAGCCAAACTCTCTTTGCTAATCTGCTTTGACAACCCCGGCTGCGGTTTCATGTTCAAACGCGCCTGCTGCTCTAACCTTCTCGGACACGCTATGCTGTAACATAACCGATCCCTCGAACACGTCGGGGAATAACAGTCGGTCAGAAGCGTGAACACGCCCGACGGCAGCGTTACCTCGTCTGAAAGGGGAGAATCTTTGGGCGTCCTGTTTTCCGGGGATGCAGGAGAATGATTGGATGATGCTCCTTCTTGATTCTACTCCGACTGAAATTAGAAAAAAAATGATGCAATTCAAAACCATAAACACATACCTCGAAAAATGAAGCAGAGTTAAGCATATTGCCTAGCCGCTCTGGAGACACCTGTTCCCCATGCTGCAACTCTCCGCTAACAAAAGGACTGGGAAGCTTGGTCTGAAACTGATAAAGTTCGTTTGCACTATCCCTTAAGCGATGGTCGTAAGTCACATCATGAAAGAACTTTTGAGCGTCAAGAGCGCGGCCGAGGAGCAAGGCCAGATTGCGGTCTGTGGTCTTGATGATGTATGCGATTTTATCGACGGCTTCGCGGCCATCGAAGGCGTCCTTGTAAGTTAAACCATCTTTCACGCGATCGGTTATGGGTATTCGCTCGCGGAACGCTTGCGCCACGCGAGATAAGAGGGCAGGGTATACAATGGGCGTCTTGCGCACAGTCGGGCGGATGGAGGTGGGGGAAGTGCGACCTTGGGCTGAGCCTCGT
This sequence comes from Agrocybe pediades, assembly GCA_013053245.1. Taxonomy (NCBI): domain Eukaryota; kingdom Fungi; phylum Basidiomycota; class Agaricomycetes; order Agaricales; family Agrocybaceae; genus Agrocybe; species Agrocybe pediades. The sequence continues at coordinate 1,553,160 of JAACJL010000058.1, forward strand.
ATCTGCTGCTCAACGGATGGACGGACAGCAGACATGGACATGGAGCGATCTTGGGAATTTCGATCACGGCGTTGAGGAGTGGTGTTGAACTTTGGCATGGTGCGTGCTGAATCGGAGGAACGGCGATGACTGGAGGTGGAAGTGTGATTTACTAGAGTGCTCGAAGCTACCGAGTGATCAGCACTCGAGGAGGGAGGAGATGTATTGGACGAAGCAGCACGCGCAGCGACAGTATCAACGTGGAGACCGGCACTCTGTAGAATGGAAAGATAAGAAACAAACAAGCAGAGAAGATTGACCAACGAACTGGATGGTGCTGATGAGAGCCAGAGGCAGAAGGCTGCCGTAGATGTTGTCGAGAGAGCGTCTGTTGTCGAACTGAGTGCTTTGCATCAGACAAAAAAGGGCAGAGAAGAAGAGAAAAGCGATCGCGCACTGCTAGGTTCCGAACGAGCCCAGGGAAGCTCACTGCTACTCTCTTCTGAATCAACGTCTGCACCGGTAGAAGAGGTGAAATCAAGGCCTAATCTGCCATCGTCATGCTCGAGACTTATGCCGATGCGCGGAAGTTCAACGGGGACATTGCTTGACCTATTTGAGGGAGCCGGGGATGGACGAGGGCCGTAAGCAGGAGACGGAGAAGGAGCGTTCATGTAGATCTGCGCTTGATATGCCTGAGCCGGGGTGAGACCGGGATAGGGAGAGTGAGCATGATCGTTGATAGGAGGATGGAGTGGTGGTGCAGGCGGATAGTCGGGAGAGCTGGAGTTTACAGATCTGGCCCGTGCGAGTGCTGGATTGCTCGGAGGAGCGAGAGAGGGCTGGTAGGACTGAAACTGGGGCTGATAGGAGGGAAAGGACGTGTGAGGATTGTAGACTTGCTCTGGAGACGGGTAGTAGGACTGGTGGGCAGTTTGTGGGTTGTAGGAGGCGCGGTGGTAGGCGTGCTGGGGTGGAGGAGGAGGACCTGGTCTGCCAAAGATGGACTCGTATGCAACATGTCGTTTGTCTGGCGGTGGTTGGCGGGGCCCCAGTGGTTTCGAGTCCATGGATGCAACTGATCAACGTCCAAGCCACACACTATGTCACATACAACTGATTACATATTCATTCTAATTTTATTTCCCAGACTACATATTGAAGCGCCCATTCAAGCACCCTCCATCTCCACATCCCCATCTTGCTTCATCTTCTTTGTCTCTCGCTCTTCACCATCTTCCGTCTCTCTCGGACTATTTATTCCTAGCCCCTGCTCCTGTGCCTTGGCCAGAACTGCCTGCTTCGTTTTCATCCTCCCCAGCTCCTTCTTGCTCAGTTCCACCTTGCCCTTCGCGGCAGTAGCCAGTTTTGCCGTTTCAGACGATGATAGTTCAGGTGCTCCGATCGGTAATGACCCTGGTAGCAGATTTTCTATCGGAAGTGCCTCTCCGTCCGCATCTGCGGCGTACTTGGGCATAGCAACAAGGTCTCCGTATACATCTAATTTTTTGAGTTCTTCTGCTGTGGCTATCGATATCCAGAGATGTCAGTCGAAGTATAGTATCATAAAAAAGAAACGCTCAACCTGTAACCAAAGCTGAGGTATTTAATGTTGTCACCACGGACTTTAAGGTCTCCTCGTCTTCGGTGAGCTGGAACCGACTGTCAGCAAAGAATCATTTCGCCCTCTTGAGCAGACTCACTTTTCCTCCTTCAGCAAACTTCACTACTCTAACCATGCTATTATCGACAGAGACTTCTCCGTCCTCTTCCGACCGCTTCCATTCGCCGTCCAGACTGACCAGTATTGACTTGCCTTCCAGAATGGTAAAGTCGAGAACGGGTCTTTTGAAATCAAAATGCTGAATATCACTGGTAGATACACCAGTCTTCAGGGGGAAGATGAACAGTGCTGTCGTTCTAGTCCACAGTCAGATCACAGCCCTAAACAACACGGAATGTAACTCACCCGACGGCAGAAAATACGACATATGCACCAGACTCTGTCTGTACACTCTCAATGGCATGGATAACGAGCACTGTTTCGGGCTTCTGCTCTGCGGGCTCTTCTTCGGCCCCCTCTGCTTGCTCTCCCTCGCCTTCTTCTGCGGTACCCTCCCTCTCTTTGCCTTTCCCTTTCTTCGTATTCTTTCCCTTCTTCCGCCTAAATTTGGTGCCCTCGGGCAATGTCCCTTCACCATCGTCTTCCGGCAAACCGCGCTTCCTCTTCGTCGCCTTGACGCCAATAAACGGTTCGACCGAATCTAACACGGGTACTTCGTACTTCAATTTGCCACTCAACCAGTCCCACACTTTCAGCATAGGATCGCCACCACCCGAGATTAACGTCGTAGGTTCAGATGCAGGAATATGAATGGCAGACACAAATCTATTAGTGCAAAAAATCAGGGTATTTCCGTTGTCATTTACTATGTAATACGCACTTTAGATGTCCGAGACAATACATCTCAATATTGTACCCTTTCGGGAACCAGCTCACTCTGATATGTTCGTCCCTGTCTGCAGTAATAATGTATTTCTCGTCGTGAGTCAATAGGAACGCGTTTAAAGGTGAAGCGTGTCCTAGGATGAGGTTTCCTCCGGAAGGGTTTTCGTGTGAGGATAAAGCATCTCTCTTTCGTTGCTGTTCTTTCTTTTGATCTTGTGTCAATGGAACGTAGGTAAAGGGATAGCTATATATAAAAGGCATATTTAATAGCAAGACTGAAGATAAGGAGACTTGAACACACCTGAAGACATCCCCAAACTTATCGGACGCAAGGATTGTCTGCGCGTCAGCCGTGAACGCCAGTGACGTCGGCTTTTTCGGTAATTCTCTAGTTCACGAGTCCTTAATATAAGCGTAGCCTCTGCTGTACAACTCGTACAATACCTTTCACTCAGCAGCTGAAGGCCATCTGCCAGGTCCCACACCTTTAGCATCTTATCCTCACCCGCGGTTATAAGATATCTGACATCGCGGTCCACCGCTGCGCATCGTATAGGGCCCGACTTCAAGACACCTGCCTTCTTCTCCTCTGGAAAGGTAGTAGTCGAGTGTAAAACGGAGCCTGTCCTACCGCCATCACGAGAGACGACGCCAAAGGCATAGGGTGAGATTCGAGTTGGACGGAGCGGAACGTCTGTGGACGTACGAGGTATCTAGGATCTGAATGTGCGGTCCTGTTATGTCGACCGTGCGCGCTGGGCCTACGAATAGGCGTGTGGGGGGGTAGTTACGCATGGTAGATGGTAAGTAGTTGTAAGCCTGCTCGTTGCTGAATCTAAAAGTAAAATTCCGCCTGGGTATCATCTTATCACCTCACGTGCTCGCGCTTGAAGCTGGAATTGACCGTTTGACGCGACGTGTTCACTTCCGCCTGTCGACACCACCCTATATCTCGAAGCAGAATGCTCATCACCGAGAAACAGAAGCGCGCCTATCCAGCGCATGCTCATACCCCACTTAAAACGCGTCCTTTGGACCTGCTCTACTTCCTTTTCTTCGCTGTGAGCCATATCACCACATTCCATGACATGATCTCTGCTAATGCACATGATTGCTTCGAAGATGCATTTACCAGCCACTCTACTCATTGATTTACAATATATATACCCGACCCAACTCGTTCCCAACTTCCTCAAATCCCTGGTTAGCTTTTACGTCGATATGTCAAGGGATCCACTCATCGGTGGCATCAATGGATTCTTTTTCAAAGACGACAACACCCACATGACGTGGTTCAAAACGTTCATCGTCCTCGAAGCGTGCGCCCATCATCTCTTGTCTATATTTACGAACCATAACCATCCTAACGTGCCGTTCGCAGGGTATTCCAAGTACCAATGTTCGTCCTTGGTCTCCGGGGACTATACAAAGGTACGCACCTAACCCTGGATTATGACTTTCACTTACGATGACCTGACACCATTCTTTAGGCTCAAAAAGCATATACCCTCTCCTCGCGGTGTACGCAGCCTCCTCCGCTACCACCACCCTCGCATGCCTGACTACCGTCCTCACTACACCTGAACTCACCCCTGAGCTGTTGGCACGGGGTGCTGTAGCTGTGAGCAACTCCCAACGCTTTTTACTCCTGTCCAGCTACGTTCCTTTCTTCTTAATACCACTAATTATGGCGGTCGACATGACGGCGCGTGTAACACGCTTAGTGAAGAAAGGCGTCGCGTCAGAAGAGGAGTCTAAGAAGTGGAATTGATAGTCAATGAACGCCATTTAGGTTGCTTTGATCTTTTCAACCTGCAGTATTTCGCGCATATGACGCCGCCCAATATATCTTTTAAATCTTTCTGCTCTCACAATCATTAACAGAAATGTTGGCCGTGATCATTGAAAGAAAGCGGGTATCAAATAACATATAACGATAATTAAAGGATACGGGGAAGAGTATTCGGAGTACAGTAAGCGCTCTGCCCAAGTAACTCGACAAAGTCAGCGGCGTTGAGGAAATCCACAGCCACCGGGACAACAACTGGTACAGGAACGCTGGGCCCTACAGAGCAATTCTTATCTCTGAGAATTACGGGGCTTCAGAATTCGTATATATAAGAAGGTACGTTTAACACTCACGAGAATACGAAGCAAGTGGCGGGTTGGCAGAAAACCGCATTGGCGATAACGTCTCCGTCTCCGTTGCGCCATGGAACGCATTGATTGTATGCGACCGTCTCGGGTGGTCCTTCGCCATAGCGGATACCAGCAAACTGATCCATATCGCGATGACTTAAGCTTCGGAGGCGCGTCTCTTTTTTTGAGGAATACTCACAGTAGTAGCGGGATTGGCAGCTTTGCACGCTTGGTATTGCGCGGTGTCCTTAACGAGGTCGATGTCGCCTATAACTGGCACGCGCAAGGATGCGACGCTAGTAATAGTGAAGACGAAGACGATGAAGCTTTTAGTAAAGAATGGCATGGTGAAGGATGACAAGCTTAAATGAGTGTGGTAATGATTCGTTTAGAGAGCTGAGCTGGAAGGATAGAGACAAACCAACGGCTTGATGCTTTGTCGTTACAACACAAGGCTCCATTATATAGGAGGGCTTTTGACTCGCACAAGTTATCGGGGCGGACAACCGTTCTTCCTAAAGGTGATTGAATGCTCCGGTTGACGGACACTTGGAATGGAAGACAGCACAGGAAGCATCTTTCAGGTGAGCTTAAGCCTAAACACTGTTATCCCAGAATCGAAAATACTTTGTTTTCAAGTCCTCTAAATTTCCTCGCTAGCTCTGCCTCCATCGCAAGCGGTAGTGGCGCTGGGCGCTAGCATGGGAAGGTAATAGAATATGCAGAGGTAGGCGAGGATCGGTAGAGGTAGGCCGCGGGAGTGAATGTCAATAAAATGTCGGCCAGAACATTGATCGGTGGAACCAATTGCGCGGGTGTCTGACTGAACTAGACCGGTAACCGGTCCGTCTATGGGTTTGCGTAGCAAACTGTCGATAGACAGACCGGACGATCTGGTCTTGAAAATGGGCTTGACGCGAAACTGGTCCCGTGATGCGAGCCAACCCCAAAGTCCATTAGAAAACTTTTGTAATGAAATTCGTAATGTAATGCATTTGGGCATTCTCGTATGCATTTCTTAGGTTCAACACAATATCTTATCATCTACTCAGTGTCTATTGACTTGAACATTGTCTCCTTTGAATGCAGACTTGGTTTGATGATGTAGCACTCAATTGATGCATACAAAAAGCGAGTCTTAACTTGCTTTTAATGACCACGTAAATCAGCAATATTAAAGAATTTCTCGCATGAATTTGAGGGACTTATGCACTTATTTCTCCTGTAGATATCATCCTACATCAAGGGGTAATTTTTCCGAAATAAAACTTGCCAAATCTCATTGAGTTAAGCAGAATCAGTAGCAGCCTTTGTCGTAGCAGATTTTCATTACAAAAGTTTCTAATGAAGTTTAGGGTGGGCTCGCATCACGGGACCAGTTTCGCGCGCTACGAGGATTTAAACCCAGATCGTCCGGTCTGTCTAACGACAGTTTGCTACGCAAACCCATAGACAGACCGGTTACCGGTCTATGACTGAACGTATACATGGCTAGATTATGGAGTGGCTGACAGTTCGTCACAAGTTACTCGAGCTAAAAGTTGACAAGCATAGTCCGAAAAGATATGCGGCTCAGGGCATACTCTGACGCTCTTCGAGGTTGATGTGGAACTTACCACAACATGGACTGGCTTTCAACAAGTCCCAAAACAAATCCCAACTTCCCAGGGAGTACTATTATGGAATTGTTTGGAAGCAGTGGTCCATAGTCTTCCATAGTATGAATACTTAGTCTGTGAACAGTTTAAGTAACACCTTTCCCCAAGTGCCCGAAACGAGAGTTGTCAAGCACACATGCCAAACGAATTGCCATGAAGCTGAGAAGGCTGGAGGCGTACCCAAGGATAAGTCTGAAGATTTTCATTGCTAACAGAAAAAAAGTGTTTTGTTGCAGAGTCATGATTTATCTGTGGCGTTCGAAGTTGTCAGTGTTTGCCAGTCAGTTTTCCTTTCAGGGATTGAGGGAAATTAGTGTCCTTCCGACCATAGGCTTGTAGGCATAAGCTCCTTAAATGCCGTTTCATTTACAGGCCATCCTTCCCAGCGCTAGGTATCCCAATCTTCTTAGTATAACCTGCCGTACTTCGCGCATATGACGCTGTCCAATGTACTTAGAAGATCATTTTGCCCTCAGAATCAGTGACCAAAATGTTGGATTGATTACCGGAAGAAAGGGGGGTATAAAATATCATACAACAATAGTTAAAGGATGCGGGGAAGATTATTAGGAGTACAGTAAGCGCTCTGGCCAAGCAACTCGACGAAATCAGCCGCGTTCAGGTAATCTCCGGCAACTGGGATCACAATTGGTACAGGAACGCTGGGCCCTACAGAGCAATTGTTGTCTCTGAGAAATACATGGCTTGAGAACTCGAATGATAGGTATGCATAATCACTCAGGAGAATACGAAGCAATTGGCGGGTTGGCAGAAGACCGCATTGGCGATGAGGTCTCCGTCTCCGTTGCGCCAGGGAACGCATTGGTTGTATGCGACCGTTTCGGGAGGGCCTTCACCATAGCGGATGCCAGCAAACTAAATTATATTGTAATGTTAAGCTTTAAGGCGCTCATTATTTGAGAAGACTAACTGTAGTGGCGGGATTGGCAGCTTTGCACGCTTGATACTGTGCGGTGTCTTTAGCGAGGTCGATATCGTCCATAAAGATTGGCACGCGCAGGGGTGTGACGCCAGCAATAGCGATCATAGAGCTAATGAAAGCTCTAGTAAAGTATGGCATAGTAGAAGGTGGCGAACTCAGATTGGTGGGGTTGGTCCGCACGGAGAGCTGAAGCACAGTCTGGAGGGATTTGAAAGACCTTGATACCTTGTGTTTACAGGTGACAGGCCACCATTGTATAGCCGCCTGCGATCTTCCCGGAGAATGATTGAAGTGGCTGACGGACACTTGAAATAGAAGGCAGCATAAGGGGCATCTCTGAAGTGTTATTCTGCTGCACATTTTATCTGTGGCGTTCCAAGTTGATCGTGTTTGGCCGGTTTGCCTTTCAGGGAAATTGTTGTCCTTTCCGACCACTGGCTTGCGGGCACAAGCTCCTTATATACCGTCACATTGACCAAGGTTGTCCTGAACTCTGGTTTATTGCTTAACCATTAGCATAAGTATACTTACCGACGAGCGCTCCTGCATCAAAATTGGTACCCTTGTACGTCAAGAGCACTGCCCTTCTACGTAGACCAAGGCTCAGGGCTGACTCGGAGTCCGACTTGCAACCCTGGTAACTCGGGTACAATTTATCAGTCAAATCTTACTCTCGCACTTGACAAGACCACCAATACGACAATGGATGAACAGTAAGTACCGTTAGAATCCTATCACCATCAGTGCTGGTCAGTGGGCTGACTTAGAGCGAGAATCTGGTAAGCAAGCCGGGCAACCGCAGCTAGTTGCTATCAGCAGGTGACCCTTGATGTGGTTGTTAGTCGAATGAGGGATTGCGATGAGAACTGAAATGTACATGGCATGGTGATGAGCGGAAAAGGAGGCAGAGATAAGATTAGGAGAAACCGGAAATAGCCGTCTGTGGTCATTTAAGGTATGGAGAGCTCTGTCATTTTGTGCAGCAACAGGCCATCACGACCCTTGACCAGAGCCACCTCGATATATACCCTCATCTTTTACACCGTCCACAGCGACCTCACTGCTGCAGATGTCGTCGTTGATTACTCTTGTGCGGAACAGTAGGATGGCTTTATTCAACCCTCCTATCTCGGCCCTGCTCAAATGAAAGCTTTGCAGAATTCTTGGAGGCTATTCGATCCGTTAACCCGCCTGGTCGATGGAAGATTCTAGTTGTCGATGATCATTCACAAAAGCTCCTAAGTGCTGTCTTGAAGCAATTCGACATCCTGGAGGAGAATGTTACCTGTGCGTTATACTTATACTGCATTCGTGTCGCATTCAATTATCGATCAATTCCTTCCCAGTGATTGAATCCATTTCAAGCATTCGAGAACCTCAGCCAGAATTCGAGGCTATATACATGCTTATGCCTACCACACAGAACGTTGAACGAATTATCAAAGATTTCACAAACCACAAACAATATGCAGCCGCCCATCTGTTTTTCATAGAAGGTGCGGCAAGCGTTCACCTGTTTACCGAACACTGATTAACGGACCATCGTCGAATTTCTTAAGGACTGGCGGAATCACTATTTCAACGTCTCACATCCTCTCCAGCTGAACCTCATCTACAGGCACTGAAGGAGCTTTTCCTTAATTTCAATGGTATTGTATTGCCTACTTTCCTATCATGATTTGTATTGCTCAACTAGCGATCGTAGCAATCGAAGCTCAAGCATTCTCGATGAACGAGCCGGGTTATTTCTTCAGCATTTACAGCCCGCCAAGGACAGACGCTGCATACAAGCTGGCGCGTCTTCGTCTGGAAGAAGACTTGCGGTTTATGGGCAAGATGGTGCGTCACTCGTTCGCAATCGTTTGACTTTACCTGCGATGAACATTACCGGGACAGATCTCCAACGTTTGCATCGCTTTGAACGAATTCCCTTATATACGATACTATATGCCCAACACTCACCTCCCTCTCGGCCCTTTGAAACCCAACGCACTGAACCGACCTCCCCCTCCGCCTGAGACTGCTAGTAGATGGAGAACTAATCTTGCACGAGGATCGGAAGCACGAGCGTATGAAGCCGTAGAGACCGATTTTGTAACGAAACTCTTGGCTTTCTTTGTTCAAGATAACCTGGAGGAATACAAAAAGCAGAACCCAGAGTTTGGGGTGCGTGGCTTTTTTAATGTAATTCTGTCCGTAATCTCATTTTGTGTAGAAACCAGATGCCACTCGTCCCAAAGCCACTTTATTAATTACAGACCGAACAATGGATCTACTGGCACCGTTTGTACACGAATTCACCTACCAAGCCATGGCGAACGACCTCCTACCCATCGAAAACGGCACCAAATACACGTCTGTGTTTTTCTTTCTAATTTATCGAGATCTATTTCTCTGACTTCTTTTACAGGTATAAGTTTCAGTCGTCCCTCGGTGCATACGAGGACAAGACAGCAATTCTGTCAGATGCTGATACGACCTGGACATCGGTTCGGCATTTACACATGAGAGAAGCAATCGATAAATTGATGTCCGATTTCAATAAATTCTTAGAGGATAACGCTGTGTTCAAGGGGTATGACACTGCTCTCTTGACATACCCTTTTCTTTCTCAAGTCCTGTCATAGGGAAGGTGCAGCGAACTTGAATGACATGAAAGATATGCTTGCCAGCCTGCCTCAGTACCAGGAGCAACGTGAAAAGGTACATATACTCTTTGGCAGTTCCCATGTCATGTTGACTAACACAGAACCCAGTTTTCCTTGCATCTAAACATGGCTCAAGATTGTATGTCGCTGTTTGAAAGGGAAAAATTGGCGGATATCGCTTCGGTCGAACAGGTATGATCCATTAAGACCTTTACGTTTGTAGCTAATCACAAGGTGTACTAGTGTTGCGCCACAGGTCTTACCGCCGAAGGCAAAGCACCGAAGAGTCTCGTGGAAGAAATGGTTCCTCTGCTAGACAGTAGAGAAGTTCTGTAAGTTTTCATCCGCTCATTTTCACACCAATAGAAATATTGATTTCTTTTGCAGCAACATGCGTAAAGTTAGGATCATAGCTTTGTACATCCAATACCGTGATGGCGTCCCAGACGAAGACCGCCGCCGCCTGTACCAGCATGCTCGCTTGAGTCTTCCTGAGCAGGATGCTGTCAACGCTCTCGTCCATCTCGGTGTCAGGATAACACGGGTACGGTTTTTCGACTGGTAGTCGTTTCGCTCGGGTGACTGGTACTTATTGTTTTTAAAGGGGCCAACCGACAAAGATACCCGAAAAAAGATCAAACAGAAGAGCGACACCGCTGATGAGTATGAACTTTCGAGATTTAAGCCGGCTCTCAAAGCAGTGGTTGAGGTAACAAGAAGAAGCAATCGAGATAAGCAATGTCTAAATTCATTTTCAGGATCAAGTCCATGATAAATTGGATGCTGCTATGTTCCCTTATGTGAAGGAATCTCCATCGGCCATGCCGTTGTCTCCTCGGTCTCCTCCACCTCAGACAACTTCTCTTCGAAGCCAGAAACCGGCATGGCACAGAGCCCCAAAAGTTGCGACGCAAGCGGATAACCGGCAACGTCTCATCATATTCGCCGCAGGAGGAGTGACTTATTCAGAGATGCGTGAAGTATACCATCTGTCCAACATTTTACAAAAGGATATTTATATCGGTAAGATTCTACGGGCTATTCAGAATACCGCATTCATCGCTGATGCTACCTTGTATAAACCAGGATCCACCCACGTTATCACACCGAAAGGCTTTGTTGACGACCTGAAAGTGTTGGATCTCGGAGGCGCTGGTTCCAAGGCCATTCCCAACGGTCTGCGTGACATGAAAGGGGAACCCAAGTCGCAGCAGCAGTTATACGATGAGAAATACTACGTGAAGGATGCACCACCTCCACAACGGACGGTGCCATCCAAGAACCAACCACAATCGCGGGCACCTGAGAATCTATCAATGCCTATACAACCGTCCCCAACTAATTCATATCAAGGGTCCGTTAATTCTGTCACACCTTCAGGAAAGGAAGAGAAGAAGAAGAAACGAGGTCTCTTCCGTTTCTAGTCGCTGGAGCATATATATTATACCTCCTATTTTGTAATACCGTTATGAATATACCTGAGGAAGTTGTGCGGGTGCGCAATAAAGTTCGTTGAAGACTACATAATAAAGGGTATGGTACACAAAGAGAAAGAAAACTACGCCGAATATTCTAATTTGGCTGTAATAAATAAAGTTTGTCAGTACACCAAAACGAAAATAAATGGGAGACCACTAACTTTCGTGCTTCTTCGCATCAGCTACTTTCCGAGCAGCCTTGACGAAGTCTTCTTGAATGATCGCTGTGCGGTCATCCCGAATAGCGAACATCCCTGCCTCTGTTACGATGTTGCGCAAATCTGCACCGTTAAAACCGTCGGAAAGCTGGCCATAGATGTAGTGAGTAACGGGAGATCTGTGCACTAGTGAATGCGCACCTTGACAATCGCTTCAAAATCAAGTCCCTCAACCTTATTGACGGGGGCCGCATGGATTTTCAAGATCTCCAATCTCCCCTGTTCGTTGGGCAGAGGAACTTCAACCTTTCGATCCAAGCGCCCAGGTCGTAGTAGAGCTGGATCGAGGGTATCTGGTCGATTGGTAGCCATGATAAGTTTCGTCTTCCCAAGTGAGTCGAAGCCATCCATTTGGTTTAGCAGCTGTGTACAGGTACAAGGTTAGCTGGCATAGCTTCAAAAGAAGAACGTAGTAACAGACCTCCATCAAAGTACGTTGAATCTCTCGATCAGCACTTGTTCCCTCTGAGAAACGCCGTCCACCAATGGCATCAATTTCATCCATAAAGATAACACAAGGTTCGTGGTCTCTTGCGTATCCAAACATTTCACGAATTACGCGGGCACTCTCTCCAATATATTTGTCAACGATTGCAGATGATACTACCTTCAGGAAGTTGGTCTGAAGTGTGGCGGCGACTGCACGAGCAAGTAGAGTCTTGCCTGTTCCTGGGGGACCATAAAGGAGTACACCCTTTGGAGGCTTGATACCTACTCGTGTAAACAATTCGGGGTTAAGGAGTGGTAGCTCAATGATCTGTGAAGCATTGGTTATTGGATAGCCACTTAAATAGCCATCGAATTCCCCATACCTCTCGTAGCTCCCTAACTTGTTCGCCCAAGCCTCCAATTCCCGCGAAGCTGGCACCTCCTGGGTCTTCTAAGCTCATCTTGTAGACGAGGGGATCTACCTCTCGCGGGAGGATTCGCATAATTGTCAAAGTCGTCATGTCAAGGGATACACGGGTTCCAGCTTTGAGTTTAGCCACAGGCAATGTAGGTCGGTATGACACGACATAGCGGGGTCCCGAGGACGCTTTCACAATAACTAGAGAGAAAACATCAGGCGTGTGCACTAGTGCAAAGCGTTGAAAACGTACATCTATCAGAATCCAACTGCTTCATAACCTCTCCGATTATTTGTCCCACAGACTGTACCGCTTTGATATCATCCTCAGTCTTCTCGTAAGCTTTCTCGAGATCCTTCAATGACTGTCTGACTAGATATGCAAGTTTAGTCCAAGAATTCCTCTTAAAAAGGTACTTATAATCACGCTTTTTCAGGTTCTCGCTGCTAGCTTCATGAGTGCGTATTTTCTATGAAACAAACTTCAGCAAATGGCGAGCAGTTATATGCAAGAACGTTGCGTACGTACATCCAAATATGCCTTCAGAGCATCTTTCTTCCGCTGGTCCATAACACCTGTAGAAGTGGAAGGGGTTGTGTCCATGTTGGTAGTGATTAGAGATTGGTTTGCTAGTGAAGTCACAATGCCCAGGACGCGTAAGTGCCTGACGCGTGCTACCTACTACTATATTGGGCTTAATCAAATTGATTGTGAACATGTAAGCACATGTTACCGTGCTTAATATCGGCCTGATGGTCTAGTAGTATGATTCCTTGTTAGGGTTCGCTTAGCGACAATATCGAGGAGGTCCCGGGTTCAATTCCCGGTCAGGCCCATTGACTGTGTTTTTTTCGCATAAATTGCCTTAACTCTCTTGCTCTCCCTATATCTCAACGTCTTCACAGGCATAGTCATATTCTGCATTATTTTTATGGTTACAATTCGGAAGAAATTTTGAAAGCTGTCATGATTCAGGATGGAACCTTTCTCTTGAGATCTCAAGAGGTGAACACAAACAGGTGATCATGAAGTATCACCTCCAGCATTCCTCCGACCGCGCCAAATGCCCCCTCCTATGCCTCGGCCCATTCCTCCTCGTCCAGCGTGCCCGATACGAAATATTCCTGGGAGAGGAATAACTGGAGATGACGATGGATCGGAATTGAGGCGAGGCGGGGGAGCTTCCCCAACCTCCTCTTCATCATCTTCGTCTTCATTCTAAGAACAAACCGAAAACATCAGTAACTGCTCATGATAATAAGATTCAAAACGAAACTGACGTCCAAATCTATCACCAACGCTCCAGTATGCCATCCAGCTGCCGTCACAGAAACGCAGAAGCGTTCCCTGGGCTTCTTAGATTTGTGATCAAATCTAACTTCAGTTGGTACAGAGACGGCCGGTGGCTCTGCCCGTCTGTTCTGCTCGGCAATGGTACGATCCCTTGGGGTTGCAAAACCACCTGGCGTACCAGGCTCGAGTGATAATGGATCCCCCAGGCCGAGGGCCCCATTGGAATATTGTCCCCAGGTCAGGAGTTTTCCATTAACAGTTAACGCGGCGTTGTGATAATCACCAATAACGACAGAAATTATGGACCTGTTTTGCAGCTCAGGTATTATTTTTGCGGGGGAGTCTGGCGTTGTCTCCGTGTTGCCCAACAGAACGACGGAAGAATCGCCTGTAGAATAAGCGATGAAGTGGTCGAAGTTAGCTGAAAGCTGCAATTTCATTCTGATCAATAAACATTCCGAACTCAGGAAGAAGCAAAGAAGTGCATACTGACGTGGGTAATTTGTATCCTTCCGGGAGGCTTCAGTTTGTCGCCATTGTTTGGGTCCGAGAAGACTGGGTGCTGCAAGATTTTCTCTTGTTCACTGAATTGAGGAAGCTGCGTGGATCCATTAATCGCCGACACTTCCCAAGCGGGCGCTTCCAGAAGGATCTTACTTACATATTCCCATCTTCCATGGGGCGGCCCGGTTTGGTCATGCAGAGCACCGTATTTCAGGACGTGCCCGTAATTCGTAAGGCCCACTATGTGATTATCGAACGCTGCGATTTGTATGAGTGCTACGGGTTTTGACTCCTGTATCTTTCCTGTGCTCGTAAGTTCTGGTAAAGCCGGAATTGGGGTTAAACGGGCGGGCATAATATCCATGCCCCAGGCAATGCAAGGTATTTCGAGTTCGTCTGTCGCATAAGCCCTCATATCGTCTTGGGAATCCATATCTTGCATCTTTCTCTCAACGGCTTCTCCCATGGCTCCATTGAAAGGCCACCACACAAAAACATCTCCTGACTTCGTTAACATAGAAGAAAAGGTCCAGCCGCATTCTATTTGCTTAGGCATGTATTCAGGATCGGCGAGAATGGGAGACGTCAGGTAGAAGGGACGGCCCCAAGCGGTGAATGTCCATATCTTATTCTTGCTATCCAAGCAAGACGAATGAAGTCGACCACAGCTGACGCAAGATGAGTCTTCGATACAGAACAGTAGTTGAGTATTTAAATACCTGACACTGCGCACGGCGGAAGGTAGTTTCAAGCAATGAGGTACCTTCGCTTGCTTTGCGGGGCTAGCGAAGCCTTGACTATCGGCTGTGTACGGGCCCCATGTTCCATTCAGAGTACCTGTGCAGATAATTTAGACAGTGGAGAGTTTGCATATAGAAAACCCCGGCACTAACCCCAGACGTGCAATTTGCCTTCCGAATCCAATGCATGAAATGACCTTCGCTGAACTGTAAGGTCTATAGAAGAAAGAAGAGAATAAAAACCTACATTCCACCTGCCACCAAGCTTACAATGCGAGCGCCTCTGAGAGATAACTGCGTGGGGTACGGAAGTCCCTGAGATCTTGAGCTGACTGGAAGGCCAAGTCTGCCATTGCCCTTATCTCTGTTTCACATTCAGCACCTGATAATATGCGTCGGAAAGAACAAGCATACCCCCAAACGAAGACTAGAACCAATAATAGCACCTGCTGAGCTAACAACAAAAGATGAGAAGAACCAAGTACAACTCGCCTCGTGGTTTGAAAAGGCCGCGGTATATAAACTTCCATCCGCTTGTACGAGCCGTCCCCTCCCCCGAGAAGTTGTAATCCTCGGATAACTTGTGCTTCCATAGGGTGTCGTCGGAGCAGAGAACAGAGAATAGCTTCCAAAACAGTCAGGACACACACTGAGCGGTAAGAAAAGAACCGCACTTTGCTACAGCAGGTTAAGTGTAGAAGATCCGCAACAGGTAGGAAAGGTAAAATATCATCGAGCAATAGTTCAATAGGTAGGTCTCCTATGTTGATTTTAGCCATGGTTAGATTCTATGTCGAAGTTGTCGAAGTGCTTTCCGGATTTCTAACAAAGACTTTTGTCAGGAACGTTTAGAAGCGGTGAGGCATTTACGATTTACAAGCTGTATAGATAGGAGTTCTTGACGGTGACGACTCTCAGTCGAGTGTTGACAATAGCAATCACTACTTGGCTGGTAGAGAGTCAATATAAGATGAAGGCAGATTACTGGCTCGATTCGATGACAAGTACGTATACAAGAAGATGCAAAGGCAGCGCAGTCAGCAGTGCTGGCCCTATAGCTATCGCTCCAGATGACAGAGGGTTCCGCACTGCGCAGGCCAATAGATGATCTCATCAGAATCTACCCGAAACGTAAATCACATGAGCTTGTAGCGCTCGCCATGAAGCGTAGGCTCGCGACCAGCCGTTACCTGTCAAACTCCGCTGCTGCCGTGGGTCAGCCGCGAGCATCTCCAGGTAACGGCTGGGAGTAACGGGGAGATTTAGTAGGGTCACGGCCTGTCACAAAGAACTTAGTGAAATCTACGCGCTTGCTGACTACTTGCTCACTTCAACCATCGTCCTCCGGGTTATTTCCTTATCGTTCTGATAGTTCCCCGTCGTCTTCGCTATCAATGACCATATCCACTGCGAGCTCAAGCCTCATCCTTAAGTTTTCATCGCCTTCTTCCACGGCAGGATTGCATCATGTCCAGCTTGCTTTGGATACCAGTTTTCCAGGTTATCCCTGCCAGCTCCCTGTTCAGCTCGGGCTTTGACCGACTCTGTTCTCCCATCTTAACATCTATGACACTGACCACGAAGTACTGCAGGTACTCGAAACTCCGTTGGAATCGTCGTTCTCTGCTGTGGCTAGGCAGTAGCTGCCTACTGTGATGCCGGGCACAGTTCTAATTCTTGGGATATTGGGAATCTTTCAAGCTCACTGTTCATCCTGGGAGACTGTGCTACATGTTGGATCAAGTCAGAGGTTGCGAGACTGGACTATTGCGCATGGGTGGAAATCTTTAGTGAGTTTGCTTTTTTATGAGTTCAACCCTATGATACTGAATCCGCATTCCTGAGATTGATTATTCGATGTGATTCTTCGATATAGACTATTCATCTGCCATCCATTGGCCACTGTCCAACACTCAACGGGAGGCACGGTTGTTAAGAGAAGGCTTTTCCTAATCTTGTCGTCGCTTCCTTGCCATTGCCTATATCTGCCCAGGCTGTACCTCAGAAGAGTAGGCTAAAGTGGCGACATATCTTTGGTCAGTACGATGGGAGGTAACATTGAAGATGACATTTCACTCGGATTCTCTGATGGTGACTAGAGAGTCCATGTTGTCAGACTTTATCCTTCACAAGCCACTAGCAACGAATCTAATCAGAATTTTTTTGTTTGTAACTATTGTATGCAATATAAGAGCTGTTAATAAGTAAAACTATCCATGAGAAACCATTTTGAGAAGAAGAGAGGAAAAGAGCATCGATTGTGGAAAGCTGAGCAAGAGATCCGACGGACAAAACGCGAAATTTCACTAAGTCCCTGTCACGGGGGGGGCCCTCCTCCAAAACGTCCCCGTTACTCCCAGTCGTTAGGTGGTGATGCTCCTTTTCGTAGTCCGATTGATCTCCGCGCGATGTTAGTAACCAAACATTAACACAACACAACCCACAACACAACCACATCAAATGACACAGCATGAGTAATCACCACCTAACGTACTGGTCGCGAGTCTACATGAAGCGTACTTTGTACTTATTTACATACGCTGCTCCGCGACGCGCCTGCGGCCTCGCGCATAATTATTGCTCATCTCTTTCACCGTCGCCACATTATGTACTGCCATAATTGCTACACGGTTCCATCTCTTCTCTACAATGCGTGTGAAGGTAGATACCTGAGGAAGACTCACCCACGATACTGCAGAAGATCTACCCTCCGCCTCCATGGCAATAATAGATCCAACGATTGTAGACTGGGGACTATATATGTGAGCTGTATATGGTATGCTCTCGCCTTTCAAAAAGCCTGGCCGTAGGAATCCTCAGGATCTGTTGCATGCACTTGTCTGTTCTAACTTCTGTATCTTGGCCCGCCTTGACTGTCAAGAAGTGTGTCTTTGCCGCCCTGTGCCAGTGCAATGCTCATTCGATGGACTTCCTCTTTGGTTTATCATCTTTTCCGGAAGGAGCTGTGGCAGCTCACTTGAATACCTATCTGTGTGCTTTGTTACTTTCCGTTACCTCTTTCTACCGGGAAGAATCATGATGCGAGCTGTGGGTTGTTTGATATAATATACGAAACTTCATCTCCTCGCCTTCCCGAGTATCTGATAATGCAAGAATTCTTCGGCCACAGTTTCTGCCGCTGAATACATGCCAACGAAGCTTCAACCCCAATACTGGAGCTCAATTGGTTCTTGCTGTCTGCTGACCTATGGTTCCGATGGTCCCGAGTCTGTCTCTTCTCCCCAGTTTCAATTGGCTCTTCTCGGCTTCTTCACATCTTACACGGGGCTCACATGCCGTTAGGTGAGTGAGCATGACCTTATCGCTCAAAGAACATGTACAACTCTGGAAGTCAAATCCGTCATTTTAAAATAAATATTTATACTAGGAGACCGGTCTGTGACAAAAGACAAGAGTGATTTGGTCGCCACTACATCAATCACCAGTGTGCAGCCCGAGCGAGGAATAGAATGCGCCCCACCTGCTTTCCAGACCTTGATAAAATGTATGTACTCCGTCGACTGGCCCAGCTAGGTTCCTAACCAGGTAAGAACAGGACTTTCGATCTTCGGTTGATCGCAAGGCCGACGTCTCTCTTTTCATCGTGCACAACGTCTGCATAACATATGGCGCGTCGCGTACATCTATGCTGTCCTATGCTCCGGAGTATTGAAGACCT
Organism: Agrocybe pediades; assembly: GCA_013053245.1. Lineage (NCBI taxonomy): Eukaryota > Fungi > Basidiomycota > Agaricomycetes > Agaricales > Agrocybaceae > Agrocybe > Agrocybe pediades. The sequence continues at coordinate 1,571,736 of JAACJL010000058.1, forward strand.
AGAGCACATATGGGATAGTTGAGCCTTTTGCCTTGCACTCTACTAGTGTGTCCTCGCTCCTACCTTATCTAGTAATATACTGATAGATCGCAATCGGCGACCCGAGGACGGGTACAACACAATGAAATTTGTTCCGAGACTCTGATTCATGATGCGACGGTTTTCTACCTGTGCATCGTTTATAAAGCGGTGCGCTTTTATACATTATCAAACATGGGCGTTCAAAGGTTTATATTCAAGCACGGTTATGTACGGCGCATGAAATTACCCGTTTCCTGTGGACTTGACTTGAGGTAACTCGAAGATCGTTGGATATCTCTTAAAACTGCTGGACACCACGGGGAACGGTGGCGATATGTTTGTAAACCGAGTAAGTACTTTGAAATTGTGCCCTATTTGTAACTCAGATAAATGGATTATGACCCCGGTGGTGGGACATCAGCTTCGCTCTCTTATTCGGAACGCATCACAAGCGACTGGCGTTTTGTTTCATGATTGGTGCTTCGAAAGCGGGTGATCATGATGTTGCTTTCACAAAGAAAAAATGATCTCCATCTTTAAATCGTAGGATATTTACTCCGTTGGCCCAACCCATTTTAAGCCTCAAAGGCCAGTCGTAAACAGCTATATTGACCCAATCAGGATTGCATCGTTTTGCGCCGTTCTAGAGCTTATTTTTCCTGATTCCATCATCGATGATCCTTTTGACGTCCGCGAACCTCAGCCAATCGGAGCTGCCAAGCAGCGATTGGATAGTCGGGGACATTATTATTAGACCAACCATTCCGAGAAGACTATCGCACGCTCCGAGCGCGGACCTCTTCAAAAGTTATCAACTGATGTAATGTCCAGTCTAGACTTTTGCCAATAACATATAACATAGCGGGTGTGCGAAGAGAAGCGCTTCGTGACGTGACTCTTCTTCAATTCCATGATGCAGACCGAAACGCGTTTCCTTGAAATAGAAGCTGCACAAAACGTAACCGCGAGGGTCCTTGGTGGCCGTTATGTTATTAGTTATTGCCACATACGCCTCGTGATGCGACGAGGGGGCGGCTCGACAATACGTGCCCCAACCTACAAACATTGGGACGGCGAAGACAGGGTACTGGGCGTCGATATAAATTCGAACAGAAGCCACTGACGTCTCCATCATTTTCTTCTCTTGGGGAAATGTCACTGTAAAGTTGGACACACTCCTATTGGTGCGTACATTATGAGTCCACAATTTATAGATGTACGTACACCCGTGTCGCACATATAAGGGTTTATGATATATATCATTTCAACAAATGATTCTGCTTCTTAGAATACGTATCCAGCCGAGGCAGTTTGAAAGGCGCTGTCCCGTGAGTATGTTCGACGCATGTGCTTATAATTACTGTGTGGAAAAAAACGTAGATCACAATCTTACTTTTGTGCTTCTTTCTCTCCGTTCCCCGAGTATAATATACATTCCGGCAACGTCTGTGAGCAACAAACTGAGTAGATGAGTCCCGGAAGTTCGGAGCCACTTTCGAGCGAAAAGAACGCAGAATATGCTTACCATACTTACCGCAGTTTGCTACAATAGCTTTGATAGATTCACAGTATACATGTATTACAGACGGCATGGCAATTCTTCGAAATTCTAATCGACGGTACAATCTGCTTCCTGTGAGGTTGATAAACGCATTAATTTACGGGAGATGAGAAATGTGTACAGCTGACGGAAATGGAAATGTGAAAGCGTGTGGCAATACCCAATGAAAAGGCCGATGACGGACCTAATGTAGATGGAAGAAAGCGAGTAATAGGAATCGCTGCAAGGCAAAGAACGAAGAAAATAAAATAAAGGAAAGATAAGTAAGTGATATATACTGGAAGGTTTTCGAAAGCAAGACGACAACAGTGAGAATACGACGTTATGGAGAAGTGTGGAGATATGACGAATGGGATAGAGGATGGGAGTGATTAGAAGGAGAATGGTCCGAGGGCAGAGAGAGAATTGGTAGACCCTGGAGGCCAAGAAAATTAGAAGGAGGTATAAGTGGCCCATTAATCCCATATCGATTATACTGCTTTGGAGGTGGTATCGATTGAATATCCCTGACGAATACCCGTCACGGTTTATGCCCTGTGTTTTCATTGGGGGTGCTCGAAGTCATCGCCACTGCCATGCCCCATGCTCCCTATACTGGCATGGCCAGTGCTGGGCCGACCGTTGTCGTCCTCGTATATTTCATAGCCATCTGCAGTGTATGCGACGCTCCCGTTACCGTTCTGTAGCGGGGGCATTAGCGATGAAGTCGAATATCCAGGAAGGGGAGTTAGAAGAGTGCTGTTCTGAGGGAGACGGTTGAGGTGCGACATCGATTCGTTTTGCTCCCCTGGCAGTCGACTATGTATAGCAAGTTGGGGAAGCTGAGAATGGTGAACATGCTGACTTGACATTGCGGAGGCACTATAGTTCACATTGGAACGGGACGACAGGTTTGATCCGCTTTGCCAAGAGGCGGCTTGAAGATTGCCATATCGTTGACGAGCAGACATTTGATCATAAGCGCCCATGCCATCGTCGCGGTCGTGCTGTGGATAACGAGGATCGTCCATGGCGACAGAGTACCTGTCAGAACTTCCCATGTTCACCGACGACGGTAAACCCAAACCAGGATGGTGGGAGGAATGGGGTCGCTGCTGCATGTGAGAGGACATATAACGGTGGCCGAAGGCAGGATGATCGTCGTAGCTGTCGCTATAACTCTCGCGGCGCATCTGTGCGGCTAATGCCTCCTGCTCCTTTTTGGCTTTCCGCCACTGTTTCCGAAGTTCTTTGAACTCTGTAGTATGAGAAGATTTAATTAATTAAGGGTGTCTCGGGTGTGCGTTGTCAAAGACGCTCTCACCGTTGGGGCTGCGCTTCGGACCGTGCTTCTGCATTGTAACGTGCGCGTTGAGGTGGTTGAGAGTGCCATAGGATTTATTACAGTCTGGCCATGAGCAAAGGTAAAGGCGCTCGATCTCGTCGTAACGCCGCCTAGGACGCTTCTTGACCGCGTTGCCGGGTAAGGCCACAAAGGAATATGTTTTGCGATCAATGCCATCGGCCCCTAGCTCGTTCAGACTTCGCTGCAGGTGCTGGGATATTGAGCGGGATGGGCTGAGAGGTGCTATTGAGGACGAAGTGGAAGTGCCAGTATTAGGGGGGGATGGACCGTAGAAATTGTCATTAATAGGTGAGTAGGGTAAGCCAGACGTCGGCGAGCCGTTCAAGCCATGGGCAAAGGTGGGGTGCATGGGTGAGATGGGCTCATCGAGTATGTCACCTCGATGATTAAAATATTCTGGATGATGCTCACGATGCCGGGAGTCATCTTGCTTCCATTCCGCCTGCTGAGGGGGGTATTCGAAGTGATGGTGGCGCAAGTCGCGAAGAGAGCCTGTACTCGCGCCACGATGCAGAGTAGGGACGTAGAGAGAAGGGTTGGAAGGACGCAGAGGAGGGGGCTGGAAGGCGAACGGATAGTCCTGGTTACTTCTAGAGGTGGAATAATCGGGAGGGGAAGTGTAGAGGCCAGGGCCAGAGAGGGCAGCGGGTTCGGACATGCGTCGTTGATCCAGCAGGGAGTTTTGTTGATTAGGAGGAGGGGAGTATTTATCTTGTTGTTTACTAGAAGGATGGTCGGAGCCAGAATCAGTTAGAGGAAGAACGCGATCTTCGACCGGATATGAATTGACGTCCGAATGGAGGAAACGTTCTTGCGAAGGAAAGGACGAAAGCTCGCTCTGAGGGTCCACAGGAGAGGGAGACTCTGATATATGGTACGAATCCATTGAACTATTAATATCGTAAACCTATTATTTGTGCGGTGCGTCAGACTCGGGAACAGGAGTGAACTGGCAGAAAATCTCAACTGAAGAGATATAGACAGAGGCAGAGGATATATGGCCTTTGTCGGAGACAGGCGAGTCAAGGGAGGCGGGGTGGTAGAAGGAGGAGAGAGACTTTGGGCAGAGGTCCTGTATTAAATAGCGGTCAGGGATAGAAATATGGGCAGGCGGCTGGGAGAGCATTGTGGTGGCAGAACACAACGGCTTTCAAAACCATTTGTCGTTTTAGAGAGCCAGTAAACCATCTTACAGATCTCAGATCTTGTCGTGACTCTGTCACCAATTAATTACGATAGATCGTCTTTCCCACACAATATTCCTCCAAATCGGGAAGTCACGCGATCCATCTTCCCCCGCAAATCCAAACATAGCCATACTCGATGCGTATCCAGACGCTGCGCTAGTCCGCAACCTCCATAGCCCAACTGATTCTCGTCCATACATACCTCTTCCTTAGCGCTTTCAGTAGCTACTGTAGGATCTCCTCCTCCTCTCATCTCACACCCGGCAGTCATTCAAGTTCTTCGCCGTTCGGCCTTGCCGTGAACGGTGAGACGCTCTTACCAGCGGACAGCTCCTTCGCATGGAGTTACATTTCTTCACCCGATTCCGGTTGCGTCGGATCTCACCTGTATTTCCTGACGTATCTTCCGTCGAGAGACTCTGTTTGCTGACGTGGATATGTACCGCTGTGGAAAGATTTTCTTTTACACGCGCCGCGTGCGTATTTGCGCCCAACATTCTCTTCTTCGACATCCGGGTGACAGCGCTCATTCGGAAGCTACTTTTTAATACTTGCTTCGATCCAGAATTGGACCTGTCGCAGTGTCGCCCGACGACTTTAACTTACTTATGGCATCAATCGAGACAGCCTTGCATCCTACATGGGAACCCACACCGCTGCATTGACGAAAAAGCCAATGTCTTTACTTTAACTCTTGCCATCTTCATAGAAATCCTCTGGCAGGCAGCTTTCTCAAGTTCTCCCCAGCGCAGGGTCCACTCGGCAGAATCGGGCGATAGGAGTGTTTGTTAATTACATACCGCAAACATGCGGATACAGTCAATTCAATTACCCTTAACGGTATCACAGATAAAACTTGGCCGGGGGTCTCGTGCGGGGTCCGGTATTGGCTGCCATTGGCCATCGCGCCACTTGAAGCTCTGAACTTTGACTGACTCTGCCACTGACAAGTGTTGTCCTCTCTAATGCCTGAAATAAGGAAGGAGTCAGAACGCTTGATGTGTACAGAAGCTATCAGCCATCTTTTATTATTGGCCACCGAGGAGCACGCTGGTGGAAGAAGACCGCGAAAAGACGCGAACCTACGCGAGCCCCAAGTGAGTGAAACGAGCACCGGGATGTCATTTCCATTGTCACTCTGTCAACAAATCGCCATACGGACAGATGGGAAATTTTGTATACCGTACGTCACCACATAACGTCGCTACCGGATCAGTGTCGCCGACATACATATGCAGCGAAAACGCACATTTGTCAGACGCTGCCTCCATTGGTCGTCGCTGTTTGAGTGCAGTGACTTCAAACTACTGCCAAATGTTGGACTACAACTTGCGACTCACTCGACGTACCGCAGCAGCCTTGCTTAGATATGGGTTGGAATGTAGACTATGATATGACAGTCAATCGAGAAGGCTGAACATGGCTTTCTAAAATCCCAACGCAATGTCTTAATCCTGCCTACTCTCCTCGTTCTCAAGCTAGATGCCAAACCAGAATGTAAGACAACGATCGCTGGTGCTAATGTTTCTACACAGCCATGTTATCGCGGGCACGTCGCAATGAAGTGGGACTTCTCGATACTACGTCCATGCCTCTAGAAGTCCCAAGTAGAGGTCCCCCAGCTGGTAAGGAAGGACGAAAGCGTCCATGTCGGACAGTTTGTCACTATTACTACTGAGAGTTCTATCAGCTGTTTATCGTCACCTTTGTTCCAGAACGCATCGAATAGTCCTCATACGCAAGAAAAATGGGACCGACTTGGCTGAGTTCATTGGCCGCTGCTCGCCCTCAGTGATGGAAGGACACAGGAGATACAAGAGGTTGATGTCATCAGTCTTGCCTTGTCGAGAGATCATCAACAAAAGAGCGAAAGCATCGTCATAAGGCGGGGCAGGCGGTATAGGTGAAAGTCTAACGGAACCGACGCGCCGACGTCCGAAAGAGGGATGGACGGCGCAGCTTTAGTCGCCTTGAAGCTTCTTTTTCGCACAGATTCGCAGCCCAGAGTGGGAAGAAGTGCATCGGTCACAGTCTGTGCGATAGACTTTATTGGACACTACGACGGCGTCGAGATTCATGCACCGCTGACCAGGTGATGTGCAAGTATAATAACGAAGGATAAGAGTAATAATGAACAATAACCAAAGAAAGTGCTCAAGAGTCAAGCCAGGCGCCAAGCTGACTCTGATCGATGGGATTCGCAACTCACCAATAGGAAGAGAGCGGTGCGGGCCAGTATTCGGACCCTTTGTTCGCAAACCAATCACGTCCATCAAGCAATGTCAACTTTCAAGCCGTGTCCAATTTTACCTTATATAAACGACATGAAAAGCTTGTTATCGTTCGTGTTGTTGACATGAGATTATGTTCGAATCCTTATTCTAGGCTTCTGTCTGCGTTTTGTGAGACTGAATGTGAGAGCATTAAACGCGTAAATCCAGGTAAATCCTGGGACTCGAAGGATTTCGACATGCTGGGCACTTTCGACTCGGTGTACCAACGTCATTTTTACTCTTTGCCGTTAGAGTTATGCCTGATAACGAACAGTTGAACACCTCCAGCATGTGCAACTTGCTCGGGAAGGAGAGAAGATGTTTGACGATTCGGGAGTCAAGATACTGATTGACGAGAAGAACAACAAAAGTGTTGGGGAAGCGCAGCCCGTGATCAAAGAAGAGCTGGCGAAGGCGAAGCATGATAGATTAAACACGGCACAAGCGCGGTCACTGTCACGGAAAACATATCGCATCTTGCCATGGAGAGGTTATTATTGGACCAGTTATTAATTGCACAGTATGCTGCGCAGTTCGGTTCTCAGAAGCTGTATGTGAGACGCTGACAAGAATAACATAGACGTGCAGCGTACGCACACACCGATATGAGAAGCGCGTCAATTGCTTGACGAGCATTGTCCCTCTGTGGCATGGAGGATGGCAAGAAGGCATATTGCAGAGACCAGAGTTCGTATGGCCTGTACATAGCAGCCGATGACAAAAATTCTTCGCGTCTGACGTTTTCTTCGTGTCTAAAGGACATCAGAGGGGTCTCCCCTTGTGAGCTCCCGTAACTATGGGAAAATCATGACACTCCAACAGCATGATTTACAGAACCGGTACTTAGATGAGCAGCGTCATACAGACATACCAGTAATCACGTCCGTCGGCGACCAAGGTTATTTAGGCAAGGGTGAGAGCCTGGCCTGTGAGAGCAACCAATGATCTTGTGGCAAAACATATCCCATAAGTATATCCTTGCGAGATCTGCGTTGTGATGACAAGAGAGTTTTCTGTTGAGAACCTCCGAGATCTCTGTTTCTAATTATGCTGATCTCCGGTTCATCCTTCATCGCCCCAGATGATCATTCGAGCAGAAGATACCGAAAGATACTAACTCACCACAAGCACGGCACAAATAACATGGGAGATATCAGATGGGACACAGTAGTAGCACAAACTCGCTCCGGAGTCCGCAACGCTCCTTTTTTTTTCGTTCCAGTTGTTGCCGATGGCGTGTGCAGCGTGGACCATTAAGACGGAGAAACTGCCGCACTTCATACCAGCAGACAGGATGAGAGACTTATCTCTGTTTAGAGAGCTGAAAAATCGCGAGAAAGGAGTGGCAAGGACCCAAAATAAGTTACCATCCTCACAGGAAGACCTCTTCCGGGAAAGAAAGGGCCAAACAGAGGAGACGTAAAGCTATGCGCTCGAGACCAGTACTGGGTACTCTCTGAAGACTCAAGAGTCAAGAGAGACTAATCGGAGGAGGATTGAAGCGTACAAGATGCACGTGATCAGATCATGTATGGCCCCTTTACCGACAAAAGGACAGATTTGAACTCTGCAACTGTCTTCCTTGTCTCGCATATATGCCCCGGAATCAGGATGGAGCTTCGGGCTCTCAGAGTAAAAGACGCTCCTCTCGCCTAAAGGATCGTGAAGGTTAGCGACCCTTGGTTGTGGTGGATAAAGACGTGTACAAGCGTCGGTTTCTGATTGTGCCCCATTTTCGAATCAATTCAGCAGCGGCAAGCAAAGCATTGGCTGTCTCTCAAGCAACATCCTCATCCGCATCTCGAGCAAGAAGACGGAAAACCCTTCAGGATAACGCGGTAATTACGGATGAGCGAAAGGACGATAGAGAAAGCCCATCGAGCGGCGAGTTAATACAGGAAACGGCCTCCGGGACCGATTGTCGACGATTGAGACGGAGAGCGAGCTCTGAACTGGACCAACGTGAGAAACGTTTGGCGGACAAGGAGAAGGATCTCAATGATCGTTCCCACCAACTCGAAGAGCGGATCCTGTCCGTCGAGAGGAAGGAGGACCAGCTTACCTCCCTAATGATGTCACAACTCGCTGAGCGGGAAGCTCTTTCAGCACTCAAGCAACTGGAAGATCATTTTACTTGCGCTCTGTAAGATACTTTGCATCTGTGTGTCCATGCAATTTGCTAATGTATATTGCTCAGGTGCTACGAAATATTGGCCGCTCCCTATTCCTTAAGGCCAGCGCACTGTGGCCACACATTCTGCGGAATTTGTGTGCTCAAATGGTTCTTTTCCCGCTTGCATCGCCTATGCGGAGCGTGGCATGAATCGGTCGATTGTCCAATCTGTCGCAGTACTCTGATCCCCCCTCACGAAGATGGCCCTCGGTTCCTTAGTTCATTTCCATTCGTTCCCAATCGCGTAACCGCGTCGGTCATTGAGTCGCTCACAGAAAAGCTCACCAATCCGCCGTTAATTTCGCAGGCGAAAATTAAGAGAGAAGAAAGCGAGACCTCGTGGGCATCACAATCGAGAAAGGATCGCGGCAGAGGTTGTGTTCGGAAGAGGGAACCATCGGAAGAAATGGAACCTGAAAAGAACTCGGATGCTTTGAATGTGGCTGCTTGGAGAGAGGGCGGCCACTTGAGGGCGGAGTGGCTGAAAAAGGACAGGCAAGTCAAATTTTATACACTGGGAATAGTGGCTGACCAAAAACATCATCGGCGTTCTGCAGGGAAGGCAAAGAAGAAATGGCTTTTCTTCTCAATAACTGGCTTACACTGGAATCACAAGATTTTGTATTGATGAAAGACAAGCTTCGTGTCTGACCAGTGGCTTATACTCCGGCCTTATACCAATCCACTCGCTTCCTGCATCGTCACGATCTGCGAAAGCTCCGTGAAGGGCATCAACCCGTCCTTCAGGTATTTATTTATTTTTATTCGATCCGGACAGTCTCCACTTTCAGTGCATGTACTCTTATATCCCTCAAAGCATTTTTATTCGCCCCCCTATACGAACTTGTAACGCAGCCGTATCGAGTTTACATGTAACCGTAACTTCATACCACTATACCTAGTAAAGCAGAAACATTTTGTACGACTATAGATAAAAGCATCGTTCCTTCAAAGCCCGCATCCCAAAGAAGTCCTTTCATATTTTTTTTGTTAGTTAGTTACACCCCGCGTCGACACAGGAAACGACATACCCAATCAGAAGAGGAAACCCACAAATCCGATACGCTGTCCATCTTACTGAGCACTGCTGCACCTTTCCACGCGAGGACGCGCGGATCCACTTCTTTGGGGGGAGGAATTATTTGCACCTTCTCCATGTTGGGTACAAGTGGTGTTGCTATGGCCTGCAATCTGCCGTGCGATAAAAATGTCAGAACGACGCACAGGATACAACTGAAATGTGAGCAGGTCTAACCTGCTCTCCAGGGCATGCGACATTCCAGGGACCAACGCTGTTCCTCCGGTGACCAGAACCGCTTGTAAATACTTGCGTATCTTCTCGTTCCCTCCAGCAGCTCTGGCACTATTGTAGATAGCAACATCTAGTGGTAGTTTACTCGCTTCGAAAAAGATATCGATATCGAAGGCAGTCGTCTGAGATGGTTGAGCGTTGGGCTGGTTCTGTGCCGTTTGCGATGGCGTTGGTTGAGCGGGTGGCGCTGTTGGTTTGTTTCCTCCTTCGTCTTCAATATCGACGACTTCGATCGGAGGTTCTGAAGGTGCGTCTGTGCTCGGTGCGTCTACATTCATTGGCCGCACATCCCCTTCACCTTGTGTGGTCGTAGCATTGTCTGTCTAAAGTATCAAGGCACATAGAACTCGACATATTTACGTAAACATACCTGCTGAAGGGTCTACTGTGATGGGTTGCTGAGAGGGGGGTTGTTCAACTGGCTGCGCCTCTTGGCGAGGCATTAGATGCTGCGTCGATATTACCATGGCATTTGTCTAAACACCATACATGAGTGGACCGGTCTCGTAAGATGGATGAAATAATCGGCCGCTCACAACGTAGTCAGTTTGTTGCCCAATGATTTCTTCCGTCACATTTTGAGAAAGTGAGCGGAATCCCTTCCGTTTGTTTTCAAATTCTATCACACGCGGTTCGAAAAGACACTAGGAAGGTGCCGATAAGTCATCCTACACACTATGGCATGGTCATTTCTAAACCTACCATAGGTGCCAGAATAGTTTCGTCGTAGGTCCGTAGTCCATACTTCTCCGTCAGTTTGTTTGGTCTTCTGACATTAAAATCCCACAAGTTAAGAGCCACGTCGCTCTATAAGGGGATCGGTGAGAAAACATATCCTGGAGTCACCGATCTAGTACTCACGTCCGCCAATGAGCAGAACTTAGACTTCAGTTCCTCCATAACTTGCCAGTCGTAAGAATTATTCAGGTCAATGTCCCTGTAAGGGAATTTAATCCGCTCTAGAAGGACGTAGAGGAATTCTGTGATATCATCTCCGCCCATGTTCAGAGTCATTCTAACAGGTGTTATGAACGCAATTAGCTATCAGGTGCTTCAGTTACTATAGTACGGGTAACTAACCGAGTGTCAGGCAAGATCAGTCCTTCGTCAACGCATGCAATACTAGTAATAGTAGCTCCGACATCTACCACGCAAGCATTTGATATGCCTGCACCGTATGTAGCCGCGAGGGACTCCTATATCGACGGTAGGTAAGTCGGAAATGGGTGAATTACTTCAATCCCCGTACCTGCTGCGCGCAAATGTGCTTGAAGCCCATGGTCACCAGTAACAGAGTGACTAATTCGCGAACGTAAACACGGTCGTAGAAGTCAGGAATTACGAGCATAACAGCGAAGTCCTGACAGAAGCGTAAGCTCAAATGGTTTATTAGGACTGAGAAAAATACGTGCCTTGTATTCACTGCGACTAATATTCAATCTTTCGGACAAAGTTTCCTCGATAATTGCCTCTAGGTCACTGAGGATCATTTGCAGAGAACTGTAATCCCTGGTATTGAAATTGGATCCATGGATAGGCCATCTTACCATGTAGCTCGAAGCTACAGGGTCAATGATACGCAGAGCCTGTATTGAATGAGAGAAATTTCAAATAGCGGTCAGAATGATATACACCTTTTCTCCAATAAGTGTCTCATCTGTGGCCGATCCATCTATCCATTCGGTTTGGTAGTCATTATGCTCAGCAATCTTTTCCGGTTTGAATTGTTCATTGAACGTAGAGGCTATTTTCGTTGCGTTGGGTGTCACCCGCAGTTTATAGAATCGCATGCGGTCGCGTAGTGAAACTGTCATAGATGCCAACTTGGAATTGAACTAATGTACAACAAGTAAGCACCAAGACGCCATATATTATCCGTTGCTGACTCACTGGATCTGGTTCTTCATTCTGTTCAACAGTCCCATCCGTAGATGCTTTTGCCTTCCTCGGATACGAGACCAACGGCACGCGGGGTGTTGCTGTTATTGGCGTCTTGGACTTGCGCGCTACAACACAAGGCACAGAGACCGGGTTGACATCTGAAGCTCTCCCTATTCGGATGAAGCGTGAGCCAGGATGTATCACAATTACCTGAGAGCCCCGCCTTCGAAAGGTCAGCGAACTCTTAAAACTTCAGTCAAGACTCAAGTACTCACCGTTGATCTTGAGGCTTTTCGTCGGTTAACGGAGCTTTGCCTTTACGAGCAGCATTTCTTGCCCACAGAGTCTGTGATTCGGACTTCAAGTACGTCGAAGTGACATGTTTTGGATTGAACCTGCCATAAATCAGGCCATTTGGCTTGAATACGGCAGCTGCATCGCGACTTACGCCAGGGGGACCGTGAAGGTGGTATAACGCATTCCAGTTTCGTCCTTCTTCGCATTTGGGATCCCTCGAGGCATTGGGCGAAGTGTTATGAAGCAGGTACGGGCAGCTGATGTGAATGACAAGATTGCGCGAAGAGGGTATGGACGCGGATATGAATGGTAGAAAGACGTGAGTACATACAGTGTAGTCCACTACATCGTTAAGCGTTCGGGTAATTTCCGTATTCAGACAGCCGATCAAAAATAGTATCTTGGCTGAGCGCTCGGTTACTTTAGACCTTACTACTGCACTTCAGCTTACAGCTAAATTCATATCGATAGACCGTTTAGCACCAAGTACATATACAGGCGCCCCTTGCAATTTGGGCTCCGAGGGGTGTTCCGAACAAGAAAATACCCATTTATAGAGACACAAAATGGCACCACCTTCCCTGGTCTGAGGACGGCAAGGGGAGTGCCAGTATGCCATAACCGCAATTCAATCACCACAATTCCCCGCTGTGTGTATAATTCTAGAGAGTTGGTCTATCGTTATGAATTTAGCTGTAAGGAAGTTAGGATTATGTGATAGTGATAGCAAGAATAATGTACAAGTAATACGTATACAACGAAAACAAGAACAAAAAAATAATACGCAGAAAATATGTCCATATCACCAGAATGCACACCAGCCAGAGAAACACTGGCAAAGATTTTCAATCGCAGTTGCCTGTTCAATTAACTTCTCAACTTGAGCATGCACGGTCAGTGCAACGTCGGGGTTAAAGTCACGTCCTGAAGGATAAGGGTGTAAGAACCTTTAGCAGATAGCCACACTAACTTAGAGGACTCACCGGTGATCTTATTTTGCACACGGTTATAGACGAAGAGAGCACGCTCGTTCCGCACTTCTTGAGCACCTCCATTCTGAGCTTCATCTACTATGGAGTCAGTCATATCGCTTTTGTGAAAGGGCATTCGTAATCACCATTGAAAATATCGTTTTCATCGGCTTTCAGCTTGCGCATAGGACCCTGTGGGTGACCTGCGGCTCTTGCCATATCTAACGTGCGTTCAGAGTTCATTTCAGGATCTAGATTGTCATGCACTGAGTTCCCATGATAGCGAAAAAAAAAGGAGGACACGCACCTTCCGGTCGGCGGACTTCAACTTCGGTTTGCATCAACCTCCAGTTGATTAGAGGATCATATACGAATGCTTCCAAGACGGCCATTAACGACTCCTTGTTATCGCGCAGAACAGTCATAGTGATTTCGCATGTATTGCGGAAACTGCCTTCTATACCGCTGACCTATGCGAGTGGAACGAGAAAGATTAGCAAAGTTGAAAATCATAGTGCTCCATAAAAACCGACCTCCATAGCATGCGTTAGCATCCTGGTAAGACGGAAAGGTATCTTTTCCGGGAACTTCTCGCGGTTCATCGCAACCTCAAAGCAGTCTCCGAAATCAATGTGTACGACCTTTCCTGTGGCGCGCTCAAGAAGCACGTTTGAAGGATGTCTGTCGCCCAATCCAAGAATATGTCCAACCATACTGTTGACTGCAAGGGACCGCGTGTAAGTCGCTCGTCGTTCAAGCCAATGCTCGGAGTTGGTGCTCTTTAGCCATAATACACGATAGAGGTCTTGACCCGTTGTGTTCTCTAGGGCATATTCGAAAACTTCGATCTTCTGGAGCAAGCAGAGGCTCTCATAGTCGGGTGCCATCTAGCAAAGTCAGGCGCCAGGCTCAATAAGAACGTTCGAACAATAATAAAGAAGCCAGTCACCTGTAACATAAGCCTGTATTCGATGTTTAGCAAAACCTTCCTAGATTCACGATACTCTCGTATGAGTACATGGAGAGTATCGCTCTCTTGAACCCAACCCAACAACCCCGCATTGGGCGCTAATGGAATAACAGGGTATCTTTGGAGGTGCAGGCGGCGCTTGAAACTCTGAGTATCGACCGAAAGAAGAGTGTTCACGAGTCCAAAGAGTTGCATGACACGTTCGTCTTGACGAAGATCTTCGTGGCCTGATATGTTCCATCCCGCATGAGCATGATGCAATCCCGGTACAACGGCCACAATATTTACCTTTCAAAACGTACTGGTAATCCCTACCATCATCTCCTTTCAGCGCCACTTTTCTGGGTCGCTGTTTCGAGACAATAACATGTAACTTCGGAGCAAAGCTAGCAATCTTGATGACGGGTTTTCCGGGTTGGTATGTTCCTTTTTAAGAGTCAGAGAGTTTAACATTGGAACAAGAATTGAGTGGGCGTGTTACCAGGTACAGCAAGGTCAAGATGTCTCGCTTTCAGGAGACCAGGGGAAACATACTGCAGGTCAAGGGTACTTAGCGACGGCAATTGCTTCTCGACCTTGCGGAAAATCTAAAGGCACAATTAGCATTTTGTAGCTGGCCCGGTAGACGGGACATACGGTGTAATAGATGTCCCAAGCCTTGTCCATGTCAGCCGTTTCACCATAAGCACGGAAACGACGACACGCTTCCCTTGCCTCATGCAATTCTCTGCCGAAAGCTTGGACGAAAGATACTTCTCTAGCGGTCTCCGGACCCTACATAATCGTTGTGAATGGGCATGTAAGTTGTCCGGTGTGAAAACATTGACTCACAGCTTCCAAAAGCTCGTGTAGCGGCTCTAGAGCAGCGATCATACCGGCAGGGTTCTTTTCTGAGAAAAAGAGTCGTGAAGCCTCTTCTAAACCTTCGTGCCACAATTCGTGCCATAAGATGGCGACCCTGATAAGTTCGCGACTAACAATCATTGCCTAGACATGCTGTAAATATTTCATTCAGCAGAAATTAGCCATAACGGCTTACCTGTGACACAATCGTTGGACTATGCTCCCGCATTCGATCCATGATGGCGGTTGCAGCATTCTTACGTGCAATGCTGGACGACTTCGAGGCAACCGTAAGGGCATATATAAGGGCTTGTGGGTGATGCTTTCCGACATTGGTCAACAGGCTGTCGATGTTTCGTCGGATGTTCGCGTGAGGGGTTTGGATGCGTGCAATAATCTGTAAATATTAAGTCTCTATACAGGATTAGTTTTGTACTGTTGCTTACCTGGGGGATAACCTGAAGCCATGTATCAATCTCCACAGAAGAGAAGCCCCCGGCCATTGCGTGACTAATGTCATCATGTGCCCCATACTTAAACCAAAGCGTCAGAAGCCTTAATGTATCCTGTAACGAATCTTTGCTGCGTAAAGCAATCGAACGGAAGAATCCTTCGATCGCTTGAACAACATGGAGAACCAAGCGACTGGTGGCAATATCTGCAGCCTTGCCATCGGTCAATCCTTCCAGATGTCCTACAAGGTCGAAGTTGGTGATAGCCCAAGTGTGCCATGCCTTATACCACGATGGATCATAACGTGTAGCCAACAGATACGAATGGAGGATATCGTCGGCATTTCTCTGCATCAATGAGTCAGTTCGTTCTACACGAATTGCACTTCACAGAACAAGACTCACAGAATTCCAGTCGGGCCTCATATCACATTGCCATTCACCCTGCTTGTAGAAGCATCGTGCCACCAATTTAGATAGCTCGTCTATCTTTTCTTTCGAGACACTCGATCGTTGCGATGTAGCATTGGTTTCCTGGGCTATATCCCGTGCGAGGCTTGATGAAAATTGTCGCAGGAAACCAAGACTCTCATCCTTGGCACCTGTAGCCCACATGAATTTCAACTGAGCATATACAACGTTCGGGGGTGCTTTTGCGTGGTTATCATGCATACGGGGTGCCTGGCCAGGATAAGGGAAGGGTATGGCTGTATGTGTGGAATAACTCACCTTCTCTGCAGAAAGAAGAGAATTAATCGTCTTCTCTGCCAACACCATACGATCATTTTTGCGACATAGATTTGCGAATTTGATCCACATGACTGGGTCATCTTCCGGTGTCAACACGAGGGTCCGGACCTGCAATATTCTCTGCCAAACTTCAACGTCAGGCTGGCAGCCTTGAAGTCTAAAGAGGCGTATTGAGATAGGTTCACTCTGCGGATTTGGCCACTCACCGCTTCATCCAAGTTTTCCGCATTGTTTGTTGTCGTTCAGGTTGGTCAGCATATTGCTTGAAAGATATAATTTCCTCCAACTCTGACAGCATCTGTGCTCGGACCATAACGCTAAACACCGATGAGTAAGTAAGATGGTAACAGAGAAAATAGGTTAAACTTACTTATACGAGCGGCCATACCCTTCACCAACAAAAGAGGTTAGTTCTGGATCCAGGAGATCTCGTGCCTTCGCGATGTGAACCAATGCCTTGGGGAATTGATTTTGATGAACAGAAAGAATTGCTCGGTAGAAGGCACGGTCGGAGGAATCCTGCTTCATGGTGGCAATATAATCCTCCATCGAATCCCATTCATTGAGCGACCACGCGGCAGCAGCAGCCATGGGGGCAATTTCTCGACGATCTTCGTGATTGGCATTGCTCCAATTTTCGTCAACCTGAGTAGCCAGCTGGTCCCATTCTCCAAGCGCATGCAGGCATTTCATTCTCCCGATAGCTACGTCAGGCGCATTTGGATCGAGCTTCGCCTTCCTCTCGTACGCAAAGAGAGCCTCTTGCCATCGCCCTAGCCTTTCATACCATTCCTCGTGCTTGGTCACGTCATACTGCTCTCTAGCAGTAATTAGAGTACCCCAAGCTGCATCGTGTTGTTGAAGGCGAGTATTGATGGAAATTAAGGCTTCGATCACAGTCGGTGAGGATTCCGAGAAGTACTCCAGTTCCTTGTAATGAAGTGCTTTGGCATATGCCATATACTTCATCGCATATTCTCCCAAAGTACGATTTTCTATTGGCAAAGGCTTCTCTTCGTGCTCCATAAACTCCGCTAGATTGAGCAATCGATGGATGAGCTCAGATGGCGCCGTCGCCGAAGTGATAGCAAACTCGATTGCACGAACTAGGTCCTCCTGTAAACCTATCAGGAATCAAACAATAGAAACGGGCACTGTAATGAACGAACCTGGTATTGGTCGTATAGCTCGCCCCAGCATGACATGAAGGCAGCATTAAACAATTCCTTTGCAAGAGGAGGGTGGATGTCAACGAGACTCATACATGCACGAAGTGCGTGAGAAGGCGATTCTTTCAAAAACTCTACACTTATCCTATGCATCCACTCAATCCAGTCATCTCTTGTAGCAACTTGAGAGGTGTCCCAAGCTTGCTTGAGATGCTGTTGGTTAACATTCATCTTTGTAGCTTCTGCCGGTGCAGAGTATTCTGGGGTCTTCGAATTTTCGCTCAACCTGGCCAATGCAAAGAATTAAGCATCTTATGAACAATCATACTGACCACTGCACCTACAGTAATTCCAACACTCCGGCGTCTTGAGGGAGGCGTTCTCCATTCAATAGCTTCGAGATCAAATTTTCATACTTGGAATGGGAAATTTTGTTTCGAAGTAGACACTGTTTTTTTTTGGTTTCGGTGAGCATTCCTCCGCGAAACAGAGAGACAATCCATACTTTATTAATCGTCGGCACGAAAATGGCGAAATCGGAACCCAACTGGATAACTAGAGAACAAAGAGTATCCATAACCGCCACGCGCAGCTCCTGATTCCCTCCTTCGAGAACCCGGACGAGGGGATGTATTATGCGGGACGCATGATCTGAGAAGTTAACTCTTCTAGATAGGCCATCAATTGTCTGAATCGCCCGTTTACGCAAAGCGACCAGCGATTCAGGCCGTTCAACAATGTCTTGTCTCTCATAGGATTTGACGATGATAGGTATGACGAGATGCAGATATTCCTCTATATTTGCTCCGAAGGTCAATAACGCATCAAATACCTTGATCTGAGTATTGATCCGTTTCTCTGTGAGTTCGCCTTCGAATACTTTGAGGATAAGAGGAAGCACGGATGGAAGGAATGGCTTGAATTCCGCATCTAAAGCTTTCCCCAGTGCTTCGATAAGAGACACGATAGGGAGTTGGAGTGTAACGTTGTCCCATAATTCTTTGATAAGATTGAAGATTTCGGGTACGTGATTGCGTACATGTTGCTTGATTATCCCAATAAGGATTGCCAATTGCTGCAAATGGAATTCTTGTAATCGTGCTGCTGAGCCTGTGGTCACCATAGCAAAGGCGGGAATGATCTGCAGAAAGGATAATACATTAGTTCAGAGGATAACGACAGCAGGACTTGCGCACATACCTGGGGTAAGAATGTAACAGACTTTAATCCTTGCGTTTTGAAAATTGACATTATGGCCTCGATAACAGTATGGTGATGGCTGTTCAGAGATTGATCTTTCAGGACCCCAAGAAGACATTTGATAACGATGGTTTGGAAGAAATCGTCAGATGCTGGCGTCGACGACTGTTGTACGAGAGGGACGCGATTCACTGCAGCAACTGCTGTTTCACTGGACGTATCGTCTTCTGGCCTGACCTATAAATTGATTGCTTGTCAGAAGGATACCCAAAGATTTTATGAAAATGGGAAGTACCTTCCGCCGGTATGGATCCAGTGCACCCAAAATACCTAGCACCTTCACCACTTCACGACGCACAGCTTGGGTGCTCTCTGTCCTGAGAATGCGACCCAACAGAGGTAAAAGTTGAGGATGTTCTATAAGAGGGGTCACGACATAACCGGTGCTGGAACAAACTTGGCCGAGTGTGTGTAGAGCTGCATCTCGTTTGATCAAAGAAGGGTCGGACAGCCTAGCGATGATGACCTGCATGAGTTCGGGGACATGAGGCATGGCATCTTCGCCTGCAACACAGGTTAATTCCCCTAAGCACATGAGTACGTTAGCCGCGACAGTGGGATTTCCGTCATTTGCCTTCTTTAAGAGGACGCGTAGCATGGGCAGAGCATAGGGCTTGATCAAACGCTGAGTGGCGCTGACTAAAAGGGTGAGTAGTCGTGTGCACTCTTCCCGGTTCCGCCTACCAGCACGGCCGTTAGCAGGGAACGCAGTAACAGTGAAGGTAGGATTCATACATTACAGTCGAATATTCCAGTTCAGTAAGCAACTGTATTAAAGCCTTCCGAAGCGACGGCATGACATAGGCAGGGTTGTGCTTTGCAAGTCGTCCTATTAACCCTATGGCAGTTACTCTATTTTCGAAGACTTCATCGTTGAGAGCGATGAAGAGCGAGCGTACGTTCTCGGCCTGCGCCAGATGTTTGTCAAAACGTTCGTGAAGAGATGACAGGACTGTCTGGCGTATGCTTGGATCTGTAAAGACGTCAGATCTCTTTTTCAATAGTATATAATGGCATTTTTACCTGGATCTGCAATTCCGACTGTGAGCAACTTATCTAAGACATCGCTGATGACTTCGATGGCGTGACTGCTGGCTTGGAAACATATGGGATCTTTGACAAACAACCGACAGCATGTTAATGCAGAAGCTCTCCGCACTTCAGGATTGTCGTCTTCCAAGTAGGGCAGTGCACAAGTGCGGACAAACTCGTTCAATACATGACCTATGAGGGATCGTCAGGCTAAATAGAGAGTCGCTAGTCATTACCCGTACCGCTGAAATCGAATGATCCCAAGGTGGTGAGAGCGAGAGTGATCAGTTCCGGGCTTTTGTCCGTGCCATTGACCTGCTCAGTTTGTGAGTTTGAAGCGATCATTCGATAAATCAGCACGAACCGTGGTTGGATCCCTATTGATGGTCGCAATTTCATTCCTACCCAATGACGGTGGAGCGCCTAGCGGTTTGTAGGGCTGGCCGCTCAGAATTTGGGATAAAACGTCCAATAATCGATCTACACACGAATCAGTCTTTCTGTTTTGACGCACAGCAGAAGAAGCGAAGCGACCTTGTATAGTTTTCAGGAGAGGAGGAATATATTTAGCAATGGCGACAAGGGCTTGCACAAGAGGTTCACTGAGGCCGCACGCGAGCATAAGATCCAGTTGGTCGTGCAAAAGTTTGGTTAAGTTAGGTCCAACCGCAGAGGCCAACATGCCGACACATTGAAAGATGGGTTCTTCAGATGGTGCATTCCGCCGCCTACATGTTCTTTTGTCAGAGGCGCTCAGAATCAAAAGAAAGGCACATACCCTCGTCCTTGTAGACCCGATTTGATCTGCACCATGATGGAATCCAAGAAAGGTTTCATTTCGCTTCCAACGGCTGTGGCAGTGTGGCCAATTGCAATAAAAGCTGGGCAGCGTCAATAAGAGAAAATAAAAAGGGTGATGAGTCTCACCAAAAGAACGCTCGTTTGGTTTATCCAATTGTGTCAAGAGGTGCGCCATAGCTTTATGCAGAAAATGTTCGGTAAACGTTTGAGTATCATAAGCGGCCAAAGAAGGGATCATGGTGATAACCATTTTCCTGACGAGTAGATCACGATGGGCTTTGAAACGAAGGATTTGATCTGCAGTATCTAGAAAATTCTCTCTCATGAACTAGACGGAATGTCAGCATAGAGTACATGAACAAAATATAGAATATAACAAAATTTGACACATACCATGCCAGCATGTAATAAAAGTTCCCTATAAGTCAGGAGACTGCCATGGATGATTTCTGGTTGGTTTTGTTTCAATCCCATTTGCGCATCTTGTAGGATTTTAGGTAAGTAGGGAGTTCGCCCCTGCCTTTCTCTCTGGGTGACAATTTCCAAGCAAGCTGCTAATAACTCTGCGGCGCCTTCTCTAACGATAACACGTTGGTCTCTGAGCGGAACCAAGATGTTTTCAAAGACAAGGCCGATATGTGAATGGAAATAGACAGGGCTGTTCCTTGCAAGTTCTTTCAAGATCAAAACTCCGGCGTATCGGGGTGCTTCCTGCTTATCTGGCTGCATGAGTTCGACTGCAGCAGGAACTTCGAAATCCATGAATCGTTCGCCAAATGCAGAGCCTCCGATTTCCGCAATTCTCCCTAAAGTTTTGGAAGCTGCGAGCATCAGGTTCATGTCGTGGTTCGGCAGTAGGTGTTTGACATAGTTATAGAAACGAAATAAGTTGCGCTTTGATTCTATCGTGTCTTCTTGGTCTATTCCGATGAGTTGTTCTGTTTAACGGGTAAGTATAGCTGGTGAAGGTACACGATCCATAAACACCACTGCACCTATCGCGTATAAACCTCCAAATGCCTCTACTACATTCTGGCTGTGAGTCAACTCGAACAGTTTACGACTAATGTTGTCATCCCATAGCTTGGACGCAGCGTCTGATGACATCTCCGCTATGGAGGTGGTGACCTGGGGAAGTTTAGAATTGAAAAGCCTCTATGACGCCGTCACTCACAAATCGTCGTAGCTCTTCCGCAGATTGCATCCTGATGTCTGCATTGCGGTTCTTGAGGCCATTGAATATTTGGTTCAGGCGCTCCAACTGGTTGGACTGTAGTACAGAGGCCATGTTCCCGCTTGGAACACCAGAGGCGTGTTAGGAGTCGATACGACTCGAATGTTAAGTCCACGCGTAAGTAAGTAGTCACGAAGCAGTCACTGTAGTGTGGTAATCACCAGTGGTTGTTTCCTTACGAGATGTGTTTGTACCAACTTGGCACTCGGCATTTTCGGCGAACAACTTGACTGTTCGTGCAGCAGCAGGACCAGAACATATCTTTGCCCTGGTTCATTAGTATGCACAAAATACAAGACGAAAATATAGGCTCGACTGGAGACCAACTGGGGACCTCATTCACTAGAATCATTAGAAACGTGCTGCATTCTATGACAGAGCCTGGATGAAGTCCCATCGGCCTTATGGTCTAGTCGTATGATTCCTCCTTTGGGCTTTATGTTCAATTTGGAGGAGGTCCTGGGTTCAATTCCCAGTGAGGCCCTTTTTGGTCAAAATGCGTATGTACACTGCCAACAATGATAAGGAGTTTCTTTTTTTGTCTGTTGAGAACCTATTACGCCGAAAGACAATCCAGTGGTGGGTTGACTATGCCGCTAGGCAGAGTGAGCAACTACGGCCGGGAGAGCATATCGGCCTGATGGTCTAGTAGTATGATTCCTTGTTAGGGCGCTTCTTAAGAAGCAACGTTTCGAGGAGGTCCCGGGTTCAATTCCCGGTTAGGCCCTGTTGTTTTGTCCCTCGTTTTGCTCCTGATGTCTTTCACACAAGGGTCGTCTACATGATACAAGTTAGTCAGATGAAGCAAGGTCGACGTAAATACCTTTTACGCATGCTAAGATATTTTGTAGCAGCACATTGTACGTCGGCCTGATGGTCTAGTAGTATGATTCCTTGTTAGGGCGCTTAATTGCAAGCACACATCGAGGAGGTCCCGGGTTCAATTCCCGGTCAGGCCCTTGACCTTTTGTCAGCTACTGCCTTGTAGCATCAATATTCGATTATCGCACCACACATGTGAGTGAGGCTCGAGCCATTTCCTGGCTCTCTTGTGATGCTTTCACCTGGCCTTTTTGGTGATAAATAGAAGCAAAACTTATGAATCTATGTTTCCTACCCTCAGCTTCCTCGTCCTTTCTGTGAGGTCAAGTTTCACTCGGGTACTCGACGGGGTGTTTCTCTATGCCTCTGGAGATTAGACAAAGCTGAGCCTTAAGCACTTCTTTTCTTAGTTGCCACCATATTTTTGGAGCCATGCTCCGGTCTATTTTTGGACGCTGTGCACAGCCGTCTAGACTCCAGCAACTGAGTAGAAGACGACGCGTCAGCTGGTCGCTTCGGCTTCCTCGTAACTTGAAACACTTTGAGCGCCTGCCCATCCCAGTTAGGCAGCAGATATGTGTGAGCAATGTCCATTTCGGTCTATTTCTGTCCATCCATTAACATTAACCTCGGTTTATTTTCTTTGACCGAACTCGTATTAGCCTCCCTACAGTCTACTACGATTGAAAGCGCAGCCCATCCGCAGCAAAGCCTTACGTTCTCTGCCTCCCTTCTTTCTTCACTGCTCTACATATATCCAAGATGATCGTCGAACAGTCTAATCCTAAACCCCTGTCGATGACCGCAATGGACAAGGTATGTTATATGTACTTTAGCATCCACTATTGCTTGAGACTTGAGTTACTTACCATTACTTTACTTAGCAACCCTTAGTGGAAGATCCTCCTGCATACTCTGACGAGTTCAGAGACCGACTGGTTCTACGAGACGCCCCACTTCCCCCCATACCACCGCCAGAGCACGAAGAGCTTCCAAATCACTTCAATCACAGTCCCCTGCACAGCGCTCATCATCATCACGGTCCTGCTCCATCAGTCGACCAGGTTCACATTTGTGAACGCAAGCATCCTATCAAGGGTATGACAGTGCGAAATAACTCTTGCGAAATCAAGTGGCTCACTTTCAAGGATCTAGGCACATTCTACATTGACCCTTTAGTGGTAGCCATCGACCGCCAGAAGACAAAGAGGAAGCAAAAGGAGAAGAAAGCTCTACCTCACGCATCCTTTCGATCACGCCATGGAGCAATTGACCTGGAATTGGCAACAACGGGCAGCATTGAAGGTGCATCAAAGGCAGATGTATCAGTCTCAAGTCGAGATGGGGAAATAACGCTTAAGCTAGTACGCAATATCGCTGTTTTGCATTAATATCCTGCTCACTAAGTGTTGTCGTGAATAGCTCCCAATGCCTCCATCGAGACCGCGACTGGGTTTGGACGTGGAAAGCAGAAGCGGTATGTTACACTTGCCCATGTCATAAGTATCATGTTGCGATTTTACCACCTTCGTAGGTAAAGTAACGCTATATTTACCTGAAGGCTTCGCGGGCGTCGTTCACTTGACAACGAAGAAGGGGAAGCTGTTAGTAATGCCTGTGCTAGCTGGATGCGTGAAGATGGTCAAGAACTCGTCGCAAGAGATCATATTTATGATGGGATCCCAGAGCAACGTGTATGAACTGGACGTGACGAAAGAATCCTCGTTCTGCGCTATTCGGACGCGTAGTGGGGATATAAATGTGGGACTCAGCGGACGGGATCAACTAGCAGAAGAAGTCGGTTTTTGGAAACGGCTTGGTGGATTCCTCTCGACCCACAAGTCGAAGAGCATCTTAGACTTGCATGAAGCAGCCAAAGGAGAGGCGGCTACGGTTTCTTGAATAGCTTGTTCCCGACATTTTTTAATATACCACGAGTCCCGCCATCAGATATAAATGGTACCCAGTCATTCTCACCAATGTGTTGGCGTATAGTTGTTACCCATAATTTTGACGTGTGGTGAGATAGGACTTGCATGAAAAGTACTTGATTCCGCACTCAGCGGGACACTGAGTGGGAATAAGCGACTGCTGAGGCTCTTAGGGGAACCGTGATCTCGTGCACATTGCCCCTTCGACTTGAAGCGATCGGTACTGAAATTGCAGATCTCGACCAGATCTTTGGCCTATATAGTTCACAATGATCCTCCGTGGATTGTATCCATCCGCTTCCCAATTCCCTGCTTTCTGTTCTGAATTCTCATGGCCGACGAGATACAAGCAGGATGCTTCGGTCGCCTCTTCAGGCGTAAAGCTGCCCCTCGACAGTGTGTAGAGTTTGTGCCTCCAGTAGGGAAGCCAACGTCAAAGCATACGTCGACGGAGAAACCAAGAGATGAGGAAGAAACCGTAGGTTATTCAACCATGTTAATGGCCATTAATTTCATCGTTGTTCAGGACGATGTCCATTACTTCAGCCCATGCTGTGATTTCTCATATGGCCCAGCAAGGGAATGGTGGTCTGCGCAAGACTCTCTACCCCCTTATACGTCAGAGTTGTCCATATCATCTTGTGACGACAAAGACATTGCATATGTCATCGAAAAGAAACTGGACGAAGCGAACAGTGGACTTCGGCAATTGAGCTTGGAAATACATGGTGTGTCTGTCCAATCTATGACCAGCTTCCTCAATATGCTCAGCAAATACAGACAACCCAGAACTTATGTTCCAAGAAAGGTGATTACTACGCGCTCTGAAATGTTTTGCAACCACACCTCTAATCCGTTCCTCAAGATATGCCCACGATATTTTGACGAAATACATGTCGGACAATGGGTTCAAGGTCACTAAGCACTACCTAGGCTTAGAAACCGCGTGGAGAGCCGAGTACACACAAGGCGTTGGAGGTCGAGTCATAGGTGTTAACTCAGAGATGGACGCACTACCAGGTATTGGCCACGCATGTGGACATAACCTGATAGCTATCGCAGGCGTTGGAGTTGCAATTGCACTTCGAGCCGCCCTTCGAGCTCAGCCCCATGTTTCCGGAACTGTGGTACTTCTTGGAACACCTGGTGAGTTCTTCCTTCACCGGTCCTTGAATCTACATCTAACACGTTTCGCATGACATAGCAGAAGAAGGTGGTGGTGGTAAAGCTATCTTGTTAGAACGTGGGGCATATAAAGGCATGGATATCTGCATAATGTAAGAACATCACTTTCATTCCACTGTCTAGCTACCTAAACTGTATCCTCCTAGGTGTCATCCTAGTCCAGGAGCTCCACGTACTACAAGCGTGGGCTCTTCAAATGCCATGCAAAGCCTCAAGGTCGAATATTTCGGTCACAGGTCGGTTTCTCAAGCTAAAGAATTACCCTTTGCGATTTTATTAAACACATCCGCCAATAGTGCTCATGCAGGAAGTGCTCCCTGGTACGCCGTCGCCATTACCTGTGCTTTACACTAGCTAAAGTCCGGATCTCGTAGGGAAGGAACAAACGCATTGGACGCCGCCTTCATTGCATACTCGAGCATTTCCATGCTTCGACAGCAGATGAAACCAGACCACCGCGTGCACGGCATCGTCGAAGGAAAAAACTGGGCTGCGAATGGTAAGTAATCATCAGGGTACTCACGAACAGTCCTGAAACCTTTCCCTGCCCCAGTTATTCCTGACTATGCACACATGCGTTGGATAGCGCGTGCACCTACCTCAGCCGACCTAATTCCTTTCGTTAAACGAGTGCAGAACTGTCTGCAGTATGCACATGCTCTATCAACGATCCCTATAAAAGGATGAACTAACGGTAATCGCAGAGCCGCAGCGTTGGCAACTGGGTGTAAAATCAAGCTGACACCGGAGTATACATATTTTGATTTACACCAAAATCCGGTGCTCGGTGAGAATCATGTTGTCCTTGCTTAGGTGTCAACAGGCTGACGAGAGTCCATTGAATCGATACGAAATGCTTACAGCACAAGGCTTCGCCGACATTGTCGGGAGTCGATACGGTTTGGCAACAACTACGCAGAATACGTCTGCTTCAACTGACTTTGTTAGTGTTTTCTCCTTCGTTCTTTTTATATGTTATTTTGAAACTTGCATCTTCGTGTAGGGGAACGTGACTTACGGTTCGTCTCTTGACATTTCCATTTCTTTCTCCTTTCGTCAGGACTTAATCCATTCACCAGCTCTTCCTGCATTGCATCCTGCGTTCGGTATGTAATTTTTCTCTCCTTTTGTTTCTCTCTTAGTAATTGACCAACTGACCGTGACATGGATATCCACTCTATCTTCACCGATAGCAATTCCCACACAACCCAATGGTGGCAATCATACTGCAGCGTTCGCAGACGCTGCACGGGGCGAAGCGGCTCACGAAGCAGTAATGACAGTCACGAAAGGTCTAGCACTGACCGGATACCGAGTCCTCACAGACTCTCAGTTCTTTTCCAGAGTAAGTGCTTTTTGATACCTATATTCGTATCATGCACGACATCTAAACTTGGCTTCGTCTCTATTCACAGGTTCAGGCTTCCTTTGAACAATCTAAATTGACAAAGGATATTCCTGACCTTTGATCAATCCTCAATGCAGCTCACAGATTCGGGTCCAATCTCAAGACGCATCTAGTACATACTTTATTTATAACTTTTATGACGATTTCAACACGTAGACAGAGGGCGGCTTTAGTTGGCCTTCAGGATCCTCAGGTGATCACATATGTTGCAGTATGCGGCCACCTGTATCCAAACAATATGAGAAGTGTTGGATGATAGAGATTTATTAGACTTCTAGCTGAAGTCAGTAGGTCAGAATACACTGAAAATCTACTGAATTGATGGTGCATATAGAGCGACGTAAGTAAGGAAACTAAAGCACTAATGGTAGAGAGTGCATGTATTAGTCTTAGTAAATGGCATAGTAGATTTAAGTGACCGAGAAAAGGAGCTAGATAGCGGGGTCGTGGTTTGCATTGGTTCGAGAAAAGATTCTATGTTTCTTTGTTTGAGGAAGCCGCCTGCGCTTGTTTAAGCATTTCCTCACGCTTGGCTTTGGCAGCATTAGTAGCGGTCTTCTTGGACTTGGGTTGCGCAGCCTCGTGAACCATTCTGTATGGAGCAAAGTCGTTCAGTAAGTAAGGATGACAAGAATGAAATACGACGTACCGCTCAAGTTCTCGACGCTCCTCATCTGACTCATCGGGTACGGCAGCTTTGAATATAGCGCCGGTGATAAGAAGAGCCTGCAATTTCGTAGTTTAGTTCCAGATATGTCTTTCAGAAGATATAACACCACTCACTTTGGCTCTGTTCATGAGCACGGATTCCGGCTGTCCAGGTTCTTTGAGGACATTTTCCACTACTTCACGTAGAACTTGAATGACTTCTAAACGGGCTCCCCGCCAAGATGCAAGCATAATCTACATTAGATAATTCAGATGTAGTACGACGTCGAAGAAGATAGTTCACAGCTCACCTTGCCCGTAACGTCCATCTCCAGAGCTCTGAGCTCTTCTTCACCGACGTCACCCTTGGCTTGAGCCTTTTCCATTTCCTACGAAATAACTTTTTAGCCAACGTCAAAAAGTTCTCGAGAATGGGCTGACCAGCATCAAATCGCGCACACTCAGCCTACAGGAATGATTAGTATTGCAGGAAGGTAATGAACAGGATCTGACTTACGCGCTGCCAATTACACCCCAGACATCCTTGGCAAGAGTACCCTTTTCTTTGATCCTAGAGAAAAATCCAGGGCTGTACCCGACGTAAGAACACAGGAAAACATACAAGCCTGGGATCACGTACATGCCCAAAAACTTTTTAGACTTCATGAAGGACGACGCTTTCATCATATACACGCTACCAATGGTATGCAGTAGCTGCAAATATTTAAGTTAGGTCAATCAACAACAACAGCGCAAATGATAAACCAAGATAATCCTAATCGAAAGCACTGACCTCAACGCCAAAGCTTTCTAGCTTTAGGTCTTCAACTTCTCTCTTCATCTTCTCTGCGAAAGCATTAGACTCCGGATCGTCTTTACCTCCAGGATCCTTCGCCTCCACAAATGGTCTGATCCTTTCAATCATCTTCTTCGTCAACATCGCCACTCGCTCAGCCATGGCCTTGCGTCTCGCGAGATCATGTTCCCTCAATTTCTCTCTTTGCTCAGCCTTACGACGCGCGGCCTCCTTTTTGGCGGCCTCCTTGTCTGCAGCAGAGTTTGAAGTGATGGAGGAGGCAGTAGCACCCGGCGATCCGTGAGGAACCATATGCGTGCTCCCGGTTGGGGTAGTAGCCCCCGTAACAGGCGACGCTGGTGATTGTGTGGGTTGTGTGGGTGCGGAACCATCGACATGAATCTCTGGTACATGTGCTGCGGTAGCAGGCGCAGCGGGAGTAGATTTCGAGGTCGATGATGGGGGAGCGCCGTCGACAGATGCAGCCGGAGGGGTGGTACCTGTAACACTGGGATTATTGCTGTTCATCTGCTTCTCAATTTCGGCTTTCTCTTCCTCCGTCATCATGGTTGTGGCCATTGATGTCATATCTTTCATGATAGAAATTTCACCAATCTGGGCAGGTTGAAGGAACAAGAACAGGGTGGCATTGTCAGTCGTGATAAGGATGGCGCAAAGTGACTACTCACATAATCCACGAAACGCTCCCCACCGAAGACATTGGCAAAGAAACCTGCAGCATCTTCCATTTTGATTCCACCCTCCTTATCGACCTAAACGTGAAAAACAACATATTCAATCAGAATTACGAGACGAGCAAAGTAGACGACAAAGACGTACCATGCTCTTCCCGTTCTTATCATACACAGCGCGCATATTCTATTCAAACAATTAACGGAGAGTACACCTCATGGAAGGAAAAGTACTCGCTGGATCGGAGAGCACTTGGTATGCCTTGCTATATGTACATATCATGATTAGAGCGATCGTTATTTCAAGGGCACAAACGCTCTCCTCAACTCACCTGATATCCTTGAACTTTTCTTCTGCGTCTGCAGACGGATTCTTGTCGGGATGGTACTGCACGCATGGTTTCAGACGTCGGTCTGGTAATTACTGATAGTGCCCGACGAACCTTCATTGCCTGCTTACGGTAGGCCTTCTTTAATGCTGTATCGTCTGCATCGACGGGGACGCCCAACTTCAGATTTCGTGTAAGCCACAGAAACACAGTTTTGAAGTGTATTACTTGCCAAATCATAGTATTCTGTTTCCACAGGTGCCATAGTGAAGATAGATGTGGGTAGTAGAGGTTCAAGTTCAAGATACAATCACCGGCTGACGTCCGAAGTCGAAGTGATGCTGGCAGTGCACAATGGTTCCGAGCACAGTCGCAAATATAAGTGAAAGCGGACCGTAAGTGGACCAAGGTTAGCAAGGAGGCGACAAGACAGGAGGACGAGTGCAAAGGAGAGGACTTGAGGCTTCCGCAGCTAAACAGATGAAATGTAGTTTCAGCTTCGAGTTAACCCTAGCACACTATGATCTATTTTCAGATATTCCGCCCGTGAGACTGCCGACCATAAACGTCAGTCTCCTTTAACATCTTCCTGTACTTGCTGGTTCAGGAAGGCTCAGACCTTCTACGTACTATGAAAGATACAATGGATTGTTACTACATACATGGAAAGGTATGGGTGGATGATGATAGTTGTGTGTAATGTATACTACGGGCCGCGCACTCAATAAGGAGGTACAGACAGGACAATGAAACGGAAAATGTTATCCCAAAAAGCAGGAAAAATGAAGTAATAATGATAATGCAATGGAATGCCACGACAAATGGATCGAATGAGAAGAAGTGGTAAGCGCAATCCTGTGTGCTGCTCAACGCCGAGATGCGTCGATGTCCACAGCTTCTTCAGTTGTAAATCGGACAGCCTTCTTTGGCTGCGGAAAGTCTGCGCTTGATCGTGGTGAGGATACAGGCGAAGCGAGCATGGAGGAAGGCGCAGAAGATGATCTATTATGCGGCAGCAAACGCGCCATCCGTGATTTGATTCCAGCGAAAGAACGGGGTGATTGTCCGGACGATACTGTAAAGGACGTAGCTGTCGTGGAAGAAGACGTGCTGGAAAATGGAGTCGAAATAGCCGGACTACTAGAGGAAGACGTGACAACCGTAGAAGGTTTTTTCAGGGACGATCGTGAGGGGGGTGGGGGCAAGGTAACAGTGGAGGTGCGGTGGTGATGTGGCTCGTGATTTGCGGAGTGTGGTGCCGTATTTCTCTGCGAGAATGCATAGGGTGATGAACCCAGTGGTCGTAAATGTGGTGTCCGGGATATGTGAAGACCCATGGCTATCTGCTCGATAGTAGGGCGGGAAGAGGAAGGGTCTGGTTCTCGAAAGTGCTGAGGGACTGCCACCCGTGACTCTTCATACGTGGAATACACGACAGACTTCTTGAGGCAAACTATCAGACACGCACTAGTAAGATGAAACTGAAGCTCACTGAGTATTCCGGATATCGCTTGCTACTACCAGCTGAAGTCGGTGTTAACGTGCGCTTGACGGAGTGGAGAAGGCGCGAAGCAGCTCTAGGCTTGGGCGAAGGATGAGTATCTTGGTTGGAGGACATGCCAAGGGGAGTTTTGGGGAGGGTTGTGGTGGTAGCGCGTCGGCGAGCGAGTAGAAGTGGTTGGGGGAGGGTGGCAGCGAGCTTGAGAGATGACTGGGGGATGACATGCACAGAGCAGAGTCGGTCTCAATCAACAAAATATACACACCAATGACTTATGATGGTGGCTGTGCTGCTGACTATAACTCAAGCTCAAGTTTCACAAACAACAATATTCATTCATATTCAACAAAACACATGCAACTTTACATATTCACTTCAATATCACCAGTCTCAGAATCATCGTCCTCGGAATCAGACTCTTCTTCTCCTTCCTCCTCCTCATTGTCCTCCTCGTCATCTTCTTCGCTGTCGCTTTCTTTAAATGTCAGTGAAATAAACTCATCACCCAGCTGCCCATCTTCCGCTGTAAGCATTACCGTGTCATTTCCTTCCTCCGCTGCCTTGCGCTCCGCTTTATCTCCAGTTTGCTCACCAGTAGAAGCTGAGGCAGAGACAGCAGGCGCCGCCAGCTTTCTGTTCCGGTTTGCCCTAATCACATGAGGTAACTTGCAGCCTTTCGTGGAGCACGTCCCGTTTTCTGCAAAGTCAGGGCATTCGCGAACGTGTTGGCGATCACACTCCAGACCACGTTCACAATAACCCAACACAGCAAAATCTCGGCATATACCCTCTCTCTGCCCCACATTCACATGAGGGAACGGGCATTTCTCCCGCGTACATCTTCCGTTGTTCAGGAAGTGCACACAGAGTGGCGTCCGTTCCGGTGTTGGTTCATGAGATAAGTTGCAAGTCTCGGCAGTCTTGGAGCAGTTGTCTTGAAGGAAGTTCCAGCAGATAGCAATCTTCGCCGGGTCGTGCTGATACATGCACGTTAAGCCACGACTGCAGGCGCCTGCGATGTGTAGATCATAGAGCGAAGGATAATAATAAAAAAAGATGAAAAAAACCAAATGTAAACATATATAGAACAAGAAAGAGTTAGCCCCCCAAGGCCACAGAAATGATTGTTGCAATCGTCGAGACCTTGAGGAACGGGCAAGAGCGGCGCACCTGTGGTGGTGAAGCGAGGACAAGGTTTGTCTACGTATTTATTGATTCGCTTATTTGCTGCTTTTCGTGACGACCTGTCGGCAGACATCATGAGTGTTAAAAAATGAAGAAAGAAAGCAACATACGGGTATGGTCTCCTGGTATTATTCAAGGTCATGTT
This sequence comes from Agrocybe pediades, assembly GCA_013053245.1. Lineage (NCBI taxonomy): Eukaryota > Fungi > Basidiomycota > Agaricomycetes > Agaricales > Agrocybaceae > Agrocybe > Agrocybe pediades. The sequence continues at coordinate 1,603,910 of JAACJL010000058.1, forward strand.
CCTCCCCCGACGAGCTTTAACTTTATAAGGCTTGGGTGCGTGGATATGACCCGGCTTTCTACTATAGTACGGTGCTTGGGTTATAGGTAACTTTGGCTTCGCGATTGAAGGTGGCTTTGGCACTGAATTGACATGAGACTATATAACAGATGATAAAAGAGACACAACTGACGGTCTTTCCTGACTAGAGAGCGCCGTGAAGACTCAAACGCAACGCCACCTAGCACAACCTCCTTTTTTTGTCCAGAGACCTGAGGAGTGGGGGTTGTATCCTGCATCGGTGCCGCCACATTTGTAGAGGGAACTGATGTCGATGCAGTGGCCGTCGAGGGTGGCTTGGATGGTCCGGCAACGTTCAAGCCAGGACGAATATACTTATTTGCTGGCTTATAATTCGGATTAACATATGTGTTGCTTCGTCCTCCCTGTGGGTAAGGAGCGTAATAATTTGATCCCGTGTGCCACGATTTCTTCGTTTGCGAGGCTTTGTGTCGATTGATTGTAGCTAAATCAACCAAAGATATAACTAAGGCATAATATTGTCCGTTGTATAGAAAATACGCACCTGTGAGTCTTTCGATCTCGCTCTTGAGCTGAGCTTCTGTAGCTCCAGATGATGACATAGTTTCGGACTGACGAAAACTTCCCTGTCACTAGATCTGGTCTTATATCAGTTATAAGAAATGAGGCTGCTTCCTTGGGTTGTCGATCCTTCGATTTTGAGGTGACGGTGTGTTGGCGTACTTGAGAGGTACGTTGTGTAGCAGGTGGTAGTTGGAAAACAAGGGGAGTCGGGATTGGTCAGCATGAATTGATGGTTATAGATCGCGGTGCACGTGTCTCCAAGTCGCGCCTTCGAACCGCGGTCCAGACTCCACCGCGTCCTGTGTGCTACTGTCACCACGACTATCAAGTCAAGCCTCACTTTGAAACTTGTCCACCATAAATTGTTTTAACAACAAAAATTGGCATCACTGTCTATGAAACCGATGCATTCGTGTACCAGGCCTGCGCTCTTGCGACCGGAACTTGACTGGATCAGATCGAGTGCAGAATTATCCTCTTCTACTGGTCATGGGGGGTAAAAACACGCAAGATTCTCAATGCTCGTGCATTTTTGCACCTTCTGGAAGTAATCTTTTGGAATGCATGCAGCGATAAGTATATTCGGTATCTAAGCGCCCAAACGTCAAAGTCTTGTGACTTGCCTTACTTCTTCTGATGCAGTCCAATCGATGGATACGCCTTACACTCGACTATCACCCACCAGGTTTTCTTCTCCGGATATGAGCTACTCCTCAGGATCGCTAGCGTTGGCGGAGGACTTGAATCAGGTCATGGCTGATGTCCTGCAGGGCAAGCAAAGAATTGTTTCCTATCCTCAGACGAGCCAGTATGGACCTGGAGGTATCGGTGCTGCTGCGTGTGGATTCGCAGCACTGAATTGCGCCAGGATTGCTTTTCTTTTGGAAGATAGACTGATGCAACAAGCGGATGGCAAAAAGGACTACTCCATCCCGCTTTTACGGTCCGTCCTCTCGTACGAGACCACTGAAGTCAGTTGCATCTGAAAGGTGGTCTATCCGAACTAAAATCTTGCTTTAGGAGATCGTATCTATTTGCTCTTCTTGGAAAAGTAGCAGACATCTCGAAGTAGAGGATCTCTTGGAGATACCCATCTTCAAGAATACCTTCCATTTGGCGAGAACGAAATATGGCCAATCGAATTACAGAGGCTTTCAGGGGCTAATCATGTATGTTATCGTTTTTGTAACTGTTTACTAAGTCCCTTATTCTACTATAGGGATACCTTGTCTCTGGGAAGAAATAGCGTAGTGGCTGCAGTCGTCACTAGGTCTCCGGAGATCTTAGTATGCTTAAAAATTCCCACACACTCAGCCATCGACAATTTCTTCGTGGTTTTTGACTCCCATCCTCGCCAAAATCATCCCCTTGGTTCTGGCATGATTGTCTGCTCTTCCATCGGTGCTACTGCAGCATATCTAGAAGAGACGTTGGGCGTAGGTGCCGCCATATCCAACGACCTCGGAAATTACCAGGCCATGGTCCTTGGACAATTTTCTGGACACATTCTAGTAGCAAAGTCGCCCGAGGATGGTATGAGTGTTGACGCTCTGATGATGAAAGCAAGCGTCGATCTGCTCGACTTGAAAGGGGAATTGGACACGGCTAAACAAAACGAGTCCAATCTGTGGTCACGTAACCAGGAATTGCAAGCGAGAGTCTACTTACTGGAACATCAGCTTCAGATGGCCCGGTCTCAAGCAAGTTCGGGAAAAAAGAAGAATAAAGGCCACAACCAAAATTATCATCCGACTTCGTATTCAATCGATGTAGAACTCTCGAGGGAGATAATGGAGCATCATAAAATCCACCCTTCATCCAATCAAGCTCGAGCCCCAAATACCTCCAACCAAAAGGAATTTCCCCACTTGAAGGGAAAGGGAACAGCACACAGTGGCTCGCAAATAGACAAAAGTCAAAGTCATTCAAAGCCTCACTCTGCGAATGCAATTGCCGGACCTTCGTCATCTTCATCGAACGGCTACCATTCGCCTCCTGGGCCAGATCTTTATAGCGAACGGCTGGCTCTACAGCTTCAGCAGGAATTTGACCAAGAGAACGAAGCAATAATTCAATCCGCTCATTCGCAGATGAGACATACGCCCAGCGATGAGTGGATCCTTCAATCTAAACGGCAGAAATCGCAGAAATCAAGCTACTCCGATGCGCTGAATAGACCTTCCGGCAGCGGCCAATCGGGTTCAGGCAGCTCCAAGAAGAAGAAGGATTTACCTCAGCAGTGGTTACCACGGTCCAAGCAGGCTGTTCCCGCTAGCTCAGATACAGTTGCTATCTCGCAGAATGGCGGACAATCATCAAAGCAGCAATATCCTCCGAACCACGATGACTTGCTGGCAGACCCGAGCGAACTTGCCGCTATTCGATTACAACTTCAATTCGACCAGGAAGAAAAAGGCATCGCACTTGACACGGTAGCGTTGCAAAAACAGTTTCCTGTTTTCGAATGCCCTTTATGCATGGACTCCGCCCTTCAAGAAGAAATGATTCGATTGTCGGACTGCGACCATGCTTATTGCCGCAGTTGCATGCAGCAATACATCGAAGTTGCATTGAAAGAACGACGATATCCTATTCCTTGTCCCGTTTGTGCTATAGAGAAGACACGCCAGCCGAGTGGTATGTGGCCGCGTACCGCGTTATAACATTGATATGGGCTAATGGATTCTGTAGCTATCGATAACAGTACATTTGAGATTGTCGGCCTCAAAAACGAGGATTTGGCCATTTTCCAAGAAATGCAACTCAATGCGTATTCTGTCCCACTTTCTTGCAGGATGTAAGTGGTATCACTATTAAGCCAGTGTCGCTCAAATTTCATACCGGGTACATCCCATTTCTTAGGTGCAATAAGACTATGTTTGTTGATCGACACGAATTCTTATCAGCTGGAAATATCACCTGCCCTCTACCAGAATGTAACCATGTTTGGTGTAAAGATTGTCAACAAACGATTGAGATTGGAGGGCCTCCACATTCGTGTGATGGATCAACTGAGCTGGACGCTCTTTTGAAGACCAAAGGCTGGCATCGATGCCCCGGTAGGCATCCATGTTCGAACCCCTGATAATGCATCACTCAGCGATACTATAGGTTGTTCAATCCCGATACAGAGATCGGCTGGCTGTAACCACATGACGGTGCATGGAACCCATTAACTATACCTAATGATGATTGCTGACAGTGTTCTGTAGTGCTCAATTGCCGGCTGTAACACGTAAGTGGCCTTTGGATTCTCTGAGCCGTCTGAGGTCGACTGAGACCCTAAACAGGCATTTCTGTTATTTGTGTGGGGCATTGATTGTCAAGACAATCGTCAGTTCCGAAGTAACAACCGCTTTGAGCAATCATTACACCAAGTGCCGAATGTTTGACTATGGTGGGGTGTAGAAAAGATCTGTGAACATCGAAGCCCGCATGAATACCAATAGGACAGTTTTTATTCATCCAAGAGACTGCGGCTGTTGTTAATTTAAATAACATGTTGAGATTATATATTGTCAATGTGGAGGCAAGATTGCTGAAAAGGAGCGGCTTTTCTATGCTATCTTAATGAATACAGATAGACTTAAATGAGTGATGTCGAATTGGGAGGCAGCTGACTGATCAAGGTATTGCTGCGGAGAGTCAGTCTGTGAACAGCCTTACATATTATGGACTTGTTTAATATGTTCGGCGTTGTTTCTCGAGGTTAACTGATCACTCGCTTCATCTCTCTCCTATTCCACATCCCGCACATGTATCATCCGCCGGATAAGCCTCTTATTGTGAAATGTACATTCGATAAATGGCACAAGAGAATCACATTCAGTTCGGCTCGCAATTGCTCCTATGAACTACTCCGCAACAAAGTGCGTCCACAATTCTTGATCGACCGGCTTCGTTCTAACCTTTCCGCAGATAGAGCAGTGCTTCTCCTTATATGCAACATCGTACGCAGTGTCATACAAGGACGATGATGGAGAGATAACAGTGATTTCCACGGATGCCGATCTCACAGAAGCCATTCAATATTTCCAGGCGGGCGATGATGCACCTTTGTCGTCGGCTGCATCTATTCTGTCTGGGCGCAGTTTTGGCCCTCGTAAAATTACTCTTCGGGTGGACATCAGTGTCGATTATGATGGGCCAAGTCTATCCGATACGTCTTCTCTTGCCAGTATCGAGGAATTCAAAGGGAAGAACGGCAGTCAACACTCATTCTCCTTCGGCACTCCTTCAATTCAAGAATTAGACGACGACTCCGTCACCGTTAGCTCAAGGGACCCCGGGACGTCATCTAGACGGAACGGGCGGTTCTTAGGCGACTCACTGTACTCTCAGCGGGTGATCTCCCGACAGGGTAGCTTTACCAGTTCGGACAATAGACAAACGTCAGTGGGAAGGCAAGGACAACCACCACAGGGGGAAGCAACTCCCTCAAGAGACCCGGGCTCTGATTCACGACATGACGGCTACACGAGTTCTGTAGAGGATAGCCAGCCGACGCCCGCTCCAGGTTTTGCAGAAAACTCATCAGCGGTTTTCGAACGTTTAAAGTTATCAGAAACCCTCAGAGACGACACATCGAGCATCGATTTCGACTCTCTGGCCGCTAGTGAGCGCGGAGCGGCATGGCTACGAGACCAAGAAGAACGAGCGATTCGAGCAAGGTTAGGCGCATTACCGGAACCGTCAGAGTCAGACGGATCGTTCTCTCTGACTTCGTCCGAAGAACTTTCATTGGAAGGAGACCTTGCTCTTGAACGAGATCCTCGCGGAAGGTATTATTACACATACACTTCTGGATCTTCGTCCCAGTTTCAAGAGTCGGGTGACGACGACGGACTAAACGGTGCTCAAGAAGGGGAAGGGGGACCTTACGGAGAGGACGTTACTCGTGGACCGCGTCCTACTTCAATGCAACTTAGGTGGATCGATTCGCAGAGAAAAGGACCACAAGATGTATGGAAGACCAACCGCCATAGCGACCTACGTTCCTTATCCATTCAAGAAGAGGACAACATATTGCCCCAAACGATTGATAAGGAGCTCCTGCCGTTTTTACCAGTACCACCGCCCTCTTCCGACATTCTCACAGATTGTTCCAACTGCGGAATTATTTTGGATGCCATCAGATATGTGTGCTCGACTTGTGGGGAAAAGGCTCCCATGAGTAACAGCGGATCTGGGAAAGGGAAATACAGAGAGGAAAGCTCTTCCCCTGTGAGCACGTTCAGCTATCCCCCTCCAGGACACACTCTATTTTCCAGTCCTAATTCGAGTTCTTCGCAAACATTTGTGGGGAGTCCTGAATCTCTCAATGAACCCCAGCGCTATAAACCACTGCCTTCCATACCTTCCGCTCACTCACTTCCCTCACTTCCTTCTATCTTTGGTGGATCCAGACCTCGGAGTAATGCACCAAGTTCCCCTTCCTCATCAGTGGCACCTGGAGGTTATGAGCTATGTTCTGCCTGCCTTGAGTCAGTAGGTATACATCATGCCATTGAGGCGGGACTTGCTGGATCCAGTTCTTCGCCTGGCGTCGGCAATATGTCTCCGTCGTATGACGATCCTCAACGAGCATTGCAGTGGCGACGAGCTGCACCAAGAAAGGGTCAGTTAAGACATGCCTATCAAGAGAAAGTGTGGGGGCATCTTGGTTGGGAAGATGTTGGTATGTGCAATGAACTGCCTGCAAGGAAAAGAGAGTTACTGAGGAGCAACCAGTCCTTGATGAAGCACAAATCTCGCAGTGTTCGACTTGCTCGGCTGTGACAGAGAGGCAAAGATATAAGTGTGCTTCGTGTAACAAGATGCATTTATGTCGAGCTTGTTACAGGTTCGTATCGTCTTCTTGCAAGTATGGCAGTTGGATTGATTTCCTTGTAGTCAAGTTCATGAACTCCATCCTTCTCATGCCTTCCTCATCGTTCCAGATAAACCAGCAGAAGTTTCTGAGAGCGACTCGACCGAACATCCTATGCCCCATACTAACGAAGAAAACTGTAAGTTACGTGCGAATCATCTTGTGGAATACTTTCTTGACGAAGAGGTCTTGGAATAGCTCTCGTACATCCTGGCGTAAAATGTGCCCAGTCAGTCCTCATCTTCATTTCATCGATCCAGCGTGCATTCCTTATGCCTGATTGCGTTTTCCAGTTGTCTTCTTGATATTGTTGGAGCGAGGTTTCACTGTGCTATATGCGATGCTGTCGACATATGTTCGAATTGCGAATCTGCTGGTCTTCCGGGCAATCTTGACTCTGCAGACGGCGGGCACAATTCTTCGCATATCCTTATAAAGGTGATTTCTTGTACACGTAGATCTTCGTCTTCCATTAACCATATTGCAGATCCCATATCCCTTGGAGACCGCCGAAGTAAGTAGTTGCCGCCCGACCAGATCAGTATCAGAAACTAAAAACGGTTATACAGCTGCAAAATGCCAGCCGCAGAGCTTTACACCTGTGGACAGGAAGGGATGCTGCCAGCGTCGGGTTCAAACCACTTATGTCCAAGGCAGAATCGGAAATTTCTTCGTACGCCCAGACGATGATCGTTTCCGGCTCAAGGAATGGATTGCAATACCCGCCAGACACTCACCGCCTATTCTGTAATAATTGCGGAGATGTGAGTTGAATATTCCTCTGTAGAGCCGATTTGTGCTATACTGACCCTTTTACAAGCTAATTATCGGCGTTCGTTATCAATGCGGGCACTGCCAATCGAAACCTTATGCTTACAATTTGGTTCGTACTAAATTGTGATCATCTCGGTACGGAGGCTAATACTTGACCGTGCGGTGTTTAGTGTTCAAATTGCGAGAGGAACTCCTACGAAATCCATGACCCTATGCACGTCTTCTTCAAATTACCACGACCTGTTCACAGAGCATTGGAATCTCTTTTCCCTATGCTGCCTCCTTTGTGAGTCAAAATTCGCCGTGTAACTGGCTCTACCTCATCATCTCTGATTGATGTACAGATATAAGTCTCCAGCGGGGCCCGCTCGAGGAGAAAATCCCAGAGGTTTGCCCTTTTTCCCACTTAAAGAACTTGAATCTAAAGGATCCGGTATTTTAAAAGCATTCCTGGCGTCACTCGTTCACACTACTGCTCTTTGCGATCGGTGTATTAATACCATCAGAGGAGAGTGGTTCCGATGCGCCTATTGTGCAAGAGACCTATGCGATGCGTGTGAAGCAGTGGATACCCATGATGATACCCATGTTTTCCTCGTTTTGAAATCCGCCGTAAGTGACATGATGATTGTAAAGATTCGTACTCCATCTCATTTTCTCAATTCTTCAAAGGTTGACATGCAACTATTCAAGTAAGTCAGCAGACATATTTTGTGAACAGCATACTCAACGCAATCCACAGTCGTATTGCTAACACAGAGGACACCTCCGCAAGCGCACCTATAATCTCCTATCCTGTATATCGCTGAAATATCTGTACGATTGTATCACCAGCTTTATCCCAAAAGAAAGCCATATAAATACACAATGATGCAAAACATCCTTTTTACATGTCGTAGGTTATGTACGCAATTGGTCTAACCCTTCTTGAAACCTGCAAATGCGAGGTCAGTAAATGCTATGAGAGGCATATATAAGAAACTTACCCAGACGACGCCGTTCATAGAAGAGATCTGTACGACTCGCCCCAAGATTCACAATTTTGGGGCAACCGTCCCGGTCTTTCTCTAGTCGAGTGCACTCAGCGCAGTAGTAAGCATCGGAGATACCTGTGTAATCATTCAGCTCCGTAATACAAGATATAGAGACGACAGACAACATACCAGGTGCACCGCAGATAATGCATCGACCGCCATACGTGCCAAAGTTGCATTCATCGCATATACGAACAAGGGTTTCTGGCCTCACGTACGAGTCACATACAGGGCTTTGATGAAGGAAATATCAGCACAACGGTGGTCTCATTCGTTAATGAATTCACATACCATTTACCATCGCACTTCTCACACAGACGCCCAATTGCTACAGTTCACATAGAGATCAGTTTGATATCAATAGCTGGAAGAAGCAAAGCAGTCGTACCAATACCGGGCTGCCTTCGACACATTATCAAGTCTGGTTGTTGTTAGCATTAGAGAATTGAGGTAGAAGGCAGAAAGCAACGTACCGGGATGATGCTTTGACATTGTAGAGGCGGTGAATCAGCTGGTCGTGGGCAGAGAAAGAGTCGCAGGCAAGTTGCAGACTGGGGCAAGTTAAGAGCTTGCACTGATGAGCAGTAATCCTGAATAAACTACTGCTTACGTTATCCAACGCGGCCAAGTCTTATTAATTATAATTACTGCCACTATCTGAGCTGCTTACTTGGATCCTGTGACTGCAAGCTGATTAGTAGACCCCTCGATTTGGATACTACAATCTATTATCTGTCAACATCGACACAACTACAACACCTCGAATACTCGTCTTCATCACTGCATCGAAGCCTTTGAGCGCCTTGGATTGGAGAGGACGTCAGGGCCTCGGCTCAAGCTGTCTCTCATGGACTCCCATGCTCCATGTCGCAGCCGCTGAAGCGTTGAGGCGCCAAGTGCCCGACCAATATCCTTTCGGGTTCAACCGTGTTTGTTCCCTTTATATCGCGACATGAAGTCAAACATAGATTACATCTTCACGGCCGTGGCGGCATGCACACTTTCATTATTTGGGAGTACAATCTGCATAGAACAGTTGGGTAGCATCTTACCTACTATGGAGCTAGGAAGATGGTACTTGAACGGCTGCGCTATAGAATCATTAATTGATACAGCCTTCGGGTCTCGCTTCCTCCCTACTGCCTTATCGTCATCTTGATATTGATATCTTTGAAGTGCTGTTCTGGCTTTTCAACGGCATGAAAGGTTATAATTGGGCAAAGACCGTGTCACCTGTATTTGGGCCTCTTCGTCTCTCCCCCCTCTCCAGTTTATCGCCGGTCATATCATATCTGGTGCAACATCCCTCTCCCGTACGAAACCAGTCGCTGGCCATACTCATCTCATTTGTGTGTAGAATAGAGAAGAAGGCATGCTTGGGGAAGTAGTCGTTGGATCTATGCCGGATGTACCTGCGGCTACCTCGAGGCAAGCTGACCTTCCCCATACCTCAAGGCTTAGTGGGTCATCCTTGTACCCCCACATCCCTCCCATGCAGTCGGCTTCGACTCTTTGGCCATTGAAGACCTTTCCCCTCCCTCCAGCTCATAGAATCCGTGCCGGAAAAGAGAGAGAAAGTTCACCTGGGCAACCCTCAAGGGAATGCTCCACAGACGACGGCACGGCAATGGAAAAGAGTATTCTCTCTGGAGTCCAGGCCACACCTGACCGGACGGGTTCCCACCACACTTGTTTCACGCATAGTTTGCCCTCGAGGGATTCCATCGCATGCGAATTACACTTCACCCCCCAAAGGGAGCTGAATAGGTCGTCGGGCGAAGAAACACTTTCCGACTCATCCGAGATCTTGCCACATTATGAAAATTCAATCAAGATGCCTGGTAGCTGGGATGACCAGGATATAACTCCTGGCACTAGACAAGTGAACGCTACAGTCGACCATGCATCACCTGAACCTCCATTTGGTGAGGAGCCAGCCCATACAGGCGATGCATCTATGTCAACGATGACCTCGTCGGATTTGTTTTGCATCCTTGTGTGGGATGAAAACTCAACAAGGATAGATGCAGAAATCGATCCCATCAAGCAAGTGGAAGAAGAAATCAATCAATCGTCCGTTCCTTCATCGCCACGGAGATTTGGACAATATCTAACCGTCCCCTCACCATCACTGGCTGACCTTGACTGGGAGTTGCGACTGCAGAGGCAGGCATTTGAAAATAGTCGTTCAGCCTCGTCATTATCGCCTGCACCATCTATCCGCCTCGCAGCAAGGCAATCAACTTTCGAATGTGGTGTTTGTGGAGAATACCAGCCGTTGTCCGTACAGATATCCTTAGCCGAATGCGGTCACAAGTACTGCAATGCTTGCTTGTCGTCGCATGTCAAATCCAAAATTGAAGACAGTCGATATCCAATATTCTGTCCTGAATGTCTTGCGGAATACTCGCGAATTATTAGGACACGTAAGTTGGTATAATATAAACGCGATGGGCGCACTGATTTATTACTTTCCAAAGGCATATCGGAAAGCATTTTTAGCGAGTTGAATATCGACAAAAGGAGTCTTCAGCGATTGAAGCAATTGCAGATTTTGTCCCATTCTGTGTCCCTAGAGTGTCCGAGGCGAGCCCAAATGCCATTAAATAAATCATCGCCGTTTCTCATACCAATATTTACAGCTGTGCAGAAACTGTTAATATCGAGAAAGAATCGTTCGGGGTCCAAAGTGTCATAAAATGCCCGGCTGAGAAATGCGGACACAAGTGGTGCAACAATTGCATGAAAGATCTTACAAATTCCTCAGAAGGCCATCGTTGCAAAAATGGCGGTATCAGCAAACTTATGCGAAGAAAGGGGTGGAGGTATTGCCCGGGTAACAGCACAAGCCTTTTGCCTTACCCATTGCGAAAAGCTAACTCGGAGAACTCGCTGCAGGTTGTAAAACGCCAGTGCAGAAGTCATATGGATGTAACCATATTACAGTGAGTGAGCAGTGCTACTTGACCAGACGAAACTTACCGGGATCGACTACAGTGCAGCGCGCCTGGTTGCAATGTGTGAGCGAAATTTCGAGCGAAGTTGAAGTCCTTCTTCCTGACGCATTACAGTCACTTCTGCTACAGGTGCGGCTCGTTGATGATTGACACCACCAACGGAGGCGACATAGGGACTGCAGTGACGGAACACTACTATAATTGTCGTATGTTTGAGAAGAGATTGAAATGCAGTATTCAGTGATGTATTCTTAGAACTGTATGATTACATAATGTATATTTTTTCGAGAGTTAAGGGATTCAAGTGATGAACGGACTTGCTTGTACAAAATGGTCGAATCGCACCTTGTCGACAAAAAGGCCTCATTTGCCTCCTTTTCTCATATCCTCGATGCCCGTATACTAAGGGCTCTCGCTGATTCTGGCTTCGCAAGACCTACTCTCGTTCAAACAAAAGCAATCCCACTTGCGCTCGAAAGCCGTGATATTCTCGCTCGTGCACGAACTGGTAGCGGGAAGACGGTGGCATATTGCGTTCCTGTGGTGCAAAAGATTCTAAACGCCAAAAGTGTGGGTACGTTTTGACCTTTGTATCGATATGTCTGAACTTATGTATCTGTGATTGCTAGGGTCTTGATGCAGACGACACCAACCGCGAAACAACTAGAGCCTTAATCCTTGTACCGACCAGAGAATTGGCTGAGCAAGTCACGACTTCATTGAGGTCTCTCCTGACATATTGTGATAAAGATGTTATCGTGTCCAATGTTGCGTCAGGAACGACTTCACATTTGCAGAGGTAAGTCTAAGGTCAACGGATGCTCCTAATGTGAAGATAACCGTTGTCCAGGGCGTTATTATCAGATAAACCTGATATCGTCGTGGCTACACCTTCCCGTGCCCTTTCTCTCTTACAGTCAAAGAACCTTTCATTGAGCTCCCTGGAGTCTCTGGTTATTGACGAAGCCGACCTCATCCTTTCATACGGCCATGACGAGGACGTCAGACAAATCTTCAACGGAAATTATCTACCCAAAATTTATCAATCTTTTTTGATGAGTGCTACGATGACGGAAGATGTGGAAATGCTGAAAGGACTCACTTTACGGAATCCAGTATGTCTTCTGCACTCCTTAACCAAGCTATTGCTGAAAAGCGGTTTGTTAGGCTATCCTAAAGCTCGAGGAAGACGAAGATGAAGCAGCACTTCTTACGCAGTATGCTGTCAGGTCTGTCCTTCTTCCTCACATAATGTTTCATCCAAGTTTACCCTTTCTTTCTAGGTGTTCCGAAGTCGACAAATTCCTTCTCACCTATGTTATTCTAAAGTTGAAGCTCATCAAGGGGAAATGCATCATATTTGTGAACGATGTGGATCGAAGCTACCGTTTGAAGTTGTTCTTAGAGCAATTCTCTATTAAATCTTGTGTTCTTAACTCGGAGCTTCCTCTGAATTCGAGGTATGTAGTGTATTGACTCCTTCGTATCAAGCTGATGTGCATTCTATAGATACCATGTGGTGCAAGAATTTAACAAGGGCGTTTACGATTATATCATTGCCACGGATGAGAGTGGTGCTCACACCGAGTACGATACCGAAGACGAAGAAGAGGAGGAAGAGGAAGAGGAAGAAGAATGTCAGTATCCTTGAACTTACTCCAACGACCAAGCGCTTAATTTCACAATGCAGTCACATCCACTCAACGTGATGCGGAATCTGCCCAGACACCTTCAGAACCTAGCACATCCAAGACCTCCAGCAAACGTAAACGGGAAGCGTCTCCTCCTGCCAAACCACGGAAAAAGGAACGTAAAGACAAAGGGAAGGACAAAGAATACGGTGTCACGCGTGGTGTGGACTTTGTCGACGTGGCCTGCGTCTTGAACTTCGATCTTCCTACAACATCACGTTCCTATACGCACAGAGTCGGACGGACTGCGCGTGCGGGACGGACTGGGATGTCACTTTCCTTCGTGGTACCGAGGGAACTGTGGGGCAAAAACAAAGTGGTCGGCTGCCTACCGAGCGCAGAAAAGGATGAGATCGTGTTCAGCAAAATTGAGAAAGAGCAAGGTGCTAGAGGAAGCAAGATAAAAGAATACAAGTTCGACATGAAGCAGGTCGAGTCGTTCAGATACCGAATGGAGGATGCCCTGCGCAGCGTTACGCGGTCAGCAATCCGTGAGGCGAGAGTGAAGGAGTTGAAGACGGAAATCTTGAATTCCGACAAACTAAAGGTATGGTTGACTTCAAAAAGATTGCCTTTGATTACTGAATGTTGACCTTTGACCTTTATTAGGCGCATTTCGAAGATAACCCTCTTGACCTCGAATTTCTCAGGCACGACAAGCCACTACATCCCACACGGATACAACCGCACATGAAGCATGTCCCCAAGTACCTCTTACCAAGGATAGCACCTGTCGCTGGTGCCGACGCAGAGAACAATGAAGACAAACCCAAACAATTCGTACCTTTCAAAAAGGACTCTGCACGCGGTAAAGGACGTGGACGGGGACGTGGGGGCAGAGGTGGTGGAAGCGGTGGTAGAGGTGGAAAGAAGAAGTCGGATCCTCTGAAGAAGTTTGGTCGGTAGCTTATCATTGTAATACACCTACATATTTCATTCTTTTTTGCGGATATCTGAGGCGGATTGTGCATACGGTTTGATTATATATTATAAAATAAATACAGGGCAATGATTTTTGTCCGTAGCTCCAGAGGATATATGTGCGTACAAGTTCAAACCACTACAAAAGACTAGATAGCAAACAAATAAACTTAATAGATCTCGCGATGAATCAAGAATTCCGCGACGATCAAGCATCGACACCTTCGTCCCAGTTCCTTGAACGCTCGACTGCCTTTTGCCACAGCTTCCACTTCTCCTCTCTTGTCGACTCTTCCGCCGAAGGGGGGAAGCTGCGTGTTCCTTTGGTGTTCACCTGGGCCAAAGTTTCTGGTTTGGTGAGATCCCATCCGAAAGCCTTGATAGCGGCTCCGGCGCAGAGGGCAGCTCCCAGAGCAGTGGACCTAAGGAGATTGGTTAGATTTAGATGCTAGAAACAAATAATAATAAAACATATCAACGCACTCTCTCATATCAGGTCGGACAACGTCGAAACCACCGATATCAGCCAGGATTTCCATAGCGAGATCGCCATTGGTCATTCCACCGTCAACCTTGAGATGCTTGAGGTCACTTCCAGAGTCCAACTTCATGCTCTCGATGACGGCACGTGTTTGGAAGGCATTGGCCTCGAGAGTGGCGCGAGCGATGTGAGATGGGTTGGTATATTGAGAAATGCCGATGATGAGGCCAGCAGCACCAGAATCCCAGTATGGTGCCAGGAGACCAGAGAAAGCGGTGACGAAATACACTCCTCCGGAATCCTCTTCCTTGGCAGCGAGGTCATTGATCTCTGACGCAGACTCGATGATCTTCATGGTATCGCGTAGCCATTTGATCGCGCTTCCAGCAACGGCGACTGAAGAAAAAGGTGGCAATTCAGTCACCGTAAGGGATCAAGTGGAGCTGCAATGATGAACTCACTGCTGCCCTCCAAGGCGTAAGCAGGCTTTGCGTCTGGGCCTGCTTGGTATGCGACCTAGACATCAAATAAGAATTGTGTCATGAAAACGATGGGAGGAGCAGCCACTAAAATCTACTTACAGTGGTCAACAATCCATGATTGCTCTTGACAATCTCTCCTCCAGTGTTGAACAGCAAAAAGGCGCCCGTTCCGTAGGTGCATTTGGCCTCTCCTTGGCTGAGACACTTGTTACCAATTAGGGCAGCCTGCTGATCACCCACGAGACCACCGATAGGAACGCCCTTGAGAGGTCCGTAAGCGATCTCGCCGTAAACTTCGGAGGTGGAGACAAGTTTGGGCAGAACAGACTCCCGGAAACCGAAGAATTCCAAAAGAGATGGCTCCCATTTAAGAGTTGACATATTGAGCAACAATGTGCGTGAGGCGTTCGTGACTTCACCGATGTGAATGTTTGTCTTTGCGCCTCCCAGAAGGTTCTAATTTTGCAAATGTGTAAGAATGACATGAGAATAAATACTTTGAAAAGATCGCGTACATATGCAACCCATGATTCGATGGTACCAAATAGCAGATCATCTGCATCATGAGCTTCTGCTACCTGGGGATAGTTGTCTATCATCCAGCGCAATTTAATGCCTGAGAAGTAAGTTGACAGGGGAAGTCCAGTGCTAACGAACAAGAGTATCAGAACGTTGCAATAGAAACATCTGGAATAGAACGGACATATTTCGTAGAGCATCAACGCCCTCTTCGCCCTTCTTCCAGACGCCGGGAGAGACTTGGATGCCTGTGTTTCGGAGCTTCGCGTCATAGTGGGCGACGGTGTGCTTGGTACGGGAGTCGGTCCAGACGATGGCCCTGCATAAAGGTTTTCCCGTTTTACGACTCCAAGCGACTGTCGTCTCCCGCTGGTTGGTAATACCTGCAGAACGTTTAACATGGATGGCTGCTACGGTACCTGAGAAACGTACCGATAGCCTTGACGCTTTCCTTTGCCCATCCTTTGGACTCGAGCGCGACGATGGCCTCCTCAATGCACTTGTCTGCGTGCTGTTGAATCTCGTCTACGTCATGTTCGTGCCAGCTAAATATTATCAACTGTCAGGACATGGACAAGTGATAGAGACACGTGAGTGACCGACCCGGGGTGGGGGTAGTACTGGGGGAATTCGAGTTGATGTTGGGCGATGATATCTGCATGTTCGTCGAAAACGATAAACCTAACCGAACTAGATAATAGATGGAGATGAGAAGAGAGATAAGATGACGGGAATAAAGATGAAGACGAACGTAGTACCGCAATCGAGGGAGCCGATGAACTGTCCGGCTTTCAAGGAGGAGGACATTGTAGGACGAGTAGATAAGAGGCGCGAAAGAAGGGAGGGGCAGCGAATGGGGAAGGAGGGACGAGCCTTTATAGCAGAGAACGGGAATGGGCCGTGAACGCGGAGAAGTGCCGCACATCTGGGGACCAACATCATCTTCATTTTTTCCTATTTTTCGGCCAACAACATAACTCCTCCCGGTCCGCTCATAACCGTATTACATAACTCCTCCCTACCAAGCATCCGCGTCCCGCCCACCCCGCCCGTCGACGGCCCATGACTCGGACATCTCTTATCTATACACCAAACCGTTTTCGTTCCTCAGCGCTCCATTCAAACGCTGGCAGTGGATGCGCCTCGGTGTTGAACACCCATCTGTCCAGCCTGATAGGATCGTCCTCCATGAACATCAAGTACAGGTATTTCAACCTATATACCCATCGTCCGTCAGTAAGGCCGATGTAAAAGAGGAGCATCACGCACGTCTCTGCTAAAAAGTAACTGGACGTCATTTTCATCCCGTCAGCACTCGGGGCTAAAGTATCAAGAGACCCCTGGTCGCTCACCTCGGCATACTGTCCATCTTTCGCGCCGGCGATGAGTCCACTCTTTGCAGACTTGCATACCCACTGCTCGTCCTGGTCTCTTTCTCAATTGCCTTGAAGATCGCCCATCCTTTGTCTCTCCATTTCTTGTCCCCGGTGACTTTCCACATAATGTAGAGCGATTCCACTGTCTGTGAACCGACGCATAGATCAACAAATCTTCATCGCATACCATCAAGCATCGACCACTTACCTCCGGCCTAAGAAGATATCCCGGCCTCCTGAACACATAGTCACGAACTTTGCCAGGCTTCACTGGAATAGGTTCTCTCAATCCTGGTACAATACCACGTCGTCCACTCTTTCTCCATTTTTCAACGGCGTCGATCCACAAGAAAGTCGCTGACTTTTCACCATTCTGACTTGTCTTGGAATTATCATCAGCCATAGTGTCCATCATCACTTCATCAGGGCCCAAACCCGTAGGCTGGTCTGCATACGTTGCCCAGCATGTCTGTGCGATACCCTCCGCAGCCCACATGTGCAGGTCCTTCAAACTGTGCCTCCTCAGTATTTGATAGGCCGTGCCTGCATGCCCATATGTAGTTTCGTTACCGAGGTTGTCCCAGTTGATCCCAAGCTCCGTTAAATTGTCCAATGGCAGTGTATCTGCACCCAATGCCAGCAGTCCAGGTAGGAAACATGATAGGTGTTCAAATATATGCGTGGGCATCTTCGAATGTCCGAATGTAGATGCTGTGGTGTCTGTGACGTAGAGTAGATTGCGCGTAGGAGAAAGATAGAGAAGATTGGTGATAATGTATGTAGTCGCGCGAAGATCTGGTAAGAAGCAGTCAAATTGCTGCTGCTTATTAGTTAAATTTCCCGACGTACACATTTCTAAACTTGTTTTGTCTGTCTTCCCAGTGAGGAGATATAATTTTAAGAGATATTCATGCGTGCTATCTGCTTGTGCGCCGACTGACAAGTGTTCTGCAATCCGATGTTAGATCTCGATGCATAAAAACATGGAATAGTTAAAAACGTACTATCAGATGGCGTTCCATCAGTGATATTCCACTGCACTGGTAGCATGCCGGCAGTGTGTTTTAAATCAGCAGAAGCAAAGACTTCCATAATTCCTTGGGACTGCTGCAGTATCAGAAACTGATGAGGTCTTCAGACCGGGCAACGACCACGTACCCTCTTGAAATACTCCTTCTTGCCAGTGAGCTTTGCAAGATAAGTGTACTCGACCTGAAGGCTTGCAATTTCCGCAAGTATACCTATATCGGGGCCTTTATGACCTCCGCTAACCTGGGTTGAGACTAAAACGCAAGAAGAGTATTCATGTATGTCTTACGTCTTGGGGTTAACGCCGAAGTAAGGCAACCCAGTTGGGGTGTCGAAGACGGGGTCCAACCGCTGTGCCAACTCCTCTGCTTTTTGAAGATGCAGTTCATCGTGACTAAGAGCATATGCAGAGAGAAGGCCCCCCAAATATCTGATCGAAGTCTCGAAAAAAGGGACAAAGTAGTACTGAAATGAGGAAGTAAGTGGCGGATACTTTGAACACACGAGAAAAAAGCCTTACCGGAGTCTCTGTGAAGTTGACCGCTCGTACCACTTCCAAAGCCCGCTCATATTCTTCGTCAAGACCCATTAAGAGCATTGTATCGAGCGAGTCAAAGATGGTTACGCCCCATGCGTTGAAGCTGAAGAGTGGCGTGGATTAGTCTTGTATACTTGGATTGGGAAATCCAGAGAGAGAACTGACTTGTCTATCCTACTATCGGTTAAAGGCTTCAATTCGTCTCCTGGAGCAGCGTACTTCTCATAGCCATGATAGGCATGTAGAAAAGCCTCCTTTACTTTCTGTGCCTTCCCGCCCCATGATAACCCATCCAGATCGCCTTCTTCAACACCAGGGACAAGATAATCAGGGAGAGCAGAGAGCATCTTGCGGGGAGCGATTATGTAGAACAGGAGATACATCGCCAGCAAAAGCAAGGAGCCATAGATGACGTTTCTCAGAAACGGTCGACTTCTAGTTACTCGAAGATAGTCGCTGAGGCGTCTATCGAGAGAGGACCGTGCAGGCATGTTTAGAGGGAAAGATAGGAGAAAGATGTCAAGCTAACGCCGCAGGCCCGGGGATTCAAGCTGAGTCCAGTAACGTAAGATGTTCGCAGTACTTTTAGAAAGTTTGGATTAAGGAAAGTGCATTTAGTATGTCCCGTAGTAGACGGAAAGAAGATGCTGGATTGAGGTTGACTGTTGCGGTGTGATCCTGCGCGATGCTTGTTGACGATGGAAACAACCGATGATACAGCAATGATGTTTGAGAAATTTCAGGACGACGATGACGAGCCAAGTCTAAATTTATGTCGCCTAATAATTAACGCTGCTACTTATCTCCATAAGCATACCTATGCCTTCCCATTGACGAAAGTTGGCGACTCTGATTCGATCTCAATCATCACAGACGTGTGGCTACACTTAAGGTTACATGTCGGACCTGGGGAGCTATCATTGGGTTGAACTTGAATGAATGGTTCAAACGTCGGAAGCATCTTCGGCCAGCCACGTGAGTTTGCACCCGGCATGATTTCGGCGTCTAAAATTACCACGCGCATTGCGCAGATCATACTAGTAAGCGCTCTTTTTCTTCCTCTTCTCCTGCTTTAGACGCCTGCTACTTCAGCTCTCAAACCTCGCACTTTGAGCAAGTGACAACCAGTTATACCTGGCAAGAAAATTCTCAAGGCACTCTGTAATAATTGGTGCAACTTGTCAAGTCTCCTGTTAGTATGATCATGGATCCGGCGTATACTTCTACTGTGTCTAATTGCCTTTGACACCCCATCTACTGTCTAAGTCAAACCAGACTGCGGGCAGACTTTCCCATCTCCAGGAACGCGCTCTTATCTCCTTACAACGCTCGTATATTTTAATATATTCCGGCAAGGTGGGAAGCCCGTCAGCGGGATGGGTTAATAGCTTCGGCGTTGTTTGGTACTTCAGGCTCGGGAGGACAGAGTGTGTTCTATAAAGCCTCGACACATCAAAGCACTTACTTGTCTTTTGCAACTCAGCATGATGTGGCCCCATAACTTGCTCATTGTACTTCAAGCTGCATATCTCTCTCAAATTGCTCTTGCGCAAGTATGTTTCGTGGAGTGCAACCGGCAAATCCTGCGGCAAACAGGTTGCGCAGAGTCAGTGCCTACCCCTAGATTGGTTTCTACTCACTGATAAACCATGAAATCATTGCGGCTTCACAGCCTAGATATAGTATGCCGATGCAAACCTGCCAACTTGATAATCGCAAAGAATTGCATTCTAGCACTGTGCCCGCCGGCAGACCAAATTGAGGCGGAAGTTAGCGCAGAGTTGGATTGTCCCAACGGTGAGAGAGACATTGTCGCCATACATCTCTGGCGCGGGACTGACAAGGCTGGGTCTGTTTTCAGCGACATCCATTCTCTTTGGAAGCCCCACAGTAACTGGTGCAAACACAAGTCCGTCTGCTGCACAAGCTACTAATACTGGTTCCGCCAATTTCAATACTCCTGTCCCCCCGACTCCTCCCAATACAAGCAGTACGTCCGACGGTGTTGTCGTAACGGTGACTGTGAACAACAATCCTCCTCAAGGCAAGTCTCCAGACAATCCAAAAATCCTATCATGGAACTTGATGGCAAGTCTTTCCTGCAGCAACAACCGCTACTATTGGAAATCCCACCTCATCCCAGCCGACTCAAATATTTGGTAGTAAGGGAGATGCTCATAGACAAGGCGCTAATATGGTGTCGGCGCTGGTTGGCATGATTGCTGTCTTGTGGTTGGCTTTGACCTTGTGAAGTCTTTAATTGCCTGCGCGTTGAGATGTCCTCCTAGAGCCTCCTAGTTACTACCAATCTGCACATTACCCATTTACTAGCAAGCTTATGTAGCAAGGACGGTTTAATTACGAGGAATTGATTGAATACGGAAGCATTATGCACATGACATGACATGCTGAGTTTCAATTATAATAGAGACTTGATCGTCTGAGCCATCCATCAACGCCGTCCAGCCTTTCTCGTGAACAAATGTCGAGCTTTGACAAGGTCGTCAAGTTGGCCTGCAAGCCAAAGGCTGCCCCTCCGAAGGCCAAGGTACGCTGTCTATACGGCATATACCAGCTGTATATCTTACATACCTTTGCCTCAGTACATAGACCCTATTATCGCGGCGACCTGGTCCGATGACGGTGCTGTTCACGATGTGTGCAAGGCACTGGCCCCGCGGATTCGAGAACCAAACGCTATTGTGCGTGTATTGGCTATCTTGACTTATCATCTCTGATTTCGCTGGCATTTACAGGTCGCGTTCAAGGCTCTGATTGTGCTTCACACCATGATACGCAACGGAGCGACGGATAACGTTCTTTCCTATCTTTCATCGTCAGAGGTCCTACGCCTACGGAATATTACTGCGGGGAATTGGGATGGTGATTAAACAGATTGGCTCTTACCCTATGCGTCCTTATGTCCTTTCCTTCTCGTTAGGGTATGCTGCCCCACAGAACCTCCAAAACTACGCCCTCTACCTCGATTCTAGGATCCGCGCCTACAAGGACCTCAAGCACGATGCAATCAGAGTGCAGGCAGACACAAACCGCGACATGCGCAACTCTCAGTCAATCGAGGAGGAGGGATATCGGAGCAGGAAAGACCGGGCGAAAACGAGTGCTTCCGCGCCTGCCCGAAGCAAGACAATCATGGGAAGGAAACTGCGTTCAATGACCGTCGAGAAGGGGTTACTGCGAGAGACTAAAGCAGTACACAGCATGATAGATGCACTTGTGGAATGCCGCGTGCGTCTACTCGTACTTTTCCTCGTGTGTACAAGGCTGACTTGTTCATTTCTCTCCAGTTCTATCTAGACGACCTGGAAGATGAACTAACAATTACTGCGTTACGAATGCTAGTTAAGGATCTTTTGATCCTTTTTCAGGCAGGAAATGAAGGCGTCATAAATGTTCTAGGTACGTACAAGAGTTCGTTTACCACCAGTAAACGTCTAATTTCAATTGCAGAACATTACTTTGAAATGTCCCATATAGATGCTGAAGAAGCGCTGAGAATCTACCGTCATTTCTGTAAACAGACAGACTACGTGGTCGAGTACTTGGGTGTCGCAAAGAAGCTGCAAAATCTATTGAACGTATCGATTCCCAACCTCAAACATGTACGCATAGTTGGCGAATTCTGTGTGGCATACATACATGCTAATTTTGCATATTTTAGGCACCAGTATCCCTTGCTGGTGCTCTTGAGGAATATCTGAAGGATCCCAATTTCGAGCAGAATCGTTTGGAGTACAAAGCCAATAAAGAAGCAGCTGATGGTGTGTCGAAACCCAGCACCAGTGGGCAGAAAAATACTCGTATGTCATGTTGTAATAGTCTTCATTTACTCATTACTGAATGTGCTTCAGCTGCTACAAACGGAAATTCTGCGTCGGCACCTAAGGTGGCATTCACGAGCGACAATAAAGGAGACGCTTCGAAAGGCAAGGATTCCAATAAGGACATCATTGACTTCTTCTCAGTAATCGAACCGGAGCAATCTACTTCAAGGTACTTCAGGTCATTACCGCTCATTTACATACTCCCTCACCGTATCTACATTTTAGCCCCAACGCGGTCTTTGCCCAGCAAGCCCCGAATCCCTTTGCCCAGATGGCTACTGGCCAACCATTTATGCAGCAACCGCCCCAAATTGCTTTCCAGCCGACAGGGTTTATCATGCCCCAGCAGACTGCTATGCCGCAACAACCTAATCCTTTTGGGAACTTCCTAAGCCCTCAAGCCCAGGTACCGCAACAAACAGGCCATCGACCTTTCTCTTCCTATCTGCAACCGCAATCAACGGGTTTCGTTCAACAGTCCATGCGGCAACCACAGCCCACTGGTTTCCTCCAACCTCAAGCTACTGGTGTCAACCCTTTCCGTCAGAGTATGCTTGTACCTCAGACGACCGGAATGGCGTTGTTTGGTACTTCCGGGCCCCAAAATGCTCAGAACCAAGCGCAATCTCATCAATTGCAGAACCCCCAGTCGAATCAGAGTTGGATGTCGCAGTCCTCTGCAACCTCCCCCGGTTCATTCGCTTTATCTTCATCCGCATCGGCTGGACCCTCTCCTTTTGCAGCTCCAACTCCTTCTTTTATGGCTCAGTCCAGTGGTCCTAATGGCACACCTGCGAGGCCTGCCTCTACACCCCTGGCCTCCTCCACGAACTCAGCAGCGTCCCCCATACAATCAGTCAAAACACATCAGACTGGGACCAACAATCCTTTCGGTCCCATTACAACGCCAGCCCCACCTGTTCCCAAGCCACCTACTCTTTTCCAACTTCAACAGAGTATCACTGGGTTACCCAATTTGAATGGCAATCAAATCCAGCCTTCCTCGCAGAATCAGGTACAGCAGCAACAGCAACAATCTGCGCCCCAGCAACAGAATCAACCCACAGGCTTCGGCGGCTTCTCCTTTAATAATAGTGCGCTAAACCCAGGAGCTTCTGATATCTCGAGTGTTGCATCGTCCTTTGCGTTCGCGAACTCCAAATCTAAAGCAAATTCAAGCACCGCAACGTCCACAACAACTAACGGTAATCCTCTTACTTCTCAAGATACGTCGACTATTGCAACAGGATCCACATTTTCACCCTCTCTCTTTTCCTCTACACTATCCAGTCAACCTACGGGCACAAGTAACACGTCCTTCTCTACACAATCATCTTCCAATATTCCTCCACCTGTAAAGTCTCATCTGACAGGATTTGCCGGTCTAAGGCCGTTCAAGCCATCATCATCTTTTGGTGCCTCCTTGCTCGAGTCATTACCGCCAATCCCTGATTCGGGACCTACTACACCAGCAATAACAGGCCTTCCATCCACGAGTTCATCGACGTCACCCAGCGCAGGAGCTTTGTCACCGACGTCCAATCCCTCTAGTTCATCTCATTTTTCTACGAATCCAAACGGCAATTCAAACTCCTCGACCAATCACAGCTTCCTGAGTAGCCAGCCCACCGGTGCAACTGGCGGTTTCGGTGGTTCCTCACTGGGTGTTGGTCTTCGTCCTCAGATGACCGGTGGAGGGGCCGCTAACCCGTTCCGCGCGTCTATGGCTGCTGGGCAAGCGTTTGGGAATTCAAGCAGCATCCCGCCTCTGCCCAGTATGAACTTTAGCACGTCTCAGCCTTTCGGAGCAGGAATGTTTGGCAATCAGCAACAACCACAGCAGACACAGCAGAATTCCCTGATATGATTTGCAATCAATGATTGATAGTGGTTATTTGATACTTCTTTTTTTCTATCTTCATGCGACGCCGACTTCCTTTGGACTCTCGCCATTCTTGCATGTCGACTTCTATTCTCAGCTTCTTGGATTCACTCTAGGGACTCATTATTGTAGCTAGCTTTTCCGTGTTTTCGTTTACCCATTCACGTTCTTTGTATACTTGTCATGGCCGATTTTCCAATTCTTATCCCTTTGTTTCTACGCGTTAATTTGCACATGCTTAGTATATGTAGGGGCCGTTGGTTCGGCCCATTCATTCATAAATAACACTGTTACCCGTGACACTTTCTCACATCACTCTTGCTCATTAACATCCTCCATCTGAACTTAAGTTCTCAAATCACTAGAACTCGACCCCTGCTACTCAAAATGAGCTCGTAAGTACCGAAGGCTTTATGTAGCTTGCTTTGAAGGGAATAATGTTGTTGTACCAGAGACACGAAAAACGGCACTGCTCCTGCTGCTGCAGTAGAAGCCACGGCTGCGAGTTTTGTTGAGCAAGCAAAACGTGCATTTGCTCTCGGAAAATACGAGCAAGCGGTGGAACACTACGCCAACGCCCTAGAAATCGTGTAAGTCGCGTCCAACGCGTATGTCTGTCGCGCGGTCGCGTCTAGAAAATTTAAAGCCTCTGACGCGTGTTTCCGCTTTCATAGTACGAAAGATCTTGGCGAGGATGCTCCAGAAACAGCGGATCTCTATTTCGCATACGGGAAGGCTCTCTTGGAGAATGCGATTGCTCAAAGCTCAGTTCTGGGGAAGGAACAGGAACAAGCGGGTGATGCGGTGGAAGAACAAGGAGCAGGTACGTACCATTTGGTGGCACGCAACTCGTTCGCTGTGAATGACGCCTTTATTCTATCAGCTTCCGGCTCGAAAGGTTCTGCTAACGGACCCATCCTTTCATTCTCTGGAGACGGCGAAGACATGGAAGGAGAAGATAAACCAATTGACTTGTTCGGCCAAGCTGCCCAGGCTGGAGAAGAAGAGGAGGAAGAGGAAGAGCATGACGAGGAAGGAGAAGGCGAAGAACCCGAAGATGACTTCAATGCCGCTTGGGAAGTGTTGGATCTTGCTCGTGCCATCTATGAAAAGCAGAAAGAAGCGGATGGCGATGAAGAGGTGAAGCTGAAGTTGGCAGACACATTCATTGCTCTCGGAGACGTCTCTTTAGAGACTGGTGCGTTGCCCTATCATTCCTCTCAACTAGTTGATTAATTTTTCTGCTGTTTCTACAGAAAAATTCGACCAGGCTATCACGGATTACGAAGAAGGCCTCAAGTTAAAGCTCGAGCTTTTGCCTACCTCTTCTCGGCAGATCGCAGAGGCTCACTACAAATTGAGCATGGTGCTTGACTTGACATCAGGACGTCTGTCTGGTGCGATCACGCATGCCGAAAATGCACTAGCGAGCGTCGAAGCGAGACTCGAAGAACTTCGGAAAGGTCTTGCTGGCGAATTGCCACCTCTTGTGGAGGTGCCCAGCGATCCGAAGGGCAAGGGAAAATCTACTGCCCGCTTAATACGCGATGACTATGTTCAGAAAATGTCCAAGACCCAGATAGAACATGAAATCAAAGAACTCAACGGACTACGGGATGATTTGGCTTTGAAGGTATACATTCATATCAAGCGTGCTACTACATTCTGACCCTTTATATCATTCAAGGTGGAAGAACTGAAGACATCACCCAACGAATCGCTAGCGACCAGTGCTCCGGAATTGGCTGCTCGCGCTTTGGACCAGGAGCTGAACGTTGGCTCCTCCGCAGCGCAGCCTGCTGCGGCCGTTGTCGTCAACGATCTGACTTCTATCGTGAAGAAAAAGAAGAAGGCGCCGGCACCTGAAGCAGCGCCAAATGCGACAGAGGACTCGACAGCGACAAAACGCAAAGCTGAGGGAGAACCTGAGCCAAACAATACAGACAAGAAGGCCAAGTTGGATGACGCGTAACTCTTTCCCTTCTTTTCATCAGCTTTCTTCATCTGTGTTGTTATATTTTCTTGTTTGTAATGTAAGCATATATCTTTCAATTAGAAAGGTAGTACACTGGTATTAATCCGCTTGTGCTGGAACTGCTTTTTGCCAGCGCCGAACTCCCCTACGATGTGCCCATTTTTGCCTTTGCTCTTCATCATATACTTGTATATAACGAGACCCTCCAAGCCCACAGGTCCACGAGCGTGGATTCTTCCCGTGCTTATTCCAACTTCCGTGCCAAACCCGTAACGGAAACCATCTGCGAAACGAGTGCTGACATTCACGAAAGTACCCGCAGAGTCGACAGCGCGGCAGAATGTAGAGGATGCTGCGTCCGACTCCGTTACGATAGAGTCGGTGTGGTGGGAAGAATGTGAATTAATGAACTGGATGGCAGCTTGTAAAGAAGGGACGGCCACGACAGAGATGACAAGAGAAAGATGTTCTGTCGTGTAGGATTCTGGGGTGGCAGGCTGGACATGGGACTGAAGCCTGGACGGAGCAGGAGTCAAAGACTTCAACACATCGAGGGTAGCGGGATCACATTGCAAGTGAACATCCGCATCAAGTAACGCTTTGGCGACTTCAGGCCAAATTGTATGTAGCAGTGATTCATGGACAATTAGAGTCTCGGCAGCATTGCATGCTGAGGGGTAGTTAATCTAACCAAGAAATATGACCGTTAAAAATCAGGAGAGAATGATCAAAAGAGCAGAAATGCATACCTTGGAATCAACGACCACTCGAACAGCTTTCTCCAAGTCCGCCTTTTCGTCTAGGTACACCGAGCACAAGCCATCTGCATGTCCCATCACAGGGATGCTCGTGCTATGCTGAATGTTCCTGACCAGGCTGTTACTACCTCTCGGAATAACCAAGTCGATGTATTTGTCCTGCTTCAACAGTTCCGAGACTTCGTCGCGAGTCTGTATCGCCTGAATGTATTTTTCTGGCAGCGCTGTCTGCGCCAACCCAGCTGAGATGGCTTTAGAAAGAACCAGAGTCGTACGATTCGATTCCTTTCCGCCTTTTAGAATAGCAGCGTTTCCTATAGGCAGATATCAGTAATCGGACATGACAACTAGAACGACCACGAACCTGACTTTATGGCCAGAGCCGCGATATTGACCACTACTTCTGGACGAGCTTCGAAGATGACAAGGAGGACGCCGATAGGACATGACACACGATACAACTCGAGGTCATCATCCAGTTGCGTAGCGTATGTCACCACTCCATTGGGATCTGGCAGCGACGCGACGTCGTCAATGCCTTGCAGCATAGAGCCCCATTTATCGCCCTTTTCTAAATCGAGGCGGCTCTTCAAGGCCGTGGTCATACGACCTGCATCAACTTCGGCTTGAGCAGACTGCCCTGGTCAGTTTGGGCGACTTGGATCGACAGAAAGACATTAATGTATACCTGCAGATCTTCAGCATTTGCTGCCAAAATCTCCGCTTTCCGTGATTCCAGCTCTTTGCGAATGATCTGGAGAGCCTTGACACGCTCGGCAGCGGTGATGAGCTGTGAGTCTTCAAAGGCAGCTTTTGCGGCTTTTGCGATAGCCTCAGAGTTCATATTTTGAGGAATGTGGAGAGAAGTAGTAAAGAGAGGGGAATATGTATTGCAAAAAGTTTAGCGAGCCGGAATAGACACGGATTCAAGATAAGATTAGATGCTCGGTCATACTCGGTCTCACATTCCCGAAACTCTTTTGCTTTGCACTTCCTTGAATCCTCTCAGTCACCACCACACAGTTCGTTTCCTCGATAACAAGTAGAATTGCGATGCTTATACGATAGAATGTAATTATGAGGAGAAGAGAAAAAGAAATGCTGAAGACTTCATTTTGGGTCTCGAATCATATAAACATCGAGGTCTAAATAATCAACTCTACTTTTACGAAGAAGTGAACTGAGAGACGTGGTCCTCGACAACCTTCTTGATCTTAGCCTCAAGCTCGGGTGTCACGTTACCGGCCTCAATCTCCTTGAGGAGTTCACCCTGGGTGGCAAGGTGAGCACGGAACTCAGCCTCCCACTTGGTGATCTGGTCGACGGGGATGGAATCGAGCTAAATTCAAATTAGTAACAGGTAATCATTACATGTGCATGTTAACTTACAAGACCGTGGACACCAGCGTAGATGATGGGAACCTGCACTTCAGTGGCAAGGGGTTGGTATTGGCCTTGCTCTGAAGGAGGAAAGGAAGGTCAGAATGGAAATTAGGCGAGATTATAGAGAAACGTACTGAGGAGCTCAGTGAGACGGGCACCACGAGAGAGGAGGAAACGAGTGGAGGCATCGAGATCGGAACCGAATTGGGCGAAGGCAGCGACTTCACGGTATTGGGCAAGGTAGAGCTTGAGGGAACCGGCAAACTTCTTCATGATTTTGCTGAATGGAACGAAAGTTGTCAGTCAAAGGCCAACAATCCCTTGATATACCAAACTTACGTCTGGGCAGCGGATCCGACACGGGACACAGAGAGACCGACGTTGATGGCAGGACGGACACCACGGAAGAAGAGCTCAGCTTCCAAGAAGATTTGACCATCGGTGATAGAAATGACCTGTGGAAGCGTTTACTAACACGCAATTAACAGAAATAAAAAATAGAGCTCACGTTAGTGGGAATGTAGGCAGACACATCACCACCCTGGGTCTCAATGATGGGCAGGGCAGTAAGGGATCCTCCACCGAACTTGTCGCTCATTTTGGCGGCACGCTCGAGCAAACGAGAGTGGAGGTAGAAGACATCACCGGGGTAGGCCTCACGACCGGGAGGACGACGGAGAAGGAGGGACATTTGACGGTAAGCAACGGCCTGCTTGGAAAGATCGTCGTAGATGATGAGGGCTAAGGAAAATGTGTCAATATCTCAAGCCAAACGAAAAAAATAGTGTGCTGCTTACCGTGCTTGCCGTTGTCACGGAACCATTCACCCATGGCACAGCCAGAGAAAGGAGCGAGGTATTGCAGAGGAGCAGCCTCGGAAGCGGTGGCTGCAACGATGATGGTGTACTTCATGGCATCGTTCTCCTCAAGGGTCTGGACGAGCTGGGCAACAGTTGAACGCTTCTGGCCGACAGCGACGTAGACACAGTACAACTTCTTGCTCTCGTCCTGGCCGTCGTTCCACCTCTTCTGGTTGAGGATGGTGTCAATGGCGACGGCAGTCTTACCGGTTTGACGATCACCAATGATAAGCTCACGCTGTCCACGACCAATGGGAACCATGGCGTCGATGGGCTTGAGACCAGTCATCATGGGCTGGTTGACGGAACGACGGGGCAGAATGCCGGGGGCCTTGAGGGAAGCACGGCGACGCTCAGCAGCCTGGATGGGGCCCTTTCCATCAATGGGGTCACCGAGGGCATCGACGACACGTCCGAGGAGACCAGGACCGACGGGAACGTCGACAATTTGGCCGGTACGTTTGACAGTATCACCCTCCTTAATGAGACGATCGTTACCGAAAACGGAGACACCAACGTTGTCGGCTTCCAAGTTCAAGCACATTCCACGGACACCAGAGGAGAATTCCACCATCTCTTCGGCTGAATTCGCGCATATACATTAGGCCACGTCAATACGCTGAGGCGGGGAAAAATGTAATTACCCTGGACGTTCTTCAAACCCCAAACACGACCGATACCGTCACCAACACCTTGAAGAATGCAAGGTGAGGTAGACATTAAAGACGAGAAGACAGGTCACATACTCAACACGCGGCCAGTCTCCTCGACATTTCCAGCAACTTGGGTACCAGAGATACGAGACTCGAGGATTGAAGAGACTTCGGAAGCAGCTGGAGAAAGTGACGTGTTACGTGTCGGGGAGGGATGGAGGAAGGAGCAGGACGAATTCGCGTGGTCAGTGACTTGTGGGCGGGTCTGCAGGTGCTAGAAAGCTCTTACCTGGCTTCGCAGTGGCGTATGAGCGAGAAACGACGGGTTTTGTGCTCTAAAGAGGTTCGTAGCACACCGGAATGAGTTCCAAAGAGTGGAATTTGGGGGAAAAGAGGAGAAACGGGGACAAACCTTTGCAGAGGCGGCCAGCGCACGAGCGCGCGCCGAGTTTATAATGGCAAATCGGTGCATGGGGAGGAGGTGGAAAATGAGAAATGGGTATGAGAGACTCAGCAAGGGAAGTTTTCGGTTCTAACAACCAAGTCGGCGCCATTCGGAACATTCAAGCGGAGTTTAAATCTCATTTTTCGCATCATTCTCGTCACTCACTCCAGTCAAGCGTTCAATATCCCAATGGCCAGTCTGCTAAGGTGGTGTAAGTCTCCAATTCCTCCTATTTCCTCGTATTCTTCTCATATTACTATAGCTTCCCCACTGCGACTCGCGGCCACCCGGGGCATACACACGTCCCCAGCTCTCCCTGATTCAACGACCGCCGCGTTACAGCTCATTCGATCACAACCTTCCCAATATGTCGTCGCCTCCTTCGCAGGCAAAAAGTACATCTTAACACCGCGCGACGTGCTCACCGTACCTCACCTTCGCGATGTCAAAGTCGGCGACGTTCTGGTTCTCGACGAAATACACGAACTGGGTTCGCGCGAATACACTCTTCGTGGGAATCCTGTGATACCCCCAAATAAAGTCAAAGTCGAGGCAACCGTTGTCGAGCACACAAAAGGCCCAATGGAGTACATCTTCAAGAAAAAGAGGAGAAAGGGCTACCAGAAGACAATTCAGCATAAACAGGAATACACTCGTATCAGGATAGGCAATATCGAAATTCCTGCAGAACCCTCTACAACGTCTTCATAGCATTTTATTATTCTGTAACATCATATAATTCGCGTAGGATAATCATATACTCATATTTCACCTTCCTCCGGCGTCTCCGCGCGAGCTGACTGCTGCCTCTTCTCGACTTCAGCCTGCTCAGAATGTTCGCGCTCGTATCGGGCTCTCTGCGTGTGTCGTCAGAAAGTTACGCCTTGCATGTACCAGGAAATATACATACTTTGTCTGAGCGGTCATTCTCTGCCTCATCCTCTTGCTCTCGCTTGAGGCTGCTTTCCTTTGCAATGCTGACACTTCTCTCTCGTACCCTGGGAGCATCATCCCAATCCCGACCGTGACTTGAACGATCTCTAGGTGCCCTGTCCTTCGGGTCATCACGATGGTTCTTTCTCTCGTCTCGGTCTCCATCGCGGTGATATTTCGAAGAAGACCTGTACCCGTCACGTTCCTTTTCCCGGTCGAGGTCTTTCTCCTTGTCTCTGTAGTCTCGAGAAGGACGACGGTCATCGTAATCGTCATACCTATGATGGTGGCGTGAACCCCGTGTCCCTCTGTCGTAGTCCTTGACCCGTTCACGGTCTCTGTCGCGATGCGAGTCCCTGTCCCGCTTGTCCCTATCACCAAGACGGTCTCGTTCGCGATCTCTATCACGCTCAACGTCGCGGTCAACGTGTACAGGCTCCTTGCGTCGCCTGCTTGTCACAGAGCCCCCATCGTCCGAATTGACTTCGCGCATCCTCTCCTACGAATCCAAAGTCAGGAACCACTCATCGCGCATAACACAATTGCATTACCTTTTGTCGTTTTACGTATTTGGCAAATGCAGCCCTCCGACCTTCCTCGTCTTCCAAAGCTTTATATTCAGGAAGATGTTCAATTAACGGCACAATCTAGTTCCAAGGTTAAAAATTTGCAGATATAAATGGCGTAGATAGCACTTACATCTTCGTATTTCGCAGAGACGTCAATGGGGTCGGGCAACTTCTTCATAGCATAACGCAAATCATCTTGCAGATGGCGTTGCTTGCGCTCTTGCCGCCTCTTCTCATCTGCAGCCTTCTTGACAGCGACGTCACGTAGCTAAGTTGTTTGGTTCAATGTCAGAAGGCGGAATAGCTTAGGAAGGAAACAAAGTGCAGTACCGTCTTGAACACAAGCTGCAAGTCCTCTTCTGAGAGGGCCTTCATTGAACCATCAGCCTCGCCGCTAACGACAGCAAAGAATTGTTCCCATGTTGTTTCCGGATTAACAGTGAATGGTGCATCAGCCTCCCTGTCATCTGGTTTCGCGTCGTCCATTTTAGCTTCCGTGAGCTTCGCGTTGTGGCGCTTGATAGTATCTTCAACGATGACGACCTTCTCGTCCAACTTTTGGTCGAGAGCGTCAACAGCATCCCAGAATAGTTCCAAAGGGTTTGAGCCGGGGTTTCCGAGCATGTCCAAATATCTGTTGTCGTCCTTGAAAAGGGGGTACACCTCTTTCCATTTCGTACGAGCTTTGAGCGCCCCAGACTCGATGAGTTCATGGAGAACAGTCTGTTAAACCAATGAGCACAAAGAATATCAATGTGATAGGACATAAATTACCTTGAAAGCTTCCCGGGCTTTACGCTCTCGCCTGGTCTTTTCAACCTGAGCTCTCCTCATCTGTTCCTCGTATTCTCTCTCTCGGACTCTGCTATAATCTTCAAATGCCAACAAAATATCAAGAGTAGGCAACTTGCGCAGCTCCTCGTCTGATTGCCATTCTTCGGAATCCATGAGCATTTCATAGGCTTGGCGCCATCTTGTCACGACATCCACATTCAATTCTTTGAAAAGGGAGACGACCTTGGAAATGCTTCGTGTTCGTGCAGCGCGGGTTTGAGCCTGACATGATAAACAGTTCAAGAACAAGATATTTCCGATTGGGAACAATACTTACCACAACCTGCTCCTTCAACTCCGCAACATATTCCTCGAAAATGAGCTTTCGTTCTGCTTCGATTTTAGCTTGTTGCCAGATGGGGTGTTGAGCGAAAAGTTTATCGGCCGTCGGGAATGTGGTATAGTGGAAGACGTTTGGATTGCCTTTAAGCATGTTACGAATCGCAGGACGTAGCTTCGAAAGCCTGGCGTCTCTTTCTTCCTGCTCTTTCACTTTCAATGCGGTGGTGTACTATTTTACGGTAAGCAAATGCACAACAAGGGTAAGACAGTTACATACCTTTTCCCAGCAAGCCTTCTTCTCGGCGAGAGTATTGAGAGCCTTATAGAGTGGATCAGTAATGATAGCACGCATAGTCTGATCCCATGTCCAGTTGGCATCTACTCCCGCTTTCCGCAACAGATGGGTAAAGGCCTTCTCCCCTTCTTCGAGCGTTTGAAATCCGTTGTGAGGAATCACTGGATCATCGGGTAGACTAGGTCGAACGGGTAGAGCACTGTTGGGCGTTGGAACACCGCCAGTGTGGGCGCCGACAGCGAGACTGGCTCCATTCTGCTGACTGGGTGTGGATGAGGACGGGTCAGCACCTCCAGTTGGGACTGCTCCACCTTGTACAGCTCCTTTCACTGGAGTAAATCCTGGGGCAGCTACTGCTAGAGGTTGTCTATCCCACATCGTCAGGTACAGAATGATTGAAACCGTTACGAGAAACTTACGCTACTGGGGCCTTGGCCTCCTTCTCAACCTTTTCAAGAACTAGTAAGAGCTCGTCAGGCATATCCCATTTGGACTCTTTAGTTTCCGTCTGTGGGTGAAGATTGAACAAGGAGACTAAAAAGCAGCGGCAGGGAAGACATACATTATAGTAGTATTTCCTGCCTCCAGAGAAGTACTCTTTCCATTTCGTCTGATTCAGGGCACGCTGAAGAAAAGTAGGTATAAGGTGATGAAGAAATCTGTTATGTGTGGCTAATCCATTACCTCAAAAGGAGTTTTCAGCTCTGTAGGCAGAAGTCATTAATTACTGATGTAGTTGATGAAATGGAAACATACCATCGGGCTTTTCCCAAACGCTTTGCTTAGTTCCTGTATTGAACCAGTAAGTGCGCCCCTCCGGATTCCGATGTTCGGTCTGTAAGAAGAAAGGTGTAAGAAGAAAGGTGTAAGAAATCAAGATGTATGCAATATGCAGCGGTACCTACCCATATATTCACGTTCATGACGGCAATGAACTGGTGAATTGAGCAAATTATAAAGGTCAAGTATTCAGGACAGTACGAAGTCTCGATCATGGAAGCGCGCGTGAGTCGGTGGGTTAATATTCCAACTCCGACTGATGTTATGGAGCAAGGGTTTTAGACGCGGTCTCCGCTTGTGTAGGCTTTTGCAACTTCTTGCTCGGACTTCAAGTACTTACCCTTTTAAAATCATAAGTAATAGGGCCTTGACGCCGTAAATACTACAGCTTTTCAAATCGTTTTAGGAGCACAACCAGAAAGGTCGAAGATAAGCACAAAGAAAGGGAATTGTTCTGTAGCTTGTTTGATTGACTCGGAAGGTAAGTATGGGAACAAACAAGGTCTTGTATCTATCTATGCCTTCAAGAAGTACACAAGAACATGTCCTACCCAAAAAAGTTCCCCGCATCCCTATTATATAGCGGCGCCATCCCTCAATTTCTGTTCGCAAGCTGTTGTTGCAAGTTGGCAATCTGCATTTGCTCTGCAGATTCCTGTTGGGACAAAGAGGCCATCTGTGAGCTAAGCTGGGAGGTCTGGACCTGGGATTGTGCCTCGCTCTGGTGAATCAAGTTGGTGAAGCTGCATCAGGGAAAGATGATCAGTCATCTGGTCAGTGGGGAGAGATTTAAACCACAACGTACCTGTTAGCAGCGGCAGCGGTGTTCTGAGCGGCGTCTGCACCTCTCTGAGCAGTGTCAGCGCCCTTCTCCACAGCGTGTCCGGTCTTCTTAGCGACATGACCTGCTTTGCGGCCTGCCTTCTTGAGCTTTTCGGTCTTTGAGGTCTTGCCGTTGGGACGCTGGGTGGATTGGTTCTTCTTGGTACGTCCGTTGCTGGCCTTGCCAGGCTTCGACTTCCCGTTGTGTGGTACCTTGCTGTTGCGCCCGGGCTTGGCTTTGACTGGCCCACGACCGTTATCGAAGTTCTTGAGCTTGTTGCCTCCAGTCTTGCGCTGAAGTCCGGGTCCCTTGAACTTCGGCGACTTGGACTTCAAAGCGGGATTGTTGACCTTGTTTTTGGCGGACTTCGGAACCTTCTTGCGAATAACGTTTGCGTTCATCCCTTTGCCCTTCTTGACGGGGATGGTCTTGCTCCCATTGACGGGCTTCTTGCGGTGGGTTTGTTGGCTGGGAGAGTGGTTGCTGCTACTGGAACGGCCCTTGCCTTTGCCGGATGCCTTGTTTAGCGTCTTTGCACCTTTAGTGACCTTGCCTGGTTTGGATCCCGCACTGTGAGCCTTGTGGGTGACCTTGTTGGCTTTTCCGGCGGTATGGGTGACTTTTCGGGCTTTACCAGCTTTGTTGGCTTTGCCAGCGGAATGGGCGACCTTCTTCGTCGTCGAAGCGGCCTTGCCAGCTTTCTTCGGGGCAGCCTTCGCGACTTTAGGAGCAGCCTTCTTTGCCGCCTTCGGGATAGCTTTGGCGACCTTGGGTGCGGCCTTCTTTGCCACCTTGGGGGCCTCCTTCTTTGCCACCTTAGCAGCAACCTTGGGGGCTTCCTTTTTTGCGACCTTTTCGATGACCTTGGGGGCCTCTTTCTTGATGACCTTCTCGGCGCCCTTCGCAGCAACCTTGGCCACAGCCGAGAAGAGACTACGAGCTTCCATGTCTTCAACGTCGTCAAAATCGCGTGCCTCGAATTCTTCAACGTCATCGAAGTATTCGCGGGCCTCCATATCTTCGACGTCCTCAAAATCGCGAGCTTCGAGCCAGTCGGCGTCGGCGCCCGTATCGCGCTCTTCAATAAGGCCGCCTTCGAAAACATCACTAAGGAAGGTGATTCAGTGAGCACAGACCACTTAAAACACGAATGAGCATGCGCATACCCCGCTCGAATAGATAAATCCTCTTGTTCGCGAGCGCTAAAAGATGTATGGATTGATCAATAACCACACGGCAAGGAAAGACTCAAACAAACACTCACTCTAACGCAGTTTCGTCAGAAACGAACAAGGGTGCAGCCAAAGCTGGCAGAATAGCGGCCAAGAGCACAAACGATTTTGAGATTTGAACCATTGTGGACTGTGAGTTCTTGGTTTGATTGGTTGGTTAGGGACTGAACCGACACGTAGAGAGATAAGGATTGGGTAGGCGAAGTAGTTCAACGATCAACGCTGAACCTTGATTGGGAGGTAAGTGGAGGAGGGAGACCAGCTGAAGAAAATCCGGAGGTGCGATCCCATAGTGCTCTTATACTGTCTCTCCCCACTTGGCGAGACGCCACCCGGACCCGCATAGTAGAGATGTCAAGCATACATATCGGTCAAGTAGTCAATAACCAGTAACCATACGGGTTTGTTGGCAACCTAAACGACGGAGAAAAGAGCGCCTATGCGTGATGCGATTCTCTATCAGTGTCTCTATCAGATCAAAGATGCCAGAGTGGAGGTGCATGCACATTGCATGTCGCACATAGCCTGGGACCACAATGACAACAGGCTGTGTTCTGGCACGTCGGTCATGCTCGTTTGATCCCTTCCAGAGCGCTCCGCTACATAGAAACGGGTGGCATATGTGCGCTTCCCAGTATCATCCATGATCCAGGCGTCATCTTTGCAATTTGGCGTCCAGTGCGGGTGATGACAGACAAGTGACTATTTTTGGAACGCCTTCTTGGCCGCACCCGTATGTCAGATAGATACCGGTGAACGTCTGTGGAACTGAAAGCTTGGCTTCTCCCAGTTTGTCCCTCGCACTCATCTAAGCGCGTGAGTGTGCGCGTATAGCCAGAGTCCCATCTATCAAGCATTGATCTGTACTGATGCGCCTTGTTGCGAAGTGGAAAAGGAACATGCCAAAGTGCAGATAGTATGCAGTATTATTGTTAACTGCGAAGAGCGAGACATGGGAGTAATAACCGTGGCGTCGCGGTCAACTTGATACGATTTTGCAAAGATGTAGATTATTACTACGTCGAACACGTCAAGTTTGAGCGTAGCTGTCCGGGCAGTGATGCCAGTGACTGTGGAATACATCGCAAGCGGGGAGCTAGGGATCATAGTTATAAATCCGAGTGAGAAGGGGTATCCTTTTTGATTGGTAGGTGGTGTCGTATGACTTGTATCAGCAAGTCCGAACAGACGTGCGCATAGGCAACCCAAAGTGATGCAAGGGAAGCCCGTGGATGGAGATAACCTCTTTTCCCGTCAAGCGCAGAGATATCGTGTTTGACACCATGTGAGAGGAAGTGGGCGGTGTAAAGGGTGACATTCTCCAAGGAACCTTGTTCATTGTTGTGGTCAAATAGGCGACATGATGAATTTCGAGGGACACAATTCTAGATGAAGAACTTTATCATGCAGTGTGTGAAGAGAAGTAATTAGCAAACCTGGAAGCAATGAAATAACGGGGCTCGAATATCAGGGGCGTGACAGAAGATGAGCTGGATGGTCCTCGAGAGTCGGGGTCGGGGGATGGGCTCCGAAATTAGCAAAAGAGTTGAGCGAGAACACATTGAAGCAGTCAAGTCCAAGTAGGGGTCTTCCACGCAGCTGTTCTACACGATGGGTATGTACAAAAGCACACTTGTTGACTATGGCCGCCAGAAATCCAAGGAGACACTGAAGATGGTACTTGAAAGCTCTTGAAAGACATTGAAAGATATCTGACTTCAAGAAGTAGTAAGTAATAAAATGTAAGTAATTATAAGTATTACATAATGCAGGTACAGACCAATAAGCGCGTCGCTTAGTACTAATAGCTGGAATCTAGGATACAGTACTACCACTGCCCGCTCTTTTTCATCTCCTTTCCTTTCCATCCACTATATACAACTACAGAACTACTCTGTTATGCCCATGCCTCGCTACGAAGCGGATGCAGAAATCTTCGCTTCCAATTCCCATCTCCTAGCACCCTCTGGCTCTTCTCGAAAATCAGCTTCACGACAAACCTTAGGTGCTCGCCGGTCCGCAGCATCTCTTCGTGCATCATCCAATCTAGCCCTGGACTTGGACTTGGAAGACGATGGAGCGGGCGGACGCCACCATTCTCTCGCCCACGAACTGGCGGTGGCTCTGATGCCAGAGCCCAGTGCAGGCTCTAAACTGTTAGCAGAAGAATTTGGCATTGAATTCGACGAGGGCGCAGAAGGGATTGACGAAATGGCGGATCAACATGAAGAACCAATTGGCGTGGACATCCACATCGCGGATGTCGATGTACCTTCGTTCGCGTCTGAGTTGGCAGCCTCTGGCGATGACGTTCCATTCCAGGACCTGCCACCAGAAGAACCGGAAAACGCAGAGTCATTGGGTGACCATGGATTCGATCCCGTCTTTAGTAGCTCTACATCCTCAAAGGCTCGGCAGTCGAGCCCCAAACCCGCCCAAGATCCCATGGACGTCCTGGCACAAGATCTAAAGTCCACGGAGGTATTCGTAGGCCACCTGCAACAACTGGACATCGAACCTAAGCCTTCAACATCTCATCAGCCAACACTAGAAAGGCTTGCATCTGATGTTATTCGGCGTATGGACGTGACTATTAGAGATAGAGAAAGTCATGTTCGGGAACTGCAGGAATATGAACGGGAACTCAAGAAAATTGCCGGCGAGGTTGGAGGAGAGGAGATTTTAAGCCGTCTAGAGGAATTACCACCAGTTGAGGATCTCTCGGATACCCCATTCAGGCCCGAACCTTCAAGGACAAACAGCAGACACCTTGACTTCAATGACGAGGAGCCTCGGTCTCCCGGCGTACATAATTCAATGGCCTCAGATTGGGAACTTGACCCAGACAAGCATCACCTTGGGGACGAAGACGAATATGTTACTTCTCCCATTAAAGATTCGTTTACCTATACTCCTCTAGTCAACGGCCCCCCTACGCCAGCAACAACAGTATCTGAACTCAAACAGCTGCGGTCTGCGACGACATCACTAGTTTCTTCCTTGACGATTATATCAGAACAAGCCCAAGTCAATGGCGCGGCCACATCAGAAGCCGGAAGAAAAATTCGCGCTTTGAAAAATAAGCTGGGCGGGTGGCGAACGGATTGGGACAGTGCTGAACGTAGTCGCCAAAAAATCGAGAAGTGGGAGTCGGGGTGGCTTGATGGCGACGAGCCCGGAACGCCTACGTCCTCTTCCAGTCGCTCATCGAGGAGAGTGGATGGTCGCAAGATCGTGGAAGAACATCTCCGTGCCTTCGAACTTGCACTGGCTGAAGCAGCAATCAAAACGCAAGCTATCATGGCTCGGTGATTCCGAGGACCGTTTTGCACTATTTCTTTGCCGTATCTGGTTGGAGTCATTTTTATCACATCGTCATTAGTTGTTGTACTGTACGACTACCTACACATTTACACTTTATACAAACATGACATACTAGAATTACCCCATATCCCATTGCTGAAGCTATCCTTTGTATTTAAACCTACCATTCATTAGTATTAAACATTAGCTCGTTCACTACACTTTCCTAGTCATAAGAACGCACCAATTTGTCCTATAAATCGGTCAGTCTAGGTCAATTTGCTAAGAGTTAAGGGAAGAGGACAGACCTGGCAATGACAGCTTCTTTGCGCACTGAGCGCTTCGGATCATCCAACACAACAGCTAATTCCCGTAAAAGCGTAGCTTTGTACGGATGCAAGACCTCGTATTTCACAATG
The DNA here is from genome assembly GCA_013053245.1 of Agrocybe pediades. Taxonomy (NCBI): domain Eukaryota; kingdom Fungi; phylum Basidiomycota; class Agaricomycetes; order Agaricales; family Agrocybaceae; genus Agrocybe; species Agrocybe pediades. Next base: position 1,643,437 of record JAACJL010000058.1, read on the forward strand.
CTAGGTAGGATGGCCAGGTAGCGCAACGCAGATATCCGTACTCTCTGTTCCATTGCTGCTGTTCAGTACACGAGGCGAGATTCCAAAAGTGATGCTTCGTACCGATGATGGCATGTCCTGCACTTTGCTATTCTTCAGCATGGTGTTTACAAGCGTGGTGCTGTGTTCCGCGACAAGGCTCTTTTCGGGAGATTCTCCTTCTGCTGCAACGAGCAATGTGTCGATGATGTTACTCCTAATTTCAGAATCAGGAAGTTCTAAACCCCGTAGTAATAAAGGAATAAGCTGTCGAAGGATAGTTAGCAGTAAGTACTTGTAACAAAACGAGAGAAAACAAACTGATGGGATCTCGTGCGCATATGCAGCTTTCGGGATCGACTTGATGAGCGATGTCAACGCAACTAGTGATGCAGTCTGCTTTGTGGGATCTAAGACTACTCAGTCAACAGTAAAATGCACACAGAATAGTGTGGTCTCACTTTCGCCATCCTTTGAGAAGGCAATGAGTCTTGGAAGGACGACTCCCACGTATCTCTGCACATAAAGAATCTGGAAAAGAAATTTAAAAGGGTTCACGATGAAAATGGTTTCTTGAGGATTTACCTTCACGTCAGCGTGGTTGGCCTTCGTTAAGACCTTGTCTGCAGCTGGGATTTCACCAATGGCTTTGGCGGCATCCCAAGCAATAGCCTCGTCATTGAATCTTTCGTAGAGCGGTTCTGTGAAGGACATCGCTAGAGCATGCTTCCGTACTAGCAAGGCTTTTGTTAACTAATATGCGAGGCAAGTGAGTCAACATTTCTTTCATCACTGAATACTGTCTGGCTTACCCATGTCCATGCCTTGATTGCCCAGCGTCTCCTATCTAGGGACAGGCTTTGGTTGCAAATCTCCGCTGCCTGGAATAGCTCAAGCTTGTTATTCAAGAAGGAAAGCAGTTCTGTCAATCAAAGCGACTCAGGCACTGTTCCTTAACAGAACACAAAGACCTTACCATCAACCTGACGGTTCACGATTGACGAGACAATATGCAGGGCTGACAATTTTTGCAAATCATTGTCGGCTACGGTTAAAGTCCACCCTATTAACATGTCCAAGAAAGCGTCGACATTGGTCAGTGATAAACGAGCCTGCAACCAAAAAGGTTAAGAGTGCGTACAAAACAGAAAGCTTTACACATACCTCCTTGTGAAGTGCAATAACAGCAGAAGCCAACAAGTGTAAAATATTCCGTTGAGCTGGTGTGTTTGCTTCCTATAGAACTTTGATATGAGTCTGGTGGCGTGAAGGGGTCTTTACTCACATTAAAGATGGAAAGTGATCGAGTGGTGGCTACCTTTTGGAAGCCGTATGCAATTGATCTAACATCCCCCTCTAACAAGGCCTGTGATAGCGACGCAGCGTACAATTGCTGTTTCCTAGGCATACGACGTTATTCTCAGTTGAAAATTCTGCAGGCGACGTCCTCACTGGAGTGGAACGGATTGCACTACAAGGTTGATGATTTGTCCCGCAACCTCGATCAACCGAGGTTCACTGGCTACCATTGGGCGCTCTTCTGACAAGAAAGCGGAGGACACAAACACATTGAAAAGGCTGGGAACCAGCCGATCGAGATATTTGGCGATGTCAACATGCTTCATTATTGCTTTAGACGCAAGGGCTTGGTATAAAGCCTTCAGTATCATATGCGCGTATGCTGCAGAGGGCTCTGGATCAGCAGCAATGGCAGCCACCTGCTCCGACGACGGGAAGCATAGCAAATCCAGTTTCGTTGTCAAGCGGATGACCAGGTTCTCGAAAAGTTCAGCTTGGGTACACAGCTTAGCGACTGCGGATAAGATTTGCCAACACTTTTCACGACCGGGACCGTCAGTTCTCGCAGGAGCGCTGTCAGGTAAAGAGCTGAATAGGATGGGTAATGTCTGTTCCACGACGTGACGAGGTGCAATGTCACTAATCGTCTTTAACAGTTCTATGAGAAGATCACTGAAATCCTCGAGCAGATGAGTTTGAGGAGGTAGATATCCATGGGTCAACTGACCTTGATTCATCGAGTTCTTCTCTGCTTCTTTCTAATAGTTCGCTTGCGTTGTGCACGACATAACCATACTCTTCGTCAGAAAGCAGACCCGTAGCTGAACAAAGGGCATTGAGACCAGACAGTGCAATATTCCTAGTAGATTGAGACTTCAATCCAACCGTTAGGACGGCAAGCAGGTCGTCCTTATAGGGCGAAAGAGCTGAGTTAGTTTCTGTCGCCTTCGCCGCTGAATCCCGAGTCGCTTTAATCATTTCTGTCAGCAAAAACAGTGTAGCTGTGCGAGCCGATGCCTCGTCTGGGTTACGGAACAGCTGGTTCAGATGCGGAATTGCTTGTGAAATAGCGTATTTCGCCACGGATGCTTCAAATGGGATGTTAGACAGGTGCTTCGGGATGATAAACTGACATACGAGTGGTGGACAAGAACGTGCAAAGAACTTTAGTAGCTGGTTTTGCTTGACTCTTCTCTGGCTCCTTCAAGATTTGAATGCATTCTTCGCATGCGTCACGAGCAAGACCGTGCATATCTTCGTTGGATTCCATGGCTTCTTCTTCGTCAGCATAAATGGTTTTTACCAGTGCTTGCGTCGCTTTTAGAGCCTCTTCTTCTGTCTCGGGATCAACAGGTTGGAATATCTTTCCAAACAAGACCATAAAACTTGGGGCTATAACCATTTACTACCGCAAAACGCACCTCCAATTTCAATGCATTCCATAATTTCCTAGCCCACACGCGTGCAAGAGCGGATCCATAAACAGGAAGGCAGGTAACAAGTGTTTGCAGGGTATCTCTCTAAAACAACGGTCAGGCATCAATAGACAAGGAGTTGATGTTTATGGCTACCTTAGTGGCACGAGAAGTTGCGGAAAGCTTCTCTAAAAACACAGGGATCGCCAAAGGTCCAAAGGCAGGGGTGGCGTTCAGGCAGTTCCTGTGGACATGATTCGTAACAGCGCTTGGTTCGATGTCAAGAGTCATACCTCAAAGCAAGCTTTAGATCAAGGCTACTAATGCCATACCGATCATTCGGGGGAGGTCGAAAAGTAATCGGGAAATAGCAGAAAAGAATGTTAAACATCGACTAGTCTTGGTAAGCCTCGACTCGATAGATGGTGCAAAGAAGCATGACACACATACCTCCACATGTTCAGAGATGTCAAATTCAATGATAAGGACCCTAGCTATGGCAAATGCAACCATGAGGTTTCTCGGATCCTTTTCGCCTTCAGCGAGAGGAATGTATCCGTCCAAAAATCGTCTTCCATAAGACTTCAAAACTGCCGAGAGGAAATAAAGGGTTAACGCGGTATTCAATGACGCATAAGGAGATTTTACCATCGCGGTGGTATGCCATTAACGTATCGATGATTGAGAATACCTTGAACCTAATATCTTGCACGAGAGCCCTCATTTTTACATGCTGGAAGATTCTTAAACGAAATTTTGTAAGGATTGCTATAGTAATAAAATGCTGGAAATATATACTTACCCTTCGATAATCAACGTTACTTCTGCAGGAGAAATCGTAGGAAGCGAGACCAAGGTCGCAATGCCATGAAGAGCAGGTTTGACTGTGACCATGTCGTCGAGTTTTCCGCAAAAGAAAGCAGTAAGGACTCTAACTTGCTTATATGTGAGACGGATAGACGTAACAATGATGTGAATGTATACCTACCAGACTGCTTATTTAACTTTCCGGTAGGGCACTTGGCAACGATTAAAGACAACAATTCCACGCCTACGATGATCGCAGTTCGTGAAGGTTGAGTTGAATTGCACGGTGGAAAGTGTGCATACCCTTTTGAAGCACATTACTATCCTCCGCAGTAAGATATTCCCCCAAAGCTTTTACGACGTCGGTCAGGGACGTGCGATCGTGTTCAATGTCTGGCCGTATGCTTAATATGCGCATAAGGAATCAACGAATTTGGATCATACCTGAGACGATTTCCTCTATCTCCTCTTCTCTGCCCGATGCCATCCATGTTTGGACCAGCTTTTCTGTCGTTTCCATCCAGTATTAGGAGAAAAGATCTGATATCTGTGCACAGTAAAGCCTTAGTCAAATGACAGTCAAGTCCAGGATAAGATTAAACGCGTATGAGCTCCATCTCCCAATCTGGCAATCAGCTCGGGCAGCATCACGTGCCTCGCGTCGGCTCGCAAGGACCAATGGCGTTTGACAGAATTGGACGGCAGAGCGACTGCCACTTCTTCGTTTAACTGCTGCAGTATATCTCCTCGTTTACTCCTGCACCTCGCAAGGCTGAGGCTGCTAGAAACTCAACGGCTTTGCCTGGCCCATGACATATCTGGGCGCTTTTGCGACCCGATGCCTGTTTAACACGCAGCTCCGTTGTCAAATACCGCGCCGGTCGTTTTCCAGGTCTGTAACATGCTTTAAGGCATCCAACAAGAAGAAAAGCCTCGACCCCGAAAATCCCAAAGACAAATGGAACTATAATGAAAATCCCTTTGATGGGAGCGTTAGCGTTGATGTAGGGAAGCTACGCCTCGTCGACGCGAATTCCTTGGAAAAGGAGCACACACCCCCTCACGGCGTAAAGATGCTTGTACGCGACTTCATAGAGGATTCACTTTATAATCCGAACTACGGGTACTTCCCGAAGCAAGCTACCATCTTCAGCGGCAAGGAGACTACGTTCGATTTTCCCAGCCTGCGCGATTCGGCAGAGTTTCAGGAAACGGTGGGCGCCAAATATGCCAACTACGGGATAGACAAGCATGATGGGCCAGGTAGACAGCTATGGCATACGCCGACGGAGCTTTTCAAAGTAAGTGCATTCGGTCCTTTGACTCTTTGCTTTTATGGACTAACCACAACAGCCGTGGTACGGTCGCGCTATTGCAAGGTGCCTGGTATCGGAGTATCTGCTGAAATATTTTCCTTATGAAGACTTCGTCATCTATGAGATTGGCGCAGGCAATGGCACGCTAGCAATGGATATCCTAAACCTATTACAAGAGGAGTATCCCGAGGTCTACGAACGTACGCGGTACAACATCATCGAAATCAGTGGAAGCTTAGTGAAATTGCAAAAGGCGAAGCTTACGAAGGCCCATCCCTGTGCGAAGGTGACCCATAAAAGTATCTTCCATTGGGATGTTACGGAGCCATCCCCTTGTTTCTTCATTTCAATGGAAGTCATCGTGAGTCGCCTCTCAGTTCATCGGCTCCCCACGAAGCTTACCATGTTCTTGACAGGACAACTTCGCACATGACGTCGTACGCTACGATCTGGACACCCTACAACCTTATCAGGGTCTTGTTACCATTGACGATAACGGGGACTTCGACATGATTTATACGAAGGTTACGGACCCTCTGATAATTTCCTTCCTGAATACGCGGAAAATCCTAAACCACCAGCCACCAATCAATAGTCTGCTTCTCAAGTCCGAAGTCGCTCGCAAATTCTATCGTTCTTTGCCTTTTGCACCCAACCTATCTCCAGCAGAGTATATCCCAACTCGACTCCTAAATCTTCTCAGGACTCTACGCAATCATTTCCCCAGACATCGCCTTCTACTCTCTGACTTCTCGTCTTTGCCAGATACAATACCAGGTGTCAATGCTCCTGTGGTACAGACGAGGTTCCAGAATATTACTGTTCCCTGCACTACACTTCTAGTCAAGCAAGGGTATTTCGACATATTCTTCCCAACAGACTTTGAACGCCTTCGAGACATGTACGAGTTCATCCTGGCTCAGCCTCAATCCCTCTCTGGACCCTCGGCAGAACAGCTTATTTCGGCACGCTTGACCCCATTGACCTCTACTGCGTCCTCCTTCGAAACCGGGTCGACATTTTTCTCTTCCTACCAGCCAAGTAACAGGAGGAGACCGGTAGATGGCATGACATCCGCAAGTGGTCTCCCAATAGGCGAGCGCAAGTCGAGCGTATTCTCGCATGCACAATTCTTGGAAACATACGCAGAGTTGGACAAAACCCGGTTGCGTAATGGGGAAAATCCGATGTTGGACTTCTATAAGAACGTCAAGTTCCTGTTCTGAATTCCTCCTTGATTGCGACGACTCGTCGTATGTACCCTGATTTACGGCTGTCTATTTTTACGTAGAATGTATAGATAATAATGGAAGGCTTCACCCAACTGCTTGATAGTCAGGGTCGTGCCATCCTTCTGCAGGTATCTTCGGCGGAAATGAGGTTGCCCGAAGGTCAAATATACAAAAAGACCATCTGGTTTCAGTACTCTGGAACGAGCGTCAGGCACTTGTACATGGAAAATTGCGAAGCCATTACCTGAGTGTCTCCTCCACCTCTTTATTGCAGTCGTCGATCACTTGTTGAGGAGGGTCCTACGGACAGCCATTAATTTTACAGGCGCCTATGTGAGCATAGCACATGACACATACCCAAACATCCCCTTTGGCTGTCATCATAGCGTCCATAGTACCTAGATGTCCCTAGTGAGCATAACGCGGTTATACCGAAGTTGGTTGTATCCTCACCCTTGTCGATTGCCACATCGAAAGCAGCATCGTCAAATTTGAGGTCTCGAATATCCATTTCATGCCCTGAGAAAATATACCATTACTTATCGAGGCTACAGAATGTCATTTACCACCACTTACATTCCATTAATGGGCGTAGGGTACCATGGCGTTCTTTCATCTGTTCAATAAGGATGCCAGAATACTAATGAACTGTTTAAGTTAGAGTGCCTTCAAGGAGGACGGGAAGAAGCCCTAACATCGATGTTGACGATATTATGGTAGCCATCCTCCCACATCTGCGAGTAGAGTTGTAAATCCAATGAGAAAATGGCGTAATGACAAGAATGGCTCACATCCTCTGACAGCCTGGAGTTACCACACCCAAGCATAAGGATCCTCGAAGACTTCTCCGGAATTAGTTCATGAAGTAACTCTGCTAGGTCTGCGTATGATTTGAACCAGTCGAACGAATCGTTGTCCTTCTCCCTTTAGACCTTCAACATGTCGTTCGATGGATGAGGCGGCAGTTGAACTGACTCAAGATATCTCTGATCCCTATTCACGTTGCGTTAGGAAAGAAGATATCCAACGGATATTGAAGTCAATCGAACCAATATTCTTTAGTTCCGTATTGTTCATTCTTGGCAGGAAGAGATGAGACCATCTCGAGGTAGACGTCCGATGGGCTTTTCCAAGTGGCTTTCTAGTAAGTTTTGAGTACTTGAGTAGCGAGTAGCAGTGTGATCCGTCGCCGATCGCGGGTAACTTGAAGGGAGCAAGATAAGATAACACTGCTTGTTCTTGCTGAAGATGCCAAACAACAACTTTATAGGATTGGAAATTCAAGCTGGGACATAGCTCTTTACACGGCCCCTGCTAATAATTCCCTTCCCTTTATTCCTTTGACCTCATCACCATGCCCACGAGTCGCTTTGAACCGTCGCAAATTAAGAATAAGATCAAACGAGAAGAGGTCATAAATAAGACAAGGAAGGCTCGAAACCAGCAGAAACTTCAAAAAAGATTAGCGCAGGCTAAGCTTGAAGCCAGTGACCCTGCTGCGAAAAAGGTGATTCATCTCGAGTAATCCGCGAATATTACTCTGAATGAACCTCTCGACCTATTAGAAACGTCTTGCCGAAAATGTTCCCCGTACTCTTGATAATATGCGACAATTCGACCCTTCTATCCTAACTGCCGACCCATCCTCATCAAATTCGTTAGACGCGTCGTCGCAAGAAGCTGCACTTGTTGCAGACCTCGATAATGACCCATTCGCAGAATACTTCAATTCAACCGATGACCCACTTATCCCTCCAAAAATCCTGATCACAACCTCTCCAAAAGCCTCGAAGGCGACCTATGACTTCTGCGACGAGCTCGTAGGCGTATTCCCCGGCGCAGAGTTTATTCGTCGAAAGAAAGGCAAAGGCTTTGAAGTGGGACGGATAGCTGGCTGGGCGGCTGATCGAGGGTACAAGCATCTTTGCGTTGTGAACGAAGACATGAAAAAGCCAAGTATGTTAGCTCTTTTCGGCGTGTCAATGTTGCATTGCTCATCACTCTAGACGCCATTACTCTTGTGCACCTGCCGAATGGTCCATCGGCGTACTTTAAACTAACATCTGTGGAACTGACACAACAGATATTCGTATGTCCTCTCCTTTATCGTGTCCTGCTTCGCGAATTCTGATCCTGCACCAAATTCAAGGGGCACGCGAGAGCTACTCCACATCATCCTGAACTTGTCCTCAATGGCTTTGTCACGCGCCTTGGCCATGCAGTCGGCCGCATGTTCCAAACTACATTCCCTCAACTGCCCGAATTTCAAGGTCGTCAAGTAGTCACTTTGCATAACCAACGCGACTTCCTTTTTTTCAGACGGCACAGGTTGGTAATCGTAGGCTCTAGAATTTTACAGGATCTAACCCATCTCGGTTTAGGTATGCATTCCGTTCCACAGAAAAAGTAGCTTTGCAAGAAATCGGGCCCCGCTTTACCCTGAAGCTAAGATGGATGAAGAAGGGCATTCCAGCTGTGCATCGGTTTGGCGAGGAACCGCAAGCACTGGAGTTCGATATCCCCGAAGCCACAGCAGAGGAGGGTGAAGAAGGCAAGGCAACATCACCAGACGAGCAAAAAGAAGCCGAACTCAAGAAGAAAACTGTACCGCCTAAACAAGATGAGTATATCTGGGCTTGGAAGGTGAGCGTTTTTTCACTCCTTAATATATTCACCATTTCACCGTTTTTTCAGCCTGAATTGGAGACTTCAAGGAAGACCTTTTTCCTGTAGTCGGATTATATGCAGTCTTGTTATGTTCTTCATCTATGCAACGAAATACAATTCTTCTGCTTGGAGCTGCTCGGTCTCAAGGCTCCTAATCAAGTTCAGTCTTTTATAATACTACCATCAATGGGTGTTTGCTATTGGCAAGTGTAACATCGCTGGCTGGATCGAGTAAATATCTGCATTCCTAACGGACACCGTACAATGCCAATGATGGATGTCTTTCGACCTTTCTTCGCCCCAGTCGGCCGCTAAATCAGTTGAGTAAAACGGCTCATTAATTATTTAATACATATGAAGTTCTTTGCCACAACTATAATTTGGCTTTGGTTTGTGAGACAGCGCTGTGCAGTTTATAAAGGTCATCTGCCGCTTTTGCAATCTCCTGCACAAATTGTGCATTTGGCATTTCTGTGCGCGAGGTAACGGTATATTGGAGGCGATCTATTTTGACCAGTCAGTAACATTGGGGATACATGAGACCACGAATGGCTCCAATCGACTTACCGTCATATCCAGTCATATAAGCCACACCAAAGCCGTCAGGCACGACTTCTCCCCAACCATATACGGGGAAATGCTTGGAGAAAATGGCCGACGTGCTCAGTACCCAGTTGGATGATCGCTTGAAAACAGGATCGTCATATAGCTCTGGGAGGGCTTCTCCTTCTTTCAAAAGTTTCCTCAAGCCTAAATTTCGAGATGTCAGTACCTTAGCATTCGACGAGTTTCCGCATTCTTACCAAATAGATGACGGTCGACGCCTTGTCCTTGTCCTCCAGCTTTGGCCAGGCTGACGTGTTTCTTCGTAGCTTCATCGAAGAGTTTCTTGCGCGTTTCCGGTGTGGCTGTCTCGTCGTCCATACTGCGAACCCACGCATCTGCTTCGCTAGTAACTACTCGAATGGCCTCGGTCCTTCCCTTGAAGAACTTGCGAGTAGAAGCAGCTTCATATGTACCTCCGGTCCGCTGCTTCGATCCATTCAGACGCTTATAAGCCAGTTGTATGATCATCTGTGCCCATGAATCGGGAGAGACGCCGAATTTCTTGATTGCAGCCTTTCCATAGGACGTGAGGTGGAAACCCAGTTCTTGCGAGTTGCATAGCTCGGCTGCAGCGCGATCCGCCGCATTGATAGCCTCGGCAGTAGCAGGTGTTATTTCCCAGTCGAGAACTATTGGTGCCTTTTCTGTGGACTTGGAAGGAGAACCATGGTCAAACGCAGGGTCGTACAGCATGTCGAGCACTTCGTCACACATCCTTGCGGTGGGTGTTCCATCCATGACGGAATGTTCTCCCATGATACCAGCATAACCGTTGTCGAACACGATGAACTGCAGGGGCTTGTCTACCCAGCGATTTCTCAAGCCGACTGGAATGCCACCGATGACGTCCCCGTGCCATAGAGCGCGGCTGTGGTGAATGGGGTCTTTAGGACGAGAGGAGTCGAGTGCAACAACGAAGGCGGAAGAGTTAATGGCTTCTAGAATCTTAGCATTATTAGGAGAAGACTCTAATTCGGCGTAGTCCTTTGAAGGAAGAGAGGTTAATACACAGTCCAAATATCTGTGATCATTTCCGTACCTTAGCCCACACATCACGATTGGAGGCAGAGAGCACTCCGACACCGGGGTATTCTTCCAGAGTATTGTCGTAGATATGTCGGATTTGCCTGCAATGTTTAAATTGAGCGTTTCATTTGGGAAAGAGGCACCAGCTATACGCACTTCTCAATTTCTTGGGTACTCAATATCCTTCCATTTTCCGTGACGTCCACTTTGTAGATGCGATTTTTCCGAATGACGATGATATGACCTGAATCCCCGATGTCGCCTTCCTTTGCGTAAGAAACACTCCAGTCAAGGCCTTCCCCTGGGACTCTGCAGCAATCAAACATCCACCTGCCGAAGTTAATTAGTTTGTGCTGAGCCACGGTCCATGGATCGCTGCTCACCTATAAGTATCCATGCATATGGGGCCCTCCTTGGTACCCTCAGGCTTAAGCAGTCCTTTCTTTAGTTTCTGCCTGAATACCATGGCTGCCCTGGTGATTCCAGCTGCCCGGGCAGCGGGTGCGTTAGATAAGTGCGAGGGAGATTGATCAAACCCATCTGCAGACCAAGATATCAATACAATAATTTAGCAGTCATACAAGAAAGGGAACGGACAGTAATAGGAGACATTGATGACAACCTAAGGAAAGGTTTAGTGCGCCAACACACGTCAACTAACTAGAGAAACACGTACAGAGTCGCGATAGCCCAAATAGCCACCATCATCCCACCATTCTTCCAACCAGTGCTTCTTTTCGCTTGCCCTCTTCAATAAGCGCTCTTGGAGTTCCGGGGCCTTACTCTTGCCAAAATCGTCAATCTTCTTGACAACGGACGCGTATTCTTCTTCAGTCCATGCAATAGGCTTTAAGCTGTCCTTTAGACGAGCCAAGGTATTCTGTAGCTCTGGTACAGGAAGGCGCGGAAGAGTAGATTGAGCCGCGAAGGTGGTTGTACCAGGCAAAGGTTCCGGGGCTACAGCTTTCCAGTTGGCAGGTCGAGGAGGACGGTGGTGTGCTGAACGGCTAGATGATGAAGCCATCTGTCGCCTTGAAATATGTGGGTATACGTTACTTCGTGGAATAGAAAGGAGAGATCTCGGCGCGTAGGGCCCCAGCATTATAGGAGGTAGAGGAGCGACACTGGTCCGCCTCAAAGCTGATGTACCCCGCATCACCTAAATGGCGCATGATAATGTCGTTCATCACCGGAACCGGCAGAGATTTAACATGGTCCGAAGTAATTTATCAAGTAAGGCCGGAAGAATGTCTAAGAAAGGCAGGTTATCCAGCCTCTCTTGAACTGTTCATCGCCAAGAAGCAACAGCGTTTACGGGCGTTTGGACCTCCTCAAGGACTATAAAATATTTGCGAAAAAAGAAACCGGGCCTGACCGGGAATTGAACCCGGGACCTCCTCGATATTGCCGCGAAACGGACCCTAACAAGGAATCATACTACTAGACCATCAGGCCGATGATGTCCGAATGAAATGGGCTTTCACAACAGTTGGGCTAATTGTACGGAACACATAGCTTGCGAAAGTCATTCTCTACTTGAAACGAGTCAAAATATTTCGAAGAGGAACAGGCATACGACTTTTTTTGCGAAGTGATTCGCTCGTATCCTCGCGTCTGGCTGCATTCTCGTCCGTCTTCACCTCCTTTACCATGGACAAGGAAGATATAGTCGAACGCTTCACAATTGGCACCCCTTCCTTGACACCGAATATAGGCGTTTTCATGATGCGATTCAAGGATTGCCTTCCCAAAGACTGAACCGAACGGCGAGATGGAAGGGAATCACCTCCTTCAATAGGCTTTGATTGGTCAATCTCGGCCTTCGTAACCGGTCTTGCTGCAATAGAATTGCGAAGAGGAGAATTGGCAGTAGCTGCCATTTTTACTTTTCCTTGAGAAGGCGAAGTCGATGGTGATCGTTTTATTCCAATAGATGGCTTAGGTTTCTGTGGAGGTAAGGCAGAACGAGAAGCAGCAGAGATGTGTACGGACGCAGATGCGGATTTCTTGACGTCGACCTTGAGAGGGTCGCGGACAACTTTACTGGTGGATCTAATACCAGGTTTGGTGCTCTCCTTGACATCGGTTGCGATTTTTGTCACTAGACGTTCTTTGGACTCCATATCTTGCTGCTTCAGGATGAATCGAACACACTTAAGCGACTTTCGAGGGCGTGACGCTGGATGTTTCGCCATCGCGGAACGAAGCGGACGGGAGCAGACCTCTCTCGTTGATGAGACACTTCCAACATCACGGCTGCATCCCGAGTCGCTCATCTGGTGGGGGTCAGGGTGACTTGGGCTTTGAGTTGATAACGTCCTTCTCATAGATTCTGAAGATGTTCCTGACGAAGTCGAGCATGAAATGGCGACTGACTCGGGACCCATCGACCGTATGACAGTCTTCTCCTGAAAGTTTCCTTGACATAGTAGAGGGTCTTCATGTCCAGCAGCTAATGTGTCACCCTGCGGTTTGGTGGGTGAATTATTAACCTTGGTATCTATGAATGCACCCTCGCTCCCCTCCGCATCTTTGCAAGCATCCTGTTCTATGAAAGACCTTGAATTCCAGGATGGATCCAGGTCCGTCACCGGCGTCCTTAAAGCCATGGTGGAGCATTGGAGGCGAAGATTGGTAATCATATCCTCGAGCCCTAGATCAGGCTTGCTCTCTCGCTCCTCCACACCGAACTTCTGCCCATATAACGATGCCGAACCCAAGAATGCCGTAGGAATATCGGGATATGGTATAATTTGGGCAATGCCATTGTTGAGAAGCAATGAAGGAGGACAGGCCTTCCCCCTTCGCGATGCTATGGTGCGGGGTCGAGAAAGACTCAGCGAAGAATCCAAGGACAGTGGGAACGTAAAGTGGGAGTTTGATATAACCAAGGAAGGTAAGGGAGTCTTTTCCAAGAGCAATTCAAGAGAAGAGCATGACTGATTCGGAGTGCTGTCAAGGCTTTCCTGAAAGTAAGAGCGCATACTCCTGAGTTCTAGCATCATTTCAGCCAAATCATCGTTGCCTGTTTTATCAGGAACGTAGGCAGAAGTATAGGCATCTAGGGGTCGAGATTTGACGCAGGGTGCGGTGGATGATTCTTCGTTGGGCGCTGTGTGTTCCCGGACCTTCTTGAGTCCCAGATCTGGAGGGACGCAACCGGTAGGTGTCATGGGGTTTTCAGGCAGCTGGGACTTATCGTCCCCCTCCCTGCCCCATGGAATATGACCAGGTGCACTCCATCCTGCTGAGTTTTCCTACAAGACATCCAGAGTGTGAATCATACAGTATGCCATATGCAAATGATTAGCTTACGGCCCATTTATCAATGCTTAGACACTCCTTGAGCATGGATTTCAGACGAGGTGCCGTGGGAGAAGTGGTGATAACAGTATCATTGGAAGACCTATCGATAGCAGAAGAAAACAATTTGAGGTGGTCCCCAAGGCCGACCATTCTGAAGGCTGGTGGCTTGCGAGGACCGTACAGAGGCGGGACGTCGGACGAAGCACTTGAAAGCGAGCTCAGAGTAACAGATTCGGACATCAGAGATGGGAGAGTCGAAGCAACGTTGATCAAATGCGCGACATCTAGAGAGGTAGCTGAGAAACTAGTCGGTATGCGGGCACGCAGTTTGCTAGCACTATGAGGGGAGGCCATAAAGACAGGACGATGCGAAAGGGATCCATCATCTTCATTTATTCAGGGAGGCTGACTATGGTCTCTTTTCCAACTTGAACGGCGCTCTAAGTTGACATATACTTAGTGCAGGTTCGTGATGTTTACCGTTTCAATGGCGACTTGGGCATTTTCTAAGAATTTCACTTGGACTAAGCAGCAGTTGGTCGTGATAGGTTGGAATGTCGCCGCACGCGAAGCGCTTGAACATAGGATGGGCCGAAATATGCTGTACAACAGAGGGCGATAAGATTTGGCTTGGACTTGAGAATGCCATCCAGTGTCGAAGGACCGTGCCTCGTGGACATTTTGCGTGCTGAACAAGAAGGTTGTATAGGTTACCGCGTGTGATAGTTCGGAGACTGTGAGAGTCACGGACAAGCTTGAGGAAGCTCCTCTTTAGTGGTTTGCCCCTCGTGCTCTAAGCTCTTCTTAACACCCTCAGGCCGCCTCAATGGGTACCCTCCAGACGGACACCAAGCTGGACACCATCACATGCACGCCAACCTATATCTCATGTTTCTTTTTCCTTTTCAAATATTGCGCGCCCCGACGATAACGATTCGCTCCATGCTGTCAGTGCCTCATGCGGGTATTCAGCATACGTTCCTCACCAGCAGTCTTACTTGGGAGACCATATGCTTCATCTGTGGCTCTGTCGACCAACGTCCTGGACTTGCACCCGGGTCATCCACGTCGTATAGCTTGGCTCGACGCTTTCTGCATGGCCCCACTTCAACGAGACCATGCTCTGAATGTCGTTATCTCGGGTGTTTTCGTCGTTCGATAGTAGCTTGCTTCTGCCAGAGTGGGCAGTACCAACTATTTAATCTTCAATGCCTCAACATTCATAGCTTGTCTCCGCGTCTCCTTGGGGTTCTTCAAAGCTCGTCGGCATGCGTTTCTCACTCACTCTTCCAACCGTTCTTGCGGCTGTGTGTCTTGTTGCCAACGCCAGCCCCATCGGGTCTCAGGAGATCGCAAAGAATGCTGCTAAAGGCTTGCGTCTGTTAAGCCTTAAAGAAGGCGCCGATCCCGTTTGGAAAACTGAGAACGAAGTGCTCGATCTCCTCAGGGCTGGCAAGAAATTCGTACGTTCTACCGATTTTATCCCTTAACATTCAACTGAACACTCCAACAAAATATTTAGTTCGACGTAACTGAAGTGTACGAGTTGGAACAGGAGAATGTCAAGTCCGCCAAATTATCCAAAGCTGCTGCTGCTGCTGTCACCTGTACGATTTGTTGTTCATAACGCGCTTCTCTCCTCTGACACTCCTTCAGACCCTACTCCATCGAAGCAGAGCCTCGTCAAACCCATCCTCTCGACGGTATCGACGTCGAACATGCAAACGAATCTCAACTCCTTGACTGCCTTCAACAACCGATACTACAAGGCGTCTACAGGTGCGAGCGCCAGTACGTGGATCCGGGACAAAGCCGCTAGCGTAAGTTATCCGCAAATCTATAAAACACCTTTCCCTTTCTAATTCCTTGAACAGTATGCATCCACTTATGGACGGTCCGACGTAACTGTTTCTCTGTACAGCCATAGTTTCGTCCAGTCCTCCATTATCGCAAAGATTCCTGGCACCAACCCATCTGGTGCCGTCACCATTCTCGGAGCGCACATGGACTCGATCAACTTGAACAGCCCAACTAGTGGACGTGCTCCTGGTGCTGACGATGATGGTACAGGCACTGTCAACCTTTTGGAAGCGTTTAGGGCATTGCTCGCCTCTGGCTTCCGACCATCCACACCAGTCGAATTCCACTGGTATGCAGCTGAGGAGGCCGGCCTTCTAGGTTCTCAAGCTATCGCTGCAAGCTATAAGAGCTCTGGCGTCAACGTCAAGGCCTTCATGGAATTGGACATGTCCGGATAGTAAGTGATATAATAAGCTTATGCCCTGAAAATAGACCTGATTGTCTGCGACAGCTTCAAGCCCGGTACAACTGAAGTCATGGCTCTTCAAGCTGACTACATCAACGCAGACCTGAACACTTTCCTCAAAGCTCTCATCACCGCTTACTCTCGTATCCCATGGGCTATGGACAAAGCTGTAAGTATTCATATTCTTTCACAAATCCACTCATGGCTCACATTTCAAACTAGTGTGGCTACGCCTGCTCTGACCACGCCAGCTGGTATAAGAATGGATTCCCATCCGCTTTCCCCTACGAGGCAGTCACCGGTAACGACAACCCCAACGTCCACACCTCCAGCGATACCACCAGTGTGAACGGCTTCTCTTGGGCTCACTCACTTGAATTTGCAAAGATCGCTGTGGCCTTCGCGTACGAGCTGGCGGCTTAGATATGTTTACTGGGATCCAAGGGTGCAATGTGTAAATTATTCTACAATGTTTATCGAATTACTGTCATGAATCCTTATGATGGACCGACCTTGCCTCTAGGGCTTGAATCCGATTGCTTGAAGCGAAACGTTAAAGGTTCTTCAATTATTTATACAAGGAAGATATGCTGCTTAGAGATTGTAATATTAAGATATTAGTAGAGTTCGGCGTTCAGAAGTTGTAATAATAATGATAATCAGATTCCGAATCTTCTTCTGAGTCGCTGGTATCTCCGTGTACAATCCCATCCCATGTTACATCGGCCACGACTTCGTTCAAAAGAACGACATCTATATCATCCACCTCATAGCAATCCACGATAACCAATTTTTCGAGTTCCGCACCACACTCGTATCTCTGGATGAAAACATCAATCAAGTTATTTACACATCCGCCGCCGAACGTAAAGTTTTCCAATGTTAACTTGCGAAGCTTCGGGAACTTGAGTTCTTGAGACGTTGTGTCTGGCGAAGGAAGGCTGGCTTGCAGCATTGTATCGAGTTGTGGATATCCACAGCAATACTCCAAGGATTCGAGATTGGGTAAATTTCCAAAACATGAAATCATGGCTTGCACCGAAATGGCGGGCTCACGAGCCCAAGATATTCCCTTGATCGATGCAAGGGGAAGACTGCTGCATGCGTTGGTCCATAGCATTCCCTGCACAAGGCCGGAAGAGACCGAAGAAATGGTCAGGTCCAGAGTGAGGATTGGGCCCTCCAATTCTGCAGGTGCGATGGCCTTTCCACCAACTTCTTGGAGGTCATGCGAGTACCCCGTCATCGCAAGATTCTTCGACGTCGCTGAAACGATTTCTAACGAGCGCAAAGTTGAAGTTGTTTTGTTCAAAGATAAGGTCGATGATATCTCTCCCAAAACGCCCATGAAACTCGATTCATCATTCCCATGGGACGTGATGTTAATGGACACCCCAGCACCTAAAGCAACATGTTTGAAGAAGAAGTCCAGAGCTGAGGCCGAACATTCCTTCAGCTTCAATTCTTGAAGATGAAGTAAAGGGATACGTTGAAGGGAGTGGACACCGGTGTCAGGTTGTTCGATGGCCGGAAATGCTGCTATCAGCTCCAGTTTTCGAATAGAAGGCATTCCGGCGAGACATTGCAAGAATTTGGCGGCTGATATTGCGGAAATGTTATGAACATTGACGAGGGTGAGCACCGTAAGGAAACTTTTGTTTGACAGGTGCTGGACCCAGTCGATGCCACATCTTAAAAGCGTAAGGCGTTCCAATTTCTCGGCCTCGCAGATGGATTCGCTTGGAAGGAATATTACACGGGGGTAAGAAGAAGTGAGCGAGATTTCCAATGACCGAAGCTTCGGCGTTGACCTAGGTAGAGAACGCAACATCCCCTGAACGTAATTGTCACAGTCTTTGTCCCAGGTGTGTATGTTCATCTTCACGAGCCGAGACCCTTGACATAGGATGGACCTTGCTGATTCGGCTTTTTTTACATCTTCAGGGGTGCCTTGCAGATGGATCGACACCTTCAAGTCTGCCATTTTAGACCGGATCAACATCTCTTTCGCCCAAGTGAAGTGGTCGAAGTCGATATCCGACCATAACGTCGGAGAATTGAGGGCAATTGAACGCCATAAGCGACAAACATGGGTACACCCGATCCATGCAAGAGGTCTTCGGCGAAAATAATACCTCGTAGAGACAGGTTCGGAATGTTTGCACCACTCGAATATGCGGGTGAGCAATTCAGGAGGAAGTCGAGATATGGTGGCATGGGCATTTCTCTGGGTTTTCAGTGCAAGGATCTCTTTTTCATACTGCTCGATTTTGCTATCAATGATGTTGATCGCGTCTGTGCCAGTATTGAAGCCAAAAGCCACGGTGGCCATGCTCTCTGCCTGCTCTTTCAACGCGTAAGAAAACTCAATGAAAATGCTATTGCAAATGTAGAGTGTACCCACCTATGATAAACGCGTGAGCCCACTAAAAGTCGTTGAAGCAAGTCGAGAGATTAGCGCCTGCACCTTGCTTGCATCAAGCGTACAGTCGTGCACGTACTCAATTAATAGGCACGACGCGACGAGACTGAGGGGAAGCGATCCGTGTGTGCTTGTTTGCCCTGATGGACCCATTTGGTATGTGCTTATAGAATCCTTCACACGACTCCCTCAGCGACTCTGCGTATAATAATTTATCCTCCCTTCTCCTCTCGCAAACTTCTTCCAAGATGCTACGATACTTCTATGCGAGGCATAGCAATCCTTCTTCGGAAAAAAATCCTTAAGTTGATCCCGCTTCTTCAAAATTCATGCCTTAAAGCAACTTTACTGACGAACATCTTCTGCAGATAGCAAGCTGTAATTTATACATGCTGATGCGTTTAGATTCCATAGAATATGCGTAGTTCCTCCAGGTAACGTTAACGTTGTGTGGAATTGATGCCACGAACCGTCCACTTCTTCGGCCCCCAATGCCGTCGCGAACTCAATTGCTGACCTGTGACTCCGACTCGGTTCAAGGCCTCAACGCATTCCCTGGTATTCCAGGATATTCCCCTCTCAGGACCACAGCTTCCAGGAACCATGAATGTTTCGTGTTGGACGGTGGCTTGAAAGTTGAGACATAGGTTCGCCCAATGCTCGCTTCGCCGTCGCATTGAATAGATTGATAAATAGCGACTGCGACTCCCGACCTGAAAATGGAGTGGCTTGCATGTTTTACTTCTTTGATACAAAGAAAGCTTACCAACGTGAGATTCCTTGTTTGACACAACTTCTATGCAACCTTTCACCATCCTCGTCGAATGAATGCGCCGGCTTCCAAAATGGGATGCCTCTCCTCCGACAGCCGCTAAGTCGCAGCTCGCTCTGACTTGCACGATACAGATTTGGATGCTTCAACTTGAAGCTATCTTGGGATATGGGAGAAAGTGGTACCGCTCTACGAAAAGAAGAAGCGCATATGTATAGTATGCAAGTACGCGAGCGCTACTATGCATCGCGAAGTCGGGATTTGCCACATAGTAGCCCGGAACACCCATCGAACATGTCACGATGCTCAGTTAAATCGGTTCATGATGTCGATGAGCAGTAGTGATCATGTTGCCCGGTGAGTTCCACAACTTATTTCTACCCACGTCAGCTTTTGGTGGAATGGAATGGCCCCAAGTTGGCTACTTCCTGTGTTCCACCTTCTGCCTTTGTGCTGGGCAGCCAGTCGCGTCCACGATCGATGAACTGAGTTTATGAAGGTTCGTGAACACAAAGCTCTATAATTAGATTGATCGCTCCCCCGCGTCGTGCGAAGGCCGTAATTGCTATTCAATGTGCTATGTATACGCGTTATCATGGCTATACTACTCACACAGAAATAGGATAGGATCATGAGCTTCTGTCGGGGGCCACTGGGTGGAAGTATGTAACTCTCTGGTAAGTCTTATCGTACACCATTAGCTTCTGCAGCTGCTCCACTTTGACAATATTCTGTTAATAAGAGAAGGCATGCGCGGTCATGGTGGGATAAGACAAGGTCGAGCTATATAGCCGAGCCAAATAGGCTTGTGAAGGACGCTTGATTTCGATTGAGGTGTGTAAGTAAAGAGTGGACAATTTCACAGCCTTGCACTGGCACACTTAGTGGAATGGCTGGTTGTAAACTTGTACTACTAAGATTCTATTATTCAGGACGGCCACGGGATGCGCGAACTTGGCGTGAGCACTTGAGAGGGACCTATTCCTGTCCGATCCCGCTCAGCTGCGTGACTGCTCGGGTCTTCACTCGATGTGTCCCACAATATATATCGTCCAGTAGAAACCAGGACCAGGATCTATTTTTACGCTGAGTCCTTGGGACGAACGCTTGTTTTGCCGACACGGATAAATTTAGATAATTCCAAAAATAACCATTTACTACTACTACTACTACTACTACTACTACATAGAGTACATACTTGCCATGGAAAATGTGGTCATTGTCGTTCTATAAACGAGACGACGCTGATTCGTAGCACCTAACCTTGTATTATATAGCGATGTGATTGAAGGTACACGCCATATTCAGGGATTCTCGGTCTAGACCGCCGGCCCCATAATGATACTCCACAAAGACAATGTCGCTGATCACGAGAACCTTGCTTCCGCCCTACAGAGTAGTAGTATGTGACCTATAGGAACGTAACGACTGCGCCCATTTCCTACCGCTGACCTTATTTTTATGAGTGGCACTTATGTATGTTCTTACATAGTTGGTTTAGTCGGGTTCATTCACCGTTGCCTTCAGTCAATTATAGAGCAATGAACGTATGTCAGGGATGAAGCAATAGTACGTACGTACGTCCTCATGGTATGTATGTGTAAGATGTTCGTAGTGACATTGACTATGACGCTACATCGTGTATGAATTATGAGCGATAGATAGCACCTCGCCTGCCAGTGATTGATGCACAACACTTGTATTCGATGGGATCACCGGGGGCGGATTGAATCGACGGGCAAGAAGGGAATCCAAATCAAAGCAGAGTAATCATACTGATTTTCCACTAATCCATTTCGATGGGAAGACGAAGAACATATAAATAACGACCTGTTTTTCTCTTCGAATCGAGCTTCGATATCCGAATTCGATGATCAATAAGTAGCAATGCAATGTGTCACACCGGCAATGTCAATTTGCGAGTTATTTTCTGCTGAGTTGGGGACTAGAGCTCCATTAATGTCAGCCTTGATGATGATTTCCACTGTCCGGATGGGGGTGTACCGGAAGGATGGAAGTCCATCTAGACATGAGACTGTCGCTCCAACGTCGGTGACTGGAATTGGGAGGGGAGTACCACATGACTATGCGCTTTACACAGGAAGACCAGCCTGAGCGGCAGGGCTCGCTGCAGAGAAATAAGCAAGCGTGCGAATGACTTCAATGATATGAATATGGGTTTATATTTCACCAATTCGAGCTACAATGTGTCGGTAATGACGCCCTGGTCATTTAATATCTGGGCGTCTATGCCGTATAGTACTTGCCGTCAGTAACAGAGGCTCCGTAAAGTTAAGCCCCTTGAATTATATCCAAACTCAAAGCGACCTGACGTCGTATTTGCCGCCTCAGGACCTGCTCGGCCGGCCAAAATTTAGGTCGAGCATAATATCCCAGTCATCCGGATGCCTCCTTTTCGAAAGATCCGTCAGGGGATAATGAGCATTATACTTGTTATATGACATATTGATAACGCAAGGGGATAAGCAAAGCCGAGATATAAATGCGGTAAGAGTAAGTTGCTCTGCGAAGGAATCAAAGGTCCGTCATGAGACGGACGAGATGATGATATGACCGCGAATGAATGAGAATACGAGTAGACGAATGAATGAAAAAGCTTGAGAAAAGAGGGAAGGATAAATAACGAATGAATTATGGGAAAAGAAGTTTCTTCTTTTCGTCCTATTCATGAGAGCGCAGCAAGAGGTGTCTGATAAGATGGCGCACGTCGGATAGTTCGGTTATTTTGGAAGGATAGGCGAGGGACGGCATAGGGAAAGGAGATAAGGAAATAGTAGAGAGTGAGAGGAGAAACCGACGGATTAATACGTCCAAGACGGAACAAGGAGGTCAGCATTAGCATTTGGGGTTTGACGTGGCCAATAATATTGCTTTCCCCGAGCGACGATCGAAGGGGATGCGGGGGCGCAGTGGCAGCATCCGTGAGCGGCGGTGGCTTTCTTGGGTGTTTCTCGATCAGAGGTGCCTTGTTCGAGTCGAGGACATTCAAGTGTTTTCAGGGTTCGCAAATTGAATTGAAGTAAAACTATACATCGAGTAGAGTAGAGGAAGAAGGCGAGAAGGGGATAGAAGGTGGTCGCACAGGACTGAGGCAGTGAACAAACCAATATTCTTTATGTAGAATTGTGTGGCATGACATGAGGTTATTTACACCCTAGGATCCCGTGCGTCCCGACATGGACGCGACAGGCGGCTCGATCGTGGCGGCGGAGAATTCGAGCACATACCAGGCTTTGGTGATGTTTTCATTGTACATGGAAGCACCTGAGGCTATCGCGTCGAGGATAATCAAGGGATGACTGGCGTGTGTACGGCAGAAAAGATGATCAGAAGTGATGGACGTACGAGAGGTGAGGTCCGGGAAGGGAGAGAAGAGAAGAGAAGACAGAGCAGTGATTAACGTTGAGTTATGGTTGTCCTTATTTACCGCTTAGGAATACGATTGGGCGAGCCAGAAACTGTCATTTTCTGAAATGAAAGAGGGGCGGATCTGGGAGGAGCGGGAGAGGGTGAAGTTTCCGCAGAGGGACAGACAGACATGACGTGGGTAGGATGGCGGGCAGCGAAAAGACATACGTATTTACGTTGGAAATATGACTGATAAGAAAGCACGCGTGGCTGAACCCGGGGTGGGAAGGCGTGAAGCATGATTTAGATAGGTGATGTTATAACGCGTGGGATATGGGTTCAGTTGAGCAATGTCTGAGTCTAAAAGGTAGCAAGAAGCATGGATTCCGATATCGAACAGATATTCTATAGTAAGAAGAGTAAGAGCAATATACGTGGTCGCTCAGCAACATTTGATACCGCCAGACAAGTAGCAACCAAGGAAAAAGAGACGAGCGGCAAGTGCGTCATGTTTTCATCATACGAAGCGTCAGCACAAAGCAGCTAAATAAGGAAATGGCCGATGATCAGGTGAGTCCGAGTTTGGACAGTGCCAGTTAGCGCCGCGAACAAGCAGGCAAGCAGGCGCGACTTTGTCTCACCCACCCACCCTCTCTTCTCCTTTCCCATCTAATGGCTGCTGCCTCCGTCCTCAAGCCCTTTGGACGTCTATCCACCACTTCTCCTATCCCCTCATCATCCTCCTCTTCGCCCGCAGCAGCCCGTTCAGCACAACCCACCCCGGACCCCGTCCAAGAGACGACGACCAACTCAAAGGCGTTTCAGAAGTTAAAGTCTTCGCTGGAACAGAGCATACGGACCGCGACTAGATCTCGGAAGACTGCACAGTCTCCCACGCCAGATGAGTTTGCAACTTTGAATGCAAGCAAGGGAAAGGGAAAGGAGAAGGAAAAGCAAAAAGAAGATGAGAGAGAGAAGGATAAGGAAAAGGAAAAGATGAATATGCTTCGCAGGGTTACATTTAGAAAGCCTGCTGCTCCGAAAGAAGAGGAAAGGATTGCAGGCAAGACCTCCTACCTTACCCCATCTCTCCGCCTCGCTTCCATGTCCTCTCCTGCCTTGCATTTGTCATCCCAGCCCTTTCCTTCTCCAAAATCACACCCTCCCGTTATCGCCTCCTCTTCCTCCAACACAGACGCCCTTGCTTCCCCTGCACGTCCCACTTCCGCCAGACCCCGCAAGGCAAGTATCAGCGGCCCACTCCCGCTGCCACCCAAGGACAGGGATATCCGCCATCGATCGACTACCCCGCTCCCTCCTCCATCCCCTTCTCACCACCGTGACCAGAGAGGCAGAGAATCGCCAACCACGCCTACACCAGCCAGGAATAGGAGCACCGTGACAACCACCAGCAGTTCGCGCAGACCCGACCCGTGCTCTCCCCCCGATACGCCTGATACACCAACACCTGCTTCACGCGTGAATAGTAGAGGTGTCAGTCCTATTCCTGCGCGTGGAAGTGCTGTTGGTGTAGGCGTTCGCCCGCATCGATCTTCTGTTTCCAAGCGAGGACTAACTTCGGCATCGACGTCACACCTTCCTTTGTCGTCCACCTCTACTTCTGCTAGCCCGCCACCTACGCCCACACGTAGACGGCCTTCGATAGACCCCAATCAATCTTCTCATAATCCCCCGTCTACTTCTATTTCAACTCCCTCCTCTGCCGTCAGACGTCCTTCTTTAGATGCTCCCCGTACCACAGCCACAACTACTAGGAGGACATCAATAGATGCTCCTTCCCCTTCCCCGACTCCTACATTCACCCCTCCTCGCTCTTCCAGCATTTTAAGACCTCCGTCATCATTGTCCAATAGGGCTGAATCCCCCTCACCCGTCTCGCCTCCAGCTTCCCCGATAAGACCACGGGCCATTTCGCCCACAAACAATCGCAACTACGTGCAGAATCGCCATTTCAACATTTCGTCTGGGTCATTGGTCCTTGGCTCGTCTGCTCCTCCACCTCTTTCTTCTGCTCCTCATCACCCTACTTCTTCTGCTAATCCTTCAAGAGCGCATGGTAGTAGTGTCGCGGCAACGTCGACGTCGACGCGTGAGGTGATCAGGTCCGCGATCACCTTGATTTGCAGGGAGGTTGCGGCGCCGCCGCCAAAGACAGATCAGGCGACGGCGCAGGCGAGGGATTGGGATGAAGTGGAGAGTAGAGTGAGGGGATTGGTTAGATTAGAGAGGACATGGGCTCCAGCCGGCAGGGCGGCGAGTCCTGGATTGGGCACACTCAGCACAGCCAGGAGAAGTTCACTGGACATTACTAGTTCAGGTGCTAATGCGAGTGCGAGTGCAGAAGATAGAGAGAGGCGGTTATTCTGCGAGGCTTTGAGGGATGGATATGTGCTATGCTAGTGCGTCTTTAACTATTCTTCACTCTTTGTCCGTCCTGATTAACTATTTCACTTCACAGCCTAATGAACAAACTCCGGCAAAGCTCCATCGTTCGTCCTGATCCTCGTGAAGATGGCGTTCTGCGCTCTGGCAATATCACCAAGTTCCTTGCTGCATGCGCTTCTTACGGACTCGGCTCTGAGGATTTATTCCGGAGGGACGACTTGCAGGAGGGGAAGGCCAATGGGAATGGGTCCTCAGCCAAGGAGGCTGCCGCGAGAGTCGCAAGGACAATCATCAAGTTGGTCAGATATGTGGAAGAGGGTGGGGAGAATGGGGAGAAAGAGAGAGGGAGAGAGAAGTGGATCAGAGGCGGTGGCTTGAGGCGCGAAAGAGAAAGAGAGGAGAAAGAGAAGATGGCTGCTTCGACATCGGTGGCAGCGGGTGCTACATCAAATTCTTCTTCTCCGTACGATCCCGCTTCCTGGTCCAGGGCTAGTGCATCGACACCCAACTTGTCCTCCTTGCATACTCAGCAGGCCCCTACTTCGCCTATAAGGGCAAAGAGATGGACTCCTCCGGAAAATATGACCCCGCTAAGGTCGAGCAGCCCAGAGGGCAGCAGCACGGCGAATGGAAGCGCGAAGAATGGGAGCAGCCCCGAGTCAGCTATCACGACGAGACATGAAAATGACGATATCACCCCCAAAACCAAAACGAAAACAACGACACCTGATGATGTTAATGAAGATAAAACGAAGGATAAGCAAAGGCGAGAAAGGACGCGGCACAGGCAGGGCGATCGCGAAGAGGATACGACGTTTTCCGATGCGCGCTATGACAAGCCACTACCCGTTCCCATTATGAAGCCACCGCCACCGCCACGCTCGCCGTTGAGGAAGCAGCCATCTACGCCTACGAAACATAGAACCCGGATCGTTGCTGGTGATGAACAAAAGCACGAGGCAGATTGCGATGATGAGGATGAGGATGTCGGGGCTGCGAGAGGCGGGTTGTTCGCCCAGTTCGCAAGGAAAGCGGTGTCCCCATCTCCGGCGTCTGCTTCGGGCTTGGGATCCGCTTCGGGATCGGCGTCGGCCACTGCATCAGGGGCGGGATTGGACTCGTTGTCCTCATCCACCTCTAACCATGTGCCGTACCCGAATCGCGACTCGGTAGCAGACTCCACCCGTGCTTCGATTGGCGATGCGTCGATCTATCACCAACTCCAACCTCAGTCCCCACCACAACGCCAGCAATATCTAACTCCTAACCCGATGCATAGGAGTCCAAGCCAAACTCGCCAATCGGTCGCTTCCTCTGCTGCCTTCACAGAGACGACTGACTCGAGTATGATGGAGGGTGGTAGGAACAGCAGCTTGTTTGGCTGGAGTCATCAGCAGGTCCATAATAATAGGAGTCATGGCGCGCAGCAGCAGCAGTGGAGCGGTCAGCACGGTCATAAGCATAGCAGCAGCGGGGGAAGTAACAGTGGCGGGATGTATTATGGCACAGTGAGGACTGTGACGACGGATTTGACGAGTGAGGGCGAGGGTCCATCACTCTCCAGGACGGAGGGGAGTAGGCTGGCGGAGGAGATGTTGTTTGAGAAGGAGAGGGAGGTTGTGATTTCGCCTGCGCCGTTGCCTGCTTCGGGGATGAAGAGGCGATTGTCGGCTGGCGAGAGTGAGAGGAATGGAGGTGCGGTTGGTGGAGGAGTGATGTATGGCATGGGTATGGTGAGGGAGAGGAAGCTCAGCGAGTCCCCTTTGCCTGATCTCACCCGAGTGGCTGAGGAGACGGACGAGAGTGTGTCGTCCAAGGGAAAACCGAGCAGCGGTACGAGTCATGTACAGCAGCAGAGGCAGAGGACGAGAACGAGGTCCGTACAGCAACCGCAACCGCAGATGCCTTTACCGCCTACGCCGCAGGCCCAACCTCATGCGCAAGGACAAACACAGGCACATGTTAATCTGAGAAAGGGCAAGTGGCCGGATGATTTCCTTGATGCATTTTCAGGCTCGAATGCGGCAACTACGACGGCGAAGACGTCGTCGTCTGCTCTCAGCTCGACTCCGTCGCCTGCGATTGCGGTTCCATCGGCCAAGCCTAGGCAGCAAGCGTACCATCAGGATTCTTCATCTACCCCACCATTATCCATTTCTCCGCCTAGAAAACTAGCCATCGTCGGCGCGCGTACTAGAAGTGATAGTCTCGTCCTCACTACGAACAGCGCAGGCGGTGGTGAAGGTGGAGTGTACCCCCAACCTCGACGACCGACGCATCGACCCCGACATAGCATAGACGCGCCTGTCTCGGCATCGGCTCTCCTCCCAAAACAGAAAGAGTCTATACTACGGCGGGACGCCAGTCCGGATTCAGTATCGTCTTCTGGGAGAGTGGTAATCACTAGAAGGCATAGCACCAAGCCTGGTATGGTTGGAATCGGGACTTCCGCTGGCATGGTTTCTTCAAGTCCTGGAGGGCGACAGGGCGGCGTCTATCTTCCTAGAGGAGTTAGCAGCGCGGGGTCTTCTGCCGTTGCTGGGGGTAGCGGCAGTAACTTCGGCGGTGGAACGGACGACGCGCAGAGCTCGTCTGCTGGAGGGAGTAGTGATGCTCTGGCTGCTGGTAATGGCGGCGGTGGTACAATCTCTGCATCACTCTCTGTTCCTTTCCCGAGATCAGTGTCTGGCTCGGGTGAGACCCCGTCTCCGAGGTCGTCGACTGGGTTGGAACATCAGCAACAGATGCAGGATCGCCCGAGAATAATTAGAGGGAGGTTCCAGAGCGATGTTGAGGGGAGCGCGAGGCGAAGAGCGAGGCCGAACTCGCTTGATGAGCTTGGTGATCTGCGAGCAGGGTTGGGAGGCAGGTCGCCCCATCGAACGAGGTTCGAAAGCATGGTGAATCTTGGTGCGGCTTCGGCTTCTGGAGGTGATTCGAAAGAAGAGGGCAGTGCGGTGAGGATGAGGTTGGTAGTTAGAGAGGACGGGAAGCCCCCGACGCACTTTGTGAGTTTGATGTCTTTATTGTTTGGACCCGTCCCTTGTCGTTTTCTCCATTTTCTCCATTTCCATATCTTATCACACTACTGTTTTTGGACGTGGATGTCCCGTACTGCAATCTCTCTCTCCATAATGCTTGCTTTAAGCTCCTGCCTGCCTGATGACTTCATTTCCGGCTTGCTGTCGCTGTTTCACTTTGCTCGTGTGTCGGTGTTTTCAGTATGTGCTGATGGAGCTTCATTATAGCAACTGGGTAACTGCATCGGACGAGGCCAGTTTGGATCGGTGTACCGGGCGCTCAACCTCAACACTGGTCAGATGGTTGCTGTGAAGCGCATCAGGCTGGAGGGCCTGAAGGAGGAAGAGGTTACCACCTTGATGAGGGAGGTGGATCTAGTGAAGAGCTTGTCCCACCCAAGTATTGTCAAGTATGAGGGCATGGCCAGAGACGATGATACGCTAAGTATCGTGCTAGAGTGCGTTCCTTCTGTCGCCTTTTTTAGTCTGCGCGAAGCTGATTGTGGGCTTGTTCGCTCCTTTGCTATCTATCGATTAGGTATGCCGAGAATGGATCGCTAGGCCAGACTTTGAAGTCGTTCGGCAAGCTGAACGAGAAATTAGTGGCGAGCTATGTCGTGAAGATACTTGAAGGGTTGCATTATCTGCATACCAGCGACGTTGTCCACTGCGATTTGAAGGCTGCGAACATCCTGACGACCAAGAATGGGAATGTGAAGCTGTCAGACTTCGGTGTATCCCTCAATCTCCGCGCCATGGAAAGGGAGATTAAGGATGTAGCGGGCACGCCCAACTGGATGGCTCCTGAGGTTATCGAGCTGAAAGGGGCTTCAACAAAGTCTGATATCTGGTCCCTTGGGTGTACGGTTATTGAACTTCTCACTGGGAAGCCCCCGTACGCTGAGGTTGGCAATAGCATGTCGGGTATGTTTGTGTTTATCCTTCTTCGAATTTTTTCTACTTCTCTCCGCGGTGCATTGCTTCTGTGTCACCCAATTATTCCTTTTGGAGGAGCCTGAGCTAACCTTGCTCGCTTTTTTTGACAGTCATGTTCCGAATCGTGGAAGACGATATGCCACCTATACCTGAAGGCTGCTCTGAGGCCTTGAGAGACTTCCTTGAACAGTGTTTCCATAAAGATCCTACTCAGCGGCCAGACGCAGAACATCTTTGCGAGCATCCCTGGCTCAAGGACAGTTGGATTGCCTTGAAGGTTAGTATTCGCACGAGTGTAGGTTTAATGTCGTAATTCTCATACTTGGGTTACAGGACTTGCGCCCGCAGGATAGCATTCCATTCTTGCGTCGTGTCAGCACGGACTTGCACAAGTCGGATGCCGTTAGGTTCTTTGCGCAGCTTGATTCGCCTGATTCCCCCGTATCTGCTTCTCCTAAACGGGACGACATAGGCAAGATAGCGCATATCAATCGTCGAACGTCTGCATCATCAGTTAGACCTGGTGAAAATGAGTTCTCTCCACGAGAACATACTTTTGTCAAGACTACCTTTAGCAAACGTATGTTGTGTTGTTTATGGTCAATTCCTTTTGCTAGATTTCTCACTAATCATTTCTCTATGTAGCCATGGTATGCCGCGTATGTCTCTCAAGTGTCAAGAAGACCGCGGTATTGTGCTCTCAGTGCAGTTTGATCTCTCATTCAAAGTGTGCCGTGAATGCACCGCCAACTTGCGATCTCCGGGCACAGCTTCTTCTGTATGCCCAGTATGCAGAGAAGGGCAACCCAGCCAGCCTGTACTCCAATCCTGCAGAGGCGTTGGGAGACGCCATCGGCGCTGTGGCTATGTCAGACGTTTCGTTCGTTCAACATAGTAACGTCTCTCCGAGGACTAGCATCGATTCTCCTCTTGGTCTTCCTGCAAGTCCAACCGCAGCCAGTGCTAATGGCTCAGACCAGGGTGCTCCTCCCACTGCGTTCAGGTTCATGCCAGGCATTTTCAAGCGTTCGAGGTCGAACTTGTCATCAGAACCCATTCTATCGTCGTCTGCTCCTTCAAATCAAAGCTCTAAACCCATCCCGATCTCGAAAGATGCTAGGGATGGCAGAGAGGCGGATGACACGACCCCAGTGAAGAGGAGGCCGACGGTTTTGCAGAAGAAAGAGCGGCCTTTATCTGCGACGAGTACGAACACCATCAGCACCGGCCTGAGTAGTTTAAGGAGCGCTGCTACAGCTGCTGAGAGCTTCTCGAGTAGGCAGAATACAGGTCAACGGTCCCAAGTATCTGGTGCGAGCGATGCCAAGGGCAAAGATAAGGCTTCTGCTGCTCCGGATAGAAGTCGGTCTCCTCCTGCTGCTCCCAGCAAGGTCCCGCAACAGGCGGCCACAAGGGCAAGAAGAACCACATCTACCCAGTCAGAGACGACCACGCATACCACCGCTGATGAGCATGACCCCTCTACTAGGAAGAGGAGTCAACAGCAGCATAAAGCCAAAGCTGCGTCTTCGGGCAACTGTATCGTTCAATGAAGATGTTTACCTGCTATCCTCCAATCTCAACCTTCACTCGTGGATTCTCCTACCCTATCCTCCATTCATTCCGATAATCAACCACGATCCTTCGTTCCTCTCCTTATGGGGCAGTCGTGTCCTACCTTATTCTTCCTTTGATTCGTCGTTTTGCATTTTTCGAAGACAATTTTCCTCTTTTTCTCTTTCCTTTTCATTGCATCTCTTGTACTTGTACCTTGCATGTCTCGCTCTGTAATATTTCTCCTCTGTCTTTTTCTCTGTCTTTCTGTCTCTCTCTCCACTCTGCATTTCTCCATCGCCATTCCCACTCACTTCATGGATACGGATCAACATGCATGCCTTCATTTACCGCATTCCCCGAGCGCCAGGTTCTGTGCCTAACGAACATTTGAGCTCGATATGCATCGGACTCTAGATATAATCTCCAACATCAGCATCTCATCCTGGAATTCTCGGTTCACTTTTGTAGTTAGTCGTAGTTAGTCATTCTGTTTCTTTTTTTTCTCCGCGTTGTCGACTCTCAAAAGATACCCATTCTCAACCCATATCTTAGATGTTTGATTAGTATTAAATGTACCGGTATGCTCTTGGAATGACAAACACGGTTTCCTCAATATTTGGCTCTTAATGCAATCATGGAAGCGGTTTGAATTGGTAAGGTGCGATCTGGATTTCATATCGCAATCATTGACTTCGTGGTGATCCTCAAGAAGGTTCATTACCGACTACACTCTCCGACTTGGGCACAAAACTTCTTCCACTGAATTCCAAACTTGCAATAGTTATAGATGATCATCACGCGTTTCTGCACCGACGCGCGTTACCTCGCGACTCTTTGTACGGCACTGCCACAGTGTCTGTTGCTCAACTACCTGATGGTCAATGCCTTTGGTCTCTCATTCACCACTTTGAGTTCACTAGGCTGGTTTGAGGAATGGATGCCGCGAGAAACTCTACCTGCGATGATCGTCTTCCATAAATCATAACACCAAGCGTGGAGCTCTTTTCTCAACTCTGTTGTACATTTTTGCTTCCCCCCAATCACCACCCCTTTTTCGCTGCTGCAAGACGTTTGGAGTGTTAGAGATGGACGTTTTGTTGCTACTTGGTCGCAAGAAAGGTGATATGCATGTTGGTTGCGACTGTGGTGACCACGCTCTTTGAACTTGGCCTTGTTCTAGTAGTTCATCAGGTTTGACCGTTTGAACTTCCAAGCTGATGGATCAGGTCGGCGAGCCCATGCCCCTGATGAAGCGCTATTATCAAGAACAGTTCGTCAAAATCATCGCAACGATGCAGGCCAACATCAGAATCGGCTCTACTACTGATAAAAGACGTCTGAGAAGGTCGTTGCGGTCACTCTTCTCCCTGCCTCCTTTACAGCGTTGGCAAGAAACATGGTCAAGTCCTGGCTGCTCTTGATTATTGCTTCCTTAATATGTTTTGCTGCCTCGACGCCTGTGTACGAGACTAATGCACAAAGGTTCGCTCGTGGGCTCCCTCCTGCCCCTCCAAAATTCATGCGCGATCTGGCATTGCGCAAAGGACGGATTGGAACACCTGTACTTCGTATGTTTCTGCTGTATTCGACATTTCTTTGTATACAGCTTGTATTAATCAACAATTCTACCTTTCAGGCTCAAGAAACCCCTTAACTTCGCCGTTGCCGCCCGTAACGTCAGGCCACTCTTTTATTATGCCAACGTTTTCTGGAACTCACGTTTTGACATTTGATCAGTTTGAATGGGAAGCTGCAGATTCGTTCACAAAGTGGAACGTCAATGGGTAATATCAGAAACTGGTCGGGCAGTGGCAGCATGTACGCCAACTATGTTGGCTATCTGGCCAGCGGGCTTTCACTTATATGTCGCAAACAGAAGCGGGCTTAATTTCCTAGGTCCTGACGAGGATCTCCTCGTGCGACTAAGCTACAGTCCGACGTATACTTCCAAGCTCAGCATCCTGACCACAGTATGTACTTTCCAAGTTTGATTGTGTTGCTTCCACGCAAAAAGCTTGACCGCTGCATTACAGAACCCTGCCTTCCCAGCACCTCTCTATGTGGGGGCTGCAATTTCCTCGTCATCGGTTGTATCAGGATTTTCGTCTACGACGAGCAAGTAAGTCGGCCAACTCTATCTTTTCGACTGTAATGCTTTAATCTTCGTCTAGCTCGATGGGGTTCACCAACGACGATTTGAGTAGGTCTCCTTACTCCGTCGTTGATGGCTTATGCTGATCTGCCTGGACTTAGCATCTGCCGGTGCCGGTCCTGCAAAATCTTCTGCAGGAGACGCATATGTCGAATCCGCTATATGGTCGTTCGATCCGAGTACCCATAAGTTGACGGGTTTGTTTCTTCGGTTGCAAGCACTTGACCGATTACTAACCGATTTCCAGCTCAATGGATTAACGCTGATAGTACAACGCCGCCAACAATTCTGGCTTACGACGTACGTTGGGTATGTATTCTATTTGGCGTACGTGAGTAACGATCAGTCGCTGATATTACACAAGAATGCACTATTCTTCGTCAGTGACATCACGAAGTATAATTCTCAGAGTACCTACCCTGCATCGGCAGTAGTGAGTCACCGCCTGCTTGATTTGATTTTCTCCGGGTTTTACCACTGAACTTCCTGTACAGGACCTTTTCTTCATCCCGGCTTGAACGTATGGTGTTCTCGAAGACTCCTCCTGATCTGGATTTTTGGCCGGAGATTCCGTCGAATTACAGATATGACCTTGGACATCATACTACTAATACTGCAATGGTTTCATCGTGTGACCCAATGCCAGCTTAACGATACAAGAGCAAATGGCCACGACGGAGATATACCTAAGGTCTCTGTGCTTATGCAACGTTTCTAGGCTCGTGGTCCACTAGACTTACTTGGTCTCAATTCTTTTTGATAACTTTGACTGGGTACACATCCCTGCAACACATCGGCCTCAATATGCCGAGATCCCAGCACGTCGTCCAATATGCTCCAAGCTACTGCAGTTACTGCCTCCACAAAACATACTTTAGTCCTAATGGCCGGTGATTATTTTGAGGGCGAATCTTTTAACTGACTTTTGGTCAGCACACATGCATGTCAATCTTGTGTTACGGAAGGTTTTTTTCCTTCGTTGTATTCTTGGGACGTTGTGGTTCACTTGCAGGTTCCTTGTTATTTTTGTCAAAGGGTACAAAGCATATATGACTCCACCTCATCGTCGTCCTTCACTCTCACTCGCAGCGTGGTCATTGTACGGAATATAATGACGCAAAACAAGACGGCGACAACCAGAAATGACGAAAAGTTTCTTGGATAAAAGCAGGATGTCTCCCAGATGCTTCCAATGAGGTTTCGACTCCCATTATATGCAGCATGCAGGTTGCGAAACTTTGGATGTTGCTCGTTATCAGCGTTATCGCAGAGTTGGCGAATAGTTCACCATTGCCTGAGCCACGCGAGACAAATGCCCAAAGACTTTCTCGCGGACTCCCTCCTAATCCTCCCAAATTTCTTCGCGACTTCCGAATGAAAAGAAGGATCGCGGGAACGACAACCCAGTGTAATTGACTCTTGGTATTTAGGCTTCAAACAGCGATATAACTCCTTTTACAACGCAGAAAAGTCTGCGATGGCCTCGTCCCAAGGCAGCATTGTAAAATTGCTTCACCACTTTCTCACATCACCTACGGGTGCTGCATACGAGTTCAATGAGTCACAGGTACCGACCTTCAACGTTTCAACCTTCATACGGCAGAAACCATCATAGGTTACAGTGCGTGCTGTGTGTCATGATGAACATCAGTACCTTGACATGAATAAACAGTGGTAAGTGGTGAGTCGCTATGGTTATGGCTGAGATACACTTTCTAACATTCCTTTAGAACGGCTGGAAGGTTAGCAGTCAGATAGACTTGGGGCAATCACAACTTACAGGTTTCCCCTCTACTTTCATTCATCAATAATAATACGGCATGGATCAGCGGGCACTTGTTTTATAAAAGCCTGTGAGGGTTGGCCCATTGCATCGACATCTCTCTCTCTCTCTCTCCCTTGCTGAGAATAGACAATGAGGAGCTCCTTGAATGTCTGGTTCTTCTTGACCCTAGTTCTTGCTCTTACCTATGCGTGGCCTTCTCCCTCGTCCTCGATCCGGGAAACGAATGCCCAACGGTTGGCACAGGGTCTGCCCCCGAATCCGCCGAGGTTTATTCAAGAACTTCTTGCAAAGAGGGCACAGAAGACTCCCGGCAGGGTCGATTTAGGTAAGTAGATGCGCCTTTCAGTGGTTGCGGAATATATGCTACATGCAATATCTTCTTATAGGTTCCAGGCCTTCCTCTGTGCCTCATGTTAAGTACGCTTACTTCTACTTTGCAAATGTAGTCCCCCTAAACACTATCCACCACAGGTTGTCCGGTAAATTGCAACTTAGGAGTCCCGAAGATGGTAGTGCTTTGGGGAACGTTAGAAACTGGCCAGGAGGCGGTACGATGTAAGAGTTCGCAAGCCAAAATTGGAGTACCAATATTTCTTATTT
The DNA here is from genome assembly GCA_013053245.1 of Agrocybe pediades. Lineage (NCBI taxonomy): Eukaryota > Fungi > Basidiomycota > Agaricomycetes > Agaricales > Agrocybaceae > Agrocybe > Agrocybe pediades. Next base: position 1,678,415 of record JAACJL010000058.1, read on the forward strand.
TCTAATGCCACATTTAGAAGCGGGACAAACTTTCTGGGCTCGGACGGTGATTTACTAGTCGAGTTGAAGTTCAATCCAGCGAAACCTTTCAAGATCAACATTCTGGCAACGGTTTATTCGATTTCTGCGTCCAATCATCAGCGATCAGCTAATGATTATAATAGAACCCAACTTTTCCTGCCCCCTTCTTCGTTGGAGCTGGTTCTATAAGCCCTCTGGATGTTCCCGTTCTGGCCACTGGAAGCCGCAAGTGAGTCAGAGACTTCTTCTTTACATTGTTATTGCAAACACCTCAATTTAACGCTTGAATCAGTACAGTCTCTTTCACCAATGTTGAAAGGAGTGATTGCCATATGTCTCTGCCTGCAATCCGCCTGCCATAACTGAAATATCACGTAGCTCCAAAGGATGCTGGCCCGACAAGTTCGCCAACACAGAATGCCTTCGTCGAGTCGGCAATCTGGTCCATTGACCTTGATTCGCACAAGTTAACAGGTACTGCAATACGGTTTGTAGCCTGTAAAAGAAGCGCTGACGATCTCACCTCTAGCTCAGTGGATTAACGCTGATGGATCGAAGCCTCCGACACTCCTTGCATATGACATTCGTGAGGTACTATTTTCCGAACTGATAGCGGTTTGAGGAAAGGCTAATCATGGTCAGAACGAAATATTCTTTGTTGGTGACCTTGCGGCATACAACTCTGAGAATGATTTACCAGCCTCGGCCGTTGTGAGTATAACGTGAATCATTTTAGCATCTGCCACTGATGACAGGTTCTTCAGGACCTCTTTCTCGTCCCTGCTTGAACTTGGAGCTGAATACTTCTTACATTTTGATGATACCTCTGTCTGTTTAGTTTTATTTATTGCCCTTCACTGTAGGCATATATTTATGCGGATGCCCAGCATTCAACGCTCCATGTCTATGGTCGGGCGCTCAGGGTATCCCCAGGCTGTACCTTGACTCTTGATTTGGTAGCACGCACAATGGACAGAAAATTCGAATGATATTCAAAGATGTGGTGGTATAAGTCAGTCTGGTCTAGTAATTATACGTTTCCCGGTTCCCCTCTTCGGCGCCATGATACGGCACCATTCCCTAATTATGAAACTTGTGGCCCAGCCAGGTGAATAAATAAAACGGTTTCCAACAATCTACTATCGATATCTTACTCCGGGAAGGCTTGAGCACGAACAGCTTTGATCCAGGATGCCGCTGCGTCAGGGAACTGCGTAGAAAGCGATCAGTTTTCCGATACCAATATGTGTGGGTGCCAGACAGCTTACCTCCCAGACCATGACACCAGCGTCTATGGAAGGAATGAATAATTAGTAGCATATACAAAGGATTTCGTTGAAAGTGCAGAGCACGTACTCCATCCTTGATTTTTAGCTTGATTGACGCAGGTCGCCAGAGTTGAAGTTGAGATAAATCCATTGCTAGCGTCTCCCGACGTGGCCGGTTTACCGATGACAAGTTTAGAAAGAGGAACTCCATTCGCTGCAATCTGGAATAAGGAGGATTGGGGCCAGGTACTTGATGAAGCCGTCAGCAGTCCAGAGCAGGTGGTGTATTCATTTGTCCCCTCTACGGAGTGTCAATGTCTGTTTCTCAAGATTTGAAATCGACTCACGGTTATAGAACTATGGAATAGACAAGCAAGAATCAGTACCGCAGGATAGAAGCATAACAAAAGGGGGCACTCACTTGAACGTTGTACCAATCGATCAAACTTCCGACCGTGGAGTGAATTTTCAGGTATGCGCCTCCTCCAAACCTTCCTGGAGAGAACCTTCAAAATGAAATGAGTACCGACATTTTGTTACGCTGAGAACGTATTTTACCAAGGAGCAACGGCTTCGAAGAAAAAGTGGTCAATTTGCTATCACGCCCTAATTGGAATGTAGCTCGACGTACGAGCATGTGTCAGAAGGAAAGTTCCTTGTGGAAGTTGAGTCCGCAACTGTTTGGTAAAAGAGGCCACCCATGCCTAACAACGAAGGCCCAAGATATAGGTCGAGTCAAGATGTGTAATTCAAGGCCAACAAGAATCGAGTTACAAACCTCAGCCTTTCCATCACCAGCATTGATCGCGTCGAAATCCTGTGATAGAGGATGAGTCAAATTCCATCTCAACGGAGAGTCACGTACTTCATAATCCACGTCGATTCCGTCTAGGTTGAACTGTTTGACCCAAGCGGCCATCGTATTGGCGGTAGCAATAGGGTCTGCACCGTTGGTGGTGGGTGCATCAGTTGCGCCGAAGACAGAGACGATGAGCTTGATTCCAGCAGCCGCATACTGCGCTTTGATTGTTGAGCGCTGAGAAGCCGAGAGCTGGGTCCACTCCAGCGCCTATTTAAAGAGTTACTAAGTAGCGTCCCAAGATGGATCGAGAGGATAAAAACTGACTTTATCAAAGGCCCCGCGCGTGAGAAGGAAAGAAAGAGCGCTGATCACCTTGAATGAGATACGAGATGCTACCGTTAGAGAAACTGTACATACAAAACATTGAAGCCCTTGATATCACACGTGAGTCAGGATATTTATCGAGTTGCAGACAAGAAAAAAAAGGAATACCTGGATCTGAGAAACAGGTGGAGGGCCTGTCTGTCCGGAGACTGGTGCATCGCTGTAAATCACGAAATGCGGGGCAGCAGGAACAGCGTTCTTCGCGTCGGACACAAACTTCAGAGCAACGTCGCTCATGTTGTGCGAAGATGCTTCCAAAGGAATGGAATTGACAGGAGCAAAGCTGAGAGCTCCGACGAGAAGAGAGAGGGCTGCTTTCATCGAAACTTTGACCATTGTGTCGACTGGTGAGGATTGCCTAAATTTTTGGTATCACACTGGCCATGTTATATAGGAATTTGGAGGCCATCATATCATGCCTTTATTCTTGCGAGTTGTTTTCAATTCATCGTAACAGGGTACTTCTTCCCGATCCCGCGCATACGGTCGCAGATGGTAACCATATGGCTGAACAAGTCTGAGGTATGTTCTCAGAGCTGGACAAAAACTTTCTCTATGAGAACGAAATGAGGTGAACCAGGTAGATGACCCTCACCGGCAGCATTTGGTGAACCATCCGAGGTACTGTGTAACACGAAATGGAACACAAGACCGCCCTCACTACCGAATGAAAATGAATCAGGCTCTCCTTCCCACCGAGAGACACAAGGTGATCATCTATTTCAAGCGCAGAAAAAATGGGTCTGGCGAAGGTACCGAAGGATAACCCGATAGCAGAGACAACATGACCATGGATACCGGATGTTTCGCTGTTCACTAGGACAATTCTAGTTAGACAAGAAAGTATAAGAAAAGAGAGTTGCGCACCGTACACATTGATTCCCACCCTTAACGGAAAGACCACGCGATCCTACATGTCTTGTGTCCGTCAATGCTTCTCATAACTCAATACGCGACTGGACGGATAACGCTGCTACGTGGCCTGTGTACGTCTGAGGAATGCAAGTTTAGTGCACAGGCATGAGATGTTCCCAGAAAGACATGCTGACCACGCTCTTTGCTCCACAACATATCAAGCCCGAATTGGTGGTTTATTTTATTTTATAAATAGATTCACAGACGAAGACAATTGAACAGGCACGGCGCTCACCTGTAACCAGTAGCGAAGATTTTTGTAGTACCCATGTATAGAAACCCTTGGAATATTGGCAGCCAGGAAACATTTCGAGTTATTGATAAACATGTCTTTTGCGGATCCCGGTAGATTCATGCTTGGGCGGCCTCAGAGGTACAGCAGAGAAGGCCATACGATATACATGATATGTACCCGCGCTTTTTGCATTCTGTAATGTTGTAATCGCGGTGTCCTGCAGGCTCTGGGAGTTACCAACAAAAAATACAACATTGATTCCTTCAGAGTCGTTCATGATACATCAATAAGAAAATTCTATAGAATCGCGTTCTATTTCTTCAATTTAGACGGGCCAGGAAAGAGATCGGACGGCGGAAATCCAAGCGGCATTGGCCCTAGGATACTGCGGAAAGGGATGTGTCAACATAGAACTGGTCGCAAACTTCGGGGAAAGACATACCTCCCAAACCATAGCACCGCCATCTAGAAAAAGATACAAGAGAAATCAGTAGGTGTCGGTAGGGACACGGGTGACACGTCAACACTCACTCCACCCTTGATTCTTGGCTTGCTGGAGGCATGTAGCGAGCGTAGAAGTCGACATAAACCCGTTATTAGCATCGCCAGAGGTAGCCGGTTTGCCGATCACAATTTTACTCAATGGGACTCCATTAGAGGCAATTTGGAACAAGGCGGTCTGTGGCCATGTGCTGGAGGATGTGGTGAGAAGATTTGCGCATGTGGTGTACTCGGACACTCCCTCTGCATGGTCAGACTCGGGCGTTAGAAATAGTGTTATAAAGATGGACATCACTATCAGAAGCTTACGGTTATAGAACTGGCACACGATAACAATAATTTCAGCCTTAAAAACTTTTTTAAAGTGATGGTCATTTTCTACTGACCTGGATGTTATACCAGTCAATGAGACTGCCGACGGTGGAGTGTACTTTGAGATAACCTCCTCCTCCCCATTTGGATGGCGAGAACCTTGCGATCGTTCAAGATAGAAAAAATAAACCTGCACAAAAGGGCTTACCAGGGCGCAACAGCTGATAGCAGAGCATACGTTCACATAAGAAGGATATCGATGCATTAGCTTAGGAATTGACTCACGAGCATGAGTGAGCAAGTATGTACCCTGCGGCAGCTGGACACGAAGCTGCTTCGTGAAGGAGATAAGCCATGCCTAAGATAAGATTCAGTTAAGATGGTATACAGGATGGGAAAATGTCGGGTTGTATCACCTCGGCCTTTCCGTCGCCTGCATCAAATGCATTGAAGTCCTAAAAGTTTCCTTTAGACATGCCGAGGCTAAATATATGATTCTCTGTTACCTCGTAGTCGACGTCGATTCCGTCCAGATTGTACTGCTTCACCCATGCTGCCATTGTATTTGCGGTGGCGATAGGATCGGCATTCGTCGACGTAGGCACATCGGTAGACCCAAATACAGACACCACAAGCTTAATGCCTGCTGCAGCGTACTGCGATTTGATAGAGGCACGCTGTGCATCGGTGAAGGTTGTCCATTCAAATGCCTGTAAACGACATGTCAAAACTGTGAAGATCTCGGATATCAATATAAGAATCAATACCTTATCCCAAGCACCCTCAATGAGGAGGAAGGATAGTGCGCTATAGGTAATATGTGCATAAGATTCTGTCTGCAAAGAAGACTGCCGACTGACAAAACATTGTATCCCTAGAACAAAAGAGGTGTAAGATTGAGCACATTCAAACGATAAAAAGCACCGTTTACTTTAATCGCGGATGCAGCTGGTGGTCCTGTGGTCGACGGGTCGAAAGAATCAGCATACACCACAAAGTGTGGCGCAGCTGGCGTAGCACGCCTCAGAACCTCTCTTGCATCATGATCGAGGAGATCAAGTGGCGACGTTGAGTTCGCAACAGGGAAGGCATATGCGCTGAGGTTCGCAATAAAGAGACCTAGCGCCAATCCAAGGTTCGCTAGCTTCATATTCGAGGGTGCTTGTCAAGAGCAAGGCAGGACAGGGTGCTGGTCTTTCCTTCGGATATCGCTTGCCTTTTATCTTCCACCACACAAATCGCAATCAACGGGTTACGTTTTGGGACGAGCTCTGCTCAAAGGTCGGTATAGAAAGCGAATCCATTTCTGAAAAGAATCCCGAGAATCATGCAGTCTTTCGGTAGTGTGATATGGTGGGCCTCGTGCAACTGAGAATGTTTAATGCCAAAACCAAGTAGGATGGCAGTCGAAGATAAGGGAGTGAACCAAACTCGACGAAAAAGTGTATGCGGAAGACTATGTTGCAAGCGGTACATCAAGCATCTGAGGCCGGTAACACGAGTAATGCGCCGCATGAAGTTTTCGCGGAAATAATACGATCCTCGCGCAGACCATCGAATAGACGCGCCACATGCATTTACACTCGAGTATCGACGAAGCCTTTAAACGCATCATATGTCAGTTAAAGCCATTGCGTACGGAATAAAAGGGAACAGTTAATACCGGTTAAAGTTGCATAGAAAATTGCATGATGGATTGTTGTAGGAGCGTGACTTGCTCGATGAAATTCCCATAGTAATACTCGTAGATATGATGCCTTCCCAACGCGGTGTCTAGTGCTGAAGGCACTGATGGAAGTCTCAACGTTGATGCGCTTTTCCTTCACCCTGAATAGATTGAATATGTCTGTGCACCGGCCCAGTCACGAGCATGACTGGTCATAAGGGATACCGTCAGATGAGGCGAGTTTTCTACACAAGTGACCTGTTCGTATGGTGAGCTGGTTTTAGCAATGGCAATGGTTGGGAAGCATACCGACCAAAATAGCGCACACAAAATTATGCTGTAGTAATGCAATACCAAGTGTTACGCCTCAAGTCACTGTAGTCATAAGATGACGGGACAGGCAGAAAGACAGAGGCCTGAACCTTCCGAAATAGTGCGTTTCCAGCTTGGCAACTATGTTGTGACGATTTAGCTTCGAGGGACAGGTAAGGCTCAATTCACATCGACTAGAGTAATCGAAGTCCTTCAAATCCACTATGATAGGATCGTTCAGTCCTACACCGGGTGATCCAAGCCTGAAAGGGTCAAGTCACTTTAGGCGTTGATTACAAAAGGTGACAAAAACTTACCTTGCGGTCTCAACTCTTACTGTAGTACGAGACTCACTGCTGCATAGATTGCCGACTCGGTTGAGTACACGCAACTATGTACGCGTGAAACAGGGGAAAAAATCAAAACCGGAAAGCATGCAGAACATACACGAGCAGCGTTCCATCAACGACATGTTAACCCTTTTACTATCGTTCGGAATCCGGTCAGACTCCCCATCCAATGAGCACCGAGTCCTTGAATTTCATTGCTAGCGACGAGAATTGAAGCGAAATAAGCCTGACAGGGCGTGGAAGAAGGGCGATTATTATGGCGCTTGACTTGTGAGGAAACAAGAAATCACGGTCGTGGTAACGGAGGATTATTGTAATAGCAAAGCGCTGAGCAACCATTTCACGGTGGAATGGTCAAGCTGTCAAGCATGTCAAGGGTGTCCGCCTTTGTTGCGGAGAGGGCACAGCCCACGGGAACGAAAAGGATTTTCCCTTGCGAGAAAGGACGCGGTTGGCATCTGATTGGGTCCGTTACAAGGCTTCCTGATGGTAAAAAGGTCTAAAACGATGCACACCGCATTCTCGGACCCATCGGCCGCGAATCAATGAAAATTTACGCGCCGTCAAGGCCTCAGGAGAGAAGAGATTATTGCTTTCTCAGTAGGCTTACTTGTGATGGTTGAGAGTGAGTAGTGGAAAGTAGTTTCCGTGGCATGGTCAAGGTGTCTTGAATGTAAGATGTGCCTTGCAGGGCAGCGCCAAACGGTCCCTGAACAGGCTGAACTAAGCGGACTACATGTGAATTTGATTTGATCAGAGGTTCATAGCACGAGGCCCCACAATCATCGACAGGAGTATGTAAAGCTCGGTTGCCCAGGATAATCAACTCTTCCTTCTTCGCTCTTTCTTCAACTCTCTTCTTCCTTCTTCCTTTCTCTTCACTGTATGCCCTCAACTATTCCTCAGAAGGCACAGGACAGAAAGCACTTGGATTCACGGCACAGCAAGAGTGTTCTAGATTCCTCAGTTATCTCCACAAGGTTCGTGAACATTGCTTTCTCTTATGCCTTCCAGGCACTGAGGATCCCTATAGCAAGGTTGAGGCTGCTTTGAGGAGGAACATCTATAGGAACAACATACGGAACGAACATTTGATGAAAGACCTGGAGGTGAGGCGCCATACTTCTTCCTGCTTTGTGTCCTGCTGACCCAACCTGCAGTCGAAATTGACAGAAGATTTGAGCAACTTCCGTGCAATTGATAGCATCATCAACGAGGTTTACATTGGTCTGCAGGTTAGTACCTTCTGATGAGTGTGACTGTTCATTTGAGCTGAAAACACCACATAGCGCAACTGCCAACGTGCTGAAAGTTCATTGAAGCAACAAGTACCTCAGATTCAGATGGAATTGGGAATTGCGATGGAGACGTTGCAAGACCTCCAGGAATCGTTGCCCAGAACGGACAAAGAGGTTACTCATATCCGTAAGGTGTACAAGTCAGGTCGTGACAAGGTATGTTGCCTGTCATTCGTGTTTGACAAAGGACCCTTAATTCAAGTTCTCCAGGCCACGGCTCTCGTTTCACATTTGACATGGTTAAACACGGAATTCTATGAAAGGTGGCGGTCAATCATATTCACTTCGTCCAGTCCTGTTTCGTGGCGGTGGAAGATATATCTGCGAACGATGTTCGTCGTTTCTTTCATTCTTTGCTCGTGGCTCTTCTGGATAGCTCTCACCGGTGCATACCGAGCGCATCGACACCGATTGGTGTGGGGAGAGAAGTTGATGTCATGAAACCGTTCAACAAAGGATATCCTCCATGTTCTTGCTAGTATTCTGGACTTTTATACCCATTGTCGCTCTTTTCCTCAAGCCATTCTTTGTTCTCCTATCAAACTACCTAGCTGTCTCAAACCCGCTTTCGAATTCCTACATACTGTCTTCGCAGGTACAGAGCTTAAAGCCTGCCTCTGCGTGTAATATTTGCTCTTCTAGACACACAGCTTTACCTTTCCTGTAACTGTACAATCACCTTGCAAATTAGAATATTAGCTCAAACCAGTAACTGATTTGATTGTGAGGGATCACCGTGATTTTGAGAGGAGGAATAGGGGCGCTGCCATTTATAGACTATCTACTTTTGGGAATTTTGATTTTGATATCCCAATCTGGTGCTGGAGCACGGGCGAACGGTACTGGCAGTGACTTGCATTCCGCCAAACCTCTTACTTATGGACGGATTCGACGACTTACTCAACCCATCACGACAGGCATTAGAGGACAACCCTTTTGCAAACCCTTTTGCAAAGCGTTCAAGCTCCCCGGATCCATGGGCAACGCCATTCGCATCCAACGAGTCTGAGAACGCGTTTGGTAATGGTACTGAGCACTTCGGTTCTTCGGAGACACCTTTCGGTGCAAGTTCGACCTCGCACGACTTCGGTGCGTCTGATGCGTCCGGAGAGACGACAGAAGAGTCAGACCCTCTAGATTCTGCTGAAAGAACCGCTGAGACCGACGATGACGAGGACAATAAACCTTTGGCTAGCGTCCTTTCACCAGGGTTCCGAGAAAGTATCGCACAACCAGCGCCGACCCCTTTCTCTGAAACTGCTACTATTCGACCTGCCCATATAGAAGAGTTTTCACAGGAGGACAGAGGTGCGGAAACTGCTGCAGTCGCTGAAACCCGTACTTCCGACACGGGAGCTACACATTCATCCGAAAGTAGCAACATTTCATCTGCAATACCAAGTCATATACAGCAGACCACGTCATGGGATGCAGGAAGTACGTCCGGATCGACGTCTGCAATTGGGTCAGGATTCCAATCTCCTTTGGACACGCCGTTTGGTGGAAGGGAACGTTCCATCGCAGGTCTATCGCTCGGAGGAGAGGTTGCCAGTGGTTGGCATACAGAAGAACAAACACCATGGCAGTCAGAACCCGTGCTGCCGTCCGTAGCTGCCAAGCCCCCACCAATTAATGTTGATGACGACAGTGACGATGATAAGCCGATTCTACAAGCTTACCAAAAGCAACGGGAGACTAGTGTTAATGCTTCTGTAAGTACTTTCTGTGTCAAATTTTCAAAATAAATGATAGAACACCTTGATATGATGTAGACGGGCCTAGCTCCTCGTAGTGATAAGGGCATTCAACCCGTTTTCACGATAAGTGTGGACGACCCACAGAAAGTAGGAGACCCTATCAGGTCCTTCACTATGTACACTGTACACACTCGCGTAAGCCAAGTAATCCACATCTCCTGATAAGTCACTAATTATAATGCCAGACGACGTCACCTCTGTACCAAAAATCTTCATTTTCCGTCCTACGACGGTTCTCAGATTTCCTTTGGCTTTATGAGACCCTCTCCAACAACAATCCGGGAGTCGTCGTACCTCCCACCCCTGAGAAGAATCCATTTGGTCGGTTCGACGACCAATTTGTGAAGCAACGTCGTCTGGCTCTTGAAAAATGCATTCAAAAGACTGCAAACCACCCCGTGCTAATGAAGGATCCTGACTTGAAATTATTCTTGGAGAGCGACACTTTCGCGCTTGATGTGAGATTACCGCTCATCCCGGAAGAACTCTTTTTTTGACTTTCGCGTTGGCAGATTAAACATAGGAAAGCAGAGATTGCTCATGAAAGAGGAGGTCTCATTGCAAGCATTGGTCAATCGATTACAGGCCCTCGATTCCATGAGACAGACGATGTAAGTCCTCTACCACAGTAGTGTTCCACTTATGTTGACAAGAATTTGCCGACGCAGTGGTTCGACAGGCAAAAAGTTTATTTGGACAGCCTCGAATCCCAATTGCGGGGTCTGGTGAAGGCCATCGAACTGGTGTCGAAACATCGCACAGGTATTGTCCCAAAATATCAGGCTCTCCGACTCCGTTTGACATAAGCATGCCACCCCTTTAGAGCTTGCAGCGGCAACTGGCGAGTTTGCTCAAAATGTCTCCGATTTATCTTCCTCGGACATTGCCAAGCAACTGGCGCAATCTCTTTCAGGCCTTGCTGATGTTGAACGAAAGGCTCAAGAACTACAGACAACGCAAGCAGAGCAAGATCTAGTGACAATCTCTGCGACAGGTAGGAGTTACTCATTCTGGAACATGCCTCCCGTCCTCATTTGCATTCTTAGTGGATGAGTATGCCCGACTAATCAACTCTGTCCGCGTAAGTGTCTGCGGTGTCTTCGAGACTCAACGAAGTGCTTATGAGAGGTCCGTCACAGCTGGCATTCAGCTCTCGTATCCGGGTCTTCCATGCATGGAAGAATCAAGAAAATGAGTTGTTGCGTACGAAGCAGACGCACGAAAAGAACAGGGCGCAAGGCAAAATTCCAACCGACCGACTGGGTTATTCATTAACGCAGATAGCAGAGGTAAGACCTCGTCTTTCCACTGCTTTGAACGAAAGCTTATGTGAGTCATATACAGGCTGAACGCCGCGCTTCGGACGCAAAACTTGAATATGAACAAGTTTCTAAACTTGTCAAACTGGAAGTTGCCCGGTTTGAACAGGAGCGGATTGAGGACTTCAAGGATTCTTTGCAGAACTTCCTCGAGGGAATGATTTCACGACAGAAAGAGGTATGTGCCTCATGCTACTCAATATTCTTTCCTCTGTCATATAGACTAAACGTTGAAATCAGTTGATCTCTACATGGGAAAAATACCAACAAATGTTGTTAACCAAAGTTGGCGGCGGTGGTCCAGCGGCTATGCAAGCTACTCGATCTTCGACGTCTACTGCTTGATGAAATTTCTCTCTTCCCGCATACTATGCTTGATACCATGGCGGATATGGATTGTAATATATACATTTTTAACGAAAGCAACGGGATACAGGTTTATTAATGCTATGCTTGTACTATGTATCTAACAGCTAATGTCCCTTGAAGGCGTGATAAATACAGGCGTGACATGTTTACCCTCATGTTTACCCACCGTAAGTATTTACTCCCAATACCTTGGAACTTTAGTACCGTCTGGATTCGTTGTCTCAACGAAGTCCGAAGGTCGTTCTCTTTTGAGATTTCTCCTACGATTGTTAACAGGAAGCCGTTGATATGCTGAATCCTGACCGGGGGGCTGTTGTCCACCGAACTGATTCCAACCACCCATCTGCTGCTGATAAGAGTTCAACCCATACAGATTCGCGTTTGCCGCACTTTGCGCAGCCACGGCCTGCTGTTGGTACGTGGCCAAAGCGAGTGCAGACGCGACTGCTTGAGCTTGCTGTAATTGGATCTGTAGCTGCTGGCATTGCATTTCTGTTTGTTGGCGGACGTGGTTTGGAAGGTTGGGGTTTTGAAGGGCTTGTGAGATTTGGTTGAGTTGCGCTTGAAGCTGGGGTATTTGGTCGACAACCATCTGCGACATGTCCAGGTTCATATCGGGTTGTTGGTCGGAATAGATGTCCTGTTCGAGGGCAGAGCCATCATCTGGCGCGGTTGACTACAGAGGAGATATGAGCTGCTGGTACTGTCTCCTGAGTTGGCCAGTAAAGTTCTTACCTGCTGCCGGCTATTCGATTCATCTTTCCCATTCGACCCTTCCTCTCCACTCTCCTTCCTACTCTCCTCGATGGCCTTTTCTATATAATCTGATACCTTTGTCCGTGAAGGTTTGTCCATGATAAGTTTATCCAGCGACTGAATTTTTTTGCCGCAATTGGGACAAATGAAATCTTTTTCGAGGAGATGCGTCTGTATGCATTCTTCGCAGTAAACCTTACTACAGCATGGCGTCTTTACTGCATCTCGGAAAAGCTTGTTATCTATTGGGCAGGCTAATGTAGGGTCTGATGGCGCTTTCTCGCGAACTTCAGCCGCTGTAAGGCCTTTGGAACGTGATACTTGCTTTTGCCATGAAGCCCTTAAAATTTTGGATATGTTAGATGAATTGAATGGCCTGAAGACAAGAACTCACAAATCTGGCTGCGCGACTACATATCCACCATCCGGAGTCACCATGACTCCTTGGGTCAATTCAGAACTATTGGGGTTATCGACAGCTTTGAGCATGCTTCGGGGAATACCCGTCGTTCTCTTTATACGGGGGCGATTATCGAAATCGCGGTCACTGTTGGTAGGACAGTCTTGAATCCAATGTCCTTAAGAGGAGTTCAATTGCGTTTGAAGAATTTGTAAAACAGACGAGCGAACCTTTTTGTCCGCAACGATAGCAGACATAACTGGGTGGAAGGGGTTTATCGTGATGCGCCATGTGCGACTGGAATGGCTTTCCGCCTCGATTGAAACCTGTACCTCGCGAGTTGCTATAAATGCGCTGCGAACTGCAAAAAGCAGGAACGAACGACACAAAACAGATTATGATCATTAGAGAGGAAACTACTACATAAATAAAATGCCACTGAGGGCGACACCAACTGGGACATCTTTTCCTGAGTTTCTTCCCAGTTCTGAGTCTGGGCCTGAAACATGGCTGCCATGGCTGCAGCTTCGTCGTCCTTCGTTATCGACGACCCGATAGGTACCTGGTGTGCAACTTGAGCAAGAGGAAGTAAGCTTCTAGAGCGAGATTCAATTACTGGAGTGGACGATTTCTTCGGAGACACTGTCGTTGTGTCTTCTTTGCCGTCGAACCTTTTGGACATTGCACCCTTGTGCCAGCCTCCAGCCACGGAACTGCCTCTAGACACAGGTTCTGAGGTAGGCATAGAGGTACTGGTGCCATTCACATATAAAGACGCTTTCCCCTTCCCGGGACGAGCAGCTGGGAGTCTTTTAACAATCACGGAAGAAGAACGCGGAATGATCGTAGAGTCGTCCTTGAACTCTTCAAGAGATGAATGACACAATGATTAGGATAGACAGAACACCAAATAATGGATTGCTCACCCTGCTTAGATGTAGCGTCGTATATGTAGAGGTCAAAGTCGTTGGCCTTACCCATGTTATTGGCAAGAATGATTTCACGTTTCAAATCGAAGACAGATATACCGGTGCCATCGAAAGAGACCCGAGACTCGTCCTTGCGTGAATTGAATTTGTAAAAAACAGACGATGCCATATTTATTGAATGACAGAAAGAGAACTAATACGACTAGAAAATGGTTGAGGGAGAAGAAAGAAGGAAAAGGATGGAGAGGTAGTGGTGGTTAATGAGATGGACTGGTCGGTGGCCTGCTGTCCGCTTCGGTCTCCATTCTTCTCAACCGAAATTTGTCAGGTTCGAACGTCTTCTGCCGGTTTGCCGGAATCAAGCCATGTCTCGCACACGTGATCTAGAAGACTTCTGACTATGGCTAATTTGGGTGAGCGCGTACAAAAAGTCGTTCGACAAGTTCCTAATATCCATCATACCCTTCCGGTGGTCAGTTCTTCAGCCTGTCTAGGTTAGTAACCACTACTCCCATGCAGATTCCTGAGAACTCATGTCAATAATAGCTGATATGTCCGTGAAATCGAGCGCTGTCGAGGCGGGCTTGCCCACCAACATACGCCAAAGACAAGTCGCCACCCAAAAGGTGGTCGTGACGGAACAAGGTCGTGAAATGGATAAACGTCTGGACAAACATGAAGGGTGAGGCTTTCGTCGAATATCATGGTGTGCTTACTCAAGTATTCTTCAGCTATGAGTTCGGAGGCCCCTGGGGAGTCGTCGCGATCATGACTGGTTTCCCTATTCTCATGTACTACCTTTGGATTTGCCTGTGGTTCTATGACGGAAAGCTGGTTCATCCCGAGTCTATCGACGATATCAAACCTTTCCTTTGGAGGATGTGGGGTCATATTGCCAAGGTTCGCACCCAAGCTTAAATCATTTGACACGTCTTTTGATGGCTATTCCATAGGATGCCAGCCCGAATGCTTACGCTTGGAAAGTTTATGGAGGAAACTTCGCGTTCCAACTCTTCATTGCCTGGATTCTACCTGGATACCAACAAGAAGGCCTCCCTGTACCATCGCTCAACTACAAGACCTTGATGTACAACTGCAACGCCCTGGTCTGCCTCTACACCACCCTTGTCACAGCCGCTGTTCTTCACTACTACCACATCTTCCGGCTTACAGAAATCATTGACAACTATGGTCACTTGATGACTGTCTCCATGTTTTTCGGGTTCGGCGTGTCGCTTATTACCTATCTATATGCCGTCCTCACGGGTACCGCCCTTCGCATGTCTGGCAACTTCTTCTATGACTACTTTATGGGTGCTTGCTTGAACCCTCGTCTTGGATCGATTGACTTGAAGATGTGGGCTGAAGTTCGTATTCCTTGGGTAATCGTATTCTTCCTTTCAGTGTCTGGTGCTTGCAAGCAATACGAACAGCTTGGATATGTGACCCCCGTAAGTCAAGAAATCCGTTTCTTGTTTCTTTCTAACTAATTATTTGACGTAGAACATGGCTTTCATGATTCTCGCCACTGGTTTCTACATCAACGCATGGTAAAGGGTTGTACTTATTTTCGTATCACACAGTCCTAATCTTGTATAATCCATCTAGTGCCAAGGGTGAGGAGTGTATCCCTCAAACTTGGGATATGTTCCACGAAAAATGGGGCTTCATGGTCATCTTTTGGAATTTCTCCGGTGTTCCTTTCGTAAGTCTCTTAAAATCTAGGTTGCGTAACGCGCCTCAACGACTCCTCGATTAGTCGTACGTTTACTCCGTGGTTTACATGGCGTCGCACGATCCCTCCACCTACCGCTTCTCCACTGCTGGATATATCTTCATTTACACTGTGCTTTGCACTGCATACTATATGTAAGTGCCAGAAAGCCTCTTGGCATTTTCTCGATAACCCACACTCATCTGCGACATAGCTGGGATGTTGCAATGGCTCAGAAAAGCCACTTCAAGATGCAAACTCAAGGCATTACGAAGTTCCGCAAAACTTTCCCCCAACTCCCTGGCTGCGTCGTTGAAAACCCTACTTACATCCAAACTGCGCATGGGTGAGCAAATAGAAACTATCAGTGGTCTAATATCTGATACTGATGTTTTATTAGAAATCGTCTATTGACTAGTGGCATGTGGGCTTACTCGCGCAAGCCAAACTATGTCGCCGACTGGACTATGAGCTTGACATGGGGTGCTATCATCGGAACTGCTAGCATCATTCCCTACTTCTATTCCATGTTCTTCATTGTTGTTCTCATTCACCGTTGCACTCGCGACTTTGAAAGGTCAGTTGTTATATTTTATCCAGCTTGCTTTGATTTCGGTACTAATTCGTTGCCTTTAGGTGTTCAATCAAGTATGGCAAAGACTGGGAACGTTACTGCCAAGTCGTCAAGTACAAGTTTATCCCTGGCATTTACTAAAACTATCTGGGTTGGCTGAGGGTCACTACGTATTCTAATGCTAATGTAATGAGAAACAACGAACACGCACTAACCAGCTACGATGCATGTATGTATGTGTACATAGTGTCCATATATTTACTTCGCATTTTCGCAAAATATTTATCTGTCTATGAGTCGAATGCATGGAAGTGTAACTTAAAAGGCGTCGAAAAGAAAAGAAAAAATGAATATTTACAATTTTCCTTGAGAATACCAGTATAATTTACTTGCTTGTGGGTCTGATAACAAAAACACGCGACTATCATCTACTATCATTATAATCAATTGGCAGGTAATTTCAGGCAGTTTGTCCTCAGACCATCGCCACTCCATTTGGCGACTTCCACCAATAACTCTTTCTTCTTCTCCAAACCGACAGTTGAGCGGAGCTCGTATAGAGTAGCTGGAAGAAAAGTAAGCTTAGCAAAGAGATCCTTAGCAAGCGATAGCAACGTACATAAATTAAAGAGGAATGGTTCTGCGACTACAACGCTGGAAGGTGAGGCGCGGAGCGCTTTCTCCAAGACATCGATTCCCTACAAATGCGCGGTGAAAGGTCGAAGAGTAGAAACATCCAATGGGATATACTGACCTCTTTCAATTTTCCCTGGCTGAGCAAAGCAACTGACAGGTTGTTGACAGCTGCAAAGTTGTTCGCGTCCTCCGCCAGCAGCTCTTGCAGCTTGCTAGACGCCGATTCCCATTCTCCTTGCGCACATGCTAAAAATGCTGCATTCGTCTTCTTCATGTTATCGTCTGCCTCCGGGTCTGCTTCGACCAGCGCGAACTGCTTCCGAGCTTCTTGCACATCACCACCCTGCAAGTATATCCGGGCGACTGCAGACCGCAGCGCAGGGTTGCTGACGTCCTTTTGCTTGCAGAGAGGCTGGAGGAGTCGGCCGGCTGCGGTGATCTCCTTCATTTCGACCATCTGGGACGCGATGATCAGACACACTCGCGCTCCTCGCTCCTTCCACATCGGCACAAGCGTGGCGTCGTCGCCTGATTGCCTGCACTTTGTCCGGCATTTCTTCAGCAGGGCGTGTAGAGCGTCGAGGTACCCCATGTGGTCCCCAGCCCAGTATTTCAGCCGTGTCTGCATGACCTCCAACTCGAATGGGAGGATCCGCTCAAAGACGTATGTGCGTGCCTCGGGTGGCTGGATAGCGTTCAGAACACTGAACAAATTTGTGCATTCTGCCGCTGTCTGGTTGAATAAACGTAGACGAGCTAGGCAAGACAGACGGAGGTGCCAAAGCTGAAAAAATATTAGGTCACCCAAGTATTCCCTAGTCTGAGCCTTAGACTTACGCCCAAAACGAGAGTCAAGTCGGATGGGTCAGATGTCACTAATCGGTCTCGAGCGAGTCTAGCCAGTGCTCTCCAGCTGTTGGTCATCTAGAGAAGCACAATGTAACCTTGCTCTCTCTCAATAGGCAGATCCTCAGACTCACAACTAGAGTATGAAAGTCAGCTCGTTGCCAATCACCAGTCAAATCTCGCGGGGGACGCATTTCAGGTGGATAAATATATTTGTTGAGGAGCGTAGTCAATGGATCGGTCTAATACAAGTATCGTACATCAAACTTCTTTGCAGCCACCATGTCAAGATATTGGAGGAAAAAGGACGGCGTACATTCGGTATTGGCAGGAACATGGTGGGCGCAATCAGAGCAGGGACATAAATATCAGGAATCTCTTCCGCTTCTTCCGAACCGCTATCGGATGGGGGCGGTGGGGGCATATCTTTGTTAACGTTAGGTAGAGGTGACATCGGAGGTCGTGAAGGCGTTGGCGACAGAGGAATGTCGGCTGCTGTAGGCGTCGTAGCCCCGGAGGATTCTGGTTTGCCTGTATCCTCATCATCGCTTTCGTCGTCCACCAAGAAAGGATCTGGAGTCTCCGGCTCAACATACACAGTCGGCGGACTGGTAAACATTGGTTCGGAGTTCACTGGGTCTTCCTTTGGTGTGGTCATGGTTATATCTGTCGTTGACGGAGGCTCGACAGGTGGAGGTGTATAGGAGAGCTGTGGCAAGTGCTCGGACGAGCTGGAACTTTCAGGATCTTCGCTGTACTTTAAATGCCAGATTCGAGTACTTGATCTCCTGGAAGACGATGGGGAAGGGAAGAAGGCGCGAACGACTTTGATAGCGCTCTTCGCAGAAAGATTGGAGGAGGTGGAAGAGGAAGAGATGGTTCGGCTGCGTTGTTTGGGCTTGACCACCCCCTTCGGTTCGTGTTTGGGATGTGTCACGTGGTGTAACATATCATCCAGATGCCCGAGTTGCCGTTTCATCTTCTTGGCCATGTTCTTCATGGGCGACGCTTTGGGTGGTGAGGTCGCGACATCCTGCGTTGGCTGGGCTTTGGGCTTTGGCTTTACCAACTTGTTGGGCATCGTAAAAGTGTGAGGGTGGTGGTTGTTTGAGTCTAAGACTGAGCAAGAGGGGTGATCGCGGAGCGGCTTTGGTTTTATAGTCCGCACAACCCTGCAAAACTTCCACGGGAATTGGTTTTAGGAATACAGTAACGGGGTTTCCGCGTTTTAGATATAACGTCAGAGCGGACAGGCCTGAGCGTGGCTTTTGTTCTTCGCCACTTCCAGGATCCTTGCCGGTCGCTCGAGTTCATGTCCGAGTTCTTTCCAGACTCGAGGTTCGAGATGTATTATTGTATCACTCCTTACCATATGACTTGAACAATGATGTACGATCTTCAAGATATCTACTGTATATGGATCATAGGCCTTCACTACAAGGGCCAGATATCAATAATCAAGAGCATTCACGTCTCAAGGCGTTCCGACAAGCCGTTCTAATCAAGCCAAGTGCGTTTGCCTTGTGGAGGACAAGATTAATCTCGCTACAGGATAACCCCACAGGCCTCGAGGCAAACGCGAGGAATCAGATAATCATAGACCGCACACCGCCTCTGATACGCCTCAGTGTCATCCAAGTAGAAAAAAGGAGACCGTGTATGAGCAGCGAGCGCTATTAAGCCGCATGTCAGCAAGCCTAAACATGGTTCCGACGACGAGGTCCCGAACAGGGGCTGAATATCAATGCTGTACCTGGACCGGGGAGCAGAACTTTCCAGACAAGAACGTCGAAATACCGATTTATTAACGTAGGCATAGAGGTATACTACTAGCTGGGGTAGGAACTAAGGAAAACCCAGAGTATCGAAGTAGAACTCATCCGGAAGCCACGAATAGTGGCGATCGTGGGCCTCCCTTTATTGTCGATTGAAAAACCAACAACTTCTCATGTTTCTCTACCTTTCTCGTAAAAAGTGCTGCCGTCAACTTCAAATGCAACATTATAAGTGAGAAATATAAGAGATAGACACAGTAAGTACGAGAGGGAACAAATGGTATAGTAGGACGACAACAAAGCGACAGCGAACGAGTGTGGACGGGATATGGGATGAATGAAATAAAACGAGTGAAAGTGACAGAGATTGGATATATGTGAGGAGGCAAGCAATGGAGAAAACAAGTAACGAGAATGAAGTTGATAAGATTACATGCATGTGTACGAGTACTAAAGCTAGAGAATAAGAACAATGATTGACTGCCTGAAACATAACACCTTCAACCCTACAAGAAAATACAGGGAAAAGAGATGCAGCGACCATTAAGATAGCGTTGAAGAAGAGTAGCTATTACTAGCCACTAACAATCAAAGAAAGCACATGTACGTGTAACGAACTCGGATTAATAAACGATCACAGACCTGCTTGACGGTTAAGTATGTAATGAGCAAGGTCTTGCCAGCCTAAGAAACAAGCAATCATGATTAGATTTTGATCACCCCATTGAATCAGTAAAAGCGTACCTCCACCGACGCGTACCATAACTTTCTTAGTGGTACTAGGGTCCCCACCAGCCTTCCCTGCTCTGGTCAACGTCGTCAATCGACAAGTGATGACTCTACGACCAGAAGTAGCATTGGTAGTAGCATACTGCGCCTTGATCTCCTCGCCCTCCTTTGGGATCTGGTTTTTCTTCAAAGGAGGATCCACCCGCTCGACTAACAAACCATGCGGAATGGAGTTTACCACCGCAGCAACCTCGAGATCCAGAGGATCATAATTATTGGCAGGAACATATTCGTGAATAGGCTGGTCCATCAGCGGAGTGTTCGCTCCATTCCTAGAACTGGGCCGAGACGATGCGCGACTTGCGCCTCCATCCCTGAAGCTCGAAGGAGGTAGTTTATTGGATACCATCCTCAATCTCGGAACCGTACCCTGGAAAACAGGTACCTGTTGCGCCCGAGCACGCAACATGTGTTCCGGAGTCTGAGCTCGAAGAGCATTGGCGCGGAAGGATCGCATAGTAGGACTCTCTGACCTAGTGAAATTGGACATAGAAGATCCTGGCCTGGAAGGCGTGTGCAGGTGCACACTGGGCACAGGTATCATAGATCGACTAGGTGGTCGTGGCGGATGTACAGCTGACGTCGGAGAAGTATTGGTTGAAGGGGAAAACGACCGGTTGAAGTACGAGTCTTCGTCATCCCATCCACCAACAGACCTTGTGCCGGAGATAGATGGAAGACTCTTCGGCGCTGGAATATGGCTTGGTGTCTTCGGGCGCGTACGAGGAGTAGTGACAAGACTCGGCGTGAAAGCTCGAGACGGTGTCTGTGCGCGAGATGGTGGTCTAAATGCGTGCAATAATACGGATTGAGAAGTTGATTGGGTCGTGGAATTAGAAGAAGTAATTGGGGACCAAGGACGAGAAGAAGCCATAGACGCCCTTGAAAGACTGCGACGGTAACTGGGAGCTATTGCCGGAACAGGTGGAATGTCATCATTATTGTTGTAGAACCCAGAGGAAGAAGGAGGCCTTCTGGGAAGTCCCTTGATTGTTAAATTGCGATCCTCGGGCTCAACTTTAGTGGAACTGTTCCAGCGCTGCTTAGAGGGACCGGCAGAACGAGAGATTGATATAGAATTGAAATCAGGCTTTTCAATCCTGGAGTTATGCGGCGAGGAATCAGGAGTATAACTCTGGCTATGTTTATGGCTCGGTTTCTCTGGCGTGACTGGTGGAGGCCCAACAGTTCCACGCATAGAACCAAAGATTGAAGTCCTTTGACGGCGCAAGGTCGGTACTTGAGGCACTGGAGACATCGAAGGTTCGGATGGAGTGGTGGAGGGTTTCTTATTCACAGAAAGGGGCGACACCACGGGTTGAGGGCTCGTTTTGGGTTGGCCTGAAAATTTGCGAGCAAGTTTGCGGAAGGGGGATATCGAGCCAGACATATTCGTACCACTAGAGCTGACCCTTGAGATCTGAGATGCATTGCCAGGAGTGAGATGCCCATTTTTCGATGAATTTGTGCCGGAAGTCGTTGATTCATGCTCAGAGGGAGTCTCTTCATTGAGGATTAGTTTCCGCACATTTTCCAGCTCCGTGTCAGTCCGAGCGATACGTTCTCGTAGACTTTTCCATCTTTGGGCCGACTCGGCATGTCGTCGTAAAGTTTCTCCGTTCTTTGTGATACGGTCCCGGACTCCTCTATCGATAATGGCAAGGACTTTCGACGTCGCGGGCATGTAATGTCTGAATATAATATGAGAACTCAGTACGATGAAGTAGAAGGGCGGCTCACTTCTTCTTCGCGTCGTAAGACTCGAGGAGCGTAGTGAAAGTTTCGTAGGATACCGTTGGGGGTGACTTTTCAGTTCGACTAGAAGGCAAAGCGGCGTTGGATTGGAAATCTTCAACACCGCGCCTATGGACTTGCCATATGAATTCCTAGACGCATATTGGGATTACAATTTCCCTCTAATATAAATAAATGAACAGTGACTCACTTGACACCGAGTGACGGCTTTCTCTAAACTGGACATCATACCGTCCGCTTGGTCTGTTACAGTCCTGAAAACGGTTAACCATTTATCTTCCTTCAATTCCTCCCTTAAAACCTCGCTTTCCTCTTGTACAGCTGCCCAGTCTGACATCAAATTTGCATGCTTCCGAATTAAAGCCGCGTTTTCATTCGCTGAGCCATTCTCAGCGACCGTCGGTGTTGCGGCGGTGCGCAACAGAGGTTCCAAGGTTTCATTAACGTTCTTGATGCCCTTTGACAAAGTTTCCATGCGTTCGTCCAAGGCCATAAGTGACTGATCAATGTTGGTAGGAGTGCTGTGATCTGCATTTTCGGGAGACTGGGACTTGTGACGAAGTTCTTGGATCTCTGGAGAGGAGAATTGGTTTAGACGACCCAGTATGGAGGGTGTGGTATTACCCACCAAATATACGTGTCTGAATATCAGAGATGGCATAAGAGAGCTCTGTAATGTGTGTCGATATCGCAAGAAGGCGAATATCTCTGTTGTAGAGAAGTGAGAAACAAACGGATCTAAGGAGAACGAGCCACGCACTCTGAGCTCTTTCTCTTGCCTATTCTCTTAGATAAAGCACGATTTGCAGTGATAGTAACGTTTTCTAGTGGGTGCACAGTGAGCTCGGGATTTGACGCGTGCATAGCAATTGCTGAATCACCTTCATCGTCGAGATCGAGAGATAGCTTGGACGATGACGCTGAGGGAGAAGACATGATGGATACGGAACCCGGAGTGGCATAGTTGAGACTTGTCTGTGAAGATGAGCTATGGAGGGAGCTCCTCGACGAGGAGAGACCGAGGGAGACCATGGTGGATGAGATTCAAGAAGAGGTGGTGGCAGTTATAGGCGGGAGAGAAAGAGAGTAATGATCGAGTAATGTGTACAAAAGGGGGAAAGGGGTATATAGTAAAGGAGACGTCTATGATTCAAGAGTGTAAGTAGTCTAGTCAATTAGCAGACACCTCATCTTCTCTGTCACGCTACTCGTCCGTCACTCCTTCTTTCCAACTTGTTCTCCCATCATCCATCACTCGACTCTTGTATTTTCCCGCACCTGGCAACAGCAATTCGATGCTCTTAAACGAACTCCTTACCGAAGAACATCCTCAGTCATGGAATTCAATGATTGCTTACTGTTCAATTTCGGCTTGTCACTTCTTGGTCTGCATCCGTCGACAGAAAACTCTGACGTCTGGCAATGTTCTTGAACCTACTCTAATCTCACTAAGAAACCACCCTAATGCTATTGGGTGAACCTTATGTCTTTCCACGTGTAGAACTTGGTACGTTTAGCGTTTAGCCGTGCAAATCATGTACACGTCCTAACTACAACGCGAACGTCAAGGGATTATACACGACATTCGAAAGACAAAGAAAAGAATTGCAAATATCGCGTCGCTGTATGCTCAAGAGGCGAGAAGACAGCAGGAATCGCTGTCTGACCGCATCTAAGAGCTCTGTAGTATTGAGCGTGCTCTTGGGCTCAATGTGTTATCATGAATGGATTGCACACATAGAGCTGTTCTGTGCCTAATTTCGGAGTCAACTTACGAACGATTACCATGTTGAAAACTCGTGCACTACTACGAAAACTCTATATTGAAACAGAGCTTGCAATACATGGCTCGATTCGCAAATACATTCCTCAGGCGTTGCTGAACGTTGAGCGGTACTCGACCCGGTTAAAAATAACTGTACCTTGTCAAAACGTCTCTTGCTGGGTCTTAAAAGGCGCTGCATATTATTCTAATAAGGCGAGTGTTTCGATCATTGGGCGAGTCCGTTTTTCTGACCTCTTGATTCTTATAGGGATCGTTTGGCGTTCTCCGTTATTGGAAGAACCAGATAATCAGTGAATACGATCGAGGCTGACCACAGATCGACTCTCGAAATGGCTATTCTGAAGTGCTATAAAAGCGTAACATGTCGTTTTGTGCCTCAGTATCCTGTTCTCTCATTTACATCCAATTTCTACCCGCCACTACAACCAACCAAAGCGATCCTTTCATTCATTCTTTAAATCATCATATCATGTCTACCTTTACTATCTCTTCTTTCTACAACAAATTGGCCTCCAGCGAAGAGCGAGTTCAAGATCTTCTCCGTTTCCCGACGTCCATCCTTGGATCCAGCTCTACCGCCCTAAGCGATCCCATCGACGCGCCCATCTCATCCTCCCTACACGACAAACTCGAAGCCCTGGGCGAGAAATATCGCCGAAGGTCGCGCGAGCTCAGCGAATCAAAGGGCCCCCACGCTGAAGCTCGCGCCGAAAAAGGGAGGCTTCTCGAGCAACGCCGTAGTGGTGTCCCCGCCGTTCCTCGGAACGAACCCATTACGGCGTCCGACAGCGAACACCGCATCGACTCGCTAGTCCAAGCCCGGGCCCACCTCTCCTGCGTGTCGCCAGACAAGTACAGCGGCCGTCTGGCCAAGTTCAACGGCGCGCAGACACTTCATGAACTGGAGCGAGCTGCAGATCAGAGAAAGATCATCCATCTGCAGGGGAGCCTCAACGTTCAGAGGCTCCAGATCGACTTCATGAAGGCAGAGAGTGTGGTGCGAGAGGCGAAGATCGAGGAGTTGAACAGGGTGATCGAGCAGCTGCGGGTGTTGAACACGGCGATGTTCGACATCAGGATCTTTGGGTCGGTACTGCACGACTCTGTGCACGAGACCAACGAGGGTGGCGAGGCGGAAGAGGCATTGGTGCATGCCATCATGGGGGAATATAGAAAGGAACACTCTATTTGGAATAGAGTGATTTCCTCCGTGGTGGGGCCTCGATGCCCGGACGTGGACGCGCACAGGGGTGCGAAGGTGGAGAGGCAGGCTGATGAAGCGCCTACGGCAAAGGCGCGAGTGTCTACAGTGGCGCCGAAGACGGTATGTTTTCTGCTTTCTATGGTATTTCTATAAATAACTTATTTTTTGATAGGTGTCGAGGATCGCCGTTCGGTCAGTTGGCCGCCGCGTCGGAGTACGCCCACCCTCGCCTCCCCGCCCTGCAGTCCCCTGTCTCCCTCGTCGAACCACCGACACACACCCTCGCCATGCGCGTACACCCTCTCTACCAACCAGCACGAGTCGCACAGCCACCTCGGCCACTCGCGCAAGGGTTGCCCCAGCCTCAATTCAATCCAGGTCGGCAGCGGCGCCTTCAGTAGCTCGCCCTGTTCTGAAGAGCGCCGACTTGCATAAACAGGGCGTACCCACGGTTGGAAGCGAGTCAGCGAGGACGTCTAGCAAGCGCTATGGGGTCGTTGTGTCGGAGAGACTCGAGTTGGTCTCGGTTGCCGTGAGTATCTTTTATTTGCTCGTTCTTTTTCTTATCTCCTTACGCTTGCTCAATACAGGACGTCGTGGAGGAGGTCGCGGGTTCACAGGCACCCGTCGCAGGAACGGAGGCCAGAGTTGAGGAGGTAGTTGAAGATGGGGAAGAGAGGGCGGAAGAGGTTAGGGAGGACAAGGTGGACGGTAGCGAGGCATCTTTCGAGTCCGACTCGGATTGCTCGCACCTGCGAAGGATCAGGAGGATGGTGCGTGAGGAGGTTGAACAGGATGGACATGCTCTGGAGGACATGGAGACAGACAAATCCGAGGAACCGTCGAGGGGCGAAGGTGATAGCGAGACCACTCTGGACTCCGTGTCCTGTTACTCTTCGAAGGAGCAGGACGCATGGAGTTCAGCTGACATCGACAGGGTTGTCTTGAGGGGGAGCAAGGCAACCTCAAGCATCGATATCTCTCCCCGCCAATCACTTCCTACACCCACCTCGACACCTTCTCCATCATGCTCCGCAGTGGTGGCGCTCGACACTCATACCAGCCTACACCAGCTGGCCGCCGCTGTAGAGTCCTTCCCCTCGTCTGAAGAGAGCGAGACCCTGACAGTGTCGTCAGGGTCGTTTTATTCCACTTCCCCACCTCCCTCCATCGACATCCCAACCTCGGAAGCACCAGTGAAACCAAGCAAGTCAAAGCTTGGTTTCCTGGGAGGCATCAGGTGTCGCATCGCACAGCGGGTCGGCACTACCCCAACCGTAGCGCCTGCGGTTAGCCGGCCCAAGCTGCGTATCAGCGCGCCCCGGCCTCTGCACACCGAGCGTCGTATGGAGGAAAGGAGGCAAGCGCTCTTGTTCCCCCGCACGGCGCCTAAGCCACCGGTACAATCCTCCATCCCTATCCGGGCAGCACCACCCATCCGCGCCCCACTCAATACACCCAAGAAGCCAACCTTGCGACCTCCACAGGTTGTGAGGCCCACTGCCGCCTGTGCTCAGTCTGTGACGACACAAGCGGAGAAGGCTTCTTTCGGGAAGAGTGTGAGGCAGCGTCCTGTCGACGCGATGGACGAGCCATCCACGAAGCCGCGCTCGAACGCGGTGAATGGTTCGCAGGCGCCGACAGCACGCAATCGGTTGGGAAACCGCCATGGAAAGTGAGTTTCGCGCTACCAGTGACTCCTCCCCTCCCGCCTTTTCGCCTTCTTCCTTTCCTTCCCCATATATAAATTTCATCATCGGAGTCGTCGATATACGGCTTCGAGTTTAACCCCAGACCCTGTTGCACTCGCGATGTATTTCCGCGGTGCAGCTTATTCAGATGCTCGTCAACTTCAACTAGTTTGGAGATTGAGCATGGTCTGCCAAAAAAATATTATTCATTGTAGTCTTGTGCTAACAATGTCTCCTGTTTGTAACTCTCTGTATCATTATTAAAATCATAATGTTTTTCACTCTGTGAAAGTCTTCTGTGTGAATTAAGTTGAAAAAATAAGCTTTGCATTATCACAGTTTGATGACCTGGAGTATAGCAAGTGCCAGTTTTTGAGACTACAAGCTTCGAGGCTTCCTTTACTAGGACCCACCCTATTCTTCTGGCTGTCTGTACCAAAGTGCAAGATAGTGTAAAGTTTTCTACAAAGCAAAAATATATACAAAGCAGCGAGACTAACAAGGGTCAAAAGGTAACGAGGTAAGGAAGCTAAGGAAAGGATTGTGATGGTAAGATAAGCTGGATCGTCTTGTCGCCGCAAAGAAGAAAGATATTCACAATCACGCTATATGTACATACTCCTACATAAATGGATCATCCACATCCATGGCATCATCGCGTACTGCAGCCTTTGTAGCGACGTATCTCTGAAGTTGAGCCACAGCTTCCGCATCTGCATCTTGCATCATCGCCACACGGTTCGGTTTGTATCGATAAGGATCCACAGAGTTGAAGTAACCGCCCGACAGTCCTTCCAGAGCCCACAAATTATCGCATCCGAGAGGAGCGCCAGAACAAGCGAGGTCAAGTGCAGCCTCGACGCGGGGCTTGATTCTAGGATGGTCGAGTACTCGAGGATAGTAGCGACCACTAATCAGACCCATGGCACCCACGAACTCAAAGCCAGGCGTGAGGATTGGACGGAATTTGTAGCCTTTGGGCGCTTCTGGCAATAAGTTGCCTAGCGGATTATCGGCGGTATCCAAAGGCTTGCTATTCTGCGGCACGGGTGTGGGTGGAACGTTGGGCAACGCTGACCCAGCAGCAGAAGTATCTGCTGTGGACAAAACGGGAGCAGAAATGTCTGGTGGACCTGTCTGTACTGCATCGGTCGCTTTTGGTGTTGCTTCAGAAGGATCCTCCCAATCTTCATCAGCAAGCTCGTACAACATCCCACATACTCTCGCTTCCTTCTTCAGAGAACCATCTTTTGCAGGAACATCCACCGTAATAAGGGAATCCAGGCGCAAAAAGATCCCGCGAACGCCTGCTCCAAGTTGTGCAGGATCCCTGTCTAAGCTTTTCCAGGTTTCTGCTACCGACTTGCCAGGGCCTGAAGGCGGTAAAATATGAGGGCCACCTTTAGGCGCCAACGTCCGACGCGGAATCTTTAAGCGAATGAAATCGTTTGTCCAAATTCTCTCAACCCCCCACCACAGACCTTGAAATCTAGTTTGTACCAGGTTCGAAGGCGGCGCACCCAACAGACGCGCGACCGTCGAGTCAACTTCAGCTGGAGGCATATCAGGGTGGGTTGAAGATACAGGTCGGTATGAGGAAATGCTGCTGGCGACTTGGTCGTTATGTCTGCTAGCTGCTTGTATTGCTTCCGCCAAAGATAGAGGAGGCTGTGAAGCCGAACGAGGAGTGGGTTGAGTGGGGGGTAATGCGGAGGTCGATGCCTTGGGACTGGGTTTCGGACTCGGGGTAATAGAATATTTTACATCATATTCATCTGTAAGACACCAAGTCGAGGATAATATCGATGCTATTTGTAGAGCCGTTGCATAGGCAGGCACGGCGGCGGCGAAAGAGGGTGTGTCCTTGCCTATACAAGGGTTGAATTTGGATAGCCGTTCTTTTTCGAAATCGACTGTTTTTGAAGGGACGGTGACCATGGCATTGATTAGGTCGTCTGGGGGAACGTAAGCTTGGTAGGGAATGACCTGAGCGTCTTCGATAGTATAAGAATGGTTGATGGCCAATAACTGCACTTTATACAGCGTTGATTGGCGGATTGTCCAAGGTAGTGGCTCCGTGTCGTTTTCCAGTATTGGACCTTTTGCATCCTGGCCAGCTGGGTCGGGTGGCGGCTCGACGGTCGATGGCCCGGGTCGCTCTTCTGTCTGAGTCGTATCTGAATTTTCGCCGGTAGGTCTTGGTATAGGTACTGTTCGGAGCTTCACTTCATCCACGACGCCTGGCCAAAATTCAATCGAACCGGCTTTGTTTCCACCTAACCCAGGTATTGGAAATTCTAGCGCACACCATACAATCTCCCCTTCCCTGTACCAGCGCTTGAGATCCATGGACGTCGGACAATACATCGCACGCAAGTCGCTGTTCCTTTCCACTAGCATAGGCTGCTTCAAGACGCCCGCCGACGGCTTCAAGTGTTTGACCGTTTTCTGCACTGCAGCGTAAACCCGAGTTTCCCGCCGTCGAGGCTCTCGTTTAAGTACTTCTTTGGCCTTGCCCTTGTCCTTGTCACGAGGGGGCTTGGGTCTGGCGGATGAGGGCGAAGGGTTGGGTGTTAACCGTAGGATATTGCTGATAGAAGCCGTGATTTCTTTCTGCGATTTCTTCCCTCCGCAATACTTGCACGCACAGTTTCCAGAAAGGTCGCTCATGAGCCATATTGCATGTGGAACGAACTCGAAGATAGACCGGAATCGTTTTTTGGGGGCACCTACGGTAGAACATTAAGACGGCGTAGATAAAGCATTTATGACATGGATAAGAGTACCAAAAAGATATAAATCGTGCCTCGGATTATTTGCAGGTCCCTTATTGTGGTCGAATAGTCTGTATCCTTGCGGGAAGTCCCTCATAACATAGTTTTTGCCCTCTGGAAAGATATTGAATCAATGCATCTTAGACTAACCAAGTGCTTCCTCACCTGGCATGTTCATGGATTTGGCCACTGCGTCGCCAACCGTCGTTCTCCATCGTATCGATTGATAGTGGTTTGATTGTACGTGTTCAAAATAGTTAACGTGTCCTTCGTTATCGATAATGCGGCTTGTAGCAGTTGGCCAAGTCGATACATTCCCATCTGAGTTTCGCCAGTCGATATATTCAGGATTTGGGGGAAGCGCTGCCCCAGAATCTGCAACCCTGCGCGACATTTTTGCAGACGAGAACCAGAACCAGGACTAGGATAGATGTTTCGTACGACAAGAAAGTTTTGTGAGAGTAGATCTGAATATGTAGACTGCTCAGAAACCGAGCGTACTGACGACACCCTCGCAGCGATATTTGCACGGTCTGATTTGGTCGACAACGCGCCAAAGCACCAGGCGCGCTGACCTACGACGTTGATAAATAACAAGTGCAAACATTTTGACTATATAGAAGGGCAGAGCCCGAAGCTTCCTTTCCTTCAACTTATTACCGTCAGCTATATACTGCCGTTTCTCTCTGTAAACATGCAATTTCCTGAACACCCTTAATTCCAGTTCTCTCTTTTCACTTCGACGTTATGAACAGCCGCGTATATCTACGTCTTGCACGAGTAACCCCACATGCATGATCGTTAAACAACGCAGCGAGATTGATTTACAGACCCTGCAGAATGTCTACCTTCGACAACTACTGGACGATGTTTTGAAGGGGTCGTACATTCGATTTACCACGCTACGTACTTGTATTCGTGTCGAAGATCAGTAGGCAATACTTTTTAATGGAACATATCTTTTTTTATCTTCATCCGTGTTGAACAACATGTTTATCGGGTTCAACATCACAACTTTGTAGGTCTATCGACTTGTGTCAAACGCAACCACAGTCAGCATGTCCAGAGCCCTCAATCCTGGGCTTGGTAATATCATCTCCCGCAGAAACCTAGGAGCTACCCCAGATCCGATAGGATTCTCGAGCATGAACTCTAGACACACGCTTTGCAAATTTCCATAAGCATGAGAACGTTGCCCATCTTCCAAGAAACCTTCTGAACTCATCCCGCACAGGATCATATCTATCTCCCTCCACCTCCCGAAGATAGTCGTGTTGATTGATCTATCCATGTAGGGCGCTGGAAGATACACACTGTAAGTGATCAATATCGTTCGGATTGCGTTTTTCTGCGTGGACCGCGTTGGATTTATACCCGTGCGCAACAGTGTGGTTAACCAAGGTAGAGGATCCTCCAGCTTTTGAAGAACGTCAATGTTGACCTCGAGATGATTTAGGTATTGTACTTGTGAAAGGTCAAACTGATTGGAAGGAGGGAGGTTGAAATATTCGTCCAGGGATGCTACAACCAGTTGTTATGACCGGTACATTATGAGGGCACGATGCGTATATTTGGCTGCTTACTATCATTCATCAAGGTGAACTCGAGGCTTTGAACCGCGTTCGACGCTTGCAATAACTTGGCGAATTCCGCAAAGTCTCCAGATATTGACATTGCCAATTTCCGCAAGGCAGCCGTCGTTATGCCGGATGAGGGATGTAAGAGGGTTCTGATTAACGCTGGGGACGTCCTAGGCCCTATTACGAGTATATCCAGCGGTGTTGGCTCAACGAAAGCAGAGCCTTCCCCGTCCTGCAATACATCCACGCTTTCGCTCTCGAAGTCGATATGGTCTACTTCCAACTGCCGCAAACCCCTGCAGGCCTGTAGGATCTTGGTAAATTCCACGACGCTGCGGAAATACAGGCTTCCAAGCCGGAGTTCCGTCAGGGACGGTAACTTCAGGACGTGCTCCTCCACCGAATCTCTCAACGCCTTCGGAAGATCATCCCAGTCAATATGCACCGACGCTGACTGGCTGATTTCGAACCTTCGTAGGTTCTCCAATGATTGCAATAGAAGCGGGAGTGTCGGCTCGCGGGCGATCCATTGCCTGGCTAGCGTCCCTTCGCATACGTGCAACGCTTGTATGTACTTGCTGACGCCTCCGAATAGACTTCTGTTGGATCGCTCAATGCAGTCGTAGAGCTTCCTGCATGGTGAAAGATTCGGCTTGGTGAAGAAAAACGATGAATGTCGAGGACCACTTGGTGGACTAAGATAGATGTTATGGAAGAGATGAAGGCGAGCGGAGGATAACCATGCCGGAGAGACGAGTGCGCACACGCGAAGTTGAATGCTATCGTCATGGAAAAAGTCGATTACTTGATCGAATATCTCTTGTGGCAATCTCTGTTCTCCGCTTCTAAGCGGCATCGTGGTCGAAGGTGAAGATATGTAAGGTCACAAGCTGCCTCGAGGTATCGGGTATACGGGCCATAAGTAGTGGTGGAGGATGGGAAAAATAGGTATATTATTGCGTTAAGGATCAGATCTCGGACTGTGCGGTATGACATATCGCGCTGCCACAAAGCCTGCGGCACTACACGCAAAGTAAACAGTCAAACCAGTCGCATTTGGAAAGGAAAGAATGACCCACATAGATTATAATTGGAGTACAAAGCTACTATTATACACACTTCCTTATAATGAAACAATTATGAAAGAGAGCCTAGGTACTAAGAAACGAGAGAAAAGCAAACTCTAGTAATGAAAAGAAATATAGAAAATGAACATGGCAGATTATAAATGTTTCAAGACCGAAAGATAAATTTATCTAGCTTCACAGAAATCCACCTCTAAGACACCTTTCTTACTCAACTTCTGGAGTTGTTTAGTAAACTCTTGCGAGATACTCGGCAACGTGTCGTCGCCACTGGGATTATCAAGGATGAAGTCCAACCGAACTCGCTTCATGGTGTTGAAAGTCGGCTGCGTGAGAAGGTCGTCCAGGTTATGCCAGCCCACGAGGGCCTCGTCAAAGGCCTGGACAGTAAGCGATGGTGGCGGCTTATCAATTATGCATGTCAAAGACATGTCCTCCAGAATATTTCGATTGCTTGCGGTTGAAAGGGTATTGGATATCCAAGGTATCGGGTCTGTGCGGCCGAGCAGAATACTGCTTTGGATGGAAAGGGATTTGAGACAGGGCATCAAGCTGGCATCTATAATATCTCTAGGCTCTAGGTGGGCTTCATAATCAACTGAGAAAGTATGTCAGATTCGCCGGAAGAGTCGGAAGACAGGCAGGCTTACAGTCATGTTCTATTTCAATGTCCAGGGACTCTATGTTGGGCAGACGACCTAGAAGCTCGACGACGATCCTATAGCTTTCAGGAGTGACGTTGATAGTGAGGTGGCGAACGCTAGTCAAGTCTAAAAAGGAACGGGGATGGAGCAGGACGGGGATGATTAATGAAAGGTTGTTGGACCTGAGGAGTAAGGTTTCTAGATTGGCCTTCGTCTCGGATGTTTGGGACATTGAATCTGAAAGCTGCATGTTGAGGACGTGCTCCAGAGCAGAAGGAGAAAAAAGAGTGGTCGAGGTGGTAATGTCTACATGATCTAGCTGGAGAGTCTTGAGATGCCTGCATATGTCCAGCAACTTGATAAAATCATGAAGAGAGCTGAAGGAAAACTGGCGCATGGACAGGGATTCTAAGGACATGGTAGTCATGGCTTCTATGATGTCTCTGAATGCCATTGTAGACCATCCTGTCTTGTCACTTGCTGGGCCTGGGTTTGGAAAATTGAACTCGAGGGCGCGCAAGGAAGTGAGCTTGCTGAGAAGTGAGGGAAATGCGATTTCCCCGCTAACCCATCTGTAAGTTGATGGCCTAACGACATTGGTTTCTTGGACGGTGAGCCTGTTCACGTAGGCTGCCAGGTGGGGAGAGGAGAGTATAGTCGCAAAAATGCGGCGGCATGCGGTATTCTGAGCCCAACTCCTGGTAGGAGACGGGGCACTTCCGGTGAGGCGGATTTGATAAAAAAGATGGTATCGACTGGCGAGCGCCCAATCCCGACAAACCAAAGCGCAAGCACGAAGAGCGTCCTCGTCGTCGTGCAAAAAATCGACGATATAATCGTAGAGTTCGGCGTAGAGCCTGTCTTGAGAGGCCATGAAAGTTATGGGGCAAACCGGGTTACTGTTCGGATAAGCTCGAACCTGCAGGGTTTATGTTGCCAGCTCATGACGCTTGATATGTGATAGCCCAGATTAGCAAGCTGAATAAACCCAATTAGCGACTCGGAGTAGCAAGGGCAGCGGAGGGTAGCGGGTGCGCCTGCTAGCTCGGAAGAACATGATAACACATTGACAGCGGAGCCAAGAATGTCGGGAGAATACCAGATGAAAGTTGAGCTAAAGTCACGCCTGAAAAGGAAAAACAGAACGAACAGAGTATGATGTAATGGCAGCTTGCCTCGGCAGTGACATAACCATCCTTCACCTCTTTCTACCACCTCTCTTTTCTCAGTCTTCGCTCGCCATCCAACATGGCCAAGGAACCACTAGCTGCCACCGCTTACAAGGCGAGGGGTGGCTACGAAACTTCATCCGGAACCCTTTACGTGTCCAAACCTTATCGCTCAAAGACCTCAAAGAAACTAAGAGCCCTGATTACATTTGCCCCTCGTAAATCCGTCTTTGACATAACTAATGATACTTCATCATCCAATGAATTCCGAGTACGAGCCTCTTCCCTCTCTTTGAGTGAGCAAGTTAGCTAATAATGTCAAACAGGGCTTCTTCTCGTTGTTCTGGATATCTATTTTCATATTCTCTGTGCAGACATATGTCCGGAGTATAGAGACCAGTGGACGACCTCTAAATCTCCAATTTGCTGCCATGTTCTCCCAAGACGCGATTACCCTTGCCCTCAGTGACGCCGTACTCGTCCTTACAACAGGAATTTGTGTGCCTTTTGCCAAAGCCATGAAGAACGGCTGGATCAAGTACCACTACACAGGCATGATCATACAACACCTTCTACAAACAGCTATACTTTTTGGCGCCATCAGTTGGACCTTTGACAGGTGAGTTCTATTCCAATCCTTATGGTGCAAATTATTAAAAGCTTAACCTACCAGAAATTGGCCATGGGTTCAATCCGGGTTTTTGACGTTGCACTCTCTCGTACGTATTTGTTTGCTTCCTTCTGTTGCTCTTTGAAGCTCATGAATGTCTCAGGTAATGGTTATGAAAATGCATTCATACATCACCGTCAACGGTCAACTCCAGAATGTCGCCGAACAATCGAACCAACTGTTCAAAATGTTGAAAAAGGCCACCGAGTCGGTTGGTGGATGGGATCACGCAATGGCAGTCGCCGCGGAAAAGCAAGCAGAAATTGAAGCGGCACAACATTCTGAAGAGAGCCAGGCATCAAGCCCTCCTAATGGTCATAATGGCAGCGTGCAAGAGAAGACTCCCATAGGCACACCTAAAGTTCCACAAGGGATGACCACGTCCTACGTTGATGTCAACACTGCGCAGGCTCTCCGGAAACGCTTGACTGCGGTTGCTGCTCAAGCTCAAATGCGCGGAGGCGAGTTACCTGCAGGGAGCAACGAATTGGGCGTGCGCGCAGTGCATAATGTGAAAATATCCAACGCTAACGGGGAATCTGCCGAGCAGTCTACTCTAGTGGTCGAAGAAGAAGCCCTTCCCGAGGGTCTGGCACCCCACCCTTTGATTTATCATCCCGATTCACAGATTTCGGATATGGCGAAGGATTATTCCGAACTCCAGAGCGAGCTGATAAGCCCTGGCCCGTTATACGTGAAGTGGCCTGATAACATTACATGGAAGAACTTTGCGGTGTACCAGCTGATACCCACACTCGTTTACGAACTAGAGTATCCACGGACCGAAAAGTCAGTTAGGCCGTAGTCGTCACCAAATGACTATGCTCATCTCTCTCGTGACAGGATGCGGCCGTTGTACGTCTTCGAGAAGACTGTAAGTTCCCATCATGCAGATTAATTTGTTCTTTAACCAACTCTGGATTAGGTTGCTACTTTTGGGACCTTCGCCCTCTTGTATACCGTCACTGAAAGCTTCATCCTTCCTTACACGCCTAGGGCTGATCAGTCATTCTTACGGTCGCTCCTCGACTTAGCACTTCCCTTTATGATGGCATATCTACTTCTATTTTATATCATCTTTGGTGCGTCATTGTCCTAATGCGTGCCATTGAATATAAAAACTAACCGAGTACATTACAATAGAATGTATATGCAATGGAT
Source organism: Agrocybe pediades (assembly GCA_013053245.1). Lineage (NCBI taxonomy): Eukaryota > Fungi > Basidiomycota > Agaricomycetes > Agaricales > Agrocybaceae > Agrocybe > Agrocybe pediades. Next base: position 1,713,862 of record JAACJL010000058.1, read on the forward strand.
TTGCAGAGCTATCATAGTAAGTATGGATGATCTGCAATTGAATTGCGGGAGATTGATCTATCTGTTCCATAGTTTCGCTGATAGGCAATTCTATGAAGATTGGGTACGTTTTGGACTTGTGATATTACTTGAACCCATCCTGACTTCCTGTTCCAGTGAGATTGCTCGGAGTTAACAAGTAATGAATATCATTTTAACTGACAACCGTAGGTGGAACTCTACATCATGGGACGAGTTTTCTCGCAAGTGGAATAAGCCGGTGCATACCTTCCTGCTGCGCCATGTATATGCTGCAACGATCATGAACTACCGCGTCTCGAAGACAACTGCGATGTTTATAACGTTCTTGCTCAGTGCATGTGCGCACGAGCTTGTGATGGTTGTAGTGACGCGTAAATTCCGGTACGTCGACCAGGAAATCATCGTTTCTTGCTCTGATATCATATTTCTCTTTCGTAGAATGTACTTGTTCACGCTTCAGCTCATCCAAATTCCACTCATTGTGATTGGCCGTATACCCGCGATCAAGAGAAACAAGCTAATGGGCAATGTCGTATTTTGGCTGGGACTCTACGCTGGATTCCCACTGCTCTGCGTTGCATATGTAGCTTATTAGTTACGAGTTCGTTCTTTCATTAATTCCCGTTCATATCTTAACCTGGGTGCAAAGAACGATCTGCGCGAAGAACTGCCGAAGACGAGATTAGGGAGGTGTAATAATACTGCGTATAATATTTAGATATCTGTAATGCTTTGATCATTGCTTTGACGACATATGACGCCTTTTTGGCGATAAGACACTCGTCAGACCGTGCAAGTATTCTTCGAGAGCCAGGCCTTTCAAAATAACAAAGCACTCCCAAAAAGAGGTTAGATGTCCGTGTTTCTGGAGTCCTTCTAATGTTTTTACATGTATCTTATCAGCATACTATTCTTATGCGTCTTATTGATTCCTGGTTGATGTTTCCCTTTACCGAGGTCATATGGGGGGGTGGGGGGGCACCATAGCCTCGTCCTCGACCGCCGCAATCAACCAGTGCCATAGGAGCGAACCTTGGAGAACCAGAATGGCCTTTCATTCTTTAGCATGAAAGGGTCCACTTCTCCAGATCCCAAATTGAGGGACTCGTACGCAAGTATGTCCATCTTGTTCCATCTACCCAGAGGACGCGATTTGAGCTCGAGAGTCATGAGGAACACGTATCGCGGGTGTTCGCCGTTGTTCGGCGTGGGCGAGCCCAAGTGGGATGGATCTTCGGTGTCGACGGAAGTAGGCAGGATGTAGCGTCCGCTGGCGTCGATGAGGTTGGTCAAGTGCACTGTGCTGCCTTCGAGTTTCCATTGTCCGATGTGTAGGCCCTGTGAAGGCAATTGGTTGATTAATTGATGGGCAGTGAATTGCGTCATTTTGGTTGCTTACGTTCATTCTTAAGGATGGCTTTAACATTGGGATTACTTGCTGAGGAGTATGCTCTTCGTTTGCGAGCAGAGATAGGACTTGACCATTAGGGAAGAATCGTCTATACGAGTAATGATTAAAAACTAGACCAGATTATTGCTTTGTGTAGGATGTCTTACAGGTAGCGGTGATAGGTTATGAGATGGCTTGACTAGCGGCAGAGTCAGCCAGGTTTCTTTGACGAAACAAGTGTCCGAGAGCTACTCACGTTCACCCAAGAGTTTTCGCTTGTCCCTGCTCGACTGTGAAGATACGTAATGCATGAACACCGAGAACTAGGAGGATACAAAGGGGAACGCACATATATAAACAGGTTGCGATGTAGATACCATCCAAGCGAACTCGCGGTTGTTCAATGTACACGCGTCGGAAATCCCAGAGGAAACGCTCAATGACGGTGGAGAGTGCATCGAAGTCAAGTATTTGTGGAGGCTGATATGTACGGTGCACATGTTTCCTACGAAAGAACACTTGTCAAATAAAGTTACATTCGATTAGGATTGTTGCCCACCTCCATATCGTGGGATCCAACGAAAGAACCCTCGCCTTCTTGCAGACTCTAGCGAAGCGTTCAACCGAAGTAGGATCTAATTCGCTGAGAATAAGAACAATAAGCTCCTCGGGAAGCATATTCAGTAGCACAGGTTGGTTCTCAATTTCTGGTTCGAAAGCCAGCGGCGCCGATACGAATTCCTGCACAAGCTTGGCCAATGTCCCCGTCATCATACTCGGTCCTGTCTTTTTAGAGGCAGGCTTGATGACGACAGCTTCCTTGAAGCTCTCAGCTAGTTGGTCTACTTCTGTGGTTGGTTTAGTATTCAGGCCTTCCTGTTGCTCTCGAAGAATCGATTTAATCATCTCTTCTCTGCGGTAAGCGCGATCGACGTTATCGTCCTGACAGAAACTGGCATAAGCTGGTACCATATCGTCAAGATAAGCCTTAGAACATACCATCCTAAAGGCTTGACGGTAAAGTCGTAGAGCCTCATCTAGCTCACTCTTCTGTTCGTGCTCAATTGCTCTGCGGTAGACCTCAAGAGCTCGTGTGAGGGTGGACGAGACTTGGAACTTTCCAACAGGTTGTACCAGGACTCCATGCTGTACGGCCGGGTGAGAGGGTACTGTGTCCTTCTGAGAGGTTCCAGCTGTTGCTACTCTTTCATTCAGGTGCGAAGTAAGAGTTCGTGTAGGAGGGGATCGAGAGGCGCTGGTAGACGCTTCTTGAAGGTTATTCCTAGCGCCTGTATTAGAAACAGCCGCACTTGGCGCGTTGGCTTTCCGCCTGCCGAGTTCTTCCAACCATTCCTGTCTGAATCTAGCTAACTCTGGGTTCTCTTCCTTGTCAGGAGATGCCGCTCCAGCCTGCGCAGAGGTCGAGGGCGCAGCTGGCATAGGGGAGAGGTTCGAGGATGAATAATGATGGCTAAACAAACAAAGCGGAAGCAAAATCAGCGAAGCCTTATCTGCTAAGCCTTAGCATGCGCTCGGAGAGCTTATCTCCAGAAATTAATGAATTACAAATTGTATGCGTACCTGGCGTCCTTGATTTCTCTAGAATCTCCACGTCCGTCCCTTTGCTCCTTTCATTTACCCACAGGTTTCAAGTCTCTTTCATTTAACCGACCCGACTAGGCTTGACGCTTGTATACCTCGAGGCCAATTAAGTCATGGAAGGCAACAAGGATGAAGCTATACGGTGCCTGGGGATTGCTCGAAAGCACTACGACGCTGACAATCTGACGTCGGCACGGAAATTCTGCTTGAAATCTATCTCACTCTTCGAGACTCCAGAGGCCACTAAACTGCTTGCCTCCATAAACAAGGCTGCAGCTTCATCCTCTTCCTCTTCCACGGCCAACAATGCGGGTTCAGGTGCCTCGGCGTCGAATACTACGACGGAAGAACACCCTTCTGCTGCTGGCATGAAGCATCGGCATACGCAAGCCAAAGCAAACGGTAACGGTACGGCAGGTGGTATGGGGGGAGAGAAGAGGGAATATACACCGGACCAGGAAGCTGTTGTTCGACGCGTGCGGTCGTGTAAGGTCACTGAATACTACGAAATCCTGTCTGTAAAGAAGGATTGCGAAGAAGCTGAAATCAAGAAGGCATACCGCAAAGTCAGTCTTTTTCTTCGCTATTCACAGTCCCAAAGTGTTGAATCCTTTCGAAGCTTGCACTAGCTTTACACCCTGATAAAAATGGAGCTCCAGGTGCAGACGAAGCGTTCAAGCGTGAGTTCGATAATGTCTTTTCGGAGGTCGTATCTTGAACTTGTCCTATTAGTTGTCTCGAAGGCTTTTCAGGTATTGTCAGGTAATTAATCCTTTCCAAATAACCTGTAATCAACATTGAGCATCCTGTCAGATCCTCAAAAACGAGCCGCATATGATAGTGGTAGCGACCCAGAAGACCGCTTTGGAGGAATGTCGTCAAGAGGATTTGCATCAAATGGAGGCGCCCGTTTCGACGGAGAGCTTAGTCCAGAAGATCTGTTCAATATGTTCTTTGGAGGTGGAGGAAATGCATTTGGTCCAGGGTTTGCGACGAGCTTCGGAGGCGGTCCTAGTATGTCACCATCTCAAAGATGTCAATTCTTATGTGTATACTGATTTACTACTCTAGCCGTCTTCACGTTTGGCGGACCTGGATTCCGAACACAGACTTTCACGCGAGGTGGCGGGGGTGGTGCGGCCAACGCGAACAATGCTGAACCTAGGTCATTACTGGTGCAACTCCTTCCCCTTCTTTTGCTGTTCGGTTTTTCTTTATTATCATCATTACCCAACCTATTCTCCACACCCCCGACGCCCGATCCACGGTTCGCATTCACGGAAACTACGAGATATAGCACACAAATGGAAACAGGAGGCCTCGGCATACACTACTTTGTCAATCCAACAGAGGTCACCAACCACCCTATTATTGGTGCAGAACTAGCGAAAGAAGGTGTGAAACTCGGGCGAGCAGAAGAGGTGTTCGTGGAAGAACCAGCCGATGATAAGGCAGACGCCAACTCTAAGCCCCAAAGCAAGTCATCTGGGAAAACACGAAAGGTCGTGCGAGGCAAAGGCAAGAAGCGAGGTCCAGCTTTCAAGAAATTCGAGGAGACGGTGGAACGTGTCTATACGCAAGACTTGTATGCCCAGTGTCGGAATGGCATGGACAGGAAAGAAAGGATGAAGGATGCTGAAATTGGTATCTTTGGCATTGGGACAGACTGGGAGAAGGTTAAAAAGATTGACGCCGAAGTTATTGGAGCATGCGAGGAGTTGAAGCGACTAGGCATCTTGAACAGATAACGCCGTAATAGTAACATTCTAATAATTTATTCCTGCTTGGATTGCCTTGGATATATATCACGTAGTAGTTTAGATTCCCCCCCTTCGACGTTTACGAATTAATGCATTGTATGATGGATGAACAAAATCATAGGGCTCTTCGTGTCTAGGTGGCTCTAGAATCGAGTATCGGGCGCTCGGGGTTCGTGGCGGTATAAATCCTTCTTTTATGCCGAATTTCCAGCAGCAGCAGCTCTCTCCTTCTCAAGCTTGACGTAGAAGTTCTCCTGACGCTCAACTGTGATAATGGGTCAATCAACGGTAAGGGCGAGCAGCGCAATCCTCGCTTCTCTACTCACCAGACTTGAGGTGGACACCGTACCTGCGCAAGAGGTTAACACAAACACGCGATGCATACAGGAGAATTACTGACCAGTAGGCGTAGCCAGCACCAATGCCGAGACCAAAGGCAGAGGTAACGTCGAGCCAGAAGCGCTTTCTGAGTTTTCCGGTAATAGGAGCGATGGCCATTATGCAGAGTCTTGTGGTTGTTTTGACGTGAGGGGATTTGGAAGGGAAATGTCGGGAAGAGAGAGGTGAGGAAGGGAAATTATGTAATCAATTGGTCACGGCGTTGTGTCACAGATGGGTGGTGTTGTCCTCGCATGCCACAGGGCTCATCGAATCTTGACTGACGACTGTAACGGCTCCATTCTGCATCTTCCTCCTTCTTGTACCTTCACTGTATAAGATCTCTTACTCTGACAGCACAACTGCACCTGTCTTGTTCTTTGAGCACATTTAATACACCTTTACCCCCCGCGTGACATATCTCTAATCCAAGATCCATCATGGAAGACCCCTCAGGTTCTGGAGGTTGGCGCTTTGCGCAGTGCTTTGGTGATAAGGGCGATGTAGAGGATATCACTGAGGGTGCGCACCCAACTGCTCATTTCCTGACACCAATTGCCCACCGCTCTGTGTGCTGGCCACCATGTGGGGCTTGCTAATTACCCTTTCTTTCTAATCGCAGCCGACATCATCTCGACCGTGGAGTTTGACGCAACGGGTAACTATCTCGCCACTGGAGACAAGGGTGGACGCGTTGTTTTGTTCGAGAGGAACGAAGCGGTATGTAGCCATGTGTCTCCGTCGTGTCCTTATCCTGCTACATGCCAGACACGTTCCGGGGACCATTTGCTAATCCTGCTGTCGTTCATAGAAAAAAGGCTGCGAATACAAATTCTATACCGAATTCCAATCGCATGAACCTGAATTCGATTATCTCAAATCGCTCGAAATCGAGGAGAAGATTAATAAGATCAAGTGGTGCAAGCGACAGAACTCGGCACATTTCTTACTATCGACGAACGGTATGTTATCTTATCATTGTAGTTCAGTTCTGTGCTCAACAATTAAACCTCAGATAAGACGATCAAGCTCTGGAAAGTGTTCGAGAAATCGCTGCGTGTAGTGTCGGAGTCAAACCATTTCGATGGCCAACATCCTATAGCGGCCCCATCGAGTTTGAGCCATCTCAGACTTCCTCGAATGACTCAGCAAGACAATATCATTGCCGCCGTACCGCGAAAAGTGTACTCAAATGCCCATGCATACCACATTCACTCTATCTCCGTGAACTCTGACCAAGAGACCTATATCTCTGCGGACGACCTGAGAATCAATCTCTGGAACCTGAACACAAGCGACCAGAGCTTTAGTAAGTCTGGTGTTATTGCCATTCCTTTTGACTCTGCATTATTTTCGGCAGCTTACTAATATGGGCCCTATCTGCAAACAGACATCGTCGATATCAAGCCAGTGAACATGGAGGAACTAACTGAGGTCATCACCGCGACCGAGTTCCACCCAACGCAATGCAATCTCTTCATGTACTCTAGTTCGAAAAGTAACATCAAGCTTGCTGATATGCGTGATTCGGCCCTCTGCGACAGGCATGCTAAATGTGGGTAATCGCCCATTTCGCTATATATTGCGTAACTGACAGTTTTGTTGCACGTTAGGCTTCGAGGAGGAAGAAGACCCCACTACTCGCTCATTTTTCTCTGAAATCATCTCGTCCATCTCTGATGTCAAGTTCAGCCACGATGGTCGATATATCCTTTCGCGAGACTACCTGTCATTGAAAATCTGGGATATCAATATGGAGTCACGGCCTATCAAGACCATTCCTATCCACGATCATCTTAGAGGCAAGCTTTGTGATCTGTATGAAAATGACTGCATTTTCGACAAGTTTGAATGTATATGGGGTGGAGATGACAAGTGCGTCTAATTCTTCGATACTACATTCCTATACGATGCCGGCTCTTTGCGGTATCTTAACAATTTGACCCAATGCTGATCAATTAATATCACAGGCACGTCCTGACTGGATCCTACCACAACTACTTCCGCATATATGACACGGACACCTTAAATGATGTTGTACTGCAAGCTGATAAGTCTGCATTCAAAGCGAAGAAGATTGGTGGTCCTTTACCTGGTGTGAAGCCCGCTATGAAGAATGGTCCTAGACCAGGTGGTCTTAGGGACGCTATGCAACTGGAGACTCTGGATTTCAACAAGAAGATCCTTCACGCAAGCTGGCATCCACGGGAAAACACCATTGCGGTAAGAGAATCAAATCGTCTGGCATTTTTGTTGATTACTCATTCTGTTATCCAATGCAGATTGCTGCAACGAACAATTTGTTCTTGTATAGCGCCGCGTAAGGCGTTGCATTGCGCGTCGCCTTTCTTTGTCTTGGCTTTGGGGATTTTGACTCTTTTCCTGCGTGTGTGTGATAGAGGGCAAATTAAATTAGCAACAATTTCTTCTATTGGACTCGGAAAGGATTGTTGAGTCGTCACTGAATCCCTTCAGCCCTGTCTCCTGCTTTTGCCTCCTTTTTCCTGCTCCAACCTTTCCTGGTACATCTACACCGCCGTCTTTCAGGTCACCCGTTCATGAATCTACACCCATCATCCAGCTTTAATCTCATTCACTCGTCATCCGTCCCGTACTCACCTGTCTTATACCACCCGTCTACTTCATTCTTATATAGCATTTGTGGATGATTCCATTTCTTCCGACCCCTTTGAACAACTTATCCCTTGCCATTGCGATCGATAACATCTCTGGACATTTTGCTACACCTTCACCTTTCTTTCTTTGCCACACTCGTTCCCGAATATTTATTGCGTCTCGTCTTCTACGATTCCGCTCCTTTCTCGCATTATATTGGATTAGAGGGGGAAGGGGGAGGAGGTAGAAAACACAGGATCAGGTTTGTCGTCTCGTTTTATTTGCACGACCAGGATCTAATCTTGTCCCCGAACCAGATAGTTAAAGGATGGTGCCGGAGAGCGTTTGCGCGAATGAACAATTAATCAATTCACAAGTGAAAGTAAATGGTAGTCTGCCTTTGTATCATAATCCAATCCATAAAGTTTCCTCATCCATTCATTATCTTTGCGTCCTTGCGCGCATTCAATATGCTCACGTGTGCCATCTTCTATCCGGATAACGGGCTGGATTCCATGAGGCTCAGACAATGAGTATGTTCAAACGCGACTTCATAAAACTATCTATCTATCTATCTATCTATCTGGGCAAAGGGTGTTACAGATTCCTTCAATTTTACATAAATGGTGTAGATTCAATTTGGTATTGGTAAGTACAAGAACGAAGAATTGCGCGAACGACATCAGTCTAAAACCTACAAAACTACTCAAAACACTACTAGCTTACACTTCTACAAAAAAGCCGACGTACATAGCAAAGCATGAAAGACTGTGGATGGCGGGGTATATATAGTGGGAGTCCTGCGGTTGTAACTTTTATTTGTTCTTTGGAGTGCCTGGTTTGGATTCAAGGCTCTCGAAAAGATCGCGAAAGGAGATTTGGTGGGTTGGAAAGTGTGTCTTGTTTGCGGCCTGATCAAACGTTGTTGTCGCCGAACGAGTGATCATACTTGTGCAATGGTTCGAGGTCGCGCTTAGTATGTCGGCTGCTGCTCCGACCACTGCCTTCGCCCAAAGTCGACTGCGAGGCATGGGCCTTAACATCGACGGGAGATTCGAGTTGGCCCGTCGTGCTAAGCAGGGAAAGAGGGATGGATTGATGGGGCTGGGCGAATTTTGCTTCCGGCGACGTCGACTTGAAGTCGGTCGTCGAAAAGGAGCTCTCACGAAAGAGGCCAAACTTGGTGTTGCGGAAGACGCGACACGCCATCACGTTCATGAGCATGATGTTCGGCACGGTGAACATGGTGCGGTATGTGACGGGCACCGATTTGACGAAGAGCATGATGACTGTCATTAAATTGGTAGTGACGGTTGTCCTGCGAGTATCGTTGCGAACGTGCATGAGCATTCAAGGTAAGGGTATAGACGGATTTAGGTTAACTTACAGATAATAGACCTGTCCATCTTGAAGGAGGGATCTAGATAGCGCGGGCATTTGGGTACCGAATACGAAGGTTCGCACTCGACTTTCGTCGGCATATGAATTTGCCATCAGGCGAGCAGAAATGGCGAGGAACACGATAGTGTCGTTGACGAGGGGGATAATGGCTGCCGCTGAGACGTATTCTTCCAACTTTGCATTCAAGCAATAGTCAGTGGGCCCGATGTGGGCCCCAACGACACCTTGTGTCACGGTCAGGCAGCCCGCTAGCACAGCGAGCCACATGAATGCAAAAAAGGTGACCACGTAACGGTTGTAGTCGAATATCGCGCGAACACGGAAAAAGAAAAGGAGGGAAGTGAATGGAACGGCTACTGGGAAGAGCCAATCGATAACTTTTTCGAACAAAGCACATTTTCCTGTTGGGGCAGCTGAAGTGACGGCAAACTTCTTTAGGTACACGAAAACATCCGAGGAGAAAATGAACTCACTTTCAAAGATTGTGCTGGCGAGGACATATCCTAAGGCCCCGAATCTTGAAGTGTGTTAGGACGGAAACGACGCAAGTCTCTGAATGATTTTACGTACCTCGAAATGAAGTATATAATCGTAGGATACGAGACTCGATAATCCACCAATAAGCGATAGTCATTGGAGAGGTTCCCAACGAAATCCCAGACCATCACCTACAGCAGAAGATTTATCAGTGGATGCCCTTTGTGTGCCACCCTTGGGCCCAGTGTTTGCTTACCCCGCAAGAACCAATCAAAATATAGGTCGATATGGTGACCTGGTATGCCAGAGAGGGCGGCAGAAAAGCCATGGGGGTATTGGGATTCAACACAAGCGACGTAGCATTGCTGGCCATCCTGAGGTGTCTCGCACGAGGTATGGAGTAAAGGGCAAGGAGTGGAGATTGCGCAGAGCACTGTTAACAGAGCACACCAAAGGGAAGGGAGAATGGGGGAAAAACCAAAGTTGGGTATCCGTGGGCCCTTCCTGATATAAGGGCGTCCAAGTTACCCTTTGTAAACATCCAACAGAGGTTAGATTTAGGCAGCACCTTACGCGACGCCTTGTCAGTGGAATTCCGTCGATTCTTCAGGTCAGGGTTGAGGCTAAGCCGTTTTCGTCATGCTTCTCTGCACCGCTAACTTGGTCACGCTTTTCTTTGTTTTCCTCCGTTCCCCGAGGCCATAAACACTTGTTCGGCCAGGAGCTCTTTCCTCCCCGGCACCTTTATCTTTCTTTCTTTCGAAGAGTCTGCTCGACGCTGCATTCAATACGCCGTGTTTCCTCGAGGCCATGCATGGTGCAAAGGGTTAAACACCGTTATTTGGCCTTGGCAAAGCCAGGGATTTCTTTCCATTGAGTCTCTCTGCCTTCTATGTCACGCTCGAGCTGCAGCAAAAGACATATGCAGGAATGATCCTGAGCGGTGACAGCGCATGGAATCAGAACGGCTTCACCCACAAGTCTATAAATAACTTGGTTATGATCATCATCTTTCTCACCGTCCGCTAGCCGTTTTTTACGGCTCGAACCTCGAGCTTCATGTCAGGCACTAAAAATACGAGAATGGGCCCAATGGGCCCATCCGAATTTCGAGTCCTAGAAACCGGGGGCTCAACAACACCAATTGCGCAATCCATGAAAGCATATCACTCGGACAACGCCCGCGGTTGTAGTGGAAGCTGAGTGCTCCCTCACACGCGACTCTCAAAGGAACTCGCGACTTCGAAAACGACATGGCAGATGTGGCAGGCATCTTGAAAATTTTCGTTTCAATGTCAATATGCTTCTCGGCTCGAAAAGATAGAAGCCAACAGAAAGGACGGAGTGGGAGCATTCGAGCCTCAATGACGCCCGAGGTGTGTAAAGGGTATATACATATCGTACATACGCGCCACGATCAGAAAATTTCTCTTATGTAGGCACAACGTAGGTTAGGGCGTTGAGGGCAATTATGTACTTACTTCAAGGCCTGTTGATTTGGTGACGGCAGTGTTCTTCGTATGTGACTGATTAGTTCATTCTATAACGTATTAGAGAAGCTGGGGTGAAACGACATGAGCAAGTAACACATCCTTATTTTGTCCAGAGGAAGGATATGCGCCATACGGTGCAAAGTATAGGAGACTGCCCCGCAATGTTAATTTCAAGTCGGTCAAATAAGCTTGAACAGGCAACAAACGTGAAGGGCCCGTTCATATTCTCATCTCGAAGCATGAGCTTGAAGCAAGTTCAAGCAACATCGATTCCGTAGACCGGTCCAGGGGGGGCATTTCTAATCGAAAGAGACCCGTTAAAACTCGCGAGAAGCCATGCAAGTTTTCAGAGCGATACGACCTTGGAAAAAAATAAAACACGGAATAAATTACATCATATAGAAAAAGAAACTCTTCTCGCACGTCCACCGAACACCGACGATAGCTCGCTATCTCGCGAGGCTAGTTGATATTCAAAGTAACACTGCTGCCAACCACGCCGCCACCAGGAAGTTGGAAGACCAAAGACTTGACATTCCCACTTCCCCAATGCGGCGGCTTGCCACTCGTCCCGTTGAGGGCCAGCGAGACCTGTGCTATGGTCAGGGTCTGAGAAGGATCAGAAACGGTAACCTCTCCTGTCTTTAAGCGGTAAATAAGAGCGATATTCGCATTGGCGGTGACAGTGATAGGCGCATTGCCCGCTTTCGGAGTGAAGGTGACATTTCCTCCACCAGCTTCCCAGAACACCAAGAAAGCCATTTGGTTAGCCTGGTCGAGCACAGCTGAGATAGACCCGTCGTTCTGGATTTCTTGTAGCTGCTGCAACTGTTTGGAGCTCTGCTTCTTCGTGAAAGCTTTCTGGGTGACGCCAGGGAGCATGGTGTAGGATATCGAAGCCGAGGTATCGATGTGTTGGATCCACGCAGCGAATAAATCGACGGTTGGAGGAGGTTGGGTGGACGTCCCGATAGTGGCCCAGTTTCCGGTCTTCTGACCAACTTGCAGCGAGATGGTGGCCGAGCCGTTGTATTGCGGGAAAATATACCCCACATTTGCATGCCATAAGGACTGGGCTGCCGTATTAGACATAGTCATCTCTCTAGCACCTTCTGACCCGTCGAGGACCACCGGCCCAGAGTGCAGCTTCTGGTCAAGGACGGTGTACACGGGTGCACTAGTGCTAGATGAGATGTTGGAAATCATCACATGTTGCACGTCATCCTGGAGGAAGAACCAGGCCTTTTGCCAGTGAAGAGACCGAGTGAGAGGGTTGGTATAGCGCATGACAGCTATGCCGACGGTATCATCCGATACGCCTCCTACGAAAACTTCTTTCCCGGTTTGCTGGGTCGTTCCGCAGGCCAGAACGGTTGCGTTGTAATCAACGGTTATCCCTGGAATAAGATTCCAATCCCAGGCCGCAGAGATATCCTCGTACTCATTTCCGACAAGGTAGGTGTAGACAGTGCCATCAGATAGGTGGAATCCGAAAGGCTGTTCAAAGGATTTTCGTCTCTTATTAGACTATCCGTCGATCGAACAGAAGATGTCATGGACACGGCTTACGTTCTGCGAGTTCGTGCACTCCGTGTTCTGGGTCCGAGACGAAAACATTTTCACGGTGGTGACGTAATTCTTCCCGCGCTGAACCTATGTTCGAAGATCATTATGAAGATCTACATGTCAGAAAACTTCAAAGAATGAATGGAGACAAGATTCTAACCATGTAGTCGTTGGCATAAAACATCCGATTGCCTACAAGATTACCTGCATTGGCCGTGGATACGTTTGCAGACAAACTGTTTGAAAAGTTGATGAGAGTTTCCGATCCCCATTGCTGGCCTAACTGCCCAATCTCCGTCAAGTTAAGATGAATGCTCCCAGTGGCCCTGACGAACATTTATAAGCCTCAATTCTTGCGACAGTTCCTAACGCAAACTTACTGGTTATCTACAACGGGGAAGCTTATGAATCTGCCTAGTGCAGAAAAATCCCAATGCAGAACTCCTGTGAGCGTGTTGATGTAGATCATCCATTTGTCACCGTCAAACAGGGTGGCGAGTGCATTTTGAGAGTCGGGCCCAGCTGCAAAGGACGTTCCACCTGCTTCAACCTCAAGGTCGACGACGTCATTGGTACTAAGGAAGCAAAGTTAGATCCAATCTTCGTGGATAAACTATGAAGATCTCACTAATCCTTTCCTATAGCGGACGCCGTGAGCTTCAGAAGAAAAGGGTTCAGAGTTCAAAATCCTCACCATAGTTTCCGTTGTACAACATTCCACCATGCTGGCCTGTGTGAGAAGGAAGTCAGTACGCACGCCAGTAACAAAGTCGAGCATCACCGACCAAACGACCCGTCAGCGCGTATTCCGTCGACCTTGACGCCGTTCTTGACGAGAAGCTCATTGTGCACCCTTCCATACGCGTCGGTGAGCATGGTGACATTATCGGCCAGGAGGGCCTGGTCGATACCAATTTTAGCGACGTCCAGCGTGTTTGCGCCGGTCAGGAAACCGACTCCATTAATGTTGTGATCAAACGTCCCATACGCGCGTCCGGTCATGTGCGTGCAGTTGTTAACTTGGGTCTCGACGAGAGTGTCATTGAGTATAAGGCAGACTTGGCCAACGAACTCGGGGATCAGAATAATCTGAGGGCGTGGAAAATATATCAGTGAGCCGTTTCTCACACGTTAAAAACATATCTAGAGAAACTTACATTAGAGAACCAGTTCGTGTTCCTGTAATAATGAACTGTCAAGTCGTTCTTTCTTGCAATCTTAAAGAATGAGAGACTTACCATAAACTATTGTCTAGATTGTCACAAGGACACGCTGGAGTGCCTCCTGAATCCAAACATGCCGGGTTCGTGAAGTCGCGACCAAACCAGTAGTCCATGGCGCTTGAAATTGCTGCATGGAGAGTAGGATCTTTGACAAACTGATCGTCCCCCTTAAGGCCGCCGTGCCATGCAGCAGCCATAGTAACTGCAAAAACGTAATTCAATTTCTGGGATAAAAGATTGAAGCTTGCAATAACTTACGAATGCGTTGCCAGTGAGTTTGGGCGGGCCAATTTGCCCGTCGTGCATCACATCCTGTGGTATAATCGACCTCACTGTCTGGCCATTTACCGTCAGGCCCGAGAGTAGAAAGCCTGCATAATATGATTAGGTTGAGCAAAAAAATCATCATTCCAATAATGATATACTCACCATGCCGGAATATTTTTGGGAGATGTGGTTATTGCTCCAATGATGGAACTGAGCCTCCGCGTTTGCAGGATCTGTATTTCTTGCAAGGTGGACGGGTCAAGGGTCTGGGTGGGCTGGGATGCCGTTGTCGAGGTTGCCGAGGTGGAGGTTGTATTGGCCGTGGTACTAGTGCTAGCCAGTGAGGAGGGGGTTGCGCTGAAAGAGGTAGACGTTATGTTTGCAATGCCGCTAGTCACAACTGAAGATTGCGTTGGATGTGCGCTAGTACTGGATGCGAGTGCGCTGGAGGTCGCCAATGATGAAGTCGCCATGGTCGAAGACACGTTACTGGAAGCCAAGACGGTACTTGAAAGAGAGACATTTTTCCCATAAACAGGAGAGAGCAAAAGAGCGTGGAGATGCAAGAAAGCATTTAGGTAGAGAAGGAGGCGCGTCCAGAGAGCGGACAAAGCCATTGCGAAGCGGTCAGAGTAAGAGGAGAGCAGAGGAAAGATGGAGGCGCCATCTGTGAGCATTTATATTTCTTGTCGGCCAATACATTAACGTTTAGCATCAATCAGGCCAGCGAGCAAGGGTCACAAGAAACGGATCGAAGAGAAGCAAGCTAACCGCGAGCTAATTTTGATGTATGACTGCCTAATCCGGACGCGTACCCACGTGCTGCACTGCGCGGCCCGCACTCATTCTTCGAGCCTCTGCCAGTTCTCCTTACCGTCCACGTCGTGCACGTCCTCAGAATAACCACCACCAGCATTCTTCAAGGCTACACCGATGGATCAGGTGCGACAGCTCACCGCGATTTTTCCACGTATCAGCGTCACTTACTCACAGCTCGGCCTTTCAAGGATTCCTTCCGTAAACTGCTCCAGACCCCGCGTCCTGGTGGTTCCTCCACCCTGGGATCCGCCTCTGGTTCTCGAGGAATTTCGGTCCCAATTAAAAAGTGCGTATAAACTTCAAAATGGTGCCATGGTCATGCGCTTACTTGGTTGAAAAAGAAAGGTTGTAGATGCATCCCAGCCAGCATTTAAACCCCGCAATGTAAAGAAAACGCAAGACTCAAGATACCGCGACCGAGCAGCAGAGCGCAGGACAGGAGACGGGAATGACTATGCCCATGTCAGTAATTATAATTACACCTTTGAAGCGCTTTTATTGACCGATATTCTAGGTTGAAGCCGTACTGGAGGACTTTGAGAAAAGGAATGCAGATCAAGACAGAGAAAAGGTAGAGGCCCAGCGGAAATATCTTGGTGGCGACAGCGAACACTCTATCCTAGTGAAAGGTCTCGATTTTGCTTTACTCGAGCAGAACAAAGCACGGTCAACAATAACCACTGAAGACCTCGACGCGCTCGACCAAGCATTTCACGAATCCTCCACATCGCACGACGATGCTAAGACCGATTCCACTGTACCTCGGAAACGGACACGCGATGAACTGCTGCAGGATCTCAAGGCTCAGAGGGCTGGCAAAGCCCCAAAGTCGGCAATGACAGTTGAAGAAGAGGCTAGGGCGCTTGAGGAGGCAAAGCAGAAAGGCAAATTCAAACCTATCGGATTCAAGCCTATAGGCCAGTCAGAAGGCAAGAAGAAGAAGTCCAAAGCCGATTCTACAGACCTAGACAAGAAGAAAAAGAAGAAAAGAAAAGTTGAGGCAGATGGCAATGATAACGCCAAATCAACAACAAATGACAGCGATCCAATGCCTCCTCCATCCCCGATACCCAACCAGACATCAGCTTCCATGCCACCGCCACCGCCTCCGGATGAACCTATCGACGAAGAATTTGACATATTCGCAGACGCCGGGGAATACAAGGGCATTGACACCGACGAGGAGGAGGATGAAGGCTCTGGCTCAAAACCAAAGTCTCCAGCCAGGATGGATGCCGAAGATACGGCAGATGCACCGTCTTCTAGCGTCCCAAGAAGATGGATAGACACGGAAGAGGACGATCGAGCAGCCGCGAGCACAACACCAAGTATACCTCTCCCATCCTCCCTGACATCTGCAGCACCGTCGACGTCGAAACCATCTCCTCCACCTCATCCACATAGAGAAGCCCTCGTTAGCGACGATGAAGATATGGAAGAAGATGATAAACCTGTCCGTCTGGTACCATTGGAAAGCTCGGCTCTGCCTTCCATCAAAGACTTGCTTGCCATGGATAAGGCTGCTGGGTCTTATGACAAGCGGAAGAAACGCAAAGACAAGAAGAAAAACGCTGGTGGCGGTGATGACGACGATGACGATGCCGCCAGCAAGAAGAAGAGTCTGGACGCCAAAGTCGATCGGGATTATAAGAGGTATTTCGTCCTTCACTTTTAGTATTACTGTGGTCTCATTTTCTTTCCAGGTTGAAAAATTACACCGACAAGAAAGCAGCTTCGGGTAGCAAGTAGCGTGCCCAAACTAAATTCACACCTGTGATAAACATATTACCGAAGCTCCATATATTATTCCCTGAACGTGTACTACTACATAATTAGAGAGAGAGATCGTGGAGAGTAATCGACTATCGCGTGGCGGATGAAGGATGACCGTTCATGATCTTGTTGACAGTGTTTGTCCGTAAAATGGTGTCTGCGAAAAGGCCCTTGACCAAGTTCACCAATTCTTCCACCTGGAAGTCTACTAATGCACCTTGCTCGAACAAGTACGTGATGTCTGCCAGCGATGCCTCCTATTAGTTGCAATATGTTAGAAACTGAGGTTTGATTTGAGGTTAAGGAATGAAACAAACCAAGAGTTCCGAAAGATACGAAAACTTGAACCAGCTTGGAACATATGCACCTACAAACGAAGCCTTTAAAGAAAAGCACTTGTCAGAATCAAAAAGACAAGCAACAATTATCACAGCCACCCACCTCGGAATGATCTTCGCAGAACAATCCCTCCATAGAGTTCATAATTCGACACAGCTCGCTAAGACGATGCGATTCCACCTCGGGTATATCAGGCAAAGCCAGGATATCGTGCAACATCCTCGACAACACTGAGTCCGCTACAGCACCAATTGTCGTGTAGTACTTGCTCTTAGTCAGGACGCCCTTCAGCGATTGCGCAAGCCGTTTCACTTGCTTCAGTGCTTCGTTGACAGCTGCTTCGCATTCATCGTACCGGTCCTGGTCGGCGGTATATAGGAATCCCTGAGCGCCTTCTACTAGCAATTTGTCTATGCGGGCCTGTTCTCTCTCCTAGTAAAATAGTTAGTTTGGCTTCACATAAGGCGGAAGAACACGGCAGATTATACACTCACAATAGCTTCTTCATACCAGCTATCCCCAAGGACTTGCAAGCGCTGCCTGCATTCCGTCAGACGTTCCTTGAGTATATGCTTTCCATACAAAGTATCCTCAATGCGCTGAATAGCACCGGTCATATACAAACAACTGTTCGAGAACAACATAGCCCTCTCCACAGACTCGAGTTCCTGAGAGAATTTGATAGGGTATAGTGCCTCGTAAAGCTCGACTATTGAAGACGCCGAATGCGCCAGTACGCTGCCTGGTGCAGCATGGACGGCATCATTCGCTGACGGAAACAAATTGGATGCAAAGAATAGCTTGCTCTCGTCGATGACCTTTTCGACCATCTTCAAGACACGCTTAGTCCTTTTCGGAACCTTGTACAATTCTTTCGGTGCAATGGTTGTAACCACGTCCGCAGGCCTCTTGGCTCCATTAAGACGTTTGGTACCACCTTGCGCCTTCAACTGTGGTTCAGGCTTTGGAGAAGGAGGCGTGAAGGTTATGGTATTTTGTGGAGTTTGGGTAGGCTGTGGGGATGATAATGGGCTAGGTGAGTGGCCGTTAGTTTGCTTTTTGCTCTTGTTAGCCAGCTTCTCTAGGCGAGTGGCAGCTTTGGGCGCAGATGACGGAGATGGTTCCGGAGGCTCGGGATCTTTGTCCACAGGATCTGACCAAGGGTCATCCCAGGCATTCTCCTCAGGCACATCCTCGACAGGGACATCTTCGTCGTCGTTCCAACCCCATGCATCGGCAACGTCTGGCTCGGCATCCGTGGTTTCTACTTCGGGTTCCGCTTCGACGAGCTTAGTAGGTGTTGTTGGATCCATTTCTTCCACCTCCTCATCCAACGGGGTGTCTCCTAAATCATTATCGAAGCCCCAGCCTTCAGCAGTGTCCTCTGTTGCGTTCGCCGTGACAGGTTCATCTAGGCCCCATGCGTCGTCTTTGAAATCTTCTTCGTCGACTTGAACAGGTACGACACTTGGCAAGGATGTTTCAGGACCACCTTCATTGATAGCTTCGAAGGTATCTTTGGGGTCTTCAGGACTCAGAATTTCCTGTCGCGCGTTCTCCAAGATCTCCACGCGTCTCCGTCGCTCATAATGTCCAGATATACCGTCAGACCATGCCTTGATTGAGCCATCAGTCTGTCCTGCATCCAAAAGATTGTTGATATCTTGGTCTTCAAATGCTACGGCACGCTTCAAAAGATTGAGGTAAGAAGGAAGGAGTCCGAAGGAAGATGGGAGCGACGGCATTAAAAGGTTATTAAGGATGCTTGTAGTTATCGGTTTATTTAGAGAGCGCATGAACAAGGTACGGCTCTGAGGGGGAAGATGAGCGAAGAGATGAGAGGCAAGGAAGCCCAATATCGTTGATATATTGTCGAGACGGGAACTCAGGTCTTCGCTGTTCGGAGGAGCGGGCGTCAGAGATAGTTTGACTTCACCAGAGAGCGATGTTTGGATAGCTATGGAGAAAGGCTGCTTCAAGCTATGGTCAATGAAATGCGTCAATATGTCCCTTTTGAGAGTGTCCAGGTGATTTGCCAAGTGGGTCGGGGAAAGGGACTGAAGAATTGAAGGTAGGTCGAGGGTTATTTCTGACTGTCGTACTGCAGGACGACATGAGTAAAGAGTCAGGTCTCGTTTATAAAGTCATACCTTGCGTAGAAGGATAAATTGTGATGTCGGCAGGTGAAATAATAACACTTCTCGAATAGGCATCACTGAGTTGGTCCTGAACCCTCGCCTGAGTCGCGTTGAACTTGCGCTAAAAGAAAGGCTTGTATGTGTACTTCATTATGTAGACGTGAATGATGTTCACCTTTAAATCCCCAGCCACCTTTGTTTGGCTCAAATATTCGGGCATGTCAACGACAAGTTTCTGGACTTCTTCACCTTTCTCAACAGCTGCGGGTAACTGGCCCGACTGTGCAAGGGAAAGGAGGGAAGAGTATGCATCTCTGCATTGAAGAAGGTAAGAGGAAGCATTGTAGACAGCTTCGGCATCGCTCGTGTCCTGGGCTAAAGTAGAGTGTTTCTTCAACGCAGCAACTAATGTGGGTACAATGCCTTTCTGCGTATCATGAGTTAAACAGTTGCTGTGGATGGGTTGGCATTTACCTCTGGGTGGGAGAGAGCATTCTCCAGTTCCTCAGCTCTGGCTTTCAACAACTCATACCGCGTCTGAACAGATTTAGAGGTTTCGAGTTGTCGCTCAAAGTCAGGAAGGTCGGATTGTATGCGGTCGTGGATACGTTGCTATGTGACAGGGTAAGATTGGAATATTAGGGCAGCATTTTCAGAGCATCTTACCTTTGTGGCACGTATAGAACCGTCTAGTTCATCCAACCACGATGCAGCCAAGGACGAGTTGAGTGTATCCTTCGTAGCGGCATCTATTTTGTAGAGGATCTTGGAGGAAACGTCGACTGGGACTGGTCGCTTCGGTAAGTGGTCTGGCACTGGAAAAGCCATGAAGTGCGCTTAGCGCCAGCCAGAGACTGGATAAGAGGGATATCGGGGCTACGAGGTTGTGAGAGAGAGTATACGTTGGACGATCGTCACTGCTAATGCACATGAAACCACGTGGACGCGAGTGGTAATGACGGTCGCCCCTAATTTGGACTGGAATACACTCATTCCTCCTCCATCATGCTCGGTCGCATATTCCTGCTATTGGCAACCTTGGGCACATTCCATGGTGAGATATATGCTTCACAAACTATACCCACCGTACTAACACCTGTCCTAGCCGCATATTCCACATACGAGCGTAAGCTATCATATCATGACACGTCGGAGACGAGGTTGACGAGCCTCCAAAATTTAGACCTTTCTCATTTAAAGGCCCTTGAGCGCCCGGAGGGATCTCTGCCGCAAGATGTATGTGATACTACACCATTATCTTCCGCGTCATGATTCACATACCTCCATCATGATAGATTGTTCTGGAGATTTTCATCGCACTCTTCTTGGGGATTATTGGAGCTTGCTTGAATACACCGGCGTTCAAGGAAATTTCCTGGTCAAGTGAAATGCGAAAACAGTTAGTTCTTTTGCTCTCTCATATCTCGGTGAACCCTGAAACTATCTGTCTTTCCTTTCTAGTAAAATCGACGAAATGGACTCAAGGCTTGGATTTGCGAATTATGTTAACAGGGGGAAGATGCTCTTCTCCAAGCCTGTGGCAGTTTCGAGCAAGACGTAGTAGCATGGTTCCCTATGTCACGATGCAAAAAAAACCACGATTTCGGATTTTCAGCCATTCCTTTCCACCGACCTGTTTTGCCTCCATAACATGCAAGGTCACTGGGCCTGTCGGTGCTGTTTTTGAAAAGGACGACAGAGAGCAAGTGCGTATCCAGCTTTGGCTTCTCCATGGAGCCTAAATCAAGACCCTTGTCGGAAGCTTCTGTGTGCGATCACGCCCTGGCATTTCTTCCTCTGTCCGATGTCTACTATTATCCGTTATTCGGTGCAATGTATGGGACTTCTAAGGTCTTCTCCCGTCATTCTTCCTACCATTCTGTTAAGAGTGACACCCTGGACAAAAGCACGAATCAGTTTTTTCTTACATTTTGTAAACCTCAGGGCAAATCGGGGATACTTCTTATAGTAATATACGTGGATGCTTTTCAGGAAGACATTAGTTACTAGAATTACTTCCAATTCCTTCAAGCCAAGGCAAAACAGGGCTGCCACAGACGAGTCGAGACCTGTTTTGTGCAGATTTCTTACTGCAAATAGACATTTCGGAGACACGGAACGAGGTACAGAGCGTACACAAACATACACAGCAAAGGTGCTAAATAAGTGCGGATCGGGTCATTACTCGGTCGACCGTACAGTCACTCAGAAATCGTGCCTTAGGGTTACAACGTGTTCCCAGAGTTCTTTCCTTTACTCCCACAAGCAGCCATAGCAATATTGTGAAGTCAGTTAACTCTTTCGATTCGCGATGAAGAATACTACTCGCCTGGGTGTCGTTCTTATCGTCAGCATCCTGTTCTTCACTGCCGAGATAGTAGGTTCGCCAGCAACGTCCAAGAATGTCATACTCAATACTAACGCGTCCCTATTATGTAGTTGGCTTTAGAACGAAGAGTCTTGCTCTTATAGCAGATGCGGTACGTAGTCTACTTCTGTGTCCTTTACCTGCCTCACTCGTGTTATTGCACTTCATCTGACTGGTTGTCCCGGCTTAGTTCCACTATCTGAATGTGAGTATTGACATGTTGGCGGTTCTTCCGGACCCCAAGTATTTATACTCAGGCCACTACGTCATGCATGACTGACTCTATTCTGTAGGACATCGTGGCATAGTAAGCACGTTGTTGCATTTGGTTATTGACAGTAGATGATTAAACCTCGACATCGTTCAGCGCCATTGCATTCGCTGCAGCATATGTGAGTCAACACTGCACCGCGGAAACTATATGTTTGAACTGATCAGAATCTGATTCATGATCCCATCCTATCCTTATCATTAAATAATCTAGCTGCAAGAACGGGGACAACATGTAAGTGCTATGAAATGTGTGCCGCATGTGTATCTGTCATGCTCATGTCCTTCGTAAAGACACACAGCTTTACATACGCATTTCATCGCGCTGAGTTAGTGGGTATGTGGCGTTTCATGTATTCATTGCTTTTCCGACTTTTCGTCGACATTAACTCAGGAACGACTATTCCTAGGCGCTTTTTTCAACGGCGTATTTCTATTGGCCCTCGCCCTCTCTATTTTCCTTCAAGCTATTGAGCGCTTCATCCATGTCGAAGTCGTTACTTCTCCGAAACTAGTGCTCATAATTGGCTGCATTGGTTTGGCATTGAATATATTCAATGCTATTGTCGTTCA
Organism: Agrocybe pediades; assembly: GCA_013053245.1. Taxonomy (NCBI): domain Eukaryota; kingdom Fungi; phylum Basidiomycota; class Agaricomycetes; order Agaricales; family Agrocybaceae; genus Agrocybe; species Agrocybe pediades. The sequence continues at coordinate 1,736,336 of JAACJL010000058.1, forward strand.
TGGTTAGTTCAGCTTCTCTCCTATATGATTTTATGAATTAATATATTTACCCTGGCTTTGTTACCCACAGACCACCACGGTCATGGCCACTCTCATAGCCACGTATTTCCCGCCGAGTCAACGGAGCTGACAAAGGTCCACTCGAAGATAGATGTGGTGGTAAGTACTTTCATATCATTTATACAAATTAATAACCGCCAGTCTGACTTGAGGAACCACAGCACGCAACCCATAACCACAGGGTTAATCCACCCAGCCATAAACCGCAGCACAATATGGGTCTCGTTGGGGTGCTCACCCACCTTCTCGGTGACGCTGTTAATAGTATGCTATATTCTTTTAACTCGTTCTGGAGTCATAATCTTACGCAGAGAACAACATAGACGTCGGGGTCATTATTGCTGCGATAATTTTTATGAAGGTTGGGTCCCCGAAACGTTTTTACGCCGACCCTGCTGTGTCTCTCGCCATAAGTTTCATCATATTCGGGAGTGCAGTCCCATTGAGTAAGGAAAATGCTTCCAGAATACCTCCCTGGAATACCGGCTCAACTTACATTGCGTTCATAGCGCTCAAGTCCGGAAGAATCCTACTGGAAGCATCCCCAATCCACTTGGACCTTGCGAAAGTTAAAGAAGACCTTCTCTCCGTATGTTTGTTTCTACTTCTGCAAGGTAGGCAATCACATAGCCTGCTAACAATAAATGCTCGCAGGTTCCCGGCGTCTTGTCTGTACACGATCTCCACGTATGGCATCTCTCGCAGTCGTGAGTCTTCTCTTTCGAATTTCTTTTGGGGTAGACTTGACCTAGATCTCGTCCACTTTCTCAATCTCCCTTTCTGACCACCGAACAGAGTCATTCTTGCATCCCTGCACGTCTGTGTTCCTGTAGGAACTTCTCTCGATCAGTGGGAAGACACCGAGCGCTATCTACAGCACTGTTTTGAAGAATTCGGCATAAATCATGTCACCATATCTCCAGAGATTCACAGAGAGTACGACTCCACCAGGACTTCGACAGAGGATGTCAAAGGCGGATGCAGGCTACCCTCCGACGATGACTTTGGCTGCGCAGTGAGCGATTTCAAGAAGCGTAAATTTGCTTCTGCCTAAGCACCCAAACTCATGTTCCACTGGTCTACCACGAGAACTTACAGAAGTGAATGATAGCTCTGACCCTCAAATTTTCTTGTCTTTTTTTGTCTGGGTTCTTAGTCGTCGTCAGCCTTTGAACAGCCATGCCTTGTTAGCAAATAGAGAATTAGTTTCTGGTTTCCGATAATATGGTACATTTCTCCGCACGTAGCCACTGATACTTCCTGTAGACAACGTCGTAATAGCCGGAGGGTAGAATGATGAGTGTTATAATTGTGCTCTCGAAGATCTCTCCGTGGGACACTGGAACCCTTACGCAGGGTTGATCTTTGAAATTCTTGAGGTTCAAGAGGGACTATCGATGAATGCGTCGCTAGGCTAAGCTTTACTTGGGCTTTCCTATGTAGGATAAAGAAAAGAAGATTTTACAGTTCGCCGTTGAAGAGAAGATCCTGTAACAACCGGATCACAAAAGAGAAACACTTTCGTTAGAGATTTTAGTCAGAAGACGCGGTTTTCAAGGAGACAAGAACGGCCATGGTGGAGTTTGTGAAGGTCCTCCATCCCAGTTCCATCACGGAACCTTCGCACAAGAGCATTCAAGTGGTTCTGGATGACATTGTCATGTAATACGTTTGAATGCTCGATTTACTCTGCAACCACAACGGCATCGGTGGTGGTCGACGACCATGCCCTCTTGCTGGGTAGAGGAATTCGGGCATCTCGGGGGCTGGCCTTGCTTGACAATAATAAAGCAGGAAGTCCCAAGGGCAACGCAAAACTGAACTTGACATAACTCGATAAACGCGTTAGTATTGGAGTCTAAACTAGCAGGGGATCAGACAGATATTTGACACAAACAATAATTATACTCACATTGAGCGCATCGAATCGAGCTCCAAGCGGTACGGAATATGGCAAAGACGTCCTATCGTATCATGCGCTAAAAGCGTGAACGACTCGGTGAAAACAACAAGTTGATAGGTACCTATGGATGCATATAGTCCCTGCCATGTGAATCATCTTCAGGAAGAGTAATTTCCGAATTCGGGCTTGTTCCGAGAGCAGTTTCGTGGAGAAACACCCCATTCGAGGTATGGACAGTTTGAATCGAGTCTGTCAACGTCTTGAGATTAAATTCTGCGGCGACAGTGTGGGGTAATCTGGCGTTGTTAACTGCGCAATGTAACCTGAATGAGGTCTGGTTTTCAGGACAACCAGGGCTTACGCGTACGTCTGTGATGGCTGTTAGTGTGAAGAATGAAGATCAACAAGCGACTGCGTGCAGGGTGCCGAAAAAAACTTTTTGTAACGCGTATCTTCTGCAACGGGTTCGAGAGAAACTTCTGCAATATGGAAGAGCGACGAGTTCGATATAGTCGAGCCTGAGCCTATCGTGTTTGCACGCACGGGATAAGTTATTCTTCCGAGCCACATAGTCCTGAAATTTCGGATGATGGGCTATACACGAGTAGAAAGAAAGGACGAGGGACGCACGGCAGACTACCAAGGTTCGATGGCTCGGAATATGACGATGCGTGACAAATTTGCAACGGGCCAATCATGATCCCAGATACGTGCGTCGGCGTGCGAGAAACCGCAGGGGACGAGGAGGATTTTGCGCTTTGATTTGCTTGGAAGACGATACCCGTGGCAGTGCATTGCATCTCTGGTATGTATGTATTTCGAAATAGTTGGTTCAAAAGGATATTATGTGCTGTTATGTATCCTTGGACTTTTGGTGCCGGGCCTGTTCATCGTAGACTTATGAAAGCCCCATGCGGCTGCTTTGGCACCAGTTACGTGACGGGACCATAACTTTACATGGTTTTGCACCAATTAAACATGGATTCTTGGGGTGAAAAGACAGAGAACAAGGCAAGAGGCTGTGGAAGTGGAGATGCAATGAAATGTCGGCTGCGATCAAAAGAGGCATTTGGATATCCTCGAGGCAGGTCTTTGTATTGCAACGTGTTGATCACGAGTCCCAGGTCCCCTGGGAGGTCCAACACGAGGCAAGGTATGCCCTACAAATTGGGCAAATGACGATGTTTCCTTGGTCCTTGGACCAGAATTGATATAACCCAGGGTTTATAAGTCATAAGTCTTCTGTCATACATGAGAAGAAAAGTCAATGAAAATAAAGCGAGGGAATAACCAGCATTATCATTGAATGAGACTGGTAATAATGACTTACAGTACACATTCCGATCCGTTTATTAGATTCCTACGCAGCTCCGAGTGTGCAAGATAGCTATAATCCTCAGTATTAGGGTTGCAACCATACAAAAAGCACCATAAATTGAAGACTTTACGTTTAGAAATCGACTGTCTTGTTCAATGGTCTTGAAGGATAATTAAAAACCCCGTTTGTGTCGGTAAAATGTAGATAATTGGTTGACCAAATTCATATACGCCAGGCAGAGCAGCTTATTTCACAGACGCATAAGCGTTGGGATATCTGCGACTGCTCAGATTTTAAACAGCAGTAATAAGACCCGATTCGGGAATAGTCAAAGGTAAACAAAGCATAGACGTAGATCCACGCTAGCGACGGGTCAAAGGACCATATTCCGAGTGATCCATGAGTGTAACATTGTGGTTCGCAGACCACGAGGAGTTTATTTCGGCGATGAAAGCAAGTTGGTGGTTAAGCAAAGAAAAGCGAGCTTATGAAGAAAAGTCCGGGGGAATGAGGTGCGCGAAGGGTGAAGCAGGCAGGATGGTCGGAAATAGAGCAGTGCGATGAATGAACACTGCCCAGTCGTAAACGCAAATCATCCAAAGGGACTTGTTCGGGACGGTGACGTGCTTGTTGACTAAGGTACGGCTCACGTGACCGGGACCGGCAATGTGGACTGAAAGGGAGAGGATATCCGAAATTAGATGCTCTCTGATGCTGTGCGCGAGTGCCCGATTTCCAAAATTCTAAGAGATCTTTGGCTCCATCTCCGTCCCAATCCTTTCCTCTTCAGCAGTCCGAGATCCTACCTCCGAGTCAGCTTTTTGGACTATAAAAATGATCCCTACTCCATTCTGTCCCTTTGCAGCTCACTCTTCCTGGCGTAAGCGCCTTTTCCTATCATTCACACATCCTGGCGATGATTTCCGACACTGGCAAGGGCTCGAAGGCAGCCCCCAAGGGTGCAAAGCCTCTCAAGAGAGGAAAGGCTTGTATGAGCTGCAGGTGAGCTCCGGGTTAATGCCATATCATCCATGTCTAATTATAAATTTCGGAAGATTTCTGAAAATCGTTAGTCAATGTTGTTTCCCATATGAGTGTCGTTGGGCTTAATAGTACCTCTTTACTAGCGCTGTGACGGCGAGAAGCCAATATGTGGACCATGCCGGACTCATCCACGGGATGATGAATGTGAATATGCAGATGGACCGGGCAGGTCGAGGACAAAGGTCTTGGAAGATACTGTTTCGAGGTTGGAAGCTCGGCTGCTCGAACTAGAAAATCCAGAGAGCTCGACACCTTCTATTATGCTTCACGACCCATATCCTCCATACCAAATCCAACCTCTCTCCAAAACACCACCTTTGCATATTCCAGAGCCGTCTGCTCTTAAGCTCTCGCCTTTCTCTCCGACTTCGACTGCGTCGAGTCTCCCTTCTGGTAGGCACTGGGCAAATTTCTCAACACTGGAGGCGAACACTGAATTTACAGGGTCGAGTGGCTCATCCAAGTCACCCATACGATATTCTATTGCTATGCCACTCACCGCCACTGAGGTATGCCTTATTGCTGCTTGCTACCATAATTAGCTCACTGACACTCTTTCTACTCAAGGAGCCTACTATTGGGCACTTACAGGTTTCGTAAGTCGTTATACAGACCTGCGGAGAATCACCCTAATCGTCATGCGCAGTCTAGACAAATTTCTATTCCACGCGCGGCACTTTGGCTTCTTCCTTCATATTCCTTCTTTTCGCCACTCTGCCTTACTCGCCTTTTCATTGGGACATCCGAACCGCCCAACTCCAGGTCTTCTCTACGTCGCATACCTTCTTGGCGTCCACTTCTCCGATGTCTTGCCTGGCCAAGAAAGCAGCCTATTGACACGAGCCGTCCAGCATGTCTCTACAGACTTGATGAGTTCTCATCCAAATAAGATCATCCACACATTGCAAGCGGAGATCCTACTCTGCTACTACTTCCTCCGTACGGGTGCGCTATTGGAGGCCAAATGCCGTGCAGGAGCGGCTGTTGCCCTCGCCCTGGGCGCTGGACTACATAGAATCCGGTCCTCCAATTTTCTTGTGCCGTCCACAATAGGGATTGGCGCCCATGACCACGCTTATTCTCTCTCCCCTCCCACCGACGGCCTCCAGGAGGCAGAAAGAGTGAACGGATTCTGGGCAGTCCTCACCTTGCACAAGTTCATCTCCGTGGCTCTTGAAGTTCCTGCGCATGTTTGTGGCGCCCTCGAGGCTCCTGGGATGCAGATAGACACGCCGTGGCCTATCGACATGGATCACTATGAAGAGGTTAGAAGTTTTTTCTCTAAAATTCTATTGAAAGCGGCGACTAACGAGAACTTTTAGGGTGTCATTCCGCGCGATCTTCAAGGAAATTCGACCATTAAAGCCTTTCTGAATGGCTATCTATCGGATGCTCATGGCGACTCATCGACGGCGTTTTTAGTCAAAGCCGCTATATTATTCCACCGTGCAGCACATCTGACTGGGCAGTGGTCACCGAGTACGTATTTGGGCACATACCTTCCCTTTATTTGTACTAAAATTTCCTTTCCTAAGACATGCATCCACGAGATAAAATGACTTACGACGCAGCTGCGAAATCTGTCAATACGCTTATCGAATCTTTTCGTGCTGCTATGGGTCCACCTCCTCAATACGACTCTCGTGATCCCTCTGTAAGGACAGTTCTGCTGACTCGCGCCCTAGTCGACGCCGCCTCGATAAAGCTGCACTGGATTTTTGCCTATGCCTATCCGGAGTCGAAGCAGATTTGTCTCTCAGCGGCACGGAGCATGGTCAGCTTTGGCGACCTTAACTTTCACGACATTGGCTCGGTCAACCCCATTATGGGTGTGAGTCTTTAACTTAAACTATTACTTGGCAGTGTTTCTTAAATCCGTCCTCTGTAGAACCTTTGGATGACTGCTTGCCTCATCTTCGTCGATGAGATTTCCAGGACCCGCCATAATAAATCGACTTGGCCGGAAAGTCAACTCTCAGAAGACGAATTGCTGGAATGTTACCGACGAGGTCTTACTGCAATGAGTTTCTTCTCCCAAGAGAGCACACTTATGCGTAAGCACCGCGGTCTATCTTATATGGAGATACGTCGTACTAACTTTCTTGTCTCTATAGGCTATCAGTTGACCAAGGTCCAAGAGGCATTCGAGGCCATATGAAACTTGACTGTTTCCGGACCTTTTCTTCCTTCATACATCATCTTAATAATCTTATGCTCTACAATCTTTTCTGGCCTTTACCATCGGACTCTGCTTTCCCTCATACCCTTTGCATCAAACAAACACCCCACGATACCTACCAGTTATACGATACAGCCTTTTAACATCTATCGTACGTACTGGACCTTGACATGCATTTCTCTCTTTTTGTATCACCTCTCCGACTCTCATCTCCTTAGCTCATTCCTACTATACTTGTTGTAATTTACAGTGGCTAAATCTCTAGCCGCACCTGCCCCTTACATGCATTAGTGTCATGGTCTTTGCCTCGTTCCTTCTCTCCACGATGTATCCGTAGTTGCTTTCGCTCGCCTCTCAATGTATTTCTTACACATGACTCCGCTTAGACTTTTCCCTGCCTCAATTTCTTGACTGTATTTTTTTACTTATGTAGAGTTGGGTGATGATGTGATAATACTCGTGTCCTTTGGCCGCCCAGTTCAAATAAATTATTTTCAGCCCACGAGATAAGTATACAATATACCAAAGCCTATGTAGTGTGATGGACTGCGTAACTTCAAACAGACCGATAGTTGTACGCGAGTAGACCGTTCCGTAGAAGAGAATCCCGCACATTCGGTGATGGGTATCACTGATACATGTTGCTGGAACTGCTTTCCCATTTCTGGAGGGATTCTCAACCATCGAGATCATGATCGGATTGGATTTACATGTCATCGGGGATTGGCAAGACGCCATGGCTCATGGCCAATGTGAGATCCAACAAAAGAGTACCAAGTAGCGTACACGATCGAGGATCGAAAGCAGTGTCGTGTGCCAAAATAAGCATATAGTAAGGTGGGATATGCCGGCGTTCTTGTCCTCTACGCAAGGCCCAGCGCAGTAAAGGTGCTCTGCATAGGGGAGGTCTGGATACGTCAGAAGTCTGTTTATGGAGATGGTATGAGACGGTTATCCGGAAAAGGCATATATTAAGAAGATCTGGTGGACAATTCGATGGCATTCTTGAACGCGCCGAGCAGCGCAGTCAGTTGCATCTTTTCGCTACCGCCTGATGCCAGTCGATGTCTGGTTGGGTGTTAAAATGGCAATGAAGGAAAAGAAGAAAGAACATACTCTGTGGTCGCCAAGTGATCTAAAAGGTAAATGCGAGCATGGGGCTTGAGTTCAATAGTATCTAGATATTCGTAGGCGCCTGTCAAAAGATCTTGCAGAGCTAAGCCGCGTTCGGTCTTCAATTTCGAAATCACTAGTCACGTATATCAATTTCTGTTCAAGAAGGTCACAGAAGTCGCACATACTCTGATACGAGGTTGTGAACTCATCCGAAAGCATAGAGTTGACGATAGCCTCTACGTCGGCAGGATCCGGATTACCAGTGCAGTTATATATTTCCGTCTCTCCGATGGTGTCGTAGGCCGCATGACAAGCTTGCAAAACATTGAGGGCACGTCGCATGTCACCCTTGGAGAGTTTAAGAAGAGCTTGTTTGCCCTCCTTCGTCAAGTTGACCCTGCGGGACCGGATGATCAGTGGATGAACGAAGACCGTGACTTAAACTCACTGTTCGGCATCTACTACTGTTTGAACCCTTTTTTCAACCTCAGTAATAGGAAGAGGCGAAAATCTGAAGCGTGTGCATCGACTCTGGATGGCGGGCGTGATCTTATTCACGTAATTGCAAATGATACAAAAGCGGACATTCTTGGTGTACTGTTCAATGACGCGCCGCAGAGCAGCTTGAGCCTGCTGTGTCATCATGTCGGCCTCGTCCAGGATGATAAGCTTGAATCCTTTCGAGAACAGTGTCCTTGTTTCGGCAAACTGTTTGACTTGTTCGCGCACAACATCAATACCACGTTCGTCAGACGCGTTCAGCTAGCACAGACATCAGCTCTCGAATTCGGTTACAATGATGGAAGGCGTACCTCAAGAATCTGCTTTCTGCAGTCGGCTCCATAGATACGTCGTGCAACAGCAAGGATCGTGGATGTTTTACCGGTTCCAGGGGGACCGTAGAAAAGTAAGTGAGGCAGACGGTTTTTCTCAATGAATCTTTCAACTGGCCAAAGCAGTCAGAAGGTGGCGCAGCACAACACAATGGTGACTGACTGGTGTTAATGATATCCTTGTGCGAGACCACGTCGTCCAAGTTCACTGGCCTGTACTTCTCAACCCTGGGACGCGCACAGGAGACGTATAAGTGGCGTGGTCCCTAAATTCCAATACATTGCACGCACCAAGGCAGGTTGTCATCCTCAGAAGGCAGTTCCCGGTCGACCGCCTTGGCTTTGCCTTTTCCCTTAGAGAGAGTAGTCGGAAATTCAAGTGTCATCTGGGTGTCTTCGTCGCTGTCCATGTTGAGGGATGTTTAAATTAATAGAAAGAGGAGGCTGAACGCGTCGAGTCATGGACGCGTCGAACTGGGATAATGAGTGCTTGTTCATGTTTGTCAAACACGTGCCCGTACCCTAAACCTTATTTGCAAGACGCTCGGGCCATCCACAATGATGACAAAGGCTCAGATTTAAAAGCCGCTCGCCTCAAATTTTGATCTCTCTTCCACAGTCGGCTCTTGCTTTAGTCGAAGACTCCACCGTTCATATCGTTGGACAGACAGAAGCGTCCGTGAACATGCAGATTTTCGTCAAGACGTATGTCCATTCTCTGCCCAACCTTCTTCTCGTAGTTGACCCTTTTTCTTCAGCCTTACGGGCAAAACCATCACCTTGGAGGTGGAGTCTTCGGACACCATCGACAACGTCAAGGCCAAGATCCAGGACAAGGAGGGCATCCCTCCCGATCAGCAGCGCCTCATCTTCGCTGGAAAGCAGCTTGAGGATGGCCGCACCCTCAGCGACTACAACATCCAGAAGGAGTCCACTCTCCACTTGGTGCTTCGTCTCCGTGGTGGTGCCAAGAAGAGAAAGAAGAAGACCTACAACGTTAGTGCCCTGATTGTGATTGTCTCCTTCACCTTCGTTGTCTAATCTGCCTCTGCTATGTAGACTCCCAAAAAGATCAAGCACAAGCGCAAGAAGGTCAAGATGGCCATCTTGAAATACTACAAGGTTGACTCCGACGGCAAGATCAAGCGTCTCCGTCGTGAGTGCCCTAGCGCCGAATGCGGTGCTGGTATCTTCGTCAGTGTTTCCCTTATCATCTCGTAAGCAGCATGCTGACTCTTGTTTTAGATGGCCTTCCACAAGGATCGTCAGTACTGCGGCAAGTGCGGTTTGACCTACACCTTCCAACCCGGCACCAAGCCCCCCGCCGTCTAAGCGTATGCATTTGTAGTTGATGTTGTGCTACTTCATACATCGTGTATTATGTTGTTACCAAAATCAATACGCCTATGACAACCAAAAGATGATCAATCTATGTTGATAAACTGCTCAGTTTTCTTGTTCCATGTTGTGGTCGTGGACCCCATGGTTGCATTTATAGAATGAAATCTCGTATTAATTTCAATTAATGCATGGGTAATTGCGAAGGTAGTCGTACTACTTAACCTCTAGTTGAAAAATAAAGAAGTCCTACAAGTCATCTACGTGAGAATGTACAATGGCAGTCGTCTATATCGATAAGTATAAGTCTATCTATGAAGTCTACGGCTCTATGTCCAATGGAAAGTACATCTATGAGATATATTAGAAGAAAAATAACATACCATGCAGCGTTTAATGCCTATCTAATGGATGCGTATATCAAGGCGCAGATAGATGCGTATCGTGCAAAACCTTCTTGACGACAGCCCAGGTGGGTGATTCGTCTCTAGCACCTTCCAGATTCTGTAGTGCGGGGAACAAGGAATGTATGCGTTCCGCAAATTGTTGGGCGTTTACCGATTCCAGTCTTGACACCGTCATGTTGAGTATACGGTTTTGTGCGCGGTCCTCTTCTGTAGGCGGTAAAGACAGATCATCGAGAACGAAGGGTAAAATAAGCGTTTCGAGGTTGACGCTCTTCTTTGACAAGAACGAAAGCGAAGCCGGCGTTAATTTTGCAGTTACCGGATATTGGTTGTCGTCCGTGTCAGGTGCGGATCCTAAGTTCAGGTGGGATAATAAAGGCCACCAGGCAAGTAAAGAAGGCAAGCCCTGCTCGCACGAAGTAGGAGGAAGAGTTAGGTCGCACCGAAAATGGCGCAATTGCGATAGCCCTCGCAACTTCTTCAGAGAGTCGAACTGCATCGAAGAAGGCGGGGTATAAACTCCAGGGGCTATGGAGCTGGGATCGACTGCTTGCGTAGACAGACTTTGTTCGGGGAATTCGAACTGATGTTCGAGTGCCAAGTGCCGAAGTGAGGTAGCGGCTTTCATGGATATGCTTTCGAAGATAACGTCCCAATGTGAATCGGAAGGAGCAGGGTCATCCAACTCTATGTGGAAATGTTGAAGGGTGTCTGGCTGCACCATTTCAGTTATTTTTTCAACGACGGATGACTTGGCCCGAATGTGCAATTTCCGTAGAGAAGGGAAAGTCAAGGAGCTTTCCTTGCCCAACGTCTCGTCTATATCGTTGCACTGTATGTGTCCGGCATGAACTTCTAGTTCTTGAAGACTGGGAAACATGGCTATACGAGCGAGGGTCCCAGGCAGTAGAGAATTACCGAGACGCAGTGATACAGATTCCAAGTTTGACATAGTTGCAATGGTATCGTTGATTCGAGGAGAAGCCGTACCCCGGAGACCAATATGACGAAGTTGGTGGCATTCGTCCTTCAGTTGTTCCATATACTTCGCAATGGACTCTTCAACGTCGAAGCGCTGCGCTTTGAAGCCCAGGTCCATGTCTACGCATTGTAGGCTGGCAGAGAAATTAAAGTGGATGAGACGCTTGTTACACCTTGGGATAGATATGTAAGACGTCAAAAGATTGGGTATGGATAGATGTTGGGAATAAGAACATGGCATGATAGACGCCAGATTGGAGTGTAGTTTGATGTTCTGGGTATTACGGATGTGTTTCACGCGCCCAGCGTATGAATTGAATGTGTCAAGATTAGAAGAATTTAGATTATTGCAAATCTAGGCATTTGTGCGCGTTAATGAAAATGTGGATACCATCAAAGCAAGGACATACGTATTCGCCGTTCGAAAGGGACACTCCAGGCAACAAAACTAGAAGAGGTTCCACGGAAGGTAATCGTTCCCAAATAAAGTCCAAGGCAGGGTCTTTCCAGGCTCTACATGTACGCGCAGCGCAAATGAGGGATTTGCGATCGTATTCCAAAGTAAAGGAGGCGATTTCCCGAAATATTTCGTCAATGAGTAGAGCTTGGTGCATGGTGACCGGTGACAGCAAATGAATGACTGGAATGATACAGAGGTTGAACTATTGCCTGGGCCTACTGGCGTAGCTGTGGTCAGAAGGACATCAGCTCAATAACCAGGAGAACACTCACATAAATGCCTGTCCCCGTCGCTTAAAACCAATGACCAGAGTACCCTAACAGGCAAACGAACGAAGGAAAAAGTTGAAAGCAAAGAAGATGATTGGCCGCTGTCAATGGTTATATAAACAAACAAAAAAGGCCCGATCACACCGGTGACCGGTGACAGTCCTAGCCTAAAAATAGCAAATTCCAACTCGAAGAGAAAGAGATATTTACCTAGGCCTACAGAGCGCTGGTGCTTCGACGCCTTTTCTACAGATTGAACAAGTCGAGTATGAAGAACCGTCTGCGCTGCGCATGTAAGAAAAGTGTGGTACTTCGATTGAAATGACGGGCTAGCAGGCTTTCATGTTTGAACAGAAGACAGTAGAGGATCTACGCTTCACGAGAGATTCTCCAATAACGATCCTGCATAACCATCCGAAAGTGTTCCAAAAGAGGTTTGGCAACCATATATTGACCAGAGATGTATAAGGAAGTGAGCTAATATCCCATAACTGCCTCAATATAAGTACGATAAACCAGTAAGCAAAATAACACAGAAGCAAAAGCTCACATAACAAGTAATGTAATAAGCACTGTGAAAGGAAGAATAGTGTTAGTGGCGGATACCAATGACAAAGGGCCAGGGCTCGCAAATCTGATGGTCAGATACTGCCGAATTTTTGTCCTGGATGATCTGCATACAAACCATGATACAGACAAGGTAGTCTGCTCAATGCTCAGTCAGTTGAACTTCTGGAGTCAAAAGTTATGACTAGAGATGAGTCTATCATTAGAAAACTATTAAATTCAAATATTCAGACCACAAACCTTGGATTATCGAATTTCTATGTCAAGGAACTCTTATCGACGTTTTGAACCCTTTCATACAGTTCCCTCTTCCGTTGCGAATTAAGTAAGTCTTCCTCTCTTTGTCGCATTTTCTCGCGTCGACGTTCATCGTCTTTCAGGACGCCTTTGTACATGGTCTAATGACACGCAAATCAACGCGTAGCTCTGAAGGAACGAGTAGGGACCACATACATCTCTTTCTTGCTGTTGCTGGAAATGAACAGCCCATATCGTCAAAGAAGAGAAAAGAACGGCTGCACCCAGCGTGATTTTGGCCTTTTTATCTGCCATTTGGATATACGAGCAGATATATAAGAACTAAGAGCCAGAGCTAGCCAGAGCGTGTGATCAGACACACGACGCGAGAAAGGAGATCCGGCAGCCGTGAGCCGAGTGCACAGACCAATGCCCATTCAACAGGTGCAAATAGTCCTAGTTCCACAACTAAGATTGAGCAGGATCCACACTACTGCCTTTGTCCCACCACCACAACTTGCGCCTTTCAGCAAGCACCATAGGCTTCTCCTGATTCCCTTTCAGGATCGTATCCCCATCTTATATCCCGTTTCTTGGCTTAGTTGGCAACTAGCAAGTTATCATGTTCTCGCCAGAGGTATGTATGGAAGTATGTTGTTCGCCTACAACCCACGCCAACTCATTTTGCATGAAGGAGTATGAATTAGCCTTGAAGGATGTTGTCAATGCGAAACGTTTATCTGCTTCGAAGATGGCTAGCTTGACGGACATGACAATGAAAAACGTTGAGGTGCGTTCATCTTTCAAACAAATTTTCCGAACATTTCCTGAACGCAATAATCGATTTCAGCACGACACCCAAATTGTCTCCATTCTCTATCGCACACACAAATCCCTCTCATCATCGAACGCTAAAATATCTAGTCTTTATGTCTTTGATGCTCTGTCTCGAGCCGCTAAGACCCACTCATATAAGCACGGTCTTTCTGGCGACGCGTTTACCCAGCCTGGAAACTCTGCTTCATTCCTATACAAGGTTGGCGGTGTAGTAGAAGGTTTGTTTCAGGACATGCTCTCTATCGGTTCTCCAGAAGCCAAGGTTAGTTGACCCAATCCGCACCTGCCCTGTCGGTTATCGTGCGATCCCGAGTACCAATTTGCGTTGCTAGTAAGATTTGGCGGACAGTCAGATCTATTGGCGTGCGTTAAAGTGGATTAGCGTACGTTCCCAGGACCTCATCAAAGGAGGAACGAAAATCGGCTACTTTGTTTTACCCTATGAGTTCGAAGTAACGCAGTATGATCCTGACTGGCTTTTTCTAGGAAAAAACGAAGAAAATACTTGACATATGGGACAGAGGGTCTACATTTCCTGCTGATGTTATCTCTCATTTGAAGCTTGTAGTAGGGGATGTCGAAAAAGGTGCATATACCCGTCTTGCTTGTTCGCTAAGTATTTCATACTTGCAATTAATATTTTTATCTCTCTGTCTTGCACGTGAGATCAGTAACTGAAGCTGTACCTGGTTTGTTTTTTTTTCATTATCAGTGCCATCGACGAAGATCGAGCCGACTACCGACCCTCGAGTGGTGAATGTACCCCCACCCCCGCACAGTCCACCCATTCCGGCACATAGTCCAACCATCCCTACGTTCGGAGGCGCAAACCCACAAGCTGCTCTTCTGGCTCTGTTGACACAAGCGGCAGCTGCTATTCCTACGATTCCTACTGTGCCTCCTCCGTAAGTTGTTATTAAATACACATGTGCGCGTCCTTATTAATCATTTACACAAAAACTAGGCCTATACTTAACAGTGCTGGAAGTCCTCCGCCTCAGTTAGATGCCGCTCAACTTGCTGTTATCCAGCAATTGGCTCAGACGGCCGCTTCTGTACCACCTGTCTCACAATCCTTACCCTTCGCAGAGTCTGTAAATGTCCAGAAGTTTCCTTCATCGTCTGGTTTTAATAATAGTTCGCAAACTATACCCTCCTTTCGCAATGAGCCTCGAACAATGGTGCAAAACGAACAAAAATATAACGGGTACCGTAGTCCCGAAAGCGAAAGCCGCCATGAATCTCATTTTGACAACCGTGACAATATGAGAGGAAGGTATCGAGGTGGTTTCCGACATTCTGATCGCGTTGAAAGATTTCAAGGACGCAACTGGGATGATCGTGACCGTGATTACTATCATAGAGACACAGAAAGAGACAGAAGTCCTCTCCACAGAGGCAGGAACGGACGGAGCCGGTCTAGAAGTCCTCCAAGTAGATATGGTGGTCGGAAGGATTCCCGTTACTTTAGTCCACCAAGGAGAAACGTCAGTGCTCCGACTACTCAATTTGGACAACGGAAAGTAAGCCAGGAGCCTGAACCTGGCAAAGACGAATTTGGGAGGGATATTCGCCCTGAATCACCCACCGAGTCCACCGATACTATCCGCACAAATACGAAATCTCCATCACGTCCGTCGATTCCACCAAGCTCGCCTACACGTTCCAATGTCGTGCCCGCTGCCCCGATCCCCAACACGGAAATCAGTGATTCTAGCGTTGATACAGTTATTACACCTGGTCTAACCACCAATAATCCTTCAGTATCTGCTGAAGCTTCTTCTGCCCAACCTTCTGCTCCCACCGCCGGACTCGGAATGGAGAACTTTAACCCGTCTACTTTCGATTATACCTCACCCACATCGTGGGAAGCGCTAGGGAAGATGTGGCAGGTTACCAACGGATATCTGCCATCAACGGAAGAGCTCATGCAATTCGTGGTATCAGGCTTTTCGATGCAACCCACCCCAAGTGCGGAAGCAACAACCCATGCACTAGAGCCAAATCATATGTTCCATAATGGTGGAAGAGGTGGCGGCAGAGGTGGATTTTCTTTCGCAGGCCCGGGTCGAGGAGGAAGCGCTCGCGGCAATGTCCGAACTAATATGCCAGAGGGTAATGACTGGGCTAGGAATAACCAAGCCACGGACGCCGTAGTACTTGGAGGAGGCAATGACGAAGTAGACCAGTACGCTGTGAAGTCAACCGTTTTCGCAACAGGGCAAGATGCTCACAATCCTACTTCTTCCAACGCGACTGCAGGCGGACGCATGCAGAGAGTTGGTGACAAGTGGGTGTTCGTGCGCGAGGAACGCGCGCCAGTGCATGTTTCGTAGTAATAAATAATTTATAAGGGTACCATAAGCGTGTCTTCTTTTTTTACTCGATTTATACACCATTTTCTTCATCTGCTTCCAGCCTACTCAGTTCGAAGTCAGCGGCCCTTGGTCGTCTATCTTCATCGACATATAATAGACGTGGCTGCCCCATCGTTCCAGAGCGATAAGAACTCAGCGACATAGGATTTGGCCAAAACATAAGGTAGGATACCCATGCGCATAGGCATCCGAGTAAGCTACCAACGATCACGTCTTCTTTGTGATGTCGCTGCGAAAGATATCTCAGTTTATTTAACATACCGGAAGAAAATTCATAAAATGACATACGTAATCTTGAATGCGAGTTATCGCTACGTGGGCAGCCCAGAATATAGGAAGGAGAGTGAGCAGAAAGATGCACATCCTGCTAGAACGCAGGCTTGCCGGTGATTTGGGAGCTGCAAAGCACCAAGCCGCGGTTTGCCCCGCAATCCACAGAGACAGGAAAAACATGCCGGAGAATGCAGTCGATGAATGACCCGAAGGAAATGATTTCCTCCCATCCAATATAGTGTGTTTATGACTTACAAGAGTAGATCCATAAGTACAGCTATCCAGGTATTGAAAATGAAGTCGCCTACCCTTGGCATTCCTTAAGAATAGTGTCCCACTTGCATCTCGCCAGAAAGTCGGGTCTCAGTCGGCCTGAAAAAAAAAAAAAATGACGCGACAGAAAGAAGAGAATGAGGAAGACGAATGGAGTCAGATTCTGCCTAAATGTTTGTTGGTAGTGGAAATACCAACCTATACCATGTTTCAATGACTCTGTAATGAGACGAGCGAGGCCCCTATTACCGACCCTCATTTAAAAACGCTTTCAACAGGAGCATACAGCTACATTGACATACCTGGAAGCGCATAATCCAATGGCTCCATGATGGATGAGGAGAAGCGATCGTGTAACGCAACCGACAACGATGAAACACAGTAGCGGGACAAATAGCGCGACGTTCTGATTGACGAAAGAGCTGACTCTGGAATGAGAGCAAAATGTTATCCTGTACTGTTCAAGTTTGTGTCAATTAAACCTGGCGTACTGGTTTTTCTTGTGAGGATGGTGAATCAACGGATCTGACAAGTCAAAATCTCGTTCGAAAACGGGGGAGAGTGAAACTAGCCCAGAAAGTGCCCATACAAGGATGACCGCTGCCCTGTTGATTTTATTTGAGTGTTCCCTGTCCAACGCAATGCTAACAGGGCGGGATACTTGCCAGTCTACCAAATACGATCTGTCTGCCCACTCGAGCGCATCTTGTCCAAAATACCGGGTAGCTAAGGACCGTAAGCGAGACATGCTAGAGAAAACCGTCGTGGTTGGCGCCTTAGAGGTGGTGGTGGACCGTTAAGAAAAGTTCATGGATGACAATCCCAGGAAACTGCGGCATCATTATCTGCTGTTTGATCATGGGTGAAAGCAAAACACACACTTCGGCAGTAGCGAACCGGTTCAGTTGCCTGCGCGTTGCGTGACTGATTGTGACAGTTCGCGTTTAATGGCAAATATGGCAGCACAAATGAACACGCTAACTTTTAACCTTCTCCACAATGGCGAAAGAAAAGCCACTGAAAACACGACAGGCT
Organism: Agrocybe pediades; assembly: GCA_013053245.1. NCBI lineage: Eukaryota > Fungi > Basidiomycota > Agaricomycetes > Agaricales > Agrocybaceae > Agrocybe > Agrocybe pediades. The sequence continues at coordinate 1,753,844 of JAACJL010000058.1, forward strand.
AACCAGAAGCCTATCACCTCCTTCTTCGGCGGACAAAAGAAGAAACACGCCTCCCCGCCGCCCGACACCGACGTTACGTCGGATACAGCCCACGACACTCAGAACGATGTCGAGGACGACGACGTTTCAATGGCTGATGGAATTTCGTCAGAAGTGGACGCGGAGGACTCGACACTTCCAAGCAAGAAGGCTGCAAAAGCTGCAGCGCCGGACGCTTTTGACCTCCCACCAATTAACGATATCCCGGCCATCTTCGATGACCTTGTTAGTCACATACCCGAAATCAAGGAAGTCGCTGAGCAAGTCCAAGGGAGGAAATTACGCGTCGCGACTATGTGTTCCGGCACCGAATCACCTCTCCTTGCCCTAGAATTGATCCAGAAATCTATCCTCGACCAACATGGCATAAACGTCGACGTCGAACACGTGTTTTCATGCGAGATTGAGCCATTCAAACAGGCCTATATAGAAAGGAATTTCCATCCACCACTTCTCTTTCGTGATGTTTGTGAACTAGGAGATCCCGAAGCGTAAGAGCTCATGTTAAAGATGTAGCTCAGTATTGACCAGTTTGTTGCAGTCATACAGCGTACGGTGCGCTGGCACCGGTTCCTGGAGACGTCGACATACTCATTGCTGGGACGTCTTGCGTCGATTATTCAAATCTGAATACTCAAAAACAAGACATCGACGCGAATGGAGAGTCCGGACGCACCTTCCGCGGCATGATGTCTTGGGTGAAGCAGCACCGGCCGCCCATCGTTATCCTTGAAAACGTTTGTTCGGCGCCTTGGGATCGCGTAAAAGAATACTTCGAAAAAAACGGTTATAGTGCGGAGTGGTCCCGTGTAGACACCAAAGCGTACTATATCCCCCATACGAGGACAAGAGTCTACCTAATTGCGGTTAACAAACGAAATACTTCTATTCCAAAGAAATGGAAAGAATGGGTGGTGTCTAAGTTGAAGCGGCCGGCATCATCAACGCTGGACGCATTCCTCTTACCATCAGATGACCCACGCATTCATCAAGCACGTCAGAAACTCGTGCAGGAAAGTTACGGAGCTCTTGACAGGAAGACTGGGAGGACAGACTGGGGTCGTTGTGAATCACGACATCAAAGGGCGAGACTGGAAGAAGCGTTAGGTGCTAAACGTCCTCTTACTAGTTGGGATGAAGGTGCGTTTTCCTGACACATTTGCTCAGCCACAAACATCTCATACATCATAGGTGGCTTTTGTAAATTGCCTGATTTTGCCTGGAACGACTGGGGTGTCGGACAGGTCGAACGCGTCTGGGATCTTATGGATATCAGTCTTTTGCGTTCAGCTACAAAAGGTATCGATCCCTCGTATAAAACGTGAGTTCTTTAAGTCCTTTTAGATTTTCTTTATAGTAATCTTTCTCTTTCCTCAGCCAAGTTTGGAACTTGTCACAAAATGTCGACCGTACCATTGGTTCCAACAAAGTTGGCATATGCCCATGCCTGACTCCCTCGATGATTCCGTACATAACGAATCGCGGAGGCCCCATGGTGGGGTTGGAAGCTTTGTCGATGCAGGGCCTTCCAGTCGACAAACTTCTTCTTACTCGAGAATCCGAGGATCAACTTGCAGATTTGGCTGGCAATGCCATGTCTACGACTGTCGTTGGTGCATGTATTTTAGCCGCTCTCGTGACGGCAAAGCCACTATTGAAGGAAGGAAGCGATTCTCAAACATACGAATCAAAACACGACGGCCAAGAAACCGAGGAGCGACAGGATTCTATGGAGGTGGATAGCGTGCCTGTCTTAGAATCAGGGCCCAGCAGCATTGTCGGTGAAAAAGATTTGCAGGAGAAACCACTCGATCTCTCTATGGCTCGTACCACCACATTCTCGAAACTCCTCGAAGACGCTGATCACAGTAAGCGTCTCTGTGCTTGCGAAGGACGCATAGACATGACGACGCGGCCGCTCTTCCGCTGCCAAGATTGCGGAGGGTCCTTTTGCCAAAAATGCGGTGGTCGACCCGAACACAATCCTGAGCCAATTGATAGCAGTACTAGGTTGCATCCATCCGAATTTTCGAAGACATTGAAATCCACGCTTCCTATGTGCGTATCTCTTACGAACGTAAGCAAAGAACTTCTGTCGCAACTCCGGGCAGACAGTGGTGCTTCGGTCTCCGAACCTCTGTGGAAGCAGTGGCGTGACGCTGTACTACGCACGGCTAGCTCGGAACTTCGCTTCGTTGAGCTGAAGAGGCAAGAGATATGGAGCGTGGTCTATCGGTCTCCTTCAGGTACCTTGGAGCTTTCACTCCATCCTCAACAGCCTGAATGGCGCCTATATGCTGCCCCTGATGCTGACGAGCCAGCCAACGCCGATATCCGTCAAACCCTACAGTATCCCGTGGGTCGAATGGTGTGCAAGGGTGGCCTGCTGAATGGGAAGTGGGAATTTGCTTTGCCATCCGCTTCGACCATCTCAATCAAGATGCAAGGAGTAGGGGAACTTGTACCCTCTTGGGAAGCTCGTCTAGGTCTTACTAGTGATGAGTTCAAGAATAAGTTGGTTCACTCCCAACTCAAGGTCTCCGTAGCCAGCGACGACGTTCGAAGGCTAGATCGTGATATATCAGGCACATACGAACTTTTGGATAAATGTGGAACAGCCAATGGAGCTCTCCATAAGAAGGTTGAGAGCGAGGCGAGCGACCTCCCTCCACTATTTATGCTTTTCGATCCACACCGGACCAACGACGCGGAAGATTGCTTTGTCTTTTCGATCAGTACCAGAAGACTCGAATATCAAGAGAGCCGTCCCATCATCTGCAAATTGGATCCTACGTGGCGACAGTCTAGCTCGGATGAAGAAGAAGTTGTTTCCTGCCATCTTATTTCGAAGTGGGTTCCAACTGGTGATGTTCATATCAAAGTAAGGAGCTGATCCACCCTGTGCATTGACAAAATACTCACCTTCCTTCCAGCCGTCTGTTGGTCAGGATGCCTCTTTCAGCGTCCCCGGAAAGGAATTGAACATACCATCCACAAGCGATGCTTGCAGCTCGGCGTATGCTTTACTTACATGTAAAGTATCCCTGCAAGGTCAAGTAGGCGCTGAATGGCCTAGAGGAAAGTGGGCAGATGTGGACAAGATCCACGAACGCGGAACCTTTAAATCTCTTGCGTGGCTACTGGATCGTGTCCAGCACGCCGAAGACCATTTCTCTTCCTGGCAGTCCGTCGATTCATCCGATGACTTTGTCAACTGCGAACGCTGTGCCCCCACTCCCCCTGAACTGCGCTGGGTGCAGTCTGCCAAGAAGATGATCGCCATGGAGGATCCTGTGCAGGCAGGGGAATATGAACGACGTTTGAAGAGGCGCCCGAGTCCATTTGTTACGCAGCTCAGGTTGACTGAAGATGGAATAGGGCAGGTGAGGGTCGGAATTAATATACCCTCCCTGCTTCACCGAGCATCGTCCCGTCTACCTACAAAAAATCGAACAGGCAAGGTGACCTTGTCCTGGAGACTCGACACCAATTTCACCCCAGCTGCGAATGCCAATCTTCCCAAATTCACTATCCTGAGTAACAAACGTGATAATCAGCATGCCCAACCACCCAGCTTCATAGTTCCCTTGAGAAAGGAGCAGCTGCGATCACTTGAGTGGATGATTCACCAAGAGTCTCCTAACGTTGCGCCTTTCATTGAGGAAGAGATTTCGGAAGCCATTTTAGACCCGCTTGGTTGGCGTGCGGAAGGTCGGGCTCAACGGCCCATACAAGTTCGAGGCGGAGTTTTGGCCGACCAGGTCGGTTACGGGAAGACAGCTATAACTCTCGGCCTTATTGATTGCACGGCGAAAAGTGTTGCAAAGGAATTTGCTAAGAAAGGCTCCATGCCTGGCAAAATCCGCGTCAAAGGTACCCTCATTATTGTGCCACCCCATCTCACCAGGCAATGGGCTTCAGAGGTCACGAAATTTACTGGGGATCGATTTAAAGTGGTCGTAATTTCCACTGTCTCCAACCTCAACGGGACCAAGATCGAGGACATCCAGGACGCGGATATCATCGTCGTTGCCTCCAATATTTTCAAGAGCGGTGTTTACCTTGAAAATTTACAATTGCTCGGAGGGGCAGGGGAACTACCTTCAAAAGAAGGTCGCCATTTCAATGCTCAGTTAGAAAAGATACTCGACTCGCTCAAGAAACAGGTCGATCTGCTTCAAGAAGAAGGATCTTTGGCAGTTCTGAATGAAATCAAAGCGTCTCAAAAACGAGGTAAGTACAACGCCAGTACCATAAATTTACATCTGACATACCTTCTTTCTAGTCGAAGAGGAGCAAGCGGCTGCTGCTGCTCTGGCTGTGTCTAAGAGACTGAAAGGGAAGTCATATCGTGAGGCCGCAGCCGCAGCTGAAAAGGAGCTGGAAGCTCAGAAAAAGGAGGGCAAGCATAAGGCGACTTCCGAAGCTAACAAGACATTGGAAGTGCAGAAGAAAGCAGTAAAACAAGAAGTGGAACCTGCGACTACTTCCCAAAAAGCGCGGCCTGGACCTTCTGGTTTACTCATGGAGGTGTTAATCCCTGCTCGATCACATGGGTCCTCTCCTGGAAGCCCAAGTTCCAAGGTGTCTTCTCCCGCTGCGCTTGCTAATAACGACGATGAAGACTCGGAAGAGATTGGGACACGCAAACGAAAACGCCGTGCCTCCACAAAGCAAGTGGTTGTTATCTCTTCCGACAACGATTCAGAAGAGGAAACGAAGGGCAAGAAATCTTCCAGGCAAAGTCGTGCTTCAGCCTCGAAAAAACGCAGGATCGTCAAGCGGGACGCGTCCCCTTCTTCCGATTACAAAGGCAGTTCTTCTGAGGACGACGATTCTGATGTTGAGATAGATTCCGATTTTGGCGAAGAATCAGAAGAAGATATCCCCAAATCCAAGAAAGCGAAGGGTAAAGGGAAAGCCAAAGCTATTTCGAAGCCCAAGGCCGCTGCTCGATCGAAGGCGCAGCCGGTAGAAGCGTCTAGCGACGGCGAAGTCGATGATGATATGGACGTAGATGAACCTGAGTCGACACCCAAGAAGAAGCAAGGGAAAGCGAAGAGCGATAAAGCACCCCCAGCAAAAAAGACAAAACGCGCCGACAGCGACCCATGGAAGCTCGGTTCCAGAGCCGTCCAAGGAGAGTGGACATACATGCAAGCTCCTCCTTTCGAAATGTTCCACTTTGCGCGAGTTGTCGTTGATGAGTACACTTACCTTGACGGCAAGGTACATTCACTGGTTACTAACTTGACGGCGGAGCGATTATGGGTGTTGTCCGGAACGCCTCCAATCCATGACTTTGGAGCGTTGAAGACGATATCGGCTTTCCTCAACATACATCTTGGCGTTGATGATGATGGAGAAGGACAATCCCCTGAAGTGAAGAAACGCCGTCGGGAATTAACAGGTGCGTTTTCATCATAGCTTGGATTGGAAAACTGTAATGATCTTCTCGTAGCGGTTGAACGTTTCCACTCATTCAGAGAGGTGCATACGCTCCAATGGCATGCTCATCGTCATGCGTTGGGCCAGACATTCCTCGACCAATTTGTGCGCCAGGTTAGTTGCTGCCTCACTTCGTGTTTTAGATGGGCATATTCTCAACCGTGAAAATAGAATATTGCAGAAATCGACGAGATCCCTTGGACGGCCAAAATCGAAAAGATTATTCTCCCTGCTGCTGAACGTGCTATCTATCTGGAGTTGGAACATCACTTGCGATCGCTTGACATGACCATTAAGCGTGGCAAAAAGACAGAGAGTGACAGAGAGAAGCGACTTGCTCAATCGCTTGGCGAGAGCAAGTAAGTCATTTATTTATGGGAACTATGTCGTGGTACTGACGAACTTGTTAAGATCTGCCGAAGAAGCCTTGCTCAAGAGGTGTTCGCACTTTGACTTGGAAACGTCCAATGAGAATGCGATGAAGGCTTGCGACGTTATTGTTCAAGAACGTCAGAGACAACTAGATGAGTGTAAAAAGGCCTTGCTCGCTGCTATCAAAGATGGCGTCAAGCGCGAGAAGAACCTTGGGAACACCGGCCAGGAATCCATGTTCGTAGAGTATGTCCGCATATGCAGGACGGAAGGCGTCGACGATCAGGAATCGACGGACACTGTCATCGAGCTTCTGGATCAAGCAGGGGCAGGAGCACCCAAAGCGAAGGCCAAGTCCCAAGACGTCCATCTCAGTGAAAAAACCAAGGCACTTGTCTGGGAGCATCGGGAGAAGACGCACGAAATTCGACGCATCACGAAAGAACTGGTGGGCCGCGTTAGGTCTCTGCGCTACTTCACCGTGGTTCGTGACCTCCAGAAACAAACCGACAAGCCTATGGAAGTCAGCTGTCCAACCTGTAAAAGAGAGAAGCTACCCATTGAGGACGTTGCTGTCCTTTCCTCCTGTGGTCATATGGGATGCCTGTCTTGTGTCAGAAGTTGTGCGGAGAAAGAAGAATGTGTGTATGCGGCACTAGGACAGTGCAAAGCTGCAGCGCGCGTCCTTAACATCGTCAAAGCGGAGACCCTTGGAGTCGACGATGAGGAAAGAGATGGCAAAGGACGACATTTCGGCATGAAACTCGAGAAAGTCGTGGAATTGATTAAGTAAGTTACGACAATTAGGATTATGGAAGGAAGCAACTTCTAACACTCTTTTCCAGGAAACGGCTTCCAAAGAATGAACGCATCCTGGTCTTCGTGCAATTCCCTGACTTGATGAAGAAAGTCGCAGAAGCCTTCGCGGAACACGGTATCAAGTTCCTCGAGATCAAAGGATCTGCATCGGCGAAGAGCAAAAACCTCGAGCAGTTCCAGAATGAAAGTAAGGAGCGCGTCCTGCTGCTGAATGTGATGGACGAAAGTGCAAGCGGGGCCAACTTGACTTCCGCCAACCATGCCATCTTCCTTTCCCCTCTCCTTGCACCGTCGCAGGAGATCTACACTGCCTGTGAAACTCAGGCAGTTGGTCGACTAGTCCGGTATGGCCAAACGAAACACGTCAGCGTTTGGAGGTTCTTGACGACCGAGACTATCGATGAAGAGATATACGCCCAAAGGGAGAAAGCCCTTGCCCATGGTGCTTAGCCGACATAGATTGGGCAAGGATTGCTTTTTGTTTTCTCGATTTAGCTTTGTTATCTGCTTTCTTGCATATGGAAACGTACACATATATTATATTCATACAACTGTTGTCTTCTTTAACCACGTTGCAGCCGTCCTAACTTTAATAAACGCGGTGACATCGAAATAGGCCTCGGAGCCACGCAGGTGTCAGGTTACTTGCTCGACATTACATAGCCGGTTGTGTCAAGGATCTTCTTCCCGCATATCGAACATATTCCTTTCTTGTACGCACAACCTAGAAGCGAGAACACTCTGAGTTGGATGAACTAAATCAAAGTGTTCCATTAATGCACGCACCATGACAATACTTGGCCTTGTTCTGAGTGACGGGTTGCTTGCAATCTTTACATTTGCCTTGATACGGCTTTTTGTGAAGGTTAGAAATATGAGCCAAGGAGTCATGGAAGGGGAAACTTGCCTGGAAACGATTCTTCGAAGAACCCGGACGTGACAGTAGTTTGTTCTCTCCGACTTTCCTCGTGCCGTCCTTGATACTGGAAGAGCTGGACGTGAATGGATCGGGAGCGGCTACTTTAGATAGTTTCTATGGATATGGTTGGTGATGCTAACTCTGAGTCGAGAGAAACAAAAGACATTACCGATTCACACTTCTTGCAGACCATGGTACAGGGCGCCTAATGGTGGATAGGACAAGGAGGCACGGAGCCCTGGATACGATGGCGGCCTGTGTAATGTGATTTGTCAGCAGATCGGCAATCTGGGATGAAAGTGGCAGGCAGTAATCACATACGGTCTCCATACCTAAACGAGGACTAGTACACCTCCTGATTTTCTGTAAACAATCAGACAGTCCGCTCTTTCCTTGCCAATGTTCGCCGCAATGTGTTGTGCCTTATCCTTGGGTCACTCCTTCCGTATGGGTCCAGGTACAATTTAAGCAACTGTGTACCCGCCATCAGGCTCTTATTGTTGAATTTTTCGCGCTTCTCTCGCGCACCCGACGTAGGTACACCTTGATCACTAAACTTTCTGCCCCATCCACAAACTCAATATCGTTGACATGGCACCGTCTACAAGAAGCTGGGAGACGCGCCTGCACCTCCACAAAAGACTTCCGCCACACACACAATATCGACAGCCTGCCGACGAGACCGTTTCCAACCATTTCTTAGTCTCAATCGCATGAAGATAATACAACTATGTCAATTTTTGTTTTCACAACGATGTGGTTCGACTACTGCATCGCCCAGCAACCGTCTTTTCTTTTTTTCTTCTTTTTTTTCTTTACTGGCGACCACCGACGGTATAAATTCGTCGACGATGGCTGGCAAAACCTCAGTTCAAGATGCCCCACCGAGTCGCAACTTACAGGCGCTACAAAATATCAGACGATGTCTTGATATTGATCCTATTGAAACTTGACCCTATACCTCTGTCCAGAGTATGTCAGGTAAGCCGTCCCTATCAAATTCAGCATGTTCATGTACTCACCAGTCTCCAAATGTTTGTAGGCATTCCAAAGGGCTTACTTCCTGGTAATGAAGTTCCAACCCCTTCGCTACGTTTTCGAATTATCCTGCTTCGGGATGAAAGATGGCCCTGCCCCACATACGTTGCGCCCATCCTTTACACGCCTTCAACTCTTGATGGCATATGAGGCTGAATGGCCCAGACTTAACTGGTCCAACGAACAGAAAGTCAAAGTTCCAGCTACCTCTGCCCACATTGATATTTCTGGTGGCTTCCTATACTATACTGGAGACCAGTCTATCAACTTGCTTGAGCTTCCATCTTGCCGCACTGGTCGTCCGCCCTCCCACACGCGCCACTTGAAGTTCAACACAGCACCACAAGCTGATAGTGTGGCCATTGACGCGTCTCAATCTCTAATTATTACTGGCCAGACCGCCATGTAAGCATTACGCGCTCTTATTCCCTTGTCGTTTTTTAAACCATAGTCCTAGGGCCCAAAACGGACAAATCGCGTTGCGACTCAAGATCAGAAACTTGTGGTCTTTTGAAAAGCATCCAAACACCCCTGCTCCATACTTCGACTGCGAGACGCAAGCTTCTCTTCCAGTTGCCAATATGTTCATTGCAGTCAGCGGAAATCGCATCGTCACTAGTCTTAACTTTGTCGACGGGTTGGCAAGGCATTTAATCCTTGATTGGCATACGTTCCGTGCTACGGTGAATACCATATAACCCTTTACTAAAGCAGTACACTGACATATCTTTGAAGTGGTTTGATGATCTTGACGTATCTCTGTTGAATTCCAACAGACTTCTTGGAGTCAAAAGGTCTCAGGCGAAACTGTCACTAGTCCTCTACAATGTTTCCGACATCTCACACATCATGGTCGAACGTGAATACGAATTGCCGCCCATCTGGATGCGATCCAACATGAAATTCGGGCAGAATTCGGCACCTAAGAACGACGTCAGCATCCCACCGACGGCTTTGTTTTACCCAGACCCTGAAGCCCGTATGATGCTCCTTTCCGCTTCGCAGACTGGAGCCCCGACTCACTGGCTGCTCATTTCCGAGACGTTCTTCAGAGCGACTGCTCACTCAGATAGACGGCTCGTCCCATGGACCTTCTGGAGCCAGTTCTGCCTCATCAAAGAGTTCCCTATCGGTTCGTTTGTGGGCACCCCACAAGTTGTCGGCAGCCACATTACCTACCTTGAAAAGGACATACGCGGCGGACGTGGTGGTGTAGAGCGTAGCCGACTGGGCCTGCTCGATTTTGCTTCCCACAATACGGGCACTGTACCGCTTTCCAAGTCTTGGACGATGATTGGGAAGATGGCTCCCATTACACCAAAGGAAAATTTCCGTGAATTCCCCTCTGCGACTACCAACGGACTTCCAGTTAAAAAGATTTGCGCCACAGAAGATAATATCATAGTGATTCTGGTAAGTAAGAGTTTTCAAAGACTAAAACTATCCGTCTTACCTTCAGTTGTAGGAAAAGCACGGCGATATTCAACCAGTCAATGTCTTGACCTTTGGGGTACCTGTTCCCCGCTCTACACATAACGGGCATCATCCCCATCAATTCTAGTTCTGTGGTACGGCAAGCGTAAAAGACAATGAAGAAACCAAAAGAAATCGGACTTGTAACATTATCATATATTATTCAGCTTTCACTTTCACCTTTCTTACACCTTCCTTTCAATTCCGTCCTTGATCTTGATTTTTGCGATCCGGAATGACACTCACTATCCTCTGTTTGATTAGAAATATTGGACTCTGAATCCTACGTACGAATTAGTTTTTTCATAAAGATCCAGTAGATACATGGCTGCTTCCCTCATGTAGCTCTACTTCCCTATCTCTCCACTTCAGCTGTATCCATACTACCCACTGTCTTCTCTCTTTCTCGTCTTCTGAATGTCTATCAACTTCCCAAGAACGTGTTACAGGCCCTGAAACCTGCCTTTCTTCCATGTTGACGATGTCGAAACCGGATTGTAACACTCGGTCGATGAAGGCCTGGATAGTATACCTCCCGGTATGCAGTCCAACGACCAGATGTATCCGCGACGAATGTCCTTTTACTAATGTCGATCTTAACGCGTCGATGAAGATGGAATGCAAATCAGAGTTCCAGAGGGTGTCCGCTGCAATAATCACATCGAATTTTCTATTGTCGGGGCCTAAGATTGCTGCAGGTTCTGTGCCCCATCCAAAAGGCAAGCCTTTACATCGAGCAGCCACATTATTTCTGGCTATGTTCTCCGATAAAGTCTTTATCAGGACTTCATCTGGGTAATCCGTCGCTGTCACCAGGATATCTGGATAAAGCTTGGCGAGCACTATACTCGGCAGACCTGCTGAAGCACCCAATTCCAACACACGAACAGGGTCTCCTGAAGGTTTTGATGAAACGTGTTGCTGTAGGTTGATATTGTCGATATGATCCGAGAGGTATACAGATGAGGCCCAGATAGATGACGCGTGAAGAGCCCAGTTAGCGGCCTGTGTATCGGGAGTCTTGAGCTGTATCGAGATTGGGCTAGCGCATTCGGAATCGTGATGATGTTTCAACGGACAGTTAAGGGTATATGTAAATGAAGCGCCAGATGTCGTCAATGTTATAGGCTGATAGTCGTATAGGGTTTGTAGAGAGTCTGATAGGAAATCTTCGGATTCTAGCAAAGTTTCTGTCGACATGTCCTGATAAAGCCTGGATAGGCGGAGACAGGTTAGCGCCTGTTACAATTTTGATTGTCGTCAAAGAGGTATACACTCACCTAAGTAGGTATTGGTTCAATGCGAGTATAGTCCAAGATAGGCTGTGAGAAGTAGTCCGAAAATAAGAGAGATAAGATAGGCGATTAAGCGCGTTGTTACATGTTATCTATGACGTTCTGTTCACCGATCAAATATCTTAGCCGACTATCATACCACCGCTACAGTCGTACCTTGTCGACATGAAATTGTCAGGCAGCAATGAAAAAGCATACTCGTACAATTGATTTTGACGAAAACATTGTTAGTTCTAAAGCTGCTCTTAAGCACGGAAAACGTTCACGCGACCATCCCATCCGCAGCTTGCCAGCACGCCTTCCTCATACAATGACCAAGAGCACCCGACAACAAATTCTGTGTGAGGATCGTGTATATGAAGTAGCTGAGGGCGGCCTGGCACAGGAGTAGTTGTCCATCTAGTCAAAATATTTAGACGATAAAGCAGGCTGTTGGGGCACTACCACTTACATTCTGCATGTCATATCGTAGCTGGCTGTCGCTAGTACATCCGGTCGATGTGGACTCCATTGGACTTTCCGGACAGCATATTCATGTCCCAGCAATTGAGTTTCACAAATTCCACCGACTTGGCCAACTTCCCCAGTCTTAACCATCCTACAATCCCATACTTTGACATGTTTATCCACGCCCGAGCTTGCTAGTACCATAGGACGGTACTTGTTCCAATCGATGGATAGTACTTCCGTCCCAGAAGCAGGGATCGTCAGTACCGCAGCGGACATAGGATTTGTGAAGTTGTTGTTATTTGGGCCGGAATTCGCGTAAGCTGGGGATCGCAGGTCGAAGATTTTAACAGTGCCATCGGTCGAGCACGTTGAAAGGAGGTCGGGTTGATGAGGAGAAAACAAGGCTTGATAGACGCAAGAATGATGTGCTTGCAGGGTTAGGACGGAACGCGGCCTATCGGGATTCCACTGCTATCGTTGAATACACAGAGGCAAAGTAGAAGACTTGCTTCATACCAGCTTTACTGTGCCATCCCATGATGAAGATGCAAATGTATCTTTCTTCAAGTTGGACCAATCTACGGAGAAAACCTCTCGGGTGTGTTCTTGCCACACTCGAATTGGAAGATCCTACAAAACAATGTTAATGCAAGTTAACTGTGCAAGAAAGACTGGCCACATACATTCAACATTACATCCCACAACCGTAAGGACCCGTCACCCGAGGCAGTCACCAGCTGATTCTCGTGAATTTCCGACCAGGCAACATCGTACAAGCCGTCTTGTGTTTCATATCTGACGCCTTAGACGTTCAGCTTGTAGGTGACGGAGTTTATCTGGTATCGCAACGCACTGTTTATCGATGTTCAATCTGTGAGGACCTCCGGGAGTCGGATTAACGGAGACGAGATGAAGTCGGCCATTGCCAACCAGGCCAAAGTTGGCTGCAGATGCTACGGCGAGTCTCGTCGTATGAAAAGGAGACCAGGCCACAGCATAGTGTGCAAAACCTGGCGTTTGTAAGACGCCAGGCTGTTGCTGTAGGTTGTTCATGGATGTGGTCGAGATACAAGCTTTGGCTTTAGGAGTCTCAGCGACTGAGCGACAGGCGGATGCAATTAACCTCTTTAGTACCTACAGTCACATGCGAATATCGGTGCCGGGCATCCCACAGGCCATCCTCAACGCAAAGCCAGCTCTCTCTGTTAAATCAGTCTCCGAAGCTACGCAGAGGCTCTCCTACTTTCTGGGCTATGGAAATGTCGCTGTTTTGACTGGAGCCGGAGTTAGCGTTGACTCAGGAATCCGTGCCTATCGTGGCGACGATGGACGCTACATGAACCCAAACTACAAGTACTACCTCACACATCCTGAACTATAGGTGATATATGGCTGAATCTCCGTGTTTCTGAAGGCCAATATTCTATCATGAATTAATGGACTCCTCTGAGAAGGGACACGCGTATAGGTGATTTTATTAAAAATGCATCGCCTCTGAAACTCATGAAACCTGGGATACTTTAGGCAACGCTATTGGTGAGCACCTCTGCTACGATTGTACCGGTTGGAGTGTGGAGCAAACCCGAAGACCTAGGCTTCGCTCGTATCTTGGTTATCCACCTGTGCGGGACGCTCAGCCCAATCCGACACATTTTGCCCTTGCGGCGTTACAATATACTTCTCATATTGGACATATTATCACACAGGTAAGGCACGCCCACAGCCATAGGAATTCCGAGGTTCTAATTAGCTATCATGTCCGTCTTAGAATGTCGACGGGCTACATCATAAAGCTCTGCAGCAATCTGCCACGACCAACTGGAACCCTTCCAGCCTAAAGGAAGATATTTTAGAGCTCCACGGGACGCTTCATGTAAACCCCTTTCTCTGATCATTTTGATGTTTTGACCTGATTGCGCTGGATTTGTAGCATGTGCATTGCAGCCGCGGACACGTCGTGGACCGTGGTGTCTTCCAGGATCGGCTCTCAGCAGCAAATCCAACATGGCAACTCTACGCAGAGGAATTAGAACGTACAGGAACGCAGCCAAGAACAAATCCTGACGGCGATGTGAGTGCCACTTAAAGGCGCATATTATCTTTGACTAACACCTTTTTTCTTTAGGTTGCAATAGAGCATCTTGGAATATCATACAGCGATTTCGTCGTCCCAGAATGTGCTGAATGTCTGCTAGAAGAGCATCGAAACTCTGTTGTAAGAATACACCCCTTCTCACAAGTTGCCTGCTACATTTCTTACCTTTTACCAGCTAAAACCAGAAGTTATCTTTTTCGGCGAATCTATCCCAAAGGCTGTGAAAGAGGAATCGTAAGCATATCCCATGACACAGCGCGCTGAGAAAGAACGTTAATCTTCCTACATACAGCTTCGCACAAATAGAAAAGTGCGACCAATTGCTGGTTATGGGTACCACTCTCGCGACATATTCGGCATTTAGGTGTGGATGATTCTCGTGTGGGTAAAAGTGTCGTATCTGAAACCCGCATTTAGATTGCTTAAGCATGCTCTTGAACTGAAAAAGCCGGTCATGCTCCTCAATGTCGGCCCAACACGAGCTGATGGCCTCCCGGGCGTCGAGAAGATCGATGTTCCCAGCGGTACTGTCATGCGAGATGTCGTCAAAGAAATACTGTAATTGTTATTCTCTCTCTTTGTTTCGAGCTCTATTAATTTCTTATGCGGCTAGTGGATCAAGGGCTATTGAAGATCAGATAATATCGAGGATGCTGCAGATGGGAGTGGTAAATCCGCCGTCTCTAACGGATAACGACCGCTATCCAAGAGCAGCAGGATAGAGTCAGGGACTCAAATTGGAGTCATTATGGTCGTCACATCAGAAGCGGGAAGAATTTGATTGCTGTTGCAGTAGACACAAGATAGTAAATACAAGTAGTGCACTGTAGTGATACAATAAAAATGAGATGGAACCATGGATAGTGTGCAAGCTTGAAGGACTGATGATAGTGATGCTGGTGTGAATGCAAACTGGTACATGAATCGGGTATGGAGGTAATAGCAGTGGAGGGTCGTGAGAGTCGTGAGGCTTGGTGATACAGCACTGCAGTACTAGTGCACGGAAATAAATACATACTAATGAAATTGTCGAGTCATCGACGAGACTGAGAGAGGGCGAAAAGCGCCTCGGCCGCCTCTATTTCGCTGTGGTCCACGTTTCGGTACCGTAACCACTCGCCGGAACCACGGGCAATGCGGCACTCGACGTCCTCACTTTCATCGAATGTCAATGAAGTAGTAGGCTCCGCGATTTGAGGCGGTCTGAGTTGTGCCCAGTTCCAGTTATGCCAGTCGCCGCACGCCGGTCTTTCGATGCGGTCTGGATGTGAGCGCGACAAGTACGCCTTCATCGCTTCTGCAGTGGCGCTCGGATCGTTGATCTCGAGCCATGGCGGTAGTTTTGACGGAGGGGACGATGGAGTGGCGAGGAGGGATGATAGAGAAGATGCCGGCGATGAAAGAGGCGTGAGGGGACTCGAGGTCGTGGAAGGGGGCAGTGCGACAGGCAAAGGGGACGGTGTGGGAGGGGATGTGGATACCACCTGAGTAGCTTGCCGCTCTTGGTTCTCCAGGTTATCCGAGTTAGTGAGAGGGGGCGACCTGCGGCCGCGGGGTCTCCGCCCAGTCGATGGTCCAGCTTTATGCTTCTGCTGAGCAAGCATGAGCATAGTTGGAGAAAGGAACAATGCACTTCAAAGTGGATGAACTCACATTGCGTTTGTAGAGGTGCTTTTTGGGGCACCTTTGGACGTGCTGATTCCAATGAACTGGGTCGAATCTGCTTTTCTTCGATAGTTTCACATCCTTGCCGCACATGAGGCACCGGACAAGGTCTTGACTAAGGAGATCGACCCATTCATCCTCGTCAAGAAGTTGTTTGCGTGCTCGTTCTTTGGGCGTCGTAGCGGTTAAGTCCACGCCCGACATTTCCACAAGCATCGACAGTGAAAGGAACCGATAGAAGGTTATGATCTAGAGCGAGCCATGCATGTGTTAACGGCCTGTCTTTTGAGTGCTGGGAGATGATAGTCAAGGAGTCAGATTGTAGACGACGATGTGGGCTTTAAATGGGGGGATCAAAACGAGGGAGACAAAAATACCCACAAATCCGGTGAAGAAGAGGTAAAGGCACCGTTTGGCTGCTTGCAAGTTAGCGTAAGCATCAGCGAATACACCCAAAACCCTTGCCATCAGAGAGAAAAAAATGATTTCCATGTTTTTGGTTTTCTCTTACGCGATTTATCAACACGAACACCACGCCTAGAAAGGCCAACAATGTACTTTGTAGTCCTCGTACGGGAACACCCGCGAAATGTTCCTTTTTCGCCCCGTTAATCCGAGATAACGGTCTTGCTGGAGGAACGAGTCGGCAGCAGAGCTAGTGGGCGCTCCAGCGTGTCTAAACACCACGCACTAAAAATGCCTCGGACCCTGGATGCGTGAGCGAGTCTGTCTTAGATCGTGAGTAAGAATCTGTTCAAACTGGGTTATCTTTCTGTCAATCAATTCAGGAGAGATTAGATCAAATAATAACATGAATTAAGAAGTCCAAAGAAAGTGAGAAACAAAGAACATAAGTGTTGTAACAAAGGAGTCATGTGGAGGAGCCGAACGTATGGCTCTGGACATTTACTTTGTGTCCTTCAAGCTCTCCTTGAAGCCGCGCACAAAGGATTGGAATGGAAGCATGAACCATCCCATGACGGTGTTGGGCGGTTCTATCTGGGGCGGAAGATAAGATGAGGTTCTTGGACGAGCGGAAGGCCGCTCGTCTTCTTGGGGACCTGTCTCGTCTTCTTCTCTAGAACGCTTCAGTCCCTTGGGTAATTGCGCGTCAACGACAAGCGTGTCCTCTGTGGACCCAGAAGACGATGGCGGCCTGGCCCCTGTGGATGGGAATGGAACAGAATTTTCACCATTCCTCGGGCGGCTGGCATCCCTATTCAAGCATGGTTAAGAACAGCCACCATACCTCACAGGGAAAAATAATTAAACGTACTTGACGCAATGGTTGATTTTATGATCATCCCAGTTCGTGAGGTTGTAATCGCCGTCACCTTCTAATTGCACGGTGGCACCACATACTGCGCAGATAATTTTACGTGAGGTAAAGCTCTTCACTTGCTTGTCATTGACGATAAGAAGTTTGCGCTTAGCAGCAGCAACCCGATTACTGGGACTAATGCAAAATCAGGACATAGGACCAGGGGAACCGGCCGAAAGAACTCACATTGCATCGGAGCATATCTCTTTATGTTTGACCCAATTACCCGTGACATAGCTATGAGTGTCGGATAGGGCAACCCATTGGTCACATTTTCCGCAAAGGGCACGGTCTTTGTCCAGTGATTTAATCTGCTTGTCACTTTGCAAGTATTCCTTTCGCTCGATTTCATTGGGACGTCGAGCTTGGGTGGGCGTCATGGATGCTGTAACGTCAGCGGAAGATGACTGGTCATTTTCAGCCTGAGTGATGAAAGTGTTGAGAACGGGGCTAGGTCTTTACGGATTAAAGTATGGGGTTTGCACTATTAGTCAATCGGAAATGGATAACAAGCAAGGTTGACTGACGGAGTACTTTGAGCTGCTCTTTTGTCACAACGGGCTCGATGAATTTCCCATGGTCGAACGGCATATGTCTGTTTACGCCCTAAGTTAACGGCCTTATTGCAAACGTTGCAATGAGCAAAATGAGGCTCTATGCTGCTGCATTCTGGTTGATTCTTAAAATATTCGATGCGTTCGCTTTCGTTGCGTCGAATTCTGTTCACGCTAATGCTGGAATCAGCCACGGAGACGTTGTCGTCGTTGTCGTCATCCGCGACAACTGATTTCCTGTATTGAGATATAAGCTAGATTTAAAGCAAGATTAAGCTCATCACGCACGCCTTGGACTTGGGCTTCTTGAGCGAGGCGGAAATTGATTCTGACTTCTTGTTCACAGGCGGGGAATCAGCATCACGTTGTGTAGTTTGTTGCACAGATCCAACTGAGGACGGTGGACGAGCACGCGAGGTCTTGGAACCCTTCGGCGCGGTGATTGACGCATCAGAATCACGTCTAACACGCTTTGGAGGAGAAGGACCTGGAAGACTAAAAGCGGATAAACGCGCGTTAACAAGAGTGTGGAAAGCCGTGGTAAGATATCAGACTACTGACTCGACTTCCACCTTCTTAGGACCCTTGCTAGAAGGCGTCTGCCACATGTATCAGTTGTGTTGTTGAATTATGGCACGCAATTGCATACCTTCGCCGCCTTTGCTGTAGGTTTCTTCGGGGTTTTCATCGGAGGTTTAGACACTGTACTCGAGTCGGAATCGGAGCTGAAATAATCAGGTGGTGATTGGTCTAGGGTATGAGAATTTGCTACAGGGGGGTATGGAACGAACTCGTGATTGGATTTGGATTGAGCGCGTTTTCTCTGAGACGCGTCATATAAATATAGGAAAGAGAAGGCTATACAATTGATTGACATACTTTCTGCACCCCCAAGTAGGTAGTTTTACAAATTACGGGCTCCGTACTACGAACAATGGAAATGAACAATGGCAATGGTACGATGGGATCAGGGCCGAAACGGGAAAATACTCACCGTTCGGCTGACGACGGTGCTGCATGTTCCATGAGAAGATAACGAGACAAAATACCAGGTAAATAAGAAAAAGAAAGGAGAGTATATAGATAACCAAGGACCAGGAGACCAGAATTAGGTGAAAAGAGTGACTGGAAAGCAGACACGAGGCTGAAGGAGATGGTGGAGACGACAAACCTGCCTCCCACACTCACATTATTGATATCGATCATCATTGTTGTCAACTAGACACTTCTTCAAACTCCGCTAACCAAATAACGCGTCAATACAACTGACGCGTCTCGTATATTAATTTATGTAGCTATAAATAGATCTTATCGTGTTGCATGTAAAGAAGTACAGAAATGGGGATCGCATATGCATAGTGGGACGTATAGACGGAACAGTACCGAAAGCATAATTTTAATGAGAAACCGATGGTATCAGGCACCACGAGTATGCATGCTATGGCCACCCAATAGCTGGGTGTGCAAGTGACCTCCCGGGGCTCGTAATGAGTCGTGCAAGCCGGGTGCTTGCATCCCATAGTATTGGAAGCTATTCATTATGGGGTAGATGTTTAACTGATTTGCTTGGGAGGTGGACATATGATGTGTAGTGAGTGCTGTCGCCCTAGTAAACAGCCTGTTCGATGTGGAAGGGACCTGGGCGACGGGCCCGACGGATGTCGTTGACCATCGATGGATTCCATAATTTTCACTGCCCGCAGTTTGGTACACCTCTTGCGGATGTCCTGGTGGGGTATATTCCTGAGCGAACTCCACTGGGTAGGACATATCTAGTCGGCTTTTATAGATCGCGATTCCTTCAGGACGCCCAGCCAAAGAAGTAAACGTACCGCCAGATCCCCGGTCCTCAGATCTACGACTATAAACGCGACATTGGCATAACTTCCCTCCTTGCAAGCACGCTTTACAAGTACGATAGACACATTGGCGTCCTTTCTTGTCACAAGCGGCACATGGTCTGTTCGGCATCGGTCAATCAGCATCTCTGTGGGTGTCGATAATCAAACCACACACACCTTTCGCCGTTACATCGGACTTTGTCCTGTCTGACAAAAAACGGACCGGGAAGAAACCGCTGTTAGCTGCAGGTTGCAATAAAACCATAAGAAGTAAACCCTAAATACCTGCAGGCTGTGCAAGCCTTGAAAAGTCCCAGTCAGATAGAAGGTTTGGAGGTTGTGTGAATGGAAGTAAATTACTGACAGCTTTCGCCCTCGTTCCAAGCCCTCTTCCTTTCCTCGAGACCATGGTGCACGTTCTGGAACTTTCGATGCATTGTGTACACGGTCTGGAGTCCTCGCAACGCAAGTCATCCTCCTTGCAGCCTGCACATCTGGGTCTGGCAGGCCTAGGACCACGAGCCAAGTGAACGCATTCATCATTCCTTGCTATGCACCTTGAGCATGGCCGCTGATCATCGCACTACGCCAACAACAATCTGAGAAAAATATCTCGTGTCGAATAGTAAGACGCATATACTGACCTTTTTATTATCTCTCCTACAGCTAAGACACGCAATCTTTGCCCTATCGTTGCCGCGCGTTGGTACGTCGACCGCCAAAGTGGTAGTAGCGGGCGGGGCGACAGGAGGAGGAATCATGCCTTCCTCTCTACATTCCAACCCCATGGCCAAACACCTCTTGCAAGGCTTCCCATCTTCGCACTTCACGCGGGCACGCCTACAAACTTCGCATCCTTCCGTACACTGGTCTGCTCGAAGGCCCTTCTTCGCGCATGCCCCGCACGGTCTAAAGCCCAGACACAAAGTTGATTAACTTTACGCGACCATGGTTTCTTGAGCTTACCTCAAACCATCGCACTTGACTTTGTTGCTCCTGCAATTTCCGGTACTATCAATCGGACTGGCGAACAACGCGCAGCTACACGCTAAGCACTTACCTACACCTGGCACAGGCCTGGTTTCAAACATTAGCAAGTGATCTGACGTTTTAACTGAAGCAAACGAAGACCAACGCGCCTTGCTTATTCTCTTCGGCCACACTTTGGGTAGCGGCGGGTCCCAAGTAATCGCAGTATTAGTGGAGTCGCCAATCACAAACGAACTCATCTTCCCCGCAATCGTAATATGTCTGTTGTAAGATGAGAAAGAAATGAAACCTCGGCTTTCCCCGCCTGTGTGTGGTCTTCATTTTATACCAAGTACGCTGGCAGCGCAAGGCAGATAAAAGCACACTTATCGATGGATTGTGAACGATTGTGAACAGTTTCTATTAGCCGACGCCTACCTAAAAACAGAGCACCCAGCGCTTAGGTCGTGAACAGACAAGGTGATGGACGAAGTCAATCATAGAAATACATTGTGACGTGCGTTATGCAAGCGTATATACCAATACATGAGGGATACGATGTGTGAGTATGCGAGTGACTGTGTATAAGAAGAATGAGTGTGGTGATGATTAAACTCGTGCCAAGCGATGTCTAAAATAAAATTCTAATAACGTAAGTATGCAATACTTGAGAGAAGATAGCATGTCTGCTAGACGAAGAGAGGAACCTTGAACCCAACAAAGCATGGAAAACCTAGGAAAGAGAAAGAAACTGAATGGCGTGGCGATCATGAGAATTATATGCTGTAGACGGAGATGTAGTTGATTCTCCATTTAGCGACTAAAAAAGGGAGTCAGAAAATTAGAGATATTCGCAAGAGAAGAAAAAAAACACACATTTGAAGTTGTCCGGGTTTGCAACCGCCTGCTCGCAAGTTCCAGGGCATCCAGAGGAGGAGTACGTAGGGCCACCGAAATCACCGCACAATGTAGTGTCGATAACCAAATTATGCTCGAAGAAGTGGGAAGCCATATCGCAATTGGTGGATGGGAAGTTAGCAACGGGTGTACCCCACTTCGATGGGTCTGGATTCTTCGCCGCAATATCAGCCGGGATATTGGGTCGAGAGAACCGCCAGATTTTGATGCCATTGCTGTCCCACAGGTGAGCGAAGACGCCGCCAGAAATCATGTTGAACTCGTGTCCGTAGCTCTCGGGATCCGGGTCGGAGAATGCGCATCCGCGGTTATCATTGCCACTGCTCGCGCACTGGGTGTTGATGACGTTGGAACGCACATTGGGCTCATTCTTGTTCACGGAGAGCTGGCATCCAGCAGACGTATGAAGAGTGTACTGATTCGTGGGTTGTTCGTGGACACCTTCGAGGATGTCAATTTCACCTGAAACAAGGACATATAGTCAGAAGAGGTTGTTTCGCGCCTAATTAATAACTCGTACCTGCAGATGGCCAATTGGGTCCAACAGACCAGTAAGCAGGCCAGACGCTGCATCCATGCGGCATAGAGAAGAAATCGGCAATGAACAAGCCGTTGTTGTACTTCTTCTTCGAACTAATCCGGACACTAGTGCTTTTCATTAGCGATCGGCGAAACAATAGTACAAGCATGGACTTACGAGTCGCGTTTGCCACCAACAGCTACGTTCGAAAAGTCGTCGACCGCGAGAGTAGCAGCACCATTAGCATCCACAAAAGCTAACTTCTTCGCGATGGCATTATCCTTCGTCTGGTAGTTGACGTTTCCGTGCGTTGGGTCTGCTGAGGAGAAGAAGTTCCAATCACTTCGAAAAAGTCAGTTGAAAAAGAAATACAGACGAATAGAGTGGGACATACTTCAAGAATGATTCACCCTGATAAAAATCTACCAGTTTGTACTTGGATGTGCTGTTCGTAGTCGGGGTATCGTCGTCGCAGTCATCGCTAGTGGCATTGGGGGTATTCGCGGAAATTGTGGGACTAGGATGCCTGCCAAAGCGACCTCCATGTCGGGCGCGCAGGGGCTGGAATTCGTGAAACTTGCCGGCAAGTACGAAAAGAGGGAGTGCGGTTAAAACCAAAGAGAGGTGGAGACGCATGCTTGTTGGTCGTCAAGTATAGGTGTGGCGAATAAAAAAAATATACGACGATGGGCACTAGGCCTTGGAAGGGAGTAGGAAAAGGGGTGGAAGGAAAGGCAAGATTTAAATTTGTCTTATATATAAGGGAGGAAGAACTATGAACCCAGTGGCCAGCGATCGTGGATGGAAGCAGGCCAAGCAGGAGGGGCAGGGGAGAATGAACAACCTGGCTGCAACATGCTCGTGGCTCTGATACTCCATTATTATACCTTGCAAAAAGCGGAGAATGAAGGCGGTGTCTAATGCGCCGCAAAGGCATGTGCTCTTCTAGCGGATAGCCTAATGAATATTTGAATGCCCGTTGTCATTCAGCCAAGCTCTTTTTGTGTTGAGCTTGAGAGGCAGGCGAAAATTTACCATGGACTAGATGCACCATTGTTAAGAGTGGCAACGGGAGCACTCATGCTATTCCTAGACAATGCAGTATTAATATCCCGCTGATTGGATTTGCACAAGAGTTGAACCGGTTCAACTCGAGGCGTGCCAGGCTGTAGCTTAGTCAGCAGAGAGCTACTTTACTCTACGTCATGCGTTATCCACCCCTAAAATGACCAGCGAGAGAGAAATTGGAGACCTCGCTCACATACCTTGCATCCATCGAAACCCATAGCATGCCTGTTCCTCGCGCAGTCTTTGATCAAATAAAAAAGCTGATTCCCCCTCTGGATGGGACATTACACAAGGGACAATCAGGTGAGTGCCCTTGCCTCTTCCTCCAGCAGACGACGTTCTAACAGTTTACGGCTCATGCTCAGGTCGTGTCGGTGTACTCGGAGGTGCCCTAGAGTGAGTGCATCAGAAGATATGAGCACCTCCCAACAGTCAGTTGATATCGTCTCAAGTTATACGGGTGCCCCCTTCTTTGCCGGATTCTCAGCGCTGCGATTTGTACGTCATATCTACAGCCATGCAAGCAAATTCTGGTTAACAATGTCTAAAGGGCGCAGATTTATCTCATGTCATATGTTCCCCAACGGCTGCTGGCGCCATCAAATCATACTCTCCCGATTTAATTGTTCACCCTATTCTCAACGAGAACACGTACGCTATTGACCTAACTTTCATCCTGATGCGCGTACTGACGCGGATGTTCCAGCCCCTCACAGACCGTAAAGGATGAGCTATCCAGCCTGCTATCACGTCTGCACGTCCTCATCGTAGGGCCTGGCCTAGGAAGAGAAGACTATATGCAATCGTACGCCAAAATGGCCGTCTCGATAGCCAAAGAACGAGGCATGTTCATCGTTCTTGACGCAGACGCTCTATACATGGTCGGCAAGGATATGTCTATTATCAAGGGATACCGACGCGCGGTACTGACTCCCAACGTCGTGGAATTCAAACGGCTCAGTGAAGAAGTGGGCGTGGACCCCAAAACACCGGCTGACGCCCGGGCATCCTCTGTCTCTCGCAAGCTCGGAGGAGTGACTGTACTTCAAAAAGGAGCCAAGGATACCATTTCTACTGACTCGACTGGTGAAGAAGCAGACTTAGCCGCTAGTCATTTAGAGAATGCCGACCCCGAGTTTGAGAAGGCCAAAGAAACACTTGAAGTTGACCTAGAAGGTGGTTATAAGAGGTGCGGAGGCCAAGGAGACGTTTTGAGCGGCTCTGTCGGTACCTTTATGGCTTGGGGGAAATGCTTCGAGGATGGCGCATTTGGGTACGTGACCTGACCAACTCTCCTTAACAGTTTTTAACAGTTTAATGATGCTCATTTTCAATTAGCGATGGCTCTATTCCTGCCTCTCGGATTCCATTCCTTGCAGCTGTCGCAGGGAGTATGGTCACGCGTACAGCTAGCCGGATAGCCTATAAGGAAAGTGGAAGAAGCCTTGTTACTCAAGACCTGCTTCCTATCCTCGGGAAGGCCTTTGCGGAGGCATTTGACGATACTCGTTCGGAAGGAAAACTATAAGGTAGAACCTAAAATGTAATTTCACGCAATGTACAACAAGAAACAATCCAATGTAGTTCAACAAGGAAATGTAAGGACTCTGACCGGTAAGCGACTGAGCGCCTAGTTCCTTCCTCTGTAGATACGTACATGTACGCGCGTTCTCATAAAGCGCGTCTCATCCCTGACGTCATCCGCCCCTATCTTGTCCACTCATCGACAGCTTTACATTCTCCCACAGAGATTGTGCATCAGCCATGTGCTGATTGGTCTGCTTTATCTAATATTCTAACATCTTGCTGAGTGGTAGTGGTACCAACCGTTTCTCAGTAGCAGTGAGTGCCATTTTCACCCTTAGCAGAGGTGCCACGCGCTAACAACAGCATACCTTAAGTATAGTCCTCAGAACATTGTTAATGGAACCCTCAGCCGAGCCGGAGTGGAGGCTTCTTTGCGCTCGCAAACGCAAGGATTTACAAGATTCCATACCCACGGCATGGCGTATACCTCATGCACCTATTCATGACCACCCAAACGTGTTAGATGTACCAGGTACATGCGGCATTCTCAACAAGAAAGAGTTGATAATCACAGAGACGACCGACGTGAATGTGATTCTGGAGAAGCTGAAGACGGCTGAATGGTCATCCCTCGAAGTGACAACAGCGTTTTGCAAGAGAGCTGTGGTGGCGCATCAACTGGTCAGTACATACAAGGATAAGTACTCGCATGTGCCTGCCTTATTGAGCTTCTTGAACAATCCAGACGAACTGTTGCACGGAGATTTTCGTAGACAGGGCTCTCGACAGGGCTCGGTATCTGGACGAAACTCTAGCGAAGACTGGCAAGCCGGTCGGTCCTCTACATGGGCTACCGGTATCACTGAAAGGTCTGTTGCTCAATGATTGCCTCGGAATCAAAGGCTCGCAGTCCTCATTATAATTTATCTCAAGATCAATTTACTATCAAAGGGTTGGAAACCGTTATGGGTTGGTTCGGTCTTGCGTACGTAGTATATCTGTGGCGCTGATATTTCATACTACCCCAAAGGATACGTCTCCGGCGTCGGCCAGTACGCAGACAAGGATTCTGTCCTGGTGGAAATGTTGAACCAATGCGGAGCAGTATTATACGTGAGGACAAACGTGCCTCAAACGTTAATGGTACAGTCTTTCTATTCGACACCGGGATAGCTTCGATAAAGCTGACGCCACTCATGCTTATTGACAGTGGGGAGAGACACATAACCATGTATTTGGACGTACATTGAATCCATACAACCGATCCTTGACTCCTGGAGGTTCATCCGGAGGCGAAGGCGCGCTTGTAGCTATGAAAGGCAGCCCCTTGGGAGTCGGTACAGATATAGGCGGGTAAGTCTCTTGGTATTGATTTATTCATGAGGCATGTCTAGGCTAATGTCCTGAAGATCACTACGTATCCCATCCACATTCTGCGGCCTCTATACCCTCCGCCCGTCGTATGCTCGACTTCCTTACTATGGCGCGGCCAACGCGCTAACAGGACAAGAATCCATATCCTCCGTCCTCGGCCCCATGACCAACTCTCTATCCGGAGTAAAGGAGTTCATGACCGCTATCATAGGCGCTAAACCATGGAACCTCGACCCTGTGGTTATCAGAAAACCATGGGATGAAGATGAGTGGAATTTAAGCGAGCATGGAGGTGTTGGAGGACAGCTTTGTTTTGCAATCATGTGGGATAATGGCGTGGTTAAACCACATCCGCCTTTGATAAGGGCGATGGAGATGACGAAGGCGGCATTGGAAAAGGCTGGACATAAAGGTGTGCACCAAGCGTAACAACCTTGATGTTTACAAGACCCTCACTTATTTTCTGCAGTCATTGACTGGGAGAACCACAGGCATCTCGAGATCTACAAGAACGCAGTAAGCGCCCGTGAAATATATTTTGCCATTCTCATCCTCCAACAATCCCTAGGAAACCATATTCGTCGCAGACGGAAATCACGACTACAAAACTGAATGCGCCAAATCCGGAGAACCTCTCATCACAACCATGGTGCCCACAAAAGAAGAAGAGGTAGCTGAAGGGTACGAATACGAACCACAATACCCGTTCGTCAAAACCCTGGTGGGAGACCCGCCGGAACATCGGAACGCCTATGAGCTCTGGAGGCTACATGACGAGAAGAGAGAATTGAGGAAGTCCTATCTCGATCATTGGCAAAATACTGTGAACAGGACGGGGACAGGTCGCCCAGTGGACGCGATCATATCTCCGGCTGTTGCTCATACAGCGGTCCCACATGGACTGGTAACGTGCGTCCTTGATTTACGATGCTTAGTCGAGTGCGAGGCGGCTTATCAGAGTTTGTTCACAGTGATTCGTTCTACACAACTCTATGCAATGCACTCGACTATACGACCTCAGTCTTCCCAGTGACGCATGTTCATCCTGATTTGGATAGACGCCACACTCGACATAAATTCTACAACTACGAAGACGAGTTCATTTACAAGCTTTGTACGTTTTATCCTCCTTGAGAGACCTTGTGATAAGCTCGATGTACTGACTGTCGTCCGATATTCAGACGAGACAAACATATTCGAAGGGTGCCCAGTGGGGCTCCAGTTGATCGGGAAGACACTGGAGGAAGAAGCAGTCCTGCGTATGACCTATATCGTCGACGATGCTCTGAGGGAGTGGAAAACTACCAATAACTTGAACTAAAAACCGTGTCAACGGATTTGTCGCATTTTCCGAACTTCATAATACACCAAAAGCATTCGAGATCGAAAAGGTATCATTTAATCCAGCGTGCATCTTCTACTTCGATACATACTCGAGCTATATATTACATTGTCCGTTTTGATTTTCATCATTAAAATTACTAAAACAACTTGATGAGCATACTGTGGATTGCAGGATGAAAAGAGTATACTCACAGTAATAACAGTAGGTTCATCGCGTCCCAAGAACTCTTTCAGCTTGCTGATTTCCAACGCTACTTCGATCAAGCTCTTCAAGCCCTCAGCGGCGGGCTCGGCGAGGGCAGCAGCACCAGCCTCTGGCCCAACGTAACGTTCGACGTACATGCGGACAGTAGCACCTTGACTGCCGGTCCCGCTAAGCCTGAAGACGACCCGAGAACCGTCAGAGAAAGTGATGACTTGTCCCTGATTCTTTGACACTGAATGGTCAATAGGATCCTTGTATTCGAAGTTGTAGAGTCCAGACACAGTGTATTCCTTCGAAGAGGAAACGGCCTTGTGGCTCGTGTTGTTCAGGGAACCGGATTCCAGTGCCTTGTTCAAGTGTTCAACCAGGGCGTTGGCGCCATCAGAAGGCACCTCCTCGTAGTCGTAGCGACTGAAGAATGACCTTCCATAGATGGAGTAGAACTCATTCAAAATGTCGTTGATTCCAATCAACTTTGAAGAGTTCTGGTTAACGGCGGCAATGATGTTAAGCCAGGCTATGAGGAAAATTTTAGAAATTCACCACATGACAAGACATGCCATACCACTTACCAATGACAGCCCAGATACCGTCTTTCTCGCGAATGTGGTCAGAGCCAGTTCCGAAGGATTCTTCACCGCAAATGGAGAGTCGTCCAGCATCCATGAGGTTACCAAAGAACTTCCAGCCTATCAAAAGATGAGAATGTCCATTTTGTGAAGTAGGTATTGTCAATACTAACCGGTGGGGACCTCGAAGTACTCGAGGCCCTTCTTCTGAGCGACTAGGTCGACAGCCTTGCTAGTGGGCATACTCCTCGCCAATCCCTTGACACCGCCCTTTTTGAAGTATGGAATAGCATCTGCATGGTGCGCAATAATAGCAACGGAGTCGGAGGGTGTTACGAAAGCGCCCTTTCCGTAGATCATGTTCCTGTCGCCGTCGCCGTCACTAGCAGCACCAAATTCGATGCCCTTCTTCTCGACAACTTCCACGAGAGTATGGGCGTAAGTAAGATTGGGATCGGGGTGTCCTCCGCCAAAATCAGGAAGTGGAGTGCAGTTTTGAAGGGAGTCTTCTGAAAGTCCAAAAGATCCTACTAGGAGGGCGCGAGCGTAAGGCCCAGTGACTCCGTGTAAACCATCAAAAAGAACGCGGAAGTCGGACTTGTGGTCGTGGAGGAATTTCTTGATGAGAGGGAAGTCAAAGATTGACTCCAACAGGGAAACGTAGTCGGCGACAGAGTCGATGATGGAGACCTTCGTTGGTCCATAGGTGAACTCGCCGATTTTAGAAAGGTCCACCTTCCACGGCTATGAGATACGGAGAAAACAAATATAATAGGGGTTAACGTACGGGAGGTGCCTCGAGAACTTTATACGACTTGATGGTCTTCGTCTTCTCGTAAATTTGGTTAGTAACGTTCTCGGGTGCAGGTCCACCGTTTGAGACATTGTATTTGATTCCAAAGTCAGCATTAGGACCTCCAGGATTGTGGCTTGCCGTCAGGAGAATACCACCAGTAGCTTTGTACTTCCTGATAACATTCGAGGCTGCAGGAGTAGAAAGGATAGCGTCCTTTCCTACGATAAACTTTCCAACGCCGTTGGCAGAACCTATTTTCAGAATGGTCTGGACAGTCTCCGGCGAGAAATAGCGGCCATCTCCGCCAATGACGAGCGTCGAGTCTTTGACAGCGATTGAGTCAAAGATAGCTTGGATGAAGTTTTCTGTGTAGTGCTGGCAGTGGAATGTCTGTGAGCTTCAGGATCATGGAAAGTCGATTGGCAATACCTCTTGCTGGAAAACCTTGACGCTAGGATAACGTCAGTACGGGTTCCTGCATATCGCGAGAGACTAACCGTTTCCTGAGTCCTGAAGTACCGGGTTTCTGGCCCTCAAAAGGCTTGGTTTGTATTTCTTTGATTGGGAAAGACATTGAAGTAGGGTGTATGGTGGTGGTAAGGGAGAGAGAGATAAAAGTTTTGGTCCCCTGAAGATATCGATACGACAATTTATGATGTCAGATCTCCACCACGTGACCGTTCCTCATTCGATGATCCTCCTTGATTTTCCACTCCTTACCGCCTCCTTCCTTCATCTACTGTATATGTTGGCCAATCATTCGCACCGATAATAATCTTCAGCAGGCACGTTTGTCGAGGACACTTAGTCGGCCCTCGTTGGTCCGCGCCTCGACGCGTTCACATCAAGCAGGATCGAGGATCCTCGAATGCTGCGTTTACGATTACACTGGTTTTCGGGAGAACTGTGGAAGTCTGTCGGTTTGCGTTTTGGGCAGAGCATTGAAGGATTGTCGTTGGCTGTCGTTGGCTGTCGTTGCAGTGTCCCTGTGTGCATGCGTCCTGCACCTGTGTAAGGGGGCTCTTCGATGATTGGGAATCGTAGCCGCCGTTTCAAGAGCACGCAGCGCAAAGGCAGAACTATTAGTTGGGTACAGCGTACACTTTCAAGTCTGTAAAGGCAATCTGATTACCAGAGTACACACCCCAAATAACGAATCGAGGGTTATCAAATGCACTGCGCCGGACGCTCTGTTTCAGCGGCTACAGCGCAGCATTTATAATGGTAGTGGTGGTGGTGGTTGTAACGTTATCGGACACTCCTTACCGGTATCTACAAGGCTTCCGTGCAAACCAATTCCAACACATGCATCATTGCACTGGCATTGAAAGGCTGAATGGACAACTTGAAGAAATGACAAGAGCGGCCTGGTTTCACGAAAGCTTTTGAAGGCCTGTTTATCGATTATTCAATGCGAAGTTGAACAACGCTTGTGATGTTTGAATTGAACATGGACTTGGACCAGGTTTCCGACGAGCATGCATGTAAAAATCAGCTTGTAAGCAAGGCAGAAAGCTATCGCCGTTGCGCCGCAGTATACGTGTGTGTGGGAGCCGAGGATGACTGATGCACTCGGCATGTCCTTTGATGCACCGCTGTCTTTGAGCGCCAGATCGTAGTGGACATATAAGCCTCAAGAGCTCAATGTCCTGCCGACCGTTCCACCCCGCTTGTTAATACCCTTCCCATCCTGCTTTCCTTGGTATCTTGACCATGACTCGAACTCATCTTTTGGTTCTCATCCATGGAATGTGGGGCAACCCAGACCACCTCGCCGAACTCGCACGGATAGCTCGCGAGACTCATGCGGACCCCAGTTCTGACGGCACCAAGCTGCATGTACTAGTTGCAGAATCAATCAGGGAGGATTCTACATATGACGGAATAGACTGGGGAGGTGAACGTGTTGCGAAGGAAGTTTTGAGCGTTGTAAAAGATCTTGCCACCAAAGGCGAAGAAGTTGTACGGTTCTCCGTAACAGGATACAGTCTAGGGGGACTCATTGCTCGATATTGCATTGGGTACGCCTGGTGCTTTCTAGTCCCATAATTCACCTTCTTATTTACCAATCAGAGTTCTTCACCAACAACACTTTTTTGACACTGTCGAGCCCGTCAACTTCAACACTATCGCGACCCCGCACTGCGGTCTCCCTAGATATCCGTCGTTCTTCTCGTCACTGACACAGACACTGGGGCCGAAACTTCTTTCGCGGACTGGAGAACAATTTTATTGTGCGGATAAATGGTCACCGAAAGGACGGCCATTGCTGGTGGTTATGGCAGACCCAAGTGCGTCCAACAGCCTTTAAACATAGGATGTGATTCTCAAGCAGCGATGTCATCTTTCAGACCGTATTTTCTACAAGGCATTGTCGCAGTTCGAGCATATTCGTATCTATGCCAATGCGTACGTCTCCATTCATTGATAACAGGCATCCTCCGACACCTAATTATCTTATCCAGTGTGAACGATTTGACAGTACCGTACGTTACTGCTGCCATAATGACATCAGACCCCTTCGCCGAATCAGAAACGAATGGCATCGAGTTGTGCGTTGACTTACTGTCCGAGGTTTGGTTCCCATTTTGACCGAATTTTTTCTGCAGGGAATTCCAAGAAAAGTATGCCTGTCTCATCCAAAACTATGCTTTACCTGCCGTTCCTCCTCCAAAACCAGTCAAACCCACTGTTCTCTCCAAAGCTTGGCTCCAGGACCTCAAGCCTTCCAAACCTTTCTTACCACCTTTCCTGCAGTTCCGATTCCCACTTAACATTGTAAGTCCTAGTGTTGTCTACTAAATGGCAACCTGTAAACTGACTGTTCATGGTGCAGCTACTGTATACCATGCTTCCCATTCTTATTCCTACCTTCATTTCTTTGGTGTTATTCCGGTTCACTATGGCCAGTCGCTCTTCCAGAGCAAGGATAAAGGCCCTAGAAAAGGAAGCAGCACACAGCGGGAATCAGCAAACACTCGTTAATCTTATCGCAGAAATAGAGCGCGAAATGGAGGAAGCTGTCGTGGACATGATCGACAACCCCGACCCAAACTCGTTATATCAGACAGAAGTTTCGAAGTCGCATCCCATAATCACTCCGAATCACAAACAGATTGCGAATTGGCTCAATTCCTTACCTATCAAGAAAGAGCTGGCTTATTTCCCTAACGTGCGCAATTCGCATGCTATGATCATTTCTCGGGATGTCAAACGCTTTGAACTCCATCGCCTTGGAGAACCCCTCATCAGACATTGGGCTTCTTCTTTTATTCTTTAATTGTTGTTTATGTAGTATCCAGGCATGCCTATCAACGGGACTGTATGTAGGAGTCGTGACATTGTATAATTTATTCTAATTCCTTTAGATACACTAGTTTGATAGCAGTGCCCGCGGTCGTAATGCTATACCCCAAGTTGTGTACCACGCCTTTTGTCTTGCAATTGCTGATACAGAGTCACCGGTCACCAATGAGTCGTCCAGTACCGACGATAACTGCATACTGTCAATCGGCTCTCTGGCTGTAGCAACCTTACGTTTCGTCTTTTGTGCATGAGGGGCACACGTGACGGAAGGAAGGCTGCCTCGCGAATCCGTCGAGCTCAGGGTCACCTTTTCTCCAACACTACAACCCAGCAGACCATGACGTTTGCACAAAAGAGGTTTCCCTTTGAAGTGCTTTACTTGCCTCCCTTTTTAAGCATGGGTGGATAACATGAGGGGCCTCATACTTTCCCTTTCTTTTGCGTCCTCCTTCTGTGAAGCCGGACTTCTTCAAGCCATACACGCCTCAAACCTACAACCTAAGGACTACGCTACTCGTTCATCAGACATCTGTATAGCAAGATACCATGGCCCGAAGATCTAAGCTTCGCTCTGCCAAATCAGTCGCTAAAGCAGCTGAAGCTGGAGTCGTCAATGCATATCCAACACGACCGAACATACTCAACAGCCTGAAGAATGCAGACCGTATGCCGAGCCTAACCCTTTCATGGTTCTACTCTTCTGAGATTTTAGATTGGTAGGGGTGAACGGAACCCTGGTTTACTTTTATGACCATGGCCTCTTGGATGAACCACTGAGCCAGGAATCCTTTCTGCAACAAGGTAAGGCAGTGTCGAAGTTCATTGATTGTATTCCGTTAATCAGCGTGCTGCAGTACATGATCTTGCACAGGAGCATGGAGATCATCTTGGTCCCCGCGCTACAGCATGGTTCGAGCGTGCTTTATCAGGCCTCGTAAGGAGCTCTTCCTTCTTCTTCCTCCACCTTGGTCTCACCGTCGATTCCCGTCACTCAGAGAACCAATGGTTACATTAACTATCTTCCCCACCGCGACGACAATCTCAAGTTTAAAGCGACTGATACGCTTCTCACCGTGTAAGCCCCTTTCAAATATTTCCAAGCTGATACTCATGCTTCCTTTTTACAGCCTCCATGCCGCAACTGAGCACCGTCGCTCTTTCCAAGGTGAATTCGACAGCATGTCGCAATTTGAAGCATTCCGCGCCATATGTGGATACCTTCGGTCAAGGTTCCAAAGAAATAAGCCCGCTTTGACTCGTAAAGAGGTTAGTCCTTGTATAGTGATAATAAATTTTCTTTGCTATTTATTGATGTTTTCTTTTACAGTATGATAGACGGAACATATTACTCGAGCATACCGTCGGCACACTAGAAGCCCAGAATGCTGCAACCGAGGCTGAGAGGAGGGCATTATTGGATTTGAATAAACAATTCGAAGATCGTATCAAAGCCTTGGACGAAATCTTGAAGGCCCACAATATACGTGATGTCAGTCAGCAAAAGGACCCTAGCCCAGCTCTTACTGAACCTGTGCTCGAACCTCAGTCGCACGACCGCGATTCGATGTAGTGAGCAACCTTCAACTCTTAACCCTTTAGACATGAGTGCTCATAATACATCCTTTACCTCTAGCTTTGATGATGTTGCCCAAATGGGAAGTCCATCGACAGTCCGTCTGTAAGCAGCTGTATTGTCAAGTGCTTTGCAAACCCCTGACCCTCAAATTATCCTCAACTCAGGCCTCATACGCCTATCCGACGCTCGACGACGTTCACCAACCCAGCAGCATATCCAACGCCTGAATCAGCTCCTCGGAACCTGCTACCTCCCAGCCCAAAGCCCTCTTGTTCACCTACCCGAAGTCAGCCACTATCGAGTGGGACTCGCGGTGAAGCGACTCTTGTTGATCATGATATGGATACCGACGATAACGAACCCTTGACACCACTTCCGAAAGAACTAGAGTTAGAGCGACAAACACTCTCGGCGCAGGTATAACCTTTTTAAAATCGTATATTGCATGACCTTGCTGATCTATCTTTTGCATAGCAATTTGAAGATATTTCGAGATTGAATGAGATTTTGAAGACACAGGTTTGTTTCACAGTTACTTGCCATTTACTTCCCTACATAAATGACTTTTTTTATGCAGGTGGAAGAACTTGAAGCAAAGTGTAAGCTTCTAATGGATGTACTTGAAGAGAAGGAGCAGAAGGCAAGTTGGTTTGCCCCTGATTTTGTATCCAGAGCTAGTTGAATAATGTGTCACTAGGTTGAGCAATTGAAGAGTGACGTAGCTGCCCATCGACGAAGGGAAATGCTTCTGGGCATAACTTCTTTCTTTTGGTCGGACGCCTATCGAGGGCAGAAACACCTGCGCGAGGAGGTCGAAGAACGACTGAGATGCTGCGAACAAGCTTGCAAGGAACTTAGGGAGGCTGCGGAAGGTCGTGCACAGTGGAGAAAGGAAATGGAGGCGTTGTGGGCCAGACAGCCCTAAGAGGGCACATTGCGCATTGTTCTGATAAGACTCTAATGTATATTGCTCTAACCACTTAACAGACTTAATCTTAATCGCCACTGTGAAGTCGTATCAGGACTCGAGCACTCAACGGTCGGGATGTGTACGTTGTACGTACAACAACATTGTTTTGGGCAGCATTGTATGCACCATGTGTGGCCATTGGACGACTTTACATTAAATAGCCACTGGCCGCACTCCGCAACACCCATCGACAATGCTCAGGTTGCCAAGTGCTGTTCGGGCGCGCCTTGAAGGTGCTACACGTGATGTCAATTAGGACGCGTCGAAGCGTGAAACGAGTCGGAACGACGCGAATTGCCATCCTGAGCACATCTCCGGAAGTACAATGCCATTGTCTGCATTGTATCTTTCGCTTTCAGCACCCCGACGTTGCCACCCGCTGCATTGAGCCCCCCTTTGATCTCTGAATGCTATAAAAGACGGCGCCATAATGCCAAAGCAAGCTGCTCATCGTACTGACGGTTCTCCCCTCTAGCTAGCTCATTTCGTTTGCTCGTGCACAAGAATCTTTTGCCTACTTCTGCGAAGCTGCGCTGTCAGATCTTCTCCTCGCACACTCTAAAGCACCACATATATATTCTATCTTCACTTCGTTCTCATCAACAATATGCCCAGAATCTTTAACACCATCAAGAACTCTGACCGTGAGTGTTAATCACTCAAATTTGCCCGATGTACGGTGGTGACTGAGGGTTTTATCTAGGAACCTATGCGGCTCTTTTCAGTATTTACCATGCCAGTGGCTTCCGTCACGAGCCAATCTCTGAGGAGCTGGTGTACGAAAAAAGTAATATCCTTTTTTCACTCGACTGCAACGTGGGGTCTAACAGCAAGCTTTCTTTGACAGTGCGAGAACTCGCTGAGGAGAATAACGACATTCTTGGGCCGCGCCATAGGCAGTTTGTAAATAAGACACTCTCCGGACTTGTGAGCTTTACTTCCATTTTCATCCCCATAATTTGGTAACTAACCTGAAGTTGCAACAGCGGGTCAATGCGTTCATTAAGATTGTGCGAACGCAGTCAGGAGGGATCAAATTTACCATGGAGAAGACTCTGACGGACATGTAAGGACTGCATTCCACTGTTGTATGCTTACTGGTGTCCTGACCTATGATGCTTTAGATTTTCCGACTACGTCGATCGTGAAAGAGGGCCAGCAAGGTTCACCAGGAGCAACCAGGCGTATCGAAAGACTTGCGAATACCTGAGGAACAGACTGAGCCCATTAATCAGGAAGCACGCTCCGACTCGCAAAGAGGCAAGCCTCATTTGTTACCGCACCTTACTGGCTTACTGATAGCTTGTGCTTTAGCTGGAGGCCATTAATATTGAGCTCGAATTGCAGCTCAGTGAGCATAAGCGCATGTGCGTCTTAGCCCACCGCTTAAGGTCTCCATCGCTGGTCATGACAGAAATCGTCACCGGCGACTCTCGAAGCGATGATAGTTTCGCACCAACAGAGATCTACGAGCATGCTGCGGAGAGGACAACAATGTCCTGGAATGAGTCTATGTAGTAAGTCCTTCCCTGAACTACTTCAGATTTGTCTCTAATCATCCCTGATCTGTGTTATAGTATATCTGCACCTGGTCCCTGCCCTGAGTACGTACCTGATTTTGCATCATGTTTCTTCACAACTGATGTTCCTCCCCTCAATTTACAGACCCAAGACACCCTCCCGGGGCACATCGACATTGAGCGATCCTAGTAGGGCTTACCCAACTCCTGGAACAGGACGCCCCAGAAGAGAAACCAGCGTCGCGCCGAGTGCTTTCAATGCGAATAACCCGAGCACGCCCACGCCTCCTGGATCTTTCTACGCCTCGGCAAACTCGTTTAATAACAACAGTATCGCCCACCTGTCTTCATCACCTCTTCGTCGTCAACCAACTCTGCTCGATCTGGAAAGAGATAGACTCTCTTCCGATTATGACAGGCAAGAAGAGGAGATTGCGCGACTCAAGCGACATGTAACTATTTGCCACGAACATCTTTGCAGGTTCACAAGATGCTTACGCCCTTTATGTTCTAGATCACTATAGTCGCAGCACATTATGAGAAGTACAAAATTGAGCGGGAGAAAACCGTAGCCATTCGAGAGGCACAGGTGAGCACCAGAATTTGCGGCAAGCCTGTGGAATGTACTCATTTATCTTTGCAATAGATCAAAGAGCTAGAATCTCGCCTAGAGGAACAGGAAAAGATCCTAGCAGAGATGCAGCAGAAGGTACGAAACCTCTCTATAGCGCCAATTAGTTCGAGCTCTAAGGCGAGCTATGATTAGATCACACAAGAAATGGCTTTCTCTCGTCAGAAGTCCGATGACCTGAAGGAGTTTGAAGCTAAATATCAGGACCTGCGCCAGAAATTCCTTACTTACAGGGACCAGCATATAAGCTGGTTGAATGCATTGCCCAAGCTGCCCTCCGATCTCGTCTGAAAACGATTCGCGCCAGAAAAATATTTCAACTATTGCTCCTATTTGCATCAATACTTTACTATTTCACACTCATTCATTAACTTCACAAGTTCACGCTCCTTTTTTAACCATATATCTGTTGTTACAATTAAGCGGCAGTAGATTCTACCTCTATTAGTATTCTATAAATTAATCGTTTCCTATCTAAACGTCCTGGGCTCTAACATATAGCATAATTGTAATCAAGGTGTGGGTATCGCGGTGGGTATGGCATAAGGAGGAAGGAGGAAAAGTCTCATCAGCGAAGCCCTTCATTTTCGCATGTGGTAAGTCTGAGGATAGAGAATGCTTTTCCTCCGCGAGGTGATGACAACGAAGTCGGGATGGATGTATGAGTTCCGTGGCTGCTTGCGTGTGTTTCGGGTAACGAGCTTCCAGACGCCGACAATGCGACGTTCCAGTTGTTTTGCGTACGAAGTACGGCGAAAGCTGGTGCTACATTCAGGATCAGTACATGTTCTGAGACGACATCAAACAGCAGACCAACCTTGGAGCTTCAGAGTCCCGGTACATAGACATAGAAAAGCGAGAATCACGAACAATGGAGGAAGACATTGTGTCCTGTGTCGAGTAGTATGTGGTGGTAGTGTGAATAAGATTGCTCGTTTCGTGAAACCCGTTCGTTGGATGTCGTGAATTTGGGTTACCAGAACCACGTTAAAACTGCAGGAAAAGTTGCGATTGGACTGTGCAAGGGGAGGAGAGTGCGGTACGGTGAACGTTCGTAAAGAGAGAAACGGACACTAGTAGGAGGTCGTTATTAAAGTGAAGGGGCTGATCCAGATCGCAAGGAATTCAAGTTGAATAGGCAGTTGCATTTATACCTCACTACAACAAACAATAAGCTATAAGAGAACGCGGGTCCTTCAGAGTGCATTGTTCCCTTTCAGGAGAATACAAGGGATCTCGCGCACAGCAGCGTGTGATATGAGAACGTTACTATAGTGGCAGTCATTGTACTTTGTCGCGGTTCATCAGACAGAACAATAAGCAAGTTTGTTTGGCTACCGCATCACACCCGCGACTTTGTTTGGACACCTCTGCCGAAACATGCCGACGTATGTGCTACCTCGACGACGACACATGCTCGACCTTGCTCGACGCTTGATAGCGATGGTTTTCAGAGAGCCGCAGAGCCCCTGGCAAGGAGTAGCGTCATAGCGTAGACGAGGCATGATGCATGTCCTTCCATTAGAATGTCTCCCAGCAGTATTGCTACTTTCAAATTTTTTTCACTTCCTACAGGCTATGTGAGAACCCCGTAAGTATACTGAGCAATAAAGGGTATCAGAATGCATAATGAAGCTATGTGTAGTAATGATGTATACAACTGCGTTGAACATATAACTTTGTCCATAAGTTATGAGTGAAAGCTACAAGGTGCTTGCTGGATGAGTAGAGGCAAATGCTTTAAGGGTCAGGAGTTAGACAGAGCTAGCTGTTATCAGCAATGGTGGACAGAGTTTTACTCCAAGCAATGACCTTGGGGTGAGCTTGTACCTATATAAATTATGTTAGAGTCGATTTCCGTTCTGTATGGAAAAGCAGTCTTACCTTCGACGGGTCGAAGTGCAGGACTTGCAGACCCTCCAAGGAAGTAGCACGAGAAAGGGCGACGTAAGCCTGACCTGCAATAGTTGAGCATCGAGGATCACAGTGAAATGGCGACACTATTTACCTTTCTCAAACACCTTTCCGAGGTCAACCTTCACTCGATCCAAAGTCTGACCTTGAGATTTGTGTATACTCATTGCCCATGAAAGGATCAACGGAAGCTGCAGCACGATCCTGAGCAATTTTACTGGAAACAGAATACAAAGAAAACATACCTGTGTCCGACTAACTTGAATCTCTCCACTGGGTAGTTCAACCTTCCATATATCAGGCATAATCAAAGCCCGCCGTTTTCCACCATGTGGAAGAATAAACTCGACCACGGGATATAATTTGGGCTTCGCCACAGAGGCAGAAGCCTTCTTAGCGCCTGATCCCACATTGGCGATTTGCTTCGATGCACCAACAACACTAACATCGCCGGCACCATCTCTGTCTAACTCAGTGCCATAGACCGAAGGATCCACGAATCGCATCACACGGCCCATACTGCCGTTAACGAGCATTTCGTCCATGTTCTTAATGAGCATGACTTGCGCATCCACCCGGAGAACAAGACGTTGAGGAGCCATAAAGTTGGCCAGCATCTTCTCCTTTTGTATCGGATCTTGAATGGAGCCAGCGTCAATTGACATGTAGATTAACTGCTCTGTAGTCAGGCGAGACATTCGCGTTGAATTCGAACGTTCAACGTCCTCTCTCCTTGGGAACCTAGAAAGTATGCAGGTGAGCGAAAGCACTTTGGATGTGAAAAGATTACGAACAATTCAGTAGGTCCAATGCCATCATCGTATTCCACATTCCGCGATAGACTTCGGAAAGCTGAGATGGATTTTTGCGAGAGGTTCCCAAAACGCATTTCATTCAGCATATCGACGAAAGCTGACGCCCGAGTTTAGCAAAGCAGGCAAGACGGTCGACAGAAAGCAACATACTTTGATCACTTTGACGGAAAACTTTTGTAAGATTGAACGTATGCTTTACACATGTCCTCCACTGTTCGGCTTCGAAGGCAAACTTGACTTGTGCACTACCTTTCGTCACAGGAGGCAATTGGAAGAAATCGCCGGTGACGATAAGTTGGATACCGCCAAATGGCGCAGGATTCTTCCTGATAT
Organism: Agrocybe pediades; assembly: GCA_013053245.1. Lineage (NCBI taxonomy): Eukaryota > Fungi > Basidiomycota > Agaricomycetes > Agaricales > Agrocybaceae > Agrocybe > Agrocybe pediades. The sequence continues at coordinate 1,793,528 of JAACJL010000058.1, forward strand.
CACATGCAATAGCGGCCAATTTGTCAAACAAGTCACCATCGACCATCGACACTGATGTCTAATATTAGTATATAGGTCACTTGAAGAAACAGAGCATATATGCGGACCTTCATCAATAATAAGGACTTTAGTTCTGCACCATCTCGTTGCCGCTTTCTTGTTCTTACGTATCTTTGTTGCAAGATCTTTAGGAGATTCTATTCCTAATCCGATCCCTGCAAAGGAATGGATGGTGACTCCTCCGATATTGCATGCCGCGATACCTATCCCCTATATGAGGTAGCCCATTACCGTTCGAGAAGAAAGAAATACATACCAGTGGATGCAGTGATAGCAATTGCATCAGGAGTCTTTACAAACTTCTTGCGGAGTGTCTTGATAATTTCTCGCAGAAGGACGGACTTTCCAGTTCCTGTGGCACGTTGATCAATCTTTCCTGACAACGAAAAAGGATCAGAAACAACATACCGGCACTACCAGTATAGAAAACACTGTCTCCTTCTTGAACAAGCCTCAAAATTTGCGTTTGCTCTTGACTCAAGAAAATTGTCGGAAGTTTCCCTTTGGAAGCTGGAGCGGTTGACACTGTTGATGTGGTGGACGACGTCTGACCAATGGAAGACGAGGATTTTGAAGAAGTCGTAAAGCCACTAGACCTCGAGAGAGCATCGTTATGATGCCAATCTGGAGGTAGGATGCGCTTGGTCCTCTTCGGTAGTGGAACATCCGCAGATGATTCTCCTGTCGGACTGGGTCGTTTATTTGTCGTCGTTGAATTCCTAAGAGGCGCAGCAGCTGTGACTGGAGCCAGAGAAGGTTCTGGTTTGGAGTATCCTGCTAGTGCATCCTGAATTTGCTTCAGACGTTTCTCCGACGCTGATAAGACCCTTGTTGGTTGTGCTGGAGCTGCCGGAGGGGTGGGTGGCCACGGGATTTCTTGGGAGGATTTCGGAGGAGGTAAAGAGGATGACGGGCCAAAGTCTCGCTGGACGGTACCAAGACCTGAGCGAGATTGATTATTCTTAGACATGAAGCATATACAGGGAAGGAAAGAGTCAGTAGTGAGCAGTTCTAGTTATGTTCTGGATCAAAGGACGCGTTGTTCATAAAGTTTACGTGGGAAAAACGCGGACATGTATTTACACGTGACAGGACGCGACCGTGATTCTAATTTGTGGTGACAGTGTGGGACACAGTGCACTAGCACTGCTCATGAGGAAATCGAACACGACTTTAACTTCAGATGTAATCGAGTGCCTCGATATCTCATGGACAGGCGCAAACCATAAAATCCATATTAGAATTAGTAATCATTATACTCTCATCGACCAGAAAAGACATTATCCGACAGCAAGGTGAGTGGTGGATTATGGGATAAAATGGATAACAACAAGACGGCAGAAATAGCGTGGGTGTAAGTATAGGTCTAAAGCTGTAAATAGGTATGATAATCTTAAAGGTATGCTCGGGCACTTCTCCGCGCCATCTATGAAGAGGTAAGGCATTGAGTCAATGTTGAGAGCAAAGCCAATTCAAAACTGACCTCAACGACTTTCCATCCACCGGTTAACTCGTTATCGAGTTCTTCAGCAACACGCGTCACTGCAGCGACATACGTACACTGCTCTACCTTATCCTCTGCGCCAACTGCAATTTCCCCTGTTTTGGCGTTACGGAATAATAACATTTCTTGAGTGGCAAAGGTGATTAGGAAGATGGGCACATCATTTTCCAAAATTTTAGCATCGGAGACCTGCATCCAAGTCAGACTAGGGTAGAATGAATGGAACACGATCAAGACTTACATCGACCTGACGGATATCAAGAACTTTGCTGTCGCTGATCAAGCCTTGTTTGAGGAAATGCTCCATAGTTGCCCACAGGACGTTGTATGTCTACGAAACGTTAGCGGATTCTTCCAAGAAACCCGAAAAAGTGGGAACTCACAGCTTCTCCGCACCATTGCTTCAACGATTCCTGATCAGCAGACAGGTACGCGTCAACCACCTCAGGGACAATATACTCTCTCAGTTCCCTCTCAAAGCTCTCACGATTGAAGGTCGGGTCCATCATCTTCATTAATCGCATGACTTGCGCAGTTTCGTTCTCGTCAAACCAGGAACCGATGGTCTCGGTCACGGAGCGCATAGATGATACAACCGGATTTTCTGACTCATCATATGCTTGCCGTAGAGCCACAAATTTTCGGAGGACGGGATTTTCTTCCTTCATTCGATTCCAGGCCTCCTGTCTGGGAGAATCTTTATGCAGGACAACAGCTTCGCCAGCTCTGGTTAAAATTGTTCAGAAGATGCAACGTATAGACGATAGAAAATGCGCACTCGGGATTGGCAACAACGCGTTGAGGACCAAGACCCGAAGCTCGTCCGGCCTTTTCAAGTCGTTTCTGCCTGCGTCTACGCCTAGACTCCTTCTCCTCGAAACCAGCGTGCTTCGCACTACCGCTATCATCTAAAGCGTCGATGACCGTCTCGGCTAATGTTTTATAGGCAGCTGTTTTTCGGATGGGTTCAGTTGACTTCTCAACAGCGGAAGATACAGCTGAAGATGCTCTTGATATCTGTTTGTACCCTGGTCAGAAAGTGTTCAAGAGACATTGACCGGTAAAGCATACAGCACGCATGACTTCGCTCTCTTCCATGGTTTTCAAAGCTTCGGAAACTGCGTCTCCAACCTTCACTCCTGTTTTCTTAAGTTCCTCAGCAGCAGCTCGCAACCGTGGGTTTTCTTTTATGCTCGAAGTTAACTAGGAGGTGTCCGTTGTTAATAATGCCACAATGATGCACGAAAATATGGACGTACTCGTGCCCGCTCATAAGCGGCCCTCGCTCGTTTCATTGCTTCGGAATCCTGAAGTTTGTCTACGTCACCCTGTAGTTGCTTCACACTTTCCTGAAGCTCTCTGCTTTTCCTCAGCTCATCTTTCAAGACGTCAACAAAGGTCTGAAAGGGAGACTTGGGCATTTCATTTTGCTGCCGAGATGACGAGTGGAATCCAGCGTTTTGCGATACAGAGGCTATCCGGTTAGGGGCGAATTGCATGGTCTGTCGCGTTAATAGGACATTGCGACGTGTCGCAGAGCGAGCGACGAGACTCTGTAGGTTTCTCGGCAGCATAGTGAAGATTAAAAGGGCGTTGGAGGATTTTATGGATAGCCGTCACTGCGTCAACTGAAATTTCGACTCGAGTCTCTCCGACGAATCACGATCGATCACGGGCTGTTCTCACGCGGGGCGTGACTCTGACCCAAAATGAGAACTCTGATAACTCCGGCATGCGCGTCCAAAGTCGACGTTAACTTCTGCGTCTGTCGCGTTGCGCTCAGTAGGATGTCTATGTCTTAATCCTATAACTGCTCCTCATCTCCAGAGGCACTGTGCATGTTTTCTTGAAGTCTCTGAACCTAGAGCGATCTCTTTGTCTACCCATTCTGCTTCCTCGGCGTCCACTCCCGTCCCAGACAAATTCCAAAACGTGTCCAGGAACCTACATTCACCATGGAGGAGGAGATATTAGACGTGGATAAGTTTTACAAGAAGTATGAAGTCACTGAAGAAGACGGGATAGAAGCCATCGATAGGAATGAGTATAGGCAGGCAAAACGTCGGAGCAGAAGCAAGACTGCGGGACAGGATCGGGACAGAGCCAGGTCGAGGTCAAACGCAGCGGCAAACGCAAGTGCAGGGCCTTCTACAGGACTTCAAGTTAGAGAACGTTTAGTCAATCATCGCGCTGGCGTGTCGATGGAGCCAAGGGTTATCATCCACAATGGTGAACCCTATCTCGCTACACCAATACATCAAGTAGGAGCTGATCATGGTAGCTCAAGGCCCACTGCAAGTATACTTGTATAGGTTCATCCAACTAGACTGATCGAATCGTTTTTATTAGGTTAAGCGATATGTCTCCAGTGCCAGTGCTGCTGTTTTGACTTCATCTGCACAAAAGCGTAGAAAGTTGCAGGGCGATGACCCGTCTGGCTCTAATATACCGAGACTATCCTCGCCCAGGGCAGGTCCTTCTACTCCGTCAGCTTCGACCTCAACAGGCGTGACAATGAATCGGGCTATAGAAGTAATTGATCTAAGTCCTCAGACTGGAAAGAGGAAGAGGACACAGGTTCAAGCTCAGGTAGCCGGCCCATCAGGGATCACCAGAAAGCAAGCACCTATCAGATGCTCAACTCCAGAAGTCATTAACATTGGGAGCAGTGACGAAGACGAGCGACTTTCGCCCAAGCACAAAAAGGTAACATACATCATCATGTCATGCTAATAAACGCGCGTTTAATCATTGGCTTAGATTCGTGATAGGTCACTATCCATAGAGTCCTTGACCGAAATGCCACTTCCCTCGACACCTACGCCTTTCAATCATTCATTTTCTCTGTCGCTTCCTCCTGTCGATACCAAACCAGAGTCTGACTCGGAGTCTTCAGACGACGAATGGGATCTAAACGATGCTACGCGGGTGAGTCAGAGAACTGCTTTATCTGGACATCTTTCTTAATATCCCGTCTCCGCAGTGGAAACCTATTGAGAATAAGAACCGGCTCGACAACTTCGACATAGCTAATGATATCGACTTCGAACACCTCAGTATCAAAGAAGAACAATCGGATGGAAGGTCGTCCCCTCTTAATCGCATGCATCCGAATATGACAAAATTCAATGATTGGCCTCCAAAGAGGATGAGCGGTCCCGAACAATTTCTCTGGGATGAGGTATGCTTAAAGCTATCTCTTCATCGCATTTTATTCACGAATGAAATAATTGAAAATAGTTGAAGAGGTCGAATCTGCGGTGGAGACCTCCTATCATGACTATGCTCACTGCGTCTGCAAGCTCATACATGCGACCTTTCAGTCGTGATTTTCCCCTAGACAAATTGAAAATCGCGAGCTCTTTCAAGAAGGCCCCCGGATGTAAGTGTAATCTCTTTGACCCTGTCCTCATTTGTTTCTTATGCGTCGTCGTTAGCTATTGCCAGAGTTGTTCAGAAATGCAAGTATACGGCCATTGCAAGTGCTAGCATTGCCGGACTACCGGACTCCTCAGACGATGGTATGTGTTTTATGTGAATAACATCTCTCGACCAAAGCTTGATGACTAGGTGTACCCAGAGGAAAACCCTTCCATCCACTATAATCGCCCTGGTTCACTATTAATCGCAGGGTGCAATAAGGTCTTCACCCCGAGCGGGCATCAGAGAAAACATGACATGTATGCAGGCAACAATGTCCAATCGCTGAAGTACTATGCCGTGCACGACGTGAAATTTGCTCCGACGAGGTACGTTACCTTTCAGCTTTGGTAAACTATTCCCCGGGGACTTAAAGAACTTGCTATAGTGATATACTTGTGTCTTCGGGTGCAGACAAGACCGTCAAAATTTGGTCCTTAACAGACACCGAGACGCCAGATGTTGATGATACAGAGGCGGAATATTGTCCCTGGAAGGAAATCCACTCCTATGGCTTCAAGACGGCACCGCAAGAGCTGGGTTTCAAAAGTCAGCAAACCGGAGACAGTGGTCCTTTGGTTTTAGCTATTGGTGAAAAGTGCGTCGCCTAATCCCACAGTCTTACTCAACCTACTGTAAAGTGTACTGACCTATATTGCAGGCTATTGCATATAAAGTCTTTTGCACCAAATGCGGACGAACTTACAGCCACATCTTCAGCATCCTACCTAGTAATGCCTTTGGGATCACCACATGTTGTCGGTTCCATCGCATGGGGGCTTGGGCCTACTGCAGACCGACTATACGTCTCAATGGAGCCCACGGACTTGTCAAAATTCAATGGAATGCATAAAGTCTTCGATATCAAATCACAAAAGATTATCTATTCATTACAGTCTTATGAAGCAGGAGACAGCCTTTCCCTCAACGCCTCAGGTAAGTGTAAACTGGCATCGCTTCTCGCGACAAGGCTTAAAGTGTGTGTCATTGCTTATATACAGGGACAATGCTCGCTCTTTCGACGCGTGCACGAGAAAACACCCATATCCTCCGACTTTTCGATGTCACGCGAAATTTACACAAGCCGACCTGTACGATCAACCTGCAGAAATTCCCGATTTTGTATGATTCATTTGAAGGCGAAGTCAGTTGTTCAGCCTTCAGTCCTGATGAAACATACCTGGCTGTAGCGAGGAACGATAACCATGTGCATATCTACGATCTGCGTTATCTGACGGAAGGTCCTCTGTTTGACTACACGCATTCTGGAGAGAGCAAGGTGGATGTTCCCACCAATACGTACGGTGTCGTGAAAGTAGAGTGGCTCCATTCTGAACAGACTAGGCGGATGGTGTTAGTTTCTGGTGGGGAAGATGGTATGCTAAAGACCACCTTTCTGCTTATTCTTTCTCAGTTCACTTATCCGACGACACTTAATAGGTTGTGTCCGTCTATGGGATCCAAGCAAATCCGATATTGAAGGCAAAAATGGGCAAATCATCGCCGAAGTTAACTCGGATATTGCTCACTTTTCTGTCGGTAACGTGTGGGAGGGCGAGCATCAACTCGTTGTGTATGTATCGGATCTTAACGACATCGATATCCTTACTAACTTGCCTTGATAGTGGTGACTGTTCTGGAGAGGTGACGATTTTTGATAGGCTATGTATATGAATTGATTCGCATCTGCGGTCCTTCGTATCTTGTTTGTTGCTTGCTTGCTTTCTTTCTTTTCTGCACATCTCCTCGTATCTAATTAGCTTTCGTGTACAATCCTGTAATATTTATGTGCTGTTGTGAAGGGAATCATTTCCTAGACATCATTGATTGGGAAAGTGTCCTGCCGAGATTTGCCTCCTAACGCGACTTTGTGACTTGAACACGACGATGATCGTGTCATGAACCGTATTCCTCCCAACCTCTTGTACTTGACAATCTACAACCCTACACTTCGTCCCGACGTTCCCAATACAGATTCTACAACATATCTACCAAGTGACGAAGACGACCATGATAATACAAGCAGGGCGGCTTCAACGACTGACGCCTCCGGCAGCAGCAATGTGAACGTCGACGATGACGAAGATGCAGAAGAACAGGCGCATATCCTATTCTATACCGCAAAGGAGAGAGCCGTGTCGAGGGATCGAATGCTAAGGCAGGTAGGCTTGGCCAAGGCGTTGGTGAACTTTGCAGAGTGAGTTCATTTGGTGTTGTCTCAAGCCCCGCTTCGTCTTCTCTTATCTTAGAGGAAAGAAGAAGCCCAGCCGCTTGACCGGTTGTCTTTTTCATTCGCTAACTATTACAATTCATTTCGTTTAGATTGTTCAATACGACCGATGCCTGCGATAGCATCCATTCGCAAGCCAAACGGCTCATCTTAGTCTCTCCGGAGCCTAATTTCTGGATACACGCTGTACGTGGACCGCTGACATTTCTCTCCTTTTGCGAGGCTCAATATGCGTAATAGGGCGTCGAACTTGCCAAGTATCCACGATCCGTCGATCCCAAGAGTAAATCATCGAAGTCTGCGACGGTCAAAGGCAAATCCGGCTCCGCATCGGCGAAGGGGAAGGAGAAGGATATTAGCCAAACGTATGACTACGACGAGGGATCAGTACATGATAGCCCCATCCGGGCGCATATTATGAGAGGCTATGAGCGCTTCAAAGTGAGCCGATGTTTCGTTCTCTATATCTTTTGGACCTCCTCTGACGTAGACTTTGTCTTCAATTCCTGCGATATTCAGCTCACACACGGCTCCTTCTCGTCTATTCACTCCACACTGGGAAAGACAGCACTCGAACTGCAACTCGAACGGTTCTGGACTGTCTGGGCATGGTCCTGGGACTTGGAGGAGAAATTGCCCTTTGGTGAAGACCTCGGTCCACTCCTTCATCCCTGTTTCGCATCTTTGACGCCCATCGTCAATGAATTTACAGTGTCTTTATCCAGTCCTCCACAAGACCATCTCGAGACGGAAACCGAAGAGTCTAGTGACTCTGATACCAAATCTCCGTGTTCGTTGTCTCCGGTGGTACTTACAAGGGAGCACATAATCCCATCTATACGCTACAGCAACAATGCAAACTGCTATCCACACGCCCTAGCAGCGCATTTACAATCTATGATCCCTCCTCCCAGACCCCCTGTTGATACATCTCGTAGCTCCGACACCCTGGCGTCGAGTGTCGATACCATCAGGGGCAAACGACCATTAGGGACTACCGTCGCAAATCCCAATGACGCGCGCCTCAGAGAAAGAAATGTCTCAAAACATGCTGGTGGAAACGATGGTGCGAGCATTTTCGGTATCAATATGGATATGAAGCACTTGAAGTGGAACTGGCCTGGGTATTTGACGTTTGGGAAGGGCAATGTGACAAAGCCTCCTCTCGACAAATCCATTAATGCCCCGACTCAAGCTCCTTCCTCTTCTGCAGTCACTGCTGCTCCTGATGCTTCCGCTGAACAGGAAAATGTGACTAAAAGCGAAGCCACTGAAGACGACAAAATTCAGGTGGAAGTCGCCGCTGACGCCGAAGCGTTAGAGGACGCTATTTCATCCAATGCAATGTCTCTTGTAAAAGAAGAGAACCAAAACTCAGACGAGCAAGGAAACGCAGGCGTAGAGGAATCTGCACAAGAGACGAATGACGATAATGATGCTGGCTCTCGTACTATCTCTTCGACCTTCTCCGATCGGGACAAGCGAGATAATTTGCCTGCTCTTCCCGAGTTTTCGATGACGAGGTTGCATTTAGCACCTAGTCGTGATCCGACTAGTACGAGGAAGGTGACGATACACTATCTAATCGTAAGTGGCATGAATCGATACGTCTGTTGTTCGGAAAGTTAACGCGATTTAATGGTAGCGCGATGGGCTCATGCTAGCATTGATTAATACAGAAGATCTAGAACGTGAAGCTCATGAAGAAAATGACTCTGACGACTCTGAGGAACTGCACATTGCCGCTGAGAAATCGACAAAGTTGCTAGACGACCTGGAGGTTGCGATTTACGAGTCGAATCTGAAGAAGTATGTACATTTATCGCTTGGATTACCATTCAAGAACATTGACGGTATACAATTGCAACAGTGTATCGAGCTCTCTGCCATCCGCTACCAAGATTCTACAAACTCAGGACCAGTATCTAATTTCTACGGGACATTATACCCACAGCAGTCCCGCTTTCACATCTACATCCAGTCATTTATTTAATGCGAAAGCTACATTAGAAAAGTACGTCCTCCTCAGGATACGGTTAGAAACAAAGCTCTGATCGTCACTCTGCAGCGATCCTGAGATTACAGAAGTCTTTTCGCGGGGGCAGAACCCGCAACATTGGCATATTGCTAAACGCGGGCTCGCCAGTACACCACAGAACCCGGAGAACGAAACAATAGCGGGTGCGAAGGGCGAATATGTGTTCATGGAGGTGTTCAGGAAGGAGACGAGCCTTACGGATGTGGATAATGTGCTTGCAAGTGTGGTAAGAAAATCAGGACTAGGCGGGGGTATATAGACAATATAATACACGGAATTTTGCTTGCTGTACACCGTGGTTTGCGTACCATCTCGCTCGTAAGTATCCTCGCAAGCTTTAAAACGCGATCGGCGTCGAGTGATTTATTTGTAGCGATCGGTGATTTGTCATCAACTTACCCTTTCTTCTCTTCATCACATCGACACTTGTTCTCGAGCACCTTGAAAAAGCTTCGACCACCATATTCGCTCTCAAAAGCATCCGAAGCGCACTCGGCGCTGTTGCAAAGGCTTCCATGGCGAAAGACATTCTACCTTCACTGGCTCAGGCTGATGCTCAAGTACCCAAGAAGAAGCTAGGCGGATATGAGTTCTATCGAGAGGTTCTAGGCAGTCCCAAATACGTCGTTGCCCCGATGGTGGATCAGAGTGAGCTGGTGCGTGGACTTCAACGAATGTGTGTGAAGACTGATGGTATTTACATGTCAGGTCGATTCTGTGAACCATTGTAGGCTTGGAGAAAGTTTTCTAGACGTTATGGAGCTCAAGTGAGTGAGCTATGAGATTTATCTATTGAGGGCTGGCTAATTCTTTATTAACAGCTAATATATTCACCGATGATCAACGCAAAGGTACTTATCGCGTCTCCAAAGCCTCTCAAAAACATCTCAAACCAATCATTGAAGACAGATGTTTGTTGACTCGACCAACAAAACGTACAGGAACGCCAACTTTGACCTGATTAATGGTGAAGAGGGTGACCCGACGATTGACCGGCCTCTCGTTGTGCAGTTCTGTGCGAACGACCCGGAGCAGTTGTTGGCTTCGGCGAAGGTGGTAGAGGCGCATTGCGATGCTGTGGACTTGAACTTGGGATGCCCGCAGGACATCGCGAAGCGAGGGCGGTATGGATCGTTCTTGCAGGATGAGTGGGAGTTGATTTATAAATTGAGTGCGTATATTCCCTTCTTCTATTGCGACGTTTGAAACTCATGCTGGTTCCAGTCAACACCCTACACGTAAACCTGTCCATCCCAGTCACTGCGAAATTCAGAGTGTTCCCTACCATCGAAAAGACAGTCGAGTACGCAAAAATGCTCGAGCGGGCCGGAGCGCAGATCCTTACATGTCATGGTCGACTGCGCGAACAGCGAGGGCAAAACACAGGCGTGGCCGACTGGGACAAGATTCGCGCGGTGAAAGAGGCAGTCTCTGTGCCCGTCTTCGCCAACGGCAACATTTTATACCAAGCCGACATCGACGCATGCCTCAAAGCTACTGGATGCGACGGTGTGATGAGTGCTGAAGGACAGCTGTATAATCCTGCTCTTTTTGCAGGCATTGGACACCCTATTGACTCGCCGGACTATGACTCGGACGAACAAATCTTGATTCGACACCCTCGGCATGCTGATTTGGCTCTGGAGTACCTAGACGTGGTGATGGAGCTGAAGACGACGACGAGCGTTAGCGGCATCAAAGGTCATTTGTTCAAGATCATGCGGCCTGGGTTGATCAGGGAGACGGACCTGCGAGAGAAATTGGGAAGGGTGAAGATTGACCCGAAAAAGGTCAAGGAGTGTTTAGGCGCATATCGCGTCGTGTGCGAGGAGATGAAGGAACGGATGGATGTATGTTTTTCTGGCGTTTCCTGGTTTCTCTTAACTGATCTTTTCCCATAGCGCGACGCCAAAGCTGCGGAAGGCGTACCTCTCAAAGACCTTATTACTGTTGAACCTATCACTGGAATCAAGGTCATGCCACATTGGCTTGCTCAGCCGTACTTCCGTCCTTCTCCCGAGCAAAAGAAAGCGTATGGTAAGTAATGAAGTGATTACATGCGGCATTCATATATCTAAGTTTGTCACCTAGCACTAGCTAATGCTCCCCTTGAAGTCGCTGAAGGGGAAAGCAGCGTAGCAGTCCCTGTGCCTGTGTCTCCTCAGAAACCAAAGCGGCCGTTGGATGACTGTGAGCCTGGTGAAGATGCGAAAAGAGTTCGTTTAGAGCAGGTCGCTGTGTAGTTTTAGTTAATTAAAATCACATGATGTGACATCATAATCATGTCGTCATGGGAATAAGAATCTGGGCTTTTTGAGGACCATACAAGGATGAATTGACCAAATTGGATAGGTCTGAGTGGTTTGCTCTGAGCGACGATTATGGACGCCTTATCCAGCGAGTGGAGACGTGATGTCCAGTACTTTGTCGGCGATCGCGTCGCTTTCAAGCTTGGAGACTCCCTAGGCGTCGCAGCGTTCGAGTGTCTCGTTTCCCGTGTGTATATTTCCTTTTTCTCGTCAATTTTCTTGTCAGTGATCGTCGCTCTTCGCCTTTCGCAGATCTCAGCACGACCTACAATCAGGTATGCTTGACTCTTCCTAGGCTTTTCTCGGTCTTTTTGCCGCTCTCGTATTCATCTCGTCCTCCTTCGAGCAGCCTGTTGCGGGCGGGAATATCTTCTGGAAACACTATCCAAGAGGATTCCCCAGAAAATGTTAGAACTAGGACCTGATTGTCCAAAGTGATATACCCCCAAGATCAACCGCCGCCATCAGGATCATCGTCAAACCCATCTTTGCTACACCATCTAATACCCAAGCGGGCTTGAATCTGTAAGGCAATCACTCCTCTCCTTTCCCCTTCCCGGAGGTTGCTCTCTCTCTCTCTGGGGCTAGGTTCACCAACGTAAATCTGATCCCGTGCGCTCTCGCAGATCTCCCTCTACATATATATAACCGGCCGTCTTGAATATCGCGGACACTTTCTTTTTGCTTTACTTTTCAGGCGTTACTGTATCGATACGGATATTTCCTTTCATCACCCATTCTTCCCCCACACACACACCATCGCCTTGCATCGTCAAAAATCCAATTCACCCACACTGTACAATATTATCTTATACCTCCCTAACACCCTGGGCTTATGGAGTATTAAAATAAAAAGTTTGGACAGCGTAACATTAGTACCTGTAGAACTTTATGGAATTGCAATTATCGAAATGGACGCAAACGAGAGATCAAAACCGACAGTGAATGTCCGATTATCTATTTCAGAGCAAAGAGTTAAAACTTTCGCAAGGTCGTCATATACATGTGCATGAATGTAGGTAGAGAGAAAACAGATGTGTGTACGAATGTCATAGGTCGTTAAGGATACAAAAGCCCATATTGCTTTCTAATCGTGTCTTTTCAGATTCGTTACGAAAAAAGAAAGAGTTATTTCATCGCTGGCCCGCTGGTCCTCGAGATAATAAGAGGTGGCTGCCTCGAAGCACTCGGGACCTCCTCTTTCTGCGCATTAGCATCCACAAAAGGGTCGGCTACAGCCTCATCGTCATCATAGTGTCCGGGTGACGGCGCAACTTCATCGTCGTCCCGCCGCGAGGCCCAAGTCCCCACCACCCTCTTGTACTGGATCGGAACACCATTCGCATCCGTCAGCATCGAATCCTCCGTCGACGAGTTCCATCGATCCTCTTCCACATCTTCCTCCGTCTCGTCGATATCCAAGTCCGTATCCTGCGAGTCCAGATCCAGTTCAGCCTCGTTCGACGACGTCGGCGAAGCCTTGTTCGACGGATGCGTGTAATCATAGCTCTGGTCGACGATGATCAGCTCCTTGTTCCCGTTGTTTGAGTAAGAATAATCGTCAAAGTCCGGCGGCGGGTCGTCATAAGGCGCTGGGGGCGACGATATCGACGAGCTCGCGTTGGATCCTGCACCGGAGCGGCGGAGGCTCCACGGGTCATCGTCGTGCGGCATCAAGCCCATAGAGTGGCCGGAGGCGGAGGAGGAGGAGGGGAGGTCTGCAAGAGAAGGAAGCCGGAAAGCACCCGTTCCGTAATCAGTCTCTTCATTCGGAGGAGTTGGAAGCTGTGTGCCGATAGTTACAGTTGTTAATGTGTCTGTCTGGCTTGGTTCCAGACTTTGAGGTGGGTTTGACTTGGCTTCCTCGATTTTATTGTATGACTTTCCACCAAGAGGTGAGTTCGTGCGGCGCCGGTAGAACAAGAGGTACGCATTCGCGTTCTACATGAGAAATGATCATCAAACAGACGAAGGACATTAAAAGGTAAAGAATACGTACCACCGAATCGGACGCACGAGCTGGCGTGACGTACGAATCATCGAAGTGGTACCACTTCTCCGTGATATGGTTGGAAGCATACGCGCGGTAATGGCCTCCGCCCAACCCACCAATATGCTCATCAACACCATACAGATCATACACCAACTCTTCATCGAGGCTGCCCAGTTTGAGCTCCTCAATGTCCACTCCTTCCGCGGCCAACTTCTTCGCAATGTTTCGCTCGCCAACCATATTTCCAAGATCAAGCCCCTCGATCGGGAAGTCAATATGGGTGTCGATTTTGTCCCGCAAACTACGGTTATTGCTGAAACGCTTAAGGTGCACAACGAGGATATCGGGTACCTTCCAGATGTCGAATTTCTTCGTCGCCTGCTGGTGTTTCTTGCACTGTGGACAATACCATAGATCGTCCTCACCCAGCTGCTCCTCCTTGGTGAACTCGTCCAAGCAATCCTGCAGCGTGAGTCCTTTGTTCTGTTTCTCCAAGCCAGCTCTCTTGGACTCCTCATACTCCGGGTGGATGAAGGTTTCCCACTGGTCCCATAGGGCATGTTCGTGTCTCGTCCCCTCGCCAAAGTAATACGCCTTCTTGTCTTCCTCGAACTCGCAATACAACGCGTCGTCATCACGTAGAAGCACGGAATCACCATCGGATGACTCTATTCGGCTCTCCCACGACTCCCAACGATTGTTGGACGAATACGTGTTGATAGAGGTCCCGAGCTCCTTGTGGTTGATCTGCAAGCGGAGCTCGAAGATGTTCCGCTTCAAGCCCACTTTGCGCAGCTCCTCAAAGTCCTCTCCTTCGGCGTCGGCATCAGTTCCCTCCGTTTGCAACTCTTCGTCGATTATCATGGATTTCTCGTCGACGATATCGCTCTCTGGTGCATTAGAGATCGTAACAATGGAACCGTCTTCGCCAAATTCAGTGACGGAATCTACGGGCGGCGAGCCGGCAATGAGTAGGGGGACTTCAGCGTCGATATCTGGCAAACCGTTCGCAGCTTCCCATGTGAACAAATCCTTCGCCTGTGCCGTCCATCTCTGCAGACGCGAAGCGATAAAGTCGTACAAGCCTTCCACACTCGTTGCTTCCTCCGGATCGATGGCAACAACCATCGGGTATCCGAACAGTGTCGGGGAGTTACTGTTGCGACTGTACATACCAGTACGCATGGGAGGTCTGGCATCGCACAGATATACGGGCAGAATGAAGGGATCATCGGGCTGTTTCTTGTACGCTCTGTTTTGACGCGAGTTGCAAGGCAGCTCAAAGCAGACGATGACGTCGTTGTCCGTCATTTCGCCTACGGGAAGATGATCATCTAGGCTTTTGTAGAAGCGGTTGTTGAATATTTCCATGGTCAAGAGCTGTGTTATGACAATCAATTAGTGTGTTTAATCTTCTTGAAAAGTACTGAGACTGACGTTTTCCGCCGGAGCGCCCATCCATCGCCCTAGAAGTACTCGTAAATCCTTGAACGAGGCATCCCTATTGATTTCGACAGGAATCTACGAAGACATGACGTTAATAAAGAATTATCTGGAAATCTAGGTTTACCGTACCTTGACGTGGGGCTTGGTCAAATCCCAAGGAATATAATAAATGGAGTGTTTCCATTTTTTCTGGATAGGAAGCGGCAGGGTAAGGTACATGAACGGATCAAAGGTTATTGAGACCTAATTAAACCGTCGATAAGTATGACATCTCATTGAAGATTCTTGATGTTCACCTTCTGACATTCTGGACATATGAGCGTGCTCTGATATTGTCCTTGGAACAGATCGACAATAACACTGTCATTTCGCAACATATAACCTTCCCAAGACTTTTGGGCGAGTTTTACAAGTTCTACATCTCCTCCACCTTCCCAATCCGGCTTCTCGACATAAGGCTTCTTGATTACGCGATTGAGATCTTCATGAAGTCCATCAAGAAGGAACGCGACGAGTTCCTGCGAATCATGTTGTTGATAGCCACTAAATTGCGGTGCAAAACGTTGCAGTTGGGACTTGAACTCTCGCGGTGAGTATGAAGTAGCGGAGGTAGTAGGTTCCCAGATGCGAGCCAGGAGGGAGCCAAAAGCCTCAGCGATCGCGCCTCCCATACCGAGAGGGTTATCCCTGTTAAGCTCGTCGGCATACACACCGGCTGAAATAGATCAGATTAATTGACGGCCAACTGCTACGACGACTTACTCAAGAAATACTCTGTCAACTCCTTGGTGTGCGCTAAACATTGAAGGGCAGAATTCATGAAGCACGTATTCCCCCTGAGAAAGGTATCAGAGATTAAATCAAGCGAGTAGTGTTGCTCAACCTACATGTTGCCTAACCCCAAAGTACCAGGTTCTATCGATTTGGCAATTGACTTGTTTGGAAGAGTGAGGGCAGTTGAAGGTTTCGATGGTGGGCTTCCTAAACCTTGAAATACCGCGGTTGTCGCTTTAGTTGGCGAAGTAAAACTGTTAGACATCTTGTTGAAGAAGTTGTCGTTCGAATCGAATAATGGCCGAGGGTTCTCAAAGGTGAATCCAGTTGACTGTGGGACTGGCTTGGGTATTTCCATCAACCATCCGTTGAGCGTTTTGTACTCGACGACAAAAACGTCATCTGATTCGACTCCTTCCTCCTCCAGCGTTTTGTCGCTCTCTTCTACCACCTTCACGTCTAAGTTTGAAAGGCGGCTTGATGGAAATTCGAGTTCAGTGGTATCTTCTAATGTGCTGTTAATTCTCCAGATGCGAAACGGGCCTGGGGCTGTCGCAGGTTTAGGTATGGTGATCGCGAGCTCTGCACAAAGTTTGCTGATGGTTTCGCCGGCAGAGATGGTTAACCAATGGTGTTGAATTGACGAATCTGATATTTCCAAAACCAATTTATACGCCTTTAATCTCAAAGGTCGCAACTCCAAGGTAGGCGTTCGTAAAGCTCCTATTGCGATAATGCGCCGAGGTAGTGGCTGGGCAGCAAGTCCATACCTGCGGTAGAAATGTTATAGCAGTGACAAAAGGTATAAGGATGAGTGCGCACCATGCGACAAACAATTCCCAGATATGCTGGGGAACGAACTCTACATCTACACCTTCTACCAGCGAAGGCTGAAGGTTGCTGAATTCATCCAGCAAAGAAGAGTTATCAACAGGGCCAATGTCTTCATGAGCGACAGGACCTTCTTTGTCCACTTCGCCACTGCAAGCTTTCTGCCACCGTCTAAACCAATCCCGTGCCACCAAATACCATGTCTCTCCAATCTCCATTCGTTTCTTCTTGCCTCTTTCCACGATCTTCAATCGCTGCCCTGGTTTTAACGATTGTGGAGGCATGGCTTGCCCGCCTACTAATTGTGGCTCTGCAAAAGCAGAAATGATTTCTTCTTCGTCCTGCTCCGCCATGTATGCATCGATGTCTTGACCAGTGGGATCGACCAAAGATGAAGGCAGTTGATCGCTGCGTTGGCTCTGAACGGAAAGCTCGTTGGTTGCTGAGTCGGGAACGGTGCGTTTAGTAGAAGAGCTTGATGCGTCGGAATCGGACTGCATCGAGAGGCTTCGTTGTCTTTTCCTACTCAACTGTGGCGAGAGTTCTGGAGATTGCAAGCCGTTGGGTGAAGAAGATTCTGAAGGCTGGGGAAGGGTCATGAGCGCTGAAAGAAATAGAAAAACAGGAGACAGGGGCCACTCTTTGAAAGGAAAGGCGAATGCACGCGAAAAAAAAATTAAAACAAAGCGCTAAACAGGCCTATTTGCGTTTCTCTCTTTCTTTCTTACAAGCGTCAGAATTGACGCGTGCTTGTCACAAATCATTGATGTCACATCCCGTGCCCAACGGTCAACAGCCTCGGCCAGCTCGGCCGCTGCAGGTTCGGGAAAGGCCAAGGCGGCAAATATATGTATCTGGGCCGTGGCTTTGAAGGGAGCAAAACACCTTCCCACTCCCACCGACCATGTCTATCCAGAGTACGCCATTTCGTTTCTGCTTCAATCGTCTAGCTAATTACCAATAAACTGGCAGATAAACATCTGCTGAACTCCGCGTCAGACCTTGTCGTCGAATCCCTCAAGGGTCTTTGCGCCGTCAACCCTCAGCTAGCCCTTGATTCTACTAACAAAAGTTGGTTACCCGTAACTCTCGCCATCTCAGTCCTGACTCAGAACGCTACTACAGTTGTTTATCTCAAATCTCATGACCGCTCCAAGGTAGCATTGATGTGTGGAGGAGGCTCTGGCCATGAACCGGCGCATGCAGGATTTGTAGGTCCGTAATCTATACGATATACCTTTGGGTACGATCTAATCTAATCTATACTATTAGGTCAAGGCATTCTCACAGGTTCGATGCCGTTGATGGCTACAGTTAGTATACGTCATATTCATTAACCTTCCAATAGGGGCCGTCTGTGGGAATGTTTTCGCTTCCCCGAATGCAAGCCAAGTGCGTCGCGGTATCGAGTTGATTGACAACGACAAAGGGTCAGTTGAATCCGGATAATTATTCTGAGCGCTTTCTGACTGCTTGTCTAGAACTGTTATCATTGTCAAGTGAGAACCTCTCAAAACCTTACTGCTCCATATTGTGTCTTAATCCGCGAGCGCCCTTTAAAGGAATTACACAGGCGACGTGCTTAACTTCGGGTTAGCTAAAGAACAATACGCTGCCCTTCATCCCAATAAGGCAGATAAGATTAAATTTGTCGTGGTTGGAGATGATGTTTCGGTTGGAAGAGAACAAGGAAAGATTGTTGGCAGAAGGTGAGAAACGGCTCATTTGAGTAAAAAATGAATGGATTGTCTAACTTGTAACATCGAAGAGGTCTTGCCGGAACGGTGCTCGTTTACAAGATTGCTGGCGCACTAGCCAATCGCGGTGCCAGTCTCGATGAAGTCTCTAACGTGGCTACTTGGGCCGCCAGCCGAGTTGCAACCATCGGCGTCGGCCTCGAACACACGCATGTGCGTCTGTCTACTTTTCTTGCAAAGTCGCCCTAATTCGTAGTCAAACAGGTTCCAGGAACTGCTCCGTCTGATTCTCACCTGAAAGAAAATGAAATCGAGATTGGAATGGGCATTCACAACGAAAGTGGTCATAGCAGACTTTCTCCCATCCCCAAATTGTCGGACCTTGTCCCACAACTTTTGGACTTCCTGACTTCCACGTCAGACCCAGATAGATCATACGTTCCTTTCAAAGGAAAGGATAATGTTGTGGTTATGGTCAATAACCTTGGTGGGATCAGCGAGCTCGAAATGAATGGAATTGTGGCGGAAGTGAGAAAGCAATTGGACGCCCGTGAATTTACTACCAGCCGAATCTTGTCTGGCACATTCATGGTGAGCCTGACTTGAATATTATCTTGCAATTCTCTGACCTTTACTGGACAGACGAGCTTAAATATGCCCGGCTTCTCCATTACACTTTTACTTTTGCCCACACAGGGCGAGGCAGATGCGCCCTCCGCTGAGCACATCCTTTCCCTGCTCGATGAAAAATGCGAAGTTCCTGGATGGAAATGGGCGTCTGGATCAGCGCCCTTGGCCGTTTCGAAGCAGGTAGAAGCTGCTAAAGAGGCCTCCATCGCTATGAACGACATGAAACCAACCGCAGTACCAGATCCCGCCGCTTTTGTTAACAGCATCAAGAAAGCAGCCAACGCTCTAATCAAAGCCGAACCAGAGATTACTCGCATGGATTCAATTGCTGGTGACGGAGATTGTGGACTTACTCTTAAGGTGCTTTTCTTGACTTTTTTTTGCCTCTTAGCGTCGTCTTACTGATTCAATCTCTAGGCTGGAGCTGAAGGTAAATAATGATGCCGCGTTTATGTTGTTCGTCTTAACGTTTACGTTGAACTTTCTTACAGGTGTTCTTGCCAAAGTTGATTCTGGTGATATCACTGGGGAGAACCTTGCCAAATCTGTAATCAGTATCGCCCAGGTGGCCGAAGAAGCGATGGGAGGTACTAGCGGCGCTCTTTACTCGTAAGCTACTTATCTGTCGTGACTTTCGACTTTTTTTGACGCTTGCATCCGTTTAGAATTTTCTTCTCCGCCCTCGCTCAAGGTCTGCAAGCGGATGCACCAAAAGACGGGAAGATGACGTCGCAGGCTTGGGCGAAGACACTGGACTCTGCCCTCGCTAAACTGTACACGTACACCCGTGCTCGTCCTCCTTCCCGTACTTTGGTGGATCCTTTGGAGGCGTTCATCAAGGCTTTCTCGGAGAATAACCAGAACTATTCCGATGCGGTAGCGGCTGCCGGGAAAGCTGCAGAGGCGACTAAGGATTTGGCTGCCAAAGCCGGCAGAAGTGCATATGTTGAGGGCGACCGATTGAAGGAGCAACAGGTCGCTGACCCAGGGGCTTGGGGAGTCAAAACGATCTTGGAAAACCTTGCTTGATAAAAGCGCAGCGCAAACTGCGAAGCAACGGACGCTTAATGTTATTAAGCTTAAATCCAAAACAACTGTATTTTTAGCGTCTCGACTGTAACCTGATAACACTGAAATGATTCCATGACTCCTCTACTATCATACTTGCGATATCATTTTTTCCAACATTGCGTACTCGAATATCTTCTAGGAAGCTGTATGGTCTTTCCAGTCATCTTCACGTGCAAGCTGAACACCGACTCTAAAGGCGATCGCTACTCCGCCGAAGAGGCAGACAGGAGTCTGACGATGTTGCCTGGCTACCAGCCCCTGCTATGACCTTTGTAAATAGAGCGACCTTAATTTGACAAATTACAGCTTTCTTGGCTGCTAGAACTTTCAAAATCTCGGGAATCTTATGCCACATACGTACTGCAATAATTAAATCGGCCACGGACCCCTGTATAATAGACGTCTTTAAGCCTCCTGAGTGTTTAGCCGTATTCGCTCTTGCTTAGAGTCTCCTAAAGTAATTGACTCCGTCTGTCCGGCAATTTTTCCAGCTCTACTTGCTTATAGTCCATGACTGTGCTAAATACTGGTCGAACGTGAACGTTTTGCCATCAGGACAAGAAACAGAGAGCAGAGTTGTTATAATGCGTTTGGTATTATTAAGTAAACCGCACTACAAAACCGATTGACATAATATACATGGGAGAAGTGGATGATAGAGTTGAACGTGATATGCTACATGACATAGCGTGGTATACACCTGAAGAGAACTAAACTAAATGATAACAAGGTATTAAAGAGGGGAATATGTGCGTCGTTAGACCTTTTCGGACTCCTCGACATGAGATTCCTGGCGTTTAATATCGCCATGTGTAGCCTCGGGGCCCTCAGAGATGAGACGTCTGCGGTACTCGAGAGACTTGACGGGTGTGGTATTTTGGTACATGAGATCGATTTGTTCGAGTGAAAGACCTTCGGTTTCGGGGATGCAGAGGAAAGTGAAGATGATGCAGCAGAAGCAAGTCGAACCCCAGACGAAGAAGATGTTGGACTCGAGACCTGCAGATCCTTCTTGCTTGTTGACGAGGTAGGGTGCTAAAGGATTGAGTTAGTTACACTGCAAGTGAATATCAAGAAAAGGATGTGGACATACTGGCATAACCGATGGCAAAGTTCCACAGCCAGTTGGAAGCAACCGAGAGCGACATGGCCTTGGCACGGACTTGCAGAGGGAAGATTTCACCGGTGATAACCCATGCGATGGGGCCCCAGGTGGATGCGAAGAAGGCGATGAAGAAGCAGACGAATGCGATGAGGACCTTCTGACCCGCGACGTTCTCGGTGGAGATGGTCGCACCGATGATGGCGACGATGTACTCGCACAAGCACATGCCGATTGCACCGACGAGCAAGAGGCGGCGGCGACCGAAACGCTCAACACCCCACATACCAGGAAGAGTCATGACGACGTTGACGACACCAGTAACAATGGAAATAACGAATGCGTTCTTGATTCCGGCGTTGATGAAGAAGGTGGTTCCGTAATAGAAAATGAAGTTGACTAGGGATTAAATGTTAGAACCAACGCATGGACAAAGCGTTAAAACAAGATGCACTTACTTCCAGTAAGTTGTTGCCAGGCTTGGATGAAGATACCGGTCATCGTGCGGAGGAAAATCTTGTTCTTGGTGAACCTGAAGCAGTCGAGGTAGGATGACTCTCCGAGGGCAACTTCCTCTTCGTAGTTGGCACGAATTTCCTCGAGTTCGGTTTCAACTTCGACGCTGTTGGCAGGCGCACCCACAAGTCGCGAAAGAGAGGTGGCAGCATCGGCGTTGCGTCCACGCTTGACAAGCCAGCGAGGAGATTCGGGAAGGAAGAACATGCCAAAAGCTAGAATAGCAGCCCATGCGAACTGGAGGGCAATAGGAATCTGGTAGGCAGCAGCTGCGTCCCGGTCCTTGGTAGCGTTGTTGACAATGGCTGCAAGCAAAATTCCGATGGTGATGGCCCATTGGTATGTGGACACGACAGCACCACGAATCCATTTGGGAGAACTAAAGAAAAAGGTCAGGTATGATAAAATACCAGTATGGAGATACGCACCATTCAGACTGATACATAGGAATCAGGCATGAGACGAGACCGACTCCGAGACCAGCAAAAACACGGCCGACGACCTGAGGGTACATCAGAATAAAGGTAAGGATGCCAGAGAAATAGAACTCACAAATAGAGGGATATCAGTTGCAGCTGTCTGCATGGCAATACCAACGCAGAAGACAAGAGTTGCGAAGATGATACCCCACTTCCTGCCGAGAATATCTAAAAATTACGGTAAGCACTTGGTCAAGTCAAAGGGGTACACATAAACGACATACCGGCAGTAGGAGCACCTAATAAGGCACCGAAGAAAGTACCGGCGGAAAGAATGGAGACAACGAGAGACTCGGTGGAGGAGGAAATAGCGTATCCGGTAACATGCTTAGGATCGTCTGAAGCATAACCGAATTGCTTGAGCCATGCACCCATCTCTTTGATACCACTGATGACACCAGTATCGTAACCAAAGAGAATACCACCAAAGGCACTGAAGGTGGTCATCGCAATTCCAGCAAATTTGCTCTGAGGGGTAATGACATGAATAAGCGCCTTGAGTAGAATATGTTGTGTACACACCTTGGTGGTGGAGCTCCCCCCAAGGGCACCTCCTGCAGCGACCGGTCCTCCTGGCATGTTGATAGAAGATGTGGGTGAAAGACTGAACCTGAGACGGATGAGGAATGCATTGGCAGGGACTCGGTATGTCTTTTATATGTCGTTCGAATCTAGGCCGCATGGATGTAAGGGCTGGAGATCTGATCGCTGATTCACCCTCCGCCATCAACAAGAAACGGTGGTCAAACAACTCCCAAATAACGCCAAGCGCGACTATAAGCGCCGAAAGCACGCGATAAACTGGAATGTGACCCTATGTGACCATATTTGGTCTTTTCAGGAGCATAACCAAGCATGCCCCCTTCGCCTTTTGCAAATGGTGACCCCAGAGCGCCCCAACTTCCAAGATTCCCAAGCCCCGGTCCGTATGGCCCCTGACGACCACACCGCTCGAAATTACGGGGTACGATGTGGAATTTGTTCAATTCCTTTCAAATCCCGGTCTAATTGGAATTCTAGGACCACAGGAGTTTTTACACATTCGTAGCCTCTAGTGACATCGTATGATAGTTGGTAGTTATTTTTCTCGATCCGATTTTACCTACTTTCCATAGTCAAAGCCAGAAGATCTAAGAGCGCCGCACTATGGAGTTGCCATACCTTGCACGACCTTGGATTGCCTCAGGTCCTGTGTCGAAAAAAATTAGGCTATCGTTACATTCTGATTGGCAAAATGTGCAGAAAGCGGAGTGATGGTATGGACCGTCAAATGTGCAAATACAGTCCAAAACCAGACTCCGGATGCGTTAGAACCTATTAAAGCCGTACAGCGAGTGGGCTTGGCTGGAAAATACCACATGGAAACCGTCCATATGGCTTGTTCGAAATGCCCTCTAGTGCTCTTTATTACTTTGGTCCGGTTCCAGAAAAACAAACCAGCAAAATTATCAGCATCGCCAAAAATACTACTCCCCGTGGGGGTCCCCCGCATTCCAAGAAGATTGAGGGGCGGACTGGGGCAAAGACTCGAAGTTGTTTTAAGTACCAGTATTAGAGATTCTCTACCTGGGCCTATACTGACTATGCCCTATGTACACAGTAGATATATATTAGAAGCAGTCACCAGTCGAACTTGGATCTTGATCTTTCTTGATGCATACCTCGTGTCAAAGTCAGAAAAGCTCAATATCTCCCTATAGTGGTAGATACCTGTCATATGAGAGCTGGTCCCTGATGAGAGGCATTACGAGACGTCATTTGACAGCTTTTGGCCTCCTCTGGCGGCTGAAAAAGGTGAGCAATATAAACCTATAGCAGCTGACACGAGGCCTTTGCCACGTTATATCAGATATGACTTCGGTCGATCCTGTTTGCCACATGTTCGCGGAACCCAAGATAATTCGTGTCATATCGAGAAATATACTTAAGATACTGAGCGACATTTCCGCGTAAGGAAATAGGAAGGAAATAGAAAGGATAGAGGAATGGTTTAGTTAACTTTCCACATCGTTGCGCCTACGTCTATTCTAAGTCTGTGGTTACTGATTATTCGTGCGATGGAAACCGCCATATGTAAACGACATACGTCACTATGTGTAGCTTTGGTACCTGCATATATATCCATGCTTTCTGCTTATTCGAAAAATCGTTTGCGCACTGTGCCGCTTCCCCTCGCTTCCCCATGAATGTGTTTGAGCCCAATCAAACCGTGATGACGCGGAAGGGGTTAAAGCCAGAATAAATGCCGGACAGTTTCCAGAAAATATCAGACAAAACATCGACAGTCTACAGAGTCCAACGGTCTATAACAGGTCTATAAGGATCGACAATATGTACCAAGAAAGATCCGATATGTCCACATCGCACAAGCAGGCGCGACTCGAGGGCACTGGCTGGCACTGGGCAGATATTGGCCAGCGAGTCGCCAGTCGCGACAGACGAGACGAGACCACACAGATGAGGCACGAAACGCATCATATCAGAGTGCATTATCTCGCCAACATAGGAGAGCATTCATCGCAAGCATCAGGGCTTGCAGGACCCCGGAAATTACACTAATATGCCTGGGCCAAATTCACCTAAAAATCACGATTTTTATCCAAATGAGTTTTGACAATTTTTATCCGAATTTCGTACCAGGCATCCGCCAGACCCAATTTTTATCCAAATTTTCGCCCAGGCCTCGAAAAAAATCGCTATTTTTTCCGATTTTCGGCTAATTTTTCGCTCAACTCATATGTAGCGGTAATGAGGTCCAGTTACATCGCTAGAAACATAGAAAATACAGCAAAACGATGTATACTACTAGTAAGCAGTGAACTTGCAATGAACCACACTGTTAAGCTTCGTCATCCATAACATCGGTGTCATCGGAATTTCCTTTGCTCTTCTTGAACTTCTTTATAGCATTTGATATTGCAATAGGCCGGGCTTTGAGAGTGTGGAAGAGGTTGAGGTCTGCTTGAGAGATGGAAAGGTCGTCTTCGGTTCTTATGGGGGTCTCACCGAGGACAGACAGGAAAGATGACGAAGGAATTAGGTCGAAGCAAAGCAAATGAGGAAAGGCATGATGCATCAGAGGCTTCTCCGTGAACAAAGTACCTATACCTTGGTACTGATACATCTGCACCGCGATGTTTGAGGCAGCAGTGATTGCGGCGGGGACGTCGTCCATGTAGCCATGCTTGCCGTGATTGCCTCCTCCTTTGGAATAGACAGTGAGGACTGAAAAAAAGAAGTTCGAAAAATTGCAGCCCTTTCATAAGCTCTCGAAGACGAATCTGAATGATGATAATACGAACCTTTGCAAAGAACGAGACCCATCATTGACTTGTTTGATGATACAGCGAACCCATAGCCCGCCGCATGCATTTCTGCTGCGTGCAGGCGGTTGATGCCATTGACTCGCGCATCCCACGTAGCTTCAGGTAAATCTTGTTCTTTAAAGATTCGCTTTCGTTGTGTGAGGGACATTTTATGTAAGAAGCATTGGTGAAAGACTTGATCTATTACGCTTGACATGACCTACATGTAAGGGACCGTAGCCTAGCGGTCTAAACACCTCCTCGTCAAACTCAGTTTCGCAGTTCAAGTCCTGGACAAGTCATATTTTTATCCGGTTTTATTCCAGGCGTGAACTTAGCAACCGCATTCTTATCCAATTTTTTACCCAGGCTATTTTGGAAATTCTGGCAATCCTTATCCGAATTCGCACCTGGCATTTTGCCAAAAAATGGCAGTTTTTATCCAGAAATTTCCCCAGGCATATTAGTGTAATTTCCGGGGTCCTGGGCTTTTGCCTGGCCAACGCAATGTGCGGATGTGGATCCGAACCGGATGAGTAGTAAGTAGCAAAGCCGGCGCCAAGGTTAGGGAATGACGTCTGCCACCATAGCCTATATGTGCGCAAGCCTTTGTGGGTATTGGACAAACAGTCTGGAGAGGTCCTTGTGTGTACAGGGTAAAACTAAAGCACCGCGATGAGAAAACGCTTTGCGCTTGGAATTGGACGCTTTCGCGCGATTACTTACTATGAGGTCAGACATTGGGTGGACACGAATCTTTCAGTGACTCCTGAGAAAAGAATTCTAGGTACGTTTGCTCGAATACGGTAGGTTATTGAAGTTACTCTCTGTTACCCTGCTAATTTCATAAAAGTGGCAAATAAGCTCTTGATAAATCAAATTATACGGAAGGACTGTACACCAATTCCAAAACGTGGACACAGAATTCCCAGGAACAAGTATGCAGGAGTATGCAGGCTTTTACATACCGAACAATTTGTTCAGGCGGATATCGAGGCGAGGACCGACCAGACCGCGGAAGGCGGTAGATTCACCGTAGATCCGAAGCGGGAATGGAAAGTGGAGACAAGACTTTCATTGAGAGGAACGGCTGAAGAACGGTAGACGGCAGCGGTATAACGAAACGAGGCAATGAGGCAGTATACAGGAAGGAATGAACAGGAATGTACCTGTGTATCGCGGGTACGAGAAAATTGTCGAATGCCGAAGAACACACCGGAAAATTTTAGGTTCTATGCAGTCCAGTGCCCAAGTCGTCCCAGGCGGCCCAAGAGGGTACAAGATTATTGTCGGAGCATCGAGCTTGTCGATGACTATGGGACTTGGCAGAATACTGAGAAGAATCCACCGAGACCCGAGGGTCACCCTCGAGCTCCCTCGAGCCTGGTACGCTTCTGGCACATTATGGTACTTCAACTTTTCCGCTCTAATGAGTTATGTATCCGCTGGCAATGGGCATCCGCAATCTATCCAAATACACGTTCTGTATGAGCGATGTGCACTGTGCAGTCAGCCTGTAGTCGGGAGTCGGGTCAGCTTCGGGAATGCCGTCCGCCGAGTCCCGACACCGAGGACGGCCAAATTTTCTGAGTCATGTGACCATATTCCTCGTCCAATGACGGAGGCAGTCGCGACTAAGGCAATTTGGCAAAGTTCACCTCACTGCTCGCATTCTCTAAGCTAGTCCGCTGCTGTGGAAAACTATCTGTTTTCAATTCATTCTCCTGAACTATGGGGCAGACAAACTCTAGGGTAGAGCCCGCTACTTCAGCAAAGGCTTCTCCAGTTCCTCACACTGTGCCTGTTGCCGAGGATCATTCGTCGAAACCTGCTAAATGTCCCATTGACCACAACCCGGCACCAAAACTTGCGGAATGCCCTGTAGATCACAGCTCACTCAGCCCTTTGAACCAAATGCCAACTCTATCACAAGAACCTGCTCAGAACCAGTCGGTTCGTCTTCCCACAAATCGAACTGAATCCTCCATTCCTCGGGACCAGGGATTGAAGTGGGAATATCCTTCACCGCAGCAATTCTACAACGCCTTGGTCAGGAAGGGATGGGAGACGCCAGAGGAGCATGTCGAGACTATGGTTGAAATTCACAATTTCTTGAATGAGGAAGCTTGGGAGGAGGTACTGAAATGGGAGAGAAGACGCAACCCGTGAGTCCACAAGGGCTTTTGAATCGCATTGTTTCTCACTCTATGTCTAGCGACGACGACATACAGTTGGCGCGATTCATGGGCAAGCCAGGCCAGCTTTCACCAAAGGCGCGGTTATATATGTTTGCAGGGTGGCTGTTACCATCCCGTTTCAAGTGCGTATAGCCAACGATATTAATGTATTGCACATCACTCACTTACCATATCGCTATC
The DNA here is from genome assembly GCA_013053245.1 of Agrocybe pediades. Taxonomy (NCBI): domain Eukaryota; kingdom Fungi; phylum Basidiomycota; class Agaricomycetes; order Agaricales; family Agrocybaceae; genus Agrocybe; species Agrocybe pediades. Next base: position 1,821,311 of record JAACJL010000058.1, read on the forward strand.
GTTGTAGTACGGAGCCCCCATTCGATCGTCATGACTGGATTATCCGTCGACCGAAGACAGGCGAAGAAGTGCGATACGTTATTGACTACTACTCTGCTCCCCCCGAACCGGACGGCTCGCCTGTCTTCTCCTTGGATGTGCGGCCTGCAATTGACAACTTCGGCAGCGTGAAGGATCGTATAGCGGTGGCAACAGAAGAGGTTTGGGCAAGCATACGTGAAAATAACAAGAAACCTCCGTCGCAGTGATGTTATTCACTCTCATACCCTTTCTAAAATCAGGATTTTTCCCGAAAAGTCCTGTACCCCCCCAGCTCATATTGCTATCGTCGTATGTTATGTAGTTCTATTAATTCATATTATGGTTGAGTAATTTCCATGACTATGTGGGTTACGGAAAATGACCTCGCCCTGCCAGCCCAAGTGCAACTACCTACATGTGCGTCCGCAGGGCTACTATTCATAGTCTTCCTGAACTTTTTGATCATACAGAGTCTGAGCCATTGTAGGCCATTACCGTAATAAATCGCAGAGGTATGCCCGAACCCCTGGGTCGTCGCAAGTAATCGCTTGACAAACATACAATCTCCAACATGCCAGGGCACCAGTAGACCACTTCGTTTCACTACGAATGCCAAGACCTTCGAGCTATGAGCGATTTTCTAGACTTCAAAGGCTCCACATCGTCGATACAGAATCTCACCCACCTGGAGTGTTTATTTAGGGTAATCAGACTTCTGGAGAAGAAATCAATCCGTGAACTTTCTTTTACCTCTGCCATGCGAGTACCATGCGTCAGGCAGAGAAAAAGGTTATGTGGCGTTCGCAGGCTTTTCACTGTTCGGAATTCAGTGATATGTGAGCAATGTTGCAGAGGTAGTATCAGAAAAAGTTGTTCTACCGAAGAAACCTGGTCAACAACGTGTTTCTAGCCAAATAGTGAAGCAGGCCGAAATTTTCGGCGAAGTCTTTGTGCACCTTCGCTACGAATGCGTTCATGATAGTTAACCGTGATTTATTCTTCTGATCATACTCAACACGTCTCTAACGGCCATGCATTGAGTTGAGCTGACATCGCTGCTGTTATAAATATTCACCGGGGATAATCTTCTCTATGGAACTGGGAAGTGAGGTTAACTAGAGTCTGGTAAGGTATGTATATAATAAATCCCAGAGCGACTGCAATCCAGTAACGGTTTTTCTTATGATAGTTTCAATATAGAGTAAGTAACGAAATGGTTATCCATTTGATAAAAATAGTATATGGCTTTAGTTGTAAGTGAAAGCAAGAATTCATACGGCCATGTTGAAGGTCTGCATTATAAGCATGCGTACTATAGTATCGCTGAATCGCTCTCCCAACGTTCACCCCTCGCCTCCTCAGGCCACCGCGCATCCTCGGAGAAGGCAAAGTCGTAGGTGACAGAGAAAGACGTGACTGGCGATGTGACAAATTGACAGTCCGCGATCATAGCTCGGGAAACTTTTGCATAGCGTCTCTCTCTTTCTTTCATCTCGATACCCACCTTGTTTGCCTCTCTCTCTCCATAACTCGAAAAACGCGGTAACTGCCCCTTTTGTATAATTTTATAACTGTGAGTACCTTTCGAAAAAGCCCCCTTATATGATGAATTAGTACTATGATATTTGCACGTCAGTCAGAGCATCGTTTCTTAGGATTCGACTGCATAGGACGCTATCTACGCTTTCTGATATCATTCGTCGTGTTTTGTGCAATTTTTCTGACTCTATTTCTCTTTTCAGACGTGAAATATACCTCCCGCACTGCTTTGTGGACCAATATACCCAGTAGCGATATTACTTGTATCTATTACCAGTTTCTTTACGCCCCCCGGAAGTCCTGCTACAGGAATTTTGAGGCAACTTTTCGTTGAACCATACCTAGCTCATCTAAATCCCCAATACCATGTCGACCACTGCCTCTAGTTCCACTGCAGTGCGGAGCCCGACTGGTACATCGAATGGCAATGGCACGCAGTCGAAAAGCGCCTTAGTTCCAACCAACAATGTCACCACCGGAGATGGATTGACCGTCCGTACTCGCATTGATCCTACCCTCACTGTGGACGATGTTATGAAACAGCTATGCTTAAATTTGAAGATCAAAGAATCCCCTTCCAACTTCGCTTTGAGAGATGACTTGGATGAGCTAGTCACGAATGACAATCTGAGGAAGAAAATCAGGAATAAAGTAAACCTGAAGTAAGTAACGTTGCTATGCCGTTCAACTTGTTCTAAGCATAAGGCAGATTGGTCAATGCCCCTGCACGAGAGGCCAGAGAAACTGCCGACAAACTCAGGAACAGGGGGACCCGGGATATCAGGTTGACTCTCTTCTCCTTGCAGAAATTCATTCGTGTACGTCCTCATTACTTCAGAGAGCATTTGTATCTGTTAACAGACTTGTCAGGAAGAAGCTTTTGCGCGTGAATTCCTGGATCATAATGGCTTAAATGAATTGGTGGACGTTATTTCCAGTACATCGGGAAACACCCTTGCGGTAAGTTTATCAAACCCTCCAAAGTTGTAAAATATCTTACAAAAGAAGTACAGTATGCCCTCACAGCTATGCAGAACTTAATGGAATTAGATTATGGATGGGCAACCCTGTCCGATGATTTCATCTTGACAGTTGTAAAGATCCTCTCCTCTTCGCAATCCCTCATCAATGTGTGCCGTCCTGCTACAGCAATTCTGAAGAAACTTGTTGAAGCCGATCCTTCAGTTCCAGGGCCTCAAGCTGCAGGTTCAAGTCGGACTCCATCTACGCAACCTGGTTCTATTTATCGGTACGGCTTCCAGGTCGTGTTTGAACAAATGAGAAAGGAATCTGGATTTTTGGAGACCGTCGTCAATAGACTGGGAAGCGCTGATACTGCCATGGCGCAGCATAGGTGGGTTTACATCCTCATCTGCGACCCCGTAACGAACTGACATGTGCTTATTTCCACAACAGTATGATGCTCATCAATTCCCTGCTAGCTCACGCCCTGGACGATGATAGATGGGAAGAGTTCATATCAGAGCTTGAGAGATTGAACGTCCGTCGAGCCGTTGTTGTAAGTTTTGGTGTCTTCTATCTTGAACAGTCAAGGTTGCTCAATCAGGACAAACTGCAGCGATTGATGTCGCTACATACAATCGAAGATTTGACATCTTGCATACTCGACTTTCAGGCTAACATTGTTCGGCTCACGTATCGCAAGAAGACGTCATACGTGGATCCAGAATTCGTTGAAAGTCACGCTGCTGCTTTCGATGCTATTTGGAAATGCAGCAAACTCGAACCCGATATTAACGAAGATGGAGAGGAGTTCAAGTGGAGGAAACTCGGCTTCGAAACAGAAGACGTTATCCAGGAGTTCAACCACGTCGGAGTCCTAGGGCTAGAATGCCTGGTAAGCAGTCGATATCTGGTCCAGGGATAAGCTGCTCAACTAAGCATCATCACATCACAGAGGAAGTTCGTGGAAAGCGAGCCAGACTTCTCCAAAATAATACTCGAACAACTAAGCCGGCCAGAAGAACGTAGATGTCCAATTGCCAGAGCTTCTAATGAAGTAGTGGAATTATTGTCCGAACACTGGGCTATATTTGGTTCTGAATGTGCGTTGCCCTCTTTTGACGTTTGAGCAATCAAATTTACACTCACTGTATGGTAGATTCGACGTCGACAACTTTTCAACCTTTCTTCCTCGATTTCCAGAAAGTCCATTCCCTTGCAACCCGGTTCTTCATCCGGATGTGGAGCGAGAGCGGAGCTGCTAATGGTGATTTTACCCGTGTGGCAGCGTTGGTCCATAGCCAGTAAGTGATTGCTTCAATACTGTTTTAGTCCTTGTATTTACGTCGATGGTTTAGGGTGAAAGTCGCTCTTCGAAGGGAAAATGTCCGTCCATGGCATGAAGTGGAACACGACTTCCTCGAATGCGAATACCGCGCAGTCAGAGATCGTCAGATGAAGGAGCTTGAATTAGAAGATGACTTGTTGAGCAAGGTCCCTGTTCGGTAGGTATCTTGCACTAAAAATTATATATTCTTGACCTCACCCTTTTTTTCAGGAATTTACGTGCAAAGCTATATAAGGAGTCTTTCGAGTTTGTTCGCCAACAAAGAATTCAATGTTTACTGCAAGGAGCTTGGTTTGTCAATGCAATCCCCGCATCATCTCCCCGGGAGACTGCACGGAGACCTAGCAGGCCATGGCGGTTTATGAGATTGGTAATCATCCTAATTTCGATGGATAATCTCAAACTAACTCCTCTATAGGATAGTGGACAAAAGTATCTTCATTATGTCGACAGCGCAGTGAAATTCCCAGTCCGCGCTGGCCTGGAAGATCTTCCGGACAGGATAGACATTTCTTTGATCAGCGAGATTGCAACAGGGACATGTGCTCCTCCTCCGAATGTTCTTAGGGAGCAGAGCGACATTCCGCCCAGTTCCACTCTTATGCCCTCTCCGCTTTCGTTCTCATTGTTGAGCGCTCATGAAGGTTCCTTGGCCGACTTGATCGCCCCTGATCAATCGCGTTGGGCGGACTGGACGGATGGCCTGAACATGCTACGCAGGGACGGCGGGCATGTCTCTTCGAAGGAGACCGCTGGATTTGTCCAGACGCTCACAGAGATTGGTCTCAAAATCAAGCTACTCGGTGCGTGTCAAGTCTTTTTGTATGCAGCAGAAAATTGACAAGTGGTTTTGAACAGATTTATCTGGAGAAATGGTGGAGATTCCCAGTGGCCTGGTTGCTGGTCCTCCCCCTACAAACAATGATTACTTCTTCTCCGACTTGATGTGAATCAGTACCATATACTCTGTATACTTTCGTTCCGCATCTACACCTCGTATATGCGTCTGGACTTACGCTTGTAATATTTAATCAATCTTTTTCACCGGGAATTTGGAAAATTGTGTTTACAATGTTTGATTGTGATTCCATTATGCTAGTATCTAATGCCAAATGACGCGTGGGATATCTAAATGATAAATGCAGTTGATGCAGAGTATATGAGTAGTCATGATGAGTGTATGAGTGCGAAATGATACAATGATGCGTGCAAGGAGGTATACAAGAGAGAGAAAAAGAGAGGTGAGGGGTTGGTAAGGTGAGGTATTTTTTATCCATGGTCATGGCGAAAGATCAACGGGGGTTGAACCCGAGGCTTGGAATGACGGCACAGACAGAGAGCAGAGAAAATATGGGGAGACAGAGAGAAATGAAGAGAGGGGATGTGCGAGGTGGAAGCGAGTAGGTCCCAGATGGTATGGATGAGCGTGTCTAATGCCCGTTAACGGCAGTAGTCTTGGATTTTAGTGCGAGGTATTCCGCGCCAGCCTTGTAGAAAGGCTTGAAAATGGCATCGGGGTCGTGGAAGTCATTGTGTACAACGTTGACGAGGTAGGAGGTCTCGACGAAGTCCGAGATGAGTTTCTGAGAGGGCGAGTCGTGTTCGTACAGCTTAGCCCACTGTGCGCCAAGCTCGAATGCTTCGTCCTGAAACAAGGAAAATTAAGTCAGAAAGCTTCAAACAAGACATGCATTAGAACGAACCTTCCATGCCATGAAACTGACCGCCTCCACAATTGTGGGCTGTACAATTTCTTTCCCAGGGAAGACGCCCCATGTCACAGCATTAGGTCCATCTGAATGGTTGTTCGTGCGCAGATCACCGCGTCTGTTGATCACATAGTAAGTGATGTTGCTGTCTCTCTCGATCTGAGTGATCAACAGCGAGAGCAAAGTCGGGTTCACAAAGAACTCTAGGTAAGCCTACAGGGATCAACATGATAATCAGAACAAGATTCACAACACTGTGCATAACAAAGAATTGATGTACCTTCTGATAGACATAGCCGTTAGATGGGCCCCAACCGAACACCTTGTCATCACTGCGGGCACCGTTGACTGCGGGTTGAGAATTGATAGTCAAGAAGCCTAGCTCGTTGATCTGCGCAAGCTGTTTGGCGATGACAGAGGTTTCGATTGATGGTGCTTGATCAGACCATGGTAGAGCTTTGAGCTCTGACATACAGAACTTGACGAATAAGGCGGAGAGATCCGCCATAGTTTCTGGATGACCCCACAACTTGAGAGCATCTTCTTTCTGTTCACGAAAAATGGATTAGAGATGGGAAGATGATGTATTAAATTGGGAACTTACTGTTTGCTTGATCCAAACGCCGTAGCCATCGAGTTCACCGTATGCAGGACTGCGTGAGTCTCCAAAACGGCCGTTGGGGTATTCATCCCAGTTCTCGGTTCTAGAGATATATGATTTTGTCCTGTTTGCCCAGAAGATGGGTCTGATAGTTTCTTGACGCCTGTTGGGGGTAAGAGACTACGAGGAATCAGAATTATTTCTGCAGTTTGAAATCAAAGCTGAAAGGTTAACTCACCTGTCTCCAGGGAAGAGGCTTGATCGTCTCAATTCTGGGTACCAGATTCAACTCTTCCAGGAGCATCTTGGTACCTTTCTCCAAGTTCATGGTATAAAAATGGAGACCGCGAACACCAATATCGGCATCCAATATCTTGCGGCACATATCTGCTACAAGTTTGGTACCGATTTCTCGGACCTTTTCATCGTTATTCTGAACAGGCTCGAGAGCGTCCCGGAACGATTGAGGAATGGTGATTTTGGCCAAACTCGTGGCCCTCTGGAAGCCATTCCAAGTCTGGATAGGTGCGATTCCGGGTACAATTGGGATAGTGATGCCTGCTGCACGAATGGCTTTGACCCAATTGATAAAAAGGTCTACGTCGTAGAACATCTGAGTGAATATAAAGTTGACACCAGCGTCAATCTTCTCTTTCAGCCATCTAATTTCATTGGCGAGATCTTCAGGAGGAAGAGACATATGCTGAGGAAAACCGGCGACGGCAATGTCGAAGTAGTCCCCGTAATTCTTCCTGATGTGCTTCACGAGATCAATACCGTGCACGAATCCACCATCTACAGCCTCCCATTCGTCCTTGCCCATCGGTGGGTCGCCTCGCAAGGCAAGTACATTTCGGCAGCCATGCTGCTTAGCATCCTAAACCAGAAGTTTAATCGATGTCGTTCAAGTTTAGACCAATTCTCATGCGCACCTTCAAAGCGATGTCCACCTTCTCCTTCGGCATGTTCGTGCATGTCAAATGCATGCAGGTCTCGATACCAATCAAGCCCTGGCAAGTCTTGACCATCTCGGAGGTCAAGTCGGACGTCCTTCCACCGGCATTCCTATAATGTACGATTGTGATCAATTTCGACACGCAAAACAGACTTATTGATAGTCGTACCATGTAATGTCTATGAATTCCGGGCCCAAAGCTCTCATACGTTCTATGCGGTCAAGCAAGTTTTGCAGTCCCTTAGTGCATGGCACACCACATCAGATCGAGGTATTGCAGGGGGGACGGAATAAGATTTACCTGGGCAGTCCGGGGAGGGAAGTATTCGAACGACCACCATACTTTGTCGTCTTTCGAAGACTGCTGGATCTTTTGGCTGATTTTCATTGAGAGATAGTGGTCGTAAATTGATCGTCTTTGAAATTATACAGGCGTAAAGGGTATGAAAGAAAGAAACAAGAAAAAAGGCGTGATTTGTAGTGGGAGTCGATAAATATAAGAGATCGAACCATCAGATGTCATTTTAGACCACGTTCCCCTATTAGCGGTTCAATTCTAGGGGCCATAGTTAGTCCGGTTCGTCCACTCTCTCTCTTTCCATTATCTCCGAACCTTCATAGGCCGAACCCACTACGTTCCCGATAACGATTATTCTGAGCGTCTATTCCACGCAAAACTCCGCCTTCTCTTTTAGTCTTTAAATCTAACAACCCCACCCTTCCAGTCTCCGTCCAAAGCTATGGACTCCGGCAAGGTATGTCTGGCCATTTCTACTCGCACCACTGCTTGCATTACTTTTACGTCTACGACAACCGCTGCCTACAAATGATTTACGTGTAGATCATCTATCGGTCTCGGCTCATCTTAACCGCTGCAGATATTTGATAAGGCGAAACCGTACTAGCTATCTGCAGAAGTACGTAGAAGCGTCTAGTGCTGCCTCTTTCGGATTCCAAACTTCAGTTCGGGCTTCAGATGGGTCCACCATCATATAGCGCTGCGAATAGATCCGTAACATCTTGAAGGAGCATCGGCCATATGGGCTGGATTTCCGCACTGTCAGTGGAAAGCAAAGGGACAAGCGGGTATGGGGAAAGGCTAAAGTAGACATGGGTCAGAGTTTTAACCTTCTGTTGCATTGAAGAAATGTTGACAGACATATCGCTGAGGGAGAACGACCCTCTTATTTGTCCATCGCGAGGAGGACAACACAGGTCCCAAAGATTATTCCCGAGACAATGCTCATGAAAATAAAATGCGGCCTAGAGAGTGTCTCGTCAGAGCGTATAAAGATGGACAGAGAAAGACTACTGACTTGACACCGGTCAAGAATGCCTTGGAGTTCCTCAGATCGGAACAACCGCTGAAATACTCCCAAATCCCGGCCACTATAGCAATCAACGCAGCGATAAATTCCACTATTGCAAGAGGAAAATTATAACCTGGGTTTGGAGAACCCTCTTCTGGCACAAGGCGAGCATGAAGCAGGAGCGAAGATGCTAGCAAAGATAGGAGTAGGGCCAGTTTGAGATGAGATAATATGTTTCGTTCAAGCATACAAAAGTCCCTGGCTGTGCTTCCGGTGTTGGGTATCCTGCATGCGAGCATCGTAAAGTCGTAAGAGGTCGTAAATCAAGTAGGCATGCAGTGCTGCGCAGGGGACTAGGCAGCAGTGGGTATTAAGCGCTGTTGAACGGGTTCATAAAGAGTCCATATCATTGCCAAGACAAGAAGGGATTATTAGGTCACGTGCATGCCGGACAAACTCCCAATCGGCATCCTGATTCCTCAGCTACCCCATGGGGGACCTCATTAAAGCATGTGACCGAAACGCGTTGCTGTACTTGTACTTGTTTGGTCTAAGTTCGAGTTGAACTTACGTTCAAGAGCAGATCGTAGAACTTCCTTGTAAACCGCACGATTCGCTGCGCTCGCCCACACTCCTTTGCATCACGCTCCTTTAATGGGTCTACTCAAACGCCTTTTTTCTCTCGGAAGTAAAAAGGGAAAGAAAGAACGACCTCCCATCGTTCATAATGTCCCTTTACCGGACCAGTCTTGGGTACTAGAAACGCCCGCCAACGCCGTAAATGAGGAAGAGCATGAGGCCGCCGTTGGTCGCCTTCTGAGATCCTCTTCAGCACGATATGTCGAGCACGCCACGATTGATTATACTAATTTACCACCTCTGCGTCAGTAGTTGTTCGGTTTGTTATATGTTAACATTCATCTGACTAAAAATCAACAGCGCACCCTATCAACAAAGTCTTGCAGACAGCAGCATCATCAACCGTCAGTGTTGACACTGCCAGCCTAACCAGGAGAGGCACATATAATGTAACGGTCCATAAACGACGCAGGCACACTTCTACGGAATTTGAAAATCCTGATGCAGAGCCAGCTGCCAAGGCGCCTACTACCTCTGAACGGAAGCGTACTTCATTGCACCCTGTTGAGGATAGTCGAGTGCTTAGGCTACGCTCTGACCCTTCCGTAGCAAGCTTAATTGATCTTTATGACGCCCATGGCAAGGTGTCGAATGATGCATTCTCTAACAGTCCGCCGTCAACGCCAAAGGACGCGCCGCTGACGGAAGGCCGGGCCCAAGTAAAGAGAAATGGTTCTACCTTACACCAGCTTTTGGGTGCGCCATCGAGCAGCGGCTCCAGAGATGGGGACGAAAGCGGCAGCGTGGAGGGAGATATCTCCTGGGCAGAAAGATTCTTAGCGTGCGTAATGATTTATTGGGTCGACTGCGGCAGCATCTGACTCAGCACATAGGGAAACCGAGGCGATGTCATCGAATTCGTCCTTGGCCTTGCAGACTCCCTCTGCACCGTTTGCTGCTGAATTACCTGAACCAGAAGTATCGTTCATCACCGATGGCGATGCTTCAAATGTCACGTATGACAATCCAGCAATCTCGTCAATGGAGGTAGAACTCAGCATCGGCGCTGATATCTCTAAAGAAATGGACGAACTGGCCAGGAAGAGTAACAACAATCCTTATGGGAACTCCAACCCCAGTACTCCTCAGCGAGCTTCACAGATATTCGGATTCTTGACAAAAGGCAAGCAATCAAAGCCGCCTACTGCAGACTTGGATAGGGCGCTTCCAGATTTGCCCAGCTGCTTCAGTTCTCCCTCAGATGAGAACGCCTCGCGCGAATATTTCGAACCACCTCTGCCCGCCGACCTCGCTAATTTCCAGTTCAATCCTGCTCGTTTTTCGGTAATGCCTATGCCACTTTTAGACGAGACGCCCAGGAAACCGCGCCCACATTCTGTTCAAGTTGAAGGTAGTCCGCCATTCACCGATTCGAATGAACCCCGATCCGCCTTTTCTGACGACAGTCATGATGTGCCATGCTATGCCCCCAAGGAATCCTTTCTTGCTCCAGAGACGCCCGCGCCTTCCATACAAACTTCGAGAGAAGATAAACAGAACGCCATTAAGGTACTTCTGAATGGCCAAACGAAAGTCATCGTTACAGCACCAACACCCGGTACGGGACAAGGAGGTCCTGCTCGGCTGAGAGGACCTCGAGCCCCTCCGAGGAGATCCTCTCTGAATCGGCGATCAGCACTGGTGGAGGTCTCGAATTCTCCACCCACGTCGCCCGTAGATGCATGCTATGCTCCTTCCAAACGCAAGCCGCGTTCCAGAAGTGGCTCTCAGTCATCCAATCGGTCTTCACGAAGCTATGATAAACCCCGTTCAGAAAACCAGAACTGGAACGACGCATCGAAAAGCTCATCGAGTAACAGGAAAGAAAATCACCTTGCTCTCTCCGTTAAGACCGAACTACCTTCAACACCCCTTCGATCTAACCATGGGTCACGTTCATTGCTGCGCACTGTTGTGCAGCAAGCCATGTTCCGCCCTCCACAGGACAACGTACCGTCTCCAGCATCATCCTCCGGCATGTCGCCTATGGGCCGACAAATGATGGCAGATGTGCGCGAACAACGTATGCGAGCTAGGGAGCTGGACCGCGCGAGGTCTGGGTCCCGATTCGCAACGAAAATATAAGATATGATATGATACCCTATGCCCTTTTCCAACACGGACACACGACTTGCATATGACGATGACCCTGCAAGACCTTTTCCTTAATTTATGTTTTTATCCCTCAAAGTTCTCTCCTCCTCACATTTCCTCGCTTTCGATATCCCCGCTTAGCTTACTGTTTTGCTGCCTCGCATATTTGCTGTCTTGTCTGATTTGGTTTTCGGTTTTCTATGTTCATTTTGTTTTTAACATGGTCTGTAACGTCTGGACTCTGCATGCCACCTTCCGATTTTTCTTTCGTAAATAATGAAAGCACGTAGATGAAATATGTCAAATAAACTCAATGAGACTATGATTCGTTTGCCATTATTACCAGGAAATGATGTGGTGAAAGATCCTAATAGTGGGGCAACCAGGTCAGGACCAAGTCAGGACAAGCGGCCAAGACCGTGACGCGGGGGAAATCATTGTCAGTGTCACAAACGCGTTACGGATAAGCACATGACTTACTATTCTACGTGACTCGCTTACGGTGGTCACTACTTCCGCTCTCTCGGTGTCATTGAATTCGTTGAGCCTTGCACTCTGTCCCTCTTCCTCTTACCTCTTCTTTCCGACATCAGCAGCATTCTCACGAAGACGGAATGTCTACTCAAGCTATATCGGACTACCTCACGAAACAAATATTCATCGAAAGGAATATTGTTCGTGTCCTTATTATTCATTCTCTTTCATGTCATCGCTCACGTTCAGCAGGTTACGTTTCGTTCTCTAAGCAGGCAATTCTCAATACACGTTAACGCTGCTAAAAAGTTAGTACTCGTTTGACTCAGTAATACGCGTGATTTACCCTTTCTGCCTCCAGTGAACTCGCCACATTTCATCACAATGCGCCGTATCAATCACAGAAGTGCTCTGCCACATTTTTGATGAGCGGAACACCCAGCAGCAGCAGGGCTCCAATGAGTAGCCAAATATCAGCTGGATTTGGTGGGGACGATGATGTCGATATGGATGGGACGCAAAAGGAGGAGGATGACGACGACGACGAAGAATATGGAGAAGGGGAAGATGTCCCCCATATCAAGATCATGCTGGTCAATGAGAAGGACCTAGAAGGTGCGTTGCAAAGCATTCTACGTCAATGACTGGACTAATTATGATCGAGTAGACGCGCAATCCTCCTTCGACGAAGTTCACTCCATTCACGTCTACAGTTTATCCCCAGTACCATTGAAGGTGCAAATTTTCCTTGATTCAGACTACCGAGGGTAGCTAATGAACATTATCTGAAAAGGACGTTGGTCTTATATGTGCACCGACAGAAGATGTGAGAAACACAGATAAGACCAAGGGCCTCCAGTTTTCTGCCTCACTGGGTCGTGTTGTTGGGAAGGGTATCAAGGTCAGTCTGCAAAACCGTACATCTCTCTAAAACGCGTCTGAAACTGATCTCGGAAAATAGCCTGGAAAATACAAAAAGCGAACACTGCCTCCCGTTGCTCCGGCAGGACCAGTTGCCGGCCCATCTAAAGTCAAAGTGTCAGATGCAGCTGAATCCAAGGCGGCCGATAAAACAGAATCAAAAGATAAAGATAAGGCGGCAGAGAAACCTAAACCAACAGGCAAAATCGACTTTTTCAAGAAAGCAGAGAAGCCTAAGGAGACCAAGGAGACCGGTAAAGCTAAAGAAGTGAAGAAAGAGCCGACAGATACGAAAAAGAAGATGTTCTTCTCAAATCCTAAACCCCCGGCCAAGGTTGCATCGAAAGCACCGTCTCCTGCTCCCAGTGAGGTGAGCACGAAAGGGCAGGAGAAGGAGAAGGATGCGCCTGCGGTAAGCAATTTGTGTTTACGAGGTGAACGCTTGAATTAATTTTGCTGCAGCGCGGGATGAAGCGAAAGTCTTCTATCGGTTTAGAAACCAAAGAGAAAGAAGCCTCTTCCAAGAATGTCAGCACCTCCTCCTCCAAAGCTGAAGCCGAAGCCAATGTGCGCATCAAACGCAAAGTGGTGTTGTCAGACGATGAAGAAGAATCAATATCTACGAGACCAGTTCGTAAAACAAAGAAAAATATCAAGGTGGAAAGCGCTGAAAACTCCGAGGCCGAAAGAGAGGCAAAGGCGCTGATGGATATTGACGACGGTAAACCTTTCCTTTGCTTTCTGTTTCTCTTTGAACGTCTTACGACTTTTGTATTTTAGCTGATGTCGAACGAGTATCCCGTGTCCCGTCCGCCGCTGCATCCACTGTCGCGAGTACCACTGACAGAGAAGCTTTTGAAGACGAAATGACTACTGCTCCGGAGGATGAAGACGTCTCCATGTCACTGTCAGATGACGCGTCTGTAAAGAAACCGAAGACCACGACTAGGAAGAGGAAACCGAAGGTAGAGGTCCCAGTTGGACGCAATGGTATCAAGAAACGCAAAGTGATGAAGACAAGAAGAACAGTGGACGCGAATGGTTACACACGTAAGTTGCAAATGCCATTCCATTCCAGGGATATATGTTGATAATTGTAAAATTTCGTAGATAAGGAGGACTATTCGGACTGGGAATCTGTGGATAGCGCTGACGAGCCCGAGCCCCCTGCACCTAATTATAAGACCAAGGCAAAAGGAAAGGCCAAGTCAACGGCCGTCAAGAAAGAGGAGGACGAGGACGAGGAAATGCCTCCTGCGCCACCTGCAAAGGAGAAAGCGAAACCGAAGGCAAAAGCAGTCGAGTCAGAAAAGACGCAGCAAGAAAAGCCTGAAGCTGCACTGAAGAAGGCACCCGCTGCCAAACCTGCTGCAAAACCCAAGCCGGCGCCTGCGAAGGGAGGGCCGAAGACGCAGAAAGGCTTGATGAATTTCTTTGGTCCAAAGAAAACGTAACTCGAAGAGAATGTATAGGGGAGTGTGACGGTGGCATATTTGCTATGAACATAATATACAGTTAATAAGTTAAGGAGAGAGAGAGAGCGCTGTAAACGTTAAACTAATTTAAATGTAACCATTTTGTTTAGTACTTCAAGCAGGGCGCGAAAATTAGTAGAAGAACGATGTAGAAAATATTCTATAAAAGAGGCCTCCAAGCAACTGGGAGCTTGAAATCTGTCCTCAGCAGGCGGCACACCTCCATGTACCTTGGGTCCGTGTCTTCAGTTATGTATCCATGTCGGATCAAGAAATCGACAATAGCTAGAGCAGAGCTCGACTTGAACTTTCCTTCCAGGAGGTACTGCAATACCACCTGAACGTCAAGCAGTTCGAACTTCTCCACTTCGCCGTCTAGAGCATTGATTCGGGGGGTTATCGAGCCGTCTGCGGGTAGAGGAAGGTCGAAGATGTAGTACATCCCTGGAAGAATCCATCCTCCTGGCGAGCGGTTCGAGAAAGGTAGTACGCCGACGGGACGGATGAATTCTTTGACGTAGTCGTGGTCCAGTAGAGCTTCTTCTGCGGATTCGCGGACAATTGTGTCCATGGCTGTGTCCCCGAGCCCCATTCCTCCGCCTACTGTAACATCGAGTTTACCTGGCCATCTGTGTGTGATAACAGTGACATAAGCCGATGAAATGAGTGAGCATGAATTCATGGACATACGTTCGTTTCATCAGGGATCGTTGGGGTATCCATAACATCAGTCGACCGGTCTTTGGATCATGAACATAGGCTGTACAGTGATATCAGCGTAGTTTCACAATCGACAAGCCTTGTATTCTTACCAGTCAATAGTGCGCCAAAGTTAACGAGCCCAAACAGGGGAAGCGCCGCGCGCTCGATAGCGAACGCAATAGGGTCCGCATGGCTCGAACTGGCATCAGCAAGCTCGTTCGCCGGGGCATGCATGAACACAGGGTACGCTTCATCGCTCCACCCTGTTCACATCAAACAACAACAAGAAGTAGTTTAATAAACCAACCCACAGGTTCTATTAATTAAAACGTACCTTTCAAAATGACGGAGAACATGTTGTGTTTCCTCCAGTCATACACCAGCCTCTCCATGTGCATCGTGCGCGTGTACTTGCCGCCCTCGTTTACCCACGCAGCGAACGCAGCCGCTCTGAGTGTCTTGGGGTGCTCTTTCGAATAGCGAAGCTCCCAGGGCGACGCCGAGCCCTGTATCAGATGTTTCTGGTGGTCCTCCTCCAATGCAAGTGCTACTTCAGGCCGGATGAAGCCAACGGGCTTGTCTTGAGTGTGATGCGATATACAGAAGGGTACGACAGTCTCTTGGTCTACAATGCCGCCTTCTGCTGTGCGTGTGGCGATGGCATGTATGGACTGGCTGTCCCATGGCTCGTTTGGTAGAACGAGGTTGTTGCAGCTGTTTACGAGGGGTAATAAGCTGTGATGCCCACTGGGAAGCCTGAGCGGTTGGACTGGTATCACGTCGGTATAGTAAGACCGTAAGCTGGTTCTGGTGGTGGTGATATTCTGTATCCGGGGTGCGGAGGTATATAATCTAAGTGCTGATCTGCAAGTGTTGAGCGTCAGCCCTGCCGTTCTACGGTGTGAGTTCGCCCAGCATTGGGAGAGCATTTTTGAAAGGGGATATAGTAAGAGGGCAGAACAGGTGCCAGAAGAGCAAAGGGCGTCAAGAGGACGAGTTCATATTTATGTAAGTAAATGTACAAGGTTAAAGTTAGAGTGGCAGGCCCGCCTCAACATCAACGGGAGTCACAACACTTGCCCGCCCTGCCGGCTAATTATCCGAGAAGGCTCTGGCCTCACTGTGATAACATGAAGTAGCAAGTATTGCTCATGCAATAATATGAGTCAGACATGTGTCGCCATAGTTCATATCTTTCCAGTACGTTCGCGAGTCTGCTGCCTTAACGCCGCACCCACAATTCCCGTGCAACAACTTCTTCAAGTATCCCGAATACATAAATAACATCGATTATTACATCGAAGACAAACGACAACATCTACGCAGGTAGCACTCAGAAACATACAGCATACATATCAATATCAACGAAACGCAAGAACAGGCGGGGCAAACAGCAATAGCAGGCGTAGCAATCACACTATGGTACGGAGGGGGAGGAGGAGGGAGGGTCATCAGCGAGTTAAAAAGGAAATTATATATAGGAGAATCGTTCAATATATGTGTGAAAAACAACAGTAGAAAAGAAAAGGAATAATCGGGAGGAAAAGAATAAACCAACAAACGCAAAAAAGAAGAAATAATAAAGAGAGAAAGAAGAAACGCATAAATAGTATGTAGCAGGAAGTTGACAGTACCATCCACATCATGGAGTATACCAACAACCTGTTAAGTTTTACTTTGAATCATCATCTCACCACGTCGACGACGACCACGAATCGATGTCCTCGACGAATCGACGGCTACGCCATCTTCATCAACACCACCACCACCACCGTCGTCGTCGTCGACATCTTCATCACCTCAATCAAATCATCTACATAAAACTACTACATACTATCTAGAAATGAATATACTAAACTGAAGGAAAACACACACAACACAAAAAATCATCACACGAGCACTACACATCCATAACGAAACAACCATCTCATTTTTTTACACCGAAGCCGCAGGCGTCGTCACCGTCACCGGCTTGGCTCCTTGTACAGATGACGCCGTAGCAGCAGCGTCGTTCAACGCAGCACTCAACGCAGTAGGGTCGACACCATTCCCAGCCGGCAGTGTCTCCGCCTTGATGTTCAGAGCCGACATGGGACCTCCCAGAGCAGCGTTCACGCCGTCAGGCTTGTTAAGACCTCCAGCAGCGTCCTTACTCGGTCCTCTCTGATGGCCTTGGCTCGGTCCAGGTCTTCGAATCAGCTTAGGGTTGGTGACTTCACCCGACTACAACGATAAAAGCAAACGTCATCAACATACTGACCAAGCATTAGTAGATTAGATTTTTAAAACCAACCTTGACCGAAGAACCCTCATCCTGCTTGGCAGTAGGGCTCTGCTGTGCCGATCCTGGAGAAGATCCATTTGCATTGGCATTCATCGACGGCGATAAAGCAGGTCTCGATTGGCCCCAAGCACCCGCAACGATAGGAGTCCGCTTCTCCTGCACTGGGCCTCCAGCAACAGAAGTGAGAGGAGGGAAATCGTTCGATTGTAACGACACCGAAGGTGCATGCTGCGCTCCATTTCTAGACGAATTTCCATTATTCATAGGAAGGGGTGAGTTGTTGCCATTCGAAGAGCCCCGAGAGGGTGAGTTCGGGGAAATATTCCGAGAGTGATCAAGGTGTCGACCCGGAGCCAACGTAGGTTGTGCCCTCAGCCCAACAGCCCAGTCCGGACGCGGCGGCAATGGGTGCTGTTGTGAAGAAGTCGTAGATGTGTAGGTCCGGCGCGAGGAAGATGAAGTAGTCGACGATGACTATGATAGATAGATTAGAACAGTGCTCGCTATACAGCTACGATACTTACAGTGGAAGTTGCATCGTCACATGTAGACGACCGACTGTTATTTACGCTACTAGTGCTGCTGTTTCCCGACACATGTCGCGGCGACTGGAACCGCGGTCCCATAGCATCATTGATAGGCTGGGCTCCGAGTCCACCATTACCAACACCGGGTCCATAACTCCAAGCAGATCGCCCTGTGGGGGGCATCTGGTTGTTTTTCGTGCCCTGAAGACCATTTACATGTCCAAGAGTATTATTTCTGTTTTGCGAACGCCCGATTTGATTGTTGGGAGCAATGATACCATTTCCTAAACCAGCTCGGGGCCCATTGCCGTGGTTGTAGAAGGGTTGGTTACCCTGGTTATTTGCATTCCCTGCACCGTTAGCATTCAAGTTACGCGGAACTTCATAGTTGCCAGGCTGCTGATGCGGGTGAGGGTGCGACTGTGCGTGCTGCATGTTAGGTTGGGGTGGCGGAGGTGTCGGATGGTTCTGGAGTGAAGGTGCCTGGGGAGGCGGTGGAGGGGGCATTTGGTGCGCAGGATAGTATGGATTCACAGGATAAGCGTATGCATGAGGAGCCGCGTAAGGCGGATATGCGGGCGGAGTACCATGCATAGGTGGACTCATCAGTGGCTGCTGGCCTTGAGGAGGAGGAGGAGGAGCGTGGGGAGGAGATAATGGCATCTGCATATTGTGAGGAGGGGATTGCACAGGAGCTGAGGTAGGAGGCACCCAGCCATAGTGCGGCGCATAGTTCATTTGTTGTGCTGGGAATGACTCGGGGGCCGCCGTCGCCGAAGGATCCTGCGGGTTGGCGGGAGGTGTGTACAGTGCGTACGGCGCAGGATAGTAAGGATATGGATTCATGTACGGACCCGGTCCCTGAGCAGGAGGAGAATAGGGATAAGCATAATGGCCTGGGTAATACATGCCTGGATGCTGTGCATCATAGATCTGTCCTGCTGGTGAAGCATCATGTAACGACGCATAACTGAACGACGGGGAAGGCGCCCTCGAATTGCGAGAACTTCCACCAGAGTTGTTGCCGTGGAACGATCCACCGCTGCGGAGAGAACGGTTCGAGGAGGCGGATCCATTGGGGTGTCCTCCCCGTCTATTTTCCTTCCTGTCCCTAGAGTGAGAAGCGGAAGGCACGGACCACTCACTCTCCGTCGCAGGAGAACTGACGGCATCATCTGTATCCGAGATATTACTCCTACCACCTGCGCTGGTAGAACCTGAACCAGCGAGGCTAAGTGATGACGAGCTAGCGCTCAAATCTTTCTCCTTCTTTTCTTCAAAATCCATAAAAATGCGTGATCTAGCGGCATTATACGCAGCCGCGCGTTCTTCTATGGTCAACCTATGCTTTTTCGCACTGGCACTATTGCTGGAACGGCCACCGAGGCTGCCAGCTTCTGACGGCTCCACGTCAGACAGATCGGCATCTTCACCAGCTACCGAACCTCCTTGAGACTGAGGCTTGAGACGACGGTCTTGAACCGTGCGTCGCATGATCTGGAACGAAGGTTGGGTGGCTTCTTCAGCGGGCACCAGTTCAGAAATGCGACGGTCAGGACTGTAATGATGATCGATGCATCAGCAACGACGACTAGAAGATGGCAAATGCGGAGAATGGAAACGCACATTACGCCCTCAGCGGTCAAGTTAACGAAGAGCGCCTTCGTGAGAGGATCACTTTCTGGTGTTAACTTGTAGTATGCCGAGCAACGATGGACGAGCAAACGCTGGTAAGAAGTAGCCGGCTGAAGCTCGACCCGTATTCTAGGGATGGGATGACGAGTTAGTAACCGGGCGTAAGGCGATGCAGCCTCCATGCGGGTCGGAAGAAAAGAGAAACGACCACCCAGAGAGATAAGAAAGACAGAAAACGCACCTGCGCTCTTTGATAAGTGCCTCAAGCATCTCTGCAACCTTCAGAATGAAAAGCCTGTCCTTAGACTTGAGACCCTCGATGAGTTGGGGGTCAGCACCGGCATGTGTGGCTTCTGGGCTGGGTGAAGGCTGCTGCTCTTCACTAGTGGAATCGGAGCGCTCCTGGAGGGCAGGCGCCGGGGGTTGGTTTAGGTTGTCATCTTGAGTGGCTGCAACCGATTCCATGCAAAACGACTGTGCTTGCGGGGTGCGGACTGTTGGTGAGGTGCTGCTCTGGGTGATTGGAGGATGAGAGGAAGGGGAGTTGCCAAGGACTGGGGTGGAGGTTGGAGGTGATTGGGGATGGTCTGGGCGTGAAAGTGAGGTATCGGATTGCGAGGCAGGGAGTGAAGGATCTGGAAAGAGAAGGAGAGGAGAGGAGAAAGAGTAAGATTTTGGGTAGATGATACAAGGAAGAAGATTACCAAGGGCCATGAGGAGAAGTTGTGGGAAGGGGCAGATACTTAAGGAGGCATGGGTTCAGAGGAGGAGGAGGTAGCTCTTGAAAATCTGACACTCAGACGACTCGCGATTCCAATGATGACACCGTGGGTAAATTATTCCTCTTACTAAATATTTCTCCCTTTTTTATCGAATATATTATCTACTACCAACTACTACATCTAATGCGCAGGCCCGCTTCCACCCTTGACTATTCCGTAAATATTGAACCCAAGACTAAATTTCAATCAGAAACTGCGACACCACTCTATCACTGCGTATCCACTCACCAAAATACAAAAACGCAAATTCCATAGATCATAAGTCCGAACGCGCCCATGTTCAATCTCCTAACGCTCGGATCGTCCCTTGTCAACTGAACAAGATGGTCAACGTCTCTATTACAATTACATGCTCATCGGTACTCACCTTCCAATAGAAGAGCCCTGGTAAAATGAAAGATATCGTGGTCGAACCAGTCGCACCGACGAAAGACAGCACTGAGGATTCAAATTCACAATCAGACTGCGTATTGTCGTCGAGGCCAACGGGCGCAGCTTACCCAGTTGCAGGTCATCCACCAGATACGCTACTGTGAACCCGCAAGCAATGATCGCAGACGTCAACACAATATGCTTGAACTTGGACATTTCCCCATGACCATGACCATGTTCATCCTCTGCCAAGTCATCCTCGTCTTCTCCTTCAGTCGCTGAGACAACTTTCGGCGGACTGATCGCGTGAGCAGGGTGGAACACCTTATCCAGGCAGTTTCTGCATGGGTGTACTTGCAAAGGATACGAAAACAAAACTAAAATAACGATGGCTAGTTGACCGATAGCGATAAAGAGCGATGTCGATGGATACATTGCAATAATGTTTGCTCCAACCTATAAAACTAGGGATTAAACCAAGGGATTCTGGACAATGGAGTCAACAGCCTACCTTGTTTCCAAAGGTAAGGTACCCGAAAACTGCAATTATTTCATAGGTTAAGGTAGCGGCTCCTATCGAGCCACCAATGATTGTGTTCAATCGTGCCTGCGAATTGGTCTTCACTTCATTGTAAATAGGGAACAACTGCACAGAAAGATGAGTAAAAAATCTACATTTTTATAACCGGATACTCACATTCTGGGCACAAGTAAAAGCAAATACTTGCACGGGGAAAGTTGACACAAAGCTAGGTGTGAAATGGATGAGACGAATCTCTCCAGGAGGTGTCATCCCCTTCAAAGGCCAGAAATAACACTTGATGACAATGATCACCAAATACGCTACCATACTCATAAATATAAAAATCCCTAGAAAATACGATTTAAAAAACCACCTCACCAACAGAAAAGAGCGCAACATAGCTCGTATGTCGCAGACTATGCAAATGCTTCATGAAAGACAGGGGGATGAGGACGAGCATAAAGATCGTGATCCAGTTGCTTCCATTCAGTGCCCATTCCGGCGGATTCGTCGTCTCCGATGTCAGGTCGTGATAAAGCGAAAGCACGACGTTCGGCATAAGCCCCTTGATGATAATCAAGTAACTAATGATCAAGGAAGAGAAAGCGATAGTGATCGTTAGTCATCCATTCGATGCGATAGGAAAAGAAAGTAATTAGGAGAGGTAGCAGAAGCAGAAATGGCTCAAAAGAAGCACTGTCTCCTTTTTCGTGCCCCTGGCATATGCCAGGGCAGGACATCATGGCACGGTGATCATTTCATTTCGGTCATGAACGAAGGGAAGTACCACGGTTCATGACGCAGATCAAAACGGTAATAGGGGGATATCAATGACGAAGGTTGGCAATAGGAAAAGGAAGGTGAAATGCGCGTTCAAATCACAGACAGAAGTAACCGTACCTGATAGAAACCCCAAAGCACTTGGTCGCAATTGCGGCATCAAAGAACACCGCGGCTCCAGGGAAGGTCAATTGCGAGATAGCATGGAACGACGCCCGACGATGTTGGGCTTTCGTCGCGCATAAAGAGAGCAGATACAGCCCAAACGCGGCTACCGAGCCTGATAACACGCAGGTTATCATCCCGGGTATCATTCCAGCAGAGGCCAATGCCTATCCATCCGAAAGAGCAAATCAAGAAAAGAAACTTCATTCAGGTCAGCTCGGCGAAGATAAGAGATAGGACAGTACCAGAGGGAAAGTGAGCATGCCTGTCGAACAGAAAACGCAGAGAATCAGCACACATTTCTCTCACTTCAATGAAAGCACGCACCACTGCCAATGATTGTGTTCGACAAATTGCTGATGCAACTGACGAGCGTAGCGTGCCCGTCGGCAAGCTTCTTTCCTTGCACACGACCGCTACTTGCACTGCTTCCACTCCCAAGCAGAGCCCTCGACTCGTCCACTATCCCATGCTCGTCAGTCTCAGCAGGATGCTCAGGTGCAACCCCGTACGTCTGCACCATTTCGTATGACTCAAAGTTGTCGTTGTCGTTGTCGTCGAGATTACGGGTATTCAAGGCCGAGTCTGAGCTGAGTTCCTTCCTGGTAGTAGTAGAAGAATGCGCTGCTGCTTCGCTAGATGATGAGCCGGCGGTAATATGCGTATAGTGCTCTCCTTGAGGTTTGGCTTGCGAGGAGAACGTCGGGAACAAGGTAAGTGTCGTGGGTGAGATCCAAGAGGAGTTTGCAAAAGCCACGACTTTCCACGGGTTATTCTGGGGAAGTGAGCGCCTTGGTTGCGGAGCTCAAATTCCAGGAGAGATAAGGAAGGGGATAAGGACCAGGCGACGGCTTGTTTACGTGCACTCCGGCCTGAGAGAAGAACGAATGAATGGTTGTGTCAGCTGCAGAGAAAGACGGTTGTGGTAATATTATGGTGCATGTAAACTCTTTAGTATTTACACGGATCATCTCCTTTCCCTCTAATTTCTTCCCTCTTCCCCGCACGTTTACACCACGTGATTCGTCAGCGGCCAAGAGTTTCATCCTCTTTTATACCTATACTTACATGCAACGTAGTCGAGCGACTCGAGCCTCGTTGAGCCAGTGGCAACTCATTGTGTCCAGCGCGTAAAATCCGTCGTGATTATACAATTATCCTCGATCCGTCGCCTGCTTTACCTATTTCACACATAACACCCATCGCCACGACCACTTTTGACTTTAAGAAGCGCTGATAGAACTCTTAAAGGAGGTGCACCACATACCGCTCAAGCATAGCTCATAATAGATATGACTACCCATGCAGATTGTTAGGAGCCTCTTCGCGACAGACTCGTGCCTCGTGTCCATCCTCCCATTAGCCATTCTATCCGTTCAACTAGTGCGGCGCTAGGTTGAGTTCACGTTCATCAAGCACCTTGACTGGCTGTTATGCACCAAATTCAACGGGCGTCAATCACATCTGCATTCGAGAATTCCACACATCATGTTACGTTTGGTTCTGCCTCTGTTATTCGGAAGCACGCCACACTGACAAAATAGGAACTTTCATGTTTAGCGTTGAATAGATGCCGAACAAGGGTACATAATTAACTTTAGAATAGGGTACTTACCCCTACCCCGTCCAAAGAATCCTAACCCTCTCATCAGTAGGCCGTAAAAGACGCCCTATCCGCAGCAGTGCATATGTGTGTGCCATAATTTTGACCTATACACCCATCAAAGCATCTTTAGTGCAAGTTGTACGGTGTGTGTGTATGTAAAATCACCTCCGACATTGAACCAGATTTCTTCCAACTCCGCCCCCCACAACCTTGAGAAAAAAAGCTTACCTTAAATAGCACATCCGCTCAAAGCAAGAGTGAACATGCGGGTGTGCCAGGGCTACTTCCCGCCACTCCAACCCGTAGTAGTGGGGTGACGGGTCTGATGACCAGGACGGGCGCCTATCAACTGATGCACCATTTGCCCCCACACCCATTATTCAAATACTCTCCAATAGCAAGCCTCACCGCTCAAGGAATAAGGCCCCCTCAAACCAAAACTGCGCCACTAGTATCGCTTTCCTAAGTTTGTCTCTTGAATAACCGGCGAATCCGCTTTTCCGCAGTCTTAACTCACAAAAAGGTTTGTGTATGCGGAGAAGAAGGGGTCATGTTCTGGATAAATTTGAACGGGCCTTATGTATATAAAGTACTACGACAGGACCAGAATCAACAGACTCATCAACAATCATGGAGTGGATAACAAGCCTCGTCTCTCTACATCCCTTGACTTCAAAGAAGAAGTCAATCGTCCCTATATCCGTGAATTACTTCCCACACAGGCACGCTCCCTCCCTCCCCCCAAACCTCCGGAGAACATACTAACCCCCACCCCCTCCCAGGCAATGTAACTACGCCTGTAAATTCTGCTTCCACACCACCGTCAACCTCGACATCGTCCCCCTCGAAGAGGCCAAACGCGGACTCCGGCTGCTTGCCAACGCAGGCATGCAAAAGCTCAACATCAGCGGCGGCGAGCCCTTCCTCAAACCCACTTTCATCGGCGAGCTCTTCCGCTTCTGCAAGGAGGAGCTCCAGCTCGACTCGTGCTCCGTCGTCAACAACGGCTCAAAGGTCACAGAAAAGTGGCTGGACACGTACGGCAAGTACCTCGACGTGATGGCGATTTCGTGCGATAGCTTTGACCCGGAAACGAATGTCCGCATTGGGAGGAAGGATCAGGTAAAGGCGAAAGGTGATCATATCTCTCGTGTTTTTCAAGTGGCGGAGTGGTGCCGTCAAAGAGGTATCAAGGTCAAAATAAATTCTGTCATAAACATGTAGGCACCCAAAGCTCTAAGAGGAGAACTACCGTGTTGACTACGATTTCGCAGACATAATCACGAGGAAGACATGAACGAACAAATAGAAGCCATCGCGCCCTTTCGCTGGAAGGAAAGTGTCCTTGACCAACATCCTTTACCTCTGCCCAGTCCTAACTTGACACCAAACAGGTCTTCCAAGTCCTCCTCCTAGACGGCGAGAACACAGGGGACACCTCCAAGTCCCTCCGAGACGCCAGAGACCTAACCATCACCAACGAACAATTCAAGGCATTCCTAGAAAGACACAAACGACAGAAATGCCTCGTCCCGGAAGACAACGACGCCATGAAAGACAGCTACTTGAATCTAGACGAGAAGATGCGGTAGGTGTCAAATCGATTCCTAGGAGTGCCACCGAGAGCGGAATCCTAACACTTCCTGCCCAGGTTTTTGAACTGCGAAACAGGAGCCAAGATCCCTGGTAGGTCACTCTTAGAAGTTGGCGTTCAGGCGGCACTCCAAGACGCTGGCTGGGACGAGAAGGCTTTCATTGAAAGGGGCGGTGTGTTCGACTGGAGCCGGAGTCCTGAAGACATGGATTGGTGAAAGAATAAGGATGAACTTGTGGTTGTACTCGACACTGAAGGGGGTTGGATCGGCAACACCCGAGTATCTGGGTCGGGTCATTCTAGATAGGTCTCTTCATGAACCGCTTCACTAATGACCACGGTAAATATCCTTAAGAGTTCACCATCTTTATGAGACCTAAACCCAAATAATCACTTCACAATACATATACACCTATTTTTACTACAACAACCATCCTACTGGGCTACCATAAGTACCAATCAATACAACAGGAAAAAAGACAACAAAGGAAAAGAGAACAAGGCTTTGTGGCGGGTACGTCTAACAACAGAAAACAATCGAAAATGCAGAAATGAACAAGGAGGAAAAGGATAGAACTCGGGTTGCAAAACGTTTAGTTATGAAAATAGGCGTGGATAGTGCGGTGTTGAGGCTGAGTAGCCTGATACGATTTTTGAGCAAACTGGAAAGCGTCTTCCCCATCACTTTCCTTCCTTCCCACCACTCGCCAGAGTTTCCGCTGCCTCCATCCTAGCGTTCGCCAGCGTACTTGCACCATGCGAATACGTCCTGACTTTTCCTTGTCTATAAGCAGCAGATGGCACTCCGTACGTGCTTCCTGTCGTAGCCTGGCCCCCGCTCACATTTGGTGTAGTCCCAGCACCCGCAACTGCATCCCTCAGTCTGACGTAGGGCTTCCTGCCCACGACAGGACCATGTCTCGCACGAGCACTATCTCCAGTACCACGCCCAGACGATACACCACCGGAATGGGCAGAAAACGACTTCCTCAATCTTGCAAAGTTACTTGGGAACAGGGGTCCTTGCCCTTGTACTCTCGCCGCCCCTCCTAAACCGAACCCAACACTACTGCCTCCATCACTCACATAACCGCTCGATAAGTCTCCCATGTCGATATCGCTTCCAACAACAGAACTAGCATAACCACTGTAGGTAGTCTGGTGCGAATAGGCAGAGTTGGGAATATTAGAGCTAGCATTCCCGGCGCTCCATGAAGCGGATAAGCTTCCCGTCGACTCTGATCTCTGGAACGGTCCAAAACCGCTGCCACCGCCGATGGAGGAGAAGGAGCCCGTACGAGAGTGTGGGCGCGAAGACGACGGGTGCGAGCTTGAAGACGGGATAGGCTGCGCTGCAGAAGCAGGAGGATTTGGAGATGTCCCTGAACCGATAGCAGCGTCAAGACTCATGCCAGGAATCGGGCTGGTCCCGGAAGGATGACTTGGATACGGCGGCAGAGGCGAGATAGGACTCAACAATGCAGGTGATCCAAACGAGTGCGAAGCAGGAAGCGGAGAAGTCGATATTCTCAATCCCTGTATCTGCGAGGGCGAAATGAGGTCCGGGTCTTCCTCGGGCTTTCCATTGGCTGATGACGACTCTGTAATCGTGTCTGGAGCAGGGCTAGCGACTTCAGTCGCTGCTTCCGTCTCTTCCTCCTCTTCCTCTGCGCCTTCTGCTATGTCACCTAATCCAGCACCTTCTCCTGGAGAACCAGCCATAAGGCCTAGAGAAGCAGGAAGCGATAAAGGAGGAGGGTTATTGCTGCCGCTTGAGTGGGGAGACAAAGTAGCAGGGGGTGCTAACAAAGGCTCAATCACAATGTGATCCTGAGGGCTTGAAAGTCCAGGATCTATAAGAGGGCTAAAATCTCCAATCACCATACCTCCTCCTTCACCAGCTCCCGACGGACTACGTAGTCCATGAGGCGTAGGAGCAGCAATGGTAGGCTCCCCAGGATCATCGTCCGACTCACGTGTAGCACTGGCTGAAGTCTGTGTGTAACCATCCTTCTTCAACCCCTGCAGCTTATCATCCATTTGCGAGCGGAAATGAGCTTCTTGATCGTGGTGATGTTGCCTGCCAGAGTATATGCTAGCAGAAGGCGAATCGCCCATGCTCAACCTCTTCGAAGGGCGTACGGATATGGGAGAATCCATGACGGCGTCCCAGTCAGACCAGTGGCCCCTGGCAGCTCGACCTTCATCATCAGAAATGTCGCTCGTGTCCGGGCTCTCCTGATCATCATCCAAGAAGTCGTAATCGACATCGAGCTCAGGAGGGATGCCTAACGCGCCCTTTATGCGCTCCCATAGCAATTCAGAGTGTGATAAGATGCATTTACGCGCGGCGATTGCCCATACGAAATCAGGCGAAACGTCACGATCGATGTGTGTGAGATGATACATAAGCTGTTGGAAATTCCATGTTGCAGGATCGCGTGGGAGGTTCTGAGGAGAGTCCATCTGCAACTTGGATTCAAATAATTCAGGTTTCGCGTTTAAGTTTTTGGGAAAGGTTTGTGCGAGGAGGGTGAAGAGTTTTACATCAGGAGGAGATGATATGAGAGTAGCGACTTCTGAGGGGCGGTCTATAAATGGGAGGTAGATATCATCGGGAAGAGGGGTGAATGTTGCGGGGGCAGGGACACCCGCTGCATCTGCGATGGCAGGACTGAGTGCCTGTGGCCTGGGCACGGTGCTCTGACGGGCAAGGTCGACGAGCTGGTCTGGGGTGAGGCGGGGTTTGAAACCTGATCCCGAGGAATGACCATGTGGGGAAGAGGGGCGGAGGCGAGGCGAAGATGATGGGCTGCCGCCTCCTCCACTATGACCGTGACCATGATGGTGGTGATGACTGTGATCAGGAGATGCCGACCTCTCCTTGCCTCCAAAGGATGAGAACGCGAAGCTGACACGCTCGGGAGGGGACGTCGCTGTGGGTGCGATCCTGCGATGAAGTCTGCGCTGGCCAAGAACGGGTGAAGACGGAGGCTCGTTTAGGTTGAGCGGGGTCACAGCGGCGGGGGCAGGAACTCGCACGATGGTCAGCTTGCTCGACGAGGACCTGGCCGGGTTCAGATTCACGTCGCTATGGAGTCCATGCGGGTCAGGAGCGGTGACTGAGCCTCTACGAGCAGAGACACGACGGGTGACAAGAGCAGGGGAGGACATTTGGAAAATGAAGGAGAGAAGAGAACAGAGACTGGATTTATACTAGCCTGTGTACAAGACATGACATCACCCCGTGACTTCATTTCGACCGAATACATCTTCCAGTCGCGTCGCGTACTCTGACCATACTACCTGCCGGAGCATGCCATTCTTCTAACAAGAACACCTGTACGTACGTTCTATCATTCCCTTTCCTTGCGTGTCCTGTTTCATTGGGGTGAAGATCCGGGGGAAGAAAAGGCTTGGGAAGGAAAGGCATACACGAATTATAGATGAGAATCAAGCGAGCACGCGTCTGCTAAATGTGTGGAAAGAAGGAAGAAGGACAAGTGGTCAGCAGCTGTGGTCCATGTACAGTTTTGGCGTGTCCCAATATATTTAGACGTTGAAGGCGGGCCTTATTTTGTGCGCCGGGCGGATGAGCCAAGGACGGTCGGCAAGCGCCAACGGTGGCAGTGGTAAGCGGAAGCGGTGCATGTTGGCGTCTTTGAGTGAACCTGCACCAGCCCGTTGTTGAGCGAGCGCTGTGCACACTGCATGGCCAGGAGAGCCACAAGCAAACATTTTGCACAGCGTTCCTTTTCGAGATGTCAAGGCTGTGATTGATCTCGTCTTGTCTGCACATATGTATAGAATGCACACTAATGCAATTCTGAATCTGCCTCCTTTCTTTCCTCGACCACCATAATCTATCACTTGCTCACCATGCCCGAAGCTCATTCCGACAGTAAAGGTTCAACCCACGTGCGTTCTCACTACTGTTGTGTTCGATGGTCATGAAATACTAATCTTATCGCTTCGTTGTCCATTTGATCTAGGCGCCGCCTTCTGGGCCTCCTCCTCCTCCAGGTCAACAGCAACCCTATGGTTCATATCCACCACCTTCAGGAGCTCCACCAGCACCTCCCTACTCGTCGTATCCACCACCTCCAGGCCAACCACCCTACAACGCATATCCGTCTCCCGGTTATTACCCTCCTCCCCCTGCTCCTCCCAGTGGCTTCCCAGCAGCACCATACGGTGCATACCCGCCTCCTGGAGGCTACTACCCGCCCCCACCTCCTCCAGGTAGCAGTCCTGCGCCAGCCGCCCCTGGAGGATATGCACCGCCTCCAGAATCACCGTATGCCTTCCCTCAACAACCTGCCCCTCCACCTGGCGGAGGCTTCTATGCACCTCCTGCGGCTCCAGGGCAGTACCCGCCTCCTACAGGCCCGTATCCTGGTTACCCACCATCAACTCAAGGGCCTCACACCCAAGACCCTCTTATCTATCTAGGAATGCCTATTCCCGACCCGCATGCACCAGCCGCAGCTCATGGCGTGCAAAAGCTGCCTGGATATGATCCAATTCATGATTTCAACGCCGTTATGCGTGCGACCAAGGACGGTGTCACAGACGAGAGACTTTGTACGTGGTATCATTTCAGACAACAAGTCTCTTTCAATCAGTGAATGCTAACCATGTTATCTGTCAACTCTTAGTGATGTCAACGATAACCACCATGAACGCCTACCAACTCGACGCGTTGAACGATTATTTCATCTCAAGACACGGAATGAGCTTAGTTGACAAGATCGACAGAGTAGTGAATGGGAACTACGGGTACGTCTCGTTCACAACCGTCTCCCTCACAAGCACTCACCTTTACCCCGGTTAGAAACGCCGTACACGCTCTTGCCCTAGGTCCGCTCTGGTTCGATGTCGAGCTCGCACACAAGGCACTCTCCGGCATGGGCACGAACGAAATGCTCCTTATCGAGGTCATCCTCGGTCGTCCCGCGCATGAGATAAGGTGGCTGAAAACCGCGTACAAGATGAAGTATGGGAAGGATTTGGTGGAGGAGGTTAAGTCGGACCTGGGTGGCAAGACTGAGCGATGTGAGTGGAATTTTGCGGGCTTTGCAAACCTAGCTGTAACCCTGACCTTGCCAATAGTGTTCGTAATGGCTCTGCACGCGCAAAAACCTGCCGACTTTCCTTCATATTCGTATGCTACTGGGATCGGTATCGACAAGGAGAAAGTAAATTTGGACGTGGAGGCGCTACACCATGCTTCAAAGAAGAAAGATGAGATGGTATTCTGCGAAATCCTAGTCAACAGATCAGATGCACACTTGGGAGCAGTGTAAGTTTTCTTTCAAATCACTGTCACGATTAAGAAAATGACCAAAATCTTGGTTTACTCATTTCAGTGCCCAAGCGTTTGAATTGAAATATAAGAGCCTGAGTAAAGTCATCAAGAAAACTTTGTGAGCATACTATACATCTATCCTCCTTCCTGTCCAATCACTGACTTTGAAATCCAATCCAGCTCCGGGACGCTCGAGAACGGCCTCGTATACATCGTACAAGGAATAAAGCCTAAACACGACGGGCGTGGTTACTGGCGGGACGCCAAGCTTCTCGAGAAGAGCATGGCCGGTCTCGGTACAAAGGACTACCAGCTCATCTACCGCCTCATCCGGGCGCACTGGGATCCCACCAGGATGGAAGGCGTGAAGGACGCGTATAAGAGGAAATATAAAGGCAAAACGCTGGAGAGCAGAGTGCGAGGAGAGACGAGTGGGTGGTATAAGGATTTGTTGGTGGAGATTGTCAGGAAGTCAGAGAAGACCGCTTATCAGTGATAATAAGTTATGCGTGTACGGGAATTTGAAGTCAATGTTGAAGTTGTAAGTTGCTCTCTGTACGATCTATCCTCTGAACAAACGTGTACTATTATATAGTAGTTGTATTGACGAAACAGCGGTATGTGACTTAAATTGCTGCTTTCTTTGAGTAGGCTGAATTGAGGTGAGCGAACCAGAATTTCGACAATAACAGTGATGTCATCATTCAGTTGCTGAGATGGCAGTATGTGCCAATTCTGCAGGCGCTCGCCCACAACTTACAAAGTTAAAAGCTTACGTACCCTAACATAAAACGTACCCCATGTGCATGTGTGTCCGCTCGAGTTCAAATTTATTTTATTCCGCTGGTACGTACAAATCTCATTATTTTCCTGTTCTAGGAGGACGATGGGAGGCGCTGTGCGAACCCCCAGGTCCTGGATGCTTCGGAGACTTTGGACGAGACGACCAAGGACGAGAGCCGGGAGATGCGGGCCTCGATACAGGTGGTGACTTTGGTCTGTGTGGATCTCTGCCGCCGCCCGTGGGGCTTGCAGGTCTTCTTGGCTGACTGGGGCCATAAACAGTATGTGCGGCGTGTGCTGGATGTTGGCTAGGGCCACTGTGGCTGCTCAGGTGGGTACTGGGATGATGCTGAGGTGTCTGTGGGCGATGCTGTTGTTGTCCGGGCGGAGCGTGGTGGTGTGTCGTCTGAAAATGTGACGGCGTCTGTGGTCTGTGCGGGGGCTGGTTGAATGCGTGCTGAGCGTGCTGGACCGCGCTGGATGGAGGCTGTCGGTGAGGAGGCTGCTGATGCAAATAACCTGGAGCTTGTACATGTGGATGTGTCTGCTGTCTCGGTCCACCGTGCTGCGAACTTGGGAACCTATGCATTCCCACTGATGCCGGCATATGCATATGTGGCGTATTCGGTGTCGAATGGCCGTGCGAGCTGCTTGAGGTCCCGGGGCGGTGGAAAGCAGAGTGAGATGAGGAAGAAGCAGAACTTGAGTGGTGCGTCGTGATGCTGTGGCCGCCTGAGGTCGATATTGTGAGCTTTTGCATGCCATGGTGCACTCGCTGCGAAGATGGCGGCTTGACATTTGGATGGGTTACTGGGGCGTTTACCCCATGTCCTGTGCTTGATTGTGGATGCTTGGAACTACTGGCATGTGTGTTCTCGCCACTTGTTGGGGATTTGCTTGTATCCGCTGGGTCTGGCGAAGGTGTCCTAGAAGGCACCCACCCTTTGTGTTTCTCTAAAGGTAACAATCAGTCACACACTACACCGCAGGATGTAGCTCTTAAACGTTTTCTTACCAATAGCCGTCTTGAGCTTTTTGTAACTCTCATCTTGTAGAGGAGATACCGGGCGGCCACTCGTTGACTTCCATGGCCTGAGATGCTTGCGCTCCACCGGTCGTGCAGTCAGTGCGACATTCCCATATATCCCCGCGTTGTCGACTTTCTTGAACTCTTCGATCGGGGACTGCGGTGGATTGTGCGGGTGATTTTTCGAAATCATGGCGACCTTATATTCCGTACTACTTTCTAAAGGAGGCGGCACGCCAACGACAACGCCAGGGTGTGGGACGCTGTGCTGAGTAGACTTCTAGGAAGACCGGGTAAGTCATCGGGATGTCGATAAGATAGCAATAGGTTTTGTATGTCACCTTTCCGGGTCGTTTGGCTTGTTCCAATTTTCCTACCCTGACGCCGACGACGTCGCCTTCAGCTGGGTGGATTTCAGAAAACTGTGCTGGTAGTGCTGGCTGCGATGCGGGTGCCTGTGGCTGCTTATTCTCCCCCTGCCTAGGTGATGACGGTGCAGCCAGAACGAGGGTGGATATTAGACTGAGCGCGCAGAAAAAGGATGTGAAGCTGCCTAAATGCATTGTTGTAGACTTCTTTGATGGTGTTGTTATATAGACGAGGCCAGCTCGTATAATTGCGGCTCTAGGAGACCTGCTCTTGGTTACTGCTTCCATTTCAATAAAAATGCGGTTTTTATAGTACTGGAAAATCCCAGAGGCGATGCCTAGCATGTCCGTGTGCATCAATGGTACTGATTACATGCGCGCGCAGTATCATGTATCTACCTCCCCTCATATCCAATGTTCTCTACCCATCGACAGAATCAGCGCTGGGGGTTGAAGTGGATTAGATGGTGAAGAAGTTGAGATGTTAACTATAGAGAGACAGCACGATTGCTATCCCATGTGGTCCTTTATAAATCATACTGATCATACTACCACCATGGCCATCCTGATTTACAACCACTAGGACGGTACATTTTCACCGTCTATAGTAATGCAAACACATATGCAGAGCCAATATTTGCCGGATTGTGTGCAACGGGATGCAGGGTCATCACCTTGCCTGGCAGATTCCTGATAGTCGCTTCATTTGCGTAGAAGCGCTAAAACGTCCATGTGTTCGCATCTGCAAATAGGGCATGTTACACTTACAATCATTGATCCTACGAGGGTGGGGCTTGCTAATTTGATAGGACATGGGAACTTCCCATTCCAACTAATATTAGACCTAACTTCGTCGATAGTGTTAAGTCTTTGTGGCACCATAAACTGAAATCCCACCTCAAGAGGGAGGATCAGCTGATACTTTACCTGCTAAAAAGTTGAGTTCAAGGCTCACCCGAGGTTGACACTGTCTACTGTCGCACTGCCTCCCTCCTTTGACTGGATTTTATGGCTCGTAAACCTTGCAATTGTGTTTGTGAAGTGACCTTAGTACTGAGCTAGCAGCCGGTGACTGTTAAGGGAACACCAAGTTGGACTAGAAATTCAGATGGTACATAGATGGTCTTTGCGTTAACTTGGAGACGTTCATTATAAATTGTGTATAGACATGCACCCCGGTTGATATGATTAGATACTGAGTAACGAATTGCCGGGTACGGTGCGCGCCAAATTTAGACATCGATGTACGTGAACTCGCGTACTATTTTTAGAATTTCAAACCCTCCGGCAGCATTTTGCTTTGTCTTGCGGCAACTGCGTCGTCGTACATCGGCGGAGGAGTAGTAATATTGAGAACTCTTGAGAATCCATCAAAATAACTGCTAGCCATAGCTGGTATCAGCCGTATGGTACTTGATCAACGTTTTAGTCGGCAAGCCTCCGAGTCCGCACTTCCTCTCAAGGATAATTAGGAGTCAGGACTGCATCTGACTGCCCAGAGGACAGATCACGGACTTCGCGGATGTCCTCAACTTTATAGTACCTACTATCCAGAAATGAGAGATTTTTGACCACCGGCACAAATATCAAGTCCATCTTATCAGATTATACCTTGCAGAACGGTGCAAACCCTAGGCTCTGATATGATGCATTTTCCCTGAGACTTGGATTACCTGCAACAATGATGGCTGTGTTGTTTGTCCTGGCTGATCGGCTACTATACAGAAGAGTCCCCTTCAAATTACCATGAGTAGCATCAAAGAAAGATGGAAGGAATGCCATCGGTTGACGTGGGGTCCTCTCAACCGAGATGACACGCGATTTTGAGTCCAGGCGATTGGGATTGGGCACAGGCTAGGAACACATGAGAAGTAAGCTAGCCTTCCATTGCTCGATGCACTCCCAGCTAATAACATCCTACACAGCAAAATAGGTACAAGCTAATTATAACGACGACGAGGGTGCATCCACAACAGACTAATTCTTAGAAAGGTGAGCATTTGAAAGAGTTGGTATTCTCGTAAAATGGCGCTGGGATGTCTTGGACGACTGGGTCCGGTTGACCAAACATGCTGTGGCCTCTGTAGGAGCATCCTGGGATGCTACGGTCGCAAGGGGAGGAACGCAGGATCAGTATCGTACACACATCAGAGACAGTAAGATACGACCACTGGGCTATAGACTCACAGGAATACCGTGCAGACAAAGCCATTAGGAATAATAGCAGCGCGAACTGCATTGGACAAGTAGTCGTTGAAATTGACACAGGCTCCATCGACGATGGTCAATGCGGGATAGTTGCAGCCTACCCCCTCTGTACAAAATACGATGGTTGACGGAGTATTCTAAGCATTAACGTCGAAATTGAGCACATGAGCTTGACGTATTTGTGTTGAAAAAACGCACGGGTGTGGGGGCTTTCACGGCTGGTTCTGCAATGGCCGGGGTTCCCGACACTGCTACTGAGAGTAGGGTGACGACAGTAGCAACAGGGAAAAGTCTCATGGTGATGAACTTGGTGGCTTCGGGAGGCTTAGAGTCGCAATTGAAGGAGGTGGATAATTAATCACGACAGCGCAGCAATATCCTTTATACTGTGAGGTCCTAAGCTTCTGTAAGGGCCAACTATTTTCGATAGGATGGAGGTGCAGTGGCCGGAAGGACTTGAAAGCTTTTCCTAGGAGGCCGCATCGATGATCAACTTTTTACTTTTCTTCTAGTACTCCCGCACACGTTATGCAATTGGTGCCCGTGGCATAGAAGGCTTTCCATGTGAAGCAAGAAAGAGTAAGGCTTACGTTGAACTTGCAAGTCTGGAAGGTTTGATGCACATTAATCAGACCACTGAGCATCCCTACTCATCTTGCTTTTGATGCGCCGCTGAGTGCCTTCAATTGTATCGAATTTGAAAGAAGTTAGTTATCTGAGCGGCAGGTTTCTTTCCATAGGTTGCTGGATGGATCCGCGGACAACTACGGCAAGTCTGAGAGAACCAAATTACTCAATTAGCAGCTGCAAAAAGCACATTGAAGAGTCCTTGCCGTTCACAAGGGACAAGCTTGCGGAACGACCCACGGGCACGCGGCATCAATCTTGTCTACACATCATCGTGAAAAAGTCAAACGACCTGTTTTACTTTTTTCTCTTGTAAATCTTGTCCAAGAAGCTGTTGAAGACCTCCTTCTTCAAGCCTCCTGGGACCTCCACAATTTCGCCGATCTTCTGCCTCAGTTCGCTAACCACCTTCTCTTCGTACTCGGCATACACGTCCCGGATCTTCAGCTCCTCAAAGAGCGCCTTAACCACCTTCTCCTTCTCGGCGTCTTTCCTTCCGTAGTTCTCGTCCAAAATCTTGCGTTGCTCAGGGTTGGCGAGACGGATGGCGGTGTTGACCACCCAAGAGCACTTGTTGTCGACGATGTCAGTCCCAATTTTGCCGATTTGCTCAGGAGTGCCGGAGAAGTCGAGGAAGTCATCCTGGATCTGGAAGTATTCGCCGAGGGGAATAAGGATGGAGCGCGAGACATCGAATGGTTGGACGGTAGCTCCTGATGGGAGGGAGTAGGAATAGGGGATTTTCGAAACAAGAAGAGCGCATGCGACGGGGAGGTAAAAGGAATAGAAAGCAGTCTTGTAGATGACAATCAGACGATGTCTACGAAGGTCGAAAAAACTGGTATGAATATGTGGAGGTAAGGAAGGAAACTGATTGAAACGGACCTCTCAAGAGAGAACTTGCTCAGGTTAACTTTATCCTCCGGGGCAGTGATCAGATCGATAAGCTGGCCCATCTCGGTTTGGTATGTTGTTTCGTGGAATAGGTCGACCAGGTCAATGTAGTAAGGTTCCAAGCGAAAGTGGGCTTTCAAAAGTTGGTATACGGCACCCTGGACTATCGCACAATCTTTAATAGCCTTCAAGCCTACATGCGGGAGGCGGTACCAGCATGGACGACCTCGGCGCATGATAGAAGAGTCCACAATATCGTCGGCAACCAGAAAGTATGCCTGCAGCTGTATCCACAGGTTTAAAAAGGGTAAATGAGATACTGGGAACCTGAGGCTTACGAGCTCAATGCACCACCCAAGCAGGGCAGCTTTGAAATATTCTCCCTGGTCCAAGGGCTCGCCTTTAAGAATTTCAACAGTGTCCACCACAGACATGCCGCGAGTAAGCTTGCCACCCGGGACGTTGTAAATCAGACTCTGGTATGTTTTCAATTCGCTTCGCTCTGGACGCAAAACTACAAAACTCACATTACGATAGACATCAATAGCATCAACTGGTACACCAAGAGTATGGAGGTACTCAGTCTGTTCGGCCACAATCAATTCCAAAATAGCTTCAAAATTTGACCGTCGCGCAGAGGCAGTTTGTGTGCCTATTGCCATGTTTAAGGGGGGCAATGTGATTTACTGAACAAGAAAGGGGAAAAGAGGCTGTTCCAAACGCGAAAACCCGTGGCCATTCTTATGTTGGTCAAAGAATGATATGTTTTGTTCCCGAGCAGACTAGAAGCAAAGAACAACCATTAACAATTCTGTTTTACATACGGGCCGGTCTAGTTCCGTGAAGTTGTTGGGAAGTTGACAGACGAAATGTAGCGTACCGAAGCGATTCGTTGGCACAACGACATACGTTAAGTAGAAGAAGCCTGGGGACATTTCGCCGAGTTGACCAAGTTTCTCTTGACTCTTGACTTTCTCTCGTAAAGCTTCATTGTTCAAGTCAAGTAAGGACCGACTCCAATGAGGGCGTTGCATTAAATCGGAGTTTAGGAGGTAATCATGAGAAGGAGGATGGCGACCAAGTCGTGTTCACATTTCCGAACGGTAAGAGTATAGAGGGACATTGAGTCTTAGTGAGATGAATGTAGGCGCGTTCGGATGGACCATGGGGGTTTCTAGGATAAAGAAAATAGATAAATGCAGAATAGCCTGGCCATTACTTAATGGACATCGAAAGACGGCGTTGGCTCTTAACCACAGAATGATATGAGAGTAAGTAGATTGGGTCAAGATCGGGTTGAGATTGGGGTAAGCGAGCGACTCGGAGCAAGTGCTGATCTGACTTTGTAAATGTTGTGCAAGACCTTCCGGGAGAGCTAAATCAGGATATTGTACTCTGTTCCTGCCTCGAGCTTGAGTACTTGAGTCTTGACCCAAACACTTCATTCTTCGCGACATGTCAAAGTTACGCCATAGGCCCCTTGTTGAAGAAGAAGACGCGTCGGCTTTGAAACTTGGCCTTGGTCAGTACAGCGCCTTGCGAAAGTTGACTGAAATCCTAATGTTCGTTTATCCTTGTAGAATTCAATCATGCTGGTTGCCTTCTTATTTCTGAGGTGAAGTATCTTCTGGAAAACAGAGATAAAGACGCACCCGACACTGCGTATGTCATACACTGCCCAAACTCCAATTGCCACCATTGACCGGTCCCCCTTTAATGAACAGCGTATACAACAAAACCCTGGAATACGTCAAGACGTTTGCCAAATTCAATACCACCGACTCCGCTAGCGCTGTCCGAGAGTATGTTGACGCAGCACCTTTCTGTATATTGGCTGTTGCTGAACTGTTCTTTTCTTTCCCTATAGGACCCTACGTCGAGAACCCCAGCTCACCCAATTTGAGACCGCTCAGATAGCCAATTTATGTCCAGCTGATGCTGAGGAAGCAAAGAGCATTATACCCAGGTACGTGATGATTGCGACTTCTGCAAACGAGCGCCCCATTCATTTAATACATTTTGTAGTCTCGTAAAGATCGATGACGATCGCCTACAAGCTTTGCTCGACGAAATTCAAACCATGAGGAAATTCCAAGCATAAACTGGGACGAAGCTTTCCTCTTCATCTGTTTTGTACTCCTACTCTTAACTCCTCTGTATATATGCACGCATTAATCTGTATTACCTATTATTTGCTTTCTTTAGAATTGAATGAGATCGATGCTACGTAGCATAGCAGACGCTTCAACTAGCCTTCTGTCTCCGCCAATTGTTTCTTATCGAGCACTTCTTCCTCCTCCTCATTAGCATCCATATCAACATCCTCCGATTCTTCCAGTTTCTTTCTAATCCCGCCGTTCTCCGGGAAGCTCGTGGTATCGAAAATCTTCTTCTCCCTGAATGGATTTTCTCTCCTGGCACCTTTGACGATCACGGCGGCGTCGGGCACCGCACCAGAAGGATTCAAGTATAAGAGGTCATTGCCGGCGTATGCGTCGATCATGCGGACCCATGCGTCAAATCTTTATCGAGCATTAGAGTTTCCATTGTAGCAATGATAGCCTCTATGACTTACAGTCCATCCCTGTCTTCCACCTGCCTCATGTTCGTATAAATGAACTTTTCCTTGAAGGCATTGATTTGGTCGCGATATTGATCAAAGTCAATGAGAGGGCGGTACTCCGGATCTGTAGGTTTGAGCTTTTCGTTGATCACGCCCATTCTCTGGTTGTACGAGTCAAACAAGGGTTCTTCTAACAGAAGACCAAGGGATGGCATTTTGGGTACGAAGACTGAGCGTTGGCCATACAGCTTTAACATCGTGATTATTCAGTAAAAATTGTTTGGAGATGCAAAACGACGCACCTCACTGATTACGCGGGGCGGCGTACCCATTCTACATGAAAGAACTAAGATTGCCATCATTTTGCGCTGGAAAATATAACCGTGAGCACTGGAGGCCGAAAGCACTGTTCAAGATTAACTGACGATCTAGAAAATAAAAAGCAGGCATAAATATTTTTATGGTGGAGGATGCTGTTCTAACGTGACGTGCCTGGTGAAGCATGAAACTTTGTCCGTGGAACAAAACGCTGATCCATTCCGTCTCCCCGTAGACCACAGGGTCCGACACCTATTTAACCAGGACCAGTTAGTTAGGACTACTGAAAAGAACACAAACTACAAATGTCGTCACCTCTATCTTGCGCATGAACCGATTATTACTGCGGTCGGTGAAATCTCGTGCAACGGTGAAATTGTGGAAATTATGGGTGCCTTCATAACGTTTCACCAATAATCTCAGCTGTTCGACTTGCTCGGGATTGATTCGCCATGCGCGCTTCCTCGCCATATCTTCTTCCTTGGTGCTGTTATCGTGACCCTCCCAGAATTCATACGATATTGAAGGCGCAGAGTCCGCTCCTTCGGAAGACTTGACGTTCTCGGACCATATGCGATAGAAGTTGGAGGTGGGTTTAGGAGGGATAAGTAGATATGTTGGGAAGTAGTAGGTGTATTTTCGACTTTCGCATATCCTATGGGAGGGAAACGAATGTGAGAAACGAGCGGAAGGGATAAAAGTATAGAGACTTCGAAGGACGCCCTAGGACTCACATTCTAGCATTGAACGAGTTTTGAGTTCTAACCTACAGATGAGCTAAGCATATATCGTCAAGATGGATAGAACGGCTTACGTAGCCCCACAGGCGAATTTCAGGAGGGAGCTCATCGTTAATTTTGGTTACGAGATCATCAACGCCTGGGATGTCCATGATCATCTTCAAGGAGACGACGTTCCCTGCAGCGTGCACCCCTGCGTCTGTTCTCGCTGCGCGAGCGAGGTTGACCTGTAACATGATTGTGAACAAGCTAGCGGGAGACAATTTAAGTATCCTGGGCTTACTTTTACGGGATTGTCTGCATTATCCTGCGAGACGGCGCCAACTTTGACAAGGGCTTTGAAAAGAGTTCCTTCGATCGTTTTGGTGTTACTGTGTTCTGGTTGACTAGGTTAAGGGAAAGAGGAAACATCAATCCCTGTCCAAGAGGCTTTTTTTTTTTTTTTTTTTTAAAAAAAAAAAAAGTCAAATACCACTTACACCTGCATCCCATTATACCCAGACCCACAGAAGCCCAAGAGCAAAGCACACTGCCTCTTCGGGAGCCTCATTGCCTTGGGGAGCTCTTCACCGTCAGGGCCGAGGGATACTTCTCTAGGCTTATCCTGATTTCTGTCCCTGTAGCTCGGCGCACGACCACCACGCCCGCGACCTTTATACTCCTTCGTCCTTTCTGCGGTCCTGCGCGGCGGTCTCTTTTTGCCTTTTCCTTTGCCCTCCGTACTATCTTTATTACCGGCCTCTTCTTCCTTAGGTTCTGCTGTTCTGTCGGCGCTGGGTTCAGGGATCGCTTGAGGGTTGCTTTCTGGAGCGGCAGCAACGTTCTCGCTCATTGACAGTGTCCCCACAGCAATACCATCTTCGTTATTCGACGACGTTATGGCACCTACTGACTCGTCGTCCAAGCGCGGCCTCTTCACGTCTATCTCCGCCTCCCTCTTTATCGCGTCTCCCGATTCCGAGTCCATCACTTGATCCAACTGTCGTTTATTGCTCTCCGAAGCCTCTGACGCCATTGATTGTGTGGCCGTAGGTATCAACACGGAAAAGGGTCTATTGCGTGTCCAGGCGGGGGCAGATATCAGCTTCCCCGGTCGATGCTGGATAAATAACCGCGAACTTTTAGAACTGTAGCTGGGAGCTAAACGAGATCCGATGCGTTTGGTTAACAGCCAGGAGAAGCTTGACATATACTTGTCTAGCTTTTGTCCTTGATATACTTTCAGCAAAGAGTTCGGAGACAAGATAAAAACCACGTACCTGGACAGACTTTAGTGAACTTCCAACGACTTGTCACTTCAGTTGCAAGAGACAACAAGCTCGACGCGATCATGATCACAAAAGTTTGTACGGGATACCCGGTCCGGCGCCAGTCTGTTCTAAAAATGGTCTCGAGCCTCTTGTCCAACTCTTCAATCTTGTCACAGTCAATGGCCGCTACGAATGAAACCCAAACTCTATTTATTGTGCATAGTATGTACAACCCAAAGAAATAATGATAAATAAAAGCATCAAACAACAAAAAGTCCATGAATCTCTATAGAAAGCCTCGTCTCCATATGTAACGACTGTCAATTTTGCTCAACATGGCAAGCAGAAGGATCCTCCGCCGAGCAAGATTGAGCCCTTCTTTCTTCTTCTGACTCCTTTTTCGGCGCTGAGGACAATTCTACGACTTGACTCTCGCATGCGTCATAGGCGGGAACCAGCGTTTCGTAGATATCTGCAATTTCTTGCCTAGGCCTGGCGACACATTCCAAGCCCATAGCCTGGCCGTCAATCATGTCTTCAAAGGTTCCCTCTGGGTTGGACTGCTTCCACCAAGCATACTTCGCGAGCAAAGCACCGCCAGATGCAGCAGCCTCCTTCGTGGCAGAGACGTAGACATCCATTTCGAATATGTCCTGCCAATCATGCGAGTAAGATAATGATGAAGAAGAAAAAGGCACAAGAACATACAGCAGCCAATTGTCTAATGGTCAAGTTCTGCGACGAGCCTCCGCTAATCACCAACCTCTTCAAACTCGAATGGGGAGAATCTTTCGGCAACATTGCCTCGATTCTGGACTTGATGGACAAGAACTGCGACTCAATGATTGCTCTGGGGTGAATGGTGTTTGGAACACTCTCCACAGCTACGGGTGGCTTCACCGTGGTCTTGATCATCTGGGTCGTGAAGAAGTATTCTCCAACCACTCCAGCAGGAATAATTTCCGGCAAAGGGAAGTAGAATCCCAGGAAGCCGTTGCATCCAGCGGGCGTCTGCTCAATGAGCTCATTGAACCTGGCCCAATCTTTGTTTGCATATTTGTCCCGGACCTGCTCGCGTGCCAGTGCACCGTTCTTGTAGCAAAGCATAGCAATTTTGCTCTCATGATGCGTCGGATGTGCAAGGAGATGGGAAGTGGTGAATCTTTTAGGAGGGACAGAGGAAGGGGGCGTGGATAGCAAGAAGGTGGTCGACGTTCCGAGGGAAAGGAGGGCGTCTCCAGGTGCGGATAAAGAGATTACGGTGGCAGGGTTGTCACCAGTGAAAGGCGCTACGATGCAATCTGATCAAACAGGACATGAAGCGTGTCGTTTTACAATAGTGAAGAGAAACGTGCACACCTGGATTGAAGCCCCATTTCTTTACCCACCACTTGTCTACCGTGCCGAGCGAGGTACCTCCAATGATGGGTTCCTCCCCTAATTTCGCTCGTAAAGTTGGTCCACCGCAGATATCCAACAGCCTGTCATCCCACTCGGAGGTCAATACATTCGTCAAGTTCATGCCACTAGCATCGGAAATATCGACAGGAGCGATGCGGCCCAAGAACACGGAGGTGATGAAAGAAGATACGAGTGTAATATGCTTGGTTTTCTCGTAGATCTCGGGGAATAAACGACGTATCTGGAGTCAAGTTCTGTTAATTCCGATATGCTCGCTGTATCGTTCGCAAATGCTTACCCGTGAAATTTGGTTGCCAGTGAATCGTTCGTACGCTCTGCTACCAGACAGATCAGCAAGTGCTTGGGCACCTCCTATTTCTTCTTCTAGTTTCTTGCAATCCTCTGTGGTTGATGAATCTTGCCAAATGGGAGCCTTCGGGGTAGAGAACGCAGCGGGGAACAGTTGCTCGGCCAAATTTTTCTCAGCATCCAGCCCAGCTAAGAGCTCATCTGAAGCATCGGACCAATACACTGAGCCATGTTGCTAGAAATCCATGTAATTGAGCATTCTTTCGGAAGCTGAGTGAAATGAAGGCAAACTCACCTGTCCGGCGCCAGACACTGCAGCGATAGTGGAGAAATCAATCTTTCCATCGTGCAGTCGCTGGAGCAGCAGATCGATCGCTTCTAGCCACATCTCTACTGGGGAGGTTACTTCTCCTTCATCGGGGCCCTTGATAGCGCCGTTCGTTGTGCCATGATGAGGAAGGTCACGATCGAAATGCACAGCGGCTTCATGCACAATATTGGACTCGCGATCTAGCAAGACAGCCTTCAGTTGCTGGGTCGAGAGATCAAGGCCAAGGAAAAGGGGGTTAGAGTCTGCAGGCGCCATTGCCTGGAGTGCTCGTGGAGTAGGTCAGAGAAAGAAGGGCGAGTCGGGTGACTAGAGTTGGTGGAGTAGCAAAGAGCAAAACTGCGTCGGATATGTGCAGGCCTGCCTTTTATCCTTCGTCCCAGTGTATTTTTTCCATATTCCCGGACCATCCTCTGGCAAATTACATCCGTTCCTATCCAATCCCCGCCGTCGAAGGACAGGGGTGATTTCTACGAGAATTGTCCGGGTCTGCCCACACGGACCGAGACGACGGCTTGCGCAGTATCACGAGGGGGATGCTCAAAATGTGCCTTGAGAAC
This sequence comes from Agrocybe pediades, assembly GCA_013053245.1. NCBI lineage: Eukaryota > Fungi > Basidiomycota > Agaricomycetes > Agaricales > Agrocybaceae > Agrocybe > Agrocybe pediades. Next base: position 1,865,014 of record JAACJL010000058.1, read on the forward strand.
ATTCTACGGCCAGCACATTGCTGTACTTTTTGCAATAAACGGCATTAGGAAACATGTTTAGCCAGCGAAGGCGGGTGGGGATGTGGAGGACGTGGCCGTTGGGTTGGGGTTGAGCCCAAACCCCGCGTCCCCGCAAATCAATACACCTCCGATCACTTTCTTTCCATCCACGCGCGCCTCCAGTCCCTCTGCCACAAATTGTGGGATGTTCAAGGTTTTAACCAGCCATGTAAGGCTCTGTACAATGCTGCTTGAATCTGCGCGCCCCTTTTTAGACCTTCCGCTATGAAATTAGTGCTTCACGCTTGTTTGATAATTCATGATGTAACCTGATGTAACTTGATGGTCGACGCGCCATGTGCTTATTCTTTCATCCAGGAGAGGGTCTGACAAGGGTCTGCACCGGGGCCGATATGCTTTAAACGCAAATACTACTTATCGGCAAGTTTCCCGTTGCAGTGTGCGCGAATGGCTAAACCTATATGAAAGTAGCTGCAGAATGATGCATGCGAAATATCGAGGGATTCTGAGGGATCCGAGAAAAACAAACGGATTGCGATGAGCTCCGAAAGCGTTATAATCGACGACCTGGCGGGCTCTGGCAAAGGCCAACGGAATAGGAGCGAAGAAATTTTGCCGGAATGTTACCAATAACGGGTATTGCGGCCTGCTATTGGCTGGACGAAAAAAAAGTTGCGGAACATAATCATCGGCGACGCGACGCCCTAGGCTTCAACGCGTCGGCGAGACAATTAACAGAACAGCTTTACGAGGGCGACAGAATGAATTTTCTCGAATGAAAGGTCGGCAAAATATCTATACAGGCGTAGAGTGTTCAATAATTCATTGCCGAGGCCAAAGTGTAGGATACATCGAACCACTTTTATTTGAAGCTCAGTATAAGCTGTTGTCGTCTATAAAATAGCCTGATACAAGTCTGATAAGCAGCCAAGTTGACTCGTCCAAGCCCCTCATCGACATCGTACGACAAACGGCGCAGACTTTGATTCACCAATCAGGATAGCGCGTACCGTCCGTCCGCCGCACGCGAATTGTAGACTTCTCTTCCGTTCTATACGCTTCTCTAATTTGGTTCATTAAACCACCCATATTTTATATATCTTGCCGCAACTAATCCCGCAGATCCTTTCTCTCCTACAACCCACCACCACCCTCCAACTAATCATCCCATCTTTTCCGACAACATGTCTTCAGCAGATACCAAAGCCGCTCGCCGTGCCAAATTTGAGGCCGTATTCGAGAAAATCAGGGATGAGCTGATCGAGCACTTTGCTGCTCAAGGAATGCCAGAGGAAGCCATCGAGTGGTACCGCAACGTGAGTCCTCAGTAACTCATCTGTGGGACATCGATGCTAAAGATGTCGTCCCACCCTATCGCGATCCCTTTCGGACACATGCAGAGCTTGAACTACAATGTTCCAGGTGGAAAGCTCAACCGCGGTATGTCCGTCGTGGACACCGTCGAGATCCTCAAAGGCGAGCCTCTCAACGAAGAGGAGTACTTCAAGGCAGCCCTCCTCGGATGGTGCATTGAGCTCGTACGTCGCAATCCTTTCTGATCTAATGGAAGTGACGATCCTTGACGCGTTTCCCTCGACATCGCAGCTACAAGCCTACTTCCTCGTCTCTGATGACATTATGGACTCTTCCATTACGCGTCGTGGCCAGCCATGTTGGTACCGTCTCCCAGAGATCAACCTCATCGCCATCAACGACTCCTTCATGCTTGAAGGCGCCATCTACCATCTCCTCAAAGTGCACTTCCGCTCGGAACCTTACTACGCTGATCTCCTTGACCTATTCCACGAGACGACATACCAGACCGAGATGGGCCAGCTCGTCGACCTGATCACTGCCCCTGAGGATAAAGTTGACCTGAGCAAGTTCTCTCTCGAGAGGTCAGCTCAAATTTCAATCAGTACTATTATTATCCCACAGGTCATTGACGATTATCTTTTACATTAACTTTTTGAAAAAATAGACATCGTCTGATCGTCATCTACAAGACTGCTTTCTATTCCTTCTACCTCCCCGTCGCATGCGCTCTTCTCGTTTCGAAAATACCCTATTCCTACACCCTCCCATCAGGAGCTACCGTCCAACCATTCGATGTCTCGCGTTCCATCCTTATTCCCCTCGGCGAATACTTCCAGATCCAGGATGACTTCCTCGACTTCTCCGGCACTCCTGAGCAAATCGGCAAAATTGGGACTGACATCGTCGACAACAAGTGCTCTTGGGTGGTCAACACCGCCATCCGTCTCGCCAACCCTGAGCAACGCAAGATTTTGGACGAGAACTACGGAAGGAAAGACGCGGAGAAGGAGAAGGTGGTCAAGGCGCTCTTTGAGGAGCTGAAGATCCGGGACGTGTATGCAGAGTACGAAGAGAAGGTGGTTGGCGAACTGAGGCAGAAGATCGACGAGATTGTGGAGGTTCCAGGAGGCTTGAAGAAGGAGGTCTTCAACAGCTTCTTGGGCAAGATTTACAAGAGGAGCAAGTAAATGCATGCATTCTCCGACTGTTTTGTTCGGGGTTGGCATCGATGGATCACTTTAATATAGATAATTGGTTTGTGGATAGAGATATGAAAAGTAAAAAGAAGGCTTATAACATGTAGAATCATCTAGTTCATGAATATACCGTACCATTCATTGCATTGCTTGCCTCTAACTGTTGACGAAAAGGCTCTACCGACAAAGCGACGTCATGAACTTCACGATCGCCACGATGTTGTTCAGACTTTAATGCAAATTCAACACGACGCTAAATTCATGAATGGGAGGGCGATTAGCGCGTTAATGTATTATTGTATGGCCAACAACACGTCGAAGAAGTCACAAATTACCACCCTTAGTCGGGAGACCGGTTATTTTGAAGAGAATGCTGCCATAGAGTAGGAATAGGGAGCCGTAAGAGACGTACTCGGGAAAGCCATATGCTGGTCGATAGTGAGTTTGTGAACTGGTGCGCAGTTGGTCCTGTAATCAGTGCTGTTGGGCGTTGAACTTCGGCAGCCGTCGAGGGCGTCAAGATATGATGGATCATTTGTTCCTGGATATCCCTATGAAGAGCCGCATGCATGGTCGCCTATGGTCGCTCGTCCTTTTTCGCGTTCTAAGCAGACTTTAGTAGCATTCACAGCTTCTAGTGCATTCCGCTGGTGCCATCACAATTCAACATGGCATGCAAAGCCTGAAATTCCTTTGTTTAATGCTGGCTCTCGTAGAGAAAGCAGGACGTACTAAGGCGACCGGAAAACGTATAAAGGCCAGCAACGCGAAGCACACAGTCCTCAGGATCCCATCAGCCTTCACATCGAGCCAGTTAGCAGCTGTTCAGCCACACTCTACAACTTCTTAATCGAAATGTACTCCACTCGCATCGCCGTTTTCATCACTGCCTCCATGGCTATGTTCGCTGCTGCTACCGGCCCCCGCCGTGGTGTCATTGGAGACATCCATGACTCTTGCAGCACCGGTGAAGTCCAGTGCTGTACGTAACCTTTGCTGAGTTTCGTTTTGCTTTGGTTATTAACTTGTGTCTTTATAGGTGACCAGATCTTCGACGCCGATAGTGAGCAAGGCAACTGGCTCGCTGGTCTCATTGGCGTTGCCGTCGGTGCAGTGAAGGGCCAAGTCGGTGTTTCTTGCGTCCCCGTCACTGTCATCGGTGTTGGCAGCGGTGGCCAATGCCAGAACCAACCCGTCTGCTGCAGTCAGAACCCTATGAGTAAGTTCTCCTTCTCTGATTATGAGTTGAATCTCCGTACTCAATGCTGAGCATTATCCAACAGACGGATTGGTCGTCGCCGGCTGCAACCCCATCGGAGTCAACGTTTAATTTCTTCGTTGAACCTTCAACTTTGGGTAGATTCTAGACGCGCCTTTCTTGCCTTGGAGGGTGTTGTAATGTACTGGTTTGGCAAGGTATTTATAAGCCATCCTGCAGTAGTCATGATAGATTTCCAGTTCATTAGTTCTCTGCTTTGATTCAATACCCGCATTTTTGCACCCTTGACCGATTCGGAGTCCCATGAGTTGACAGAGTTTGACAGAGGAACTGGAAAGAATCCTTCAGAATAACAAGTTCAAGTCAAGTTCAAGTCCCAAGAGACGTTCAAAGAAGAACGGAATGGCAGGTTAGCTGCTTGCCATCGCGTTGAAAACGCAATGATACACGGTGTACGCTGCTTTGATTGTTGCCTACAGCCAAACCCACAGCCGAAGTACTGATGATGGTAGTCGAGAACAAAGAGTGGGGGTCACGATTCTGTCAAGCACGCGGATCGCTCGACGTACAAGCTGCCGGTGCTCAGATCTTTGCTTATTCCCATGAGGGCCAATGTAAAACATTACAGTCCGTTTGCTGTCTCTCTCTCACACAGTGTGCATGATCCTTGAGAAACGAAATAAACCACCCCGACGACGCATACGTGTTATTAGACCTTGGCAATCTACCGACAACCGCAGTACTAACTTCGCTGCTCAGATACTTGACAAACTCGCTGCAAGAGTATGGCTTCTGCAATAGGGCTCATCCAGCGTCTGTACAAGGTGCGTTTGGGTGTTGCGTTATACCGGCTCACTCTGATGAGTCCTGCAGGCATTCAATCCGCCTGTAGTGCCCAAGGCTGCTTCGACGACGTCCGCACCCACCAGCCCCCTGAAGTTTGGCATCTTAGGCGCAGCCACCATTGGTCCTCCAGCTCTTATCATCCCAGCGCGCTCTCACCCTGAAGTCATTGTTTACGCCGTTGCCGCTCGCACTCTGGAGAAGGCGCAAGTGTACGCGAAGAAGTGGGGTATCGAGAAAGCATATGAAGGATATCAGAAATTATTGGATGACCCACAAGTCGACGTAGTCTATAATGCGGTATGCTTTGCCCTACTTGACAAACTATGGTCAGTTGTTAATAATCATATGCATCCTTCAGCTACCAAATGCCCTGCATTACGAATGGACAATGAAGGCTTTGAAAGCTGGTAAACATGTTTTGAATGAGAAACCCTCGGCGGACACGGCGGCAGAAACGCGTGCCATGTTCGACCTGGCGGAAGAGAAAGGCCTAGTTCTACTTGATGCATACCACTATAGGTGCGCCTCTCTTTTGTCAAGATTAATATAGGGTCTGTGCTGCTGGACTAAGGACATGGGTTTCTTAGATTCCACCCGGCCTTAAAGAGGGCGAAGGCTATCATAGACAGTGGGGAAATAGGGGCAATCCAGAACATCACTGCAGAGTTGATGTTGCCCAAGGGCCTGTTTGGTGACGACGACATAAGATACGATTACGAACTCGGAGGAGGTGCATTGATGGACCTTGGTTGTGCGTCTATAATTCTCCTACCTTATACTTCGTCACTTTTATTCTCTTCTCGCATTTGATCACCATCACGAGTCAACACTAACCACTTTCTCTCAACATAGGCTACACTATGAGTTGCATACAATATATGGCGTCCTCTGACCCTTCCTCGGTGTTGTCGACGTCTCATGTCGCGTTTACACCGAAAGGCGTATCCGAAAACTATGTACCGAAAGTTGATCGTCGCATGGAGGCTACTTTATCCTTCCCAAAGGACGTCACTGCCACCATTCGCTGTGACCTTGCTATGCCGCATACTTTTGGATTTATTCCAAAAATTCCTGTTGTCCGTGTCAAGGTGGAAGGCCTTGTTGGGAATGTTGAAGTTTTCAACTTCGTTTCCCCAACGCTGTATCACTCGATCACAGTCAAAATTAAAGGCGGAGCTTCTAGGACAGAGAAAGTCTACGTCAACAAGGACGAGGAAGGTAAGGCTAAAGGAGAAGCCTGGTGGATGACATACCGCTATCAGCTCGAAGCGTTTGTCGACAAACTCAGGGGAAGAGAACCAGAGACGTGGTTAGACAAGGAGGACTCTGTAGCGACTATGGAATGGATTGAAAAAGTATATGAAAAGGTACGCACTCAGAACTGGCGTTTACGAGTATGACTCTATGCTGACGATCTTATCAGAGTGGACTAGGAAGCAGGCCGTCTAAGATATGAAACCTTCAGGAGTCATCGAGCCACCATCAAGCCCTCGCAGTAGATACAGCCTACTGTGTCTAGATTAGTGAAATGACTGTAAGAAACTGTAAGGCACATGAGTAGAAGCGAGTAAATCAATTTAAGGCATTTTACCTTGTTTTTTAACGATGTAAACGCTCTGTTTTCTGTGCTTAGTACGTAACTTAAACGAGTCGCGCAGCGCAAAGCACCACGGCAATTGCGCGTTGATTACCGGCGAGCACAATGTAGAGAACGCTCACGTGCTGGGAATAATGCAAAGCAAAGCACAACAATGACGGCTTGTATCACTGTCACGCTTGCCATTTTCTCCTCTCACTTGCCTCTCACCGTCCACCCTCTTTCCGGATTACTGCCTGCTGACTTTCAGTAACAGTAATATGAATGCACGTTCAAGGTCAAAGTCTGGTGCTGCAAACAAAGCACCAATCAGCAGCAGGTCAAAGGGTAGGAATATACAGCATGACGATATGGATGTAGACGGCACGGGAAAGGAGAACAGCATCTCACGAGGTCAAAAGCACTCTAAAAAGCCGAAGACGACGAATCGAAAACCCAAGCTTGAGAGTCGGATTACTATTGATTGTATCTGCACAAAAGGTGACGATGGTTCACCAATGATTCTGTGCGCGGAATGCAAGATCTGGTACGTTATCACCTGAATCACCCGCCCGGATTTGGAGGGGTTGTCTCAGCGAGGTATTAACGATAGGACACAGGTACCACTTTACTTGCGTAGACATGAGTGAACCAGAAGCGGAGGAAATTAGTATGTTCATTGCTATCCAAAGTCTTCGATCGTACTGATGCATTTTTCTTTCTTCAGGTATATACATCTGTCCCACTTGTACTGTATCGAGCGGTCGTTCTTCATCAAGTGAGTCGAATGATCCTACCCTATACTTACGTACCCTCCAGAGGATATACCTTTGGCTTCGTCTTGCTTTGGTAGTCTTTTTTTCTTTGCAGAGAAAACAATATTCTATTCTAATGATTTGCCTGAGGATGATGGGTACATTCGTCGTCTGCGTGCTGTGCTCTCCTTGCCTTGCCTGTATCAAGAGAGAAAATATCCGCGGTTTTCGACGTGGTAGTATACCACCAGGCGGATTTACTACATGAGTCCTAATCGTATATGCGTCAAGGGTAGCAAACGCTGCCTCACGTCCAATTTGTCCCTGAACTGTTATTAATACATACTTCGCATCAACAAATCACTGGCTGTAGCCACTGTTATGTTTGAAGTATACAGGGCAAGGCAGAGGACATATGGGTCTTTCTTTTTCTGTACTTAGACTTCGTGCTTTTAATTCGCACCGATCTTCACACTTTACCCGGTGGTGGTATCCTCAGAACGTGTATGCTGACTTGGTGATTCCTTTTCGTTTTTATTTCAGTGACCTGGGAAGGCGAGCTAGCAAACGAAGAATGTTCCGACGACGACGACGTTATCACGGAAAGGAGGAATGCTGCTTTGGGCAAACGTACGATAACGCCTGTGCCTTTGACGGCTACGGAGGATACTGGGGAAAGTTCGAGCAGCGAAGACGAGTATGTTGACGAGAAACCGGAGGTCGTTGAGGAGAAAAGGAAAATAAGCAAGGTATGTCCCTCGAATGTCCATAGTCTTGCTTGCAATTTGAGCTCCGGTATTGCAGCAACGAACTAAATCACGCAGCACATCGGCCGCTCCCAGCGTGGATACTGTTGATGATACCAGGTTACGACGGATAACTCGCGTCAGGCCTGGTTCACCTACTCCATCGACACCTCAACCGACCTTGAAACGGAAGGCCACTGGATCGAGGGTGGTTCCTGTAACACCCCCCGCCCCCAAGCGCAAGAAATCTGTGGCGAGCAAGAACGCTGCCAACGATGATCCAGCACGCAAGTATTGCCTAGGCAAGCTTGAAGAACTTTTCCGGGAAGTCTTTTTGCGATATCCGAATGCCCGTGAAGAAGCCAAAGAGGAGAGCCAGGAAAACAAAATGGATGTCGAGGAAGAGGGTGCTGATGTACCGGAGAAGAAGAACGAACTCAGCGAAGAGAAAAAACAGGCTCTTATCGATGCTGCCAACCAATTTGCCGGAGACTTGGAGAACTGCGTGTTTGAGATATATTCTGAGCCAGATAAAAATGGCAATCCTCATGCAGGGGGTAAATACAAGTGTGTCTTCCTCTAATCCCCTTTGTGGATTTGTTTTGATATGTTACTGACTTATCCCTGGTCAGAGAGCGCTTCCGAATGCTTCAGTTCAATCTTAGCAAAGCTGATCGTGTCATGATACACCGACGCATAACGTCAGGGAACATCACCGCCAAAGAAATATCTCTGATGTCTTCGACAGACCTCGCTGATGAAGAAACGAAGCAATCAATCAAGCAGGCAGAACAAGAAGCCCTGGAGCATTCTATTTTGCAGAGGACCACGGCCCCGCGAGCCAAGATCACGCACAAGGGTCTGCAAGATATTGAAAACGTGAACGGCGACGTGCCGAGTGCTCTTGAGGTAGAACGTCATAAAGAGCGGGAAGTTGAGGAAGAAGAGAGGAGAGAACGAGAACGCATGGCTCGGCTTAGGACCGTGCAGAGGCAACGAACTATGTCGTTGTCGATTCCCCCCGAATCGCCGTCCGTTCAACAGCAGACACCTGATCATCAATGGGGTGCACCACCACCCGTGCCAGTTCATGCCATATCTCCGACTTCTGCAAACTCCGGGGAAGGGTTAAACAAACCTCCCGCCACCTCTCAGGCATCTTCAGACATGAGCAGTGCAGAGCCAGAGTTGAATCTTGCTGACTTGATCAATATCGATGACGAGCAAGAGCCATCCGGGGCTCCTGTTGAGCAGAACAATGCCACTCAAACTGCAGCTAGTAATTCTAGCAATACCGGCATCTCTACTAAGCCAAGTACAGCGACTACCACTACAGGCATCTCTCCTTTTGCCGCGCGTCCTAGGAATGCTTCGTTCGATTTAAATTCATTATGGAATGCACCCAAAGACGAGACATCCACAGTATCCGAATCCGAAGCGAAGTCTAATCCTTCTCCTGAACCTGTCGCTGAGTCACCAGTTGACATTGCTGAGGAACACGATAAAGAGGAACCGATGGATATCGATACTGCTGAAGCCAATGATCAAGACTTCGATATGTTCCTGAACGAAGACAGGAATGAGAACCTGCCGGACGAAGTCGTGACGCCTGTGCAAGTAGAGCAGGTAGAGAACTTACCGCAGGTTTGGACTGGGAAGGTGAGACCTTTTACTTTTTTCAGCTGCAAGTTTCTCAATGTCTACCATTAGATTGCGATGCCTCTGGACTCTACTGTGCCTCAAGAAACTAAGCTTATTGCACGCCAGATTGCTGGGAAGCCATTGCCTCCTGACTCGCCTCTCTGGAAAACATTGTTCCCTTCAGAGCAATTGCGTATCGAGGGCCGTGTCCCTGTCGAAAACTCTGTAAAATATCTCATGGCAATGCGACTGAATCCGACCAAAGAATTGTACGCAGCTGTCTTTACAGCAAATTCCGCTATGGATGTTCAAGATTTCACAACATTTTGCAACTTCTTGATCTCAAAAAAGTACGTGGACTCTGTTCTCGATATGCCTCGGATTTGACTGAGCTTGTGTTCCAGTCGACATGGTTTAGTATTCCCATGGGGGAGTAGACCTAAAGACTACCACCCAGGGCGTGAATTATATATGGTCCCATTGCTGCAAACACAAGCACTCCCTGAATTCGTTGAACTTTTGGATAACCTTAAGTTGCCGAAGATCAGAACGCAAGATTATCTGCTAGGGATATGGGTCCTTAACAAGGGTAAATTGGCACCTTTACCAACCCCTGTTCCTCAATTTGTTCCTCCGCCACCTGTACCTCAAATACCGAGTTTATTACCACCAAACGTCCCCACCCCCACTCCTCCCCCCAGGACGCCTTCGCAAAACTCGTTGTTCAATGCAGCGACGCCTCAATCTATTCTTCCAGCTGTGGCAGCCCTTTCTCAATTACCAGCTGCTCCTCAGATCGCACCTGCAGCTTTGGCTGCTGAGGTTGCTTCTCTGACACCCGAACAATTGCAAGAGGTTCTAAGGACGCTTGCTGCAACAAGCCAAATTCCATTGCCCATGCCAAATGCCATGCCCCCGAACATGATGCCACCGACATCGATTTCTCCACTTGCTGGAGCATCGCCGCCGCCACCGCCTGCTGTACCGCCTTTCCCTCAGTCAAGACCGCCATTCCCACCTCATGTCCCTACGCCTCCTATAGCAAGTCATTCGCCTCCTATACCACCGAACTCGCAGCCGTGGCCACTTCATCCTCCACCGCCACCTCAGGCCTATCCGACAAACTATCCCCCTCCAAATGTGCCTTACCAACAACCGCCGCCTCGTACCGGAGCTCCTCCTCCTCCTCCTCCAATGTCCTATGACCGCCGCGACGATGATCGCGATTTCCGGTCTGGACCTCAATTTTCTCAAGGACATCCACATCAAGGACATCGCAATGATTATGGGGACAGAGGTCGTAGGAATAGCGCACACAGGAGCAACAGCAACAGGGGTCGTGGAGGTCGCGACGAGGGGCATGACCGCGATTACCGCAGGAACAGTGATGCTGGCTGGCCTCGGAGACAAAGAAATGATAATGGGCGACCGGGCGGTAACTGGTAACTTTTACAGTGTTATGTCTGGACCTGACCTCGTTATGTTGTGATTTTGGGACTCAGTCGTCAGTTTGTCTAAATTATCCTCTACTCTGTACTTCCTTCTCTACTGTTGTTTGTTGGATGACTTTTCCTTCCTTTCGTTCTTAGCCAAAAGTCAACATTAATGTACTTTATACAACGTGATATTACTCGTTGAACCATCAAGAATCCCCTATATACATAGTACACAATCAAAAGGATAATTTGTTCTTTTCTGCCTCATTTTCTACCTTTAATCTTGGATCTGAACTTTAATAGCGCCCTGGGATGGGTCGGCTGCGACATGGAAAGCAGCAACAGCATCTTCCAATGCGAAGCGATGAGTGACGAGAGGCTTGATGTTAATTAACCCTCCTGCTATGAGACGAATAGCTTTGGGATACTGTTGTCCAAAAACGTTAGCTTTTAAGTCGCACATACAAGGTCGGGCGTACGCACCTGATTGGCATAACGGTACTGGAAGCTAACATCGATTTCGTTTGCACTCAAGTGCATGAAAGGGAACTATAGACACGCTCAGCACCGGGCAAATATGCAGTATGTTTCATACTGACCAGTTGCTCGTTCTTCCCAACGCCAATGATGAAGACTTTACCGCCAAAGTTCATGGACTACGGGATTGTGAGATGATGCTTCCCCTCAACGAACAAGCAATAGAAAACACTTACGTAGATGGCAGTGTGGATGCTGCTCTCAACACCCGTGCATTCGAGCGCAACGGTCAAGGGGCATCCGGCTGCTTGCTTGATACGAGCAGCCTGATCTTTGGGGGTACTGTTGCGTTCAATCAGGACAGTGCGGACTCCGGGGACGAGTTGTTTGGCAAAGTCGAGTCGGTTTTGGAAGAGGTCGGTAATGACGATTGGCTCTGCACCTGCAGCGCGAGCGGCCAAAAGAGATGCAAGGCCAATGGGCCCAGCACCGCTATTTGAAAGTTTTTTTTTGTCAGAGTTCGCTTCGTCTTAAGCAGAAGATTGTTTGGATTACCAGATGACGATAGGGTCTCCGAGACGAAGGCCGGAACGTTCGATGCCTGCAAGAGCAACGGCAAGAGGTTCACAGAGGGAGCCCTCTTCGTAAGATACGGAGTCGGGAAGCTTGTGAAGCCATTGGGCAGGGTGCAAGTGCCATCGAGTCAAAGTTCCTATAGATTTGGTAAATAAGAGGGTCGATGGGAAGACACATAGACGCTACTGTACCATGGAAAGGAGGGGTAGAGAAGAAGACGACATCAGGGCAAGCATTGTACCGTCCTGTCCTACAAGCGTCGCAGGAAGGTTGAGAGCAAGGTACACCTGCCTCAATGGCAACCCGGTCACCTGTAGATAACGGGAAGTAAATTTCAAACACTTGTAGATGGTATAAACCGGAGATATTTACCTGCTTTCCATTGGGTGACGCCTTCACCAACCTCAACGACTTCACCAGCAGATTCATGGCCGGATCCGCACTACATGGATTTCTCAGGACCTTCTTGTAGCTTATTGCAACGAAATATCTACCTCATCAGTGACGACCATCGAATCTCCTATTCTGCCGTGCTGCCAGAAATGGACGTCGCTCCTATTCACAGAGTTTGATGAGATGGGAAGTGTTTAAAGCTTGCCGCGATGGCTTACCCGCAAATCCCAGTAGCACGAACATGGAGCAGAACTTGGCCAGGGCCAGGCTTGGGGCGAGGTTTCTCAACGAGGTGGATTTCATGAGCAGGGTTGTAAAAAGCAGCAATGTTAGCCTCGGGACCAGGCTTCTCTCCCTCTTTTAAGACTCTGAACTCAGGATGCTCCAGGACCTTGCGAGGGTTGTAGATCTCAGCGTTGCCTACTGCCACTGTGGTCGACATCGCGAAGCGTGTAGTTGTGAGGGAAGTAGTAGAAAAGTGTTAGACCCAGGACCAGATCTGATTTGCTCTTATATATGTCATAGGGCGTGAGTGCGGAAGCGCAAGGAAAGGAATTTCAAAGAAGGCCTGCTCCATTCCTGGACTTGCTGTACTTTGTGGTCGTTGGTCAGGAGGGGCTGCACTTCCACGGATCGGCGGACCGTCTTATTTCAAGTAACGTGGGACAATTTCAACTGCGGACGAAGGATCGACCAAGGAAATCCTCTTCTCACCACCAGCGAGAGGCGGTCTAAATATCCTGTACTCGCTATATCTTGCATTATAAATGGCCAGGTATTCTTGAAGAAGGCAAAGGGCGCCTTTGTATGTGTTCTAAAGAAGCTATCGCTATTCGGGATATCTTCGGGATTGGAAAGCTCATCAACGTCGGAGCTGTGCAGCGGTGAGGTCGCTAGCGCTGTAGTCCCCTCTAATCTCTTGTGCCCCATTATCAATTTCGGTTCAAGGTCTTTCCACCAAGGAAAGTTCTGTAACGCTAGCGCACACATTGAAAAACAAAAAATTGATAGATTTTCCAAACGATGATTTCGAATGAAGCTATAGTCCATAACTTGCGATTTACAGCCAACGATGGAAGAGAGATTGCCTAGCATGCTTCGCTACTTATGCTTGTCCCTCTGGATTCCATATATCCGATTATGCAGTGTATTCTAGTGTATATAGATGAACAAATGGTATGAGACCCTTCCAGCATGAGAGCAAACGACGGTAGATATTTTACAGATTTGACTTCTTTTATCCTGATGCTTGAGGACCCCCTGTGAAACGCTTGAAAGTAAACCTGCCAGAAATAGGTCAGGAGCAGGAACCAGAAATGGATGCGACTGATTGACATACCCTAGGAAAGCCAAATCCTTCTCTGCACCGACTCCCTCCACCTTCTCCAGTTGATCAGGCAGGTTGCCAAAGTCATCCGTCGGGAAGTAAGACGTATCCGTGATCGACTGGAGGTGGGGAACAAATGGAGGCTCGATATGGCGAAGCGAATTCCAATCCGCCCCATAGAAGAAAGGATGATTCTTAATTTGGTTCACATTTAATCGTTCGTTCGACCAGGTCATCATCCTAAATCAGAGAAACAATATCAGAGAGCTTATTTCGAAAGTAATGTTATAACGCGACAGACCCTCTGATAAGGTCTTCTCCCTCCCTGGAAATATATACCTCTTCAGGGAATACCAGGTAATGAGGCCAGTCGATGATCTTTTTGTATGTATCACCAGGATTATCAGAGCAGAATGGCGCGTAGCCAACCAAGCATTCGAAGAAAATAGCACCTAACGACCACCAGTCGCATTCTTTGCCATAGCCCTTCATCAGGAAAACTTCTGGGGCAATCTAAGAATAAACGCATTAGCAGAAGATCAGATAATATTTTGAAAAAACGCTCACGTAGTCCGGGGTTCCAACGGTCGAGTACGCCTACCGTGGAATGAGTTCAAACAGCAGGCCGCATAATAAGAACACGCACCAGCTTCCGTCGGTTGGCTTTCCACGTTGCAATTTGTTCTCGACTCATGGTAAGGTTGATAGGGTTAACTTGGACGCTATTCCGTGCAGTATCCCTTGTTTTCTCTTGTTCCAGGTATCGTTTATAATATTCACCATCCGAAACTTTGTGCAACCCGGTTGATAGACCGAAATCTGACAGCTTCAAGTGACCGGTCCTATCGATGAGTACGTTATCTGGCTTGATATCCCTAAAATTTCGAGCGAATTAGTACCGGCCGCGTAAATATTCACTAAATAGCTTACCGATGGATATAACCGAGGTTGTGCACGGCTTCGATTGCTAGGATACATTCTGCCATGTAAAACCGTGTGACATCCTCAGAGAAGACATCGTATTTCATGAGCATGGTCATTAAGTCGCCACCAGGCAGGAACTCCATGATGAGATACAAGTAGAGCGGGTCCTGAAATGAGTAGAAGAGCTGCACGACCCAAGGAGATGTGGATTCGGCCAAAACATCGCGTTCGGCGCGTACGTGTGCCAACTGGCAGAAACATATGGTCAAACGTCTAGCATCGAGATGAATAGCATCATTGCACATACCTGGTCTCTCTTCAACATCTCAGCTTTCTGGAGACTCTTCATGGCATAGACTTTCCCTGTGTCCACTTTCTGCACCAATCTGACCTGAGAAGACGGCATCCACATATGTGAGACAGGTGGCATGAACGTTGAGTGTTCGTGCTTACCTCTCCAAAGGCACCCTTTCCAATGACTTTGACAGTGCGGAAATCGCTAAGCTTGATCTTTGTCCTTCTCAGACGAAGGTGCTGCGATTCGGTTTTGCTGTATTTCCTGATTTCTCGCTCCTTTGCGTCGGGGGTATGCATTTGAGAGAGCCTTGTCTCCATTTCGATACGTCTGTGAGAGCGTAGCCATAAGCTCGAGGTCCTCCTATACACAGATCCACTCTTGCACACCTTGCATTTCGCTCTATCGCAGAGTCCACAGCGACTTTGTAGTACGATTCGAGTTTGAGCTTCGCAGCTGTCGATCGAGCAACAGCATCCGAGGAGAAGCCATCCGTTGATCGTTCAAAGTAGACATCTGTAAAGAGAGAAGTTATAATAGGGAAGGCTAGCAGAGGATGGAAGGCGATTACAGTCGTTAGGACGTGATTTGTGAGGACTCTGTTCGGGAGCCAGGTGGGCTGTAGGACTAGAAGGGCCGGAAGATGGTTGATGCATGGCTAAACTCAGGGGGTTCCGGGGCTGTCAAGGGCAATGATGGTTGGAGAAAGAGAGGTGGGAAGAAGAGAAAGAGAGATTATCGGCAAGCAAGATAGAGCAGGGTGGATGAAAGGACTAGCGCTAGTCTCCTGGCGTGGTGCCAATGCGCTCAATATGGGTAACCTTCCAATCCCAATGGTTGCCCAGGCTCGGCTCGTTTCTCGTATTTATAAAAGTACACCACATGATGTCCCTCCTCTCCTAACGCCATTTATTCTTCTACTACACCATTTGCTCCTGCTACATCTTGTCTCACTGAACCGTTGACAAGAGACCGTTTGGACGCTGCAGTAAAATGTCTGAGCTGGTCGCTATGCAGCTGTCAGCGTTGATGTCCAGAACATGCATGACAATCACGACCCACAAAGCGATGATTCGTAGATTCTGAACACACAGGAGGTGTACTTAGTTTCCATGTCCAAGACCTTCGTTAGATAGCTATATTACTCCCGCTGACTGTGTGGTCTGGTGGGGAAATCCAGTCTACTCTAATATACTTGTTTGATCTTGCCTCGGTAGACAAATACAGTATCAGAGCGCTTGTTCTTCGATGACTTCAAAGTTGAACCGTCTTTCAACCTCGATTACTTTCTCTCTGTCTATACCGATCTGCTGGTGCTGTTGTAGACCATCATGGCAGAGCTCACTCTCGATACCCTTGTCGACGACGGCAACTACCTTGGAACGGAACGCGCTCGACTAGAAAACAAAGTCATTCTCGATGAACTCGAACGGAAAAAGAAAGCCAGGACATTAGCCGTCCCTACAGATGATAATCGCGTCAAAGCTCGTCTACGAGAAATTGGAGAACCTATCACACTTTTCGGAGAACGAGTGAGTCCAGTAATACTTCCGTCCTAAACTCCACCAAACGTCCTAGGCCGCAGATCGACGAGACCGTTTGATATATGTTCTTTCCCAAATCAATGCTGCGAGAGGCGACGATGGAATGCAAGTCGATGCGGAATCTTCTGATGAAAGTGAAGAAGAGGTAGGCCATCCAGTTCGTTTAATACAAGTTCTTTACTCAGCTCAAATATAGCAAGAAGAGGAATTCTACACAGCAGGCAGCCTTCCCTTGTTAGAAGCAAGACGGCTGATAGCGGAAGATTCTCTACCCAGGTTGGATTTTCCTACCTATAGGTTGAACTAGACAAGGTGCTTACTATACCTTTCTCGTACTGCTTCCTCTTTCAGAGCTCAAAAGCGGGTGGCACAACAGCGATTAGATAGTCGAATGGACCTCGGACGCGTGGTGGATATTCGAAAGAAGGTCTTTGCAGAAGTCAAAGTCAGTTCGTGTGTTCTTCTGTCGTTCATCTTATTGAGTGTTTGCACGTTTCTTAGAAATTCACTAACCTGGGATCTCAAATCGGCGACGAACGTCCAATTTCCCAAGTGCGCTTCTCACCAAATAACGAGATATTAGCCACCGGAAGTTGGTCGGGCACTGTGAAGTTGTGGAACGTGCCATCTTGTACCCCAATACGGTCTCTTCGCGGTCACAGTGATAAAATCGGAGGTGTAGCTTGGCATCCTCAAGCAACGATATCACAAAGTGCGGATGCTGTCAATTTGGCTAGTGGAGGAGGTGAAGGAAATATACACCTGTGGTCACTGAACAGGTATTGAACTCGTCTGCATGAATCTTGCTTGACCATTTACTAAAAGAACACGTTTCTTCCAGTGAAAGTCCCGTTTCTATACTGAAAGGTCACCAAGACCGCGTTTGTCGCGTCGCTTTCCATCCTTCTGGCAACTACGTCGCTAGTGCAAGTTTCGACACGACGTGGCGATTATGGGATGTCAACACATCGACAGAGCTGTTGCTACAGGAAGGACACTCAAAAGAAGTTTACTCGGTTGAGTTCCAGAATGACGGAGCGCTTCTTGCATCTGGGTACGGCTTTGCAAAGTACTTCCCTTCACTCGACGCGTTTCTAATTTGTCTCTACAGCGGTCTGGATGCTATTGGCAGAATATGGGATCTACGGACAGGCCGAACGGCCATGGTTTTGGATGGTCATGTCCAGCCCATCTTCTCTACTGCCTTCTCACCCACTGGGTTCGGATGATTAATATCAAGATATGCTCGACATTGACATTTCTCCTTTTTCTAGATACCAGGTAGCTACCGGGGCAGGCGACGACACGATACGTATCTGGGACATGCGCGCCATCAGGTCCATATACACAATTCCTGCCCACACTTCCAACGTGTCAGACGTGAGATTCTTCCACGCCAACGACATGCACTTCAAGCCTCCAAAGCGTCCAGACGACGTCTCTATGGACGGCGCAGACGATGCTGATGCAGCTAAACGCGATGCCCAGGAGAAGGAGTACGCGTCGGCTGCAGAAGAATGGAGGTATCGATCAGGGCTCTTCTTTGCCAGCTCTGGATACGACGGCTTCGTGAAGCTATGGAGCGCAGACGACTGGCAGCTGCTGAAACGACTGACGACAGATGCTGGTAAAGTCATGTCGGTAGACATCAGCAGCGATGGCAACATGCTTGCCTCGGGCACATATAATCGTAACTTCCAGTTATTCACTCCAGAAGATATCTGAAGTTTTCGAGTTTTATCTACTTAAATAACGATATCATGCAGTGCGATCATCAATGCGGGTGGTATTACAGTTTGGGAATCCAGTTCAAGTAAAGTACATTTATATAATACCGTCACGAACCTAAGGCGGAACGGTTAATAAGGACTATGCGTAGGAAGAAGATGTAGCTACCGACCTTCTGCATAAATCCAGACACGCGAGCCAGATCGACGATTTGAGATTCGCTTTCGATAGCCATGACAAGGTTTTCCAGCATCTTAAGGCCGACGTCGTCAGAAGACATGCCAGAGATACAGGACAATCACTTCACTCACTTCTTCCACCTTGTCGAAGGGTATACCCGTACATAGGGCGACAATTTTCTTACACTGGTATTCCTTCTCCGCAGAAGCGCCTTGCAGGCCTTTCAGTCGAGACTTGACGAGCTCTTCCATCCTCGCGTGCCAGATTTTCAGCCGTCTCAACTTGATCAACGTCGCGACAGAATCCCCGACGGGTAACGGTGGTTCGGAATCGACACTAAACGAAATATCCATTGTCCCGCTAATGCCGACCATGGTGGAGCTGGCGCCTCGGTACTGGAACGCAGGACCAGCAGAGTTGCGTGCGTCAGAGCCATCGAGGTCTGTTCTGCCTGTCCAGTCGAATTGGTCTTCGTCTGCGATAGCTTTCTCAATATTCCTGAGGCGCTGATTGACTTGATCCAGTTCTCCGCAGCGCGATTGCCATTGTTGTATTTGTTTCCGCTGTTCTGAGAGTTCGCGTGTTGCTGCCCGTAGATGGGCCTGGGTAACGTCAAGAGCATCCTGTTTGGCTTTTACCTCTGCCTGGAACTCAGTACTGAGGCCTTGGATCATATTAGTCATGTCTGGACATAAAAAAAGATCATTAATAAATTTTGCTGTAGCTGGTGGAAAGAAACGCACCTGCGATGACGTCCTGGCTCTTTTGGACAGGTAGAGATGGACCACATCGCAGCGTTGACAAAAGGTCTTCTGCTCGAGGGCCACCGCTCAGTGCCTAAATCACAGCTTATGAGAAATGGTTGAACACATTGGTCATGTATCCTACCTCTGTTTCAACGCCAAAGTCGCCCGGCCGTAGGCCTAGTTTGTTCGGTAGTATTCGATTGGCATTAACATCTAGCAAGGATTTCACTATGCTCCTGTTTCCGACGCGTGCAGCTATATTTAGTGCAGTGTCACCGTGTTCGTCCTGCAAGTCCACAATGGAGCGGAAATCTCCTCCTTCTTCGTTGGCAATCCATGTTATGATTTTGTCAAAGTAGTATCGTGCAATATGTGCTCGCCCTTTGACACCGGCTAGTGAGACGATATGATGAAGGACTGACCTCCGGGAGGTGTCCAATGTGCGTATGGAAGGATGAAGAGAGACGACAAGTGCTTCGAATGACTGCTGGTCGGAGTTATGTGTTGCAATACAAGCTCTAATGAGAGGCGTCTCTCCCAAGAAATTGCCGCGGTGTATATCAGCGCCATTTGCTTTCAAAGCCTCTACGGTTGCGATCCTTCCAAGACTAGCTGCCATGTGCAAAGCCGTGTGGCCTTGAGCGTCAAGGATTGTGTTAATGTCGGGTGGGGTGGGAGGTGCTTTCGTCCCAGGCTGTGGGACATAAATCTCGCGTATAAGTTCGAGGACGGCGCTGGGATCGTCACGTTGATAAATCATAGACACAATTGCCTGCTTCTCATAACTCCTGAGGTCGTCAGGACGTTCAACGGTGGGCTTAGTTGCGAAACGCGGTGTCCGAGCTTCAGATATGCCTGACTCGTTAGCGGGTTTGCTCATGGTGGCATCAGTCGTTGACATAGCACTCGAAGGTCGAGGAGTGGAGCCATTGTTGAAAACTTGTGATGCAGAGGGTTGAAGACTGGAATTTGTCTGTCCCCCGGATGGTGCCCATGCATTCGCTTGAGAGGAATCTTGTGATACAGAATCGGTACGAGCCCTCTTTGCAGGTGAAGGGTTCTCCGCCCCATTGGCCTGAGAATTTGCAGATGGTGGTCTGGATCCATCCACTTGAATAGCATCTAACGTTAGATAAATTTAAATATCCTACGGAAGATAAATGGCAATATTCCTGACGCACCCCCTGCAGTATGTTCAATGTCGGTCTCTGAGCGGTTCCGCTTCAGACCGGCTCCCGGTGGGGGAGTTTCTGAAGAGGGATGCGGTGATTGACTGAAGCCCCCTGACTGATATGGACCAGGTGATGCAAACCCAGAGGAACGAGCTTGCGCTAATGCTAGGCCGGAAGTGGATGGAGTAAAAAGTCCTTGCGCTCGTCCCTGATTGAGTAGACGAAGGGCAGAACCAGGCATGATGGGTGGTGGGGCAAGAGAGGAGGGTAACGCTCCCATATAGCTTCCTGGTGCACCTCCGACGCTAGAGTACGAGGACGAGGCAGACAGAGGACGGGGAGATGCTGTTCCTCCGGGAGCGCTGACTGGCAAAGGACCTAACGAGTTGGTGCTCGGGGTGAAGTCGAA
Organism: Agrocybe pediades; assembly: GCA_013053245.1. NCBI lineage: Eukaryota > Fungi > Basidiomycota > Agaricomycetes > Agaricales > Agrocybaceae > Agrocybe > Agrocybe pediades. Next base: position 1,885,538 of record JAACJL010000058.1, read on the forward strand.
GAGAGGCGATAATAGCGGGGCTACGCCATATTGCAGTGCGATATCGCGACCTCTTTCTAGTGGAATCCTAAAGTGTAATCGTTGGTGAGAGCGGAAATTTACGCGTCTCGCCACTTGGTTTTGATCGACTCACCATGTTCCTTGGTATTTACCATAACCACCCTGCACTATCTCATGTTTCCCAGGCAAAATTTCTTTCTCCAGAATCTTCGTTCTCCTTCCCTTGTCCACTCCTGCAACCTTGAGGATTTGCGTCGCGTTCACATAGGAATCGTTGCGCCTTCGCATGACGGCGATGCCCCGAACCATGCACTCATAGACCTATACAAGACGCGACCGTGTCAAAATGCATTTAAACCAACCTACTAAACAAGTACCTGAACAGAAGAATAGACGGCATTGTATATTTTTACTGGCTGTTGTGCGCTACCTGGAGCTCGAGGACCGGCCTGCATTGTGCTCAAAGGGAGCGAGGAAGAAGAGGACAATGGTCGTGGTGATGGCGGGCAAAGAGGTCAGGTGTCTTACGCCTGAACAGTACAACGCGACAACACGCGTCCGTCGGAGCTCAATTTAGTTACCAGACGGCTGCCATGTTCTGACGACATACCTCTCACACTCCCCTTCCTCCACAAATCCCTCTACTTCAGACGCGCACATCACTGCTGCCGTCGTCGTCGACTATCACGAACCCTGAAACAAATCCCGCGCATGCTTTGTTATCATGGCAGAGTCTCAACCCGAGAGGCAACCCCTCCTTGAACCGTTGGTATCTTTGTCTTGGATGTGCTCAAGTGTTCATGTTCTTCGCTTAGGCAAGAGGTCGAGGACACCGCTGTGTACCCTATAATCCACATGATACGAGCGGTGCGTGCTGAAAACTATATGATGGACGTGTCTGATACTTGGCCATCTCTTAGGACGTGATTGTGAGTCTTTATGCGCATATATTAATTCTGACGACTTGACCCAGTCTTTTCTTTCAGCATTATATTGGTATGTCAAAACGATTGGTGCTGAGAATTGGGCTAATTTGCGGTATAGATACACCTTTGTCATACGAATCTGTGAGACGCGCCTAAATACACGTTCCATACAAGTTCTGATGATAGATCATTTCAGCTCACCTCCCCCGATCTTACTTATACTCTCGTTCGGCCACTTGTCGACAAGTATCTGACAATTCAAGAAGAAGGAAATCTATCGGTCGTGTTCTGTTGTCTGATCAACCGAGTCCACTTTATTCGAGATGACAATATGACTACTATGACCGTCTCTCGGTCCAGGGCCCAACTTTGCGAAATCCTTGCAACTCGTGTTTTCCGCGCGAATGGAAATGATATTTTACGCCTCACAACGGCGCTTACGACTACTTGGTCTGTTTATTCTGGTGCTGATCCTGACTTAATATCCCGTGCCAGGGAGGAACGCGACGATGATCTCGAAGATAGGGTGGGCAATGCTATCGAAATGGCTATTCTTGGTAAAGCAAAAAAGTTCATAAAGAGTTCTGCTTGCCAAAAAGTCATCGATGCTATTTGGTCGTAAGTGAATCAAGGTTTTGAAAAATAGACCTTTATTAACTCAAAATGCCAGCGGAAAATGCGTCTACCAAGCAGAAAGTAGTCACTCCATACTTTCTGATGTATGTCTTTCTTGGTGCCTCTCTTATCAAACAGAACCCTCATTTTTGTCCAGACTTACAAGAGAAATCCGATTCATTTTTACGACCCCCATAAAGCACCTCTTCTCGACCATTACAGGTCTGCGCAACTTTTCTCTTCGAAGTTGCGTGTCATTGAATTCTTTTCGTCAGACTCAAAGTGCCCTCAATACGCTCGGTCCTGGAGTACATCAAGTAGGTCATCCGCCTGTCTTACACCTGTTGCATGTGCTGATATTCTTTCTAGTTTTCTGATACTATTTCTCTTATTCATCATCGCCATTGAATTTAATGACCGGGACCGTATCAATGGATTCGAAATGACATTCATGATATATGCCCTTGGATTTACTCTGGAAAAAATTGCTGCCATGCAAGAACATGGAATCAAGGGTATTTTGCTACTTTACACGCTACACGGGTTTGACAATGACCATTTACTCTATGCAGTTTACTTCAAGGGAACTTGGGTACGTCTCAGACAAAGCAGAGGGAGAATGGGATCATGCTGATGGTGATGACGATGGTCTAGAATGGATTCGATCTAGCATTTGGTATCTTCAAACATTCTTCAAAGAGTTATTTGAAAAACTGACCATGTTTCAGTAACCAATTTCCTCGTATATGCGTTTCTGCGGCTGTACGGGATTTATCACGATAGTGAGTGTCTAAGGATAGCTCGGCATTCGACTCTTAATTGAAGCTAGTATAGAAAGATGGGCGCGGGTATACGGAATAGACGTTCTTGCTCTCATTGCGTGTCTCATATTCCCTCGGTAACACCTAAAATGCCTGCCTTGATGATTGTTCTCACCTTGCCCCTTAGGCTAGCTTTTGTGACGTTCAAGGATAACCTCCTAGTACTGTCCTTGAGAGCTATGATTATACAGTTTATATTCCTCATGGTCATTGCTGCTTTCTGCTTCTGTGGCTTCCTGTATGCACTCTGGACGTACGTCCCGTGTGAACTTTTTGTTGGTGTTATGCTGACGTATCGCAATAGCCTGAGTCGCGACGAAGCGGGGTGAGTACCATGTCCGGTCACAGTCTGCATGCGATATCTGATGCAAAAGATACACGTCAGTTACGGTCCTGGGTACGTCGGGTTGGAACAACTCATGTTGCGATAGATTTGTTGAATGAGCTTGTTATAGGCTGATTACTTGGTGGATGCTTGACTTGTGGTTCGGGTTAGACGCCAGTGGATTTGACAAAGCCAGTGCGTCTGTCCTATATCCTGACATTCCGATATCCATTTTATGCTGTTCTCCTCAGCTACTTTTCACCCGGTCTTTGGTCCTGCCTTAATGGTTACCTATGCCTGCTTGAGCAACACTCTTCTACTGACAGGTATTGCGCTAGCTTCATTTTTTTCCATGCAGAATACTGATAAAAACATCTCTTACAGTCCTTGTTTCGGTACGTATTGCGGCCTTCCGGTTAAGAAAGTATATCAACGTCTTACCTAATTGCAGATTCTGTCCAATACGTTTGCCTCCGTAAACGAAGATGCAGCAGCTGAGGTCCGTATATTCCGGGTTACTTGTCGAATAAGCTTCCCATGTATGTATTATTAGGCGATGTTTCGGAAAGCTGTCTCCACAATCGAAGGGTGCGTTGTGGCAATACACTATGAACTACTGGGCCGCTAATTATTTTTCCCGTGTAGAGTCAAAGCCGATTCTCTCTTCTCTTATCAACCTCCTGTCAACCTTGTTGCACTGTGCATCATGTTACCAGCAAGCTATATCCTTTCTCCTCGTTGGTTCCATAAGGCAAGTAGTCGAGTAACGCGACAAATCCTTCAATTTATTGACCGATGTGGATCAGGTTAACGTCTTCATGATAAGGTGGGCATGATTAAACATTTTCATGTCGATGACAATTTGATGTATGCCATACAGGCTCACGAGTTTTCCTATTCTCTTGGGAATATCCCTTTACGAACGACAATCGAAAAAAGCTGGAACTTTGACATTTTACGATACAGTTTCGCATATGGCGGAAAGTGTTTTTGATACCTTACCAAGATCGATGAAGAGGATGAGTAAGCCTTACCGTTTCTGATACTGTTCTGAGGTTAATGGAGGTCGTCCAGCTTTCTTCGAAGGCCTTGCAGGCGTGGACGGAGACATTGATGCAGTATGCTTTTCAGTGAAGTGATGCAGTAACAAACAGTTAATAATGACTATTGTGACCAGGTTTTTGAGATAGAAGACGCTTTCGACAGCGCGCTCGATATAGGGGACAACAACGATGGATTCTCCGTTCTCAATCATCGTCGCCTATCAGGTGCTTCATCCCGCGGAGGTCGACCCAATGTTCAAACATCGCCACCCAAGAACATCGCACGAGCCAGACTTAATTCGATTATGACGCGTGCAGAAGCATATAGCCCATTAGCTCAAGTATTCAATCCACTGCTACTTGAAGATGACCATGCCCGCGAGGCAAATAATGCAAGTAGTTCAACGACTACCGGTGTTAGCTATGGTCCGGCGTCGAGAAGGCGGTTGACTTCTATTCATACGGGACAACATAGGCGTGTCACCCACGATGGCCTGATGCAATCAATGCAGAAGAAATTCCCAGTCATGAATGACAAAAGCTCTCCTCCAGACCGCGCTTTTCTTCGCTCAAGAAGCCACGAACGTTACACGTCACCTTCCTCGACTGCAGGAGAAATTAAAGACGCTGAAGACAACAGTGGTGAAGATCCCAATAGCGCTATGATTATAAACAGACTAGAGGAGATGGAAAGAAGACAAGTTAGGATTGAAGAATTGCTCACACAAATATCACAAAATCTAAAGAGTGGTGGTAACTAACAAATAACCATTGTTGCAAATCCATACATATTTCATGTCGTAGCGTCAGATTATATCATGAAGTCCTCATCATACATTTGTAAACCGTCAACTGATCATTGCGTCTGGAGTTATCGGGTGAGTCGATGCTTTACTTCCGGTCGAACTAACGAAGCAAATGGCCATTAAATAATGCGAAAAGAAGTGAACCAGTACAACTCACTAAGATCGACATTGACGTCGGCCATTCAGACATCAGCTGCGCGTTGTTGAGATAAGTGTTTGCGACCTCCGGACGATCAGGGTTCTTGAATCTGTAACAGAGTCGCTTTAAGTTGTATGTTAACCAGTGCAACAGTCTCTGAAACGCACCTATTAAGGACCCCTGATTGACCTGGGGCGCGTCGGACGTTATTGAGCTCGAACACGGCGCGCAAAACTTGAGATATAATCTGACAGAGAGAAGTAGGATTAGTGACAATGCCTTGGGTGATTCGGCCTAATCTCAGTACCTTCACAGGGAGATCCTTTCCTAAGAAGCTGCACCAGAAATAATGATTAGCGTCGACCGGCAATTTGTCAATAATGCCTGCGTACTGGAAGACTCCATCAGCAAACACACGGTCAAGAGTGGATCGGGCTGGATTGAAGGATGTGGCGTCCTGGAAGATTGTGCCCTGAAAAGGTATTTAGACTGTTAGGATGGGAAGCATGCTTGTAAAATACTTACATCGGTATTCGCTGACGCAGTGTTGAGGAATACGCGGTCGCCTTTTTTCAAGTTCAGATCATACACAGATTGGTCCTTTGTCGATACGCCTACATCATACGTGTAAGTTTTCGGTTTTGGGTCGAGAGTCTGAATGCCCTCCTACTCACGGAATACGCCATTGAACATCGGATCAAGTCTGAGTGCCTCATACACGTAACCATCCAAGTCGCCGCCACTCTTAGCAAGAGAAGTGACTTTGTCGACGTGCTCGCTCCCAAGGAAGAAGTTGACAGCGTTAGTGGTGGCTAAATCCGAGTAACAAAAGTCAACTGAGGTATTGTGACTAAGATTCATATTTCTTACCCAGAGAAAGTTCCTTGCCACAGATAACCATAAGAGCCAGAATGGTGTTCGCCAGTTGATCCGTCGAGTGTCCGAGCTCGTACAGACGTTTTACGATCTCGTGATACTCTGCCTTCTTATTCTTGGAGAACAAAGAAGAGATGCCTCCGACAATGCCCTGGACAGAAATCTGGATATAAGTCAAGCCGATGTAAGGGACCACAGCAAAAGGGTCTACCCACCTTTGGACCCACACTTTCACCCAAGTTGCCTTTGATCAACCTGAGCAACTTGTGGATATTGTTTTTAACGTGACCTTCCATCACCTTGACTCTTGCCGGTTCTACATTAAGGAAAACAAACCTTTAAAATGGCATTGAGTTAGGAAGGTATGTATGTGTGGATAGAGGTCTGTAGACGCACGCGTGGATTTCACCGAGGATCTCGCTCAGTTCAGCGGGGGTATATTCGCCACGAGAATGCTCGCTAGTTTTGAGGTCGATGCCCGCCTGAAACGATTGATAACGATATCGATGAGCTGAAGGACTGAAGAAGTTTAGGCATTACTAACCAGGTCACTGGCAGCCCAGGAAACAGGTAAGACACTGAGGACATTGCGCACAAGGTCAATCCCCGACGTCTTACCCCCTACAAGGGTATATGACTTCTCATCTATTAGTTTTTTAGTGGTCTCGTAGAAATACTGAGTGATTGTCTTGGAGAGATCATGAGAGGAGAGAACATCTGCGACGGCTTTCTGAGCTTCTTCAGATTCAAGCGGGAAGAAGCTGGCGGTTTTGTTAGCGTGGATACTCGCTTACTAGTAAAAGAAATGGTATAAATACCCGCTGGAAGAATGTAGGATACGAGCAACCCTGTCCTTGTACGGTGCGACGAAACTTTCTTTGTCCTTAAGAATGGCTCCGACACGTTGGTGGCCCTTAACTTCGACTTGAGGGGAGCGAGTCTTTGGACGATTCAAGTCGTACTGGTCAATAACGCCGAGTTTGGTAAGGTGGACCTTCATCGACTCCGGGGTCATAAGGGGGAAGAAGGTGTATACGCTGTTCTCGGTGAAGTTATTTGGAAGCGTGCGCAGGAGGAGGCGTCCTAGTGTACTACCGAAGCCGAATGCATTTGGATCCCTCTGACAGTCAGCGAATCCCCATGCTGTGAGGTTGTAAGGAGTGTAGTCATGAGTAAAGAACCGGTCGCCGCGGGTAAGCGCAATAGCATCACTAAGGATGGCTCGACTAATGGTGTAGCCTGAAGTTACGATAGTCAGCGTCGATATGTTAAAGCAAAAGCTCATTACTCACCTGGGCATAACCCGGCACCCTCTACCAAAGGTTTGGCCTCCTCAGCTTGTAAGCCTACGTACAGCTCCAGGTGGTCGATGTGTCCGTACAACTTCTCGGCGGCCTCAGCAATTTCAGGGTCCGAATTCCATTCTAAGAAAGTGGCGAAAGCTGGATTTAACGAGCGTCAGCCAACACGGCAAGCCTGAATGATAGGATTGGAAAAATTACGTTTCAATCCGAGATACTAGATGGAATGTCAGAGAGATATTCTTGATAGGAGAACTGCGTTGACTGACCTTTCGGAAATCATTCAATGAGCAAACACCCCAATTCCTATTTTGCTCCATGCCCATTATTTCATTCAGACGCATGGCGGCTGATTACGCTCTCTTAGTACCTGCTTCAAAGGTGTATGAATAAATTATATGTACCTGGAGTACCTCTGGCTCGGAAGGCGCCAGCAGCGTGTTCAGTTGCATTATGCAAAATATTAGCAAGCTCGTCATCATTGAAGCTACCATCTTCCTGGTGTTTAAGACTGATCACAATTAATGAGACTGGCCAATGATATTTTAGAAGAAGGTACATACTTTCCGAAAGTCCATTCAGTAATGCTAGGTTGAGTTCTCTGCACCCTTACGGCGGCAGTCTTGAAGTCGTCCACAGTCACGTCCTCCACCGGCTTGTCTGGGAATATATGACTGAAGAGTGTGTTAACATACGCTTCATCTTCCCGGCTGGTAGTCGCGTGCCACCGATACAAGCAATTGAACTATCAAAGCATCAGGCGGTGCGCTTCTTGAAATAAGAGAAGGGGCGTACTTCAACACTACACTGATTTCCTTTTCCTCGTTCGAACGTTGAATGATCTTCCTTTCTTATTTCCTACAGCCAGACATGTCAATATAACGAGATTATTCAGAGTTGCAAAGACTCGTACATCGAATGGGGTCAAGCTCCAGCTATTCCCATCCCTGACAAGGCCAAGAATACATGAGAAGTAATCCGAGAATACAACTAGCATGAGGTGGGGAAAATCGTCAATGTTCTTAGACATAGTGTATAGTAGATTCTGTATACCTGAACCAAACCATCCGCAGTTAATGAGTCGCGAGATTTGGAAGATCTCCTCTTCTTGAGCCAGCAGTTTGGCTTTCGACTCGGCATCTTCACTTTGAGCGAGCTTTGCTGGATCAATATATGTTCCCCTCTCGTTGATCTCTAATAATTTGTCCGCTATGTACTGTGCCAAATTCGTATCAGTGCATAAGTTCTCGTAAGACTGAAGAAGCATACGTTGTGGTTGCGGTTGAAAAGGATCAGCAAAGTAGAAACGGCCGGGGGAAGTAATAACAGTCGGTCTTCTGCAAAGACATCGGGATAAAGCTTTCCACGACCGTCACGAACTCGAACTCGGTCTTGTTCTTTTTGATTGTTGCCGTATAAAGGTGCCAAATCCACATAGGAAGACGTCTCGTTGATGCTCCAATCACGGTGAGATGTACGGAAAACACTGAATAATATTTAGCCACGGCGGTCTCCAGCAGGGAAGAGAAGATGATTAAATATAGACATACGAGTGGATGACAAGAGCGGCGAAAGCAAACATCAAAGATGAAAGTCCACCGGGATGCTTCACAAACTGTTATCATGACGACAGACGGGCGTAAGTATCAAAACTCAGGAATTAGCCGCTCGGTTTACTTACCCCTTCTCTCTTCAGAAGGCTGAGGGTAATATTGAAGTAAGTATTCGAACATAGATGTTTGTGATTGATCTCTTACGTATCGAAGACAAGCCCGGAATCAGGTAGCTGATAGCGAGGCAATGGATGTTGTTGCTGCACGGAGCGGGAGTAAGGCGTCCCAGCCTATTACGCTTGATATCAGTCACCAGAAATCATGTCAGGGTCAGGAGTCATAAATACCTTGCCCATGTCCGGAATGTCGATGTTATTGTAAGACCCATCAGCAGTACGCCATGCGTACTTGTTGCTTATGCTTGTCGCAGGTGGGTGACTCAAGTCATTGTATACTGCGAGAGCAAGGAACTTAATTTTCGTCCAAGATGCAACAGTGCTGGATAAAACTTACACAGTTGAATAATCTTATTTTTGAGAGTCAATGCCATTGGGGTCCCCTCTTCCAGCTTCGAGACAAAGGTCAAAGCATGCTCGAGCTGAAGCAAGGAATTCAGGACGACGGAGAAGATAACGAAAAGGGAGCACTTTACCAACAGTTTCCTATCATCTAGAGCCTCCTTATGCCTTACGAGATCGATGATTGCAGACTGGAGAGCCAGGCTATGAGCCTTACGTAACAGTGACAGTTGGAAAGCACTTACCACCGTGCTCGTGTTCAAGGCGACAGGCAATCCCTTCTTTATCTATACCGACCGAAATGTAAGTGACTCGTACAGCACCGCGATGCAATAGACGTTGTACCCTGTCGCGTATGTCTTTCAGAGCCTTCGGTGGGGTGGAACTCTCCGCGGCTTGATACTCCTTTTCCGTCGTCGGCGAGTCACTGTTACGAGGCGCGCTGCCATTTGTCTAGAACAAAGCCCTTATTTAGTAAAAGTCCCTTTACAGAAGAAAAATGGCCGCGAACGTTGTTAGTCGCTTTCCTGAAGATAGAATTGCGTTTGTTCATGGACATCGTGGATCTTGTGTAGCGGCAGCAAAAAGCGAATAAAAGTGGACCCTAGACGCAGACGGACATTTATACCGGTGTATTTCGAGTGAATTCGTAACTTTGAATCTTGATACGGCTTCGATGACAGGCTGAATGGAAGACCATCTGTATCAGGTTTTTGCCGCATGGGAAATGGGCTGATCAGAAATAGGGCACCCGGCTTATCCAGTCAGGACTCAGGGCGAACAAGACCCGCTCTGAAGTACAGAGCCTACATACTTATTCGGTTTAGCTCATAAGTTGTCAGGACTCCGGAACTCCTTGACTGTTGACACCTTTGAAAGCCGATGTGCGTGTTAAATATATATTGGACCAACGTTCGGACGTGGCGAAAGCGGTTTCCAGGCCATAGACAATTCTGCACAGGCCTAAGTCGTCCAGGAGAGTGAAGGTTTAGAGTACAACAATAGACGACGCTGATCTTCCAAACTGCGTTTACGGTAGGGGACACCGCAACAGGCGTGTGAACTTTTTCCTGCGAACTGCCTAGTGTCGGGAGTCGTAAACGTGACATGTTACCATCATGCATTCGTGCGATGCGGAATCCTGATGGCCTCCAGAAACTCATCTTGAGAATGAATTTGTAAAGCCCCAAGACCTCCCAAGGCTTTGCTAGTCGCTGAATAGATGCTTTATCTACATACTCCGAATTGGATGACAAGAATAGATTATGTATAACGCCCCAAAATCATGCTTTGCGACTCGCCACCCATGCTCCAGCGATCCCAGAAAGCTAAGGAAGAGTGTGGCTCGACCCTAAAAGCGTAATGGAGAGACGATCGCGCTCAGAATCGAACAAATCCTGATACGCTCCCGAAGTAGAAGAGCAAGAACTCGTGTTATATAAATAAGATGGTGATAATTAAGTCTCGCTGCATACTTACTACTGGCTCGGTCCTCAAGCTCAATCCTCAGGCCTCAGGAGCCTGATTCCTATCTTGCAATTACCTCAAGGGCACGGTGATTAAGAGTTCTGATACTTATTCGCAAATCTTTTGGTCGTGAATTGAGAAGTAGCATATATCCCAGTACAAACCCGTATATGATATATCATCCTCCCAGGTCGCTCGTTTATTTTTACGACAAACACCCGACTGCCAGCAATGAGGCATGCATACATCAATTCATGAAGGAGGCTAGGACCCCGCAACATCCAACTTCTGTCTTCTGTGTGATAAGTGGAGAGCATCGTATACAGTTAATCTCCGAAATAAAAGACGCAACCAGACGCGACCGGTATGACGAATTTGAAAGATATTACATATATGGATGTAATTGAATCAAAGAGCCGGTAAACACTAATTAAGGTCGGCGTAGGTTGGCATTGCGCCATGCGATGCACTGTGATTCAGCCATCGCTGACTTATTTGCCCGCCGACTACATACATAAGGAAAAATAGTCCCGGGAAAGCGTTTTAAAAGCTCACGTCTACTCTGAGAAGCGCGCGGAGAGATGCTGCGACATTGAAGCCTCGTAGCGACTGCAGCAAAAAGATGAAGGAGACCCTTGAAGACACAAGAAGAAAGACAACCTGACAAGTCACAGACACACACCTATCGTTGGGTATGCTCAGGATCACAATGCGTTGTTTAATGATATATGGTATATTCCGGGCATAGGTGCTTACTCAGGCAGAGACGGACGCCGCGGGAGGTGGTACAGTATAAGTAGCAGCGAACTGATCGAACATGTCGGCTTTTTGTGCCACGTCAAGGACAAGAGGGTGCGTTGGCTTCTCCGACGCGAATTTTCTGCAAAGATAAGGCATGAAGAGATCAAAATTTCTCCCCAAGACAATAAAATACGTACGACCAAAGCTCATCAGCTTCCGGCTTGCTCAGAGCACCGAGGGTAGCCGCCACTACATAGGCGGCCTCAGCTTCCGCGTCACCCTTCTGTTGCTCTAAAGATTCGTCCAAATCAGACTTGGCCTCCTGAATCTCGCCTCGTAATATACGTGTCACACCTCGCGAGGTGAGGAGGTGGGGAGACGTAAGGGATGGATTACCGAGTTGCTCTGTGTAGAACGAGGCGGTATTTGCGTAGCTGTCTTTCCCAGTCACAAGACCGATAGTCGACTCGATAAGTTGCAGGAGGAGGTCATCTTCAGCCCAACGTTTGCAGCGATCGAACTGTTTCTTAGCCAAGTCAGGTCGGTTTATTGAGAGGTATACTTGGACGATCAAGGCTACTCTGGGAGAATAAGGCATTTATAAGTATCCCATTCCGCGATAGAACAGAGTACATACGCTTCAAGGTCCTCAGTCTCTGTACCCAATGTTTCCAAAGCCTCCTCTACCTCGCCTGCGCGTGCGAAAGCAGTACCAGCAAGGACTCGGACGAGGGACTTGTCCACTTCATCCCCCTCAACATCGTCACCTTCTATCTCGACAGATAGATCGCGCAATTCCTCTAGAGCTGATTCTGCCTCTGTGGTATTCTCTGCACCGACATATCTCGCCAAAGATGCAACGGCTTTGACGGCGACATTCTCTGATCCAGATGGAAGTATTTCTAAGGCAGATTTAGGCTGGTCGAGAGCAATATAAGCGCGGGCTTTGTATAACAAAGTAGCGACATAATCAGGGGAGGATTCATCTGGGAGAGGTTGTTGGACCAAGGCCTTGTACGCGCCTAGGTAGTATATTCAGTCAGTCAAGAAACACCAGAAAGATACATATGTATGTTTGCTTACTGAGTGTAAATTGTTGCTTCGTGTGGTATAAATCCGAGGAGGCCATTATGGTGGTAAGTACTGCAAAATGCTACTAATTCACGTAGGTAGCGAAGCTATGTGGCGGGGACGTGTTGATTATGTAATCTGACACCTTAAAGGCTTGAGCGCTTGAGCTGCCTTGATGATGGCTTCCTAAACCTTCCTTCCTTCCAGCTCACACTGCCTGCAATATCCAAGCTCAACTTAGTTGTATGCTTCTCTCACCACTGCGTAGGAAGGCCTGAGCTACCGACAACAACGTACAGGACAACAGCCTTACCCAGCGACGCCGTGCTCAGATTCAATCCACGAACCACACTTCACTTGTGAAGGAGCCGGCCTGCCGCCTACTACAATGCTAGTGTATAATCCAATATTTTGAACGACCATCGAGGCAGATTAACTGAAGAAACGGTAACCTAGACTTCGAACTTATGGGTGGGAATAGGAATGACATTCAATAGATGGTCCAATTCAGCTGTTTAGCGCCTCTGACGACTATCACCATTTCCTGAACTGGGAACATATTGATTTTCTTTATGCTCCCTTCGCGGATACGATGCTTTTTGTAGGTACGCTCGTGTGTCAATTTCGATGCCGAGCCTCACGCGCACTTTTTAGGCACAAGAAAACATGGAAACATCATTAGTCAAGGAAGGAAGAAGTATCGTATACGAGAAAATAAGCAGGTCACACCGAGACTCCGAGAGGAACCATAACGAGTTGCAAAAAGACGAACATGGGTATCATTTCTACGAAAAAAAACTGTAATAATCAACGACCCATGAAAATGTAATAACACTCAGGTATCTTATGCATATGGCAAGCTTATGGCCGTTTGAAAACCTCAAGCTTCAGGTGGCAAACACGGATTTCCCTGTGTTCAGGGGCGGTCTTTCAATTCCAAGCGGGGTACCCGCTAACGCCACACTTACGAATCCTCACTTCACCTCCATCGTGCTTGTCCTCATTCAGGCCCGTTACCTTTCAGAGCTTTTGTGATGCGTGAGTTTTTGTTTCGCTTTTATTCTCCAGGCCATCTTTTCTCATGGAACCTATAGCATATCCTTCTGAACTATTATCGACCGACAGTGCTTTGTGCACCAGCTGCACCTTCAAAACCGAGAATATATGCGCCTCGGATATCGAGCTGCACATTGGAACCCAAGAAAGTCTCCTGGTTCCCTTCAAAATCCGCAATAATTCTTTCGCCCCGATCTCCAGACTAGCCCCTGAAGTCCTCTGCACAATATTTTACCATTTGATGAACATTCCGGGACCAGCTCGTATCATAGGGAACCTATCACCCTTGCAACGGAGCGATCTTCACTGGATACAAGTTACGCACGTCTGCCATGCATGGCGCGAAATAGCGCTTAATTGTTCATCGCTCTGGACTAGGCCACCGTTTAACCTCAGTGACCGTTGGGCTGCAGAAATGCTCCAAAGGTCTAAATCAACTACCATATACGTGGATATTGATTACGCTTCTGACCGGCCACCGAAGCTGGACATTGCTCTTGCTGCTCTGAGCCAGATGCAACGCATATACGGACTGCGTGTTATCAGCCCCGACGTGGACACCTTCAAGAAACTCGTCGAACGTCTCCCGGAGTCTGCACCGGAGCTAGAGTTGCTTACACTCATTGCTGATATATGGCCTGCCCATATTCGGTTCAAGCTTCCCGACGAGGCTCTGAATGAAATGCCACGTCTCCTCGTCCTCGGATTAATTGGCCTAGAAATTAACTGGGACAGGCATCTCTCGAATTTGAATGGCCTCGCTGGTCTCCGAATCGAAAGCATCACTCCAGCTGCCCGACCCACCAACACCCAATTTTTGAATGCTATCTCACAGGCAGCTCCTACACTTGAAACCTTAATTCTGGGTCAAGCGTTTCCAATCGCTTCCTTAGGACCTGCATCCGAGCCGGATGATGCGTGCCTTCGCCGCATCGCATTTCCAAGGCTGCGAAATGTCCGGTTGCAATCTTCGTCATCGCTAGAACTCGTAGCCTTCTTGGACGCGGTAACTTTCATGCCGAGCACTGTCGTGTCTATTTCCTGCAAAGAGTCCATCGAAGGGAACGTCCCACGTGCCTTTTGCAATGCTATACGGCCATCTCTCTTTAACGAGGACGCAATCGTGCTGCAGGATCTGGATATTTCGTCAACCCACGAAGACGACGACACAGCGATCATAATCAGACTCTTTGCTGTTGAGCGTCGGTCTCTGGCGGACTGCGCAGATGCTCAACCAAAGTACACTCTGACTCTTCGCACCCGCCCATCGACCATCGATCATTTCTTGGTCGATAATGTTTTGGCCTTACCCTTGAGCAATGTAACATGCTTAACCATGCAATGGGAAGATGAAAACACTTTTACGCGCATTCGAGACCCATATGAATGCGCTATATTCAATATGTCTCGGCTCTTCTTCGAATGTGCCATGAAGAGTTTCTTTGTGGCTTTGAAAGGGCTTGCACCTTCAGGACGTAGCCTTTCCGAGCTCCAAGGCACCGGAATATTATTGCCAAAACTTCAGCATGTCAAACTCCGACGGCTACATCTAACGCAGAATGCGCTCAGATCTGGGGACGTCTTGTTGATCGAGCGGTTGGTGGAGTATCTCACCTGGAGGAAGGAACGCGGGGCAGAACTCTCTAGCGTGCACGCGATGTATTGCAGTGAACTTGAACCTAGCCAGGTTGCCGCTCTGCAGGGACTTTGTACCGAGGTCGTGCTCACTCGGGCATCAGAAGATGAGGATGAAAATGAATGGCGTTGGGGTGACGAGAGTGGGGAAGAGGACAAAGACGATGAGGGAGAAGAAGAGGAAGACGAGGACGATGAGGATGAGGAAGGGTCACAACCAGAGTAAGCATGACGAATTGCAAGAAGACGAAGTGCACGGGTATGATTGCTACGAAAGAATGTTATAGTCAACGATCCATAAAAATGCAATACAGTCAAAATATCTCGTGTTAGGGCCTTGTTCGGGATTTGAAGCTGTTTCGAGAAGCTTCAGGTGGCAAATACGAATTTCGCTGCGTTCAGGGGCGGTCTTTCAACTCCGAATGCAGCACCCGCTAACGCCACACTTACGACTCTTCACTTCACCTCATCCAACGTGCTTTTCCTTACAAAGTCCCATCGCTTCAAGCCTTTGTTATGGGTAAGATATGACTTCTTCTTTCTTCTCCGGCCTATCTTTCTCATGGACCTATAGCGTATTCTTCTGAACTAGGGTCGACCGACAGTGCCTTGTGTCCCAGCTGCACTTTCAAGACTGAGAATATATGCGTCTCAGATATTGACCTGCAGATTCAAATGCAGGAAAGGCGCTTGATTCCTTTGAAGATCTACAGGAATTCTCTTGCTCCGATTTCTAGACTAGCCCCCGAAATACTCTGCAGGGTATTCGACCATCTAAGAAAAATTCCGAGCCTATTGCCATTCAAACGGGACCCCCTACAATGGATACAAGCTACCCATGTCTGCCACGCATGGCGCGAAACCGCGCTTAACTGTCCATCACTGTGGACTAAGCTTCCTTTCGAGTTCAGCGACATGTGGACTCAAGAAATGCTTCGAAGATCTAAATCAGCTAGCATATACGTGGACCTGGACTACACCGCTAACCGTCCTGGAAAACCACCAAAGCTAGACACCGCACTCGCCGCACTGGGCCAAGCAACGCGCATATACTCACTCTTTATCATCAATGCCCACTTGAATACCTTCGAAACACTTGTCAAAGCTCTGCCGAGGTCCGCGCCCGAACTGAAGACCCTCTTACTCCTGGCAAATAGCCACCCTCTCAACATCCGGTACAGACTTCCCGACGAGGTTCTAAACGAAATGAACCAACTTCGCTTTCTCGAGGTAGTTGGCTGTGCCATTAGCTGGGACAATCATCTTTTGAACCTGAGATCCCTCACTGGCCTGCGAATCGAGAACATCCTTCCAGTTGCGCGGCCCACCGCAGACCAATTCTTCAGTGTCCTCTCAAGGTTAGCTCCTACTCTCGAGCACTTGCATCTGGGACATACTTTTCCATCTTCCTTGGAAAGTACGCCACCAAATAACCTTGGCCGCATAATGCTACCCAGGCTCCAAGAAATTCGTTTACAAGCTTTCTCATCCCTGGAGCTCGAAAGGTTCTTGGACGCGGTGTCTTTTCCATCCAGTGCTCTCGTTTATATATTTTGTCGAGACTCTACTGGAGGAAACATCCCACGTGCATTTTACAACGCCATACAACCATCCCTCTCTCGTGAAGACGCAGTTGTGTTGCGGGATCTCGATATTACATCAACCCCCGATGATGACATAAAGGTCACTGTTAAACTCTTCGCCGTTGAGCGTTCGTCCCCAGGTTACGCGTATACTCCTCCCAGGTACACTTTAACCTTCGCCGCGAAGTGGATTCCGGACCCTTCTCACAGTGACAAAACGATTGTCGATAACTTCATGGTCAATAGCATTCTGGCTTTGCCTTTGAGCAATGTTACCTGCATGACCATGCAATGGGAGACCGAATACGTTTTCCCCAGCTTCGAACAGACGGTCTCCGATATTTTGTCCCCCGTGTCTCGACTCTTCTTCGAATATGTCATACAGCACATTTTTGCGGCTTTGAAAGAACCTGAGCTCAGCGGTCGCAATTTTTCCGATGCTCAATACACTGGGATATTGATGCCCAACCTTCGACATCTTACAATCAGAGGACTATACCTTGGGATCGCCGGTCAGGACGAGTTGCTCGACTGGTTGTTTCATTTCTTTATCTGGAGGAAGAAACACGGCGCAGGGGTGTCCAGTTTCGACGCGATCGATTGCAGCGAAATCCCACCAAGACAACTTTCCATCATCCAGGGACTTGGTATTGCGGTAAAACGAGTTGGACAACTGCAAGAATACGAAGATTCCTCTGAGGAAGAGGAGGATGAAGACGACGAGGACGAACAATGAGCAGGGGATGGAAAGTTGGCAGACGAGGCGACCTAAACAAAGATAAGGAATAGGAAAAGAATAATTGCCGTAGAACTTGTTCATAAATGACGAGAACTTATAGTCTGAACCAAAATCAAGAGACCACTAATGCTAGAAAGAGCCGTCAGTAATAATGATCGCTGCAAAGCCCATGGCACTGGTCGCCTCGAACGACAGTTCACAAACAAGACAAGTATTTAGTTTCTTCATATCGATCAAGTGTACATGGTTATTGCTGTGAGTACTAGTCAAATTTAAGATGGAAGGAAGAAAAGAAAAAAGGAAACGAGAGATCGCTGCTACAAACCTGAAAGGGTGACCCAACGAATTATATGAAAGGAAATCCTCATCATCACCGCGAATATAATAAACAGGAAGGGTAACATTGACATATGGATATGGGTTATACGCCTCGTAAGGGGCATTTGTATAAGAGGGATGCAAGTCCAAAGAGGCGGAGGTGGAAAAAGGAAACAAATATAATAAAGAATATTTGAAAGGTAGTGGGAGGGGGGTAAGAAGAAAACACAAGTAGAAGAGATAGAGAAGAACGTTAAAAGAATCGTAACAAGTGGTATTTTTTACTCTTTCCTTACAGATGCCAACTATAAAACCGACACACAAAACAATAAGAACACAGTAGATGTACGATACAATGGGGATGGAGGGGGAGAGGACACAGTAGACAGTGGCAACCGACGGATTTGGCGACGACGAGATAGATGATGCTTTATAAAGAAGAAGAGGAGAGAGCGCAGAACAAACCGGAGAGACAAACAGACAGAACCCAGGACAAGAGGCTCTACATCTTATTTATTTTTGGCGATATCTCTTGCGGCCTTGATTAACGGAGCAAGTGTCCTGAGTGGTTCTGAAAGTTTGAAGAAGGGGTGCTACGGTGTCAAGGTATCGTAAGTTAGATCATGCTATTTTTTCATCATCAAACAAGGAGGGAGCTGCTAACCTGCAACAGTTCTGTGGCGTTTGGTCGTTTCTCTGCATCGACCTCGAGTGTCTTTGCCAGATAATCGGTGAACACGGGTGACAGATTCTCTGGATTGGCAATTGTCGGTGTGCCGTTCGTGGCGATGAGATAGAGCGCTTTCAGTGGGTTCTGGTTAAGGTACGGAGGCTCTCCTTCGATCATTTCTTCAGACGCAGGTGGAGGGACAAAATTAGAACCACCGAAAAGTAAGACGTAATGATAAGTGGCAACTTACCGATGGCCATGATACCCAAGCTCCATATGTCTACCTTGGGCCCATATTCCTTGCGGGTGACTACTTCGGGAGCCATCCAGTAAGGAGTGCCGACCATAGTGGTCCGTTTTGCGTGAGCGGGGTCGGAAATTTGAGCGCAGAAACCAAAGTCAGCTGAAAAAACACACAAAACCCAGTCAGCACGGAGCACAGAAGCTAAAATAACGACACATAACGTGTATTACTTACTCAGCTTGATATCGCCAACCATGCTCAGCAAGACATTGTCACTCTTGATATCACGGTGAATGACTCCGTGTCGGTGAAGATGTTCCAGGCCCTGGCAAGTCTCCCTGGATACTGCGGCAATCTGGCCCTCGGTCATTAAATTGGCGGTAACGACGTCTGTGAGAGAGCCGCCCTCCATGTACTCCATGACCACCCAAAGATCATTCTTGTGCAAGAAGGAGTCGATATAATTAACAATATTTGGGTGACGAGAAGACCGCATGACAAGGATTTCATTGATGATAAGGTCTTTCTTCGGTTGTTTCTCGAGGTCCATTTGTTTGATAGCAACCGAAAGATTTGTCCCGACTTGGTATGCAGTGTAGACACCTCCAGATGCACTAAGTAACAGATGAACAACATTATTCACGAAGAAGAAAAAATAACATGACATACCCTTGTCCAATTTTGACGAGGTTCCGGTACAATCTTGTAGGATCAGCATCAGTGCAAATGGCCTGCAAACGTTTGACGATATCTTCCTCTTTGCCTTTGTCGACCTTTTTCTCCCTCCGGCGCGGAGTGGCAACGCCAGAGACCTTCGCCAAACTTGAGGCAGCGGCACTCGGAGCAGGGGGTTGGGTCCGAGGATCAGGTCTATCTCTGCCCGCGGGGGAAGAGGTGGACGATTGTTGCTGCTGCTTCAAAGGTAGATCAGAAGAAGAAGAAACAGGGGAGGGCTTTGCTGATTGTGACTTTTGGTGACCGCTAAGAGCTGCTGCAGACGTTTGCCCTGGAGCAGGTGATCGGCGATCTTTAGTCGTGTTAGCACGGCCAAGATCTGTAGGCTTAGCCACTTTCGAAGGAGCACGTTGAGAAGTGGATCGGTCAAGAGCAGGTGTGGCAGCAGACGGCGGCGTAGGGGCTGGTCTATATGAAGATGGGGCGGCAGAAGGGGAGTAACTTTGTTGGGATGACTGCTTTTTGGGTGGAGGAGGGGGGGATCGCTGGGTAAAATGTTAACATAAGACAGGAGAACTGAAGAATAAAATGGTCTACACTTACAGGATTCGAAAAGCTATCATCAATCTTACTCTGCAAGAACGAGATGTCTTGATTACCGCCTACATTGCCTAATTTATCCCAAACATCGCCATGACCCTCCTGGTAGAATTTCACGATTTCCATCACGGCTTGAGGATTCTTTTCCTGTTCGGAACGCGAAATGCCACTCTCTTGCAGTAGTTGTTGCCACTCCTTCGGAAGTCCAGTGAACTCGCCGGTCGAGGAGTTGAAACCGACATGTGTGAGATGGACAGGATCATAAGGCGTGCTGATTTCAGGGCGTTTAGTGGGATTGAACATTTCTGACATGAGGCCCAAAACGCCTTTCTTGGGCTTGCTTGTGGTACTACTACGTGACCTGATCCTTGAACTGGTGCCTCCCGAGGGCTGATTGTTGTAATCGCTGGATGGGCCAGGTGGAAGAGACTCTTGTGGATCTGCATAGAAGTGGCCATCATCGTACATCGGTGTGGATGGTGTTGATAATCGTCGGGCAGCTAGCTGGGAAGGTGTTGGGATGATATCATTCAGGTTCGCTGTATTAGCGCGAGAGGGACGAGGAGGGGGCGATATACTAGCTGCCATTGAACCTGACTTCTGGGCTTTGAGATGCTGAGTGAGAGGGGTATCGTTGACGTTCGCGGCGAAAGGATCGTGCTCGACAATACGCGGTGATGGACTTGCGGACGTCAGGCTGTGTTTGCGAGTGCGAGGGTTGGGTTTCTGGAGAGAATTTCTGAATCTGGATTGAGCAGGAGCAGAAACAGGCGGTGGTGGCGAAGATTCCGTGGGAGTCTTGGATCGGTAGGCGGATTGGGATTGGGGCGGTGCTGGTGCTTGCCTAGAAGGAACGAAAGCGGATGATTTAGCAGCCTCCAAGGCGTGTTCTGCAAGGAGGGCCTGATACTCCTGGATGGATGCTCGTGAAGGCAAATGATATTCGACGGTTTTTGACTGGCGATGTTGTTGGTTGGCAAAAGAGCGTTGATTGACTGCGCTTTGGGAGAAGGACATGTCCCGGAGTTACTTCTGCTTGGAGCTGGAGAACTGCACTGCGACAATTGGTGGCGACGGAGCAGGACGGAGCGTTTCTTGACAAAATCAGACGGCCGAAAGTTGAAAGACAATGAAAGGAGACGGTTGGCTCTTTGAAAGGTCAATAACGTAGGTGAAGCAGCGAATGGGAAGCGTGCGGATAGCCGGGTGCTGGTTGCCAGGGATATATCAGTGTGATCAGACCCAGAAGACGTTCGTGTACTAGGGTCGAGACGGGTGGGGGATGTTAGGGATAGGAGATGGTAAAGAGGAAGGAGGGAGATGGCAGATTCAAACGAAAAGTGGCCTCTACTGCATTCCTCACTCACTAGCCCTCTTTCGTACAATTTTGCTAACTCCTACATATCCACCACGTGATTTATATTCTTATCTCAACTGACAGGAATCTTCCTCTGATAACTCTCATCATCAGCCTACATGTCCTTCTGCCCTTCTGTCCCTTTCATTCTTCCCAACCCAACCGAGAGGACCGGCCTGTTCAGCGCACCCAGAGCCCCTTTTTTCTTTAATTTAACATAATTAAATTATGTAATATCAGATCGCCCCGGGAGGCCGGTTGTTGCCTCCAATTTTCTTTCTCACCAAGGCCACTTGACGACCGCCAACAACTCCTAACTGGGCCTGCTGTTAGGCTTCTGCTTACAGTACCTGGTCCTTCCCTATCCTTCCCTATCTATCCACAAGTAACCACAAATGTAATACTTTATTGTTCTTCTTCTCAATCACAGAGTCCGAATCTCGGAATTGATGCACTGCTTTTCTTCCAAACTGCTACGTTTCCCGACGCCTCCTTTTCCCAGCTCTTCTGTCGTTCTGGAGCTCCACGAAGAAGCCCTTCGAGCCTCAAACAACAATTTTCTCGCTGCCCTACGGTTCCTCATGCACTGTTATCTGAGAACACTTGTTCTGTTAAGATGCTCGCCTGCACCATACAGCCACCAGGTAATTTCTGAGCTCCTTATAGCTCATGTACTCGAGTACTTCGCAAATCATACATAGCTAGGTATCCTTTCGGGTGTTGCAAGATGATCACACCATCAATATCTTCAATGCATCATACGCACCGCCTTCACTCTGGTACCTTTTCATATCATTTAAAGAGCTAAATAAATGATCAGCGCACGAGCCCTCCGAGTGTCTCGAGCCTTAGCCAGCAACCGTCTGGACCTTCAACATCTTGGGTACTCAACTAGTACAATTGCCCATCCTTTCTCCTCAGCTTCGTACCAGCGTAATATTTGAACACAACTGTGTGCAATTTGTCATTATTGACACGTCTTAACGATCATCGATCATCCCCTGAAGATGAACACCTTGAACATATACATCGATGCCATCTTCGTAACAGGATCCTGTCTTCACTCGCATCTACCGACAGCAAGCTCATTTTACCATTGGATGTGCTAATGTGGTTGCTTCGAGATTGGCGGTCACTCGAAGCTTTGCCGTTTATTACTGCACCACCCGCATGAAGTGGCTCTTCCTTTTAACGGCATCTTGCTGGTCCACCCCCACAGGCAACCTTGAAGACCTGCAGCTTCAAGGTCTACTAGGCCGACACTAGAAGCATGAGCTAACATGCACCGTCCACACTTGCGCCTTGCTAATTGTGCTAATTGTGCTAGAACACAACGTCGCTCGACCTCTTGCATGTTCACGCGTCGCCAGCGAGGAATTTGTGCATCCGTTCTCCTTTCTCGTCCCAAAGCGCCTGTGCGCTCTCTCTGAATGATGACGTTGTTTGTGTATCGACAACAACATCACGATAGTCAACGCGCAGGTTTCAGAAAAGATGCTTCATTTGGATTTGGTGGAATCAAATGTCCCAACGCAGGGTGTCTCACTCCTTATATCATGGATTCATGTTGCATATATAACTGACGTCTTAGTTGATTCTCTCCTTCTTCCTGCCTCCATACCTGCTGTCCGTCCTATCATCGGTAGTTCTCCCCCTCCTCAGGTCCTTCTCATTTTCTAGGCCCGTTGGGTGGATATAGCGTGTGGACAGGATTCCTGCGGACGACTAACACTAGCGACTTGGAGGACGCAAGGCAGATTATGATTTCACGACTTCTCATCTTTACGCCATACCTTACGAATACCGGTCCTCCGCGACACAAGTGGAACTTGTTAAACCTTATCCTCAGAAGCTGCAGCGCTGTATTGATCAAGTTCGTTGGGTGTTTCTACGACTTCATCTCACAATTGCCCTCTCCCACACCGCTATTGGGAGAACCATCGCCTTACGACGAATTTATACACATTGACGATTCGCACCGACAACGACTCAAGTTCGTCACGAATTCGACTACGGAAGCTCATTCTAATCTGAATCCAAATCTAGAGCCCGAGCTTGAACACCGAATTGAACTTGAGACGGAGATGATGGATTCGCACCATCGTAACCTGAACGACACCCATCCTCACCACGACGATGAAGACACCTATGATCCTGTCCGATTGCCCCCTACTTCCCATTCTGTCGCTCTACAATGGCTCAGGCAAACGAGGTCGACGTCATACGCGACTTCAACGCACTCTGAGCCAGCCGATATCTATGCTTCCTCTTACGACGACGACGATGAACACCTTTCGTCTCGGACAAACGCACGGCTTACCGGAGACGTGAAATTTGACCATCTTCATGACCAGCATTACCATGAAAACGACGACCGCGATAGCATATCATCGACCATCCCACAATATCACGACCATGACAATACCTCGACCTCCTTTGATTCTGACCGCGCTCACGCCACATTAACGACTTCATACGCTAACACGAACTCGGGGCCCGGCACCTCCAATGCCAATTCGAATCACGCGGTCTCTGCCTCTGCGAGCGAGACATCTCGTACGCGCGACGGTCGCCGGAGGAAGATTCGTCGAAAGCGGGGCTCTCACGACTTGAGATATGAATACCATCAAGAAAACAAAGAATGAACCATGAAGATGGACCCACCATGACTCCTCGACGCTCGTCTGTTGTGTGTTACAGACAATCCGTGTCGCCTCTTACTTGTTACTTCCCACTCCCACCCAAACCGCCACATATTTTATTGGAGTTTTTGTAGCGAACGATCTCACGAAATGTGCTTACAATGTATTTCTATCTATCCATCCCTTTCCGCATTCCGCGCAGCTGGCTGTTTTGTAGAGACGAAAAAATCGCGTTTTATTTATTATACCCCGATGTACAATATAAAACCTATGCTTAGCTCTTGTCATTTTGCTTCATACGTCCTTGCCGGAAAATGACCATTCTGCAAAAGAACAGACGGCTAGCTTGTAGCAGGGAAGAAACGCAAGTGCGTTTCATACCGTCCTATCACGAGATTTAAAAATCACTTCTCCTTTCGAAACACGAGAGCAACATTGAATTTAGTTTTGTTAAGATACAGCATTGTGGGTAAGTAGTCTGATGGCGTTACATGTGGTGTCGATACTTTGCTATTGATACAGGCTATTAAACATTGCGAAGACGAGAAAGTTGAAGAAATGAGTCTTGAAAAAGGTTCTATTTTTGTTCACGAGAAAGGGCCCCAGCCTATAGTATGTGCATGAAAGATCCTGATGAGCGAACTGAAAAGGTTGTGAATTGCGGAACGTACCGGAATATATGGTAGCGAGATTCATATGGTCAGTAGCTTCTGCTACAAGCTCGTTCACCGTGCTCTCTACACTGAGCGACTTGTCCAGCTTTCGGAGAACAGAAGTCAAAGCTCGATCAGCAGCTTCTTCTGCTGTGCTGTTGATGTTGATGTTGAACCCGAAAGGGAGGTAGGTTGCTCCTTCCAAATTGTTCATTGTCGTGGTCGTGGTCATGAGCATTAGCCCTGGAGGTTGGCCAGTTGTGCCCGCATTTTCACCCTGCGCTTGCTGTACCTTGACTTCGCTCGCGGTCCTGACATGTCAGTTGAGTAAGTGAGCAAGGGCACAGAAGTTCGACCTAGCGATAGAACTTACCATGAATGCAAAGGGTCATGTCGGAAGACTTCAAGTACGGTCATTATCAGGTCAGATTCTTCCCTCAGCACTCTCAATGTTTCCTCAGCACATCTTTGGAAAACACCAGAAGTACCGGAGACCCCCATGCCGTCCACAATGTCCCTCGTCATCCTGAATGGAACTTTCTCGGGTACTGGCAAGAGTTTCCCCTGATCGACATCAGTCAAGACCTATGGGAGGAGTATAAAGTCCAATGAACACGCACCTGATCGAAGGCGATCCCAAAGTCTATGTGTACAACTTCTCCTGTCTCGTTATCAAGCAAGATGTTTGAAGCATGTCGATCACCGATGCCTAATACGTGCCCAACGATGGATGTCGTTGCAATGCTTCTTGTGTAGTTCAGGCGCATCCGGAACCAGGACATAGGAACCTTGTGCTTTTCCGTGAAAAAATGCCGCATGACTGGGTGAAACTCCTGGAGAATTTCCTCGTAAACAGCAAGTTGTCGGGCGTGGTTGCGCTTATAACTGGTTTGGACATTCCTCAGACGAGTCAAGGCCTCGTTAAAGACTATGTCTTTTGGTCGGTACCTGCAATATAGTGGTTAGACTGCTACACAAGGAAGAAAAGAGAGCCATGCAAGCTTACATTTGGTGTGCTTTTCCAAGCCAATTTCTCATTGGTATTGTGTTGTCCACGAACTCCAACATACCTGCCTGGCTGGCAAGGGGGATGACCTTATAGTCCCGTACGCGAAGCTCTCTTCTCCGTGTTTCTCGGTCACTTTGCAGGATGTTGTTAACGAGATCAAAAACTTGTGCCATGACCGCGTCTTGCCGCAAATCATCATTTCCTTCACCTTTGAACTGTTGAAACGGTGAGAAATTGCGGGTGAAATAGAAAATATGGTTTTCCATACCAGTTGTCTGTGCGATGACCCATCTACAGCTTTACATACGTTGATCTTGGGTAGATTGACTCCACCAGCTGTCTTAAACATCTTCTCGTAGTCCTCTATCCAAACGCAGTTTTCGTATAGCAAAGTTGGATCAACGAGTATCCGAACGGTCGCCACTGGGATTCGGACGTCTCTGATGATCCTCCTAATGTTCCCTAACTTCAGTTGTGGCGGCATGTTGGCTGCTCCCTTCTGGTTGCCCAACGCCGTTCCTTTGATTTTATACTTGGCCCATTCCAAGTATGCGTCACAAACTTTCTCCATTACGTTAATGCGCGGGCCGCTGGTTGGGTGTGTTCGAAGTTGGTCAATGATAGCAATGGCAGTCCTGGACCGATCGGTCGGAGTTGTCTGAGAGAAGGAGTGACTTCTTCTTGCATGCGTTGGTTCAACTTCTCGATCTGACAAGCAGTAAAGCTGATAAAAGATGTGGAAAGGGTGTTCCATACACATTCTCCTGACCAGCTCGTAGAGTTTCTCTTGGTTCTTGTCTGGCCTGTTCCTATTTGGCGCCACACTCGTAACTCGAGCGGTCAGTTGATGCTGGAGAGGAAAGAAATCAATGTAATGCAGCGATTGGTGGTACTCAAAGCAACATACCGCCAAAAATATGAATTTCCGTGACGGAGTAGTCTTTGTCCCACTGGAAATACTTTTCCCGACAACCTCTGACTCTTGGAAGTCATAGAAATTAGCAAACCAGAGTGATACAAATCGTATGGCCGAATCATTGTCGAACTTGTCTGACGTTTTCAAACAGGAGGAATGCATTTCGAGTGCCTGTTGCAAGAATTTTTCACGAAGTAGATTGTGAATTCTGAAAGACTCTATGTCCTCGTTTAAGAGCTTCTGAGCCCGACTCTGTTCTGATTGCAGGTCTTTATGAGCTTCGGGAGTTCGAGCTTGTTCCATCGCCTTCTTTCGATCTTCAATCTCTTGCTTCTTGCGTTCAGTATAAACCTTCCATCTCGCTGCATCGGTCGACTTCGATATCGCATGGAATTGCCGTTCCGCAAATAAAGCACACTCTCGGTATACAGTTGCTTGAGATGTATCATCCTGGGCTGGTATGTCCACGTGTTCCAAGATCGATATGGCGGGTGAGAAGTACTTTTCCCAAATTTCGGCAGGCTTCTGCAAACATGCGTCTGATGTCCAAGTTCCCAACCGCGCCAGTAGCAGGGCTTTCCTGAGGAAATAGGATGTATCAGCTCCCAGGACAGTTGGCATGTTTTTTATCACCGCCTGAAGGTATTGTACAGCTGCCTTCTCTTCGTTCTGGATCCATAGGACATTGGCAAATTCTTCAGCAATTTCGGAAGACGGAGTGACGTCCAAATGCTGGGCGCGCAAAACGGAGTTGAGCGCAATCTGTGTTTGACCAGCGATCCTTGCTGCTTCAGAGAGGCGGATTAAGCACCTCTTTTCAATGTTCTTCAAGCCCACTATAAAAGGAGTAGTCATATTCCCGATTTGTTGACGTTCCTCCTTCTGCCGGACTGAACGAACAAGCGCTATACGAGTAGCCATAACGGATTCCAAATCAGAGAATCTATGCGAAGCTGTGTTCAAATACTATAATCAAAAGATTGAAGAGATAGACACATACTCAAACTGAGGATCAATGTCAGCGAGCCTCGCCCACCGATCAGCTGCTTCTTCTTTCTTATCTAGGGCACCACTAGCAAGATCTTTCCTCCAGCTCATTATCTGACTTAAACACATTAGGTCCCTGCAGACTATGCGCACTTGGGCAACATTTTCAGATTTTAAGTCACGTAGGCACCCCATCTCCCGCAACATAGACGAGCGAATCGTAGAGCGAAGTACTCGTGCGTCACGTTCCCGGTAAACCGCTCTCAAAGATCGATAAAGAGAAGAGCTCGGCTCCGCTTGAGTTTGGTCAGGGAGATCCCAAGTTTCTGTCCTCCATCCAAGAGAATAATTGATTGATGATACGCTATTGGAGGACTCTGCATCTTTGAGAGTGTCCAAGGCTAGATGACTGAAGCCGAACGAATGGAACGACCGCACTAACCCGTCTCTGTCTCTTCCTCTGGCAGGATCAGCTTCCAAAGCTGCGCCATGGAACCTAAATGCTTTGTCCCATTGCTGCTCGTGCTGGAACCTCTTGACCAGAAAACGTTGCAAATCCTTCGGTTTGATGCCGTAGAAACCATCTGGTTCGTCGATGTGTGCATAAATTTCGTATAAGACGTCTTCCGAATTTGGAGCATCCTCTCCGTCGGGAAGGGATTCCCAACCCAATTCAACAAAAAGCACTGCAGTAGTGTAGGCCCCACATTTGATTGCATTTGCAGCAAGTAGAAAGGAATCAACTTTCAACCATTTGTTGTACGCGAGGTAATCCACCGTTTGTTTTTGAGGAGGCATATAGGAGCGCAAGTATAACACCGTGTCCACGACCGAACGAATACAGGGAAGGTCGGCCCCTTCGAATTGAAGAATCTTCGTGAAAAATGTGGTTATAAGATCTTGTAACGATTTGAAATCTTTTTTCGATGCCGCGCTCTGAAGGAGTAATTGATGTACGAGGATGGGAAACACCTGCTCGGCGAAGGTGGGGTCGGAAGAAAGAATGGATGAGAGCTGACCAAAAAATGGGTCGACACCTCCCAACACGTTAGTAAACAACTCTGAGACCGAAGTGATCCACTTTGAGAAATCGACGGCAGAATCAACGTATTGATCCATGAGGAGAGATTCGTGTATGTCGGTTGGAACCGCCTGTCTTGTAGTCCGTGGGTGTGCTTTGAAATAATCTAATATGGCACGGTACTCGGATGGAAGTTGTGGCCCAGTATTATCCTGCACAGAAACTAGGGCTGGAACTGCGACGACCTGGCGAAGGGTATGATACGCTTTGAAGACTTGTGAGGAGTCATCGCTATCCAACATCTTGAGAAGAGCAAAAGTTATTGCATCACGAGCATTGTATGGAGTCCGTGGTGCCTTTTCCGTGCCCTTGGCAAGAGGACCACGAGTTAGACTCAATTTCTCTATACCAAAGCTACCGATGCGTCCGTGGTGCAACAATAGAAGATCAGCAAAGGCCTGGACATCTTCGTCCAGCAACAGATGCGCAGGAGGCATGCAATCCTTGAAGCGCCAAAAATAATCTTTGGCAAAGCGTTCGTCTATGTCGTCATAGTCTTTTTCAGCACCATGAAGCAAGAACTTGCGCACAAGGCGAAATTTGTTGGATTTGATACGCTGATCAGAAAGAACTGAGGAAAGATCCGAAATAGTACTTTGATGGTACAAAGGTAAAAGCTCAGACGAAGGCTGCTGGGGCCAGGCTGGAAGTGCTCGAAGAACATGTCTTTTGAGAATTGCAGTTTTGGACAGGGCGTATGCTTCGCGGTCAATCCATTCCGCCAGTTCTTTGCCTAGTTTTGCGACCGAAGGATCATGTTTATTCTGAGTGTAGTCATGAGCGACAGAGCATATACGGATCAGTGTATTCGGAAGGCCAGAATCTGCTATATTTCCTTTCCGATATATCCGAAAGGCCCAGTCTAGGATTGACTGGGCAGAACGAGCTAAATCAGACTGGGACAAAATCAGGGTAGCTCCGTGAACTATGGCTTGCATTAGGATAGCGTCATTTGTATCATGTTGGTAATATGCCAGGCAAAGGCACAGTGCGTTGACCAAACGGATCTGTTCATTCACCAGAGGGGTCTGATGAACATTGTCGAGGAGTTCTTGAACGACGTGATATATGGTTGCGTTGGTATAAGCCTCTGCGGCTCGGTTGTGGAGCCATAATAAGCAGTGCAGAATTGTTGCTGTCGCGAAAGCTGGAAGGTTTGGGGCGTGTGTTTTCGTCTTGTCTGCCGCTCGAAAGCAAGTCAAAGATTGGAAATCGGAAGCCATTTTCCCAGACGGATCAAAGGACTTCAGGGCGTTCATAATAGGACCATCTTCCGAGCTGTCCTGGTCTCCTAGCGAACGTAGTACTTGCACAGTTATTCTGTCCACGTTATGCATGAAGACGCCGTCGTAATCTTCAATCTCCGGGAATTTGTCCTTGATATGCTGGTATAGGGCATCCTCTTCAAATTCCATGCTTTTGTTCACATAGTATGTGACTTGAAACCCAATGATGTCGCCAAAGCATTCAATCAGTCCGTTTGTTGGACTTATTTGAAGAACTCTGCAATGACTCTCAAATAACTTTCCCTTCCCCGCCAGAACGTTGGTAGGGGTGAAAGCCTGGAATACAGCCTGTGCGCACTGCTTCTTGTCTTTGTAACCGAGTAAATGAGGGGGGAAGCCAATGAAATCATGTATCTTCTCGTGATTGGCAATAGAAAACGCAAGCTGGGAAGCGTACGCTTGGAAAAGCGACGACATAGAAGACAGGCCCAATCTCCGAGAGATTCCATTCAACATGGCCTGAATATGCGCCGCGTAGGATTCACTGTACAGGCTTGCTTCCAAAAGATGCCAATAAGCACCTCTGCGCATAGCTGAGCTACGAATGACGATGTTTGCTAGTGTGAGCATCCTAGTCAACATGTCTTCAAAGCTACGAGAAAGACGTAAGCATTAGGATCCGCAAAGACAATTGACGACTTGCGTACTCATCTATTTCTTTAGTCAATGACAGACAAACGGACTCATACAGAGCCATTAGGTCGTCGAGTTCCGTAAGTGAAAACAAATGGCAGTGGATTGTGGCGGCACGGAACCGGACACGTATGTCAGGATCTTTGTTCATACGCAGCAGCAACGGTTGAGGAAGTAGTTCTTCTTTGTCCGTTTTGTTCAACCATGACTCTTCGGGAAAATCCTTTGCCAGGTACTTGTCCATAAAGCGAGCAAAAGAGTCTCTAATAGTCCATGGCCGCATCCTTCCACCATCATATACTTGAGATAGCCAGGTACACAAAGCGCGTACTTGCGCATTCAACTCGCTATCGGTTTGCCAGATATCCAGACACGACTCCAAGACGTCCAAACATAGTTGGAAGGTTTTTCCAGACTTGCTGAAGCGATGATCGCGGAGGAGAGGTTCAAGGGCGGTAAGGAAGTTCTTGAAAGATTTCTGAGACACACGCAGCATACCCTGACGCACTCTCTCAAAGAAAACAGAGCAAAGAAGGAAGAAGCGGTCCGGGTTGACATCTATCCTGTCGATAGCACTGATAACAAGATCAATGACTTGTTTATCCCGAGTCGGCTCTCCAGAGGACGACTGGAAAAAGGGACCACAGGCTAGGAAGCCAACGCATATCTGATAAAGGTGATGATGGGCTCTATCAGCGTCTCCGGTGAGCGCAGAGCTCTGAGGATCATTGATTCGGATGGGTTCAAATCCATCATTGTCGACATCCATTGGCTCTCCAGAGTTATCTTTGTTCGAGATACCGAGCAACTGAAGCAGACTCTGTTTGGCGGTGGCAATAATATTCTTCAGAGCCTCTTGCAGCTATAAAAGCAGGCTGAAATTATTTCTGTGCTCGTCAAAGTGAAGAAAATCCATTCACCTCAGGATTTTGCCACAAAGCTCTCAAGAGGTTTAGACGACTACTCCTCTTTGTCTTCCTGTCTTCGATCCCGGAAGAAAGAAGATCTTGCAGGATTTGTGCTTTGATGCCTGACCAAGCACCCGGGTCAACTAAAGCATCCTTAAAGCTTCTTCGATTCTCAATATACTCGTCATTCACTATGGCCTCGAGGGATTGAAAGACAATCAACTTTTCGGATGTCGTCCACCGGGGAGTGAGCAAAGCTTGGGTGGCCTTGAATATTAGTTTGCTACAGTTTTGTAGAAGCTGGCGATTGGAAGTTGTCCCATTCAGCGTAAGCAAAGATTCGAAGGTCAGGGAGACAACCACGACATCCAAAATCCGACGGGTAACTTCGATCGGCGGAACGCTCGGATAGGTATATTGAGACTCCCAGTTGAGAATCAACGTTTCGGTGGCTTTGAGGAGGAAGGTGCACACTTTGATCTCCCTGCCGGAAGGGGCGTAGGATTGGCTTCTCTCGATCCTCTCATTAGCAGTCAGACCAGTTTCATCGACAGGGCCCGAACTGCCGCCTTTCCAGGTCCGGAACGGTGGAAGTTTAGCGTATAGGGTGAAGTCTTGGACGATCCTAAGTTCGCTTTCTTCTTCTGCGTTGTCAACAACCTCCGATTGCGGAAGTAAGGGTCTGATAACGAGGTCCGCCTGCTTTGGTAACGCGCAAATGGTTTCGAGCAAGAACATTATGTCTTGAACTGTATAGGACGCTATCTCCTGTTTGTTGCTAGCTATGTCCCAGGCGTCGGTGAACCAAGTGAGGACTCTATCCTCAAATCGCATGCGATACAGGCGAGCGTCCTGATTGGCGATTGACAAGCACTGAGACAAGAAGTCGCACACAGAATCAAAAGGATAAGCCGGTCCTTGCAAATTGATGTCCTTTGTAAAATTTTCTATCTCTTGAAGTATGCGTTGAGAGTCGATACGGATGCGTGAGGGAGTGGATCCTTGACTACGTGTGGTGCACAGAATTGCTTGCCC
Source organism: Agrocybe pediades (assembly GCA_013053245.1). NCBI lineage: Eukaryota > Fungi > Basidiomycota > Agaricomycetes > Agaricales > Agrocybaceae > Agrocybe > Agrocybe pediades. Next base: position 1,917,767 of record JAACJL010000058.1, read on the forward strand.
AGCATGGCAAGCCGCTCGACAGATCAATGGCACATTGGCTCTACGCATAGCATGTGTCCAAATCACATCCCAGACATCAGGGTTAATGCGATCGTCAGGGACAGGAGATGGTGCATCCATCCTTGTCCCTTCGCTGTATACAATGGCTGCTAGGTTTAGGAATACCCATGACTGTACGCCTGGGTCGTCAAAGCCAAGATATTGCAGAAGGACAGTGACGACTCGGTCTTTCAATGAATCGTGAACTTCTTCCCAGTGGCGATCGATGAAGAATAACAATGTTTGCAAGTGATATATCTTGTTCTGGGGTTTACTCTCTTGCACTGAAATCAATAGTGCACTGATAGGATCGGACAATTTTATCCGCTTTGCATTTGTCCGAGCAGAACCAGTGAAAACAGTCGATTCCATGGACTCTGAAAACATCAAAAGCTTTCATACGCATTAACGGAAGTTGGTACATAGAGAGTTAATTCGAATGCACATACCTTTCCCGCACAGTCCGCTTTTAGCTCTAGCAGAGCCCATGACAACGCTTGGCCTGCATTGAAATTCCAGCCAGCTCGGAAGGTTTTCGCTACAAACGCCTGCGTATTTGTGCTACGGGTCTGTTCAGATGCCAAAAATTTCAGGCTGAGGGCATCTAAAGATAACTTTTCAACGCCCCAACGACTCTCTAAATCGGCATCGAGGACCGTCCAGAGCCGCTCAAGTTCTCGAGAGCAATCAAAGGACGGAAGTTTGGCGTTAATGTAACTGGGGCTGACTATGAATTGGAAGAGTCTGCGCAGTATGACTGTCAGTTCTTCTTTGATAGATTTCTCCTTGACACCCCACAACCCTACTAGTCTCGGCCATGTCGTTCGCGCAAAACATTGCATTTCGTATACGTTGTTGAGCGATATTTGTCGTATTGTCGCGGACACTACATGCAAGTAATCGTGCAGCAATGATGATTCATTAGGGTATAGTTCCAGAAAGCGTTCCAGACGCCTTAAGATCCCTGGTACAAGGTTTTCATATGTTCCGACAAGCATAGGCGCTGATGGGGAGGGAATCATAACTGACAGGAGGGACATAAACTCCAGTTGCTCCTGCGAAACTGTGGTGGGGTCGAGTCCTGATTTAACGCGAGATTTGCCTTTCTTCGGCGAGGGTAAAGGTGTAGGAGTGCGATCCAGTCGTTTACGTTTGTTAGATGTCCGAGCATCACTAGAGTCTTCATACTCCTCAAAGTCTGCTTCCTGCTCATCGTCGTCGTACATGTCCGAATCATCGCTGACTGTAGTAGGCTCTTTGAAGGCAAATGAATTGTGGATTGGATCACCAAGTACGGCGTTGAAGCTGAATTCGACGATCGTAACCCACATATCATCTTTCATATTCTCTATGTGTGGAATATGGCTAGCCAAACACTTTATGGTTTTGGCCATATCCAAAGCCACCGGGAGAGACAATACGGCATCCATACGTTGAGTCGTTGGTAACGTCTGAATAACATGCCTAAGAAGTTCATCGACTAGCTTCTTGTCCATGTAGGGTAAGGCACGTTCTGTGAGCCATCGGATGGTGCTTGTGGCAGCCGAAAGCCTTACAGTCGCGGTGCTCGTAGACGGTCCGGATTTGGCTTTGGACTTCTTTGCTGCAGCCGTTGTGGCCAGCTTCCGCTCAGTGCCAACAAGTTCAAAGAGAGCTTGAAAGACCGCAGACCATGCTGATCTATCTTTTGCATGTTCCTTCCTCGAGAACCTTTTCACCGCGTTGTCTTGAGAGAATACGCGCCTAAGAGATGCTAAACCATCTTCGCGTGCCTTTATCCCGCCTGAAAGGTTCTTTATTATTTCTCCTATATTTGCCATACTATCGCGCGCCCTAGTGCCTTATAGATGACTATCTTCGCGTTCATGAGCATACCGAGGCCATGCGATAGTATATGATCGAGTAACTCACAATATCAGGACGAAGGAAAGGTAAGACCGGGAGGTACAATTTCAAGCATAAAGGAGAATGGAATTGAGTGAGTATCGCAAGAAAGCGGCGTCTTTTGTGGTGAAAGTCGTGAAGGATAGTCGTGCGCAGACTGGAGGTGCAGTTCAAAGGGGCGTTTGTTCAAAGTGATCAAAGGAGGTCTTGATCCTGATTCGGCAGCTGAGCATGCCGCGACCGCGATGTTTGGTTCTTTGTTTGGCCAGGTAGAGCGAGTATATAAGGCGCAACAATTTTGATGTTTCGTGCTCACCCTCCCTGCTTCCTTCGACCATCATCAACACAACACACTTGGAATGCCATGATCTTTTTCAAGAACCGTTCTCAACCATTAAGCTCCTGTGTGACTGTCCTCGATTCCTTTTACTATCCTTCTACTTTCTACGGCCACTTTCTGCCCGAGCAGTGCTTTAATGCATCCATGCTGCAATCGGTTCTGGTGATGTGCCAATAGCAACGAACTTCAACTGTCTAATCAACAGTTGGATGGGTGGTTGATAAACGTGAGTGCCTCATTCAATGAGGTACTCGTGGTTATGTCCATCCTATATTTTCCTTCTCCTTTTTTTGTAGTTTTTTAAACAGCTATTTGTATTGTAGTAGAGGTTGAATTGAATATATATTCAAAATCTTAACGTGCAGTCGCGCCCCAGCATGAGCCTTCTCGAGCCTCAAAGGTTTCTGTACGGGAGGAATGGCTAAATTTTTGCTGCGTTTACTCTTATTGGTCTGCATAGGCCTAACAGGTAAATTTTTGCATGGGCGTCAAACGGTCAAAGAGAATTTGCTTGCTTGTCTTCGTGTTTACATATTGCAGCTAACCTAAATACCACATAAAGGGAAAGGACGGACAACAAAGGGGAACAGAAACTATTATGAAAATTTGCAGAGAGACAGAGGAAAGCGGATAGAATCTAGAGAGTAGACAAATGAAACATAAGAAATATCAAAGTCCAATACAAGGTCATGGCCGTGACAACCTAACGAGAGGAACTAGGACTGATACTCGAAACTTGAGCCGTGGTTTCTTGTGTAGAGGCCGAAGTAACACGGATGGAATCGATAACAGCTGAACCGTTCTCCTTGGTTTCTGACGAATCTTCCTTGTTCAAGATTTGTTGAATAGTACCAGCAAGAGCCGAGGGTTCCGACTCCATAGCGCTCTTCAAGAACCATGGCTTGCTCATGTAATTTCTGATTCTGTAGCAAGGGTCAGTAATTGTAAATTGCTAGAGATCGCAAACAAACGTACCCGTCAGCAAGGAGAACGACAACGTTCTTTCCTGGTGTATCAGCCACCTTCTTGCCTTCTTCCGTTTTTAACCAACGAAGTGCACCGGCGAGCGCGCTGCCACTGCTACCGCCGACAAGGAGACCTTCCGTCCTCATGAGCGACTTGACGGCAGCGAAGGACTCCTCATCACCAGTCTTGATCCACGCGTCAATTACAGAGCGGTTCAGGACATCGGGAACGAAATCATAACCAATTCCTTCGACGATGTATTGCTCGCCATCACCTTCTGTGTTAAGGCTCGCAGGAACAGCAAGAATACTGCCTTTCTATATTATGAAAAAGAATTGTCAGTGGTACTGGATTATCCTAAGACGAAGAAGACATACAGGGTCAATGGCAACAACAGTACATTCAGGATTGTGCTCTTTTTTGATGGCTCTTGAGAGGCCGGTAACAGTTCCTCCCGTGCCCGCGCCAGCAACGATGACGTCAACCTTTCCGGTAGATGGTCTTGTCGACGTCGAAGGCGTCGAAACGACAGCTTCAATGATTTCTGGGCCGGTAGTGTATTCATGGGCAAGGGGGTTGTTCACCTGGATTCGAAGATAAGTATCCCGTCTGAAAGAATGAGACCACACAGTAAAGTGAAATGACACTCACGTTGCGATATTGATCCAAGATGATTCCATGTGGGATTTCACGCTGCAGTTTTTTGGCCACTCCTGCGATCGTTAAGGAATTCAGCCACGAGGATGCCAGTGAAATAAGTTTAGGCTCTACCTATATGGCTCTCAGGCGCGTCCCATGCGGCCTCTGTCGGTGTGCGAATAACTTCCGCTCCAAGAGCTCTGAGAAGGGCTTCTTTCTCCTGCATAAAGCCGTCAATACGACAAGCTTATCGTTAACGGACCAAGGACTTACAAGAGACATCTTGTTGGGGAGGGTTATGATGACTGAATAACCCTTATCTAATGTATTCAGTACGAGTTCCCAACGAAAACCGTTGGCTTCGTTACCTTGATAGCGCAGGCCATAGCGAGTCCAATACCTGAGACAACGTTGAGATACAGAAACATGAAAGAATACAAGAGGCTTGAGCTTACCGGTGTTTCCAGACGTTGGTTCAATGACTACACTCTTTCCTGGGATAAGTTTTCCTTCTCTCTCAGCCGCCTCCACCATCGCCTTTGCAATTCTGTCCTTGACGGATCCACCAGCAGACATGAACTCGACTTTGCCCACTAATTCAAGCATTGACGTTCAGTTGTTTCCCAATACTCGACCAAGAACTGCAACTCACATAGATTACATTTAAGCCCATTCTCCTTTGCGATCTTGTCTAGGCGAATGAGAGGTGTGTGGCCAACTGCACCGAGAGCGTTATCGAGGATTTGAGAAGGCATTTTCTTCGTGGGGATGGACAAGAAGGTCGAATAAAGAAGAATAAAAAGGAATAAAAAAATTTAACAGCGACGAGGCGACTGTGCAGTTGAGTGTGAGTGGTGGTTTGTGATAAAAAGATTATGTGAGTACGTTCCGTTCGTGCAGGCTAAATGAAGATGCACGCACCGCCCCGGCCGCCTAGCCACATGGACAGCTCCCGAGGCTCCGGAACGGAAGGATCTTGCGCCGAGCCCGACGCTGGCCACGTTGGTACCGTCCTGCGCCCATATGTCTCTCTCATTGCGCCTCTCAGATTATTGAAAGTTGCGACATACCTTCTGTAGCCACTCTATGTACATCACATTCTCTCGTCATATCTTTGTCTTTGCACACGTGCTTCTTCAGATTTTGTTTCTAAATTGGTGTCCTCAGGCTTGCTAGTTTCTTTTCCTGACATCGTTTTCCTTCACGCCGGGAAAATCAATAGGGAAAATTTCTGCAAAACGGATGGACGCCAAGCAGCGATGTGATGTTTCGCATACGTGCTGTGGTGTCAGCGGCAACATCTCCACTCTCGAATCTCTGGTCTTCTTCATGTTCGTCGAATCTTTACGGTCATGGTAATAAAATCCGATTCTTCGATGCCTCCAGAGGGCCCAACGTGTCCTGCGACTTCAATCGCTAGTACTACTGAGGCCAATTCGCTCTCGGAATTTTGTGAACGCTAAGCTCTGGCACCACGCGTCCTTCATTTCCTCTCCTCGTTTGGGCTTTGCCCTGCTTTGCCGCCACAGGTTGCCATTATCATCTCCCAAGCCTGATCAAACTGCACATCAGCCACCATCAGACATATGCAGTCCTTGCCTTTTCTTTGGCAATGGCGAGTCGTATCACGACCTTACCAGAAAAGAGACGTCATGACCACGTCGCATGCTGGGTCTTCCTGAATCGCAGGGCATAGTAACGTATACATACATGCTCACTCAAGAAAACATGTCCATGGTTTTCTGGGCCGCCACACATCTTTGTACCTGACGTACTTTCGTTCTTTCAGATTAGATGGTTATCTTTACCCGATTATCACACGAAAACATATATCACACAACCCTCTCTCAACTTCTGTAAAGACTCTATGTCCAAATTCTCAAACGATCAAGTAATATCAATACAGCATCGTTCACTCGTTGCCTCACTCTTGGACTTCCTCGTCATCGTCATCATTCATCAATACACTCGACAGAACCAGAACACCGATATCACCATGCTTCTCTTACGCATGTCCCCCATAACCATGAACCAGGAATAGTCTTTCCTCTACTCAAAAAAGACTCAACATCATCATGATTAAGTCTCTACAGCGACGGACAAGCGGTCATCACCGACTCTGGGTCGTTCAACCGTGAATGACAGATCTCATCGACATCACTCAAAAGGGCTCCTCGCAGAGTCACTGGCACATTGCATGAAGAGCTATATCAGGCTCACTCCTCAGAAATAGACATCCATTAGGTCCCTCCTGCTCATACCTATTCCTCGCAAAACATGCCTCTTCTTCCTGTCATCTCCAACGAGTGTCCAGTCTGTCTAGAACCAGTCAGCTTCAGGCTTCCAGGAGAAGAATCACCCATCGTTCCTGAATGTGGCCATGCTCTTCACGTGGTGCCCATCTCTCTTCCTCTCTCTCTTTTCTTCTGCATGCTCACACACACCCTTAGGCTTGCTTCACAGCGGTCTACGGCCCACCTCCTAATCAGCAGACAAGGCCCGCCCTCCCTCAGAAACCCATTCTGGGCCTTTGTGGTATCTGCAGGAGACCAATGAAGGTTAGGGACGGGGCCGGTCAAGGGAACGTGCCTTTTTCGATGCAGCCATCACCAGTGTCCAAGTTGTGACTTATTGCAAGCAGGGAAAGTTGGCTTTTCTTTAGAGCCAGCTACACCACTACACATTTTATCTATTTCAATTACAGAAAGTAGACAAAAAATGTTATATTATTTTCAGTACCCTTATCGCTCGGTTATTTCAGGCATGTGTAATGCCAGTCCAATACCTCACAGCGACGGACATCAACGACCCTGGGTCGATCAATCATAGCCAACAGATCTTATCAATCAAACGGGTTCCTCGCAGAGCTATTGGCTCACGAAGAGCTATATCCAGACCAGAGGAAGACGTATTTCGACGTATCAATGACATCGCGAAACCCTGTATAGGTTTCGAAATAAACAACACGTTGCATTGCGTATGCCGATTGCGCAGAAGACGCAATTTGCAGCGAGGTATGTACTCTGCGTAATGCGTCCACAAAAATAGGCAGCAATACCTTAAAACGTTTAATTAACAAACCTGGATGCTTTCAACGCAAAAGCAAGGTGTAGCGTATCCGAGCCTTTCAGCTGACAACAGCAACAGCAACATCGAGCAGGGTAATATTTCCATAGCATACATTCCATACAGATCTTCAGCTTTATCACACATTTCAGCATTTCTCCTTATTCTTCTTCGTCTTCTCTCTCCTTTGAAAATCTGGCAGCCAAAAATCCACAGCCTCCTCACTCGTGTTTCTTCAAAAGCCCATCATTCAACGGCCAAGGCCTGCCCATCCACGACATGAGCTCCGTATGGTCCTTGTGCGCATCGTCGGTGTTCGGGTGGATGAGGACGCTGTTCCGTCGTTCGTTCGTTGCGTTTTGAATGTCCAGGTGTCGGATGTCAGTCACAGTAAAACCGGAAGCCGGTGCAACAAGCGCGAGTAAGTAAGTAAGTAGGCAGCGTAAATGGGCGAAATCAGAGTGTATATCCGCGATTATTTGTGGCATTTTCACAGTTTTTGGGTGATGAAATCATTTATCAGCGTCGTTGTTAAACCGCGGACATTGGTGGTCAACAGATGGGTAAACATCGCAGAGACGCCGTCGGTCAACGTCGAGCGGTGTTGCAGGGCGTTTATGTGTCGTGATAACGATAACGACAGTGATATATCCAGGCAGCGGCGAGCGCATAGCGTTTTGTGCATCCCGAGGATTCAGATACGAGCGCGTCGCGTCGTGATCATTGATCATTGATTATTTTATCATGATGCGGAGGCGGGGTGAGGTAGGTCCGGGAAGAGCAGAGCAGAGCAGAGCATCATACATGGGATGCATAGCAGGATGAGGATGGGTCGTGACACCAAATGCGGTCATAACCAGTGGTTGAGGGTCGGGTAAAAATAAATAACACCATTTCGATGAATATGTATAGAGGAGCGAGAGTCGAGACCGTGAAGATGAAGAGTGATTGTTAGTGTGTGATTAGATTGTCGTGGGACGTGGTGTGAACAATCGAGAAAAATATCAGGTGCCGGGAGGGAAGGTGCATGGTAACCCGCGGCAGCGTAGGTATGTGCACAGGAAAAAAGGAAGTGTGGTAGTTATGTGGGCCGCGCAGGTAAGATGTGTATGCAGAGCAGAGAGACATATGTAGACACCGTATCCGTGTACAGATGGACAGGGATAGACATGGACGTTGATTTTGATGAGTAAGTATGATGCATTTGATTCAAAATTATATGTTGAGGTGTATTTTTATGGAGTAGTGGCATGGATATGTTTTGATTTTGGTTGTTTTCCCGAAGGCCGTAGGATATTGAACGAGACAGGACGGACAGACGTCAAAGAGGCATTTTGACGCGCGTTGTTAGGAGGGGAGAGGGAGGAGTGGTGGGCGTACGAAAATTTGTCGACGATTTATTTTGCATGGGAGCAGTAAGGAAGTATACGCCAAGATGCACAGAATCGACGATTGTGTCGGAAGAGGCGTATTTGTGACGCGTGGTGAGGAAAGGTTGCAGTCGAGATGATGGTGATCAAGTCGACGAACGGATTAGGGGGCAGAGTGGGCAGAAAGAAAGATGCCGGAGGGTAGAATTCAAAAATGTGAAAAGAATACGAGATGGTACATTCCATCGGAAAGAAAGGGAAGAAATATATTGTGTGTGTAGCAGTCAGAGAGAAAATACTCATGCGTAAGAAGCGAATGCTCACGAGCAAGTTCCCCGGTGGACGGTGAGCCAAGAGAACAAGGCGCCGGTCTGGTGTGGGGTGAAAGTGTTTACCTCGAACATGGCAGTCGGATGGGGTCCTACGGGGGCAATATAAAGACGCTGGATGCTTTAGAAGATGCTAAGTACAGACCTACGGGTTTGTCCCAGAACTTGTATATGCGAAGCTGGGAAACATGAGCAAGTGTTGAAGCAATACAGAGCAGGACTACCTCGGGAAACTCGCGCCTGATTCGCTCATGGAGGTCTTTGGCATACTGAGCTTCTACTTTATTGGAGGGCATGTAGTAGACTAGAACGACATTTGCTTAGAAATCAGGTACGAGAAAGAAAGAACTTGCTGTGGAAATCAAAGCCATTGTTGGATGAGTCGATGGGAGGAGGGAAATGTTGATAGGCGTCGGAGAGCTTGTCTGCAGGGAGATTCTTGAGGGACTTGCCGTCTGGATTGAGGTCTGTAGGGAGGGGCGGGGCGTCTTGATAGGGAGCGAGGAGGGAAGCCATGGGGGAAGGATGGGAAGATCCAGTTCCCGATGTAGGATAAGCGTGGGAAGAGTAGAAAAGGGCAGAGTGGCGAGGGACTTTGGTGGTAATTCCCTCCTGCGCCGCCCATGAAGTCGTCTGGCAATAGCTGGATTGTCAGATCCCATCAGACAGACACACTCACTCCTCCTCTCACTCCCACTTACACAAAGCCTCGTCTAGCTCCAAAGCCACCCAACAACACCTCCTCCCCCTTCAAGTCTGGCTTTTCCTCTGTATTTCGTAAACCCGCCAAGCCTCCCTCCATCAATTCCGCCTATTCCGCCTCCACTGCGCCCTCAGATTCAGACATCCATCAGGCCTCCTCTCCTGCCCATCCCTATTCCTCTCAAAACATGCCTCCTCTCCCTGTCGTCTCCAACCACTCCTCTCCAGAAGACGACGAAGAGTGTCCAGTCTGCTTAGAACCTCTCAGCTTCAGCTTCAGGCTTCCAGGAGAAAAGCCGCACATCGTTCCTGAATGTGGTCATGCTCTGCACGAGGTACCTTATCTGTCTTTTTCTCTCCTTCTGTGCACTCATACTGTCTCAGGCTTGCTTCACAGCTGTCTACGGCCCACCTCCTAATCAGCAAGCAAGAACAGCACTCCCTCGAAAATCCAATCTGGGCGTATGTGGTGTCTGCAGAAGACCAATGAAGGTCGGTGATGGAGACGGTGGAAAATCCAACAGTGCGTTCATCTCATTTCATTTCCTTACTCTCCTTAAAATCATTCATCAGAGCTCGCTGCTCTCACTGGCATGGGCGACAGTCGCGCTGCTCCCCTGTACCCTGGTAGGGACACTCCTACCGCAGGTCGCGTTCGCCAACCTGCTCGGCCTTATGACCCGAACGAAGACGACCCTCTCGATCACACCGGCTCAATAAAGTCGGGCCCCTCTTCTCATGAACATGCTCAATACATCGTCACCCCCTCAATCCAAGTCCGCCCGGAGTTCTCGTCCCTTACAAGAACAACTGATGCCAATCAACCTCTTACCTGTATCGTGGTCATCGAGCTGCCTGGCAAGAGAGCAGCTGGCACTGTACCCGGCCCTGTCATCCCAGACACCTATCCTAGGAACACTCACAGCCACCTTCGTTCCGATAACAGTTCAGGGCATTCAAGTCCTCGCCCTGATCCGCGCCAGCTCCAACAACAGCAGCAGCAGCAACGCAGGCAGCCGCAAAATTACGAAGACAGCTCCTCCCAACGAGGCGGATTCTCTAATAGACAATTATCCACCCCTCAAAATGAACAGTATGCATCATCATCCAACGGACATGATTCATTACCACCTAATACGCTTATCCACTCCGAAGAAGACTCTCCATTCACCGCCATCACTGAGGACTTGCGTAACCGAATAATCGACTGGAAAGGCCATCCCCTCTCGGATCTAGGTCCCTTGCAGATGTATGATTTGCTTTCTGTACGACGGGATTCTGCCATTCGCGAATTTTACGTCTACCTGTTCAAGGAGGCCATCATCTGTGTCGTCGAGGAAAAGAAACGCGGTCTTGGCAGGCTCCTGTCCAATGCCTCTGGCCTCACCGAGAACGGCAGCATCACGTCCGTGAGCAAAGGCGTCTTGCGTCTCAAGGGCCGTATTTACGTCCGCCACATTAAGAACGTCACTGCTTCTTCGGCCGCAGGCGAGATGAGCCTGACTATTGATATGGAAGATGAATTGGCTTCATTCATATTGATCTTCAAGGAGCGCGCGTCCCTCGAAGCTTGGAGGAACAACATCCAGGCATTGGTGCTCATGTTCCAAGCACAGAATGGCATCCGTCGTGGGAGCAGGGAACCAGAGAGGCCGTTGGATGTGGAAGAGTTTGGAGGAAGCGCAAAAGCTATGCGGATGTTGAGCGGGAGCACGCAGACGACTGTAAGCTCAGTAGACAGCTTGTTGAATGGCAATGGCTCTTCAAGATCGACGATGTCGTCGTCAACTAGCCATGGGTCATCCACAATGGGCAGGCAGCAAGCCAATGGTGCCAAGCAGTTGGCTACATTGGGCGAAGACGATGAGCTCAGTGCTTACGATTCGCCTACTAATCTCGTTACCCCGCATACTTCGTCCGGACCTTCCAATTCCCTCTCACCGCTTCCCCACCCTCCTATGGACCTTATCCTCGTCATCTCCCTTCCTCCTCCAAATGCGCTGCCGAGTACTGCTCAACTCAAGATCCGAGTGATAAAGACCACGTTGGACTTTATCGTTGCTTCTCTGGGATCCAAGGACCGTCTCAGTCTCGTCACCTTCGAAGTAGGCGTCGGAGGCCGCGTGAGGAAAACACCCTTCTTAAGCGTGGGAAGGACACAAAGCCGACAGCGGCTCGAGAAATTCGTAGACGAAGTCGGCGTGAGGCTGGAGGAGAACTCGGACGAGTTCCTCGTGCGCGGGTCAAAGGACGAGAAGACGGACGTGGTGACGGCCGTAAACCACGGGCTGGACGTCGTGCTGCAGCGCAAGGCGAAGAATCCGGTGTCTGGGATGATCCTGGTCAGCGACGCATCGGACAGCACGAGGAGAGCGCAGATGGATCTGGTGCTCGCGCGTGCGGAGGCGGCGAATGTGCCGATACATTCGTTTGGCTATGGGCGCTCGCATGATCCTGCCTCGTTGTGGTTGATGTCGAACCATACGTCCGGGACGTACACGTTTGTGAAGGACTGGTATGATCTCAGGGATTGTGTTGCGGGATGTGTGGGTGGGATGATGTCGATTGGGCTTCTCAATATGAAGCTCCATCTGAAGATTGTCGACAGCCACCGGTTCAGGATCCGCAAGGTGTCTGGAGGCCCACAGTCAATACTGAGCGCGGACGGGCAGAATGTGGATGTGGACGTCGGAGAGCTGCGGTATGGAGAGAGGAAGGAGATGCTCATCGAGCTGGAGCTGGATAATGCGGACCAGCAGCAGAAGTTGCTCGCACAACAACAGCAGCAGCAGCAGCAGCAGATGATGATGATGCAGCAACAGCAGCGCGGAGGGGGGATTTTGAATGGGAGAGGAGGAGGGGTGATGAATGCTACGGACCAGTTCGTGCATGCGATGGGCTTGGACGCGTTGAGCATCGATGAAGCCCCTGACTTTGCGGACGGGATGATGGATAGGATGATTGATGAGGTGCCTGTGGTGGAGGTCGATGGCTCGTTCTTTGACCCGGCGGCCGCGAAGAACGTTTCCCGCCTTGCACACCCTGTCTTGCTCACTATCACCTTGTTGCCGAGTAACGGAAATGCGAATAATGCGAATGGGAGGTTCAACAACCCGTCGGTTGTCTCAGACCCTGTTATTGTCAGGAGGCGGATGGAGCTTTTGGCTTCGGATATGATAACCAGGGCTTTGGTCCTTGTTTCGAGGAGGAACTTCCCGCAAGCACAGCGGATAATGGGCGAGACGAAGCGGATCCTGCATACGGTGCTGCAGAGCATCTCGCGGTCTTTGCCCGCGCCATCGCAGAACGGCGGCGTCAACGGAGGAGGGGGCGCGAGGAACAGGAAGGAGCTGCTGACGCTCGCGACTGTGCGGGCGCTGCAGTCGATATTGCAGGACTTGCAGATCTTGTCGGAGGCGTTGGAGGATAATGTCGAGCTGTTTGCGCATGATCAGAGGAACTTTGGGGCGCAGCAGGCGATGATATTGAGAGACCAGAAGAGCTGGAGTGGGAGGAGCGCGACGGAGAGGTTGTTCTGGACGACGGATAACTCGATCGAGCTGGTCTCTAGGAGTACGGATTGGGTGGCGAGGGATTAGTTGACTCGCTGCTTCCATTCCTTTGTGCTTCTTCCCTTTTCTTGTTTTGGGTTTTTCTGTGTCCGGTTTCCTGACTCCTCTCTCTCTCCCTCTCTCGACTTTCATCTCGCCTTATTCTTGACGACTATATCACGCTTTCTTTCCGCCCCCTTTTATCGCATCTCGCTTTCTCTCTTGGCAAGATTTATTTATCCCTCCTACCCTCCCTCCCTCCCTCCCTCCCAACCACCCACCCACCACCACATCCATCCCATGTGCCGCCTGCCTGTTCAGCCATCCATCCATCCCGTCCATTGAATTCGACCTACACATTGTACTTTTTACTATTACTACTACTATTGAAGAAGCTCTCGTCGTCATCGTCCATCGTCCATCGTCGTATCCCATCATCCATCGATATCGTCATCATTTCTGTGTCTTTTTTTTCTCTCACTATCCATCTCTATCCTTTTTACTTGTGATACCTTCTATTCATACCCTCTCTCTCTTTCTGCGACTTCTCGGCATCCACATCTATGGCCGTCACGTATTGGCGGCGGCAAGTTATGGTTTTTAGGACCAGTCCATTGCAATTCACCCGCCGACAACAACAACCGACCCAACCCGACTACGATCACTTGTCTTCCCTTCTTTTCTTTCTTATTTCTCCCTCTGCGCTTGGCTTTCTTTTTTTTTCTTTTTAAATAATTTGTCGGTTGCTTCTGCGTTGCGCGCGGGAGGGTGTTTTTCCTTCCCCCTTTAATTACCGCATATCGTCGATGAAGCACAGACATACGTACATTCCTTTCCCCTTTTCTGCTTTTTTGGTCTTTTGTGTTCTTTGCGCACTCACTACTAGGCTACGTAGTACTACTTACTTATCTATAGTATCTCTTTTTTTTCCCATACGCAAATTACTTGAAATTGTGATTTGACTCGTACCCGCGCATACTCAGGATGCTGTCGTCGCCCGCTCCTTGTTTGTCTCTTTTCACCTCTTTCTTTGCTAGTTAAACTTGTTATACGACTCTTGGATTTGTCGACGGGTCGTGAATTTTTTGGTTGGACTGGTGTTGCAGTCTGATTTTATGCCTCCTTTATATCGTCGGTGTTGTCGGTCGTCGACGTCCTTAGATTTGTCGCGTTGTTGTTGGCATTGTGGGTTGTGAATATGGATATTCCTTTTGCGCTTAAATTTTTCGGTATTCTGTGTGAAGTTCTTTGTGAGGATGGCTCCTGGTCGCTCCGAGGCCTTTTTTTCAGAACAAATTAGACGTAGTACTACTTAGTAGGGCCCATAGTCCTGTTTCTAAATTCTTACCAAGAAGAACGAATGAAGTCATCGAGGGCGTCCATCGCTTGATCTCGGTAGTTACATATACTAATTGACTTTCTGTATGCACGTCATGATACAGGCGCGTACCTACTATGATAAGTGGTCAATTGTGTCGAGGAAATACATCAGAAGTTTAACAATTTACTTTTTTCCGCTTGGCCAAGTGAAAAAAGCGTTAAAAAGGTCGAAAAAGGAGAAAGCGAAAAGCCCATGCCGCTTTTGGGAAAAGCGGGCTCAAAATGGTCCATTCTCAATTTCTCAGGCCATTTTGGCCCTGAAAACGCGTCGTCAGCTTTTTATTTTTCGGAAATAAGTCCAAAAACGGCTTAAAGCGAAAAGGTAAATTGCTAACTTCCTGATGCTAGGGGACAACACGTAACAACGTAAAGGTGGTCATTTAAGGTCGTATACAAGGTAACTAATGCCTATGCATAAAGTATACATAATAACGTAATTGATACACAAGGAGTCTGTGAAGCCCTGCTTATTGCGGCATTCCCCGAGTATAAGGTATATATTTCGGGCGTGAAGTTAATTCTTATGCACTGGCTGTGCGATAAAGTTCCGTTACAAGTCCACTTGCTTGGGTCTCAATATCATAGGTGCCTATGAGAGGTGGGCAAGACGACAAAGGGCCACAGAAACATATGACATATGTGACGGTGGTGAAACCATCGAGAAGCTCGGTTCTTTTCCGTAGATGCCAGGGAATGTATAGTCCGTTATCCTGAGAAGTCGGTTCCTGCAATCTGTCAGAGGGGATGGTATCGGGATGGTATTACAGTGTCCTTACCATAAGTAATTATTTCTGATCATGCCAAGGGCTCTGATTAGTAGTGCGCCGCGTACGATCTAAATAACCAGTTCTTTATGACGGCTTTGAAACGTGAAGATATGCTTGAGCAATGAGCGCTGAGCCGCGAGCGGTATGAATAAGCTCTTGTATGAACAGAATGTTAGTGAAGATGATTATCTGCTCATGAATAAGTGATTGTCACCTAAATTTTGACACTCGGAGGCGGCGTCAATCAAGGAAATTATTTCTGGCGTTTCAAGCAAAGTGGTTGAAGTTGGGGACGTTAAGCGCTGGCAAAGCGTGACCGTAGAAGTCTTTGACCCATAATGTGCCGGCACATTTTACAACTCTTTTGTAAGGCTAACCGCGGAGGACTTGGATGCGACCGCATTCTGACCTCTACAAATCATTGTACAGTCGTCTCTGTAATAACCCATACTGCTCGGTGGAAGCCGAAATGTATGGGTTATCAGAGAGTATGGGTGGACGCAGAGACGCTAAAAATAGAAAATAAAATTACTGGAGAAAATTGGGCAAATCGTTCTGTTTGACTATTAGCGTGTCAGAAGAGCCATGATACAAGCCGAGAATGTTGAGAATCACAGCCAGATTACCATGAGATGGGCAGCAAGAGGAGCGCAGGGCTAGCGTGGCGTGAGAATTCAGCCCTGATGAGAACCGTTCTGAGGGAAAACTGGAAGGAAAAGCTTCTGACAGCGGTCAAGCCACCTAAAATGGGTCAATATATGGTTGACGTTGTTGTCATTGATCATTTATGATGAGATTTAGCCTAGGAACTGGCCAAAAATTAGTCTAAAGACCCTTCGGAAAACCCATATTTTCCCCCAAAAATGTATGGGTTATGGAGTAAGTATGACAGAAATATGGGTTATGGGTACGATTTCCCCGCGAACCAACTCGGTGGAAGCGAAATTGTATGGATTATTACAGAGTATGGGTTTATACGGATATGGATTATTACAGAGTCGACTGTAATGATTTGTAGAGTCTCGACCAATGGTCATTGGTTTGAAGCATGTAAAGGGCAGACCGGTAACCGGATGGAGTTTTCTTTCAGTGTGGCGGCATTTTCCGCTGCAGGGAAGGGTAAAGTTCTCTTGGCGTCGTTGGCGAAACGTGCTCACTTCAGTATTCTTTCCCAATTGTTGACACCCCTTAGTACGTGGGTCTCGTCGGTCTCGTCGTAATTGCGCTTGTCTATTCCCAGACATATTCTCTCTCGTAATCTGGAGTGAGACAACCGATGCGAAGACTTTTAAGAGATTGTCACCGAAGCAGTCGTTATGTTCTATGGCGACCCTAGGATAGCACATATATATACGGTGATATTTCCATCCTGCTCCACATCCGCTGTGTTAAATGGCCGTGGTCAGCTTTTCCCTCAATCTCTCACTGGACAGTAAGTAAAATATTTCTTTGATTTTGTATTCTCAAAGTTGACATGTTTCTTTTTCAACCAAGTTTTATTCACACTCGTTCAACTGTTTGGTATATGCCTTACGGTCATCAGGTTAAACTCTCGAAGAGCAACGCTACGCATATGGTGGGACGACTACGCTGCGGCCGTCGCTGCATTCTTCGACCTGGCCTATGTTCCACTTATGTGGATATCCTATGCAGGTCCAGGTATATTGCCTTTCTTTTTTCCATGGCGGAAACGGCGGGTGACCTCTGTTCCTTATTCTAGGATCCGTCGTTAACTCTCCAACATCACTGCTGGGAAGATATGTTCTGGGGCTGCAACTAGGATTTATTTCTATCTGGTCAGCTAAGATACAGTTTGACAATACTGGACCTTGACAATGCTTCAACTTTCAGGGCAGCAAGAGTCAGTATATCGTTAACTATCGCCAGGATCTTCGCCCCGGGAGATTTGACGCGGACGTTTGCCATTGCAATGGCATACCTCTGTGTTTTCTTCTTCTTGATTCTGAGCATCTTGTACACGGCGGATTGCTACTCGAGAATGCACTTGACGGAAGATTTGACCACTGCATATTGCATCCGGACCTTGAGTAAACGATTAACCATATCAATCGGTATAAAGTGTTTATCTGCTAGCGAGTCTTTGCACTGATCTGTGTATTATAGCAACGTTGATCACGGACACTTGCCTCCTTGCTACTCCGGTGTATAGCTTATGGCGACTAAGGCTTCCATATAAACAACGTCGCCTGGTCATTGCAGGGCTTATAGCCGCATCTCTCACTGCGCTAGTCACTGTTTCTTGTACAGTCCTGATGTACGGTCCTTTGAGCTGGAATCCAGCTAGGGTTACCCTTATGAACAAAACCAACAATCTCCAGGTAAGTTCGCAATTATCGAGCGCCATCTGATTTAGGACTCAATTTGCCAAGCTTGGAATATCGCTCATTGCATGCAACCTTGCCGTCCTTGTTTCGCTGATATCCAACGCTCGGGTGCATCGGGGTGGTCTACGTTCAAATACAGCTACATTGACGCTAACACAAGTGACGATTGATCATACGACCTACCTTCAAAGCACTCGGCAAATTCAGTCTTTGGGAGATACACATTCTTCCGAAGTGGGAGTTGCTAGTACTGCATCTACTAGCAGTGGACGCAATAATCTAAGCCTTACGAGTGGTGTCGAGACTAACTAGTATATGAATTCCTGTAAACTAATCGTAATAACTTATGGCTGCTTGATGTTGGCCTGATGATTGATCGATCGTCGACGAAACTCGAGCGTGGTCTGACTGCTTACCAGATATGGAGATGTTAGTCGACCTGTTAGCGATAAGGATGTCAATCATGTGTGCAAGGTCGACAAATGCGCACACCTTTTGGCAGCTTTTTGCGATTTGATGCTGAGTTTTCGTTTGTTCTTCGGAGTTATCCGTGGGTATTTTAGCGACGCGACGTGGTTATTACGTAAGGTTCATTCGTGGCATGGGGACGAAGAGTACCCTGAGTGCATAGCTACACCTTTCTTCCACCACCCTATCTTTCCTTCCAGCTATCTTTCTTCCTACCCATGGCAGGACGAGGAGGTACCCTCCGCCATAGGCAGCCCCATGGCGAAACTGTCAGCGTGGAACACGACATTTCCCAAGATGACGAGCACGTTGATGTTATTTACCAGAATCCCGTGCGTGACTCTCCCATATGGTCGACGAAATGCCTTGCGCTAATTGACTATCTGATGCTTACAGAAAAACAGGAATCCTCTAGAACTGCTATTGGAGTCGCACAAAGGAAGTGTCATTGTTGTAGCAACATTGACCGCGCTTGCATTCGCACTGCGTTTCTACAAAATCAACCACCCAGACCAGGTTGTGTACGTAATTTACAGCGCACAGTATTCGAGACTGCACTAGACTAAGCACTCTAATAGCTTCGATGAGGTTCATTTTGGGAAGTTCGCTTCGCACTACATTACGCGCCAATACTACTTCGATGTTCACCCCCCTTTCGCAAAACTCCTCTTCGGTCTGGCTGGATGGTTCGTTGGTTTTGACGGGCAGTTCACCTTCGACGCTATCGGTGATAGTTATACCCAACATCATGTTCCATATGTCGGCATGCGCGCGCTTCCCGCTATCCTAGGCAGTCTTACCGTCCCAGTTGTTTACGCTATCATGAAAGAAAGTGGTTACCCTACCGTTATTGCAGCATTTTCCGCTGCCCTTATTCTTTTCGGTATGATTGCATCTCAATCCCAAATATCCTCCGTACTCACAGTTGATTGCAGATAATGCCCATATTGCCCAGTCGCGTTTAATTCTCTTGGACGCCACTCTTATTTTCTTCATGTCCCTTACCGTCTACGCTTACATTCGCTTCCGCAAACTTCGCTACAGGTAAATTTCAGAGGATTGGGTCTATCTTCGCTATTTGAGCTAATATCCGTTGCAGAGAGTTCACCACTGAGTGGTGGACATGGCTGCTGTTGACTGGTGTCTTCATGGCTTGCACTTGGGGCTCCAAGGTCAACGGTATCTTGACAGTGTTTGCCATTGGGTTGGCCGTCCTTGTCGATCTCTGGGATATTCTGGACCACAAGAAAGAGGGACACACGATGGCAAGTTATATGTTGCTATCCTGCCTTGACAGATACTTAGTCGCCTTGTAGGAATATTTCTGGCGTCATTTCACTGCGAGAGCCATCGGGCTTATTGTTGTACCATTTGTTATCTACCTCTCCTTCTTCTGGGTCCATTTTGCAGTTCTTACTCAGTCGGGCCCTGGTGACAGCTTCATGAGCCCCGCTTTCCAAGAGACTTTGGCAGGCAATGAGATGTTGCTTAACAGCAAGGGTTCGTACTTTGTTCCGAAGGTGGCCTGATTGTTATTGATATCTATTTCAGAAATCCACTACTACGACACCGTCACACTGAGGCACAAAGACACAAAAATGTTTTTGCACTCGCACATTGAACGCTATCCCTTGACATATGCGGATGGCCGTGTTAGCAGTCAAGGTTAGCTCACAGCCGCCTCATAAATGAATATACTTTACATCTTGATTTTATAGGTCAACAGGTCACTGGTTACGGACATAATGACACCAACAACAACTGGAAGATTATCCCTACCAAAGCTCTCCCAGAGACCGGACGTGGGCGCATTGTCCGCAATGAGGACGTTGTTCAGCTTCTCCATGTTAACACTCAGAGCCTTCTCCTTACCCACGACGTCGCCTCTCCTTTGATGCCCACCAACCAGGAATTCACTACATGGCCAAAGGATGACCGTTCTAGGCATAATGATACCCTTTTCCAGATTTTCTTGGTCAACGGCAACCCGAACGAGGCATGGAAGACCAAGTCCGGCCACTTCAGATTGGTTCATGTTCCTACTAAAGTTTCCATGTGGACGCACCCCGAACAGCTTCCCGAATGGGCTTTCAAGCAACAGGAAATCAACGGAAACAAAAACCCAGTAGAGAAGACTGCTACGTGGTATGTCGATGAGATCATTGTCGAAGGTGCGTATTATATCGTCGCCCTTCTTTCTTTTCTGATATCGTTGTTTTTGCAGCTCCTGAAGCGGATCGCGAGGAAGAAAAGGTGCCCGTCAAAGTCCCCAAATCCATGAATTTCTTCAAGAAGTTCGGCGAATTGCAACTCCTCATGATGCAGCACAACGCCGGATTGGTCGCTTCGCATCCTTATGCCAGCAGCCCTATCAATTGGCCATTCCTACTCAGCGGTATCAGCTTCTGGACCGACAATGATGCTAAGAAGCAGATCTACTTGATTGGTAACATCATTGGCTGGTGGACCTGCACTGTCGCACTTTCAATCTACGTCGGTATCCTCGGCGCCGACCTCCTCGCAAGACGCAGAGGGATGGACCCAATCCCCGATCGTAAGTGACCTGTTTACACGCTCTGAGATTCAACTGACGGGGGTACTTCAGCTGTTCGCAACCGTTTATGGAATAACACTGGTTTCTTCCTCCTCATTTGGGCCGTACACTATGTTCCTTTCTTCTTGATGAACCGTCAGCTGTTCATACATCACTACCTTCCTTCACATCTTGCTTCAGCTCTCATTGCAGGAGCAGTGCTCAACTTCGTTTTGAGCGAGACCATCAACTATCCCATCTCCGCTTGGGGCAATAAAACTAGGCCAAGACCCTCCCAGTATTCAGATATTGGTATCAAGGGTCCTGTTATCCTTGTTGGATTCAGCTTCATCATGTTCTTGATGTTTGTATTCATCGCCCCATTGACCTACGGAACACCAGGGTATGTTATATATCTCTTAATGATGACGGTGCATTATTGCTGACTTGCGCATCTTTCAGATTGACTGGCGAACAAGTCAACAGCAAGAGACTGCTTTCTACTTGGACCCTGCACTTTGCTGCCAAAGTGACAGGAGACGCATAAATTGGACATTTGGTTGAGGGATTGACGAGAAAGGGGTGCCTACCGCGCTTACATACCCAATGAGGCCTCTTTGTATTTAAACATTATTCTGATGACCGCGCGCCTTAATGAAATGATATGAAAATGAACGCTATGTATCTCAGCCAGTAGGCAATAAGTTTGGATGCTGCGCAGTCTTGAAGAATTTGACGAGAGGAACGTTGATCATGACAGAAACAACAAGGCCACACAGTAACAGACTCCGAAGAGGCGATCAGCAACCGAGCACAAGCCGTTCATGCACCGTCAGTGGTGCTAAACTGCTATAAATCCCTTCTCTGTCGTTATTATGTTCAACGCTCCCCGTCCCGCCCAGAGATACGTTGGAAGTACTTCCAACGGTTTTGGAGGTAGCTTCGTCGACGACAACCCCTTGTCGAGCTCGGTCTATGACGATGGTCTTGATCCATGGAGTGCGGCACCTAGTCCAACGCCGACACCTATGCCTCACGCTCCGGCTTCAGTATTCAGTGCAGTAATAGGTAAAATAATATGCTTTTTGCGTTCCAAGTCGTTATTCAAGCCCTTATCACAGCTGACGCAACCGTGCCAACTATCTATCATCGAGCCTATGCTGCGGTTGACCCTAGCAATACTGGAGAAACCTCCGTGAATTCCCTTACTCGCGTTTTGAACACATCCTCACTTCCGGCCAGTACAATCGATAGGGTATGTCTTGGTCCTCTGCTGGTGCGAGCGTAGCTCATCGACGCCTCAAGATTGTCAACCTGGTCAGCTCGCGGCCTAGAGTATCCAAATTGGAATTCTTCGTCGCTTTGGCCCTCGTTGCACTTGCGCAGTCTGGAAAAGGTACGCCTCGTTTTCTAATAATGCCTGCGACATACATTTACATCTGTCAATAGATGTTAGTATCGAGCAAGTCGCTGCACTTTCCTCTCAGAATACGCTTCCAGAACCCATGCTCAATCTCGATCAATTCCAACCGACGATGTCATCAATTCCCCCCATATCCCCTATCCCAAGAAGAAGCACTACCAATTCGACTATCCGCGCACCTCTTCCAGCCTATTCCACCGATGATCCGTGGAATTCCAATCCACGCTTTACCAGTCCTCCAAGCGCTACAGGTACTAGCAGTGCCGGAGGTTTTGGTGCTGCAATTGACGGTTTACCTGGCAACACGGCCACCGGAGCGACTTCCAACCTGGCGGGTACTGGACTACCAAACGAGTGGTGGAAGAAGCAAGAGAACATCAAGGTTTCTATCTTGGGTCAACAAGGATTTATTCTGAACCGATATACTGTGTATGAAATAACCTCAGATGTGAGTGCCATTCTCGTTATCACAAAGCAACCCGCATCCTTACTCTCAACAGCGGAGGCCAAACCCTGTAGTACGTCGTTACTCTGAATTCACCTACCTATGGGAAGTGCTCGTTCGTCGCTACCCATTCCGACTGTTCCCCGCCTTACCACCTAAACGAGTTGGAGGTGAGCGTCATAACAGCTTAAATGGCCAATCATTCTTATCTAACTTGACGGATATGAAGCCGATGAGCAGTTTATCGAGCAGAGACGGTAAATTTTGAGAGGCTATTCTTCTGTTTTGCTCGTTTTAAACTTTTTTTAAATTCGTTGTAGGCGCGGATTGGCCAGAGCCCTGAATTTTGTTGTGTCAGTATTACCTTCCCTCGTCCTTACTACTTGTTTTACTCATTGGATCAATGGACAGGAATCATCCAGTCATTAAAGATGATGGCGTACTTGGTGTCTTCCTGTCCGAGCAATCTTTCGAAGCGTGGAGAAAGAATACAGCTGTCTCCTTAGAGGAAGAATCCGCGTCGAAACGCGTTGACAGAATTGAAGAAATGACTATTCCTAGTGACCTCGAAGACAAGCTTGCGTATGCAAACTCTGATACGTGTTTATCTTTTACAGCCGTCTGATATATTTCTTGTAGAGTGGTTCGGGGCAAGATCACCCCCCTGATAGAGCAGTGGCAGAGGATATGCATACTGGCAGAGCGGATAATTAAAAGGCGCGAAGCAGCTGCGGTACGAACACAAGCTCTACGTCGAGCCTTTCTGCCGACTCACTTCACATTACCTGAACTTTCCCCTTCTTCAACAACTTCGAACCTCCCTGGTTCACCTACTGCCCCGTCAATGACTGGCTCCCTCACTCAATCATTTCTTGGTTTCAATACTTCAATACCGGTGAACGATAACCAGGGAGATCTAGCAAGGTTGACAAATACTCTCCGCGTGGTGATGGAAACCAACGAGACTTGTTGGAGAGGTGATGATTGTGAATTGTCGAATGGTGTAAGGTCGGGCCTTGGGCATCTCGCTGCTCACACGCAGAGACATTCAGAGATCTCGGAGCTGAGGGTATGTTCATCATTTCTGTCTGTCATATGCACTTTCTGACTTTGTCCCAGTCAAGAACTCTGCAAGATACCACACTCGAAGCTCTGAAGGTATGGTTGCAAGGCTGTGTTTAAAGACATCTGGCTAAAGGTACACATACTTTAGGCTCAGAGGGACCTTTATATTGCGACTCGCGACTTGTTTATTCGACATGATCGGTTCTCCATCGACCAAGTGGAGCGATTAAAGAAAAGAATCGAAACCACCTCCGTCAAGCTCGACGGGATCAGGGCAGCACAAAAAGAGCATTGGCAGGAAGAGGTGGAGAAGCTGACCGCTTTGATTGAGAAAGACCAAGCCACCATTGCTGCCCAGCTGAGCCGACGAGTGTTTATTCGCGCCTGGTACGTGACTTCTTTCAAGTTCAAGCATACTCTCTCATCTTCCGTGAATCACAGCATGTGGCACGAACTTCGCGTTGTCTTGCACAACCGCGAAAACGCTTTATTGACTCAGGCAGTCAAGAACTACGCGCGTGAAGAACACGAATATGCGGAGAATGTTGCAAATAACTGGGAGTCTTTAACTGAAGCTGTGGAAGACATGCCCTTCGAGTAATCGTAATTCACAATCAAGGACACGGACGGAAGCCATCACATGTTAACGATTTTTATGCCATTCGACACCTCATGTTAATAACAATTCCTGCATGATTTCATGACAATGAGCTCCTTGCGACCGCGCTTCCTGTATGACAGACTGCTCACGCGGTATGTAGCCGCGTAACATCCTAATTCCTTAACCGATTAAAGGACTTGGCTAACAGCATTGTCAATGATTTCTTTGGAAGACAAAGCAGTTCACGAATCCCTTGCGGCGGTGCAATGTACAATGGTTCATGTGTCATGTGAGCCTTATGAGGCAGTGAAGGTTGACAATGCTTGACATCGCCATCAGTGGCCACTGGCATTGCAATCCCTTTGTCGCGCTAGCACGTGATCTCATCTATATAACTCCTACCCCTTTTCTTCTCTTCTCTCAACCTCTCTCCCTCGCCCTCTCTTTCCCCCTATCCCTCTTACTTCCTCTGGGTCTTGGATGGTCTTGCTCGCATGTGAGCTCGTACTTGCGCATCCTGTTCTCAGCGCGCTCTTTCTTTCTTTTGCCACTTTTCCTTCGACCTGGGCGCCACTCAAAGCTGGATGAGTCGCGTCTCTTTTCCGCCCTTCAAACTGACCTCCTCTCTAACCTGCCATGAGACGTGAGAGTGGATTGATCATTCATAGTGTTAGCTTCTTGCTGCGACATTGCCTATTGGCTGACCGTTTTCTGTAGGCTTCTTGCTTAAGAACCTCGATGAAGTCGGATTCCATCTTCCAGCATCATGAACGCGCAAGCAAGCAGCATAAGACCTGGGTCGATTCCTACTTCAGAGGACGGGACTTTCTTGCACATATTGAGTATTGAAGTGCCCTGCTTGATTGAGCTTACCGCGTCAGATCCGTTGGTCCTGAGCCTTCCGACACAGGCTTGATTAGGTTGACGGCCATGATACCACAGTCAACCTTGTCAATCTCCCTCGAAGCCTCCAGCGCAAAACGCAGGTTCTCCTTGAGTGTATGCACCTTAACACTCAACGTCTTGAGGTTGAGATCTCCACACTATCGACATGAATACCGGCCGAGGGTTCTATCGACTGTGTTGTCCATAGGCCTGAACATCCAACCTCTCGTTATGATTTTTTTTTCTTCTCTCTCGCCATCGCCCTGTGGCGCGGCTTCTTGCACCACAAATCTTTTCCCCATCATTTCAGTTTGGTTTGATTCCGTTCTTCCTGGCCTTTTTATCGTATCGGTTATGGAAAATGCCTTACAGGGCTTTGTACTTTTTATCTTGACGTTTCCTTTTGTTTACAGGTAATTCCTCCCGTCGGGGGGTTAATCCCCCCGGTAAGTTTCTGTTCATGCATTCATATCGTGATCAGCTCTGACTTCCTTCCACATCTTGTCCAGTATCCACGATCGCGCCCGCCCCAAGGCTGGGAGCTTGTCGACGAGAAGATGGTGGTAAGTACGATTGTAAGAAGGGTCAGCCGAGTTTCTGACAGGGGGTCATGTTTTGATTTTTGCATTACTAAGAGTTCAGTTGACTCGAGTACTAGTCGTACGACAATCAACTACCGATAGTAAGATCAGTCCAAGATGTACTCCTGTAATTGTCTGTCCCAGATATCGCCTTCTTTTATACAAAATAGCCTTTGCCCTTCTGTTAATCCATCTTCCGTCCATTCTTTCAAGGTCTTCTTGTCCAAGAGTAAAGTTTCAAAATGGTATGTATGGTTCTTCTTTTTGGATTTTACGGACAGCATACGAGATAATTGTCCAATTAGATCGCTGGGAGGTCGTATGAGCGAAAGAGTACAGAGGCTAGGCAAAAGTGTAAAGATGTTCTTGGCAACCTCTACATTTGCCTGCACTTTGGAGACGACAAGCACGGTTATTTGCGGAAAATATTTCGCCATGGAAGCAAGATTGCTGCTGGTCAATCGGTCCTGGATAGTAAGAGACTGAAGCTTTGGGAATAAAACGCGGATTCGGATATTAGGATCGTGTATCACAGAGGTTGCAACGTGTATGTCCCATGCAGGAGGCAGGACGAGTTCCTGAAGATTCGGGGCCCTCATGCAGATGAAGAGCGTTCGGATCGAGGTTGAAGCATCTCCAAACACAAAAAGTGATCGCAATGTCGGTACTTCACAGACTTCGGAAGGGCGCATGTTCCAAGTCCAACCATGTGCAATAGAAATATGCTCCACGCAGGAGCAAGATTTGAGGATTTGGTCAAGAGGCGGCGGCATCCGTCCCGATGAGTATGAATTTAGACCAGAGAGATGTAATCTTGTTGTAGTTGAGAAATTGGGGAGGCAATAAATTGCAGCGAGTCGACCTAGTCCTACAAGCTTGAGCTTGGGTGCTGTTCGGAAAGGCGTAATTGGTCCATCTGATCTTGATAAACATTGGGAAGATGCCCTACGACCGTGATCATCGTACGCGTAGACTATGAATTCTTCCAGGATAGGCATTTCTTTTTCGAAGAAGTCCTGCAACACTTCATGCAGCAGATCCCGGAATGGTAAAATCCTGAAATCGCCTCGGATATCCAATTTTCGTATACGGCTGGATTGCCCTGCCACAAGACGCCCGAGTGTTCGGAATCGAGTCTTATTATAATCCGGACGGCTTGTGGACAAGTTCAAGTCGTTGTAGTCCAGAAATAGCTGCACATCGAGCGGCATTTGCTTCGAGCGTTCGAGGAAAGCTTGGACTGGATCGACTTTCCACGGCGAGTGCACCTGAATGTGATCCCATAATCTGGGATTGTCCAAGGCTAACTGTCGCCATAAGCCACAGACGTGCGATAGAGTCACGCTGATGGGCAATTTAATTCGCCCGCCTTGACTATAATGAACTATTTCATGGATGTGATTCAAGACGTCAGGAGGAAGGATCGCGCCGCGCTGAGAGGGTGGTAAATATTTTAGGTAAGACTTGGGAGGAGCCTGAGCATCTTTTGTCGAAGGGCTAACCATTTCAACTTTGTCAGTATGAGGTCGAATCGAAAGGGTCGATGTTTGGACGAAGAAAAGGCTCACTTCTTCGGCTTCTTTGCAGCACTGCGCCGCTTGCTCCTCGATGGGTTCACATTCTTTATGTTCGAGACAGGGGTAGGTAGAATCCCTTCATTTGGAGATTTTGAGAGACCCTCTGGGTTGTCGATTAGTGAACACGCTGCCATTTCTCTGGCAAGAAAAGGTCACACCCACGTCAACATGCTTGCTGGAGAAAACTCACTCCGTAGGGACACTCGAGGTAGTTCGCTCCTTCTGTCCCATGTCTATAACCTCTACGCCGTCAACACGGGAAGCCAATGAGACTTCATCTTGAGATTCTGAAGGGGAGGTTTCTCTACATAGGAAAATCATACCAATTTCCATCAGTAAAGCCTCTTCAAGTTCATGGAAATGAAAAGGCTGACTTGAGTGGTTTATCCGAGATGGATCGTCGCATCCGGCCGTTGTTTATTACTTCAATATTTCTTTTCCGTTCCACCAATACCGATGTAGGGTTGTCCATAGTAGTGATGAAGTATCGACGTGTTGATAACTGCCAACGGAGAACAGGCGGATACTGTACTCACGTTAAGCCAGGATGCGGCGCTCACCACGCACTGACCACTCGCACGATATTTATAATTATGGGTTTTGCTTTAAGCCCGACGACAGCTTTCGCGGCTTGGAATCAACTTGGAATAGTCATTAGATCAAACTTTGCCGCTCGAAAACAGGTCCAGATTACATACAATAACACGAACAGAAAAAGGCTACAGAACTTGTACAGTGTAATGACACGTATGGAGACAGGAATTCCACATTCCTGTCTCCATATGCCTCACTTCAGTCCACAATGAGTTCCTAAGCCTACTTTCCTGGCAAAACGCCGCGTATTGGCCAGATGGAATGACGCTCAATGCATGAACATGATTTAAGATAACTTGAAGACTGGGAGGAAATAGTCAGCTGTTCCAGGCCTACAGTAAGTTGTGCAAGATTGGAACAGTGTGCCTCTGGAGGACGACCATTCGGGCGACAAAATCTGCAGACGTTGTCGTATACGTAGAGAACGAGTTCGTCAAGGACGGGACGTCTTGGTTGTCAATATAAAGCGCAAAAGCGCGTCCGAGCGTCTCGCAATCTGCCCACATATGTCGAACTTCTGCAACATTCATGCTGCTGCGAGAGAAGAAGGTCGAGAACTCGAAACTTGTAGGAGCAGGTAGAGCCGTTAGGCACTCTGGCCACCTAGAACCACAGAGAACCCTCTGCACGGCCTGAGGTCATCTTGATTTCCTGTGGGATCCATGGAGCTAGCGGTAGTCAGGCGATGCCAAAAAACCGATAATCATTTGAAAGGGTGAAGGTGAAGTCAAGCAGGAATTGGAAGAGCTTGGAAGTCGTTTCCCGAATTTTGAATTTATTAACTTACCTAATCTAAATGGCCAAAAGGTGGAATATATCTAAGTGGTTTGTATTGGTTTAGAACGGGAGCCGTGGCGTAACGGTAATCTTTCCTGACCTAATATTCTGGGGACGCCCGGCGAACCACTGTGTTCCCAAACCGTACCAATTATCCTTCGGGTGGTTGGAATACGAATCACTGACTGTGAGACCGTGAGGATACCCGGCTACTGCTAAAGAGGCGTCCAGGCATGATCAGTTGATATCGCATCCAGCACAAAAACCGAAGAAGAGGGATTAAATTCTCTCTTTTGCTTCGCATCTCAATTATTATTTTTTCTCACTTTTTCCTGCTCAAAACCTAAGTATGTTGCCCCTACATACATGGGCTGGAAGAGACTTTCTTCAGGACATGTTTTCCGAGAGCGACGACTGTCAATCAAACTGAGCAGCATATATGAATTTGGCAACAAAATTGCTTTTCTGTTATTGCTACAGTAGGAGTGCGTGCAAGTAAATGCAACCTGTAAATACAAATATACAATGTGTACATGAACATCGTCATCAAACTCGTGTGTACGTTGGGCAGGGAGGGGGATAAATAAGCGAAGAGGATAAGGTAGGTCGTAGGTGACAATCTAGGAACCAAACAAAGCAAATGGGGACGTGAAATAGAAACCATCCGGATCTTGGAAAGCAAAGAGAAAAGGAAAAGAAAAGAAGGCAATACTACAAGGTATGTAGTACGGACCATGCTCGCTATTCGACGTACAACGTTCGGAATGGAGTACAAACATGGGACAAGGGCAGGCAAGCAGGCAGGCACCTTTGTCGGGTCCATCGCGGAGAGCGTGGGTGGATCGTGTCAGATGATCGCATTATCATCGTTCGTCAGCCTAGTTAAGGGCCACATCATTGGCGAGGCGTTGGTTATTTTACAACATAAGGGAAAAGGGAAAAGGATACAACAGCTTTTGAAAACAAGGGAAGATGAAAGCAATTTGAAAATTGAAGGAAAAAGAGAAAGAGAGCCGAGGCACCAGGAGAATTGGAAGAGGAAAGGGTAGTATGATACAAGAAAAGGATGTGTGCCCTGGGGTTAATTTTGAGAGGAAGACTACATGATGAATGAATGATGGAAAATTGAGGATTGATCCACTTCATCCTCGGCGGAAAAGACCCCGGACGCCCATAGCCAATTTCGATTTAGCAGATTTGCCAGTCGTGCTTGGGGTCACTGCTCGAGACGACATAGTCATCGACTGGATATCGGACGTGGTCGCAGCAAGGCTTGGTCGGGGTAAAGCAGTCTCGACTTGAACTGCCACACGCTCAGGAGCGAACGAGGCGGCGATGAACTCGTTCCTCGTCCTTTCGATCCCGCCGGGAGACAATTTGACAGCCGGCACGACCCGTAAGGGGACAGTAGAAGCAGGCACGACAGCAGGTGGCGTAGATGCCGACACTGAAGGACGACGCGTGGTGATTCTCGAAGCAGATGAAGATGAAGGTGGGGTAAGCTTCAGAGGAGCCGGGCGGCGCCTTGCTTTGCCCTTCGATTTGGTAGCATTCCCTCCACCTACGATATGCTTCGTCGGGAACGCAGTGCTCTTTGTCGGGCTTGATTGACCGGTTGGAATGGGAGAAGAAGGGCCCTCCCATGCCTTTACGTCTACCAAAAACGTGGGCTTGCATAAATGCAGGGCTCGCCTTCTTGGACGAGCGGGTAGGGAAAGAACGCTCATGCCTGCACCGCCAACGCGGCGCGATACGAGCACGCGGTCGTCGATTGGAGCAAGCTTGGGATCTTCATTTTCTGGGAGGGGCACGAGGTACTTGGGATCGAGATCAGAGTCGACGGTTGATAGAGAAGATCGTCGGGTGGGCGCTTCAGGATCCGCATTCTCCTTGTTGGAGGAGCCGTGCGCTGTGGTAGGGTTAACATAGGTGGAGAATGGCTCTGTGTAGACGTTGCCGTCGTCGAATTCCTCCCAGTCCATGTCCATGTCTGCATTGGCTTCCGTGTCGACGTCCATAGCATCCTTTGGTCGGAGGTGAGAGCCGGCGCCGTCCAGGAGATGGGCATATTCGAGTTCCTCGTCTTCGTCCCACCAGATACCGCCCTCTCCATCACGGTAAACATCAGCCACACCGATGCTAGCACCAGAGCCAGCAGCGGCTTTGGCCTGCGCTTCCATCACACGTTTAACGTGAGATTCGAGGTTTCCTCCATCCGCAAACTGCATAATCGCGAGCTCATTTGCGAGCGTTGGAGGAGGCCGCACATAAGCATACTTGGCCCGCTTTCGTTTCGCGATGACCTCTGCCTGAGCCTCCTTGGAAGCAGGCAAAGTTGGAGCTGGACCAGATCCATTCAGAGGTTTGCTGCCTTTCTTGGATTTGCTGACGGCAGACTTGACAGAGACTGCAGTCTTGGTAGGAGATGCTGGTGCCGGCTGGAGAACTTTGGCCTTGGGGCGAAGGATGGAGAGGGAGCGGAAACGCTTCATGCCTTTGCGCTTTCGCTCTGTAGTGTTCTCCTGAGGAATGGGTGGGATAGGAATGTGGGCAAAGGCAATACCCGACGCAGAGAGAGGTACGGCAGCTGGTTTGGGATGAAGGGCAGCCGGTTGGCCGGCCCGGTGAATTTGGTTATACTGCCTAAGGTAAGGAGATGGTGTGGTTGGTGTTTTGGGCAAGTGAACGAAGAGAGTGGTGTATCCGTGGTTGGTGAGGTCAAAGTTCGTGACCGAGGGTGTCGCAGTCGACTGTGTGTCGACGAGATGAACGAAGGAGCCAGAGCGAGCGCGGCTGTGAGAGATGGAAGGTCGTCTCGTCAAAGACGGACGACGAGAAGAGGAGACCGATGGTCGGCGCTGGGGAGAACGAGGTGCAGGAGACCCAGGCTGGACGTGAGCTGCCCAGTTTGCGATGTTCGCAAAGGCACTCAAACGAGGAGTCTGTGGAGGAGGAGGCGGAGAGTGAGGTGGGCAAGGGGGCGGCGAAGGCAAGGCCGCGCGTCTTTTCTGGATAGAAGGGGGAGGCTGCGAAAGGAAAGCAAATTGGGCGGGTGTAGCACTAGTCTTATAGGCTAATTGTGCGGACATGTTGGGTATAGTTCTAATCGCGTTGCCTGGACAGAAAACAATTGGAGAGCGGATAGATCCCGAACTGCAAAAGAAGTTGAGAATATACAGGAGATATGAATGGTGGGCAGACTTACCGTTATAGATTATTGAAGTCGTTAGAGTATGGGTATTCTGTAATGAGAAGAGACAGTGAGTGGTATAGCGTTGGAGGTCGTTAGAAAGGTTGAAATGCGATCCCTAGGAGACTAGCTCTGAAAAGGTGGATAAGAGCAGACGAGACTAGTGGATACTTTATATTCATTATAGCGAACAATAGGAAAATGAACAATAGTCATTCCCATCATCGCTTGAGCTTCCATCGCATTGTCGCTTCAACCTTCGCGTCCCACGCCGTTCAACACCATTGTGATTCGGTAACGACCTGTCACGGCGCTTGCTCTTGTTTGCACACCCTCTCCGGTCCGGCAGCGGATCATAGCCTTCCCAAAGTGGTGAGCGAGGACCGATCAAAAATTTGCCTTGACTTTCTTCGAACGCTTCGCAAGTAAAGGCAGTCTGAATGCGTAAACAGCTCGACCCCCGCATTCCTATCCTAATAAACAACAATGTCAAGAAAAATCATCGTTCTTTCATAGTTCTCGTGGGTGATAAAGGTCGTGACCAGGTGTGTTTCCACATATCCATCACTCGCAAGACAACGCGCCAACTTCCAATATTATGTAGATTGTCAACCTTCACTTTTTGCTGTCTCAAGCCCGTGTATCGGCGCGACCATCTGTGCTATGGTGCTACAAGAAGGAATTGGGCTTCACCAGTCATCGGAAAAAGAGAGAAGCCAAGATTAAGAGGGACGTGAAAAGAGGGATCCGCGAGGCGAACGAACAGAATCCCTTCGAGATTTTCGTCACTGTTACGGATATCCGTTATACGTGCGTACAGAGCTATACTGGTCTGAGTATTCTGCAACTAACATCTATAACGTCATCTCTTCCATCCCAACTCTCGCTATGTTTATCGATCGTGAACTGCTTACGCCGATATTTTGTCAAATAGCTACTACAAGGAATCTGACAAAATCCTCGGAAACACCTATGGCATGTGCGTGTTGCAGGACTTCGAAGCTATCACGCCCAATCTTCTCGCGCGAACTATCGAAACGGTGGAAGGTGGTGGTTTGGTTGTCCTGCTCTTGAAGACGATGACCTCGTTGAAGCAGCTGTACACTATGACCATGGTACGTCACGCATCTATCCCTTCCTAGCGCCCAAGTTGATCACGAATGATGTAGGATGTACATTCGCGATACCGAACGTCTTCACATGATTCGGTTGTTGCGAGATTCAACGAACGTTTCATCCTCTCCTTGGGCTCATGCGATGACTGCTTGGTTCTCGATGATGAGCTCAACGTCTTGCCCATTTCGCGTGGAAAGGATATTCAACCCATCTCTGATGCTCCAGGAAAGGGCAAGGAGACAGACCCTTCCGAAGTCCAACTGCGCGAGCTCAGAGAATCTTTAGAGGACACTAAACCAGCCGGAGATCTCATCAAGCTCGCAAAGACGATAGACCAAGCACAAGCCATTCTCACATTCATCGATGCCATTGCTGAGAAGACCCTGTCGTCTACCGTAACTCTCACCGCTGGACGTGGACGGGGTAAAAGTGCTGCCCTCGGTTTGTCGATTGCCGCAGCCTTGGCTCATGGCTATGCCAACATTTTCGTGACAAGTCCAAGTCCCGAGAACTTGAAAACTTTGTTCGAGTTTGTTTTCAAGGGGTTAGACGCGTTGGGTTACGAGGAGCACCTTGATTACGACATTGCAGTTGCGCAGGGTCTCGGAGAAAATAAGGAGAACACCACTAAATCAGTCGTTCGAGTAAATGTTTTCAGAGATCACAGGCAAACAGTTCAGGTGAGCTAGAACATTTCGATAATTAGGTACATGATTAATTGTTTCCGTTTACGCAGTATATCCAACCCCAAGATGCCCACGTCCTCGGTCAGGCTGAATTGGTGATTATTGATGAAGCTGCTGCTATTCCCTTGCCTCTAGTCCGCAATCTCATAGGTCCTTACCTTGTCTTCCTCGCCTCAACAATCAACGGCTATGAAGGTACCGGTCGCTCGCTGTCCCTCAAACTCATTCAACAATTGCGAGAAAGCACAAGACCTACCTTATCGAAAGACGCTAGCCACAATGAAAAGGAAGAGGCTGCAACTACTGCATCGTCAAGTAAGAAACCTGTCGTAAAGGCTCCTCCTAAATCCCGTACCCTTCGCGAAATCAAGCTCGAGACACCTATCCGTTATTCAGCCGGCGACAAGATTGAAAAATGGTTGAACGGTCTCTTATGTCTGGACGCCACCATCCTTCCCCGTTCCAATGCACAAGGCTGCCCTCACCCTTCGACCTGCGAGTTGTTCTACGTCAGCAGGGATACCCTCTTCAGCTACCATCCCGCCTCTGAGGTCTTCCTCCAGCGCATGATGGCGCTCTATGTTGCTTCGCATTACAAAAACCAGCCTAACGATCTTCAACTCCTCTCCGATGCCCCTGCACACCACCTTTTCGTGCTCTTACCCCCGATAAAAGATGACGAGAGCCATTTGCCAGAGCCTCTCGTTGTCTTGCAGGTTGCTTTGGAGGGTCAGATCAGTAAGGACGCTATCATGGAAGGTCTGGGTCGCGGAATGCGGGCGGGTGGAGATATGATTCCGTGGTTGATCACTCAACAGTTCCAGGAGAGCGGCTTTGCCAAGTTGAGCGGTGCCAGGGTTGTTAGGATTGCTTGCCATCCGGATTATGCCAATGTAAGCGATTTATGGTCTTTTCCTGTGTCGTTTTTGTGCTGACGAAGTCTTACATAGATGGGATACGGATCAAGAGCCCTGAAAGCCCTGAACTCGTTCTACAGCGGAGAATACTTTAATCTCGACGAAAACCACAAGCCGGAGGTTCATTACCCCAAACCCTCCGAAATCGATCCCGTACGTTCATTTGAAAGTTTGTGAATCTGACATGTCGCTGACTGTATTATTTTTCGTGTACAGAACGCTGATTTGCTTACTGAAACACCTACTGTTCGCTCTGCGTCTCAGATGCCTCCTCTCCTTCAACGTCTGACAGAAAGGAAACCTGAGAACCTCGATTATCTGGGTGTCTCGTACGGTTTAACTCCTCAGCTCCTCCGGTGAGTTTGTTTTGCTACTTGTTGTTTGAATACGCGCTCAATGATTGGCGTCACTAGTTTCTGGAAACGTGCTGGATATGTTCCCCTTTATCTTCGCCAGACCGCGAGCGAGTTGACTGGAGAACACACCTGTGTCATGGTCAGAGGCTTGAATAGCTCTGTTGAAAGCGAAATGGGTTGGCTGAATGAATTCGCTAAAGGTATGCAACTTATACAATGAGGTTTAGGGCGTAAAGACTAACTCATGTACCAGATTTCCGGAGACGTTTCTTGACTCTGCTCTCATACAAGTTCCGTGAATTCGGTAGTGTGACTGCGTTGAGCATTCTTGAAGCCGCTAATGCAGGTATCAAGGATGACTCCGAGACAGGTATTCATATTTCTTGCGTTATTGCTGGCACAAACTAAGGCAATCCTTTAGATTTATCACCGCAAGAACTTGCCATGAGATTCACGCCTTTCGACCTCAAGAGACTGGAATCGTACGCCAACAACATGCTAGACTACCACGTCGTCCTCGACTTGCTCCCTTCCGTCGCTGACCTCTACTTCCAAAAGCGACTTGGATCAAGTCGTTCAGCAGATGCTCAAGCAGGAGAAGGGCCTGTAAGGCTAACAGCCGTGCAGAGCAGCATCCTCCTAGCCCTCGGCTTGCAGCGCAAGACCCTCGAAGACCTGGAAAGCGAGCTGCAGATCCCTGCCTCGCAGACGCTCGCGCTATTCGTCAAGATGATCCGCAAGATCAGCAAGCGGCTCATTGATATCCGTAAGGCGGCCATTGAGGCGGAGATGCCCCAGGCCACGGCGGCTGTTGCGTCGTTTGCGCAGCCTTCGAGGTTGGAAGGGGGTGCCAGTGCGGCGCCGGCGCTTGACGCTGAAGGGGTCGCTACTTCCATGATTGAGGAGCTGGACCAGGCTGGGAACGAAGTTACGAGCGCTCTTAGGGAGAGACAGAAGGAGATGTTGAGCTCGCTTGATCTGACAAAGTGAGTAAATCTCATGTTAAGACTGCTATACCTTGCAATTCTGACAATGTCATTTTTTGTTCTTAGGTACGCTATCACTGACACCAACGTTGATTGGAGTGCAGCAGAAGCGCAAGTTGCTAACCCAGGAAAGTCGACGACCGTGAGCGTGAAGGTAAATACCACTGCTGGCCAGAAAAGAAAGGCAGACGATCCAACCGCACACAGCTCAGCAGCACAGGGACAGGGAAAGGAAAAGAAAACTAGGCGGTTGACGAAGAAAGCAAAGCATTAGATCTTAGAGACCCATTCTTTGTTGTTGCTGCTAGAGTGTTCCTCCTCTCCTTTCGTCCCTTCGTTTTGCCTTTCTTTCTCTTCCTCTTTTCTTTGTACTCTTAGGACGTGATTTGTACAGGAGATTTCGGTTTCACCCCATTGGATCTCGGTGTCCATTCAAAAGTAATTAATTGCCTCTTCCGGGTCGTATTGTATTGCATTTTTATTCTGCGGGCTTGCGAACCCAGAAAAGATAATTACACTCCAGAGCACCCCATGCATCGCGAGGCGCGAGGTGCCATCGTGCTTGCAGAGGATTGTAGATCATGCCACGCAGTTCAGCTTCTAATCTCGGCAGGTAATTGCTTTTAGCAGGATTAGATATCCAAGGTCTCCCCAATGAAGACGATGTACCGTCTGGGCCTGCTATCGGAGAACGATAGTCACGGAAGAACTGGACTAGTTCTGAAGGTTTGACGAATTTTGAGTAGGTGTGCGTGCCGCTTGAAACTTGCCGTAGGACGTCTTCCGCCATGAAGATGGTGAGAGCATAAGCCAGGGGTGTTCTTGAGATTGTGGATAAGAAAAGGTGTCCGCCGGGCTGTGGATCCAAGTCAGTAAGAGGGAAAGGCCCGGACGCGGCGAATGCGGCTCCCGTACCTTGACGAGCTCAGCGCAAGTCGCGAGAAACCCAGCTGGGTTCTCGACGTGTTCAAGGACCTCCATCGAGCATACGACATCGTACTTCTTGCCCGTTGGCAGGAGGCTTTCAGCCGGCGCGTTCAGGTAAGAAAGTTTGGAGGAACTTGACGATGGGTCCAGCTTCGGGTCTGCAGACGCGTGCAGCGAGGCAATGGCAATGTTGGATTCGGACGCGTCTATCCCCAAGGTATTGGCTCCCATTCGTGCTAGACTCTAGTAGAATAGAAAAGTAGGCAGGTCAACACGTGTACCGGTGTTGGACCGCCAACGAAAGCGTACCTCGGATAGCAGGCCCCCACCACAACCGACGTCGAGCACGTTCAAACCGCTCAAAACGTCTGCATCTTCCATCTCCAGTTGCGGGTTGGCATCCTGTTGGATCTCAAGCAGTTTCTGTCGTATGAATTGCATCCGTACAGGGTTCATCTTGTGCAAGAAGCTGAACTCGCCGCGTTCGTCCCACCATTCCGAAGACAGCTTGGAGAAGTGGGCAATTTCATCTGGGTTCACCGAGCTGGTATGTGTGGTGTAACATTTGATTAACCTTGGTGAGTGGTGGGTTTTGAAGAGGAAGGTACTAGGACTACGTCGTCCTGTTCGTCGAAGAAGAGATGTCATTGGTTCCCTGAGCCCATCGCCATCACGGGCACTTTCATGGAAAAAGTGTTCTCACGGTCCTCTAAGGCTCTCTCTGCCTCCCAAATTGCGAATACGCTTGAGTAGAAGAACAAAGACGAAGTAGTATTAAAAACGGACACAGCAGTACCAAAAAGCATAACAGACAGCAAAACCAAGGGAAGTACGTGTTTAAGCATAATGCGTTCAAAGATTGTTGAGAAGAAATTAAATGCAGTGAAACACTGAAAGTAGGAAATTCCATTCCAGCTGCTCACTCGGCATTGGTAGACGCTGCAGCGGCATGAGAAGCCACCAGTGAATGGTATAAAGCCTCCATTGCTTCGCGTTTTCGGCGCTCTTCGACCGCCAGAGCTTCCATTGCTTCAGCCCTTTCTTTTTCCTTTCTTGCTCGATCTTCAGCCAATTCCTTCCCTCCGGCACCTTCCATCCATTTTTTTTCAAGCTGGATCGATGCACACATTAGTTTCTGCATTCGCCGAGGACATGAACATGGACACTCACGTATCGGTCGTGCGCTTTGATTTGTTTATCGATGGCTTCTGCGTACTCTGCGATATCCGAAGGAGAGTCCTTGTTGATCGTCACTTTCAATGTAGGTTTTGTTTGAAAGTAGCAGCCTGCGAGGTGAAACTCTGGTTGCTCGATTATCTCGGGATTGCATCGCTTATTGGCCACTCCAATAAACGTTCTGACGAACCAGTAGCATTGCTTCAATAACAACTTGAAAGAGGGGTGCGAATTGTTGATGTGGTTTAGAATGGTGACCAAGTCTCGCAGATACAGAGGCGTGGCGACCGAATTGTAGCGGTATGTGGCAAGCAGGTACACCTTTTCGTTGTCTATGACGCCGTCTTCAACGTCGACGTGCAAGGCAGTGTCGGCGGCTCGGTTGTCCTCTTTCATATTCGACGAGGCAAGGGATTTCCGACTGTTGACCCAATTGCCGCTATTGTTCAGCCATAGGTTGGCGTTACTAGCTCGAATTTTCTCATGCTCTATGTCACACTTGAGCTGCTGCCTGTATTGCTCCGGTATTTCCTGTTCAGAAGCATAAATGTATGTTATGACATCGGGCAAACAACCAGGTACACACCTCGATATCCACGACGTCTTCGTCAAGTTGCTTCTCGTCGGAAGCACACCGTTCAATGCGTATGTAATATCTTGAATCCCCTCTAGCAACAGTTGCTACCGCATATTCGTGCTTGAGGCCCTTTCGGTATTTGTACCACTCGATTTTGACAACCTTCGTGTTTCGAGCGTGGTCCGGAGAATCATAGCAGTTGTAGACGAGCCAATGCCATGTTCCCACTCTTTGCGGAATATGTCTGTTCTTTCCACTAAGGATAGCGGGTATTTCGGGGTCAACGTTTGGTGTGGTATCGTTTCCAGGAGACATGACGAAGTAAAGAAAGTCAGAGAAGGCACGGAGACATCGTCGATAGAGGTTGTGCATCCTCTTTATATGTTTGTTCCAAGGCTTCAGGGTAACAATGCGTCAGCACATTCCGTCTATGTATAATAAGGTCGTACGAATTCAAGTCACCTCTCCGATCCAGAAACTGACCTAAAACAGACAAAAGGTGTTGGGCATGCAGAGTCTGCATAAGTAGGCGCTTGAGTTGATGTAGACCCAGAGTACTAGGAAACTGAACAGCAGGCCCAATGCCGTACAGTTCCGTAATCATAAGAATAGACCGACAGCGCGGGCACCTGCCATGGCGTGATACGAGCCTGCAAAGTTTGGTTTAGGACACGACCTAGTCTTGAGGTTAGAACTCATTACTTCTAATAGTAGAAGTTTGCCAACGCGCGCAGTCTTCTTTTTACATGAGGCGATCGCCACGAATCCACTTATAACCTGGTCTGTGGAGATAAGTCTGGGAATTGCCTTTCTAAGGTGACACCTTACCTGGAGGCTGGGAACGTGGACCCACGTTCAGCTTAATCGATGCGAGAACGGTGGACTATGTGTCATCGAAGGATGCGAGGAACGCCATACATACTTAGACTACCGTCAACGGCGTCTTAACTTGCGTAAGTTGGGTGGGTTTGAGCAGCACGGAACTGCGCCTATTAGTAGCAACTATATTGGAGTTGCAAGGCATGGCTGATTGAGTGGTGCAGGCCAACAAATGAATAGCACAATCGCGATGATCGCGACGAGTCCGTCGTCCTAAAGTGTAACATGATCACATTGGGCATTAGCAAGCCATTCTCTGAGAGGTCGCAGCAAAATGAATTTCTTCGAGTTGAAGATGAGAGAGAGAGAGAGAGAGAGAGAGTAGGTCATCGAGTATGCTTCAACTCCCGAAACTCCTGATCACGCCGCTCGGTCACAAAACTCATGAGGAGGGTCCAGTGATCACGCCACAGTAGTAGCTCCCACTAAATACACATACAATCTGTTGACATGGGCGGAACACCCTCTGTCTTCTGCGCCGTAGAAGCTCAGGATGCTACTGCAGACATCAAAGAGCACATCTAGGCTCAACTAAGAATAGCAGTGGTGTTACAGAGGTATTACACTTGTAGAGGGTTGAAGCGGCGTCTACAGGTCGCGACAACAAGCGCCCACATTCAAATACACCGCCAACCTCATGAGTCATGACCCAGCGTCACATTACTCTGTAGTATTAATAGCGATTCTGGAATCGAGCCTGTTCGTGCCGGAAAACTTTGATCGAACAAACAAAACTTCCGCAGGACGGGCCACGGCGGGTTGGAACGAACTTAACGCTGGTACGACTAATAACTTACTTCCTTATAGCAGTAAGCGACCTCCCTTGCCGTATAAGGGACACACACCAAACTTTTCCGACACTTATTGAGGAGAGAAACAAAGACGAAGTAGTATCAAAAACAAACACAGCAGTACCAAAAAGCGTAATATAGAAAACAGACCCAAGGGAAGTACGTGTTTGAAGACAGTGGTTTGAAGATTTTTTGGAAAAAAAAACTATGAAAGAAAAGTTCATACCGCGCCGCTCACTCAGCATTAGCCGACGTTGAAGCGGCACGAGAAGCCTGTAATTGGTATAACTGGGCCTCTGCCTCCTCGCGCCTTTTGCGCTCTTCCATGGCCTTCTGATCAGCCTCCTCGCGCCTTTTGCGCTCTTCCATTGCGTTCTGATCAGCCTCCTCGCGTCTTCTGCGCTCTTCCATTGCGTTCTGATCAGCCTGTCTCGCTCGTTCGTCGGCCTGTCTTGCTCGTTCGTCGGCCACTTCCTTCCCTCCGGCGCCTCTCATCCACTTTTCGTGAAGCTGAATCGATAGACGTATCAGTTTCCGAATTTTCTGCGGGTACCATGAGTACGGTTACTCACATATTGATCGTGGGCCTCAATCTGCTTGCGGACGGCTTCTGCATACCTGTCGATCTCCACAGGAGAATCTTTGTTGACCGGCACTCGAAATGTGGCCATTGCTTGAGTGTAATGGCCTGCGAGGTTAAAGTTTGGTTTCTCGTTTATCTCGGGATTGTATAGCTTATTGGCCACTCCAATAAACGTCCTGACGAACCAGTAGCACTGCGTCAATAACAACTTGAAAGAGGGATGCGAGTCGTTGATGTGATTCAAAATGAAGACCAAGTCTCGCAGATACAGAGGCGTGGTAGCCGAATTGTAGTGGTATGTGGCGAGCAGGTATACTTCTTCGTTGTCTATAGCGCCGTTTTCAGCGTCGACGTGCAAGGCGACGTCGAGGGCTCGGTTGTCTTCTCTCATATTGGACGAGGCGATGGATTTCCGAGTATTGATACTATTGTTGGTTAATGGGTTGGCTTTACTGGCTCGACTTCTCTCGTGTTGTACATCAAGCTTGAGCTGCTGCCTGCGATCCTCCGGTATTTCCTGTCAAGAGTGAATGAAGTTATGACGACAGACAAATGGGTAGGTGCACACCTCGTCATCCACAACGTCTCCATCGAGTTGCTTCTCATCGGAAGCATACCGTTCGATACGTATGAAATATGTCGACTTCCCCCTGGTAACAGTTGCAACCGCATATTCGTGGTTGAGGCCCTTTCGGCATTTGTACCAAGAAATTCGAGTAACCCTCGTTTTGTGAGCGTGCTCCGGGGAATCATAGCAGTTGTGGACGAGGCAATGCCACGTTCCCACTCTTTGCGGAATACCCCTGTTCTTGCCGCTCAGGATGGCCGGTATCTCAGGGTCGACGTCCGGTGCAGTGTCGTTTCCTGTAGACATGACGAAGGATAGAATGTCGGAGACGAATCGAACGCATCGTTGGTAGAGGTTTGGCATCCTTAAATATGTTTGTTCCAGGGCTTCAGATTACAATGCATTAGCACATTCCGTCTATGTATAAGGCCGTATGAATTATCACCTCCTGTCCCTGACAAGCAAACTGGCCCAAAAGAGATAAAAGTTGTCGAGTATCTCGAGAGGGGGACTGCATGAAGTAGATGCTGAGCTGGTGCGTGTACTTACACTGTGCAGTTGGCGCGTACTACCGTAAAGCTCCGTGATCAATCAAGAATAGACATTCATTCGGGCCCTTAGGATATATAGTAAAGCCGCTCTCAAAGTTTGGCCCCGAACACGACCCATCTTAAGGTTAGAATTCGCTACCTCTTACAGTGGAGCTTCGCCAACGTTTCTTGCATAGGGTGATTGCCAGTATCCAGATATTACCTGGTCTGTGGAGATAAGTCGGGATCCGAAGTTGCCATTGAAGATGACACATTACCTGGACTCCAGACTGGGAGCGCAGGGCCCAAAGCAGGGCCCGGGCTACTTACGTTCAGCATAATCAATCCGCGAACCATGGACTGAGTGTCATAGAAGGATACGAGGCATGCCATACATGCTCAAGCTACCATTGACAGTGTCTTGACTTGAAGTAAGTAAGATGGGGTTGCCTGCGCCAAACTTGAGCAGGATAGGACTGCGTCTATTAGTAACTGTATTGGAGCTGCAAGGCGGAGCAGATATGAAGCAGCACAATCGTGATGATCGCGGGAGAGTCCGTAATGTGCAATATGATTCACGACGATGGGGATTAACAAGCCATTTCCAAAGGTCGCAGCAAAAAGCATGGCTTCGAGTCGAGAGAGAGAGAGAGAGGGAAGGAGGTAGAAAGAGAGAAACGAGGTAACCGAGAGTCTGAATATCATTCAACATTCAAATATTCAACTCCCGATCTGAACTCATGTGAGAGGCTGCAGAGATCACAACACCCAAGTAGATAGGCATATTATCTGATAAAAAATCGGTAAATCTTCTGCGCCGTAGAAGTTTATGGTGCCACCGCGGCCATCAAGCCACTGAAGCAGCACAACACCAGCTAACATTACACGTGCTGAGGAAGGGGCGTCTAACGGTCTATAGGTCGTTACGACAAGCGCCCACATTCAAAATACACCAACCTCATCAGAAGCAGGGACATATTACTCTGTAATGGCGATAACAACGGCAGAGGCGATTCTGGAATCAAGCCTACTCAAGCCGGAAAACTCCATATTCCATCATCATCGGACGTGTCGTCCATAATATATCAAGTTCATTAACAATAGACCTCCCTCGAAAACGAGACATATGCCTGATTGTAGCATCAATCTGACGATGTCGTTGTGGACATGGAAGGCCATTTGACATCAAGAGGCACCTAGATTGCTCTCTATCAGCCATCCAGGTATTAAGGATCCTTGAGCGGCGATACGCACTTCGGAAATTACGGTATCAACGCTGGCTGCTAACCGCTTCAAAAAGGTTTGTAGGTCACCCCGGGCGACGGAGGCACAGATATCACAATCTAGTGTCCTGACTGTGGAGTCGATCAGGCGTTGCCAGTCGACGATCGTTTCGCTGCAAGGCCGACTATCAAGCTGTTCCAACAAGGACAAAAAGGACCTGATCCACCAACGTCTTCCTGAGATATTTAAAGGCTTTTCGCCCTTTTGCAGTAGAGAAGTCGGAGTCCAGACAGTACCGAATTCGCAGGCATGCTCCATCCGTGGCGAGTGACCTTCCGACTGCAAAGTTTCTCCGGGTAATGGCCACCAACAGTATGCTTCTTCCATCATATAACAATCCCGATCGCCATCGTATTTGAGACATTTGTAGTTATTGATGTTGACGCGTACCCAATCCCTGATAGCCCGTGCACAATTATAGCGGTATTGGAAGACACGACATACGTCCATGCCACTCATGTAGGCCTCGTTGGATGGCATCGGTAGGTCTGCGGCCTTGTGCTTCAGTGAAGCTTTGGCTGCTTCTCGTCCCAGAGCCTCCCAATCATGGCGCAAAGAGAGATCGAACACGCGGAGAGGATCTTCAACAAGATCGAGAGTGGTCTTCATCAAAAAAACCAATTCTTCTTCAATATCGTCCATGCAATATTTCTGGGCAATGATCGCGGTGTTTGCGATACTGTCGAAATCGCCCAAGTTTGGGCGTTGGCGTGGATAGCAGAGGAGGAGCAACGGCCGAAGGAACTTGCTTTCCTCGGCCATGTCGATAATGGGAAGTCTATGTGCCTCTTCATCTCTGGCATCGTCGGGGGATTTGGGGACAGAGAACATATCCTGGAAGACTGGCGAGGCATAGATTAGGAAGGCTTTTACGACGTAGAACCTGATGTTATCGCATGAT
This sequence comes from Agrocybe pediades, assembly GCA_013053245.1. Lineage (NCBI taxonomy): Eukaryota > Fungi > Basidiomycota > Agaricomycetes > Agaricales > Agrocybaceae > Agrocybe > Agrocybe pediades. The sequence goes on from JAACJL010000058.1 coordinate 1,961,561, forward strand.
CGTAGGATGGCGTCGGCGCCGCGAGCTTCTGGATGGAAGGGTGACTCTGCATCGATTTCAGGCATAGTGAGTAGACTAGAGAAAGAGGAATGGACGGGGCTTTTGCACTAACGAGACCTCAGCGTGCAAGCTTCCTTCCTATATATCCTCCTTGAGCTATTTACGGGAACCGACGTGGGACTGCGGCCACAAGGGACCATACAACCATCCGTATCGCGAATAAAGCCCGTAATTCCAGGGTCCAAAGTGGCCCAAGCATGAACATGTACATATACGATAGCGGGATTGGAAGAAAGGGTTGGAGAAGGTCGGATAAGACAGAAATGGTTTAAAACAATTGAAAGGGACTGGATGAGGCGTGACAGGAGGGGTGATCCGGTAACCGGCATTGTGACATGGTGACAGTGGATGGATTTGACGGGCAGCCTGGTCGAGGGAGGATTGGACTATTATTCGGCGCAGGCGCAAAGAGGATTCTTCGTACAGTATTCTACCTTCTCTCTCCGTATTCTCCTTCTGATCAGCCCGCTCCGTTTGGTCTCAAACGGGCCCGTCTGACTAATATCAACCTGCTGACAGTGTGCTTTCTCACCGACCACGCCGTAATTCCGTTCGCACACAATGAACACGCCTTCTTTCCTGAATAGTCTACTCGCCAAATCTCCTTCTTCCCTATCTTTTACATCAGGCCCTTCCATGGACGAGGAATACTCAAAGGAAGCGCCCAAATCCGACAGATGCGAGCTGCGGGTCGAGGGTATGACATGCGGGGCATGTGTAGAGGTGCGGAGACAGGAATATTACCAATCGTCGTCAACTAACCCTATTCTCAGGCGATCGAGGGCATGCTCAGAGATCAGAAAGGCATACATTCGATAAAGGTCGCTTTGCTAGCTGAGAGGGCAGTTGTCGAGTACGACCCTTCGCTGTGGGACGTTGAGAAGCTCGTAGGCGTATGTGGCTCGTTTCATGTATCTTTGGATGTGCTTATACATCGCATTTCGTTGTGCAGGAAATTTCGGACATTGGCTTCGATGCGACTTTCATACCCCCAGCAAAGGCAGACGTTGTTCAGCTACGGATATATGGCATGACATGCTCGTCGTGTACGAGTACAGTAGAAGCAGGTCTTTCTGCTGTACCAGGCATCACCAGCGTTGCCGTGTCCCTCGCCACCGAGACCTGTACCGTTCACTTTGACCGCTCGATGATCACTCCGCGAGAAATGGTTGAGCATATCGAGGACATGGGATTCGACGCTATGCTCTCCGACCAGCAGGATGCTACTCAGCTGCAGTCGTTAACGAGAATGAAAGAGATCCACGAGTGGAGGGCGCGGTTCTACTGGAGTTTGACTTTCGCCGTACCCGTCTTCTTCATCCACATGATAGGTCCTCGCATACCAGGTGTTCGGGATCTACTTTCTTTCCACTTGTTCAACGGTCTATACCTTGGGGATATCCTTGCCTTTGCCATTAGCACTCCGGCGCAATTTTGGGTGGGAGAAAAGTTTTACCGAAATGCCTACAAATCCCTCAAGCACGGTTCTGCAACTATGGATGTCCTCGTTGTCCTAGGCACCTCCTCTGCCTACTTTTACTCCGTGTGTAGCATGGTTGCGGCTTTATTCAACACGACCCCGGACTATCGGCCTCACCAATTTTTCGAAACGAGCACCATGTTGTTTATGTTCGTTTCTTTAGGTCGATACCTGGAGAACAAAGCGAAAGGCAAAACGAGCGCCGCACTTACGGATTTAATGGGACTCGCACCTTCCATGGCCACAATCTACACCGATGCCCCAGCCTGCACCCAAGAGAAGAAGATTGCCACGGAGCTCGTTGAAGTCGGTGACATAGTAAAGATAGTCCCTGGCGATAAAATTCCGGCCGATGGAAATGTAATCAAAGGGTCATCCAGCGTAGATGAAAGTGCCATCACAGGTGAGGCCTTGCCCGTCACCAAACTCGTCGGGGACCACGTCATAGGAGGCACCGTCAACGGACTTGGCACATTCGACATGGTCGTCACGCGAGCAGGAAAAGACACCGCGCTGTCCCAAATAGTCAAATTAGTGGAGGACGCGCAGACTTCCAAGGCGCCTATCCAAGCTTTCGCCGACAAAGTTGCTGGTCGCTTCGTCCCTGCCGTCATCAGTCTGTCTGTAATTACGCTCATCGTGTGGTTGCTTCTCAGCTATCTAGTGGATGAGGACCATTTGCCGGCTATGTTCCATGCACATGGAACGAGCAAGTTGGCGGTGTGCCTCCAGATGTGTATCAGTGTCGTCGTGGTGGCATGTCCTTGTGCTCTCGGATTGGCTACACCGACTGCGATTATGGTCGGCACCGGTTTGGGCGCGCAGAATGGCATCTTGATCAAAGGCGGACGAGCGTTGGAAGCTAGCAAAGGTATCAAGCGCGTCGTCGTCGACAAAACTGGTACTGTTACCGTTGGAAAGCTCACTGTGATGGGCATGCATTGGGTGCCGGCTTCCGGAGTTATTCCCAACACCGAGTTATACGCAGGCGACACTGGGCTAGACGGAGTCTGCGCAGACGGCGTTACTGGCCGCAAGGAAATTGTAGCTATGGTCAGTGCCACCGAAGCTCGTTCGGAGCACCCTCTCGCCAAAGCGATTGCTACCTATGGCAAAGATCTTCTCGGTACCTCGGGTCCTCAAGCTGTTGTGCAGGAATTCGAGAGTATCACTGGACAAGGAGTGAAGGCCAAAATTCAATGCAATGGCAAGACTCACACCCTGCTCGTCGGCAGTGCGCAATTTGTCACCCTCAGTGGCGTAGGCGCCGTCTTGGACGCGGAAAACGAAGCACATCATCACATTCCTTCTGAACTTGCTGCTTATGAGGCACAAGAGACATCCCTTGGGAGGACCATTATCTTCGTTTCTTTGGTTAGTGGATCAGGAAAGAAGACAGGTCACCTCCAACCACTTCTTGCTGTTTCCCTCGCGGATGCGCCGAAACCGTCAAGTAGGCAAGCGATACAAGCGTTGGAAAGGATGGGTATTGAAGTCAATATGATGACTGGTGATGGAAAAGCAACTGCTATTGCTATAGCTAAACAAGTTGGAATCCGTCCTGAAGGTGTCTGGGCTGGTATGAGTCCTAAAGGAAAGGCAGCAATGGTGACTGAGCTGATGGAGAAGAATGGCGGTGGTGTTGCAATGGTATGCTTTCTACTTGCTCTCGAGTAGTCGAAACCCTAATTTTTTCCTTCTTATAGGTTGGCGATGGTATTAACGATTCTCCAGCACTTGTCGCAGCCACTGTGGGCATCGCACTTTCCTCAGGAACTTCTGTGGCGATTGAAGCTGCCGACATTGTGCTCATGCGGTCCGACCTCCTCGACGTTGTTGCTGCTCTTCATCTTTCTCGCAAGATCTTCTCCGTCATCCGGCGAAACCTCATCTGGGCATGTATCTACAACGTCCTCGGCATTCCTCTAGCCATGGGTTTCTTCCTTCCCTTCGGTCTGTACATGCACCCCATGTTAGCAGGAGCCGCTATGGCATTCTCTTCCGTCAGCGTTGTATGTTCTTCCTTGACGCTGAAATGGTGGAAGAGGCCGATGGACAGCATCCTTCCTGAAGAAAGGGGACGAGCTGGTGCAGCAGGTCCGATTGCACTCGCTGCTACACCTGCAGGCCTGGATAGCGGTGCTGGATGGACCGGAATGTTCTTGGATAGCGCTGCTAGCGTTTTAGACAGCGCGAGAGTGAGAGCTTTCGGTGGTCTGTTCAGTGCTGGTGTCAGAGACAGGGAGGGTTACAGCCAGCTGCCAGTGGAGATGGAGCAGCAGACACGGCAGGGTGCACAGAGCCCAGTTTGATTTTGCTCCTTCTAGACCTTGTAAGATTACCCATTTGCATGATATACTTGTTCGTCATGGTCGCTGCTGCACCTTCGTTTTTTGCCACCAGGCATTCCCTCCTTCGTTTGTATTCCCCTAGTCCCCATTCTGTTGTGTTTATGTTCGGCTGTTTTGGATTTGCATTGGATTTCGTTTTTACTTAACACACTATTTATTGTCCACCGTCTGCTAGTCATGAGCAGAAACGGAGGTCTGTACAGTAATCATGTAGATAATTGTTATATTTTCCTTTAGCTGGGACCCATTTCCGGTTAGTTGGTGTCAGTGTGAACTTGTCAGACGAGGTTGAATTACGTGCTCGAGCAATATATCGGCATTTGATCTGTGTTCACTATTACTTCCCTACTGTTGTCGACAACGAGACAAGCTCAAGCTAAATTCGTGGCTCTAGAAACGATCAATATACCGCGCACACCATACATACACACCCCAAGTAAATAATCCCATGGGATCGAACAGAGTCGGCAGCGTGTTTCTAGGGGACATCCAGCGCCATCGCCATTTGTCCTCATCGACGCACGGGAGCACCAGCCCTCCTTCTTCTCCGCCACCTAGTACTTCTGCTGGTGGCACAGGCCAAAACTCGATCGCGGGTGTTTTCTCTTTCTCTCAGGCTCAAGCTCAAGCTCAAATGCATTCGCCTACTACGCTAGCGCCTACTACGGAATCGCCGTCCGCTTCTGGGTCTGGTTCGGAGGAGGAAGAGGAAGAGGAGGAAGAGGAGCTGGATAGCGTGACGGATTCGCAGGATTCGGGGTCGAATAATGCCGGCGAAGGAGGTGTCAGTGCACCTTCTGGCAATGCGAACGGTGTGGACGGCAGTGCTGCTCAGGCACCTGGCAAAGTCGACCCTGTGCTCGCGCTGGAACTGAGACTGAGGTGGTTAGAGGCTTTAGTCTTCGGCATGAAGCAAGACACGAAGGGGAAGGCCAGGGAGGAGTATGCGGGCGTGATCAACTATGGCAGCGTCGCTGCTGCGAACCTGAAGCCTGGAGAGACGTTGGCGCGTCTCGCGCAGTCCGTGCAGACTAGGCTGCGGAAGGCTGTTGAAGGCAACGAAGGCTTGAGGAGGTTTATGGATAATTGTACGTTTCCAACTTCCCCATTCCGTTTGCTCGATTGGCTTGCTCCGCTTCGCTTTCGCTGTGCTGCTGCACGTTTCGTTGTTTCTAGGGCTTACTTTTTGTTTCGAGATCTCGTTCTTCTCAATTGGATATGGCTGACTCTCTGCCCTTCCAACTAGATGACAAAAATGCACATTTGTTAACACCTTCATTCGCGTTGTCTGGTACACTCCCCGATCCACCGACATATGATAAGATGTCACCAGAAGAAATCAACGCGCTCTTAGCTGAAATGGAACCCGACATACGCGCTGCTGACCGTGATATGCAAGAGATTGACGCTTTGGAGAAGAAAGGCGTGCTAGGAGCCGGACATCTTCCAGGTTCATACCTTGATCTCTCTCGAGGTGATGCAATGGCTTAACAGACAGGTGTTGTTTTTTGTAGACTACGAGAAGCTCTCGTCTCGTCTTGAAGCGTTGCTAAAGTCGCAAGAGGAGGATGCGAAACTGGCACAGTCGCTAGAGCTCCGAATATCGTCTCTAGTGGATAAGCATGCTACCTATGTACGTGCATCTCCCTCTATCGCTCATCTAACACGCTATGCTAAAGTTATGAATACTCAAGATTGACACTCTGTCCGAACTGTTCGTGGCATGGGACGATACGCTGACGGAGACCGAAGACAAAGTCACACGTATGGAGAGAGACAAGGCAGAGCGAGTTCGGTTGGGATTAGCGTGATTTTATTGTGCGTAGGTAATGGCAGATTTTGGACGTGTATATTTATCTATCCATTTGTATCAACGATGACTGACAGACGGACATATATCCTGGGTATATAACGAACCAGATTAGAACCTAGTGGTGGGAAGGCAACATTATTAGCGCCCGCGGTGCGTCGGCACTTGGATAAGCTCCCAAGTACGACCCTTTTTATAGAGATTTGGATTGGAAGCTTGAATGATCGTACCTACACTCCTTTGCAAGGAGCTCAATTTGCCTTTTGCTTCAGGGATTTTTGCTTGGCTTCCCAGTTTTGAGACTTTTGCTGTGCTTCGAACTGCTTGCGCCAACGAAGCCACTCTCCTTCTCGTCCACCATCCGCCCAAACTGCCCAACCGTCACGCAGTTGTAACCAAAGAACAATGGGGTTGTTCAAAATGGCAGCTTTCATCCGTCCAAGCGGCGAAGTGGGGTATCGAGTAGGGATAGCCTCGGAGATTAGGTATAAGGAAACACCGAGCGTAGTTCCTATAGCTAATCCCCACAGTATCTGATACGCGTTGTGATATCCAAGGTAATATCTGTCGAGACGGACGTCAGACGTTCAGAATGTACGTGGATCAAATTGATAAGAACCGTGAATATGCGACAAGCCCTGCCCAACCGATGAGAGCGGCGTATACAACCAGGCGCCAAAGAAAATCGATAAGTTTAGATCCTGTGGAGGAAAACCTGTGCCTAAAGTAGAGGTGGCACATGAGGAAAGAAGCGAAGTAAGCCATGTACTGGCTATGGGACGATGGGAAACCGTAGCCATTTCCGATGCTTTCTGGCAGTTACGGTTAAGTCGGTAACTCTGCGCTAGGCTACATGACATGAGACTCACCTATAGGCCTTTCTTGCTTTATTGTCCTTTTCATGACCCAGTTGAGAAGCTCCCCAAACAGTTGGCCAGCCCACATAACGATGATTAGAAATTCCCGGGTTTGGACGGCCAGTGCTGCGTAGGATGCCTGGACATGTGTTAAAAATATGGCAAACGGCTTTTATTCCTCGTCGCACCATCAAAAGTATGGGACTCAATGTAACCAGAGCAAGTGCCATGGAGAAGTACGACCCATCGTCATCTGCGAATCTTGGATCAAAAAGTCGTTTGTGCAATGAAGACAATTGAGGAATGTCGTACAAAGGACGTGGGTCAGGTCAAGAGACGCCTTCGGACCTTCATGCCTCATTCTGCTCAGGGTACCGACAAAAGCGAGGTCAAGGTCGGGAAAGCGTCGGTGGCGTTGAACAATGAGCGGCTGTGTGACAAACAAAAGTAGATAAAAGTTCGCACGGGTGCTGGAAATACATATAGCATTGCCACTGCGCAGCGCTGAGAGCACGCTTGTGATTCAGACTCGCCCTTCGCGCTTTGCTCATTCCCATTTGTAACGAAGCTCATCCAGCTCAATGGCATAAACGTCGGCAGACATTACGAGGCGATGAAAATGACTCGTTGTGGCGATATCCCATCGTCGAATGAATGGTTGATCGAGAAAACGTGTTCTGCCAAAGGAGCTAAGATTGTTCTCTTGACCTGGCGTCACTCCTAATCATCTGTGATAAGCGCTTCCAAAAAGAAAGGACAGCCGCGAACACGAGTCAGCCAGCATACATGTGAACATACAGCGAGTCGCGTCGGAGCCGCCCAAGACGGGTTCTTGCATCTGAGCGGGCGGTGCTCGTTATTGTAATGGAAACAACGAGGCGCCGAGTATAAAACATGAAGGCTGGATTCACCATTGGTATCTACACCCCCTCCCAATCTCTGGGATCATCATGGCTTCGCCACTCTATATTGCCCAACAAGTCTTCTCTGCTTATACGGCGAGCAACCTCAATCAAGGCGCTCCTGAGTGCGTCAACGGCACTGCCTCTAACAGCACCCTCCCCTCCGCAACATCGGCCGCATTGCCCACAGATGTATCTTCTCTTTTTTCCTTCTTTCTGTCGTTTTCGGCTCTGCGTGAATGGTTCAAGCTCTTCGTCCTTGGAAGTGTTCTTGAATCTTTAAGACGTTTTGCCCTATACCTTTACCATCGAGTCTACAACTCCTTCTTCGTCACCGCTCATTTGGAAGACGGAGACACCAGCTATTGTAAGTCCTTATTTGTTATCTTTGTCATCTGTTTAACTTTTGAACTACCTAGACCGGATGATGATCTGGCTTTCTAAAAGACCTGAGTGGAGTGAGTTCATTGTTCAAACTCTGCAAAAGGACTGCTGTTAAATTCTCCGACAGAACAAGCGAGGGATGTGCAAGTTACATCTCGGACGTACGGCGTCAACCCCGAACATCTCGCTGCACCAGCTGTCGATGGTGAACCATTCGATGAGAGCGTACGTTTGGTACCTGCTGAACACACGAGCCTTTCTTTCTTCGCCCACGGGTCCTGGATCCGAGCCACTCGTACCTTCAGGGAGTCGCAGTGGGGTAACCGAGAAGAGTCCCTTGAACTCCGGTACGTTGCTTCCGTTGTTTGCCATTGAAGTCATTACTCACAAATGTGTTGCTTCTCTTTTATAGTATTTTCTCATGGCGGAAGGACATTCTGTACAAGCTCCTGAGCGAAGCAAAGAAATCGTACGAGTCTGCACAGGAGAACACCATCTCTATCTATAGCTCGGATATCCACAACAACTGGCGTCTTATTGCATCGAGACCAAAGCGCCCTCTGAACTCGATTTTCCTCGATCCCGGCATCAAAAATCTGCTCGTTGACGATGCTCGCGATTTCTTGGATAGCAAAGCTTGGTACGCTGCCCGTGGAATTCCCTTCCGCCGCGGTTATCTCCTTGTAAGTTTTCTCACTGTCCCTTTCCTTTATGTGAGACTAAATCATAGCCTGCAGTATGGTGCCCCTGGCTCTGGAAAAACAAGTATCATCCACAGTTTAGCTGGTGAACTCGAGCTTGATGTTTATATCATCTCACTTTCGCGATCTCTTCTGGATGATACTGCTCTTGCTGATCTCATCTCTGATCTTCCTGGTGCGTAATTATTTAGCTAGTTGGCTTGACCGATGACTTATACCTTCACTTTATTCAGAAAAATGTATCGCCCTGATGGAAGATATAGATGCTGCATTCGACCAAAACCTTAATCGTGGTGATCTGGACAAAGAGAACGAATCCAACAACGCGAAAAATGGGGATACAAATAAAAAGACCCAAATGGCTGCACCTACAAGCAAAGTTACCCTCAGTGGCCTCCTCAATGCTCTCGATGGCGTCGGCGCTCAAGAAGGTCGGATCCTTTTCGCGACAACGAACAGATACACCAGCTTGGACCCTGCTTTGACTCGCCCCGGACGTATGGATATCCATGTTCATTTCAGGCTTGCAAGCAAGTACCAGGCCAGAGAACTGTATCGCTGTTTCTATCATCCCGAATCCGAAGCGAAGGAACGCGAACAAGAAGGTTCATCTGAAAAGGCCAAGGATAAGGCAAAGGAAGGAAAGAGCGAATCGGATCTCGATTCTGGATATTCGTCTACCGACGAAAAGGAAAGAGCAAGCTCGAGTGTAAGCTCGGACGACGGCGCGGATGCCGAGTCCTTGGTTCCAGACGAAGTCGACTTCACTGGCGCCTCCCATCGATCCCGTGCGCCCAAGTTGTCTGCTAAACAGGTGGCTGCGCTCGCAATGCAATTTGCTGAAGCTATTCCCCAACGTGAACTTTCGATGGCTAGCCTGCAAGGATACCTTATGACGTATAAGGTTCGCCCTTATGAAGCCGTAAAGGATGCTCCTGCTTGGGTCGAAAAGCAAAGGGCCGCTAAAGCGGAGAGAGAGGCGAAGCTCAAGGCTGCTGAAGAAGAGGCTAAGGCTGCTGCGGCCAAGACAGAGTCAGCCCCAACGCCAGCTCCTACTTCCGAAATAGCCTCTACCCCCACTTCTACTACCGTCCCTGTTCCTGCTGTTCCCACTCCTGACGTAAAACCAGTCTCTACTTCAGCTTCTGATCAACCTGATACATCCAGTACCGAAGCGAAAGCACCAGAAGCACAAGCAACGCAATAATCATGTCACATTTTATGTCTTGGTACAATCTCGTCGTCCTTTCCCTCCTTGTCTTGCCACTTCACCTTCCACTAAAAATGCTATCCTCCTGCTACCTGCCTTGCTATCCACATCACGAACATTGACATTTCTTCCATTCTGTAATAAATTTTCTTGCAAGTTGTATCGCGTTACATACCCAATATACTGCATAATTGTCATCTCGAGGCTCGCTGAGAGATCATGAGATATAAATGTGATGACTTGATGATAAGCTAAAATGTTCTGAGACCATCTTATCTGATAAGATTCGTTCCGGCTATTGATGACTGTCGAAGCGGTAAAATATACACCTTGCCTTTACGCCCTGATCATGCCATGCAATAAACTACCGCCTTCATTGCTCAAGGACCAGTACATGCTATCCTCTTGATGCTCCTATCGGTGACTAAACCTCAGCGTCTTTTGATAAACTTCCGTTCATCGTGGAACAACAATATCCCTTCCCTATTTAAATTCACTCTCCGTGCTCCCATTACTACCTTCAACACCTTCAAGATACCTAGGGCGTTTGGACTCAACCTGACCAGAACTATGGCTTCAAATTCAACCGAATTGCCCTCGTCGACAATCCCTATTTTCACTACGGTCGCCGATTATCGAGCATGGAGACGTGCAGCATTCAAGGCCGGAAAAACTGTCGGGTTCGTTCCGACGATGGGTGCTCTACACGAAGGACATATCTCTCTCGGTTAGTTCCATGAAAACCACTTTTCATCTCACAAGTTTCTAATAGTGTACGTGCGCAGTGAGAGAGTCTCTCGAAAACAACGACTTGACTGTGGTATCTATTTTTGTTAATCCTGCTCAGTTTGCTCCTCATGAAGACCTGGCAACATACCCTCGGACCCTTCCGAAGGATCTTCAGCTCCTCGAAGAGCAGAAAATAACATCGAAATCATGTGGAGAGACTAGAACTCCTAGTGCTGTTTTCGTCCCAACAGTGTCCGAGATGTACCCCTCGGGCATCGTCCAGAACGTCGCCGAACAAAAGGGTACTTTCATTGAAGTCCAAGGCTACGGACACCAGATGGAAGGCAAAAGTAGACCGACTTTCTTCCGTGGAGTGGCTACTGTAGTGACAAAGTTATTCAACGTCATCGAGGTCCGTCTGCTCTTTTCAATAATATTATGCGCCTAGTCCACTCATCCGGTTCCCCCTATTTTAGCCCACCCAAGCATATTTCGGACAGAAAGATATCCAGCAAGCCTTACTATTAAAACGCATGTGCCGAGACTTACTCCTCTCCCACCCTGAACCATCCAATCTCCACATAATTCCAACTGCACGCGACCCCACCGATTCCTTGGCTCTTTCATCCCGCAATGCCTACCTTAGTACCGACGGCCGCAAAGTCGCAACAACCCTATGGCAGGCTCTCAAAGCCGCTGAAACAGCCTGGACGGAAGGGCGTACCAAACGCGAATGCATTAATGCAGCTACAAAAGTTGTCGAAGAAAAAATAGCACAAGCTAGCAAAGATGGCTTGGAAGTCGTCATGAAATTGGACTATGTGGAGATGAACGACGCCCAAACTTTCGAAGTTCTCGAAGAAGAAAAGGCCCGCCGGGATACTGGTCTAGTCATTCTCAGCGGAGCGTTATACGTGGACAAAACTCGTTTGATCGATAATATCCTACTCGGTGATATCCACCAAGTGTTGGGATAACTTAAAATGTGGTCTCTGGTATACTCCAGGTGTATTGACCATTGGGAGAATTGATTTTCCTCCATGGTATATATTTATCACAAATCCCATGGAAGTCACCCGACTCTTTTACGCTCCTGTGAATTACCCAAGGATATGGTTCATTCGTGCGTCGGTGGTGGCAAAAGTCATGACAAGAACCCCGAAGCCTGCGAAGTGCGGCACCATTATGGGCTACACGACGAATAGCTTGCGAAACACCACCAGGCACCCGAGTAGTCTTGCGGCCCCAAAGCAAAAGTGAAGTACAAATTCGTGAGCAAAGTCGAGAATGTCCTACCAGCTGCACTATAATACAGGTAACCAAGTACTCCGATATTCCAAGTATCAAGGGTTACTATGTTCTGGCAGGATGTGTCCAAGTCGACTTCTTCGAGAAAATACATTCACCGACAAGCAGGAAGAACAAAAGTGATAGCTATGAAAAGATAATCGTCATAATTGTTAATTGTTCAAGGAGATTGGCTCCTAAAAGTCGCTATCTCGCTGGTCATCGGAGTCGGCGAAGACTCGTATGTGCAGCCTGGATCAGTATAACTTCCAAAATCCGAAATGTCAGTCAAAGTCAAAGTGGAATGTGGTATCGTCCCTGTCTGCGTTTCACAACTGTCTGTCGTCTCGTCGGTCATCTCAAGGTCTTCTCCTCGATGCCATACCGTATGCAGGAATGTCATCACGACAATGAGGTTACAGACAATGAGAGATACTCCGGTCTGCAACTCAAATTTCAGAAGAGCAGGAGAGATAAATATGTGTCTGACTGGCCTCGAAATAACTGAGTTTTCCTCTCAGAATTGTCTTCCCTGGCTCCAATCTCACAGGGGCGAATAGAAACACGCCGCATACAACAGTGACCGTCATAGTCGACGCGCTTGCCGCAAAACCTGTCAAAACGAGGCGGCGTTGTTTCCTTGGGAGGCATACGCGCCAGAGCTTGTATAGAGGAGTGGCCACCAAAATCGTGTCGGTGAAAATATTGCCTGAGGAAAGGCGTCATGGGACGAAAAACTCTGAAGGTGACAGGGTTCCACGAACCAAAGACGATGACGGCGCGAAAACTATCCGGCCATTGGCAAACTGCTTCGGTGCCTGTATTCAGAGCAGGTTCTCTTGAGCAGACGACTGCTGCTTGGATAACAATTGCCATGCAGAATATCATTGATAGCATGGCTAATCCGATAGCAAAGCGTCTGGTAGGTTCACGAGAAGGGAATAATCTTGCGATTGCCAGTGCGAGACTGATGCGTGTCATCCTGGGCAGACACTTTGTCAATTACTCGTCAGATAAGTTGGATGAATCGACATTACCATACTACAAGAAGGAAGAGTATCAGACCGGCCCAGTACTGAGAAACTCGACTCTTGTGAGAATGCAAGCCGCTGCCTAGAAAAATATCCTAAATAACTCATCATGTAGATGGCAACTGTGTCCTACTCATAGGGGCATAGTCCAACCACAGGACGGCAAGAAATGCACAGTCACCTATCATGGCTGAGCATGCGACGATGTCATCCCACCAAAGCCGGTGTTTTCTGAATCGATAAAGCACCCTGAAGGCGGTCAGGCCAATAGCAATAGAGTGAACCACCGCCAGAATCACTAATATTGTAATAGGAAAGGTTTCGTGTCACTGTTTGATGCAGAGTATGCTTTGTTGAAGAACTCACCATCAAGCGAAAGAGTAACCCCGAAACTGAGTACAAGCGTCATGGTCAATTATCGAATTATCGCTCAAGTCGGTCGGCGATCAGAGCTCGTACAGTGAAGGGGGTATATAACGACCGACTGTCATGGGTGATAAAGGCGTCAAGTATTTCTCGCATGCACACGGGGCTCTTATTGTGCAATGCGATGAAAGGAAGAGGCTCATGGGAACTGCGCTGACTGGCAGCTGATAATAGCTTCTGGACTGTTTTGGTGTATACGTTAATTTAGACACCCGACAACCACAAGTTATAATTGCTCACCTCTTTCGCTGGAGGCGCAGTAGATTGTGTCCCAGTATTCTATCGGGAACTACGAATTCATGTTCCGTGGGACAGTCCTCCTAAACTCCAAAAATAACCAGACGATCCCCGTGACTCGAGTTCTCGGGCGACATGATAGCATGCGTCTTGTATCCCACAGAGACAAAGATAGAGTACCGAGTCTTAGGATTGTCACTTCAGCCAGACTTTGCAAAATCATAAGCTTGTAATTTCATCAGGTACAAGTAATCCAGGTGTAAGCTCTAGAGTCTAGTCAAGCTCATTGATCTCCCAAGCATCGCGAGCAACATGAGTACCCCAGGCCCTATCCTCCCGAGCGTATTGACGCAGGTCTTCAAAGCCACGCTCCTCCAGGTCGACCTCACGGACTTCGAAGAGGTCGTCGTCGCGGGCATCCAGTTCGCTGTCATACAGCTCACGTGCAGGGATCTCGACCTCAGTCCCATCTTCGCGAATGAGTACAAAACTGGCAACCTTTAAAGCAACCTTGGCGGCCTTGCCAGCAAACCTTCCTACTTTGCGCAAAGTACCCGCGGGTTCACGCACATACAGGACCCCATCGTCACGGCTTTCGATATCCCAATTTGCATCGCCAATGTCGCGGGATTCGAGCATCCAGTCGTCCTCGAAATCTCTTCTCTGAGGATTCTGAGCATTTTGAGCAGCCGCGGCGCTTTTGAAAAGATAGAAGTCAATATGGAGCAGATGGAAAACGCCATGCTGGCTTACTGTTTGGCCCCGAAAAAGGATCCGAGTGCATGTCCAATTTTACCAGAGTGGCGTCCTAATGACAAAAAGCCTTTCATGATATCTTTTTGTCGCGCACTTGTCATTGGTTCACGGGCTTCAATGTCGCTGTATGTCAGGTCTCGTTGTTGATTTTGCGCAGCCTCAGCGGCGCTACATAGAGACGTTAATAGAACGAATAACACGAAACACAAAGATCGGCTCACTGTTTGGCTCCAAAGAAGGATCCTATGGCTTTTCCAAATTTACCGGCAAGGTTACGCAGACCCATGGCGCCTTTTATGATGCTTTTCTGTCGCGCACTAGACATCGGTTCGCGGGCTTCAATTTCGTCATTACGGACAGCGATGTCCCAGTTCGTATCCATAAAATCACGCTCAGTGAGATCAAAAAAGCTATCTTGAAGGTCTCGTCTTCTATTCTGAGTAGCTTGGGCGGCACTACGTATACATTTCAGCATAGCGATACAAAGAAATGGAATTATTGGCTCACTGTTTCGCCCCGAAAAAGGAACCGATTGCATGTCCTATTTTACCAGAATTTCGACCTAGTCCTATGAAACCTTTCACGATATCCTTCTGTCGTGCACTGGTCATCGGTTCACGGGTACTACGCGGTTTAGCAGCGTCAGTGAATCAACGGATGACACATCGCGAGGATGAGACAACGCACTCTAGGATAGGGGCAGCAAGTGCAGGAAGAACGATGCTAGCAGCAACAACAGCTTTGATAATTCGGACCATGTTTAAAGATGCTTTTGAACAAGGAGAAGGGATACTGCTTCTTTGAAGGTAGGTGCCGCGTACAACGCTAAGCTGAAGTCAATGAGTTTGCGAGTAGGAAACTTGGGAATGAGACCGGCTCAATGCAGAGTCGGATGGACTCCATCCTCGTATTTATATTTTTTTTGCAATCTTGTGCAAAGATACCATCAGGTATGGAGAGAAACTAGTCTGATCCAGCCTCCAGGGCGCCAAGAAAACAAACGATTATCAGCAGTGGCCCATTTCCAATCACGATTCACTGAGAAAGCCCACAGCCAGAGAGATTCGGCGTCAGCGAAAGATGTCGAGACAAGAGTGACACAATTGCTTTTGTTAGATTGAGAAGTCAGTCTAGATGCCAACAGGCTAGTAGAGCTTCGGTATGGTGTACAGGTATGCTTGATCTGTGCAGCCGCACGGAGGAAGGTTGCTGTAACAGAGAGCCAACAACGACCTCAAGTGTTTGGGACACAATGGACCAATTGGTGGAGTTGAATTTGATGGATAATATGGCCGACATCAACTTACGGCGATCCCTGGCGATCCTTAAAAACTGCTTCCGAGATTGGGCCCAAAGCGCGTCTTCAAGTTGTCTTCAAGTAGATTAAATGCAATCTATGGCTCTGAGCCTCTGCAGTATAAATGAGCCTTTCATGTCAATTTGAAAGCCGACGTACCTACCACAGTGCTCCGTACCCTAATATTTCATACTTTTCATAAGTACGCCATCAATTACTGTGGATCGGATCGTCTCGGATAGTGACTAGTGAAATTTCACAAATCAGCTACATCGAATAACAGCCCACCTATATTTGGATTCCGTTTGTTGCACGAGTGCTAGTGACTATACACCTAATGCGCCAACTTGCTGCGTACACATAAGTCGGCTTCTAGAGTTTTCGCGCCGGACCTATGCATGCAGCATGACATAATTGACATCCACCTGGCGAAGAAGTGAACAGTGAACTTCAATTCCAGGAAGTTCCTAGTCCTAAACGAAACAGGTTGCCGGTCATTAGAAGAAGCTTAGCGGCTATCCTTGAATACTGGAGACAGAATTCTGAATGTACTTTATGTACGGTCCAGAGAACCACATTGAGAGCGACCGTTGTGGATATTGATATTGAGCGCTTGAGCAATGCTCAAATCGGGAAGTTGATGTTGATTTTCGAAATTGTTTTCGCGCGTGACAAGTGACGTCACGCATGTACACAACATAGAGACTCAGGTCGAAAAATCCACTCTTTTCACAATTCAGTCAAACTGCCAAAAGTTCGACAGTAGAAAACTTTAGTAAAGATTATTTCTATACCAAAAAGTAAACCAAAAAGTAAACCAAACCTCAAAAACTAAACTCGACCCAAAGTTTACTTTTTGTACAGGCGTGACAGCACGTGCACGTACACACCCGACGCGTCGCGTCGCGGGCCCGCCCTCTTTCACACCGCCGTCGACACACCCGTACCTTGCTACCCAGCCTACGCCACACCCGATGTTTATTGTCCCCGCCGCTACCCTTGTGAACCTAAGGCTCTTGTGAAGGAAGGACCCACCAGAAGATCGGACCTGGAGGAAGCAGTAGCATAGATTAAATATGAGTGATACCTCTACATCTCATGTATGTGTATTAGCAGCGTTCGCTCGTCGGGCAATGCGGGGAGCGATGTGCAGACAACACCGGTATTAGACTCGGGAATGGACGCGGCGGCGACGCGACGCGCGTCGCGCTTCATTGTTTACTGCTGTCACAGGTGTGATGCTATTTTAATTGATCATATGACTGTTACAGCTAAATGCCACAGGACAAGAGGTTTACTTTTCGGTTTACTGGGTGACTTTCCGTAAGCTTTCTGAATATTTTATTCATGAATAGACCGTGTCGGAGTTTCAAATGGCAGATTTAATCCACTCATCTATTCGTTCGGTAAATCCGTAAGCCTTCTGATTAAAATATTGTACATGCTCGAATATCCTTCTCGGTTTGGGTCGTCCTGTCTCGTTGTTCGTACCGGACCGTATTTCTGTCACTTGGACAGCACAACTGGTTATGAATAAGGTAGTATTCACTGCTGCTACGAAACTGGGCAAAAATTAGAGAGTGGTGTGGAACGATAAAAGCACAAGTTATGGGTATAGAGGCGTGATAAAAAGCTCCAATTTGGCTGAAGAACTACACAAATCTCTCGACAATATGCTGCCACAAACGTGCCATTTTGTGCTCTAGGAGTATCAGAAGGAAGATATCCTCAGAGGTGCTGCAAAAGAGTGCAAAGGAGTGTTAGGAGCAATCACTTTTGTCGGCTGCAGACATGTTGAAGACCTAGCTCGCTTACTGCATTGACTAAGCAGCCGAACTACCTTATTTGGCTGCCGAGAGCGATAATCGTTTAATCTGCGTGCAGAATAATCTATGAAGGGGGTACCTACCCCCTCTACAGATTAAGGTTTATTCAGAGGGGTCGACATTAAATCCAGGGCCATCTCCTTCCTAATTGGGCTCGGCATCACGGCGGGGCCATCCGATTTAATCTAATAATCCGTATAAAATATTCCAAACGCTTACGGAAAGTCACCCACTTTTTGGTTTACTTTTTGGAGTTTAGAAAAATCTTTACTAAAGTTTTCTAGTGTCGAAGCCCTCCAAACTGCAGATTAAAAGCTCGTATAGGGCATAGCAAACCCCAGAACACACCGTATAACCCATTTATCCAATTACCCTATCAATTTAGTACAGGCGAGTAAATATGATGCAGTGTTCCCTATTAATCAAGCTCTTCCAGACCCTCCGGTGCGCGAGAATAGTAAAGATCCCCGGATTCGTCCCTAATTATGAAGCCAACCACCTTCTTAATGTCATTGAAAACTGTTCCCGCGCTGATGGGCTCACGGGCGTCCAACATGTCAGCGTCGATGGCTCTGGCATAGAGCTCGCCGCTCTCGTCGTCGCGGAAAACAAAGCTCAATGCCTTGCCGATTCCTTTAAAGACGCTGCCAGCGTTGATGGGTTGAGGATCACGAACTTCCAAGAGGTCGTTGCTGTCGACCTCCCTCTCGTACATCTCCGCTTCTTCGCGCCCGAATCCTGCAATTTTCTCTACCCCTTTGATGATGCCTCCCAGTAATCCTGGTTCACGCGTCTCCAAGTCGAGTTCGTCAAACTCTCTTGCATAGAATTCATCTGCCTGGTCCTCGCGCCCAAATCCTGCAATCTTCTCCACGCCTTTGATAATGCCGCCCAGTAGTCCTGGCTCGCGGGTCTCCAGGTCGAGGTCATCGAACTCTCTTGCATAGAGTTCTTCTCCTTCGTCTTCACGTCCGAATCCTGCGATTTTCTCTACACCTTTGATGATTCCTCCGAGCAAACCAGGTTCACGGATCTCGAGGTCGAGATCGTCGAATTCTCTTCCGAGTAACTCTTCTCCCTCGTCCTCCCGCCCAAATCCGGCAATCTTCTCTACGCCCTTGATGATGCCTCCTAGTAGCCCTGGTTCCCTGGTCTCCACCTCGGAAAAGTCTCTGGAGAGGACTTCGTCTGCTGCATCCTCCCGTCCGAAGCCTGCAATCTTCTCCACGCCTTTGATTATTCCACCCAATAATCCGGGTTGCGGCTCACGAGCACCGAGCTCGTCACCAGTATCTTCTCGACCGAATCCTGCAATCTTTTCAACCCCTTTGATAATGCCGCCGAGCAACCCGGGTTCGGGCTCACGGGCGTCAAAAAGTTCGGTTGATTCGCGGGACCTACACTTTTGTGAATAAGGTAGATATAATCCTTTCAAAAAAGCACGTACTCAATTACAGGAGCGGCAATGGCGGGTACGATGACAGCAGCAGCAAGGATAGTTTTGGAGATTTGGACCATGTTGAAAATATAAGGAAGATATATAAGTTTAATTAGGTTGGGAGAATAAGCCGCGTGCAACGCTAAGCCTGATCGACTGCCGGTGTAGTAGGTGGAGAGAAGGTAGTGTTAAAGTGGGATGAGACCAGCTCAATGAAGAAGAGCGACTGGTTCTTCCTCCAATTTATAGTCCCTATCCTGGCAGGAACTCCTTCTAGGTCTCAAGCGCCCAATCTGCTACCTGCCGTCGTAACGTTCCGACGGTGTCGCAAGACCTCTGGCCATCAAAAGTCTCAAAGTCTCACTGCCGACCAGAGTATGATTTCTTGTAGCATACTTCAACGCGTTCTGCTTTTGCCGCTCTACTTCCCGGAGCCTACTATGAGACATAGTATTTCAGTAACAGTGCTGTGCTTTGCCGTAGCACCCGTTCGCCTACGAAACTCTAACTTAATGCTTCATTGCGGGCATTGACATTGACATTTCACTCGTGTTGCTGACTCTGCGTTGGATTTTAGCTGTACCATCCAAAAGGCAGAGATACATACAACTAAAGACATCCCTCAGCAACCATTTTACGAGAGCTACATGTGCATCCATGATAGTCAATTGAAAACCAGGTGAAACAACATGGTTCACTTTCATTTATTGAGAATTTTGTGCCATAACCTCAACCCAAACGTATGATATAGCACTTATGTTTTGTAAATAGGCCCGTCTCCTACTTGAAGTCAACGGATAAAGTTCACATGGAAAGAAAGTGGCGCACCCTTTTTTAAGTATCACGTATTCAAAATCAGAAAGGGTCCGATTCCGAATCAAAGTTGGTAGCGGAATTTGGGATGCAAATATCCTAGTTGTTCAATTTCTTTAGACGTCTTCCCTTCAAGACGGTAGTCTCTCTCCCCATTATCGCGTTTCCTGTTCTCCCAATGAATGTAAAGACCTCCCAGAGCCGTCATAAAGCACACGACAATGCTAGTCACCAGGTTCAATGTGTTTCCTTTGTGGTAATCTGGTGCATCGGAAGGCAGGTATGTCCAAATTCTGAGATTATATATTTAGGTCAGTCTAACGGTACTGCAATTGACAAGTTACCGAGAAACATACGCGATGATGGAACCAATTTGACCGAATCCTATAGATGCGGAAGAATAGGTTCAGACCGACATTGCAATATAGAATTAGCCATGAGCATAGCCCTACAGAGTCATTCCTTCACATACCAGCTATGGCTGCCGTGGTTACGGCTCTCATCGTATCTGGCGCTGAGTTATCCGTGACCCAGGTTAGATACTTTGTGAAATCAATCCATCAATTCATGTCAGGATTAAGAGTCGGAACCAAAAAATCGCACCATGGGTCCACTCGGCGAACCTCCAGCGACAGACAGGAAGCAAGCTGCATATCTAGAATATGTACGCGATAATTAAAACACAAATTTGAACATAGATGATGGACACATAGACTGTTAATACGCATCAAAATGTACTCACCTTGCATGAGGATTTTTCGTCGAAATGGCAATCGCATAACCAATAACCATGAGCAGGACGGAGTATATGATGGGAATACACCTCTGTTTGATGCGATAGCTATTCCAGGCGCAAAACAACGCCCAAACAGCGGCCGCCATGAAAGGCGGGACAGTACGAAGCTGTGCTTCCACAGTAGCTGCATACGTTTAATGTTGAGATGTGGACACTTGTTGGGTACTTAGTCCACTTACTATAATGTCCCACTATGAACAAGATATCAGTCAGTCAGTAGTATAGCAGTATAAAGATAATTCAGACTTACAGCCATTGATCACAGTCGGGAGGAACAAACTCAGCCCTTGAAAAGATATGTTTATCATGATGAAGGCGACCATGCACAAAACCGTCTACTTGTAACCGCAAGTCATTAAATGTGGTCCAGAGCAGAAATTGTGTACAACCCACATTAAAGTTGAACGACCGCAAAACCAGCTTGAAAGTGGTTCGCTCTTTCCGT
The DNA here is from genome assembly GCA_013053245.1 of Agrocybe pediades. NCBI lineage: Eukaryota > Fungi > Basidiomycota > Agaricomycetes > Agaricales > Agrocybaceae > Agrocybe > Agrocybe pediades. Next base: position 1,982,397 of record JAACJL010000058.1, read on the forward strand.
CCCGCAGTCTGCACTACTTGGTCGGCATCCATGCGCTTGAGCACAATGGCACGTTCTTTGTCCGATAAGAGTCTGGACGTTGTTGGATCTCCGGGCATGAAAAACAAGAGTAAGATTCCAAGGCCAGTCGTAATGATACCTTGTGTATGAAGCGTATGTCAAACTTGTAAACACTCCGTAAATCGGACAAGAAGTACCTTCGATCAGAAATATCTAGGTAAAGAAGAATCACCACTATTGAGATGAAGGCCGGCGAGGGAGAGTTATTAAGTTCATACCTTGCGCCATCGTTGCACTTTGCCGAAATCTGGCACAGACAGTAGACCAGATGCTAGAAGGCCTCCAACTGCTAATATCAAAACGCGAACCTCTAACAATAGTGACCTACTTACATCCGCCTGCAAGGGAAGGAGAAGTCCCAAAAAAGATTCCGATTCGTAGGACAAGCTGGCGTCGGGGATAGTACTATGGGCGGAAATGAGGATTCTCATAAAGAACGGTCATGTTTTGCCTTTACCCTTGAAAGAATGTAGACCAGCCCAGACTGTTTTGCGTATAACAGTGTGAGTAAGAATCGCATCTAAACCCAATTATTGCACGCACAAGCGTCCCGCCTTCTGCCAGACCGAGGATGAACCTTACTGCCAGGAGAGAGCCATACGATTCAACAAATGCTTCTCCTATCACAATCAAGCCAAAGGCGATAACCAGAAACGCTATCCAAATCGAGCCAAATCGCTTCAAAGCCAAGTTTGACGGTACATCCGCGACGATATACTGGATCCAGGTGTAAGCCATCAAATCAAGGCTCGTGGTAAACGGTTACCCACCCCCACATAGAAAACAGTCAACGCGATATTGAAGTCAGTCCCTTGCATTCCGAGATCTTTCTCAAGTCCTGGAACGAGAGAAATGTCAAGTAATTGATGAGCCATGAAGAAATATATGAAAGTTCAAACTGTAATCGTACCTGCGATTCGAGCATTGCCTATCACCAAGTCGGTGCAGAAAATCAGAATAAGTGATGCGTAAAGAGTGGTGACTTCTCACCTATCGACGTCCTGTCAATGAAGTTGCAACAATCTGAGGGCGACACCATATTAGCCTACGATTTCATCAGCACGAAGGAAATGAGAATAACTAACACACGAGGGTGAAAAGTGGCAAAAGAGAGATGTCGAGTTTTCGGACTACCTTCTTCTCTTCATGAAGTTCATCTGCTGTTAGCTCGTAGCTAGTTAATCCACTTCCAACCTCGTCAGACTGGGCGACGTAGTCGTTCACGGATCCCTTCTCTTCCTGCACACTGGAACTCATGATCACGAAGACAGGAAAGGAAGGATTAGAAACTCTTCTTTTGTTTCATAACGGCATTGTATGGGCTTTTAGCGGCTTGTCTGTCGATGCCACGGGGTTACATGGGAATGAATGAATGGGTGGTCTTGAAATGCCGGGTGTTCAATGGTCCAGTAATAGCCGCATCTGTAATTAAAGGTAGGCAGGTTGTAAGTATGAATATGAGGCATGTAAGCTCGTTGGAGGGTGTTCAAGACCACTGAGAAAGAAGCAGTTGAGAGTATGGCTGCTGGAAGGCAATGTCAGAAGCAATTGCATTGAAGTTCAAGAACAAAAACTCGAACTCGAATCCTCGATGAGGCGCGTTATATCCGGTATGTCACGTGGTTTGATAATGCTCGCGCGTCCGCGACCCCGGGGCCCGGATTCGTCGATTCTTGAATCTTCTCGACGACGACGACAGGAGTCAGGACCGACGACGTACGTTCAACTCAAACTCGAGAAATTCTACATGTTTCGACGATTCACAGCAAATACGGGCCCTATTTCCAAAGGATTACACCGTTATGATTCTGCAAGCAAATCCTGGAAGCCATATTCAGCACCACCACTGGACAGCGGTATCCCACGCCAGACTACCCAATCCTATCTCAAATCTTTCGCGCTCATAACATGGAACGTCGATTTCAGTCGATCCTACGCGAAGCAGCGCCTCATAACTGCACTCAACCACCTCCAGTCTCTCGTCGAAGAGCTCAAAAATAAATCGAGCTTGCAAACAATAATCCTTCTTCAAGAACTACACCAGGACTATTACACCACGCTTCTAGATCATCCGTTCGTTCAGGAGAACTACGACGTGACTGATGAAGTGTCAGATAAATGGTTGACCCACTATGGGCTGGCTACCCTCATTCCACGGTCGGACGAAGTGAGGGTGAGAAAGGTGTTCAGTACGCCTTTTGAGGATAGTAGAATGGGGAGGGAGGCGCTTTTTGTGGACCTGGAGGTGGCAGAAGAAGATCCTTCTGTTGCTCCCAAAATAGTCAGAATAGCCAACACCCATCTCGAGTCTTTGGACGGTTTTGGAAACGTTGCACGTCCTAAGCAGCTCGCGGCCATCGCACGCGAACTTTCAGTGCCTGAAGTTGACATTGGTATTGTTGGAGGGGATATGAATCCGATAGGACCTAAAGATGCAGATATCCCAGCGAGTCTCAATCTATTGGATGCTTGGGAGGTGTACTGCGGGAAATCTAGCGGCGATCTTGCGGAGGATCCTGAAGAAAAGCAAAGAAGAGAGAAAGATGGCCATACATGGGGATATCAACCTCCTAGTCGGTACGCACCAAAGCGAATGGATAAAGTCCTTTTCAGAGGTCCACTAGCAATACGGCAAATAGAGAGAATTGGAGTTGGCCTCAAAGTAGCACCAGAAAGGGTGGAACAAAAAGACATTTGGGCGAGCGACCACTATGGGCTGCTGATCAGGGTTGACGTTTGTCCAACGACTAATTAGGGCTGTCGTCGAAGAGATATTCAATTAATGATTGTACTACTTTCACGTTGACGCTGTTTCCAATGAGTTTATATTTGGTCTTCCTCGTCACCGAATCTGGCCAAGTAAATACCGATTCGGAGGCCGGTAGGTCGAACGCGAAAATGCGCAGAAGTTCCGAAGGGGAGAAATATCGAAGTCTTAGAGGTTCCAGGATTTTAATCGCGTGTGAGTCTCCGCGACCTTGTGCCTCCAGGAACTCATTGAAAGTTTCGGTGGTCTAGACGTTTATCAGAGCGAGTAAACTGTATATTGAGTGAGACTTACATCTGCGTCTTCATTTTCTTGAAGAACAGACCCAGCCCGCTCAACGAGTTGAGTATATCCTCGGGTGAAACAGCACGTACGCCTAGATGATGGTTTGACAATATCAAACAATCTGCCCCACTTTATGAGAACTTTTTCCGGAATGGAAAAATCATGACTGTCTTGGGTTGAATCCATAAACGACCGGATTTCTTGTACGTTGAGCAGAGGCCCCTCCATGTCGAACCTAGGGTCCAACCATTCATTACCGTGCCCGGGAATATGTCGCCAGACCTTTTCGCTCGTTATTCCTGTGAACTGTATCGGTGCTTTCTTGGCTAAGAGATAGTAACGGAGGCGTGAATTCGGAATGCCAAATTGGAGAGGCGTAAGCAGAAGCTCGACAGTAGTGTATCCTATGGAGCGGAGGGTAGACATGAGAAGTTGGCGTGTAGTTGAATCCTATGAAGATGTTGAATTACATACGCATATCGTTCTAGACGACACGAGTGGACACACCTCGAACCCGGCTACATTCTCGACGAGCAGGCGGCTTGGATGTTCATTCCTGGCAGCCAATTCAGGGAGGACATTCTTCACGAGATGAAGGAATGATTGAGCGCGTGGATCTTCTGCGCCTTTCGCATTCGGGTTAAGCACTGTATAAGGCTGACATGCTGGAGACAATAACCAGAGGTCGGCTTGGAACGACGATAAAAACTCTGCTGTTAGACAAGATATGTCCGCCTGCAGAAGGATAAGCAACATATAGATGATATTGCTCAAAGTATGATACCTTCCTGATGACATCTCCGTGATTGACTCGATATACGTTACAAGCAGTCTGGTCCCAGTCGAAAGCTTGAATGACTGCAGCATCCACTTTACTGCGGGATAAGGCGAGGTGTAGTCCACCTATGGACTTCTGTTAGGAGTGCGATCCTGAAGAGTTCCGATTATATGTACCGATTCCGCTGTAGAATTCTAAAGCTCTAATATGTGGCATAGCGCCTTTATGTTTTTGAGGAGATTGTGAAGGGAAAGCGTTTATAACGATAGTCTATCTAATTAAGGAAAATATTACCCGGTTAATTACGCACGTGGACGGCATTCTAAACGCGTCTACTCCGCAAATGGCATCTGGCGTATCTTTCCACCTTCAACAACTCGACCACTGGCCACTCAGGGCCCCTTTCAGAAGATTGTTTCAGGAAGATCTATGGCGACCTCGTCAGGATCAGATTTGAAGCTAGCACCCGACAGTCTGTCGCCGCCTCCAACAGCCCCAATCGCATCATCCAGTGTGCCAGACATTCCAGTATCACCCAATCCATGGGATGATGCTCCAGCGGTACCGAAGAAGGACTTGGAGATCGAAGAAGTAGAAGCAAAGCTACATGGTCTTGCGGTTGATCCTTCACTTTACAAAGAGCCGGATTTTGCTGGCCTGACGGCAGTGACGCCTGTTACGCCGGCATCGAGGGGCGAGGTTAGGCAGGACGTGTTGAACGAGTTCGATCCTTTGGCAAGTGAAGAGGAGAAAGCTGCTAGGGAAGCATGGGAGACATCGGAGGGACATCCACCTGCAGAACAGGCACCAGCACCACCGGCCACACCACCTCCTGCACCTCCCCTGAAAGATATGGTTGTCACTTCCCCTGGAGCGACTAGCCCTGCACCTGCTGTTAATGCCAATGATACTGCTTCCTCCCCAAATGTTGTTACCTCTCCCTCCGCATTCCCATCTTTCAGTGCATTCGCCAAATCATTTGCTTTGCCACTACGTTCTCGACCGCAGTCGCTCGATGCAAGTGCCAAAGCCGTGCCTTCACCGACTACCTTGTCGTCCTTTGCCAACCAACAAGATTCAATTAACACAGATAACACTGCTAGCAAAAATGCTACATCAGGGACTTCTACTCCAAACCGACAGCGCAGTGGCTCCTCATCGCCGGTGCCGAAACCCGATGGTGGTTTTGACTTCCAAAAATTCCTTGATCAAATGAAAACCCGGAGTGCAGAACCGGTCTCCAAATATCTACGATCGTACGTGCAAACCACGTATTATGATACGTATCTGCATTGCTAATTATCTACTCAGGTTTCTGAGTAACTTTGCAAAAAGAACATTCACGGTCAATGATCAGGTTAAAATCATCAATGACTTCCTTGCTGTCAGTACCCTATTCGCATAATTCCTTCCAGACTAACGTTGTCATTTCTCTAGTTTATCGCGACACAAATGAGAGAATGTGACGTGTGGAAGAATAGCTCAGAGGCTGATTTCGAAAATGCCATGGAAGGCATGGAGAAACTGGTCATGAATAGGCTCTATGATTTGTTAGTCCGGTGCACTGCTTCACCCATATGTTCGCTCATACTTGCAAAGCACCTTTACCCCGCAACTTGTGAATGCCAATCCTCCGCGTCCCATAACCACAGATGATCTCGAACGAGATAGGGTCCTGGCCCAGAGAATAGCACTTTTCGGATGGTTGGAAGAGAAACATCTTGATATCCCTGAAGGGGAAGGAAGCAAAGGCTTCTTAATGTTTGCTGAACAAGGTTAGGTCCAAAGATTCTGTCAATAACAATCTCGACTAATGAGCTTAAATGAGCAGAACTTCTCAAAATCAACCATTACAAAGCACCTCGAGATAAATTAATATGCATCCTGAATTGCTGCAAAGTTATCTTTGGTTTGCTACTTTTCCCATTCCCCGTGCTCAGTTTATTCTTACGCTAAGTTAGGTCTGATAAGACATCTGCATGCAGAGGAAGGGGCGGATGCGTTTGTACCAATCCTCATATTTGTCGTCTTAAAAGCAAATCCGGAGCACCTTCTTTCTAATGTCGAGTGCGTCTCACCCTATTCAATGATTCTGCATATTTTGATTATTTGTATCCAGATTCATCAACCGCTTCCGAAATCCAGCCAAACTCCAAAGTGAAGCTGGCTATTATTTGTCATCCCTTGTAATTACTTTTTCTCCGCCCTTTGAATAACTATTTACTGACTTTTCTGCGTTAGATGGGAGCGGTTTCCTTCATTGAAACGATGGACCATACTTCTTTGTCTAATATAACACAAGAAGAGTTCGAGAAGTAAGCTACGCATGCTATGCACTAGAAATTCCATGCTCAACAGACTTCTAGGAACGTAGAAGATGCTATTCAAGCCTTACCCCACTCGGAACCTCAGTCTCCTAATATTGCTTTCGCCGAAGCAAAAATACGAGGCATGAGCAACGCATCACCTCATGCCGGTGAAGAGTCCGCCCAACCGCTTTCTATCTCTGCTCCCGTACAAACTACCCAAACTCTCTCTGAAGACGCGAAACGGCTATTGCAAAAAACCGGTGACACGATATCTAAACCATTAAATGCGATAGGACGAATATTCACCGAAGCTTTGGATGGAGCTGAGAACAAGCTATCATATCTTCCTGGACCATTCGCACCTTTCGAATTGGGTCGGGAAAGTCGGATGGAAGGAAGTTCAAACTCGGCAGCGCCTCCATCTGTACCGCATTGGTCTCACCCAGATTCGTGGCAGGGAAATGCAGGGCAAGGGCAGCATACCCCTCGTTCTGCAACGACTCCGCATTCTGGACAGACACCCTTCACCCCGTACACCTATGAACCGCCGCATAGTGCTCCCATTCAAACACCTTATAAGCCTCGGGTGAGAAGGGTACCATCTCCCTCATATCACGCAGCTTCGCCGGGCTATTCTCCAGGTTACGGCCCTGAAGATACACCCTCACGGTCAGGTCCGTACACCAATCAACAACTAGCCATGGGACCTTCCCAGCCGGTCCAAATGCTTATGCCTCCTCGTGTGCAAACACTGTCCGCGAATAACAACAATGGGGATCTGGGATCTCATATTTCGCGGACACCCACTCCTGCATTAGACTTTGCGGGAGTGCAACATCAGATTGATATCGCTCACGAGAATGCCGCCGCAGCGTCGAGAGAAACGCTGCTACAGATCTTCCCAGCGGTGGATAGGGAAGTTGTGGAGTGGGTCCTAGAGGCTAATGATGGTGATCTTGGGAAGAGCATCGAGCAGTTGCTAGATATCAACGGGGGGTCATGACGAGCATGCTGTTGTAGTCTACGTGTTATATGTTTCTCGGGTAGTTCGTTCTGATTTCGTTGCACTTACTTTGTCCCGTTCTGTTTTCTCTTATTTTCTTTCATTTAAGTTTATCTTTTCCACACATGGACTCTGTCAATGACAGATTGTTAATACACCATCCGACCGCCATGGGCTGCCGGACCGGCTGCCGGACAAACTCAGGTCCAAGGTAGAATCCAACGCCCTCGGCAGGTTCACGCTCTCCTTACAGTGACACAATTGGTTATGTCTTTTTTCTACCACCCGTCTCTGTCAAGCTCTACTTCGCTCTACTTCTAACTTTTCTTCCACACTCCGGTCTCCATTGGCATCAAATGCCAGGTTGGATTTATAAACTCTTGGATTCGGCCAAGATTAAGATATTATCACTGTTGTTTGCGCATTCGATGCACCACACAGCGCGGTAGCACCGAGTTCCGGTTCAGCAAAACATTGCTTATAGCCTACACCCACATGTTTCAGCGCCAGGCGGATAGCGATAATCATGATTGTCCAGGCAACATGACCGTTGTGATTCACCTGAAGTACTTTTTCACAAGCAGTGCTGCTCACCAGGGTATACTTACGACGCGAAAGAGCACACTATATTCCGATTAGGTACGCTCTGGTTTTCTTCTGTTCCTTTACATTTCCGGGACGTCAGGGTAGCAGAGTGGCTTATAGTGTTAAGTATCTGAAGTAGCCCTGAAGTAGCTCTAACTGTTTCAAAGAAACTTTTATTGACAGAGCCGTTAAGCCGTATACTTGAATACTTTCAAACACTGAAGTAACTGCCACACCATAAGCTATATTCGAGCACGATGACATCGGTGAGTCCATACCTCGTTGATACAACAATACAGTGCCGTAGTGCCGTCGTTCCGTTCATGCACTGCCTTCTGCTTGCTTCAGTGCACAATGAAGGCACCGAGTATCATTGGAAGCTGCCGTTCAGACTTCCAGGGTAACGACTTGACATGCGATGTCAACACGTTAATCATTCATCATACTTATGTCGCCAACCTACCACAGCTGGAAGATCGGATAGGACGGAACAGGGTAGCCAATGATTTAGACGCGCACATGGTTCTATTTTAGATAGGCTGGTGTCTCTTCACGAAAGGTATAAAGAGAGGGCAAGGTTCATCCTTGTTTCTTCACTGAGCCGGTCTCATTCCCTCTTCTACTCCTCCCAACTCTACACCTGTTGTAAACTCAAGCTTAGCGTTGTACGCGGCCCCTCCATTCAAACAAAAAACAACTCAACTCAACCCACCTCACACCAACTTTTAAAAAATCAACATGGTCCAAATCACCAACACCCTCGTCGCTGCTGCCATCATCGTCCCAGCAATTGCTGCACCAGTTATCGAGTATGTTAAACTACTTCGGAACAATTTTTGAGGAAGCACCCTTACTCATTTCGCTGTCTCCTTAGGTCCCGCGAGCCCAAAGGCTTCAGGTCTGTCGCTAAGGTCGCAGGCAAGGTCGCCTCTGGCGCATCTCTCGGCCTCACGTACGTGCTTCCATTTTTACCTCGGCTCAACAAGTATCTGACAGTGATCATAAAGCGTTGGCGGTCTCCTCCAAGGACGAGAGGAGGAAATCGAAGCTCGCGAACCAAGACTCACCAGTGCTCAAGTCAAGAGCATTGCCAAAGGCGTTGGCGCAGTTGCTAAGACTGCAAAGTCTGGAATCGAGTTTGGTGCTGCTGTTGCCCCCATCTTCCCGCACAAACAACGCCGCGATGTCGAGGACATTGAGGTCAGGGAACCTAAGTTCCGCATCTCTCCTTCGACTTTGAAGCACGCTGGACACGCCGTTGCTGGTGCAGCTGGCTTTGCTGGAACGTAAGTCTGCTCCAAGTAATCTGCAATAGATCCTCGATTGAGTTAATCCGCATCTTTTTATCAGTGTTGCTGCCTTGAACACCCAGCAACAGCGGGAGTTTGACGACGAACTGGACGCTCGTCGCTTTTCGCTTGGAAAGGTCTTCAAGACCGCAGGAAAAATTGCCAGCAATTTCATTCGCGAGGATGAGATGGACCTCGCCGAGAGGGAGTTCGATGACGCAGAACTTGAGACTCGCGAGCCTAAGTTCCGAATCTCCCCATCCACCCTCAAGCACGCTGGACATGCCGTCGCCGGTGCCGCTGGATTCGCTGGAACGTACGTGTACCTGCTACTCTTCGGAGCACAGTGCATTGATTGTTATTTCTAGTGTTGCTGCCTTGAACACACAACAACAGCGAGACTTCGACGATGCTGAGCTGGATGCCCGTGATCCTAAATTCAGCCTTGGCAAAGTGTTCAAGACCGCTGGCAAAATCGCAAGCAACTTTATCCGTGAGGATGAAATGGACCTTGCAGAACGCGAGTTCGACGATGCAGAACTTGAAACTCGCGAGCCCAAGTTCCGAATCTCCCCATCTACTCTTAAACACGCCGGACACGCTGTGGCGGGTGCCGCCGGATTTGCTGGAACGTATGTTGAATTTCTCTCCCATGAAATATATAAATCTAATCAGACCATGATACAGTGTCGCCGCTCTGAACACACAACAGCAACGCGACTTCGAGGATGCTGAGCTAGATGCCCGTGATCCTAAGTTCAGCCTCGGCAAAGTGTTCAAGACCGCTGGAAAAATCGCAAGCAACTTCATCCGGGAGGACGAGATGGACCTCGCCGAACGTGACTTCGAAGAAGACGAACTTGAAGCCCGCAAGTTCAGCATCGGCAAGATCTTCAAGACCGTCGGCAAGGTCGCAAGCAACTTCATCCGCGAAGATGAGCTCGAGCTGGCGGAGCGTGACTTCGACGAGGAGGACCTCGAGGCCCGCAAATTCCGCATAGGCGGTGTGTTGAAGACTGTCGGCAAGATTGCCAGCAACTTCATTCGCGACGAGGAAACAGGTGACATCTATGTTATTCGCGAGGTGGTCGACATCGATGAGCTTGATTAAGCAACTTAGTGAATGTTGGAAACGACGGAGTAGTGTAAAATAATGTACCACTCTTTATGTACATGTACGATTTCCCTGTGTATGTACATTAGGTCGAATCAGGTTCGCTTCATCCTCATACAAATTTGGTCTGCGCGTTCAAGAATATGATTCTTATACTGCTTGACCCACATAACGGGTCCCAAGTACTATTTCTGAGTCTCATGCACATGGCGCACCTCTCTCGCCGCATCGACCATCTATGTCCAAACGCTTCCTTGTGGGCATTCTAAATTTTGATGGACAAAGAAAGCTCTTGTGCCGAGTGTTTAGCCGACGGTGATCTCGGCCTCTTATCCTTTTGGTTATGACCACCACGTATTGATTCTCTCGACCTCGTACAGGCTTGTACAGGCTCGTATGCCTATTCTGAGAGCATCGTTTCATTGAAGCCTACCTCCAAGTCACCTCTTATTCCGTTCTTGCCTACATAGAAGCTTCACGTTCAACGTCCCCTACCAGCTTTACTTGGATGCGTACCCATCAGGAATCTCCTCGAGCGCCGTTGCATGGGCCATGCTCTTGACCAGGGACCTCGAGAAATGATTGCAGTGGAAAGCAGACACATTGATGGAGATAGTCGACACCTGTGGCACTGTAAGAAGCACAGGGTAAGACGCTTGTCGCAGACACGTTAAACATGACAACTTGTCTGGACAACTGGCATGATGGGCGTAATCATGGGATCGACGTTAATTTTAAATCCTACGAAAAAGGGGGCACTATCACCATCTTGCACAGCTCTGTTCAACAAGTTACTGCACTTCTGGTCTCCTCGCGAGTCCCAAAGCAATGTCTAACCCATTGAAGTAAGTACCTGCCACAAATAACTTGCTTCACCGCCAGCAGCCGTCAGCGTTTACTACGTGCAATGAGACTAATGCAATTCTGTCTTCTAGAGTGTCTGCCGAATAACCCCGCGTTCCTTATCTCGCGGATCGCTTAAACAGTGAAATACGTCCTAACAACGGAGCAGCATGGAGCGTAGCAGAAACACGAGCATGTATGTGATCCTTTGGCATCTCTGATGTGAACCACAGCTTGAACCGCAGCGACCAGGGTAGGCAAAGCAAGATGTTGTATTGAAACTCCTCGAATTCCCAAGGAAACTTTACCGGAAGAACTTTGGCCTACGACATGTTCAAGATGCCATCATTCAAGTTAGAGACCGACTAAACTGGCACTGAGTATTTTTGTCGTACACTCAGACGCCTACGGTCTCAAGCATGCGCATATCGTACTCTGGTCAGGTTGTGACTAATTAGGAGGATTTACCTCAACTCCAGCCCATGTACTGAGAAGTATAAATACGAGGTCAGGTTCTCTGACATTCTTCATTGAGCCGGTCTCATTCCCACTTCTACTCCTCCCAGCTAAACACATCTACTCAAGCTTAGCGTTGTACGCGGCATCGACAAAACAAAAAAACCTACAACCCCATTTCTAAAACCTTCAACTCTTCTAACTCAAACACTTTCAACATGGTCCAAATCACCAACACCCTCGTTGCTGCTGCCATCATCGTCCCAGCAATTGCTGCCCCAGTCCTCGAGTTAGTATTTACGGAGCATTGACTGGATCCAAAAGCTTACTTCTACTGTGCACAGATCCCGCGAACCCAAAGGATTCAGATCTATTGCCAAGGTCGCTGGCAAAGTCGCGTCTGGCGCATCTCTCGGTCTCACGTATGTATTGATTTATCTTCTGCTGGAGGCCATCAGCTAACTGGTAAATCAACAGTGTCGGAGGTCTTCTTCAAGGTCGTGAAGAGATCGAGGCCCGTGAACCGAGAATCACCAGTGCTCAAGCTAAGTCCATCGCGAAGGGAGCTGGTGCAATTGCACACACCGCAAAATCCGGCATCGAATTCGGTGCCGCTGTCGCGCCCCTCTTCCCTCACAAGCAACGCCGTGACATTGAAGCACGCGAGCCCAGAATTACCAGTGCTCAGGCTAAGTCCATCGCGAAGGGAGCTGGTGCAATTGCACACACTGCCAAATCCGGCATCGAGTTTGGTGCTGTCGTCGCTCCCCTCTTCCCTCACAAGCAAAGGCGTGATGTTGAGGAGCTCGACGCTCGCAAATTCAGGGTTTCTGCATCCACCCTCAAGACTGCCGGCCATGCCGTCGCTGGTGCAGCTGGCTTTGCTGGAACGTAAGTCACATTTCTTTTTCTATACTTTCCATAATGCTGAGGATGTCGTTTCTTCCTTGTGTATAGTGTTGCCGCTTTGAACACTCAGAGGCAACAACGCGACTTCGACGACAGCGATCTCCTGGAAGCCCGTGAGCCCAAGTTCAGAGTCTCTGCCTCGACCTTGAAGCACGCTGGCCACGCCGTCGCTGGTGCTGCCGGATTTGCTGGAACGTGAGTTAATGTTGTGCAATCAGTGTCCGACTATTTCTTACCTGTATTTAGTGTTGCTGCCCTTAACACCCAGCAACAGCGAGACTTTGACGACGCCGAATTGGACGCTCGTCACTTCTCCCTCGGCAAGGTTTTCAAGACCGTTGGCAAAGTCGCAGGTAACTTCATCCGTGAGGATGAAATGGACCTCGCCGAACGCGAGTTCGATGATGAACTCGAGACTCGTGAGCCCAAATTCAGAGTCTCTGCCTCGACTTTGAAACACGCTGGCCACGCCGTTGCTGGTGCCGCCGGATTTGCTGGAACGTGAGTAAATGTAACACATTCAGTGCTCGCCTACATCTTACCTGTATCTAGTGTTGCTGCCCTTAACACCCAGCAACAACGAGACTTCGACGACTCCGAACTGGACGCTCGTCACTTCTCCCTTGGCAAGGTTTTCAAGACTGTTGGCAAAGTCGCAGGCAATTTCATCCGCGAGGACGAAATGGACCTCGCCGAACGCGAGTTCGATGATGCAGAACTCGAGACTCGTGAGCCCAAGTTCCGAGTTTCCGCATCCACCCTCAAACACGCCGGGCACGCCGTTGCGGGAGCTGCTGGCTTCGCTGGAACGTAAGTACAATTTCTAAGATATAGAATATCCAACGATAATAACACCATCCTCCTTATAGTGTCGCTGCCCTGAACACTCAGCAGCAACGTGATTTCGATGACAGCGAACTCGACGCACGCCACTTCTCCCTTGGCAAGGTTTTCAAGACTGTCGGCAAAGTCGCAGGCAACTTCATCCGTGAAGACGAGATGGAATTGGACGCTCGTGAGCCCGAGCCCGAGCCATTCCTCATTGGCGGTCTCGTCAAGACTGCCTTCAAAGCCGCGAAGCACTTTATCCGTGATGAGGAGACTGGTGATATCTACGTTGTCCGCGAGACTAGCTTCGACGAGCTTGATTAGATGGATGGTTTAGTTTTAAACGAACTGGGTTGAAATCGGAGTATGTACATAGCTTTATGTAAATGTAAAAAGTCTGTAAAATATAAAAAACTGTACATAACAGAATGATCTGTGTGGATAGAGGAAACTCCTATGGGAACTTAAATCTAAAGCAGTCCATAGTCAACATCAGGATTGTCCAATGCCTGCTCGTCTTGAAGCTTGCGGAGATATTCCTTATCTCGGTACAGACTTCCTTCTCCGAGAACACCATGAGAGTCGAGACGGTGGACGTAAAGCAAGCACCACACTTGCGTCGGGCGCTCTCGCCTTCATAGTGCCGTAGAGTGTATGTCCCGAGGTTAATTGATTGCCGAGAATTTATCTCCATATGAGCTGTCCTCCTGCCTTTTGCGTTTATGTGGTGGCCTCGGAGTGTTTCGTCGTGCATTAAGGACTCGTACTCGGCGCTCTGACGCCGCATATGTCACTGAAGGGAGTTTGGATTTTTCTCATTTGCTGAGGTGCAGGTGCACCTAGGGATGCGTCGGACGTCGAGCGCTGAGATCTGAGACGCAAGTGCTCAGTGTATGATTCTCGGATGGATGAGTTCTCCGATACTGTACTCTTTCTATCAGAAAGGTACCTCATCGATGAAACTATTGGGATCCTATACCATAGTGACAGTTGCTTGAATCTTGGTTTGTTGGCAGTACACGATCAGCATAAAACATCAGCAACCGACCACTATTACTCAATGTCTATTGTGTCAATAGGCTTGAGCGGAGCAACGCGAATTCGACGATCACGAGTTAGACGCCACAGGTCCCAAATTCTGTGATCGTCCGTCAGATATGCAGGATTTGCTGCATGTAGCCTCGTGAGTACCAATTCATAGCCTTTTGCGATGCATGCCTCAATTTCTTCCATGAGGGCTATACCAATGGGCCGCCGTGTAGCGTGTTAAGCGCATATATGACTAGATCGTGCTTTTTGCGACAGTGATTCCATTGAAACGATGGTATAAAGCTTGCTTCATACGGAGTGTCCAGAATGGCGACTTGATACCCCTGCATCATGGTCATTGAAAACACGACTTCGAAGATCGTGTACTTTACTAAGCCATCTACTCGAAGGTTTTAATGTACCGTTGTTGTATAGGATACCAAAACCAATGATCACTTTCGGTATGAATGAATATTCATCATTCTGCTCCAAGATGCTCCACCACCAGCGTACATCAAGCACCAGTCCCTAGATGTAACTTTCAGTTGATGCATTGGATGAAGTTGAAACCGTATACCAAGTCTGAAAAGTTGTTCAGCTTTCCGTTTTCCTTTTCAATAACAGCGAAGTGATTACATCAAACATCTCCGCAAGGAAGAATGATGTTGGCAGCAGTGAGCGCTTAAGCACTTGGTACTTGAGGCTTAATATAGCCTCTATCCGTAGACTTATTTTTGGAGTCAAACTGCATTTCGGGACTTTGTGTTCTCCATATCCATAACACTCAGAACAAGGTCCGACAAAGGTCAAGAGCATATACAGCACGCTCTGAGAGAAAATAGACCAGAGAGACGTATAAAAGACGCTTAGTTGCCAGCAATGGGTCTTCATCGAGCTGGCCTCTTCCAAAACCCGTACCGACTACCACAGCACCAGTAATCAACTTAGCGCTGCACGCTTCCCAACCTTACATACCTTAATCTCACATAAACCATATTAAAAATGCCCCGTATCTCCAACATGTTCCTTGCTCTCACTGTTATCCTCCCTGTATTCGCTGCCCCGGTGGCCTGGCAGAGCCGGGACCTGAAGGAAGACATCCAATTAGCGAAGGATGCAGCCGAGGTAGCTGAGCACATAGCCAATATCGGATCTACCGTGGTAAACACGTGTGTATATTCCAAGCTCAGAGAAAGTGTGCAAGCCGCTAAGTATCCGTTTGATTACAGGTACGAACAATGGAAGAACAGTCAGAATCCAAAGCGTCGCTCTTTTGAGCAGATGGGTGACATCTATGAAGCAAGGGATCCCGAAGAGTTCCAGTGGTTTAAATCTAGAGGCCTGACGCAAACTGTCACGAATTGGGTCAATAGCCATGCTGGAGAGTTAACCGCAGCAGCGACTGTCGCCAAGGATGTGGGCGAGGTCGCGGCTGCGGCTTTTCTACGAGAGGACGACACCAACTAGACAAAATTACCTAGAGTAGACATAGATTTGTAGAACGAGCCTCTATATGCGCAGAAATTGATTTTTGGATTCTAATGCGAGATGAGTGGGTGTGTGTGGCACTGTACCGAGTACTAGACGTGTAAGCCAAACAAGAGCCAAATACGCACTGGGAATGACGAATTCCCACGCGTGATGCCGAACGATGCTGAAAACGACCGCCACCCAATCTCTGCGAACTCTCCGCCTCTCCCGTTCATTTCCATGTCAAAGGGCCTTTACATCGCGCCTGAACCTGAACCCAAATCATAGCTATACATCAAATGTCTTGAGAATATCGCGGCTGACGCGTTCATTCTCGTCGACTCGTCTCCTATGGTTGCCCAGTACAGAACGGAAACCATCCGACTCGGAACAGGAAGTCACCAGTAAACCTTCAATACGGGAAAACATATACACTCTTCCAAACTTTCTCACTCTGTCAAGAATATGCGCGTGTCCAGTCTTAGGGTGGTCTATCTTGGATGGCAATTACCATTTGGCGACCGGGTTGCTCGTATACGCAGGGTTAACTGACCTGGTATGTCGCATTTTGGTCCTGCTTTGCAATATTTGACGCGTTCAGGGAAGGCAGACGGATACCTAGCACGGAGATTCAAGATGTCCTCTGTGTTAGGCACCATCCTCGACCCAGCGGCTGACAAGATCTTAATGACGACTCTTGTTGTTTCTCTAACAATGCAAGATCTAATACCAGGTTAGTTTCTCTTAATCGCCGATCAGGATTGTATTCAGCTGAAATGAATCCTCTCTTGCAGTACCTCTGGCAATTATCATCCTAGGGAGAGACGTTTTGCTGAGTCTGTCTGCTCTATACTTCCGCTATGCCACCCTGCCGCCACCGGTACGTCATCGTGTGTACCTTGGCCGGGATACCCGTTTTTCTTATTCTTTACGCTCCAGAAAACCTTTAGTCGTTATTGGGATTTCTCATTGCCGTCCGCTGAAGTAAGGCCGACAAACATCAGCAAGGTCAACACCGCTCTCCAGCTCCTTCTCATGGGAACGACCACTATATCCCCTATAATCGAGTTAGGCTTCCCTTTACCTGCATTACAGTAAGTGGTTTGGCTACGTTATTATGACATCTTCTGACAGTGTCTGTCAGAGCGCTTGTTGCAACCACCACCATCTGGAGCGGACTTTCATACGTCTTCAGCAAAGATGCTATTCGCGTCGTATCTCAGCCGAAAGACAAAAAACCCAATCAACCATAGCACGCTACATATACTGAGCGACGAACCAATCAAATTCGCTAATTAATAACAACCATGTATGATGTATGGAGGTACAGTATGAAATCTGTCTAGTAATACAGTATGTCCGAGGCAGGGACAGCAAAGAAAACAAAAACCGAGAAAACGAAATCAAAAAGAAGAACAGGTTTTAAAACAAAACATAAAATAAAATGCGACATCAGAAGAATTCAGCCCTGGCCTTTCAAGCATGCCCGGCCTCTATAGCTCTTTTCCGCCGCACTTGCTCGAGTGCAGCTGCTATCGCTTGTTTGGAGGCAGTCTCGCGTCGCCATGCCTCAGTGGACCGACTGCAGATTGCAAGTCAATTTGGATAATTCATCAAACGATGGAATGACGAGAACTCACTTCACGCGTGCTAGGAAAATCAAAGACATAGCAACGCTCTTCAGTGTGCGTGCTTTTCTCTTTGGCTGTGGCGGAGGGGTTACCGCGAACCCAATGCGCGCTATTGACGCAAATATTGTGCGTTCGCTGAAGAAGAAGGTACACGTTCAGAGTTCAATAACAATGCAGATAGAACATCAAATCCCACCTCTTCTCGAACTGCGCCAGCAGAACAAGCAAATACTTCTTCTGATATGTCAGATCCGCGCGGAAACATGACTCGCGCGTGAACTTGGCCTTCAAGTAGCGTATCTGCACCATCAAGCCTTTGCACTCCTTGTTGTGCTGTAGCTTCAGCTTGCTGATCTGCACATCATCGGCACTAGAGCAAACGTGGGTCTTGATCTGCTCCATAGCCCTCATGGTCTTGTCTTTCTGAGCTTCCAGCTGCTCGGTCAACAGCCGGATCTCCGTCTGAGCCTGCTTCTTCGCCCGTTCAGCTTTGGCAATGTCGTCCTTGTTCTTAGCCTCGAGTTTCTCTTTCTCGGTGCGCACGAGTTTGAGGTCTCGACCAAAGTTTTCGGCATCGCGTTTGACGCGTCGAAGGTCGGCTTCCAGAGCGGCCACCGTGCGTGCGACGTCTGTCTTCTCGGTAGCGATCTTGTTCTTCTCCTTTTCTGCCTTTTGAAGATCGTTTCCTCGCTCTTCCAGGGCTCGGCGGAGGTCTTCGATTTCGAGTCTGTGAAGGTCCAGCTCGTGACGACGGTTATCGTGAGAAGTGGAATGTGCGACGTATTCACTCCTGAGGTTGTTAGCCACCTTTATGCACAAAACAATGAGCCTACGGTCTTATACAAAACATGAGAAGACCAACCTCCGAAACCTCAGCGTATCGACGTTGGAGCTGCTTATGATCTGACGCAAGTTGAGTACGCTCTTGTCGAAGATGTTCGATAGTTTCCGCGTTTTCTGCAACCCGAGTTTCAAGGAGGCGAACCTTTTGCTCAATGTTGGCGTTTTCTATACCCACAGGGTTTTGTCAGATAGAATCAAAGTGACGACACAAGTAGCTTACCTCGGAGTTCCTTCTCCAGATCATTGTTCTCCTTCTTGAAACGTAACAATTGCTGCTTAACCTCGTTCATGTCCTACAGATCAACACGTCAGTCTTAGTTATAATTTTGGTCATCCTCCGATAATTACCGATTCTGTTCTCTGCAAATCAGTCATGATCTGCTTCTTGTCTCTCTGTGCACGCTCTTGCTCGACGACCAGATTTCGCAGACGTGAACGCTCCGTTGCCAACTCGTTCTCAAGGACTGAAATCGTTTGCTTTGCCTTGTCCAGTTCCTACAGAAATATATATGGTCAGGCAATCGAACAAAACGACAAGCACAAGAAAAGGGCCTACATTTTCGATATTCGACCGCAACCGTTCCTCTGCTCTGTTACTCTGTTTCGCCTTCCTGTTCTCTTCTTGAGTACTCCTGATTTGACCATTGAGACGGTTGGTCTTCTCCTCAAGAGCGTCCTTCTCATCCAACAGCTTGTTCTTCTCAGTCTCCCACTGCTTCTTAAGTTCTTCAAGGTGTCGATTAACGGACTCAAGATTGGCCCTGAGTGCCTCACTCGTCCTAGTCGGCGGCGTAGGAGGTTCTGACGGCAGATTATCTCTCGAAATATCCATAGAGCTGAAAAATTCTCATATATCAGTGATAAAGCCGGTACAAACTGACTATATGCGCACCTTTCGTCGCCCTGCAACAAATGGCGGAGGTCAACCTTGACCAAACACTTCTGGCATCTGACTCGGCTCAGTCGGCGGACACGTCTTTCCTCCCTCCTAGTCAGTCTCGCGATCTCATCCTCCAAAGCGACAATCTTAGCACGAGCGTCCTCAAGCTTCTTGGTCAGCCCTACAACGCCCATACCAGCGTCTTCGAGTTTGTCGAGTTTATCGTCGATGCTCTCGTTGGCCCGGTCGAGCTCACGCTGGAGTCGGTTGATCTCGGAAACCAAAGGTGTCACAGACGGATCGTTCATCGTGCTATGCAGCCATGATAACTGAAATACCGATTAGGCATACACATTCCCAAAATGGGATTAGAAAGAAAACTCACATCTTTGAGCGGTGCTCCAGGTGTCTTCGGAGCTCTGATTGACAAGTTCAAAACTTGACGATGAATAGGAGATATTCCACTATTGTTGGCCATCTTGCTAGGCGTCGCCATCTCGTTGAAGGTCAGCCTCATTGCTCGATTTCTTTCCAACAACTCTTCCTTCTCGCGTTCGAGCATTTCAATCTTCGTGTCCTTAGCTTTGTCCATCGCCTTCCGGGCAGGTGACTGAGTGAGAAGAGTGTTCAGACGAGCTATCTCTTTGTCAGCTTCTTCCAAAGCTTCCTCTAGAGCTTGATACTCTTCTTCAGTAGGACCAGCTTCCGTTGGGCCGCGAGAAAGGTCACGAGAGGCCTCTCGCTGAATCTCTCGCTCAAGAGAGGAAACCCTGGCGCGTAATTCAGCCAGCGCAGCTTCATCGTCCATCATCTTCTGTTCCGCTTCTTCCAAAGCCTCCTCCATCTGTCGAACAGTCTCGTGCGTCTTGATGGACTCATTTTGCAGAGCTTTCAAGTCCTGAGTAGCTTGCTTTTCCGTAGTAGTCATGATCTGGATCGTTTCCTTGGCTGCAGCAAGCTCAGCTTCCAGCTCTTGAAGGCGCTCAACTGCATGCTCAGCACCATCTTCCATCTCGTCGACATAAGCCTTGGTAGCTGTGAGCTGCTCATCTAGATCGTGAACCGCGTTCTCCAGCTCTTGGATCCTGTTGCGGTCTTCGGCAAGAGCATCCTCACGAGCCCCAAGCTCCTCCTCCAGGCCCGCTATGGTGTCTTTATCTTCTCGAGATGCTTTTTCAAGTTCGTCGATCCTGGCATCCGAGCGCATGACTTCATGTTCAAGGTCCTTGATCTGGGCATTGGCATTGCGTAAGTCACCCATAATCTGTCCAATGCGGTCGTTGGCCTCTTTCAAAGCTCCTCCCAGGTCCTTGCCATTCTCGAGTAACCTCTCGGCTTTCGAAACGCGTTCAAGTGCCAAATCTCGTTCTCCTTGGGTCTCCTCAAGGACTCTCTCCATATCCCTCATTCGCTGCGAAGCCTTCTCCTCCGACTCCTTCGCCTGTTTCTCAGCCGCTGCCAATCTCTTCTCTAAATCAGCAACGATCTCCGAAACACCCTGCTCAACCTCTGTCATGCGCTCCTTCCACCTCTCCTTGTCTTTTTCTCGCTCTTCCTGCTCCCTTGCAAGAGCCTGTTCGACCTCCTCTTTCTCCGCCATACAGTTCGTCACTTCGATCTTGAAAGCTTCGACCATATCCTCTAATTCCGCCTTCTCTTCAAGCCACCCTTCCGCCACGTCCTCCTCGACATTATGCAATGATGTTCCGACAGCACTGGCCCTTCTGCTAGCAGCGCTGACTCTCCTACTGGTGTCAGCAGCAGCACCTGTGGTAGATGGATCCGACTTCTTCTCTTCATCAACTTTCCTTAGCCTCTCCAGGAGCTGCTCATTCTCTTCCTGCAGCCTTCTGTTCAAACCATGCAGGTACGTGTTCAACTTGTTCGCGTTGAACCTGCCTACACCATGTCCAGGAGCGCCCGCTCCGAAACCCATTGCAGGATCGAAAGACGTGTTGGCTCTTTGGTGGGTAGTCAGATCATGAGAAGACGCAGTCGAAATGAATGAGGCGCCTCCAACACCCTCATACGGAGATGATCGCGCCCCAGGTGTTGCCCATGGCTTAACACTAAGATTTGCAGGCGAAGGCACAGCAGCGGACGGTGAAGGAGAAGGAGAAGGCTTCCCACTAACAGATCCCTCTGGAGAATCGGCAGAAATAGCTTGTGAAAGAGGGTGGGATGCTCGTCTGGCAGGAACCATGCGAGGCCTTGGTGTAACTCCTGCAAAAGCAACTTGGAGGCTGGTAGCAGGAGATTCCTTCGAACTGCCTGAGCTTGGACCTGGTGTAGCTTCTTCGTTACTACCTCCAGGCGTACCAAATCGTTTGGGATGTGGTGTTGGGAATTTCATACGAGGACGCGCGGTAGAATTAATCACGTCTAGGAGGAAGGACCGTCGACGAGTGTGGGGTGTAAGTAAGTCGCTAGGAGTAGCCTCATGTTGTGCATACTCTTCTCCCTCTTCCTCTTCGTCAATGTTTCTTGTAGCAGCAGGCGTCGTCATTAGGTCACTTGGCGGTGCAGGCAGGTCAAAACGGGCCCTTGGTCGAGGGAACGCAGGAGTAGGTGTGAAGGCGACGGACTGGGAAGGCGAGGAAAACGCAGTGGCATTCTGGGCTGTCGTATTAGCGTTGTTGTTAATATTGTATGCATATGGAGTAGCTTCGCCCTCTGACGAGAATGTAGGTTCAACGCCATCCTGAGAGCCTTCAGTAAACCCATCACGACTTTGCTGTTGACCGTCAGTGCGCGACTCTACCTCCTCTGTCTCCTCCGTCTGGTCATGAGCATCTGCGTCACCATCCATACGTGGTGGAGATTCATGAACATCGGTAATGTCCATAGACCGTGGCCCTGTATCTTGCGTTTCATTCCCAAAGTCCGGCGCCTCTATTGACTGGTCTTCTTCCGGACGGTGAATAACGATAGCAGGCGACCCGCTATTTGACCTCGGCAGAGGGATGTTGGTAGCCGACCTAGGAGATCCAGGTCGCGAGCGCGGCAAAGCAATAGACCTATTGCTCGGAGGTGTAGAATGCGCTGGTGAGGTAGTTTGAGACGAGGAGGTCCGTGATAAAGAAGGGGTACGAGCACGAGGATTGGTCCTGTTTCTAAGTGCCACATTGCGGTACTTCTCAAAAGGAGACGCCTGTGAGAGATATCAGCCAGGGTTTGCCGCAGAAAGTGGGGCACTATATACCTTTGGTTCGGACTTGAGGCTGACAGAGTAGTCGAAAGTCTTCTTTGGGGTTTGTTCGCGGCTGACATGAAGAGCGAATCCAGGAGAGCCTGATCGGCTGACAGATTCGAGAGCATCCGTTAGAGAAAGCTCGTCTTCATCCTCTTCTGGTGGAAGGTACACTTCCGGCACACTTGATTTACTGTCTTCCTCCATATCTTCCTCCGTGTCGTCTGGCGCATTAAAGTTGGGTGCAATGCGAGGCAGGGATGGCACTTCAAAGCTATTGTGTAAACTCCTACGACCGGACAGGTGCCGTAGCGAATTGTTTGTCGACTTGGTGGATCTTGAGGCAATAGAATTGGCGAAGCGCGCGGTACTTGAGGCGCTGGACGGTCCAGGACGCATGGTATGCTGTGTCATCGTAGGCGTAGACTGCAGCGGAGAAGGCATACTCCCTAAGTCTTCATCGTATTGGTCCAAGTCGAAATCATGCCGACTACGATCGTTGGAGGTCTCTTCCTCGGCTTCACTGGAATGTTCAAAGGCAGGGAGGGAAGGTAGCGAGGGCATGTCTTGTCCCTCAATGGCTTCTATACGCCGCCAGATACGCGAAGGCGTCTCCAGCATGGTCGCCATTTTGGCTTGCAGTCGTAGTGCAATGTGGTCGGAGATCAAGAACGTCGGTACACTGTACTACAAGTGGCAGTGCCAAGTCCCTTTCGACAATAATCAACGCGCCTAGCACGTGATCGTGTTTACTTCGCTTAGGCGCATTTGAACCTTCAGCATCACTTGAATTCCCTCTGATATCTCCTCCTTGTGCTTCTCCTCTCCCTCGGTCATAAATTACTCTTAGAAATACGTAGGTCTACATGTCAAACCTGGTTGGCACTAAGCTATATACACACAAGCTAGTCGTACATATTCATTTGCCAAATTCCAAAAATCACCCAGCGGCTCAGTCAAGCTCGTCGATGTCGGCGACCTCACGAATGACATAAATATCACCTGTCTCCACGTCGCGAATGAAGTTGCTCGCGACCTTTTCGACCGTCTTGAAGACCTTGCCAAAGTTGAATCTTCGATCCTCAAGTTCATCGTCTTCCAAGTCGCGCTCAGCGAGATCCAAAGTCTCGTCCTCTCGAATAAAATTACTTACAATTCTGCCTGCCGTCTTGAGCACTTTGCCAAAGTTGAATCTAGGATCCCGAGCATCCAACTCAAGCTCGCGTGGCTGTTCCTGTATGCCTGAAGCAGCAATCCTATGGTAACTACTGTAACTGATGAGAACCCTTCCCCAATGCTCAAGTAGGAAAGCCCAAAATACCTTTTGATGTCTTTGGCCGCACCGGTACCAGCGACGGCAGGTTTGTGTGCCAGTAGACTCTTTGTAGCCTTTCCTTGAAGGAGCACATTAGCAGCCGGGTTAATGGAGTTCGAGTTGACGTGACCGGGGTTGTGGAACTGGTGAACGAGCTTCAATTTCTTCTCGTCCAAGGGGAGGACGGGAAGTGCTTATAGTTACTGTCAGAGAATCCGCTACTTCGTGCTTAAAAGAGAAACACCTACGCAAGGGCCTGAGCTGTGCTATTAGCTTTGACTTTAGCAAGCAAGCTGTTATTGGTTGGGAATTTGGGCTCGCGGGACCTGGGGAGAAAGGAGAAAAGAACAACGAGTAAGATTCTCTCATCGGCGTACAAATCGATGTTGTAAGGCAGTATAACGCACTCGATTACGGGTGCAGCAATTTCTGGGACGATAATGGCGGCAGCGACGAGGGCGGTAGTGATTTGGACCATGTTGACTTTTAAGTTTACAACGCTAAGCTTGAGTTTGCGATAGTAAGTTTAGGTGTGAGGGAGTAGATGAGGATTGAATGAGACCGGCTCAGTGAAGAAACAAGCTTGAAGCATACCGTCTCTTTATACCTTCAACTTGAAACCGCAGCCTACCTGAAAAAACCAATGTGCGAATCGAAAATCATCTCCTATTCCTTCGCGCATAAGTCCTCTTGATGGTTTGCGAAGACGTCGCCTGTCAAGCTCAGGTTGCAGGCTCTATCCCTGCTTAGAGACAGGCTAAAGCAGTGCCCAATGCGGAGGATATCCGAACGACAACCTATGGGCAGCGGAGACGGGACAAGTACACAACCTCCGATGTCAACTTTACCAAAATTTGCTGCCTGTTAAAATTTAAGCCTACTTCACCGTCCACGACTTTGAAGCAGACGCAAAGGGACTGTCAAAAATGAAACAGCAACAGAGGTGACATGAACAGTCTATACTGTAACGGCTGGCTTGCAGGAGACTTGCAATTGCAAGTAGTACAGGAAGAGCACCAGTGTAGCAAACAAAACGACAGAATAGATTCATCGGCAGAAGAATCCTACCAATAAGTACTCCTGTTCGAAGCAAAAGGTACGGCAGAAGGTACCGGCACGACTCGCAATCCGTGTGGCAGATATGCGATAGACAATGGATGTCGGCCGTGAAAAGTCCAGCAACAAATAACTTGAGCATTGGAAATGAGCCAAGGGAGCGGCAAAACAGCCAGACAAGAGTCGCCATCGAGGTTCACCTCCACGGTTCAACGTTCAGGTGCAAAGTCTAGTGTCCGAGTCCAAACACAATCGCGAAAGCTTGCAAGCGTCGAAGTAGGAAACAGAACCAGGACCCCCAGGACTCGGTACCCCAAATATTTTACCAAAACATCTCACTGTACTTTGCACCTTTCAAAACATTTATAATAGCAGTCCACAAAGTGTATTGAAAGCATATGTGTATTGGTAAGGCTATGTATATGAGGTATGGTATGGTATGGTATGTGCTACGGACAACATCAGATCGAATCGTGGTAAGGGTTGCGTACGGTACAGGTGAGAGTGGGGTATAGTATGTGCAGGAGGGGTAACGAGAGCAAGGAACAACGCGGGGGGTAATGAGTTAAAGGAGTATAGGAAAATGAAGGAAATCGGATGTCTGAACTGTACAACTGCGAGCGATATGATGTTGAAGGCGGTATAGCTGAAGCGCAGCACATAAACTGATACATAAAAAGAGAAAGAGTAGAAAGGAAATAAAATAGAAAGAAAGAAACATGGCACAAAGACACGCGTCTTTGAAGGGAAAGGAAATCAAGAAGCTGGGGTGAAATGAAATGTATACAAGAGAGCATACAGCCTCATCCATTCTTTGATTAAGAAGGCGAGACAGAAAAAAAGATACAGATAGTGAGAAAGTGGACAAGGAAACAGAAAACAAATGGAAAATCTATCTAGCTTCCATCATTAACAGGCATCGGTAATAATAGCATTTTGGTATGGGACGTCGAGTGTGGAAGCTTGATGGAACCAAGTGCATAAATCAAAGCACGGGGCCCGGAATACGGATACGGGCGGGCGAAGCTTCGATGCGAGCGTATGACATCCTGGCGCGGGGGTTGGTAAATGGACCATCGCGAATGCCATTACGGGAAAGAGTTGGGCTTCCTTGAAGACCAGAAATTGGACGAGTATTCCACGAGTAAAACAGCGGCGTAACCGAAGGCGGCGGGGAAGGAGTGTATAGTGTCTCATTCCGCTGCGGGGATGGGATAGAAGTCGGATTTACATGTGTGGCGGATGCAGGAGTTGGGGATGCAGGTCGAGACACAGGAAGAATAGCCACTGAAGCCGTGGGCGAACCTGGTGGTGAAGCTCGTATGATAACAGGAGGCGGCGATTGGATGTTTCGAGAGACGAAAATCGGTGTTATGTTAATGGGGGAAGACCGACGGACGGGTGGCCGAGTTATGACAGTAGGTCTGTTTCTTGCAGATTCCACTGA
The DNA here is from genome assembly GCA_013053245.1 of Agrocybe pediades. Classification (NCBI taxonomy): domain Eukaryota; kingdom Fungi; phylum Basidiomycota; class Agaricomycetes; order Agaricales; family Agrocybaceae; genus Agrocybe; species Agrocybe pediades. Next base: position 2,008,484 of record JAACJL010000058.1, read on the forward strand.
AATGTCCGGAGTGGTGTTGCGGAACGCCGCTGGAGGGATAAATGCTGGGCTCGCTTGTTGATCCGTAGATCTGGGAGACGAGGTTTCGTCCTGCGATACACGACTAGGGATGGACAATGTGCTATTCGTCGACGGGGTGGGTGCGAAGATATGCACTGTAGGTTGGTTTTGCCACTCGGAGTCACCTGTAGTGGTATTGACTTCAACATCGACGTTGTACCGCCAAACAGTACGATCACTGTCAAAGGAATCTTCGACGAGATCTGGGATTTCCTCGGATTGGTCCATGGCTGGGCTCCCTTCGTCGCTGGCGCTGCTCTCGGAAGTATCTGAACTGGCGGAAGACATGCCTCCTCGACGAATCACCATGGTTGAGGACATATCGATGTTCTGAACAGGTTGCGAGGGGTTGATGAAGGCCTCGTATTCAGCGTCGTGGAAGAACTCTTCCGAGTCGGGGTCGAAACGGTTCCATGCACTCCAGGTTTCGCAGGTGTCGACCTTGGGTTCCGGTTCAGTCCTGATAGCAGGCTCAGGAGCGGTATAGCGTAAAGAGTACAAAGGACGGCCCATGGTTGAGTTTTAGTGGGTGCTGCAAAGGAGCTTTTGGGGTATATGAGGGAAGGAAGGGGTATTTTACAGGGAAAGGTGATGGTGGTGGGAAGTAAGAAGAAGGCCCAACGCGACGCGGCTACTAATAAAAGTCGACAATCCAGGGTCGGCGTTAGACGAATTCCCTTTTTGAGCGACAGCGGCTGATTCAGCCTCCGTGCTTCCATCAATCTTCCATTCTCATTCCATCCTATTCCATCACACCGTCTCTGCTCTTTCTGACATATATTTGTTGCATATCTCTGCTCATCCAAGTCCCACCCTCGGTCCCTCTCTACCCTCCTCTTCACAGACATCCCCCGACATTACCTCGGATCCCCCCCGAACTAGTCAGAAACTCACAGGTTCATCTCCTCCGGAGCTTTACCTTCAACTGCGGCTCTCAAGGCCCAAGGCTGTGCGTACTAGCTCTCGAAGATCGAACCATTCTCTTCTCTCGTAAATCTCACATTGTTCTCTATACACTCAAGCTCAGCGCATTGTGTAAAGTACACCATGCATCTGTTCACTCACAGTTGCTTTCAATAACAACATCATAACGCAACATGTCCATCAGTCAAAAGCTGCAAATCCTCAAAACACTTTTATTTCGCTCTTGGCTTTGTTTCCCACCTCGCGCAGGAAGCGGTGTCAAGGTGGCGTTAGAATAGCTTGCCCAGCCCATGTTTCTATTTTTAGTCCCCATCCACCTGCGCGTCTGTCGAAAATTCAGTGTTCTGTGCTCACACAAAGTGTCGCATTGCCATTCAAGGTTCCGTTAGCACGTTAATTTTGACTTTCTACCTTGGCCATGTCGACGCCAAGCACGTTCTCGAATAACGCGGGAAAACGTAGATCGTCCCGCAGCTTCCCGGGAACCGCACTGCGCCTAGTCTGACAATAATGCCTCAGCTACCGCTTTCAAAGCTGCGAGAGCCTTTGTCTTCAGTGGAATATGACTCGACCTTACACAGGCTGATTGAGCCGCTGAGAACGCAGCTATAAAGGACCAGCGTATCCTAGAACCTTCTGTAACATCTTTGTTCTTCTAGCCTCCGGAGTGATCTCAGCCTTCCAACTAACCGAACAGAGGCGAATGCGTACTTGGCCGCCCACAAAGCCGAAGTAGCATCCACGACTCCCCGCCGTAGGCCGCCGCTGGGTATTACCGTCGGAGCCTTTAGCATTTGGCGCCTACTCCAGCGCCAAAGCACTAAGTGGATAAGTTGGAGAACAAATCATACAACGACTCCGACAAACTCCTCACTTCACTCCGCTTCCTCGAACATCGAGGACAGATTCAATTCAGTCAAAGAAGCAAACTTAAACACTGGTTCGAATTCAATTTTACGGAGCCCCACCACATCCATGCCTGTCAATGTTTGACAGAAAGATTCAACCTTCGGCGGTGTTCTTCCTCTGTATTACGGTATGAGCTTGAATGCCGTTTAATGTCATGATGATCGAAACCTCGGCGGTATAAATAATCCTCTCAACAGTTATTCTCAGGTTTTTGTATTCTTGTATTCGTTTGAATACTCAGGCTTGAAAGAAGACACATAGGACACGGGTTTCTGCGTAATATAACGCTGTGAACAGAAGAAGAAGCCAGAACATGCACAGAAAGTCACTTGAGACCGTGTAATCAGTGATTGCTTACTGGCTTTGGGGAAGTGATAAGCTGACTACAATAGAATTCGACGTTCATTTTCTCCTTTTCTCAGTTCTGTGCTTTTTTGTTGTCATCGTTGCGTTGACCGCCTCTTTTTACTCGCTTTCCACTCCGCTTTCCGTTGCCTTTTTTGCGCCGAGTGGTAACTCGCGGGTCCATCAACTGTCAGTCCTGCCTGCGTTAATTTAAAGCGGGTGGATGGAGGCAGACCGCTCGAGTTCGAATCCCTGTACTCCCCAAAAATCACAAACCAAAAAAGACCCTTCGGGACGGGGATGCGAACGCAACTGCAGTGCGCCGACCTTCGAGTAGTTGGTCGCAGAGAGCATAGCGGTATACGAAGCATCTCCGCCCGAAGAGTTTTTGCTTTTTTCCTACCACCCCATTATGGCCTCTCTAATTCATCCTGACTGCCTGAGTAAATAGTTGCATGGTTGGAAAAAAATTAGCAGGGCATGTCGTTCAAAGCATATCTCGTACGTGAACCAAAATGAGCCAAATATTTTAACTGAGAATTTGACAAGGGAGGGAAGAAGAGCATATCGACCACGAAGAAAGAAAATATGACAAACAGAAGGAAGGCAGTCGAACGAATACTCAGAGTGCCCTCCTGGGACGAATTCTTGCTGGAACTTGGAGAATAGACATTCATAAATCAAAGATAATAAAGACCATGGAAATTTTACGCCAATTAAGGTAGAACAAATGTCTATTAGGAATCGCCATCCCATTTATCAGCCCCAACGTGTGTCCCACTGCCCCAAGCTCTCCGCCAAGCACCATCGGAAGACAGGCACTTCAGCTCCAGCAGCTCCTACACCTCTTTCAACAATCAAGCTCCACGTGTCTTCCCCGTCTGCTCTAGGCAATTTTTTAGGTATGCTGTCCGAAGGATTCTGCAGCGTAACGCCCCCATTTTTGTTTGTCGTATACGGAATATAGGATACAGGAGAAGGAGTGTATGCATGGCATGTTATACCTACGAATGGAGCTGTTGATGTGCCTGGTTGTTGGAGGTGGGATCTATAAGAGCGTATAAGTTACATGGGATTAAGTGGGAAGATATAATGCTTGTGGTGAGAAGACTTACATGATAGTATCGAGAACTTGCTTGACGAATTTCGGACTTAGGAGCCCGCGCCACTGAAGGTGTGTGACACTGTGCGTTGCAGGATCTGTAAGTTGAGGAGGCTCATATAGCGCAACGTAGGGATCGACACGGTCGTTAATGTGTAGTCTACACAAAAAAGCGAAAGAACAGTATGTCAGCCAACTAATTCGGTCCCAAGAAGAGTTAGGAAAAGATAACAAACCTCTGAGCACCCAGACCAGCCATTCCCACCCACTCAAACAAGGAAGTTATATGGGTATTCCACTCCTCCAGCTCGTCTTCCTGTTCGTGTGACCTATTTTCAGCATCAAATTTGCTGTCCACAGCTTCAATTTTCCGCTTCTTCATAGGCGGTTTCACAGTCGGCTGTGATGCCAAAGAAGGCACTGGTACATGGACGTCTTTCATTTCTGACTTTTTGCATTCAACGCGCACAAACTTGGAATCATGAAGAAGGACATCTAGTCCCTTTGCGGGCTCTAAGAAAGAAAGAAAGGTTAGTAAGTCACAGTAGAAAGTCATGAGGAGAACCAGGCAAAGATAGTAACACCCACCATTCCCATTAGGCACAAATAAAACATCCCACAAACCATCCTTCCCAATCCCACCATCCTTCCTTCTCTTATCCCAAGCTTTCAAACTGTCCCTCTGTCTCGCGCGAACTTTCGGCGTCTCAGAGTTCTTTTGCAACTTAATATCAACCACTACAAATCGCAATACCAATCAGCACTCAATCAGTCTTCACGCAAAGAAACAGAAAACTGAACGCACCGTGTCGGTCCGCGCAACTCTTCCCAAAGGGCAACTTCTGCCCGACGAGCCCAAGCCTCTCATACGTCTCTTTACACACAGCCAGCGTAAGGTGACCTCGCGAATCGATGCACCACACGTCGTCGTCCACCGTGTTCGGGCCTGTGCTCACAACCAGGAGATCACTAGACGTATAGATAAGATATTAGACGATTGAATACTGTAAGAAACCACGGAAAGAAGGATTAAAGACAAGATAAGAACCCACCTCTCCCCTTCCAAAGTCAAAAAACTCCCCGCATGCTCGAGCACATCCTCCAGTCTACACCTCGCCTTCCCATAACTCGTCTCCAAAGCGCGCAGGGCAATCAACAGGGCATCATTCTCTTCCGAGGTAGGCAAAACAACATCGAGCTAGCGAATAAGGGTTGAGATTCAGAAAAAGGCCGTCCCTCCGACAAGCCGCAGGTTGTGTAGAAAGGCGACACACGAGCTTCCGAAAACCTCCTCTAGAGTCACCAGTCAAACCCGAACGGCACCAACCTGCTCTGAAAATGGATGGCAAGCCGCAAGAGATGTCAATTTCGAAGTGTACGAGGTCCCAGCAGTCAGTTTAACGCGTTTTTTCTCCGAATGAGGCGCGTTCATGATGATGGTTGTGGGAAGAGTTGCAAAGACTTCCAAGACACGCGTCACAACCAGCACACAGGAAAACTCAAATGTTCAAAAATCCGCGAAGTAGAGCGCAACTCTTTTTTTCCAGATTATAGCAGTAAATTACATTTTGGTGTGTTTGTATGTCTATGTCTACGAATGATGAAAGCCAACCAGGCCAGATAAAAAAATGTGCTTGTATATCCGATGCCGAGTAATCAAGCCGGCGAAAGTGAGATTAACTATGCAAGAAAATAACTGCACAGCGAAAGCGATGAAGTGCAAAAAGATGACGAAATGCAATGGTATAATAGGAGGTCGATGGGATAACAAGATGGCGAGGAGCAAAGGCATCAAGCGTTTAAGCAAGAGGTGCCCGGACGTACTTGCGTCGGTATTTCGAGTCGACGCTCTCAAGGTAGTAAGCACCTGGCCAGATGTTGTCCACAGAACCTTCGGGGGTATATGATGATGCGTTGTGGTTCTTCTCACGAAGCTGGGCGGCATAGTTAGCGGCAAGAATACAATACGAGATAAGAAACACATACATGAAGGGCATCAACGAATTCTTGAGGAGGCACGACCTTCATGGAGGCAAGACGCTCAACAAGGTTCATCTTTTGCTGGATCTCAGTGGTATCACCCTTCACGCGGAGGGTCCACACACTGGAAGCGCATCCAGATCCGAAAGAGAACAAACTAGCACGCTTGCCAAGGAGCGTAGCGGGCTCAACAGTGGCGAGTAACGAAGCAAGGCATCCGTAGAGGGAAGCAGTGTACATGTTACCAAGGCGTTTTGAGCAAGCCATTCCTGGGTCAGTCTTGGTTGCGAAGGAAGCCTTTGAGGCTGCAACGAAGACCTTCTCGACGTTCTTGTCGGTAAGCGAAGCGGCATGGGTTTTGGAGAGGAGAGATTCGGGCTCAGGGATGTTGGCAAAGCGAGCAGCGGTGGGGTTGGCAAGGAAATCGTTGAACATCATGCGAGCGTGGCCTTTGACGGCTTGTTTACCGTAGGGGCTGTGGAAGATGGCGTAGTCGACGTTTTCAAGGGAGAAGACGGTATCAGCGGGCTTCCCAGCGACACCACGCTTAGCAGCCTTGGCGACCTTCTCGCGGAAGGCAGTGTAGGCGGCATCGAGAGCAGCGACGTAAGTGACGACGGAAACGGGTCCATCGACTTCGGGGTATTCAGAAGAGAGCTGGGGCTTGTAGAAATCGTAGGTGTTTGCCATGTATGAACCGTGGATGGCTAAAAATAAGAATCGCAAAATTAGAATGGCTTCTTTCGTCTCCGATATATAACCATAACCACGTACGTTCAAACACGACAGGGGCATTAGGACCAATCAACATGGCACATGCACCAGCACCGCCAGCGGGACGAGCTGCACCCTCAGCGTACACAGCAATATCACCGCAGACGACAATAGCATTGCGGCCGTCCCATGAGCTGGACTCAATCCAGTTGATAGCATTGAACAGAGCAGCTGTTCCACCGTAGCAGGCGTTCTTGGAATCGATACCCTCGATGTCAAAGTTACCAGACTCGGCAAAGAGGTCCATGAGGGTGGTCTTGACTGATTTCGACTTGTCAATGATGGTTTCAGTGCCGACGTCGATGCGTCCAATAGACTTGGGGTCGATGTTGAACTTCTCGAGCAGACCGGAAACAGCTAATGACCAGTCGGATTAGGTTTAGGCGAATACGGGAGATTAAGGAAGACTTGCCATTAAGTGCGAAGGAGTTGATGTCCTCGCGGTCGTCTGGCCAGGCCATGTACTCCTGACCGAGACCAATGGTGTATTTTCCTTTCGAAACACCATCGTACTCTTCGAGGTCACTCTCAGAGACGCACTACAGAAATAGCAGAAGAACAGTCAGTAAAAGAGACGCCTAAAAGTGTGCATCGAGGACGTACACGGCGGGGGAAGTAGACTTCCATGGCGAGGACACCGACATCCTTGGGACGGGGGATCTCGACGTCGACGACGGCAGGAGCGTTGAGAGGGATAGTCATAGTGTTGAGAGTGATAGAAGGAGATGGGTCGAAAGGAAGAAAATTGGGAGGAAGAATGAAGAATCTCCACAAGTTATATAGAAAATATTTGGTGGGCTGAGGAAAATAAAGAGAAACCGGTCTAAAATAAATATGGTACGATTCGCTTAAACTCGATCAAAGTCGAACCAAACTGCGGCCGTTGCTCTTCCACCAATTATCACTCTGCCATTTCCTTCAATTCTCATTTCCATCTTCCCTGTCCTCTCGGTCGTCATGAACACCGACCATGGCGAGATTCGATAGAGAAACAGCACAGCATAATTTTTTCGACGAATTTCGCTCATCAGGCCACCTGCTCACGTCGCTTGTTCTTTGATGACACAAATGTCCACAATTAGTACCTTGCACCCAACTTGCACCCTCGAATGGTCCCATGCTTTAATTCGCCACACCCGCTGTACGCCAGAAGCTAGACATGCTTCAATCGCATGGCATTCATTTGGATTTTCCGATTCAAACTACACATTTGCGGCAAGACAGAAAACAGCAGATGCGGCCCGCGGGCACCATTTCTATCTATTACCTCGGTTTCTTGCTTGACGCTGCGACAAGCCTACGTACCGTCCTGCAAAATACCAAAACGAACCAAACCAAACGAATCTCCGTTTGTCGGACCCTAAGCATTCTGCGTTGTGGTCCAGGCCGCAAATGAAACTCGGAGAGCAGGGGCAGGGACCATGGAAGCGTCCGGGGAGAAACAAAAGAGTTCCCCAAAAATAGCTTTGCGTGACCTAGCACAGCTCTTGCCTGTCGATCTTTCATTGGCGCCGCCTGAAGTTATACACAGACACTCGTCGCTGCGTCCTTTCTCCGGTCGTTGTTCGCGACATTCCTCAGATACGTCTCATTTATCTTTGGTGCTCTCTTTATCGGTGACATACGCTTTATTTAACGTGCTCCATATCTCCGAGGACTCAACCTGCTCATCGTTAATGCCATTCTCAGACAAATTCGAATCATACGGCGTTGAGTCTCGTTCTTCAAATATTTCTTATAGTTTTCTGTATGTTCATCGTTCAATCACACTTCGTTAGGAGAAACTACCAGCCGTGCAAGTGCCATATGACCAAGTTAGTAACGATTGAAAGCTGTGAAGTCTTTGAACTTGAAGGGAGCCCCTTCCAGCAACGGATGTACCAAATCCCGATTGAACGGGAGGCGTAAAAGCTTGGGCGCCGACGAGTCCGTTTGTATAGATTCGAGCAGGTCATAGCACCTTGCTTGCTTCTGAATCTTATCATCATCGCCGGGACAATCGCCCTATCATGAAATCCCAAAAATACCTCCCATTCATCGGTGTACTTAGGACCTATGCTGGTTTGCTCGGACACTGGACATGTCTTACTCAACACCGTCGACCGCCACATCTCTTTCCGTTTTTCTCGCTTGTCAAGAAGGTCGTAAACAATCAGACAATCGCGACTCAGTCGGCCCAGTCATTCCCGAAAAGCTATCATGTTATGCCTACAGCATTAGTGCGAAAAGGTATGTACAATACAAACGAACACCTATTACCCGATGTTAGTAAGTAAAGAAACTATATGACAAGAAATAAAGAATGCACATCTAGTGCAAACGAAAAGTATAGGTATGTTCAAGTATAAATATTCTGAAAGCCAATCACTCTAACACTTCGAAACAGATATCGTCGACAATTAAACCTTGACGCTTCCACCGTAGAGCCCTGTGGATAGTGGATCAACCTCACGCAAATAAAACATGTAAACAGAGACGACTCACAATACTTGGAGGTGTACTTGACCGTGATCGGTGCGGATCCCGGTTTGCAAGTAGCAGGAGCAGGTCCACCACGGGTATCCGTGCGGTAGATCTGCGTAGCCAACGAGCCTTGGACGTTCTTTAATTGGAGCCAATCAACGTCTTTGGCACCCGTCGGTGCAGTGGTGTTGCCGACCTTCGCTGCAAGAACGAAAGCATCCGCCTTGCCTTTCGCGCTGGTGGCACGGAAATCCCATACTGGGCTGATACCAGTACCAGACGGCGATGTAGCGAAGAAGTGTTGACCGAGTAAAGGGTACCCTACTGCGGATGCACCAAGGGTCTTAACGTTGGCAGGTGCGAGCTTCCATGCTGTATATGCGATATCTTGGATGGAATTGAATATGGCGGGCACTTTGTTTAGGCATGAAATGTCGAACAGGTCTGCGACGGCTCCTGCAGAACTATTTTAATTGGAATTCAAGCATCAGCACAACGGTACTCTGCTCGTGCGAAGGAAGAAAGAAAACTCACGCGTATGTTCCAGCGTCTGTGCAAGTGTAATTCTGGAATCCGACGCCCAATAGGACGTAGGAGATGGCATCGGTAGGCGCCGTCAACGCCGTCTGGCCGGTAGGAAGGACGAGCTTTGCAGCTCCGGGGTCACAGGCAAGTCTGCCAGCCAAGGGCTTGCCGAGGCCACTTGGTGGTTTGGGGAAGCTGAATGAGGGCAGGGCAGGTGCTGCCATGCTGGTAGCGGCGAGCGCTAAAGTGAAGAGACCGGCAAGGGAAAATGAAGACATCTTGTTCGTGTGGATCTAGGCGAGGAGGGAGAAGATTGGCGGGTAAGGGATACTTCTAGTATTACTTGAAAACCTATAAACTTTGGAATTAAAGATTGAAAGAAAGGATGGACCGCAGCTGGGCGAAGGACACGAAAGACGGAAAATTCGGGGAAAAAGAGGGAAGAAACTTGAAAGGAAGGGGACTTTTTTGTGGAGTCCTCGCTGTGCTGCGAAACGATACTTTATATCGCTCACCAGCCTCGCGAATGGTGATTCACCAACACCGTTCATCCCCAGATGAATCAACCATGAAACGCGCAGCCCATTCAGGGTGGCGGGCATTCCGACTTTCCTCCACTCTGAATTCTATTCATTCGGGACGTCGGACTCAACGATTAGGCCAACACATGTGGATATTGTGTGATGCAAGGAGGACAGTGGTCTGGACCATCCCGCCTCACCGGTACTACGTACCATTGGCATCAAGCAAGGCCACCTCTTCGAATCAGCCATGGGAATTACGATTTCCATAGTTAGCGCTCAGCCCGTCTGTGTAGAACCGTACCTGGTTACCTCTCCTCATCATTGTATAGAAAATCGTTCGTAAATCATTTCCATCACTGTCGTGAAGATTATGAAACCCTCTGAGGCCAAGGGGAAACTCCTCGCGGAAGACGACGCGGGGCATTATCTCTTACACGGAATCCAGCTGTGGCCCCCCATAGGATGCTGGCTCTGTATGTACTATGAGTACACAATCGTAGTGACAATTCGTGTGAAGTCCAGTGTCCAACGTCCATTGTGCTGCCGTAAACTATTAATTCGCTGAAGTTTGAAACTGCACTCCTCTGCGGGATTGCCTGAGGGCTTGTGCGCATGTTTTCCGACATTCGATTATCCATGAGACCAGCATCACCCTTGGGATGCACCACTTCACTTACATTCTTGAAGGAGCACTTCGGTGAAATCGGCAGTCGTGGAGAGTTGTGGTGATGGTCCATGGAAAAGTGATGAATTCGTTTCCTAAAGTCGAATTTCGACATCAAGGGTTCGAAGCATATACGCCAAATACATGCGAAGCGCCCGAGATGTGAAGTATGCACAGATGCCTTACAGAACGTTTTGCTCAGTCCACGAAACCAAGTGCATGCCGCCTGTTTCCCTACCAATGATTATCAAGATTAGAGCGATGCTGAAAGCGTCGAAATAAGAAGAGAAGAGGCGCATACGAGGCCAAGTCCTTAAACATGGCCTTTCGCCTCACTTCGGGATTTGTTTAGGTACTAGTAGGCGCAGATTATCATTTCTTGGACACTCATGATGCTTTATCATCAGCTACAATATAATCTCGATACCGCATTGGACCGCAGAACATGTGTCGCTCGTCTTTACATTCATTCAAGAAATGGAATCCATGGGCATTGCGGCTCCCTAGGAAGCAATCTGCAAAACGGTTTAAAAAATCAAGCGCCAGCATAATGCTGAGACTGCGTCCATCATCAAAGTCGTCATACAAATTGTCATTCCAAATCATAACGTTAAAATAACGATAGCAGTCATAAAATAAAGACCACCGACACTCCATGAAGGCCTATTAGATGGTGTACCTATACCCACTCCATAGGTCTCCCTTTGCTCGTTTAGCGTCATCCAAAGTGGCGAAACGACCGTTCTTCTCGTTCTCTGGATTATGAGTCTCCGGCATGTCTTCGATGTATTCATTCCTTTCTCCTCTTTCCCTTCGTGCGTTCTCTCGCTTCAGATAGACGAGGAAGATAACGGAAGCGATGACGCCGATGGCGATGTACATGAGCACAAGTCCTGAAAAGACGAACAAACAATATCAGAGGCTTAGTCTTCCCAAGGCTAGTGAGCAATGACGTACCGTGTCCAAGCGGGTACCAGGGCTTATCTCGGGCTCGATACTAGCGTGACAGTCAGAGGGGACATTGGTAAGAGCACTAATGAACTAGGGCTTACCACATTCGAGCTGACAGCGCCATTTATGTTACCACTGTATCAAGGTTAGAACGCTGGAAAATAAAGGTCGTCCGAAGGTACGCACAAGCTAATAACCATGCCCAAGGAGACGCTACGCTTGTATGATCCTTCTACGTTGTTCGAGACCCATGAACTAGTTAGTTATGATGAGTGAACATGCCGCATAAACTAGCAAGATACGAGCCAGCTCACATAGAATTGGCTAAACCGGGAACAGGCATCAACAGTGTGCGATATGGAGGATTCAGGTTTTAGGACTTACGAATGATCGGATAGATTCCACTGAGTAAATCAAGTAAGTTCGTGTGCCAGTCAGTAAGATGTTGAATCGTACCAAGTCGCCATATAAACAGCGAAGTAAGAAAGAGCGGCGTTATGCGACGCTACTAGTATGATGTAGCCAGCAGCACCTGAGCCATAACAGTTTTGAGTTTGACAAGCAAAAAGTGGGCGTTGCAGTGCCTACCGATACACAAGAAACCGCTAATACACAGATGGTATGATTATCGTGGGCTTAGAGACGCAATGTGTGAAAGCTTACATATTGAAGTAGCCCCTCTTTCCCCAGCGATCGGCCAAGTACCCGACGCCACAGGTGACGATACATGCGAAAACGTAGACCGGAACAGTAAGCAAGTTAGCAGGAGTGGCCGTGAAACCTGTCGGTTTAATTCAGCATGCAAAAGCAAAGACTTCGAGCTAAGTAGTCATACCGAGCTGGTTGATGATACTTGGCAAGAATAACGAGAAGGCATATAGAGGCATATCAGCACCGGCGTATACAACCACTGAAAAATTAGAGTCAACAAGGCATGCCCGCACAGAGTTTGAAAAGCAACCTTACTTCCAATCCATGTTTTCCAATCCTTCAAACTCTCGTAGATGTACTTCATCTTGAAGTTTTCACCGCCAGCACTGAATTGATCATCGCTCTGCAGCCTCCTGATGACAAAGGCTCTTTCTTCTTCCGAGAGGAATTTAGCGGTATCTGGGAAATCTTGAATGATCCAGTACGACACTCCACCAGCAATCACGGTGAGTAGCCCTTCGAGAACTGATAATATTTCCGTTAAACCATCATCGACGTGTTGTACCATAGAAAGACCCACTGAAGATCCATGCCCAAGCAGGTTTTCCGCCGATACCCTCCATATTTGAAATAGCTGCCTGCAAATCATATTATAAGGAATCGAATCATTCCTTTGCGTTTGATAGGATACACACGGCAAGCAGTCCACCGAAAGCACCTGACACAGTAGCAGCCGAGAAGAATATTGCGGAGCGTATCCCGAATTCCGAACGTTTGTACCAACTTCGAGCGGACAGGTCATTCGATGAAATGGTTTGCAGGAAGAAAAGCCGCACCATGACAAGTAGTAGTTAACACCAGGGAACAAACCCGCCTCGAACATGCCCAACAACCACCTCATACCTTTCAATAACGCTTATTGGTGCCTTTTCAGATTCAACTGTTTTAAAAGACTTACCGAGTAGTTGCGGATAGTTGTGAACAATTCCTTGGAGTGTCTGTGAAAGTAAAATCGTTTCTTGACCTTGCAGAACTCGGCCAAAGCAGCCTCACCATCATAACACCCCAGAAGAACATCAGAAATGACAGCCATAGGGATGGCCTCAGACGCTTCAGGAAGACGTTTGAGGGCACTTCAAAGATTGCGTAGCTAAAGAAGAAGATCTACACCATTTATATAAGCTCGAGCAATTCAAAAAGGCTTCCAATGGTGCCTACCGTCAAAGTCAATAAGTATTGGTCATCCGTCATGTGTAGGTCCTTTTCCAAGTTGTATAACTGAACGAGAATGAGCACCCTAATAAGCAGCAGAAACAGTCAATTGGTTAATATAAGGTACCTTCGCACTATAATATTCCAGTTAAGTAATTTATTCCATATTCAGAAACGGAAGAAGCTCACTTTCCGATACTTGTACGATCCAGGAAACTGAGAAGGTACAAGAATGACAGCCATGGAATCAACGCGTAGTCAATCTTTCTCATGAGCTTGCGCTCATCCACGCCACTCGTGTCGATTCCTGCATTGAAGTTTTCTTTCGCCTTCACTGCCTCCACAGAAGCTTCTGGATCAGAAACGGTGGGAGAGGGAGACCGCTTTTCCATTGTCGCACAGACTGGCTTCGAATCCGTATCGTGGGTGGTAGGAAGGAAGTACGAGAAGAACCCCAACAAGATCAATGATCTTTCAATTTGTACGTCAGGACCATGGGCCACTTATGCTTAGATGACCACGTCCGGATCGGGTATCGCTAAAAGCCTGCCACGACAAGGGTCTCTAAGATAGACCTACAGTGTTGGCCGTCCTTCGATTTAGCCCAAGCCCGGACAATACCCACTTTTGAGGTCACGCATCATCGGCAGCGGGTACGGAGAAGATAATCTGACATATCTTGAACAAATCAGAGTAATTGTCGCGGCGCAAGGAGATAAAATTACTCACAGCATGTCATCATCCCGGGGGTGGATATGGAATGGTCTTTACACGTCCCACTGAACGAAAGTGTAGCATAGCATAGTCTGGATGGAAGAGACATTGCCATGAGTGTGTAGTAATATTATAAGGTACTCAGGCAGCGAATACTATGACCGGCCCAAGTTTCAACTCGCGCTCCAGAGTGGTCATCAGACAGGCAGAGTCTGCAGGAACGCGGAGATGTTATGTTATTAATAGCATGGGGCAGTATGTGGGGTAGTGTGAATGGACAGCCATGCCATCATCCATGTGCCATTTCCCCATGCCAAAGTACTGAGTATGCATACCATCCATCCGAAAAGAGCGCGTACCTTTCGGTACCTTTTCTTTTGAAAAGAAGTCAGAGTGGGTCCAAACAGGTCCTAAATACGTACGACCAGTGAGCGCTGAGCACTGAGGAACATCCCTCTGGGTTGCGGGCATAAAAGCAATAAAGTCATGAAAGTAATATTCCGTGTATGGCGGCCTCTCTACGTGCGAAATGTTCTGTGCTTCAATATCGAGCACCGAGTGTCAGTTCACGGAGTGAGCGCTGTGTTCAGGAATCAACGATGTCCCTGCATGCATCAAAATAGATGGCCAATTGGATAACTTCAAAATGAGCTACTAGCTTAAGTGTTAGATAAAAGTTCGGGATCGCTCGCAGCAGCAGACTTACAATATTGACCTAATTCTGCGACGATAAGCTCAATTTGAGGATACTGAAGAGGACAATCAAATTTGTGCAGAAGTGTATCCTGAAACTAACGTGCTTTCAACTTTGGTAGGAGTTGGGCGGAGAAATCTGAACCTGTAGAATGGTCACACAAGTGACAAGTCACATTCCTCCGAAGGCAGCACGTGACTAGCAACGCTGGGAACGGGGCGCACGGCCCGGTGCCCGCGCTGAGTATGCTAGAGCCCACCTTGATGCTGATACACCCATAGACAGAGGTTGACCTTCTACGTGTTGTCCTCCAGCCCCTTGCTAGCTTGGGGATGTCGCGTCGGTTAACTTTTAAGTGCGGGTGGAAGAGCGCGACAGCACTTCTCCAGTTGTTCGCATTTTGTTTCTTCACCATGTTAAACGGTAAATTTGGCAGGCGAGGCGTATAGTGAACGTGTGCAAAAAATTGATGAAGCAAGTTGAATGGATAGGATTTGGCACGTCGTGGCTGCTGCGTCCGCCGTCAAGGTATTGCTGTTCGCGTGCAAGACGCGTGCTACTCACCTAGAGTGATGGGAAAGTTTGGTTACATAATCGAACATTTGGTTCAGTGGTTGTCCTGCTTTCTTCCTTCCATCCGCTCTACATCATGCATCATGAATCATCAAACAGTTCCTGCTCTGGGTCATCGAAACTTTTCCGGATCTTCTAAAACAATTCTTCAATGCTTCACTCACCTTAATTCTGCCTCAGCCTCGTTCTAGGGTTGTAATGGTCAAGAGTTGGGTCATAAGTACTTCCCGCGAACGTTGCAAAAGCTGTTTCATTAGGATCTTAACGACCCTTCTTTTCTCTCAATTCAAGACTTCTCGGGAACCATCTCAAGCTCACTGTCACGTCTTAATTATAACTTTCCCCCTGGATAACTATGCTCGTATCTCTGTCTCTTGACGTCTCTCGGATCTTGCACAGTTCGAACCCTCTGACATCTCATTCACTATGTAGCTAACAATACTCGCACTGCAACCGTTACCTCGGCACCGGCATCGGTCAATGTCCTCTGCTGCGCACTTCTGCCGACCCGATGCCTGTGAGAAGTTGAGCGGCCTTTCGGTATTTTTCGCTGAAAGCATACTGAACTACTCGGTCTGCTGGCCGACGGCTTGTAACTCCTTTCACTCTTCCTCGACGGCCGTTCAATTCGATCAATGACAGTCTTTTCTATTTTCTACATACGGCCTTTGACAGTTCCCCGCCTCTCGTGCCCTACCAAGATGCCTTCTTCGCATCCCTTATTGAGCGCGGATCCCAGTGGCTGCAAAGAGTTTCCGAGAACGGCGATCCGGATAAACATTTTGTCCGTGCTACGCTGTATAGGGCTCGAGACAGCCTACTTGGTCAGCTTTAATCTCATGATATTAGGCCTCGTACATCTGATAATATGACCTTGGAGCTCCGCCCCACCACAAACTAACTCATATTCAAGTTATAAGCTCCAAAGCTCTAGGTAATCACAAAACCAGCACCGGTTGAACCCGGGATGTGTGTAGCAAGAAAGACGTTTCCTTGTTATAAGAATACATCCTATCGAAGGCAAGAGCTTCTGGGGGTGGCAGATCAGGGTGCTACATAATCAGCTCTTTCCCTCTGGGCATGGTAGTAATGAACACCGGGGTTATCACGTTATGGTTAATCCTCAATCACATAACGATGATAATATGACTTTATTTCTGTTTTCAGAACCCGAAGTACACAGCTAGAACCCCATCCTCATCCCATTTACACGTTCGCTCCAAAATACACTCCCGAGCAGTCCAGCTGACAAGGCGAATGACTTGGGTATACTTCAAGTCGCACGGGTGATACCCACAATATGAATATGAAGCTGCAGCTATAACATAAAGGCCCCAATGCATGCGACCGTAGAGGGACACTCGTGATCGTCATGAGATGGGGTTAGAACAGGTTGTATTATACGAGAGCCTTTGCTCCTTCACTAGATCTAATCTTATAAGTCATAAACCTGACTAGAGTTCAAGTTGGAGCGATGATCATTCACATACCGGATTTAATTGCATGCCTCATACCTGTTATCGGCGTAATTTGTCGTATATTAGGAAGTCCCATACCTGATATGGGAGATCTGCGTGACATGGTGGTCCCGGGGCCTCCGGAGAAATTCAGGCGTGATTCAATGTTCGCTGTTTCGGGTCTGAAGACGAGAGCCGATGCCGATGTTTTCCTTGGTTTTTTCGGGATAGCTATGTACTCACAGTCAAGCCGTATACATTGTACAAGTGTTCCTTGACTTACATCCTACTCACAGACTAAGGCCACAGATGTCAGTCGGGCTTTATTTGCACCGTGTGCCAAGCGCCGTGTTCCGTCCCCACATTGGTGCGAAACCTACGCGGTGCGGGGTGGGAGAGTGGTTGGAGGATCCAGCCTGAAGGGGGAAGGGAAGGGAAGGAAGGAAGAAAGGAAGTTTTGGTCGACCAAATGACGACGACTGCCGTTCCGTCCCCTATGATAACTGGCCAGCGCAGCTTCTTTCTTGTTGAAGATGGCTGTACATGTGCGGCGTCAGTGTCAGTGTTGGTTTAGGCCTTTGTTTTATCGCCGCACGCGTTAAAACTTAACTTTGATTGTAAGGCGAGTATCTGCAAAGGAGGCAGTGAACCTCCCCCTCGTATACTTGATCACCCAATGACTTGTAAGACATAAAAGATTTAATGATCAGGAAACAGGAAACGACGCGCGGGCGGCGGGCGCTTAGTCTTATCTTTATCTCGGAGCAACATACAAACTCATACAAGGCGCCCGCGCCCGCTCTGCGTATCATCGATTCATATTCGGTTTACCCGGCGCAGAAACTCGTTCGCGTCAAGTCCTGTGGCGTCTGACGTTCCCGAATCCCCGCGCTCCTTACCCCACCGCATAAACGCGTATTTCGGCTGGAGCTAAGAGCCTCTAAGCTCCAGGTAATTCGTACCCAAATTCAGGGTGTGCGCGTGTAGGAGATAATGAAATCATCATCAAAATCGGGTATATACTCAAGTACTGCGTTTCGCAGCACCTCGAGTCGTATGTGGGTGATTCAACGATCAGGTGGTTGGGTTTTCTGTCAGGGTAGAACCAAAGAACCTTGACTCACGAATCAGACTCAGCGATAATTCGATATATAACAGTACTAGCATACGCGCGGTAGGAACTTGAGGATGAGGAGGGGCTTAAGCCTCGGAGTAATTGTGGAATTAACAGGGAACTTGCATGTATGACTTGTCGTTTGCTTCTGCGAAATTCAAATTCATACGGCGAGCTGTGAAACCACTGCTATGGAATCATAGAGCTAAGACTCAAGAGTACAGCCTAGCCTGCTTTTTGTTCAAGTTTGGACATGGTCCGGAATGGATAAATGTCCAAAAGAAGGTCCGAGAGCGATGTGCGATATGATGGATATGGATAGATATCATTGACAGGGATGCTACCTGGGCATAGGCATAGGCATATGATGCACTGGATGTTGTGAACATCAGGGTATTGTGACAATCGGACACGCGCACGCAACGCGCTTGAAAGGAAGCTTGAAAGGAAGGTGCTGTGTGCGCAGCTGTGCACGTACGGCTCTTGTCACGGTAGCGTGCACTGCAGACGCTGCGTAGCAGGCTCGTCTCGCCTTGATGATCGACTCGAGGAGAACTTGAACTTGTCCCGGGTCTGGACGAGCGTGACGCTGACGCTGACGCACTGGAAGCTGGAAGCACAGCTGGCCAGCCCTGTAAACTGCAAGTTTCGACGCGAACAGCGAGGCTACGCTGAGGCCCAAGGCCTGCCTACCCCGGATTTTTTTTTGCCCCGGACCCGCGTTCGAGTCCAGCGCGATTTGCGTTTCATGACGTATTGGCTAAGACTCAGTCAGTCGCCTTGACTTGACTCTTGGAGGTGGTTGGGTATAACATCCTTGATGTATAACATGACACGAAAAGTCGGGCCATGATATCCGGAGGGGCGAGTCAGGGCGAGTCCTATGATCCTCCTACTTTTGAATCTCATGGTGTGTCGCTGGGCCTGCGGTCAGTGGTTGGTGCAGCTATCGCCGAAGAGACGGCGATGGCCAATGAACTTGAAGTAATTGTTTTGCTTTTCTCTTTTCCAGAATCCGCGGTGGCTGGGCGCGCTGAGCCTGCGTCTGGGTCGATGATCGTGTACCGTGGTGCTTGGGGTAGGGCTGTGGGTACAAGCGCAGGTCGGTCCGACAATTGAGTAGGTACGGTGAGAGATGTTGGGCGGTGTTAAAGCCCGCCTTTGGCTCGCACTCCTTTTAAGGAAGCGTTGACGGTAACCACTACGAACGTGTATCGATTCAAACATGAACTCGTTGAATTGGGATACATATGATAACGCGCCGTCGGTGTACCTGTCAAAGAGATAAGCCTTGTTTCTATGTATATACGCTCGAGCATGGAGTAACGTACCTGTACTATGGTATGTGCGTATAGGTGCTGACAGAGGCATATGATAATGGGGTTACACGCAGACCGGTATTGTGGTAGCTGGGAAATGAAAACGGCAGTCTGTGTATTAGACTAGGGCCTGAGCTTATTTCTTGCAAGGCCTGTCAGAGAAAGTTGGGAGGACTGCACTTTTCCTGGATGACCGGCGGTTAATTTGGTTTTGAATATGTGGCGGCAGAGAGGATGGCGAGGATAAGGCGCCCTGTCGGTGGATGAATGCATACGGGAGGACGTCCCTCCGAGTGTATTATAGTGTATTATCGATCTGATTGCGGGGTACAGGGGTACAGATGGTGAGTTAATTTAAATAGGATTTTACGATGTGTTTAGTCTCTACTACCAAGCGTACAGGATACTGGTCTGATTGGCCAGTAATGACGAAAACACCCTGAATTTGTCAGTGATAAGCACGATAACCGGTACTCCAACAGGAAATAATAAGTTTTGGCCCTGTTCGCAGAGTGTCTGCTTCGCCGACGTGTTTCTGAGCAGGTGAGATATGGAAGTTTTGCTGGGAGAACAAATAATCGAAACAACTTCGGAAGATGGATGTAGGATACGAAAAGAGAGCAACGATATGCTAGGATAGGGCATGATAATCACGATGATATTTGAATAATTGTGAAATGCAGGGGCCCTGGACAACTATCATCCACGGTCCAGCTTCCGGGACCACCCGTTGGTGCGCGCCAGGAGGGTGTCATCGTGAATGAGACGGCGGGAAGGATGTGTAGTGTGATTTAGAAGGCGGGAAAAAAGAATGGCAGACTAACGAAAAATCAAGAGTACAGGACGGGCGGAGGAGGAGAAAGGGCAACTGGAATGGACACACATGTCGCGCTTGGCGACGAGCATGGCACATTCGGTTGATGGACCCGCTGTACCGACGCGTTCGCGAAATTTGAAAAGGGACACGCGAGCGCGATGTGACCGCCTGGTGTGCCTTTTTCTGCAGATTTCTGGGATTTGTGGTGATTCCCTGGAGGAGAGGCCAGGGATTGAGAGATGTGACATGAGCATCCGGAGTGATCTCCTAATATTGTTAGCTCGAAATGTCTTTCATGTGTATTCACGGACGGAACTGGCGTGACAGGGAGTAACGAGATCCCGCTCGGACCGATCGGAGCTTGACTGGATCTGTGACGTGTGTGACTGGAGTGGCATTCTATCCGAGGTGTTGAGTTTAGATATCTGGTCGTCCTCTCTTTTTTCATTCCCTCATGGCCAACTACCTTCCCGTCCTTCTCGTTTCCGTATCCACTAATGCTGTTCCCGACGACTCTGCCCTTACTACTCTCCCAAGAGGCCAGGTCGACTACCTCTCCCACGACTGGCAGGAGGAGGATGTCTGGCGCTCCTGGAGGAATATGACAAAACAGAAGAACGAGATTGCCAATGGCGTCCGACTCGAGAATGCCTCCTGGAGGACCTGGTGGAAGCAGCGCAACAAGCTCAAGACCATCTCTCCAGAAACCCTCAACTGGTGCGTATTCGACACTGCTCCAAACCCCTTGCTCTATTAAGAAGTTTTGTCCTATTTTGACCAGGCTCAAGGACTCTGACGTTACTTGGCTATATGGACCCTTACACACTGCTGTAGAGTGGACTCCAGTTCCTAAACCCATGCCTGTGCCCGACAGCGTCGAAGCCAGCACCCCTGCATCCGCACATGATCGTCTAGACCTTGTATCAACTTCGCAGACCTCAAGACGTCCCGCACCCCAGAAACCAATCCTTAAGCATCGAAGTATCAGCGAAATGCTCACCTCCGATTTTCCTCCTACCTCCCCTCTCTTCAGTCCCGTGGAATCCGAGGATGAGCAGGACCCAGTTACGTCTGCCAATACGACTGCCAATGCTGCAGAGAGAGATCCCAATTTCGCAAAGTCTCTGCCATCTTCTAAATCATGGGGAAAGCGTCCTACATTGAGCCATACAAAGAGTGATACTCATGTAACGCGTTGGGGCCCAAGTCGGGCATTCAGAAAGGATTCACCGCCACGCATTGATCCCCCAGGCCTCGACGCACAGTCAGGCAGCTATTTTCCTCCTACAGCGTCGACCTCCTCATCATTATCGCAACCCGTGTCAGCAGGTGGTTCCATCCGTGCATCACTTTCTCAGGACTCGAGTTCGAGCGGTACGGGAGGCGTCACGAGTGGGGGCGATTCGCGCGGACACTCGCACGGCCATGGACAGAAGAAGAAACATATCACGTTTAACACTTTCGTTGAGCAATGCATAGCAATCGAGAAACCGAAGAAGAACGCGTCTGGCTTTTTCGGTGCGAGCGCTAGTGAAGAAGCTGGCTGGCTACATACGCCTATGACTTATATGGATGATGATGGGTACGCTCTGTGCTCTTATCCGATTCTTGATATGAAATGCTAACTCTATTTTAGCTATGAGGAAGACGAGGAAGATTCAGAGGGCGACGAGGCTCTGGGTGGTCCCGCTGACTCGCAGTGGGGTGCCGGAGCGCGTGGTGTGAAGAGCGATTCAGATTCGCCCATTGAAGAGGATGAAGATGACGATGAGGAAGATGACATTCTTCAGATACGCCCCTCTTCATCATCCTCGAACCCTCGAAACTACCCTCCGCAGCCAACTCCCAGAAAACCTCCTCGATCTCAATCCAAAGTTTCTACTGCTTCTTCTTCATCATCTGCCTCGACTTCTACCACAAACTCATGTAGTAGTGGTACACATAGCAACAGCACGCCCGGCACCAGCACGTCTTCACCCTCAGGCTCGCTCTCGCCTTCGCGACGGACCACCTCTACCGGTTCCCTTCGCGGGAAAGCGTCATCCTCCACATCCAGTGGCCGTGCCCCAAGTTTTGGCTCAAACTCGACGTATAGGCCATCACTTTACCGGCGTGGCGCTCCACCCCTCATCCGCACGACTTCTGACCATACCACACACGTGACTATCGCCCCGATCGCACCAACCCTGCTGAAAACAGGCGCAGGAGGTTGGTCGGAAGGGTTTGGTGACGAGGAAGCCAGCGATGATGGATTCGGTGGTCTTGCTGGATGGGGTCCATGGACCGAGAAGCGAGCGGGTAGGAAGAGCCCTGGGCTGAATGATCATGCAGGGGGGTACGGGTTTGGGACAGGACGTGGCGGCAGGTCTTTCAACGTTGTTCCAGGCGAGGCAAGCGAAGACGCGCCTGGCTCGTCGGATGGCACACCCGTGGAGCTGGTCTATGTTCCTCCGTTTGGAAGTAATTATTCGGTGGCCCATCATTCCATTGGTCTAGGCGAGAATTACGAGGACGGGTATGATGGATTTGGAGGGTTCCATGAAGAGGAAGAAGAGGTGGAGGATGTCCAGGTAGAAGACGCATCGAAAGCAGTATACCATCACCCACCGCTGAGCGGCAATACTGGAAGTGTCGGTTATGTCGGTTTTTCAGGATCGCCAGCAGCTCAGCCTATACCCATTGCTTCCCAGGCATACGAAGTCAGCGGCACGAAGGTCCCAAGCCTCCTGGTCAGTCATAATGACAACAGCAGCACTAGCTATCGAAGTGGAAGAGAAATACCAGCAGTTCAACGAGAGGACGTGGACGAAGAAGACACATACGATATCTTTGCAGGGGCAGACTTGGGCGAGGATTATTATTATGCAAGGAGAGGTGGCAGGGGATATGAGAGGGAGAGGGAGAAGAGTTCATCTATCGTTTCGCCTCCTGTTGTCGGTAACCCCAGCAGCAGTAGCAGCTTGAGCTCGAGTGTGAAGAGTGATCGAGAGCGATATGGAGCTACTCCTGAAGTGGATAGCAGAGAAAGAAGGCATTCAAGAAGCGTTGGTCGAACAGCGGGCCCTCCTGCTGGAGAGGAAAGACAGTCAAGGAGCAGGAGCAGAAGTCAAAGCCGTACTCCTTCCCCGGCTTTCGTGGTTTCGCCTACTCTTAGCGGACCTGTCATGCCAGCTCCTTATTCTGCTACCACTACCGGCAGGAAAAGGGGTTCGTCTGCGTCATCTCCCAGCATTCCTAGTTCATGGATCACGGCCAATGGAAACGCCACTTCGTATACCCAACAATCGTCGTCTTCAGATAGGCTTTCGCCTCCTTCACGTGGACGCCAGCCGCAGCCATCGATCCAGACGCAGATGAAATCACAGTCGCAGTCGCGTGGCAGGTCGAGCACGCGCACGTCCTCGTCGTCATCGTGGGAGCGCAATGCTGGCTCGTTGGGGAGTAGCCCGATTGGCAGTTTGAGCCCGGATACTGGGATGCGATCGAGTGGATTGAATGCTGTGCTTGGAGGCGCTGCGGTGCTTGCTGGTGGCGGCCGCGTGGATAGGGAGAGGGAGAAAGAGAGAGAAAAGGAGCAGGAGAGGGGGAGAGAGAGGCGCGGGAGGGATAGGACGAGTGGGAAGGTGTTGAGTGCGAGTGAGACGGAGAGTATGGGGAGGGATGATGTGTCCAGCGTTACGGGCACGGTGGTATCAACGACGGAAAGTGCGAGTGGGACTGATTCGGCTTCGGCGACTAATTCGAATTCGAACAGTAGTGGGACGGTGACTGCGCCTCCTTCGATGGATGCGAGCTTCTATAGCACTACTTCATCCACTTCGTCAGGAAATAACAGCAATAACAGTACCGTCCTAGGTGCACCGGCGCCTACCGTTGTTCCTACTCGAGATGGCGAGGATGATCAGGCTGATAGGGAACTTCAATATCTCCGGCGGGCAGAGGAAGAGCAGCGTCGTCGTGTGCATCCTACTCCATCAAATTCTCCCGTTAATACGATCAGGGGGATGCCACCTTCAGTTGCAGCTGGGGAATCATTTATCGATAACATCACGAGTTCCAACTCGAGCACGCCTAAGGGCAGAGGGTCGAACAGCAGCGGAAGCGGTGGCACGACTCCCACGGGCGGTAGCACTTCCTCACCTGCTCTGTCCGATGTTACGACTGCTCCGACGTCTGGCGCACCGTCTTACACCCATGCTCGAGTGCCTTCTACTGGTGGGATCAGTGCCTCCCAGCCCTCGCCCTCGAAACTTCGTCCGCCACCGCTGATACCCTCGCCACCTCTCCCTGCTAAGCCTAGTACCTCCTTCACTGCTGTATCGTCGCCCATGAGCCCCAAGACAGCGACGAGCGCTGCGATGACTGCTGCGACGTTGGCATCTCCTCCTGTGCCCTCGCCTGCTGCTTCAACCGTGTCGACACCTCCGGTTCCTGCAGCAGAGTCTACGATTGTGGGTAAAGCTGTCGACATTGTTTCTAGCGCTGGTGCGTTCTTTGGTTTGTGGGGAGGAAGTCGTGATCATGCGGAGGGATAGGTGGTTTTGTGAGTGCGTGTATGTGTTGTAGGGGAGTGTAGTGTGGAGGAGGGGGGGCAAAGGTCGAGCTCGTACATATATCAATCACACCAAGGACCATCGGAACGGATTCAAATCACCCGTTCATGTTGCTTTCAAGTTGCCGTGCTTCTTTGGCTTTCTTTGCAAGTTCTTGCCATTTGCCATTTCACCCTTCCTTTCCCTATCTCTTTTCGTCCCCCCTTCGTTTCCGGGGCTATGTTTAATTTGGCTTATCGGCATCCAACGCGGTTGGTGGGTTGGTTGGCTGGGTTGCCCACCTGGCGGATTTTCAGGGACCCTCACTTCCGGACCAGCTCCAAATTTCTCCTCTATCATTGCGCATTGTCTCCGTGTCCCACACATTCCCCCATACCTATTCTCGCCTCCCCGCCGCTGGTTATTTATATCCTGGGCCCCTCCACCTTCTGACTGGTCGACATTCCTCAATTCGGCAATTCCGTCTCTGGTTGATACCACATTTCACCGCCGGTGCCGTGCATCGTGCAACCGTTCTGTCTGTACTATTCTCCTCGCTCTTTGCTCCTCCCTTGCCGTTCCTTTTTTCCGTTTACTTACTGTAACTTCTTAATGCGTTTTTACATTTATTTTTGGTTTGGACGTTCTTCCTCCCGTCGTTGTTTATTTTCGTTGGTCTTTTCTCTCTCTCTCTCGTTCTCTCATCATGCATCTCCATTCTGGTTTTTCACTTTGCGCATTTTCGGCAGTGTTACATATTTACTTACTTTACCCACATAGGCTTCTTCGATTGACAGTATTCATGGACATTCGTCTGCTTGCCATTTTGTCATAATCATGTAATGTCTAGCTAGCAACAGTGCTACCTTTTTTCTGTGTTTCTTTCTTTCTTTTCTCTTGTTCCCGTTCCTGCATAGTCATTTATTGGTTCTGACACGTATCATTAGCCTCCCATGCTACGCACGCACGTACACAAACTGTATTCATAGATTGACTGGCCAATTGTATGTTTTTCATTCTTGGGACATGACTATTTTCTTTCTTTCTGAGTGTATTTGAGGAGCGGTTAGGCAATTCTAGAGTATTTTTGATTGTGCGCGTGTGTGCGTCTTGTTCTATTCCTATTTTTTGTCTTTCTAATTTTTGTACGTCCTTGCCGGCGGAAGTGAAAGAGTGCTTAATCTGTCTGTCTGTCTGTCTGTCTGCCTCCCTGGCTGGCTGCGATTGCGCAATACTTGTCGGTTTAAGTTGGGAGCGGATGACCTTCCTTTGCATGAGGGAGTTGGAGTTGAGAAGAAGAAGGTTATTATCATCCTGTGAAAGTCCATGTACGTGAGGTTATACTTATAAACTAACTTATAATTATTTCTCTCTGGCTTTCGTTCTTGGACGAGCTGCCGACGTGGCTCGGCTGTGGTCCTACCGAGCTTCAATCGTATTAGGAGAAATGGCTGTCGCCACCAATTAATGGTTCTGCTATTATACTTGTCACTTGGGTGCCAGTGTGGCGGTCAGGTATTTTTTTGCGTGCGAGAGTAACATGTATGCGCTGGAAGATGTTTATTAGGTTGGAGTATGGCTGAAGCACTTTTCCTGAGCCGGATGCTTCAATAAGTAGGATTCGATGATCAAGTTCTGCTGCACTGTGTCAGCGCCGGTTGATTAATGCTTGCGGCTGTTAATTATCGTGTTTCTCCCGTCCATGGAATGTTCTGACCCGAAATAGCCACTTATCTGAGTTTATTGACGACTCTGCGTAAGTAATAAGAGTATTCAGCATGAATTACGGTGATGTTCAAGCGGCGACGCGTCTCCTAAAATGCATCATGTGACACTGGTCTATTGCCTACCGTTTCGCGAAATGGCAATTGGTTTGTTTTGAGCTTTGGCTAACATTCACTACGTTCTTTACGACTCGAGCAATGGACAAGATCACACAGCAGACTCTTGCGCTAGCTTCTGGTTTCCCCTCTAGATGGCCAGAGAATGATTTCATCCATCGAGAGAACGCCCAGCATCCACCGAAAAACGCAGCCAATCGCCCTTCAAGGGCAAGGCTGATATCTGTCTCTGAGCCTCCAAATTCCGTGACGCAGAGCTTTTACATGACGAATTACACAACTTCTCTACCTGTCGCAGACGAATTCTGAGGCATACGGCTACTATGGGTATTGCGCCTCCGGTTCTTCCCCAACTATATTTACGCCGCCGATCCTTCCTTGCGCTGAGGCATTACAGCCGTGAAGTCATCCGACCCCATGGGAATCAAATCGAGGGAGATACGGTGATAAAAAATGCTCTTTAAGTGCTCATCTGGTTCCTTCTCAAGTCTGGCATATCTCTAGCGACTCGGTACCATGCCCGCAAGACAACCTGTCAGCGCCCCTCGGTCATCTTCCGATGAGCGGTTGAGGAAACCCATTCATAATGAACGTTTGGCGAGGATCATCTGTATAGGTGCTGGGGCTTCTGGTCTTTTGCTCGCCTACAAGCTACAACGATCGTTCGAGAACTACGAGCTCACGATATATGAAAAAAACGACGCGATATCTGGGACCTGGTACGAAAACAAATACCCAGGGTATGCTTGACAATCGCTCTCACTGGCTATGATATGTATCTTATTGACTGTGATAGATGCTCTTGCGACATCCCAGCGCACACCTATACCTGGAGCTTCGATCCCAACCCGAATTGGTCATCTGTATACGCGGGTTCAGATGAAATCCATTCCTACTTCAATCGCTTTTCAGATAAATATGGACTTGCCAAGTATTGCAGGATGCGCCACGAAGTAACCAAAGCTGTCTGGAATGAAGACGCAGGTACATGGACAGTTGAAGTTGTCAACCGGGGAAACCAGGAAAAGATTACACAGGAATGCGATATCCTGATCAACGCATCCGGCGTTTTGAACGCGTGGAAATGGCCTGATCTACCAGGTCTAGAGACTTATGAAGGAAAACTCGTCCATACTGCTGCTTGGGATACTAACATTGATTTGAGAGATAAACATGTTGGATTGATAGGCAATGGGCAAGTAGAGCCAATCCGGTACAGATATCATTGCTGATTTGTTAACTTTCCATGATAGATCCTCAGGTATCCAGGTTCTTCCCGCTATCTATCCTGCGGCCAAGAAAATCACAACCTTCATCCGATCGGCAACATGGGTTGCTCCTGTACAAGGTTTTCAACAACGTGTTTTCTCCCAAGAGGAGCGTCGAAACTTTGAGGACGACCCTGATGTCCATCTTGAATATCGCAAGACCCTCGAAACCAGGATGAATGCTAGGTTCCCCTCGTTTATACTTGATACAGTCCAACAGGCAGGCATGCGGGATGCCATGACGCATCTGATGAAGACGACTCTCAATGATGAAACATTGGAGAAGCTTATGATACCGGAATACCCCGTTGGTTGTCGCAGGTTTACGCCAGGCATTAACTATCTAGAATGTGTTAGGACGGAGAAGGTGGAAGTTGTTTACGGCCAGGTTCAACGAATTACCCAGAAGGGATGCATTGGCCAGGATGGGAAAGAATATCCAGTAGACGTTCTGATCTGTGCAACTGGGTTTGACACCTCCTACAAGCCACGATTTCCAATCATTGGGAGAAACGGAGTCACTCTGAGCGATGCTTGGGCAATAGAAGCTGAATCTTACTTGGGACTGGCCGCCCATGGATTCCCAAATTATTTCGTCTTCATTGGGCCTAATAGTCCCATAGGAAATGGACCCGTACTCATTGCAGTCGGTGAGAACATCCCCTATTGTCTTTTCCCGATCTCGTATTTTCTGACGACCCCACGTTCGCCATGAAACACAGAGGCGCAAGCGGATTACATGCTCAAAATGATAGATCGCTGGCAGACCGAAAATATACACAGCTTTGCTCCGAAAAGGGAAGCTGTTGCCGACTTTGTGGAACACACCAACAACTTCATGAAACGCGCGGTTTGGCAGCAGGAATGTCGTTCGTGGTATAAAAAGAACAGCGTCACAGGGCGGGTGACCGCTATCTGGCCTGGGAGTACGTTGCATTACCTGGAAGCTGTTGACCAACCGCGATATGATGATTGGGATGTCAAGTATAACGGAAACAGGTTTGCATTCCTCGGCAACGGGTTTTCCCGGGTAGAGGTTGATACCACCGCTGACTGGGCTTATTACCTTCGGAACGAAGACGATAGCCCGTTCATGAGTCGTGGAAAGAGAAGGAGAGTCTTCAGCAGATCAGGGACCATCGACCGGTCTGGGGAAGAGTATTATTATCCCAGATTTCCGGGAACCAATTAAAATTAGGAATCGAACAACGAGGGTCGAGCTACTGCACATACGTCTCCTTACGTGCCCTGTAACTTGAATCCCCTGAATGCGAATGATTGATGTGCACCTCAATGCTCTTACCTTAGTGCTGAAAAAGATGTCGCGAACCGAATTCAAAAATTGTTGAAAAATCAGTTCTGATTGCGGAACGAATCGAATAAATAAATAAAATAAATCATTACATATAGCCAGGTACAAGTTCCTTGATTGCTACGAAACGATATATATATACATCTACAATAAGACCAAAATGATTATTTGACTGTTTAACCAAGTAACTTCACGCCGTTCTCAGGCGCGGTAGGTTGTATAGCCTTCCCTGTTCTGTTGATAGACCGCAAATGTTTCGCCCTGGAAAGGTACGGGCCATCATCCTTGTTACGGATGTAGAACGCCCAATCAGATTCTGGGTCAGTTTCTGTTTGTGAGTAGCCGTTTCCCAGGTACGCGAAGCGGTTGCCTGAATACTTGAAGTCCCAGTCTTCGTAGCGTGGCTCGGCAGTGGCCTCTAGGTAATGCAGGGTACTGCCAGTCCAGAGGATGGTGACGTTGCCGTCCGCGCTATTGTTCTTGTACCACGAACGGCAGTTTTGGCTCCAAACGGTCTTCTTCATGAAAGCGTTTCGGTGTTCAACGAATTCCTTGACCGCGTCGAAGCTGGGTTGGACGTAATGGATATTCTCCGTTTGCCAGCGATTAGCCAGCTTCAAGATATAATCTACCTGGGCCTCTGTGACAAGAGAATGTCAATACAGCAATAAGAAAGGAGATATCAAAGGCGCCCTACGAACCTAGAGCCACCAACACCGGACCGTTACCGACAGGACTATTGGGACCACCAATCATGAAGTAATTTGGGAAGCCATGGGTGGCGATTCCGAAGTACGACTCGGGCTCAACTTTCCACTCTTCCCTCAGATCCTTCCCATCCAGACCGATGATGGGGAAACGGGGGACCAAAGATGTATCGAATCCGGTGGCGCAGATTAGGACGTCGACTGGATGTTCCAAGCCATCTCCCCCAACGACACCACGTTCGGTGATTTTCTGGATGCTGCCGTAGACGACCTCGACCTTATCGGATCCCATAGTCTCCAAATAACCAACACCAGGTGTAATTCTGCGGCATCCGACGCCCCAGGAAGGAATGAGAAGGTCTTCCAGCTTCTTGTTGTTGAGTTTGTCCTTCATCATCTGGGTCATTCCAACGGCGGTCGTCTTCTGCATCTCAGAGTCTTTCAAGAAAATGGGCCACAGTGCACTGAACCCCGTCTCCAATGCCTTCCTGTACTGTAGATGCGCCTCTGGGTCGGTGGCGAATTTATTGAGCTCTTCTTTAGAAAACATATGCTGTTCCTGAGGTTGGACAGGCGATACCCATGTAGGTGAACGGACAAATGATGTAACCTTGCTGACAGCAGGCGCAATAGCTGGCAAAATTTGGATTGCTGATGAACTTCAGGAAAACGTGAGTTGACTATATTTGTGATAGACATGGATGGACATACCCATTACCGATGAGCCCGACATGCTTTCCAGACAAATCGACAGAAGTGTCCCATTTGGCGGTATGAAGAAGAGTGCCTTTATAATCATGTAATCCTTCTATCTCAGGCCATTTCCAGAAGTTTAGAAGACCAACGGCGCTGATGAGGATATGGCAGGAGTCGTCGACGGTGTTACCGTCTGGATCGGCGACTTGAACTTCCCATTGACCTTTATAGTTGTTCCATTCGGCTTTCGTGACACGACGATTGTATTTGATGTACTTCTCCAGGTCATACTTCGTGGCGATGTTCTTGAAGTAGCCATGGATTTCCTTTGCTCCAGCGTAAACAGATGACCAGTCGTCCTTGGGTTCAAAGCTCCAAGTATATGTATGAGCCGGCACGTCACACGCAACCCTGTGGACTGTAAGTAGTCGAAAAGCATACAAAAACTTGATGACGTACCCAGGATACTTGTTCTCAAGCCATGTTCCTCCTAAGTCCTCGTTTTTGTCGTAAAGAACAAGTTCAAAGTTCTCGAATGAGCGCTGAAGCTTGTACGCGATTAGCAGGCCAGAGCAGCCAGCACCGATGACAATGACTTTGAGTCTTCTTGCATCGTATATCGGCCTACTGAGACGAGGATGCTCAAAGCTGGAAGGTTGCTCCATAGAGGGTATGCTACCGTTAGGCATAGTAGAGCACCGTTATCAGCGGGAATGCAGGGCAGTAGCTCACAAGGTTGAGCAGTAGCTCTGAATTATAAGTAGTTTCTATGAGGTCTCCCCCGGAACCGAGTGTCGAACAGAGTAAGACCCCAGGTGCACATAGAATAAAGATTTTCGGGGTTCCTAATCACCCGCCCGGCCTTGGAGAAATGGTATGGGTGATAAGGCGACAAATTTGCACAGATCGTTGCAGAATCTAACGTACCTAGAGCTGATGCAAGCAAGATCCATATAAAGACATTGTAGATCAGTCACTGAAATGCAGGATTATTTGAAGCTGATGCGTACGCGCCAACTTGGATTATGAAAATGTGACTCACCTCGAGGAACTATAGGAATTTATGCAGGGCGGGTATGTTAGTTACCCAACGAGACGTAATCTAATACGGTAACCTGGTGCCATCAGCCAACGGACCGCGGTTATTCCTGCCATACATAACATTTCTCCAAGAGAAAGTATGCACTGCAGCCCTACTCAGAAAGAGATGACATGTCATTCCGGTGATGCGGAGAGAGGGGAATCGCAGCATTACCCATCATGATTGTGGTGTTGCATGATATGAGTCGCACAATAGGGAATGTGCTCCTATCTGATGTATTCGCGGAATGACATTGTCATACGTCGTCCCAGATGCATGTGTATAGCCGCCCTCGGGAGGAGGATAATTGAATTCCGTCAATTTTACTCCGTCTCGTTGGAACGCAGGCCAGATATTAGGTTATATATAGAGCATTGTGTACGTGGGCGGGAGGGCATCTCAGATATGCAGTCATCAGTCGAGTTTCTAGGACTGCGAACAAAAGGCGTGGATGAGTGTGGGAGGGGAGCACAGGATAGTTGTCAATTAAGCAACCAGCGTTGGTAATTAAAACCACCGGCCAATATGCACAGGCTATATATAGCGTTGCGTGCTACGCGTAACGTCACGATGCATGACTATCTGTGACTCCGCTCGCGTAGTATTGAACGAATTGCCAACACCTCTCACATTATCCTCTGGAATCTTCAGGTCTCTTACTAGCCCTGGGATCTCTGAATCTGCGTGTTGACCGAAGAATAGCGAGCAGGAAGAAGTGAACTCAGCGCAAGATGCAGGAGAGCCCCAGCCTCGCCTCGCAGCCGCTCCTTTTGATGACCTAGATGGGGACGTGGTCCTTCGTCCTACGGACGGTGTCCACTTTTACGTCTATAAGTGTCTTCTATCCCTGGTATCCCTCGTCTTCAAGGATGTGTTCCTTCTCTGCAGCGGTTCAGATCAGACTCAAGAGAGTTTCCGAGGCAAACTTTGTGTGCAGGTCGGCGACGACTCCGAGAGCCTTTTCCAGGTTCTGTCTTGGCGCGATCCCATGGTCGTGACAACGTCCTTCACATTGAAAGGTCTTCAGGCTACGCTAAGCCTCGCTGCCAAATACGATATGCAGTGTGTAATCCAGCGCGTTGAAAGGTCTATGACTTTATCCAAAGAATTGATCACCGTATCACCTGTGGCGGTTTACGCCATCGCCATCCGGTACGGGTTCAAAGACATGACAAGAGCAGCGGCGAGGGCTTTGCTGTACGTTTTACTGGCCGGGAGATCCATGAAGGCCGCCATGGCGGAGTATATGCGCGCAGTCGCAGACGCGATCGACTCAGTTGTAGCCTAGGTAAGTTGTGATGCTGATGTTGTTCTTATACATACTACGATTACTAAACAAAGGAAATCCCATAGGTGAAATTAGACTTTTATTTCGCATGACTGATATAGCGTCATTCTGTCTTTGCTATTTAGAATCGTGACTAACGACCTTGTATTGACCAATGAAGTACCGCAGCCTATATCCGCCAATTGCTTTATCTGTAAACCATCGACTCATTTTCATGACAATTGTCAAGGAGTGTTGGTTAAATTCGCAATATATTCGTGTTAAATACTACTCTGCAACATTTAATTAAGACGAAATCTCGCTGATAAAAACCATCGTCACTCAAATGATCAAGCCGGCCTTGTCTCCTGAGCGCACGACGGTGCCGGATTTTGAGTAAATCTTTCTACGCTTTCCCCTGCTCATGTACGGTCCGTCGTCCTCATTTCGAATGTAGTATGCCCAATCAGCTGTATCATCAACCTCGACCTGAGAGAATCCGTTCCCTAAGAAGGAAAACCTGTTTCCGTTGTATTTGATCTCCCAGTCGTCGTATCGCGGTTGGTCCAAAGCTTCGAGGTAGTGCATGGTGCTTCCCGGCCAAAGAGCGGTAACGCGATCAGAAACACTGTTCTTCTTGTACCATGAGCGGCACTCGTCTTGCCAGACGGTGTTTTTCATGAAGTTGTCTGTGTGCGCGATAAAATCGTCGACTGCTTCCTTCTTAGGAACGAAGCTGTGGATGTTTTCGGTCTGCCATCGGTCGATGAACTTGAGCATGTAATCAGCCTGAGCCTCTGGAAGATGGTAGATGCGTTAGTATAAATCTCACATGTTCCACGGATAGAACGTACCGACGAAGCTGAGAACCGGGCCGTTTCCAATGGGACTGTTGGGTCCAATAAACATGAAGTAGTTGGGGAAGTCGGCAGCGGCCAGCCCGATGTACGCGTCTGATTCATCTTTCCAGGCATCACCGAGACTGACTCCACTCTTTCCGACAATCGGGAAACGTGGTTTGTACGACGTGTCGAATCCTGTTGCGCAGATCAAGACATCGACGGGATACTCTTGACCATCTCCGCCTATACAGCCTTTCTCGGTGACTGCCTGCACCTGTCCATAGACGACCTGCACTTTCTCGCTGCCCAGTGTCTCAAGGTAGTTGATGCCGGGGGTGAATCGACGACAGCCTACTGCCCACTTTGGAATGACAAGTTTCTCCAACTCCTCGTTCTTCAGGGCCTCTTTCATCATCTTGGTCATTTCGGAGTGCATGCTCTTCTGTGCGTCTGAACCCGCGAGGAAAATGGAGAAAATCCCGTTGAGAGAGCTTTCCGTGTCCTTGCGGAATTTCAAATGAGCTTCAGGATTGGTTTCGAAGTTACGGCGCTCTTCGTCAGTGTAGTGGTGTTGCTTCAAACCCTGCACAGGTGCGACCCATGTAGGCGATCGGATGAAGGTGGTGACCTTGCTGACGATAGGATGGATAGCTGGCAAGACCTGGATTCCCGAGGAGCTGTAATATAGCACGATAAGGGCCTTGCAAAACCCAGCATATGGTAATCATAACTCACCCGTTCCCAATCAAACCGACATGCTTGTCCTTCAGGTCAACCGAGGTGTCCCAAGTCGCAGTGTGGAGGAGGGTACCCTTGTACGACTTTAACCCCGGGATATCGGGCCACTTCCAGGCGTTCAGGACGCCGGAGCCGTTAATGAGGATGTCGCAACTATCGTGCACCACGGTGTCGTTTTCGAGGTCGTGGATCTCAACGGCCCACTTGCCTTCATCCTCTTGCCATACTGCCTTCGTTACTTTGTGGTTAACCTTGCAGTACTTCGAGAGACCGTACTTGGTTGCGAACCGTGCAAAGTACTGGTGAATCTCTGCGGAGCCTGCGTACGTGGACGACCAACCGGGATGCGGTTCGAAACTCCAGGTGTAGGTATGTGCAGGGACGTCACAAGCGCAGCTGGGGTATGAGGTATTCTCAGCGCAGAACTCGTATTGTGAAGAAGTAGAAACTCACCCAGGATATTTGTTCTCGTACCAGGTGCCGGAGATGTCTTTGTTCTTCTCGTAGAGAACAAGGCTAAAGTTCTCAAATGACCTTTGAAGCTTGTAGGCCAGAAGTAAACCAGAAGCACCAGCACCAATACAGATGACCTTGACGTGTCGCTCTGAGTGGATAGGCTTCTGCAGGATGGTTGGTTCGGCACTGGGAGCAGTGATAGTCTCTGAAGGGGGACTTCCGTCAGGCATGGTAAGTCTTGCACAGTCAGATAGCAGGGAGATAGGATGTAATGCTCATGACGCTGCTGGGCCGGCCTTTTATAGGAGGGAGATAATAGAGTGTGTCTTGAGTAATAACATGACTGAGCGTGTATTCCAATGTGAGCAAAAGAAGATGGATAAAAAAGAGAGAAGACTGTTAATGACGGCCGCCTTGGCTACTTTCCAGTTATAGTTCCCATAGGTGTCTTGGAATACCACGGGTCGATGTTTTGTGCTGATTGCCTTCCTGCAGCTTAGCGTAATCTTTTCATGGCAGGAAGTGAATTGCACATAAATTCTCCACTAAAATGGTAGCAATACGGTCCAAGTGTCATTGATAGCAATTTTTGCTCCATGATAGCTATGAGTCTTGATAATCAAGCAAGAATAGTCGAGAGCCGAATGCTTATTTTTCAGTCAGGAGGTCGTTTCGAAAGTCGCAAGCTGCGCAAACGAGGTCCAACGGCGGAGGTAACAGGATATGAACATTGGATGATATCGTTCGGTGCCTTTGAAAACCCAAGTAGACCTTCAGGAGCAGTTTTCAGCAATTTTGAAAGGTGCGAACCAAGGCGCAATTCAAAATCAATGTCTCTGGCGGTCTAGCCGCAGTTGTGCTCGCATTTGTTGAAGCCAGGTTGAAGGACCTTAGCGAAGAAAAATCCGGCGCAGTAATTGGGCGCTTGAACCACCGTAACAGAATGAATGAGAAGCCAACCTGAAGGAAGAGAATGCGAAAAGTGTGAGAAGTTACGCAGTTAAAAATTGAACGTCGACGACGCGACGTCGCGGGTTACGAAAGTGCCGGTTATACTAGAAGCCGGAAGCCGGAAGTGGAGAAACAGCATAGCGCGACCAGTTGGACAACCCAGGACAACCCACCTCAGACCTACAATATTCAAATTCATTGGGACTACACTATACATGTCCAAACTGTCAACATAAGTATTCGAACTCATACAATGAATGTGGTGTCTTCTTCCAATTAGTCCTGTTGACCAGGGAATTCCCAACCAAGGCCACACGCACATTTATCTTATCTTAGGTTCTCACGTGATCCTTTGATCGCACCTTTTCTTGTCTCGGTTTTCCTTTCTCTTTCTTTACACTACGTTTTACGCCCATACTTGTATCCGTCCGGTTCTCGACAATACACCGTGGTCCAATCAGTTCCCGTGTGACCGCGCCAGTGAGCCTGAGCTGACAGCAGGCTTTCATTCGACAATGCCTTCGCTAGTCAAATCTTCGAGGGCTTCACTTTGTAAATGTGCTTTCGATGCCTTGAAAAGCCAAAGCAGAACAGTCAGAAAACTAGTAAGCCAGTCGAAAGCAGAAAGACGGACCTCAATCAGCGTCAACAGTCCAGGAAACCGAAGTTGATTCAAAGCAGACAACAGCTTTTCTGTCGTGAACCTTGATGGTTGTTTCTGGATCAGCACAGAAATACCCCCGGGCAGCTGGATACAAGCGCCAGCTGCAGCGATTTCTGCCACATCTCCTTGATAATTGTATATGACTTCACCCGGGAGAGCGAGACCCTCCGCGAGACTGCCCACAATCTCAGGCGTGTCCAGGAGGCCAAGGCTTCGCGGTCGAGCGGCCAATAGTGATCCTCCGATGTACGAATTGCGCTCTTCAACCTCGATTGGTCCACGGACTGCATCGTGCACGCATTCCCTGAACGCTACATGAAACATCTCCTCGAAAGTGGCATTGGGCCGGGAAGAATCCCAGTTGTTAATGCGAGGCAACGACGGTTCACTGATCACGATCTGCGTAGCCTTTAGCACGTTATCAGTGTGCGCTGGTCGATAAGAAGCGACATAAAGTAGGAATGTGGGGAGATCACTAGCGACTGAACCCGCACCATCTGGATCCGTTTTCAGATGGTCGATAAGTGCGTCTGCGCTGACTCTTGGAGTAGGAGACGTTGACTGTGACGTTGGGTAGAAGAAAGGTAGGAAGCGCGACACCTCAGGCTCGAGTTCAACGTCGGTCATGGTGGGCGTAAGCTGCTGGGTGTAGGGGAGACAAAGCTCGACGACAATAAGCTCAAGTCCATTCTTCAAACCAGTATCAACAAGAAGTGAGACTTCCTACTAAAGTAGCGGCCTCCCAATGGTCCAAACCTCGCACGGTCTTACTTTCTCGAGATTTCAAATCCATAAATGCTTTTTCATTTTTGATCATAAACAGTTCAAAAGATAAGGTAGACTTAGAAGTGATGGTGGTCGTCACTGCCAGCGGCGTGTCCAACCTTGCCCGCCAGGACGGTGTGACCAGCGGAATTCTTCGTTGTGATGATGCGGGCATCGCTGGGGGTGGGTTTCCTTCCGTCATGGCCATGTTGCTTATCGTGCACAATTGGGTATTCCTTGAGGTTACCTGGAGCAACACCAGGGAGAGGATGCGTTCCGTCGCTGTTAGGCCTGTTCTCGAACTCCTTGGGCAACTTCTGCTTGGTGGCTGCAGGCTTGCCGGTGTGCGCGTTGTAACCGACACCACCCTTGGCTTGAGCGTGCTCAGAGGCGTAGACACC
Organism: Agrocybe pediades; assembly: GCA_013053245.1. Lineage (NCBI taxonomy): Eukaryota > Fungi > Basidiomycota > Agaricomycetes > Agaricales > Agrocybaceae > Agrocybe > Agrocybe pediades. The sequence goes on from JAACJL010000058.1 coordinate 2,045,777, forward strand.
CTGGCGAACGTCCTTACCAGTGTAAGGTTCTGGAAAAAATTGTAAGTGGATATAAAAAGTAGACCAAATGAATTACTCACTGCCTTGAGGACTGGTAAATTTGTCGTGACGGGAGGGTAAACCTTGGGCATTGTTGTACTGAGTCCTGGCTGCTGCAGCATGCTTCTGGTTCTCTGCTTTACGTTGGGCGTTGGTCTTGGCCTTGCTATTGACGCGGTTCTGGCGGTTCTTCTCCTTGACATTTCCAGCCTTGTCAGCGGCGGCCTTCGCCCCCTGTTTAGCTTTGGATGCGGCCTCCTTCTTAGCCTGGTCAGCGGGCGACATGGCATGCCAGGCAGCCTTGCGACCAGCTTTATCAGTCTGGGCTTTGGTGTGTTTCGTCCAAGCGCCTTTAGCCACCTCGCTCTGCTCTGGCTTCCTCAGCTTGCCGTGCTCGTCCATTCCGTAGGGAGGCATCTTCTGCTTCTGCTTCGCTTCAGCTATCTTGTTCGCGTGCTTCTGCTTTTTCGCAAGGTTGCGGTTTTCCTTCTTCTCCGCGACCCTGTTCTGCTTCTTGGCCGACATGGGCGGTTTGGGCTTCACCCTGGGCACACCGGGCGTGCGACCCTTGTCCTTCGCAGTGGCTTTCGGCTGGCCTTTGGCAACGCGGGCTTTGGCACGGGCTTTGCGGTTGGTCGGGACCTTCACGCCAGCAGCCTTCTTCTTAGCGACTGCCTTCTTGCGCTGCGCCTTCTTCTTCTCGGGGGTTTTCTTGGCAGCGCGTCCTTCGAGAACATGAGCGTCGGACGTGACTGGTTGGGAGTGGGCGGGCAAGGAACAAGGGGAGACGCCGTTCGCGCCTAGTCGTGCTACGACGCAGGACGTCTCAGCAGCGGCGTGGCGTCCGGGTGCGGGCAGCGCAGAGACGGCAGAGATGCATGCGATGAGCAGAGCAGAGAGGGTGTAGATTTTGCGGACCATGACCTGGTCAACGTTTCGGAACTTCCATGAGCATTCTGAGAGGCAGAGGCGAACAAAAAACAACTTACTGTGAGTTAACTGTTTATTAGTGGATTATACGGAGACCTGCTCTAGTATGGAGGGATAGGGAAGAGACCTGCTCTGAGGTAGAAGGAAATCATGATGGAGTCTTATATAGTAGACATTTAGTCCGGCGGAGTCCGTCCATAATCCTGTAATGTCGTAAACCGCCGTAGAGATGTCAAACTTAGTTAGCTGGGTGGGTCTGCTTTCGGCGCGTAGACAACGGCCCAAGAGCACGCGGTACTGGGAAAGTTGCGATATTACTAGAATCATGATGGGCGGCCAAGACGGATCGTCCAGGATCACCCCTCCGTGGATCAAAATGCCATAGTTTCGTTGGCAAAACCAGTGCAACGAGACTGATTAGTCTATCAAACTCCTCCGTCCATGCAGGGATAGGGGTAGATATTCTAGTTAGCAATGGAGGCCGGGTTCAGAGGCGGTGAACAAGGAGATGATGGACAAACACATAGGGGTTGAAAGGTGTTCCAGAATGGACATCATATGCTTGTGCCATCTAGTATATATGTAGAACAAATCAAGGAAGGTCCAATTAACATAAGTTCGCCACTCAAACCTCAACACTCACCACTGACAATGTCCGATATCGAACTAGAATCTGAAGTTTCTCGCTTCATCCCTTTTTTCTACCCCGCCTCGCAGTCGACACCGCCCAACGTAAAGGCTAGCGCGGACGCGCTCATTAACCATCTGAAAGCCGAGCCAGAGTTTGCTGGATCAGTCGCTACCGATCTCCCCACATTCCTTCTCTACGTAGCTACTAATCACCCATCGCACACCGATCAAGTCCTCCAAGCAACGAAAACCGTGTACGAGGAGCCATCCTTACCTCGCATCAACAATTGGGACTCGTCCCGCCCAAATGCCACCTTCGAGGAGATGTTCCACGTCTCCTTGCGAGAAAACGTGAATGATGCGATCCGTGGACCCATCGAAGCCGAGGAGCGCAAGTCGTTCGTCGGAGCATCCTTGTTGGCCGCTCGAGCGAGGAGCCTTGGTCTTCTGGACACCCCCGAGATTGCGGGTAACTTTGCAGAGGGTCTCGGCTTCTGTGATGAGAAGATACACAATTACGAAGGCGAAGTGGCTGAGATAGCTGCTGCCGGTGCCTGTATTCAGGTGTTGGGTGGCCTATCCTCGCTTGTTGAGAAGCAGCCGAAGAGATTTGCGAAAGGAAAGGTTTTGACTGCTTTGAACCGGATGGCGTTTCCTACTATCTCTGCTTTGATTGAGGTTAGTGTTCTGAAAAGTCGATTGCACATAGTTTGTTAACATGGTGTCCTTCCTGTCGTGCAGTTTGCGAAGTCCCACGTCGAACGGGAAGAGCTTGAGGATTTGACGAGCGAAGCCATAGTCGAAGGCTTGAAGAATGTTGGGTGGTGATTCCCTGGAGCTATTGAGGTGTCTTGAAACGTTAAAACTCTATTGCATTTGCGTATCTGGTTGTATCTCGGAAAAAATTAATTGTAGAACGTTGTATCGAGTAAGAAAAGTGGAATGTTGCTATAACGTTCCGGTTGAAAGTTGAAATTGACTGATCAAAGGCGTTTCGCTTTAAAAAAACACTGAGCAGAAATCTTATCTTATCTGCGAAAATTAAATAAGGTTGTTGTTCGGTTGTCTCATCCACCTTCACCCTTGCTGTCTCCCGTTCAAAATACACAACCAAGTTGATATGCCATTACCTTCCGAACTAGCAACAACTTCTGAGAACAGCAAAGAAGAAACGACGTCTCGTTCTTCTACGCCCACTCCTTCCAACCCACGTGGGAATCCTCCAGCTTCAGCAAAATCAGCTCCCCGAAGCCACAAAACAAACAGAGAACGTACCCAATTGGAGCTTATGGGGTCTTCATCGATATGGAGGAGGGTATCGAGTACATGACGAAAAACAACCTCTGCTCTGAAGACCTGGATGAATGGATCATCTACAGAATGTACCTCGAGTTACTGGAGAGTAAGTTTGGGATCCCCGTTGAAAGACTGTTATACGTCTGGGACCGGGACCCAGACACCCCGCGACCTCTCCTGGTGTTTAAAACGGACATCGATCCACCAGACGTCAAGGTACCTGATAGGGAAACGTTCATGCAGATATGCGAGTTTCTGGGGAGAAGGCAGAAGCCGCAATGGTATGTGATAAATTGGCCAATCTCGAACTCGATGTTAAATGAAATACTGGTAAGTCAATTGACTTGTTCGTTCTTCCCTTATTTCTCTAACGATTTTATGCCTATACTAGTCAACGAGGATTGAAGGGTACATTGTCCCCTTAGATGAGATACTTGGGCTTAATCGGGGAGAGTGATGAGGAACTGCTCATCTGTGCTCTTCTGGTCTAAGGCTCCTGTTGTTACCTGTCGTGCGTCATTATTTGTTTTACCTGCCTTCTCTGAATCTCTTAACAATGCTGTGGTATACTGTGCATCCTCCTATATACGTATGGGCAGTACCCAAACCTCCAAAGTTTAATAAGCGGCCCACGATGCATCGAATCTTGTAGTTAAGATATAAATCGCATATTCAATAGTTCCGCTGCCAGGCCAGGACAAGTCTCACCTTGGTCCTTCAGGTTGCGTGTTCGTCTAATAACCAGGCACCTTCTGAATCGCCACTCGCCGCTCAGGGTGTCGAGAGCTCATGGGGACGACAGAAAGTACTAGGTCGGTCAAGTACATAATCTATCGTAAAGGAAACACTGTCGATTAACGTTTTCTTCCTTTAGCTGGTTAAAGAAGGAAAGGTATTATCACGTACCGTATCAAAGGTAGTAGTAGTTCGTAGTTGCTGTACAAAGCTATTTCGTCATGAAATATGACAGGGTATCGATATATTCGTCGTAATATTGTTCATGAACAAACGTGCACACTTTACAATTAATCCACCAGCACTATTTAAACAAGAGGAACTATATTCGTCCTTTAAGAAAGATGAGCATTCGAATTACTGCCCCCAATCGCATTGCCTCATCTAGGACTCTTCGAGCTTGGACAGCTTGAGAGCACCAGCATTGTCAATCACAGTGAACTTTGCGCCTTCTTTGCCTTCTTGTTTCGCGCCTATGGAAGAAGGGAGTCCTGCGGACCCCAGTTTACCTGCTTCGAAGATGGCTTTACCGAGTGCGGACACCTTAAGTCGTGGTACAGTTATATAGCCAGTTCGAGATAGAAGGTGGATGCGAGGGACGCACCTTGATTTCCATGTTGTCAGATATAGCTGAGAGCACACCAGTTACTTTGCTATTTGCTTGTTGAGCGGAGGGAATATCTTGCAATTTGGGAGGAGAACGTACCCGAAGAGAGTCTCAGCTAGTCTGTGATCCTTGCGGTTGGTCCCGGCCAGGTAGCCAGGTCGGAAGATGATGGTCTCGTTATAGCCTAGTTCAGCGAGTCCTTGTTCGGTTAACCCTTTGCTCCTGTGGAAAGTGTTCATTCGTATACTCTGGGTAGCTTGCAAGGTGGTTGAAGCGCGACGCACCTTGGGTAGAGGAACATGGAGGTCGGGTTGGCACCCATAGACTATGTTGCAGGGATAATCAGACTGAGACTGAGAGTAACGTGCTATGGAAGCAAGCTTACAGACAAATACACGATACGCTGGGTGCGTGTTGGATCTGAGCTCTTTGCTGCCTTTGCGGCGTTGAGGACATATCTGCATAGTAACAAGGGTTAATTCGAAACTGCCCAGAGAATCAAGATGTAGACCAACTCTCTGTCAATCTTCTCGAAAGCTTCTGCACTGCCTGCATTGGCTTTCGTTGTGCCTAGTCTATAAAACGTGTTACTCATCGACCCAAAGCGCGTCCGAGACGACGGACGTACGTGATATAAACCACATCCCATTTGCCCTGACTCAATCCCGACTCGCTGAGCTTTTCGAAGTCGATGACTTTTTGCTCCAGCTTATCTTTCCCAACCGTAATTTCCTCGCTAGGGGTAACCCGTCGGCCGTACTCTCCAACGTGGGTGAAGTGAGGGTTCGAAAGCAAAGTTTGGAGGACATGTCGTCCAGTCTGCCCAGTCGCTCCGATGATTAGTGCACTTTGCGAAGCTGTAAAGACGAATCAATTTCATGTTTTCTTGCTTTCGGAGACTCCGTATGGAGAAACGGATGGAAAGACATACCGGCCATGTTTTCTTCGAGAATTTCGAGAGTCTTGGTGTTTTTGGTGTTGGACACGAAGAAAGCAGCGAGTGCGACGAGTGAGATGACTAGTAATGAAGAGAAAGCGGGTAGTTTGAGACCCAGAGCCATGCGAACCTCAGTCTATATAATCAACTTCGCCGCTGCCGATTTGGAGGATCATCATGACGTCCCTGTCTCGCCGTCACATGACATGTCCCTTTCTCTTTCCGCTACCACTGTCATGGTCGACGGTCCACCGCCAGTCGGCCCTCGCACCACGCTCGTTCCACGAGTTAAGATATGACAAAGGCATAGTTTGGAAGAGCTATTCACGCCGCGGATTCAATGGTGATTGAAAGGGCATCCGATCACGAAATTGGCAAAATTCGCTGTTCTCTGGCTTTGGAACGGTGTTCCAAACTCTCTAAATGTCTCTTCTGGAAACGATATGTTGCTATCTTGATATCTACACTTGTCTTTGCGTATGTACTAGACACTCGCCCAATCCGCTGAGTATCCCTGTTGCCGAAACCCACTTTCAATCACTGATATTTGCCTGTAGCGCCTTGCCGAGTATATCTGTTTAAACTGTTCATAATATATCTGCGTGCCCTAGGAGGACAAAGGGCGTACCAGTAGTTGAAACTGTTATGACTCAGTCGATTCATCATCCCGCGCCTCAGCGGGGTTGAGGAAGGATGTGAACGGCCCAACTGCTCTTATCTTCTGAAGGAGTAGTTCTTGTATCGCGGGTAAATGCATGCAACGGCCTCTGGTGTATGACAGACAGTCGATATAGTCGTCTCCTTTGTAATTCCGAATCGTTTTACCCAATGATTCCTCTACCCCATTTTCTAAGCCCATGATCCACGTAGTAAGATAATAGCAGCATGCGCGACAGAATGTAGACCGAGCTAAAGTGCCCCCTCTCTGGCAATGAAGTTGAGTGGTATCACGGGCATTCACCAATGATTCCGGTATTTCAAACACGCTCTTCCACGCTTCGTGGTATTTGACCTGCAAGGTATGGTATGGCCCAGTCAGTAACGAAATTAGCTGTAGTTGACTACCCGAAGTACAGTACCCAGGGAACCACACATTCCAGCGGCAATTTCTCGATAACCGGTATGACAGGTCCCATCACCAAGTTTGTACTCGACTCGTTAATCAAGTTCTGACGGTCGTGCTTGATTGCATGTATCAATACGTATTGTCTTCCATGTTCTCCCTGCGCATATGGTCATAGGTTCAGTTAGTAGGTAAGTATCCCACCCGGCATGGTTGCAGCGCGTACTTACCGTAATCGGCGCTCACAGAACCGCATCGCAGGAAAAACACCATACTTCTCTACAGCCTCTGCCACTTTCAGCAGGATATGAATATCCATATTCTCCATGGTGAATGGCTTTCTTTTTGGGTAGACATAAGTAATCGAAAACGATCTCCAGAACGTCGGCCGTCTCGGAGAGCACAACTTGTTCTCCGTTCGTGCTCACTTCTCTGTCCCTGGAAATGCTCCGGTGGTCACTGAAAGGTTCGACCGATGGAGTTTGAAGAGGACGTCGTCTGATGAGCGGATGGTTACGTCCGAGTTATCTGCATTGACTGGCGACGATGCATTGGTCAGCTATGCTTTGAGGAATAGTACGTGAATTATATACTGACACTTTTCATGAGTCCGCATCTTGGGTGAATGGGAGAATCAAGATGAATAGTATTGACAATATCCTGCCAACGGCTCCGCTTCCCTCCAGGCGACGCGCCCTAACTAGATTAAATGGAAAGGAATACGTACATAATCCGCCTCGTAATCAGGATCTGCTTCTGTTACCACGTCGATAAGACCCACTATAGGTACCCATGACTCCATTACTCTCCAGAGAACGTTCATGGCCGGGTTGAAGAAGTCTCTACACGTCAATGCGGCCCATAGCAGATACTGCGAGGTCGGCCTCAAGATTTGACCTTTCGACGCCTCATCATCATTCAAGGCGGACATGAACAGCTCAAGTAGCTCCGCGGTTCGAAGCACTCTCGAGTCTCGACGTGGCTGAGTCAACCTGATTGTGCGTCGTGTCTTTCCAGTCCATATTCATGTTCGACGAGTCCGGGATTTCACTATCCAAGTATACAGAACACGAGCGCGATAAAGCGTTTTAAGGCGCGTCAAGTGGGGTGGTGCGAAGATACTCCGCAGTAATGAGGCGTCGTTTCAATGTGGGAAACGCAAGATTCGACTCGATGTATTCAAATCGCGTCTTTATACATGTCAGCTCGCTGAGTAACGGCAAGTGCGCTTAGTCTCACAAGGAAAACCATGCATGTCACTCTTTTCATCATTCAAGACGGCAAATAGGAGAATGCCAAAAGGTGTAGGCACAGAAGAACCGCGCTATATGCTGAAGCCAGTTAGCCAATCGACCTAATCAACGATCGGTCCACGCTAGCTCGGGGATAGCGAGTCTATAGACCCACCTTCGAATGGATGGGCCCGTGTATTTCAGTATACATCCAACAAAATACATTTTAGTTCCCAGAAACCTTCTCACGTAGTACCCTGCCGCCGGCGACTCAGTACTGAGTACTCCTGAAGAGTCAGTGTCCTTGCCTGTCCTTGCCGACGCTTACTGATAGTGAACTTGATGAGAATCCAAATATAGACCTACCTTACATGGGGGAGGTTTTGGTCCTCATAACTCCATAAAGATTAAGCGCCCAGGACAGAAACAAGTCACAACGGCCGATGAGTGAAATCCTCGGTAGTTTACTTTGAGTTGCACGGTCTCAAGTTCTGATTCAATCATTTTGTTTAATACATTTTCATATTTACAATATCGATCCGAACATCGAACAATCCATCCTTCTACCCGACTGAATTCCCTGTTGACTCTTCAAGGTCCAGAGAAGGCCCACCAAGGTCCGGGTATCCCCTGATGGGTGGCTTGTCAATATCACCCCTCTAACGAAGTTTGATGCAGCTGTACGAGTTGGTGTTTGCTCTGAGGGATCCTGGAATGTCCTGGAAATTAGGGGGAGGCAAAACAGTGAACCTTGCACCAGCGCAAGCGAGATGTCTGACGGTAAAGGAGGTCGATATACAAATTGTAATGCTACACAAGAGATATCAACCACACTCACTGGAATAGCTTACACTCATATCCATCCGGAACGATGACAGAAACCACCTGTCTGCGCAAAGTGGTGCTGAAATTGGTGCAAGCCCCCGGGATAATGTTTCGTGCAGGGTAGGCGCATCCATGAGCGACGGTGCAGAAGTTGATAACCCCACTGGCCTGTATACAGTCAGATATAAGTTTTAAAAGTAGTGGAAACAAAGAGGTGTCGACCCACCGAGTTCAACACAACGGGTGTGACATCGGACGGAGTACTGTTGTCTGGCACTGGCCCAGCTGCAGAGACAGACACTGCGAGCAAGGCAAGGGTAGTGGCAAGAGTGAAGCGCATGATTGTGTAGCAAGGGGTAGTAGAGCGAAAGGGTGCTGCTGCTGAAGGAACAAAGCAAATAAAGCACCCTTTTATAGTGTTTGACCAGCAGCACAGCTGTGCGCAATATTCTTGGATCCAAACCAGGACGTACCACGGCTGTACTTTTTTACGTTTTTCACGTTGATCACTAGAGTTCGATCACTTGTACATGATCACAAGGTTTGCCAAATTATGGGTAGGTCATGCGTGAAGCCCCATGGAGCCAGCAGTATCCTCTGAACTTAGACGGAAGGTCTTTTGATTGTAAATCACAAGAAGAGCACAACAGAGTTCAATGTGGGCATAGCAAAGGTTTTTACCTCTACGTAAACGCTCACATTGGCTACGTACGGATATTGCTGGGTTTAGTAATTTGTAAACATGTCGGTGCTTTGGATACGCGTTGGGAAATGGTCTATGTCCAGAAGGTCGTCCCATTAATGAGCGCGTTGACGCGCTAGCACATGCAGGAATCGACAATACGTGCAGCAATGAGACGCGTCCGACGTCCGAGTCGTATCACCGAGTCGAAGACACCGAATTTCTAAATCGACGACGACGACGGCTTCGACCCCTGCGACTCACAGCTCCCCTCCTGTCTCATACTCGTTCAGCACTTCTATAACCCCCTTTGACTGCGATATTCCCTTTTCTCCCTACCCCTTTCTCCTTACACCACATGCTCGAAATGAGCTCTTTATTTTATTGGCTATTTCCTTCTGGATTCTCCCCTTTGCTTTGATATTACTTTCGGCTGCTTTTTGGACCTTAGAAGCAGTAGAATAGAGTCTTTTGATGCTTTCACGTCAATTTCCCATATAGGTAGCTAGTTTGTACTTGAAACACCAGCCTGAATACATCCGGTTCCGTGTTTCCTCTCAGTTTACCACGCCCTCCGTTCCTCATTGTTTCCTGTTCCTTTCGCCACTACGTCTTAGGTAAGTATTTCGATATCTCGTCGTACTCGCCGTCTCTCCATCGTCTGCGCCCTTCTTTGCTGCGGTTTGTCTCCGTTCATTTTTGCGTTCTCTCGTCCTCGTCGCGTGTCCAACGCGGCTATGACTGCCCATCCGCCGCAATAGGGATATCACGTAGATATACTCTGAGTCCCGTGCATAACTGCCATCATGTTCCCGTACATGGCGAGTCTTAAAGTAAGTAAGTACAGATAAAGCCAAAAAATACTCTTGCCGGTATTGCCGCCTCGCTTGATTGGCATTTTTGATACGCTAGGCATGCTGAAGCGGCCGCGTCGGCTTAAGCGGCACTCAACGGCATTGAAACCATCGTGTGTTAGAGTAGTTTGCTAGGGTAAATGTGCCCTGGCCCCTAGCCTAGTCACTCGCGAGAGAGTTAGTGAGGAGTATCTCAGTCGTCCTAGAACCAATCGAGAACTTCATTTTGCTCAGATGATTGATAAATCCAGTGCATGGAGGAGGCTGTCCAGTGCGGGACATCGGAGGTCACATGATGCTTCAATTGGGCTCTGTAAAGGCTTTGACAATGACATTACCGCACAAACTGTTCCACTTGATAAAATTTGGGGGTTTGCGCTCTCGCAGCGTTCGGCTGTCCCGGCAGATCATGGGATCACGGGCTTTGCCGGTTAGTCTAGACACGTCGTGTACACATGTATTTCTCCTCTTTACCCGCAAAGACCAGCTTCACATCTGTCTACTCGCGTTGGGTTTCGTTCCCCATTGAGGATGCTCGGAAGCGACCTTAACCGGTTTTCTGACACCACTGCTTGGAATAGCAGTATTTCTTGATAAACATGAGTTATTGCTGTACTCTTAGCCTGGAAAATTATTTTTGTTGCTATATTCTTCGAGGAGGAGCGAGGACAGACACCGTGTTCACGGTTGCAGCTGAGTACGAATCCTGTGTTCTGTGATGTTACCCGGATCACTGCCACTGCCGCCAAATCAATGCCGCTAAACCGCCCATTCTAGAAACGGCCATCAGATGAAGGAACGGCAAGGACGGCAGAGGTGAGTCGACTAAATATGTACGCAAATCCTCTTGAGGCAGTATATACGCGCGAAGCAGTAATGGATGTACAACTTATATGTGTGACATACTGTCTATACTGTACTAATTCATTCAATTCGTCGGTCACAGGTCACAGGGCCTGATGACATGACGAAATATGACCGGGGTCACAGGTCACAGGCGGCCATGACGAACCTATTTTTTAGGTGTCACAGCCAGGCTCAGTGAAGGTGGTCAGTTTGTAGTCCATACGGACTAAAATGCGACGAAATTTCTAGGTGTCACAGGGTCTACAGGCCATCGACGAATCCAAAATTTCGTCGCGGTGGTCACAGGTCACAGGCCGCGACGAATTGAACGAATTAGTACAGTATAGGTGATGTTGTATGTATATACGGGAAACCAGTGAGAAACTGAAGTGTGTGTACGGGATTATGATCCATATACATGGGACTTTGAAAAGTATATCTGGGATTCTGATGAATTTATACGGGAGCCCAATATGTATGTACGGGAAAGTATAAGCGCGACTTTATATGAGCAATGTTTTTGTGACAGCTAATATCTAAGTACACGGTTTAGTATATGTATGTCGGGGACCTCTAATTCGGCGGATGGGCAGTCATAGGTTACTGCCAAGTTGCCTCGGCACGGCTTAATTGGGCGCGGCTTCATTTGAACATCCCAGTTTGAATAAGCGCCCGTGCTCCCCGAATTTGGATTTAAATGAGATCGTCGACTTTGTATTCAGAAAGGATATCAGGCTGTGGCCTTGACACTTGTGCGTGTACGCCGCATTGCTTACGATCTGAGCTTGAATATAATTCGAAGTCAGACCTTGGTCAGACCATCGGCGCTTCAACCATCACCTATTTTGTCGGCGTCTTCTTCACCGAACTCCTCAGCTGCATCTCTTCACCCTTGGAACTTAATTACTTTACAAAATAGCTAGAGTCTGGAGGAGATGTCGTTGTCGTTGTCGTCCGAATCCGAAAAAATCCTCGAGACTAAGGTCGAAGAGGCTGAATCACGTTCCCCAACGCCCACTCCTTCCAACAACCCACGTGGCAAGACTTGTACTCGCAATAAGCCACAGAAAAGAAAGAGGGAGGTCCCGAGCCGTGCCTATGGTATCATCTTCGATATGGGCGATGGGGTCGAGTACATGGTGAAAAACAACATCTGTTCCAAAAGCTGGACGAATGGATTATTTACAGACAGTACCTCGAACTGGTGGAGAGTAAATTTGGAATCCCTGTTGAAAGGCTGTTGTATGTTTTTGACATAGAAACAAACACGCGGCGACCGCTCCTAGTGTTTTCGACGAACGCCGACGCACCAGGCGTCAAAGTACCCAGCAAAGAAAACCCAGAAGATGATGCGAGAGTTTCTGGGGACCACAGAAAGCCCGAAATGGTACGCAATAAATTGGCCAGTCACGAACTCGATGCTGAGGGAAATACAAGCAAGTCGAATGACTTCTTCCTTCTACAATCTCTCCTAACTTCATTTCATAGGCCACTAGGATAGAAGGGTATATTGAAGACAGCGACGCTGAAGAGAGTTCATGATAGACCCTGACAGGACAAAGTTGATGATTGCGGCTGTGTTGCTGGGTGCATATCATACCATGAGAGATATTGGCAATGGTGGCGTGTTTCTGCTCTTCTAGCTTAAGGGTTCTGTCATGAGTCGTCGTCGCAGGGCACGACCAAGTCACGACGGTTCTGTCGATTGTCGATTGTCGCATAGAATGTTTAACGCCTGAGGTCCATGAAAATTCCTATATCAAATATATCGTGTGTGTGAGATACATAATGTACAAATGACTTGAAGCTAGGAGCATCTAATAGGGAGGGGGGATGATGTCCGGGGACGAACGCACGCACTGAACACTGAATACCCCCACTACCTACGATTCACACCACCCCCAAGAGGCTGAGGCGCCATCATATCCTCGTCCTCATCCTCGTCTCCCAGTACATGTGTAGGTTCCGAGTTCCCTCGTAACGGAACGCGGGAATACCACTTCGTTCGGCCACCGGGAGTGACCATCTCGATGTTGGAGTCGTCCAGTCTGTTCACTTTTACGGAGGGTGCGTTTCGACCGCTGGTGGCGTATAGGTTGACGAGGAAGACGATGAATGCGTACAGAAGAAAAGCGAAACTGTAAAATTGCGACGTTGGGATAAGGACACGTTCAGTTTCAAAGGTGGAATAGATGTGAACTGACCTGAACCAAATAAGGATATACGTTACATGGTCCATGTCATTTTCATGGACGTATTTGAGCTCTTCATCTGTCGCTGACATGAATAGAATGCTGTTGAAATATTAATAAAACGAAGTTGATAACGCACGTAACACGTACCCAGCCGATACCAATAACTTTCAAAAAGGTTATTTCAGTACGCTGCTGACAACGAGAATGCATAGAAACTCACGAAAGGTGTGAGGTAGCTGAAAGATTTGGCCGCGAGCGTCCGTCCAGAGAAAGAGCTGCGCGGGTTAGTGCCATCTGCCAAAGTATGTTCACTGTTGGTGTCGTCGTCGGCACCATCGGAGGCATAAGTTGGCACAAAATAGCAGACTTCAATGATTCTCGTGACACCGGCCAACATCAAGGTGCGACCAAACATTGCGTGCACTTTAGTCGAAAGCATCAGAGCTTGAGCGTGCTCAGACATCGCCCATCCGGTGAGGAAGATGCTATAAAGTCCTGAAAACCTGGCGCAATTGACGAGCAGGAACTAGGCTTACATGACACCTGGGACGACATTGCGCTGCCAGACAGGTCAGTGGTAGTGTCATTGATAATAAGTAAACATTCTGTTACCTGATTATTTCTTGCAAGGTAAATACCAAGTATTCCTCCAGCCCACCCTAATGAGACGGTAAGATTAAGATGCTAAGGAGAATGAAGTTGACTCATACATAGGACACCGAGGATGCTGAAAAAGTCTCGTTAGGTTCCAGAAAACGGTAACCAATAACCAAACGTACGTGTGTTGCATATCTTTCACGGACCATTCTCCGCCATGATGTTCAGTGAAAGTATTGACTGTCACAAGGCGACCGATTAATACTTGAGGCGCTGCCAGATGCAGGGATACACACCAATGCCCTAGGTAGTGGCAAGCAAATTAATACATGCTATACCAGAAAGGAGAAGTAGGTACTTGCCCAAACTGTGATCACACTCGAGTCAAAGAACTCTGGACTACGGCCAACTCGTCGTATCCATTGCTCCCCAACCAGCATGATAATGGTCATGAGGACAGCGTACGCGATGAACCCACTTCCCATGATGTAGTGAGCAAGACATTGGCCTGGAAATTCGCCAAACATTAGCGCTCGACGTAACCGAAATATTCGACCAAGGACTTGCCAAGGGCGCCTCCGCGACAATATCCCCGGAAGACGATGGCACCAAAGAGCATTTGTACCCATCCCAGTATGGGGTATAATTTACCGATTACACCGTGCAGCGGGACGATGTAAGGTCGTATCGATTTCTCGTGAATATGCAGCTTCAAGTAAATTCCAATAACGAGTTGCGCGAGGATGGGGATCATGAGGATGTTGGCGAACGAGCCGTGGGCCGATGGGGGGAATGCTCGTCCCTTATGTGAGTGTCCAAGGATGTAACCACCGATAGTCAAAGCATAACCGGTCGCCTATCGATATGATCAAGAAATATGAGTGAATTCTGGTTGCCAAAACAAAAGATCGGCGTGTAGAGTTGAAACTCACCTGCAGCGGAACGTGCCATCTACTCCTCGAGAGTCCAAGAACCATTCCAATCGGAAACATCACCCCCCAGACAATCCCTTGCACGAGCATATGCAGCCACAAGATTTTGTCCACTGGTGCCTTCATTTCCTCCTCCGAGACTTCGTCGTGATGTTCGTGCGCAGCGACATATGCAATCAAGCATGTGAGCAGTAGTAATGCATGAGCGGCCTTCCACATTATGTTACAAGGCTCAAGGCCTACTCAGAAGAGAGAGAGAGAGAAGAAAAGGTGAGGACGAGGTAGAAGAAGCTGCGCGGTCTTGGACGGGGATCACTAATAACACCGTGTGACGGCAAGAAGCTTCTTCTCGGTGTGACGTGCACTGTTGATTGGGCGGGCCGGTGTGACAAGCAATCAGGATCACGACGTGTGTGATTGGCTGAGAAGTATTTGTGGGCTTGAGCAGTTCATTGGCTGAAATCAGTTATCGAGTGAGAGACTACAGGGCTTCCACTGCTCTGTACTCGCACTCACAGAAGGAAGACAAGCTGGCTCTTTTCCGTCCTTCACTACTCAGACGGGTCAAGGCGATTCATCAGCTACGATTTGCTCATACCTCGTCGCCAAGTTCGCCAACAAACCCTTCATCTACTCTAACCCAGGTTCCCCGCGGAAGGGAAGCTCAAGAGGTTCGAGACATGAACTGGTCTTCTTCTGTTTTGACTACACTGTCCAGCGACACGGAACCTTCCATCATCGTCACCTTTCCGGATGCAAAATACATCTTTAATACCAGCGAGAACACTACAAGGTCTTTTCTGCAGAGTGGGAGGCACTGGAGGAAGACGAAGGCTTTGTTCTTCACCCAGGCTAGGGTAGAGAAGACAAGCGGACTACCTGGTGCGTACTGGAAAGATAGCTCAATTATTATCATTGAGCTTACACCGTTTTGCAGGTTTGGTCATGACATTTGCCGACGCGACTCTGAGCGACCTACAACTGTATGGACCACAAGGAATAAAACACATCTTGGCTAGCATGCGACTTTTTACGTTTAGGTGAGTATCTTTTCCCAAAACTTTATCCTCGTAATTCTCAACGATAACCAAGAGATTCCATTAAAATCCAGCCTTCAGAAATATCTATAACAGCACCTCCCAGTCCTACTCCAACACCCTGTTACTCCGATGCTAACCTTAAGGTTTACGCCATCCCTGTCACACCTTCACCTATATCTTCACCAACTTCCGAACCTGAACCCGAAGCTGCTCCTTCAACCGACAAATTCGCGTTGTATCTCGAAGGACTGAAAAAGAGGAAACGTGAATCATCCCCAGAACCACCGCAAAAGCGTCTTAACAAAGGCACCGAAAAGGATGGAAGAGGACCCATATCTCAGGCTCTGTTGGCAGAGTTCAACAAGGAAAATTTCTCCCCGGACACCTTGACTGGCGATCTTGCAGACGAGTATCTTGACATTGTAGTCCGCGCCATGTTCCCTGCCACGAATATCAATGTTCCTGAGAAAGGCAAGAAAGGCAAGAAGCCTCAACTTGGCCAACCGCAGGAAGAGGAGGTCAAGCCAAGTGATAATGCTGACGTAGGTCATCCCGTTTCATGCAAACTATGATTGTAACATACGCCTTTATCAGCCAGACGATTACAGACGGAACAGGGCAGCTCCTCCTTTGGGTTTTAGGACACAGCTACCGACACCTTCGCTCAAGCCCGCAGCCGACGACAACATTCCTACTCTTTCGTATCTACTGGTTGGTCCTCAATATCGCGGCAAATTCAATGCAGAAAGGGCAAAGGAATTGGGTGTTCCTCAAGGACGCCTGAGAAGCGTGTTAGCCAGAGGGGAGGCAATCACCTTTGAAGTTAAGGAAGGAGACGAAATCATCCAACGGACCGTTCAGCCTGACGAAGTCATGGCCAAAGCAGAACCACCTGCTGTATGCGTGCCTTTTTTTCTATATTTTCAATCACGCTGAAATTCCGTGTAGGCTGTTCTGATATTGGATGTCCCCTCGGTGGCATATATCCCTACTCTCATTTCGTCCTTCAAGAATTCCGAATTTTATGGTAAGTTCTGGTCAGAAGACCCCATAACGTTAGAGGCGGAGGACCGGGAATACAATACTCGACTCGTGTACCACTTGTGCGGACAGGGCGTCCTTGAAGATGAGAAGTACAAAGAATTCATGAGAGGCTTCAGCTCTATCACCGAGGTGAGTATGTGCCCGCGAAAGTTGCCTGTACAAGAACTTAACCATTTCGTAGCACGTCATTTCTTCTCGGGAGCACTGTCCTGACCCTGTCACATTTACCAACGCTGCTTACAACCAGCTTCGTCTGAACAAGCTCGACGAGAAGGTTTTCCACATTCCGAAATTCTCGTTGACACCAAAAAAACAGCTCTCAGGTAGTATCTCTATCTTAACGTCGTGATCATTTACTAAAATAAAGAATACATGCAGAGGTTGAAAATCTGCCGTCAAAGTTACACCTGATGACGTCCAGCCTGAACACCAACCTACGTCCCTGGGCTGCCCCTTCTCCCGAGCAGGACGTTGTGCAGAGAGATCGCTTCCATCCCATTATCACTGGAGCCGAAAAGCTAGTGCACTCTCCTGCACTGGAGGATTCCATCCAACAGGCAAAGAAACATGTTGCGCAGATCCTAGCTAACAATGCCGACGCTCCACCGGTGGTCGGTGCTGATGTTGGTGTTATTCCTCTAGGAACTGGTGGATCGCTGCCTAGTAAATACAGAAATGGTGTGTTTTATATTCGGCATTTACTTGCCTATGCTGACCACGTCGATGTTGATAGTGTTGTCGACGTTGATTAGGATACCGAACTGGGGAAACATTTTGCTTGATGCAGGAGAAGGAACTTGGGGCCAGTTAGCGCGTAACTATGGGTTGGATGGGACGGATTATACTGCATGGCAAGCGCTGAAGGACTTGAAGTGCATTTTCATCAGTCATATGCATGCGGACCATCATGTTGGACTCGCTCATCTCCTTGCGAAACGACAACAGGTGACTCTTATATTTTTGTTTTTAACATCTGGAACTCTCACTGATATTCAATTGTTCCTGTAGCTTAACCCAGCCCCGACTGAGCCACTGTATATCGTATCTATCCGTGGCGTTCACCTGTACCTCCGTGAACTTTCTGCGGTGCAGAACCTAGGATTGGACAGTCCCTCTGGGAATGGTGTCATTCCCATCTTAAGTGAAAGCTTACACTATGCTGCGCGTGGAAAGTATTCCGGGCAAGGCATTTGGTCTATCGGTGGGAGTGAGCCTTGGTTGGATTTCCAAACGTAAGTTATCCTGGAATAGTGGATTGCCTAGTCGATCGTCGTCGCTGAACCTAACTCGTGTTAATAGGTCAGTCAACAATGCGAAGAAGATGCGTGAGGCTCTAGGATTAGAATGGTTCAAGACTGTTGACGTGTATCATCGTTGTCGGTGCTATGGTGTGGTGTTCAAGCATAAGGATGGATGGAGTGTTGCGTCAGTCTTCTTTATCTTCTCATACAAGATGTATTGGAATGCTCACATACGGTTTTACCCTTCGAAAACAAACAGATTTTCAGCCGACACGGCGCCGTCAGATAATCTTAGGAGGAACGGGATGGACGTGACGGTGTTGATCCACGAAGCTACCATGGCCGACTCGGAGATTGAGACTGCGAAAAAGAAGGCACATAGTACGATCGGACAAGCCATCTCTGAAGGGAAACAGTAAGTCTCTTCTTTGATCGTCCATGGGGTACTGTACTGGTTATATTCATCATTTTCCCTCCCTTACTCAGGATGCGAGCAAAGAACATATTCCTAACCCACTTCTCCGCGCGATACCCAAAAATGCCACACTACCTCACCTCTCGCGTGCCCACCCCAGAGGCCTACGACACCCACAACGTCGTCGTTCCGGCGTTTGACCATGCGAATCTTACCATTGGGGATATGTGGAAGATGCAGTTCTACTTGTCTTCGATCAATAGGAACTTTGAGGATACGAAGGATCAGGACGAGGAGGATGGTGCGGATGTCGCGCTTGTTTCGAACGTTTCTCGTGGTTGATTACGAGGGGCGTTGGAGTTGAAAAAACGAGACGAAAAGTGATTGAGGCTTTTACTACTAGGGTACCTATAATATTTAGTATGCATATAATTTGCTCATTTGATGTACTCGATACAGTGCTCTTCCTCTTCTTCTTTTAATGTACTCTTAGAGCTAGAAATTGTAGATAAAAGTACACAGATCCACTACTCGGCACACTAATCACTACTCGCGTAAAAAATCTCTTTGCCTCACTATACGACTTCTGGATTTTTTTTTGGCTATCTTGATCTCTTCCCTGTTGCCCACGGTGTTGTAGAATGCGGGAAAGTTCTTTGCGTGCTCAACGAGTCGCCAAACAGCTTTTGATTTGCAGTGATTTGTCTTTCGTTGACAGTCTTCTCGCGTCTTCGTCTGTGTGAAGGAAACTCCCGCTCTCGGGACCTGTCTTTTGTACGTCATGCACTTGTGAGCGTCCGTCTTCGTCTTTCATAGCAAACTTTATTACTAGTTTTACTTTGCTTATGGGACTTCATGTTATCATTAAGTACTTTGTCTTTCATGCTCCTTATACTAGTATTTTAGTCAAACCATTGTGCTTCTGCGCGACCTCAGGTGAGCTCTTTCGAGTGCACATGCGCTCTCGACAACGTTACGAGGAGAATTATTCATGGCTCTCCGTTACGGTACTTGATATACCCTTCCCTCTTTGTCCGCTGTGAAAATATCAATGCTTAAAAACATATTAAAGAGAAGAGGTGGATCGACTTGCCTGTAATTCTCTTATCGCCGAATTCGTGACTGCCCAATTTATAACATACCAAGCTGGTTTCTCTGTTGTGCCCAGGAACTCTCGCATCTTCTTCTGCGTCGCCGGGTCAGGTAACTTAACGTCTGGGGGATCGGCATTCGTTTTGAACACTAGGAGAGGGAGATCGAAATCTCCGACTGGCTCCCGGACGTACAACAGTTTTTCGAGAGGGAAGCCGAATTTACTGTCCAGTAGCTCGAGGTACTGCCTGAAAATGACCCAGTCGTCTAGTTTTTCAGAGCAGAGGTTGTTTTCCGTCATGTACTTGATCCCTTCGTACATGTCGATGAGGATTCCATAGGCTCCAAATGGCGTCTTTCTCTTTATGTTTTGTGGCTCCTTGCGAGCTGAGACTGCTGAAGCTGAAGGATTACCACGACGTGCTCTGGAAGGTGTGGGCGTCGAAGAACGAGACAGTGTTTCCTCTTCGACATTCTCGATGGTTGACGTAGGTTTGGAAGGGAAAGGCATATTAGCTTGAATGTGCATTTAAATGTGAGACCAAGGAGATGAGCAGGTTGAACGTTAACGGCGATTGCCTATTTATAAATGAACTTGCTCCATATTCAAACTCAGCTGCAGCAGGCTGCAGCCTGCCTGCAGTCTCAGATCTCAACGTCAACACTAAGCCATTTGAATAAAAGAATCGACTTCGTCTGACTTTCGTCGATGGGGCCTTGCTGATCTAATTGTTGTTAGCTATGTTAAACGTTAAATTCTTTCATATATAACATTAGAATCCAGTAAATTGTGGTGCCATATCCTGACATGAAAGGTCCATCCATATTCAACGTGAGTACACGACTCAGTCTAAGTAACACGAGTGTCAAAGGAGATTCACGACGTCTTTGAGGAAGCAAAATACAGACATTCCCGACAGTTAATTAACCTCACTTTTATCCTCCGTGACGGTAGCACTATCCAGGAGAAGAGAAAGAGTCGCAACTGTGCCAACACCACCCATCCGAGGACCTGAGAAAGGACATTGAAGTCCGAAGGAACATAGAGCAGCACACACATTTATGGAGGATAAAAGTTACGATGATGTTACATGTTAAAGTCTTAAAGAATTGAAAACAAGAGCGACTATGCAACAAATATGAGGGCATCCGAATGACTGGGATAGACTGGTCTACGAGACTCGGGAGACTCCGAGTATCATGTGACCCTTTTGTCCCCTTATGGAGCACCGGAACGGCCATCACGGTGCCGATCTCCTCGCCAAGATCGTTCCTTGCTTTGAAGTTTGCAGCCAGTTCCAGGCCAGTTCAGATTGTGTGCTCGATGCTGAGCTGGCAATGCAACTGCAGGATTGGAAGACCTTACTGTCCGGGCTTCTCTCTGCCAACTTACAGGCAGTTGGAACTTTTTGTCATGCTTCTTAGTTTGTTCTTAGTACTACATACTTAATAATACCAAAATATATTCATCATTTCAACCAACTTAACTTACAGACGATATTCCAGTGCTTTAATAAGGTAGTATCAAAGTCAAACTTGAAACCATCAGGCTCGTAGCCAAGGTTGAGCAGTGGACTACTACATAGTACAGCTGAATCTGCATGTCTTTCACACGAATGATATTCAAACCCATCTGGTATTCAATGTACAAGAGTACATGGTAAACTGGTACAGAAAGGCAGGGAGACGTACCTATGTGGATAAGAAACTCATTAATTTTCGGACCCGCCAATGTCGAAATGCGAGAGAGTGTCTATTGAGTTGGAGTTGGACACCATTTGTCCCCTCTCTATCTCAGTAAGCCATTCTTGGGACACCACATTTGAACGTTCTTCAACCGTCTTAAAAAGAAATACATGGGCTTCGAATTCGTCAACGCGCACTGTGCCAACTTTGAGGTCAAAGCCTAAGGTTAAAAAAGGGCGGGGTGGCTACGCCCTGTCAGCCACAGCACTGCCGCACTGAGTTGGCCGACGGTGTGCCGTTGTTTGGTCGAGAAGCTGCAGACCCCGTGGGAGTCTCGGAATCTCCGGAGACTGGTCTATCCCAGTTATTCGGAAGTTCTGACAAATATGAGTCTACATCAATCAATTCAAGGGGAGCCAAAAACAAGGCCTTCTGACGAAAATTTTCGTCGGTCACAGGTAAAAAAATTTTGCCTGACGAAATAAACAATTCGTCGCGGCGGTCACATGTCACAGGGTGTCACAGGCCGCGACGAATTGAACGAAAATGGGACAGTATGTCACATGAGTAGCTAGACAATCTTTTCTTTCCCCTCCACATCCGTCGGACTTCCAGGAGAAGCTGGGACTATTTGTCGAAGCCTGTTAACGGCTTGACTCTTGCGCACGTTACCCACAGTAAACGAATTGGCATAGGTTTTGAATACATAATTTAGATTAGGAGATTCCTTGTCAACTCGACTCGCCCCTCGATTACGGTCCTTTGGTCGATCCCCTTGCGCAGCCGCACGTTTCTCTGATAGCTTTTGCATCTTTCCTCTCGATCTTTGCCTGCTACATGGAACCCACATCTTTTTGCCAGGTCTCTTTAACCAGGAAATACCTCCCGAAGCGATTGGTCGAGCACTCTTTTAGTTGTGAAATCACAAGAAACGTCGGTCGAAATCCGTTAAGCAATCCGCGAAACTTTGAGCACATGTGGTATCCATTTTGGACCCGTATTTTAGTCGGCGTTGCGGCTAGGATCGATCAAGACCGTCTTTCCGTTTCACCACAGCTGCCTGTGTGGCTAATCAAGAAGGAATCGTCAGAAAGTCTGTTGAGAGACTTATTGAAAGACAGCCAGGATGATTATCTATCCGAGATATCTACATCCTCTTCGTCGCCGGGGCGTAGTGAGCTCAATGATCCCGACTATCAGCCTTCAGACGGTATGGAGACAGGTGACACTTCGACCTGGGGAGCATCCCTGAGCAGAGCAACAGCACTTCAGACCACCAAGCCGTCAAGGGCTCCTTATGTGGAGGTAAACGAAGGCGAAGAGGTACACATAGTTTCCAGCGCGGAGACGGAGGCGACAATATCATCTCTTGATTTTGCTTCCTTCCCCGAAGAGGACGGCAGTGGCGACTCTGACATGCCTGTATCATCGATGTCTACATCCTCGCCGGGGTCACAGGCTGAAAGTGGTTACTCTGGCCTCCACTATAGCTCCAATCATGGTGAACGAACGAGCGTGACTGCTGGCAGTTCACAGGACGTGTTTTCATCCTCACATGATGATATCGACCCCGTCGACTACATGGATACTCGACCTAGCTACAGCGATGACGGCAGTGAAAGTGATATTACAATGAATCATCCGACTCGGATGGCACAAACCTTGACAAGGGAACTGGCGGGAATCTTAGCTGATGGCGCCGTCATCCTAAGCGGGAAAAGGGCAACCCGGACAGCTCGGTCGTCGGAGGCTGCCTCTGTGAAGGCAGACAAGAGAGATCTGGGTGGACGCGTAGGCTCCAGCCCAAAGCATCTGACTCAGCAATCCAGGTCTGAGAAAGTTGAGCCGTCGCAAACAATTCTTAAAAGAATTGCCGATTTCGGTCTGATATATCCTGACAGGGAAGGAGAGTGCCTAGTGCCCGCAATTGCAGAAATAAAGCGAGCGGCAGAGTTTGACAACGACTCACTGGACGAAACGCTTGCGCCCGAACCATACAGTAAAGATGTACGCAAACTATTGGATGCCGCGAAAATACAAGCTACAGATCAGGCCCACCTCCACTTATCGTCAAGAAATGGACGGGATCAGGAATCAGTCTTTGTTTTGATAGCCTCTGGGGATATCTATCAATGGACAACTGTACGGCGGGTCGTCAACCTGACAGCAGAGGATATCGATTTTGATGATTTAGACTATGTCCCACCCCAATCGAACTTCGAAAGGGGCGATTGGAGCGAACCAAAGAGATGGCACGATTCCGACCGCAGCATCATTATTCCCATCATCAAGCAAATCCTTCAAATGTCCACTGGCCAGGATTTCGAGGAAGAAGCCGATGTCGATTGTGATATGCTAGATTAGTAGTGTACAGTGATTTCTTCTTCTCGTGTACTTTAGGGGTAGAAATTGTAGATAAAAGTAAACGCACTTAAGTACGCTAATCACTACTCACGTACATAAATCCCGTTGCTCTTCTAAGAATGCGACGACTTCTTTTGCGACTTTGCTATCCTGCTCTCCTCCGAGTTTGTTGCTCACGGCGGTGTAGAATGCAGCAAAATCCTTCGCGTGCTCGACGAGTTTGACCAACTTTACACGGTTAGCCTGTGAAAAGGAAGAGGAAGAGGAGGCGGAAGGGGAGGAAGGTAACGCGGACAAGACCACAGGCTGGTTCTCAGGACAGTTCATCATGAGCAGCCCGAAGAGAACCGCCAGGTGCCCTCGTAAGAACGACGCATCTGCTTCTGCGCGAGCTGCGGGAGAATCTTCCTGGACTGCCGTGCCTAGTGGGGTTGATGATTCTGCTTTGACTTGTTGCTGTGCATACAACGGCGCGAGGATCTGAATCCCGGATTGTTGCTGTTGTGTGCTGGAGCAAGAGCATCTTTGTCCGCATATTCTTTTTTTGAGGATACATGATGGGTTTAGACCTGAGTTTGGTCTATTGTGTTAGTTCAATTGTTTGTGGAAGGGATGTATGTTGGGTACATACGGGTCTCGCGAACAGAACGTTTAGCCACATCCACCACTTGCACGAGGTTCGTCAAGAGTCCGAGGGCGAGGCACAGTGTGTCTAATGCGCCATAATCACCGCTCTGGTCAGGCGGCACATCGTCGTTCTTCAATAACAAGTCGTCTGCGTCTGAATCTTCTTCATCTTTCATGGACTTGGTTTTCTTGTGCGGTGAAGAGTTTTCGGGTCTAGACCGTTGCACTTCTTGTCCGGTCCTATGAATGAGCCGGAAGAGCCAGCCCATCGTGTATTCGCATTGTACTACTTTCCGACCCCATCGCTCGTCCGCGTGCGTTAGACTGACGAGGATGCGCAAGATGGCTGCAAGACATTGTTGGGCTGTGGGAGGAGGCAGTGAGTGAGCATGGATTTGTAGTAGGAAGTACATGTTTGGAGGCACTTACGATACTCAGAATCATCGGTCTTAGCATTAAGCTCGATGCATACGCCTAAAGCCACCAAGTCGTCCGCTAACCATTCGTCTCTCGCTTGGCTCAATGCTTCGTCATTCTTAGCTTTCATGTCGTTGTTTTCCATCTCTTGGGATTGGACATTGTTCAATGCCGAAGAGTCCCATTGATCCAAGAGGAAAGCATCGAGGAGTCGAAGATGATATGATAAATTTTCGTAGGGTAAAGAAGTAGCAGTGTCCGTCCAATGAAGTGACAGAGATTGACTGAGCGTGGAAGGAGATTTGATCGCCATAGTTGATTTGAAAGAGCGGAGGAATGTAGGAAAATAAGTGGTGGGGATCATTGATGGTGAAAGAGTTTGGAGGGTACAGCTGACGAGCAGTGAAATTGATATCTAGAAATTGATATGTGTATGCTTCCTTTCGTATGTGAAGATTGAAGCTCACGGGTGTGGTATCAGGAAACAAGTCAGATTTCGAGCTGATGATTTTGTATACGGTCGATAACTAAGGTGATTGGGTATAAGAATGTTTATCTGTACTGATATAAAATGACACACCATTGTACGATCCTTCTTGGAGATACCGACCTTCTTAAGTTCAGCATCTCCAACTTGCCCGACGGCCGACGCTTTAATAGGATCTTTGTCTGAAGGGAATGCATCGAGAAACCTGAAAAGGATATCGATAAATGCAGTACTTCTTCCTTCCTCGTCTGTTGCCGTCGCTTTATGGATAACCTGGGAAGCTGTGGGAGAGCTGGCTGCCGACCGCTCCGCCAGTTCTGCAAGCGAGTCTGCATCCCGAGCAACAAGAGCTATGAAGAATAGCAATAAAATATCGAGAAGCTGATATAGGCAAGAGATAAGTAGCATGAAATGCAGGCATAGTTATTAAACCTACCTTGTCCTCTCCTCTTCCTGCACCAGCGTCAATGAACATGTCCCATGTCTTTGTGAAGAAGTCCGCAGCTTTCGCTTTACGGTAGAAATCTTGGTCACATAGTTTCGTTGTGATTTCAAGGGCACTAAGTGAAGGTTAAAACAAAAGCATTATACAGAATTGTTTGGCATACCTTGCACGGCGAAGAGCAATTGCACCTGTGCTATCCATCCCTTCAAATAGATACCCAACTTCATCCAGGAACCGTCTACTTTCCCCCTTGTTCCGAAGTTCGGATATACTTTTCAAAGCATTCATATTCACCAGGTCAAGGGGACGTACGCCAGTGGTTCCATCTTTTGATTTACCCTTCCTTAGACGAGATGGAGATGGAGTCGACACGTTCGATTTGGTCGGTGAAGGAGATAGAATAGGGTATGGATCGTCTTCTGAGTTATCGACTCCCCAGCGGTTGCGCAAAGAGCTGTATGATTCTCGAGCGTCAAGTTCATCTTCTTCCATAGTTGCTGCCAATGGGTCCTTCGAAGATGAAGGTAAAGGCACAAGGAAAGACCGGTAGCTGCCTGCATATGTCCGGGTTACAGTTTTCTTGCTCGCAGGAAGGGTGGGTATCACGGAGGTTGTCAAAGATCTAGAGACTGTCGGGCTTTTGGAGGGTTTAGACGGAGACGGAGGGAGGTTAGGCAAGGATGGCGTCCGTTCCAGTGTGAAAGTATCGCCATGGTTCCCTGACTGGCTTTCTATTGACGATTCTGTCTTTGACCGTGCAAGCATACGCTTTGCAAGCTTCGAAGGAGAGGGAGCTGGGGACTTTGATGGGATAATATCGTCGAAAATGGACGAAAGATCTCGTATTGGTTTGGAAGGTTTAGATGGAGAAGGCTGTGGGGTTGGATTCTTAAGAGAGCCATTGGCTTTTTCCTCTGGAGATCGTTTGCCAGAATGTGAGCTGTCGACTGATTCTGTCCTAGTAGGCGATGGAATGCGCTGTACAGGGCTTGGAGAAAGCTTCCTCCGCTTGATTGGTGTGGCAGGAGTCACTGAAGTTTCATCTGCAAGCTCAGAGGCCTCTTTCGTCGACTTTCTCTTCATTGCTGCGCGCTTGCCATATGTCCTTGGTAAGGAGCTGGTACCAGCAGTAGACATAGTGATAGAACTCAAGAGTGAGTATGGTGGCTGCTAAATTCTAAAGACCTCAGGGGTGTGACAGCAATGTTCCTAAACACGTCAAGTGACAGACGCGTGACGTGCGCGCTCAGCCTTGTCACTCTGTTGATCAGACTGTTTACTACCGTTCAATTTACGACGTCGTTCAGGCGTCTACAATCCTTACCTTGCCATCTCTCATATCAACGTATATCTCACCATGGAGGCTCTTGATGCTCGTATAAATTCCTTCAAGAAGTCAAAGCGTGTCAAGAACCCAGCTAAACCGTCGTCCTCCACCTCCGTGAAATGGCCTCACCCTCTCACCTTTAGAGCAAATCCAGAAACTCTGGCTGACGCAGGTTTCTACTACGATCCCAGCTACGATGATCCAGACAATGTCACTTGTTTTGTTTGCGATAAAGAGCTTGCTGGATGGGAAGAAGAAGACGATCCATTCCTCATTCATTACTCCAAGTGCAGTCAAAACTGCTGTTGGGCAAGCGCATACTGCGGAATAGCCTCAGATACTGATCGGCGTAGAAGGTTGGTTCTACACCATACTCTTTTTGAACGTGCTATAAGAATCATGTAGATTCATCTCCACCGATAAATCGAGGATTCCTTCTGGTAAACAGATGGAAAAGGCACGACACGAGACTTTTCTGGTGGGGAAAGGCTGGATTCACGATAAGACACCGAATCATGGAGCAAACTCTAAGATGGTACGTGGTACATGGCACAACCTATTGTAAATCTCTAAATCTCTTTCTCTTCAGATGGCCCGCGCAGGATTCGTTTATACACCTCAAGAGGCAGGCGATGATCTCGCAACATGCTTGTACTGCGATACAGCCCTGAGGGGGTGGGTTTCTGAGGATGACCCTATGTACGTGCTCTAAGTCTCCCAATGTCCAGTTCGATCACTGATATCATGTAGGGAGGAACATCGCAAACGCGAAAGTAAAACTGGCGTTGCCTGCACTTTCTTTACTGCATCTCCACACCTCGATTCCAGCTCTCAATCGAAACCACCCTCAAAGGCTCAAACCACCAAACCTCCATCAAGAGCTTCTACAAAGCCGCCGTCCAAATCTACATCCCGGTCGAAACACCAAGACGTGATCCAGCCTACCAAAACGCACGATGGGCCCGTTGAAGAGGACGAATCGGAAATCGAGTCCACTGGGAAGACTGCGTATGCTAAAACACCCCACAAAGGACGAGCGACTTCTTCGACAGCTCGAAAGTCATCGGCGAAGACACCCAAACCAAAGTCTAAAACACGGAGCTCAAGCAGAACTGGATTGAAGAATGTCGTTGAAGAGGACGAAGAAGAGGAGGAAGAGGAAGAAGCTATACCGCCGCCGCCGCCAACCACTGTAAAGAAATCCCGGTCGAAATCGGTCGCTAAACCTGAAGTTGTCAGTCAAACAGAGCCAGAAGAAGAAGACGTTGAACCACGCAAACCTTCCCGCTCACGGACAAAGAAGGTTGCTTCGGAGCCTGAAGAAGACCTGCCCCGGAAGTCTTCTCGGTCGAAGGCCAAACAATCTTCAGTTGCGCCATCGATAGACGAAGAGGTCACGCGTAAACCGTCTCGGTCAAAGTCTAAAGCTAAAGCTGCAGCAGAGTCGGAGCAAGAGGAACCTATCACCGCGAAACCAAAGCACAAGAGGATAGCCTCCAGGTCAAAGTCCAAAGCTCCTGCACCTGTCCCTGCCTCTGAGGTCGAAGAATCGGAGGTCGAACCTGAAGTGCTCACGGTGGTGAAAAAGACATCTTCGAAGAAGTCAAAAGCGCCAACTCTAGTTCCTGCTGCACAACATTTATTCGATGACGATGTATTTACGGACCACTACGTGCCTCCTCCTCCTCCCTCGCCTCCCCCTGCCGCAGCGGATTCCAATACGATGGAGATGCCACCACTTTCCGTCCCCAAGCGCAACACTAAGAAAGTCGCAACTTCGGAAACCGAGGATGTCCCCACAGTTCAGAAGGAGAAGAAGAAACCCAGCAAACCGAAGAAGGCACAGCCACCTGAACCAGTATCAGATGATGAAGTTATGGATAATGTCTCTGCGATAAAGAGCCATGACAAGAAAGCCGTATCTTCAGAGAACGAGCATGTGGAACTTCCGGAAAAGGAGGCAAAGAAGCCCAGTAAAGCCCAGAAGCAACACCAGCCGCCACCTATACTAATGTCGGACGATGAAATCATGGAACGCGACCGCCCCATATCATCGACGAATTCCAGGACGACTTCGAAGCCTTTACCATCGAAGGCATCGTTGCAGTCTTCTTCGAAACGCAAACTTTCGGAAAACTTAAAACCACCTTCAGTTAAATCTCAACAGAAATTGAAAGTGGTAGAAATATCTAGCGACGAAGAAGTAGAAGAAGAAACTGCACCTCCTCCTCCTAAACGCGAGCAGGCAACTCCTGACATCCCGCCACCAGCAGCGCCAAGCAAGAAAATCAGTACCGGTTCAGTGAAGGCGCCGCCGGCGCCTGCTGCTCAACCAACTCCTGTGCATCTAGATCTAAGCGAGATACCACCCAAGACTTCGTCCAAGAAACGAGAGAAGAAGGTAGCAGCAGCAGTCTCCGAAGCCGTTCCTGAGCCACCGAAGCCAGCTCCAGTGGAAGCTACACCCGCTCCGCCCTCTCCTGTCCCTGTCCATGCCCCTGCTGCTGCTCCTCCTCGACCCGCTTCTCCTGTAATCGACAATACTGGAGATGTTAGCATGGAATACCACGAATTGCCTGCTGAAACCGGGCCCGAACCCGCCCATCAGGCGCAGGCGCGCACAGACGCAGACGTTGACGCGTTTGAGCCAGAACATGATCAAGATGTCAAGATGCTGGAGACGCCCGTGACGCCTCCGAGACAAACGGCACAAGCGCGTCTGTCGTCATTGGGCGCCCGTGGAAATCTGGTGGCTGGTGTCCAGTCCGATTCGTCGTCGAGTCAGCCAAAATCTGAGCCCGAGCCTGTTGTCAAGCAGGATGTCGTCGAGAGGGACACTTCTCCGCCGGCGCCAGATGCGACTGCTGCTGCTGCTGCATCGGAGCCGCCGTACGTTCCGGCACTGTCAAAGTTGCCGTTTATTCCTCTTACGTCGCTAAGCGAGGCCGAGCTGGATATGACAGTGGAGGAGTGGATTCGGTACCAGATGGAGGTAGAGTATGATAAGTTCAGACGTGATGGCGAGCGGGAGTTGCAGAGATTCAAGAAAAGGGCGGAGGAGGTCAGGAAGATGATTGAGGGGTTGTAAGTTTGTTTGACAAGCGCGAGGCTTGAGGATGTAGCTGTTGGAGGCGGTGGTGGCCTGGTGGTGGTGGCGTTAATCTCGTGCACTCGTATTGTAGCCAGGTATGTTTGCGTTCGTTCATCCAGTCACGGGTGTATGGTGTAACTGATGGTTGTTGCTTTACTTTCGGCGTTCATCTTTCAGTGCTTATTTCCTTTCTCCTTTTTTTGTCAAGGAAACGCGGTGTGAAGCTTTGAAAGCTCGCATGCGAGACTGTGTAATATCTGTAATGCCTATTCATTTCGCCAGTGAAGAGTGCGAAAACGGCGGGGTCGGAAGGCTGAGGTGTGTTTGGGAGTGAGATGGACAAGATATCCTCGGAAACTTTCTTTCGACGAAGATGGCTCCTGTTGCTTCCCGTAACGTTTACCCAGGTGTTTATCCATAGGAGGAGATGAAGCTTGGAAGAACGCGAATATATCGCGGCGATCAGCTATTTCAAGTTTTGTCCGGAAAACGTCTTTTCCGGTCAAGAGCTGAGGCCATTTCAAATTAATGTGGAGGTATCGATAAAATAAACGCTCGTGGTCTTGGAGTGACTTTGCGTGGCATTGCTTCGAGACTCCGCGTACTGGGCTCTTGCTCTTATTACTTGCAACCAGAGCGTGCATCGGACCTGGAGATTCGCGTGCTGGAGGCCGCAAATAATGCTGACGTGAGGTATGACATTCCATGAAATCAGCGTTCCAAAGAAGAGGTTTCTGCGCAGGATGGTGGGAACACGGACTTCAAAAGTTGTTGAAGCTCTTTAAACTTTGGATCTAATACTTCATGCAACTAAGTTATGTGTACCACTCAACTTATTAGTCAACTATCTCCCAAACGGTTGGCGGGATCTCAGGGAGACTGTTTTCTGCAATGTCGAACTTGGCAGAGACATGAAGAGAAAGTGCGATTGGATCGCGTTAAAGTTGGGCTGGCCTCGAGACAAGTGACGAATGGGCACCGGCAACGCGGGTATCCGTTGTTTTCGTATAGATGTGAGGGCTAATTTAGACATGGGCAGGATGAGATTACAAGTGTAGAAGAGGAATACGACTGCAATTATAGACAGAGGCTGAGAGATGGCGAGGGACGCGGAGTTTTCTGGCTATCCTTCTACCATGACCACACTGGACGACTCGTCGTCGCATTGCCTTCCCTTCTGGTAATCCCTCTCCTGACACTTTACCCATGGAATCCACATAAAAAGCAGGCTCTTCAGTCCTCTCATCGAACAACCATGACCTCCCCTGTGCTTCCTACTGACATCTTTCGTCTTATTATCGGCTATCTCAGCCCTTTCGAGGTCCAAAATGCGAGACTGGTGCGCGATCTTCCCAGTTCTTGACTCTCCTACCTGTGCTCTCCTCGGTGGCTGAACTCATCGAGCAGGTCTGCAAGGAGTTCTACGAGCTGTCGAAACTGCGCAGTGTCTGGAATGCTCTGATCCACAAACACGCGCTGCACCACAACATCCCCATCCCGGGGCTGCCGCCACCGCTGGCGCTGAGGGCCCACCACGCCGGACCCGCGGGGGACATCAGCAGGGCGCTCGACGCGCTCTCTGCACTCGAGCTGGAAAAGCGGCTTCTGCGCGCACTGAGGCTCCGCCAGAACTGGACGTCAGCCATGCCCGTGGTCAAGAGACGCTTCAATCTCGATGCCATCGTGCAAGACCACCGCATTGTGTCCGTGCACCTCCTGCCAAATGGGAAGCTCGTTTCCCATTCCGTGTCCCAGCATTTCCCTCGGACTGCGTATCTGCGGTGTTGGGATATCGACGAGGCTTCTCCGGCAGGGGGCCCGAAGTGCGTTGCGGTGAGAGAGCTCCGGCGTAGTAGAGGCACGGTGGTGGATAAGACTTCGTCAGAGGTTAGGATTGCGGTTACTAGAGATGCACAGTACGTTTCTCGCTATTTTTGCTTTTCGCGATAATGTTATATTGACTCGAACGGCTTGGTGTAGAGTCAATATTCTCTCGTTCGACCCGTCGGAGACGAGCGATCCAGAAAAAGCATTTGTTACAGAAGTTGTGGATGGTGAAGCCCACTACATCCATTTCTTCACCGGCACGACCCTCATCACTGGAGACGCCCACGACCGTATTTTCTTCTGGGATACACGCAGACCTGAAGAAAAGGCCCAACTTCAAAATCACCACTTGGAAGATGTAAGATACCTCTAGTTATGGGCAAGAACAAGGCACTAAAATTCTTCCATTAGCGTTCCCTTCTAATTCGCGACGTTGTCGTGACGGAGGCGTATATCCTGCTATTAAGGACCAACACACTCGAATTATACCCGAATCCCTCCTCAAACATGCTCGCGGACGGTAAACCCACGGTCATCCACCCAGCACATGTACATCAGTGGCCCTGGCGAATCGATATAGGATTACTGAGCCTCCGACGGCAGCCCAAGAGCAGATCAAACAGCGCAGACGGTATATACATCGTCATGCGCTATGGCAGTTATTTCCCCTGGGTAAGAGTTTGTCGACTTTTCTCGAATCTAGTCTCTGCCGTTTTGTACAATATATTCACGCCTCACATCCGCATTACAGTCCATCAACCTCCTGCACCATTACGAACTGCGTGCCAACCCAATATACTCAAAAGGGATGCCCGTAAGCAACACAAACGTCCCATTCGACTTTCCTCCCGTGCTACAAGACACCATCGCCTCGCCCGTCCGGCTGCACGCTATCTCAGACCTAGCCATCGGCCCATACGGTACTGCTGTATGGACGGACAGCCATACGGAGGACTACTTCGACCGGGCGGATCAAGGACAGAGGCTTGCGGGCAAGTTCTTCCCGTTCAGCAGGAGCCAACTGGACGACGACGACGAGGAGGATGAGGGAGAGGGCATCGAACTGTCGGACCAGGTGGCGACTGCTGCTGCTACGTCGGTGTATGCGTATCATGAAGGCGATAATTGGGTGTCCGTTGCGGTGGATGAAACGGAAGGCAGGATCGCGTTGGGAAGGGACGATGGGTCGATTACGGTTCTTGAATACGTTTGATGATGATGACGGATGAAAGCTTTCACGATAACTTACGCCTTTTAGATCGTTTTTAGATGGACAGTTAGTAGAAAAACCTAAAGGTGATACCCCTTCCTAAAGATTGGTATACGTATTTATTATACAAAGGTGATGTTGGTACAGACTGAGTGATAGACGCCAAAATTAAGGTGTTGCAACGAGTACCTAATTGATAGAGAATGTATGTCAATCGGTACAGCATCCTTTCAGAATGTTAAAACTTACAGCGGAAGGAGTCAGACCGAGCTCTCTCAGTGATTTGGAGAAGTCTGCCGTGGAGAAGGTTTTCCTGTTTTCGAAGATGACTCGATTAGGGTCGAAGGAGGTTGAGAGGTTATGCGAGACACTTGCCTTGGGAAATGTTGTGCGAAAGTGACAGTCTCGACGTCAACTGCTAGGACTTGACCGGCTAGGAACTCTGCGACTTCGCGTAGAGCTAGAAAAGATTTGTTTACTCAAGGTTTAATAGAAACTGATAGTTCAAAACAACACGTACGAGCATCGCTAGACAGAGTCGTTGTATATGGTTGTCCGCCCGTAGACAAGCGGATTTGGAGTCTTGTTTCTTTGAAGTCCTTACCCGCAACCGTGGCTGCAGCAACAGCAGCAGGGCGAGACGACCCTGCTGCAGTTGCTGAAGAGTCGGGTAGGGCTTGGCCTTCGCGGAGAGCCTTTTCCTTCGCTGCTTTCTCTGCGCGCGCCTTTTTGTCGGCTTCGATTTGGGCTTTGACGGCTGCTTTTGCTTTGGCATCTTCGATTTTCTCTGAGGGCGGTAGTTAAGAAATTGTGAGAATCAGGGTGAATGAGACGTGGTGGCGGGATGCTTACCTCGCTTCTTTGCCTCAGCCTCTTTGATGGCTTCTTTGAGTTTTAAGTCTTCTTTAATTTTGTTCATGTCCTGAGGAGCGCGAGGCGTTAGTCGTGTTTATCTGCGTGAAGTTGAGAACCTACTTTTCCAGCCTTTCGTCGTAGAGCCTCGTTAGCTTTATGTTCTTTCGCATCTTCAACAGCCTTCTTTGCTCGCTTCTCAGCCATCTTTTGTCTTAGTTCCTCTAGACGTTGTTTCTTTTCTTCTTCTGTGAGAGGTTGGATCTATAAACCGGCGTTAGCTCTGTTCCTGAGTTTGGACAGGACGATGAAAGACTCACCTCCTCAGTGGACTCTTCGAACTGATCATGTCCGCTCTTCTCAGCATGGAAATTAGCAAGCGCGGTATTCCTGAATATTTTACCGCACTCTGAGCATTTAATGCTCTTTTTAGTGGCATTTCGTCAGTCAAAGTATCCCGTAATTATCGACTTTGATAGTACTAACGTACCTTGGCTTCAACAGCGTCGGCCTTGAGTACACCCAAGCTCTTCAATGCTTCCGCGTCCTCATCATCTTCGTCCACATCCATAGGTGCTGCAGAGGAGCTGGCTTGCTCGCTTACCCCACTCAGGTCGGGGATGGGCTGGCCTTCGTGTTCGAGGATATGGTCCATTGCGGGTTGTAAGCCACGGTTTCCGGTTGCTTTTAGTGCCCCTGTGATTAGTATTCAGGAAGATGTGAGTGAATCGTATGTTGGTATATGAGGGGGCGTACATTCGACTCGCGCAGGATCAAAGCCCATGCTTAGGAGGGTGTCTTTATCTCCAGCCATGGTTGAGATTGTAGGCGGTGTCTAGGAGAAAGATACGTGTTTGAGCTGAGTAGTTGATTGTGATAAGATCCTAATCCCAATTCCACGGTAGTAGGTAGTACTTAGTATATGTTCGAGGAAGAGTGAGGAGGACAATGTGAACTTGGCGCTGACGCCACCCTGAATCGCTAATCGAAATGCCCACGGTGATTAGATCAATACACGACGCGGTTACATATCGCTTGAGAGGTTCTTTCTTCGACATTCTGAGCGAGTGGCAGTTCGGAAGGTAATGATCCAGTCATATCAGCTTAGCTTTTAGACGAACACGCAACCTGAACGTCGAGAAGCAAGAGATGGGACTTGTCCTCGCCTACTATTGATGATGCGATTAATTTACGTCGACCGCTTATTAAATGGAGGTTTGGGTACCGCGTATGTATGTATGTAGGAGGGGGCACATTATACCACAGCATTATCAGGAGATTTGGAGAAGGCAGGAAAGATAATTAAGACGCTCGACAGGTAACAACAGGAACCTTAGGCCAGAAGAGCACAGATGAGTAGCTTCTCATCACTCTCCCCGATTAAGCCCAAGCATCTCGTCTAAGGGGACAATGTACCCTTCAATCCTCGTTGACTAGTATGAGAATAAAACTGTTAGAGAAACAATGGAAGAACGAACAAGTCAATTGACTTACCAGTATTTCATTTAACGCCGAGTTTGAGATTGGCCAGTTTATCACATACCATTGCGGCTTCTGCCTTCTCCCCAGAAACTCGCATATCTGCAAGAACGTTTCCCTATCAGGTACCTTGACGTCTGGCGGATCGATGTCCGTTTTAAACACCAGGAGAGGTCGCCGGGTGTCTGTGTCCGGGTCCCAGACGTACAGCAGCCTTTCAACGGGGATCCCAAATTTACTCTCCAGTAACTCGAGGTACATTCTGTAGATGATCCATTCATCCAGGTCTTCAGAGCAGAGGTTGTTTTTCGTCATGTACTCAATCCCCTCCTCCATATCGATGAAGACCCCATAAGCTCCAATTGGGAACGTTCTCTGTTTTTTTTGTGGCTTCTTGGGAGCTGATTTTGCTGAAGCTGAAGGATTCCCACGTGGGTTGGAAGGAGTGGGCGTCGAAGAACGAGACATCGTTTCCTCTTTGGCGTTCTCAGCAGTTGTTGTTGGTTCGGACGATGATGGCATATCAAATTGATAAAGTGGTAAGATCCACGACCAACTCAAGTGGGAGACGAAGAAGTGGTGAGACAAGGTGGGCTTGTGACGATTGGTTGCCTCTTTAAATGGACTTGGTCAATATCTAAACTCAGTTCCAAATTAGCTTTGATTGCGATCACTGCATTTGATCATATAAATGCCCGCGTTTCGAGTTTCCTCTCAGTTTGCGCCCTCCTAACCCACAGTTTGCCAGATCTGCCTGAGCAATGTTATCGTGCCAGAGATAGTTGTCAGCCATTACTTTTCGTCTGAATTGGCGAGAATTATCGGTCAAGATACGTTAACCAACCCAAGGAACTACGAGCACATGTGGTATGGGCTGTGGGCTCGTGCGTTAGCTGGTATAGCGGCTAGGATCGATCAAATACATTTATTACTTTTTCCACAACTACCCGTGTGGGTAATCCATGGCGAAGTATCGGAACACCTCTTACAGGAGTTGTTGCCCGCTGCTGGAGGTGATTCGCTCGATGACATTCCATTCGACGTATCCACCTCGTCGGACGACTTCGACGATGACTCCGACTTTGTCCCAACAGATAGCGACAGTGGCGAACTTGGTGGAGCCGTGTCTCAGGGAGCATATATGATGACTAGAGGCCAAGCTAAAGCATTTCAGAATACCAGGCCTTCTGTGGAGAGAAACGACTCAGAGGGAGAACGCGGACATGCAGGTCTCGACTCTGCTCCCTCCGGTGAGGAGAACGGTAGCGGGAATAACATGTCCATATCCCCATCAGGTTCACCTGGCGGGAATGATGTTCTCGACTGCGAGTCCAGTCTGAGTGCAGATGGTCATGATAGAATCAGTGTGACCGCCACCAGTACAAATGAGTACGATGGCGACGATGAGCCTATGTCTATGTCCTCACCGTTGTCTGCACTATCCGACTTAGCGTCGTCGCATAATGGTAGTGACAATCGCGAAACCATGCAAGCACTCCGGACTGTCAGGCCGTCGGGGGATGCCTCTGTGGAGGCGGTTAGAGTTTCCTGCCCAAAGCTTCCAGCTAGACCACGGAAACTAATTAAAAAGGTTACCGATTTTGGACTGATATATTATGACAAAGGAAAAAAGGTCTTTCGAGTGCCCTTAATTGCGGAACTGAAGCGAGCAGAACTGCTCGAAGGTGAGGAAACGCCTGAAAAAGAGCGAAAGTTAATGCGTAACGCCCAACTTCAAGTCGCGGATCAGGCCAGACTCCCCTTATCGTCACGGATCGGCATGCACCAGGAATCAGTCTGTGTCGTGGTAGCTACTGGGGATGTTTTCCGATGGTCAATTATATCTCGGACCGTCACCCAGGAATTAGACGATATCAATTTTAATGATCCCAACTATTACCCACCCAGAGAGTACTTCAAACGTGGCGCTTGGAGCGTGCCAAAGAAATGGGAAGATTCGGACGGCCGCGGTTTTATCCCCACCATCAACAAGATCCTCAGTGAAGCTCGGGGACCAGCATGAAGCTTGGCTAGACGGCGACTATTGACCAAACTCTTACTGGCGTTCATCGAACAGGCCAAAAGAATCAAGATTCAGATGGATCAACGGATACCTGAGGTCACCAAGTCTAACCCAACAGCAGCACAGCACCTCATGACTAGGACTAATCATATACTACCACCAATTATTTCAATGCCGCCAGAAATATCTCAATCAAACCACCTCAGCGACACCACACTCCTCCGAACCCGCGACGACACCTCACCATCTGCTAACACCATGCCCCATAATATTAATACCGTCACCGCCCGCAAGCTGCCCCTTTCTCGCAGCAGGGTGAACATAGCAAACTAAGGTCCCGCTCAGATCTCTCTCACTGCAACGGAGTCGCAAACGGCGTTTCATTACCGAGCTCGGTTAAGGAGCGAGCGTTAGGGGCACACCTTGCTTATAGCTGAGACTCGTTGGAGACACCACCCTAGGCAGGCACTGGGACGCTGTAGATTCAATTAATATTCTAGAATAGATAATGTCTATTAATTCACTCTCCAGACAATAAACATTATTCCAGAGAAAAGTGACTATTGACTATTGAATGTCATCTGATCCTCAAAAATGTTGTCGGGAAAGAACGTCTGAACTCTTTGTATGTATGAACAATGTCATAGCTAATGTGTGATAGAGCTTATTATTTACAGGCGCAAGGGTCACAGGAGTGTGCCCTACGACGTTCAACGTTGATCCATTACCCATCGTTGTTGCACGCGTCAGCGCAGTCCATTGAGAGTAAGTATAAGTGGCCGCGTGGGTGGATGGTGTTGAACTGCCTAAAGGCTAAGATGAATCTTCAATCCAAAGCGGAGAGCGGGGTGACTCGCGAACGGGGATCGAACAACGATGACGAACCACCAGACGTCAACAACGAGCAGGGGCCGGACGACGTTGACAAACAGTGCTGGTCGACGCCGGTGATGGACACGGAAATGACACGGAAGGTAACAGCAGCCAGAGGCAACGACACAGAATAGATCTTCGTCAAGCCTCTCAGCTTATTGTACACCGTCGTCTCACATTCGACGAGGACGAGCTCTGACTCAGCTTCGAGGACAAATGTTCCGGATCATGCGCTCCATGGCTCTCCGACAGTAGGAGACTTGACAGACGACGTGAAAACCATGTTTCGATAGTGTCTGATATTGTTTCTGGCCATAGACCATGTTTGAAGTAGGAAGAGAAGTAGACAAAGATGGCTTTGAGCGTGTCCATGTCAGCAGCATCCACATGAACCGAATCCGAGGCTAACGCTTACAAGCTTCGCGGCAAGGTTTGGTATATGAAGCAACAGCCTTCGCGAATGGCATTCGTCAGGGCGCATGCAGATGTCGGGCAAGTAGCCTTTAAATGACTGTGCAGTACGGTGTATTGATCCCCTGTGTGCGAACGTCAAAAGGTAACGAGAACATTTGTTCCCTATGTCATCCTATTTCTGTTTTCCTGAGTCTTGAAACAGCGCCGGTAAGAAACATGTTTTTCCTGCCCGCAGAATTATTAGCAACCTACGTGAAAGTCAATCGTTGGATTCACTAATATGCAGAATGGTACCCTTGGTGGTTCTCCTGGAAACACCTTTGTCGGCCCTCCCCATGATTTTATCATTTACTCGTGTACAGACAGAGATATCTAAGGACTTGATCAGGAAGACGCTTGATGGCTCCAAGCGTCGGTTGCTCCTCCTTAGTAAGTCGGCGAACATACCTCTCCGCCTCACAACCGATTCGCCACCCTGTGTTCTACTATGCCCCTATACCTTATTTACGGACTAGGAAGCCTGGTATGGCCTGAGATGTAGGTAGGAATGAGAGTAGTATAAGTAGTACAAAAATAGCGCAAGGGAATGTTTCCGTATTGGGGCAAGTCATGCGTTTTGACAGAGGAAAGCAAGGCTGGGCGTTGATGAGCACCCAATGCTTTTCTCTCCCGACATCCATTTACGCCCTCTCCAGTGAACTATCACCGCTATAGGAACACTACGCCACGACGCTGGACGAATAATCTACATACCTTACCTTGCTCTTACCCTGCGATCTCTATCCCCTGCGGTCTCCAGTTTGACCATAGATGTCTTCGCGAAATCCACGACCTGCGTCCCCCGTCGACGGCGACTTACAGCAGCTTTACAATGAAGTTTGGGCTGCATTTGGCGACGAGAAGCCTTCCTC
This sequence comes from Agrocybe pediades, assembly GCA_013053245.1. NCBI lineage: Eukaryota > Fungi > Basidiomycota > Agaricomycetes > Agaricales > Agrocybaceae > Agrocybe > Agrocybe pediades. The sequence continues at coordinate 2,085,042 of JAACJL010000058.1, forward strand.
GTCTTCCGAACGTGATCTCGAGAATATTTACAACGGCTACGCAGATGATAACGACACCGCGCAGCCTTCGTCTAGCAACGTTCACCTAAATCCACCGTACCAACGAAGCAAGTCTATATCTTTCTAAGCTATTGGTATTCATTCTAATACCCTGTCCACTAGCTGGCCGCACGCCGAGCCCAGGACCACCGATTGATACTCGGCTCGACAATCCGTATGCATCTCCGCTATCTGCCGCGTCCAACAACTCTCCTACTAGACGCCGGTTGCCCCCTACTCCGGGCGGATCCTCCTCCTCAGCAAAATACGCCTCACTAACCTACGCAATGCCAGAGCCCACCATCTTCCGCTCTCCAGCTGACTATCACCCTGATATGAAAGCATCTGCCTCGTACACTGCACCATACTCATCCCACGCCGAGCACCCCGATCTAGGACGACGGTCGACAGGCACGGCTGACGGTGGATATCGAAAATCTGCTGAGCAGGAATATGCGAATGGCTCATATCGTTTTCTCGATGAAAGCGAGCCGGCACCGCTGTCGCCGAGTAGCTATCGAGCTTCGGGGTCTGATACTTCACATGTGAATGGACCTTACAGTTCTGCAACGCCAAACTCCACGAACCCCGCAGCTGGCAAAAGCTTCAGACCTCCAGGTGCTGCACCCGCGCTTCCTCCGAAACCCTCTGGATATATGGATCGTTCTTCCGGATCACAATATACTCCATACGCACCTTCCACGTCCAACACATACCCTGAAAACGATCGAAGTGTGTACGATGACTATCAATATCCGTCTTATCCAAACAAGCCTGCGTCACCTTACACTAGTAAGCCTCCGCCTCCGCCTCCACCTGCATCTGCAAATCTCCCTCCAAGTTTGCCGCCGAATGTTAATGAGCAATATTACGAAGCTGCTGGTCAGAGCTCAGGTGAACCTTTCACTTCATCTCCAAGTCATCTTTCGCCTTGTACGTTCTGTATGTTGAAGCTCTTCTATGTGCTGATCTGATTTCTCTTAGTCGGGTTTACTGATTTTTCGCTGAATAATGGTTCTGGGAGCACTTCCAAAAATAAATACCTGGACGGAAATTCTTATCAGCCGTCGTCTTCGTCTTCTGCATATGTCCAGCCAGATGCAGGTTCATCTCGCGGAAAAGAACGTGCCATTCCTGCGGAAGAAGAAGAAGAAAATTGGGATGCCAGTACTTATAATTACGACCCAAATCCGACGGTTGAAGGTTATGATGGTAATGGTCAAGCGGACGCGGAAGGTAGTGGCGCACATTTCGTCAGACGGCCGACTGACATGCTGCGTACGTTGGCTGATTACTCTGGGAAACCTGTACCCGACCTGCCGGATGGAGCTACGGACGATTACTGGGAGGACGAGGAGGAAGAGGACGAGACGAGATTTGTGAATTATTCGCTGCTTTCTCATATTGCGATGCAGCTGCGGGATAAGGTGCCTCGAGATACACATGTGAAGGGAAGCATTCCGTACCCTAGGGCATTTACAGGGAAGGATATTGTGGTATGTGTCATAGAGAATAGTGCTATGCTTTTAAGGGCTAATCTTTATATATCGTATAGTCGACGATTCAGACGCAAATACAGCGCGAGCTCGCTATCAATCATGGAGTGTCCACCAATGATCGACGAGTGGCTTTACAGGCTGCTCGAAGTCTCCAAAGTCAACTTTTCTTCTACGAGGTTGAATGGGGAGGACGTGTACTACAAGATGGCGTCGAAGACGTCTATATGTTTATGGATGACCTTGAAGGTCCCTCTGATATGCCGCCGGAGCGTGAAGAGTTACCGACAGGCGTTATTACCATGCTAACGAGGTGTTATTCGCCGAGTTGTGGAGAGGGCATTCCTTGTTACTCTTATACTTGTCCTCGACGGGTAAGTTGTTTTCTTCTATCTTGCATATATTTTCTGACAGTAGTACCTTTTCTAGGGCAACTTTGCCATTGGTCCTGTTTCTAGCGATCCAGAGAGCCCCGTAGCGGCCGCCAAGGAAGAGGAATGGGCAGAGTCGATGGATGCTACCATCATAGAATCCTTGCCAAAGAGTGAAATCAACAGGCAAAAGTGCGTATCTCAAATCCACTCATGTTTGCTTGTTTAATTTTTACATTGTTTTCAGTATCATACACAAACTTATCACGCGAGAAAAGCAGTATCTGCTAGACCTTGATATTGTCGAGTCTACCTTTATCAAGCCTTTGCGTGCCGCAAATCCGCCTGTCATGCCACCTGACGCCCTAGAGGATTTGATTGACGATATTTTCGGGAACATTCTTGACCTTCGGGAAACAAATCGTCGCTTGCTTGAAGTCATGAGCGTTCGACAGCGGGAAGAAGGACCTATCATTCAGCGGATAGGAGACATCTTCCTTGGAGCAGCTGATGAGTTTAGATATGCTTACCCAACTTATATTGGGCACTATCCTGTGGCGGAGAAGAGGCTCAAGGAGGAAAGCGAGTCCAATTCGGAATTCAGACTCTTCTTGGAGGTATGTTTCTTTGCTTTAACTTTCTGACAAGTTCATATGTACCGACGTCTTGGATGCACATACAGCAATGCGGACGTGAACTGTCTGCTCGTTCTGGGGATACTCCTCGGTTGGACCTGAAGCACTTCCTGAACCGTCCTTCAGAGCATTTACAGAAGTATCCGGTCCTGCTGGAGGCTGTCTTGCGAGAGACAGCGGAGGGCAATCCGGACTCGGAATTTTTGCTTGAAGCTATCGACGCGATCAAGAACTTGCAGACGGTGGCCCAGTTGCGCACTTTCCAGGCGGCGATGGGCAAAGGAACCCCGGGCAAGTGGGAGTGGCATGATATTGTGCCGGAGGAGATTAGGAAGACGTTCTCGAAGAAGGAAGCGAAGCGCCAGTCGTATGTTGCTTGTCATTTTCTTGGAATTTGTGTTGGGTTGCGGTTCTGATTTGGATTGTGTGTAGGATCATCTTTGAGTTGATCAAAGGAGAGATGGCGTATGTTAAGGACTTGGAGAACATATACAATGTCAGTTGTTTTTCTTCATTGACTCGGGACTGCATGACTGACGGCAAAACAGATCTATATCGTTCCTCTGCGTAGCGCAGAACCTCCCATCATCAGCCGTGACCGCCTTGACCAGTTCATTGACGACGTATTCCACAACTATGCGGAGTTGTTTGAGCATCATAAGAAGCTCGTGGAAAATCTGCATGAGATTCAAAGAGAGCAACATCCACATATCCGCTCTGTCACTGCTGCGCTGTTCGATGCTGCGTTGAACTTTAGAGATGCGTATATGGAGTATATCCCTAATTACCCAATCGCGGCATATAGGATTGACGATGAGATGGCGAACAATTTGTCGTTTAAGACGTTTGTGGATGTGAGTTTTGGCGTTCTTCAGCTTTCATCCTCGAATGCTTATGACTGCCCTTGATAGCAATGTGTTCGCCACCCAGATGCACACCGTCTGGACATGAAGAACTTCATCAATCGTCCCATTCCTCGGTTGCTGCGCTACGAGTTGCTGTTGAAGGGTATCATGGAAGAGTCGCCCCCGGAGCATGAAGATCACCAGAACATTCCCAATGTTATCGATGTGATCAAGGCGCTGGGCAAGGAAACTGAGCCTGGAGTGCAGTCTGCCAAGCAGAAGGTGGAAGTGTGGCGGTATAATGCCAACTTGCAGTTTAAGCAAGGAGAATCAATCGTACGTCTTCGTGGTCATTGTGATTTTGATGGTGTCGTTTCTTATGTTTTTGAATTTCTTTGTAGGACTTGGATCTGCTCAACCCGAACCGATCCTTGATCCATTCGGGCAAGTTGCTACGACAGCCTGATAGTGGTCTGGAATGGAATGGATGGAGTGAATTGCAAGTGCTGTTATTTGATAACTACTGTAAGTGGATCTTGTGGTTCGGAATGTCGCAGCAGCTGATCAGTTTTGCAGTGGTCATGACAAAGACGAAAGAGAAGGATGGTGTGACGAAGTTCCAAGTCAACCGTCGGGTGAGTCTGAGTACACCTACATTCCTTTCACGCTACTAATACAAGCAATCCATAGCCTATACCCTTAGACTTGCTCACACTCGTCAATTTCACGGATCCACCAACGCAGCGGAGTACGGGTATCCTTCGCAACTTGCGTGGAGGCGAACGTCATGACGGCTCAAGCTCTACACCTGGAGTAACCCCAGAAAGCGCGAACGATTCACGCTCTGTTTACCCGCTTACAATCCATCATAACGGCCGAATGGGTGGCCCATATATCCTGTACGCGGAATCGGCCCAGATACGAGCAGAGTGGAAGCAGAAGCTCGAGGAGGCCGTTGGTCTGCGAAAGATTGTGCAGGAGTCCAATAAGGTGTTCGAGGTGGAGTATTTGAGTAGGGATACTTTCATGATGCCTTCGATGGCTGTTGGGGCTAGTACCGGCCCCACGTGGAATCAGGACAACCAGTTCACGGGCAAGGTTACGTGTTCGGTGCCGTTTAGTGAGTTTTTAGTCTTCGATATGATATGATGATTATGCTTATACGTTTTGCTAGATACCCCCGATGGACGTGCTCTGGTCGCTATTGGATGTACTGAAGGTGTCTGGATTGGGTTCCGCCATGATCCAAAATGTTTGTTGCTTTCGTTATATTTCTTTCCATCCATCTCATTGTTTTCTCTTTTTTAGCGATACGCCGTGTCTTGCATTTGAAAATGGTCACACAATGCGCGATGCTTGAAGACTTTGGTATCTTCTTGGTGTTGGCGGACAAAGCTCTTTTCGCTTATCATATCGAGGCTTTGGTGCCATCAACGCCTCACGGAGCTCATACATCACAAGTTCCTCAGAAGTTGAGTGGGACGAAGGATGTCCATTTCTTCAGTGTTGGTACGCTTCAAGGCCGGACGCTTATCATTTACATGAAGAAGAAATCAGTGCGTGCTATTTATTTGATACGTTGGGCGTATAATGCTAACTTTACTTCGATACAGCTGAACAGCATCTTCCGTGTACTCGAGCCTGTTGGTGATAAAATCAACGAAGGAGTGAAAGCCCCAGCTGGGTTTGGATCTCGTCTTGGATTCCGTTCCGCCAAATCCGAGTGGTTTAGGATCTATCGAGATTTCTTCTTGCCTTCGGACTCGTTTGATGTGATCTTCCTCAAGGCTCGCATAGCAATTTTCTGTGCGAAAGGGTTTGAGATTATGAACCTCCATGAGTATGTCTTTTTTTTGTTTTGGATGAAATATAGAAAAAGAGGTTCAATGTGTCTTTAGCTTCGACAGTATCACGATTCCGCAAAGAGAAGACCCTCGGCATGCACAGCTTGCCAAACGATGCGAAAATGCCCGACCACTGGGAATGTTTAGGTCCGTTGACGAGGAGTTCTTACTCTGTTACGACGGTGAGTATAAGTGATATGTCATTGGCATGAAACTTGATTAAACGCTCTTTCGTTAGAGTTTGGACTGTACGTCGACAAGCACGGCGACCCTTGCCGCTCATTTGGTATCATTGAGTGGGAAGGAACTGCCGAACGCGTCGCTTTCCACTCGCCCTATATCCTCCTATTTGATTCTCGTTTCATCGAGATTCGACATATCGAGACCGGCCGACTAGCCCAGATCATATCTGGGAACGAAATGCGTTGTATCTGGGATGGCCGTGGTATCAGCCCACCGATTACTAGCCGAGTTCCTGATCCCAACGACGAAAACGATGTTCAGGAAGCTCAAGTCCACTTCGTCATGAACAGCACAGAAGTGATTCCTGGACCAGGTGGAACACGGTCGAGAAATATTGTGCAGCACGTCTGCGAGCTAATACCCACTGTTCCTTTGTACCCCGTGGGCATGCCAACTTCAGCTGGCTCAGTCACGTCGCTGCCTCAGCAGCAACAGCCACGACAAGGCGCCTACAATCCCTACGGACCAACAGGTCCTTCGCACGTCTCCACAAAATCATACGCTTCCTCAGCTGCATCCACAGCACACCTTTATGCACCCATGAGTGCTGCCCAGTACTCACCAGGCGGCTCGTCACACTATGCTCCTCCCTCTCCCGCTCACTCCATGCATACTAATCCCGCTGCTGCTGCTGCTGGGTATAACTACGGCCGAACGGGATATTACGAAAACTCCCAACATGGGACGATACCGAGGATATAAGTTCATCGCACCTCACATTTCTTTTTTACTATTTCGTTCGGCCTACGCATACTATTGTATAGTTGTAAATGCACTTGTATAATACTTCATCTACTTATCATAATATCAACAATGGAAACTTAAGCAGTTGTATGCGTGAAGTTGAACCTGATATAAATCTTCGCAAAAGTACCCTTCGTATCACGTCCAACTTAAGAATGATAGCGTCTTCGTATACTTAAAAATAGAGACAATCGAGAGAGGCCACGGATGATTGGCCGAAGAACATACAGACCACTGACTGTAGAGTAAAAAGAACGGTAGATGTTGCAAAAACATGTGCTGCCCCAGTGAGGCTCGAACTCACGACCTTCCGATAGCGATGTCATGTAAGGAACCTTACTTCATAACAGTCGGACGCTGTAACCAACTCAGCCATGGGGCACATGTTACGTGCCGCTGTGCAGCTATTATATTGCGCTTAAACCTGTCAGTAGTTGGCGCTTATTGAATGATAACCGGACGTCAACCACACCGCACAAGTCGTCTTGGTCCTTGTCCTCTTGATACCCATGCGGATACAAATCTGCTCTCATCCTCTACCAATCCATCGTCCCACCCTCCTACTCACACATCTATACTGACTTGCAATCTGACATATACCGTGATGGACATTCATTCAGTCAAGCGTGCTAGAGCCCCTTCAGATTCCTCTTCTTTGTCAACCGACTCGAATTCGATCCATCCTTCCAAATCCTCTCGAACTATACCATCGTCCACCATATCTGAATCTGAACTGCTCCCTGGCACTGCTGCACCGAGCAATCCGCCTCTGCTGTGCAGCCTACCGCCTACTTGCCACCGTCAACCGACACCGCTTGCGAATACGAACGAGCTGGAGAAGCACTATGCCAAGTTCCATGCGCATGTGTGTGAATATGAGAGATGTGGATGTGTGTTCACGGATGCGAGGTTGTTGGAGCTGGTGAGGACATTTCGACAGGCTGTTTTCTTGTGCATGTTAATGATTCTCTTTCACGAGCAGCATCAGACGGAATGTCATGATCCTATAGCAGCTTTACGAAAAGATCGAGGAGAGAAAATTGTACGTTTCTTTATCTTCACAGATGGCATTGTAAACCCGCTCATGATCTGCTCTAGTTTCAATGCCATATACCTGCACCGACTTGTGGTCGGAACTTTCTTACGCCAAAAGCTCGCCGCCTGCATCTCATTCAAGCTCATGGATACCCAAAGGAATATTTCTTCGCTGTGACTAACAAAGGGATCGGAGGCCTCTTGAGGAAATGGGGAGAGGGCGCTAGCATGATTCGAAAAGAATGGAAACCGAGAGAAAACAAAGGTGATGATAAAGGAAAGTACAGAGATGACAGGATGGATGAAGACAACGACGATGAGGACGAGGATGAAGCGGAAGAAGAAGAGGAAGAGTCTGATTCCAATGAACAGGAAGACGAAGTCGGCAAGGACTACGTGGATCTCGAGGCTACACCTCGATTGCTCCCTCGCACGACAGGTATCTACTCGCCAAACTCATCAGTATCTTCTTCCAAGACACATCGCCATCAGCGGGATGCTATGTCGCCCGACTCGAACGCAACAAGTCTAGACGCGCTCGCCAATTCGATGGAATCTTTGACTCTCGTTCCAGATTCTGTCAGGTTCGGTAAAGGAGGAAAGAAGGCTGGATTTGCTCCCAACCCTCATCGCGGTGCACATCGGGGCATGGCTCGCGGCAGAGGTGGTCGTGGCGGCATCATTCCTGTCAATGCACAACACACGGGCGTGAGTGCTACTGGTCAAGCACAACAAGGGGCATCGGGACACAGCGAGCATGGCGATGCTCAAGTGCGAGGCGGAGGTAGAGGCAGAGGTATCCACCGTCCTCCGAGGGTACGGGGCAGAGGGAGAGGGAGAGGTTTCTTACAGGGTGCTTGATTCAGGCTATAGGACCTTTTGCCAATGCCAGGTTGCTGGTACCACATGCCAGAAATATACCCAGGCAATTGATAGTCCTTTGAGGTGTAAAAACTAACCCAAGATCAAAATGTAACAGTAGTACATGTATCTTGTGTAAATCTAGTTCGTTGCCGTATATGATCAATCATGATTTCTTGACGGGGAAGATCTTGACGCATACCATGCTTCGAATGGTGGTATTGTGGAATTGGACCAAATTTTCTGGTATTCACCGCCAACGCGGAGCCTGTCGGCTTCTCGTAGGTCTGACATGAGAATGTGCACGCCTTTTCATGTCCAGATTCTCGTATCATTAACACTGGCCGATAGAAGCCGAGTGAGTGAGAATGGTCTCAGACGGAGGTCGAAGATACTAGATAGTAGCATTCGCAAGCTTGGCTACCCCGATGATTTAGATAATATCCCTTCCTAAAGTGAAAGAACGGTCGCAGACGAAGTGTTAGGTTCAATAAGATATGCCTGAAGAACTGATCAGAAGTGGTGTTAACGCGCGATTGGCGGCTAACCACTCTATTCACACCGTACTAGGCGTACGTACTTACTATGTGCAAGAATTTGTAGCCTTATGGGTTAGGAATTCGTAAACCCGCATTAGAAATGTGGTGGGCGTAGCCCGTCTGTTATACGTTGGTTATACGAGCATTGACGCGCGCAGGGAGAGTCACCAGGAAACCATTACCAAAAATAGGTAGGTGATTAGAGATGATTGTCGGTTTGTTACTTTCCATGGACAATCATTAGTAAAAGTGATTACACCCTCTGACATCCCCGAAAGGACCGCGTGATGACAACGCCACAGAGAAAACGTGCCTTGGGATAGTTTGGGGATAGTGGGACTCGAGTCATGAATTTGTATGGCGAAGCAGGGCTTCAGATCGAGGTGATATTTCGTGACTGCATTTTCTTCTCATTGTCTATGACAGAAGGCGTGCGTAGGTTCGCGAAAGGGGTCGGGATATATTCGAACGAAAATATATTGCCATCCCATCGATGATCGAGCGTCGATAATCGATTGAATAGGCAGTTGGATCAGTGACCAGTCATTGATAACGATTTCTGAGGAGCAGCTTCAAAAGGTCAGCTTCTTCTGACACAAAGTAGATCAAAGACACCTCTGAGATAGCCAATAATGAATATGGGAGCAGGACTTTGCCTCGCCACTCGATGTATCGCCAGGCTCCAGTAATCTGTCCGAAGTCAAGAGAGAGGTTGAATGTGCATTGTGCTTGAGAAACTCCATCCCCATTCAGTAGATTTCTACATTTTTTAATGCCAACTTCGAAGGACTTTTCTTTCCGAGTTATGCAAGCGCAAGCATGTGGTAAGCTCTTTGCAGAGATGGTGGCTGCGCAGAGAGATAATAAGACATTAGATCCAAGCTGTGTTCTCGAATTTCGACCTGGGAACCAACTACGTTCGGAGTCTGGACTGAGTTGGGAAAGAGATACCCATGACTGCCGCGAGCGCCCGGTTGGTGTAAGCGGCTGTGCTTATGCAAGCACTTCCATTTATGGGTAGGACGATCAGATGGTCATCATGTTTACGCGACGTTCTTGGGCCAGGGCAAAACGCCAAAGTCGATGACTCTGACCTCGCTGATCAATCCTCGTAAACCACTCTCATACCACTATAAAAGCCGCCATGTTCTCAAGCTTCAAGCCAGAAAACAGCTCCTATCTACCTTTTTTATACACAACCAAGCTACATATCTGCAATGGCCTCCAAAGCTCTCTTCAACCCCATCCAAGTCGGTGATGTTACCCTCAAGAACCGCATCACCATGTCTGCCCTCACGAGAAATCGCGCCGTGGATACAGTCCCAACCGACCTCATGAAGGAATACTACATACAACGCGCCGACGCTGGTCTCATTGTCGTCGAAGGCATCTTGATCGTCCGTCAAGGGTATGTTCGCTTGCTTCTACTACACTGTCCTACTGGCTAAACGTGTCTAATTCTGTAGCTCCGAGTGGCCAAATGCGCCTGGAATCTGGAGTGAGGAGCAAGTCGCAGGTTGGAAAAATATTGTCGATGCTGTACATAACGCTGGAGGCAAGATCTTCGCTCAGGTAACTATTCTACTGCAATTGGTTGGTGGGAACACGCGTCGCTCATCGGATTCATAGCTCTGGCACGTCGGAAGAACAGCCCATCCTGATGCTGAGCAACAGAAAATTGCTGGAACAGTACGTATCTCGTTGAATATCGAAGTACAACGTAGTAATTGTCGTCCCTCATAGCCTGTATACGCGCCTTCCGCAATTTCTGCCCGTGGAGGCAAATTCCGTACCATCGAAGGCCAGCCTGGTTACACCACAGTATGTATCCTGCTCTGTTTCTGTATACGATATGCTGAGACTTATCCCATCCAGCCCACCGCTGTTGAGGACCCTTGGCTTATCATCAACCAGTATAAGCAAGCTGCCATAAATGCCAAAAAAGCTGGATTCGACGGGGTTGAACGTACGTCGTCTTTCAAGGAGGGTATATATGTCCGTGAAACTAAAGAAAACTCTTTACAGTACATGGCGCCAACGGATACATCATCCACCAATTCCTCGATAGCACTTCCAACCACCGTACGGACCAGTGGGGAGGAAGCATTGAGAACCGTTCTCGATTTGGCTTGGAAGCCATCAAGGCCGTAAAGGAAGTTTATGGGCGCAACGTCGCCATCAAGCTTAGCCCAGCTGGTGGTTACAATGACATGGGGTAAGCACATACTTCCCCCAATATGATTGCATTAAACTTATATCTCTTTTCTTTAGCATGCCCCTCCCAGAGACCATTGATACCTTCTCATACTTTATCACCGAAGCCGACAAATTGGACCTTGCCTACATCACCCTGATGCGCTACTCCCCTTACCTTGACGTGGAATACGAACGTGCGTGCCTTGTCGATTTCTGGTTATCTCTCTCATCTGACATTCCTCCTTTGTAGCTGGCGTGAAGCGTGGAATCCAGCACGACACCCTCGAGACCTACAGACCCTTCATCAAGAACACCAAACTCATCCTGAACGTCAACGTTACCCCTGAAGAAGGCGAGGAGCTCGTCTCTTCCGGCAAGGTCGACGCTATCGCCATCGGCATGAACTTCCTCACGCACCCCGACCTCGTCAAGCGCGTCTTGCACGGCAAGCCTCTCGATAACGTCCCCGACTTCGCGCACATGCAGACTAACAAGAACTCCGGGGACTGGGCTACTGGATACACTGACTACCCTACGGCTGTGTATTGAACATCACATACCAGCATTCCTTTTCTTGCCTCGTAAACTGATAGATGTACTGAGAATGTAAAATGTGTTGTTACTCTTTCGGAATGTACAATACAGGATTGGACGGAATATGAAATTGTTGTTCTCATGAAAATAAAAGGCTATTTTTGGCCTGATTGAGTGTGCACTGGAGTCTACCCGGGACAACGTCGTACTCTGGTATCCTCTAGTTGCGTCCGATATGAGTTCCATTGCAAAAATCCCAAATTCTTACATTCAAGAGCTCTATCAGATTCATTTGGACGAAACCCTCTCCCGCACGTGGTGACCACGAGGATCAAGACGAGAATAGGCGCCCGCGGCACATGATGCCTAGCAACTTCATGGGCCGGCCCAGTCTTTCTTATCCTTCATCTCGTCCGTTTGCACTCGTCTCATCCTAGACCATTCACTACTAGGTCTGCTTGGAGACCGAAGAGAGAGAGATACCTTTTGAGATGGCTCCATCGGTGAAAGCAACAATACATGAGCAGTGTGAGCCGCGTCATACCACTATTCTCTCGAAGTCGGCGGCTTATCGATCGATGCGACTTACAACTCATACCTTATTGCTTCCGTATAGTCAATACTGCAAATGCAGACGTTACAATAAGGTCGTCCAACAATGTGCTTTTCAAACTGCATCGTGCCAACCTTGCAGTGAACACCGGGGCATTTCCCGGGACTGAAATGAGCACGCAAGGGGAGGAGGTTCAGCTCACTGAATCGGCAGAAATTCTGGAGCTCGTGTTCCAGTTTATATATCCAAGAAGACATCCTACCCTCCAGGACCTCGATTTTCCAAAGCTGTTGGACGTTTCGGAGGCTGTTGAGAAATACGAGGTCTTCCCTGCGTTGCATACATGCGAAATGCGGCTCCAGTGAGTTTTGTGCTTTTGTTGTTCTGGCTGCTGAAGTCGCATCCGGATCATAGTCATCTATGCTGAGGAATGTTAGCTTACTGAGTTTGCCTTTCTAGAGAGCACATACAAGAGCATGCGCATGAAATTTTGGTACATGCTATCAAACATGATTACCCGAGCCTTATGAACAGAGCGAGCGTCATCTTGGCGCTCTCCCCTCTAGTCCCAATGCTGGAACAGCTTCCAACCGATTGTATAATACCTTGGGTAAGTCAGCTTGATAACTACACCATACGAGCAAGCTGATAACACCTCTCTAGGTCAAATACAAGGAATCCTGGAAAAACTTAGTCTTCACGAAGACGAAGCAGTTCATAACGGACATGAGCATGGACATGCTCTGCCGTTCAGCACAATACAGTCGCTCTCGCACAACCACAATATGCGAGCGCTGCAGAAGATGCCTCAGAGTGTGGCTGTCCGACCTGGAAACACACCAAACGCAGGAGGAGCTTCAAGCTGCCATCAAGGACCACAACATCGACGCCAGTGGCACTGGTGGGCCTGGCGGGCCCGCGATGCAGCATTGCACCACCTGTACGGGTAACACATGCATCCACTTACTCGATGTCAAAGTGGTACTGCAGGATTCGATCAAGAACGTCCCACTCTTCTCGACGTTCCTAAGTAATACAGTATCATCATCTTCGTCGTCGCCGTCTTAGACATAAATCAAAACCAAAAACACCCGTAATCGCGCGAAAAAGTTGCTAGGGAGAAGGGACGCCGCAGCTTCTTGATGTTCGACTAATCACCATGGGTATTAGAACAAGTGTTTATACAATACATTGGCCTGGCTTTGATTCGGCAATTATCTTTCACGTTACAGCTGTTTTGAGAGTTCAGATTCATAGTTTGTTCGAACTTCGGATTTCATAAGTTCAACTTCAGACAGAGCCCAGGCGTCAACGGTCAGGCTCACTGGCAGGACTCAGACTGACCAGTGACTCTGAGCGCTTTAATGAGCAGTGACTAGTGACTCTGGAGTCTGAGGAAACCCTAAGCGGTCAGGTGATATCAAACTCCGGCGTTCAACGTTCAACCACGGAGTCGGCCGTGGTCCGTAGTCCAGTCACCGTTCTTCCTATCCTTGGACCTTCATCTACCCAACCTTACCCAACCGCACGCGCTGAATAAACACATTTCAATCTCTATAAATGATATTGGAGTCCTTTAGCTTCCTATACGACTCGGATCAGTACCGAGGGCTCAAGGACGAACGATATCTATGGGACGGCAGACGAGGAGAATCTATCGAAGAACACAAGCACTGCCTGCGGAAGCTATGCTAGCAGAGCACATTTGTGCTACTGCAGTGCCAATTATCAGCTTCACCACATCGCTTTATCTGTGCCCCTCATACGTGCCTGCTACACTCACTCAAGGTGTTTCCTTTCACTCGAATTCCGCGACTCCTTGGCTGCCATCTCGGTTTCTTGTTCAAGCCTTGTCTGCACATGATGGCACCTGTCTTTAAAGCGGTTGTAGTCTTGCTCTCAAAGCTAGGTATTGGCTACAAGGCTACAACCAACGTGTACAAGAAACCGGCACCCAGGGCAGACGGTCCCGACATGTCGACGTTGTGCGTTGAATCGGATACTAACAAGGCATACGAAAGAGACCATGCCGTCGGATTGCATTCACAGTCGATTCCGCGATCGATATCCGTGTCCGACGTTGCATGTTCTCTCTATCCGTATTCGGGTGGCACGCACAACGCGTCCCAAACCTTCCAGTACTAGGGGCCTCTCCATCCCCACACAACAGTCGCACATCGCTCGAAAGCGAGAGTTTCCCAACTGCTGCCAATTTGAGTGGCAACTTCTCAAACAATCCAGGCTCAAGCCTAAATGCTGGAATCAACGTGCGGCGTCCAACGATCCAAGCTACAGAGGATCATGTAGGTCACGACAGCGTACAGACGGTACCGAACACTATACAATCCAACTCGAAGCTGTGGATGAGCCGCCTCAGGATTTAGTTCACCCGCTAATGCCTGAAGTTATCAATCGTCCACATCCAGCCATGTCTTATTCTTCTAATCTGTCCACATTGCCTCCAACTTCGTCTAGAATCACTTTTCCTCAACCGCTAAGCAGCATACAGACACGAGTGGAGAATCCTCGTTTGATTCTGTCAAGACATTTGGCTCAAGATGACTTGGTACCTGTCATGCCCGAGTCTTCAAGAAGATACGTTGAAAAGCCACGGATGTATGAAGGTTTTTCTTATCGGCGCATCTGGGCCCTAGCACGCTAAATTGACCAACTATTCTATGTGTTTAGAAAAGACCGAAACAAGGAAGTGACACTCCCGGCCTTAGAGATATCCTATAATGTGTGAGTTCAAACGCATAAATAAAACGACGACCTTCTGATATCTCGGCCAATTAGGCCTATGCCTCCGGGTACTTGGACAAGATGTGTTAATCCAGAAGGCGCTCGATACTTCCTGAAGGAAGGGGGACTGATTGTTAGTCGAAATTCACCTCTCCGCCTTCACTCTTACTTATCTATCAATGCATTCATCAGCGGAGGGTTTGGACAGATTCTGACATTTTTCAGCATGAGATACTCGCCCAACTCAAAACACACCTGACCACTATAGAGAGGTTTATCTCTGAAGTTGGTCTCCCACTTCAACAAGACTGGGACCTTGTGCTGAATTATTTCGATGACGGAAACTCGTCATACACGGGTTATTATTTTGTTGATCATACAACGCACAAGGTCTTCTTTTTGGACGACTATAAAGCGGATGGCCTCGATGCATGGGGCGCTGCTCCTGGTGCTGAATCGGAATGCCACATCGGTATATGCTTCCGCTTGGGATGATTTTATTGCTTCCTGATCTTTCTTGTTGGTAGGATATGAAATTGAAGCACAGTATTGGTACTGTACTGGTGCCTATCAATGCGTATTGGTAACTGACTTGCGCATGCAGGTTTTTTATTGTATTGTACCCACTTGCATTCAATGTACAAAAAATGCATGTCCAAAGGCTTAGAGGCATCATATTGCATTTTATCGGAGGTGCGCATCCCTGATGATATAACATGTCGGCAGTCATTGTCAACTCGGATCATCAGATTCAACGACCAGCTCTACTTCGACGGCATCATATTCTTTAGATGAGCTTTATAGGTTCCTAAGCTTGATTGATCACATGAGCGGCAAGGATATCTCCCAACGCCTTCATCCAAAACAAGTGACTCAATAATTTTATAGAGAACATCGATGTCAACGACGAAGGGACGGCCAGCCTTCTCGGTAAGCTAAATTATCACTTTCTTTTCTTTTGGGCGGTGATATCTGAACCTGTATCCTCTGATTATTAGGCCGACTTATGTTTTTGATCAGTAAGTTATCATCGTTTGGGAATTCGACAGTGGGCTGACTTCCCATTACGCCATCAGATCGTGAACGGTTTGTGAATTTTTATGGGGAAGCCCACTCGCGTATCGAGAGTACATTCTCTGTCTACGACACTCCATATTATGCCCAGAAATGGCTTTTTAAGGCTTTTTCGCCCTTACTGTTTTATGCTCCCAACTTCCACCTGAGGACACTGCAAAGCGTGTCCATCGATGGGGTTATACACGATTTCGTACTCCGAGACTTGATGCAAAGAATGAATGACGAATGGGAGCAGATTATATTATTCGTGAGTCGTCCTGACTCCCCATAGTGCAACGCAAATTACTCAAGTATAGTAGGGAACCGTTGTGTTGAATGCCAATGTCGCTTTTCTGGCTATTCAAAGTGTCGATAATAATGATTCAAACGATCCGCATCGACTACCAGCTCAGGTTCTGAGCTATCTCTCCGTCATTGCAAGTGTTGGAAGTATCTTCTTAGGATTGCTTCTGAGTAGACAATTCAAAGTTAAGGCCAAGGAGTCACAAGATGAAATAGTTCAGTCATCATTTTCCTACTACTATCATTCTGCCTTTTTCTGACTACTTGGCTCTTGTTTGTGTAGCGATTTGATGTCGCATGGCGCCGGCGCTCCGTATGGGAATTAGAGGTTCTCGCAATTCTTTATAGCTCACCATATGCTCTACTTATATGGGGGTAGGTCTTTCCCATTCGTTCGCTCCCGTCGATGATTTGTCTGACACCGTTAAACATTCAGGATGCTCGCATTTATTGCTGGATTTGCATCACTTTGTTTCAAAACCTCTGGCCTGTCGACCCGCATTATAGTGGGATCTGCCTTTCTTATGGTCGCTTGCATCATTACTTTGTGCATTCGCACCACCTGGGACTCGGATAAGCGTAATCCTTTCCAGCCTCATGCGTCGCCGCCAGAGCATGCATCTCAGGACGACCCAGGTAACTCCAAAAGCAAGCTAAGAGTCGTTACAGAATGGATCCGATTACAATTTTTGTCGTTGCGTCAAACACCGTCTTCCCAAAGTACCTATGCTTAAGTTCGACTTCGATGTGGACGCTCTGCAAAAACGTTTCAAGATTTGCGCGTGGTGTTGGGTTCTGTTATATGCAGCAGCGGCTCGGCTCAAAGCTGCAAGGAGGGCTGCATACAATGAGGCAGTCTTCAAGGGGGGCGTAAACGGCAACGACAGTGTCAGTAGAGGAAAGTTCTCGATAGTTTGTGTATATATGTACTTACTACGGGCAAGCTGCCCAACTTTAACGACCAGCAGGCGTGAAAACCGTGTGAACTGAGTCATGAGTCGAGTACTCTATCTACTCAGAGTAACTTAACTGATTCGTACTGCATAGCGGTGGGCGCAGAATTCTGCATCCATGGATTACTTATCTTGTTCACTCACTTTTGGTTTGGTGTGTTAGGAAGATGCCACGCGTGTGCATCTGAGTTTGAATAGAGCAAGCAGGCAGGCAGTCTAATTAATTAACGGTAAACCAACCGGCGCAGCAGCTCCTGCATTCAACTTCTTGAGCTGCTTCCATATAATACCAAGCTCATATGGTGCTCCCTACCAAACCAACCACTGAACACGTCGAAGAGGAAACAATGTCGCGTTTTGCAACGCCCACTCTTAACAATTTTCTCCTGCCCCTGGTTGAGAAAGATCGATAACTAGCGGCCACCCTAAAAAGTCGCTACGGAAAAGCTTTCTTACACAGGAAGTATACTAGTATTATCCAAACAGTGCAAGGGTCAAGAAAGGGACCATCAGGCTACTAATCGTTTAAGTACTAGTTTTTGACAAGTTGATTTCAACTAAAGAAAAATTAAGCGGATAGTACATAAACCAACCGTAGTCCCAGTTCCCACACTTCCTACAGTTCCTTCCATTCGACTTCGTGAACTGGTGGCAGCGAGTACCTGCTTATATTCAATACCAAGCTCATATGTCTTTCACTACCGAGCCAACCGAAGAAACGATGTCACGTTCCGCGACGCCCACTCCTAACAATTCTCAGACCGCCCCTGATTTAAACGCGTCAGAAAACATACGAGCTCGAAATAGGATACCAGCCAAAGCCTATGGGTTTCTTATCGACATGGGTATCGCCCTCGAGCAGATGAAGGAGAATAACAGGGCTGTAATAGGCCCTCGCGGTACAGTGGATAACTGGAAGACCTTTAGAAAGTACCTTGAAGAACTCGGCAACCCGTTTGGATTCCAGGCCGACGAATTCTTCTTTGTCTGGGACCCAGAGGACGAGGTGCAGAAACCATGCTTCATACTCACTCTACATCGAGGTCAGGTTCTGGATGAGAATCACATAAAGAAAGTTCAAAAGGCTTTGAGGACAACGCAAGGGCCGCAGTGGTACGCCATAGATTGGGAATATACATTAATGGCGAATGGGACTTTCTTCAAGGTCAGTCGCTAACTCATTCGCTTACAATTTTGTTCTGCTAACAAGTTTTCTTTAGTAGTCATAAGTGTATATGTGGGCAAACCACGATATAACAGTTTGAATAGAATTTGCAGTCTAGCATACCGTAAGCCTTCGATTATACAGTAAAGATCTGGTTGAGGTTCGATTACAAGTGTTTCGTACATGGGATATAGTTTTGAGTAGCGCTACAAGATGTGCATAGTAGTCATAAAATGAAGCTCATAAACAAATCGTAAAATAAAAAGTGTGTGAAGTCCGAGTAAATATTGAATACAGACGTGTTTGAAGAAAAGCATATCAATTACTCGCCACGACGGAACAAGCCTCTGACGTTCCTCGCCAGCTTCGACTTGGCCTGCTTAGAGTTTGAGGTGGGGGCAAACGAGGTCATGGACGTGGATATCATCGAGAACGTTTCTGAGTCTGTCATGTCCATGCGCGGTCTGGTATGACCTTGAAGGTGTGCCACGGGAGGTTGAGGTACAAAAGAATCGGCAATGAATTCATCCCGTATCTGTTCGATGCCTTGCTCAGTGGCATGTGGGGCAGGAACTGGTGGAAGGAAGGTGGTCGCTTCGGAGGTAGAAGGCGGTTGCAGAATGATTCTGGAGACACCGGACGCAGAGGCAGGTACGAGCTTCAAAGGAGCCGGACGACGTCTTGCTTTTCCTTTGGGCTTCGTCACACCGCCAGTGTGATATTTGGACGATGTCGAGACAATGCTTTTCGTTGGGCTGGATTGGCCGGTCGAGCCCTCCCAAATCTTGACGTCGACCAGGAACATTGGCTTGCGCAGGTGCATAGCGTGTCTCCTGGGTCGGGCAGGTAGGGAAAGGATGCTCATTCCAGGTGCACCAGAAACAAGAATGTGATCGTCAATCGGGGCTAGCTTCGGGTCTTCGTTCTCTGGGAGGGGTACAAGGTGTTTTGGATCGAGGTCAGAGTCCACTGTGGAGACAGACGAACGACGAGCGGGTAGCTCGTGGGCCATTGCAGGTTGTATATTCTCCTTGTCGGCCCCTTGTTCGTGAGCCTCCGGAGAGAAAGGTTCCTCCCAATCCATCTCCACATCGCCATCGAGGTCGATAAAGTTGTCTTCGGTGTGCACAGTGGGACCAGAGCCATCCAACAAGTGTGCATACTCGAGCTCTTCATCAGCATCCCACCAAATGCCGCCTTTCTCGTCTCTATACACATCAGCCACACCTGCAGCGGAACGAGTGCCTCCTACAGCCTTAGCCTGGGCCTCCATAACACGCTTCGCGTGCGTCTCCAGATTCCCGCCACCGGTGAACTGCATGATCGCGAGCTCATTTGCAAAGGTTGGTGGAGGACGAACGTAAGCGTACTTGGCACGCTTGCGCTGTGCAATAGTCGCTGCGCAGATCTCGGCTCTGGATTCCCTAGACGTATAGGAAGTGGGAGAGAGGCCTGCACTACCACGAGTCATCGCCGAGGGAGATACTGCTGTGGCATGGGCTTTCATGGGTAAAGCTGTCCCCAGTTGGTTGATTCTTAATTTCGGACGAAGTATGGAGAGTGACCGAAAGCGCTTCATTCCCTTCTGCTTGATGTCCTCGACGGATTCCCGGTGTGTAATAGGCGGCGTGCTCACCTTAGCAAGAACTAGGCTTGCAGAAAGAGGGACCTTCATTTCTGGGATGTGGACGAATACGGAAGTATAGCCTAAAGCTGCAAGGTCGTAATTTGCCTCCGTTGATGGTGTCTTCAAGCTCAGTTGCGTATCGACCAGATGGGCTAGAGATCCAGAACGAGCACGGCCGTGCGAGACGGATGGTAGTTTGTTCGAGGATGGAGAATGAGAGGGTGGTGACCAAGGAGCAGGAGACCCAGGTTGTACGTGGGCTGCCCAAGTGGTTATTCTTGTGAATGTCCTGATACGAGATGGCAGGGAAGGCGGCGGGGGTGGGGGAGACTGGGATGGGCAAGGGGGTGGAGAAGCCAGGCGTGCTCTCCGCTTCGGTTTGGGAGGGGGAGGAGCAGAGAGAAAAGCAAACGGAGTCGTTATGGCATTAATATCATGGGTACTAGTAAGTTGTGCGGACATCTTGGGTATACGTTCTCTGGATTGTTCGTTATGTCAGTTCAAGTTAATTATGGGTATCGGAGCCTAGTTGAGAATAAAGGTCGGTAAGTATTTTAGAACGATTTAAAGAGGATATGAGGGCGCACCTTAAGCCAATAATACAGTAATGATGTTTTGCAAGTCGTGTAAAGGTCGAGAGAAGAGACAGTGAGAGTCAAAGAAATTATCCAAGGCGTAACAAGACCCAGAAAAGAGGGATTTGCTCGTAACAAGCCTTGAGAGACTAGCTCTTAAAGGTGGGCGGGGAGTGCATAGTCCGTAGCGTGTCCTTATATCGGTTTAGGAAGCTCATTAGCGATAGACAATAACTAGTCGTACAGGAACCAGTTTATTGTCAGGCGGCAGCGCGGTCCTCCTATACTTGTCCGTATTTGGTTATTTTAAACTCCGGCAAATTGCCGGCAAAGGAGGTTTTTTTGAAATCAATGGATTATCGTGCCACAAGTAAACTATGTACTAAGACGCACGGCAGTCCCGAAGGGCTGCTTTTCTACTTTGTAATTAATGGGTCATCCGGTGGTATGATAAATAACAGTAATCCGCGGTTTGTATAGATGTGGAGGTTTCTTAATTCTGTGTAGGGTATGGTTAAATGGGGCGTGGGCCGGTGTCTGGTAGTGAGAATTATAGAATAGTAGGTACTAAATTAGAAAGAGATAGAAACAGAAACCGAGACTCAAGGGGGGTGAATGATAAAAGGGAGAGAGAGAAGGAAAATGAAAATGATAGGCAGAAAGGGAGACAAACTTGGGCGAGACGGAGCCAACCTAGAGGGTTCTCTTGCGAGGCCCACCACTTATTGGTCGCCAAAGGGTTTTTATCCAGATCAGAGCCGTAGAGCGGCTTTCACCTCCCATATAGGTATTCATGCCATAGGCACTACTATTCGCTACACGTGGTAAAGACCCTCTAGTAGCTCCCTAAATGGTGCACGAAGGATTCTCACCCGCTGCTCCGCTGGCCCCCGTGGTCTTATCCCAATCAAATGTGGAAGGGAATCAACTCAAGCGTGAACTCCAATTTATCTGGAGTCACACCGATGGAGGATTTAGTCCTCTCGGGCCAGAATGCAGGTACTGTCTGCATCTGCCACGGCCCAGAGTTGGTATACGCTGACAAAGCGAATGCGGGCAAAGCCCTCCCAATCCTCTTTCCCGTTCCAGGGCAAGTGCTTCGCTAATGCCAACCGGCGCGGATCCGCACTTGTCCCTGATCTCCATCTAGCCCAGTGTGAACTGAACTAACCACCAGAAGGGGAGGCATAGCCGACCGTCAGGACGCACTATCCTTGCCCAAATGGCGGGCGGTGGCCTGTCAGCAGTGCTGTCGGCTGGTTATTGCCCAAAATCTCCGCCACTTATGCGACTCTTATCTCTAAGCATTCTGGTGTTGCTATCATCGAGACCCTTTCGGGCATCCCAGATTGAAGGTCTGGGATTTAAAGTATGAGGGTTGACATACATGAGCTAGCAGTGACAATCTGGTAAGAGATCATCAACCTGCCCGGGTAATCACCCATGCATCCCTCCCGGATATAAGCTGTAGAGCGGGGATATTTCCCCTGCGAACTTCCTTTACCAAGGGAAGACTCCTCAGCCATTTATAGTCTGGTGCCGACCACCAACCGCTGCTCAAGCGTCTTGCGACGTTGAGCTGTTTGCAGGCTAAAGGCGTGCAGACTGGTGCAACTGCCCGGGTGACAAATCACAGGTGCAGTCACACCCTTCACGGAAGTGCAGCTATTGCCGCTTCGACATTAGTGACACACTTGTCTATCCTCCTTCACCAAGGGAGGGCTACCGTGGTAGATTAACGTCTTTGCGGACCCGGTGTGGCGTTCCTAGCAGAACTTTGAGCTTCCTTTACCAAGGGATAGACCTCGTACCGTTTAATGTTTTACATCCCAGTGACGCGGGATGCAGGGTGGTGTACAGCTATTGCCATTTTCAGCTCCTTCACCAAGGGAGCGCACCAATCCCTGGCAGGAGTCCGTGCTGTCTTCCGAGACCTCGTAGAACCGCGAGTATGGCAGGAGACTGCCTGTGTGTTACGGTGAAGTCCTCGTTGACTCCCCAGAGCGTGGGGAAAACCCTCGATGATGGTGGTCGGAGTCAAAGAGCGGATGCGGCAAAGGAGGTTCTTGTTCCGTTTACGTCTTTCTTGTTCTTCAATTCTTCTGGCTTTTGTTCTTCTACTCTATGAACTGAAGGCTTCAGGAGTTCCTGGGAACGGACATGGCGGCGGTCGAGGGAGTCTGTGAAAGTTACGCAGTCAATATCGACGTTGAGTGTTTCCAGACGATCCAAGTCTCGGACAATGATCAAAGGTACACCAAATGATATCGAGCAGGGTCAAGCTCGCTGCTTAGAAGGATTTCCAACTTGGTAATAATATCCTACTTTCAAAGAAGCTTCCATTCTAAATATCAAGAGCCATAACGCTTCCAGCATACAATCAAGTCAACTCGTTGGTAATTACCCGAATCACTTCAAGTATCGAGCAACCGACCTCAGTCTCCAACGAAGTTTGAACCTTGAACGCTTGAACAGCATAAATTGGCGGTTCCACCTTGATAGCAGGTCTACGTCTTTGATGAAGGCTGCGACAACGTGAAGATCACGCTGATCGGCTACTAAGGCAGAGCTGTGTTCTGGCAAACACACGTCATGCTACGAAATACATTCACAGGCTTTAGCAGAGGCAAGAGGTGCTACTCATCTAGTTTGAGATGTTTTCTCTCTGACAATGCCTTTGAAACGAAGTTCGCTCAAGTACTAGGCTCTACGGTAAGTAGGCTTCCTTTTCTGATGAAATCCACGCACAACAGATGTCGCGCTCAGTTGTGAGCTTGGAAAGTGGTAGCGCTCTCAAACGTTGGCACAGTTATTCGCAACTCGATGCATGGCGTTGTCGCGACAGGGCGTACTGCTCTTCACTGGGAGAAAATAGGCGCCCAGGCGCAATATATTGATGCAAGTTGTGATCGTGATCGAACAAACCTATTGATGCCGAATGGACATAGGGCAATACCCGGAGGTCGTGGTTTATGAAGGAGATTAGCCTGCCTCTAGACATAGGAAGTCATGCTAGCAATTTTTTGGCTCGATAAGAGTAAGTAAAGGAGAGTAAATTTAAGTGTCCGTTGCGCACTATTGATAATTCAATTTGAGCTATTTAATGATTACCAAGTGATCGTTAGGCGCTGTGTTCATTGAAGGATTGTGGTTGGGTAGTATGGTTTGTTGGGCACGAATAGCTGAGGTCGGACTCGTATATTTGGGTCAACTCTAGGGGTTGGATAGATGAGACAGTGGTGTAAGCCCCACTTCGTCCTTCCGTACTATATGTCCCGCCAGTGAGGTAAGAGCTAGTGGCACCGGATCGGAGCTCCTGGGTGTCAGTCCTCTCGGTCGTTGTATCTTCAATGCCTGCTGCGGCTATGGCTCTATGGACTGCACCGACATCGGCCGGTGCTGGCGCCTCCGAGCGAAACATGCGATAGAAACTGGTCACGACAATGAGCATGTTGCATACAAGGAGGGACACCGTGACCTAATCCACATAATTAAATGCATCGAAGTAAGGCTCAGGTGAGAAAGTAGGGGCATGAAACTTCGTACCGCTAGATGACAGAATACATTGGCCATAAATGCAATCTTCTCTTCGTCCGACACTGTATCGAGCTTTTTCGCGCGCGAAAATAACATGCCTGTCGCCAGCATCAGGGTGGCTGCTGTTAGGAGCGAGGCGCAGAAACAAGCTTGAATCAGTCGGCGTGTTGCTAGCGGTAGCTTGAGCCGCCAAAAGGCGACGAGAGGCACGATTATTAAGACCAGATCAGCGCAAAAGTCCACTAGCATTTTCTGTTTCAGTATGCATCAAATGCGTTGAGTAGTGGACAGTAAGTACCTGTAGTCCGCACGGCTGCCGTCGTCTTAGTGAGGGGGCATTGATAAGGTTCGGTATTCATCCAGTTATTGGCATTTGCGCTACATCCGACGCCAAGTTGTATTATAAAGACGGTACCGAAAAGGGCATACAAATATGTCAGAAAAATGTTGACCTTCCGCATGGGTTGCAAGGGAGGGATGATTCGAGTAATTGTCAAAGAGAGGCTGATCCGCGAACACCTATGGAAGTGTGAGTTACATGTGCAGTATTCCAGCTGATTCATGTGCAATCATAAAGTCATACCAAGTCAAAGTAATGAACACGGTGTGCAACAACCAGGTGGTAAAAATAAGGAGTTCTGGAGAGTCATCTGAGTCTTGCTTACAAGGAAAGGAATGAGTTAAGAGGTATTAAAGCACCTCTAGACTTCCGTCCTTGGATCCACAACGTCGAGAAAAACAAGCAGTCAAGAAAGAGGCAGAATGACGCGACATGGTCGTCCCACCACAGTTGCTGAAATCTTCTTCTTCTGTAAAGACGGAAGATAGCGGAGGATATCGCAAAGACGTGCAGCAGGGTGAGGCTTACTAGCAATGGTCAGATCCATTAGCAATGTATTCACGGGTGAACTTGAGATGCAGGTGAACCGACCTTTCCAAGCCAAATCTTCCCCCGCGTCCGCCATCATACACTAGCCCCAGCACGAACGGTGTTCCCACTGGGTAAAAACCTGTGTACGTCGGTCCTCTGTGTCGAGCTGAACCCAGGAAAAGCTTGGGATAAGGTCAGAAGTGGGGGGCAAGTAACAACGTCTACATTGTCTCATCAGAACTTATATGTATTCATTACATATAACCATCCGCGTGGGCTTGAGGTGATAGTTAACGTTGAGCATCGGTGGGAACACAAGTTTAATCCACTAAAACCGATGGTGCAGGGCACGCGCTGTACCGAGATCAGTACCGGGATGAAGTTCAGTGTGTAATGCTGAAAGACAACCGAATAAGAATCCCAAAAGCAAAAATGTTAGCCTGTGCTGTTCTTCTTGCCAAAGGCTGTTTTTCAAAGAGACGATATTGGAGGCAGTCTAATTCACCCCTTATCAAGGGCAAGCCGCGAAGCCCACGAGTGACAGCAAGCCACCAAAAGCCCGCCATCGGCATCCATACTCATCCATAGCGCTAGACGTAGATACCCAGGATATTTGAATTGTAGAACTGAGGTTAGTCACTGCTGTATGTACTAGGGGCCGAATCGACATCATAGAATGCCAGGTTGTTCGTTTCAGAATCTCCTCGATTCAGATGGCAGTAAGTATATAATTTATTAAAATTGTGTTATATAAATTCCAATAAACCAACAGTGTACTCATATATGATGCGCCCGAAGACTCAGAGGTGGTGAACGAGGAGAAAAGGAAAGAGGGAAGTAACCAGGGAAGTAGTAAGGTACTTAGGGTAGAGGGCGATGCCAGAGATTCGGGAAGGTAATAGTGGGAAGCAGTTCCAAGACGTGTTACATGACGCCTCGAACAGCTCTTACCCTTGGCTAGAGGGATTGTTTAGTCAGGTTCATGACGGCGTGGACTCGAGGTTCTTGCACCATATGATCCTGCAGCTCCAGTCAAAAGGTTCGGAGCTTCCAGAGCAGGTACGTGTACTATGCTACAATTAATGCGAGACTACTCACTGCTAAAAAACTATGTTGTACCTGTGCCGCCCTCTCAAATGTTAAACCTACTCGTTCATCTTAAGAAATATAGACCCATTGACATCTTCGAGACATACATCGACTGCCAATGACTCATCAGGAACCCCACTAATGTCGCGCAGTTCTCACCTGCGATACGAACCAGTCGACGTTCTACTCTTACACAGAGAAATAGAGATGATCATGTCTTCCCTCAAAAGCCCTTCCAACACTCTCATACAGCTGTACAAAAAACATTCTGCACACGCAGAACACGACCAACATTACATACATCCCATCGAATACAGTCCTCTCTCGCCTTTCGCCCAACCGCAGAGAAGCAGAAACCGAGAGCGCCTTGTACTCACCCGGCGCTGGTAAAACGGCAGACAGTATTTGAACTCACCTCCTCCACAAGTAAAGTTATAACAGTTGCGAATGATGATACGTGGCGGTCGCAAGGAAAGGTGTATTTGCTTATTGCGAGCGTAGCGAGCAACCAATACTCTAAGGGCTCTGGCGGGGCCAAATTTCAGACAAACAAATGCAAATAGTTTCTACCAGATTGCTTCCCGAGCATTTTGGTAGGCGTTTTTAGCCATTTAAAACGACTGTTATCCTAGATTTCAAGTCACACAATCATCATAGAAGTGAATGTTTTCAAGAATATGTATAAATTTTGGTGGATTTCGAGCAATGTGTTGCTCTGCGCCGTATTTTATGGCTGGGGCTGGCCGAAGGCAGCCGCGTCACCCAGCTAGGATGCGCAACGAGCCTGCCCCCGCCTAGCGGCGGCATTTACATTTTATAAGGATACAACGGTTGTACCAATTCCCAGGGAGTGGGCTCTGCCAAAGGTGTTCGGCCCTACGTTCGCAATCACGAGATAAGAGAGCGGCCCGCAAGGGCCGCCTTATCCTCGGATAAGATGTGAATGAGCGAAGATGCTCTCTTTGAGCTTTTGGATTGCTCGATTGGTCTCGACGACTCCTATGTAAATTGTGTAGCAAATATAAAAGGTTTTATTTGCTGGAGGGCCCTCTTCCTTGCCCCCCCAGCTTCCTCTCTCTGCGAAAAAAGTGCCTCTTCCACCTTTCCTCGAGAAATCATCTCTCTGCCCTTTTTTCGCCCTCTCTTTCCTCTCAAACGTTATCACTCATTCAAGCTTTCCCGAAAAGACTCCTTTTAGCTCATCGCACTTACCCCTGTTTCTCTCACGAAATTTTTTAGCCGATGGCCACTAGCTCCGGTGCTTCAGGCAGCTCCTCCCAGGGCCCTCCGCCTGCAGGTCCTCCTCAACCACCCAGCGGCCCACCTGGCCCACCTGGTCCCCAAGGTCCTCCTGGTCCACCTGGCCCACCTGGCCCTCCTGGTCCTCCGGGCTCGCCGCCGCACACTCCGCCACCCCCAGAAAAGGTGTACGGGAAAACCCATAAGAACGCGGTCGTATCGGCGGCCCTCAAATCTCTCCATGTTATTAATAAGTTTGTTAAGAACTCGGCTATCGTCGCCGCAAACTTGGCCAAGGATATGCTCCGTTACGACCACGTCACGGACCCGGTTGCCTTCCCGAACCTTCCTTCTGCAAACTGTTCTGTTATTACTATCGAGGACGAAGAACTCATGCCATTCGTGAACACTAGTATCCCGACCTCTACCCTCGACAAGATGCCCGACTACATCTGCCAGAGGATTGCCAGGCTTAATGAAGAAGCTAAGGGCGCCAAGCGATCCGCCCCTGATGCCGATGATGAGCCGAGCGCTAAGCGCCATCAGGCTTCTGGTGCGGACCTCGTTCATTTCAATTCTCTTACTCGTGCCCCGCTTGAGTTTGGCAGTGACTGGTTTACTACTGACGGCATTGCTCACATCCCTCTCCCTTTCTTCGAGCATAGAGTCCTCGATCAGATTATGACGCAGCCGCATCGCATCAAAACCAAGAAGCACACGAAGCCTGGCGAAAAGACGCCGATCTTTATTTGGGACCTCGAAGCCATGCGCACCGAGTTCAAAATTAAGGACGAGCTCGAAATGGATTACAGCACCTTTAGGGAGGCTGCCACCGCTTACTTCGAGTTTCAGACCAAGCGCGGTAAGGACATGGCGTGGATCCAGCGCTGGAAGGACCACTTCCGTTTTTTCGATTTCCTCATCAATTCTGCTGCTACTTATGATGGCTGGAAACATGCCGAACTCTTACTTAGGAGAAATGTTTTCGAAAGGAAGCACGCTTTTTCGGAATCTCAGTACATCACCGAGACGAACCTTGCTATTCAAAATTGGCGTCTCGATCTGCAGGTCGCCAAACGCGTCCAGGAGGAGCTGGCTGCTCGCTCCTCGGAGGTGAGCTCTTCTCGCAACTCTAATTCTTCCCGCTCTTTCTCTTCTTCTCGCGGTGCTGGCCCATCTCGCTCCGGTGGCGGTCGTTCTCAGGGGGAGCAGTCCTTTCGGGCCCCCACGTGCCTCATCTGCGGTGAAATCGGGCACAAGATCAGCGCTCATCCCGCATCTAAAAATAAGTTCGCTAACGGCGACGACTTCTGGGCTCATCTCGAGAACGGCCGCCTCATCGGCCGTGATGGCAAGGAGATCTGCATCCCCTTTAATGTCAAACCTAACCCTTCAGGCCAAAAATGTAACCACGGAGACTCCCCAAGGATGCACGTTTGCTCCTTTTGTGGACAGCGCACCCACCACGCGCTCTCTTTCTCCTGCCGTGACGGCCCCAAGTGAACTCTCGGAGTTCTTGGTGGCATGTCAACCTGTTTTCTTAACTTATACAGACTTCTCTTCTCTTGTAATATACCGCCCCCCTTTCGATCCTTCTCTTCACGATTTTCCCGACATTTTCAACCGCATTGTCTCCCCATACAACGTCGACGCCTTCGAACGCTCTCTTATCAAATACGACCTCGTCTCTCGCTACCCCCAACTTGCTAACAACCTGAAGAATGGCTTTCCCATCGGTCGTATGCCTTCCCTCACCACCACCAACATCATTGACAACCTCCCTTCCACCCGTGATCACATGAACGACATCGACGAATACATATCTGACGAAGTCAGGGTTGGCAGGATGTCGGGCCCCTTCACGAAGGAGCTCGTCGAACGGATCGTCCGCGGCCCTTTCCAGTCCTCCCCGTTCGTTGTAGCTATCAGCACGCAAGGCCCAGGCATTCCAGACAAGATTCGCATCTGCCGCCACCTCTCGAAGTCCACTAGGACGATTCCATCCGTCAACTCGTTCATCGAGAAGTCGGATTTCCCGACACGTTTCGATACTGCCAGCAGAGTGGTCGAGATTGTGAGTTTCCTGTTCTTTCTTTGTCGGCACACTTCGAGGCTGCTTGGCTTCTTAGTCTGCCTGTCTCGCGATTCTATCGCACGACGCCTTCTTGCTGTTGTCGCACCTGTACGCATTCTACGTCCAGGTGGCGGGCACGCTTGGAAACTGTTTCGTTTCCATGTCGGCTCGTTACAGCTTTCTCGCCTACTTGGCTTCTTGTCTTCGGCTTCGTCCATAGCCTCTTGCGCAGTGCGCTCACTTCTCTTTCTTTTCAGGTGGCCATGGCCCCTCCTGGCACGCAAGCTTGCACTCTCGATATTGCGAAGTTCCACCGTACTTGTCCGGTGCATCCCTCTCACAAGCCGTGGCTCGTCGTCCAGGGTCGGCCGCTTCGCTTCTACATCGATCATGCGCACCCTTTCGGTGCTGCGTGTGCCAGCAGCAACGCTGGCCAGATCGCGAACGCGGCCATGGACATTTGGTCCGCTGCGGGTGGTGGTCCTCTCCTGAAATACGAGGATGACATCTGCCTTATCCGTCTCCCAGTCCCCAACGGCACCTTTGTCGACGGCGATTTCTCTTACGCCCATGACTTTGATTCGTCGGTGTCGCTCATCGCCAACCTCGGCATCCCTTGGCACCCAGACAAGGGCTCGAAGGTCTTCTCTACAAAGGAAACCTTCATTGGGCTGGAGTGGGATTTCGCGAACCACACTGTCGCTCTTCCTGACGGGAAGCGGCTGAAGTTTCTGCAACGGTGCAAGACCTTTCTGGTGAACTTCAGCGGCCATCCGTGCACCCTCAATGATGTCGAAAAATTGCATGGCTCCTTATCATATATTTCCATCGTCTACCCTCACGGGCGTTCGTACAACGCCCCTCTGTCCTCCTTCGCTTGCTCTTTCGTATCTGACTTCCAAACCCGACACCCACCTAGCTCCGTTCTATCAGCGATCAGGTGGTGGGTTGGTACTCTCGAAGTTGCGAACATTACTCGCCACCTCATTCCCAGAGGAAGCACACTGGACATGGGGATCTTCGTTGATGCCAGCACCTCGTGGGGCATTGGGGTCTACATAGATGGTCGCTGGGCCGCCTTCCGTCTCGTTAAGGATTGGAAGATTCCTGGTAGAGACATATGCTGGCTCGAGACCGTTGCCATTGAACTGGCTGTGTACTTCCTCGAGCGCATGGGCCTCTCCAACAAGAGGATTCTTTTCCATTCTGATAACCAGGGCACGGTTGGAGCGCTGGGTAAGGGGAGGAGCCCAAATTCCCATATTAACCTCGCTATTCGTCGCATTGAGACTGTGCTAGCCTCCATCCTCTTGACCCCTCAACTCGAGTACGTCCCTTCTGAGGACAACCCAGCCGACCCTATCTCACGCGGCATTCCTGGCCCTTCGCATTCCAAGTTACCTTTTAAAATTGACCTTCCAGACGAACTTCGCTTTCTCTTTGTCCCATGAACCCTTTGGGCTCTCCCCTCTTCAACTCTCTTCTTTCTATTTCTCCTTCCTCCTTTAATAAAGCTGTCCCTCGTCCTCCCTCTTCTGATAAAATTAGAACCACTGTCCATTCTCCTTTGCATAATGATTTTTCTTTTCCCGAACCATCTTCCCCCCTGCACTACCCGAAATCCTTCAAACCTTCAAATTTCATACATAGTTTTTCGGACTCATCTTCTAGAATAGACTCCTCGCCTCTTGCTTTCCCGAATTTATTTTCCGAACCCATCTCTTCTTCGCTGTCTTCTTCTGTTAATATCCCTGCTGCGTCTTCTTCGCATCGTTCCCCTTTTTATTCTAATCATTCTTGTGCTCCTGCTCACCCCACAAAACCCCCCCACTCACTGTGTCGAACACGTCCGTTGCTTCCAGCGTCCCCACTCTACGTCCTTCTGTTCGCGCGGGTGAGCGCATCTCACGCTGGCTGACGCCTTACGCCATCGAAAAGCGTTCAGAACTCGAGCAGGCCCTTCCCACCAGCCTCGTGATCAGTGCTTACCGGGTTGTCGACGATGCCCTCGCTTCTAACACCAAAACAACTTATGGTGCGGGCATCTCTCGATTCAACGAGTTCTGCGACAAGCACGGAGTCTCAGAGCGTGCTCGCATGCCTGCATCCGCCGCCCTCATAGCCGCTTTCGTCTCAGAGCACTCAGGAAAGGTCTCCGGCTCGACGGTGCGAGCTTGGTTGTCGGGTATCCGTGCCTGGCATGTGCACCACGATGCACCGTGGAACGGCGACTCGGAATGGGTGAAGCTCGCCCGTTCCGCAGCCATGAAGGACGGCACTCAGTTCAAACGTTCCCCTCGCGCTCCTGTATCCATTGATCACCTTCGCACTCTCCGACGAAGCCTTAACCTCACCTCCTCGTTGGGCTCGTGCATATGGGCTGCCGCCCTGGTCGCTTTTTGGGGTTGTCGCCTTCCACCAATGTGCTCGCCAATGTCCAGATCGCCTTCAGCTGGGACCCTGCTCTGGGCCCCACCTCCGCTTCATTCCACATCCCGTGGACGAAAACCACAAAGCAGGACGGTGCTTCTGTCATTCTCACGGCTCGTCCCCATGATCGCGACCTCTGCCCGGTTATGGCACTACTCAACCATCTCGAGGTCAACAAGGACTGCCCGAAGACCATGGCTCTCTTTTCATACAAGGACGATAGCGGACGCTGGTCACTCATGCTTAAGAAGACTTTCCTCTCGCATGTGGGTTCTGTCTGGGATAGCGCGGGTCTGGAGAAGACGCATGGCCATAGCTTCCGCATCGGTGGTGCCGTTGTCCTCCTTCTCGAAGGTGTTCCCCCAGACATCGTCGCGGCCACCGGGGGTTGGACCTCCCTTGCCTTTTTACTCTACTGGCGACGTATGGAACGTTTAATCCCTCTTCATACCTCAAATGCTTACGCAAATTACAGGAACATCTCTTCTTTGGCTCCAGTTTTCGAGCAATTCCGCATCGCACATAACATTTCTTCTTCTGAAGTTTCTGCATGATTTATAGATCTCTTTATTTTTTGGAATCTTATGCTACTTGCTATTTTGCTACTCTCGCTTTATGTCTATGTTTTCCTATTACTTATATGCTTTGTGAATAAACATATCTTGGAATCAATCTTATACCTTACGTGGTACGGAGTGATCCTCAGTGTGTGGTGCTGCCACTTCGACACCTTTCCAGATGACCAAGTTGCAGTTGTGAGCTTCACTCCTGTTGGTACAGCCACTTGGCATCCGGTTCGGTTCGCCTTGGGCATCCCAAACGCTCAGGTTTCTGGCGGTCTCGTCCCAACGACGCGTTCTCCCCCCCAGTCGCGTAGTCGCGTCATTTCGCGTTGTTCGGGACTCGTTTTCGGGCTGGTCACGTGCCTCTCGGACACGACCAAAACCCATGCCACCGCCAGCACCTCCGCACCCACCGCCTTATCCTAAACCACGGATAATCGGTCAAACTCTCTAATTAATACACTCTCTCCGTTACATCAGAATCTCCACTCCCCTCCTCTTCTCAAGCCCGAAATCGGAGCGGTAAAACACCATCTTATCTTATGTTACGATTGCGTCAACAAATAAACTCACGTGCGGTATCGGAGCTCCAATTGACTTACGTAAACGCTTTGAACAAGTTCTTGTCGACCCCTTGCACTGGTTTTTACCTCGCCTGCGTCTCCTCCGTCCAATGGTCGGACTCGTTCTTCTTTAACGACCGCGAGATGGTTAAGCCTTTTCCAATGACCTCTTATCCTGTTGTGATTGTTCTCTGACCGCAGAGAGTCAAGACCTAATGGAGGGATGCACCTAAGTTGGATCAACTTTGCTGTACAGTGTATAAGAAGGCGATTCCGTGCGAAGAGCGATGTTATGGTGAGTGCTTGATTGCGAACAGATCTTTTCTTGTGGTTCTCTAAATGATGCTATTAGACCCATGCATGCAGCGTTCAGACACCAAATATTGCACATTTTCCCGTTGTCATCGAAAGTGCGCTAGTCCCAAGTACCAGCGGGTGCTTTATCATCGTTGCCCCTGCTTTGCCTGTAGTCGATTATTACTAATAACTCCAGGTTGGTTGTAAATAGAGGACTTGTGGATGTCTTAAAGTATGCAGTTGGAATACTATCTGCTGCTCTGAGTCGGGAGCATAGCCAAAATTGAAGATGAAATTCGGATAAAATGATCAAGGCGTTACCATATTTCAAAGATCCCGAAGATGGCCTCCAGTTGGCAAGTCTTACGAAGACCTGAAGATAATGATGTTAAGCTTGAACCTTGAACCTTGAAGTTTGAACGGACGTGGTTCATGCCACGTTGAAATTTGGAATTCAATTTCGGGTCTGAGTCGATGAAGGACCTGAAAGCACGATCAAGGATTTATATTCAGAGGTCACCGGCACCGGCAGGAACCTTAAGACCAATGGTGATGGCTACCACGGCGGTCAAATTTGGCGTCTCAATAAACAATCGCGTCACGTCTAGAAAATATTTTTAGAGCGCAGGCAACTTCGGGGGTTATTATCTGGTTTGAGACGTTTTTTCCTACCATTTTTTGAAACGGTGACCTTTTAAGAGCAAAGATACACAGTACTCAGGCTCTTGGAACGGAGTTCTCAAGCGTCAATTGACGAAGAAGAGTATTCCGGGACTCCATACACGTGGCAGACTTGACTGAGATAAATAAGCGCCCATGCGCAATATACTAGTGCCGGATGTGATCATTGATTGAATTCGAATACAATTGTTGCCGCGTGGACCTTGCTTCAAGCTTCAAGGGCAATAGTAGGTACGTACTCGTGAAGGAAATTAGTCAGCTTGTAGGGACAAATGAAAACGTCTAACGCCAATTGTATATGAGAAGACTAAATTTAAGTGTCCATTGTGCACTATTAATAGATAGGGTGTGGTCCAATAAGATGCTGAGTTCGATAATCATAGCATTTATTTAACGATTGAAGGATTGTGTGGCTTCGTGCTCATTGAAGGATTGTGGTCAGTAGCATTAGTCGGGTACGAGTAGCTGAAGTCCGACTCGTATATCTGGGTCAACTCTAGGGGTTGAATGGCAGATGAGAAAGTGGTGTAAGCCCCACTTCGTCCTTCCGTACTATATGTCCCGCTGAGGCAGGTGCTAGTGGCACCGGATCGGAGGTCCTGGGTATCAGTCCTCTCAGTCGTCGTAGCGTCAATGTGTGCCGCGGCTATCGCTCTATGGACTGCTCCGACATCGGCTGGTGGTGGTGCCACCGAACGGAACATGCGATAGAAGCTGGTCACGACAATGAGCATGTTGCATACAAGGAGGGACACCATGACCTAGTCCGCACAATCAAATACATTCAAACAACTCCGATATGAAATTAGTGGGGAAGCGTACCGTCAGGTGGCAGAATACACTGGCCATAAACGCTATCTTCTCTTTGTCTGACGTCGTCTCAAGCTTTGTTTTGGCGCGGGAAAACAAGATGCCTGCCATCAGCATCATGCTTGTGGCTGTTAGGAGCGAGGCGCAGAAACAAGCTTGAACCAGTCGGCGTGTTGCTAGTGGTAGTTTGAGCCGCCAAAAAGCGACGAGAGGCACGATTATCAGGACCAGATCAGCGCAGAAATCCACTGGCAATTTTTTGTTTCAATATGTCCCAAATGCGTTTTAGCAGTGGACAGTAAATACCTGTAATCCGCAAGGCAGCCGTCGTTTTAGGGAGCGGGCATATATAAGGCTCGGTATTCATCCAGTTGGCAATATTTGCCTTACATGCGACGCCAATCTGTACAGTGAAGGCGACACCGCAAAGAGCATACAAGAATGTCAGGAAAATGTTGACCTTCCGTATGGGCTGGAGGGGCGGGATTATTCGAGTAATTGTCAAAGAGAGACTAATCCGCGAACACCTATGGAAG
Source organism: Agrocybe pediades (assembly GCA_013053245.1). Taxonomy (NCBI): domain Eukaryota; kingdom Fungi; phylum Basidiomycota; class Agaricomycetes; order Agaricales; family Agrocybaceae; genus Agrocybe; species Agrocybe pediades. Next base: position 2,120,088 of record JAACJL010000058.1, read on the forward strand.
TATGAGTTATCCTGCCCCGTATTCCAGCTGATCCATGCCCAATGATAAAACCATACCAAGTCAAACTAATGAACACGGTGTGCAACAACCAGGAGGTGAAAATAAGGACATCTGCAAAGTCATCTGAGTCTTGCCTTCAAGAAAAAGAATGAGATAAGAAGGTATCGAGCACCTCTGGACTTCTGTTCTTGGATCCACAATGTTGAGAAAAACAAGCAGTCAAGAAAGAGGCAGAATGACGCGACATGGTCGTCCCACCACAGTTGTTGAAATCTTCTTCTTCTGTAAAGACGGAAGATAGTGGACGTTATCGCAAGGACGTGCAGTAGTGTAAGGCATACTATCAATGGTCAGATCCATCAGGAACGTATTCACGGGTAAAGAGACGCAGGTGAACCGACCTCTCCAAGCTAATTCATCCCCCAAGTCCTCCATCATACATTAGCGCAGCACAAACGGCGTTTCCACTGGGTAGAAACCTGTGTGCGTTGGTCCTCTGTGTCGAGTTGTACCTAGGAAAAGCTTGGGGTAAGGTATATAGAAGTGAGGGGCTAGCAACGACGTCTGCATTGTCTCATCGGGCTTATGTATTCGTTATTAGCCTACCATCCGAGTCGGCTTGGGTTGATGATACTAGTTAACGTAAAACATTGGGGGTCCAGACTGTAGTCCACTGAAGCTGGTAGCGCAGGGCACACGCTGTACAGAGATAAAGTTAAGCGCGTAATGCTAAAAGACAAGCGAAACAGAATGCTAAAGCAAAACGTGTGCTGTTCTTGCCAAAGGCTAGATACATAGGCGTGGCAACCAAGATAACCTTTTGTCAAAGAGACGACAAATGCACTTTAGTTCATCCCTTATCAAGGGCGAAGCCACCAAAAACCCGGTATCCGGCGTCCCTAGCGCTAGGGTAGATGAGGCACTGGGGATAGTCACTGCTGGTTCGTTTCAGAAATCCGTCGATTCAGATGAAAGGTATATTATTACAAGATTGTGTTATATAGATTCCAATAAACCAATAGTAGTGTACTCATATATGATGCGCCCGAAGAGGTGGTGAACGAGGAGGGGAAAAGGAAAGGGGGAAATAAGGTACTGTCGATGGCGACGCCAAAGATCCAGGAAGGTATAAAGGTATAGTGGGGAAGAGCTCAAAGACGTGCTGCATGACGCCTCGAACAGCTCTTACGCCTGGCTGGAGGGATTGTTCGGTCAGGTTCATGACGGCATGCACCCGAGGTTCTTGCACCATATGATCCTCCGACCCTGCAGCGGGTACAACTGCAGCACCGGTGTCCAAGCTTCTACCATCCCAAACACAGTGAACGTCGTTGCCCGGTATGATCTGCACCAGTCGACCGGTCTCAACATGACGGATCTCGATGAACCGTGTATCAAACAGCAGCACATATGGAGCATGCATGGCGACCTTTACGGCAGTGCCCTCCCATTCAATGATGCCCGTTGACCTGCTAGGGTGACCATGTCTATCGACGAATAGCCCGAATTCTAAGGGGAAATGAGTCAATCAGATAAAGTGTGGAATGCAGCGGACTTACCGTCATAGCATAGCAGGAATTCATCCTCCTTGGAGCGGAACATACCCTTCGGTCTACATGAATCGCATCGCTTTCCCAGGTACGGGAATTTGGGGTCATCGCGTTGAGGAATGGTAACACTTTTATAGCTACATCCATGTCAGTATTTTCTTATCGACACTGGAGTGACAGCCCGACATACTCATTCAGGTCCATTATCATGAAGCCTTTTGCACAAAGGACAGCAATTCTACTGGCCCGCAAAAATATTAAATCATAGGCATCAGGGAAGGTGAATTCCTTGTATTGGCGGAACCATTCTGTCTTCTTCTTGAAGGGATAGCCGGCCTTTGGGGGCTGATTGATTTTGTCAATCACCGGTTCTACGGCAAAGAACACGCTATCGCTATTCTAGACTAACATGAGCATAACCACAGACTAATCAATTTTCAGATGATGTGACCTACCCCTTTCTTTTTCATGTAGATGACGAGTGTTCTATCGTTGAGAACACCTACGCTAAAAAATTGCACATCTTTGCTGTGTATCTTCTGTGGAGTTTGAGAAGCATGAACACTGCCAGGTGTAGTAGGGACGAGGGCTTCAAGATGGTACGCAAAAAGAACCTTATCAATTAATTCCTATCAGCGCCAGTACGTGCAGCCGAACGGTGCAAACAAACCTTATCGGCCAATACCAGAAAAAGACCAAACTCTTCTAGAATGGCACATTGTGTAACCATCTTCAAGTGCAACACTCTACGAAGCGCTGATTGGGTAAGGTTAATCAGACCTCTTCAGAAAGAAACATAATATAGATACTCACATCGAGAATCATGACGATAGCCAATCCACACTCCTTCAGCACAGCCCACTGCGACAAGCCCTCTACCATCTGGAGTGTCTGATCACATAGTATGAGACAAGGGCTGAACGGCGGGAGAAGACAGTGTCCTTACTGAAAGGCGTCGAACAAGTGACCTTGCCCGTAAACAGAGTACCGTCTTGCCACGCCGACGAAGTGGGCCCAGGATTCGAATGAGGCAATAAGAAGGTATCGATGCTCAGAGTCTCAATCTCGAAGACCTTGTTCGATTCTTGTACAACCTTCCGCAAACCGAGAGACTCTTCGAGTTTTTGTTTCCACTCCGACCTTTCTTGTGCTGTTTCAGTGTAGAGGATATAGTTGCCGCCGAGCCGCCCGTTATGATGGAATGTTAGAGGGTATATTTGTTGCCTTGAAGGATCTGACGACGCTTCGGTAGTTCTGCCTGATGCGATACTTGCGGTATCGCTGCCATTGATACTGCTGCTTCCCCACAGCGTACGAAGCCGACTTGTACTTCGCTGGACAGGAACGTCAGTAAAGTTAACAAGCGTAAGTAGGTCCAACGGTATGGGCTAATATGTATATCGTCAGGTTTGGTCTCACAGATGCGACTGCTGTACATACCCGCCGATAAACATGATATTTAGTGATACCATCCTTTTCACGAGGATGCGTCATGACAACTGCGTCCAAAAATTGTCAATCAGAGACATACAAAATATTTGAGCAAGCAAACGCACTATAGTTGTCAAATAGCATAACGAAAAGCTCGTCGCGCTCTTGTTCAGATTGCCGAATCAACCGTCCTGTGTGGATTAGGGAACGTTGTTCATTCAGGAGGTCCATATCCTGTTACGAAAAGTTAAAAAACCGAGAAGGAGAAACTGGGTTGACTGAGTTCTTACCACATGTTCTCCTTGCTTGAACACGAAATTCGAATGATATCTCCACAACTCCACCTTCTGCTTCGCCGACACGACACCTGGCTCCGTTTCTCGTCCAAGCCCTTTGATCAGGTCGATAACAGTGTTAATGTCTTTCTGGTCCTCATGGTATGCAGGTGTCTCCGACAAAATCCCTTGGAGAAGAAGCTCATAGCGCAGTAAACGCGGAATGGGTCGATTGATGAAATTCTTCATATCATGTCGCCGTGCGTCCGGATGTCTAATACTATGCTAAAAGAACGTCAGGACGCGCAACATAGGAATAGAGTGAAGAAAACGCACTTCTACGAATTGTTTGAACATGGGATTGTTAGCCATTTCATCGTCGATCCGGTACGCAGCGATGGGGTAATTAGGAATATATTCCAAGTATGCCTCTCGGAAATTCAGCGCGGCGTCAATGATGGCTGCAGTGATACTCCGTATTCGAGGGTGTTCTTCTCTTTGAATCTCATGCAGCATATCGACCAGTCTCCTATGATGTGCGTAGAGCTCGTTGTAATTATGGAAAACGTCACTGATGAACTGATCAAGCCGATTTGGAGGTATAATAGGTGGCTCGGCATTGCGCAATGGCCTGACATACATCTTTTCCAGAGTTCAGCATGAATATCAGGCGTAAATCATTCATTTCACATACTGTTTCAATGTTTTCTAGGTCCCGAACATAGTCCATTTCAGTCTTGATTAGTTCGAATATCAAACTATTACCAGGTCATATTAGTATGTTTTTGACGACGTGAAGAGAAAAGCGGAAATAGGTTCTTGGTACTTACGACTGGCGTCTACACTCTTCTTTGGTAAATTTAGAGCGTGTTTCCACAGATACAAGGTCATGCCACTGCCATTTTCCTGTGCTGCCTTTACCCATAGCTGACTGGAATGTCCGCAATTGAGCGTCGTTTTGCAGATTTCGAATTGCAGTGATGGATTCCATTAGGAAATCACCATCAGGATTCGAGTGCTCCGTTTCGCTGTAGACGGCTTCCAATAGCACTGGATATTTTTGCAAATGTTCTGCAGGTCGGTTCAAGTAGTCCTTCAGATCTCTCGGACTTCCTACTGGCCTGGCTGCTAATTGGCGGTGACATTTCTGGCGCATCCAGTTAATTTCGTTCGAGGAATCATCAATCGATGACTTACTTCAATGAATAACCGGAACTCGGGATTATGCTCCAACTCTTCCTTCAGTCGCTTTTCAGCCAGAGGATGATGACCAACGTATATTGGATACAAAAGTCTGAACTCCGTGGCAGCGTCCAAGAAAACGTCCCCAATTCCCTGTATTAGTGGCCGCTGCTCCCTTTGTCGAACATACAAGACGTCCAGTAGCCGACGGTTGCATTCGCGCAGTTCTAGAATGTTACTGAAAACTTGTTCAATGAACTCTTCTAGGTCGAGTGGCATGATTATAGGAGGGTCTGCCTGCGCAAGGGGCTTGATGAAAACATTTTCGACAATGTTTAAATCTTCAATATACAGCACTTCTTTGCTAATCAGTTTGTGAATAATCCTGGTACACCGGTTAATTAATTATGTGAAATCCAATAGCATAAAAAGTTTGCATACGTTTGCCGCTTTATCTCGTTCTCGGAGAGTTTTTTTAAGATATGGTCAGGAACGTCGTTCACCCAGTCCACTGCAGGTCTAACGGGCGATTCATCAATCTTGGGCAGTTGTGACATCCCCTATTAACATATATTGAGTCATAAAAAGTTTGCCCTCAAGATATAATCTTACCTTCCGAGGACAGCCATATGTGTAGCATCGACCGTCTTCACAGCTAGCGGAATAACATTTGGTCAGAATCGTCACCACCCCCGTTGGTAGTTCTGCCCTCTCTATAGGAGAATCCGATCCTCCTTGTTGATCATCCAAAAACATGTACACATCCTCGACGCCATCCTGCAGTGGATTTGCACCCCATTCAACTTCGTAGAAAAAGAGCATGGTTTGCAGGCTCCGAGCCACCAGAAGAGCCGCACGCCTGTCAATAAGTAGGCCACCATGCTCGCGGACGATTGCTTGCTGGATAATGCCGTTAAGAGTGGACTGTTGGTTATTGAAATAAGTTAGTCTGCATGCAACTGAACAAGTAAAGCGCCGTACTACTATGTCTCTGCCCGTGAACGCGTGTGGATACGGAATGCTACCTTTCACATGAACTCCACGGGGAACTTTATCCCTTAGCTGAACCGCCAGATGAGATAGAAGAGCAGGATTGATGAATCTTCGCTCATCATCGAAAGGATCTTCAGGCTGGTCGTGTAATTCCAGAACAGGGGTTTTGAAGTCGGCAATTGCTTGAATTAACATTCTGGTCTCCCGTGCAAGATCACTAGGCCCGGGTTGTTGCCAATCGGTTGCTTCATGTTCATGGTATTCATTCGTTTCCGTGCGCCTGAATTTGTTAGTTATGTCGATGATGCTGCTTGTATCGTTCACGCGGGGGTCGTTCCACGTCGACGGACCAGCAGCACCTTGTGCATATGAATATTGGTCGAAACTTGACTCTCGAAGATAAGGTAGGTCCGGTGTTATTGATGGAGGCTGCAATATGGAATAGTCACCGCCTGCAGAACTTTCAGCCTCCGGCAAAATAAGAAAGGCAGGACATACTCGTGAATGTCCCGTTTTCTGAAGATGGGCGTACTCGCTCCATCAAAGAGGCCCCGGAATCAATGCTCTGATGATTGCGATGATAGGTGCTCGCTTCGCTGGGCGCTATGGACTCGGTATAACTACAGGGTGGTTCAGAGGGTGGTTCAGGGTAGTCTGTACCATTGCCCTGATCAGTTGGAGTATACTCTATAACCCCAGTCGAATTTGGATCCTCGAGCGGATTTTTAATATAGCCAGGTAAAGGTAAAAAAACATCTTCATCAATGTACTCAGTGGGAGATGTCGGTCCTTCATCCGCTCCATAGTACTCATCCTGTTGTGAATTCGAAGGGCCAGCGACGTTATCCTCCGGCGTTTCTACAGCAGCAAGGTTAGGCGTGTGCGGATTCGAAAAGTGTCGAGATATTTTACGACTTAAAGGCCGTTCTAATAGCTGCTGGGCAGATCTCCTGAGGTGAAAAGGCAAATCCAGTCAAATATAAGCGCGAGTCGTCCTGAATTAAACGAACCTTGGAGACAAGTTTGGTTGAGGGTGTGACGGCTGCTGCACTGGGGGAGCTACTTGGAGCCTGGCAAGGTTTGATGGACCGGCTTGAGGAGGTTGAGGCAACGGTCTTCTACGAGGAGCAGATGTGCCTAGTGAAGGTGCCGGAGACGAAGACTGGGATGGTGGGTGTTGAGAAAGAGGGCTAGGGATATCTACAGATGTATTGGTATGAGAAGGAAGAACATGATTTTGACAAGACTCACGACTGGATGACCTTCGTACACCGGCTTCGCTCATACTTTCCTGACTGTCGTCTGTCGGTGAAGTGGTATATGATGGTATTTCATGCGAATATTCTGGAGAGGCGGGCGAATCAAACCCTCGGTAAACTGCCTCATAGAGGTCGTCCAGCGAGTCCTGGTCCGCTTGGCCGTTGTTAGCGTTGGCGAGCGTAGTAGGTGTAGCAGACATGGCGGCCCTCCGAGCAGCAGAGAATGGCTAATGGAACAGCGAGCAAGGGTGGGTAGGATGTGATACTGTCATGGATGGTGGTGGCAAGGGGTATATTGGCCAAATCATACTACGCGATCCTCTGCTATCTCGTGCACTCGCAACCAAATCAATCCTCGCCGTCTCGGCACACTCCTGCCGCTCTCCCTCATTTTCTTTTCCTTTGACTGTACTTCCAAGTTGCCACACACTCTTCCGCTCTTTCTCATCTCTAATTATCTGCAAGAGGCGCTATATAAGTAGCGCCGACCTGTCCGAAATACCCGCTATCATATATATATACCATCTTGGATAATCTTATCGCATAAAAGTCAACCACTATCTACTCGATGGCCAGCAGTCAGAACGGAGAATCCAGCAAGAAAGTGACATCCTCGGTGCAGGACGTTACTGAGGAAAAACCGGCGTTTGGCTCCAGGTGCGGTGTTCATTCTTCAATTTAAATTCTTCAACTTCAATCTGACCTTTAGTCCACGTCAGATTTCTAACGGATGAAGCAGATGTCTGGAGTCAGAACGCTTGGGATCATGTCCCTCCGCCTGATGATCAGTTTGAAACAATAATAAAGTCGTTAACCAAGCAAAAGCTTAACCCAGTCTCACCTGAGGAAAAAGCAAAAGTAAACGAAAAGCCAGCCAAACACTGGTACGTCGCTTCCCCTCCTCAGAAATATCCTCTTCATCAGATTGCAAATACAGGGACAACTTCTACAAAATGAACGCAAGCAACTTCTTCCGGAACAGAAAATGGTAGGAATGGGTGTTAGCTCTTCTTACTCTGGGGTGTGTGTGATCTTATTCCCTTGCCAATCTCAGGCTACATAATGAGTTCCCTGAACTTGTAGCTGCTACAAAAGCGGACGCAGGACCTGTCCTTATCACTGAAGTGGGATGCGGTAAGTGTACATCTCCCGTTGCTCTCGAGACCCACCCTCAACAGCCTAATTAAAGGTGCGGGGAATTCCGTCTTCCCCCTGCTCTCTGCAAATCAGAATGAGCAGCTGCAAATAAAAGCGTACGATTACTCCTCCCATGCTGTAAAATTAGTCCAGGTGAGCCGGTCCACACACCAGCACATTCCCGGATACCCAGCTTACATCGGAGCACGAAGAACAATCCGTTATATACCTCCCCTCCTGTAGGAACGATCAGCGCGGCTGTCTGGGATGCCACTTCCCCGAACGGCATTCCTTCTGACATTACCCCAGGAACAATCGACCTAATAATTCTCGTGTTCGTAATGAGCGCTCTGCACCCAGATGAATGGGGACAGGCGATCAGCAACATGCACAAGGCACAAAAATAACCACATCCTCCTTTTCTGGCTCCTTTCTGAATGATATCTTTTCTAGATGTTGAAGCCCGGAGGACAGATTCTTTTCCGTGACTATGGTCGCCACGACTTGACACAATTGCGTTTCAAAGGCGGCAGGCTGCTCGACGAAAATTTTTACATCCGCGGAGACAAGACGCGTGTTTACTTCTTTGAACTCGGTAAGCAGACACTGTTTATCTGCTTGTAGACTCCACCATTCATGGACACATGCTCTTCTAGACGAGCTTTCACTTCTCTTTACAGGCAATCGTGTGACTGAAACAGAAGTCCAACCGACTATAAGCACCACAGAGGAAGACGAAGATGGGAACGACACAACAACGAATTCTTCCTTCTCACGGACCCTCAATAATGAAGACAGCTCATCTCCACCTTTACAGCAACAGCAAGTCGAACAGCTCCAGTCTCACGAGGACCAACCCTTGTCACCTCAACCTCAGGCCGACACACTCACATTAGCTTCCATCCACCCCAATCTCCTATCACCTTTGAAAAATTGCCCTCCTCACCCCCTTTTCATCGCTGAACAACTTGGCATTGATAGGCGCTTGATTGTGAACAGGAAGAGACAACTCAAGATGTATCGCGTATGGATGCAGGGAAAATTCCGTAAACTGTAACTTCATGTTTGTGCACGCGGAGCAATCAAACATTTTCTTCAAACACCAATATCTATGGGGCCAGAGTGAGCAACTCTACAGAGTCGAACATGGGGTAGAAACACCAAAAAGTATACTTTATAAATATTCAGAGGCGACATGAACCCGAAGACGCATACTACAGTACCGGACAGTCAAAGTCAACAAAAATGGTAATTGATTTTTGCAGCCCGGGGAAATTTTTTTAGCTGGTTTTTCTTCGCGGATTCGGATTCCCTTCATTGAAATACGTCGAAATCCGATATTTTCGTATTTTTCCCACGTGTTTTTAGGGTGGCCAAATTTTTGGCCATTTTGAACGAGATTTTTATGGTCGTCAGGAGCCATTTAGGACCAAATTTAGGGTTGATTTTGCGCTTACCTTGACTACCTGACCCTAAGTTTATATCTATATAGCGCAAACAGCTGCATAACGAGCTGTTCCCCCTCAAACACGAATATTCGAAATCTATAAATAAGCTGTCACGGGGTCTCGGCAGTCCAGCCGACATACTTGGCAGCGGTGCAGTCAGTTTACTGTCCTTTCAATGGTAACACGACGTCGCCGCTGAGTCTAGCATTGAATTCAAGTGAAAACAACCATGAATTGAATTTTTTGAGGTGTTTGTGGTGTCTTTAGGGCCAGAGAGGGTGAAATTTGGTCTAAGTATTTGATTTTTAATAGGCCAAATATAGAACTTGCATGTCCTATTTTGATGGATTCATACTCGGTTCAATGAAAGCTATCGATTCCGCATATTTTCGTATTTTTCCCGATTTTTTTGCGGGGTTGGCCAAATTTTCGAGGTCAAAAAACTAAAATTGCATTTGAGCAAAATCGGCTCGTGGAAATGTGTTCGTATTGGGTTTAAATACATCCTCAAATGGTTTCCTATCGATTCCCGGCCTTACCTAAGTCCAGAAAATTCGGTCATTTTTTTTGTCGACTTTGACTGTCCGGTACTGTATCACTGCTGGCGCTGACCACTATTAGTCGCCCAAATATTGGTCACTTGATATGATTTCTGTCAGTTTTCACCGTATTAGTTGGCTTGATAGAGGAAAACTCACTAATATGTCACTTTTTCAAGATATTCGGGCACATAATAGCCAACATCCGATATGAATCATTTCAGTTAATGAATATTAGCGGAATTAATAGGAATCGGCGCCAGCAGTGTATGATAGGTAGAAATTTAAATCATATCCCGACGAGACTCAAACGCCAAAACCGCAGTCAACTTCGCATGACACGCCTTTGCAGGTTTTCAAGTACTCGAATACAACAACGAATAAAAAGGTTCACATGGTCTTCAAACTTGTCGCTTGTCATCTCATCCCGAGTTTTAAATTTACTCTTTGTCCCGTTGCTGTGAAGTGGTGCACTGGTGCCAAGTTGTTGCAATCACACATGGTCTCATGCCATCTTCGCAAAAAAGTTTAAAAGAAAATCTGGTGTACGGCCTTGAGCCAAAATAGCTAGCTCATTCACATTGAACCCGACATGAGAAGACGTGTCCGAAAATCGTGATTCGCGAAGGAAGAGGTATAGATAGGTAGGTATTATACTGTGACATAGATACAGTTGGGTAAAATGGATATAAATCTTATGAGATTAAAGTGTACACTGGCCAAAAGATTTAACTGAACGATGCAAAATTTCTTTAGAAAATAATGGCTGCGATCTTTTCTCCCAGGTTTCGGGGTGGTACTTCTGGTTCTTCCGTCTCTTCCATGGATGGAATACCCTACAAACCGAGCAATTAAAACATGCAAGAATAAAAACAGAGGGACGTAAACGTACAGTGACGAGATCCATATCCAACGGTGACCAGAACTTGGTCTTCTTCGTAAATTTGTAACCGCAGTACAGGATTAAGAAAATAGGGATGTTAATGTCTATCGAATGACAAATCTAATGAGCACATTTCTGCAGAAGAAAAAACAGAGTCGACGTACACGCCGTGAAGAAGCCCGATGCGTTGAAGTGCCAGAACACGGTAAATCCGTTGACAAGAATGAAGAACATGGTCCATCCCATACCCCAATAGCTCAGGTAGGGCTGCCATGAGTTGTGGTAAGCATTTGACTTGGGGTCGAAGCCTTGCGCCAACAATCCCTTGCCTAAAAAGACGGTGAGATATTTGATATAATTAATCAAAAGAAGACAGTCTTACGGAAGCGGACATAAGTCAAGTTCATGATGAACCAACTTGTGAATCCTCCAGTCGTGGACAGATTGACGAACCAGCTAAAAAAAAAAAACTTCGTCAGTAAAATAGTCATTAAGAATAGTAGGGTATTGTTACTTGAACACGGTGTTGGAACCACTAGACACGCTCATGAACGACAAAACAGTGAAACAGGAGGATGTCAGAACAGCATATAAAGGAAGACCCTTCTTAGTGCAGTAAGTCAACACTCTGGGTGCTTGCCCCCGGAGTGCGAGACCGTAAAGAACTCGAGAGGCACAGAACAAGAAACTGTTACCAGCTGAGAAAGCACTGGTGAAAATCGCAGCATTGACAATGTGAGGAAGGACTGCAGTTTCAACAAGTAAGCCATCAATCGTTAGGTTATAGATTATCCAATTTACCATTGATTCCAGCACGTTTAATGGCAATGACGAAAGGCGAGCTGGCAGCGGTATTGTTGTCTGGAGGGGGAATTGAGTAAGTTGGTCCACAAGCTTAATGAAGGTTCAAGAACATACCTTTTAAATTAAGAAGGTCTTCATCGTTGTAGGCAACGAGCATTCCAATCATGAGGATACCCAAGATCTAATATATTGTTAGCATGGCACAAAAGGAGAGCCACGACTTTCAAATAATCGAGCTTCAATACTCACGTAGAAAATGACAATACGATAAAAGACACGGCGCACGGCTTTGGAAATGTTGCGACGAGGGCTTTCGGTCTCCGAAGCAGCACTGAAAGAAATATATCAGTACATCACGGCTAGAGGAAGGAAAAATTGACACTCACATTACGACCAATTCCATTCCTTGGAAAGAGAAAGCGGCTTGAACTAGCACACTCAGAATTGCAACGAAGCGATCAGTGGCGATGTTGCCGTGGACCAAGCCTGCACGATTGACAGCGCCAGGGTTTTTCCAGTACTGAACTCAAAAGTTAGGAAGAAGACTTCTTAGGGTAGTCAGTACACTCACCCTGAAGCCGATACGGTCGCCATGAGGACCTCCTCCAAGGTCAATGATAAGACCAACAAGGAGCAATCCGATGATAAGAGTGACTGAAATATGCCTATTCAATTCACATTCCTGGGGCTGGGCACAAAGCAAACGTCGGACGACTCACGCTTGACGACAGCGAAGATAAATTCGGCTGTAAACATTCATATTTAGCACAGCAGCAATTTAGTCATTCGGAGGTGTTATCTCACATTCGCCGAAATATCTGTAAATGGGACATTAGATCCACCCCAGAATGCAGAAAGGAGATCTCACGAACCGCACACCAAAGATATTAATCAAGCAAACCAAGACACAAACTACCGCCGTGTATGCCGCAACATGATTTTGCTATGAAAGCAGTTGGTGCGATGATCATGAACTAGATTCATAGAACGTACGTTGTGGTCCCAGAAACTAAGTAGAATGACAGCCGCAGTAATTTCCACAGGCGTCGAGATGCTGGAGACGGTATTGGTATGTATAGCAGTTTCGCAAGCAGTGTGGGACTCACGCATTGGTATAGAAGTAATTCTAAAAATATGTTACTTGAGCCGGCAATTTTCAAGAGTGAAACGATGATGCTTACCCATCCTGTAGCAAAACCGAGAGCAGGGTCAACCCAGCGGGCAGCTAAGTAATACGGTGGTAGAGGTCAATGTAAGCATCGAGGCATCGATAAAGTATACTAACCGAAATGAGGGAAGGTCCCTGAAATGGGAGCCCATGTCGTCATTTCACCGACGGCACAGAGGGAGCTGAAGCAGGGAATAAGTTCCAGTAGACAGTGGGAGGGGATGATATGCGTACGAGTATGCCACAGTACCGACCAATGCGTATGCGATCAGAGCACCTAGAGGACCTGCACTAGCAAGAGCCCCACCAGAACCCAAGAACAAACCAGTACCGATAGTACCAGCGATCTAGCCGGAAAGTCAACTTGACGACGACATCACTTGCAGTACAATTGGACTTACAGCAATCCTAGAATGCAAGGTCAGTTGTGAACACAATAAGGTAGACCGGAAGGCTTACATCTGTACGTGACGTTGCTTGAGGCGACGTTGAACACGGTCCAAGTCATGTTCATCCAAGTGGAAGCTGCGGATGGCTCGTAACCAGGCATAGGAGCTCGACACATAGAAGACTCACTCAGGATTAGTCTGCCTGGTAGCAGCGGGACCAACGACGCCCTGTTCGATGCTAACGCTATCCTTTTCGTGTTTTTCCTTGTCCGACATGATGACTGGAAAAGTGAGGGGTGAAGGACGTAAGGAAGAAGGGGCCCAACTTCCCACCGACCTGACTATATATAGTGGTCCGGTGTACCTGGTGGAGTAGAGGGGGATATCGCATGAGGGCCATTCCGAGTAAGTTCGATAAGAGTATAATGTCACGCTTTCCGCTGGCTTGTGAACACCCCCGACTGTATATTTAGTTGTGCCCGGTAGTGACCCTGCGAACCATCAACCAGGGCTGGATGCTCTGACACTAGTCTATTAATAGACTTATCTTCACATGGTCAGGAAGGTGTTGTGAGAAGGAAGGGCGCTATCTGGAGTAGGCTTTTTGACAGTTTAGCATCACAAGTGCGCAAGTTAGATATTTTGATGAGGTTAAATGTATCTGCACACATACAATTTCTCCTCAGTGCTTGCTGCCATTGTGGCGAGATCCGGACCATTCTTCACGGTGTTGCAGAGCGAGGTCCAAGCATCGAGGATCATGCACTGCACCAGACTGGAGTTGAAGTGTGAAGGTATGATATGCTATGCTCTGTCGGACGATTTCTCCCTGGAATTTTAGGACTCTCCGTGGATTATGGAACGCTCAATGCAAGGCACCCGGGATCTGTCAAAAGCATAGTAGTGAGCAAACGGAGATACAAATTCCGTAGCGATATTGCTTGATTGCTAGGGCAGAGTAGATTTGTTGTTGAGTTAAATCCAGAGACGGTGAATCGCGGTCGTGCGAGGTCGTACGCCTTCTATGGATAAGCGAACGCGTTTGGAGTTTCGCAAGGACGGTACTGAACAGCCAAGAAAAACACACATGCAGATACTCGTGAAAAGCGTAGAATATATGTAGACAGGTGCAGACGTTGCGCAACAAATGCCAAGATCGAGCTTATAGAACAAAAGGCTCTGAGAGTCCAGGGAAGCCCACACTCGTCCGATTCAATATGAGAATGAACGCGTGGGCCGTGTTGAATGGCAGGTACTAACAACAGGGGCAGCATAATTCACGCCTTCCGTCTCTGAGCACTCTTATCGCCAATGACACCTAGCATATCGTCTATCGAGATACCTGACATAAATCGACGAGCCAGCTGGCAGGAAGGATTAAAATATTTGGAGACTGGTGGCGGTGGAAAGACAACCGGTCCCTGTCAGTGTCACCCCATGCGTTACTCGTATCCCACGTGAGACTGTGATGCAGTTCAACGGTAACCGACTTTCTAATTGAGCTTGAAGCACTACCTTTACTGCCCATTAGTCCAGGCGAATTCCCTAGTCATTTAACATGACCACTAGGCTGAAAAAGAAACTTGACGAGCTAGGGGTCAACATCAACAGTAGGAAAGCCAACGAGAACTTTTGTCTGGTCAGTTTGGCCGGTAATACTCCTTGCGATTGACGTCAGGTCTAACAAACTTGGATGATAGATTGGCACGCCGTTACCACCACTAGAAAAGTCGAAAGACACAGGAGAGTTTGTTCCCCTGTGGAAACAAGAAGTCTGAGTCCGTTGTCAGTCGCCATTATTCTATATCTCTAAATAGCAGTATTGATAGGTTCGTGATGAAAAAGGTCGAAGACGGCTGCATGGTGCTTTCACTGGCGGTTTCTCTGCTGGGTACTTCAATACCGTAGGGTCCAAAGAAGGTGCGCTCAAAACGGTTGACATGGAGGTCTTAAGTCTTATGCCCATGTTCTCTAGGATGGACGCCATCGACTTTTGTTTCTTCGCGAAATGATAGGGCTAAAAAGGCTGCTGCTCGACCTGAGGATTTCATGGACGAGGAGGACTTACAAGACTTGAAAGAGGGCCGCAACCTTGTGGACACCACAGAGCAGATGGATTTATTAGGCGGCACGCAAGCTGAGCTACTTGGTAAAGCAGATGACGATAGCGAAAAAGAGTGCGTCACTCAATTTTTTGAACTTTCGTTCCCTTACACCTTTCCAGCCCAATCACACGGACACTAGAAGCTTCACTAGTTCCTGCTCCCAAAGATTCTGTTGGCGCCCGCATTCTCAAGAAAATGGGCTGGAGACTTGGTCAAGGAATTGGTCCCCGTATCAGCCTCAAACAGCGAAAACTCCAGGATGCCATGGCATATGATGCTACGACCGGCACGAAGTTTCTGGGAAGGACTTTGGACATTCCGGATGACGATGAAGAGGCCAATAAGCATAAATATGCCCCAAGAGATACCCCAGTTTTGGTAGTGAAAAGGAAAGATAATTATCATGGATTAGGTTACGTCCCTGGCATGAGTCTTAATGAAAGTTTGGGGGACAATGCTGCGAGTGGCAGTGATAGTGGACCGAAATTAGCTGGTACGTGTAAATCATGCGGGATCTCATGCCAATCTTTGACCTCATGTCCTTTCAGGTGGCTTCGGCCTCGGTGCGCTCAATGACGCGGACGAAGATGACTTAGATGTTTATGACAGCAATCCCACAAGTTCCCGTAATAGGGTTGCGTATGATATTGCTGCAGGAGAGGACGATGATACGGTGGTCATTGGTCGTAGAGGAGACAAACAAAAAGCGCCACAAGTAAGCCCATAACTATACTATTCGCGGAGATATACTCAAGACCTCTCAGAAAGCTGCGGCAACAGCTTCTCAGTACTTTCGTGACGGCTCAAAGGTTTTGGCGGGTTTCGTTTTATCTGACGAACCGGTGGTGGAGGAAAAATGGTATGCTGCCTATCGATAGCATTTAAAGCTCATCAACAAGACTGAAGACGAATGGCAGGTTTCCTGTTCCAGAGGTTCCGCCTGGTTGGAAGCCTGATCCCCGACGAGTATGGGCGGCTGATAAAGAGAATAGACAACAACCAGCGCCACCACCTAAAGGGCTATCTCATGAAGAATGGAAACGGTCAAAAATGTCTGCAGACCAGGTAAAGCAGTGGTTTATAGCCAAATGAGATTTTGCTAACTTCGGGTCGCATCTTTGATGTTAGAGAGGTGTCATTCTCGGAGAGACCCCACTTCCTGCGGCACCTCGATCCGTTTTCGACTATATGTCACAAAAGGATAAAGAGAGGATAAAGTCTATCACTTCCGGGCTGAAGTCAGGAGCATCCACGGCCAGCGGCGAGTCTGCAGGGCCGTCCATCTCTGTCACTAAACTCGAGCCTCATGTCGCCCAGGCAGCTTTAAATGGTTTCCAACCTTTCACGAACAACCCCGCACAGCAGGCAAGGTACACTGCCTATCTACGATGGCAAGCAAGTCCAGATGGATCATCGCCGCCTTTGGAACGACTGCGAGATCAGTCCATAGATGACTACAACAGGGAGTTAGCAGATTATGCGAAATCCGCATCACTCTTCAAGCCTATATCAGGTGCTATGGCTGGCAGATTTACTAGTGCTGCGGTACTCGACTTGGGTCCTAAAATTAACGAAGGACTGCATATCCCCACACAAGAAGAGATCGCGGCGAAAGAAGCGGAGAGAAAGAAAGAGGAGGAAGACAAGATCAGTCCGAAAGAGCATGCGGCAAAATTAGGCATGTACGGCCACCTCACGCGGGAGACGAAGCCTTGGCAGCCGGCGAAGCTGCTCTGTAAACGCTTTGGCGTCAAAGATCCTAATCCGGAGCCAGAAGTACCTGAAGCAAGTGCTTCTTCGAGTGCTGCTGCTGCTGCCGCGCCTTCATTTACTCACCCGGAGCAGAGCTTCAGTGCGGGAACTGCCGATGTGACAGCACCTGTCCAGAGTACTAGCGGTCCTCGAGATCTTAACAATATAGGTCTCGGAGAAGATGATACCCAGGGTCAGGATACGCTGACTTATGAAAGACCTTCCATGGATATTTTCAAAGCTATTTTCGCCAGCGATGACGAAGATTCAGGCGACGAAGATGGAAAGGAAAAGGTCGATGATGATGATGACGACGACGACCCATCCATGTCGATTGTTCCTCCTCCGAATGCAACGAAAGAAACTGGTACAGGCTTCATATCAGCTACCACTATTCTCAACGATGAGCCCGTCGACCCTGAAACTTTCAAACCGAAATTCATTCCCCGTGAAGGCCAAGCGAAAAAGTCCAAGGACGATGAAAAATCCAAAGCGAAGAAGGACAAGAAGGATAAGAAAAAGAAAGACAAGAAATCCGTTCTTGTGTCCTTTGCCATGGATGAAGATGGAGGGGACGACTCTTTAGAGATCAAGCAATCTAAAGACCGGCCCACAAAGAAGCGAAAGGAGCAGAAGCAGTCTGAAGATGGGGACGATCATGGAATGTGGACGGCACCAGCTGCGACGAGTGTAGCTCCTCCGGTAGAACCTGCCCCGCCACCTGCTAAAGCGGATGTAGTAGAGAATGCCACCACTAACGAAGCTGGACCGAAAGGTCGGAAGCGTGCCATAGATTTTATGTAGCGCTGAATGAACAGGTTCCTCTTTCCCAATCATACCGCTTTTTTTCCTGAGTAAGAAATAGAAAATATTTAAATTGGCAAGGCCGTACGCGTCGTAATAATGAAAAATCGAGTAAAGGTTTGCATGGAGCTTATTCACTCTCTTCTTCATCCTCCTCTTCATCTTCGTTCTCCTCCTCTACCTCTTCCTCATCTTCCCACCCTGCCCCAAAAGCAACATCTTCTTCGTCCTCGCTCTCTTCATCCTCCTTTTCGCTCCCACTTCCCTCACCGTCATCGTCGTCCGTTCGTTTACGTTTGCCGTCTCCAGCTTTTGGCTGTCCTTCAATTTCGCCATCGGCAAGTGTAACACATGTCAGCCTGGTTCCTTTAGAATCATATGAGCCCAACGGTTTTATTTGCTGAGGGGTAGATTCCGATTTCTTGGAGACCGCTGCAACGTCGTATACGTTCACAAACCCGTCAGACGAGACGGTGCAAGCGATGGTGGTGGATTTTCTCCCTGATGCCTCTGGTAAAGCGATTTCAAGAGTCTGCACTGCTTTTACACTAGGAAAACCATGAGAATGATCCTACAAAGATGCAAGGCGAAAATTACCGGTTAGTATGTCCAATCATTTCGGCAACTATTGTCGGTGTTTCTGATCCTTTTGGCACATCATAAACGGTGAGCTTGCGGTCTTCTGCAGCGACGAGCAGCAGTTCGCCTTCTTCTCCTACACGACTACAGAACTTGGTATCTTGTATCCGAGAAGGATGCGTGATTGTGTATAAGAGTTCCATATTCTGGTTCGCGCGTCAGAAGGCAATTTGGTAATGGTTCATGAGCAGAAACTTACTGTGGCATAAACATCCATTGTTGAGCCCGACTGAACTAGGAATTTGGAGCCATCTGTTGACCAGCGTACCAGCTCGCCCTCTGCCCAGTACACATTAGCTGCGTTTCTTGTACAAACTCATTTAGCTTACCTTTGCCTAGTTTTGTGCTTGCAACACCCTTTCCTCTCATGAAATCCCACATCCTTAGCGCTTTGTCTTTGCCTACGCTAAGTCCGACCTTTCCAGATGGATGGACTGCGACTGAATTAACGCGACCCTTGTGTCCTTTTAGTGAGCGAAGGACTGCCCAATCGCGGGCACGGAATAAACAGAGTGTTCCATCCTCCGAGGCGGATAGAAGATGTGAACGTGAAGGGAATAACAGATGTGTTATTGAACCTAAACCATGAACACAGTCTGATAAGTTTTTATGTATAGGAAAGAGTGTGTTGTACATACCTTCATGGTGCATGAGTCCACCGATCTCTTTTCTTCTTCTCAGGTCCCAAACTTTGATAATTTCGTCCGCACTACCCGTTGCAAGCCATTTACCGCCCTGAGGAGAAGCAGCTACCGCCTTGATACACGATACATGTGCGGGGAATATGAAAGTTGGCTTCAACTCAAATTTGATATTCGAATCCTCGTCCACGGTGACAGTTCCTTCTAAACCATATAGCAGTTTTTCGTAGGAGCCAGCAACTACTTTGAAAGAGGTTGGTAGAGGCGTGTTTTCTTCGCGAGCTTTTCCTTTGCTCTTTTTCGCTTTCTGTGTTGTTTCCTTTACTTTTACGGGCTGGGTATCCTCTTCCTCGACAACTGGGTCTGCGGCTTTTGGTGTAGCCTTTTTGGCGGTGGGTTTTGACAGTTTAGGTTTGGGTGTAGATTTTTCTTTAGCTGGTAGTTGGGTCCTGGCCCTTTTGGCGGGTCTTTCCCTGGTTTTCCTATCTTGCGTGGATTTAGCCATAGAAGTGAAGTGGAGGGAGATTAGAGAACCAGGTTGCGGTTATTTCGAAAAACCAGTCGCGAGTTTGATCCGCATGAGGATGCCAAATAGGAATTACTCTGTCGTGAGCCTTGCGCGAACCGTGTTTGGGACGACTCAGTAATTCACGCCACACTCCTGCGCTGCTTGTCCTTTCTTTTACTGGGAGATGAGGATAAATGTAATAAGGAAATGCAGTAGGCGGCCTCTTCAGTCACTCTCTTACTCTACGCGCGTTCAGCACCGAGAAATAATCGCGGCCAAAAATCCCTCAATTAACGCGTTTGTCAATGTCTCCCAACCACCTCGGGATATACCACAGGACCTTCCATTATCGGGGTTGACTGTAGCCGTAAAGGATAACATTGCGACATCGTTCTTGCCTACGACATGCTCGTCCACAATGCTCAAGGGTGCGTTCATGCTTCGAGGTGCTATAACTTCGCTGTGTTGACGACGTGATTAGACTTCGTTTCCCCCTTTGACGCGACCGTCGTGAAGATCCTGCAGAGAAATGGGGCAGACATTATTGGCAAGACCAACTGTGATGAATTTGGCATGGGGTATGTGATTGGGGCGAACTCTGTATTTGCAATACCTAATGTTGTTTTAGGTCTTTAAATATTCATTCGGTGCACGGTCCGGTAAAAAACCCTTTCAACGCGTCTAAGGAAGGCACAACGAAGGATGAAAGAGCTGCTGGTGGCAGCTCTGGTGGAAGTGCTGCCGCTGTTGCTGCGGGCATGTGCGATGCGTGAGTTTGGTTGTCCATGCTGAAGATCGCGAAACCATACCGACACATGAACAGCGCGTTGGGGACAGATACTGGAGGGTCTGTTAGATTGCCTGCCTCCTACTGCGGAGTCATTGGGTTCAAGCCTTCATATGGACTCGTAAGCAGGTATTCAATACTTTGTCTTTTTCGAAAATTATACTGACTTTTCTCTCAGATGGGGTGTGGTGTCGTACGCAGATAGTCTGGACACTGTAGGCCTCTTTGCCAATGACATCCCCACTATACAGCGAGTTTTTGGTACAAAGTTTCCTCAGAGACCGAGAACTGTCTGGGTTACTTACCCATTTATTCATTAGATCAAATCGCGGTCTACGATGGCTTGGACCCCACTTCTGCGCCTGTGGAAATCCGGGAAAAGGCGTATTCTCATTCCATGGAACGCCTTACGTCTCAGAAGACGGAGACGTCTATTCTTGAAGGATTGAAAATAGGCATACCTCAGGTAGGCATTACTTCTGTAAGCTGTAATCTTGCAAAATTTACATGCGCGTTACAGGAGTATTTCCCCTCTGAAATGGCCTCAAGTATCGTTGAGCCTATTCGTAAAATCATTCAAGCCTTGAAGTCTCGTGGCGCTGAGATTGTTCCGGTTTCATTACCGTCCACCTCTTACGCTCTCAGTTCATACTATGTCTTGGCGAGTGCGGAAGCCAGTAGTAACTTGGCCCGATACGATGGAATCCAATACGGTAAGTCAATTAAACTGAATCATACTTGTTGGGCATGAGATTGATAATTTTTTCTTAGGTAAATACGTTGAGCCCGGACCTGGAGTAGACCTATCA
Source organism: Agrocybe pediades (assembly GCA_013053245.1). Lineage (NCBI taxonomy): Eukaryota > Fungi > Basidiomycota > Agaricomycetes > Agaricales > Agrocybaceae > Agrocybe > Agrocybe pediades. The sequence goes on from JAACJL010000058.1 coordinate 2,141,191, forward strand.
AAGACTGCTCAAGTATACGCACAAACCCGAACAGCAAACTTTGGCCAGGAAGTGAAGAAGCGTATTCTACTTGGAACATATGCACTGTCTGCTGAGTATGTATATCTCTTCTTCTTTTCGGCATGTACTGAATGAGCTATCCAGTGCTTTCGGCAATTACTTCCTGCAAGCCCAAAGAATTCGGCAGCTTGTCAAGGATGATTTCAATGCCGTATTCAGCATCCCCAACTACTTCACCGACATGCCAGGAAGTGTTAAGGACGGCGTCGACGTTCTTATCCACCCATCTGCCATCCGTACCGCTCCTCGTCTGGCTGAAAGCGAGGATGAGAAGTCAAGCTTGGATTCCTACGTTCAAGATGTCCTCACGGTACCCGCCTCTCTGGCAGGCTTGGCTGCGTTGTCGGTTCCAGTTGTCGAAACCACAAATAAAGAGGGTGCCCAAGCTTTGCCCATTGGAGTTAGTGTTGTAGGCCAATGGGGCACAGATGACCTAGTTCTCTCAGTGGGCAGGGCTGTCGCCGCCATCCAGCCACTCGTTTGACCTTGGTGTCATGTGTCTTGTACATTACATACTTCAAACTTCGTACTGGAACCTTGCGACGATTTGCTGCCATCAAGCTCGAGTTCTCGTACGTTGCCGGCAGCTGTGGGTTCCGCGTTCGGCCTTAGGCTTTCTCCGCTCCGGCGCCTTCGACTACTACTCAAAGTTATTGAGAGTAAATGGCTAACTTCGCTATCCTCATCCTTCAGGCCTGCTTGTCTGCACAACAACCCATCTATCGGCTCTCGAGCATCACGAACTAGTCAAAAGGCATTGGTGTTAACTTTTTTCATCCTTATACATCACTTCCCAGCATTCTTCTCTCCCACCCGCTCGACAGGGGCTCATTCCCAGAGGCTTCTACTCGGCTATTCCCTGATACTTCGCCCTCCTTTCATCCAATGTACAACTCGAGTGATCTTCGTTACCCGAATAACAAGCTGTCAAGAGCAGAATTAGAACGGCAGCATTCTTTTCCGGTGGCTGTCAGGAACATTTCGAGTAGTCCCTTCCTTGAGAGAAATGCGAACATTGACAAGATTCATTGCACCGGTGTATGATGTTCGGGTGTTACTATTTGTTTCTGAATACGGTAATGCGAATGAATACGGTATCGATGCTGGCTGACTGTACGCCTATAACTCGAGGGAAAAAATCCCGCGCGAACATGAAGAGAAGACTATGGGCCTAGCGTCTCTCGGCACTAGTGACCGGCTGGACAAGCTTTGTGTGGGATAAGTTCAGACGCATCAGAGTCGTACTGCTCTGTTCGCTTCATTCACTTGTCATGGGATGACTTTCTGGACATAGACCATTTCCCAACGCGCATCCGAAGCGCCGGCATGTTTCCTAAACCCAGTGATATCCGTACGTATGACTGAAATCAAGTCAAGCCGATGTGAGCGTTTACGTATAGGTACGAACCTTTGCTTTGCCTACATTGAACTCTGTTGTGTTCTTCTTGTGATTTACAGTCAAAAAAGACCCTCCGTCTAAGTTCAGAGGATACTGCTGGCTCCATGGGGCTTCACGCATGACCTGCCCATAATTTGGCAAACCTTGTGATCACGTAGAAGTGGTTGAACTCTACTGATCTACGCGAAAAGCGTAAAAGGTACTGCCGCTGTACGTCCTGTTCGGATCCAAGAATATTGCACACAGCTGGTCAAACATTATAAAAGGGTGCTTTCTTTGCTGTGTTTTCTTCAGCAGCAGCGCCCTTTCGCTCTACTACCTCTTGCTAGACAACCATGCGCTTCACTCTTGCCACTACCCTTGCCTTGCTCGCAGTGTCTGTCTCTGCAGCTGGGCCAGTGCCAGACAACAGTACTACGTCCGATGTCACACCCGTTGTGTTGAACTCGGTGGGTCGACACCTCTTTGTTTCCGCTACTTTCAAAACTTATATCCGACTGTATACAGGCCAGTGGGGTTATCAACTTCTGCACCACCGCTCTTGGATGCGCCTACCCGGCGCAAAATATTATCCCGGCGGCTTGCATCAATTTCAGCACTATTCTGCGAAACCAGGTGGTGTCTGTCATCGTTCCAAACGGATTTGAATGCACGCTTTTCCGGTGAGCGTGGTTGATATCCCATGAGTAGCATTGCAACTTGTATATTGACCTTCTTTACCGTCAGAAATCTCGCTTGCGCTGGTGCCATGTTCACTGTTTTGCCTCCCCCTAACTTCCAGGATATCCCTGGATCCCTCAGAGCAAACACCAACTCGTACAGCTGCATCATACTTCGTTAGAGGCGGGTATTAACGAGCCGCCCACCCCGGGGATACCCGGACCTTGGTGGGCCTTCTCTGGACCTTGAAGCTTGAAGAGTCAACAGGGAAACGGCTGGAAACAGTCGGGTAGAAGGAATTGGATGGTTCGATGTTCGAGTTGGACTTAAAAATATGAAAATGTAGTAAACAAATTGACTGAATCAGAAGAGATCGTACTGCTCAAAGTAAACTACCAAGGATTTCACTCATGAGTCATCGGCCGTCGTCTCTGCCTGGGCGCTTAATCTTTATGGAGTTATGACTACCTAAGACCTTCCCCATGTGAGGTATGTCTATATTTGGATTCTCATCAAGTACACTATCAGTAAGCGTCGGCAAGAACACTGACTCCTGAAGCAGGCCTGAGTACTGGGTCGCAAGCGGCAGGGTACTACGTGAGAAGGTTTCTGGGAACTTAAAGATATTTTGTTGGATGTACACTGGAAGATTTGGGCCCATCCGTTCGAAGGTTGGTCCATGGACTCGCTATCCCCGAGCTAGCGTGGACCGATCGTTAATTGGGTCGATTGGCTAACTGGCTTCAGCATATAGCGCGGTTCTTCTGTGCCTCCACCTTTCGGTATTCTCCTACTTTCCGCCTTGAATGATGACAAGAGTGGCATGCATGGTTTTCCTTGTGAAACCAAGCGCACGTGCCGTTACTCGGCGAACTGACATATATAAAGACGCGATTTGAATACATCGAGTCGAATCTTGCGTTTCCCACATTGCAACGACGCCTCATTACTGCGGAGGATCCTGCCGACTTCGCACCACCCCACTTAACGCGTCTTAAAACACCTTATCGCGCTCGTGTCCTTTATACTTGGATAGTGAGTAACATCATCAACTTTGCGCTGAAAGTGACTTGACATTACCTTCCAAAGCGTTAATCTTGGACTCGTCCAACATGGATATGGACTGGAAAGACGCGACGCACAATCAGGTTGACTCAGCCACGTCAAGAGTGCTTCGGACCGCGGAGCTACTTGAGCTGGTCATGTCCGCCTTGGACGATGATGATGCCTCGATGGGTCGAGTTTCGTGGCCCACTTCACAGCATCTGCTATGGGCTGCACTGACGTGTAGGGACTTCTTCAACCCGGCCATGAACGTTCTCTGGAGAGTAATGGAGTCGTGGATGCCTATAGTGGGTCTTATCGACGTGGTAATACGAGCAGATTATGATTATGAGGATGATTATGTATGTATTCCTTTCATCCAGTCGAGCGTAATAGCAAAGGTTACTGACTGCTTATTTTATATTTTGATGTTTGATAGGTGACAGTGGGGCCTATCAATGAAAAACATCTCGAACGAATGGATTCCTACACGCAACGCATCCGACATTTCATCGTATACCTCGACAAGGAAAACGCTGTCAAAATTTCTCCACACATCTTCATGTATCTTTCCGAGATGCGCCATTCGCGTCTATTTCCTGCTATCAAGATTCTGACCATTCCCAACCTCCATGGAGTCCCAGACCTATCCGGTCTATGGCTCATACCGTCGTCGACTCTCACTGAGGTCAACATCCTCGGTATTATAGCTAATGGAGTGGCGGAGACATTGCTGGACAGGATGTCTCGCAGTTCTCCAGGTATACAAAGGATATCGCTTGAGGGTGACTTCGATCTTGATCCCTTCGCGGATGTCCTGGAACGATTTGCGAACTTGAAAGAACTCTCGCTCTACATGGGAAGAAGCAGGAACATCTCAGCTTACGTTCTTGATGCCTTGTCGAGGCTCGATAAACTGCAAGACCTACGACTGTTTATGAAGGTGGACGCCGAGTTTACATCCTCAAACTCGAAGAACTTGTACCGTCCCAGAGAAAGTGATAACCACCTCTGCTTTAACTCCCTAGAACGCTTCTACATGACGGCACGACCGCAGACCGCCCTCGACATTTTGAAGCACCTTCCAGCGCTGAAAAGCATGTCCAGATTCTCTGTCTATCTTTTAACCGGAAATTACCCTGTCGCGCACCGTTTCCTGCAGAATATCCTACAAATATGCCCCACCACTTTACGCCATCTCACTCTGAGCTCCGACGGCGATGCTCCTGTCGCGTTGGACATTGGGTTCCGAAATTTCTTGGACTTCCCGTTTTCTTGCCTTGAAACCCTGGACACATCAGAAGTCTTACAAATTGCTTTTTTCCGGTTGTACAACCGGAAAAACCGCATATAACCGCGAAAGCAGCAAGCTAAAAAAGCCAGGCTCCATTTCAAGAAAAGCTAACCCAAATGGAGTTTTGCTAGGCCATTTTGGCCCTGAAAATGCGTCATTTAGCTTGCGGCAGCTTTTTGCCGACTCCAATATTGCTCCAATAAGCTAAAAAACCGGCAAAACCCGACAAGCTATTTGTAGTTTTGCTGATGCATCAGCGTCGACCGCGTAAATAAGGACCTAATCACAGCCTTCGCCAACAGCAGCTTCACGCAAACCCTGAAAGACCTCAGACTCAACCGCGAGCGGATTGCATCCATATCAGAATGTGATCTCGCCTTATCAGCTTCCGAAGTTGGGCTTGTTGCCGAGATCTTCCCCAACCTTCAATATCTCCAAATCTCGCTATTGGTTGATATGAGTAGGGACCGCGTACAGGAAATGCGAAGGTCCGTTCGACCATGGGGTGACGCCACGAAATCAGCAGTCCAGAAAGGACACCCTCTCATAGAACTCTCGGTGTTTCCGCTGACGCTGCCTATTAGTGACGATGGAAGATCACTGCAGATGATGCCAGACAGCCAGCGCAAAGTCAGGACTGCTTACGCGTTCGCGCGTTACTTGCACGCCGTCTTTCCTCATCTCAGGACCTTGGACATTCGTACGGAAGGACTAGCGGATCGGGACTGGAGTAAGAATGTGTCTTCGCTGATCAACGAGTTCTTCGATGAAGAGCAGTTTAGTAAAGATCAATTACATGTTGAAGGTGCGGTAGTAGAAGGAGGAGAGTAGCTCGATTTAGACAAAGGGGTTGGCAGGGAGTAAATGATGTATATATTGTATTTGTTAGTTATCTCGTTCACAAGACGCGCGAGAATCAAGATGAAAATTTGGAAAAGGAAAACCATTGACGATCATCGACGCGGCCCCTACTTACGGGGGGGCCTACAGAGGATCATAGCCATCACTCGGCAGAGTCGCGGCATTTGATTTCGCGTAGGGTCACATCGTGCCCCTCCTTTTCACAAGCACTGTCGTCACCATCTTCTTTGCTGGAAGTGCCAGCTTCTACTGGTGTCATAATCTACGCTGTTTATTCCTCAGTCTTCAAGCATGGACATAGGAGTGAGAAAGGGGACTGCTGGAAGCGTCGTAGACCCAGCCCAGTCGAGAGTTCTCAGGACTGCGGAACTCCTTCAGCTGGTAATGTTCGCGATAGATGAAGACATGTCCTGTTGCGAGCGGGTTTCTAGCCCTACATCGCAGCATCTGCTGTGGGCCGCTTTGACCTGCAAGCGCTTCTACGACCCAGCCATGGACGTGTTGTGGAGAAAAATGGACTCTTGGGCGCCGATCGTGAATCTCATCGACGTCGTAGTAAAAAAGTCAAGCGAACCGCGTCATAATAACAGCTACGTATGTTTTTATTTCACTCAGCACGCTGCGCGACGCTGACTACACGTCCTTATACTGCGTTGTTTCTGATGCTTGATAGATAGTCAAAGGGATAATTAGTGAAAAACACATCAAGCGAATTCATGGATTCCTACGTGCAGCGTATCCGACACTTCATTGTCTGGGATAACGGGGACGATCCTGTTGAAATCTCTCCGCATATCTATATGTATCTTTACGAACTTCGGCATTTCCGCTTATTCCCTGCTCTCAGAGAGCTAACCATTCTCCACCGTGACTTCGTTGACTATCCCTCCAACGACGTCCCGAGTCTTTGGCTCACACCGTCCCCATCTCTCTCTGAGGTCTCCATCCTGGGTATTGGTGCGGACGGGGTGGCAGAGACACTCATTGAAAAAATATCCCGGAGCTCCCCTGACGTACGACAAATATCCCTCAAAGGCGAGCTAGGATTCGAGCTCGGGCCCTTTTTGGGTATCATGGTGCAATTTTCGAACCTCAGAAAACTTAAAATCTCTAGCTGTTGCGATGACGCGATTATATCAGCTCACGACATTGACTCCTTATCGAGGCTCAAGAAACTACAAGACTTACAGCTGTATTTCGAGAAGGCACAATTCAAGTCTTCGTCTGGCTCGAATTATCACAAACGGATTAGTATAGAGGAAGACACTGGGTTCGACTCGCTGGAAAACCTCCGCTTGACTGCGCCATCGAGGACGGCTCTGCAAGTATTAGAGCACATACCAGCTGCCAAATCTATTACCAAAGTCACAATCCGCCTTCAGGGTGCAAAGAATCATGCTGTCCCATATGTCTTGCAGAACATCCTTCGCCTAGGTTCCAATACTTTACGCGAACTCCAAATAACAACTTGCCACAAGATTGATTGCCCCGGGATGTCCGACATGTTCTATCAATGTCTGGAGGACTTTTCTTTACGGTTACCTCGCCTGGAAGTCCTAGATATCAAGCTCGACCGAGTTGACGAGGAATTGCTCACAGCACTCGCTAAGAGCGGCCTATCACGCGCTCTGACCACCCTTCACCTCACCCCAGACTCCTCACGGGAATGCTATAACCTACGAGCTTCCGAATTAGGGATCATCGCGGAGCTCTTTCCCAACCTCCGAAGCTTGGAGATCCCTTTGTTCATGGACATGAGCAAGTACTGCCTTGAAGAAATGCAGAATTTCGTGCAATCGGCTGGTGCAAGGAAAGCAAGGAATTGGAAAGTTCATCCGCTTCGACACCTCGCCATATCTCCGCTGCAGCTCCAATTTTCGGCTACAGGCGACACCGAAAACACTGCTGCGCGAACTCGCGATCGGTTGGTTATGATGCCCGCCGTTCAGCGCAATGTTGAAAGTGCTTATGTGTATGCACGCTACTTGCATCAAGTCTTTCCCTACCTCCGACATACGGATTTACGGGATTGGGGGCATAAGGAGGTCAATCACCATTGGATGGAAGACGTGTTCTCCCTCATTGCGCGGTTTGTGAAGGAGGATGAGTGAATCTTCAATCCTGTGCGAAACACTGAGAAGAGGACGTGTCCCGTGAGTCGTGACAGTATGGATGACATTGGATGTCTACTTCTGGCGGAATTTTTCGGCAGGTTGGGAACGGATGCATCATTTGATCTGGATCATAATCGACCGGTCGACGGTGGCACAGACCGGCAAGCGCACAGGTGGGCAGGACCCCGGAAAGTACATCCTTGATTTCTTGTGGAATTTCTCTCATTGCATGGAAGTGGTCGACGAGACCCTGAGGTATGTCATTGTGATTAGGGGGTTTGCGACCACTACCAATCCACTCCTTTTCGAGGAAAGGTTGTTGGTCCCAAGGGTCATTGAAGTCTGAATTAGACATTTTGGGGGATGTAGCTAGGTTATAGGCAAGGATATGTTTTTTGTGAATGATTCATAATCATAGCGGATGCAGAGAAATGGTCCTGACGTGTTACAGTGTTTAATGACTACATATCGGTGTATTGGTAAGGTGTGGCTGTAGCTCCCAGTCCGCAGTACCGCCGTTTGTCTGAGATGTAAATGGAATAGTAACGGGTATCATGTTTTCTTAAAGTGAAGTCGTGGGTTCGACCCTCACGAAAAACTTTTTTTATCCGGCTTTAGCTCACTCCTTGCTCCCCAAGCCAATTTCTACCCGGGATTTTACTTACTGTAGGGAATTTTTCAAAAATTTGCAATTTCTATCCGTATTTACCCCCTGGATTGACCTAAAAAATCGTGATTTTTATCCGGACATCCGATCAAGGATTTTGGTGTACTTTCCGGGGTCCTAGTTGGGCTCATGACTGCTCATGATCATGGCTGACGGCATGATCACAAAGGAGACGAACTGGAGGTTGACGAGAATAACATATGATGCTTATCATGCACAAGGTCGTTATCTCGTTCTCCTGCGACGGTCGACCAGCTGGTGGCGATGTGTTGTCCCCGCGTCGAAACATAAGAACATCGGTCCACGGGCACGGCGTAAGATGAAACTTGGCAGGGATAGAGATATTGGGAGCATGCGACTGAGGATAGCAGTTAAAGAGGAACTGAAAAAGTGCTCGATGAACCTAACAAGTAGACTCGAAGATGAGAGTTGTAAATGGAATGGCGGTTTTTGAGCATGGAGATACTTCATTGCATGGCGGAGACTAACTTACTTTTACTTGGTGCACAAGCTTACACACTTATGACTGATGACTGACAGACTGTCCCCGAAGTCAATTCAATTGAAGTGCCAATTTAATTCAGGGAGCTCGTCGTATCGCCGTTCCTGACATGACAACGTCCCAACAGCATGGTTGCTAAATATAGAACTGGGAGAGGTTTTTGGTGAGCCTGTGTCTCATACTTACTCACTCACTCTCGTGAGCGGGACGTTCTGCAGCTCGGCGTGAGCGTGAAAGTAAGGCGGACATGAGTTGGCTGGGTTGAGGAGGAAATACGAAGACAGACTGGTATGCCAGGTGTGGGCCGTGGTGGTTTGTTCGGCTTTCGCGTCCTACATACGCCTAGTACGTTCGTACGTACTCGCAAGTGCGGGACATGTGCAACGATCAGAACCCCATTACCTGTTGTATGTATGTAGTAACCCGTTATGTGCGTGACAATTGAGGGTTTACACATACCGTTGTCTTGTTATTTCTGCGACGCTTTAATAAAGTACTGCGACCCAGAATGTTAATCAGCTTGAGTCGGTCCGTGATGATGATGGTGAGAGTGCAGTCGGATATTTTCATATTTAGCGTTGGCTGGGGTACGTACTTAGTGGGCGGGAGTGATGATGATGATGATGACAGTGGGAATACGCTGATGAATGTGCGGTGTGAAGGAAGAAGAAGGCGAGGATGAGGATGGGGATGATCCAGAAGGAGGGAACGAGGTTAATGTCGTTCAGTGGAATGGAAGGAGGTCATGAGAGAGGAAGGAGGTGAGAAAAAAGCCCCGTGGCCCGATCGAATCTGGATAAGGAGGGGAGATCTGGTGATCGACGATTATATTCCCATCATTGAAAATAACGACCCGAGTTCGGGTTGTTCCCATCGAATTTCGACAGCCCACGACACACCACTAGCCCTGACGTGAACTTCTTTTTTCAACTCTTTCTTTACTTATCACCATACAAATCACCATACTGCATGAACGTCGCCGCCCTCTTGCAGGACTCCCCGTCCGAAGAGAGGAGGAGAACAACCGGTGGTCCAAATGTAAATCGCGCAGATACGACAACACCAACCCCGGCGAACCCAAACTCGAACACCAACCCCAGTGCTATTACCAACAGCTTATCGACCTCGTCCATCCCGCAGCAGTCTACTTCCTCCTCGTCTTCCCCGCAATGGCATCGCAATAGTGCCTCCAGCCCGCTTTTGAGGTCGACATCAGGCACGCCTGCTGGTGGTGGGGAGGGGAGGATCGGAATGGGACGTGACGGTGGTGTTAGTTCCATGGGGGTTGCGAGTGGAGGAGGAGGGAACGGGGGAGCATGGGCACGTCCTTCATTCATCCGCCCTGGGCCTGGGAGTACAGCTGGCGGCGCTGACCAGCCCGTGTTGGGTCCGGCGAAAGAGAGTGCATCGACAGGAGCACCCACCGGCTCCTGGTCTTCCCCGTCCCACGCTCCCGTGCCTACCCATTCATTGCTGTCACGTCGCTCACCACAGCCGTACGCCATGTCCGGTGCGGCGGTGGCGGGTGTAGTAGGCCTTGGAACGTCGATGTCACTGGATAGAGAAAGGGAAATGAGGGAGCGGGAAAGGGAGAGGGAGAGGGAACTTCGGGCAGGAAACCGATCTTACAGCTCAGGAGGAGGAGGAGGAGGCTCGCAACCATTCCGGCCTGCATCCGCCTCGTCCTCGTCCACCCCAGGGGGATCGCCGTCAACGCCCTTCCACGCCCCTCACGCCCAGCAGCACCCAGCAGCGGCCATCTCACCACGCTCGCCTCACCAATCACAGTTGCAATCACATTCATCACCGTTATTATTACATTCCCCGCAGAGCCAAACCCAAAGTTTGAGTTCGAGCGCGAGTCAAACCCAAAATATCCTAAACCACCAGAGACCCTCCTCTTCTGCGTCTCAGACACACCGCTCTTCGCACTCCCACCATGCGCACTTGCTTAACGCAGAACCGACAGCCAGCTCGACTGCAGCGCGTCACATGGAACAGCAGCAGCGCGCCGAGCGGGGGGGAGTGCGCACCTCTCACCAGACGACGACAGGCACGGGTGCTCCTGACCTGCCCTTGCCCCTCTCGTCTTCGCCGTACACGCACCATCCCGGCGGCCCGTCGACTTCATCATCCTCCGGCAACGCCGGCGCCGGAAGTGGACACGGGCCCGTGGGAATTTCAAACCTAACTCATCAGCAACATCATCATCCTCTCGCGACGGCGAGTCCGCACATCATGAATGTGATGAACACCAGCAGCGGTAACGGCGGTACGAGCAGTAGCGGAGGCCCTGTGGATCGTGAGCATTTGATTCATCAGCAGCAGACGCATCGGGAGCGGGACAGGGACAGGGACAGGGAAAGGGAAAGGGAAAGAGAGCGGGAGCAGCAGCAGCAACAACAAAGAGACCAGAGAGATCCCGGGGTGTCTCAACAGACGTTGCAGAGAGACCTGCTTACTTCGGGTTCGAGCTCTTCTTCAGCTCAGCAACCGTTTCAACGCCCTCTGCCCACTGGCTCCTCAGGCCCCGGAGTGTCGCCTACTTCTGTTTCGGGTGGCCCAGGCGCACCGTTAACTGGACGAGATGGGAGGCCTTTGGCTGGTATGGAGGGTGTACGCGATAGGGAGCGCGAGCGCGAACGTGAAAGGGAAAGAGAGCGGGAAAGGGAGAGAGACCGCGAGCATAGAAGGCGCCTATCGAACTCGTCCACATCTGGTGCTGCCCCCGCCAACGCAAGCTCAGCATCATCATCATCCACTATGGGCCCAGTCATCGGAAGGAGAGGGAACAGCAATGAGGGCATGAGCGGTGTGGGACTTGTTGGACCCGGTACGGGACCGACAACTGCTACTGCGGTGTCGCAGGCTCAGGGATATTTGAAGTCTGGTATGTTCTTACTTGCCTTTTTTGATTGATTATCTTCGTTTTTTTTCGTCTTGTTTTCGGTTTTGTATGGTTACAACTTCTTTTTTTTTTCTTTGTTCCTTCTTTTTCTTCATTGCCGTTTTATATCCTTCTTTCGCTGGCGAGTCTCTCTCTCGACGGCGCAAGGACGGGACGCATGTCCAGAACGCGTTTCTGTTTATCGTTATCCTTTATCATGCCCGTCCTCGCTGCGCTCGTCATTCATCATCATCACTGTCCCAGCGGTTACTATCCTTGGCTGTACTATTTTCGAACTTGATTTTTGATCCGATCGTTTATGGACTTTTTCTTAAACACTCTTCCTGTTGCACTTTTGACTTTCATTCATTTTCGTTGTCTTTCTTCCTCCTTATCGTTGTTTTCTGCTCTCGTCGTCTGTGCAACTATACGCTGACCACTTTCTTTTTCTTCTCCTTGCTTTACTTTGTCGCTTTTCCTTTTATCGCCATTGCGGAATGTCAATGATAACGACGATGTTGACAGCAGACAACGAAAAAGTTTCCGTTCCTTCTGTCTCAACACAGTTGCCTCCATCATCAGCGGTATCAACAGCATCCAACGTACCCTCCACGTCAGGTCCATCGCCAAGTGGGCCTGCACCTCCGCTGTCGGTCATGGGCGCTCCTCGGCGGCCTGATAATAGAGATATGGATATTGTCATGGATCGTGAGAGAGAGCGAGAACGAGAAAGGGATAGAGGGAGAATTGGAGCCCTTGTGGGCCCGAGCCAGAGGGAAAGAGATATGAGGGTGGAGAGGGAGATGAGAGACAGAGATAGGGATTTGAGGGAGAGGGAGATGTGGGAGCGCGAGCGCGAAAGGGAAAGAGAGAGGGAGAGGAGCGGGCCTACGGGTAGAGCCATTGGCAAAGGTGGCCCGTTGCCGATTTCGTCTTCTGTGTCTGTGTCTTCGCAGGGTGGGCAGGCGATGACGAAGGAGTCCTCGTCTGGTGGTGTTGGTGTTGGTCCTTCTGCTGCGTCGTATCTTGGTCCGCCGCCCCCGCCACTTTCTGCTTCTGCTAGTGCGAGGGAGAGAGAGAGGGATATGAGGGAGTATAGGGAGAGGGATGGGTTGAGGGAGAGGGATATGAGAGAGATGGCGGGTGTTAGGGATGCGAGGGATAGGAATCGGGATAGAGAGAGAGACAGAGAGAGGGAGATGAGGGACGTTAGAGAGGAGGAACTCATGAGAGATCATACGCGAGATCCGACTGCCGCTGAGATGGCTCATCTAGGGCTGCCTCCGACCCAGCAGCAGCAGAAGCTTTCCTTGAGAGAGAGGGAGATCAGGGAGAGAGACTTCAGTCGCGAGATGCGGGAGAGGGAGAGAGAGAGGAGCATGTCGACCGCTTCTGCTGGTGGTGGAGGTAGCAGCATTATTGGACCTGGTGGCATCCCGTCTTCCGCGTCTACGCCTTTGCCTTTGTCGACGACAGCGTCGAGTATGGCTGCAGAGCGGGGTATGCCGCTAATGTCTGCTTCCATGTCGATGCCCCATTCGAGGGCTGGTACGCCTCCTGATGCGGGAAGTGGTGGAGTTGCGCTGAAGCATGTTGGGCTTGAGAGAGAGCGGGAAAGAGAAAGAGAACGGGTAGAACGAGAGAGGGAGAGGGAGTGGATTGAACGCGAGAGGTTGATGCAGCAGCAGCAACAGCATCATCCACAAATGGGACATCGGCGTTCGTCTTCTTCTGGGTCTTACCCTCCTCCACCGGGTCCTAGAGATAGAGACAGGGAAAGAGACAGAGACAGAGACCTCCGAGAGAGAGACAGAGATAGAGACATGCGCGAGCGCGAGCGCGAGCTTAGAGATTCCAGGGACGGCGGCGGTGGTGGTGGTGGCAGACGCGTTGGAGGAGCTGCATCAGACAATCCACGTGACCCTCGCGATATCCGTGACCAACGCGAGCAGCACCATCACCAGCAGACCACCACCACTGGCACTACCTCGTCGTCCGTCAACAACAACAGCAATCCCAGTGGAGGACCGCCTATCGGTCTGGCGAACCCGCATCCGTTCATGCATCCTTCTGGACATATCCACCCGCATTCGCATTCGCACCTTCCGCCTCCTTCATCTTCGTCTCATCCAAGCCAACATTCCCACTCTCATTCGTCGTCGTCCTCGCATCCCTCGCATTTGCATCAACATCCCAGCCACTCGCACATCCACCCTTCTCAACAGCATGGACCTGGGTATCCTGTGCACCCTCATTCGCACCCTCATTCACATTCACATTCTCACTCGCAGCATAGTCGCCAACCGTCCGTCCCACCTCCACAGCCACCTTCACAATCGAACACCTCTGGAGCTGGCTCGGTGTCTTCACCGCCAGTCGTACACCCGTCTGCTAGCCGACCTTCGCCTCCTGGTGGATCGGCGCCGTCCACGTCTGCAGGACCTGCTGGTGCTGCTACGGGACAAGTGAACAACCCGCAGAAACTGTTCCAGAACCAGTTCCATACCCAGTTTGTTTCTAGCCACGCTCAGCCTCCTCCTCCGAATAGCGCGCCGTCGGCGGCTAACTCGAGGAGAGGGTCCCCTGTGCCTTCTTCCTCTGCTGCTGCTGGTCCTAGCGAGTCGAAGAAAAAGGGTACCTCTGCTGCTGGCGCAAGCGCGAGTGGAAGTGGGCGGAACAATGCAGGCGGTGGACCTAAAGACGATGGTAGAGAGAGGGACGTGGAGAGGCAAGCAGTTCGCGAACGAGCAGCTCCATATGCAGCGACGAAGGAGTCGGACGAGGGGATGGCTGCGTTTTATAAGCGCCATGGACAGCCAAGAGAACGAGAACGAGACCGCGAACGGGATTTGGGAAGAGAGATGGACCCAATGGGACGAGATGCTGGGCGAGAGAGAGAGCGAGACAGGGAGAGGATGCGCGATAGGGATAACAGCAGGAAGGAAGGGCGAGAGATGTATGCTGCCGCCGCTGCTGTTTCTCTTCCGCCTGGTGATCGTGATCGTGAGCGAGGAGGACGAGAGCTGAGAGATTATCATCCGACCAGGGACCGTGATGGTGGTGGTGGCAGGCGTATGCCCATGGATGATGTTGGATATGAGCAGCATGCCTATGGGAGGATGCACCCTCAGCAACAACAGCAGCAGGGGTATCATCCTCAGCAGATACAGATTGGGCTTGGTGGCCATCCCTCTCATCCGGACTCGATGATCGTGGACGATCATGTACCGTTGCAGCATCCTGGACATCATCCTCCTCCGCCGCCGCCTGGTTATGGTCCTCCTGGCGCTTATGGTGATTATCCAGGCCCGCATGGTCATGCTATGGGTCTTGGCCATCCACGAGATAGAGAGAGAGATCCTAGGGAAAGAGACCCGAGAGATCTCAGGGAGTTGCGAGACAGAGAGAGGGACAGAGACAGAGACAGAGAACGTGAGCGTATGAGGGACGGTTATAGGAGCAAAGATGGTGACGTGGACATGCACGATGCCCATGATATGCCTATGCGTGTTCCTCCTCCGCCTAGTGATCCCTGGTATGATCAGAGACAAGGTCCTGCAGAGTATGGTCGTAGAGAGAGAGAGAGAGAAGGCCGAGAGCGAGAGAGAGATAGAGATCTCGGTCGTGATAGGGAAAGAGAACGAGAAAGGGAGAGAGAAAGAGAGCGGGAAAGGGATTATTTGGTCGATGGGCGACGAACGCCATACGGTGTTGTTCATCCTCATCAGCAGGTATATTTCTCTCCGTTGCTGTTGTCGTCGTCGCATGACTCGTCTAATTATTATTTCCTGCAACAGCAACAGCAGCAAATGCAACAGGCCATGCATCTCCAACAACAGCAACAACAACATCCTCCTCAAGTTCCAATTGGGCTTCACCCGCCGCAGGTTCTGCAGCTTCAAGAAGTTGGAGGACCAGGGTTCGAGGGTGAAGGCGAGCCGCTATACCCCGCTAATGACCGAGGCCACCATGGCATGCCAGCTCCTCACCCTCCTGGTTTCGGACCTGAGAATATGGATGGCTACTATCACCCTCCACAGCATCCTGACGGGTACAACACGCCGCAGGCATATCAACAGCAGCAGCAGCAGCAAATGCATCGCGAGCAACAACTGCAGCAGCAACAGCAACATCAGATGATGTCGGCGAGCATGATGCTCGATGAAGATGACTGGGAAGACGAGATGTTGGCGGAACGCGCTCGCGTCAGGGTGGACCTTGGTACTTGGGTGTATCCCCGTTTACCGTTCCCTTATTTCTTCGAGCTTGGTGCTGGGTTGGTGGGTGCCAAAGATAGGGAAGAGGCGAGAGAGAGATTGAAGAAGAAAGAGGAGGAGGAGCGGTTGGAGAAGGTGAGGCTCGAGCAGGAGAGGTTGGAGAAGGAGAGATTGGAAAAGGAGAGGTTGGAGAAGGAGGAAAAGGAAAAGGCTGAGAAAGAGAAAGAGAAAGAAAGAATGGAGAAGGAGAAAGTCGCGAGAGAGAGTAAAGTAAAGGAGGCTTCTAAGATGGAGGAAGGAGAGATTGATGAGGAAGAGGAGTTGAAGAAGAAAGAGGAGCAGCAGCAGAAAGTGGAGGGAGAGGCCGAGGCCGAGGCTGCTAGGAAGGCGTTGGCGAGGAAAGATTCGGATGGCGACAAGTCGAGGCAGGTTCCTGAAACCAAGATTCAGACGGAACCTTCAAACGCTACAATCAGTAGCGTGCTCGACACGCCGATTGACACGCAGCCACCTCTTGACATCGAGACGCGCACTACTATCCTTATTCCAAGTGGTTACATTCCAACTGAGAAACCCCTGCGGCCCAAGCTTTGGGGTGGAGGAGGGTTTGATCCTAGACCGCGCTTACTTCCCGTTCGATCTCGCCGCAGCAAAAATGGCAGTGCGAACGGAAGCAAGCGACAACGCCCAACGAGCTCGCGTGGTAGTCATCTTGCTGCCAACAAGGAAAAGACCAATGGCAGTACAGGACCAGCTGCTATTAGCTCTAACAGTGGCAGCGGTAATGGAAACTCAAGCGCCGAGCTCAGTAAACCCAGATCTGCACACACGCGGTCGCGTCGACCTAGGCGAGTGTACACAGACGACTCGGATATCTTCCTCTGTGCTGTTCATTCTGGTTGGCTCACATGGAGCGGTGCAAGGAAGGCACGTGCACGTGGACGAGACCTGCGCATCGAGGTCAGAGTTTTACGGTGTGCAGGCGCTGGAGCGGGAAGTGTGTTCGCTTGGGGTATAGGCAAGACCGCTGCTACGGGTGCTGTTGGTGCAGGCAAGAACGCGACCAACCCTTCTAGTACGGGCAACAACGCCGGCGCGGGCGACCCGCCCATCGTCAAAGAGGAGGTGGTGGGCCGCTTTGTGGGTGGATTTGGCGAGAGGTGTTTTAATCCGCTTGGGATGATTGGAGGCGTCGCGGGCGAGGATGCGTATGAGCTGGAGAATATGCCGGATCTAGGGATGGAGGCTGAGGACCCGGAGATGATGATGGCGATGATGTATGATGATCCTGAAGACGATGGCCGGAGTCTTGTGAGCGCCGCATGGGGTACTGGCCATGACGGAAGTGCTATTGAGATCGTGGGTGTTGAGTTTGTAGAGGTGCGGTTCCTTGTTATTGCTTTTTATATGTGTGGCGGCTGACATTTATCGATCTCTTTATCTTATTTTTATCTAGAGGGGCACGGCACATACTGCATGTGGCCTTGGAAGACGCAATCGTTCGCAGCGTTTATTGGAATATCAAGAGCGCAGGGCAGCTGTCCTCGGCCAATCTTTCCCTTCCAGTACTCATGCTCCGGCGCCTCATCTTGATAATTTGAGCAACAGGAAAAGAAGACGAGGTTGGGATGGTTTCCCGGTCATTCCGAGACGATTGCCCAATGCTACTGCGTTGGAAGTGATAAGGGAAGTGGATGAAGAAGAGGATGAGGAGTTGATGGACACTAAGCCGCAGTTGAGAGTGTCTGAAGAAGAGAAGCTGATGGACGTGCGCACGATGGTGTTTGGTATGAGTGCAACTGGGGAAATGAGAGTCGGGTATGTTTTAATCTTTTCGTTGGTCGCTTTACAGACGTTTTCTAATGCGTTATTATCCGTTTTAGATACAAATACGTTCCATCTCTACTAAAGGAGATCTTATTCCCTACCCCTCGATCATCCGAAGTGGACAAACCCCCTCCAAGGAAACGCAGGCGCATACAAGAGACAGAAGACGTAGAAATGGCCGATGGTACTACTGCCAGTGCCAGTGCCAATCCTAATCCTGATCCTCAAACGAGCTTGGTAAACGAACGTCTTCGCCCTGTCATTCTCGAGACAAGCAAAGAGGGCTATCTGCTCATTCCGAATAACGATGCGTTCCGTTCTGCCGCTTCTGAAAGTCAAGGAAAACCGAGAAGGGCTTACGATATCGCGTTGATCTTGGAAACAGAGGTGGTTTTGGAGGGAGACGATGAGCCAGAGCAGGAGCAGGAGAAGAAGGAGCAGCCCGTTCCTGAAGCTGAGGCGAAAACAGTTGCTGCTGCCTCTGAAGATACCAAACCTGCCGACGACAATGTGGCGAAGGCTGCTGATACTGTTGCTGCAGATGTTGTACCTCCTGCAACTGCTGAGACTAAGGAAGTCGAGGCACCTACTTCAGTTAACCCTTCCGCAAGTGCTGATGCTGCTCCTGAAACCTCCGCGCCACAAGAGCCTTCTACTACCACAGATCAAGCGCGTCCTGCTACCCCTCCTCCACCCGTCATCGATCCCAGTCTCATGCCAGGTTCTTCTCCTCTTCCACCACCATCACGAGCTTCGCCCGTTCATTCACCTGTGCACTCTCCTAATATTGAATCCGGCGCGGAATTACCGCCATCCTCACCGCTCGCCGACCGTCCTAAGGCCTTGCCTTCCGCTATCCCAGCCGAAGGAGAAGCGGGCAACGAAACTGAACTCGAAACCGAGGCTGAAGCTGGTTCCGCCAAGGTTGCTCCGTTGACGGTGCAGGTCCTGCAGCGCAATTTGGCGGAAGAGATGTTCAGATTCACCGAGGATGGTTTGGTTGTGCTGGAATCCGCCACATCGACTGCTGCTTCGTCGTCCTCTGCTCCCGCCGTTGAGGGTGGGCCTTCACCCGTGGAGGCGGAGTGGGTGATCCAGGTGAAAGATTGGAAATGGGCGCCGAGAGGTGCAATTGTGATTGTTTGAAGGAATGACGATTTAATGCTGCTGAAAGGCTTTTGTTACGACTACTAACGGTCAAAAATTATTGTAATGTGTTGGTTTTAGTTTTTCTTGCTCTTTTTTCGTTTATTTTCTATCATCCGTTTCTGTGTTTTCTTTTTTCTCTCGATGGTTCTTTGCTTGCTATCTTTTCATCTTATTTGCTTCATCTGTTTTATCTCATATCGTGTTGTCTGGTTCAATGTTTGGATGTCAGGTATATCTCCCTCATAACATGAGACTCCTTCAACTATCGCCGCTGTTGCTTTCTTACTAGGTCGATATCTCCGTTATAGTATACACAAAGATGAGCACCGTATAGTGGTGCAAGAAGATCGTGTAAGTCTTTGATTTAGCTGTAGCGGCATAGCACTTCAAGAGCTACGTAACGCTACGGCAGGGCGTGCTAATCATACATGTACAGACGCGTCGTATGTCTTGACAAATCGAGAAATCAAAAGTCCTTCGGAAAGTTCGTGCACGTCTTGCAGCATAAACCGCGTTCATCTACACGCCAACGTTCTTTCTGAAGTGCCTTAACCACATCTTCGACGGTCTCTCGCCAGCCTGCATCAATTTCTGAGAAATTCGACAAGTCCACCGAATTCAGGTGCGGAAAGAGGTAGTTGAGATAATTTCCGACAGTCAGTGCATGGAATGCAGAGAACATATCTTGGTCGTCCATCGTCGATGCATCGTAACCCGGATCATCCACGCCTACAGGGCGGAGGACTATATCTTGAAGACCGTGGCATTTCCTCTCAACGTTCTCCAGTGTGTCTTGCAACAGCTCAATTACTTGATCGTCCAGGTCGAGTGACACAGGGAAATGCAACGTCTGGAGATTAGTCATTTTGTCTGCGATGAGCTGGAGATCTGATAGCTGTATGTGCCTATCCAGTCTGCTAGGCCTCTGCGTCACATATTCCAAAGTTTTCAAATTTGGCGCGAAGATGGATTGGCATAGGTCTTCCAGCGCGTCTTTCAAGACACTGACGCTTTCGACGTCGATGTGTTCTAGCTGGGGACCATATTTCTTGAGATGGCCTTGGATTTGGGTTCTACCGATGACTGAAGCGTAATCATCCGCGACGATACGAATGGACCGTAGCGTCTTAATAGCGCCCTTTTCCTCAATCGTGCTCAGGCATTTCTCTGGAGACAGATCTCCGGGTGACGTCGAAGTGAAGATAACCCCGAGGGAGGATAATGTAGAAAGCGACAGGTCATTGAGCACGTGTAAGATCGCGTTGGAAGGACCTTCGAGTTCCAATGTTTGTAGGGAATGGAACGTGACGACGCTCGGACTGTGAACAAACTTGTCTGGAGTGACATTTCGTCCGAGATGGACTGTGAGAGATTTTAAATTGTGAATTTGCGATAACCTATGGAAAATCTTCCCAGACATTTCCGTCGTCTTTTTAGAGCTGATTCGCAAATTCTCCAGGGCAGGGAATCGGAGGATGGCATTCAATGCCGGATCCTTGAAATTTCCTTGCCAGACAATACTATTGACCTTCGGAGAGTACGATGCCACCATATGAAGCACAAATGCCGCATGAACCACCTTGTTTGGGCGTACATCGTGATTGATATGCTGGTAAGTGTCGGGGATGAAAACAGAGAGAAGGGGGGCATGTTCGCGCTGCAAGCTTCACCGAAATTTCTTATGCTTAGCGTCAGAAGCCCAGGAAAGTGTTCGTTTTGTCGAAGTTGCATTAACGAAGCATATATGTGAGGCGAAATCTTTTCATTGAATCCCGAAATGTTAAAGTGCCGTACGCGCCGTGTATAGGGGGTGAGTCTCTCCAAGTGTTCATCGAGAATAACATCTGTAGTCGTCTGGGGGGGGCAAGTAAGTTCGTTAATAAATAAAGTGTTGAATGTCAGTGAGGTTTGCCCACATACATATCCCCATGCATCCTTTACAATATTCGATATCAGGCATAAGACGGCTGGCCAAGAATTCATGCCCCTCCACAACGCATTCATAGCGGGGTCAAAAAACGTTCTACACGTTAATGACGCTCGCAGGATATGCACTCTGTCTCGATGGCCGAGTGGAACCGAAGACTTGTCCACCATGAAAGACATGATTAGGTCGAGTAGCTTGTAGTTACGCAGAACTCTCGAACGCGCAGACTCTCCGTGATTGATCACCGTCTGTTGGGCAACTGGAGCTGCATTTGGTGTCATCGGACCTACCCCATCACCGCCGCGTGAACGACGATCAGCGAAGATATAAAATGAGAAGATATAGAATATTGTAACGTATACGTACTCGACTTTGGCAATTCCTTCCTCTGGTAAATTTGGTTCGATAAAAAGTATATATCTGACATTAAATTGGTGGTCGAATTTAGAGAGAGTTGAAGTTCCAGAGTACTTGTAATTGTTGTTGTAGCAGGAAAGAGTTGAGGACAAGTTGAGGCCCCATTTAAAAAGTTCAAGACGCGCGTGGTCACAGCACATGATTGTGTCTGTTCTCTGTGACCCAGGCTCGATTCTCGAATCTCGAGCAATTCGCAGATGACTCCAACTCGAAAGTATGTAATGCTGATCTACTCTCTCGCAGCCAGACCACGTCGACCTTGCCCTCACATATCAAGTCAGTTATATTGCAGCACTCTGCAAGTTAGACCAAGGTAATGTAGATCATTGACCGCAAACACCTGTTTTATATCACAACTCCAATACGTATATGCATGCCTACAAAGATGAAAATGTGCTCGATATCTTCAAAGTTCTCCGGGGGACATTCGCCGAAGACCCTCCAACCTAAGCATCAAAACTAAAAGCTTCCCTCTGGGCTATCGCACCTGCCCAATTCCAAGTTCGTCCATTTCCATACCAGCCTCCAAGCTGACTACTCTTCTTCTTAGTCTTTTGTATGCGATTCATCCTCGCTTGACTCTTCTTCGAAAAATCCCTTCATAAGGGAGCACACAATTTCTTGCCAGCGTTGATCGCCACGGTTGCGAAGCCAGCGCTGAATACATGGATTTCGGAGACAAGGGAAGACACAGTGTAAATAGCGTGCGTACGCATAAGCAGTTCCAACATTGCACTGGCTGGCGGGTATCATGCGCGGCCCGCGTTCAGTATTCTCTGTGGCCAAAGTCCATCGTAGCGGATCTACGAAAAGCTTGCGAAGAGGGTGACTGTTGTGTTTCACCGGTGGCCTACCACCAGATGGTCGCACGAATCTTCGCATTTCTTTCAGGCGTCCCTCGCTCATGTCCATGAACAAAGGGATATGCAAGGTTTGGAGGTTGGGAAGGATTTCAGCAATGAGTCCTAATTCGGAGGCTAGTAGCCGATAGCCTGCAGGAGAGGAGTTTGCACCGAGGCTAAGCCTGAGCGTGGTCAGGGTGTGTGGTAAGCAAGTCTTCGAGATTGCTGTGAATAACTCCTTGTCTACTCGGTCGAGCCTGATATCAAGGATCTCTAGGCGAGGTAAAGAATGTTCTGCTAGAGATCGAAAGTCGATGTGGGACATGGCGGGGATATCATCTTCGTAATTCATTTGCAGGTCGCGTAGAGTACTGGAACATAGCCGAAGGATCTTCTGCAGAACATAAGGAACATAAGGCGCAATATCGTCATCTTTCTGTATGATGTGGATGGATACTTTCGTAGTGGATTTTAGCGCTGGAATTTGCTCCAAAATGTTTAGCACTGTTTTTGGTTGTGCCGCCACAAACAAAGTTTCCAGGGAGTCAAAGCCGGCATGGTCGTATTCTCTGATTAAATGATTATGATCCTTCGATTTGGCGGATATGAACTGTGCGTCTTCGCCCATATACAATCCTAAGTTTCGCAGTTTCCTGAGCCTTGAGAAGGAGCCAATGTCATGAGCTGATACATCCATGTCATCCATGTCGATGAAGAGTTCGCTGAGGTTCAAAAATCGTTCAATGACACCCGAAAGAGACGCAAGCTCAAAGCCTGCACCCTCAAGGCGTATTTTCCGTATGCCTGGAGAGTTCTGAGATATTTTTTCCACGAGTGTCTCTGCCACGCCGTCAGCACCAATCCCGTCAATCTTGATCTCAGAGAGAGTTGGAGACAATGTGAGCCACAGGCTCGGTATGTCACGGAGGTCATATTCGTCGAGGCTCCAAATGGCCAAGTTCCTGAGAGCTGGGAATACTCCTAAGGGACGAATCTCAGAAAGACGCTCGAAAATGTGTGGAGAGACTTCGACAGAATTGTGTCCGGGGATATGAAGAGCGAAGTGTCGAATTCGTCGCACGTATGAATCCATTCGTTCGAGGTGTCTTTCACTGATCAACCCTGTGGTCATCTATCAGCATTGTCAGTAGTTTCTAGGCGATGCGCTCAATCGTGCAGTGAAGGAAACGAAAACATACATAAATAGTATCATTCTCCAACTTCTTTACCACGTCGATGAGATTCACTATCGGCTCCCAAGACTCTATTGTTCTCCACAGTACGTTCATTGCCGGGTCATAGAAGCTCTTGCAAGTCAGCGCAGCCCATACCAGGTGCTGCGATGGAGGGCCCCAAAGTTGACAATATGGGAACGTGGGTTCAATCATTGCGGACACCACTAGCTCGAGTAACTCTGCCGTCCGCAGAACTCTCGACTGGGCCGAGTCAACAGGAATCAAGTTGCCAGCAGTCTGAATCGCGTGCTTCCCTCCCACTATGTCCATGCTTGAAGACTCCGTGAAAGATGTCGTGAATTCGAACACGAGGAAAAGTTTACACTTCCAGTGAGAAGAAGATGGCTATAGGTGAAAAGTAGAGGAACCCTGTAAACCGTCTGACGGAGACTCAGAAGTCTGGACGCGAGTCCGCGACCGTGTACAGTGGACATGCCGTACCCTTGCCGGATGATCAGTATCATAATGCGCTGAGCGTGAGCCAAGTTGACTTCGAAGTGATGGCGGCAGCTTCTGGGTAATAACCATACTTATTGGCATAAAAAATGAGGAGATCTAAGAGAGGATAACATACGAAGGTATCTACAAGCATTATATGGAGGATAAGTTGAGGTATAGAATTAGAATAGTCGTGGTACAAACTGGAAAACCCTGTGGTAGCCGTCCAAGGGCGCTATTCAATAGTCCAATGGCTTGATTATGGAAAGCGGATCCATGGTGTTTTCGGAAGTATTGCGTGAGGTCCACGGGCACAGAAGCATACAAGGTTGTGATCTGCCCAACGACTGCGAAAGGACGTGCTATTGTGCTCCAGAAGCGTCGCATGTCGGAACGGTCAAACCGAAGTGTTGTCAGCGTGAAATCCACCAGTGACCAGAGTCTATGCGTGACGATGAAAAAATTAAAAAAGCTTCGGGAAATTATAACACGTTTTGCAACATAAGCCACGTTCGTCTAGGCGCCGACGTTCTTTTTGAAGCGCCAGGACCACGTCTTCGACCGTCTTTCGCCAGGTTTCGTCGATCTTCGAGAAGCGCGACAAGTCTACCGATTTTAGGTGGGGGAAGAGGAAATTGAGATAATTGCCGACTGTCAGTGCATCCAACGCAGTGAGCATCCCTGGGTCGTTTGCCACCGCGTCGTATTCAGGATCCTGCATAGTTAAAGGACGAAGGGTAATCTCCTCAAGGGGATGGCACTTCCTCTCCCCCCCTATCATCAGTTGCAGTAACTCAACTTCGTCCTCGTCTATGTCGAGAGCCACAGGGATGTGCAGCTTTTTGAGGTTATCCATATAGTTCGCGATGACGTCGAGATCTGGCAGCCTAGTGGGTTTAATGAGACTGCTAGGACTCTGCGCTACATATTTTAGCGATTTTAAATTGGGCGTGAAGACGTGGTCGCATAAGCTGAATTGCAGATCATAGTGCAAGTAGGTGATGCTTTCCACGTCAACATTTTCTACTTGGGGGCCATATTCATTGAGATGTCGCATGATGTCAATCCTGGTCATGACGGAGGAAGGATCATCTGCAACGATACGAATAGACCGTAATGTTTTGGTAGCGCCCTTCGCCTCAATCACGTTTAAGCAATGTTCCGGAGACTGGTCTTCTTCTGGCGTCGAACTGAAGTTGAGCCCGAGTGATGAAATTGTTGAAAACGACATATTGTTGAGCACATAAAAGATGGCGTTGGATGGCCCACGAATTTGCAACGTTTCCAAGGCAGGGAATGTGACAGCGCCGGGACTGTGGACAAACTTGTCTACGGTGATAGCTTTCCCGAGATAGATGTCGAGAGACTTCAAACCCTTGATTTGGGACAACTTGTGGAAAATCATCCCTGACATTTCCGCGTTTTCAGAACTGATCTCCAACTTCTCCAAGGCAGGGAACCCCGGGATGGCGTTCAATGTTGTGTCGCTGAAATCTCCGCTCCAGTTGATAATATTGATCTGGGGACAAAAGGATGCCGCCATATCCAACAAAGATGCAGCAAGAATCTCTTTGTGTGCCGGACGGACGCCGTGGATTGAAATTTCAGTAAGTGTCGGAGATAGAAGTAGTGAAAACGGGGGCATTCTCGAGTTGCAAACTTCGCCGAAGGTGGGAATGCTTAATGTCAGGAGCCCTGGAAACAACTGTTTTTCTCGAAATCGCAATAACGCCGTATATATGTGAGGCGACATCTTTTCACTGAGTTTGGAAAAGCTGAAGTGCCGTATGCGCCGTGTGTAAGAGCTGAGTCTTTCCAGGTGTTCTTCGAGGATGACATCCTTGGTCGTCTGGTGTGAAATCAAATTTGTCAATAATTGCAGTTGGTTGAGCCTCAGGCTTACGCACATATATTCCAGAATCCTGAACAAGATTGGCTATTAGATGTAGAATAGCCGGCCAGGAGTCCATGCACCTCCACAACGCATTCATGGCGGGGTTAAAGAACGCTCTGGACGTTAGAGACGCCCGTATGATGTCTACGCTATCGGGCGGTGCCAGTGGAAGACGCGGACCTAGAGACAAATCCACCATGAACGAAATGATCAGGTCGAGCAGCTCGTAGGTGCGCAGGACCCTCAATTGCGCAGACTCTGCATGGCAAATTTCCATCTGTTGGGTTGCATTCGGCATCATCGAGCCTGTCACATCCTTTCTACATGCAATGTAATTACCAAAGAAATAAAACAACGACATGATGTTGTTACGCACTCAACAACCTCGGGCGTGTTGGCGCCTCCATCCGGTGAATTTGACGCGATAACGACTTGGTCTGACATGAAATGGTTTTCTATCTCTCCAGAATGAGAGTTGCGAGAATGTCGGTTCACGTTCTGGATTTCGTAGATGTTATGACTTGGAAGTTGGTTGTGACAGGATGAGTTAACCCACAAATACATAAATTGATGAAAAAGTTCAAGACGCGAGTAGTCACAGCACATGACTCTCGCGCCGTCACTCAGAGTGACGATAGCAGTGGCGATGGAGTGACAGTCTGAGTCTCTGAAGCTCGCATTGAGGATTTGAATGTTCAGTGTAGATTCGTTAACAAAACTTTCAGTTAGTAGATCTACAAATACCAATACTTATCATGTTTCACTTGGAGCCTTCAAAAAATTTGAGCACCATGCCAGTGGAAGTTGTACCTAGATTTATTATTGAAAAAACTCTCGTTCAATACTTTGGCAGCTGACAGCTCCCATCCCCATTCATGAGTCAAGGGCTCAGAGGCTACGTAGCGCTCAGAACCAAGATTCCGCATTACCCTACTTATACACGCTTTGAGATTGCCGAAAGACTTGGCTTAAAAACGAGCCACTGTTGATGGCAGACTCATCCATTTCGCCATGACTCTTGAGATCTTGAGACCTTAGTCGAGTTCTCCGAGCACGGTACGGGTAGCATTCCCAGGTCGTACCCAAGGTCCTGCTTTGGTGGTAACACGACTGCGCCGTAACGTGTATATTTCACTTGTGCCAGACAGTTACATGAATGGTTAAACCTCGACGTCCGCCTAAGATCTTCCGAAATCCACAGGTGATGGCCAAGAGATCAGACTCGGAGTTGCCCCGGGAAGTTTGTACAGGTCTTGCAACATAAACCGCGATCGTCTATATGCTGGCGTTCCCTCTGAAGCGTCATGATTACATCTTCGACCGCTTTTCGCCAGGCTTCATCGATCTTCGAAAAACGCGACATATCCACGGATTTCAGATGCGGAAAGAGATAATTGAGATACTTCCCAACAGTTAGGGCGGTCAACGCAGTGAACTTCTTCGGTGGGTAAACCACTGCCGGTGCCACATAGTCTCTCAAATCCGATACCAAAGGACGAAGTATTATCTCTTCAAGGCCATGACATTTCCTCTCTCCCTTTACCGCGTTTTGTAGTAGTTTAACCGCCTCTTCATCCATGTTGAGGGAAACTGGAACGTGCAGTACTTTGACGTTAATCATTTTGCCTGGCACTACTTGGAGGTCTGATAAACGAGGTTGACGATTCGGGTCATCGTCAGCCGCAATAGATGCATATTTGAAGCTTTTGAGGTTCGGTGAGAAAACGCGATCGCACATGTCTGGCAGATCCTCATGACAGGCTGAGTAGACTTCCACATCGATATTGACCAGCTGGGGACCGTATGTATCAAGATGATCCAGGACCTCGCTGCCGTCGACCACCGACCTCACATCCTCCTCAGCGACACGAATAGACTGTAGCCTTTTATTACCACCCTTGGTCTCAATCAACGCTAAACATTTTCCCGGAGATCGGTCGCCGCGTGGCGTTGAAGTGAAGTTTAACCCGAGTGACGATAATGTGGAAAGTGACATGTTGTTGAGCACATAATAGATTGCGTTGGATGGTCCACGAAGCTGCAACGTCTCCAATGAGGGAAATGTGACAGTTTCCGGGCTGTGGACGAATTTGTCTGCGGCGATAGCTTTCCCAAGACAGATGCTAAGAGATTTTAGACCCTTGATTTTGGACAACTTGTGGAAAATCATCCCAGACATCTCTGCCTTTTCGGAACTAATCTCCAACTTCTTCAAGGCAGAGAATCCCAGGATGGCATTCAATGTTGCGTCGCTGAAATCTCCACCCCAATCCACATTTTTGATCTTGGGACAGCACAATGACGCCATGTGCAACAAAGATGCGGCAATGATTTCTGCGCTTGGTGGGAAGACGCCATGAATTGATATTTCAATAAGTGCCGGGGATAGAAAGAGGAGAAATGGGGGATTTTTGTCGAAAATTACACTGAAGTCGGGTATGCTTAATGTCAGGAGCCCTGGAAAGAGCTGTTTGTCTCGGAAGTGCGTTAACGCAGCGTATATGTGAGGCGACATCCTATCGTTGCATTTGGAAAAGCTGAAGTGCCGTACGCGCCGCGTGTACGAACAGAGTCTCTCGAAGTGTTCTTCGAGGATAAGATCCCTGGTCGTCTAAAGGAAATTAAACTTGTCAAAAAGCGGAGCGGCTCAAATTAATATCGACGCACATAAATTCCTCCGTCCAGAACGAGGTTGGGTATTAGGCGTAAAATAGCAGACCAAGAGCCCATACACCTCCACAATGCATTCATGGCAGGATGAAAAAACGCCCTAGACGTTAACGATACCCGTAAAATATCCACGCTGTCAGGAGGCGCCAGTGGGAGGCGCGGGCCTAGAGACAAGTCGACCATGAATGAAATGATCAGGTCGAGCAGCTCATAGGTGCGCAGAACCCTCAACTGTGCTGACTCGTTGTGGCTAAGTTCTGTCTGTTGGGCTGCATTTGGTGTCGTTGAACCCGTTTCATCTCTTTCACATGCATACCAGTCAGCAAGGAAATGGAAGGATGACATGATGTTATTACACACTCGACGACGACGGTCGTGTCACCGACCGGAGGCGACCCTGAAGCGACTGGACTCGACATTTAAGCAAACTCTTTAGTAAGGGTAGAGAGCGATGAGGATGTTGGAGTGAAGTTTCCGAGTTCGTAGTTGTGGCAGAAAGAGTGAAGTGAAAGTACAATTAAAAATGTCAAGACGCGGGTTGTCACACCACATGATCGCGTTGAGCTCTTGTCTCGGAGAGGAAGATATCCTAAGATATCATCATGATTCTTCATGATGACTTCCACACAATTTGATGGACTTGATGATCACGCCTACTGGTACCTAGTTGCAATGATTACTAGCAAGAAAATTCTTTTTGATACATTGGCATATGTCTAAACACTGCCTCCATAATTGCCCTCCACCGTGACCATGAATCAAAGCGCTTTAGCAGCTTCGCGATTCCGCACCCCTTGGTATGCTTCCAACAACGCCTTGACCTGTTCAACCCATGGGTTCGTAGGTTCCGGAAATTCCAGTTTTTTCAGGCGAGGAAAGAGCATGTCAATGTACTGAGATACAATAATTGCCTCTTTGTACGTATACTTGGCGGTGGTGTTGGGTAGGTGCTGGGTAATTGTCGAGATAGGCAAGATAATAAGTTCCTCCAAATCGTGTCCATCCCATGCTAAAGGATTTGCAAGGGACTTCTCCAATGCCTGGATGCCACCTGTATTATCGTTGAAAATATCCGCCAGCGAGACAGCGAGTCTGTTCAGGTTCTTGAAGTTTTGTGCGAAATCCTCTAGGTCGTTCAGGACCAAGCCTTGTTGGTCGGTGGGCAGCTGATAGCTCCGTAAATCTAATTCTATTAGACCCTGGCATTGCTTGAAGCGACTTCGAATATCGTCCTTTGTCAGCGACATAACCGGGATGTCCAAATATTGGATGGACTTGAATGAATGGAGAGGCACGGCACTCTCCAGTTCCATAAGCGCTATTTCGGGGTCTGCGACGTGGGCGACCACAAATTCTGTTATAGCCGATAGGACTCCGAGCTCTGAGCACCTCGAAAGGCAGCTTTGGATATAAGGCACTGCGCTTTCAGCATTAAATTGAAGCCGGAGACCGTCGAGGTGGACGAAGCGCAGTGACTGCAGAAGTCTGCATAAATTATCTGCTGAGCCGCATATCGAAAAATTGCGGACGCTGTCCAGAGTAGTAGGGCTTGCAGGTGCGGATGGGACACGTGAGTTCTTGCCGAGGGCGATAATAAACGTTTCTAGACGAGGAAGCTGCGACACTTTCATCAGTAAGTCACTGTCCAGGATGCTTTCATCAAGACGAAGGTCCAGGGTCTGTAGATTTGACAAACCACCGAGAAGGCTCAGGGTGAGGCGAGTGAATTTTCCGTCAAGGTAAAGTTCGCGCAAAAATGGCGCTATGAGCAAGACATGGGAAAGGACGGAAGCCGCGGCGATTTCCCCCTCTTCAGTTACTTCGCCGAGATGCAGGGAGTTCATGTTAGGCGACGGTAACATATACAAAGAATTATGGTTATCGACCGATAACCTCGATACCGTGGGGATGTAAAGAGTTTTCAGTCCAGGAAACAAGTGAGAGTCGCGACAAAACTGGGATAAGAAGAAATAGATATGGGTCGACACTGTTTCGGAGAATTCCATCACTACGAGGTATCTGACACGCTTGCCATAGAAAAGCAGCCTTTCGAGATTAGATTTAGTCATAACTTCGGTGGTGCTCTGCAGGCGCATTCAGACCGAGCATCAAGTGAACTGACAAAAGGTATCACTCACAAAGTGACTTCCTTCTCTTTGCAATGAAACAGTTGGTATTAGCTTTAGGAACACGGTCCATGAGTTCATATAAGCCCATAGGACATCCATGGCAGGTTCCACGAATGATCTGCAGACGAGGGATGCTTGCAAAATATGACGACTTTCGGGTGCTGTGATGCGTCCATAGGAGCTCTTTACGTCTGGTCGGGTGCAGAGCCTTTCGAAGATGTGTTGGAGGAGGTCTGGATTACTTAGAACTTGACTTTGGGCAGTCGGTACGTCCCTGTGTATATATGTCAAGTTAGTCACCTGCGATTTTGTTCATTTTCGCTGGCCAATATGTAGGTCGTCTCTTACTTTACTGAGTCCATGTTTCGAGTTGATAACTGAATAAGCGGAAGAGGACAAAGAGAGGCTGTCTTTAAGTGTATCGTCGGGCAGTTCAAGTTGCCGCTGTAGCCTATAAGGTGGTTTGGAAATCGGAAGCTGGTGGTTGTTGGGAGATAGTTCGATGGTGGCTTGGGATGAAATCCGGGGCAGCTTATGTGAGGTTTATGACAATATGTGACGCATTGTGCAATGTTGGTACAATGCGTGCATTGTCAATGTTGTGTCAAATGTAAAGCATGTAAAGGTTCAAACGTTCAAATTTTAATTTGAGCGCGCGACGCGTGACGCGTGACCGCCTCGTCGCGTGGGGTGCCAGACTCAGACTGTTTCTCGTTCTGAGGCTTTCTCAACTTACAACTTCAAATTTCAAACTCGGATTCCCGAGAAACTCGCGATGTCAACACATGAAATACAGAGTTACCATCTACATCCGGACCCTCAAATCTACTCTCTAGAGGCACGCAATTGGCGCACCAACGCCTCCATCAACTCACAATACGCTCTGTCCACATCCTCCAAATGAACCGTGATTTTCTTGAGGTCGGGGAACATATGATCAATAAAATGAGCAACGACAATTGCCATTTCGTCGTTACACGGCAGCGTCTCTCTGTTGCCTCTCACCGGTACCAGCGGAGACAAGTAAAGCTCCTGTAAAGGAGGAAAAGCACATTCCAGCTCTGATCTCTGCTGCATCTCCTCGAGGACCCGCGTTTCAAAGTCGGCCGCGACGGAGATGGTCAACTTCGTGAGGAGCGGACAAAGCTGAACGAGGTCCCAGATATTCGAAATGTTGAGCGGGCTCCTGGTCGCCAACAAGGTCAACGTTTGAAGATACGACCACGAAGTGGTGGAATAGAGAATCGTATGCATCGTTTCGCCTGTCAAGTTGTCCACTCTCACGTTGATCTCCTTCACGTTGGGAACATCAGGGGTACGGAGTAGGGCAAATGCATCCAATGGAATGGCGCCCTCATCAGAGTGGAAGTGGATACTCTGTAGAGTTTGCATACCAGAGGAACAGACGACCTTCTTGACACAATCGAACATCTCTTCCGCTGACTGGACCAAGCCAGGCACCTTGAACGATATCTTGAGCGTATCCAAGTCTCTCGGTCGAAGTGAGTCCAGAAGGATAGAAATCAGAGAAGGAGTGCCCCGCATAATTAGAGTCCTCAGGTTCTCGAGATGCACGCGTTCCAGCCTCATGGATGAGTCCATCACGGCCGTCTCGCTGTCATCGAGGTTAAATTTCAGGTTCAACTCCTGGAGACTATCCGGGGCAGGGAACGGCTTGAAGAGGTCGACGAGATCATCAATTTTAAGGCTGTTCAAATGCAGCGTCAAGGACTTCAGCTTGCTGAATTTCTCGATATAGTTCAACGAAACATTGGTGAGCTCTCCCTGTAAGTCGAGCCTTCTAAGGTTATGTGGAGAGACTGAATGAATATCACGTAGGAACGACGCGACGATGACTTCTTCGGCTTGATTAAGTGTGCCTCGGATAGTGACGGAGGATAAGGCGGGTCCAGCAAACAACGAAAAGCTTGGGACGTCTGCCGGCGCCTGGTTCTTCTCGAAAAAGAAATTGAACGTAGAGAGGGACGAGAATAGGCAGGATTGCTGAAGATAAAGGATGGAGTAATATATGTGCGGAGGTATGGGCCTCTCTACGTCGTCCAAGGCGAGATATCTGATGCGTTGAGCGTAAAGCCGAAGGCGGGCTACGTTCTCCTCTGTGATTGCTTTCTTTGCGACCTGCAAAGAACATTTCTCAACCAATGCGACACAAACTACATAAAGAGAGGCTACCCACATATCTGCCGTCTTCCATCTGAATCGTTGGAATGACGCAAAAAAGCGGACGCAGCGTATATATTCGTCGCCACAGAATATCCATAGCTGGGCCGAAGAAAACTTTGCATACAAGGGCAGCTGATATGAGGTTTCGCCTTTTATCGTTATATTTAGGACCGGAGCGCATGGGTGTATCGTCCAAGAAAGAAAATATCAACTCGAGAAGGTCGTAATTATAGAGGACCTGGTCCTCAGGCGGCACCGCGCGACGCTTTCCGAGCCTAGCAAATCATTATTGAAGTTGATGGTCTATGGACGAAAGCAAAAACATTCTCACCCGCGTGCCATATCCCATGCCATGACGCCTACGAGCTCTAAAACCGCTATAAATCCCCCACGTCAAAATAGTAGATTCGATATACAGATTGAGGCCTGGGTAGAAATCAGAAAAAAGGCAATTCGGGGTGGCGAAGGAGAACGGGTTTCCGACGAGTTGAGCTCAATTTATGAATCGCTCGTGGGAACCCATCTCAGGGTCTATGTTCAGGGGTCTCGTAGGCTAGGGAAAAAAAACCAATATTGAATTCTAGGGCACATCCTACGTATGACAATATCAGGTCCTCAGGCAGTGATATGAGAACACACTAGTTCCCTCGTCGCGCCCTGTCGTGAACTAACCAGCTCTATCCCCACCCGCCTAGATATGGGCCCCTTCAAGATAACGTAAAGGAAAGATAATGCTTTCAGGAGCAAAACCTTGAGCTAGATGGGATATTGTAGTACTGCAGAACGCGAGAACCGTTGAGAAACTAGTCTCCTAGAAAGCGAACAGAGATTCGGAAACATACCAAGCCATGCGCGTCGTTGATTCCATGGGTAGGAATTTGGAGCGAGCATGTAGGGTCCTCGCCGCTAGCATCGCATTTCTTGACCGTTTCAGGGATGGCAGGGTCAGGGATCTGCCAGTATTCAAATGCTGTCGTGAAAAAGTAAGTCTATTTACTGAGGTCGATGGTAAAAATCAGTACATACCATGGTGCTTGTAACCCAAAGCGCGAGGGAGTAAAGTAGGAACTCTAGAATAGGATTTGAGCAATGGGGGTCGTCGTTCAGTCATTCATTCATTTCAAACTAACCCATCGTTGGTGTGTACAGCTATAAGCAAACGTCAGTGCTTTCATTCAGCAAATGAAGGAGCTCAAGGACTAACATCTGTAAGCCAAGTCGCCAAATTGCGCGTTGATGAAGTCTGCGGCGATAGGATTGAAGACTCGAGGCTATGCGACCCAGAGAGTTGAGCTCAACATAAAAAGACTTGCAAGCCACGAAAGACATACCGCTCCATAGGTAAACATCCTCACGGTCCTGTGAAACGAATCAAATCAGCACCAAAAACCACAAATCAGAAGAGAAACGCGAGAGGGCACCCACTTGTCAGGGAAGTTCTGCTTGAGCGAAATACCTGCCAAACTCGACAAAGCGCCTCCAAGAGAATGTCCAGTAGACGCAAGCGAATACTCGGGATGGGCGGTAAGTTCGGCTTGGACGGCGTCGAGGACCTGGTGGGCGACAGAATTCCAGCTGCATGCAATTTGCAAAGGTCAAACAACCATGTGGACCGCAAGAACCGAACAACGTACGCAATTAAGAAACCAGAGTGGACGGCCGATCCCACTGGAAGATTAAGGAAATCATCAGACGCATTAAACTCTACAATGGAAAGAAGACGATATGGCACTTACAAGGCGGGTTAACACCCGGAGAGATGAATGGCACCTGGAGGATGCTGATGTCCGTCAAGGCATCGGTAAAAGACTCGCTGGCAATCGAGTTAGCATTTCCGCATATCTCTGGACATAAGAGTATCGGAGAAAATGCACACACCTTCCACGGAGAGCGACGACAATTTCCTTCCGCGTATCATCACGAGCGACAAATCCTTGGGTATCAGTGAAGTTCTGGCTGAACTGAAGGACCAATGTGTTGCCGTTCGGGCTGGGGCACGCGTCCGCATACGACGAAGC
Organism: Agrocybe pediades; assembly: GCA_013053245.1. Taxonomy (NCBI): domain Eukaryota; kingdom Fungi; phylum Basidiomycota; class Agaricomycetes; order Agaricales; family Agrocybaceae; genus Agrocybe; species Agrocybe pediades. The sequence continues at coordinate 2,175,626 of JAACJL010000058.1, forward strand.
AGCGTCTATATTAAACACAACAAAATCGACGTGGCTTTAGTAGATATCGAGAAAACACAGCGGATGGAATCATCTTACACTTGAAGTAGAACGTAAGGTCATTGAACAAGTCTGTTACGTTTGAGTTAGCAAAGTTCGTAATGGATGAAAAAGCATGTTGAACAAACCGGTATCAATGAGACGCTTGTCTAGAGCCACGGGACTGGCAAACGCGTTCAAAGCGGCGGCAAGGATTGTGATGGGAGCGGCGAGGGAGAACATTCTGTACTGTCCAAACGGAAACGCAAGCAGGGTAGGCAGGCAGGGACCTCAACGAAGAAACCGACCAAGGGGCAGTTCGTTGAAGGCCAGCTGCGGGACCCGCCCTCTAGTTTTATACCTCCCCGTCTAGTGCGAATACGGAAAAACCGCCTATGTCAAAAGGAGAACGATGATGAGAACGACCGACATCTCAACATCTTCTTAAATGAAATTAGTTGAAATTGCGCGTACAACCAACGTGGAAAGTGATGAGTAGCTGACAGACCTGAGAAAAAACGAAGTACATGTATCGCTGGTGATATCATAGGGAACACGTCTGAAGTTTGAAATCCTTATTCGCACTTCATCTCGGAGAGTCCTAAGCCTCCGATGTCGTACAAAGGATAACCGACAGGACACTGCAGGAAATTCCAAGCCCGCCGCTTTCCAAAGCGTTAACGTTGAAAACGCCGGGGCCCGGGAGGCGAAACATATCCGAGCAACGAGAGAAGTTAGGAGTCAGGACCTCGGAGGAAAGTCTCATTATTATCACAAATGAAAATGATGCCCCACAAGAACAGGCATGGAGGGCCAATTCGCCTTGGGAAGAAAGATTCAAGAAAGAGCGGTGATCCGGATACAACCAGTAAAGCAGCTGAGTCCCATGATGATGAACGATCGCGTTCTCAGGTACATATTCTGAGACGGTAAAACTTGGCTTCGTCATTAAGTCCCTGGTAAACAGATGGTTTGCAGTTGCAGCTGTCGTATGTATGACGAACGAAAAGCGTCAAATCGACATACAGAGCAAGATTTAGACACACTCAACTCCGTTTCAAGGCCCACAGCACTAATATAAATGTCGCTCTAGTCCAGACATTGCTTGGACATTAAACTGCTTGATAACACGGCGACTACGAGAACGTCGAGACCAATGCAGTGGTGGTCGCGTTAAGAAAGCAGCTGGTGGTTTGCGGGCAAGCAAGGAAGCTCCAGAATTGAGAAACAAAGTCCGCAGTGATCCCATATAATTCCACCGAAAGTCTAGTAATAGCGACTTAAATACAACGAAAGCTGACAACAAGTAATAATTTAATCCGACTTCGATTTTGCAGGTTTCGCAGACCACCTCCCAAGGATATGGTTTGCTCTAACAATGAGCAAGTCTCGCAGCATCTGCACAGACGCAGTGACGACGTGAAGCTTGCTTCCCGCAACTTCGTGCCACTCAATTGGGACTTCCGACACGGGTATACTAAGCTGCTTCGCGAGGAGCAACAGCTCGACGTCGAATATCCACGTTGGGAGGTGTTGCGCAGGGAATATCTGACGAGCGGCTGAGCGCGAGAATAGCTTGAAGCCGCACTGGGTATCACGAATATGGCCAACGCCTACTATCCGCAGAATCGTGTGTAACCCGTACATGAGCACGTTGCGGAGGAAGGAACGCTGCGCAAGCAAATATTAGTACGCCAGAAGGTAAAGGGTAAAGGCATGTGTATGAGACTCACTTTCACCACCGCTTCCGACTTGACGAGATGGGCCCTGCTACCAACCACCACGCCAGGCGCATTATTAGGCGCAATAGAATCCATAGACTTCCACAGCGCCTCCAGATCCTCAATGCGACTCGCCCCATCCGCATCCGCCATCAAAAGCCTCTCCCCTCCCGAGAAAAGCATCCCATGCCTCACCGCACCGCCCTTCCCAATATTCTTCTCTAGAGTCACAACTTTGATGTTGGATTTAAAATACTTTTTCGCGAGCTTGAGGGCCGTTGCCGACGTGCCATCGCTCGACCCGTCGTCGACGATGACGATCTCGTACGTCCTGTTGCTCGTTTTGCCGACCGTAGTGAGATGGTCGATGGTAGCCGCCAACATGGCTGGCAGCCTCTCCGTTTCATTGTAGGCGGGCACGACAACTGTCAAGTCGACCGTGCTTGGATCCTCTAGGCGTGTCAATGGCAGAGGCTTGGAAGGCGACGCGTTGGAGAGGTATTTCTTTTCCGAATCATGGGTGACTATAACAGGCGGCGACCAGAATACAAGAGCCGCATATAGCTAAAGAGTCATTTCAGTAAACTGCACATTGCGTTAGCGGAGTAGGAAAGAAGAAAGGTTGATCAGTACAGGGGTATGAACACCCTGACCCAAATGATGTCGTCCTCGCCGCGGCGTACACCCACGAATGGGCGACCCGTAACTCGAAGAACAAGGATGAAAGGGTATCATCAGAGAACTATGCAAAGCCCCGAGTGCTCACCACTGCAAGAAGCCCGAAAAGAAAGATTGCGACGCCAAATATCAGCTCCATGATGCGAGGGTGAAAGGAAGTTGGTCCGGGTTCTGCGCGTGGCCCACTTCGAGTCAGTACGATGCGCAATTCATTGAAAGGATACTTACATTTATATCATGTAGGAAGAGGAGGAACGAGAAAGAAAAATATGATAGGTAAAGACAGCACGACACGAAGGCATACAGTACTACTACCCATAGTAGGGTGTCCGTGAGAACTTGGCTCATGTGAATACGTAGCGCGTACGTAGCACCTAGCTACAAACACTAAAAATCGGATAATTTTGTCTTTTCTGAGCTAATGAGTGAGGGTTCAAAACCATTCTCTGGATAGAAGCAAGAGGCTCGCCTCGCTGGTAACGGTACGTATTGGGTACGTATGGACGCTGGGAACTCGGGCCAGGATCGCTCGCTAGTACGTATACACCATGCTCCCAATTAACCACCACCCCTCAGTTGCCTTCGGAATTTGAATGATTGTATGACCATATATGACTACCGTAGGATATAATACTCTGCATACCTTTAGAACAGAGTCAACAGATGGAAACTTGGAGGAGATCCGTTCAAAAAACTAACGCAGACTTCCCAACGACATCGGGGCACGGATAAAAACTTACCTTTTCCTACGCCGTGTCCAAAGTCCGGATAAAATCTCAATTTTTTTGCTCGAATTTGGTCCGGATAAAACCTGAAAAATCGGCCTACGGCCTCTGAGGGAGCTTTCGGGCATCACGAAAAAGGCAGGATGCATCTAAGGCCGGGTGAAGGGTTACAGGCCGTTGCCGGGCCTGCAAGTGTTTGTAAGGTGTTCACCAGACATGCGATGAGAGTATAAACAAGCAAGAATAATACATTACTTGGCAAGTCCTGTGAGCCCTTGTATGGTGCTGACCTAGCAAGATTTTCAATTACATATTGCCCGTAATTCTTGTAGGAAGCATCTATTTACCCCGCCTGCCTGCTGACATACAGCTAATGCCATATCTGGCAGGCCAGCGAATACCTGACCATATATGATACTCAGCTTTCCAGCTCTTCGGTCACGACTCAGGGCCGGTGAAACGACGTTGACAGAGCAAGCTGAGGCAAGCTTTATTTTAGCTGCAAGTATGGTGATTCTCTTGAAAAATTCCAGAAAAAAAGACGAGTATTTGTAGTACTGCTAGTATTGAACATGAAATATAGATTAACAAATGCACAGAGCCGGATGCTTGCCCTGGTGGACTTTGACTCGGAGTTGGCAACGGTTCAACAAGTTGGTGATTGTGGGAAAGGGATTTGTTGACCAATTCCCACAGGAGCATTGAGATAGATTCGGCACTGGCAAGTTTCAACGGTTAGAATGTCACAAAATTTTCGATGCGATGTGATGTGTTTTACCTCGATTTTGGCCATGTAGTTTTGTTCAAAGGTGCCTTGAGCACCACATCGCTCAGCTACCTCGGACACACATCGCTGGAAGTGTCGGCAGACGGTAGCTTTGATGACGACAGACAAAGCATGTCGGAGGCTTGGGTCGGAGACTTCTCCCATAGCATGGCGAAGGCCGTGGGATACCAATTTGCCATGACCATCCCGACTACTGTTGCGTGCGCAATAGGCCACTGTTGCGTGCGGAAGGTGATGATGGGCATAGGGACATTGTTTTTCCGCGAAGAGACCGATGCATGGAGTACTTTCCACTGATATAGGCGATTGATTTGATGGCTGAAATCCAGGGTGCTGGGACGGCCATGGTGCCTAACTGGATTCGCCAGATCTCGTTCCACCATGGCTCGAGAGGACGCGCTGGCTTGGAGATGTCGTTGATGTCCGATGCAACGAGCGCACTGGGAAACAGGTGGACGTGGTCAAAGCTGGTTATGGAAAAGCCCAGGGGACCCTGGTCGAATGCACACCTGCGTACATTTCGCGTTCATCGCGAATCGGGACGACGAGGAAGCGACAGCCTCGGCCTACGAGAGCGACCTTGCGTATGTAGAATGAATGGGTAGAGGTCGGCATAAGCCTTTATGAAGGGTCATAAAGATGAATATGAGTTAAGAAGGAAGTAGAAAACGTTGTAAACTTACTTGGCGGCTTCTTCGCAGGGAGTATGGAAGATATCCGAGTTCTTGTGGCATTCGTTTCGATGTTGTATGAATCCAAGCCATGACCATAGTCCAGACTGTACAGAATCTGTACATCAAAGCAGCCGCAGTGACTCGAAAAGATTCAAGAGACTTGAACGTTTGAACGTCGACGATCGAGCAATGAATGTTGCGTTACGAGCGACGCGATGAGCACCAAGTCAATTCAAACTCCGCTTCCAACGGCGGTCGCGCTGGCGCGTCACACACGTGACTTTATCGATGTCGCGACTCACCATTCTGTCACAAGCTGCTCGTAACTTGTTGCTCGACCACCATGATCCCTCCGCTATCCCACTTCGCCCAACTGCTCGCATCCTGGCCTACTTTGTAGCCTCATTGCTGGTTTCGTCCACCCGTTGTCCAATGCTAACTCACTTGGGAACATTGATTCTTTCCATTGATGCCCCACCAGTAGCGGGGCGCCAGGTGAGTTATACTTATTTTCAGTAACGCATGTTGTTCTAACTCGAGGTCCATACTCAGGCTGTTAGACAACGTAAAGAGGTGTTTATGAATCACGCGATTTGACAAGAAGGAGAGTCATTCATGCGCATATATGCTGTAAACAGCGCATATACTCACTTCTTTTCCGTTAGCTTGGATATTTTGTTTGAGATCATTGTGTGGCCGCGCTTATATGCTATGAAACTCGCTCGTACGTGGCATAGCTCGCTCAAAGCGGCATTGTGAACTTGACTGATATTTGACATGCTCTTAAACCTCTAAGGAATGGTCATTAAGTTCGCTCAGGCGGTAAGTTGTTCTCGTTATATCATAATTTGTTTGGCTGTCAGGCCAGTTTGTCTGTCTGCGCTGTGTGCATGACTGATTCTTTCTCAAATATCAGGCTTCAGTTCTCAATTCGGAATTGTGTGGGCTAGGCTCGGGGGCCAACCGGCTTACGAATCTTGCAAGCTTCAACCAACCAGCATCGTGCTTCATACAAGATCACTGGATCTTGAATCATGGCACCTGTAGGTTCTGCCTTTGTATCCGGACTTTCTATGTGTGAGTCTCCGGTTCTGTTGTTATATTACCACTTCAGGTAGGGGCGGCGGGCGCTCGTAGTTGCTTTCAGTTGTTTGCCCTATATCTCTTCATCTGAAACCCAGCCTTAAAGTCGCACTTGTTGTATAGACTATAGTATTGTAGTTAATGAATTATACCGTGTTTCTTAATCCTGGGAGTCTAGTACTACTGAGCATGGTGAACTGGTAAGGACCAAGCGGCTGAGCTTGGAATCCATGAGCCTGGCTGCATATATATTCTGGTAAGCTACGGAAACTTATATGCTCCCTAGACCTTATAAGCTCAGTTATGATTAATTCTCATATAAGTGCAGCTATGAAAATGATTCATGTAAGAATTCCATAGCTTTTCCTGCTTTGTAAGAATCTTCGGTCACACATGGCTGTTAGGGTCATATATGATAATTTATGCAATGTGTTTTTTTCGTGATGGGGGTCTAGTGTTGCCACGGTCCGGCCGAAAATCGCCAAACCGGCAGGGACTGAACCATATTTAGACCGAGTCGGACCGTCAAAACGGTTTTCGGTTTCAGGACCGTTGACATCGGTTCAAAACCGTGGTTAAACTGGTAAGACCGCCTCGTGCCTTCCTAATCTGGGCAACCAATCTCGCCCTGCCTCCGCCACTTTTCTTTGCCCTCACCACGACCTCAATCAACTCTGAGTCACACCTTTAGAGACTCTGATAACAATAGCGGGCTTTTATTACCCTGCAGTACATGGATTTGCGTACTGCAGCTTTCATTTAATTGACCTGTCACGTGTCACTTGGTGTCACAGCAGGCTTGTGACGGGACGAATATGGCCCAAGTCACATGATAGCTATTCGGATATCACACAGCCGGACACTCTGAGAAGGCAGTCGGTCTAGCACTCAAATAAAACCTTGCGACGAATTTCTTCTCAGTTACTGGTCAGAAATATGCCTGAAGAAATTAAAAACTATTGCGAAGGCTATAGTGCACAGAACACACAGAATTGAATGAAAAGCGACAGTAAAACCTTTGTAAACCGGTCTTTCATAACTTCGTTGTTACCAAATTTGGATGTATAACTTGGTTTAAGCGGTCCAGACTGCATTAACCGCTACGTTTCTGATCCGGCTCCTGGACCAAACCGTATAATTACTTTAGACCGATGTTAACCGGACCAGGACCGGACCAAACTAGACCGTGGCAACACTACGGGGGTCCTACTGTTCGTCCATCATGGTTGCTAAGTAATTATTTCCAAATAAGAGGGGTTGCTGCAACCGGGTTGCCAAATATAATTATGATTTATCCCATCTAAAGCTACGTACATATATGTTAAATACGAGGGAATATCCCTAAAACTGACGCCAGAAAAGATAACTTTTGGAAATGTCGCATGTCCAAAATATATACTTATTGTATATTTTGCGTAGCAAGAAATTATTGGCAAAATATACTGGAACGAACTAGGCAGCACAAGGCAATACAGCGGCCATCAATCAACACACTACTTGGAGAACTGCGAAACGAGGAACAACGACAGCAACGACCCAGGTTTACCCAATTCCACGGCCCGCCTATTTGCGTCCGCATGGGCCTCACACTCCTCCTCAAGTGAATCAACGTCGCTGCAATTAATGATCCCAACCCTGGTTAAGACTCTAACCGCCTCTCGGATCCATATCCTGCAGCTGAATCTGACGGGCTCATCGAGGGATCCAGCCGGACTTTGCATTGGGATGTTTCTGAGGATGCCAATGACATCATGGATGCTGTGCTCTCCGAGAGATCCTATCTGGATTAGCGCAGCAAGGTTCTTCGAACCATCCGCCTTCCAAGGCTTAGTCTCAAAAGAGAATCCTCCGGCTTTTCAAATATTCAGGATCAGCGTCCATTACCCATCGGCATGAATCAGAGAAACCCACTTTGGTTACTTGCATGAATGCAAAGCCCATCGGAAATATCAGCGGTGGTCGGAATCCAAAAGAGCCAGTGATAGTTATCGGGATCAGAACTATCGGCAGGATAGCGAATGGCTAGTGCAAGGGTGATGATGTTCTGCTGTATTTTCATGGTCATTGTAGGCTTCGGTGGATATGTAATATGGCTCTTGGTTCGAGTCGTTTGGCTTAAATAGAAACGAATCAATGCAGAAGGACAGACATAACTAGGCACCGGGCTGGAGGTTCAGGTGAAATCAAAGATTCTTGAAACTAAGTCAGGAAAAGTGAAACTGTTCTACATGTGTGTGAGTGCGAAGTAGCCTGTTCGATATATTCCGTGGTCTTCATCAGAAAGTCAGGTCGCAGTTTCAAAATATCTTAGCCTTTGAATATTTCCAATTAGCCCGCCGAGCAAGCAGAACGCACACTGACATGGTCAGCCATGGTACTCTCTGTAGGCTCTCCTTCATCTTTGGAGTTTAGGCAGTCTCCAAACACTACGCAAGTAGCAGCAATTGACTTAGGACAAATTGTGGGAAAATAGCAAGACCTCATTGGGCCTAATTATGACGGTGTGTGGTCTAACCTGATCAGATATCGTTCCGTACGGCCTGTTCAGAATTCAACGTTCAGTCTACTCTCAGCCGTTGAGAGCACCAAGAGGACGCCGCTCCTTCCGAGGATAAGACGGCCCTTGCGGACCGTTCTCTTCCTGATCTCGTGAAGAAGCGCCGGAAGCGCCGGGCAGCTAGCTTATGTAATTGTAGGCAAAGTAGCTATCCGTCGCCAGTCTCGTTTTCTTCTGCTCCACATCTAACACAGCAGGCAAAAAGACGATTCGACATTACGACGAATACAGGACGCTATCTTGCTTGACCTTCTTAACATGTTTCGTCGTATTCTTTTCTGGTTCATCCGGCTTCTCCCTGCCTCATTTCGCTGCAAATTTTATTTGTGGCTAAAAAAATACTCGGTGAAGTGGTATGGACGTACCAACTTCTTCGTGCAACGTCTGCCTTGTGGAATTTATATCAAACATGGGAACAGTGCGTCCCAAGAAGCTATCGCCACTCAACTCGTCTCCAAGCACACCACCATTCCAGTCCCACAAATCTTGGATGTGGTCGAGAACTGCTTCATTATGACTCGCTTGGAAGGCGTAGTTCTTGGAGACGTATTCTGCGACATGTCTAGCGACGAGGCTTTTCAAGTTCGACGTGAACTCGGGAAGGTCATACAGCAACTCCGCTCGATACCGGGGAACAAAGTCGCCGTGTCGGGGCCGACGTTGGAACTGCCCTGCTGTGACGTCAACCGGGTCGACGAGTACGAGTTCGGGCCCTTCCCAAATACCACTGCATTCCATTCATATCTCCTAGAAAGGACACCACCTACGACACCACTACGTGAAACTTATGCACTCGCTCATAGCGGCCCACCTAAACCAACTGTGTTTACGCACGGCGACCTCAATTTGCGCAACATCCTCATCCAGCGTCAATCCTTGTCGTCGGGGGACTCAACTATTCGGGTGTCCGGAATCATCGATTGGACTTGCGCTGGCTGGTATCCGTCGTACTGGGAACATGGCAAGGCAACATATCTTCACAGGACGTTCAAAATGTGGGCCGATTTGTGGACGGGAATTGCAGAGGATGTTATAGCGGAAGAAGAGAAGCAGATATACGCGGTCGAGCTTGAACTGGAGAAGAAGTTGTGGCAATACGTCGTTTAATTACGAGTGTACGGGAAATATTATCAGCGTGACTTTGCATATGGTGTTCTTTGCAGTGTGGGCCTTTTCCGTGCGCTTCTTTCTTCGAAACGATGTCCAGTACGGCTTTATTGGTGTTTGTATGTCAAGCATTTAACCTTGTTGTCATTGTCCCATCCCCATCATGACGACAAGCGATGGTCAACCGCAAGTTTCAGAGTTAAGACTTTACTTGTTTTGCTGGGCCATTGCTACGCATGGCAGCACGAGTCTTTTATAACCTTAGATCTATTTACTATTTACAAATATAATATGAGTTGTACAGAAGTACTTCACACTCCTGTATGGTCATTCAATTGGTTTAACAAATAAATATCAATATATTGGCTATATACACTACAACTCGTACATGGATGCGCTACATTATGCTTCCAGGTCTACACGCGTCAGACTTCACACCTATCATACCGAACAAAAACAGAACTGTGGAACAACAGCATGAATATGTACCAGTGGAGGTCATATATAGCGAGCGCCGTGAGATGGACTTACAAGTCGGACAAAGCGCAAAGAGCAGCGGACCTCACGAGCTTACTCTTCAAGACGGCACCTCCCAACCACATCAGTTCAATCAAATACGGAGTGTGCACTATACAGAGGAGTGTCAGTAGGTAGCTAGCATAGAGGGAAGCTTACTGACGACCCAGAGGGTGGACAAAATGTAGGACTAAGACAAAACGTCGGGATTCGAATAGAATATAACCAAGCCTATGTAAGAATGAGAACCCAGAAGGCCAACAAGTCCACAACTCACCAACCTGTACCACCGCACACGCCCTCGTCAGCTGTGCCGTCTCGTCCGTGGCCACGAGATAAGAACAGTTCGAACCCCCTCACCAGCATGCTCGCTCTCATCCTTTGTCTCGTTTGAGAGGGTACCTGTCCGATTAATTTCAAGTCCAAGGTCAGTCAGCACGAGCGAACATACATGTACGAGTACAGCACCGGCAAACTCACCCTCGACTGAATCTACCTGCCAGATAATCTTGTCGAGCTTGAGGTGAGTTAAAGTGGATATTAGAGGCTTGGAAGAAACCGGGCTTGTCGAATGGACTTACCAGGGATAGTTGCAGCACTGACAGACAACCAACTACGTACATGCAATGCATAAGTACGTAGCCTGGCAACAAGCAAGGCAACACAGCTTCAGATTTACAATTGCTTTGAGAAACGGTGTGCTTACCTTCTTTTCAACCCCGCTGACGATAAATGTGGCGAACACTTGGATCGTCTTCCTGACCGAGTACCAACGCCGACGACGTGAAAGGGTTGAACGTAGGCAGGCAAGTATGGTGACGATGCAACATGTGGGTTGAGACAGTACTGCACGATGTGTGAAAGGTAAGTGTGAAAGGTAAGTATAATGTACTCAAACAAGGAGTAGATGAACTTATTTTATCCTCAAAGACGCTTCTTCCCTTGAGCTTCTGACTATCAAAACGGAGCCTTCGCCTGTAACCCTTTTCATTACCAGTGCTGGGCCTGTCGCGGAATACAGCGAGCGGGAAGGACTGGGAAAGTTGTATGTGAGTACCCCACACTCGATACAGAGTATAGGCACTCACTCTGATTCCTTTCAGGATCTGGAGCTGCGGAACCGGGCACAGGCCATCAAGTACGTTTGTCACATCGACGTCGGAAATAATCAACCGGGAGAGATGCAAGAGGATATGGCAGCCATACATCTTGGGCATTAAGACCGCAAGGAGGAAGAAGAGAGCTCGTAGTCGAGCTAATCTCGGAGGTTTGCATATCCGTTCTCTTCTTCACAAGCGGGTACGTGGCCGACCCTGTTTCCGAGCGACTCTACGCTCGTCACTGGTATTGAAGGCAATCCAAGAACGAAGACGAGCCACGGTTGACGAGGAAACAGTGTTGGATGATGTTTATGAGGTGATGCTGGTTCACAGGGGACAGTCGCTTGCTTCTGATGGGTCTGCCGGCTGTGACGAGGGAGGTGGAAGAAGGTATCTGGTAAAATACGACACTTGGCGTAAGTTAATCTAAGAGTGCCACAATTTGGAGAAGCACGAACCTTTGGTCAGAAATGAGAGGAAGAACTTACCGACAAAGAAGGACCCTCTGCAAGGAGGCTAGTAGCCAATAAGTAGATGCTCAGGGCTAGGGGAAAAAAATGATAAACTTGCCTGCTAATGACCATGTTGAGCATTAACAGAGATGCCAGAAAGACCACAAAGCGCGCAAGATGACCTTGGCTCTGAGTGCTCACCGATGGACATCGCATTCGGCAACGTAGAAGCGCTAGTGGTCTCTGGATTGTTCAGCAGCACTGTCTGACACCTTGTAAGATCACGTAGCAGAGCAACCACTCACCAGCATACAAGATTAACACTGGCAACTATCCCTCTTATCAGGAACAGTGGAGCAGACATGCCAGGGAGTGAATTTGAGACTGATAAGCTATAGCCTGCATAGGGAGGTTGAGAAATTATTGGGCACTGGACACAAACTTCCAGAATCCAAGGGTGCTGGGCGATGGACTCCTTTTGAGTTTTGTCGGATGATGCTCGCTGGTCGGAGCGAAAAGGATGAAGAAGAAGGGCTGCAGCTTGATGCTTTCAAGTTCGCATTTCCGGTCAGCACAACTCTGCCCATCCCCATGCTTGCCCCATGCTGGCTGTCGTGATAGACTCCACGCAAACCGCCCACAACGTGTTGCATTCGCGTGACGTCACATCACGCTGCTCTGATTCGCGCAAAGTTATCTCAAGTCACTTTCGTCTTCTCTCAGAGTCTCAAGATAGGCTCAATACTTACCAATGCTCATCACTTTTGTCTCTCGCCCTTAGGCGGACGACAAAGCACGATCGGTCTTTGACATGACGACAAGCACAAGAGGCGTCGCCGCTCGCGTGCCGGCCTCAACGAGTCTCGCCATATTACTTAGGACCTTTTCGTATCGCTCTTAGATCCCTCGCACATACACTGTCTAACGTAATAACATGCCATTGACTCGACGAGTCAACTATAATACACTACTTCTACCTTCTCTGCGTCATCTCTATCGCGTTTTTGGCGTCCTTACCTTGCATGTTCCGAACAAGGCATGCTGTAGCTACTAGCTTTGGCCAACTCCCTAGTACATCGAAAAGTCTGAGCCTCAAACAGGGTCAAGACTGTGAACAGGGTATTTATGAAGGTGTACTAGGTCGTCGGTGCGAAGAAGAGATCAAGTGAAGAGGTTAATCCAGCTTGTATGTGTTTTTCCACCCTGCATTCCGTACTTAGAAATGAACACGATGTTTGATCCCTCGAATGGCATGGCTTTTTGGCTGACTTATCAACTATCCGAGATGACACTCGACGGGGGGTCCAGATCTCTGCTCTTCAGTTTCTTCCTTTCCTTGAGTTTGTTTTATTGAACACTTGTCTTGTAACATTCTGGCGTAGCCGAAACACCTGCGGGCGTTCTGTTCACCCGAATTCTCTTGATCATGTCCTTTATCCGGCAGACTCATCAGCCAAAATGACAGAGTCAAGCGCTATCCACATCCCAGTCAACCACCGAACTTCGGGCTGCAAAGCTCAACGTTGGGGGCTGCTGCTGCAGATTCTAAGAGAGATTCGAGGGAAAGGTAATGATCAAGGAAATTAGCATTATGACTCAATACATTGGCCACTGCATACACAAGGCAGACGATATTCAGGAAACGACCTATGTGCCCACCTCTCCCTCAACCCTCCTCACGGGCTCCTTGATGACATCTTTCATCCACTTCATCCATACGGGAAGTGGATAGCGGGCAGGGGCAATGTTGATCCGAGTCGCTATCTGATGGGGCTTGGCCTCGATTCAACCTTGGATGGCACAAAGTTTGAGGAATTCGGGGCATTTCTGACGGTTGTCGAAAGCATAGCGATTGCTATTAAATTTGCGCTTGTTGACGTTCGAAATCGACGGACTTAAATCTGGACAGATTCATGAAATCAGCACGACGAGCTTGCAACGAGCTCAGCAAAGATAAATAAGAACATGACCTCTCAATGACTCTCGCCCTAACAAACATCCCTTCTCCACCTGATAGTTTACGGAATCGCCACGAAAGCACGTTCGAGAACCTACAACGCAGCTGGAACGTCGCCAGCGAGCAAAGGACTTCCGGTGCACGACAACACATTAGAGGGATGCCGTCCAAAGATTATCTGAAAAAATGATGAATCAAGGATTTGCGACCCCTGGGCCCTCCTTACAAGCTCCCACACAGTATGTTGTCCACTGCTTTCCATGCTCCCGCATCACCAGCTTTAAACTATCTAGTATTCCTTCCTATCGGAACCGACAGCACTTCCGCTCAGTGGCGACGAAGGTGGCAAGTTGCAGTGACCTGTATGTGAGTCGTGACTTTGCGATGCGATGCGAAGGGTATGGCCAGTTCCAGGGGAGGCAGTGAGAAACCGCTATGGGAGTGCACCATGTAAGAGAGGTGGTGGCCGTCTGGAAGCAGCAATGGCAGAAATGGGATGGTAGTGAGAAGTACACGACTGTGGAAGGTGGAAGAGAAAGGTGAGGGCAAGTCGGCGACGACCCGATTGTCGATGACGTTGATGGCAAATAATTGTGAGCTTCAGAAGCATTCGAATGTACTTCTACAAAAAGGATACATAGTAAGCTCCTATATCCGTGGAATCGAGAGATAGAATCCACTTACACGACTATTCTCTGCTGGCTCGACGGCTGACAAGGAACAAAAATGCAGACAAATGGGCAACAAAACCCAAGAGCAACAAACACTGAGCAGTGAAGATGTTCTTGCAAGAAGGACGCAAAGACATGCCAGATGAATCTGTGGAAACACAAAAAGAAGAGATGCACGAAGCTCATATTTGCAGTAGCCCAGAAGTCAATCACATCTGATTCATACCCCAGAACCTTTGAACCATCAGACCACCTCCAACGTTCTCCACACAATTGTGCGCGAGGAACTCTCCCATGGACACCTTCTCCAGGTCAGGGGAAGCATCACATAGACGCTGTGCAACAAGTATACGTGTTAAAGCGTCCCCTGCAAACTTCATCCAGTATCCAACATGTCCTCGCAAAGCTGCAACGCTTGCTGGATATATGTTGGTGAATCTGCACCCCACTGTCCGCTGACAAGAGCGAGCTCACGCTACTCGGGGCAGAACCTGACGGACGCCGGAGTAGCATTGACGCACGAAAGGCATCTACAGACAAACTACATATCGAGAAAGGCGGGAACTTAAGATGGGAATGCTGAGTCGCAGCGGAATTCTCAACACTGCAATAGGGATAGGACAGGTGTTCTCCTGCTTTATCCTTGGTCGCTATCACCGAGTTCGAGAAAGAGGCAAGATCAAAATTGAAGTCGACCTAGTTGAATGATTCGTCAGCTAATCGTCAGCTAGACTCGCGGAGACGAGGAGAATTACTTACCTTGGTCCTTTTTCCACAGGCCACCAACCAAGGGTTCTCTCAGCTCGACGTAGGGGACCTAGGATTACGACGGGGATTCAATTGGCCCGGATCAGATCAAATCCACAATAGGACGAACACCTCAGGAGCATTGTTTGGGACGTGGAAGACGTTCTGACTCAGAGCGAGTGCTGGCCCTGCTGGGGCTTGAGCCGTCCGTTTGAATGAATCCTTGTTGGACTGGTTTGCAAGGATGTCGTAACCGGGATGTCTGTGTGGAGATGAGTATTAAATATTAATGTTCCTCTCAGTAGATTGACAAGCGTGCTCACCAGTTACGGTCACTCTAGTGTCACTCTGTTCGATGTCTAACCGCCCCGGCCACTTTGTGGCAGATAGTGCTCTTGTGGACTCGACGGCCAGTGGCAATCCCTTGTTGCCATTTGTTTCCCGTTAACGCCCTATTTTGTCTCCGAATCTGCTTGGCCGCGAGCAAGTTCTCTAAAGAACTCTACAATCAATAGCTACATGCTAACTGGAACGAGAGTGGCCTCAATACATGCTCTCTCGAGTCTTGACGTTTGCAATCAAAATAAGTACAGTAGACCGACCACCAATTCACCTAAAATTCAACGTCAAGAACCTCGTGCGCCGGGTCTGTCCCTATTTTCTGCAGCGGAGAGCTGTCAGAGAATAGAACTGTGACAGGTCCCTATATCACGATATAAGATGAGAAGAGCGACGATGCCCTCTTTGGGCCCTCGCATTGCTCGATTCGTCTCGGGCACTCCTATGTAAAATAGGTAGAAAATATATAAAGGAGAAATTCGCTGATGGGCAATTTTCCTCGCCCTTCAGCTCCCTCTCATCTGCGAAAAAAGTGCAAACCTCGTCCTCTCTCGAAAAAGACTCCCTCCGCCCTTTTTTCGCACCCACCCACCCACTCCTCTTCAGTCTTTGGTACAGCCACTTGGCATCCGGTTCGGTTCGCCTTGGGCATCCCAAACGCTCAGGTTTCTGGCGGTCTCGTCCCAACGACGCGTTCTCCCTCCCAGTCGCGGAGTCACGTCAAATCGCGTAGTTTGGACACGTTTTCGGGACGGTCACGTGCATTTCGGACACGGCCAAAATCCCGGCCTCCGCCAGCACCTCCGCACGGAGGACGTCTCCGCTGCAGAAAATAAGGACACCAGACTGTCTGGCGGACTGCATAATAGAGTCTTGGCAGTGTGATTCACAGCCACGTCACGTCCTTCATTGTCAAACCAGTGGCCATTGGATTCCATTCTTTGCAGACAATGAGTGGTAGGGAATATCATGGGTCAGCCAAACCCACATGGATCATGGGTATGGGTGTCCATGGGTATGGGTGTGGGTCAGATCTGGGCTACCCATCAACCCATCAAAACCCATACAAATGGCAGGCTGTTGCCAGGGTATACCCATAACCCACGTACCCATGAGTGATGAACCCATGGGTCATGGGTATGGGTATGCCATGGGTAAGGGTGTGGGTCAGCCTGAATACACCCATGGGTGACCCATGAAGTTCCCTAATGAGTGGTCATGAAAATGTACTGTACTATTTCACTCAATTCGGACGTAACGCGTAACACTGCCTCAAAATTTGATGAATTGTAACGCTTGTAACGGTCAAAATGGCCGTGGGCCGAATTGATTTGATGGAAACGTTAAGGGCCGGATTTTTCCCTCAATTCCAGTGCCGTTTTTCTTGAGTTTTTCAACAGTTGCTGCTCTGTTTAGTGACTTTCAAGAGGTGTGATGTTCAGGAAAATGGCCTGAAGGTAATATTTCGCTTGGATGGGGGCTTTTTTGTGACATCTTTTCCGAAATCTAAACTTTGTAACAGCCAAATCCGGCCAAAAACGAACCCATAATTTCGTCCGGCGTGTAACGCGTAACATGGCTGTCCGGATTGAGTGAAATGGTACAGTATACCGTCCTCAGCACTATCCTACCGATGTAGCTCATGATCAGCGCTCACAAAAGTCACTCCTAGACTCTAGCTAATAACTTTTCATACTTAGTATTTACTATTTAACGCCCAGTTTGCACTCAAGCCAAGCTTAGATCATTAAATCTGAGAGAAGCACAAACCATGTCGAGACTACGAAAATGCCACAGCTTCTCTGGATCAAGAAGTCATGACGACTGACCAGTGCCTCGTTGACCGCCGACCGGTGGAAAGAAGCACTGAATTGCTTATGACTGAGACAGGCCAGAAGTCATGTATCAAATCCCTGGGATAGGCTGCATCGTACACAGGATCCAGCAACAATATGCACGTCGCACAGCGAACGACGAGTCAGCGACGACGGCATCTGAGAGCAGCGGACACGGCAAGCTAGCACGGCAAGGGAGAGTCACAAATCAGTCACGGCGCACGTGTATTAGGTAAGGGAAGGATTGTCCGCCAAGGCGTCCGGCGGACAGTACGGAGCTCTTATTTTCCGCAAAGGCGACTTTCTGTCCGCACGAGGGCATGTCGTTTGTAGAAAATAAGAGCCCCGGACTGTCCGCCAGACTGTCTGGCGGACTGTCCGAGGACCCTGGAAAATTCCCTTATAGGTAAGATCCTGGTCCACCCGAAAACGCGGCCTACGGCCGCGGAGGTCGGATCGCCCTTGGAGGTGTCCACCCGGCGAATCGACCAAAAAAAATTGCATGTAGGTTCAAATTGTCCACCCAAATTGGACGGAATCTTTACAAGGTTGGATCCTTGTCCACCCATTGTCGGCCACCGGCTTGATGCCATTTATCGGCTATCAATAATTCGTTGAATAAAATGGGCATTAAAACTATTTTTCCCGCAAAAGTGATCCCCACAGAGCTTCGTCGGGGTGTTACGGCTGCTGAACGGCGGCCAGCCAACAGGCAGCAGCGGCAATGCCGTTTTTAGTAGGTATTTTAATATTTTTAGCCGATGGAGGTCGGATCTCCTGTCCACCCATTTTTCGGGCAAATTTTGGGTAGGATCGCTCATCCACCCAAAAACCGGCTCAAAATGGCAAAATTTTGTCCACCCGAAAAGCCCAATATTTGGCATTTTCTGGATCCTACCTATAAGGGAGTTTTCCAGGGTCCTACTGTCCGGCGGACTCGACAATACACAGGCTTGGCACCGTGACTCACAGCCACCTCACCCTCCATTGTAGCACATGAAGTCAACACAAAGAGCATTGTTCGCCATGCCCATCAATGGCTCATACTTACAATGCTATCTTCCACTCTTCTCGCAATCTATTGTTCTATGGCACTCAGCAATGCAGGAACAGCTTGCTCACTGTTGAAGGCGATGCCGCCACGGTGGTGGAAGGGTCACTCAACAGCGCACTCGTCGATTTTTTTTGATTACTAAAAGTAGCGCCAGTCTGGACTACACATACATACACAACTATCCAACGACTATCCTCTGTACTTATACTAGCATGCCACCATTTACAACTTTCATCAACACCTGCTTGATGCCTGCAGGCTGCAGTGCGAGTGGCCAAAGGGCACGCAGTGTGGGCGGTGGCAGCCCGAAAGGAGTGAGCGGGATCATGGATGAGGGACGATGTGGCAGAGGTGGTCACAGAAATGGGCGGGATCATGGACGACGGCGACAAAGCACCGGACAAGGTGTCTGATTCAACGAGCGGCAAGGACGGCGAGGCAAGGTCACAGGCAGAGTCACAAGGCACGTGAATTATGTAAGAGATCGAGTGTCCGCCAGACGCTCCGGCGGACTGTCCGGGGCTCTTATTTTCCGCAAACGGCACTTTCTGGTCCGCACCCACCGCTTTATCCAAACCACGGATAATCGGGTAAAATCTTCTTTCACCTCTCTCTCCAAATCCCTTGGCCCAAACCCAAATCGGAGCGAGAAAAAGATCTTATTGTACTCATATAAGGGCTGGTCACGAGTCTAGTCAGAGAAAAGGTTAGTAAATTTAAAATTAAACCAGGTTAACGGCTTCGCTGTTGCTCGGCGTGATTTTCTGTCACATTTCAAACTCCGCATATTGGGTCAACTTGGTGCTCTATTTGTAGTTAATTGCCCATCACTACATTAGACAAACATTGGAGATATATAATGCCCTCCAGTGACTATCTGTATCTTTCTATATAAAACTCGAACCGGGAAGCATTGATACTATCAAATCCAAGACTCTTTGAACTAAAGCCCCGCTTTACATATCCACCGAAGTAAAGGATGAACAAGCGAGCACTCTCATCAACAACTTTCCCAAAGAACACTATCACACTGGGACTCACCATCCGGTATCCTGCCAATGACTCAGACCCTGATAACTACCATTGGTTGATTTGGATCGTGTCAGAGGACGGCGTCAATGGTACCTGTGCTCATGCAACCAATCAAAGTTAGTGGTTGTCATTGAGATGCGTCATCACTAATTAATGCTGATCCTTGCTGATCCTGAGCAGCTGGTGCTTTCCAATTTGAGAAGAAGGTCGAGAGCGCAGGCACTTCAAGAAATAATCTGTCGGCGCTGATTCAAATAGGATCTCTTGGAAAGTACAGCGTCGATGATGTCGTTCCAATTCTCGAGAAAATCCCAATGGAAAGTCCGGCGGGATCTGAGGACGAGAATATCAAATTCAGCTGCAGGATATGGATCCGAGAAGCCGCAAGGGTTTTGAATAAAGCTGGAATCATTACTTGCAGCGATGTGAATGCCCTCGAGAAGGAATGTGAAGGCTATGCAGACGCAAATAGGGAGGCAACGGAGTTGGGTAAAGGAAAGCCGTTGTTTGTGGTTTCGAAGTTCTCGGAGTAGTAATCCAACATGTCTTCCCGCATTTTATATCCTAGCTCGTCTTTGTCCGTGTACCTGTGCCGTCAGACTTCAATAAAACATACAAGTCTTCTGGGACGACGAAATCGCCGCCAAACGCAGGGCAGAGCACGGTTTCATAACTTCTCAAAAAAAAAAAAAAAAAAAAGAAAAAAAGAAGAAACGCTTTGTGATCACCTGCAGTAATGCAAAAAATAAATTAATACGAGCCGTACTGCTGACCGCATAGTGTTAACGTAAGGGGAAGAACGTGAACGAAGCAAGCATGTTGGTATAAGATAAAGGGTATGTCATATGGTGGCAGTGGTGCTAGTCGTGGTAAGTAGTAGTAATGAGGGTGGCAGAAAAAGTATGGCTGTTGATTTCATGATGCGTCGGGGAATAGGATATACTGAGAGGGTATCATGCTAGTATGGTAGGGCGATGGAGCGGTCGAAGCACCGAAAAGTGAGATTGAAAGGAAAGGGACATAACGTGACAGTGGCAAGGAAAGCAGGCAAAGCGAGTTTTGGTACGTGGTATGATAGAGTGAATGTTGAAAGAAGGAGCCAATCTCGGGCTCAGATGCTGGTTCGTCTCCAGAGAGAGAAGCATTTTTGATAGGACAATGCGACAACAGCCGCATGAAGGAAGGAAGAAAGGAAGGAAGGAACGAAAACAATCCGTTTCAAAGATCAAGCGCTCTTTCTCGGCGTCGCACGCGCATGCGAGTTAAACAGGGGCAACGACACAGAATACCTCTTCGTCAAGCCTCTCAGCTTATTATACGCCGTCGTCTTCACATTCGAAGACGACGACCTCTGGATCAGCTTCGAAGTCGAATGCTCGGGATCCTGCGCTCCATGGCTCTCCGACGAGTTGCTCACAGTAGGGGACTTGGCCGAAGAAGTGAAAGAGCCATGCTGCGATGGTGTCTGTTGCTGCTTTTGTCCATAGACATACGATGTAGGCGGAGCAGTAGACAAGGATGGCTTGTGAGCGTGTCCATGCCCAGCTGCATCTGCATTCATCCACATAGAAGGGATAGTTTTCGAAGGGTCTTTCGGTGGCGGTCGAGGAGCGGTATACATATCCGCTTCGGATCCATCATCATAATCATGATCATGATCGTAGTACGCCAACAACGTCGAATTCTGGCCTGCACCCATCCCACCACCACCACCACTCGAACTCGCATACCCAAACGTATTCGCACGCGGTGTGCGACTCGCCATCATCATCTGCATCTCTGATTCACCCTCCATCATCATCATCGTCGCCCCTCCAGCACCAGCATCACGATTATGATAGTAGTCATACCCCACAAGAGGCTGTTTCGGCCGTAGATACAGATCATCACTAGCAGCTGCTTTCCCTTTATACGCCACGCTCCCCGGATTCGTCATGATCGACCTTCCACCGCCCGTCATTACCGAGTCCAAGCTCGCTCGTCTGCGCAGACGAGGGCTTGGGTGCAACAATGACATCGACATCGACAAGGACGACATGTGGTGATGTGTCGGCCGCGGGGGTGTGCTGCCATCAGGTGTATACAGTAGCGTACTCGACACATTCGCAGATGCTATCCCATTAAACGACGAATACTGCGCAGGCAGCTCTGGCACAGGCGGGTGTTCCTCAAACGGCGTCGTCCGTGGTGTCTTGCCTGTGCTATGCTTCCTCGAATGTCCTGAGCTCGGACCGGCACCAGCATCAGCACCCGTAGGGTTAATCGCTATCCGTAAACTGCTCTGCGACATACGCCTACTGCGCGTCTTGGCGGCGTTCACTGCAGAAACATGGTTGGACTCCGAAGTCCATCCACTTCGATTGCTCTTCGTGCTCCTTGCGCTCCTTGCACTTCGGGCGCTGCGTGTGCTTCGTGTACTGCGCAGACTCACTGTGTCAGGGACGTCGGGTTCCACTTGCGATTCTTTGGCTTTTAAGTGGATAATAGGGCCTGCGGTCGTCGGTGAATGGGGGAAGTTGAACTGATGTTGGGCAGGATTGGGCGATCGAGGCGCTGCAGATGTAGAGGCGACAGGAGAGCGGGGTATGACAGGACTCTTTGGTGAGGTACTAAGGTCATTGTTTGCGCTTGCTGAAGGTGACATGGACTTTGGCGTAAACTCTACCAGCGTGGGTGTCATCGGTGTCGAAGCTCTCCTGGTATGCGTTGGCTTGGGTACTGACACAATCTCGGCGGTCTCAATAACAGCATCATCATCGTCTGCTGCAATAGCTGCTTCATAATCGTCAAGCTCTCTAGCCATTCTTTCTGCTTCCTTCCATGCTTCTGCCAGCTCTGCCTCAAGTTGCGTTATTCTCTCCTTTGCCGTAGCCAAATCTGCATTCCGACGTGCAAAGCTTCCATTAAGCTGTAAAGCAAGAAAGGCTAAGTCGAATGGTCTTTAAACGCAGTAAACAACTACATGTACTTACCTTGCGCAAAGCAATAGCCAATGCACTACTCCAATGAACATCAATCAACTTGTTAATCTGTGCCACCTGGTCCGTAATCTGCAAGACTTCCTCCAACTTCTGATCGCACTCCGCTATCGTATCGGCCAACTGCGACGCCAGCCTGCTAACCACCGACACCCCATCTTCTCCATCCTTCTGTTGCCCAAGCGATGTGGAGTTGAGCGCTTGAAAAAGCATGGTCCGCCGATGTACCAAAAACCGATATTTCGACTGCGTAACTGCTTTCAGATGCTCTAGCCGCTCAAGTTCGGCAGGCAGGACTTTGTCGAGGTTTTCGGCTGTTAGTAGACGGACGAAGGATTCGGAAGCTGAAGCCCGTATAGCACGGGATACGATCCCCTGCAACTCGCCGGAATCGACGGTCCCTAAATGTGATATTAGCGCATTGACAAGATGTATCGAAGAAAATCTTATGCTTACAGACAGCAGCTTCCATGGGCAATCCTTTCCATGAGACAGGGGTGCTGTCGAACTTGATGGCCGGCGGTGGATTGATTTTGGCGACTGATGATATGTTGAACGAAGCTTTTGACGGCGCTGGCGATGGCGGAACATGAGGTACTGACGGTGGTGATTCATTACTTGATTTCGTGGAAATGACAGATTCTCGGAGAGAGCGCTCTCGGATTGACGGTTCGTAGAGGGAGGGTTCAGGCATCGAAGGGTCGCGAATGGATGCTTCGTAGGTTGGCTGTTCATGGATAGAAGGTTCCCTTATTGAAGGGGCTTGAATGAGAGACTCTCGAATGGATGGTTCTCGTATTGAAGGAGTTGGATTGAGAGAGTCTCTAACGGAAGACTCCCGGTGTGTTGATTCGTGAATTGAGGCGCTGTCATTTGTAGTAGGTTCCTGAATCGACGGTTCGCGTACAGAAGGCTCTTGCTCATGTGTGAAAAGCTCTGCATCCAGGGATAATGGTTGCCTGTAAGGTTCTGCGTGCAAACTTGCTTCAAAAGCAGGCGGTGGCGACTCAGGGATGGCATACTCCGAGTCAGGATCCACGGGCTGTTCATAAGGTGCTTCAGAAATTGGCCCTTGAGATGTAAAAAAGGTGTTGGAAGGCGTCGCTGTCGGCGGTCCCGATGGCGGAAATTCAGGAAGTGAAAAGTGTTGATCGTCTTCTTCTCCGTCTTCTTCTATCCGCGACGAGGACATGGACATGGAACCTCGAATTAAAATTGACGGGCGATCGTTTGAGAGTACCGACGCGGGTGAGGGTGGTTCCTCTGTCAGCGGTGGCAGGGATTTGCGCGTAGCCAACGACGACGCTGGTGACATGACTTCCGGGCTCGTTCTCCCTCCGAACTCTGGAAGGTTCAGAGTGTTCACGCTCGGTGTTACAGCTGGACTTTGGGTTGTCACTGAGAGCAAAGACTGCGTCCTGAGGCTGCTCTGCCGCGTCCTTGGACCCATGGGGGCGATGTGTGGACGGTTCAAGAACGCGCTCGCCCGCTGAGAGCTCCTGATGCTGGAAGTTTCTGACATGGCTGGTCGCGTCGACCAGTACACAGATTGCTGGTATGAGATATGTCTGGTAAAAGCGACTAAAGAAAGGGTGTGAAGATCAACAGCGTCAAGGCACGAGAACAGGCGTAATCAACAAAAGTCTACCCCGGGAATTTGTTCCCGTTCGCTGCTATATTTAATCGTGGGAATCAATATCTAGTCTGAAGGAATAGCTGAAAGAAACCACCCATAGTAGACCGCGCAAAAGCAGTCCCAAATCCAACGATGAAAATGTATAATTGCTTGTATGAACTGCAAAAATTGGCTTCGTAAAAGCAAGTCATGTAAAATACAAAGATAGCACCGACAAAATACCGACAGCAATTACTTTAGAATGAGAGCAGAGAGAGAGAAACCAAGACAGAACGGGCGTGGTAGTGCGCGACGAAGGGGAAAGTAGAAACAAGTCTTGTGCGCATACACATGATTAGTACCCTCTGCAACAGCTCAACATCGACAAAATCTTCTCAGGTATAGATCGTTAAGTAGGGATATACGCATTGATTTCTTCAATGAGTTCCGTGGCAATCTTGGAGTTCGCGACCTGATGGAACAAAATGAGATACTCGACTGTTGCGCGATAAATCATGGACTTACTCTTAGATTGTATGTTTTAACCCCTCCAGCTTCAATGGCACTGATCCTGACATATCTCGGATCTTGCGCGACGGTGCACTTCATTCCAGGGAACAAAGTGATATTCAAAAGGAGTGTATAGACAGCATCCTTTCTCATCACTGCAAGACAACGATAAACAACGGATTGAGATAGAACAGACATCGTGCTCATACCTAGTCGCGCTTTCATGCCATCACTAGCCCTAACATTCAATTTTAACAATCCAGTGCCTCTCTCTTTCCAGGAGGCCCCATCTAACGAGAACAGTTTGCCGCGGACTTGGTGGACAGTATCCTCCTCCTCTTCTCCCGTTAGAACTGGAAAAAATATCAATATCAGTCAATGAATCCACGTTATGATTAAGCCCCCACGTACCATCTTGCTCGGTCAATTGAACCTTATTCTCATTTTCCCAGTCATCATCGTCATCTCTGCCAGCTCTCAATTTCTCTCCAAACGAGGTGCTATCATCCTCTTTCTCTTCTTCATCTCCACTATCTGATCCTTTACCAGATCCGGCAAAGACACTGGTCGATTTGGCCCTTTCAACAGAGCTTCGAGCAGATCCATCGGGAGAACCTGCTCTAGCACGTTTCTGGGCGGGTAAAGCAAACCCTTGTGATGTACCAGCATAAGACGCAAAAGGATTGGAAGAAAAGACAGAAGTGGATTGAGGAGATTGTGCCCTTCCGAGCTTGGAAGTAGAACCAAGAACAGGAGTGCTTCCACGATTGGCGGTTGCAAAAGGAGACGCGGCCGACGCGAAGGCTTCAAAGCCAGACTTCTTCGCAGGAGCAGGTGTACCCATCGAGGACGATTCTCCAAACACACTCTTTGACTCGGTTGTAGGAGTCGAAAATACTGAAGTAGTGGAAGTCGAAGCTGTGCTGGAACCAGCTTTCGACGACGAGCCAAACACATTGCGACCCTTGAGGCCAGAGAAAGGAGAGCTAGAAGCGTACGACAAAAAACCGCTCTTCAAAAAAAAAATGTAAATATAGATTCGAACAACAAAAAACTTGAATACACACCTGCTTAACCGGCTTGGGTGAAGGAGGCTTGGTTCGCGGAGGCGAAGGAGGAGGGGTAAGTCTCTTGGCTTCCCTAGGGTTTTCGTCCTTATCGTTGTCGTCCCGAGGGCGCTTCAGTTGCTCCTGAGATTTCTGCGACTTGTCGTCTTGCCCGGGAGGTCCTTGGCTAGTTCCACGTTCAAGGAACTTGCGTTTCAAGCTCTTATCGTTACTTTCCGAGCCCGAACGTAAACGCGCCGGCGAAGTAGGGTCGACGAGCATGGAAGCATCTAAATTTCGTACATTGGGAACCGATTGCGACAATGCAGACTCTTCTGGCGTCGTAGGGGACGTCCGACCATCATTGGGGTTGTCAGCGGCATTTTTATCCCCAGTGCCCTGTACCTGTACTTCGGGAATATGCACGTCGACGTCGTCCGTGGGCTGGGTATTGGAAGCGGCCGCTGCCTTTTGGCCATCGAGCTCGACAGAAGCCTTAGCCTCCGCCTTCTTATCGGCTTCACTGCCCTCCTGGACGGTATGCAACGTTTCCTTATTTAGCTCGATATCCTCATCCGGTCGAGGCTGTTCAACGAGCGGATGCTCATGCTCAGGCTCGACGTCCGTGCTCGCGCTCTTCTCCGACGACTTGGAGTGCTTCCTATTCTTCCAATTGATATCTTCCACCCCACGGCTGATCTGCCGCACCTTCCGCTTCATCTCCTGGCGGGGCGAAGCCAGGACAGAGTTCGTGGGCGGCGAGCCCGACGCAGAGCGCGACCCACTCGAGTCCTCTTCTTCCGCCGTCGAATCGAGGTGTCGCCTGTTTTTCTTTAGGGGGCTGCTCGAATCCTTGCGTGCACGAATTGAAGAGTCCGGGTCCTGTGAGAAGCGATCATCGTGAGTCAATGGTCCCGTACACACACGGGGTCGACCCAGCACGAGAGCATGCGGGGAAGAAACCACAAAGCTAACAAAGAAAACTCACATTCGCTGCTGTAGGCGTAGCAGGTTCCAACGAGATTTCACGCTCCCGCTTCCTCGAAAGCCTCAGCTCTGCAATGAAAGGACATAGCAAAAACTCCGATAAGTAAACAATGGTTGATAAGTAAAGTAAGACAAACCAGGCTCTGTCGCGTCAGGCGAAGGAGAGTGTCTGGGTGGGGACGACTTTGGTTCATTCTGAAAGGTGGTTTGGGACTGGTCGACCTCTTGCAAGTCTGACATGGTTGTGGAAAGAGTTGGGGGACAAAGTCAGGGCATGACCCAAGCCATTTACCCTCGTTCGGATATAGCCGACAATAGCAAGCTACCCTATCTGCAATGTGATGCCACTTCAAGCTTCAACTTGCACTTCTTTCCGGATAACTACTATACTTGCTTCATTTATCATGTTCCGTAAACATTCTGGTATAACTACATATGATATTCGAAAGCAAGTGTATGGCTATAAACGAAAGTATGCATATAAGGATAGGATAGTAGTTTTGTGCGCTAGATATATATAAAAAAACAAAGAAATGATACGAAGATTGCGAGCCTTCTATTACAAAGGAAAAAAAGAAACATAAGGAATGGGCATATCTGCAGCCGCATGGAAACAGAGCTGGAATAAACCAACATTCCAACCTATATGTCCGTAGAAAAGATCCCCCCTCCGCGTAAGAAAAAAAGGTGGTGTAAAACCCAAAAGAAAAAGAACCGCATGGACGTCAGATTGCATGAGATGATCCTTTACGTTTCGTTGTCGTTATCGTCGGCCTGCTTCGCTTTGCGTTTTTCGTCGGCTATAACCAGAATGTCACGGAGACTTCTCTCCAACACAGGTTTCGTGAGAACGCTACGAAGACATGAGCTGATGCACAATATGACTGAAATCTGTGACTTACCGATCAGCACCAGCTTGTAAATACTCTTCTTGATCTATAAAGTAGACAATCAGCTTCGGAAGGACTACCACACATGAAAAGGACGCACCAGATAATAAAGCATTGCCCGTAACACCCACGACAAAGTCCGATCTTCCCAGCTGTCTTAGTTTTTCAACAGCCTTCAGACCAGACATAACCGGCATCTGGTTATCCAAGAACACCACCGCATATTTCCCTTCACTAAGCATCGGCTGCTCTTGCTGCTGCTGCTGCTGTTCCAGGATAGGCCCACCATGGCCCGAAATATCACTAGACGGCGTCATGCCTATCGCTATACGGTGACCGAGTATCATCTCCAATGCAACCTCGCCATTCTCCGCACACGATACTTCGCATCCCAGTCTCGTCAAAATCCGCTTCATCAGTGTCCTCGTTAACTGATCATCGTCAACAACCAGTACAGGCATATTCGGCTCGATGTTCAGAGCCGTCAAAGACGCAGAAGGACTTCCTCGAGTGAAGCTATTATCAAAGATTTTGAGATTAGACGCCGACTTCTCACTGGATGAATTCGAATTGCCCGTCGGAAGCGGCATAGACGAAGTATGGCTCTCGTCAATGGGGAAAGCTTCAGGCGAAGGAAGTTGAACAAATGTCGGTCTAGCACTAAGAGGCGGTTTTGGAGGTGTAGGTGATGTAGGCGTGTGGACAATGGTAGCATCAGAGCCGTCAACATCCGGAGGACGTAAAGGAGGACGAGATGTGTGATCCATGGAATTGGATTGCGATATTGATGGGCACTCATCCTTCTGACGGCTAGTCAATCCTGAGTTTGTATTCGTCTGGCGTTCATATCCAGGTGGATTCGGCGCTTTATATGTCATCGAAGTCGGTGAAGCTTCTGGTTTAGTACTGTCCGACTGTCCTCGAGGCCGTAAAACCAACTCGACTCGACCGCCTGCAGATCATGCAATAAATTAGCCACCTAACAAAAGCATGCATATGGCAAAGCATACCTTGTTCCATGATACCTTGCATCACATCATTTGACGGGGTAGAATCCGCGGATTTCTTAGATGCTTTGAGGTCCGCTGCATCCACAGCCCCATTAAGCGCCCCTTTACGCAGCGATGGAACATGAATCTTCGATTGCCTTGCGGTATGTTGAAGCGTGTCGATCTCAGAATTAGAACCATCAGGAAGATTAGGGGGCCCAGTGATAAAAGTCCTTCTTCCAACGCCCAGAGGCAATTCCACCCAGAAGGTCGAACCCTCGCCAGGCTTCGACTGTACGCCCAAGCGACCTCCGCTTAATTTGACGATTTGTCGCACCAGTGCTAAACCAAGACCCGTTCCTTTCCCGCCTGTCCAGACAAATCAGCAACGAGTCACGACTCGTCAAAAGCGATATTAAACAAACCTTGCTGTCGTCCCTGTTCAGTTTGATTGAACGCAGCTGGAGTATCCATGAGCACACATAGAAAACTGAATAAATAGAGAACATACAGAATAACTTGCTCTGGGCCATGTCTTGAGGTTTGATACCATAGCCAGTATCTGCCACCTCAATGCGTACCACAATCCATTCCAGAGGTTTGTTATGTTCCATATTGTGTTGGGAAAGGTAATTATCAGACAGTGGCTTTTGAGCACTCCCATCGTCTCCTGATGTATCCAAGGGAGCGAGGTCCGCTAGGGGATCCATACCCGCTGCAATAGTGGGAATGACAAGCTTTGTCCTGATAGAAAGCTGTCCACCGGCTGGCGTAAATTTACAAGCATTGCTGGAGGCAAACGTCAGCCGCTTATCAACTTGAAAAGAGAAAACCATCATCCGCACCTCGCGAGATTCGTGATGATTTGCCGCAACCGAGTCTCATCGCCGGTTACTACACCATCAACATCTGGATTATCAAGGATGTGCCTCCGAATGGTTTCACAGTTTTGTCCCATAGCCATATACGCTGCTTTTCGAGCAACCTAATCGGGACCGAAGTTAATTAGATATTTGAATTAGATGTATTAATAAGGATAAAATACTAACCTTATCAATATTCGGATCGAGATCCGCCTCGAACTTTAATCCTCGTGCATCTGTCGCCAGCCTCAGAGGCACGAATAGGGACCGCATAACTTGGTGGAATCCGTATGGCTGAGCGACATAATATATGAGTATGGCGGTACCAATCGAGCTGCAGAAAAAGCACACACCCTTGATGCGGACTCAAATTTACCACTATCCATACGGTTACTGTAATGTTCGCATGTTAGCCATTGCAAGATTCCCGAAAAAACTGAGGCTCATACAAATCCAGGACATCGTTCAGAACTGAAAATCGAAGGTAACGAATGCATGATAGTAAGTACGAAAGTAGGGATTAGCACAATTAACTCCATGACGTACCCTTTGACATCATACTTAAGCTGCCGCAGAGAGCGTTGAACTCAATTTCCTGGTCTTTAGCAATAGTGCCCGAAGCTTCCATGTTCTGCACGGCGAGAACTGAAGGCAAATTTGTTAATTGGCTTTCTTCCAAGGGGGATGCTTTTCCAACTCACGCGCTGTGTTCAAAGGCACGCGGACCTGTGGATATCGGAGAGAAATTAGTGAAACCCAGTGACTCTGTGACCGTCAGACTTATCATGGAACACATAGCTAACGAAAATACGTTAGAAAATGATAGAAAAAATAAACATATGCTCTTACGAAGTAAGGCGTCTTTTGGAATCGGCTGCCTTTCTTTCGTTCACCTGGGCCTTTTGCGTAGCCTATACAAAAAGTTCAAAAACTGCTCAGAAACAAAATACGTCTAGAAGCTGACCTTGAACTGGATCTTTAACTGATCTCGAAGGGTATATAAACGCCTTTCCGACTAAATGTTATGGGTAAGGTGTGCACAGACGACCGAAGAGTAGATCACTTACACTCTCGCGTACGTAATGAACGTAAATAAGAACTGTGCACGGAATCAGAAAGGCTCAACGGCAAACTAAAACATGCTTACAAGCTTGGAAGAAGAAGAAATTTATCATAGCTACATGACGGTCCGTTAGCCTTGACTAGAAATAGCACAGAAATACTACTCACTTCTTCCCCAAGTCCTCCTGACGGGTATGACGGCACTCGAGGAGCTGGGAAAACCTTAGTCCCATATAGCAGAGAAGTAAGGGTGTAAATGACTAACAAAAGAAAGAATACTAAAGCTCCCAGGGCTGCAGGAAAGCGATTGAGTTTGAGGCCAAACAAGGCAATAGTTTGCAATGCCTATTGAACATGAGCGTCATAGAGCTACCGTCCAAGAAGGAAACAGCGAACCGTAGTATAGTAGAAGGTCCCCAGGAAATCCCGATTCTGGCAATTGGGGTGGGCTGTATAGTAACCACAGGACAGACTGCAAGGGTTGAACGTTGTGCTGACATTGAATCTTCTTGTCACTCACATGAATATGACTTGATAGAAAGACCTAAATACGAACGGATTAGGTACCGCCATAAAGCACGACCTGCTATCCCACTTACCAACACCAGATAGATACGACCAGAAATATTTGATATATGTACGGCCTATCTCTTGGCCAGTCATACATAACCATAACGCTAGTTCCACAGTTAGCCCGCCACACATGTGGCATGTGTAAGAGTCACTTACACCACCGGGAGACTTAGGCATGGAGCAATCTATGGAAATGCATATTTAATGACGCAGCTTGGATATTAAAGAAATAATACACACCCCAAAATAGAAAATTTTGTCCAACGTCACAATAGGATTATGAGGAATGAAGATGCAGCCTAACACCCAGTTAGCTATCAGCCAGAGGGACGCCCATAGGGCTAGAGACTTCTTAAGAAACCAGCTTTCCTAAGATTTTATAAATAAAATAAAGAGAAATTTGACGGTTTAAGGCGACTTACCTGAGCATAGTGCTGTTCCGCTTTATCATCCATAAACCGTGAACTGAATATCTCCATGACCAAGGGCCAGGCCCTGTACCGCAAAATCGTTAGAGGAGTCGAGAACCCCCAAAAGTTATCCTCGGCCACACTCTCATGGTCACTGAGCCCTCTTTCCATAGGATGGCTGGTGCCAGACTTCTCAGGGCTAGCTCCATGCTCGGACTGGGTGATAGAACTCTTGATCTCCTCTGACCAGTTCCGATCTACAACCACTTCGTCGACATAGTCGATGTTTTCCGACATCTCGAGTCGACGTGTGTAGCTCTGTTCCGCTGCGCTTTCTCCAATTACTGAGCTACTTGACGGTGCGGTGCCTGTACCAATCCGCTTCTTGAATCGGGCCCAGTGGACAGACAAGCCATTCATCCGAGCTGACTTCTTCTTTCCACGACGAGTTTGATACGATGCCGAACTCCCTTGCACAACCGGAGGAGGGAGTGTATTTTCTTGATCATTGTCATCCGATGCGGCCTTGGTGGGTGTAGTGGAGTCGAAGGTACCCTTCTCTGTGAGAGGCATGTCGAAGGAAGGAGTGTTTTGGGGGGTGTTAGCCCATTGACGAGAAATATCCGTGTTCAAGAGGCGGTCAAGCCACTGAGGCATACAGGTAGCCTAAGCTTCGCCCGGGAGAGAAGGTATGATGAAGGAATTGACGAAACCGACGAGACAGCAGCCTTGTGAACACTTTGTGCCAAGGGAATGAAATTGAATGCCCGATTTTGTACCTTACTATGACATAAGCCGGGGGGCCCCTTCCCGATCAACCGTTAACTCCTCCGTTGAACCTCCGCGACGATGTTCTCCAGCTCGGCCTTGTACATATACAGCACTTGCCTCAACCTGGTCGTTTTCAGACTAAATATGGCCTTACTGCGCCGTTAGATCCACCCGCAACATGTGTCCTCATTCATTCCAAGACCCTGCAAGCCTGCCGTAAAAATATGAATATCCTTGCTGTACGCTCAAGGTGTAGGCACAGCATATATAATTGTGCAGGGTCCATAGATTATCAGTTCATCCGAATAAAGGTATGATTCAGTCGACTAGAAGATTCGCGGAAAGATTGTTTGTCAGCTGTGGTCCACGCAGTGATGCATCAGAGGACAGGCAGCGTATTCGGCAGAGCGAGGTTATGCTTCTAAGAACCAATCTGCTTCGCTGGCTACTTAGAGTGGTTGCGCAGTCCTTACTTGTACTGTTTAACCCATATTTAACAGGGTTTTATCATGGGAATCAATGTTTCGTTATAGAGCGTGACGGTCGCAACCCGCAACGGACGGTGGTAATCAAAGAGGCTTATGACAGAAATGTAGCAACTCCCGGATGGAGTGGCGGTGAATTGATAGGACATGAGAGTGTGAATTTTGTGAATTTGGGTTGATCCCTTCGAAAGCTGTTCGGCATTCAATTGGTAGTCGAGTAGGACGCTCGAGGGTTTGGCATTGATGGGCACCGTCGGAGTGTGAATCTCTCTTGTTTCCCCTCCTCCACCTTCCCCTCTAAATCAATCCGCCCATCTACCACTATATTCCGCCCACACTTCCTTCTAATATTCTCTTTATCTAGGCTCTGGATACTTGAATCTTCTTGTTTCTTTTCCTTGAATCGCATTTTTTTCTTGGCCTATTTCGGTCTGAGCCCCAGCGCTGTCCACCCGCCCGCCCATAACATGTCCCATCCAGTATATCTAAAAAATGGGGACCTCGTCAAAGTAAATGGTGAATCATGCTTATATATGATCCTTGAATACTCAGAGATAGCTAACCGATTTTTCTAGACCATGTTTATTGTTCGCCCACTTGGGACACTCGTGATGGCACACCTTATTCCGTCGCAAGAATAATGCAATTTCTGCCTCCGGAGGACGCACCAAAAGGCGAGGAAAGCAAGAATTATTTGTATACCCGAGTACGCCTT
Source organism: Agrocybe pediades (assembly GCA_013053245.1). NCBI lineage: Eukaryota > Fungi > Basidiomycota > Agaricomycetes > Agaricales > Agrocybaceae > Agrocybe > Agrocybe pediades. The sequence goes on from JAACJL010000058.1 coordinate 2,208,573, forward strand.
GCCTGGTATTATCGTCCAAGTGATGTGAGCGACCGCGCAGTGGCCGACCCTCGTCTGCTGCTCGCAGCCATTTACTCGGAAGTGTGCGACATCAATCAACTTCGCGCAAAGTGCCACGTGGTCCACAGAGACAAAATTTCAGACTTGTCAGGCTGGAAGAAACGCCCAGACAGGTTTTATTTCAACAGGCTCTTCGACCCATACATTAAGAAAGAATTCGAGGTAATTCCTTCTCATGATGTACGCAACCGTGAGTTTATTTTGCTGTTTACAATCCGGTATATTACCTAATACGAAACGCAGTCCCTGATGAGATTCGGGACGTCCTTATTTCTCGCTATGAGTATATCGTCGCAGAGAAGGAGGTGATCCCTGACTTGACTGACAACATACGTCTTTGCGATACATGCCAAGTGTGGTGCCCTAGGTATGTTTTCTGTTTATGGACTGCTTAAAATGTCCCGAAATTGATTTAACCCCGTTTAGCGCTGATTCGGTTCAATGCGACCGATGCAAGAAATACTTCCACATGAAATGCGTTCAACCTCCTCTGATAGCGAAACCATCTAGAGGATATGGCTGGACATGTGCACCTTGTTCGCGAAGACACGAAGAGGAAGTCGACAGTCGTGACATCCGCCACGGCACGCCTTCAGCGGTTAAAGTTAGAACGAATGCTCCTGCTGCTAGAGGAAGGGGTAGACCTCGGAAAGACAAAGTCCTTGCTGAGATAGAAGAGAACCTTCCTGTTAAACACTTCAAGATGTGGCCGTTTAGATATTTCGGGTAAGTGATTCGAGAGCTTGCGTTGCAAGATGTTCATCAGCATAACAGGCAATACACCGTTGCGGAAGATACTCTTGGTAGGTTCTAAGACTACGAGGTATATCACAATGAACTTACACCGCCATCATGTTCGCAGATCCGGAAGATCTCATATTTCCTCGAACTGCCTCTCGCGTCGGGCCCAAGTACCAAGCAAATGTTCCTGCAGAACCCAGCCCATACAGCCATCCACTAGGTATTTACTTAAAGCTTCTGTGTATATAATATATTTAAATTATCTACAGAAATTGAGGAGAGGGGTTCGGACAATACTATTGAGGTGTTGGGGATCTTCAACACCTTTACTGAATCCGAATGTGAGCCCACCCATTATGTCCTGTGTATGATGAATAATCTGACATTCATGTAGTGGCGGAAGGTTCGCACCATCATACGCATACCCGACTTTTACTGACTTGATATATCAGCCGAGGAAATAAAGAAGCGACTTTCAGATGATCCTCAAGTTCAATCCAGTGTTGACTGGTTGACTGAAGTCATTCGTCGTCTATCAGAGGCTTCCATGGCCTTGGATGGCTCGATGAGCAGTGTCAAAATCACGCCAACTCGCCTAGAAAAGGTGTGTTTCCTGTCTTCCCGGCATTTTTCATGACATGAACTTGGTTCTTAGTGGAAGAAAACCGAGACACCTTATACGGACAAGGAATGGTCAAGATCAGAAATCGCCGCTTTCGAAGACGGAATACAGCAGCATGGGGCGGAGTTACGTGCGGTTCGAGACGAGGTTTCTACCAGGTCCATGCCTGAAGTCGTGCGCTTCTATGGTCATTGGAAGAGGTAATTGCATAGCTTGTTTCATGTAACTCTACTTTTTGTTAACTCCTTGACAGCGAGAAAGTCGGCGAAGAGAACCGTCGAAAGCGGGCATCAGGTCCTCAGGCGAAGCCTCTCATTCTACAATACAAGTCTACGAAGGAAGCTGAAGACGGCCAGCGCGTGGGACTGTCCGATGACGACTCTTCGATTATCGCTCAACCCTCCAAGACGCCTAGCTGTGGCGCATGTAGGACACGCGAGTCGAAAGTATGGTGGAAAGCTCCGAAGGGACTGTCTACCAACATTCTGTGTGACACATGTGGTACGAATTGGAGGAAGTATGCTGATCTTAATGTTCGTCCTCTGCGAGAAGAGTCGGTGCCGACTACGAAGACGAGAGAGAAGAGAGGCGGCACTCCTTTGTCCGCCCCAGCGTCGAAGCGACCGAGAGTGGGTCTAACATTTCTTTTCTTCCCTTCTGATCAGGTTTGATGATGTTTTGTCCAGACAAGTGTTTCCGTTTCTACACAATCGACACCTCCACCTCCTACTATTTCAATAGCACCCCAGAACCGGTGTCTGGCCTGCACCAGGACAGGTCCTCCAGCGAAAGTTTTGAAGTGTAAAAAGTGTCAATTACGCGTCCATGCTGGTAAGAGGAAATTATCAGTCATCCAAGAGCCGATATTTACGACGTTTGGTTTTCTTTCCAGGATCATGTGGTGCTATCGTCGACCCTGGATCTGCTGATTCGTGGGTGTGTGATCTTTGCGAGAACGAAGAGACTCAGGAAGCTTCCATCGTGCGTATTTCTCGTCTCTGTTGTTGATCTTGTCAAATCATATTAATTAATACGTCGATAGAACCCTGACTGCTTACTATGTCCTCGCTCGGCGAACGAAGACAAACGGAAGAAACCCTGGCCCCCGGCAGATACCTTCCTTCGAGCGAGTAAACCGACCGAAGGACAAGGCTGGACACATGTGCTCTGTGCTGTCTTCACCAGCGAGTTGACGTTTGCGGATGCTTCTCGTCTTCGATTAGTGGAAGGTTTGAATACAGTTTCGCGTCATAAATGGTCAACGGTATGTACAGATTCTCTTGCTATTGTTTCTTTCGTGATTAATTGAATGTCACGCAGAGATGCTGTCTGTGCGGAGAGATAGAAGGGGCGGTTATACGATGTAGTGACTGTCCGAAAGAATTCCATGCTTCGTGTGCTTGGAAACAAGGCCACAAATTCGGTTTTGAGATTCAACCCGTACGTTGCTGACTGGTTAATATTACTTCCTAGCCTTTCCTGACTTGTAACTGTTTTTTTATTAGGTGAAAAGTAGTAGAAGAGATACCACCATCACGACCACATTCAAAGGCGAATCGGGCTGCATGAACGCTATCGTGTCCTGCAGAGAGCACGACCATAGCAAACGCGACATCTACGACATCTGCGAAACCAACGAGGGCGGAGAGGTATGTCTCATCCGTGCACGTCAGAAGAAGAAGAAAAACACCCTGACTAATTGTTTCTAATTCTCAATTCATCTTCCTCTGCAGACCGCACTCCAAGTCTACTGCCAAGCATACAAACAAGCGCCCGTGAGCCAAGCTCACGCACTGCTACGCAAAGCACGGCGACTAGATGCCCTCCTCAACATCCGGAACGACAACCACGCCGCACAAGGCTCGTCGACGCCGAGCGAGCCCGAACCTGAATGTTTCCGCTGCGGCACGCAATTTTCACCCGCTTTCTATCGAGCTACGCCAGAGGACGCTATGGCTGTCAACGGCAATAGCAGCGGCAGCAACGGAAACAACCACAGCAGAGAGACTAAGTGGATGTGCCATAAATGCCATTTCGAGATGAACGAGACGAGCACGAAATCCATGGGTATGACTACATCATGAAACCCACAAACCATGCCGACTGCAGGGGGAGGGGGGCCGAGAGGAATGATTTAAACTAATAAAGTACAAATCCCGGAAAGGAGAAAAAAGAAAATAAATCCAAAGGCCAAAGGCCAAAGGAAGGAAGGGGAAGGGAAGGAATGTGGAGGACACTATTGTACAGATGGATGAACAAACAGCTACAGCATTGGGCAGGGTAAATATGGGTTGTGCGTGTGGGTGGTTGTATGTGGTGGGTGGTGTGTAAAGGAGAAGAAGGAAGGGCGGGATATGAGATAATTATGAATGTACTCTATGATCGAACCCGTTTGTAAAACAGGACATATGCTTTCTGACCCTATGTATGTAACCGTGGTTTCATTAGGATAGGTTCTTTCGCGGCTGTAGAAATGGGAAGATGTTAGACGCACCACTACTTGTTTAGAATCCACTGGTTTCACACTGCTATCATCGCAGTACATCCAGCCGCCTCTAGACGCGACGAAAGCAGTGTCTAACACACACGCACGAAAATAAGCCTCCAAAACGCTAACACATAAATAATAAAAAGAAAGAAACATACAATGACCACCCGTCAAATTCCCATAATGATTCGTCACGCCATACAGCTCATACCGATACGGCGGCAGCTGAGTCTGCGGGTCATCAAGCGACATGGGCATCCCCCCATTCAACTGAGACTTGTCCACACCAGGGGGTAAGGGCGGAGGCATGTAATTCGTAAGATCCAGATTCTTCATCGGGAAATCCACAAAGGTGTCGATCTTGTCGGAAAACCTCCCGTTGGCTTCGAACCTCTTTAGATGGATCATGAGCACTGGAGGGAGGCGGGCTAGAGATAGCTTTTTGGATGCGCGGCGCTTGGTTTTGCATTGTGGACAATCCCTAGACGACAAGGTGTTAACGATCTTGCCTGTTAAAAAAGCATTGAAACATACCAAGCATCATCCTTCTCCAAAATCTCCTCGTTGAAGAACGCATCCAAACACCGTTCAATCGGAACCTTGCCGCTTCGTCCATGGGGTATAGGAAGCGATAATATCGAGAACACATTATACGTCGTCGACGTCTACAAAGACAAAGACAAAAAAAAGTCACTTCAACATCCGCTCATCCACCCTCACCCCAAAACACAGCGCGGCACTGCAACTCACCTTCTGACAAGTCAAACACTGCAGCCTATTCCTAAACTGTCCCTGGAAGAAATCCACAATCAGACTATCATTCCTCGCCCTCCACGCCCTCCACTCTCTATCGCTCGCAATCTGCTGTGGCAGCCTCTCCAGCTCCGCCTCCTCCTCTGGCGTCCTCGTATAATTCGGCTTGGCAATTATCCTGTTCAGGTCCTCGTGTATCCCGTCGATCAGGAAGCTGAGGAACTCTTGCGAGTCGTGCTGCTCCGTCCCGTTGTATTGCGATTTGAGCTGGCAGATGTTTTTCTGTTTGCGACGACAGTCAGTCAGAAGGGTAAACGTCAAGGTTTAAGGCGACTTACCCTGAATTCGATAGGCGTCAGGTAAGGCAAATCACCACCCCACATCTCATGCAACAGCTTCGCGAACGCCCCCGTCAACTGTCCTTTCGAGCCCAAAGGATTCGTATAATTAACCGCATTCCTCCACCGGCCCTCTGTCATCATCATCATCAAACAATCGATCACTCATTGAAAAAAAAAAAAAAGGTTATCATACCAGTAAAAAACCTCGAAAACGGCACAGTCGCACTCAAACACTGAATCGGCGCATTCATATAACACGTATTCCCCAAATTCTTCAACCCCGAGGTCCCAATCTGTACGTCCGCCCAATACGGCACAGGATAATCCGACTGGATCCTCGGCGGTTTCGGGCCTCCACCAGGCGAGAACGGCGAAGTCGCAGTGGCCTGCTGCACTCTAGGCCTATTATCCTGCCTCTCAACGAGCGTCGACGATGCCGCCACGGGTGGCGGGCGGATGATAGTAGTAGTAGGCGACGATGAGGAGAGGAGCTCGGGGTAATCTATAGGTGGCGGTCTCGCATTGTTGGTGCTGGTGTTGAATCCGGATAAAGCCTCTTGGGATTGATCCACAAAGTCGCTGCGCCTGCGTGATAGAGATGGGTTGATGGAGGCTTGAGGTGGCGAGGCGATGTCATACTGCGTTGGCGGAAGTGCTGTGAATGGGTTGTTGGAATTATTCGAACCGGAGGCGTTGGGTGATATCCGTCGTGGGAATTGGGGGTATGAGATTGGAGTGTTGGACGGCACGGGAGAGCCGTTCGGTAGAGGGATAACGTTAGTAGCAGGAGAGGTGATCTAACGAAGAAGACTACTGTTAGGATGTGTACAGAAAGAAGACAGAGCTTGGACACTTACGGTATCGTTCATACTGCGGGTATATGATATAGAGCCGGAGCTCGGACGAAGAACTGCAGGACGTCGCTGCAACGATGTCGCACTATTAGGAGGGAATATCCCGTTGTACCCAGCATCAGCAGGCATTCTGCATAAAAAAAATCAGTTCAGAGCCAACGCACGCATAAGTTTATAATAAACAAACCTCGTGTGCGCAGACTGGTCTAATGACATCGTAGGCCGGTGATCACCCAGACTGCCGTTCTGCTGCTCCAATTTCCGAGGTTGCCATAGTTCATGTACCGGTCCAGTGCCGTTGGTAGTAGCAACACCATTACCGTTCGGAATGCTGCTGCTGCCTGAAGCGAGATTCGGTGACGTCAAGATCGAGCTGGAAACGCCTCTCGTAGGGACCGGTTTCTCGATCTCCATATACGAAGATCCTCTAATCAGCTCATTATCATTGAACGTCCTCTTCCACGCTTCGATCCCTCCAACGAGCATCATGGAAGGACGCTTAAGCATCTTCTTGAACTCGTTTTCGTACATGATGCGCGTCAAGATGGATAGCGGCGAGCGTTCGCCTCCGTAGGACTGCGAAGACTCGTCGTAAATCACGACTAGGTCGAATTGGTGGCGATTGCTAAATAGAGTAGCTTCTTGGCGCGGACCTACGACTAGGGCGCGTTCCAAGGATTCTGCCGTCAACCTGACATGGATGTGTTATGGCATGCAGACAATGGCAAGGAAGGTAAACGTACCCATCTCGCATGAGTATATATGGCTCGATGCACACGACGGCATTAGCTTTGATATGTTCGCGGTCGAAAGCGTCCCGGTTTCGAATGTCGAGAAGGAGCACGTTATGGTCTTGGATATAAGTGAGCAGATCCTTTGGGAAGACCGAATTGGCATTTGCGATGGTGCTCTTCTTCGGCGACGGAGCTGCGACTACTCCGTTTGAAAGGCCAGATGGTTTATGTGGTATATTCGGTCTGGCCGCAGTCGGTGAAGGTGGTCGGCTGGAAAAGTCGTAGTTAGTAGGAGTTATCGGTGTGCTGGATGGTCGTTCAATTGGCAATGTGAAATTCCGGAAAGATGCTGCTGGAGACTGAGATGGGTCTCCGGAGCCATTGATTTTAGGGGAAGATAATCCATTTATCCCGGTAGGTACGGAAGGAAGAGAAAATGCTGGATTTTCGTCCAATTCATCGATGGATGGAAAAGCTTGGTTGAATCCTGAAAGCTCGAGCTTACTGAGGATGGAAGCGGAAGGTGGAGGTGAGGAAGTTGACGATGTAGGTGATGGAGGGCCGAATGAAGAAGGGGAAACAATGGTATGGGAAGAGGGCGTGGTAGATGATGTAGAAGGCGAGATCTGGGGAGAGTCGTGCTTAGGTCCTGTGTTGTGGGTCACGGAAGAAAGGTTTCGAGGCACAATAGGGGACGTAGGAGGGCTAGGAATCTCTCTAGTTGTTTCCCGCAGTTTGCTTGGTCCAATCGATAGTCCGCTATTCTGCAAGGCCCGCATACGGTCTGCAATTGACCCTCCAAGAGGTGCAGGCGCTTGTTGGCTCTCGCTGGGTAACGTTAGGGAGACCCATTAACGACGTTATATATTTAGAAAACTCACCTTGAGTGAGCCTTCTCTATGACCTTGAGCTTTTCCTCAACGTAAGTAGTCCTTGCACCTATATCCCGACCATCATTCTGGGTTCACAGTATTCTCTTCAGTACAGCCTCTTGTTCGCTGTGATGAATGGCAAAAGGACGTACGGCAAGGAATTCATTCAGCTCCTTTCTGACAACTCCACCCTTCCCCTTGGATTCCTGCTGATACTCCGGCGAGTCCATAGTCATCTTTGCGAGTGTAGCGGCCTTGATGTAGGATCCATATGCAGATTTGAGGTCCCCCTTGGCCTCTTGTTCTTTGGCAGAGAGGATTTGGGAACGAGCCGTCTTAATGAGAGTGATGGCGGAAACACCGCGAGCTTCCTTGTTCACACCCTCCTTGGCCTTGCTCTTGATTTCTGCAACGGATATTTCGCCTTGGGTGCGGTTGGATGCATTTTGAGCTGAAGCCATAGATAACTTGTGTGGGTAGTCGGTTGGCAGGGATGACATCCACTTACTGGAGTGAGATGTGTTGAAGGCTCCGTTGCCAGTTGGGCTGGTTGGGAGGATGGCAACCCCAGGCATGAAATTGTGAATAACTTATGGGCTGTTCGGTCTATAATACGAGGAGGAGTAGAAGATAAGTAAATAAAGGATAGGCAAGCAGCAAGTAGGTTCGATGTGAATCAGCACGCAGTCCGGAACGGTCATTCTGCCCATGAATTGCGATTATGTAATCATCGATTTTCCTTTTATTTCTCTCCCTTTTTCCTTCTTTCGCTGCTCTAAGCTTTTCGCAGACTTTGTAACCGGATCTTCATGCTCTCGAGAATAACCATGCACATCCTTTTCCTGAGAGATCCTGGTTTCTGATGCTCAGGAGACTGCGGAGAGCCCCAGCTGAGTGCTGGTGACTCATAGGCTCATCTAGCAATTTCCTCAATCTTATCGCGCCACGCGAAGAGAGAAGCCGAAGCAGTGTGTCTGCTGCGTCATCAGCGCTTCAGCATGAAAGGACTTTGCTCTACCGAGCCAAATGTTAAAAAAGTCGCGGGCAATCAATCATCGTAGGCCGCAGCTTTAATCAAAGCATCCATGCCTTTGCTTGTCGTAAGCTTATACCTTCGAGCCTATTCTTGGTACATATCTTCATCTATGTACTCAGTACGTGCCATACCCATGCAAACCATCGCACATCAGAGCTGGCTAGCACTGGTTCTTCTATTGCTATGCTGCATCCTGCTGTATCCCCATATGTGTAGCTACCAAATGGGGACTTTGCTAAACGCGTAACAATGGAAGAAACATCCTTTCACCTTTCATCCCAGAACTACTCTTGCGTATCTCAACGACTGGCAAATTAACAAGTTCAAACTTACTTTGCTGTTCAATGCAATAAACGGTTCGGGTACAAACTACTATGAAGCCCAAATATTTAGAAAAGCAAGCTGGAGAGGACAGACGTGTGAGTAGTCGAAATGACATCGGCAAGACCGGTTGATCTCCGAGTCTTCTTCCAGAACCAACCGCACCTCGAGGCTACGTACTTTTTTAAAACAAAGTGCTATATAAAAACAAACCCACTCATGAAGAAAGCCATCACCACCATCTTATCCTGACACCTCCATCACCATCATGGTTAAGCGCCCCAAGTCCCCCAAGCTAGAAGAGGACACCCGCTACTTCTCCGTGTACCAGCCATACCCGCTCAACGCCAACTGGCTGCTCGAGGAAGATCAAAAGCTCTGCGCGCAATGGGTGGCAGAGTGTATCGGTCCTCAGCATCTCATTGCGATATACCACAAACCAAGGGTGCGTATTAATTCTGATTCCAATCCACTGATGGCGGGGACCGAAATAACGAACGTAATGTGCCCACCCACAGGCTCGCGGCATGATCCTACTCGAAGTGTCCAGGCTATTCCAAGACCACGGCGCCTTGCTGGGCGAGCACCAATGGAAGGAGATACTCAAGAAACCAGATCGCTTTGAGGAGGAAAGCTACTCGAGAGTCTTCCACAGCTTCTATGCGAAAGGACGCGATGCCCAGAAAGATGGTGCGTGGCCACCCATATCCGAGTTAAGCGTTTTTGGCGTTATTGATTGCTTTGCGATAGGATGGAAAGAAATCCCCGTTATGCGGACCTGGTTTCGCAACTGGGAAGCAGGGCAAGAGTAAGAACGCCTTGTCCTCTCAAACTGCTCAAGGCGACGAGCTGATCAGACGCACAATCACGAAACAGCCGCTTCGTCAACCCATACCCCGACACGCACTGGTGCGAAGTCCCAACCGAAGACCACACCAACAAAGCCTTGTGCAGGCCTCTTCCAGCCGAGACCAAAGCCGCTCCGAAAGTGGACAAGAAACCCGGTGGGTGCATCTCTTCCTTCAAAAAGCCTGTATATGCGTACGCATTTCTCATTTCTTCCTTTATATTTCAGCTGTTGGTTCTTCCAAGTGGGTCGACCAGACGGTACTAACTCCTCAAGAAGTCATCGCTGCGAACAGCGCTGCATGGAGGAAACCAGAAGCACCGAAACTTGACATCCCAACGGCACCAGAATCTGCCAAACCGTCTCCAATGGCAGGTCCGTTGCTCTACTCCTCCGTTTCTTTCTTTTTCTCCTCAGTACTGACGATTACCAGAACCAGCTAGATTGCCCACGGGCCCAGCACCCCCATCCAAATGTAACCCTCTCTCCTCCTCCTATATCAACCACTCATACTCATTTCAATTTTCAATACTTTAGGGGGTAAACCAATCGCACTCAAAGAATTCACAGCTCCCGAAAAGAAATCCACCGGGCCTTCGAAATGGGGCCCAGTCCCATCTCCAATCACCAGTGCCAAATCACCATTATCAGAAACACCACCACCCAACGGACCCGTCAACGCCTGTTCGTCTCATCCATCCATCCATCCATCCCACATATAAAGCCAAGCTGACTTTGATTGATGATTTATTTTATCTTATTCAGGGTCGAGACCACTCAAACTAGTCCATACCGAACGATACCCATCACCCCGAGGCGGCAGCAACTCGCCATGGGATACTGCGTCACCTCTCCCTCCTTCATCTGCGTCTGCGTCGCCTGCAATTCAACCATGTAGGCCTAGAGTAGACTGCATTGCGATAGTAAAGTTCATTTTTTGACTTTTTTTTTTGTGTGTATAGGGACTCTACCAGGAGGAGCAGGAGATAAAGGCAAGAACCGCGCATTCGACGAAGGTGGTGGGTCGAGCAGCAAGCAGGATACCGATACCCCGCCTCCTCCACCTGCAAGTGCGTCTGAGCAAAGCACCAGGGAGACGTCGGAAGAGACATCTGGTGCTCGCACGGATAACCAATTTTCCTCGAACCGAACTGAGAAAGGAAAGGGAAAAGGCAAAGGCAAAGATGCGCGTCCTGCTCAGGTGGATTGGTCCGGCAGGCCTGTGGCGAACCCGAATGACTGGAGTGCAGCTTTCAGCAGTCCTGGACCTGCGCCTATACCTACCTCTCCTCCGGGTTTGCAAAAACCACAGCAACAGAAGGAGAAGGAGAAAGAGAAAGGCAAAGGGAAAGGGAAAGACGACAAAGACGCATCGCCTTACTCGAAGAAGAAACGGGACGACATGCCCCCTCCTCCCGTCCCGTCCAAGAGCAAGGAGAGCAAGGGAAAAGATAAAGACAAGGAGAGCAAGGAGCATACCACATCAGACTGGGCAGGCGGTACCGCGTTCGATTGGGCCTCGGCTGTTGAGGAATCTATCTCGTCTTCTGGTGGTCCCGCGACGAACTGGAAAGGCGAGCCGATTGGGGAGAAAGAGAAAGAGAATGGGACAGGGGGAAATGATTGGGAAGACCCGATTAGCAGGATGGAGCGGGAGATGGGCTTTGGTGGTAAGTCTTTTTTGTGCGGCGTTGTGGTTGGTCTGCGCGTGCATCTTGATCCTCGGGCAATAATGCTGATTTGATTTATGCTTTTGCAGGTGGTGGAGGAGGAAGGAAGAAGGGCAAAGGACGCGGTCGGGGTGGTGGTGGTGGTGGTGAAGGACGAGGAGGGCGTGGCGAGTTCCGCGGTGGGCGGGGTGAAGGCCGAGGAGGAGCAGGAGGTGGTGGTGGGAGAGGTGAATTCCGTGGAGGACGCGGTGGTGGTGAAGGGTGTGGGCGCGGTGATCGTGGTCGAGGTGGCGAAGGACGAGGCGGAGGCGGAGGAAGAGGACGTGGACGCGGATGGGACGAGCGCGATCGCGAGAGAGATAATGGCTATGCGAACCGCCACAGTCGATCTTCTAGCTCTCGTAGACCGGACGAAGGAGGCGCAAGCGAGAGAGGAGGAGGAGGCTCGGATTATTCGTTTGCGAGGGGGAGAGATAAGGACTGGAGTTCAATTGATGTTGGAGATGGTAATTCTGCGTGGGGGTGGACTGCGAACGATAACAATAAAGAGAAAGCGGAGAGAGAGGAGGGCGAGATCAACGATCAGGATATGGACAAGGACAAGGATAAGGACAAGGACAAGGATAAGGACAAGGACAAGGATAAGGACAAGGACAAGGATAAACCGAAAGAAAGCGCCAACGACTGGAGCACTGCAGCCGACGATGCCTGGCCCGGTGCCGGATCGAGAACGAGCACGAGCGCGAACAACGACAAAGTGAAGGACTGGAGCATGGACGTGGACGACAGCTGGAACAGCAGCAGGAGTAGCAGCCGGCCAAGCACTGGGAAACGGAAGCCTGAGACACAGTTCGATCAATATGGCAAGCCTACATATCAGAATGACAGTCGAAAGCGTGCTAATCTGTCAGTAGGTGGCAGTGGCGGAGGAGCGTACGACGATGGCTGGAGTGGGAGTGGACGAGGAGGAGGAGGAGGAGGAAGAGGAGGAGGTGAAAGAGGCGGTGCACGGGGTAGGGGAGATAGAGGTGGTCGTGGAGACGGTCGAGGTGGTGGGCGTGGAAGGGGAGAAGGGAAAGGCAAGGGAAGAGGTGGAGGCACCGAGTATGTTGTTAAGAGGCCTACTTCCGATTGGAGTACAGCAAGCGGAGGAGATGCAGACTGGTCGAAGATGCCTGTGTCTGATTGGTCTGCGGATACTGGTGGGGGAAAGGGCAAAGAAGAAGACGCGGAGGTGGGCTTCCCAGATCCAGAGGTGCCGTCGTGGGCTGCTGAGCCGTTTGTGCCTCCTTCTGGCAAAGGGAAAAAGAAGACGAAGGAAGGAGAGGATGAGGAGATGGGTTGGCCGGAACCTGAACTGCCAGATTGGGCTAAAGCACCGTTCAAACCTTCGGAAGGCAAAGACAAAGACAAAGACCAGGATGAAGAGATGGATTGGTCCAAGCTGCCTGTAAAGACGTGGGCGCATGATTCAAACGAGGAAAAGAAAGACAAGGGCAAGGAGAAGGAGAAGGAGCCAGAAACGCTGGAGGAAATGTTGGAGCGCGCTGGTGCTGCGTGGGAGCCCCTTAAAGTCGGCGATTTTACATGGGATCCTGCAGAAGAACTCTCCAAGGACGATGACGGGTTAAACTGGGGTAATATCTGGGAAGAATCGCAGAGGGCTAAAGCGCCTGAGTTGCAGTGCCCCACTCATGGGAGCACTTGTAAGAGGGGTATTTGCCGCGACTTGGATCGTGTCTACAGAGAGCAAGAGCGAAACAAGTCTGGGAAGAAGTTCGAAGGTGGATCAGGTTCTATGTCTAGGAAGAAATCGACAGGTGGGTTTCGTGTTTTTTTTTGTGGTGGGCGTTTGTTGTGCATGAGACTGACGTAGTTTCGTTAAATAGAGTCATTTGAGTCGAGGTCGAGCAAGCCTGCATGGGCAGACCCATTCCCTATCAAGTATGACGAGAATGGGAATGTTAAACCGAGGAAAAAGGTCAGGCGCGGTGGCAAGAACAAGAAGAAGAAAGACAAGGATCCTATGGTCATGGGCCACATGCGAGGCTTTAGTGATGAGGAGGATGGTGATCCTACGGATGATGACAGACCGCCGAAAGAACCGAGTACTAAACCTCCCAGTAAGCGTGCAGAAAAGAGGGAACGTCGAGCTGCCCGCGAGGCAGAGGAAGGTGGTGGCTCTTCGCGCAACGAGGGAGAAGATGGCGCAGAGGAAAGCGATCGTGGCCAACGACCACATCATGCAGATATCACGAATGATTGGGGGGTAGACGCTGGTGGTGAAATTAAGAATGACTGGGGAGGAGAAGGATGGGATTGAGCTCGGTTAATGTTTGTAGTAGTTTTTCTGTAGCTATAATAAAAAGCGGATTTGTTGTGACATTCAGTTGACGCGACGCCGACGCGACCAAATACACGATCACGTGTCATTACGCGACGTGCGAAGTCAACCTTGGCTGAACTGTGGATCGTCGGCAACGTTCTCGAACACTTTGCTGCAGGACTTCCAGGATGGCAGAGACACCCAGGAAGTTTGTGCGCTGGGACAACCCGTCTCCCTTCATATCAAACCTCAACTCACCCTACTTCGATGCGACGTACGAGTCCTCCGTGGATGCAACATCGAGTCTCGAGTTCGTTAACGCACAATTAGTGGCGCATGGGTTCGCTCCTGCCCCGGGATTGTCTTTGGAGGGTATATCGAATGATAACTCTGTGAGAGTTGTAAAGTGCTTGATGGGGCTGCTCAGCCAGCGTATGGTGAGCAAGAAGTTGCTTGTACTTTTATCTCGAGTTCAGTGAGGTTAATTGATATGAACAGGAAGACATGTCAAGAACAGAGGAATTGACGACTAAGCTTCGGACACTGACATATGATCATGAAAGGATGGTTACGATGCACCGCAAGGCAAAGGAGCAGAGCGCCAATGCAGAGAGGGAGATGAACCTTCACAAGTCTCGTCTAAAGTGCTTATGGTTCAGCTTCTCTTGGTTTTGTCTCTACTGACGTGCCATTCCGATAACAGTGCCTCGCTCAAAACACTCCAGGCCGCTGAAAACACAAACAAGCAACTTACCGCCGAATTACAACGTACACGAACCACCTTGCAAGGTGTGCGGTCCGCGCACCAGACAGAGCTGAAGAAGAAAGAGAAGGAGGTCGAACGGATATTGGAGAAGTGGCAGAAGATATCGGATGTCCAGGCCAAGCTGACGTCGTCGCCGAGTGGGATGCGCTGCTTGAACGCTGGTGTGGTTGAAGGAACGGAGATTCTGGGCAAGGGACAAGGGTTCCTGGAGATTGCCCTCGAGCAGGCAGAACAAGCGAGATCGAGCTTGGGAGATGAGAACCTCGGGCTTCGCAAGCTAATTGTGAGGAAGGTCAATGAACTTCAATCCTTGTTGCATTACTCGAAAGGGCTGGTATCAACCGAGGAAACTATTGAAGAGGTATATCCTCCAGTTTATACAATGCGAGTGATAGTATTGACTCTACTCTGAAGCCTACCCCTTTCACTTTGACATCATTATTCCCTCTTCATCCTCCCGATGCTGCGTCCCAAAAATTGGATACGATTATCTCGACGTTACGCGCCAATTTCACGGCACTTTCAGAACTTCCTTTGGCAACTTCTACCACTACCTCCACAAAGCCATCTGTTCAGATTCCTGAGGGAGAAATTGTGCGTCTACAAGGCGTGATATCGTCTCTCAAAGAAGAAATTGGTTCGTGGCGGCATTTGCATGATTTAGTCATAGTTCTGGCTGACAATATAACGAATAGCACGCTCTCAGAAACAACACATGGAGCACGCGACGAGTACACAAGCCATGTTCGATCAGTTCGCCGAAGATCAGAGAATAGTGGCCGGAGAGATCGGTGAAATGAGTGTCGAGCTCATGACTGCGCCTTTGGCAGATGAGGCAAAGGAACGGCTGGATAATCTCCGCAAAGAGCTGGACGAAGAGCGTCAGCAATTCACGGATGCTGCTATCAAACTTGGAAAAGAGAAAGCCGTGTTGGAGGTATGGCGTTCTTTCTTATTTCAAGGCGCATATATTCACCAATATTTCCTAGGCTGAACGTCTAAAGCTGTTGGACGAGAAACGTGCTTGGGAAGTTGAAAAAATGCTGGCCGAGCTACCACCTACACCAGCTGCTGGATCTCCTCAGGATGATGCTCCAGTAGGCATTCGAACCACCCCAAAGAAGTCAAAATCACTACATAAAGCCATCCATCTGCCCCCGAAATCGCCAAAGTCGCCGAAAAGGTCTCCAGCGAAGAACATCACCGTAGGCAAAGCTGGCAGCGGGAGGAAGGCACATCGAGTATCAAGGCGCTTGTCCTCTTCACCAGCCAAGGCAGCAGTATTATCCTACGAAACGGAATATATGCCACCTATTACTGCACCGTCCTTCCCTCCCATGAAGTCCCTGTCATCCCTCATTCCTCCAAGCAGCTCTCTCCTACCCAACACTTTCGTCCTGCCACCACCTTCTCCCCGAGCTTCCCTCCCTACAAATCCCGCGATCCCTCCTCCACAACCCATTTCCGAATCAGACCTTCCACCATTAAGGGACTCGACCACACCACCGTCCACCACACCACCGTCCACATCGCCCGAACCTTCACCACCTCCCGTTATGAATGCAAACCCTGTACCATCCACGCCTTCAGTGCCACCCCGCAGGGCTTTCCCTGTCGCGAAGCCTTTCGCACAACGCATGATTCATGCTTACTCTCCTGCGAAGCCCAGCCCATTGAGTCGGATACTCATGCTGAACGACTCGCCTCTCAGTCCAGATGGCATGTTGAACGCCTCGACGTCGCCGTCGTCAGGTCCATTAGGCATGGTCAGCGAGGAATCGTTAGAATACGACGATCGTTACGGCTACGGATATTCACACGGGAAGAACGAGCTCTTCCCATCTAACTCTCCACCTGAAGAACCTCAACATCATCAACCACAAGAACCGCAGATGTCACTTGCTCAAGAACTCGGCATCAGCGAGTCGCCGCCTGACACACCGCTGCAGGAAAAGAAACCGCTTCCGAATGCACAACCACAACCACCGCGTGTGTTCTTCCGCGAGTCGAGCGCGAAGAAGCCTTATTCCGCTGCGGAGAAGGGAAAGGGCAAGGCAGTGGAGCCTGTTGCGCGATCGCGTACTAGTACTGCTGCTGCTGCTGCTGCTGGTAAGGCTGCGGCAGCAGGTGAGAAGGAGAATAATGACTCCAAGGGCAAGGCGAAGACAAAGACTACATCCTCTAGCAGTAGCAGTAACAAGCACGGGAAAGTGTCGCCTGGAACTGCAGGTGCCAGTACAGCATCAGGGACGTCGGGGGCGACGGCGAAGGCTCCTCCAGGTGGAACAGGCAAAACTTCGATCAAGGCAGTGGTCAAAGCCTCGACGCAGTCTTCGACGAGACAGAGGATGACAACGAAGCCGCCTGTTCCTCCAGCTAACTCGGGAGGTAGTAAGGGCCCAAGGAGGGTTCTGGTTGATAGCGCAGACGCACCGCCGATGATTGGGAAGGGTTGGAAAGGTTGATGGTAATGGCGCATGTGTTGTGTCGTCCTCGTATCCTTGGTTTGTTTTTCTTTCTTTACGTACTGCGTCTCAATATGTTGCGTTGTCTGTTGCTTTTTTTCCGTCTTGTAGACCTCTTGTATTATGTTAACCTACCGATTATTTACTCGCACTTCATTTTACTCTTTTTCCCCCATTTGGACCTGCTTTACGGCAACTGCCTTTCAGGTTGTTCCAGGCGACTGTTCATTATAACCCTTTCATTGTATGATAAATATGCATTTACATACTTATAGAGTACTTGAAAAAGATCGATCCTTCCAAGCTTCACGCGTCGCGACGGGTCTATCTATATCATGTGACGGAATCATAGATTAGACTCGGCAACTTTTCTCAAGTTGCTCCTTGATTCTTGAATCGTATGTCTCGCAATCGAAATGCTTCATTGGCGACTATAACACCAACCCTCACTTCATGTTCTTCAGACGCTTCGGTTCAGTTCTACGAGGAAAGATTAAAGACAAGTATTGACTCCATTCAAGAAAGCCGGACCCCTCTCCAGGATTTGGTCGATGCCGCAGAGAAGATTGTCAACGAAGCATTCGTGCCGGACTCTCGTAGCACTTACAGATACAAGAATGACTCGTTCGAGATATCCGTGCGACTGGACCAAGTCATGATCGCCATGCTCGTATGCGTAGAAGAATGCGGAGGAGACAGGGGAAAGCGTTATGTCGCGTCTGCTATCGTGGCGTGTTCAAAAGAGGAGGACGTTATTGGAGCGCTTGAGGCCCTTGGTACTACGTAGCTTACCCATCTTTTATTCGTTTGTCAGTCGTATTAATCTTTTCGTGAATCCACTCTGATCTTTTCTCAGTTAAAACAGGTAGAGGTACTCCCTCCCGTTCCAAGGATGTGAGTAATACTAAACGCTTGTTGAACCAATTTTTACTTGTTGACTTCCGTCTAAAGGTGATAGTACGAGACGGATATACGTGTGTCCTGACGGGATTCCAAGATCGCTCGCACCCTGACATTAAAAGAGATATCCCCGTAGTTAAGTTGGTCGATGCTCGTATACTTCCCAGGGCACTTGGCAAATTTGACTGCGACCCCGACTCGAAATCTGTGGGTGTTCTTTCCTACTAAGTACGACATATCGCTTGCTCGCTCCATACCGCTTACAATATGTCCAGTACAAGTCGGCTGTTACGACGTTTGGCATACTAGTCAAATTCGCCGACCTTCCAGTCAAGACACTCGAGGACTTGCATAACCAACTCGACGATCCTTCCAACCGCATGTCTCTTGAGATGAATGCACATGACGCATTCGATAGATTATATTGGTGCTTGAGGCAAACTGAGGTCAGGTTAATGGCCTTCCACAGAATTTGTTAAGCTCACGACACATCTAGATGGCCAACGTGTATGACTTGAAAATACATAGCAAACGGATTACTATACTGAAGAAGCCCGAAAACAATCAAGTCTCCTTCAAGGACCATAGTAGCGAATTCGCCATGGATTCTACTCACAACCATCGTCCAGTGAATCTTCCGGATCCTCGCTACATTGCGATTCATGCTGCCATCGCCGGAATCTTGCATATGAGTGGCGCAGGAATATTCTTTGATGAGCTATTGCACAAGTATAGAGATGAAGAGGGAAATTCTCCTGCTGTGCGGTCCTGGTCAGAGCTAGAAGCATTGATGGGGGAGCAATTGTTGAGGGAATCTATCATTCGGGCGTTCCAGTCGGTCAATGATATGGACGATGAAGATGTAGTGGGATTGCCCCGGACTAGAAAAAGATTTGACGGCACTCCTCCAGTGCTGTAAGTGGCACGGAAACAGCTTAGTCTCCTGTAACTTGAAGATAAGGCCAAGATAAGGCAGAAGATCTAGCAGATTACTTTGGAGCTTTCTCGACCGTCAAATTGTAGAAGGGATGGGAGGTGTTACAATCTCATTAAATCGGCAATCATATCTCAAGTTCTACGTGTAAATGTAGGCGTATTGTAGATTGAAAACATATTAGAATAGATAGCCAAGAAGATTTGTTTGGCGCTTCACATAAAACTAGACTCTCGAGTCGCGTTGCGACGCGTCCTCCCGTATCATGTGACGCGAAGACAATTTAGATAACGCGTAACTTTTTGTAAAACAGTGAAGCAAGCTCTTGTCGCAGACCAGTATGTCTCGCAATCAATATGATTCATTGGCGTCTATGGCGTCAACCCTCACTTCATGCTCTTCAGACGCTTCGGTCCAGTTCTACAAGGAAAGATTAAAGACAAGTATGGCCCCCATCCAAGAAAGCCAGATCCCTCTCCAAGATCTCGTCCATGTGGCAGAGAAGATTATCAACGAAACATTCGCGCCCGACTCTCGTAGCACCTATAGAATTAAGAAGGGCTCAGATGCAGATGAGATATCCGTGCGCCTGGACCAACTCATGGTCGCCATGCTCGCATGTGTAGAAGAATGCGGTGGCGAGAAAGGAAAACGTTATGTGGCATCGGCCATCGTGGCGTGTTCGCAAGAAGAGGACGTTGTTGGAGCACTTGAGGCCCTTGGTACTACGTGGCTTACCCATTTTTTATTCATTTGTCAGTCTTATCATCTTCTCGTGAATCCAATCTGATTCCTTTTCAGTTAAAGCAGGGAGAGGCCATAGCAACCAGAGAAGACAACTCAGCCAGCTTAATGTTAGAAACACGTGACGTGCCGCGGCAGCCGAGAATGTTGTTCGATTCTTCGAAGTTCGAACAAAATGTTCGTTGGCCTTGTTGTGGACGGTTGCTCGCGAACTTCTCTGGTCTGAGCGCTATTAAGTTGGTATAGCTGGAAGAGTTAGATATTGCTTACATTTGACCGCTTTTAGGATATGATATATTTGTTCTAACAAACACTGCAGATGCAATCCACTGCCACATGTGCCTTAAGCGGGCATCACATCTTATACTAGAGTACGGTTACCGTATTATACCAGCAGTGCAATAGTCGGAAAATATGCTACATTACAGTATTGCTTCTTTGTTGCAGCACCGTTGATTTTGAGGTTTGGGGAAAGTTGGAATATGGCTAGAGGCTGTAACTAGAAATTTTGAGCGTTATATATTCAAACATGACATTGCAGTTTAGTTTCTTGTCCTTGATAACTGATAATTTCCAGCAACCTACTACCACTTAAAACTAAAGAAGTTCGCGAGCAACCGCCAACAACAAGGCCAACGAACATTTTGTTCGAACTTCGAAGAATCGAACAACATTCTCGGCTGCCGCGGCACGTCACGTGTTTCTAACATTAAGCTGGCTGGGTTGTCTTCTCTCATAGCAACCAGCCCAACGATGAGCCTTCTGAGGCTGCCACCCCGACTGTCAACGAGACAACATCTTATCTTTTGGACAGGCGCGAGTCGTTCACAGATGACGTGCGTAGACGCTTGCTGAACCCAATATTTCTTTATTGACTTCCTTCTCAAGGTGCTTGCACGAGATGAATATACATGTGTCGTAACGGGGTATCAACATTACGCGGGCCCTAACATTAAAGAAGATGTCCCCGTAGCTAACGTGGTCGTTGCTCATATACTTCGTAGGGCAGTCGGTGAATTTAACGCCAATCATGAATCTAAATCTGTGGGTATTTCTTATTTCTCAAGTACAATATATGCTTACAATATGTCCAGTTCAAGTCGGCCGTTACGACGTTTGACATACTTGTCAACTTCACCCACCTCCCAGTCAAAACGCTCGAGGAATTACATGACCAACTCGACGACCCTTCAAATGGCATGGCCCTTGAGATGAATGCACATGCCGCATTCGATGACTTCCTTTGGTGCTTAAAGCGAACAGAGGTTAGGTTCAGGGCTCTCGCTCTAATTTGTTAAGCTGATGATACATCCAGACGGAGCACGTATATGACCTGAAAACTTTACACCCGCACGCTCCTCTACTGAAGAAGCCTGAAAACAATCAAGTCTCTTTCACGGACCACAGCAACCAGTTTCCCTTGGACAATGCTCATACGAAGTATCGTTCCGTGGATCTTCCGGATCCCCGCTACATTGCGATTCATTCTGCCATTGCCGAAATCCTGCATATGAGTGGTGCAGGGAACTTCTTTGATGATCTCTTGGACGACTATAGGGATGATGAGGACAATGTCCCTGCTGTCCGATCCTGGTCAGAGCTAGAAGCATTGATGGGGAATCTATTGTTGAGGGAATCTATTATCGATGGGTTCCAGCCGGCCAATCGTATGGAAAGCTGGTAGGCTGGACGATGTCGTGGGATTGCCCAAGACTACAAAAGATTTGACAGCGCTCCTCCACTACTGTACTAGTCGGAGTAATTTCTTCAGACACTCTGTATGCGTTGACCACCAAGAAAAAAACTGTGATTAGCTCCAGGCTGCTGGCACCCATTAGTTATTATGCTGTTCCGTTGTACAATACGCGTAATTTACATCTACAACTTTGAGAAACTGAAGCTGGCGATTTCTGTGGATGTGTATTCTGAATCACGATTGCAATTTCAAGATGTCGTAGCCTCCTTCATCCCTTCTACAATTTGAAAGTTGAGAAAGCTGCCAAGTAATCTGCCAGACCTTCCGCCTTATCTTCGAGAGGCGCAATCATGCCAATGTACCCGTCTGGACGAACAACAACCATGCAGCCCTCCTCTCGATCTACTCCGTAATTTGTGTATCCATCCCCGCCTTGAGTGCCTCTCACGTCGACGTCATCTATCAGTACCCTATAAAAAAAACATAATCCTGTCAGCCTACACAATGCTACTCGCAAAAAGTGAAGGAACGGAACTCACTTCGACCAGTGGCTCCAAAGGGTCTTTGGAAGGTCATTGTATCGAACGTGCTTCCTGGAGGCCGAGCTGATGGGCAACACTTCAAATAAGGAGGATACCTCATTCGTCGAGCCAGCAGCTTTCATCATCAATTCATGCAAATTCTTCGCAGCTTCTTGAACTCGCTGGAGTTGCTCTGGCTCCGAAGAGTTGCCAGTGAAAACGAGAATCTTGAAACGTCCATCTGAGGGCAACATGTCTTGTATCTCCACTGGGCGGGAGTCCGCTGCTCGTAGGAAAATCTGTGGTAGGATGCGTTGGCCGACAATCAGCTTCGCGGCTTTGCTTTGGTGCTTAGAGTTGGTGATGGCGGAGTCGGCGTAGTGGATTCCGATACCGCTCGTGAATCCTCCAAAGGTTTGGAATATCCTATCCGTGCATATAAGTCAGTGACAAAAATGAATCATATCTAGAAGAAATGCAGTACTGCAAGAATTCCTCGTGAGACACGCCATCCTGAAAAGCTTCAGTTCGCGGCTTTCCAGAAAACAGTTTCGCAAACTGCTTGTCGAAATTGATAAGATCTTGAGCATATTTCCTCCTCTCGAACTCGTACTAAAGGAGAGTTAATAAGACATTTGAGCAATCAACAACGTGAAAAAAAGCATACAGTTTTGAGTAGTGACATGCTTCCGAATCCCTTCAAATAAAGGGCCAGCTTCCACGCTACGAATGTATTTCAGCCAATTTTTGAGGTTGAAATACAGCATCGTGCCCATACCTAAATTGTGGCTGTCGTTCATACTTGCGTTCATTCCTTGACCTGAATTAACGAGTCATAAACCAGCCTTTTTCGTTATGGAACTTTATAGCATACCAGCTTTTGGTGAATGCGTATGACATGCATCTCCGACAATGAACACCCTCTCGTTGACAGAGAATCGCGAAGCCACCCTTTGACCGACTGTAAAATAACTTGTTCAGAAAATCTCAATTTAGTATAGGACAGAACCTTACTGATATATATCGTCCACCAGTCGAAACTCTCTGGCGTAGCAATTTTATACGGATACAGACACCGGCGTGCTGTCTACCAACAAAGTCAAATCAGTACCGACACCTGTGACCAGCAGCTTACGAAGGACACGCACCTCAAGTAGAATACTCGGCTGCAGCTTATTCTTATCTATCCTCCCATTGCTCATAACATGCGCGCTCTTATCGTCCAGCTGAATATACAACCGCACTTTGTCCCCTTCCCGCGGTATAATCATGCACGACCCTTGGCTGGAGTGTATCGCACACCTATTCCGAATGTCCGGGAAATCAGTGTCAGGCGTCAAATCGACCACACCCCAGATATAATCTGTCTGTTCTCCTTCCATAACGATATCCAACGACTTGCGAACCCATGAATGAGCACCTGCGAAAGAAAAGAAAAAAAGTAAGTGCCGTAATCAACACAAACCACAGCAACGACTGACCATCTGCACCAATGACAAACTTAGCATGCACTATCTCTGCCTCCCCCTCCTCCCCCTCCTCGGCCTGATTGATAGGTTTCAAATACGATAGCACCACCTAAAATAAAACAATCTTCAATTAACCTTCAACATCATCTATCAACCAAACCAAAGCCCAAAAAAGCCGCAGCTACGTACCCGCACAGGATGGGATAGTGGGTCTGTCAGGGCTGATTCCTCCTTTGAGATGCTGATGGATGTAGGAACGACCGGCCTGCTGACCTCGACGCCAGATAGGCGCATAGAGTCCAAAAATATGCTTTCGATAGCACCTTGATGCAAAGTAACCTATTTATCCGAGATGTTAATGCTTGCTCATACTCCTGCTCTTCGTGAATTGGCTTTACACACCTCGAATGGGTATCTGGCAGAAGGCGCAGTGACGTCTGGGACACGATCAGTGAGCTGTGGTCAACTCGTCAATCCGGTTATCTAGCTAATAAAGAACTTCGATTACCTCAATCCCCCCACTTGGACTTGGATTGTAGAATGCCTTATTAGAGCCATATAAGTGTTATTGTCAAAAATAGCGTATGTAAACTCACCGCTACATGCATCTGATTTCCTTCCTTCAACAACCGATCTGCGAGTCCATAACTCTATGCTCGTACTATCGGCATTGACGTTATCAACGGAACTAGCCTGGCTCACCTGAAGAACTTCAATCGTCCTTGGCTGGATGCCATCAGCCTGGCCGGCTGCTACCTTATCAGGTCTGAAAGTAGCTTAAAGTTCAACAAAGTCTCGCAACCTCTACAAGAGAAGGAACGCACCGCTTGTCCACTATACGGACGTTCACGCCATACTTTGCCAGTGCATTGGCAGCCATAAGGCCCGCAGGCCCAGCACCGATAACCAAAACATCAACCTGGCTCTCTTTGATCGTCGAAGTAGGCATCTCGAAGATAGTTATCACAATATGAGAGGGACGGAACGAGATGTGGAGTGTGCGGTGCGCAGTGTCAACACTCCCAGAATGACAGCAGTCTTTATACAGCCGGGGCTTTGCACACGGACAGGTTCAGTACTAGTGTGGACATCCTTTACAAACTAGGCTTCCTTATCCAGTAACGCCATTCGTTGAGGAATCCGTCGTTCAATAAGGGTTTGCATGACTGTTCATGCCGTCCAAAGCTACATATCAGGTTACTCCGGAAAACGCGATTACACAACGATCACGCACATACATTTATTGCGACCAAAGACGGTGTCATTTTAACCACAGTCGTGGCTGTACACTGCTGCACGCGGGCTTCGGAATCGCATGGAGGGGACTTCGTTGCTTTTTTGGGCAATCCTCTACGGACTCTCGTGAGTCTATTACTACTCACGTTCTCATGACCTATTCCATCGTAATCATGACCGCGGAAAACCTCCGTTTCGATCGAAGTGAACGCTTATGTTGCTGATTGAGATAAGTACCAAGTGATTAGTATCCAAGCATAAAGGCCCAGCCCATATAATTAGGTACAACGGCTTCGGTCGAAAAAAGTTGACGCATTTTGCATACAAGTCTGTAATCAAGTGTACATAGAGCATTGAGCAATAACTGTGTTATGAATCAGTCAACCGTTCTTATAACAGACGAGGATATACAACTCTCACCAAACACGGTAATCAAACTTCTCCATAGAATACCGACTGCGAGTACTCCTTCAACGTTTTACCCTCTATCGTATTAAGAATATCATCGACCTGGCGAACAACGGGGTTTAACACGCATATATTCCTGTTTCAATAGACCACATACCTCTGGGGGAGGATTCAATCCCATGGCTTTAGCCCTGTCCCATCGTTCGCGGCGAGAAACCCCAACACAGGGTCCATATTCGTACGAACTATTCCCGGGGGTGAGGTTTAGCAACAAGGTACATAAGCCAAAGACTTACTTGTCAAAGACACGGAGAAGCTTGTGAATCCTGTTCTGATTTCCCGCATGAACTAAAGGAAGAAGTAAGACAACACCGAACGCGCTATCGCAAGAGTTTCAAGTTGGAACTCACTAGGTTGATGCCAGTCCAGTTTCTCGTTGACTTCTGCCGCATAGCGGTTGTATCTTGGATCCTTGTCATTCAAAGTACGGGGCTCATCGTCGTTCTCCTCTCTAGCCTCATTCGCAGCCACCTTCTTTGCTACATTCTCCGGCGTTGCGTTGGAAGGCCGGAACACCGTCGCCTTGATAGTCTCGGCGGAGTTTTCTTCTGAAGTGTTCGCTGCCTTCTTGGGGGTTGATTTGGCCTTGAGCGTAGCCTTTGGAGTAGCTTTGGGAGTAGTAGCAGCAGCAGCCTTCGTGGAGGAGCGCGTAACGCGTCCAACCGGTGGAGCGTTCACGACCTTCTCCTCTGGCTTATCCGCTGTACGCGTATCCGATTCGATTTCCTCCTCTTCCTCAACCGGAAGCTCCTCAGGAGTTTCAATATCGTCTTCATCTGAGTCTGGTACTAATACCGTCTCCTTCTCCCTTGTAGGATTCGGCACGGTATCAGGTGTACCAATGGCTTGTACGCTGGTTACTGTTTGGTTCGTCTTTGGCTTTGAATTCGTATTGCTGGAAGCCGTCCGTTTCGCAGCTGAAAAGTTAAGCACTGATTGTTTCATAGTAATCGTAATTCGTAAAATGAGATTGGGTATAAGCAGGTGGTGGTAGGTGGTGGTTGACTGTCAAGTTTGTATAAAGGACTGCTCCTTTGTGACGTTCCAAATCCGAACATTATTGCCTTTCCTAATTTGGCATACCCATATCCCGGAAGCTATGACGCAAACGTCGGAAAGCCTCCTCTCGGATGGGCGTCTAATGCATCCTTATAACTGTGGCGTTGCGAAGAGGCAATGAACATCTCTTGGTGTGTCCCTGGGAACTGTGGACCTGTGTACGACTATAATTGATTCTTTGTTTTTGGAACACTCACGGTCCACTCTCATCACTCAACATCCATCATCCACGTCGACATGGAGCCTACGAGAAAAGGAACCCCCATCTCTATGCTTCATGAAGATTTGCTCTGGAAAATCTTCTTAGAGATCACCAACGATGCACTGTTTTATCCCTTTTACCCCTCGCGAACGGAAAACAGGCCAATTGTCACTATACGCTACTGCTCCCATGTTTGCGACCGCTGGCGGTCTGTTATTCTGTCGTCCTCTATGATATGGGGAAGGCTCATTGACATGGATTACCTCACTGGGCGAAACACCGATGGTTGGATGAAGGAAGTGGTATCAAGGACAGGAACCGCTTTACTGTGGATGTATGGAACAGTCGATTATCAATTCCCGTGCGATCATTTTCTTTTTCACTTCCTGCAGGAAAATTGGGGAAGAGTTCAAATGCTAGTCGTTATCGAAAGTCCTCATTTCCTGGAGCACCGGAAGAAAATGTGGGACTTTTTACACAGGCCCGCCCCCCGTCTCCAATGGGTCGACCTTAAGTTGTGGTTTGAGGACACGGAGTTTCTATCTAGACTCCTGTTTGCGGACAACGCCCCGCTCTTGACAGACTTTCGCATAGGCAACATACGCAAGTTTTCGACAGACACTTCATGGATATCCAACCTCTGCGATGTGAGGTTTACCTATGCGTTCCACCCCTCGGAAATCCTCGAAGCGTTGCGGAGAATACCTCGCCTTAAATACCTAGAAGTATTTATTGGCAATGGAGCCGTTGATTATCGAGGCCCAACGATCATTCTTCCTCGACTCAGAATGTTGCAATTCCACGCTGGCAATTTTACCCACGCCGGCACATTCCTACAACACATCGCACCTTCCGCAGATCGCTGCTTATCTGCAAACGTCTACCTACTCGAACACATGGTTGACAAACAGGAATACTCGAAGGAGTACGAAGCACCCATTGCAAAGCACTTTATACCTTACTCTTCGCTACACCCACCATCTGTCGTCAGGTTCGCTGTCACCGAACATGTTTTCACTTTAGGCTACGATGCTAGCCAGAGGAGCCTCAGGTTCGTGCCCGTGCACGGGGGACCGCCTCAGTACCGGGTTTTCCACATCACGCTTCATACCCCTTCCCTCGCCTCTTCCTCATTTATGGAGAAACTCTCTAGCTCTGCTTGGTTCTCCCAAGTCACGGAGCTGGATCTTGGGACATGGTACTCCCCCCTTGACTTTAGTCAGCTGGGAATCATCCCCGCTTTAAGAACCTTCTCTTCGTTGAAGATTTTATCCACTAACGACGTTATCCTGCACTCGCTACTACGACAACCGTGCAGCATTACAGCCACGTTGTTCCCGGTTCTCACCACCCTCCAAATTTTCATTAGTGGCCGTTCCGAGGAAAAGTGGGAAGAACCACCTCACCATAGGTTGTTGCAATTCCGCAAAGGGATTGGAAGGCCACTTTCTGTGTTTGAAATAACCTTGCCTAGATTGCATAAGTCTATGAGTCGGCCCTCTATGTATATTACTGACTTAAACATGGGGTATCTGGAGGTACACTCTGGATTACTGGTCAAATGGAAGATGGAAGGCGAAGGTCCGGAGAAGTATCAATGCTATCGGTGTGGGGATGGCCATCCGGAGAGGCTACATTTTGACCTCGCAAATCCTTGACTATGTTAATCGACATGGTGGGAACCTCGAGCTTCCTCCCTATAGTTACTCAACGATTATCCTTGACTACGTAAATATCTTCATCTTCTTCATTATCATCACGTAGAGGTTAGTTATCGATATCTTCGATTTAGTACACGGAGATGGTGTACGAACCTATCTTATTTTGTTTATACCCACATGGCGTTCAATCCTAGTCTCCTGCAAGGAGACTCCGATATTCCAGTTTACTGATGAGGTTCAATCCATGTGCATTCATCTCAAGGGACATACCATTGGAGGTGTCGTCGAGTTGGTCATATAATTCCTCGAGAATTTTGACTGGGAGGTGGGTGAAGTTATTTGACAAGCATGTCACTCAAACGTCGTAACACATCAGCAAAATGTCCGATTCGTCTTTGGGGCCTTTGCAGAGACGTGGCACTCCTCCACTGCGTGTTGGAATAATCTCTGCTAACGTTACCTGGCATCCGCTCGCCTGGGCTGCTTTCCTCTTCCAGGAAGACTTGTTAACACATCTTGTATTTGCTTGACCACTAATTACACCCTATATTATCCTAAATCATTAGTTTACATATAACAATACATGATACCACAAACCCCTAATCTCCTGGAAGCAGACCCCGATACTCCGTTTCTGATTGAGGCGTGGCTCAGTCACTTCATGTTCTTGTAGCAGGCTGTCCAGTACCACAAGAGTGTTCAATCTCCTCTTCCTCCTTGCGCAGCCGGTTCATAGTTGCTTCTAAAACCCTTCGACGTCGTTCTTCTTGGGTATCGAGTGAAGAATTTGTGCTGGATCCTCCACCTCCCAGGGTATATCCTCGTGCCTCAGCCTCGAGTTCAGCGGAAGGCTCGTACACATCGTAGCCAGGCCCTCCGGTAAGATGGTGCGTGCCGTTCTTCACAGATCGCTCGTATTCCGCGACCTCACGGTTTAGCTGAGAGTTCAGCCTCTTAAACTACAAGACAATGTAAGTAAGGGCGAATAGAGAATATGAAAGTCTTTAAGAAACATACATTCTCGTCGTGATCTCCCCACACATTATGAGTAAGCTCATGGCAAAGCACCCTCCTCACATCAGCGTACAGCCGAAAACCATCGTACTTGTCTGTCCGTATTCGAAGCTTGATTGCCTGGCCCGCGTTCTCGTTCAATCCCAGCAGCTCCGGATGTTCATGCGGCGCCAGTTCCGTCAAAAGCCCAACCGCGAATTTATGTTGCTGCATTACATGCTTAATAGCTGGATCTTCAGAAAGCTTCTTCAATAAAGCAAGGGCTGAAGCAGGATTCGGAAGATGTTCGAGGGGCTTGATATCATGGAAGCGGTAATTTAATGAGGGAGATGAACTTGAAGAGAACGATGTTATAGGGCCGCTGCCAGTAGATCGTAGCTAATTAAATAAAAGCAAAGAATCAGTACATTGTAAATAACACCATGAGCTCGGACACACCTTAGCAGCAGGCTTCAAAGCACGCTCTCTCATAATCCTATCTCTTCTCTGATTCTCATTCTCAACCGCCTTCAACCCAGACAGCTCCTTAGCCGTAGAACCCAACAACTGCACCTTCGTCCCATTCTTCAATCCAGCCTCCGCGAGCGTTGTGTCATCGGAATCACCATTCCCCACAACTTTCTTTCCTTTCCACAGCAGCTTCTGCAAGGACGGCGGAACCTCCGTTAGCTCTTCTAACCGAGCATGCAGCTCAGAAAGAGTGCTATTCGGAAGTAGTGATAACGAATGCGTAGTCCCTCGGAATGTTACGCTGAAGGAGAGCGCACTACTGGATGATGATGCTTCTGCCATAAGTAAAGATGGGGTATATCTTGCAGTATTCGTCGTACGTAGTGGTTATAAGCCAAGATACAGTGCTCTCCCAAGATGAGTGGTACGCAATTGACATCCCCGAGTCCGAGTCGTAACGTGATTCGAGCGATCAGTCAGCATCGAATATTCGTCATCTTTCTGCCCGTGTATTCGTTCGTGAACATTCTGAACGTGTTCCCATGATAGGCACTCGTGGTAGGCGTTTGTTAATGTAGGATGCGACGCCATCCAAAGGTCGAGAAAGAAACAAGAGAAGGCAGGCTCCGGACAAGGCGTAGCCGCGTACTGCATGGTGGGAGAATGCGGTCCGTGGCGCGTGGCTGGCGACTGGCTCACAAAAAAATCCTGAAAAACAATTGTACAATGTAGACCCTCACTTCACCAGCCACCAGGTCAAAGACTGCGGTTGTAGTCGCAATTCGTTCGTACATCTGTCAACAAGTAACTCCAACGAAAGGAACTACGATCTATCACCTCCTGTGATGAGCAGCCTAAATAAAAGTTCTTGACTTACTGCGTCTGCCCGCCGGCGCCCACTGTTCAAAACCCAGTACCGCTCACTATTTCTTTCCGTTTTTATTTCTCCAAAGTCTGGACTCGTTTCTCTTTACTTCGCTCTTTTTTAGATTTCTCTTCTGGCTGGTATCAGGAGCGCATTTCGACTTGATTGCAGAAATCATCAACGACAACCATGGGTGAAAGTGTGGTCCATCGCGAGTTCCTGAATGCTCGTCGTCTCTGTTTTAATGTCCTCTTTTATGGTGCCCATTTTGCCCTCTTCGCCTATGGGTGGTGGAGTCAGGTTCGTCCACGTAAAGTCTTAAACATATGTGCCACTGGCTAATGCTGCTCATAGGCGACCAACATTAGGTTGGCGGGTCTGAATACTCTCAAGTTCTCTGTGTGGGCTTCTCGTGGTGCCGGTCTTGTATTAGCTTTCGATGGTGGTCTTATCCTAGTACCCATGCTTCGAAACATCATCCGTGTTGTCCGTCCGAAGTTGACCTGGCTGTTCCCCGCCGACGAAAATATCTGGTTCCATAGGCAGGTCGCCTACTCGATGGCATTCTGGGCAATGGTACATACCACTGCCCACTACGTCAACTTTATCAACGTCGAACGTACACGTACGGTTATTCATCATGCAATGCTGAGAGAACGAAATATAACCGTATCTTTATCTCATTTAGAAATTCGCAAGCAGACCGCCCTTCAGATCCACTACACCCAACCAGGTGGTATCACTGGTCACTTTATGTTGCTCATCATGGTTTTGATGTACTCGACCGCCCACAACAGAATCCGCAAACAAGCCTTCGAAGTCTTCTGGTATACCCATCACCTTGCATTCTTCTTCATGCTCGGACTGTATACCCATGCCACTGGCTGCTTCGTCCGTGATCAAGCAGAACCGGATTTCCAGCCCACCTTCCCATTCTATAGCACACAGCACTGTCTCGGTTATTTGAGCTGGAGGTTTACCATCTGGCCTGGCATCATCTACTTTGGTGAGCGGGTCTGGCGGGAGATCCGTGCCCGAAGAGCTACCCGTTTGTCGAAGGTCCTTGTTCATCCTAGTGGTAAGTATCATGAAATGGCACTTTCAAAGATCTGTGCTCATCATTCTCCAGGCGCCATGGAACTTCGCATTGTCAAGCCAAGTTTCAAGTACACCGCCGGACAATGGCTGTTCATCCAAATCCCCGAATTGTCTCGATGGCAATGGCACCCCGTACGTAGTGTTTTCATCTAGAAAGATGGATGATATCTGAGACTCATCGCCCAATGTCAGTTTACTATCACGTCTGCACCCGAAGATCCATATGTCTCTGTCCATATCCGTCAAGTAGGAGACTTCACGCACGCACTCGGTGACCGTCTCGGTGTCGGACCGTCTGTCGTCGCTGCTATGACATCCGCTGCGATGAAGGGCTCCGAGAAGGATTCCAAGGACGGCATCTCCCGTGGGGACTTCATCGAACTCGACCCCGCCATCTTGTCGATCACCCTGCCACAAGTACGCATTGACGGGCCCTACGGTGCACCAGCGGAGGATGTCTTCAAGAACCAAGTCGCCGTTCTCATCGGTGCTGGAATTGGTGAGCTTTCCGTGGCACTCAGTGGGTCGATGACGTCCAAGTAAACTCACTGCCTTACCTTTCAAGGTGTTACGCCATTTGCATCCATTCTCAAGAATATTTGGTACAGACAAAAGAAAGGCAAGATGGGCTCTCTTCGACGCGTCGAGTTCTTCTGGGTCTGCCGCGACGCCCCCTCGTTCGGTTGGTTCCAGAGCTTGCTTCAAGAGGTTGAGGCCGCCCAAGCAGATCGTAAGTTTTGTTTCCAAGTTTCCGGACAATCCAGAATTGAAATCCGACACTACTATTAGCCAATTTCCTGCGTATCAACATCTATCTCACGCAAAAGGTTGGAGAGGACATGTTGTGGAACATTGCTGTCAATGATGCCGGCGCCGAGTACGATCCTTTGACCCTCCTTCGCTCCCGAACCATGTTCGGCCGCCCAGACTGGAAGTCCATCTACACCCAGATGAGGCAGGCCATTGAAGCAGGCCAATACCTCCCTGGAGCGAACTCACAGCTGAAGACGAAAGTTGGGGTGCGTTGATATGACAGCGTCATATTTCTGTTTACTGATGATGGTTTGTACTAGACCTATTTCTGTGGACCAGGCGTCCTTGCGAAGTCGATCAAGGAAGCCACCGTTGCTAACTCTAACGCGAATGTGGAGTTCCTATTTGCGAAGGTCAGTGGCAGATATTTCGTTTTTCATCAGATTCTAAATCGAGTTCCACTGTATAGGAGCATTTCTAAACGGCTATGGATTTCCCATCTTGACGTGTATTCTGCATCAGCTACTTGTGCCCACTGTTTGTTTGATTTAATTAATTTGCATATATTGCTATTAGCACTTTAGGTCGGAATGATGTTCAAGAGAGCTTAGGGTATACTATAAGATAAGAATAACTCGCACGTATAAAATCTTCTGCGTGCTTCACTTCCATCACTTGGGAGGCTTGCGGATCTCTTCGATTCGACTGACCCATAGTCGTGTAGGAGAGCCAAGTGCTCGTCAGCTATTTTTGACACATTTGACGGTTGTGGAAGTTCCCAAATCGCCTGCATTAATATACATAGCATACATTGAGCACGTCTCATCAGCATATCCAAAAAAAATGAGATTAAATACTAAACGAAAAAATCCTCATAATACTATAATACAGCAAAGATGGTATATCAAATTGTTCAGAGCTTCGGGCTGACTTTAACCAGGCTGGCGTTATTTTGTAGGATCTGAGCGGCCTGGTTGATCATGTTTTCGACGATGGTCTGCGCGGGGAGAACGTCGTTGACTACGGCAGCGACACTTCCCATTAACCAGGGTCGTCCAGGGATGGACTTCTCGGGGTGGTTCTCGAGTTCTTTGTAGTGGGGAATGATACCCTTGCTTGTGAGCTCCTTGATCTCATTTTGTCTGTTCTCCTCCCTGATAAGAGCATACTTATTAATATTTACTCTGGGGAGGAATGTGGAAACAGTTGCTCACCAGTCAGCGACGTAGGGGGTCTTCCTGACGCGCATAGGACGGCCAGTGAAAATGACGGTACGAGCAACATCTTCGAATCCAGCAGAAACGACAAGCTCCTTGTGCATCTTAGGGGCACCAGCCTCAACGGAAGCAACGAAACGTGTGCCGACCCCTTAAGATAGGCAGATAGGGATCAGAGTCCGCTCATAAATAGAATCAAATAAAAAATACTCACAAACGCCCACAGCTCCCCACGAAAGGTTAGCAGCAAGGCCTCGTCCGTCAAAGACGGCACCGGCTCCAATCACGTAGATGGGCTTGCCTGTCAACGGCGACGTGCGCCCCTTGACAGCGTCAACACAGGCGGGGATGAGAATGCTAGCAGCGATGTCGCCAGTGTGTCCTCCTCCCTCACCAGCCTGGGCGCAGATGAGATCGACACCGACGTCGAGGGCCTTCTTGACATGCTTGGGGTGTCCGACCATGTTCATAACGAGGATGCCAGCCTTGTGGAGTTTCTCAACGGCCCAGGCGGGGGGAATACCGACAGCAGAGACGAAAAGGGTGGCCTTCTCTTCAATGATAACGTCGATAAGCTCAGGTAGCTGACCCTTGGTGTAATCAGTCTGTAAACATAGTCAGTCGCTGGGAGCGGAGAAGTGAATACAGAGACGTACGTTGGTCTTGCGAGCGTTTCCACCGACTTGGGGAAGGAGCAAGTCAACACCGAAAGGTGCATTCTTGTTCTTGAGATCCTTTTTGATAGCTTGAATCTATGAAGCAATTTGCGTGAGACGAGAGAAGAATGGGGGCATGCTTGCAAAACGGCTTACCTGCGAACGAAGGACCTTAGGTGTGTAGCCAATACCACCGATAACTCCCAAACCGCCCGCGTTGGTGACTGCAGCAGCAAGCTCAGGGCCAGCAGCAACGTTCATTCTATGTCCAATGAGCCCAACGATTCTGCAACAGCAAACAAGATGCCTACATACCCAGCAAGCAGAATGGGATGCTTGATGCCAAAGAGCTCAGTGATAGGAGTGTTGATGACAGCCATTATTCAAGGAATAGATAACCAAGAAAAGATGCGTAGGAAGGGGGACGTTGGTGGTAGAGAAACAAGCTAGAGAGGTTCACCAATGAGTAATTTATATGTCCCAGGGCGCATGATTTGGTCCCGGGATGAGGGGGCCTCTTCATACGTGGCGGCAACTAACATTTGCCGAGCCGGTGTCCGAGTACCGAGTGATGCTTCTTAGAAAGCTTGGCCGACCTGCAGCGTCCTGACGATATCCTTCACGGCTCCGGCACACTTCATTCCAGCCCATAGCGGCGGCCAGAAACGTTGCTTGAGAGCCTTCTGCAGCGATCTAAAATTTTGGAAACTCTGGGCGTGCTTCATTTTGCGAAGGACTTCTGTCTATCTATCACGCTTCGTCTTCGACGACGTCCAGAAGATCACCCACCGCACGCATCACATCAAAGGCATCGTCTTTCTCGACGTTCTGGAAGTATCAGGCTCAACAGGCCTCAACCTTACTCTAGAGTCTAGTCTCAATAACCTTTCCAACAACCCTCTCTGCATTCATCACAGCACAGATGACTACACAAGCGACGATGTCAAATTACCCCGCATTTCTGAGAATTGTAGGGACTCCTATTTTCAGGTCAACTGATCTCCAACGCAATCCGGTGCGTATCAGACGGCGAAACCTAGCTAGATAACAGCCGTGGAGCAAGCGTCGTGCATGTATGGATAGGAGCTCAGGGAGTAGCATCCCCTAAGGTCGAATCAGCCTCTCCTTGTTTTTCTTTTCGACTGACACTAGGCCTTTGAACGCAAACGTTGAAATCCTTTACATAAGATCGCCAATCTGCCAACATCAGGCAACAAGATAAGCTAAATGACTCATAAACATGGTATTGAGACGCGTAAACGTTGAATTAGACACGGTAAATGAAGGTGGTAAAAGGTATTTATGTACATGGCAAACACCCATTTACAGTAAAAGGTGTGGGTTAACGATAGCAACATAGGCACAGAAAAAAAGCGTATATGAACTGCGAAGAATAGGAGAGTAGAAGGAAAGTCTATAGGAAGTAAGCATAGCGAGAAAGCGAGGAAGGTACTACCGAAAATTTGGATGCTATTGATAAATTCGGGGAAAAATCAAAGGGTATATGACTAAAAGCGGTAGAAAAGCTGGCAGAACCAGTTGTTGAAGTTCAATTATACTGGAAAAGTACAGCCAGTGAGCATCCTTTGAACCCTTTAAATAAAGGCGGCCCAAAGTGCTTACCTCCAACTTTGGTGGTGGTTCGAAAACAAGAACCACATCCCCTTCAAACGAGACATCGAACTCAAACTTCGCCTCCCCCATCACCAACGGGAACTGTCCCTTCAGATAAGTAGCCACCTCCTTTGCATCATACCCCTTACAGGACCACTTATCCAACTGGGAAACCACCGTATCGTCCGTGGCAAGATCCACACAAACTTCCAGTGTCAAGGAATCCAACCGCTCAAAACGGCGCTCAGAGAACAACTCATCCAGCCTCCACCACTTGTAGCTCGGGATCGTCTCGACCAAGTCCAACGCCGATAACGAGAATTGCAAGATGATATTGCGCAACTTACTAGGCAAGCCTTGATCTTGTGACAGAAGCTTCCTGAACGCCGTGAACGTCAGATTGGTGCTGTCCGGCTTCGTCACGACCCCATACGAGAGGATAAGGGTCGTCAAGTTGCTCAGCAGATGAATGGGGTACAGACTCTCTGGATAGATGCCGATATCAGGTCTGATATCTGAATATAGATTACGGTTGAGTTCCGTCAGCTCATTCAATGCAGCGGATCCAAAAATATGAAAAAAGGTTACGTACACAACGCCTCCAATTTCACCGTCGCCAATCCGGGGCCAAACGCCTTGTTCTCCAGAAGCCGCCATATATGGGCGTTATAGACGACGAGGTCTTCCGTAATTTCAAGGTATTTTAACTTCGAAAAGAGGTGCTCCGGAGCGACACTCTGGTGGCGGGACATGTCCAAAAAGAATGTTACGGGGAACGTGCTGGATATTGTGAGGGAGTCCAACACAGCGACGTCACAGTGTATAACACGGCCATTGGGACACTTCACAGAAGGCACACCGCTATACGCGCCTGCAAGCGCCGACCGCGGCTTGCTCATCCACGAGAGCGAGAGGTTTAGAGCTTCCAGGTGCTTTATCGAAGACCCTCTCAGGAGGTCATTCGGGAGGCCATACAAATTGCGCAGATACAAATGCGTCAAGCGCGGATTCTGAACGATTTCAAAAAAGCGCCGTCCGAATTCTTCCCCGAAAGCATAGAGAGACTGGTGACGGGCATCGAGCCACAGAGAGCACGGGCGCGGGTGACTGGTGCCTTGCGGACAAGCGAATACCTGCGAAAAAATCTTCGCGACTCGCGCCGCGGTCTCTTGACAGCTGTCTTCCAGCTGGACAGCAAGGTATGTGATCCTCGAAGTTAGCCGCGGATTTGCCTCTGAAAGTTCGTAAAACTCGCGAATCCTCTTCTTGCCTTGCTTTTCGGCGCTAGTCCTGTGGTGCTTGTTCAGGTCCGGTAATTTCACGGCGGCGAACAGGTATCCATGAGCGCGCTCGCGGAAAGACCGGGAGACCAGTGCAATGGACGAGAGTCCAGCCGTACGATGTTTGGCGATCCGGAAACATGATACTGACTCGATGATCATATCCAGGATTTCCTGGGGAAGAACAGGTCGATAGAGGGACATGGGGAATCGTCGGAGCAAGTTAAAGAGATGAAATCGTTTGGCTACAAAGCTTGAACATGAAGACGCTAAGTGGCAATGTCGTAGAGGAAGGGAAGAAAGAAAAGGAAGCGAGAGCGAACCTAGGCTCGCGGGATATTCGAGTGGCACCAGCAGTGGGAAATTGATGCCGTTCACAAGCTAGCAGCTAAATAGGACCATCTTTACCTTTCCGATGGGGTTTGAATATGTTTCAGGAATATTGGTAAAGGCTTTTTATAGCGGGATACAAAGCGGCATCGATTCGGGTACATATGTTTTCCTGGACATGATTATTCGGAGAGTCAAATGACAGGGAAGGGAAAAAATTGAGATATAAAAGGCTAAGTGACCACGCACAAGTATTATAGTAAATGTTCTTCAAAGAAAGGACAAAACGACACGTAACAAAACAAAAAAGAGTGGAGCCTACGCATCGTCCGCATTGTTTCGCATGGATTTACTATAGCCAGCCCTAGTTTCAAGTAGAGAACATGCGAGCCCGTTTTAGCGGCGCAAGAGTCATCGAAACACTGTCTTCGTCTCTGGCACGTATGACTCGCCTTCTGGGCAAAGGCTTAATGAAGCGCCTGGGGGGCGAATTTTCGTTGACAACGGGACGTTGAATAGGACTAGAGGCTAAGGTGAAGGACGAATCAGACTCCTCGCCACTGAAAAGGAGGGGACCAGGACCGTCCGATAGACGCTGCTGGGATGAAGTATTCTTTGGCTTGTAAACCCGTGCCTTTATTTCTGTGAGCTTTGTGGCTTCGAGACTATGAACAGTTCATTGAGATGAGCGACTTTACAACTATAAATATCTTCCACATACCTCTTTTGCAAAGCGGCAATCTGGGCCTTCTGTTCCCTCTGCTTCTTGAGGAGCTTTAGGTTTTCGAGTTCTTGCTCGCGATATCTGTCCCTTAAGCCTTTGTAATCATCTTCAAGATCTTCGATTTTCTCTTCCAGCTCGTATATTCTCTCCTGGGCCTCGGCTTCACCAGCGCGATGAGCAGAAACTGCCGCCGCCAATGATTCGCATTTCTTAAGAAGGGCTTCTTCGGATTTCGCCTTTGAGAGTAGTTTAGCTTCAGCTTGTTTAAGCTTTCTTTGGAGCGCGCTGTCGGATTCCATGTCGATATAGACGCGTCGCACAGCGTGCGAGATGAAAGGGTGATATTTCTCGGGAAGATAGGTGAGCTGTCCATGACTTTAAGTTTTCAATCCATTACAAGTTAGTTATAGGTGAGACGCACATCGGGGATCGCTGTGCGGATAGATCATCATAAGCCACAGTTTTGAAGTATTGATAGGCAAGTCACGCACTGATATTGAAGGTGCTCCTGCAGTCGGGGCAGTTGGAGGTCATCCCCCTGTTAGAAGGGATGTTAACGTGTTCTGTAAGACATTTCTTGCAGTACAGGTGTCCTAAACACAAGGGAATGAGCACTATCACTGTGGCACAGGTGCTTATCGCTTACCACAAGGCAGACAAACTGGATCTTTGAAAGGAGACAAACAGATAGAGCAGGGAGAGACCATTTCAAACAATCTTCTGCGGTACCTGGAAATAAGAAGGGTATAAAGTGAAATACGGGAAAACGAGATTCCCCGGCTCCCTGGCGAGGATGGAAGAGAAAGAAAGCCAACAGGACGAGACGCGACTCAATTACACGCACGTGACCGCTGTTGGAGATTTAGTCAAACATGGTCAAAGTCGAACACAGCCAGGAAGCGAGTGGCAACCACACTCTGCATTTGATTTCACGACAAAGACTCTGTCCTGGGACGGGCTCTACGACGGACGCGACGTTTACGATAAATACCCCATTGCCAGTGGATGTCTTCAGGTGGCCAGCACAGTAATTCCCAAAGTATAGATAACACCTTGTCGCCTTATAAACACGTACGCGATCGTCCAATATCCAGGTCATCTTCGCGAAACTCCTTCAGAACGCACAGCCCTTCGTTCTCCCTTGATGATCCAGGTGAGCATGATCTCCTGTATTTATTCTAGATATCTGATGGTCTATCTCTGCAGTTGCTGTTCGCAACCAGATGTCAACGTTGAAACACAATATTAGGCAACAGCAAGCTCAGCTCAACAATCTTGAAAACATCGTTCGTAGTGGTCCTCGTCCGTATCCTGAAGACAGTTATAACATGGTCACAGCATCCTCATCATCATCTACCACGACTCCAATGAAACGCAGATCAAGCCATGACGTGCTCTCCAACCTAGCAGGTCCCGACTCTAGTCTGCCACTACCTATACGTGACCCCGAAGAAGACAACAGCATACGGGAGGGAATTCCCTCTCCAAGTCAGTATAAGCGCCCTTCTAGCCCATCGCGGACACTGTCCCGTACGTCCTCGCACCTCATCTGTTCTTCTGTGCTGATTCTATTGGCTGTGTAAAGGCATCCCAATATCCGCCGTAGGTACGTACCCACTTCACTATCGTTGCTACACATCTCTGATGATTCACAGGTAATGCCCGAGCACTAGCCGACGAAGGCACCGGATCAAGTCCACGACCCCCTCCGAAGCTAACTTCACTTGATCCAGGCGATGCATCGTCATCCTCACTCCACCCACCACCACCCTCACCAAACAAGCGAGTTTCCCTCACCCCCGGCGGCACGACGAAGGTACTGGCAGACCTACAAACTGGCGTTGTGAACGCCAGAAATGCACTGGAGAACACGAAGCAGCAGCTACGGCTATCTCAGCGGAGTGTCGCTCAGTTAACTCGGCAGACGGAAGACCTGAAAGAGGTCAGGGAAAGGCTGCGATTAGAAAATGAGGGATTAAACAATGTCGTGGCTCGGAAAGAGAGACTGCTACAAGAGGTGGGTCGGTCCTGCTCTACAGACATACACCTTGCTCACTTCGTATACAGGTCCTAGAGCGTGCCCGGAAAGCAGAGGCTGAAGCTGCCACTCTAAAGTCGCAGCTCAAGACAGAGACTTCCACATCTAAAAAAGCCATTCGAGAAATGGAGGCAGCACTGTCAGAGTCTACGGCACTCTCTCAGAAATCCGAGCGAGAATACATTACACTGCGGGACAGCATCAAAGGCATGGTCGAGGCCTGGAAGCAAGACACCGATCGACTACATCAGGAGATGAAGCGAAGAGAAGATAAACTTCTTGCGGAAGCCCATCGCGCGGGGAAGATGTACAAAGACTTGGTAGAGCAAATCCAAAAGAAGAACGAGACCCAAGCCTTGGTAGAGCAGCTGAAGGAGGAAAACGAGAGGCATACAAAGGAGGTTGAGGCTTATTGGACGAACCAAATCGAGGAGATGAAGGCGGAAGTCGAGCGGCACAGCAAGAAAAGCGAAGCTGCCAACAAAACCGCACAGTGAGTACTAGACCATGGTTATGGTTTGATAATCCGTCTGATATGCTCTCTTCTAGACACCTTGCAGAAGAATTAGCGCGGCTTAGAAGGCTAATGCAAAGCGCTGGTCGTGCTGCGTCCGGTGACGATTCATCCTCAAACCTTGACCCTCCGCCATAATAGAATGACCTCCACCTCTGCTTTATCGTCGCCGTTTTATGATGTCACTATGCCCTAGGCTTTGATCATATCTCGACGACTCCGGATCCTTAGGACCTTTTCCTAAATATGTCCGGCCCAGCTTGGGACGCTCCTTTCCTGGCTGTGGAATCGATGCTTGAGACTGTAATGTCCCCTGGTGTGGGTCCCCTTCGGACACCTACTTACTACTCTCTCTTGGATCGACCTTGGATACATACATACCCACGACGAACGTTTCTTAACGTCTATCACTTTATTGGAGCACTCTATAGCTTATACCCACCTACATTACTATCCAGACTTTCCTTCACAGTAATATGCATTAATTCTAAGCACTTCTAAACTCCTAGAGTCCTGTTGTAGCGGCAAAGACGCATCTATTTTGAGTTCAAGGGTACGTTATGTGACGATTGCAACACGCTTTGTCACGCCAGGTGATCCAATTAAACAAAGACGTGATCAATTGAACGGCCCGCCATTTCGGGAACGTGACGAACTCTTTCTAAATCCACTTCCTTCTACTTCTCACTGCCATCTAAGCGAAGAAATACCGCGAGGTATTGAATAATGTCTGTCCCTCCCGTCCCCGAGCTTGTGCTTGCCGCAAAGAAACTTGTGTGGAAAGCGAAAGCAGCGGGAAACCTCAAGTAAGTGCAACGCGGTGGTCGCGAGTCGTGAATAGGCATAGGGAGCTGAATAACGTTATTATAGCTCTTTGACGCCCAGACTGGTGAGGGAGACTGTGGAGAAGCAGTTCTCACTTGATCATGGGACTCTGGACGCGTCAGAGTACAAGGATGCTTTGAAAGCCGCGGTAAAAGCTGCTGTTGTATGTCCACGATTATCTCTCTCCAAGGTGGCACTATACACAGGCTTATACTGTAAAACTCTTAATACAGGCAGAGGACCCGCAGTTGAGTGAGGAAGAATCCGCCAGCCCGAAGAAAGCGAAGAAAGCTGCTAAGAGTACAGCTAACAAGAGGAAGTCCAATGGGAAGGTCAAAGTGGAGGAAGACGACGAGGATGAGGAGCAAGGAGCCACACCGAAGAATAAGGGAAAGGGAAAGGCGAAGCGAACTGTCCCCGACTCGGACTATTCGGAAGACGAACAACCGAGTCCGAAGAAGAAGGCCAAGGTCGCTGCTAAAGCAAAGCCTGCTCGTAAGTCCAGGAAGGTGGAATCGGAGGAGGATGAGGAAGAAGAAGAAGCAAAACCAGTGGCAAAGACGAAAAGGGTTCAATCAAAGAAGATTGAATTGGAAGACGAAGTGGAGCACAAAGAGGAAGAAGAGGAGTCTGCTAGCAAGCCGACGAGCAAGAGACAAAGGCAGAAATCATCTTCTAAAGAATTCAAATCTTTGGTATATATTCTATTCTCTGGTCATCCAGCTCCTGCTCATTGCTTTCCAGGAACATGTCCCGACATCAGACATGGAGGGGGACGACTCTGTTCCTCAGCAGTCTGCAGGGGCTTCCACTAGTAAGACACCCTCAAAGACGAAGGTGCGTAATTCTGGCCACTGATTTTTTGTATGCACTTCCTTCGTACTGAGCCGGTCATATAGTCACCCATCCGCAAGTCCGTGTCTGTAAAGCCCCAATCAGACGATACTCCGAAGAAGAAGCCCACCTCCAAAGCAAGCAAGGCACCCAAGGCGAAAGATCCGGAGGTTCGTTGTCAGTCTCCTTCCAGAAGCTTGTTATCAAGCACTAACCACGAGCAACCGCAGCCTGAGGACAAAAGCGACTCTGAGCTTTCTGTGCTGATCGATGAACCTCCGAAGAAGAGACGAAAGTCTTCATCAGAGAAGGTAAGTATCGCGTTTACCCTCTCTTATCTATCCCGCGTCTAAACTTCTTCGTGTTAAGAGCGCGAACAAACCAAAGGAGAAGAAAGCCGGTAAATCATCACCCGCCCTCAGTAAAGATGAAGAGACAATCAAACGTTTAAAAGTAAGAATCGCTTTTGTCTTTCCTGGTTGCAAATTGCCGACTGTTTCCTCCTTATCTTTTACTGTAGTCGATGGTCGTCGCATGCGGCACCCGGAAAGTCTGGTCCAAAGTCTTCCAGGGCTTGGATACACCCCAGCAGCAAATCAAAAAACTCAAAGAAATTCTAGCCGATCTAGGCATGGCTGGACGGTACAGCATGGAACAAGCGAAAAAGATCAAAGAGAAGAGAGAGTTTGAGAAAGAGCTCGGTACGGATTCCTTTTGTTTGATGATTTGAAACTCGTTTTCTAACTTTGATACTAGAGGATGTCACGGAATTCGCCAAGAAATTTACTTCGACTACTCGCAGAGAGAAGAAGAGTCAGTCTGCTGGCGCTGATGAATCTGGTCCGGAAGAGGAGAGCGGGAGGGAAGAAGAGGAACATTCGGAGGAAGAAGTCGCTGCACCTCGGAAGCGTATGGTAAGTACCCTATGTGATTGAACTTCTTGCATTAAATGACGAAGTCGACCCTCTAGAACGCTCGCAAGAGTATCATGGCATTCCTGGAAGATCAAAGCGACGAAGAATGATATTCACGCTTTGGGTTACGCTTGTACTGTTTATACCTTCCTAACACTTGGATTCTTCCTTTCCATTGCTCTTTTCCCCCAATATCATTTCACATTGCTGTAAACGTTGTTGGGACGGGTCGCGAAGCTTTTTGGGTAGCATAGTCCGGAGTCACATAATCATTGAACTCGAAGGAAGTTTCAAACGTTCCGTCCGAAACCAACGATAATCCTGCGATGCTGGCACCAGTTCCATCGAGTGACCATAAAGACAACGCCAATGTATTAGTTGAATTGCGTCGTAGGATCCTATTTCAATGTTAATATAGTCCAGTTCGTGTGTTACTTTCTCGAAAGCTTACCCGGCAGGAAGCACAAACAGAGTCTGCGGACTGTAGGGAAAGCGTCAGTGTGATTTCCAATGTGTTACCCACGCATAATTCTTACCCAATGTTATTGATGTATTTTCCAATTTGCCATCCATTCAAGTAAATCTGAGCCCTGAAGTTGGAGGTAATCGCGCTAGGCGTGATAGACAAGCGGACCGGCATGTCGATGCCTGCTGGGACTCGCTATAAAAACAGGCAGCAATTATTGAATAACGAAAAGAAATGGATGATGTCAAATCACTCACCAGGTCAAATGTCGTCCTGAAGAAATTAACACCTGCTCCTTTCACACCTCCACCCACCAGCGGGGTGCCATCTGCCCAAGCGGAATCCGGAAAATCTGGTAAATGAGCACCGATACGTTCAGCATACAGTCCTCCTTCGTTCAGATAACCACGGAACGTGTCTGGTGTGTTCGCTGCTCCTCCCTGTCGTGAATTGTCTTTTAAAAACAGTTTCTTTAATCTCCAATCACGGTGAATAACTGACCTGATTTCCTTGCAGCTTCCAGAGCGTGAATTTGGCTGTGCTGCCTACGATAGCGAAACCTCGGATTCCTCGAGGCTCCTTCCCGCTGTTTGCTACATTAAAAAGAAATTGATCAGCTGAGTCAAGGGGTGTAATAGCCTTGCGACTCACTGCTTGTCTCCACTATGCTGGAAATGCACGCAAATGATTAATCCCATCGGCAAATGAAAGTGGTCGACTTTGTAACTCACCCCATATGATCTGTAAAGTAGGTTCAGAAACAGCATCAAAGCCCATATAAACCAGCAGACATACCTTGCAAAATGACAAAAACGTTATCCCGACCCACACGAAGCATAGAGGAAGTGATGTTCCAAGTATCAGTGGTCAAACTGATTGAGGGGCTTCCTTGACTCGATCCCAGGAAGACACCATTCAGCCATGCGGAATATCCACCGGCGAAACCAGATTGCACAGTAGTCGTAATAGCGGTCTCATCCCCTGTTGCGTTGAAATGACCTCTCCAGATTAGGTTGCCCCCGTAAAAGCTATGGGAAATAATATGTATGAGCTAAGACATGGTCATTTCGAATCAGCTTTTACGCACCCATACTGCTGTGAGTATAAAACGCGATCCCCAGCTAGGACAGGCAGATTAGTGTACTAGAAGAAGTTTAGTGATTTTTTCAGTTTCTATTGGTACGAACTCTAAGGCACTCACATTCGTTGTTG
This sequence comes from Agrocybe pediades, assembly GCA_013053245.1. NCBI lineage: Eukaryota > Fungi > Basidiomycota > Agaricomycetes > Agaricales > Agrocybaceae > Agrocybe > Agrocybe pediades. The sequence goes on from JAACJL010000058.1 coordinate 2,253,163, forward strand.
TCTGGTCCGCAGTTACAAATGAAGAATCGTCAAAATCAGGGCTAATCTCCGGAAGGCTGTGCATATCCGTCAACATTGACACTCGTAGACGTGTAGGTCAGTAAAGAGATCATACCTTCCAGAAACTTTCCATTTAGACAGCGCAGGAAGCGGCGGAATGGCCGGCGAAGGCACAATGCTTTGGGCTGTGGCAACTATGATACCAGTGCTATTTTTCGACGCTGTAAGGGTTTGAGAATTCCAAGTAATCTTTTGCACGACGGAAGGAACAAAAGCTTGGATAGTCGTTGTTCCGTTGAGGTCTCCAGTCTAATCATCAAACAGTGTTATGATAACGGCTTTACAGAAAGTGACAGTCCTCCTTACCAGAACTAGGGTATCGTTGTCAATTTCAGCTGTGCGGATAAGGTACGGACCTCCGACCAGAACACTGAAAACATAGACGTCAATTCATTAAAAAAATGAGAAGTCGGATTAAAAAAGACACACCTGTCATTTGTGCCAATGGAGAAGAAATTGCCAAAGTTGCCTGGCCGACTGAGGACGGGTGCATGCCAAGTATTTGCGGTTGGTTTGTCCATGATGACCACAACGATGGAGTTATTACCATCCTGTATATGTACCGACTGAATCCCGCCAACGACGTAATGGAGAGTCAGAAGACCATCTGCAAACCGAGATGAAATATTCGGGAAGGCAGCAATATTCAAGACAGGATTAGTTAGCTTTATGGCCGTCTCTCCGGTTTGACCAGCAGGAGCATAGAGGACGAGATGATCAGTCGAGCCAATCCTGATGTAAAGAGTCACTGCCATGTAAACATTTGCCTTATCACGACGACTTACGTTGTCCAAGTTTGTATTCTAAGATCACAAACATATCAAAGTCAGTGGAACATCCAACATTTTGAGAGAAAAGCAGGACATACTCCGCAGTAGAATAGAGAATGTTGATCTCGTGAAGGCCAAACACGTAATCCGTGACTAGAATTTTGCTTTCCCTCCCATTGAACGTCAGAGTTCCAGTAGTAGGGACGAGCATCTTCCCCGAAGAAGTGTTGATTGTGATCTGGGTCGTTGTCAAAGCCGTCGAGCTGCAAAAAATCAGGAACGTTCTTTTACAGGAATCCACAGCAACAAGACATACGTAGAAGTATCGTGTCGTGCAAAGTAGAAAGCAGAACCAGTATCCAAGTTTCTTAGCTCAGCGGTATGAATGAGTGAAGATGTCGTATAGTTGGTCCCGTTCGCAATGAGAGTAGCGCCCAGAAGGTCGCGCGACACTCTCAAAAATAACCCTAGAGAATGGGAAATATCATGAACTGTTTACAAAGAATCACAAGTTCAAAGCCTACCTTGAAGACGCATCTCATTCATCTTTGCATTCGCCACGCGGCTCTCACTGATCCCTGTAGCCAGTTCAGCAATCCGCCTTAGTAAAAACCACATTTGCCTACCTCCTCCATATTCATACGAAGAGTATCTGGAAGGCGAATCAGCATGGTGTACGGAAGGAAGTGAAACCATTCTTACACCGTTGGTTCCAATGTCTGTCCCCAATTGGTACCACCGAAGAGCACTGAATCGACGCTCAGACTTCTGTAAGCTTAACAATTGACGAAATTCTTACTATATATATCTGTGCGAATTAGTGAGCACAACATAGGTCAGATATAATATAAGCTTACTGAGAATCGTTGCTGTCTGAGCACTGATCGAGGTCAACGACACTGCTTCTCATGATAGAGCAACAAAGATGGACAAGCATACTAGTTTTCCTTATAAAATACATTTTCTAGGGCATCGTCTGCTTAATCTTGCATGAAAAGGAGAATGGTCATGAATACCCACCGTAATCAGCATTCGTCAAGCCAGTAGCGGGATTTGCTGTGCGAATAGATTGTTAGCTGCCATTACATATTAGTATCAGGCAACGCATGAGCTTACAGTATTTTTCGTATCCCGTTCCGCCGCGTGTTCCGCTGCCCCAGCTCAATAAGAAACCGCCTCCAAACTGTCCAAGAAAATCAACATTGAAGTTTTACGCATATATGCAATATTCTCACCTCCGCTAGGCAGAGTGGATTGCTCGGTGCGTTAGCGACGTGGTTCGAGTAGTATACCGCCTGAACCTGAGCCCAGCTGTTTGCTCCTTGCGGATATGAATCGCCGCTATAGGATTTTTCAGCCTTTGCGGTCCCTCTTCATAAGCAGGTCATACCAGTATATGTCGACATGAGTTCCAGGCTTATCAGGCGAGAAGTTCCCAGTCGATCCAGCGTGTTGATCATTGTGAGTGGTCGCTGTAACATTTGATGGTTAATTTTCGCGGTTGCAAGTAGCAGAGGCTTAGGCCTTGACAAGGAATACATACGAATGACGATACCATTCGCTCTGTATAAGTCGATGATTGCTTGCATATAGATGTTGTTATTGGTGCTGGCACTGTACTCGTTCTCGGCCTGAACAAGGATTACTGGAAAGATGGGATTAGTGGTAAGTCGTAGAATTTCCGTCCTACGTACTAGGCCCTCCATTCGTAATCTGGTTCCTTGTTATAATTTTGCTGATAGCTGTCATATATGGCGTCCAGGCTAATCACACGACCAACGTTATTGACCTTATTCAAGATATCTTTTGTTCTCTCACCTTGTTGATACACAGCATTGTTGGTCCTCAGAGATCCAGCAATGTTGCCGACCCATCCAGGAAAACCTCCGCCAGTAGTTTCCGCATCTGAATTTTGCTTCAGTCATTGAACAGGAAGTAGAGTTTCTGTTATTCTCACTGATATAAGGACCTGGCCTGAAAACACACTCAGAGCATGAAACATCACGCCAATTAGAATGCTAACATACCTGGCAATCATCCAAAGACCAGCTTTCTTCGCCTCATCGATGAACCTCTGGATATCTCTGTACGTGCCTGCTTGAAAGTCCCCTTGGGTATTGTTAGTGGTGGGTGTAGGGAAATGTGTTGCCCAATTGACGCAAAAGGAGACAGTATTGAACCCATTGGCTTTGACCTTCTGAAAAATGTCACCCCAAAGGTCGGGATTTCCGGGAAGCCTCCACGGATGTATCTCTGCGGAAAGAATGAACACCCTCTGGCCAAGGATAAACAGGGAATGTGTGTCCCATGTAACAGCGTCAGTCAGACCATTCGAGCTTCGAGTACTGAGGCTGTTGAAAGATGAATATGCAGAAACTGCATAGAAGCAAAGGACCCAAAAGAGTTTCCAAATCATTGAGTGTCCAGCTTTCGCACTTTGCTGGCGACTCCACTTTATAATGTTCTATATTTTTCAGATGATCTGCCGCCAGCGATGCCATCTATAAGAAGAGAGGGGCCAGGTGACACCACAACTTCCTTCGCATATGGCCACGCCTATGTGGGTGAGAACGAGAAGGAGAGAAGGCGGTCCGTCTCGCCGCCTAACCGTTCTACTCTGTCATTCGCAACATATATCGATAGACTTCCTGGGACTTGCGCTAGAGAAAGTACAATGGCAGCCGCCTGAGCACACCAAATCAAGAGCAAGCACGCAGCAGTGATGATGATGATGAAAGTACGAAAGAGAGTGAGGTCACGACATGTCGCGATGCCATTTAGGGGACGCGTCTGACAGTGAGCGGAGTTTGTTATCCCATGTCTCTCTCAACGCACACGACGCCAAGCGGTTCGTCTTCCTCGTTGACCACCATCATCCCAACAATGATTCTCACAATCCCACAGGGTTTCTTCTGCCATCGATACACTCGGCGCCAGCGTTCTTCACGTCAGATTGATTCTCACCTACCAGGCTTCATAAAGCTGATGATAACGGCTAATCTAGTGAACAACCCAATCCAACTACGCAGTCATCAGCTACAGAGCAATGGACGCGTCTTATCTTGACGTACGCCCGACATCGCAAACTCTTCGTCCTACGCGTAGAGGACGCCGAATCTACCGATAGCGATTGGTCAGAAATTCTGAGGAACGAACGGATAAATCGTATGTTCCGTCTTCATCTCCATGCTTTCCAGAGGTCCTCAAGTCCAGTAGGAAGAATCCTACCCAATCACTTGTCAAACATAATATCCAACATGGTCAGCAAAAACCTTGCTGCGTATGAACCTCCGAAGCAAACGCGATCGGCACTAATCTTTTGGCGATTACCTGAGGAATGGGCAGAGATACTCTACGACTGGGTGGGTGCTCTGTTTGACGTATTTTCTCTGCGTTATATTGATTTCCGTTTATACAGGTAGTCTCAATCGGACAACTCAACACTATTCTTACATTCTATGATATCACTGACCCGCCTGTTGAGTCTCCTTTGACTAATATTCCAGTACCTTTACTACGAAGAGCCATATCGATCCTAGGAAAGACAGGGCGCTCTCAGATGATTGCCATCGCTGATGGAGAAGGAGTAAGGTTCCTCGCTAGATCGAAATAGTAGTACTGCAGCGTAAATATTTGGACCTAATTAGTCTGGATCTAATGGCAAGCTGCATTGAGTCCAGTCATCGAATTTGAGCTCCAGCGCAACCTGAGGCGCTTTAGTGGACCCCTGCTTCAACCATAACAGGCACACTAACCTTTGAGATGTCTCTCTCAACTTGAGCAGCAAGCATCTGAGCAAAGACCTCCAACTGCCCTGGTCCTTGCGCTTTACACGTCTGACAGTTCACTATCCTTTGCTCAACATTTTGCATCAAGTCGTATTTTCTGACAACTTCACCCCAAGGCCTCTGCCGCAGGGCCTCTGCAACCTCTTCTATCCACTCTGTCCACCATTGCCTGGGACCTCGACTGTGCTGGCTGCGTTTGTCCCCAGCAACAGCGCAGAAGGTACACCTCAACCACTCCCATTCATCGTTGTAATCAACAATCGCCAGCTGAAGCAGCGCACGGGAGCTGGCTACCTCCCTGCACGTCCGATGGTAGTCCTGCAGTCGGTGCAGCGTCGCGCCAGAGATCAGCTCGAGCTCGGACATGAATGGCGCCTCAATGGGATGTCGGAGTGTATACCTCGCAGCCTTCCGTGCCTCTGCGTCCCATCCGTAACGATGTGCGATGGCAAATGCCCGCAGGGGCTGCGATTCCACGAATCGCGGAGCCAAAAGCTCTATCTTGAGGTGCTTGATGATGCCAATCATCTCATACTTGGATGCTGCCTCCGCGATCCTCTGTATTTCCTCGAAAGAAGTCAACCTCGGCAACTCGTGCGCGCTGATTGGGAAGCAGAATCCAAGTAGAACGCGCAACGTCTCGGCAGTCTCTGCCACCTGCATGACGGGCGTCCGCATACCGTCCACGCATTCATCGGAACAGGCGTACGGGGTTGAAGGTTGAGGCAGAGAAAACAAGTCGGCAAAGAACGGCGACGAAAGGGATAGCAAAATCTTGAAAACTCGGAAGTCAACAGGCTCCTTGTCCGAAGATCGCAGGATAATGTCTGCCTCTGGCCTGTCAAATGGTGGTGGTGCAGGGATTACTTTGATCATCATAATGGGTAAATATTTTTTGGAGCGGATGCAGAGCACCGAGGCGGAGGAACTTTGCCGCCCGCAGGAGCAAGCGCCCAAGCAGGTCGAGACTCGATTGTGGAAGTAGGCAACTGGACGACCCCGTGCGCACAGCCACAGCGGCGTCTAATGGATACCATTGCACGTGAGAGGGAGAGACGGTAAACACCGGCAGTGCCACGCGGGGTAGCCAGCTCTCCCGCGATCATTAGCCTTATAAGGCCTTGACAGCGCTCGGGTGTCGGTCCCGCCGTTAGCGACATATGCACCGCTTCATGGAATTGACACTTGCAAGTGGCACCCGTTGGGATAGACATTTGATAGGATAAAATGTAATTGATAGTGATACAAATGCGGGTTAGTAAAAGGGTCCACTGTTTATGCAAATTAATGCCCAGAGAAAAAGGAGAAAACGAAAATCAGGAATGAATAGATGCAAGGCCGACGTGCAATGTCCCGATGCGGGACAATCACTAGCAAACCGCCGATAAGTATCAAAAGCAAGTAAGGCATGGGTATATGGTATATGAGATGCAAAGAGAGCGCAGTTATGCCGGTCGTCCAGAGTCGGAGGGTAGTACGATGGCTTCCTGTAATTGATCGACCGACGACGATTCATGTGTGTCAGGAGGCTCTTCGATCTTGATTCTCTTCCTCGGTCTATCAGACGCGGCGTCATCGGACGAGTGAGCGTCTTCCTCAGCGTCTTCTAGAGAAGGGAACAGTTGTAGAGGCGATAGAGGAGCAGGGACTTCAGGAGTATGTCTCAACCCTGGCCGATGTGCGTTGGGGATTATAGTCCCGAACAACAGAGACTCGGTCACAGCGGTACCGGAACCATCAGAGGTCCTCCTAAGATTGCAAAATGCATCAATTAATATCATGCAATGGAATGTGCAGTCCGAGCAAGAAAGCTTACTGGTCATCTATGTCATCAATTTTGCGCTTGAGTGCGGAGCAATGCCTGCGGAGCTCGTCTCGTTCCCGAGCAAGAATCGAGGCCTGGTCTCGGACGACCCTCGCAAAGTTGAGGAGCCCCAGATTAGCAGCGCCATGCGTTTCCGCACGCTTTCGCCACATAAGACAGTTATTCCGTAAAGCATGGTTTTCTGCACGCAATCGGGCCAATTCAGAGGACTCTGAAGGCGAGCATGACGCTTCAGAAAGAGAGAATTCCTTTTCTGGCTCTGCAGAGCCTTCGGTGGGGCCCATATCGTCAATGTACACCCGCCGAATGCTAGGAGTGACGAATGAGCGTAAGTTCGGAGGTACAACGCTCATGTTAACAGGGGCTAGAGAAATGATATGAGAATCGAAAGCTTAGTTAGAAACTTGAGTTACTGACTGATGTTGTACATCGTGCGACATATTGGGCAAGGATGTAAATGTGTGTATGGTTGAATAGCTTGGACTGTTTTGATAACACAATCGCAACAGAAAATGTGGCCTGAACGACACATAAGCAGAAAACATGGCAAAAGGAAACATAGACTTACCGCATGGTAAAGACACTGGCTTTTTCAAGGCTTCCAGGCAAATGCGACAGGAAACCATTAGAAAGCAATGCACGTAGCTTATATCCCGGTATGTCGGGAAATGATTGGGGGAGAGGATAGAAAATTCAACCAAGGCTCCTTATAGAGGGTCTCCAGAGGGCCTAGGAGATGACGCCACGGGCAGCCTTAACGATTTAAGCAGTCCGGAGAAGGCGTATGGATGGAATGAACCTTGAACGCACCGGCGGGCTGAGGCTCTCAGTCGGTCGAGTTCTGTCCGGACTGGCTCGTTACGACTGAGAAAAACTGGACTAAAAGAACACGCAGCATCAGCTGCATCCTTGCAGGCCATGCAATCAGATGGACGATGTTTATTCAGATTGAGATGCCAGATTCGAGCTCTGTCGGAGCCTCTGAAGGACCGCGTTCGGCCCATCCAGATCAGGCAATTTTTAAATTCGTGCCAAGCTAACGCCTCAGTTTAGGCTAATCCAGGCTATTCCGCTTGGCTCGTACAGCGACTGTAATGGTAAAGCCTGGTGTCATGTTTCGCAGTGCACTGGAATGGGTTGACACGGTGACTTGAGGCATTCCACGCTGGCGGCTGAGAGCTGAAAGCCGTCGATGGGTAGGGTCCAAGCTGCCCAGGTTACGCTGCCAATTCAAGTCAGAACGGGTAAAGTAGAGCGGAGGACATTCACCACCGACCTTATCAATTCTCACATTTATATTACGCGTGAATATCAAACGTCATCGTTTTGCATAGAGCAAAAACTACTTTAGGGGTTCAGTCTGGAAGGGCCGCTCTATGGAGAGAGGGAGCATTGGGCACGACCATACGCACAGCTACCCAAACTACGCAGTCATTCCAACTGGCTTTTTGCAGTAATCGCAAGTATTCGATACTTAAATACAGAAAAACGCGGACCCGAGCAGCTGTCTAGCAACAACTTAACTTGGTTAACCGTGTGTGCAAGGATAGCCATGTGCCCATGGGTATGTATACTCCAATCGTGCCTGATCCCTGAAGTTTAACTTTAGGAGACACGATTTCATACAGAGGGCAAACCTAGGAACTGACGAGAAAAATTGGAAGGAGTTCTGAGAGCAAAATAGATTAGATTGAATGGTTATACGCCCCCGACGACCTCGACTCACCCTCTCGTTGAGGTGGGTAGAGTACCCCGCCTTGAAGGCAAAGTTGGAGCTTCTGAATTAGCGCTTGAGAGGTTAGACCCAAGATATTTGCGGTGGTTATTACGACACAAACGTCGAGAAGCGCCGTGATTCGCCAGGATTGGAGGTGGAATACGGCGTAACCAGGAGGATGAAATCGAGCCGGTTCGTAAGTGCCCGTCCGAACTGAATAGATATAGATTCAAATTTTAAGAAAACTTGGTGAGCACATGAATCTCTTGCTGCTTAGACCCTCCACGTAGCCTACCGGAAAACGAGAGACCGGATGACAATTTCAAGTGAAATGATAGTCCATGCAGAAGCAGCGCAAAATCAGTCCAAGCGTAAGGACAGAGCACTTTATGTCGTAATCCAGCAACCATGAAGCAGAGTGGTAATCAGATCCTTTGTGAAACGGCGCAGAGAGAGCCAAATAATGGTAGATTAGTCACTACTTTCACTTGATGATTAATCTGAAGGAAGATTTCATCCAGAATAGAACCAACTGCGAGCAGCACGCATATACGAAGGGTTTCAAGTTTTCCTGTCCTTGATGAGGGCGTTCTGGGAAAAGAGAAGGACGGCATTAGCGGAGTTTGAAGAGATAACGGCTGTTTGCGGTATATGTGCAGAAGCGGAAAATAAGGTTTCAGCCACCGCGGCAGCGTCAGTCCCAAACAAGAAGTAGGGCGTGTGTAGCAAAGGTAGGAAACAGCGACCAACCACTCTCGACAAAATGGTCAGTGAGCGCACGCCGTTATTATGACTGTGTCAGTCCTGACAGTCTGATTTGCAGGCCGACCAAAAAACGACTCCCACCAATGTCATGAAGGAGCCCAGAATCGAGAAGTTGGTTATCAGTGCGTCTTTTCTCTCATTTAACATTGTATATATTTCAATATTGACTTGCTTTTGTTCAATAGACATCTGCGTTGGTGAATCCGGAGATCGTCTCACCCGTGCCTCCAAGGTTCTCGAGCAACTTACCGGTCAAACCCCCGTTACCTCAAAAGCCAGATACACCGTTCGTACTTTCGGTATCCGTCGTAACGAGAAAATCGCCGTTCACGTCACCATCCGTGGACCCAAGGCTGAGGAGATTTTGGAGCGTGGCTTGAAGGTCAAGGAGTACGAGTTGAGGCGCAAGAACTTCTCCGAGACCGGAAACTTCGGTTTCGGTATCCAGGAGCACATCGACTTGGGTGCCCGTTACGATCCCGGCATTGGTATCTTCGGTATGGACTTCTACGTCGTCATGGGTCGCCCAGGTGCACGAGTTGCTAGGCGGAGGGAGCGCAAGGCGCGTGTTGGCTTCCAGCACCGCATCAAGAAGGAGGACACAATGGCATGGTTCAAGCAGAGATTCGATGGTATTATCCTTGTGCGTATCTGCAGTACTGATTGTCGAGATTATTTAGCTAATAAGATTCGATATAGAAATAAATCATTCACCCCCATACTGCGTCCCACTGTCGTCCATGCTATCTATGTTACCTCTTTCTATGGCATGTCTACGTATGCGCATGAATTTTTTTCATTCAGAACCTGATACCCGGAACTGCCCTTTCTGCGTTGGATACGTTCATGTTTCATGGTTGTTGGTTATCTGAGGACATATTTGCAGCTAGACGGCACTCTGTGGTTGTTTGCCCTTTGCCGTCGCTCTCTGGACATCTCCGCCCCCGTGTTTCGACTTTCTATTTACTTGCTAGTAAAAGAACACGGAAAAGCCTGGTCACCTATTTGCCATTGGCCGTATTGAAGTGAATACGCTTTGACAACCTCAATTTCAGATATGCTCCTTGCTGTGAGAGTTTCGACTTCGGTCTCCTTATGCGCTTAGCTTGCACTTAATATCTATTGGCTAGACCCAGTGGTGCAACTGTGGGCGACTTGTGAAAATATCTTATGCCATCTAACCACATATTATTTGATGTATACAGTTATAACACTTTCTAGCATTTAGGTATATTATAATCAATAAATCGGAGTGTCGAACATACATACATACAATGCAATAAGTACAGAGTCGGAAGATAGGGGTATACAAGAATGAGCACACGGATCATGAAACCGTACTTCCTCAACGGCCTAAACGTATAGTGGTTTTAGGCCCTATTTGAATCGGCTTCAGTGGACGACCTTTCGCATCAAGTTGAAGTGCTGCTGTTGGGGGAGGAAGAGGCCCAGCTATCCGGCGTTTCTTCAGCACCGCTGCGTTTGAGTCCCTCAACTGCCAGTCTGAAATGAAGTTAGCCCCTGGCATGGGCTCGTAGTCAAGATCCACATCAACGTCGGCATTTTCGTCGTAATAAGTCGTCTGACGAGGTGAACGCTTCGAGGAAGAAGGTGTTTTGGATATAGTTCGCGAAACCTCATTTCCAGAAAAATCGCCATCATATCCCTGTCGGATAGTCAGTCCCCGCGAGCACGGATTCGAAGAACCAGGACTTACGAGCATGGAGTCGGAAACAGGTTCCCGTTCTGTTAGCATCAGCTTTTCCGTCAATGAGGCCACCTTTTCGCTGAGCTTCTTGTTCTGACGCTTCGTTTGTTTGGCCTGCGATACTTAGAAGTTAGAAGACCCTTTGATGTGAGGTTTTAATTAGGTTTGACTTACGTCGTTGTTTTGTCTGTAAAGCGTATCCCGCATCCGCTTATTTTCCTCCTCCAGGTCGGCAGCACGTTTTTGCCATTTGGAAAGTGCCTCGTTGCTTTTGTCGAGGTTCTCCTTCGCGACTTCAGCCAGGCGGATTGCTTCCTCCATATTGCGTTCCGACTCTTTCAAGGAGCTTTGGAGTTTCTTCACTTCTGCCTGGAGGTTCTCCGCCTTCTTCAATTTAGCGTTGAGCTGATCGACTTCGCGCCGGTTTTTGTGCATGTCCTTCTTCAAAGTTTCGACTTCCTGCTTCTGCTCGTCCGTCCGAGTGAACAATGGAACGATACGAGTTTGGAAGTCTTCGATAGCTTTTAGCAAGTCGGCCTGTTTGGGGGAACGAGAATGGTAAATATTACGCGGAATGGAAACCGAGAAGGGCTGTTTTACGCACCGCCATACGGTCACCTGGGGAAACACCATCTTTGACGACCTTGAGCAACTTCTGATTGGCCTTCTTGACGCTAATCAGCGGTGTATCTGCGTTCATCTGATTGACCCCATCGATGACTGCTTCGGTGTATACTGTGGCAGAGTCTACGAGCTCGAGGTAGAACGGGTGGCCTTCTCGACGGTGCAGGATCGTCCTGCAGTGCGGACACCGGGGCCGTGTTTCGCGGAATAGGGTTTCTGTGCATCTAGTGCAGTATCCATGACCTTTTGGAAAGTTTCTTGTTAAGTCCGGTATGATGGAAGTCAAAATGAGCACTCACCGCACGGAAAGATTACCACTTCTGGTTTGCTTCCAGCTTCGACTGGGATATGAGATAAACATATGTTGCAATGGACTGCGGGCATTCGAAGTTGACAGTTGACAGTGGGAGTGAAGAGTTTATGAGATTAAAAGCAGCCTGTACTTGTATAAGAGGGAAATTCCTCAAAGGAGGAAGCATGCGAGTTTTTCGAGCCAGGTGTGCCTCACGGTGTTGACTCAGTGGACAAATTAATCTGCGACGCGTTCAACACGCGACCTTTGGTGTTGCTTGCCAGCAACCTCGACACGTGGTTCGTGTCCAGACGCGTTTCGGCTGTTTGGCGCGCGCTAGGCTTGGCTTCTGACTGCCACTGGCTTGCATCTTTTCATCTGCTAGGCTGCGCAAAGCCGCGAGGACGACCTGACCCGCATATTGCGGCTGAATCATCCTACATGATGGCAAGCCTTCGAAACCTGTTTAAACAGCACGCGCACGAACGCCTCGACCTTTGCAAATGAGCCCCCGTACTTTTGGCACGGTCCAGCATGGTCTACACTGCTATATGATCACATACCGAAGGATGTGAAATGGTCGGCATACTGGAATCAGGAAAGCGACAAGAAACAGACGGATAATCTGTCGACACAGCCTATTGCGAATGGAATAGTCTTAATATTGGGGGTAGCGGGCAGGGGTTTCCCAAAGGAGAATGTCGTACCGTGCGTTCCAGCTACTGCGCCTCATTCACTTCAATATACATAATTACATACTCCGCGCAGAAGTCGGCATTCGGTATCGCTACCAAATGCGCAGGCTCTCGACGCCGTTTTGGCAGGCTGGGGCGCGTGGGAATTACGGCCAGAAATAACCTGCGGCACAGCTCGCCCAGATTACTGTCGAGTATTTAAGAATGCCTACGTCGTTACCAACCACCATAGACCGATTCTTCTTTTGAATACGAGACTGTGAGTGCTGTTGTCTAACCATTACCTGCAGTTCTTCATCCTCTTTGTAGGGCACCTAAGAAGTGTATACACCATGTCGGAGGCGAACGACAATCAGCCATTCATTGATACGCTTCCCGACGAATTATTAGGAACCGTGTTTTTCCTGAATACCGACCCCGATGACGATAGTCATAACCCATATAATACGACGGTCTCATCTATGTTGGTCTGCCGGCGATGGTATAACGTTGCGATCACCTACCCCGCGCTCTGGAGTCATATCATCAACTATGGATGGCGGGATACAGACAGGATTCAAGAGCTTCTGCGTCGCTCAAAGCAATCCGTAATTGATGTTGGCGCGGATTCCATGACAAAACACGTCCGTCTAAGAGACTCCCGCGGTAAAATGGCTCTCAATCATATCTTCGACCACGCTGCCAGAATACGAACTCTGAATCTTCAAATCACGTACGCACCATGGGACTTGATATGCAAACGCTTTCTTCGACACCCGGCGCCGAATATCGAGTATCTGAAATTGGATACTTCCTGCCCCTTCCCGGATTGTTTGCTGCCAGAGCCATTATTCGCCGACCAGGCCCCTAAATTGCGCAAAGTGCACCTTCAACGATGTCTCATTGACTTTTCCTCTGCGGCATTACGGAACCTCACTGCGTTGGTGGTAATGGACATCCTGCCACCTCCTATCGTCATGATGCACAGGGTCCCTAGTCATCCGCTCAAAGTTGCGCCTACTGTTCTAGGTTGGCTTCGAATCCTGGAAAATATCCCTTCACTCCAGTATCTCACCTTGAGCAACGCCATCACGCCGCAACGAAGCTACGACGAGCCCTTACCCAAAGTCGATCTTCCCAATCTCATTTTTCTGACCCTAGGCGCCAAGTTCCCAGAAGGCGTCACTTTCCTTCAACAGTTGACGCTGCCAACTTGCGGAATCAGGTTACGACTCAGTCATGACAGGTCGAATCCAGGCACAGAGTCAGCCAGGCTTCTACAATTTCTAAGCAATCATCTTTCCGGGTGGCCCCAGAGTACTCAAAATCGTTATCTCCAAGCCAAGATTATGAGCGGAGACAGGGTACACTTTGGTAACTCTAGACGAGTCGGACACATATGGGACATGACCGAGCCAGAGGTAGCAGAAGAACACACGTTGAACACCAGTGATCCCTTACTCTGGCTCGTTCTTTCTTTCGACAACGCAAATGACAGCATGCAAGTTTTTGACAGTATCTTGACGTTGTACGAACCGACATATGCCAGCACTACTGCCCTTGACTTGTGGATGGACGAGGAATACACGGATACGGCGACCATCCATGCGCACGGATTTCTCCAATTTCCATCTATCCGCACTTTACGCGCTTTCTCTGCCGTTAAGGTCCTTGATCTTCTCGAACGTTCGCCTTTCGTTTTATTACCACTTGTGCAAAACCTTTCTCTCGCTGCCGAAACGCCATTGTTTCCAGCTTTACGCTCCTTGCGGCTGACGCGCACAAACTTGGAGGACGACTACGACGGGCGTGCAATCGTTTCTGCATTCATGAATTGGAGAAGAAGCATCGGTGCCGGCCTTGCAGAGTTGGATATTGCTGGGGGAAAATTATCTCCAAGGACGATCAACCTACTAGCAAATGAAGGGCATCTAAAGGTTACCAGAACTGCGTTGGGGGCAAGGAGGATGGAGGATTCTGAGTCTGATGAATCAGAATCATCGGATGGATAAATTGAGGAGCATCACTGGTGCGAGCGGTCCCGGCGGGTCGGCTTTTATCTTTCACATCGATGTTTATACCTTCGTTCAACTGCAAACATCCAATCGTTGTCGTGATGGATATGGTACCTGGAAAGTAGAGGTGATTCCCCTTAATGACATAAATAGGGATGAGCAATTTCTAAATTATTGGCCCCTGTCATTTTGTTTTTGTAAGATAGTAGCAACGCAACATGCTATCTTTTCACCATCACCTGGGAACAAAGTGCAAGGGAGATGCGCTTGTGCGTCCCATGCCGCGACCGACATTGCCCCGATGTGCCCGAACCAGCACACACACTCCTGGACGCTGGAGCACCCAAGAGATGAACAACACAAAATCAAAAGGATTTCATCGCTCGTACTGACGAGGATAACATGATATTTGCATTTGTTCTTTTAGGCAAGATGGTGACGGAATTGTTTGATGTGCAGGTCGTGCAGTGCCATGGACAACCCCAACCGGGTTTCATCAGTTGTTCCTTCCCAACGCCTGGAAAACAAATTGACAGTTTCGGCTTTTTGTGAATTGACTGGATCATGATGGTAAACAACGCATATATCCGGGCTAAATGCGTATCTTTCTGTCATTGTAATTGGCACTCCTTCTCAAGCCCGTCCTTCAACACTTACTTCTCGCTCAACTCGAGGACGTTGACGTAGGCATAATATGGCGTCTCTGGCATCGCCCCGGCTAGTGGTGGTGGACGACAACGATAGCAGCATTTTCTATTCGGATTCATGGTTTCTCGACGACACTAAGCAGAAGGACGATGTAGGGAATTTTGGCCCAACGCTGCAGGGGACTTTGCACGGCACGAACTCGAATGGGACATTCACTTTCAGCTTCACAGGTATGTGTTCTGCAGCTGGCTTTGATAATCGATCTCTGGAATCTCACTTAACGAATCTTTCAACGTCACCCTTTATGATTTCGCGGCTGCTTTGCTTTACAGGTAGCAATATTGTCGTCCATGGGACAGTAAATCAGAAGGACCTTGGTGGCCCAGAAGATCCAGCTTGGACTTGCATCGTAGACGGAACACCGCTTCCTGTAGAACCTCCTTTCCAGTTCATCGAAAATAACTGGATTCTTTGCAAAGCCGACAGCTTGAATCTGACGAATGGACCGCACACTCTCACTGTCAACGTTAACAGCAAAGGCCAGACTTTCTGGCTCGACTACCTCACCTACGTCCCGTTAGATCAGGATCAGGCATTAAATGGAGTCCTCGTCCAGATTCCGAGACAGGACGACGCAATCATCTACGACTCAGGCGCATGGACACCATTGGGAAACTTGGCTACGATGACGACGACACATAACGCTTCCATGTCTTTCACATTCACAGGACGAAGCATTGCGTGGTATGGTGTAATTCCTAGAGAACTGCCCCACGTATCTGCTGTAGCGACTTATACTATCGACGGCGGGCCCTCACATAACTTTGTTATCCAGCCATTGGGGAAAACAGATCCAACGCTCTACAATCAAAGGTTATTTGAAGTCGACAACCTTTCAGACGGTTCCCATACCCTCAAAGTGACATTTACAGGCGACGAAAATACTGCACCCTTGGCGCTGCAGAATTTGCTCGTGAAAAACAGCACTACTTCTGTGACATCGTCATCCTCTTCAGGTTCAGGAGGCTCACCATCAACGACGAACGCTGGAACTCCCCCACAGTTCAGTGAAGCGGTGGGCAAGAGCAATATCAATGTGGCAGGAGTCGTGTGCGGGGTCCTAGCCGTCCTGCTGCTGGCCCTTCTCCTCGCTTTCATGTACTTTCGCTACCGACGACAGAAGAACGGGCAACAACTACCAACTTTCTCCAACCCTTTCACATCCGCAAGGCTGAAGGCAATGAAGCCCAATTTCAGTCGACCGACGTTCAGCCGACCCCCATTCAGTCGACCAACCAAGGTCACCCGCATGCGACAAATGTCGACGCTCGACCTTCTGGCCCAACCGGCAATCCCTGCTCCTCAGCCAACTCCTGGTTTAGCTCCCACCCCAGTCACTGCTGCCACACGGGCACTACCAGCTGAAGGCTATTTGGGACACCCCGGTCCATCGAGGACCTTTGAAAACGTGGAAAATTGGATCCAGCAACAGGGTGGGTCCCGGCCTCGAATAGATAAGCAGCAGGCTAGGCGAACCGAGCCGCCACCGCGGTCCCCTCCCCCGCCCATGACCGAAGGCTTTGACGAATTAAATGAGTCGTATTATGGCGGATACCAGACTTGGGCACAGGCAAAGGAGCTGGAAGCCAAGGTCGCCGGAAAGCAGCGCATGTCGTATATGTAGAGCCGCTCTCCGTTCCTTCCCCTCCCACCCCTTCCATGCCTTCGAGTGTCGAGATGCCCGTGCTATTATGCTATCGTTGAAACCCGTCTTCTGACTACTATCCTTACCCACACCACGCTCATTTTACGTACCAAACGCAACTTTGACCTTTATACCCATGTTATTCGTGCTTTCGCGTATCCCTTCTTCAGTCTTCTCCTTATTGGTGTTCTTGTGTTATTCGCGAAGTATATTGGCTACTTTTGTACAAAATCTTGTTGACATCACCAAATGACAACTTACCACTCTCCTTTCGACCCGTTGCTACTATATTCCTAGGACCGGATTTGGCGAGGGCTGCAGCCTACGGTGTTGAAGCTAGCCCACGCGCTGTTGGAAGACGGCCTTAAGTATTTTCTCGGTAAGCCTTGTGACGAAGACGTCGAACCTCGTGAGCCTTCCAATATGCTACGCAAATTGGCCTGAACAAGTGGACATGAGAACTTGATGAAAACTTAGAACTATTTCTAGAACAGAGCGCCTTCGGCGATCTTTGGTTTGGTATCATCAGGTCCGATCTTGGGGCAGACGGCGCTTCTCTGTTATCTACTGCGAGTGCCGCAGATATCTCTGGAGGTCTGATGCTTGCATCGCCTCACTGTTGCTGCATCATCCAGAGAGAGTTGTATATAGCATAAGTACGATCACGATGCATGAGGAATGATTCTGAGCACTAGAATAGAATTAAGATAAAGATGGAGGATGGTAATAACGATCATGTGCGTGCCCGTCTTTCCGGTCATTACGAGCCGTTATTAAGCTAACCCTGGTCTGCATGTTATACTTAACTGCAAATGCCCTAAGTCCTATTCTGCTTTGCATCTGATACTTGCCTTCTGCGCAGCGCCGACCGCCCTCTATAGCTTTATTCACACTCATTTACGATAGATGCTATCTATACGACGTCGAGACAGCTCGCGCAGCGACGAGATCATCGAAATTCCTGAGGAGATCCTAGATCTAATCATGGACATACTTTACGTGGTTAAAGCATTGGAGGATGAGTCGCCAGCTAGCCAGTCGCAGGATAGAGCTGAAGGACGCTCCGCAGTTAGAACATGCCTCTTCGTGTCCAAGGTGTTCCGACATTATGCGCTTGCCAGGCTATACCATCGCGTCATCATCTCGAACGAGTCCCTCGGTAGGGCAAATTCGCGTATCTCCCTTCTCCACCAGGTCATCAAACCACTGTCTTTTGGCTCCACTCTTGGAGGCGTAGGGCCGTACATCAAAGAAATTGTATTTGAGTTTGCCCCCAACGCTACGGAATATGCGGAGCTCATGACTCGCCCACTTCAGTTACACATGGACAGGACGGTGGACCACGAGTTGGACGAGTTCTTCTCAAAGCGCGAGCTGGCCATGGTCATTAACGAGCTGCGACAAAAGGAATACGCCGTACGGTCCTTCGTTCTCGACTTGTCTACAACCGTTAGAGGGCAAAGGTGGCCCAAATTTTCAGACCTGCTACGGAAGGCGATCCGAAGGCTCGTTCTCTCTCCTCACCTGATGTCGTTGACTATCAGAGGCGTGGCGCATCTTCCCCCAGATTTTTTGGAAGGATCAACCGTCAGCGACGTGCGTCTCCAGGCGTTTAGCGACCATGTCAATTTTTTGCATAGACGATTTACTGCCGAATGGGTCATGCGGGTTCCATCGACCCTAGAGAAGCTGTACACGGACAACACTTACCGCTATGATGATCCGACATCCCTTAAAGCCCTTACTGTCCATGTTGGTCTAGCCCGCTTTCCAATGACGGAAAGTATTATGAAAGCTTCTGCAATTAGTCTGGACCATCTGAACTTGACATACCACGGTAAGTGCATCGCTTTTACACAGAATTACACTTAATTGTGTCCACTAATTTTTTCTACTTGCTATACAGATAATCCTGAAGTATTTCTGAAGATACATCCGACCTTCCGCATTGATATGATGCCAAATCTGAAGAGCTTCACATACAACCAGGGGCTGGGTATAAACCACATGGCACCGTGCCGTCCTTTAAACCTCTTCCATCACATCTTGGACACCGCGGAGTCTATGGGACGGCTCGAGATACTAAACATTCAGGCAGTTTTTATTCCTCAAAGCTCCAACGAGAATGAAGGCCATGTAGAGGACGATCCGGGTTGGGAGAAACTTGATATTCTGCTATCAGGGGTGAAGTATCCTGCTCTTGAGCGAGTAGAGATTACGGCTTCGTTGCATCGCCTTCTCTTTGGCGATCCAATGGGAGCGTCGTTTAAGGAAGGGGAGCCTTTCCCGCGTATCGCTGATGCCATAGTTCGGAAATCTTTCCCTCGTCTTTCGAAAACAAATCGTCTGCTGCTTATTGTCCGCCGTCTGTAGGTGTAATACTACTAATAGCCTTTCTTTAAAAGGACTTTACTGTATAGCTTCTTGTACTACTGGAGTTTTGGAGCATCTTTCGGTGCGGTTTCTCTGGATCTGTCAATCAAATATCCTGTAAAAGGCAAGAATTAAACCATATCGAGCAGGTAATGGGTCGCGGCGTCTCAGGTGCAAGGCGGCATGGCGAATATGAGCCCGCTAGAGCAATACCTGTATTTGCACTGTGGCGACCTAGTACATACCGAGATGTACATAAGTATTTTATGTCCAAACAAACTCGCGAGGAACGCGTTTGGGGCCGCCAAGGATTTGACTTGACGGACCCATTGCAGATCGTGTGAAAATCTTACATACTGCAATAAGCGCCGTTGATCACGAAATACCATTTTCTTCTGCTCCATAACGACAGGAATTCGACAGGAAACAGAAAAGGATTGAGCCTATGACAACAACAGGGATCGACCTTGTCCACTTTCTCCAGCATGCTTCTCTACATCATGTTCTGGTTCATCCGCTGCCTCTCTTCGTCGTAAACTTTACATACAGCTAGAAAAATACTCCCAGAAGCGGTACGGCCTTACCGACTTATTCGTGCAACGTGCACCCTTTGGTATTTATATCAAGCGTGGGCTAAAGTCATCCCAAGAAGTGATTGCTATCCAACACGTCTCCAAGCATACCAACATTCCGGTCCCCCGAGTCTTGGATGTGGTGGAAAACTTATTCCTTATGACTGGCATGGAAGGTGACGTCCTCGGGGACGTTTTCAGCGAAATGTCTGGCGACGAAATTTCCCAAGTCCGACGTGAACTGGGGAAGGTTATAACGCAACTTCACTCGATACCGGGGAATAGGACTGTCGTGGAAGGGCCCCTGCCAGGTCTGCCCTGCTGTGACATTAACCGGGTTGACGAGCTCGAGTTTGGGCCCTTTCCAACTATCACCGCATTTCACTCTTACCTTCTGGAACGGATACCACCTGCGATTCCACTACGCCAAAGATATGCACTCGTTCATAGTAGTCCACCTGAGCCAACTGTGTTCACGTACGGCGACCTCAACTTGCGCAATATAATTGTCCAGCGCCAACCTTCGTCTAGCGGCTCAACTATTCAGGTGTCTGGAATCATTGACTGGACTTGCGCCGGCTGGTACTCTTCTTACTGGGAGCACACAAAGGCGATATACCCTCAAAGACGCTTCAAACCGTGGACTGACATGTGGATGGGTATTGCAGAGGATGTTATTATAGCGGACAAACAGAAGGAGAATTACATGGCCAAATTTGAAGTGGAGAAGGAGATGTGGTATTACTGTGGTTAATTGCGAGCGTAGCAAAAGATCCTGGTTAACCGAGTTTCTGGCGTGGTAGAGGTGCAGGGACAAAGTCAACCTAGGAAATAAAATGAGGGAAGACATCTGTTGGTTCACTACTCCGAGAACTTCGAAACCACAAACAACGGCTTCCCTTTACCCAACTCCATGGCCTCCCTATTTGCGTCCGCATAGCCTTCGCATTCCTTCTCGAGGGCATTCACATCGCTGCAAGTGATGATTCCAGCTTTATTCAAAACCCTCACGGCTTCTCGGATCCATATCCTGCAGCTGAATTTGATATTCTCGTCCTCAGATCCCGCCGGACTTTCCATTGGGATTTTCTCGAGAATTGCAACGACATCATCCACGCTGTACTTTCCGAGAGATCCTATTTGAATCAGCGCCGACAGGTTATTTCTTGAAATGCCTGCGCTCTCGACCTTCTTCTCGAATTGGAAAGCACCAGCTGCTCAGGATCAGCAAGGATCGGCATCATCAGTAATTTTTCCACATCACAATGAAAGTCACTAACTTTGATTGGTTGCATGAGCGCAGGTACCATTGACGCCATCCTCTGACACGATCCAAATCAACCAATGGTAGTTATCAGGGTCTGAGTCGTTAGCAGGATACCGGATGGGGAGTCCCAGGGTAATAATGTTCTTCGGGAATACCTGTCCGTTCATTGTATGCTTGATTCGGTGGATATCTGACGCGCTTCTCTCCGAGTTCGAAGAATCCTTCTTTGGGTTTATGAGATGTGGTTTCAGACTTTTGATTTTTGATGCAGATAGATCATAGATAAAGAAAATTTTGTTTGACATTTGTGGTTGTTTGGTGCGGGCGTCAACGGCACGTTACAACCTCGAAATTTCTGGCGCTAATCAGACACTGGTTACCATGAGTAATTTATGATGAGTCCTCTTCAGCAGCCACCGTCCATTCCTGGGTCTGCACCTCTCTCAGCGATCATATCCATTATTCATGAATATTCGAATAATTGGAGCCTCATTCGGAATTCCCTAGGCTTGAAGGCACGACGTTATTATTATATAGTAATCTCGTCTTATATATTATACATAGGAGTGAGTGCTAAGTTCAAGGGTCGAGGGCCCGGAGGATACAGGGTGCAATATTAATACGGCTAAGACATGAAAGAAAAATGGAGTAGGAGCTGAAATAAATGTTCTAAGCGACGACTCAGCTTTCACATTCAAGATGAAACTAGGCAGATGGCAGCTCGCCAGATCTTGGGTATCTTTGCCAGGAATTGGCGGAGTAGAATGACTTTGGGATAGTATAGCCAGTCGTGTTCGAACAGCTTGCGCAATAATCTTGTTTTCAACGACAAAGGCGGTTCTCTGTAGATCGCCCATTTCTTCGCGAGATGTGGAGGTACGGATGCCCAACGATCACAGTCGTAATAGGGTCGTGGGTAAGGAGCGGTGTCCCATGCAGGTAGGTATTTCCCTAATTCTTCTTCTGAAAGGTCTGCGTAGAAGTTCTCAAAGAACTCAAGGGCTTCGGACGCAGTGAAACGTTGATGTATCTTGTGAGTGGTGAGCATGTCGATGAAAGGAGCAAGGACAGGTAGGTATGGGATCACATGCTACGAGAGGCAGATGATAAAAAGTTGTTAACTGACGACAAAAAGCAAGCTGCTTACCTGGAAATATGTCGAGAACAGAACCCCGAGATTACCCACCTCAGTAATAAATGGATTATACTCGAGTTCGCCCTGAGCATAGTCCTTCGTAAGATTAAAGGTTCCGCAAGCATATCGAGACTGGACCGACACCCAGTAATTTCGACGATCGATTTCCTGGGGAATCTTCCTCGAGTAATCAAAATCGAATATAGCATATCTTGCGTGACCTGCAGCGCGGCGGCGCACTCGAAGTCCAGTGTCAGGACTATAAAAACTATCTCTGAAATCATCTTCCAGAAGGTTGTCCAGTTTGATGTCCTAAATCAATGTAAGAATCAAATTAAGGAAAGGACGTGGCCCAAGTGCTCACACCGTGGATGATATTATGTCGGTGAAGGAAAGCCAGGCCCTGTCAACGTGCACAATTAAGTATCCTCCTGGCATGCTTCAGCAAATTTGTTCACTTTAAGCGCATCATGCATCATCTGGAGCATTTCTTTAATCGTTCGGTGTTCAGGCGAGATGATACCAGGACCCCATCTAAATAATGGGACTTCAAAATTGAATAACAGTCGACCTAAACATATAGACGCACCTAGGCATGACGACGAAGCAGAAATCATCGATAGGGAGAATATCCAACACAGGAAGGACACAGTTTTCCTTGAGCAATTCCAGTGGCTGCGTTTTGAGAAACTCCGCTATGTGATGCTCATCGGTTTTGAGCCGTACAAGCTTGATGGCGACATGTCTGTTCCGACTGTCCTGAGCAAATGCAACCTTTCCCCTGCTCTCATGAGCGCGGAGAGGAACAGTCTCGTCAGACAGCGCAGGTCTGCCATCATACGCAGCGTACGGGTACTCCCCTTCATGTATGTCCTCGACAAAAGGCAACCTGGGAACGAACGTTCGTGATAAACAGTCGTCTTGATATTCCGGCTTGTACAATGTGTATCCGCGCTTTTGGAACCAGTCGATCGTGTTCTGAGAATTCCAGAAAGCATTCCGCTCGATCACGTAACGGTCGTCGCCGAGGTCGTCGTCGTCGAGGTTGTAGGAGAAATTGATTCTCAACGTAGGACCATTCTGCATCGCGCTGGACAGAAAGTTCAAGTAGTATACTTACCGGCGTACGCGTATAGAGTAGAGTAAGTATATAAAGTCGATGCGTTGACGAGCAGTTATGATCAGCATGTGATGCGACGCGACGTGAGGAATGACGCTCGGTGTCGCGTCAACCCGACTGAAGGTTGTCATTGAATCCTGCTCTCAACGAGACAGAAACAATCTCTCCGTGCTTGACTCTCGTCAACCCTCCTCCGCATTGGCTCAACTTCGACAGTGGGCGCCGTGCACTCTGCTTTTCTGCCACGACGAAGTGACGAGACCAAACAAAAAAGAACTTCAACTTTGCGACGAGTATGGCCAAACCGACTTATTTGTGCAGCGTCTGCCTTTCGGACTCTATTTCAAACATTGGCTGAAGGCATCCCAAGAAGCGACTGCTACTCAATACGTTTCAAACACACCACCATTCCAGTCCCACAAATTTTGGATGTGGCAGACAATTGCTTCATTATGACTCGCATGGAAGGTGACGTTCTTGGAGACCTCTTCAGCGAAATGTCTAGCGACGAAGTCTCCCAAGTCCGACGTGAACTCGGGAAGGTTGTACAGCAACTGCATTCAATACCAGGGAATAGGACTGCCGTATCAGGTCCCCTGCAACACCTTCCTTGCTGTGACATTAACCGGGTTGACGAGCTCGAGTTTGGACCCTTTCCAACTACCACCGCATTCCATTCATTCCTTATTGAAAGGATACCACCTGCAATACCACTACGTGACAAATATGCACTCGCCCATAGTGGTCCACCGGAACCGACTGTGTTCACGCATGGGCGACCTCAACCTGCGAAATATTCTTGTCCAGCGTCACCCCTCATCCAGCGGCTCAACTATTCGGGTGTCCGGAATCATTGATTGGACTTGCGCAGGCTGGTATCCATCGTATTGGGAGCACACCAAGGCGATATACCCGCAAAGACGCTTCAAACGGTGGACCGACACGTGGATGGGGATTGCAGAGGATGTCATAGTAGCCGAGGGAGAGAAGGAGAAATACATGGTCAAAGTCGAAGTGGAGAAGGAGATGTGGAGGTATACTATTTGATTGGTGAATCCCATGCGTTCTACAATCCGACACCGAAGAGCTAGTCTCTGAATCTGGTTTGAATTACAGCCCATCGGCCGCCCGGATTATCTTTCCCACTGCTCAGCTGCAGGCCGACTGTAGCAGTCATGCGCAGCAGGTTTACTTGTGGTTTTAAAGAACGCACACTTTACAGAGAAAAGGAAGGAAAACTCTCGTAATCGCCGAAAATCTGATCGTGTGGCTGACATGGTGGTCACCGGTCACCGATAAAGCTCGATAAAGGCGAACAGCATTTCAATTTCCGAGCATATATAGGCACAACCACTGTTTGCTCTTCTCACCCACAACCTCACCCACAACCTCGACACCCGACTTCCCGCCTTTACTATCCACTCGAGTGGCACATCTGGCATTTACGCATTACACACCGACTTCTTGAATCCATGGCACAGGCAGCACACAAACGACTGAATATCCAGGATTTGCATGAGGACATCCTTCACCTCATTTTTGAAGAAATTTCGGATAAAATGGTCGCCGACGACGACGACAGAATGACCCTCGCGGGGTGCCTCCTCGTGTCCAAAACCTTTCGCCATTTTGCGCTTGTACGACTATTCTTCCAGATCATCATTAGCAACAGGCGACTTGGAGCTGATAACGTCGCTGGCGTCTCTCTTTTGAAAGAGATCTTGTCACCTCCTGATAATATCGATCTTGAACGGCTGGCTCCTCATGTCCAAATTCTGTCAATCGGTTTCGTGATATTGGAGGATGCGGAGGAGAAACTGCGAATGTGTACAGATCTCCTCAATCATCCAGACCTCGTCCATGTGCTCGGTACACTGCATCAAGGGATTCCTGGTGTTTCTCAATTTCGCTTTGATTTCATGCAGATATCAGGCACTCCCGTCCGCTTCAAATGGTCCGACTTGAACCCGGCATCGCAGGCTGCTTTCCACTCGTTTATAAATTCTCCCTTTTTGAAGGACCTCATTATCACTTGCATTGACAAACTCCCTAGGGACTTGGTCGTCTCGTCCAACGTAAAGAGGTTGACTCTTTTCCAATACTCGCCACAGTACACCCTTAGTCGTCAAGGCGCGTCTGAAAGAGACCTCATTACGATAGACAGTCCTCCAGGCCTAGAGCTACTTGTTTCAGATGCCAGTTATCGATATAACACCGTCAAGGGCCTCAAGATACTCGAAATGCGCTTCCCACCGGCGGACGTCTCTGCGGATTCTCTGGACTTGATCAAGGAGTGTGCTGATACCCTTACAAAACTTATCATCGATCACACTGGTACGTGACTCCAGTGATATTAACTTGGTTTGCCTACCAGTCTTACTCGTTTTCTCATTATCCAGCCATCAAGGAACCGTTCCAAAAATTGTTCCCGTCGTTCCGTCTGGACAACATGCCCAAACTGGAGTTCTTCTCTCTATATGAAAGCTGCAGGTCTCCCTCTTCTTCTGAAGAAGTAATTTCCCCCACGCCCTTCCACCGTATCCTGGACGTATCTAAGCCCATGGCGTTCCTCAGAAAGCTCCACCTGACTTACTGGTATGTGTTCTTCGACGACCCATACCGCGTTGAAAAAGATCCTGTATGGGAGCAACTCGACAAGCTCCTCACCGGACGCATGTACCCCTCCCTCGAAACGGTGTCCATCACCGTGCACAGGCGACCCTACATCGACTGGGAGTCTGTTGACGAACGGGGCTCAAAGGCTTTCACGAACCACATACGGAAGCTCTTGCCTCGCCTGTCGTCGTCTGGGAAAGCTTTTGATTTGAAGATTACTACTGGCACCTGGCTGAATCCGGCCTATGCGTTTGCTATGTTGGGTGCGTTCGCTGCCGCCCATCCGCAGAACTGACGAGGTGGTGATCAAAAGATGAAGTAGTATTACGATTAAATGGGACATAGAGCGTTGCTCAGACTAAGTACCTTGCCTATGGATTAGAGCGAGTTGTTTTACTATACTTTTTAACATGAATTGTAACAAAAGAATGAATCTTTCAGCTTGAAGAATTTTTTGCAAGTCCTTTTCAGCATCTCGAGATGGTAGCCCTGAGAGGTAAGTAAGGCCAGGCCTCGCCTCGCAGTGGCGTTTAGCAGATACAATTCGGCATTCCTTACTTGGAATACTTCGAAACGACGAACACCACCTTTCCCTTTCCCAACTCTACCGCCTCCCTATTCGCATCCGCATGCGCCTTGCACTCCTCCTCAAGCGCGTTAACATCACCGCAGGCGATAATTCCAGCGCTGTTCAAAACCCTCACGGCCTCTCGGATCCATATCCTGCAGGTGAATCTGACGTGCTCGTCTTCAGATCCTGCTGGACTTTTCATCGGGACTTTCTCGAGGATCTCAACGACATCATGTTCATCTACGCTGTGCGTTCCTCGGAGCGATCCTATTTGGATCAGAGCGGATAGGTTATTTCGCGAAGTACCTATGTTCTCGCACTTTTTCTCGAACGTGAATGCACCGGCTGCTCATCATCAGGATCGGTTACACGTTATTATTGGAATAGGAGAGATTGAATTTACTACTCACTATCGTTGGTGGCATGAGCGCACGTCCCGCTGACTCCATCCTCAGACACCCATATCAGCCAGTGGTAGGTCCCAGGCGAGCCGTCGGTGGGATACCGGATGGTGAGTCCTAGTGCGATGATGTCTTTTGGGAATGTTACTGGTTCCAGAGTTTGCTTGCTCATCGTTTGCTTTGCTGGATGTCTGACTGGGGCTCGTAGAAGAAAGAATACAACTGCGGTTTATGGAAAGGAAAGGATGGGTTGAACGTTCAATGCCCGACTCCGACTCGTCTCAAACACCCAAGGTAGCTGGATGGAGCCTGTAGTCGGTAAATGGATAGATTTTTTTTTTTGGCCGTGGTCCGCCCATTTATGAGCGACCGGGCCTTACTTATATGTCAAGCGCTTGGATGAATGTTTTGCCATGATCATACACTCTCCTGATCTGCTTTACTGTACATATAGGGAGAGGCCAATCGATAGAATTCAAACTAACAAACACACACACAGACAAAGGTAAACGACACAGGTAAGGAGACAAGACGAGACATAAAGAGAAAGAGATAAAGGTAAAGAAAAAAAATGGTATATTAGTATGATCCCCCACCGTCTCCTCTTCCTCCTCCTCTTCTTCTTCGATGCAAAAAAAGATTTTTGTACAGAAGAAGTTAAAAAAAGATCGGAAGGGTACGAAGGGCAAGGAACCAAATATGGTACATAGGAAAAAAAGAAGAAAAAACCTATATACCAATGTTTAACATTGTATGAGAACCGAGAATGAAACCGGGGGAAGGGGTGAGAGAAAAAAGAATGGACGGGGTGCATCGTTCTATCGAACGAAAACAACCCAGGGAGGGACGAACGGTGAACAAGTCAGACAGGCAGACAAAGAGGACAGAACATAATCCGTTATCGAGAAAAGAGACAGGAGACAGGGAGATGAAACGAGGAAAGGGGGAAGGGAAACAGATAGGAGCGTGTCAAGGCCGAAGGCGGGCGTTACGTGTGTTATGTTGCCAAAGACGGGAACGGGGGGAAAGGGAACGAAAAAGGATAACATCAATTCACCCAGGGAAGCTTTCCAAAGAAAAAAGCCTCCACCCAGCTGATCGACATCAATATACCTCTCAACGCCCTTCTCACATCCCTCCATACGCATCCTGATTAGATCTCACGTTCGCAGTCGCGTAAGGATGCGGAGGTTGATATCCGCTCGCCTGAGCCTGTTGCTGTTGTTGATCATCACCCTGCACAACATATTGCTGTTGATGCTGTTGCGAGTAATCATACTGAGCATATTCCTGCTGTCCGTATTGCTGTTGCTGCTGTTGTCCGTACGCGTCGTGGGTATATCCTCCCTGCTGGTTCGGATCGTAATACGCCGCCTGCTGGCTAGGATCATAGTACCCTTGTTGGGCTTGACCATAGTAAGCCTGAGCGTTAGGATCGTAGTACGCAGCCTGTCCCTGTTGAGCCTGGTATTCGCGTTCGGCGTCCTGATACATCGCAGTTGCCGCCGCAGATCCCACGCCAGCGCCGACACCGCCAACAACACCCTGGCCGACATCTTCGTATCTGGCATAACTTCCGTACGCGTCGTTGTTGTAAGCCTGTTGTCCATCATAAGCATTAGCTTGCTCGGCCTCAGCTAATGCTTGCTGAGGTGGCACCTCGCCAAAGACGTATTTCGGGCGTTCCTGGAGGGTAGCAGCATGAGCGGCGGCGGTGGCAGCAGCTTCAGAAGGAGGAGTAGAAATTCCAGCTGCAGCAGCATCCGCCACGCCTCCAATGGAAGGGGCAACGCTATGTTGGTTATGAGACTCGGTCATCTCCGGCACGGGCTCCTTCTCCTTGACAAACGCCGAACGATTGAAAGTGCCAAAGTCAGATTGATGACGGCGTGCCAGGCGGCGATTGCGTCTGACGCGGCGCTAAAATGAGAAAAATGACAGGCCATAATTAGTTTAGCGCGGTGGAATGGAAAATTGCCAAAAATGATTAGACATCCCGCTGACTGGAATGCAATCTTTGGGGGAAAAATGCAAAATGGATTCCAACTCACCAGGACGAACAAGACAAGGAATACAAGAAGGCCAATACCGAGTAAAGAGCCTACAACGGCGCCAACAATGGAGCCAGTGTCGCTTTTGCTTGCACCGGATTGGGAAGCAGGTCCAGCGGTGATAGTGGAAGCTGCATCGTCTATAGTGGTTAACGGAACGGTGCGGAAGGAGCTGGCATTGTCTGCAACTTTCGCGGTATTGAGGTTGTTGACCGGGGCCTGTGAGTAGCAGAGTTAGCGTTTAATACAGCCGTGTTGTGCAGGGCAAAAATGAGAAAACGGTATGCTTACAGGAGTGAAAGTTGCCGTCGCTGTGCCTTTGGTGCTAGAGGAGCTCGAGGAAGAGCTCGAGCTGCTGGATGACGAGGAGGAGGAAGAAGAAGACGAGGATGAGGAGGATGAGGAGGAAGACGACTGAGAAGAAGACTCGGGTGCAGGGGCCGAAGTCTTGACAGGAGCGGAAGAAGAAGACACTTTAGTCGAAGAGTGAACGGTGCTGCTTGGCTTCGGCGTCGGGGAAGGTGTAACAGGCGGATTCGTGCCTGCAACGAAGAGACAAACATGAGACGAGGTCGCCTCGAAAAGATTAAAAGATAAACGCACTGCTCGCAACATGGCTCGAGGAAGATGGGTGCGCGCTGCTGGAGTTGCCGGCGCTTTGGCTTCCTCCATTACCAGCACCTCCTCCTGCACCTCCACCAGTACCAGGATTTCCGCCATTACCAGCACCTCCGTCTCCAGTAGAACCACCGTTAGGATTGCCGTCTCCGCCTTCAACAGGCCCCTGGCGGACAGATATCATACGGTGAGCACCAGGGTTGCGCCTTTCGTGTACATTCATGATGATAAGAATGCGTATGTGTTTTGGTAACTGTCAAATGCCATGTCAGTCCCTGCGGGGTAGCGCAGCGCAAATGTGGGTAAAGGACGTACATTACGAGAGTGAGTACAGAGAAAAAAGAGTGAAGTAAGAAAAGAATGTGGGGAGGACGGTTTGGAGAGGAGAAAGAGTTAAGCGGGAAGGGACTAAGAGGGAGAAGGGAAGGGGAAACAAGGGAAACGAGACTCCGTTGCTGTTGTGGGAATTATGATTGCTACTATATCTCCATTTAAAACACTGTTGCCGCCAAGCACACGTGATCTCATTTTTCTTCTGATTGATCTTAGCCTCCATCCTCGAGAGTAGAAATAAATTTATCTATCATACAGTAGTACTAGTCGCGGGCGTATCTTCTTCCTTCTCTTTAAATCCTAACCACTCTAGCCACTCCATCCCTTGCTTATGGAACATCATCAGCCCCATCACCACAGGAAGGTACCACAAGCTATGCTGGAACAGCGTCCTCGCCTCTTTCTCCCCGCCGCGTCGCCAGAACTGCCATGCAGCCATCGCACAAACCGCGTTCGGCACAAGCGTGGTCGCTGCAAACCACCACGTCGTAAGTCCCGACAGCGGGAACAACACGCTGCAGATGGGAAGTAGCAGTAGCGTATGTCGTAGTCCAACAAGCGTATTTTTCTTCGGATTCAGTACGGATAACATCTGATACCCCGCTTGGGCATATGAATGCCGCACCATATGCGAGAGAGGCATAAAGTGGAAAAATTGCCAGCTGAACAGGAACATGAAGAACGCGAAGGGTGCCAGGGGGTTATCCAGCGTCGTCAAATCCATAGGTGGAAGTGAGAGTTGAATTGACGGCAGGTTCACGGTCCCATCAACCAGGAAAGATGGCCAGAACAGCGGGAACGAGTCCATGGTCCAGGTTTCCGGCCATAACCTCCCTCCACAAGCAGTCCACCCCATCAAAGGTGGGATTCCACCCACGATGGCGCCCACCCATGTATTCCATATGCTCCGTCTCTTCATCCAGGTATACACGCCAGCATACAGCACAATATTCGCCAATCCTAGGCACGCCGTCGTAGGATTTGTCATGCCCCAAAGGATAGCAGGACCCGCAATGCCAGTAGCAACTGCAAATCCTACTCCATGTAGAGGCGTAATCGCTCGCCGGACAAAAGGCCTCATTCTCGTTCTCGCCATCTGCGCGTCAAACGGCACTTCTTGCAGCTGATTAAAGGTATTCGCAGATGCCGAACACAACACGGTGCCCAAGGCGGTGGCGAGTAGCACAGGGATGGTCGCGGGGAAGGGAGATAATGCTACGCTTGACATAGAAGTCAAGACGACGAGAATGGTGAGATTCGATTTGGCCAGCTGGTTGTAAATCTTTAAGAGCTTCCCAACTGTTGGCTTCTCTATTTCACGGAAGGACGACGGCGACAAGGAGGTAGGTGGGACAGGTCGATATGCCAAGTCGGAGATCTTTGTACGCAGTAGTTTTCCATCCGCGCTGCTTCTAGGAGGTACGCTCCCGTTCGATGGTGACAACCATTGGGAATTATGAAAGAAGTACGAAGTGAATGTAGGATTTCGGAGGGAGCTGTGTATCTGTCTTCTAGTAGCCGGATTGATGAATGCGATACGAGAAGTTGGATAGAAAAGGATGGAATTCGCAATATTTCTCTGCATTTTGAGGATATCGTTGTGGCTGCCCCACAGTATAGAAAAGGTGAAAGGCGCGTCGGGGATAGTAGGTATATCAACCACTCTTCGTTGGTTGTCCTCTAAACTGCAGCGAAGAGCACTCGGCAAGAGCTCGTGGGCGACGCAAGCACCCTATTTGGCAAAAAAAGACTCATATTCAGCAACTCTCTCCACACGCGAGGCTGGAAGATTGCAATTGCTCACCAAGGTCCAAAAGACACCGCACACCCTATGTCTCTTCCGACCAGTCCTCTCTTATCCGTTTCCTCCCAAGTCGAATCTCGCACCGTTGGGTAAAGCTCAAAGGGTAAAACGTCCGTTGAACGACCAAGGACAAAGATGGCTGAAAGGCCGTCCAACGTTGGGTGTAATTTACGAGAAAGCACTGGCCGGTCGGCCATGTCCTCGATTTGATCACAATTCTCACGGGTCCGGAGTGTCGGCCGGCGTCAATTTGCCAAAGTACATCATTCACCTGCGCTTGCTCAGGCGCTTATCGCCGTTTCTCAGATATCCGGCCGCCTAGGGCACAGTCCTGCCAATATCTTTCTCTTTATTCTCCAAGACGACATCGACCAGAAAAATTATTTGAATTCGCGACGACTTGCACTTCGACATGCTCCGTTCTATCTTATTCTGGTTCATCCGATTCCTCCCATCCTCTCTTCGTCACAAAATTTACCTGCGTCTCAAAAAAATACTCCGTGAGGTGGTATGGTCGTACCACCTTCTTTGCGCAACGCCTGCCCTTTGGACTTTATATCAAGCATGGGAACAATGTATCCCAAGAAGTGCTCGCCATCCAACACGTCTCCAAACACACCAGCATCCCAGTCCCACAAGTCTTGGACGTGGCCGAAAACTGCTTCATAATGACTCGCATGGAAGGTGACGTTCTCGGAGACCTCTTCAGCGAAATGTCTAGCGACGAAGTCTCCCAAGTCCGACGTGAACTCGGGAAGGTCATACAACAACTCCACGCCATCCCGGCGCCGGGGATCAGGACCCCTGCCCGACCTACCTTGCGAAGACGTTAACCGAATCGACGAGTCCGAGTTTGGGCCTTTCCCAGACACCACTGCGTTCCACAAATTCCTTCTTGAACGGATCCCACCTAGGCTTCCTTTGCGCGAGACATACGCACTCGCTCATATTGGACGTCCACCCGAACCGACCGTTTTCACACATGGGGACCTCCACCTCCGCAACATCCTTATCCAGCGCCATCCCTCGGTAGTATCATCCGGGGCTAACACGACTGTTCGCGTTTCCGGAATCATCGACTGGACTTGCGCTGGGTGGTACCCATCTTACTGGGAGCACGGCAAGGCGACGTACGTCCATAGGACTTTCAAACAGTGGACTGACATGTGGATGGGGATCGCGGAGGACGTCATCGTGAAGAATGAGCAAGAGAAACAGAAATATATGGACGACCTCGCACTGGAGAAGAAAACATGGCAATACATCGATTAATTGCGGGCATACAGCATTGTTTAAAAAACTAATCTAACTTTGAGTAGGATCCTTCTTTAGGTTGTGGATTGTGCTGCGCTCTTTTCCCCTATCTAGCAAGGGTAATAAACTGCCCAAGTCTAAACGCTAAACTGTAGGTCATGAATTAGGTATCAAAATATCAACAACTTTATCTCAGCCAGGCTTGACCCTGGGACTTTCTTAACTGAACTTAAAGGGAGGAATTTGCAACAAACTGTAAATTTTGCAAAACCCTCTAGCACTTGATCAAACCTCGCTTCATTTCGATGGTCAGTGAACCCACCGATGCTGGGATTCCCTTTCCATCGGAGGTCGTTGCACTCTTATCCCGTAAGTTGTTGTTGTTACAGATTCTCCATTTTTGCTTTATCATTGACCCGCTGAATGAGCAGTGTCCGCGTTGTGTGCACAGGCTTGGGACTTTGTTGTCCACGTCACTTCTCTACTTGACTGTAAGAAGGGTCTTCCAATAAAGAGGACACTCTGCCCCAGCTCTGCCCGACGCTAGTCGTAAACACCGGGTACTGGAATAAAACAATGGTCCAAGAACTTAGGTTTCTCGGGTAGAGTGTCTCTATTGTACTCACAGTGCACATCTTAACAGACTTGTGAATCAGATTGTCTTGCTTTGGGGAAATCCCGTTATGGTCTAAGATTATTTAATCTTCTACATGAATAACAGTCAAGAAGCGACGCAAAAAGACTAACGAGGAAGTTCATTTTGTTGCATCCGGCCAAGTCGAGTTGTACGATTCATCGTTGAGTGAAACCAATAGTGGGATAGATTATGCAGGGAACGAAGGATACAGGGGTATAATATTAACATGGCTAGGATGTTAAAAGAAACTGGAGTAGGCACAGGAAGACACATTCACAGGGGGCGATTCTGCTTTCCCAGAGATGACGAAATTAGGGAGATGGCGGCTCGCCACACCTTGGGTATCTTTGCAAGAGACCGGCGGACTAGAAAAACCTTGGGATAATATAACCATTCGTACGAGAAAAGCTTGCGCAATAATTTTGTCTTCAGCGACAGAGGCGGCTCCCTGTACATCGCCCATTTCTTCGCGAGATCGGGAGGTACATACGCCCACCGGTTGTTACTGTAGTAGGGACGGTAGGGCACAGTTTCGTGGTCCCACTCTGGCACTGCCCTTAACAATTCGTCCTCTGAAAGATTGCCATAAAAGTCTTCCAAGAAGGCAAGAGCTTCGGACGCGGTGAAGCGCTGTCGTAGCTTGTGAGTGGTAAGCATATCAAAGAATGGAGCAAGGATGGGCAAATGCGGAACCACATACTGTGGGATGTAAATTAAAAACCACGCACACTAAATGCAAAGGATAGACTGCTTACTTGAAACTTTTTCCAAAGCAGAACTCCGAGAGCGCCCACGTCAGTGATAAACGGATTATACTCGAGCTCTCCTTGAGCATAATCCTTCGTGACGTTGTAGCTGCCCCATGCGAATTTACAATCGGTCGAGATCCAGTAATCCCTGCGATTTATTTCTTGGGGGACCTTCCTTGACATATCATAGTCAAATATAGCATACCGCACGAGATCGTCACAGCGACGCCAGGTTCTATAACCGTAGTCTGTGTTAAAGCTGTTGTCTTGGAAGTCATCTTCCAAAAAATTTGCAGCCTTAATGTCCTGGAACAAAATGAGCATTGTCAATCAAGGGAATTGAGTGGTTGAAAAGTATCGCTCACCCCGTGTATGATATTGTGTTGGTGGAGGAAGGCCAGACCCTGGAAGTATATTAGGTTCAGGCTGCAAGAATTCACGAACACAGTTTTATCTCACCTTCAGCATATCGCGCATTACGTGGAGAATATCTTTAATTACTTCATGACGAGGCATGAATACACAACACCCCCATCTAGACAAATACATTCAGGCTCTGAGAAAACAATCAGACGTCGAGTTGGAAACGCACCTGGGCATGACGGCAAAGCAGAAACCCTCGTCAATAGTGAGGATATCCAGGACCGGGAGGACACAATTCTTTTCCAACGTATCCAGCGGTTGGTTTCTGATGAATTCCAAGATGCGATATTCGTCCGTGTCGACGCATACAAGCTTAATAGCCACATGTCGGTTCTGACGGTCCTGAGCGAACACGACTTTGCCTCTCTCCTCCTCTGCACGAAGAGGAACAACAAAGGATCCGATTGGTTCAGGCCTGCCATCATATGCAGCGTACGGGTACTCTCCCTCATATATCCCCTCGACATATGGCAGCTTGGGAATCGTTGGCCCTGGTATACGAACTTCTTCCTGTAGCTTGTACAAGGTGTAGCCACGCTTTTCGAACCACTCGATCGTGTTTTGGGAATGCCAAAAAGCACAATGCTCGTCCGGGTCACCGTCTTGCCCGGCCTCGTAAGTAAAATTTATCTTCAACGTTGTATCGCCCTGTATGGCGCTGGATCAGGACAGTTCTGGGCGATAATTGAGATCTTACCATCAACGGAACGATTCAATATTCAACGTTCAACGTTCAACGTTCGAATCCTACTGTTGATTGTGCACGTTGTTATGATCTACATGTGATGTGACCCGACGCGAGGGCAGACACGACGGTCGGGTCGCCTCAATCCTGTTAAATCCTGCTTTTAGCGAACAGAAACGATTTTCGCTACTTGCACCATAAGAGAAGCGTCCCATCCGCTACTTGACAGTGAAGAGGCTTTTCGAATGAAGGAAGACACTCTGCCCTTCGCCAGTGGGCACTATTTGCGACGTTGCTACTGAGATAAAACAATGGTCCAAGAACTTAGGTTTCCCACAATCCATCGTTATGTGACAACTGAATGCCTCGTTAACCACCGTCGACATTCTTGTAAATAATTTTCTTTTGTTACAAATAGAACCATACGTTCTGCAATCCGACACCGAACTTCGAGGAGCTAGTTGCTAAACCTGACCCAAAGCACAATCCAACGGCTACTAGAGCATTTATCCCATCGCCAACTCAAGCTGTACAATTGATTGAGTGAAAGCAATAGTGGTATAGATTGTGCAGGGCACGGGAGTATACAAGGGTTGTAATAGTAATATGGCTAAGATGCGAAAGAGAAACGGAGCCGGAGCATCAAAGACAATATACAAAAGCGACGACTCGGCTTTCATATGATAGATGAAACTAGGGAGATCAAGGCTCGCCAGACCTTGGGTATCTTTGCAAGAAATTGACGGACTAGAATGACTTTGGGATAGTATAGCCATTGGTGCTGGAACAGCTTTCGCAATAGTCTTGTCTTCAACGACAAAGGCGGTTCTCTATAGATCGCCCATTTCTTCGCGAGATGTGCAGGAACGGATGCCCACCGATCACAGTCGTAATAGGGTCGTGGACGAGGAACGTCGTTCCATACATTTAATTCTTTCCCTAATTCTTCTTCTGAAAGGTCTCCGTAGAAGTTCTCAAAGAACTCAAGGGCCTCGGACGCAGTGAAACGTTGATGTAGCTTGTGCGTTGTGAGCATGTCGATGAAAGGAGCGAGAACAGGTAGGTGCGGGATCACATGCTATGGTATGCAGATGGTGAAAATTTGTCAACTTCTAACGACAAAGAGTAGGCTGCTTACCTGGAAAGACTGCGAAAACATGGCCCCAAGAGAGCCCACCTCAGTGATAAATGGATTGTATTCAAGTTCTCCCTGAGCATAGTCCATCGTAACGTTAAATGTTCCCCAGGCATATTGAGACTGGACTGACACCCAGTAATTGCGACGATCGATTTCCTGGGGAATCTTCCTCGAGCGATCAAAATCAAATATGGCATATCTGGTGAGACCTGCAGCGCGGCGGCGCACTCTAAGTCGAGTGTCAGGACTATCAAAACTGTCTCTGAAATCATCTTCCAGAAAGTTGTCCACTTTGATGTCCTGAAGCAATGTAAGAATCAAGTTAAAGGAAGAATGCACTTGCTCACGCCGTGAATGATATTGTGTTGGTGAAGGAAAGCCACGCCCTGCCAAAATTGAGTGTTCTCATAGTGTGGGTGAGCATATGAATATCTCACCTTCAGCGCATCATGCATCACCTGGAGCACTTGTTTAATAGTTTGGTGTTTAGGCGAGATTATATCGCAACCCCATCTAAATAATGAGGCTTCAAAATCCAAAAATAATCGAGCTAGACATATAGACGCACCTGGGCATGACGACGAAGCAGAAATCCTCGATAGGGAGGATATCCAACACGGGAAGGACACAGTTTTCCTTGAGCAAGTCCACTGGCAGCTTTCTGAGAAACTCATATATGCGATGCTCCTCGGTATTGAGGCGTACGAGCTTGATGGCGACGTGTCTGTTCTGAGTGTCTTGAGCAAACACGACCTTCCCCCTTGCTTCATATGCACGGAGAGGAAAAGTCTCGTCAGACCGCGCAGGCCTGCCATCATACGCAGCGTATGGGTACTCTCCTGGGTATATCTCCTCAACGAAAGGCAACCTGGGTATGAACGTTCGTGATAAGCAGACATCTTCATCCTGCGGCTTGTACAATGTGTAGCCACGCTTTTGGAACCATTCGAACGTGTTCTGAGAATTCCAGAAAGCATTCCGCTCGTCCACGTAACGGTCGTCGCCGAGGTCGTCGTCATCGAGGTCGTAGGAGAAATTGATTCTCAACGTCGTATCCTCCTGTATGACGCTGGATCAAAACACTTCAGGCTGACAATTGGGATCTTACTTACCATCAACGGAACGATTCAAAATCCTAAGTACTAGCAACTTGAACCTATTGGAGCCTACTAGTATTGATCGGTTGATCGTCCACGGCGTTATGATCTACATGTGATGTGACGCGGCGCGAGTTGAAGCAAGACGTTCGGATTCTCAATCATCAAGCTGACAAGCTCTGGGAGGACTCGTATTTCTCCTGGGCTTCTTCCTTCCTCTTCAAGAACTCCCCGTCCGTTGAGCCATTGTTGCTTCGGTCTAGGATGGCGATGTCATATACAATTTCCGATCCGAGGGGTATGTTTATGATGTCACCCGAATTCAGCAGGGTGTCGAGACTCGAAAGCTTTAAGCTGACTTGAGGAAGCGGCTGTTGGAATATCCGGAGATTCAAGCGCGCCCGAAATAGTCATGTGACGGGCCGCAGATTATCTCGAGGAGATAATACTCCTGTATGTACCTTTTTATTCATTTATCTTCAATTTATCTTGTCTGCATTACTCCTTTCCTTTTCATTGGTACCTTATTATGTAGTTACATTTGTGTATTTAAGCCCGTAGTCAAAGAAATAAATCCTCGCCTGTTTACGAGGGTCCCTACTCCAAAACCCGAGTGATCGCGAAGACCCGGTCATTTTAACAGCGGCAGGACGCGCAAGATCTATCCTTTTGGAGATCGATGGAGGATATCCAGGGACGGTCGGCCTCGCGATACGAAAGTCACTTCATCCTTTTCAGGCTGAGGAACGTATCTCTGGTCGAGGTAGAAACAAGCATGGCACTTGGAACCTTGACTTCGTTGGGTATGCTTCCGCTGCGCCTCCTCTTCCGAGCCAGACCCCAGGAAACTGGTTAAGGTGCTTCAAGCCTTCAACGCAATGAAGACGCGATATGACTTTGCACCGCGTCGGATTTCTGACACCCTTCTACTTCATTGACGGGAAGCGTGACAAAAAAGCCAATGTGAGAAAGCATTTCAATGAAACGATCGTAACGTTACAATCTAGGGCAATGCAAAAACGATAGTGGTATAGTAAGATGAAGGAAGAAACTGGGTATGTTATAAATTAGGCTAAGATGTGAAAGGATTGCTACGAAATTCGTGCGATAAAACCGAGTAAGCGCTAACAATCAACGTTCAAATTTGACGAATAAACTTCCACATAGAAAATGAAACGAGGGAGATGATAGCCCAACAGACATTGGGTACCTTTGCAAGAGCATAACGAACTAGAACGACTTTGGGATAAAACAGCCACTTGTATCTTTCGAAAAGCTTGCGCAGTGCTTTTGTCTTCCACGACAAGGGCGGTTCCCTGTATTTTGCCCATTTCTGGGCAAGCTCCGGAGGTACAGTCGCCCACCGATCGCTATCGTCGTAGGGACGGCGGAGTTCGGTACCGTCCAAGCATGGCAATCCCTTTTGCAATTCTTCGTCTGAAAGGTTATAATAAAAATCCTCGAGGAACGCGAGAGCTTCAGAAGCAGTGAAACGCTGCTGTAGCTTATGAGTAGTAAGCATGTCGAAGAAAGGAGCGAGAATGGGTAGGCTTGGTATCACATGCTGGCGGATGCAAATAAAAAAAAGACGTAAATGACCTGTAAAGAATACACTGCTCACCTGAAAATAATCCGAAAACATGATTCCGACAGTGCACACCTCAGTAACAAACGGGTTATACTCGAGTTCTCCCTGCGCACAATCATTTGTGAAATTGAAGGTTCCCCATAAATATGGAGTAACGACCGGTATCCAACAATCGCGGCTGTTTGTTTCCTGGGGAATCATTTTTGAAAAATCGAAGTCAAATATTGCATATCGAGCGCGACCTTCTGCGCGTCGCATGACTCTAAGTTGATCGCATCCATTGTACCGACCGTCTCTAAAGTTGTCTATCAGAATGTTCGCAATACGAAGGTCCTGGAGCAAATGTAAGAATCGAAGGAAGGGGTAATGAGGTCTATAAACGAGAAGTGCTCACGCCGTGAATGATGTTATGTTGGTGGAGAAAAGCTAGCCCCTGTATGCAGTATGTTAGTTGCCTCCCAGAGTGGACTAAAGTGAAGGTTCTTACCTTTAACACGCCATGCATCATCTGGAGTACGTCGTTGATTGTTTGGTATGGAGGCGCGGTGACACCACTCCCCCATCTGAGCGATGCCATTCAAGATTGAGCAATGTGGATCTAGCCGGAAAACACACCTAGGCATGACAACGAAGCAGAATCCATCGACGGGGAGAATATCTAGTATCGGGAGGACACAGTTTTCTTTCAGCGTTTCCAATGGTTGCTCTTTGAGGAACTCCAAGATGCGACATTCATCGGTTCCGAGACGTACAAGCTTGATAGCGACGTGCCTATTCTGGCGGTCTTGAGCAAATACAACTTTGAAATTCGGCTCATATGCGCGGAGCGGGACAGGAGCACGGTATGAGATGTCGAGGGGCAGTACATCTGGGCTGCCATCGTATGCAGCATACGGGTACTCTCCTTCATAAACGTCTTCGAGGAAAGGTAGTCTGGGAATTGTTGTCTGGCAAGATTCATCCAGTGGCTTGTATAAGGTGTAACCATGGTTCTCGAACCACTCGAATGTGTTCTGGGAATACCAGAAGGCAATCCTCTTGTCCACGTCGTCATCATGCTCTCCGGGCTCATACCGAAAATCTATTTTCAATGTCATGCCTTTCTGCATGACCACTTGGTCAGACCGGTTCAGCATAAAGGAGGACTCTTACCACAACCAGCAACTGGTCGTCCGTCAGAGTTGGTGCTTCCGATGGTGATTGATGTTCAACGTTCAACTTCAAAGAGTTCCGCAATTTACTATATATGGTAGCTCTAGTTTGTTGGTTTGTTATTCTCTTCTGATGCAAGCTTCACCAAACAAATATGCACATGCACATTGCACATTCAACACATAAGTAACTTAAAGTTTTAAGTACACTACGTACATTCGAAGTGCACATCCGAGTCGTACGGGGACTTGACGGCGACACTTGCCACTTGTAGGTGTAAGTGTCGTTGGCAGTCAAACGTCATGATCACCGACGCATAAGATGGGACTGATTTCTTGCTTAATCTACTAAAATTGTGAATTATCATGCGGCATGCCAAAGCGTGGCAGGAAAGAAAAGCGATTTATTAGTACTTATAGCACAGGATTGTTGCCAATGTGGTGATTTAACTTGGATTTAACGTTTAACTACCGCACATAGGAAAGCCATATTTGCCAAAAGGTAACGGCTACTACAAATGTGACTAAGTATAAGAAATGAACTGAACTCGGAATCCGAATGTTCATATAATGGCCAATGCTCATAACTTCTCCCAAATAACTGCTACTCATAAAGCGCCTCGAGCTGGTCTCGCGAGACGCTAGAATGAGACTCCCACTGGTAGGGAACATCCTCGAAATTTCTGACCACGCAAAATCTGTAATAAGCCAAGTTACTGGGGTCACG
Organism: Agrocybe pediades; assembly: GCA_013053245.1. Lineage (NCBI taxonomy): Eukaryota > Fungi > Basidiomycota > Agaricomycetes > Agaricales > Agrocybaceae > Agrocybe > Agrocybe pediades. The sequence continues at coordinate 2,294,064 of JAACJL010000058.1, forward strand.
AGCGACCTGCTGCTGTCCGACGCCGTCCTAACATATTCAATCCGTCGTTATCACAGCCATAGTTATTGGGAATGTGATGGGAAACTCACCCCCCTTGAGGTTGCGTCCCCGGTTATCTGAAGCCTCATTCCGCCATAAATGGGAACTTTCGGGGTACCGGCGTGACCCAAAGTGTACTTTTCATTGTAACCGTGGATGACGTATACTATGTCGCCTTCCTAATTGTAACAAAAAGTAAATATTTTAGTCCTTCGACTCCTTCATTATGATGACTCAAAACATGAGCGCTACTCACTTGAAAAAGTGTTTTACTCTCTGGATGCCCCATCTTCCCCCGTATCTTGCTGTGCGGAATCTTACTCGTAGCCTCGGAGCTTAAGACGGGTCTTCTCTTGCATTCTCTCAACACGCCTTTCAACTGGTAAGTAAAGCCGTGCACGGCTACGGCACTAGTAGCATCCGTAGGCGCCGTCTGAAATAAAATAAAATAAAATAAAATAACCCCGATGTGAGATACGCCATACTCCGTATTTCTGAAGAGACTGACTGAATTCCTAGCCACCGGACAGGCTTTGCGAACCTTCATAGAGTCTAATCGGTTGTCTCCGACCTCGATGTCGCATCGTTCTGTGAATAGACGCTCGCGGTTTGAGCCAACGATGTACTTGAACCCAACGACCGGCGGGCCCTGAACAAGGACAACGGATTGATCCTTCTGTTGCAGACGTGAGTGAGTAAGATGCAGTGTACCCGTCATAGTTCACGGAACATACCACAAGATTAGTGTATCCACCGGAAGTTTGAGTGGAGGTCATGGGGCAAAGCAGGAAAGTAGTATCGGGGTCAATGATTGAGTGGTCGAAAATTTGAAACTGCTGTGAAGAGAGATTAAAGCATAAGCATTTTATACTCGAGTCCCTGACCCTCCAAAAATATAACAGGAAACTGCATCTTGACCGGGACCTGGCAAGATGGATTTCACAGCGATTGTCTGACAGATATGGAAGTCTCCGTCCGCCTAGTATTCTGCTGCCTCTGCGGACATTCATACACGTATGCTGACTCGTCTCTCCGGCTCCCCGTGAGATGCATACGTATTCTTTAGAGAAGAACTTAATTCTCAGATAGAAGGAAATGAAACGCTCGCGACTTCGAGTTTTACACATGCATCTGAGCTCGAACCTACAGCGATAACGGCACAATGTCGCATTATTCACACGATTCTTACTGTCAATCAATCTATGCGCACCCACAGAGGAGAGGATTCTAGCACCGCCCACCTACAATTAGATGACTTTCTCATCATCTGCTCCACTATGCCTCTCCGAGAAGGAGAATGGCCGCCATAGATTCATTCTTTTTGTCTTACTAGTACCTCGTGCCGACCTCTAGTACCCTCGTTTTGAGCCTTTGCCTTGTGGATCGAGTCTGCTGACGAGTTTCAGGAATTATCTGACAGCTCCTGTGAGCAACAGAAGACTTTCAAAGAGGCACGTTCCTTCTTAGACGCTAGGCCGGCGCCTGTAGAAGCAGACTGCGGAATTGCAGGGCGGAAAAGAGGCACATATCAGATAGGTGTACGTGGCTCATCGTAAACAGCTGATACTACGTTTTGTGTCAGATTGCAAAAATATAACAGAGTTGTAGTGCCAGTTGAAAGTCTAGACGCATTACTCGATGAAATAAGAGAGATCTTTTGGAATCCGTAGGACCGTACAGCCGGCAGCTTGGAGTTACGATTGACCACTTGAAAAATGACTCGGTGGTGAAGATGCGCTTGGGACCTGTAGAAAGGATCGCCCATTCACAACGGCGGCCGCTTGGTATGGTAGTATCATCAGAGATTCCATTCTACTGAGCGAAGTCGTGGTGGTCAAGTATAGGATAAGGAGGAAAAACTCACACAAGCACGCTCATGTGGCTCCGTTATTCCTCGTACACTGCCTCTCCTTCAAAGACATCTACACAGGTTCCGTGATAGAACGTCAGATAAGGAGCAGAATGCGTGCTAAGAGAGGAAACTAAAAGAAGAAGAAGCCATTGGAAAACAATAGAACGGACGCAGTAGACTCGGCGCTGGGTCCTATGTCAAAGGTGAAAAAGTTTTTTTCACATTTGGCTCGGGAGAACGGAGCTTCTGCAGCCTGAGAGACTTCTGAAAATTTCCTGCTCGTGCACATACCTAGTACGCCTCGAGGTGGCGTGTGCGAAGTAGCGAAATGCAAAGAGATACTTACCAAAAAGCCCGCCAATAGCCATCTCCGACATATCGGTGTATGTCGAGTCAGTACCCAACCAATAAGCCTGGCTGGCAGACAGATGCGAGAAAGTCTACCCCCCAGAAAGTACGAAAGTCAGCTCCACCTGCTTATCCGCCTATGCAGTCCACTCAACGGGTCAATGACGAAACACTGAAATAACAGTAGACTTTTATTATCTAACTATGACTCGTCCTTACTCTAGCGAAGGCAGAAGGGTTCAATCATAATGATATTTACCTACGAATTTCTGCTTCGTTGCCAATTGACCATCTCAGACTGGGATTGGGGACCATGAGCGAGATTCTTGCTCAAGCACCCTGGACGGAGTGAATAAAGATCAAACCACTCAGTACATTGACCTACATGATAACGAATAGAGGAGCACTCACTTCAGTACGCTGCTCCTGTAACAGATGTCACAATCATCATCGTGGCTACGATTAGGCCTCTTCAGCTCGCCACGCGAATGTCGGCAGACTGCTTTGCCACTAGAATTCGTGTTCAACACCTGATTTCCGGTAGCGTTGCTTCATATTCGCTCGAAATGGCCGACGCAGCGGTGAGGGCGGAAAACAAGGTCGAGTCGTGGGGTTTGCGGCGTGTCGTGATGCCAATCGAGGAGGGCAGCCAGTACGCAGTGAACGAACGCTACCCACGTCGAGGATAGGTGGATTAAAGAATCGCCCGTGTGTCTACGTTTGAACGTCTTGGAGATGTACGCAGTACCAGGACACTTCTAAGCGAAGGAACTTTCATGTTTTGTCAATGATCGGAGTCTTTCAAACAATGCTTGATCTTGGACTTCACGTTCGCTCAATGATTTTTCTTGACAAGTTTCTTTCGAGCGACGATGGGTTAAACGTTCTTCGGGTACTTCGCCTTGCCACTCTGGATTTTCGTACGAGTCTGTATGAGAAGTGTGTGTGAGAGTATTTTCCTTTGGTATCCAGCCCGTCGGCCATGTGTCGCTGTGTGTTGTCTTCATCTTCTTGACTGTGGTTAACTTGCCAGAATCGATCTTCATGTGCAACGAGAAATTTCTCCGGCCGAAAATCATTGGTGTCGAATGACAAGCATTAGGCTTCTTGAGTCTTGCGATGTCTTCTCCTCTGTGCGACTCTTCCTCAAGTTGTTAGTCTTCGTCCCAGACGAAGCGATGATGCGATCGAAAGAATCCACAGGACCACTACATAGAGCGTGTCTCCGAAGCAACCGACAAGAAGAAAAATGGCTTGGATGTAGAGTCGGGATGTTGTCTGGACTAGACGTGTTGATACATCGCAATGGAGCCCCTCCGCACCGAACTTTTGGAACACTTGTAATCTTGCGGTAAGAGGTGAATGCTGGGGCTACTGTAGGGTGGTGAGGTTAATATCGAGTCGATGTCGCGTGTGTGTAGGAACTTTTGAACCACAAAGTGCTGACCGAGTCCGACCGAGCTGTTGCTAAGAGCCTCTGCCCAAGAGCCCTATAAATGGTCGACAGCTGAGCCTGCAGTGAGGAAGACAAACAGCGGGTCATGCATTGATGCTCTTCACACCCGGACCAGAGCCATCCAGAAAACGCAGGAGAGACGATAATGGTACTGTAGACCAATGTGTTCTTCGAGATCACAGCCACCTTGGCAGACACCTCGGTGATTAAAGGTCACCAGCACACGAGATCGACCTAGATTCTAGAGGAGAGTCGAAACTAAGTGATCGGCCAAAAAGAATGACATATAACATACTACATACCTTGCCGAACCTCGCGTGCGTTATGACCGACCTCTGTCCTGTGAGGGATAACACGACTACACATAAGGTCAAGTAAAACTGCGTCTCAGTCAAAGGAGTGAGAGCGTTACGCTGTTGCGCTTGGTGCGCTTGACGGCGCAGACCTAGGCTCGTTGGCACCAAGTATAGGTCGACTTTGGCCAACCGGAGGTTCAAGTCTGAAGCGTCGTCGAAAAGATCGTGTAGACTATAACTTCCTTCTTGGAAAGGAAAAAAAGGGACGGTGAAAGATGAAGGTTTCTAGAAGCAGTAACACTGCACGAGAGCACACTCGTGGGTTCTACTGGTCAGGCCTTCAGAACATGATTGACACCAGTGGCAAGTTCTAGCTGGATCGTTTCGATACCATTTTCATATATTTGAAAAATGGGTCGCTTTGGTGTTCCAGCGTAACAGGGGTACTTGTGGACTTGGATATGTGTCGATGAAAGGGAATGATGAAGCAGTAGGGGATGTATTACGGAAAGGGGACCCAAAGAAGCCTAACCTGACTTCAAATGCATAGCGTATTAGGGCATAAGGCTTCCACAGGAAATCCGTTGATTCTAAGCAGCAGTTGTCACTGCATACTCCTGGTTCAAGCTGAATCGAATCCAATCTGGAAAGTTGAAGGCGGTAGCTGGCGTGTAACATATGCGAGATCATATATCCCGGTGACTGCGAGCCATAATCGATTGATGCTTTGAGCAACTTGTCTCGAGAGGCTAGAGCTAGGCTTGAGTCTGTCGGAGGACGTCGAAATGAGGGGATCCAGGTTAGAGACAGAGAGCGCGGAGGATAAAGCTAAAGAAAGGAGGTGAGGCAGGGTGAGACGGGGAGAGCAGGAGGAGAGCGTTTCCCTTTGAGTGGTCGGTTAGAGATAAGCCCTAAGCGGCTGACAAACGAAGGGTCATGTGAATTAGCCTTCGGCTGGCTGAGGACGGTTGGAACTTGGCTCTCGAGTCTCCTTATACCTTCCACTGCGATTTTTGCTCCTTGTCTACTTGTACCGACTTTCGGTGGCATTCGTATCCTCGACTCTGCGGCAGGACGTCCTATCGGTTCAACACCTCAAACCCATCGTGATCTTCATAGAAAATCGGCTCATGAACGAGGACATGATTACACAGGGGCCAATCATGCATCAAGATTCAATGCTTGAGTAGGAGTAAAAAGAGTGAAGCAATGTACAACACAATCTCTTTTCTTGCCAAAAGAATTTCTCATAAGTTCAACTAGGAACCAGCTACAGGAACGTAGTAATTCGTTTCAACTTTCAAGGAGCCCCCGACAAAGCAATGCTGCAAACCGTACCTTTTGTAAGTAAATCTGGCATGTGGTAAATCCGATAGTTAATGACCATTTATTTTACAAAGTCGATGAACGCCCGTCAAAAAAATGCGTTCTCATTTCGAAAACTGTACCTAACTATACCTCGACGGCTCCTTTTGTCATCCGACCAGTTACAACGCCTTTCTTTTCCTGTAAGAAATACATCTAACAATTCCGTGGATCCAGAGGTCCTAACTCATGTCGATCATCAAGGAAATTGGCGAATTCTCAGAGTCGTGCTTTTTACAAGCCGTTGTGAAGAGCTAGTCTTTAAAGTCTGGTTCGAATCACAATCAGTCGTGGCTTCCTATATCTTGCTGCCCAGCTGCAGCTGCAGCTCGAATCCTCCCAATCCAGGAAGAAGGATATAAAGCTCCCTGTTCCGGAGCCACGACAGTCGGGTTGGCCCTCTTGTCGACAATACTGGCGAGAGCACTACTATCGCAAAGCACTTCGTCGTTTTTTATATATCGCGGGCAAGGATTGTTCGACGCTCTCGAGGTAGGTCTGATACTCTTTGAAAGAAAGGATACAGATACAGTTATTGACTTTCTCGTTCCTAGCGGCACATGCTATGTCGAGTCGAAAGGCGATGATGAAAAACCAGAAATGTGCTTTCCGACGCCAGTAGGTCGTGCTCCCCTATTAATTTGACACATCACGTCTTCCCGAAGGAAGTCGTCCCGAACATTGGAATTGTGCAACTCCTTTACTCAAGCTCACCATGAAGGAGTCCCGGCGGATGATGTCACCGGTACATGGTGTTGGTTTGACTCGAAAACGCAAGCAACATGCCCCGAATCGAAGATGGTCGTGCTTTGCTACAGAGGAGTTGCGATGTACCAAGGACGGACGTCACAAAAGAGTCTCAACACATTGGGATCATGAACATAATGAGTGTTCTAGAGGTAGGTACTATCACATTTGTGTCTGCTTATTCTGAGATTTTTGTGACTCACTATCATCCGCTTTTCAGCTTGCCAATTGTGTCCGTGCATGCGCGTGTATCCCGAAACTCGATGCCCACTTTGCCCTGTTGGTTATAGAATCGCGAACGGAGGCGCGTCTTTCATATCAAACCTGCTAGCTACGGCACTGTGTCTGTTCGTTTGAATTTTATCGATTGCCGTTTCCCTTCTCTTGCCCTCCGTCTCCTCTTAATTGCGTTATAACGCGCACGCATACACACACACATTTAGTCCAGGTTTTATTTTATTTTCTCTTATACTATGTTACCACTTCCTTGGGTGAATTTTTGTACGAGATCTAGCGTACTTTAGGTGTGTGGATTGTTTGATTTGGATTTATACACGGAGCAGTGGTGGATTAATTGTGGTTGTGGATATTAGATATCCACGTGGGTGAGAGATGGGAGTGTGATAGGAGCCATATGGGTATGAATCGCACAGCTGTCAGGACTCGTACATACTCAGGCCTCAGAAAAAAATGTATTGTTCAGCGCCAGATTGTGCTTTGTATGGCTGTTTGGATAGCGACGGTTTAGGGGTATGGACGACACGCAGTTGACATGAATTGTCCATACACAGAGTGAAGGGACTTTTTCGATGGTATCCGTGTCTAGCTGGTCAGTGCATGCCCTCAAGCTGATCATGAAGAGGGTTGATGATCAAGTATAGATGATGAAGGGATTTAAATCCTGAGCCTAGGTATGCTCGAATAATCTGCTTGAGAAATTTCGAAGAATTGCTAGAAGAGGTCTGCTCATTGTTCACCGCACTACGCAGCTGGAGCGGCAGTACCGGTGAGACCGCAAGACTTCAATACGAGCTCAGTATCAGGTCCGGGTGCTGAAACGACCGGTTGTTGTCGTGTCATACGAGATATACGAGGTTTTAACAGCATGCATGACTGGATCTGTCAAGGTCTAGTCATGGTTCGTCGCGCTTGTATGTGTTGCAGTGGGTACAGCGAACAAGCAGCCTGTCCAAGGACGCGATATCAACGAGTTGCAAACTGCTACGGTCACTGATCGCTCTGAAGGGCTGATATCGCAGAGTATTCGAATTTGCAGAGGGCAGATATATCATTTTGATGCTCGGTTGTCGTGGCAGCGGAAGACAAGGATCAGAGTTAATTGAGGCGGCGTGACCGCGGCCGGAGTGGGCTACCGTGAATTCTCCCACCGTCCCCTCCTCTTCCTCCTCGTCCTCCCTTCTTTTCTTTTCTTGTTCAGTCCTGGCGTCGTCCTCGTCGTCCACCGGAGCGACAAAGAGCACTGGCAGTCCACTCGCTTAACCACCACCGTCGTTTACTACTCAAACCTTTACGTTCTTTTCCCCCCATACACGCTCTGCGTTTCCTTGAATCACCCAACCGCCTTTTTCTTTGACAAAGGCAATTTATATCTTATACACTTTACTTTTCGCGTTATTTCTTCTTGACCATGAAATCCCAACATCTGGCGCTGAACCATGGAGTGTTCCGACGGGCTCCTACTGATACGGCTACGACGGCTAAACGTGCGTGTTTGTGATCATGTTGTATGGGCAAGCGACTGACAAGCCTCACCCCAACCCAGCCGTTCTGCCTACGATAGTCAAGACCCCGCCAAAGGCTACCGATACTGCCACCAAGGCCACTGTTACTCCTGCTGTTAGCAAAACAGTCACGCCAGCTGTGTCGGTGACCGACAAGACGACCTCAGTTTCTTCGACTGCCTCTTCTACGACTAGTTCTTCGTCTGCTACGTCTTCGAGCACTTTGCCTTTGGTATGTTTCTGCTTTTTACAATGGGAGGATTGACCTATATCTATCATCTGCAGACTACCTCTTCGTCTACCACTCTCCCTATCAAGACTCCCTTGGACCGCGGTGCACCCAGTTCAACGAGCAGCAGTAGCAGTCTCTCTATCACTGCCTCACACACTTCGAGCGCCCTCGAGACAAACCACACCGACACGACTAACAAGTCTGCCGGTGACAACGACAAGACCGCACCCACCACAGGACTAGGCACAGGCGGTATCATCGGCATCATCGCTGCAGCCGTCGGCGGTGTGATTTTAATCATTCTCGTCGTCGGTTTCGTGCTGCGGCGCATGCGCAAGAAGCGAAAGTCATCCAAGTTCGCGGCCGACTTTGACGCGGACAAGTTCCGCCGTTCCGCGGTCTTGTTGGATGAGAAGGATCAGGGAGGAGCTGGTGGTGGGCTACGTCCAAGACCACCGACGATCATCGAGCGCAAGAATAAAAAGCCTGCTGCACCGCCCGTGTCGACTATGCCCCCGCCCCCGTCTATGGCGTACCCGTATTCTGATCAAGTGTCGGTCGTAGCTTCAGCTCCGCCATCAGTTTATGGTGCCCCCAATGGGAGCGATCATGGTCATGGTTTGCAGCAGCAACCTCAACAACCACAACAATACCCACAATTCGGGCCCGGCGGATCTCAGTATGGCGCGCTCCCACCACCTGTCGCGCCTCAGCCGTCCCAAGGGAGCATTTACAACGGAGTTCCAGGCGCTTATGGAGTGCCGCCTCCTGGTGCATACGGCGCTCAGTATGACCAGGCTGGCTACGGAGCTCCTCCTATCCCAGGGACTTACGGACCAGGTGCATACGCACCATACGCTGCTGGACCCGTCGACCCAAGATACCCATATCAATATTCTCAGCAAAGACAACAACAACACCAACAACAACAATTTCAACAGGGCTATTCGCAGCAGCAGCAGCAGCAGCAGCAACCTCAGCAGCTTTATCAACAACACTCCGGGCAGTATGGGCAACAGATGAACATGAACATGAATGCCAACCAAGGTTATCCGGGCGGTCAAGGACCCGCAGGCGGTCGGATGGACAGCATGATCGGTAACCCGAATCCATACGCTAGCGCTAGGTCTGGCGCGCCGCCGTCTCCTGTATCGCATTCTCCTCCTCCGTCCGTCTCGTCTTCTTCTCATGGTGGTGCGGTCGCAGAGAAGCAACAGACCCTGCACTTGGCTACGGCGCTGGACCACGACGATATGAGCGGCGCGGGCCCATCTGGGTCAACGTCCTTGAGGAGACAGCCTACTCAGTCGAGTGGTGCGCCCCCTGCGTACGATGCGTCAGAGGAGGATGCGGCGAAGTGGGCTGCGAGGAGGGATCACAAGGTCAAACCGGTTGAGCTGAGACCTCCTGTGACTGCTGCTGCTTCTGCTGCTGCTTCTGCTGGCGCGGAGGCGGCTACGTCTTCATCTTCTACAGCGCCTGCGGCTAGTGCGAATGTGACGGCGAGACCGAATGTGACGAGCGGTGCGGAGAGACCTGTGTCTGGAGCGTATTCGCTGTATAATCAGGATGATGTGTATGGTGGGATGTGATTTGGTTGATTTGGTGATGGTTTGGCTGGTCAAGTCAGGGGAGGATGGAGATGAGAGGAAGTGAATGCGTTTAGGGTGAAGGAGGGATGGAGTATGGGAAGAAGGTGTTGAGAGCTTGATGTTCTCGCTTTCACTTTTTTCTTTGTTTTCTTTCTTTTGCTTTCAACCTTTTTTTCTTCCGTGGTCAGCACACTCAACCTAAAACTTGCCTGCCTCTCCAGGCATTCCATTCCTCTTCTTCCTTCCTTCGTTTTATGTTCCATCCCATTCCCTGGCATCCGACATCTTATGCCCGCCCAACTCCCGAGTTCGATCCACCATTACAACTAATCATCTATCCTGTATACCTACCTCGCGCCCGCGAGCAAATCGTCCCGTCGACAATCATCACCCTCCGTCACTTTAATGGCCGTCTATGAATCACGAAACTTTCTTTCTCTCGCCCCTCTCCTTCTTTCTCCCTGATCATCTCGAAATTGAATCTGGATGTGTTGTCTTTGTCTTTGTTTTGTTTCTCTTCTCCTTTATTGATATCTTTATCCTTATCTTTTCCTATTGGCTTTTTTTTTCAAGATCGCCTTTTTTTCCTCCCCTTTTCCCTTTCGCTTCGCGCTTTTATTATTTGCGATAAGTGAATTATATTCCCTGTTGTTTTTGTATTTTCTTCACTTTTGTTTTTCTTCCTCTTCCTCCTTTCTGTCGGAGATGGAGGATTTATCCCCCTTACATACTCATCTTTCTTAAAACAATTCGTCATGTTTTCTCTGATTGATTTGTCCCATCTTCTTATTGAAAGGTGTTTAGCTTACAGGTTCGTCTACGGTATCTGTCTACTTATTTATCTATCTATCTGGCTCTAGCGTAAGGGTACGGTACGCAGACGGGATTACGAATAGGTACATGGGTAGGGTAGTAAATAGGTTTATGCGGGGTTTGGTTTGGAAGGTGTTGGTTGGTTATTTATACTACATACTTTGAAGAATGAGCTCGAATGGTCCATGTTTTGCTTCCTTTCACTTCTCTCTTCTTACGTACTGATGCTTGGTTTTCCTGTTTTATGTGTTGTTTTGAATATACCCTTAGATTGACTAGAGCAATGATGGCCCAACGGATGGGGAGTTATTGAAGAGGAAGAAAGAAGCCCAGGAGAAATATAAGTCCTCGCAGAACTTTGATATTCGAGATGACATGCACCAAGAGGAAGAATGCGAACAAAAGAGGAAGAGTTGGTATCGCATTGCCCGTTCGATTCATTCCTTCCTATGTACATATTCTATCTATCACAATCAATTTCCTAACTTTGCCGTAGTCATTATTTCTCCCAAATAGCAAACATGGTCCCTCATAAAAACTGTTACTTCTTCGTCTCATACTACCATTCGTCTTTCAATTTCTAACACCCAAAGAAAATCCTCCCGGCCCGAAGAAGAAAAGCCGATAGGCCGGGTTTCCCTCGTTCCCAGTCGTTATCTTGAGATGAAAGGCTTTCCTGGACGACGACAGACGAGGGAGAAGCTTGCGCACGTAGTCTGTGAGCTCCTTCGAGCGACGCTCGTCGATAGATTCCCAGTCGTGGGGAGGCCGTCTATGAACGGTGATGGAAATCATTTCGAGAGAGGGGTACATGGGTCCAGTAAGGAGCTCGTCGAGTTTCTCCCAGACAGGGTCTTTCTTGAGATCATAAGGGTCTTGGATGAAGACATACCAATACCCGAGGTGTAGCTCTCTGAGAAACGCCATCGGTGCAGAGACGTTCAGGACCTGATGGAAGGGCATCGGAGAGATCAATGTGTCTTCCGAAGAGGGATAGTTGCAGTTCTCCTGTAGATAGAAGTACTCTAGTTTGGGTGTGTTGTCCAGACGGAAAGACGGGAATAATTCTTGAAACGGCTTTTGGATGGCTGAATAATAAGAAAAGAGTATGATTTGTTAGTATATCTGATCTAAATCTTCTGCTGCGGCGACGTACCGGTATGGTCAACAACGAGTTGAGTAAGCGTATCTGCGCACTCCTTGATCAAGTCCAAGGCGTTCGCTGAAACAGTAGCTTTTGGAAGGCGCATTTCGAGTATCTTGACTCCCTTGACAGTGTTGTATTGATAAGTATTGTCCGAAACAAGTCGCTCCAGGCCCGGTGGACTGTCTATTATGATTGGTGCACTTGCAGAGACCTGGGTTGCATGGTGGCGGATGTATTGTGGCGAAAATCGCGTAAGAGTGAGTCGCTCCACGTTGGAGGAGACGACCAAGTCTCTAGGAAGCATATCAACGCAGTCGATAGCCAGGTCCGTCAAAAAGGGAGAGCATATAAGCGATTGAATAGCCCCCTGCGAGGCTGGGTTCAAGTCCGACCACTTGAGCCCCTCAGGAAGATATGTGAATTCGAAGCGAAATTGAAATATGCCAAAGGTTTCTTGATGCATTTGGCCGAGGATGTATACGAAGTCTGGATGATTCAGGAGATCCTTGGACATCTGCACCTTTGCTTCCGCGTTCTCGAAGGCCGCAAACCCTATAGACAAGATTTTGATATATGCGGCCACCTGTTCGAGGTCGACGTTGTTGGGAGGAGATAGGACTTCCCTCAGAAGAGAGATCCCGCGAGGATTACCGGCTCCGAGATGGCTATTGCTAATTACGATTTGAAAGTATAGTCGCGGCAGTGCGAAATGGCGGAAGGTTTTGGATACGAGGAGACATGCGGCGAGGGAGATTCTGTCATCATCATCGGCGACCATTTTGTCAGAAATTTCTTCGAAAATGTGGTCTAAGACGTCCTCGTGCAGATCCTGTATGTTGATTCGCGTTGCTGCCTCCTGTGCCATGGATATATGCGGCATCTCTTGAAGGATAAGCGGATGATTGAAGTGGCGGGTCAAGTGCAGATGGGAGGGAAGGTAGGAAAGGCGGGGCGAAAGCAAAAGCAAAGGCGCATATATATAGCCTCGAATTGTTATCGATGAAAAGCTGTGGCCACCGATCAACAATAGATCTAACTGGATAACGTCAGTTCAGCTTCCACCCACAACCCACACAAGACAAAGACGATGTCATTCGGCAGTTCAGGAAAGGTGCAGCGCGTGTGTACTTGAGGGCCTGCGCGAAGAAAAGACATCTATCCAGAAACGATCCATCGAGAGAGGGACGCCACGGGCTATGGATGCCTCGTCTTCTTCCGAGTCGTCCATGCTCTGCCAGATTGATGCTGGTCCAAAAACGGTGGGCATAGAGCTGCGAAGACCTGGTGAAGACCCTGAGCAAGGCATCTCCAGTCACCTAGGGCACATGTAGCGAGTACAAGGATTTCCTCCCTTGACGCCCAAAACGCCTGCAAGGCATCCTCGGGAAGACTTCCTGACGTTGACGATAGTACAAAATCCACGTTAGACTGTCGCTAGCCGCGAGGTGAATTAAGGACGGAAGTGGCTCTCGTTCGCAGAAGTGGGGGTTTCTTGAACGGCCCTTTATGAACAAGAGGAGATATCACTCGTGTTCCTGGCCGCTGGGAAAGAGGATAAGGTCATAGATGTTCCCGATGAGCCAAAGAATCAACGGGATTCGCAACCACTCGTGAACTGGATTGAGATGAATTCCTAGGTGCTGATCCAATTTTATTCGCTATATGGTTGCGCGAGACCTTTGTTATACACGTTGACTGTGTGGTTGCTCTTCGTGGGGTTCAATTTGCGAATATTGAAGGTGGTCGTGGAAGATGGAGGAAGACGTCAGGACACAGGGCCTTATTATTTGTGCACGGCATATAGCCTTCTTCTCTAGATGCTCAACCTCGCAAAGAAGTCGCCAATGCACTTCTGACCACGAAGATGTTTCTGCCAGGATCGTTTCCGAGGTCCAAGTTCCATGCTCTATGTCCTTCTCAGCAAATCTGAAAATCACCTGCTGCCCAGAGTCTCAGCAGAGCATAAATCATAAATTGACAAGATGCTGCTCACAGAATCCAATTTAACGGTGTCCAATGACAATGCTGGATGTCTGCTCGAAGCTATAACCACAATATGGGCATCGTGCGGCGCCCGCTAGTTCAGTTGCAAATACCTTTTCCGCTACTTGTTGGAACGAACTTCAGCTGTCGGTCGGTGGCATTGTTAAGATGAGAGTTATTATGGCGTCCTGCTCGTGTTTCTTGACTTGTTTCCTGGCTTGGGCTCTTAAAATCCAGTATGGAAAGAGAAGAATGTGGTGTTAGGTATCGAGCATAGCGTACGCGGTATGTACCAGGCTCATGATACGCAACTTCCCACGGTTTATCTTGGCGGTTGACGATTTATCTGGGCTTTCGAGCTCTTCATCGTATGTATACTCGAGTACAATATTTCAATTCATTATAGATTCAAAATTTCATACATTGAGGTTTCAAACTTCCGCTACCATGATCCATCATTTCAGCCTCTGAGCACATTCACCGACCCTCTTCTGCTGTTCGTCCGTGGAGATATACTTCTGTGTCAACCTCACCAAATCTCCCATGCGCTTGTAGTCTGCCAAATCGATAGACAGGTTGACCCAATTCTCTGGCGTAAAGTGATCGATATACTGCGTTTGCTTGCCGATCAACCGACCGAGATATCCCGGTTCCACCGTCTCAACCCATCGCTTCTCTGCAATCTTTTCGCCAACGTTGAATCGGTAGTAGGTCCCCTTCTCACAGAGCGGCTCCGCCATCTTGTTGGCGTGCTCGGTTTTCATCGAGAGTTCCCACAAACCCGTCATGGTCGACAGAAGTCCTCCGATTTCGACATTTGGCGTCATGCCGGTACCGATAGTGACGAGACACCCGAAGGGGCGAGCAAACCCATAGTGGAGTCGCGCTTCGCCCATCAGCCTACAACCATTAGTCAGTAAGGCAAGTAAAATCGACGCTTGCCAGCAAGAACTTACAATAAAACTGGATTGTTGAATCCAACGCCTCCGTCGACGTATTCATACTCGTCGAGCTTGATTCGAGGGAAATAGGTGGGCGCAGCCGAGGTCGCGCGAGCAGCCTCCCAGATCTTGTATGTGTCGAATGACCTTTCGACGTTCTTGTTCTCGTACGTGCGCAAGTGCGTGGCGACGCGGTTACTAATATCGTCCGCTCGCGTGGCCAAAACAAACCTAATGAATATTAATCAAATGATAACTTCAATATCACGAAGTAGGACTTACACTTTGCAAGCATCTTCTTTGGGATCCTTCATCGGCGCGTTCGGGTCTCCGGTATACTGCTTCGTCACCTCTTTGATAGCTTCCTCCAACGCATCTTTCGAGTATCTGGCCCCAGTTGTCGCGCCATCAATAACTTGGCCTATGAGCCCTGCGTCGAAAATCTTTGCAGCAAGTTTCTCATATGCCCCAATACATTCATCGATGGTCATTCGTAGGCGTCCGAGCATAATGGCAATGAGACTAAAAGAGTGCCACAATCAACACCTTGAATCTTGGAATGAAATCGAAGAAGCCACTGACCCGCCTGTACTGGTCCCAGCCATCATATCAAAGTAGTCGCATGGCCTTGCATTCGCATCCCCAGTAATCCTGAGCATAATTGCCTTCAGCACATGGAGTGACGAAATTCCTCTTACTCCTCCGCCATCTAGTTTTTTCCATGAGAAATAAGTAAAAAGAAAGGAGTTCATAAAGGAAATCACACGAACCGAGAGAAAGGAGCCTCAAGGGCCTACCATCCGAGCCGTACTTGCGATCTGCACGTAGCTCCTGTCTGAGTAAAGTTGCTTCGACGGATAGGGCAGGGGCCTCTCCATCGGGGGTTACATCGTTCAAGTAGTCCTTCAGCTGAGCTAGCAAGTCACGATTCAGCTGCGAGACGGCTTTCCAGTCGACGGTAGGCTTGGGTGGAGGGGCGTGTACCACTATAGAACGTTTTCTCAGTGTCATGACTAACGGGTTTGAATGAATGACACACCTCCGTTCGCAATTCTAATAACCAAGCGAGCAAAGTGGGCATCAAGTTCCCACTTTGAGAAACGCGCGCAGGCACGAACGCCGATGACATTGCCAGGCTGAACAAGAGATGATAGTGGGTGGTAAGAACCAAGAAGATCATAGATGCGATAAGACTTACCTCCAGAACACTTAGCAATTCATGGTCTTTGCCAAAAACTTTGCCAATTTGTTCAGAATCTTCTGTAATGTCCGTCCTTGGTACATCATGACTCTTCCATACCAAAGCACGTCCATCTTTGACTCGGGGCTTTGTTGCTTCTGCGTTTTCGAGAACAACGAGATCAAACCAACACCAGGTACCGGTTGCATCTTCGGCAGGCACGCCCTCGTGGTGAGCATGAGTGATAAGCTGCACATCTTCGATGTTCGGGATGACTTCCTGCTGGAAGACCTGACAGCATTTTGTAAGGATGGCTTTTCATTTACATAGCGCGAGGAGAAGACTTACTGGTGTTGTAAACCACAATTCTGTCTTCTGATCATCGCCTGTCGACTGGACATGGCATCTGCCGCTGGGAACGAGAGAATAGACACCGTCGTCAATAGACTTGGGTATCTCAGCTGTTTGTGTACCGCTGCTAAGAGTCCACGACATAGGGCAGAAAAGATCTGGAACATGCTGGTCATTCTGCTGAAACTGATATGCGTTACAGCGCTGATAATACCTTCGTCAAGTAATTTGACAACGAGACGGCCGTGCTGGGCATGGTTCTGCCACCCTGCTGATCTGACACACACACGAACTGCGATAACGTTTCCAAGCTTGACAAAAATTAATAAATGTATTCTTCCCTTTCAAAGAGTAGCAAACACACCTCGAGAGCATCGAGCAATTCTTGCCTGCGATCAAAAACAACACCAAAGTGCCTTGCGAGAGTGCCATTGTTGTCAAGAGGGTCCATCCGATTGTCGTGGCTCCGGAATACGAGAGGTTTTCCATCTTTCTTCCTTTCCTCTTCGGATTGAGCATTCTTGAGAACGACAAGTTCAAACCAGCTTCCTGCGCCAGCCGGGGAACTCTCCAAGTGTCCGTGATCGCGAGAGTCGGTCTGCAGCTGCAGCTGGACAGCACGATAAAGGAAGCGGCGGTCGATGGGTTGTGATTTGAACCAGATTTTAGAGACTAGCTCTTCAGAATCGGCTTGCAAAGAACACGGCTCCGAGGACTCTCCAATTTCTTTGATGATGGACATGAGTTGTAGAGATTGAGTCGAGGATGAAAGAGTGATAACGGATTTCTGACTTCATGGAATTCTGAGATGTGGTTCTTATAGTAAAAAGAAAAGCCTTCTCGGATGGCCAAAGGGGCCGTCGAGCCTCGAGGTACAGTTGCGTACGGTTTTCGAAACTAGAATGCATTCGTTTGACGGGCGTTCATTAACTATGTAAATGCCCGTTAACGTTCATCAGATTCCCAGAGATGGATTTACATACAAATAGGATCAGCCACCAGCTCACGGCAGTCGCGTACCTACCGATGAAGGCTGGCTAACGAGGTAAGCCACCAGGGCTAGCATCGCAGGAACGGGTATCTGGCGCTGCACCGTGTACGTGACAATCTGCTTGTCGTCGGGATGTTCTTTGTCCGAGGTTCTTTGAAACGAGTTAACCTAGCAAGTACTAGTCGTCTAATTCCTGGCTGCGTTTATGAGAAGTTTATTGGGCGATGAAAGTGTGTGTGCCGTACGTTGCTTCAGCCTCTTTACTGATACTATTGCCTGGTTTTGAATACTGACATCCTTATTCATGAGTCGAGTCCATAAAATATCGCAGTGGATATAAGGCGTTGAATTGACAGGTATCGCATCCCAGGCCAAGGCACTATACAACCGCGTATGGGGTCAGGTAAACGAAAGGTTTGTTCAAAGCGAAATGGAAGAGAATGAGCTATGGACGCGAGGCGAAAGGCGAATTCACATGAGCTAGACCTTAACCCTACGATCATCGTCAGCCGCTTAAGGCAATGATTACTGCTTGCAGAAGTCTCTCATGATCTCCTGGACCTACCATCGCTCAAGTCTCAAAGGGAAACGCCCTGGAGACGCCCTCCCCGATATCTCCATGCCTCGAGCTCAAGTTCAACGTGCACTGAGCACGCTCTCGTTCGGGGCAAGCTTTGTGATATCTACCCATAGTATTCTCTCTATATCCCGATGAAAATGTCTTACTCACTCCGACATCACCCGACGGACTCAGACTTTGCTCTCTGGAACAGGTTCATCGCTCTGTGCATGCTCGCTGGAGTCGGAGTCTCTGGAACACCCCATGGTGGATAACTATGTGTTGATTGATGCCTAATCTATACGCCAGTAATCGACCCTTTCATTTCCAGGCTAGACAGCAAGCATCAATGGATTGGCAAATGCTGCTTAGCATCGGAGCTTTTTCAATATACTGAAGAATAAGCGTCCTCTTCTTTTGCAGCCCTATTTAGGCTTTCTCTCAGGCTAGCAGGGCAGAATTCGCCGTTCCTGTTCTTGTTCATAGCGCTGCCTCGTCCATTGACGATCCCTTTCATCAACATGTCCAGCTCCGAATCTCGGACTCCCCACCTCATGCATTTGGAATGTATGCTGGATCACAAAAATTGGCTCATTTTTGTAAATCCACGAGAATGGTGTCTCGATGATCCAGCAATAACTCTTCAGACCGAACATGCTTGCCAGACATTGTCTGGAGACCTGAGCAGTCAAACCCAGGAATAGGTTTTCGCGCGAGTTCAGCTGTGTCTATAGAGGTTAGCATTCAGCACCACTTTATCTTTTGCTAGAAAGCCGGTCTAGGACACACATGATACAGTCCACGCGATCTTTTCAACGACGCCTCAGATGCGAAACCTGCCTGGCTGAACATGCTTTGTTGTGATCCAGCCTAGGGCGTGTCCTATTAGGCGACCAAACGAAGTACCCCCATCTTGAACTGGATGGTGTACAGCTCTACGCCTGTCGTTCTCCTTTTTCCCTTTTTCAAGCAGCAAGCCTCGAGGCGACGAAGTCGACCCCTCGTTACATCTGTTATGTGAAAGCCGTTTCGTGGCTTCTATAGTATACACATATGCATTTTTTCGCACTACGTTTTATGGCGCTTATTACTATCCTCTCACGTTTTAGCCACGTACTCGTCAATTACTAGTAGAACTCGGGCCTAGTATTTATGGTCAGACTCAGGACCTTTCAAGCCTCCTCGACTGGGACAAGCTTAGTTCTCGCGTCGCGTCACGCCACACGTGACGCGTGAGTAAGCATCACATCATGTTGAACACTTTTCAGGATCTCAATTTAAGCTCAACCGTAACCATTAGATCGTGCTATTGGAATTAATGGTAAGATTCCTAATTACAAGTCATAACCGATTTGACCATGTGCCCGTGCAGAAAGGTACAATTTTGAAAATAGATTTTGACTATGAGCGCGGAGAAAAGGGCGACGTGGACAAGAGGATTGCGTTTTGGAGTTCCCAGAACACGATCGAGTGGTTCGAGATGCATGGCTACACGCTGTACACACTAGGGGATAAAGACAGCTCAGGATGGACAACGGTTCCAACATTGACTTTCGCCGAGGCGGTATGCGAAGGAGAGTATCCATACGCTACTTATGACGGCACACCTGCGCCTGTCACAGAGTTCACAGATACTGTTCCTCTCCGAGCATATGAGGCGAATGGCAAGGTTGTGTTTGCTCAGGACGATCAAAACAGGCATGTTGCCATCAAGCTTGTTCGACTTGGATCCGACGAACATCGCATCTTGCAATTCCTCAGAGACCAACCGCTGGATACGCTCAAAGAAAATTGTGTCCTCCCGGTGCTCGATATCCTGCCTATCGACGGTTTCTGCTTCGTCGTCATGCCCAGGTGCCTTTCACAACTCGCAGTCTGTCATTTCCATTTTTCAGTCTCTGAATGTTCTTATTTAAATGGGGCAATTCTGTCGTCTTGCCCAAACATCGTACGATTAAAGAAGTTCTCCATATGATGCATGATATGCTAAAGGTGAGGCTATCCCGTGTTCGAGAAAGTGTTAATTATATAGGCGCCCAATTTATCAACAGGGCCTGGCCTTTCTTCATCGGCATAACATTATTCATGGTGTAAGCTGTGCTCCTCGACCACTCCATTCTCTTTGCTTAACATTCTTTAAATTCCATCTCCAGGACATCAATGGTTCAAATTCTCTAGAAGACGACTTTAGAGAAAGCTACTTTAGTCTGGATTACGGGCTTAGAACCACGCGCCGTTATGAAGGCCGCACCCGATATGCCATATTCGACTTTGATTTATCAAGGCAGGTTCCACAAGAAGTGAATCGCAGGGACTACTAGATATCAACCAATAGTGACTTCGCGTGGGGCACTTTAATGTCACGATGGATTATGCTCAAGGAGAACTTGAGTATAATACGTTTATTACCGACGTGGGCGCTCTCGGAGTCATGTTCTCGCATCAATTTCATGTGAGCAGTGTATTCATTCTCCTTTACTTTCCTTTTTTTAAAAGAGAGGAAAATTTGCGCGTAGTATGCGATCCCACATCTGCCCATCCTCGCTCCTTTCTTCGACATGCTTACAACTCACAAGCTACGGCAACCCTTCACCGCTGCTGAAGCACTTGCGTTCTTCGAAGACTTTTACGGTGACCTTTCGGAGGAAGAATTAGAAAAGGAACTGCCATGGTTGGATGGCGCCTTCGTTCCCTACCGTCACTATTACGAAAGTGATCGTTGGGCATCTGTATCACCCGATCTTGCAGAGAAGTGGGTAAAGTACAGGGAACCGCCTGCGTCGTGGAAGACAAAATTGTTGCGCAGACTTTTTCAATATGACTGGCTGCACTATCCTAAGGTTATGCTAGTCCGCCAATTTCTAGCAAGGATACTCAAACTCTTACGAGCTGTGTACTCCTCATTTCATGTATCAGATAAAGCTAAATAACCGATTAGTCCTTTTCGTGCGTTTTTATGCCCCTGCTGCTTTTTATTGCACTTCTGCTTGCCACTTCCTAGTACTTGAGTTGATATGATTTAATGCTTGCCTTTCAAAGGATATTTGTTTGGTAAATCCAGAAAGTTTACTACACCGAAAGCTACACCAAAACTCCAGTACAAGAAGCTATTAGCAGTACTACATCTAAAAACGACGAACAGTAAGCAGCAGAAAATTTGTTTTCGAAAGACAGGGGAAAGATTTCCGAACTATGGCATCAGCAATACGCGGGAAAGGCTCCCCTTCCTTTAGCGACACTCCCACTGGATCGCCCAAGAGAAGGGGATGTAACGAAGTCGTTATTTTTACTCGCTGAAGAGCGGGATACTTCACCCCTGATAGCAGAATATCAAGTTTCTCCCAACCCGGATCGTCCTCTACATGGCCTTCATTCTCGTTGGAGCTTTGAGGAATAAAAACTGCCTGAATGTTTAGTATCTCGAGCCGTCCCATAGACTCCGCGGTGTCCAAGATGTGATGGAAGAGGTTTAAAGGACGGCACGGTGCCATGTGGTTTATACCCCGCCCCTGGTTGTATGTGAAGCTCTTCAGATTTGGCATCATATCAATGCGGAATGTCGGATGTAACTTCAAGAATACTTCAGGATTATCTGTATAGAAAATAAAAATATTTAGACGATAGAATAAAGTATAACTCGATGCAAGAACAATACACTCACCATAGTATGTCAAGTTTAGATGATCTAGACTAATTGCAGAAGCTTTCACGATACCTTCCGTCATTGGAAAGCGGGCTAGACCAACATGAACAGTAAGCACTTTGAGGGATGTCGGATCATCATAGCGGTAAGTGTTGTCCGTGTACAGCTTCTCTAGGTTCGATGGAACCCGCATGACCCACTCTGCGGCAAATCGTCCATGCAAAAAATTGACATAGTCGTCGCTGAACGCCTGGAGACGCACGTCGCTGATGGTTGACCCTTCCAAAAAATCCGGAGGTAAATATGCCACGCCTCTGATAGTCAACGACTTCAGGTGAGGAGAGAGGATGAGCCTCCGGATCGCCTTCTGTAGCATGTCTGAAAATTTGGGCCACCTCTGGCCTCGAACTGTGGCAGACAAATCGAGAGCGAAGGATCGTACGCCGTACTCCTTTTGTCGTAGCTCGTTAATGACCATGGCCAGCTCGCGCTTCGAGAAGAACTCGTCTAACTCGTGGTCCACCGTCGTGTGCATGTGTAACTGAAGTGGGCGAGTCATGAGATCCTCATATTCCATAGCGTTGGGGGCAAACTGAAATATAATTTGTTTGATGTACGGGCCGACACCTCCAAGAGTGGAACGAAAGGACAGTGGTTTGATGACCTGGTGAAGAAGGGAGATACGCGAATTTGCCCTACCGAGGGACTCGTTTGAGATGATGACGCGATGGTAGAGCCTGGGAAGCGCATAATGTCGGAACACCTTGGACACGAAGAGGCATGTCCTAACGGCGGAGCGTCCTTCAGCTCTATCCTGCGACTGGCTAGAGGGCGACTCATCCACCAGTGCTTTAACCACATAAAGTTTGTCCATGATTAGATCTAGGATTTCCTCAGGAATTTCGATGACCTCGTCTCTATGCGAGCTGTCGCGACGTCGTATACATAGCATATGTCGTAAATGAGTGTGGATAAAGCTATAGAGGGCGGCCGGCGCAGCGCGAGAGGGTAAGTATCAGATACAAAGCAGAATAGGCCCTAGGTATTCGCAGTTAAGTATAACTTGAAGACCAGGGTTAGCTTAACGGCTCGTACTTAATGACCGAAAAGACGGGCATGCATATGATCATTTTCGTGAAATACCATCTTCCATCTTTATTCTATTCTAGTTTACAGAATCATTATTCCTCATGCATCATGATCGTACTAGTATACTATATGGACCTGACTCCTTTCTGAATGATGCGGCAACAATGAGGCGATGCAAGCATCAGACCTTCAGAGATATCTGCGGCACTCGCAGTAGATAATAGAGAAGCACCGTCTGCCCCAAGAGATCGTACCTGATGATACCAAACCATAGATCGCCGAGGCGCTCTGCTCGAAATAGTTCCTTGAAATTTTCATGATCGAGTTCTCAACTGTACTCTACACTCACTGCTCACTGCTGGGGCCCATTTGCGTAACCATACTTACTTGAACTAGCTTACATGCTCAGGAAGTTCGAAGTCTTCGTCACAAGGCTTACCCAGAAAGTTGTGAAGACCGTCCTCCAACAGCGTGTGCTGGAAAACACAGGTCACGCTAATTCTAATTTCTCGCGTCCCGTCACGTTACATGTGACTAGGCATCACATCAAATTGATTCTAGATCTTGAACACTTTTCAAGATCTTAAAATTAAGCTCGACCGTAACCATTAGGTCGTACTGTTGGAATTAATGGTAAGATCCCTAATTAAAAATCCGAACCGATTTGACCTAAGTGGTCATGCAGAAAGGCACAACTTTGAAAATAGATTTTCGGTATGAGCCTGGAGAAGAGGGCGACGTGGACGGGAGAATTGCCTTTTGGAATTTCCAGAACACATTCGAGTGGTTCGAGAACCGCGGCTACACCTTATACAAGCCAGAGTCTGAAGATTTCGAGACTGCAGTTCCCAGACTACCTTTCATTGAAGACGTTTATGAAGGAGAGTACCCATATGCTGCGTATGATGGCCGCGCCGTGTCACCTATGGGGATCACAGTCTACTCAGACTTCCAGCCTGTCCCACTCCGTACATATGAGCCGAATATCAAAGTTGCATTCGCTCAGGACCGCCAGAACAGGCACGTCGCCATCAAACTTGTACGTCTTGGAACCGACGAATGTCGCATCCTGGAGTTCATAAAAGAGCAACCACTGGACACGCTGAAAGAAAACTGCGTCCTTCCGGTACTGGATATTCTTCCTATCGATGGGTTCTGTTTCGTCATCATGCCTAGGTGTGTTTTCAGTTCAGATGAACATTACTTGATCTTTAATGCAACGCTTAGGTGGGGAAGTCGTGTCACCTTGCCTCGACACCGAGCGGTCAATGACGTACTCCAGATGATGCATGACATGCTGAAGGTGCGATTCTTTTGCGTTAGTCCACTCTAGGAAGCATGTAACACACTTACAGGGCCTGGCTTTCCTTCACCGACATAACATCATTCACGGTGTGAGGACTGCTTCTAGACTTCATTACCCCTTCTTTGATTCTTATATCTGTTCCAGGACATTAAAATGGCAAATGTTTTGATAGACAACTTCGGAGACGGTCTGTACAGTGAAATTAATCCCCTTAGAGTAATGCGACGCGCAGAAGGTCGCGTCCGATATGCAATATTTGACTTCGATTTTTCAAGAATGATTCCGATGGCGAAAAACAGCCGCGATTATTGGATATCGACTTATTCTCCATATTTATGGGGAACCTTCAACCGCACAAAATATTGTGCTCAGGGAGAACTCGAGTATAATCCGTTTGTTACTGAGGTGTGCACTCTCGGAATCACATTCTCGGATCATTTTCAGGTGAGCAGTCTATTCTTCGACAATCATTTGCGTCTTTTTTTTATTTGCATCCGCCAGCATGTGATACCAAGCCTACCCATTCTTGCTCCTTTCTTCGACATGCTTACTACTCATAAGCTACAGCACCGTTTCACCGCTTCCGAAGCTCTCGCATTCTTCGAAGATTTTTATTACAACCTTTCAGACGAAGAACTGCAAAAGGAGTTATGGTTGGACGGCACCCAACTCCGCCGTGCCTACGACGATAGCGATCGGTGGGCAACTGTACCTCCGGAACTTGCACAGAAATGGGCAAAATACAGGGAACCGCCCTTGTCGTGGAAGACAAAAGCACTGCGCAAGCTTTTCAAAAAATACAAGTGGCTATTTCATCCCAAAATTGCTCTAGTCCGTCGGGCTCTTGCAAAGATACCCAAGGTCTGGAGAGCCGTCATCTCCCTAGTTTCCTCTTTTATGTGAAGAAAGCGGAGCCGTCGCTTACTTTATATTAGTCTCTGCCTGGTTAATCTTATACCTGTGTATCTTCCCTCATCATACCATCCCATTATTGATATGAATGCATTCCAATGACTCGTACACACCCCGAACCGAGAAGTATCAGAATATTCCAAAATGCTTTCTTACACCTTTTCTTTTTTGCTACGCTTCGCGACATTGAAGTGGAAGGATTTTGCTTTCTATTTTTGATATGTATAAGTTGTGTTTAAGGCGATGTATTTATTCGATAAGCTGAAATAGCAATTAACAATAAACGGTTTCTCGAAAGCTAACGGTCAATCTGGGCATAGAGAAAGTCCGATGCGGTGCAAAGTCATTTCGCATCTTGACGAGAGCAATGTCAAAGGAAGAACATAGGAAAACTCCATCGCACTTCGAGGATTCCAGTGAGCTTCGTACACAGGATGCTCCATCAACCAGTTTCCCGCGCTCTGGCTCGGAAGAGGAGGCGCAGCGGATGCATACCCAACGAAATCAAGGTCCCAAGTGCCATACTTGTTTCGACCTCGACCAGAGATACATTCCGCAGCCTGACAGGGACGAAGAGACCTGGTCGTATCGCGAGGCCGACCGTCCCTGGATATCGTCCAGCGATCTCCAAAAGGATAGATCTTGCGCATCCTGCCGCTTCCTCAAATCAGCTTTCGACACCCTGTTGAATTCGGGTGACATCATAAACATACCCCTCGGATCGGAAATTGTATACGACATAGCTATCCTAGACCGAAGCAACAATGGCTCAACGGACGGCGAGTTCTTGAAGAGGAAGAAAGAAGCCCAGGAGAAATATGAGTCCTCCCAGAGCTTGATGATCGAGATGAAGTGCAGCACGAGGCAGATTGGAGCAGAAGAGGAAGAAGGGACGAGAGAGGACTTTAGGGTAGAGATATATACCCCACCCGGTGGTAAGTAGCGGCTCCGAATTCGTCTGGATTAGATATGAACTAGGTATATTTCCTGACAGCTCCGCCTGCTCCTTGGAAGGCCATCGGCACTGCCGGGGAGGTTCCCACAAATCCTACAGCAGAAGAGTATGCAAAAACCATCCAACATTGGCTCGCAGACTGCGACGAGAATCACCCGATATGCCAGACGGAATGGAAAGGTCCAAATGGCGACAAAGAGTTGTTGCCCCGTCGTGTGCTTGACCTCTCTGCCGGCCAGATTTGCTTGATCGAAACGAGCCCAGGGCAACGAGAACACTATGTCGCCCTCAGCCATTGCTGGGGAAAGAAACCTCTCCTCGAGACGACACGCGAAACTATTGCGGATCATATGAGAGGAATACCGTTCGACCACTTGCCCAAAACGTTCCAGGACGCTATCACTATTACCAGATGTCTAGGATTGCGTTACATCTGGATCGACTCTCTCTGCATCATCCAGCACGACAGAGCCGATTGGGAGCAGCAGAGTGCGCTCATGGCAGATATCTATGGTCGTTGCTACCTGAACATAGCCACCACGCGAGCTGGAGGAGGTCATGAAGGCTGCATATCCGCAAGGTGGACTACCACCGATATCTTGCAATGGGCCTACAGATTTGGAGCAAGAGTGAGGAATCCGGATGATGAGGAAAGTTCAAATATTCAGAAGGTTACCTCAAGAATCAGAAAATGTCCCCTAAAATCGTATAAGATCCCAGGAATCGAACACGACATCCGCATAAGGCTTGCCATAACTTCCTCCCATGAAGCTATGCAAACTCCACGATGGATTCCAATGCATGCAACATCAGCTCCTTTGTTGCCTCGTGGGTGGGTTTATCAAGAACGCTTCCTGTCGGCACGAACAGTTCATTTCCACGCGAACGAGATGGTGTGGGCTTGCAACGCAAGTCAGCGGTGCGAGTGCAAAGAGCTTGATGGGACGCCAGTTGACGGAGATGGATGGAGCGCCAGTAAAGACAGGGTGGTTAAACTATCGCTGAACTCGAACTTGAAGTCGATATACGGCTTATGGAGGACCATTGTAGAAGACGTCAGCCTTCTAGAGTTGACGTATGAATCGGATCGCCTTCCGTCGCTCACTGGTCTGGCCACCAGATTTGCGAAGTATCTTCCCAAGAATGAACGGTACCTAGCAGGGCTTTGGGAGGGTGATCTAGCTCGGGACTTGCTGTGGGAATCTGGCTGTGTGACCGAGGAAGACGGTCCTCACAGAAAGCGCGACGAGAATGGGTCTGCTCCGTCCTGGTCATGGGCGTGTCTTGTGTGGGGTGGTGGCAGCAGACCTTTAAGCAATGGTCTTGAATGGGAATATGAGACGAAACCAAGGCTCGTTGAGTGGGCTGGTGTCAAAACGTACAAGCAAGATCCTCGAGTCAAAGTCATCAGCGCCTCCGTAGAAATTGACGGAGAGAACAAGTACGGAGTTGTGAAAGGGGGGTGTATCGTCATCGAAGGACCACTGTGCGCAGTTGTCGTTAAAAATCCTCCGAGACCACCGCCTTCGTCGCTCGCGAACGTAACGACTGTGGAGGAAGAATCATTCGACTCTTTGCTGCTGAATTATGACACGCCAACGTCCGCCGCCTCTTCAGGAGGGATTGTGTACTGCCTCTTCATTGGTTCCTTCGATGAACGCTTTGCACATGACAGCGATGCACACATTACACATCAAGGGTTAATTCTGCGATTGTTGAGCGATGGAAATTTCGAGCGAATAGGGAGATGGACGCAGCAAATTGAGGAATGGGTGGAAACAAAGGATATTTGGACCAAGGAGTCTCGAGTTCACAGAGTATCCATTGTTTGAGATACAAAGGTTCAATTTACTTCTTATTCTATGCAAGCCATCCTGCGATTCAAATTTATAGGAATTAAAACCATGGGCTTGTTGAGAATCTGGGACATATAACTTACTGTCTATTGTGCCCAAATTCTACAGATAACGCGAAGCCCAAGTTCTTGGGCCTTCTCCAGTCCAGGAAAGGTGACGATTTGTGAGTTACGTTTACTAGCGGCGTCCGGCAGAGTCTCTGCCTCACCCATTAACCCCTCGCCGCCTGGTAGCAGTACCCTAATGTGCAAGCTTTGGACAGCTAATGACTGGATATTTTCGACATTGGTGCGTGCATGACTGGACGGAATGACCAAACTCTAGAGCAAGGTGCTGGGATCGCTGTAGATGCTGAGACAGGTGACGAAGGATATGTAGGGTGAATAGTGGACTTTTGGGTAGGAACGCCGCGTGTAAACGCGTAGAAGGTTTTGTTCAAAGTATCCAACCTTTCTCTGCGCGCTTTGCGTGACAATTAGTCACGTGCTTTGTCACAACACGCGTACCAGTGCCAAGTTCGAGGAGTCCTCCCTTCAGTGGCACCCTTCACATTCTGCGCAGTGCGAATATGTACTACTTGATGTCGTTCACTGCCAGCTTGCAAACTCAGCGTGTCACTCGCTATCATTCTGGATCTATGTAATGCTTCTTGTCGACAAGTCATCGTTGCCCAATGGAGTCTGGACCTTTCGAGTTCAATTCGAGTGTGGAAGCCTCGGGAGTGAGATCGCCATGGTAAGTGCCAATTCTCTTTGCCTCAAATCACTCACCGCTCACACCTGGGTGTGGGCTTGTAGCATCAGTTCTTTAACTATGATTGCTGTCGCACTCAGTACCGTGATCAGGAAGTCAAGACCAGATGCACAGAGCTTGGGGAGACTTGTATCCGGAGTGTATTTACTATACGACTCTGAGTACTTGGGTATGGTGCACTATGGACAAGATGTGCTTTTGGCAAGGCTTATGTCAGGTCAAGGGAAGATGAGGATGAAATGACTTGTGGTTGGATCGTTCTAGATTGGAGAGCAAAGAGGATGTCACTCCTTGAGGCTTGCTTTTTCGGTTTTTCTTATTTCGCCTTCACCCACTTGTTCCGCTGTCAGTACATGCGATCTGTCAGCTTCATTCCAACCCACGGCCATTCGTCTCTACCCTTATCTCCTATACCAGCTTCATCTCCGAGTCGTTCCAACTTCCCTCTATACTCAGATGGAGCCAAGAGAGATTTGGGCGAACAAGTAGCTATGGGCAGCAGTTTACCACGCCCATCTATCCCACTCTGATGTGGTGAGCAGGTAGCGCAGGCACAAGAAGTAGGCCCATACTTTTACTCTCTCTCGTTTCACAGTTTACCTAATGGTTCAATTGCTAGGAGTGCTGGCGTTTACAACTTGAACGACGAGATATTCACCATGAAACCTTTCGCATGGCGGCTCGGGCGGGAATTATGCGACAATCATCAAAAGATCCGGTTTGCATAAGGACCTTGCTACGGCAGAGCAATACCATTCCGCCCAGCGACGAGTAACGGCTCTAATTGGAAGCCCCATAGCTCTCAGTCATGAGCACTGCCCAAAAGTTCAATGAGGACCGATGGCTCCCGAGATTTATTTGCCCTCCACAACCCACAATGGCCTGGTTGTGCTACACTCGTATGTATCTTCCTGGAATTGTTCAATTAATTAAGTGCTCAGTCAAACAACAATCTTTTTGTTTCTAGATCATTCGTGCACCGTCATTGAGACGAGATCAAGAGTTACACGATCTGTCAAAGGACTACAAGTCAACTGGGCGCTTTTGTCGCACAACGGGCTAGATGGACTTCGAAAGCCAAAAATATCCTCTCTTGCGCTGGGTAATAGCAGATAGTAGTGACATCCGCTACACAACCTGCCTGATATGTATCATTCTTCACCCGCAGGGTGTGTGCGTGCATGCCCGTGGCCACCGAACCAACACCGAACAGCCTCAAGCTACATGGCGACAGTAACAAACGAAAACCTTCGCTCTCTCATATTTGGCACTCTGCTCCAGACCGAAGTCAAAGCGCCCATGCCTTCGCAGCGGATTATGGGGATTTTACAATGCACCATCAAGATGAGAGTCAACTGTACGTGTTGCAGGTGCTGTTGCATAATGACAGGAGACCGAGGGAAAGCCCGTATACGCATATATAAGGTGACAAGGAACGTACGAATTCTCCAGCTGGTCTCACTCGTACAATCCGTACTCCCTAATCAAAGCTCGACGTTGACCGTCGGGCACTACTATACCGCAGTGCATTGATTGCACTGCTTATACAAATCCTACGTCATGGTTCAATTTTCAATGTTGTTCGTTCTTTTCGTCGCGATCCTGCCTGTGCTCTCGGTTCCTTTGGCCGTTTCGAAGTCGACGCTTGAGTAAGTATATTTTGCCCGACTCTTTTTTGCCAACAAATTGGATTGACCAACCGCGTACTAGGTCTCGTGAACAGGAAGACCTCTTAGCTCGCGCCGGGTAAGGGTCGATTCATATTTCTTCAAGAATTTGTAGTATTTACCTTCATATTTACTTCTTAGTGACATTGGTGATGATGCGTCTTTTGAAGCTCGCGAATTCCTTGAATCAAGGGTTGCAGAGCCAGAGGTGAGCAAAATTTTATGATATCCTACGCCACCCATAGTTGATACTAATTCATGAATAGATTGAAGATGAAGAACTCTCGAAACGTCTGGCTGGCGGTGGACTCTTAGGACCCTTGTTCAGACCTAGACCCACAAACGTGAACTTGGGGCCATTGTTCAAACCAAGACCTGCGAACCCTTTACCGTTGTTCAAGCCTAGAATTCCCATCCCAGTATTCCCAAAGCCTAGGCTACCTTTACCTCTGCCGAAGCCGCTAGGGCCGAAAATTGATCCCAACCCTCATCCGAGTGCTCCTCCTTCGAAACCTCTGAGTCCTGGTAAACCCAAGTCGCCTCAGCAGTCAAAACCTAAGCCGAAGACCAAGCAGCCTACGCCACCTTCCAAACCTAATCCGCTGAAGGTGAAGCCTGGCCATCCGAAGACTCCATCCCACCCAAAGAAGGGTCCATCTACGACGAAACCAGGTCCGAAACCTAAGACGAAGCAACCTACCACACACTCGAAACCGAATCCTAAAGTGAAATCTCCCCCGAAGAAACCCACATCGCCACCAAAAGTCCAACACCCTTCCACGCATCAACCGGGCGGTCCAAGGCCGAAGACACAGAACCCGAAGACACCTGGTAAACCCCAAACTAAGCAGCCTTCGACGCAGAAGCCTAAGGGTCCTGGGCAGAGCAACCCGAAGTCAAAACCCAAAACAACGAGGCAACAGGGACCACACACGAAAAAGGGACCGTCTACGACCAAGACGTCTCCTGGTGGTCCGAAGATTGGCGTTCCGAAGGTGAACCCTCCCAAGCTTCCTGGAGGACCTGGGATTCACTTGCCTGGTGGGTCAGGTGGTGGTGGCGGCGGCGGTGGTGGTGGTCGAGGAGGAGGCAAAGGTGGCGGCGGAGGTGGAAAGGGTGGTGGCGGTGGAGGAAAAGGTGGCGGTGGCCGCAATGGCGGAGGAGGAGGAAAAGGTGGCGGCAGCAGTAGCGGTGGGGGAGGTAAAGGCAAACCGTCTTCGCCAAGTACCAAAGGACCGGGCGGAGGACCTAAGCAAACTCCAGGCAAACCAAGTCATACAAACCCAAAGACGAAGACGCACTCAAAACCTGGACAACCAAAGAGAAACCCTCAACAAGGAAAGCCAAAGACCAAGCCCAATGTGTCCAAACCTCAGCGTGGCAAGCCGTCTCCCAATGGTCCTAGGAAACCGAAAACAACGCGACCAAATACCAAGGGACCTGCACCAAAAAAGAAGCCTACGAAAGTCCCAGGAAAACCACGACCAAACTCTCCGAAGACGCCGCGTCCACACAAGAAGCCGCAGACACCTTCGAAGCCAGGAAAGCCTAAGATGACAAGGCCGAAACCTAAGCAATCCCCTTCGAGGACGAAACCCGGCCACCCAAAGACAAAGCGCCCACCCCCCAAGAACCCTTCAACGAAGCCAAAACCTGGCCAGCCAAAGACGAAGCGCCCGCACAACAAGAATCCTTTGACAAAGAAGAAACCTGGCCGGCCAACTACCAAACCTCATCAGAAGCCTTCGACCAGCCGTCCCAAGACCAAGAACCCTTCGACGAAGACAAAACCAAGGCCCTCTAAACCACAGAGGAAACCAAACCCAAAGACGAAGAGTCCTGGTCGCCCAAAGACTAAGAAACCAACGACGAAGAAGCCCAGCAAACCTGATACTCCTCGCAAGCCTGGTCGTCCAAGGACTAAGCATGACCCGAAGAAGCCCGAGTCCAAGCCTTCGAGGAATCCTCGCAAGCCTCAACGCCCAAAAACCAAGAGGCCTTCTCGCCCTCGTCCCAAGCAGAGGAAACCGCATCACCATCATCACGACCACGATGACCAGAACAACAACAACCAGTCGGGGAGCAATGATCCAAAGTGAGTTATCCATGATTCTCTGGTGTATATGTACTCAATGTTCTCGGCGGTGTTCAGTATTGCTAAGATGATCAAGCAGGAAGAGGCCCAGAACTGGGTCAATACTGCAAAGCTCAGCGAACAAATGGCGAACCTCGAAAAGCAGAAAGCGGAGAATGAGCTTGCGATTGCAGAATCTGACCAGAAACTCGTCGGGAAACCTCAGTGAACTTGATGACTGCTGGCCATAGCCTGTAAGACTGTAGTTTATTCATGTATCTCGTCAAGACCGAATGAAAAGTTATGGTCGTGCTCATCCTGAGAGGCATGTAAATTTAGCGCCCTGACATTTAGTTGGGGTTAAGGTTAACATTCCGGTGCTCGCGTCTGCTCGACGTCATCCACGATGTCGAGCAGCCGAGCTCATCATCCGACGTCGTCCTCAGTAAAGCCACCATGCCACCTACCTTGCCACTGGAACTATGCCAACAAATTCTAGAGGAGCTGTCCCTATTAGCATCGTGCAAGAGACAAACTGAACACGATCGCGAAGAATATAGGCGGGCTCTTCGGGAATGTATCCTTGTGTCCAGGGCTTTCAGACACAGCGTCCTCAAGCATATTTACGAGCACATCGATATATCTAATGTTGATGTCTCCATAGGCGCGATCTCGGACTATATCCTCAAGCTTCGGGAACTATTCGAGCCACCACCAAATTCACAACTGAATGGAATCGGACGTTATGTCAAAAACTTGACTATATTCCTCAATGATCCCCCACCTCGTTGGGTGAAGGAAACTACACCGGAAACTCTGTCCACAATTGACGACGTTACACGAGACGAAAACTTTGTCGAGGTTCTGCGGCACCTGCGCGGGGAGGATTATGGCATTACGAGCTGCACAATCAGCCTTTGGTCGGGTCCAATCCAAATCCCACTCCCAGGTCTCTTTCCATGGACAAATTTGAGCCTCGACTTCCGAAACGCATTCTACGATCTCGTGCACTCGCCAACGCTAACTTCGCTGGATATCAGGAACATATTCCTGTTGCCCACCCGGTTCTTAGAAGGGACGCACCTCACGTACCTACGGTCGCAAAACTCCCCAGAGCTTCCTTATCACATCGTATACCTGGTGGAAAATGCTATCCAGCAAGAGGACGTCGTGTACCCAGAATTAGAGACACTCGTCACCGACAATACCTATCCTTCGCAATTCCTTCCAGGTCTTGTACGCAACCTCAAAGAATACGTGACGGTCGTGAACGAGGAAGCTCCTTTCTCCATACAGGTAGCTCGGACTACAAAGACCATTGAAATCGCAGCGAATTCATTAAAAAGGGTGCATATAAACCACTATGGTGAGCACAAAAACGTCGCAATTCATCTAGTCGAAGCACGCTAAACAATTCATTAAGGAAATATGCCCTTATATTCGTTCGACCTATCCGACTTACCCCACTTGACCAGCTTTTCTCACCATCATACTCGGGATAGCGCATACGAATTCGAGGATGGGGATATCGCCAGGCTCTACCAGCTCCTCGACACCAAAGCACCTCTGCAGTCGTTAATGAGCCTTGGCATTCTTGTCAACTACCGCGAATTCCTCGTCTCAAACACTTTCCTGACGCCTTTCGGGGAATTAGAGTCGTCCTGGAAGATGATCGCGGACCTCTTGTCCAGCAGCAAGAAATTTCCCGCCCTCGTTCAGTTGGCGGTGACGATCTTGGTGAATGTGGAGGTGGAGAGTTACTATGATTTCGACCTGGATTTGTTCCAGTGGGAATGTAGGGATCGTCTGGAGCAGTGTTTTGCCCAGTTGCCTAGTCGGATCGCGTTCAGGTTGAAGGTCAATGCACACTTATCCCTGCTATAAGCAGACATTGGCTTGGGGTTCCTTTCCGCGGAATTGGCCCCTTATATTTGCATATTCGGCGCAGGCCTTGGGCAACTATAAAGTTGAACAAGGCACTAGATGCTTTCCACGAAGATAGCCAGTACGGCCTATCGCTCAGTAGAATTTCACGGTGCTTGGCTTGGGGATCGACAGTGTCTATTCTGCTGTCATTCGTGTTTTATGGCTTCAACCACACGATATGTGGGCTGGAAGAAAGGGATATCACTTTGGAATACCGGGTTATTCTCCTGCTTGAGAAAGAAAAGCAGCGTCTCGGGGCGTCTCAGCTCAGAATGGTAAAGTGAACTTCAATCATATGCCAGTCCTTGCCACAACTCACTGATCTTCGACGTTCGAAGGCCCCGGTTTTGGTACACGTCTGTTTCGTTGGCATCTACGCACATTACATGCTCCAAAAGGGATGTCTTGATGACGATTCTGTTGTCTCTTCATTTTCTCCGAGTCTCTGTACATATGATGCAATGCGAGCATTCATTCTTACCTTCATCATTTCGAAAAATCAACAGGCGCCAGTACAACAATCCACGGATCCAAAATCGTTATCGCTTTTCGGCCGTACTTTGGTCATGATCATGATATCATCTGAACGAAGGAACCAGGCTGAATGTTTACGTTCATTACCACCGCAGCTATGACTTAGCTGTAGAAAGATCATACGTTTTCGAACCTCAAGTACCTGTACAGAGGCTCGTGAGTCGTGCGGATATCTTGATCATTCCTTTGCACTATTGATCCTGTCGGGATTTACTTAGGAGTCATGCTGCTCAATTCGGAATCATGATGATGATGCAAATAGCGTCAGGGCCATTGCTCGCTGACTTCTTTTCGCACATTGCAAGCACGCAACGGGGTGTGAGCGCTCGTTGGGTGAAGTAAACTATGCGCCTGTGATCACTTGAGTCTTGTACTTACGGTTGATCCAACAAGCGCCCGTAAGTACACTTTGAACTAGGGCATATCGCTGCAGCAGTACCTTCCCTGTCTGCGCTGATGGCAACGTTTTAATAACATGGAAGATGATGAAACCCAATGGACAGAGCTTAGAACTGACGGACAGGTGATTCTCCGCAAAAACATATCCATTTGGTAATGGGGAAAAAGACGAGAATTAACTTCCTTAGGCCTCGAAGTACTACAAAAGGAGGGAGACCTTTCTTCGAATTCTCCTCATAGAGCTGGTCTCTTATTCACTCATATACTGGTCACTCAATAAGCCTAGCGCCGGACGTTGTACTTACCTCCTCATCTCCACTACCTTGCTCAACAATCACAAACCTTCTTTGGGGTCTTTATCTACCATAAATCCACCATGGTTCAAATTCTTAACGTTCTCGTGGTGTTTGCTGTCTTCGCCAACGCTTTCGCTATTCCTATCCTCGAGTGCGTGGGCGAGCAGTCCGTCTGTTTCCATCATGTTGGCGAGATTGAGTAGACTGACTGTTCAAACC
This sequence comes from Agrocybe pediades, assembly GCA_013053245.1. Lineage (NCBI taxonomy): Eukaryota > Fungi > Basidiomycota > Agaricomycetes > Agaricales > Agrocybaceae > Agrocybe > Agrocybe pediades. The sequence goes on from JAACJL010000058.1 coordinate 2,329,327, forward strand.
CGCAGAACGCGAGACATCGCGACAGAATACACTGGCTCGGATACTTCGTCTCTGACGCTCAAGTATGTTGCTTGTTACTAACTCAGCTAACATTGGCGCTGCTAATATCACTTTTTGTCTTAGGGTTTCTCATGGACATGGCAGACTGGAAGCACGTGGAAAGAATGCGAGAAATACCAAGAAGAAACCGCAAACTACGATAGGAAAAGTCGTCAACGGCGTCCAAAAATATGCTAAGCAGTGTCATTTCATTCGGGATGAAGAAACGGGTGACGTTCTCATTCGAGAGCTTGACGAGGATGACGAGGACGGTGCGATCATGTATGCCCGCGATCCTGCGGGTACCTTTGGGAAGATATTCAAGGCAGCCAAGGGGCTTGCACACAGGTGCCAGTTCATCCGTAGCGACGAGACGGATGGGATATACGTTCGAGAGATCAGTGAGGTCGAAGTTGGGAGCCTAGACGCGCGGGGTAATGGACGGAAGGGGAAGACTGGCGCGTTAGGCAAAGTCATAACGGGCGCTAAAGCGCTTGCTCAACGATGTCACTTCATGCGGGACTTGGAGGGAGAGGAGATGGATCTTCTTGCTCGGAGGAGTCCTGGAAGTACCTTAGGTTCTGTCCTGAAAAAGGTTAAGGGCATTGCGCATAGATGCCACTTCATCCGTGATGGCGAAGAAGACCTTCTGGGTTTGGATTGAGAGTTGTTCGTGATGCGCAGTGGGACATACAAAAGGGCTGTACGTACTTTTAGAAAGTAGTGAGATGTAATATAGAACGTGGAGATGGAGAGCTACTGCGATTTTGACGTGGATTGATTCCTGTTCCTGTGTCAAGTGACGGTAGGAATTGTCTGGAGAAGTGCTTCGTACAATTGCCTTGCCTAGTAGCCGGATCTTGCTTAGATTGAAGGTAAACACAAATCTGCTGCTTCTTTAGGTCCGAGTCTATGCTGGCCTAAACGTCCCTCATATGACGGTGTTCTCGGGACTTTGAACTCAACCAGAACTTGGGAACCCAACTCTTTCTTCATCATGGAGCTAGGCTCCGGACGTGATCTGTTATCATATAAACGGAACGTAGCAAAAAAACCACTATGATAAAGTGATATATCCAGTCCCAATCCAGCTTCATCTTCGAATCTCTTCCTCAACATTTGATGCAACTCCGCCATCTACTCATGAAACAGGGTGCCCAACAACTCACCTGGCAAGTATTCTCCAAAATTCGCACTGGGTCGAACTTAAAACATGGCAAACATCTGGTCGAATTGACACTTAAAAACTTCTGTAAAGTTGAGACGTGACAGCATATGGCTCACTGCCTCAGTGCTATCGGCGCTTTAAAGAGGAAAATGTGCAGTTGTCCCTCGTAACAAGACGCATGCGGCATCAGCGCTTGCCAATGGATGTGTGATAACTTGGGCAGGTTGCTGCAAGTTTCAAGTTGCGCATGTTCCCCTTGTCCCTGGCATTTAGATTCTATCTCCATCTAAGACTCTAAGTATCTGTCCAAGTTTGCCGGCCTCTGAGGCATTCTAAATATAGCAACAGTAGCCATGCGGCTGCGCGACGCCACAATTGCTCAGATGATGCTTACCTTGATGATACTTCAATATTTCAATGTGCATATGTCACCATCCCGATACTATCCAGCGGAAGCCTCTGGATTTATGTCCAACGAGCACTGCATACAAGCCCAAAATAAAAAAGTGCACAGCCCTGTTGTCGATGTGGTCCTTAGATGTTTTCGTCCATGATGCATCTGCATCTTCAACCCTGGTGGTGGCATCTTATGATCCATTAAGAAAGGAACATTGACGATTGTCACTCACGGGCGCTCTGCTCTCCGCTGCTCAGACCGCCGTAGACTCGTTTATATCCTTATAGCTACTGATCATTGTTTGTGCAGCCCGACCAAAGCCCGACTGACATGCGGTGGAAAGAGTATAAAAGCATGGATCGCATCTTCGGGTTTCTTCAGCTGGTCTCCCTCCCACTACCTCCTAATCAAGGTTCAGCGTTGATCGTTGAACACCCTCTCATATCCCAACTCTTATCTTTCTGCACCTTGGTTCATACGTCCTTGACCTCAAACAAAGCCTACCAATCCAAATCCCAAACCAGAACTCCCAACCCGTAATCATGGTTCAAATTTCCAGATCGTTTGTGCTCCTTGCTGCCATCCTGCCGGCGTTGGCTGTGCCCTTGTTCGTCCCTGACGAAACTTCGCTAGAGTGAGTGCTCCTTTGGTAGTCTTCTTCCTTCATTTACGAGTCGATGCTTATTGAACCATTTTTTCAAATTAGTGCTCGTGAACAAGAAGATCTATCTATTCGAGCAGAGTATGTGCACGCTCAGTCATTAGCTTCTAAGAAGCCTGTGCTCGTCAGACTAACGTCTTATCTTTATCAGTGACCTTTTCGAAGGTGGTCTTCTCGAGGAGCGCGATATGAGCATCGACGCGGACTGGCTCGAAGCTCGTGATTTTGAAGATGTCGAAGATATGGAGGCTCGCGAATACTTCGATGACCTCGAGGAATTTGATGCTCGCGATCTTGAGGACCTCGAAGATATGGAGGCTCGCGAGTACCTCGATGACATCGAGGAATTCGAGGCTCGCGATTTCGACGACTTCGAAGACCTGGAAGCTCGCGGTCTCCTTTCCGCAGTGGGAAAGGTAGCTGCAAAGGGCGCCGCGAAGGTCATCAAGAAAGAGGCGCCCAAGGTGGCGAAGAAGGCTGCACCCAAGATTGCTAAAGCCATCCCGAAGGCGAAGAAAGCCGCACCCAAGGTCGCTAAAGCCATCCCGAAGGCCAAGAAAGCCGCACCCAAGGTTGCCAAAGCCATCCCAAAGACGAAGAAGGCCGCGCCTAGAGTCGCAAAGGCCGTACCTGCGAAGAGAACTGGCAAATCCGGCCCTGCAAAGACGAGCAAGACTGCTCACCCGGCTGGCAAACCCAAGCAGGCAGGAAATGCCAAAGTCTCCAAAGGTTCGAGAACGCCGGCGGCGAGGCCTTCGAGTAAAGGCAAGGGTCGCTCCAGCAGCAGCAGCAGCAACCGCTCTCCCAGCAAACAAACCCACCGCACGACACCTGTCAATAGGAAGAACGCCCCCGTCAACAAGGGCAAAGGCACAGGCTCCAAGAAGATTCCGAGCTCCATCACGACCAAGATAAGAAACCCCATCTTGAAGTCCAAGCCACACACTCTCATGGGATCCGGACCTCAACGTAAGACTGGCGGCAGCAGGCCCAATAGTCCTCTTCGGAAACAACCTAAGACCTCAGGACACCCAGGCAGGACAAGCAACGGCCGGACGACCAGTGGACGTACGACCAAAACCCAGTCCACTCAGCGTCCAAATGGCAGAACTTCGAGGACCGACAAACTCAAGGCAGCAGGCCACAATGCAGGCCACATCGCCAAGAAGACAGGACACGCTGCCGAGAAGGGTGCTAATGCTGCGCAGCGAGGTGCAGATGCATCAAACCGGTATGTTTGCGAGCTTTTAGTCTTGTGTCATCGGAGCGTTGGAAAGTTGATTTTTCTTTTCTTCAATACAGCTTTGCCAGCATGATTCAACAAAGCGAGGCACAATCCCAGGTCCAAACCTCTCAACTTAGTTCACAGATGGCGGCTTTGTCCCAACAGACATCCGCAGAGCAAATGCAGATTGCCAACTTGGAACAGCAGATCGCGAGCAGGCACTGAGGGGTCTTAAATAGCACAACGTCTGTGATTGGGATTTATGATTTGTTCAGGCAGTACATGTTTGTATGTAACCCAATTAAAGACAGATGGATCCAGGACAGAATAATCGCCTGTCTTGATTTAAACTCGTGCCAGAAAAGTGTCAAAGCGTTCATCGGATTATGGATACTTGATGAACTTGATGATGAGGTGGACAAGCAGAAGAGCTCTGAATCAACAACAAAAAGAAAGAGAAAGAGAATCAGAAAGTCGATACAAATTTCATGAAAAAAGCCAGGACTCACGTATCACCACCATCGTTGGCTGCCTTCTGAGAATCGTCCCCCTATCGGGCCTAAATTCATGCCAGGGTATTCAAACGTTGTCCGGTTTATCATATCTAATATTGAGGTCCAACTGAGGTCGACAAGCAGAAGAGTTCTGAACCGAAAAAGAAAGAGATTGAGTAAGTCGATACTAGTAACAAATTCATGAAAAGAAAGGGCTCACATGTCCGCCATCGTTAGCTCTGATCCACAGCACCTGCACCGTGTTGATGAATCAGTCGAGCACATAGACGCGGTTACAGGATCTGCGGGATTTCCTGGTACAGACATCCCGCCTCCTCGAAGGCAGTATTGTGGATAGACTCCATGTGACTTCAGAAGATATATCGCCAACTGTAATGGTCACCGGCAAAACCGAAATATCCGCAACCATTCTATGCATAGATAGACTGGAGCCTGGTCTTCGTGGGTTGACTTGGGGTAGGAGGAGTCGTAAGAGTGCTGACGAAGATAACGCTTGAGTAAACCTGTCTCGAGAGGATGACATCGTGAAAAAGCCGGGCTGGAGGAAGCAAGGACGCCAAATGAAGATGCGGGCGCTCTCCGTTGCATTTCTCGACCCGTCGATACGTGGGTCTCGGAAGACAGGACACTCCTGTATGCAGCGCTTTCGTTTGACATCGGTACTATATCTATGAACGTATCTCGTAAACGGAAAGATATGAAGAGCAGAAATAGAACGAACCTTAGACAGCAATTGCCTCTATGGATAGATCCAAATCAATGGTAAGCTTCGTTCTCTTCGAGGTTAACAGACCTTGAAGAGACCGTTGAAGCTGTACATGATGTAGTTCAATGAATTGCTCCGGATTAAAATCGCCCATGAGTTCGCCCATTACTTCGATGAAAATGGAAAGTTTGACCGTCTGTAAATTGGGGTACATCGGACCTATCAAAATGCTGTCGAAGCATTCCCAGTGGGCCGATATCACTGGCTTGAACCAAGGGTCTGGTATTTCCTCGCTCTGACAGTAAAAGTCGATTTCTAAGTTTTCAAGACGTTCCATTGGACTGCGAATGTCTATAAGCTGATGAAGCTTTTCCAAGCTACGATTGGCGTTGTCTGGATCGAAGAATAGGATGCAACGATGGGAATACGAGAAAGATCTGAGAGCCTGGAACTGATCGAGCTTCAAGGTCGGAGGCAGTGGTATTTCACCTAGGAACAATATCAATAATACTATACGCCTGCCGTAATTGATTTCACGAACCATAGTGTTCTATCCAAACATTGACGAGCGCGTCTTTTGCCATTACCATAATTTCGCAGGTTTCTTGGAATTGATCAGCGCTGCTAGACAAATATTCCAACTCCTCGAGCGCTTGGTAAGGTGAACGTAAAGTTTCGTATGGTTGCACATGGAAGGTGGCTTCTAGTGTTGGAACAGGCATCTCCGTTGCTTGCTCGGGCCCCAGGTACGGGAGGAGTTGATGGGGAACAGAGTGCACCTGTCGCAAATATACCAGAGCCATGTCATGGAAAAACGACTGGGGTAGTCCATGAATTCCGGACACACCGAAGTAACGCAAGTCGGAGGAATGTATGCAAGCGAACAGAGCCTTTCGAAACTCATCGTCGACGTCTTCCCATTTCAACTCGTCTGGCCTGTACGACGTCCGACGATTGTAAACTGTCATTTCAAACTCCTTGAGCTGGCAATCTTGACCGCTGAGTCGTCGGAGCAAGAATATCAGGTTCTGGTTGGCGAGAAAGTTTTGTAACTGCGCCTGGTACACGTCCTGGGGTCGTATGAAGTGGAACAGGGAATCTTCACTAGGTTCCGGCTCGAATGATATTGTCACGGATTGGACAAACGAGGCCGCGCTTTCAAGGTCCAGTCCGTCGCTCGGATCAAGAGCATCGCAGAGCTTCGTAACACGCGCTTTGAAAGTATACAAGGGTTTGCTCCTGATATGAATATGTTGGAAGAGCAAGCGGAGAGCTCGGAGTCGGAAAGCCCTTGATGCAAAAAGGCAGGAGCGTGTGCCTTTGACGAAATCCCTTTTAGCGTCTGCGCTTGACTCGGCCAACGCAATGGCTCTGACGTTATCGAAGATGATATCGAGTAATTCGTAAGGCAATGTCGGTGCCATCTGAACCCCCAAAGAGTTGACTTCAGGCATAGGTAATTACGATAGAGCATGATACCCACCTTGGCCTTCCTACGTGAATTCTGCGCGTCGAGGGCTAACTGAACAGCCCAGTCTGGGAGTCTGTCTCATATAGCATGCTCAGACCAGCGGTCCTTATCCGCAGAATGATAATGAAGGTAGAGGTGGCATGACGTGCGTTGATGCTGATCACTTCTTTGTCTTCAGTGGTGATCATGATAGTAGTGCCAAAGTGTACAGCGGTCCATAATTTGGTCAAGAAAGTGCCTTGAGCTCAATGAGGTCGACGACGGCAAGAGCTATGGACTGGACGATTCCGTCTTAGTCACGGTTACAAACGTTGGCTCCGGCGGCAAATAGCGGACCGCCTTCCGGGCGTTAGATATCAGAGCAAAGTATTCTCCTTGGCGAAATAATAAAAAAAGGAGTCTGGCTAGTCAGGAACTGTGCCTAGTGCTTGCTGAGTATGTACTTGAGTCCTAAACTTTCAGTTAGTACAGCAAGTCCAGGGCTGCTACCGACGTTGTGTTATGGGAATAAGTCACAGGAGGTCACGTCGATCTGGGAGCAAGGAACAGCCGTCTCAGGTTTATTTTGGACTTGATCCCAGTGAGCTAAAGGTGTACTTTGGTGCCTGCTCTGAGCGCCATGGGCCCATGCTAATGATCTTATCACTTCTTCGCAGATCGGTCTTCATTTTCCATTTACACAGGTCTACACGGAGTACCCATCTTGTAAACCTACCAGGAAATGTGGCGGGAATGAATCATTTTCTCGTTGCTTCCGGTTTGTCTACCAAGCCTCGCCGGCCTCCGGGTTTCATATCCTTGACCGGCTGTGATATGATGAATGATATATCACCACACTCAAGCCTGGCGTATTGGCATTGGCATTGAAATACGCTTGATTTTTTTTTGCTGTCTGCATCTTTCACCATACTATGCACTCCGACCACGCTGTCTTCCCTCAAGAATTATTCGACCTCATCGTCGATGAGGTTCACCGATTTCCCGACAAAGCCGAGAGGACTCAGCAGCTGGTCACCCTCTCCTTGGTGTCAAGAACATTTCGCGACCGGGCCCATGACTACTTATTCGCGTCTGTCATGGCGAGGAATGGTTCTGTCGGCAGAAGAACCATCACTCAACTCTGCAAACTCTTTGCTGCAGACCCTCTCACCGCGACGAGAGGTTTAGCTTCTCGCATCACATCCTTTTCCTGCGCCTTCCACCCCGATGACTTCACAGCATTGGCTATCATTCTCAGGAGCCTTTTCAACGATGGCACCATTGAACATACACGTACATCACCTTGCACACTCTCACTATCCATGTTTCCACGACATGATTTCAACGCACAATGCCCTGCCCGGGAGGATATGGCACTTGCCCTATTTGAAGTCTGCCATAGGAGACGACTAAAATCCCTGTTTCTCGATAACTTCATGTTCTTTCCTCAAAACTACCTCCAAAACGCGTCTATAAACCACCTGTCCCTCAACAACACGCGAATTGCAGTTGCAAATCCCAGCGATGCTTTCTTTTTGACAGACTCCGAATTGCCATCCCAAAGTTTCCTTCCAAATTGGCCTGACGAAGGACATTCCATATCCTCAATTCGACGCCTCGAAATCAAGTCACCTGTGTTATCGTCCATCAGTGATGACAGAGCACTTTCGCGATACGGAGGTATCCTCGGTACATATGGAACATCGTTAAAGGAGCAAGAGAAATTTCAACCTTCTCGTCCAACTGCCGCCTTTCCCCGATTGAAGACTTTACACTTTAGTATGATGCCCTTCTCAACCGCAATGAAGGAAGCACTGGAGGAAATTCTGCTCGGCGCAAGCGAATCTCTGGAAGAGTTGACTATGGCCATATGTGAGTATCTCTTTTGACCAAGTAATTTAGGCCAAGTAACTAATACTTGTTGCCAGTCTTTAGATCAACTGTATCAATTGGTTCTCTTTCACTTCATCGTCTGACCGCCCTCCGCAAATTTACGCTACGCGACATGGAGGGAGAAGTAGGTTTCTTCCGATTCGTCGCGTCTTTGCTGGACAGCGAACCCAGCTCGACCTTGCAAGATCTCGAATTGGTCTTCTTTTTCGATACTCGTGGAGCCAGCCTATCCGATGAATCTTTCACCGAAACATTGGGCACCCTGCATTGTCATGCATTTGATGACATGTTTCAAACTTCCCGGTTCGAGAGCGTCCGCTCTGTGACTTTACGCGTTCGCACCAGACTTTCGTCTTCCGATTATCAAGGACGGAATGAATACGCCTCAGTCATCCGGTCCCAGTTTCCTTCGATAATTGCGTGCGATAACCTGGTCTTCAACGTAATCATCACAGACTGGACTTCACGGCAATGATGGCCAGCTTTCCGAGTCTCTGAACAGCAGCACTACGGCCGCACGTTCGTTATTTTCCCCTTGCCCACAAGTTGTGAAATGTCATCATTTTGTGCCAACAACTACTTTTATGCTTCGCCAGCGCGCGGCGCTCATGCCATACGATCTATATGTCCTCGACGTTTCCAAGTATCGAGAGTGCTCAAGATTGACGCGACAAGCTAGTGCTATCACCTATCATATATCATCCATCAACCACACCATATCACTTCCCCCATTACACAATGGGTCGTGTGCCTTTCCACACCACTTCTTGTGGTAATGATTCAAGGAATTGAGAAGACCGAGAAGCTCGACTATTCGTTGATATCGACTATTCGCTGCCTGCCGTTTCCTGTATGATTACGCCCTAGCTGGTCCAAGTATCCGTCCTAGAATCCGTCTGATTGTGGAAAATGCGGAACGCTTTCAAGTGAGTATATAGATTAACGTTGAGTGTACTGCGCAAATAATTAACTGCCTATTACCTGTTTCCAGCAGCGAGGACACGAAAATGAAGGAAAAACACGGCCATCCATTATCCATTATCCTTAGCCATCCATCCTATGCCGAAAATGAGACCTATGAAGCATGTGTCGTTGTAATTTTCTACAACCTCTTTGCCTATTTCAAGGGATTTCGTTTCCCTTCAAACCCGGTACATGACAGTGTTAATTAGCAATACTTGTTGCCCGGCTCAAATTCTTTTACCCGACCAGTATCCTAAATGTCCTTCAAAAGGAATCCAAGCATTTGTACAACCTCGACCTCATATAATATTTCGCTTCAGGGTGGCTTTTTGCAAGTTTGCGAAGAAGTTTCGAAGCACTGGTTCTATTTCTTGTCCCTTTCCAAAACATATTTTAGGGTTATGGGTTAGGCTTTTTGTTTGCAGTCCTCCCAGTGAATGTATTCAGGCTTCAGTGTGTAATATTACTCGAGGATTAGTTTAGTATTGTACAGAAGCGGTCTGCAATTCATGGGTATCAACGTCCTCGACCGCTCCAACCAGACCTCGTCGCTTCCATAGGCACATCCGCCTCTCGCCTTCTTCGTCTTCTCCAGTAATAAAATATCAAAGTCGCGACGATTGTTAAGCCTAATCCCAGTCCGACGGTCAGCCCTACTGCTTCTGCGATCATCTTCTTCGACGTCCCATGTCCCTGAGCAGCATTCGATGTGGATGTCGCGCTCGAAGAGAGTGTACTGCTAGGAGTGGTAAACGTTGGGAGGGATATCGAGATCGGCAATGTAGGGGTGGGCAAAAAAGATGTGATCGTTCTTTAGAATGAAATATCATTATTTTATTTGAAAAGCAGATGGCTTTGATACGGCAGGCACGTACGCGTTTGCGAGAACGGTTATCTCGAGAGCTTCCAAGTCCAATCGCGTGGGTATAGACGACGAAATGTAGTTGATGGTCATAACTGAGGTGTCGTTTTCCGGAAGGTTGACAATTGAGACTGAGCCTACTGAGGAATTGAACACGGACGATACGACGATTCCGTTTGATGATACAGTAACATTTACGGTGGCGTTAGATGATGGTGAGGTCGTTAGGTGTAATTCAAAAGCTGAAAACGAATAATGAAAATGAAGGGTGAGCAGGAGAAGGTGGACACAAAGTGAGCCATGACGCACCCCGAAATGAGAAGAAAAATTGAGGTATAATATTGTTGGACGTAGAAGAAGGACCGAATGTCGAGATAGTCGCAGGATCAGAATCGGAGACTTGCCTGATGAAAAACAGGAATGAGTCGCAAGAACATAAAACGAAATTCTAATTGCAGACTCACCAAGCGCCGGCGCATCTCTGCGGGTTCGTCGAAACAGCGGTAGCATTGCACAAGAATGGCGTATACACAATCTGCGTCGAATTAAGGGGGATCGAGACATTAAGAAACTCCTGCGATAGCGCCGATGGTATTAGGCAGAGGCAGATGAGAGCGATCAAGCTCCACGCCAGACATGGGTGGTCGTGTCCTGGGCCTGAACGCCGACTCGGACCTCTCAGCATTCAGGATCCTGACTGGAAGACAAGGCCGAAGCCCTCAATTGCCAGATTCCGAAAGCGAGGTCGAAAGAAGAGAGGCAAAGGGCGCCCAAGGAGCGAGGTGCCTGACGTTCTGAACGGAAGAAGAATGAAAAAAAGAGTCGTCAACGACGGAGAAACGGAAAGAAAAACAAGTACCAAGGAATGCCGTACACACCATGCGTCAGTGGCCAGATGCTAGATGCTCTGGAGATGCGACGTCGTTAGTCGTCGTCAAGCCCCGCGGCCTCGCGATATGCGCGTTGCTGATGAGTTCCGCCCAAGTCCCAAGTGGTCGAGACGAACGCAAGGCATTATAACCATTTACGTCTGCATCCGGGCATTTGTAGGGAGGCCCGTACATATGCGCATACGCTCCTGGCATGGTCTGGCAAGTTTCATATCACAGCGCATGACTCTGTTGCTCCATGAAAATAGGATGAATCCATTAAAGAAGACTGCTGCTGCCTGTCAATGGCTTGACGTTCTTTACCGTTTATGACATTAGATGACACCGTTTGGAGGGTTAACGTCCCATGTTTAGGTATTGTGGTGATGCGGTACCTCGTAAGCTGATACAACCGTGAACGTCGCGGGTCGCGAATGTCTTCGGCCTGTCTTCGGCTCCTTGGCTAGTAACCACTTCATCAAAATAGATGTGATTAGATGGCGAGAGTACTGGTCGAGGCCAAGTACTGCATACCATCTATACCGTTCAGATGCGGGCAAGTGGACGACACTGCGCAATATGCACCGCAAAAGGAACTCGTGCGCAGCAAACATTTAACACACCAGGACGAAGACGACTCGACAACAAGCTTGACGACGATATCTAGCTTCTGAGAACATATCATATCAGAGCAAAGTGTCACTCAAGCTCTAGAAGGCGCGCTCTTCCCCACCATGATCGTCCTCCTCTACTTTCGCTGATTTTAATCTAGCTTCTTCCGGCGCCCGAAGGTCAAAATTGAAGCATTAGGGGCTTCGGTGGGAACATCTGCATCGTGACTTGTGGGAGAAAGAGGATCTCAAATTATAGTGTGGCCCTTGGGAAATAACAGAGGGATTATAACTCGGATAACGAAAGATTGGTAGAGGTACATGGGGTTGTCCACCAACTTGGTATCCACGGGTCGGTATACTGTCGGTATCCTGGTAGCATGAAATTTCTAAAGTCTGCTTCGTTTCTGAACTCTGGCAATCGTTCCCGCAAATTCTTCTTCCGAAAGTGGCATACTGGGAAAGTACAGACAGAGTTGCTTATTTTTTGAGTACCAGAAGATCGGTGAGGGTACAAATTACGATAGTACATGCTGTGCAGTATGGCAGGTAGTGTATGCATATTGTCCGTCCTTTCCTCCTAAATAGTCCGTTGCTAGTCTACCGTGAATTAATGATTAATGAATGTCCCATAGGTGATGCATATTGGCTATGCAAGGTATAAAGTTTAAGAGACCGAATCTACCACGATTGATGGCCGCCAGCCACGATGATGCTAAGGAAAATAAACACCTATCAGAACCCAGCCCACGACAGAGGAGAAAGTATCTAAACACTCACTCACTACCCGTGCAGAAACTCGACGCGTCGCTCGCCAACCAAGTAACAACGCCTCTCAGCTCGTCCGGACGTCCAATACGATTGATAGGAGTGAGCTCTGACCATCGGTCTAGGAGTTGTGGCTTCGTGTTAAGTTCAGCCGCAGACATACTGTCAAGGTATCAAGTAAAATTAGCGTAAGCATTCTTTAACCCAAGGGTTGATAGATAGATAAGAGATGATCACAACCACTGACTTGGTGTAAATATAACCAGGAGATAGTGAGTTCACTCTAATCCCGTCTGCACCGAGTTCGCAAGCCATATTCCGCGCCATCTGGATGACTGCGGCTTTGCTGGAGTTGTAGGATACCCATTTATGCCCCTGTTCAAAGGAAGTTGCAGTTTAGCTTGATGACTGACCACATTCAAATTCAGGTAAGGCTCACCTTGTTCGTTATAGACCCCGACATGGATGCAATGAGGACGATGCTCCCAGGTTTCCCAAACCGCCTCATCTGCCTTCCAGCAGCTTGTGCAGTGAACAAAACACCATTGACATTCACATCCATAACCTATAAAAACACCCAAATCATCGTCAAAAACCCATCGACCCAAACGAAACACACAAAAGGGCACACAGACACACCTTCTTCAACTCCGTATCCGGATACTCCAAACAATCTGTATGCGAGCTGGGCACACCCGCAGCAGCAACACAAATATCCAACCTCCCCTCCTTGTCCCCAATCTCCTCTCCAATCTTCCAGACCTTCGCTTGGTCCCTCACATCCGCCGATACATACTCCAACCTCGCGTAGGAGTCCGCATTGCCATTTATCTCCTTTGTTCCTCCAAGCTTCTTCAAATAATCCCTCGTCGCAACCCACTCATCCGAGGGCTTATCATGCAGGTCGATGCAATACACCACCCGCGCGCCAGCTTCGCCCAATGCCATAGCCATCTCCAGCCCTAAGCCATGGTTCGCACCAGACACCAGCGCGACACGGTCCGTAAGCGTGAACTCTTTGAATACCTTCCGTTCCACCTTCGTGTTCTTGCCCTCTTTCACACTGACAGCGGCCGCTACGCCCAGAGGAGCAAGCGGCGACTCGATCTTGTATGGAAGCGTTAGCTTGCCAGGCGTAGTCCCGTTCCCTGATGCAGCCGCGGAAGGAGTACTTGAGAACGGTCGCGTGCGGTTGGCGAGGAACGCATTCCGCTGCAAGATGATGCCTGATTTTCGAGACTGTTTGAGCGCCGCAGGGAGGTTTCTGAGAGGAGGGGCGATCTTCGTGCAAGTAGATTTCAAAACCATAGTGATGTACCTGGAAAGTCAAAATTATAAGTTGCTTAGTTCAGGTACACAAAACACCAAGGGTGGGTTTATATAGTCCTCTCCCCGGATTATGACGCTTTCTTTCATCTCGCGATAATAGGGTACATACCCTCCTTATGGGCGCTTCAGCGTCATAGTTCATTTAAAAAAGTATGGCGGATACCAGGTGTATTGTATACCAGGTGTATTGTACCCCAGAGTGCTTACTCCGTGGCGGGGTCTAGGCGCAGGCGCAGCGAGCACTTTGGAGTGATATACTCCACTCCGCAACGAGTTGGTGATTTTGCCCATATATGTCCGACTATTACAAATTTCTCCAGAATTCCAGCCACTCGGTGCAGAGGCGGCGCGGGAAACAGTGCGCTCATTAACATTCAAGTCAACTGCGTCATAAGTATAAGAGGTGAAGGATGTTAGTGACATTAAGGGCACAGTGAAAGTGTTGGCGTATCAAGAGTAATTTCCATCAAGCGTTGTTCTTGTGTGGCGTGTATCCAAAAGATGCGCCACGCGCATGCGGAGATCTGTGGATTTGGTGTGATCTTTCAGGGACAACAAAAGGGGAAAACGTCTATTCAATGCTAAAGGTGAAGGTTGACATGACTAAGTTAGATAGCTTTGCTCTTAACGAGTTCTGTAGCGGCATGAAGTCAGATAATTGTCCTAAGATGCGACAACAATGAATGAAAGACGTACGCTCAACCTCAGCAACAGCAGCAGCCAAGATGTCCTTTTGGGTCTTATCGTCCTTGAGAGAAGCAACAACCTTCTCGATGACGGTCTTAGTGAGGTCGGCCTGCTCACTCTCCTTGACCGACTGTTCATAGCGCACCCAGCTGTCGAGGACAGACTTGAGTTCGGAAGCAAGGGCAACCTTTTGCTGTTGGACGAAGTTCTCGCCCTCAAGCTTGGCAGTTTCCTGGAAAGAGCAAGATGTTCTTTTAATTAAGGACAAGAAAATATGCAGAGCGTGACGCACCTTGGAAAGAGCAAAGAGTGACTCGGTAATGCCAACAACATCCTTCATCTGTCCAACAGAGTCAATGCGCTCCTTGACGGCACCGGTGTGTTCAGCGCGAGCATCGTTAAGGATCTTCTTGATACGGTTGATGTGTCCCTCTGCCCACTGAACGTATGGCTCGCGAACGGACTAATAAACAAGTGAAAAAAACAACACGACCCGAGCCACCCGTCAGAAAGCCGTCCAGTTGAACCGTACGTGCCATTGACACACTCACTTTGCCAATGTAAGCGAAGACGATGGCAGATGCAATGAGGACAATAGTCTCCTCATTGACTACATACAGTTCCTGCGAGATGGCGGCGGCGGCAGCACCAACACCGAGGAGAGCGGTGCCAGTCTTGGTGATGAGGCTGGGTGAGGAAGGGAGCTTCTCGATGATCTCGCTGGCGCGTTCGGAAGGAGGAGGGGGGTTGGTGGCCATCGAACGACTGCACAAGGGGGGTCAATATTACATTCATGACCTCGTCATGGACACTCACGCGTGGAAGCTCTGGGGCAGAGCAGCGAGTGCTCTTGGTCGGGCTGTAGCTCTCTGTTTAAGCGCCTAAATTTGAAGTAAGATAGACGCGCAGTCACTCACCAGCTGCCCGCAGAGAGCTGATAGCAATTCTAGACGCCATAGGTTCGGTGAGTTTTACGGAGGAGGACGACGACAACGACAGCCAGCTGGTTCCAAAGGAAATATGCGTGGGAACATCCTCCGATTTTCTACGAGCCTTGTCTCGGGTTAGGGTCTTGATACTCTCCTGCTTACTCTCATCATAATAGGGTGTTTCACAGCTGCGTTTTTCGGCTGTTTTTCAGTTGTTTTTGGTTTTGTTTTTGGTCGCGTTTTTGAGCCGGCAAGTTCCGGAAACCTGGTTTTCGAAAACCATGCAAGTATGCAAAAGCAGCTCGGGAGCTGCTTTTGCATCTGTTTTCCACTTGGTTTTCATCCCGGTTTTCGTTGCGTCGTTTATCAAATTCAATAATTATCATTATGGTAGATTTGGTCATTACCGATAAGTACATTTCCACTACTCCTGTTATGGCCCGCTTGGAGTACTTGACGGCGCGGTTTTTGCAGACATAGAGCATAATTAAATGCTCCTCGTAACAGGCGCTGCTGAGGGGTATCGGGTATCTATGACACTGGATACCCATGACACTGGATTGGCTACGTGGTGGTGGGCAATGCTCAGAAATGATCACAAGTAACGGTACTTGATTTTATGTAGTAGGTTACTTTAATAGGTTATATACATGCAGTGGATAATAACAATGGTGCTGAAGTAATGGAATTGACAGACAGCTCAAGCGATATAATGCAAGGGAGAGGGTTTCACGGTACTGCTGGTTTTCGTTGGGTTTTCCAGTCGGTTTTTGAAAACCAGGATGGAAAACGGTTTTCAAAACCAGCCGAAAAACCTAGCTGTGAAACACCCTAATCAACATCTAGGTCAGTCATATAATCTGCTTTTCGTATCTTTACTTTTACTGACGGTTATGCAGTGTACATTGTTCTGTAGACTATTCTTCAATAAAAAGTTACGCCACCGCTTCGACCCAAGTATCCACTGAAAGCTGTAACCCTGCCTTGGAACGCGCAAGGTTTTGAAAGCAGCTGTCCATTTCGGCCGTCATCAACTCATTGAATATTGGCATGTCAATATCGATGTCATAAGCCACAACCACGTAGAACAGGATGTCGATTTTCACCTTGCGCAAGGACGCATAATCCGGCCCAGCCAACAGCTCCGCGATGCGCCTCCATTGGTCTGCTGCCTCCGGGTCTATCATAACATCGGGGGTACCCATGCTGTTGGACTGGATTTTGAGTTCCATGGTCTCCAGACGTTGCATGGGACCATTTAGGTTTAAAATACGATGTATACGCGCAAGCTCAAGCGCCGCGGCGCTCTCGTCCATGCGATTCAGGTACTTTTGAGAATAGGAGAAAGAAACGAGGTTGGGAATATGGCTAAGGCTGAATCCTTCAGTGGGATATGCGACATTGTCTAGTCATAAACTTCGCCAGTAATCCCCTTGGCTTATATGATTTCGAGTTAACTTCGACTGACCGTTATGCTCGATAGATATGACCTGCAGTGTTTCAGCAGCTGCCCGGACAATACTCCAAATTTCACATATCTGCTGCTCCCCATGACTAGTGCAAACGATTTCTTTCAAACGCTGGAAAGAAGGTAGCTCATTCGGCGCCCTTTGCAACTGCAGTTTTTGCTGAGACGCTGTACCATCGTGGTCGAAGACAGCCTCTAATGTGGGATAGTAGGATTCTCCTCCCGTATGAAGGTCATGGGTATAATCGTCCTGTTGGTCGAAAACAGAATTACGAAGACGAAGGGATTGAAAGTTGGCGTCGCTGAGCAGCGCGAGAGGGACGTGGTGTACATCCGATATCCGAAAGTATCTGAGGTAAGGAGACCTGGCGAGGTCTTGCAAAGCGCTGCGGAACCTGGGGTCAATTTTGTCCCATTGCGTCCCGCGCGACTGTTGTTGAAACCCCGAAATTGCCAGATCTATGACTAGGCGCTTAATCCTGACCGCCTCGCGGTGTAGGGCATTTATGACAGCGATGAGGTCCTGGTGTCCTAAGAATTCATGCAGGTCGTGCAGGTGGTCTTGACATGGCAAAGGCCAGCGCTGTCTCGGCGGGAGCTTATATGAGATGGATACACTTTCGATGTTCCGCGCAACGCCTTCCAGGCTTGGATTAGGAGGAGTCACGATCTGTCTGAGGAGGACTAGACGCTGGGAACCACTTTCAGGTAAATCGTTTGTTATTATCTCGACATGGTGGAATAATATCCGAACAGCGCAACGGCGAAAGGGCATGCAGACGAGCAAGCAACATCGTATGGCTTGCACATGCTCCCTTTTCAACGATCCTCTGGTTGTCCGAACGCTAAGCTTGAGTTCCTCGAAAATCATGTCAATCAGCTCCGGTGCAAGAGAGCGGTACGGCTTCGATGCCATTTCTACCAGGAAAGTTGGCCAGTTCGTGAAGGACGAGAGGTAAAAGATGTGGAAGATGTGGAAAAGCAAAGTGAGAGTAAAAACTGCTCACAACTCACATAAGAACCCTTCGGATCTCGAGAACTTACTCTAACCTAAATGAGACGAGAAAAAAGCTTCCTCGCTATCAGCACCCTTAATCATCGAAGTCACGTTGAACCCTTCGATGGGGCAGTCCTGATCCCCTTTCCGGCACCCCTAGCTTTGTAAGGGATTTGTAAATTACTTCCAGAGTGTCTGAAAGAGGGGAGGCGTTATTTTATATAAACTGTTGTTTGATGCCGGAAAGAAATAAGCGCCCGCCCGTCCTTCCCGTCCTTCCAGCGGCCCTGTAACTGGCAAGCTGCGAGGTCCTCCTATGTGGACACGTACCTGTTCAAAACGGTATATGTGTTCACTTTGCTAAATTCGATTATCAGCGCCATCTTACCCAGGCTGAATCCTTGACTGGCTGTCGTTGAGGAAATGCATTATTACCTCCGGTTGTACGTGTAAGTTCTCCATTGACTTGTTATCGATAACACTCAACCAATGCCTGTTTAGCGTACAGCCTAGCAGGGATAATAAGCTCGAAAATGAGACCTGATATCTTGATATGTGGCGGCCTGGGAGCCTGTCCCCCTGTCGACCTCAATCTTGAGGTGGAGCTCCTGTGAATTGACGTTTTCACGTTCCCCAGGCACTGTACCCATTCGTACATACATAGTCAATCATCTGTGCATCTTGAGACTTCAACTCAGCCTATGAACCGGTCTACTTCAAGTTCACATCCTAACACCAGGCTCAGACTGGTACTCGGACGGACCCGAATCCGATATAGAGCAACATGAAACAGGACCACATATACAGACACCGACAATCGAAGTGGGTCAACAAACGACGACAAAATACGTCTGTGACTTCTTTTTGTTTAGTTCTGCTTCTGTCGGACATAAAGGACTTTACTTACAGCAACGTGGCGATTCATTTCCAATCTACACGGTATCCACATCGGGTAGGTCACCTGCTCATTATGGTTTAGATCGGTTTGATCGTAAGGAGGATGGGATAGTGGTCAAACGTTGCGTGGCGTGATACAATTTTTCTGACTCTATATATTTAGTAGTGCCCAAGCCAGTGAGCGTAGCCATTATCGGTGCTATCGGTTCTTACGCCGATATGTTTTAGCTGAAGGGATAAAGCCAAAACTAATCCTAACGCGAGGCACGGACAGGAATAAAGTATCACAAGGAAAGATTCTTCCCAGTCGGCAGTGTGAATCATGTTATTTTTCACTTATCATGTGTTGCTGATATACTCTTGATAACGTCGCCAGCGAGTCACGGTTTCTGCCTTTGACTGCATGCAAGCCTTTTGGACATTTCCCCAGAGTTCACAGACATAAAATTATGATTACCGGGTTTCAGTAGGAGCGGAGCGTCGTGGGGTAAAGCCTGGGACGCATGCATCGTAGCCCGTGTTAGACCAGTGGTAGACCCTCGTAGTGCTGTTTATGTTATGCATCTCCACTATCACCTGGCATTTCATAGCCGAAAAATCCATGTACGAGGGCGCCGGTCGAAAGGCTGGTCATGACAACGATACCAGCAAGCTAAATGATGTCCTAGGATGCTGCGAGTACCTGAAAAACAACCGCCCCACGTTAACGAGGCTGCTCAGAAGCTTCCTAGAGTTCTTCTACTACCCCACATCATACTGTGTCCATCGAGGTAAATTTGCCATGCGAGCCTCGCGTGGCATCTTAATTCAGACTGCTATCATTTCCCAGAATCACAAATCTTCAAAACCAAACCAAAGTGAACCACCACTTACTACCTCCACCTGGTTTCTTGGGGGAGACACCGAGTCCTTAATTATGAGATTCAAGATCTTATCTGATGCGGGGAGACTCGGGCGTAAGAAAAATCAAACCCATGACACACCTTTTATGGTACTTGCGTTTGATGGATAGTGCAGATATCTGAATGGAGATTATTGCCTAAACGAGCATGCGCGTACTTCCACGCGAATGTGGTCTGTCAGACGGTCTGCTCAGCGCAGCGCTCGTGGATGTTGCTAAGCCGTGAATTGCCGAGCGTTTCGTGTGTATGTTACTAGAGCTTTAGCGTATAGTAATGCAGTATTAATTCTTCCTTTCGCCATTCGACTGGTTTTGGGGTAGCAGAAGACTACTTACAAACCTTCTGTGGAGCGTCTTTAGCTTTTGCTAAACGGTTCACTTTTTTCTCGACAAGCTCTGGTGCGGCTTACTGCATATGAACCAGTACAAGCCATACACCTTGGCCTTTCTGGCTCGGAGTTGGAAGATCCGAATTGGATTTTTAAGTCGGAGATTATGATGGGCTGCTTCAGAGCAGTTCAAGGCGATTACTGTTTATGCACTTCTTCGAATAGGTCAAAACACACTCCCCTGTTTTAACAGATCTTCGGGAAGCTACATGGCCAGCTGGCATTCGTGGACGACCTTGAAAAAGTAGCGCTCCAAAGGCGAACGGGTGCTGTCGCCAAGTCCAAACCACGGCGCCTTTGTCGTCTTTGATCGACAATTTAGGTTTGCCATGTGCTTTTACCAGCCTCGCGCACGCGATTTTAAGGTATTTTCCCTCGATCGTGCCGCTACTGTGGACTACTGTCACCTGTGGGTTCTCTTGAACAGTCGGAGAAGAATAAAAAAATCTCAACTTACCATCTGATACCCTACCACAAGTCCACCCCAATAATGTCTTCGTCCAATAAGAGACTTGTTGTGCAGGGCCATCGCATAGCGCGTGGCATGACGAGTCTTTTACGTGTCCTCTGCGTGTGGGTTTTTTTCGTTGTCCTTCAGCATGCACCGTATTTCAATAAACTAATTTACATTCAGCAGTCTATATATGATGATATTGCAATATCAGTAGTACCACTACTAATCGACTTATGAATTCGCTCCTAAGTACATACAGGTATATCAGACATAGCACTCATACCACTCGTTGTATGGTTCTTGGTACTATAAATATATATGCATTTTGAGTGACAAAGCATAGGGTAAACAACCAGGAACAGTAGCTATGCGCACAGGTAGGTTCGAAAATAGATGAACGTGGATGAACTTTGACTCAGAAGCATGGAGATGGGGCAAGGCATACTAGCCATGTCGAATGTATCCTCCCATACGCTCATCTATTCAAAGGGCAAGTAATAACACTCCTAGTAATGATAAACTCTCGAAGGCGGTAAGTGTGCATCAACGTCGACAGGTTAACAGGTACCTTATAGACTCTACTAGCAGCTTGAATTCCATATACAACGCAATGGTTGATCCTGGCATTCGATTCACATAATAAACCATACCCTCATGATAATCCGAATGCCTGTGATATCATATGGCAGGCAACAGTTGGAACAGCTTTTGTGACCGTCTAGAGGTAAGTAGCAAGCATATATCAGCAAGAATAAATAACATCGATAAGATAAGATAGAAAGATAAGATTCCTATTATCGCATTGATGGCAGTTGACAGACGTAACAGGATGTTCAACCGTCTCTGTCGGTTCTGGTACCAAACAACTCGGTAGATGCCGGTATAATCACGTGCCGATTTGATGGCAGTTAACAGACGTAACAGGTTGTCCAACCGTCTCTGGTGGTCTGGTAGTAGTACAAATACGGCCAGTTCCGGTAAGTGCCGTTGCAATCACGTGCTCGTTTGATGGCAGTCAACAGGCGTAACAAGTTTTGCAACCGTTTCTGGCGGGCTGGTGTCGATTAAAATAACTCCCTTTTACTGACGTAAAAGACTCGTAAGTCGGACAGGTACACCTGCTCAGCTGACGCCCGTAGTCGTGAGTAGAGTCTGCTTTCGGTCAGCTGAGATAGAAAACATACAGTCACATTAAAGCCGAAGAATCCAAGCAAAACGATGTGATGCCTGTCCTATGATGTATTTTTTACAATTTTAGCTGTAATGATACCTAAAATCAGTCACCTATATCATGAAATATGACTCTATTGCTCGTTATCGATTTGTTGGTCTTCGATTGCCTTGAGTCCGTTCTCTACTGGTCATGGGAAAGCAGCCACGTTCCAACAAATTCACGCATCGACATTTAAGTTCATATGATTCGAAACTGACTCGAAACTGACCGTGTAGTTCACTGCGGGATAGTATAACGTCCGCTGATGCTTACTCCCGAACAACTGGCTGTTGATAGACGTCTGGCTTGAACGTGGTAAGTTGTAACAAGTTAGAGGTTCGTCCTGCTTCGTCACCCGGATGACTTAGTTTCCGGTTCAATGTAGACTCAAAGGCGAGAGACACAGAGTACAGTCGTCCATAGAATGCTGATATCCTCACGCGATCACCGCTGCAGGCCAAGTATTCCAAGTCATCCTGGGTTTGACCGCACGGCCGGCGGCATGACGGCAGACTGCCGGCAACTTCTTTCAAGTTCACCCTTGGTTCATGCAACATCGTTCTGCGCGAGCACGATTCTGCACAACCTCACCTTGCTTACCTACTTTAACTTATGTATGTACGACCTGGCCCATCAAATGATTTATAGTCAATTTTAATTTAGCCCGCCCGAATAGCCCTCGCTTTCCATGTCTAAAAATAACCACATGTGTTCTTCGTAGTATGCACCAAGGGCTTCTGCCGATTCTTCTGAAGCTTCTGTTAACCATCTCGAAGAGAGAACCATACTGCGACATCTATATGTGCTGATATTCTATTCGCATAGACAAAGGCAGTCAGCTTCGTATATGTCCATATCTGACCTACTTTTAGAGGCCAATCATGAAATCCAAATGAAATCCGTGTCCGAGTCGGTCCCTCACACATCCTTACCTCCGAGCAGTCACTGAAGCCTAGCAAACTAGCGATGACGCATGTGACGTTTTAACCTCTCCAGAAGTCAGCCCTTCTGGATCAACAGGTAGACGTACAACATAGACAAACTAACATTACCTATCCGGCCGGTCGTCGTACCCACTCACTGTTACGCGGCTCAGTCAACGCGTATTACTACTACTCCATGTCACTATTAGTGTTACTATTACTATCGGGATTCAGACAGCGACGGCGGTCGGGCTAAAAATAAACCGACCCAGGGCGGGTTATTTATAGCTTGACTCGACTCTCATGTTGATGCACTGGTGTGTGTGGAGTACAGGTATGGGGTGATTCGGGATGAGATGTGATGCTGCATGTCGGGCATCTTTGGGAGGAGTACATATGATAGTACGGTGTCGCTGTGGGAGGTTGATTCGTGTTCTAAAGATTGGTTTTCTCAGTGTTCTGCATGTGCGAGATGATTGCGAGCTTGCATCATGCAGGTGCGATGCAAGCTTTTCTTTCATCTCATAGAATGGAGGAAGTACAGTGCATGCATTGCTAGGTACACTTATATAAATACCATTTCCCTCGAATGTCCACAAGCAGTGATATTCGCATTTAGCAGCTTGTCTTTTAAGTTGGTTTTTTATTAGCCACATCTAGCAGCTCTAAGCATATATTATTACTGGTGCACACGGGCGCTGCCCGAGCCATATGCGCCCTCCTTGCATATGCCGTATGTGCATTCCACGAAATGACCAAATGTCGACGTGCCGGACGGTGGATGGGACAAGACATTGACAATTCAGCAGATGTGTCACGCACGCACGTACGTACTCGCACAAGCAGCGCTTTCAAGTTTCAAGGTCATGGTTGCTTGGAGTGTTAAGTTGGCCTCGGCCATATGTATATGGGATAAAGGTTGGATTTGTGGTCGTTAATGGAGGGGTTACAGTTACATATTACCAGGTGTTGTCCTTTGATCCTCGGGTTATTTATAGTGCGAATTGCTGGGTAGAGACGTATAGAGGACTTGCTGTAGAGAGAGCACCGGGAAGCCTGGGAGAATATTGGTGGGACAAGACCTTGATAAGCCTTTGTGTTTGAAATAACGATAAAGATAAGCTCGAAGTTTTGCTCGGTATGGTGAACGTATGATAGGACGCTGTAGCTGGACGGTGGCTGGTGGGAACTGGGAAATTTTTTTGTTCATGGTTAATTGGAAATGACACCGTGAGCGGGGAAGTCTCTGTGGGGGCAGCGGGGTTTACGAGACTTTAATAGATGTGTGCTATGCAGTAGTACGTGGACTGTAGGCTGGGTCCTAGGATACTACTTGCTCTTATTACGGAATGCGTTGCAGGTGGTGACTTTTGCCCCCGCGAGCGTCGTGTGTGGCGATCCGTATCTTTGTCGGCTAGATGTCTAAAGAGGCGGTGGGGTAAGGAAACATGGCTATCGCAACCCCGTTTTGGCAATGTATCGTTGCGCTATGTAAAAGTGTGAGCGTATGGATGGAGAATGCGGTAATCATGATATCAGTGATGCTACCAAAAAGAGGTCAGGGACAGTGAATCAGATGAAGAGAGGAAAGAACCTCAGAATCCCGCGAGCCAACGCTTTAGATTAGAGAAGCCTCGGCTAGACCTTAAATAGAAGATACTGAATGGGCTGTTGTGCCTTTATTTTCGCGACAAGAGGGAAGGATGGGGATTAGAGAAGGCCTGGCCCATAATAACGGAAAGGACGGTAAGACTATATTAGATTTACAGAATAAAAATATGGTTTTATTGCTTCGCGTAGGAGGGAGTGTGGGCAACGCAAGCCAGGCGCGTGGCTCGAGGCGTAGAGGTGGGTGGGATAGGCCCGAATTAGGAAGTGAGGCGGCGACCTGGATTGGCGGGACGGAAGGAGAGAGGAGAGGGACACGCCCACGGTAAGGCTGATATATTTGATGAGAGTGCTGGGAAAGGAGGAGCTGCGCAGTGGTCGGGTCGCTTAGCGGAGATTGAAAATGGCGGGGAGAGATGAGCTGGTTCGGAGTGAGATGCGAACCGGGGTTGTACGTAGAAGGATGATCTGAGATCGGGTATTACCTTGCGTCCGAATTACACGCCTAAAAAAAAGAGCGTCCTCTCTTTCTTACGAGGATCCTCTTGCATGGCGCACAGGTAAAAGCCACCACAACCAGCCACCCCGACATTCCCTCCAAATGGATTCCTACTCAGACTACTCCCAGCGACACCAGCACCAACACCAGCAGCAGCAGTGGCCTCCCCACCACATGCTCCACGCCCAGTCCTTGTTCCCCTCTCCCCCAGCCAGCGAGCATGGCCAGCACTATCCCCAGTTCTTTCAGACACAGGCTCAAGTTCAGGCCCAGCAGCAGCAGCAACACCACCAACGCCAACAGCAGCAGGATTCAGCCGACAATTCTCATCGAGCCACGTCTTCCCTTTCTCTCAATCTCTCTGGCTTGACCGTCGCTTCTCCCACAAACCTCTCGCCCATTAACCCCCCGTCGACAGCGGCAGCGGCGGCGGCGCTTTCTCCAGCCACCCCCATCAGTCCTTCTACCAATCCATTTGGCCACCATCATCTCCATGGCGCCCCCGTCCACAGCCATCACTCTGCCCACTCAATGACCCATCCTCATATGCAGCAACAGTCGCAGTTCTCCTACGATCCAACACAGGTTCCTCCCGCGCAGCAGAGCCCTGCACAGCAACACCAGCACCCCCACCAGCACCAGCAACCACAGTATGATGATCAAGGCCCTCCCCCTGGCTCCTCGGCAGGCTATGATACCCGGCGCACCCCAGCTCCTTCCAGGTCCTCCTCCTCAGGAAACTCCCCTGGCTCCCAATTGCCTCGGAAACGCTCTCCGTCAACCTCCAACGTAGTCATACCAGGTCCAGGCACCAACAACGGGTCAGGAAGCCTGAGCATCAACGTGAACGTGAACAACTCCACTCTGGCAGAGGAGAGCATGTACGAGGATGAGTCCAGAGATGCAGCCATGGAACTTGTCTCTGCATCCTCGTATGACGACCTCGAGGTCCGCACCGCATATGGCGGGTCAATGAGCGCTGGCGCTGGAGGCGGTCCTGGAAGCGGTGGCGCCGGCAGTCCTGTCGACGGTAGTGGAAGCACAAGCGGTGCCGAAGACGCGTTCGGGGTTATGGGAGGCGTTGGTGGTACGATGAACATCCTAGGAAAGCCTCTTGCCACCAACAACTTTGTCACCAAGCTCTATCAGTGAGTTCTCTTCTCTTCGTTCTTTTCATTTCTCTCTTCTTTGTTGGTGTAATATGGGACGGGCACTTGCCTCTTTGATTCCCTGATTCGACGCCACTGTCCCTTAGACTTTCTTTTTGCCTCGTTCTGCGTTTTGCTTTCTTCCGTTGTCTGCGCGTTTTTGCTTCGTTATCGCGCCCTCGGCCGTTTTCCGCGTTTTTCCTGCGGTTCGACTGTGGGTGTAGTCGGGTCTTGACACTGCGCATGTATCGTCGTCGAGGTGTACTACAATCGCCAACGCCCCTATGTTTCTTTCCATGCAAAATTATGGATCCGCGTCATGACATGGCCCTGGGACCTCCTATCCCATTCCGGCGGACGGAAGCAAATTGGTTTTACCCCAGATATCGATTTCCCCGTCAAAATTGCCTCGTGTTCGCCTCACTCCCATCTCGTCAAGGGTCTCCCGCAAGATGACGGCGGGCATACACGTCATATACCCTCTACGACGTGCATATATGCGCAAAGGTCTTCCTGGATCCTCGTAGCAGCCTCTATGAAATGCTCTGCACAAGATGGATGCCGTAACAGTGGACGCACCTTCATGTATGCGCCTTTTACCATCTTCAATCGACACATGGAATATGGAATATGGACCATTATTGGAGGGGCCATTCGAACATGTTGCGGGAGATGGGCGACACTGGGAAGCTGCGGTTGCAACGATGAGACTGCATATATATGCGTCTTTTTAAAAGTGCCTCAACACGCATTCGGATATATCACTAGCACCACTTATCTCCCATCTGCCTCTCTTTATGGGTTAGACCACGTCGCCAACACCAACGTCGAATCATTCGGACTTTATTTCCTCCATCCATTCAGAAGTCGTTCTCGGTCCCTTTTCTCACCTTATTCGATACACGAGCGGTCCGACATGCATGTACATGAAAGGCTATTTCCCCATAGTGGATTCTCCCTTCGGCCTCTTTTGCTTATTCTACTTTCGCGACGCTAGGTGGTCCCTTCGGCGCGAGTTTGGGCTACAATCTTGGTGTTTGGTTGTCCCTCTTTCCGCCCCCGGAGTACTGGTCGATTATGGGAGCATGAAGATCCGGAGGTTCGAGCAAGAATAATGCAACTGTAGTCATTTCCACGTTCTATGAGATGCGGAAGAGCTAGGATGAAGGGAGGAGAGCAGAAACCCACGTCCTGTCGACCTTTTATATAAAGACCTCCCAAGCTGCAGGGGAAGTCGACAAAAGTTGAAACACATCCTTTTTCTTCTCTCGATTTGGATTTTTAGCGGATACCCCCCACCAACTCCACATGTGTCCTTCCTGTCAAATCCTTCCTGTATATCAAATGATTTTCCTACCCCATTATCGCTCTTCGCTTCCGCTCGTCAAATTGCCGCTCCCATCAACCGCTTCCACAGTCCGAATGGTGCTACAACACTCGCAAATCATTTGCATGAAAAGCACAACCTACTGATTGCGCTACTCTCGCGCTTTCCCTCGTGTGCATCCGGTGGTAAATGCGTCTATTGGGTCCCATGGCCAGATCAGGTGCCCAGCTTCCTTGTGCCATGATAGAGTTTCAGAAAGACTTCGCCTTTTTCGCCTTCTCTATCCCTCGCACCTTCGTTATCGCCCTTCTAAATCTAGTCGAGCGACTGTTCCGTTTCCATGGCGATACATGGACAGATGCAGATGGACGGAAAAAGTGTTCATGAGGCGCAAGACTGCCGGAGGGGGCTTGATTAATCTACAGTTATGTGGGAGGGTGAGGCGGGGTGGCTGCGCTCGGTCATCTTGCTTATCGCTTTTATATGTCAGCGCCACGCATGCATATTGAACGACTAGAAAGGAAGGAATAATAGCCGACTCCATGCATGGGCACGCGACACTGGGAGAATGTGCTTGTTCGGTTCACGCGACAGTACTTTATACACCGGGCGGCGTTTGAATGATGTCATTTTTATCCTTTCATGCCCTCTCTTCCTCTTTTGTTTCGTTCTGAATGTTGGCGGCCTTAGAGAAGTTTGCAACGAGTTGTAATCGCTACTCGTCCTCTTGGCTTTTTCATCGTTTCCCTTTTGCGTTAGCTCCTTTTTTTCTCTTCCCACATTTTTATTGGTTCTTCTTGTGCCTTCGTGAAACGTTTTTTATGCTTCTTCTTTCACGAGCTTATGACGGCTCTATGATGCTTTTCCCCCGCGGTCCTGATGCTGACATGACACTTTGTTTACTTTTTTTCTGGCTAGAATGATCAACGACCCGAAGTCCGCTCAATTTATCTCCTGGACGGAACTTGGGACGTCGTTCGTTGTTTCTAATGTTGGAGAGTTTAGCCGAAGCATACTGGGCTCGCATTTCAAGCATAATAACGTGAGTCTTTCTGTCTGCTTGTGCCAGGCCATGGGAATGTCGGAAGAATGTGTGCTCATCGCTTGTATTGAATGTAGTTTTCGAGTTTTGTGCGTCAGTTGAATATGTACGGGTTTCATAAAATCAACAGGGTGAGTGGTTGTTTCTTTTCCTTCCTGTATGCTTCCTTTTATCTGCTTTCTTGCTTGTACGGCTTGCCATCGACCGTTTTCACGATATATCTTTGCCTTTGGTTGACGATTGGATGGATGGTCGGGTGCTGATCCTTATTTTGTTTTTATTTTTGTAACAGACACCTCGCGCTCAGAGGACATCCACGGATGCGCAGACCTGGGAGTTCTCACATAGCAAGTTCCTGCGAGGTCGGCAAGACTTGTTAGATGAGATTAAGAGGAAAGCACTCGAGCCCGATCCGAGTGTGAAACACCGGGTAGAGCTTCCTGGAGAAGTGAGTATCTGTGCTTTTCTATCTTCTTTGTTTTTTCCGTGGAGGAAAAGGATGATTTTATGTGCATTTTTTTTCCGGATCATCGTATACTTACTGATATTTTACCAATTAATTGATTCAGGTCGCTGCTCAGCTGAACGCGATGAGAGAGGATAATCTCAGAATGTGGGATCAACTTACTGCTGAGAGGCGCAGAGTTGATAAGCTCGTCAATGTCGTTAATCGACTTTGGCAAGTGGTAGGGAAGAGTTTTCCGGGAATAGGTACGTCGCATTTTTGTGATCTATTTTCTTGATAAATAACTGATGACTTCGTCGTTTAAATAGAACCTCCACTTCCGAATCCGAAAGACCTTTTGGACTCGACGGATAGTCCGGATATCTTTGTTACTTCGCCAACTGCGACGTCGACGTCTCGGTTCCCACCTCCGTTGGCAATGCCGACCTTGCAGGAGTTGCGCAGTATGGGCATGAGTGCCAACTCAAGCCCAACTGCGTCGGATCTCCCACCATCGCATATGCATCACGGGCATCCGCATCATCCATCGCATTCGCATTCGCACTCGCTGTCTCGGCAGCAGAGCTTCCAGCACGTCAACGGCTATCGGGGCGACAGTTCGTCTTCCACGCCGTTGCAGTCATCCCCTGGCTCTATCTCTATGGAGCTCTTTGACGATGGTTCGGGTGATCCTGGGCCTGTTTCTGGACGGAAACGACAGAGGCTGGATGAGAACGGGGTCGGTGTGCCGAGTGGGATGAGCTCGAACGATTCGCTGTCGATGATGTCGTCCGTGTCTTCGCCTGGGTCCGGCACTGGCCATGGTCTCGCGAATTTGACTGTGCCGAAGAAGTCGAGCAGGGCACGAAGCGATAGTGCGCCTTTGGGGTATGGTGCTTCTGTTTGGCAGCAAGGTGGGATGTCGTCCAACGGTGCCAATGGACATGGGGTGATGGGCCGCCCGAGGAGCGGAAGTAATCTGGTGCCTCGAGGAGTACCGAATATTGGCAATATGACGAGGGCCAATAATGCTAGCACACCAATGCTCGCAGTCTCTGCTGTCGACTCTGATTTGACCCGCCGATGAAGGCGCGTACGGCCTTCGATAAAAGGACGTATATCCGTATATCCGATAACCCTCGTCGAACAGACGATGAAGATACCTTTGTACACTCCCGTGTTTTTTTTTCCTTCCTCTTTTTGACAATGCTATCATGGTCATATATCAATCCTCGTCATTTCATCTTGTCCATCACGCCTTCCTTCCTGCATCTCATATCTTCTATCATCGTCATCGTCATCCTGGCACTTCCTTCTATGACCCCATAGCACACTACGATTCAATCAAACACGGACTACAAACACAATGATACATGGAACGACAAAAACTTGTCTATCAACCCGCTCCTCCACCTCCACCTTCCCTGTTGCTTTCCCCTCGCTGTCGTTACCACGGACTTTCCTTGCCATTTTTGGGACTTTTGAGTTTTTTTGTCTACTTTGTTTCATTCTCGTATAAAAGTGAAAAAATTGTAACTGGGCCTCCGTTTGATACTTTCCTTTCAAATTGTCGCTCCTTACGGTTTTCGTTCGTTTCTTTTCTCTTCTTTCTGTGTTTCTGATTCTTACCCAACCCGCTCTCGCTCTTTTCCTCGTCTTTTTCTTTCGCAGAAATGCCGTGATTCTTTCCTATCTAGACAAAGTTTGAGATTACGTACAAAACCCAGAATCGTTTCTTCTCTCTCTCTTTCCTCTTGTTCCTTTTCCCTCGTGCTCAACCCAAGTGTGTCACCTCACAATCGTGTATATTTCCGAATGTCTGTCTTTTGTTTTCTTTTGTTTCTTTTGTTGGCGTAGTTATGTCTGTTTCTGTTCATACGCTTCAGATATACCCGTTTCATTCTTTTTCTTTCGCTTTTCCCTGATTCTTTTGATTTTTTGCGTCCCCTGTTTGTCTGCCCCCGGGTGGTTCGTGTCTATAGACATTCAGGGGTGTGTCACCGTCTTGCAACGTTCGCGTCGCGAATGCCAGCGCCCATTGTCGCCATCATCATCATCGACAACATCAACATTCATTCTCACTATCGATCCTCCTTTTCCTGCACATTTCAGCTGACAGCGACTCGTGCTCAATTCAGTTCGTCATTCCTGTGATCGCCTCCACAGTACATAGCCTGTTCGACACTCGGCTGCATCTCTCTGGAACTCGGCCTCCTACATGTGATGTTCCTTGTCATCGGAGCTCCCTAATGATTCTGCATTGGGGCAATGCGATGCGATGGCGATGATGATGATATGTTGGTGGATTTTGGTAGTTCAGCGTTCAACTCTGCTGAATGACTTTCTTCTTTTTTTCGTCTTTTTTCCTTCGCTTCTTTTCACTTCCACTTTTCTCGTTCCTTCCCTTCTTCTTTTACCTTCCTCTTTTTCTTTCTCTCTTTTTTGCGTGTGTGCGGCCCATGTGAATTTCTGTGGCATATAGAAAAAACCTTTGTATCATATCCTCTGTCAATTCTACAGCGTTCAATTTGTCTTCGATTTGCAGTTCTTCACCCATTTGTGCCCTTGGAATATTTTGAGACATCAGGCGGGAGTTATTTGACGTCTTGCTGAATGTTTCTTTTTGTATAGATGCAAATATGGTTTGACATAGGTCTGTCACTGCCTCGTACTGCCTGGCAGACCGTGTCGATTAGTTGAGGCAGGGTAAGTACGTTTCTGCAACTTTCTCACTGATTTCCTATCGTGGCTGTCCTGACGTTTTCCTGTGCTGTGTTCTATTTACAGCACGATGCGTGATACGGTATGTTATTCGTTCCTCTTTCAATGGAATAACAATAGATAAGGTTCTGTCCACAGCCAACGGTCACTATATGTATAGCATAGAAAGGTTAAATAGGTGGGAAGACGTGCTTACCTTTAGCCATCCTCATCTCACTGAACCACCATCCCCAACCAACCATGCCGAGGAAAGGGCCCTGGACGCCTCCAGTCTTCGTTGGCGATCCTAATGAATTCGACGCGGACGCTCCTCCAATCAACTTCCGTCCCAGTTCGGACGATGAGGCGCCTCGGATGAGCTTCCGCCATGGGAAAGGTGCTAAATGCCATGTGTGCTTTGACCTTGATCAGCGCTACATCCCACAGCCGGACAGAGACGAGGAGAGCTGCTCGTACGGCCAGGCCAATCGTCATTGGATATCATCCAACGATCTCAAGAGGGATAGGTCTTGTGCTTCCTGCCGCTTCCTGAAGTCGGCCTTCGATACTCTGCTGAATTCGGGAGAAATCATCAGTATCCCTCGAGGATCGGAGATCGTCTATTATATTGCTATCCTTGACCGAAGCAACAATGATTCTGCGGACAAGGAGTTCTTGAAAAGGAAGAAACAGGCCCAGGAGAGGTATAAATCCTCTCAAAGCTTGATGATTGAGATGAGATGCAGTACGAGGAAGATCGGAAAGAAAGATGAAGAAGGGACGAGGGAGGAATTTAAGGTAGAGATATATACCCCACCAGGTGGTAAGTAAAGTCTCCGATGTCTATTGAATGCGACGAAGTTTGATCATTTTCCCTAACAGCTTCGCCAGCTCCTTGGAAAGCCATCGGCGCGGCAGGGGAGGTCCCTACAAATCCAACGGTTGAAGATTATGCCAAAACCATTCAACATTGGCTCGCAGACTGTGACCAGAATCACCCGATATGCCAGACGGAATGGAAAGGTCCGAATGGCGACAAAGAGTTGTTGCCCCGTCGTGTACTTGACATCTCTGGCGGCCAGATTCGCTTGATCGAAACGAGCCCACGGCAACGAGAACACTATGTTGCCCTCAGCCACTGCTGGGGAAAGAAACCTCTGCTGGAGACAACGCGCGCAACGATTGTAGATCATATGAGAGGAATACCATTCGACCGCTTGCCCAAAACGTTCCAAGACGCTATCACTATTACGAGGTGTCTAGGATTGCGGTACATCTGGATCGACTCGCTCTGTATCATTCAGCACGACAAAGCCGACTGGGAGCAGCAGAGTGCGCTCATGGCAGATATCTATGGCCGTTGTTATCTGAACATAGCCACCACGCGAGCTGGAGGAGGCCATGAAGGATGTATATCAGGCAGATGGACCACGACCGACACTTTACGATGGGCTGATGAATTTGCGAGGCAGGTGGGCGATTCGGATGACGAGGAAACTGGGACGAAGCATAAGACGATTTCGAAAATCAGAAAATGCGCAGTAAAATCCTACAGGATCCCAGAAGCTACACAAGATATTCGAATTAGGCTTGCCATAGACTCCGCTCACGACGCATTGCAAACCCCTCGATGGATTCCAATGCATGCCACCACAGCTCCTTTACTACCTCGTGGGTGGGTTTATCAGGAACGTTTCCTGTCGGCGAGAACCGTTCATTTCCATGCGAACGAGATGGTGTGGGCTTGTAATGTTAGCCAGCGGTGCGAATGCAAGGAGCTTGATGGGACGCCGGTCGACGGAGATGGATGGAGCGCTAGTAAAGACAGGGTGGTTAAGCTTCCGCAGAACTCCAACCTGAAGTCCATACATGGCTTATGGAGGACCATAGTAGAAGATGTCAGTCTCCTAGACTTGACATATGAGTCGGACCGTCTTCCGTCTCTTGCTGGTCTGGCGACAAGGTTCGCGAGATATTTGCCTAGGAATGAGCGGTATTTAGCGGGGCTATGGGAGGGTGATCTAGCTCGGGACTTGTTGTGGGAGTCTGGCGGTTCAACGGATGCAGACGGTCCTCACAGAAAGCGGGACGAAAAAGGTTCGGCACCTTCCTGGTCATGGGCGTGTCTTGTTTGGGGTGGTAGTGGAGCGTCAAGCAGTGCTCTGGAATGGGAATATGAGACAAAGCCAAAGCTCGCAGAGTGGGCTGGTATCAAAACTTACAAGCAGGATTCTCGAGTCAAGATCATCAGCGCATCCGTAGAAGTCGATGGAGAGAACATGTACGGAGTGGTGAAAGGCGGGCGCATCGTCATAGAAGGGCCATTGTGCGCGGTTGTTGTAAAAAATCCTCCGAGGCCACCGCCTGCGTCACTCGCGAACGTCACAACAGTGAAGGAAAGCATATTCAACTCGTTGCATTTGAATTACGACACGCCAACAGCTGCTGCCTCCGCAGGAGGAACCGTGTATTGCCTCTTCATTGGCTCATTCGATGAACGCTTTTCCCATGACAGACATGGACATATTACACATCAAGGTTTAATCCTGAGGCCGGTGTCAGGCGGAAATTTTGAACGGATAGGGAGGTGGACTCAGCACATCGAAGATTGGGTCAAAAACAAGGATATTTGGACCAGAAAATCTGGAGTTCATAGAGTATCTATCGTTTGAGATACAAGGTCTGTTTTATTCATATTTTGATGCAAGTTATCTTCTCCTTCAATCTGGTAAGATAAAGATTAGTGGTACATACCTGTACATACTTGGTATCAAACAGCACATGTAGTCAATTTCACAAAATAACAGGCAAATCGGTCGCCCTTTTCCAAGTCAGAGAAAGCTGTGGTCCCAGTTGTTGATAGTCAAGATGCACTCATCGAGACACCGCTCAACTGGGTAAGAGTTACGTTGGTTCGTTTGATTTTATCTCGAGGTTGTCGCTCAGAAAGATTGGTAGTTGTAATGAAGGAAGGTGCTTGAGGATGGCCAATACGGGACCCCTATTTTCTTCCGGCGCCTCATGTGACTTTCCGATAAATTCGGGCTCGTTCCTTTATCCCTTCCGAGCGCTATAATAGGCTTTAGCCCTCGCCGTCGTCGACCTCGTCGAGCTCGCTCACAGTGCTTTCTTGACCAAATTATGGACCGTTGTACATTTTTGCACTATCACCACTGAAGACAAAGATGTGATCAGCACCAACGCACATCATGCCACCTCTACCTTCATTATCATTCTGCGGATAAGGACCGCTGGTCTGAGCATGCTATATGAGACAGACTCCCAGACTGGGCTGTTCAGTTAACCCTCAACGCGCAGAATTCACGTAGGAAGGCCAAGGTGGGTATCATGCTCTATCGTGATTACCTATGCCTGAAGTCAACTCTTTGGGGGTTCAGATGGCACCGACATTGCCTTACGAATTACTCGATATCATCTTCGATAACGTCAGAGCCATTGCGTTGGCCGAGTCAAGCGCAGACGCTAAAAGGGATTTCGTCAAAGGCATACGCTCCTGCCTTTTCGCATCCAGGGCTTTCCGACTCCGAGCTCTCCACTTGCTCTTCCAACATATTCATATCAAGAGCAGACCCTTGTATACCTTTAAAGCTCGTGTTACGAAGCTCTGTGAAGCTCTTGATCCGAGCGAAGGACTGGACCTTGAAAGTGCGGCCTCGTTTATCCAATCCGTGACTATATCATTCGAGCCGGAACCTAGTGAAGATTCCCTGTTCCACTTCATACGACCCCAGGACGTGTACCAGGCGCAGTTACAAAACTTTCTCGCCAACCAGAACCTGATATTCTTGCTCCGACGACTCAGCGGTCAAGATTGCCAGCTCAAGGAGTTTGAAATGACAGTTTACAATCGTCGGACGTCGTACAGGCCAGACGAGTTGAAATGGGAAGACGTCGACGACGAGTTTCGAAAGGCTCTGTTCGCTTGCATACATTCCTCCGACTTGCGTTGCTTCGGTGTGTCCGGAATTCATGGACTGCCCCAGTCGTTTTTCCATGACATGGCTCTGGTATATTTGCGACAGGTGCACTCTGTTCCCCATCAACTCCTCCCGTACCTGGGGCCCGAGCAAGCAACGGAGATGCCTGTTCCAACACTAGAAGCCATCTTCCATGTGCAACCATACGAAACTTTACGTTCACCTTACCATGCGCTCGAGGAGTTGGAATCTTTGTCTAGCAACCCTGATCAATTCCAAGAAACCTGCGAGATTATGGTAATGGCCAAAGACGCGCTCGTCAATGTCTGGATAGAACACTATGGTTCGTGATATGCAATTACTGCACGCGTATAGTATTGATATTGTTCCAGGTGAAATACCACTACCCCCGACATTGAAGCTCGAGCAGTTCCAGGCTCTCAGATCTTTCTCATATTCCCATCGTTGCATCCCATTCTTTGATCCAGACAACGCCAATCGCAGCTTGGAAAAGCTTCATCAACTTATAGATGTTCGCAGTCCAATGAAATGTCTTGAAAACTTGGAAATCGATTTTTACTGTCAGAGCGAGGAAATACCAGACCCATGGTTCAAGCCAGTGATATCGGCCCACTGGGGATGCTTCGACAACATTTTGACAGGTCCGATGTACCCCAATTTGCAGACCGTTAAACTTTCCATTTTCATCGAAGTAATGGGCGAACTCATAGGCGATTTTAACCCGGAGCAATTCATTGAACTGCATCATGTACAGCTTCAACGCTCTCTTCAAGGTCTGTTAACCTCGAAGAGAACGAAGCTTACCATTGATTTGGATTTATCCATAGAGGCGATTGATGTCTAAGGTTCGTTTTATTTCTGCTCTTCGTATCTTTCTGTTTACGAGATATGTTCATAGATATACCGATGTCAAACGAAAGCACTGCATACAGGAGTGTCTTGTCTTCCGAAACCCACGTATCGACGGGTCGAGAAATGTATCGAAGAGCGCCGCATCTTCATTTGGAGTCCTTGCTTCCTCCAGCTCGGCTTTTTCGCGAAGTCATCCTCTTGAGACAGGTTTACTCAAGCGTTATCTTCGTCAGCACTCTTACGACTACTCCTACCCCAAGTCAACCAGCGAGGACCAGGCTCCAGTCTATCTATCCGTAGAATGGTTGCGGATATGTTTCGGTTTTGCCGGTGACCATTACAGTTGGCGATATATCTTCTCTATTGATAATACTGCCTTTGGGGAGGCGGCATGACTGTAGGAAATCCTGCAGGTCCGGTAAGCGCATTCATGCTTTCCACTGATTCGTCCATATGATTGTTACCGATTTTCTGATATTTTTTCTCTCTTTTTTGATTCAGAGCAATACATGTCGGTAGTCCCTGATCATGAGCCCTTTTTAGGCACGGATTTAAGTCAGGCCCACGAGAAAATTTCAAGTTGGCCAACGGAAATCTTCATGTGGCTGAGTGGTGCATGCTCGGCATCATTGGTGTGCTCATTTGAGCAGGGTTGAGGATGGTAACTTCTTCGCTTGAA
The DNA here is from genome assembly GCA_013053245.1 of Agrocybe pediades. Taxonomy (NCBI): domain Eukaryota; kingdom Fungi; phylum Basidiomycota; class Agaricomycetes; order Agaricales; family Agrocybaceae; genus Agrocybe; species Agrocybe pediades. Next base: position 2,365,900 of record JAACJL010000058.1, read on the forward strand.
GGCGGTTATTCTGCCTCGGATCTATCCTTGTCTTCAACCGGTACATACAAACATGTACTACCCAAAGAAATCCCAATAACAGAAGTTGTGCTATATAATACCCCTCAATGCCTGCTCGCGACCTGCTGTTCCAGGTTGGCAGTCTGCATTTGCTCTGCAGATTCCTGTTGGGACAAAGCCGCCATCTCAGGCTGTGTGCTAAGCTGGGAGGTTTGGGCATGGGACTGTGTATCGCTTTGTTGAATCGTGCGCTGCGCAGCTTTAGCACGCTTCTCAACAGTGTGTCCTATCTTCTTGCCGATTGCGGCCTTGCTGTCTTGAGTTTCTCCGTTCTCGAAGTTCTGTCATTTGGACGCTCAATGGGCTGCTTTTTCTTCGTACGTCTACTGTTTGTGTGGCCGTTGCTTGTCTTGCCCGGTGTCCTGAGGTCTTAGTTTGGTTTCGAAGTTTGCCTTTTCTCGATGGCCTCGCCAGCAGCATTCTCAAACCTTGGAGAACTTGACATTCTTCGCCGGTGCGGCCTTTGCGACTTTTACAACTTGGTCTGTGACTGGAAAGTGAGGCGGGCCTCGTCACTTTTGACAGGCACAAGTAGAGAGATAACGGCACGGCAGGTTTTGGGGATCTGTGCAAGGAATTTACGGACCAGAATGACCCTGGGATAGTACATCCATTCGTATTCGAAAAGCCTGCGCAATAGTTTTGTCTTCCACGACAAAGACGGTTCTCTGTATATTGCCCATTTCTTTGCAAGGTGTGGTGGGACGGATGCCCAGCGATCATGTTCGTAGTACCATAGCCCAGAGTACTCCCTAGGCGGCGATCGTCTGTTCAGTTGTTCCTCGGAAAGGTTTCCATAAAAGTCTTCGAAAAACGCAAGGGCTTCAGACGCAGTGAAGCGTCGTTGAAGTTTGTGAGTAGTGAGCATATCAAGAAATGGTGCGAGTATGGGCAATTCTGGAAACATGTGCTGGCGCAGGCAAGTCAGAAAGACAGGCACATCGACGATGGAAAGAACTTATTACGTGGAAATAATCAGAAAACAATACTCCAAGCGAGCCAACGTCCGTGATGAACGGATTATACTCCAGTTCTCCTTGAGCATAATCTTTGGTAACGTTGAAGGTTCCCCATGTGTATTTAGGTTCAGTCCATACCCAATACTCGCGACGATTAATTTCTTGAGGAACCTTCCTCGATAAATCAAAGTCATATATGGCATACCGTGCGCAACCTTCACGACGCCGGCGGAATCTCAAGTGCCAGTTGGCGGTATGCAAATCGTCTCTGAAGTCGTCGATCATAAAGTTCGATGTACTGATGTCCTGTGAACAGCATAAGCATACAAAAAAGACAGAAAAGATAATAAACGGACTCACGCCATGGATGATGTTGTGTTCGTGAAGGAATGCTAGGCCCTATGGATTATGCATTAGACACTGCCTGCATACATGCCTGACAGACACACAGAAGCCTTACCTTCAACATGTCCCGCATCATCTGGAGCATTTGGCCGACAGTGGCTGGTGGAGGGCTCATGATAAAACTACCCCATCTAGCACCGTGTTCAGAATTTCCACTGCCTGGGTTTGAGATAATAAATACCTAGGCATAACGACAAAGGCGAAACCATTGATGGGGAGGATATCCAATACCGGGAGAACACAATTTGCTTCCAGCGTTTCCAGCGGTTGGCCTTTGAGGAACTCGTAGATACGATATTCGTCAGTTTCGAGGCGTACAATCTTGATGGCGACGTGTCTATATTGACGGTCTTGAGCGAACATAACCTTGCCTCTCTCCAATTGCGCACGGAGAGGCACGTCCCGGACGTATGGCCCGGGTGTCGTATCGTACGCAGCGAATGGGTATTCCCCTGCATATATCTTCTCGTCACAAGGGAATTTCGGAATCATGCTGTGAGGAAAGGGATCATCGTCGTGCTCTGGCTTGTATAATGTGTAGCCGTGCTTTTCGAACCACGCAATAGTTGTCTCCGAGCTCCAGAAGACACTCCGCTCGTTCACGTCACCGTCTCTGCCAGGCTCATACGAGAAATTTATGGACAACGTGGTATCTTGCTATACCAAATCTACTTGAGTCACAGAGTCTAGTGAAGAAGAGCCGTCTTACCATGGCTAAGCAACCTATATCAACGCACGGTACAGTTTCGGTTGGACATTTAATATTCCCCTATGTATACTTTGTTCGGAAAAGTTAAATTTTCTGCCATCAAAAAAGTCGATCAAGATTCCTTCACATGAGTCGTGTAACTGACTCCATTCACGCGTCACGCGTCACGGGCCACGACCCAGGGGCCGGACGGCACTCTACTTATATGCAACTCTTTGACTTAGTTTTCTTGTATTCCTGCTCTTTTGGACCTCCCAGGCTCTTAATCAAGCCTGAGCTACATAAACTCGCAGCTCTCCCCAGATTCACGACTTGCTAGAATATTTCATCCTTTTGCTCTTCGAACGTTCGTTTCTGCGCCCAACAATTACAACTAGGCTCGGTGACAATACTTATCCTTGAGTAACTACTATGTACCGCATGTCGCTACACCTGGCCATAGCTTTTAAACCTCTCGAGTTGACAATGCCTGTTTCGTCTCTCTAGTCTTTACACATCTGAGCTTTGCAACTAGGAATAATGTAGTGGCTCCTGATGACACCGGTTTATCGGCAAGTGGCTGGTGTTGCGATTAGGTTGCGATAGCCTAATGTTCTCGTTTGACTCTGCCGTCATGCATACACTGGTCATGTCCGTAGGATCGTAGACGCTTAGAGTTAAAACTTGCGGAGTCTCGAATAAATATGACGTGGCCTCTTTCTTGCCTCTTTCCAACTACCACCACGGCGTTTCCCCAAGAACTTTCTGACCACTTTCCACTTATTATGTCTCTTCCTCAAGAACTTTGCGATTTAATCATCGACGAAACCTCCATGGTTACCAACAAGACAGAAAGGAGTCGAGACCTGGTCGCTCTTTCGCTTGTTTGCAAATCCTTCCGCAACCGAGCGCACAAGCATTTGTTTGAATCAGTCAACTTAATTCATCAACTCGAGGAAAGAAAGACAAAGACGGCGCGCCACCTCCTCAGCTTGTTCGAAGTTGATCCATGCACAGAGACCAGCGGTCTGGCCTCTAGGATCAGCTCGTTTACTTGTTGCTTCTTCTCGCCCGGAGAAGATAGCGAATGTCTCATCGGAGTCCTCAGAACGCTTTTCAATAACCCTGACAATACAAAGAGCCATCCCACGCCATGCTCTCTATCCCTCATATCGGCTACCTCAATGCGGTGGTCAGAACTGGGGGATAACCTGCTTCAAGAGCTATCCCAAGTCTGCCATCGTCCGCGGCTTGCTTCTTTGTCTATATTCGGATTCCAGGACTTCCCTCTACATTTCCTTCGGAACATGTCCATCAAGCGCCTATTCATCAGTTCCACCAGCGTATTAAGACCGCTTCCCTCGGTTTTCTCTGCAGCGATAGGGGACACTGGTCGCGACCGAGGCGTTATTCTAGAAACATTGGATTTGGACCATCTCGAGCCTCCACCAGGGCCCTTATTGGTCATTTCCGAGCAAACAAATCCTTCGGTCATCTTTTCAAATCTCAAGACACTTCGGTACAGCCTGTATGACCATATGCAGGATGCCCTCAAACAAATCCTTACGGACTGTGCTAACCAGCTGGAGGTTCTGGAAGTCACCGTGCTGCAACGTAAGTCCTAACATTCTGTTGAGCCTTCATGAAACATCTTATTTAACATTCTCTATCGCTATCAGGCCCAGCTGTACAGGATCCTATACCATTTGAAAAACTTCCCAGGCTGCGTAAATTTTGCGCAAATATTTCTCTCACTTCCTTTCTACCTGTCGGATTTCTTTTACCGCTCCTTGACCAGAAGGAGTTCTGCCCGGCTTTGCAAACAATTACGAGTCTTTTATTTATAAAAGCGAGTTTATTTAATCCGAACGTTGGCGCGTCGAAATGTGACGGTCTGTCAACCCCCATCAATGATGCCATCAGCGGTAAGCGTAGGTTCCGGTAGTCCGACCAAGTCTACTAATAACAAGTGTAAACAATCGAACGCGACGTCGCGACGCGTCCGTCCCATCGTGTGTGGATCACAAGTGGATCATCCTCTGCCTCATCACACCAGAGACCATTGTCAACGCCCTTCGCCTTCGTCTTATCCATACGACGGGCTTGAGAAACAACTCAGACGATGCATCACGAAAAAGGCAGAATGGATCTATGGTCAGGTGAAGACATATAGGGCGTTGCCGGTCATGTTTGCACTTACAAGTCGGCCACCGGGTATGCGATAGGGATGTAAGATATTGAAAATATTAAATGGTTCAAAAAGATTCTTGTAACTTTGTATGATGCTCACCAAGAGAGGTTTCAAGATATATCTTGTCTGCCAGACTTGTGGAAAACATATATTTACCCTGACCAGCCGGCGGTAGGCCGGTATGGTGACATCTGACTGGCAGATGCATACCTGGTCATATATGGTCGCCGGTCAATTATGCCGCCACTCCGCAGTTTTTACTGCTTTAATACTCACCGCTCAAGCGGATGTACCTCGATTAAAACAGACAGAACGATTTGACTGCTGTAGTAGCTAATAGTGACATTTAGTCAGTTTGATTGACCTTTCAAGAGGCTTCGCCCGGGGCTTTAACAGTACAAGTCTAAGCTTAGTGCCTACTGAGTGCCGAACACCGAGCCGCCTTCAACAAAGCACTGAGTACTAAGTACCTAGCCGTACGTAACCACTGCAGTGGCATAAATTGCTCGACATATTCGAAAGAAGCTGTTCCTGCTACTGGGTGACTGCAGTAAGCACTTAACCTATCCACGGCTTAGGACTTGGACGAATCTAAATAGATATCACGTGATAATGTTTATGTTTCTTTGCACAAGCAGGGACTTGGCGTTCGAGGCACAAGGTTGGGGCTCTTACACTCTTACCTCGACGTGCTAGTTTCCGGTGCCCCCTTTCTCGTGCGAGTGGAATCCTTCGAGCCAGACTTTACTCTGATGTTTCACAATCCTTCGTCTTCGATAACATTCAAATCTCAAAGCCTTGCGAACGGAACAGGCAAGCCAATTTCACTCGAAACACTCGTTGTAACTTGTCGGTTGAGTCGTCGAGTCCCTCTATGCCCGTACAACGACATGGACAGAACTTTGCCAATCGCGGTGAGCCCCTGCAGTTATATCAAGTTTGCTTAACCTTAGATAACATGTTCTTAACCTGTAGGCCGGATAGTACAGCAGCGTGAGTAGGGGTCCCTTAGTAGGTCGGACGTGGCGAGATGCGCATGATTGTGTGTATCGAGTCAAGAACTGGTATGTCTCTCATCTCAAGTCACTTTTTTTTACCTATTCTGATGTAGAGATATTAATTACCAGCAAAATCTTTCTTTCCTGCGCGCATATATGACAGTCTTCACTGCATACACGCATATTACGCCTTTGTGTGGGCCTATTTTCAAGACTCTCAAGGAGGTAGGTAATTATATGCGCATACTTCCCGCATTAAAGCGCATATAGTCACGTCCCACCTTCCAGGTACCGTCATCTGCTCAAAAACCCATTGATGAACATTGAAATTGTCATTGCGGCTGTTCTTTTGCTGCCCGAAGATGAAGATGAAGATGAGTGTCGTTACCTACTTGAAGTCATCCAATTCAACTCACTCTTTCTAGGTTTCTAGGTTAGCCCACGGCCCTAGCATACACTTACTATTTCACCTGGAATACCCCCTCAGGAGTCTGATATCACGAATTTCTTTCGCGCGCAGCTTCGGGGATGGTCTGAGTCATAATCCGTGGTAGGTAATGTCACCGATTTTTAATACGCTCCCTCTCGGGCCACCTGTATGCTTCGTGCTCTACCTTCTGACTGTTCTTTACGCTTGCGGTTTGTTTTTTTGTATACTTGTCTGCTTTGTCCATTGTATCTTAGCCATAGTAATTTATTATCTCTGCTATTTTGCGTGATTCGCCTCTGGGCACTTTTGAACGTGTCTGAACTAGGAACAGGGAGCTAAATGTAATATACGAGCTGTGTGCCATATATGCTCAGGTAATTGACGGGAATGCATATATGCTGCAAAGTTCCGATAAGCTCAGGTATGAAAAACACACATACAAGAATCCGTAGCTTTTATGGGCTTGTAAGGGTTATGTCCCATACAAGGCTGCAACCACAATATATGGTCTTTTAAGCGATGTGTTTTTTTGGTGATGTGACTCTCCGCTCTGACTCGCTCGCCATGCACTCTTTCTCCTCTCTTCCTCACATCTTCAAAACGTGATTAAATTCCCTCTGCACACAAAGCATGACCGCAATTGCGACTGCACCACACCCGGCGATCAGGTCCGTCTAGACGGATGTTATTAAGATATGCAGCACGGTGAGCTCTCTCTCCCTATGTTCCTATTCCTACTGGATGAAAAGCTAACAATGCTGCGCACAGGCCAGTAGCTACTAGCTACAGCCAGGATCCCATTTCGATGTCATCCAAGAAGGACCCTTTGCGACCGTCTTGCGGGTGTGGACGATAATAGAAGATGGCGTCCCACAGTGGATCGTCGTAACATCCGCTACGAATCAGAACGACGCTGCGCAAGTTATGCGCCTCGGCACATAGAGCACCAGGAAATCAAACCAGAAAACATCATCCTCACAAAGGAAGTGTCGTAGAAGGAGAGCGAAGCGGAAGTGGAGAAGACGGAGAACCTGTGGCCGGAGTCTAAGGGAAAGCTGCATATCGAGGTGTCGAGTGTCGACCCGCGCGTATCATGCCCCAGAACTTCTGTTCGGGAATCGGGATGAGGCATTACGATCAGTGTGCGACTTTTTCTTCTATTTAAATTCTACTATACTTACACTAGCATCTAACCTGGTTTCAACCTCGTACGGTCTCAGAGCTCATATCCACTAACTTCACTTTTTGCGCCTCAACGGTCTCAATCTAATTCTGTGGCATACCCTCTCCCTGTCGCCGACGAGAACCTGATCCTGAACGAGTCAACTTTCCGGTGCCGCCGTCACGACGATCTTCTGCAGCATCATATGTCTGGAAACCTGGGAAATGCTGGAGAAAGATGACTTTTCACCGAGGGCGGTCACAAATGATCCTGTCGGGAAACGGTTAGCTAGGAAGAGTAACGACTCGTCGGGATGCCACTCACTCCGCTGAGAACGTGTGCTGGTGAGTATAACTGTCTTTTTATGTCTGTCAGGCTGCTAATGGACATGTTGTACGCTGCAGATCAACACAACTCACCAATACCGCGACCTCAAACTGGAACAACACGTATGATCTCACTCCTGTTGCATCCCATACCACGACACGCCAGTCCATCCTACTGAGAACCGTACGTCTCCGACGATGACCTTACGAGGATGCGAGGCCGGATGGTCTAGTGCAGGAACGTGTCATGACAGTTAAACTGCGTGGTTCATTCGGTCGCCAGCCATGACGACAAAGCCAATGCAGAAGCTCTCCAGTCGGGCATCGTAACGGGCATCGTAAACCCCAATGGACACATCCTGTGGAGAGGATGGGCGGATGTCGATACGCACGGTCTTAGACACCCCAGGGCCCACTCCCTTAGTCGGCTTGACAATGAACCCAACCTCGTGATCCTTCACTTCCCGAGTCAAAGATGCGGGCACCGGAGGGGTGGAAGGCATCGAGGGAAAGTCGATAGTGAGTCTGCCCTTACCGAGTCGAGACTCGAAGATACGAGCGCCAAAAGGGAGGAAGAAATTGAGGGCGAACGTCCGCAGAGGAGCACGTTGAGGACATTAGGAAGTTGAGAGAAGCGATGGTAATCATTCGTTTTGCTGAAAGAACAGCATTGATAACTTACCGGAACATTCTTCGGGTTTGCAGGGCGTACTAGTCATTCAGTAAAGTTCAAATTCATATGGTATCACTTACGTGTAAAGTACTCCATTTCCTTTTTACGACGTAATACTATCATACTGTTTGCGTTTTTTTTATTAAATAATGAACATGCTACTCGTACTTACTACTTGTGCTGCTGTGACCTGTTTATCCAACCTAAGCCTTTCCAAGTAAAAAAATACAAGACTCGTCCTGCCATGCAAAGCAATGGCCCAGCAAAACAAGTCGATATACGGTGTACAATTCAACCTTTCATGACGCCCCCAGACGAGCAACAACTTCTGTTGCTGCTTGCGAAATTGGAGTGGGACGTCCTCGACAATCTTTTTGCTCAACCACAATTCGACCAAATCCATTCACTCAAGTTGAACTGTCGATTGGTTGTGTTTGGGTCTGCTACATATTCTGCTACATATCCAGTTCGCCATACTGCAGACGAGTACGCAGCCATCCTTAGGTCACGGCTCCCGGCAGTCCTACCGAGAAAGTTTGATTTTAGCCTAGTGGTTAAAGTTACCTTCTGTTAAATACTCAGCAACGCAAGTCCACAATGCAACGCTCCTTTTACCCGGGCTTCTGAATATACACATAAGTTAACCGGGAAGATACTGCTAAAAATATTATATGCCAATGATACATAACCTCTGTCATTGGTTCACCATTCTCTTCTAGCAACCGTCATGTCTTCCTCGCCTACATTTCCTCAAGAACTCTTTGATCTCATCATCGATGAAACATCCACTTTCAACCCAGAAGCGGATCGAACTCACCAGCTGGCCACCCTTGCCCTCGTTTGCAAGGCATTCTGCGATCGTGCGCACAGGCATCTGTTTGCTTCTGTGAAAATCGTCTCAAGAAAATCCGATGGGAAACCAAATAGGCTGAAAAGAGTACGCCAGCTTTACAAGTTGCTCAAAGTAGAAACTTCGGCCCTAGCTTCATGGATTACTTCATTTACATACACCTTCTGGCATGCGCGCGACTCAAAATCCGAAGTCGCCTTCATCCTCAGAAAATTGTTCAACGATTATTACGAAAACGTCCAAAGACATCGTCTGCTAACACCATGTTTTCTATCGTTGGAAATCACCGCCCGCTGGCTTGCGCTTGGTACAGACCTTGGATCAGCACTTTTCGAAGTTTGCCACAGGCAACGTCTGGCTTCCCTGACCGTCTCCCATCTTCAGCATATGCCGTCGAATTTCTTCATGCATAGCTACATCAAAAATCTGGCCCTCCATCAGATATCATGGTCGGAACCCCTTCCCAAGGTATCCTTCGAAAAGATCGTAAAGAGCAGGGAGAAAGAGAATACCTCAAACATTAGCCCTTCTCATGGAGCATCGAGCCATGTCGAAATGTCCCCGTTCATAGGATTACCGAATATGAAGAACCTCGTTTTTGAGCTGAACTATGGGACTGCGGAAGTCACGGTCTTACAAGAAATCCTTTTGACTGCGAGCGCTAGCCTCGAGTTTCTGGATGTCCGTGTTGGCTTAAGTACGTGTATACATAGATAAACTTCAATGCGCTCATTATTCTGACCATACTTCCATTGTAGGCGCTATTAGTGGTATCAATCCCATACCATTCAACAAACTTCGTAGGCTCCGCACACTCACAATCGGACAATGGGCGGTACTCTCTGGGTTGAGTAGCACACATCGATTTTTACTCGAAGGAACAGATTTCTGCCCAAGTCTAGAAGAGGTTGAAGTACACTTCATCCTTAGGACTGACGACCTCATGGCCCCCGCAGTCCCCATATCACACCATAGCATTGCTGAGTACACAGCCTTCGACGACCTTTTTTCTCAGCCGCAATTCTCCCAGATACGATTCCTCACCTTCCATGTGCGCGTTAAAATACCGAATACCTTGTCTAGGTTTGCAGAGGAGGTCTTAACACCTGGAGAGTATGTCCATCGCATTCGGTCATGTTTGCCCACTATTTCAGCCAGACACGATATGGTTTTCAATGTCTTTATTCAGCTACCAGACCCGGAATTGGAATAATCAATTTATTTTGTCTGTAACTGAAAAGTCGTTCTGGATATGGCAACGTGCCTTCCTTATCCGTAGATCTGCGCCCAAAAGCTCCATGAATAGCCCACTTGAAATTGTAGATTGACTATTAATGTGATTTACGCGTATCGCATCGCCTAGAGAATTAGAGAGGAACAGGGACGACAAGTAGGCACAACACGTAAACAAAAAACTGCAGCTGTGGTCTAGACTATAACGAGTAAAAAAGAGGTCCGTGTTCTTGGTTGAAATCCCACGACATGTTCTCAGAATACAGACTAGGTTCTAGCGGGAGTTCCGCATGTAGGATAAGAAGTCGAAGAACTCGGTTTGACCCCGCTCTAAGTACGGCCAAGACGCCTGCTTACCGTGTAGAAGGAGAGCTCTACACGGACTTTGCTGCTAGGATCCAGGAGCCAAGAAAACGAATGACATGCGTTATACCAGAGGACGAGACAAGAAGCATATATGCATGAAGAGGAAGGGATGTTATACGAGAAATGGGAAGCGATATACGTAGTCGGAAGCGGAGTTATATAGTATTACACCGAGTCCTTGTTGAGTGGCTCCCAGTGGATCATAGGAGTTTTTAATGCCATCATCGTCGGTGCGACCGAAGAAGAGACCATTTCTTCTGACCCCCGAGGTCAACTTAGTGAGCTAGCACGGATTGAAAGAACAATACGGCCCAAACCTGTGTGGTTACATATTGGGACAACTAGACTCCGAAAGCAAAGGTGTCGCTAGGTGTCGGCGGACGCTCCAACGCCCATCTCGCTAGCCGCAACTCGCGACAGGTAGCACGACTCGAATACAGTCGACCGGCCACCAGCGGTCGCCGCTACTATTACAGCAATAGCCTTTTGAAGCGCTTGGGCTTAGGAGACCGAAAAACTCCGAGAATGGTCAGACTCGGTGTTCAAGCGTCCAAGTAGTACTGGTCGCAGGTGCTGATTGAAAGCACTCCGTGCAAGAGACTTAGCAGGTGAAAGAACTGAGAGTTTGCTCACTGCTCACTGCTCAGCGCTCAGGAGTCGGAAATGGGAGAGCAGAAACCCACGTGACACTTCAAGATATCAACGCCAACTTCTTGGAGGTTTCTTTCCAACCGTGTGCAATCCATCTTACATACGTCTGAACGCCTTTCTTTATTACTTCGCGCGTCTAAATCTCCATGCCGTGTGACTCTTTAATGCAGCTGCGAAGATCGACGGTAGTACAGGTGTACAGATCCCCGAAACCGATTCTCAGCGCTCCAATAAACTTTCAAGCGCGCAGTTTTCGCGATGCTTCAAGATACTTCCTGTCAATGTCCCTTGGCATGTTAATCGGGTCAACGTGCAAGAGCTCAAAAGCATTATTCACCTCTACTTATGGAATACTTCGCTACGCCTCCTCGATGAAGGAATGAGCAAACTGGTTGCGGTTGCGCTGCGTTGCATTCGGATGAATGGTTGGAGGGTTCACCGTGATCTGCGACAATTTTAGGGTATTGTGTCCAGCTTATTCAACCCTCGGGTACTCCTGCACCATGCTGTCTATTTGAACCATGTCGATAAAAGGTAAAACTGCGAGAAATCAATGGTCCAAGCCTTGATATTCTTCGATTCCGTCAGCTTCACTTGCGCAGCAGTCCTAGACTCCTAACGGAATACTTCTGGCAGGACCTTGGTGAGACCCCCGCACGCGTCTGTAATTTACCTTTGCTAATTCGTCTTTGGAGCAGGGATAGCGGTAACCATGGTTTATCACCCTTTATCGAATCTTCAATGTTTGAAACTCTGGCGGAGCCAGTGTGCTATTTTAAGCGCATGCTTCTAGTTCCACTCCTCGCCAAACGTTATTCAGGGAGGCAGCTGGCATGTCATTACCGGTACGGTCAAAACACAACCATTTAAAGGTCCCCTTTTCGCCTTCGATATGTAGGGTTATCTCCTCCGCTCACGATGGCTGTACCGCTCGCGTCCCTTGACTTCGACGCGTCTACAAGACCTAAATCTCAGTCATTGGGTGATTTTCTCAGTGACCGCCTTGCGGCTTCGTCACTGAACACTCTCCTTGACTGTCTGTGTTTCAACGCGTCGCCTGCCCTCCATTCCCCTAATTCAACTCGCCCGCCTCTCCTTCACTCAGAACTCCGTCATTTCCTCGCCAACTTCCAGCTACCCCACTCTCAACGACGTCGACCCCTAGGACAGAATGACCGAGTCATCGTTATGCTTCCCGCCAGTCCTGAAAACGCCGTGGCGATGCTCGCCGTATGCTGTTATCACTCCTGTGCTCCTGTTAACGCGACATCGACCACTGCAGAGTTGAAGGAGGACGCTCAAAGGCTAGGCGCTAAAGCGATTTTGACGACCAAGGAAGCTTCGAAACGCGTCGACCTGTCCCTTCTGCAAGACGAACTACAGTGCGAGGTAATATATCTCCAAGAGCGGCCTAGTGGACCTGCAGGACTTTTCGATCTTTCAATTGACTTGCCATCCGCGACACTATATCCTCCGTCAAAGCCCAACACTCTTGATGATATCGCTCTCGTCTTGCACACTTCTGGTACCAGCGGAAAGAAGAAGGTCGTTCGTTACACCCTACGGACGGTACTAGTAGGAACTTGGAGCGTAGTGCATTCCTGGGGGTTGAAGCAGAATGACATAAACTGTAGGATATTTTCTTGTCAATATGGAGCAAAGGCACTAAAGAAAGATTTTAGTGAATATGATGCCGCTTTTCCATGTGGGGGGGATAGTGCGGAATTTATTTGCCCCTGTTCTTTCTGGAGGGAGTGCGATAATGTGCTCTGGTTTTGATCCTAATGCGTTCTGGACACATGCACTTCAGTTGAAAGCTACCTGGTATGTCACGGAACATATCACTTTCCCGCATTTCCGTGCATGCTAAATAAAGCAATTATACTTCTTCTTGAAGGTATTACGCTGCTCCGACAATTCATCAGGCGATACTCGCGGCCAAACCGAATCATATTCTACCTCCAAGAGACCTGAAGATTCGACTCATCTGCAACGCTGCAGGAGGATTATTACCGTCTTTGGCATGCCAGCTCAGGGATGTCTTCTCCGCAACGATTTTACCTTCCTATGGGATGACCGAGTACGTTCTGTCTGCAGTTCACACCCTATTTACTCGGCTTAACTAGTATTCAGATGCATGCCAATTGCAACGCCGCCGACAAATTACAAGCTCGACCGCCCAGGATGTTCAGGCATTGCTTGTGGGCCGTACTTGTCAGTAAGGGATCCTCAGAACTTAGAACGCGAGCTCCTATCAGGGCAAACCGGTACTGTTTGCGTTCGCGGGCTGCCAGCTTTTGACGGTTATGAAGTTTCCCCCGACCTATCTGTCCCACTCGACAGGTCATCTTTTTCCAAAGATGGTTGGTTTGACTCTGGAGACGTCGGATACTTGGATCGAGAAGGGTTAGTCTAATTTTCTTACCGAAATGTTGGCCTTTCTGATAGTGCTCTAGGTACCTGTACATCACCGGTCGGAGCAAAGAAATTATCAACAAGGGCGGAGAAGTTGTCTCTCCTTTCGAGGTGGAAGAGGCTGTTATGAGTGTAGCGAAAGATTTCGTCGAGGTGAGAACGCATATATTAATCCGATAACATAGCAAATGAATTAACTTCTTTAGGCTGTACTGGCCTTTTCTGTAGACCATGATGTTTTACAGGAAACGATTGGTATCCTTATGGTGCCTAATGTGAATCGACCTCGCATAGGATTACGGCAACTGCATGACTTGCTTAGGTTGGTTTAATTTCTTGTTATTGTCGTTTAGTTACTCAATATTGAATTTTTAATAGGGGCCATCTACATCCTTCCAAGTGGCCTTTCGCTCTCGTTTACATTGACAACCTTCCCAAGAATAAGTAAGGCTCTACTTGATACCTTTTTTACATACTTTGCCTAAGAATAACCTAGTGCAGGAAAGACATTGCGCATAGGGCTCTCGAAACGTTTAGGTCTAGGAAGATTGGCAGACAAGGACCCGGTGTTGCATCGACATTATGAAGCCACATTACCTTTACGATCCCAGTCCATATCCGACTCTATACCTAGTTCAAGAGTGCGCATTGCTCCAGACGCCGTCGACACGGCAATACGGAGGATTGCAGGTGTCAAGGATACGGTTCTACAACATCACTCTGACGGCTCGGTGGATGCATACATCTCTACGACTTCCGAATCAGGGCTCGTCTCAAGCGATGTCCTGTCCCATCTCACACCAGTCCTTCCCGGCTATGCAATCCCAAACCGTGTTTTCGTTCTTCAGTCTCTCCTTTGCGATGATTCCGGTGAACCACAGTTTGAAAGGATGCAGCGAGAGTCCCAGCAGGCCATGTCTATGTTCCGGCAAATGACAGCGCAAGAAGCACTCGTTCGCGATATCTTTGCATTCCTCCTCAACATCAATGCCACGGATTTGTACCCAGAATCCGATTTCTTCTTGCTTGGAGGAAGTTCGCTCCTCTTAGGCCAGCTATCACATCATATCCGGAAGCGTAGTGGGGTCAGTGTCGCGGTGACTGAGCTTTTTGCGGACAGTACCCTGAAAGGAATAGCCTCTATAATTGAGGACAGAACGCCCAAGACATCTGTTTCAGCAGATGATGATGATTACGAGGACCCTCATATCAAAGGCACTCGTAATTCCTCTAGAACCTTTGTCCCATCCGACTACGACTACGAACACGACCCCGAATTTGCTGATGCCAAAGGCCTGCGTGGGCAAAACCATCCTCTATGCCTTATCGTTCAGATCCTCCCATATCTATTGTTCTATCCTTTGAAAACATCGCTAACATGTAAGTGAAATCATTATCTCCAAGCTTGTCTTCAGGTCTAATTAGCGCATATTACAGGGACAATATTGGTTTTCATGCTGTCTCTTCTTGAAGTTCTGACGTCCGGCATATTTTGGGAACGTCTGCTAGCGCTGATGGCGTCAATAATAATTGCTAGGATTCTTGGAGAGATTGGTAGTCCGCTTGTCAGCATTGCTTTCAAATGGGTGGTCATTGGAAGACATAAACCAGGGGTATATCCGATGTACGTCCAGCTGATTCAGGGAAGTACATGAGCTTATTCATCTTCTTTTCAGGTGGTCTACTTATTACCTTCGATGGTGGATAGTTAACCAGGCATTAAGGTGAGAGCGAGACACCGCATCCATAAAAAAAACCCTAACCCTGCCCATCTTACAGGATTTCCGGCAGAGGGATATTTAGTTCGCATCCTTCATTGATATTGCTCTATTACCGTCTTCTGGGCGCTAGAATCGGTCGAGACGTCCACCTAGAAGAAAATGCGAGGCTATTCGAAGCGGATCTTGTCACGCTCGAAGATGGCTGTCGCATTGATGCTACTGTTTTGCGTGGGTTCTCTGTCGAAAGAGATGGATCCTTCAGGTTGGCACCTGTGTCAATAGGACGCAAGGCATTCGTCAACTCGTATACCAATATATCTCCTGGAGCACAGATTCCAGATGGTGTGGTCTATGGTCCTCATGCAAGCTCATACGACGAACCCTCGCCCAAGTCTTATGCCGCATACAATCGCACCCTCAATGTTGAGCCTTCTCTGTTCCTCAAGATATTCGTCGCATGGCCGGTTATCCTAGTCATCAAAGCATTCTCTTGTATGTGGTCTCTCGTCTGATACATTCTGCATTGTTAACCCTTCACTCCTGCAGACATACCTTGGGCTCTTGCCATTTATGCAATGATCGGCGGCACACATATCATCGTGCACGGCGATAAGCTGAACAGCTTAGAGTCGGTCATCTACTGGTTTGCGTCTCCCAAACGAGTTGCCTTCCACGCTCTCTCAAGAATCGCCCGCTCTCTGTTCAAGCCTATCCTTCAGCTCGTATTTGGTATCATGGTCAAGGCAATTCTCGGCTACAATACCGAATTCTCAGAACCTACCCCTTCATCCCGTGTTATTCTGAAGCGATATATCAATTCGGTCTTGCTTTCGAACCAGGTCCTCAGAGATGCATTTGCGATCCTTGGAACACACTATGAGGTTGTCTCAGTGAGTAATGTCGCGCCTTTTAATCGTTATACTGTGTCTGATTACTTATTTGTCATTCAAGATCGTTTATCGTGCCATGGGAGCTAAAGTGGGAAAGCGAATTTATTGGCCTGGATCTGGCATCAATTGCACCGACCCCGAATTGCTAGAGATAGGCGACGACGTCGTCTTTGGCTCACGTTCGACTTTCATAACTACGGACAGGTTGGGATCCGGAAAGATTGTGATTGAGGACGGAGGTGGGACCACTTGCCTTGTGCTCCTCGTTGCATGTTTGTTCTGATGTTTCAATATAGCTATGATAGCAGATCGGGTTGTTTTATTGCCTAACACCCGTGTAGGTAGAAAGACAGTAATGGGATCCGGAGCCTTAGGGAAACGTGATACCACATACGAGCCAGGTACTACATGGATAGGCAATGGTAAGTTTCGGTCTCCATCTTTTGGCACAATGAGTGGTTGATCAAGATTTAAAACATTAGACAAGGGTGAAGCAATCAGCCTCACGCGATCCTCCAACAACGAGAAGGAGGGTCTGGATACCCACGATACAGTCACTCCATTTGGGAGAGCCTTCTACGGGAACGACGCCAACTACTACGTCTTGCCGTACTTCATGCTGCTCCTGATCAGCATTCTAAATGTCGCCTATTCCTCCCTGTTCTGGTCCATCAGCGCAGTCTCCGCCGCCCAGATCTTGCGACAAGCCCAAATCCACTTATACAACATCTTCCAATTGCATTGGTACCGATTCGGGCTTTTGTACGGGATCATCTCGATGTGCTTCGTGGTCATTCTCAGCTTGCAAGGGTTATTTTCCATGTTCTGGGTCGTAGCTACGAAATGGATAATCCTAGGACGGCGTCGTCCAGGATCGTACGACTGGGACCGAAGCAGCTATTGCCAGCGATGGCAACTACACCTGGTGTTATCGCGAATCATGATCAAGGGTTATGGCTTCACAGCCGTCCTCGGTCCTCTGTCAGGCTCGGCCTACATCGTTTGGTTCTACCGTGCAATGGGAGCTAAGATCGGGAAAGACTGTTGTATCTGGGCTGGCGGTCGGACAGGCCTCATGACAGAACCTGACCTCGTCGAGGTAAGCAGATGAAATATATCCACGAAAGTATCCAATCAAATTACTAACACGTTTGCTCGCATAGCTCGGTGACAAGGTGAACTTAGACGACTGTTCCGTCGTAGCGCACATCAACTCTCGTGGTAAATTCTCACTCAATAAACTCGAAATCGGCAGTCAATGCGCCATGCGTTCGGGCTCCAGGTTACTTTCAGGCGCGTCCATGGAAGACAACAGCATGCTCGCGGAGCACACGCTCCTCACGTCTGGCGAAGTCGCCGACTCTGGTTCGGTCTACATCGGATGGCCTGCCAAACGATATAAAGACCTTCCCGATCCACACAACGTGAAAGCCAAGCGAGGCAAATCGGGAACGCCACTGTTAACCTGTCCTATTTGCCATCGTTTCCCGAAAGACAGCACAGTAAGCAGCTGTGGGCATTTATTCTGCCAATCGTGAGTCCGATTCTTCCTTGTTGTCGACTACAACGTGCTAATCCACTCCTAGTTGCATCGCTCGTTCTATATCCAACCGCAAATACTGTCCCATTTGTTTTGAACCATCCACCTTGCATCAACTCAAGAAAGTACATCTCTCATTCGCTCTGGACAATGTTTCTTAAACCTTACCCATATCCAACAATCATAATTACGGCCCAAGCGGGCAGGACTACTCTTCACTCATTAATTATTGTAGCTCTCATTTATTAGAATATACCAGGACAAACTACACCCTACACCAACATCAGCACAGTCATCGAAAAATCATATTAGTCAAATCAATGAAAGGACAGTAGGTAGTTATTAGACACTTTATTGTATCGATTAGAGTACTTGGATGGACTCATTTCAGTAGCCAGACAGATTTCCGAAATCAAGTCAAATAGTATCCCTTCGTTGAAATACTTGCTCTCTAGGTTTTTTCATGTATATCCTTCGTTCACTCTATGATGCTCAATTCCCTCAGGCGCGTTTTGGCAAACTGGTCCTTGTAGGTGTCCCAAATCCTGTTATTCAAGAGATAGGTTGGTCAAAGATGCTGCCAAACCCTTGGAAGCAAAGCGGAGAACGAACCTCGTTAGCTCATCGATATACATCTTCTGCACGCGCATGACTTCTTCCAAGTTGGGTTTATCGCACTGCTGGACATGTATAGGCCTTCCGACTATTGGCGGTTTCCGTCAGCGTTCCGACACCTAAATATCCAGCTATTTCGTTACTCACTAACTGCCACGATTCGTCTCCGGTACGGCATCAGTCCAAGGTTATCTAACGTGCACATTGGAAGACCACGATGAGCATTTGCTCTTGGCACAGGCTAGAACGAAAAGGAAAAGAACGTACAATTTAGCAGACCTCTTCCATGGAAGAGCGGCAGAGTGAAACCGAAGATAGACTGGAACTTCCTTTGCAAAGCATACACCGTCGTTCCCTTTTCATTCGGCATTTGTTGGTATATCTTCACACTTCCCGTCAGGAACTTCAAACATCACGAGAAGAAAGTGATACGCACATCATTCTCTCCAAATGAAAACACGGGCACTAGATCCGCCCTACGGAGTACGTACGTAAAAAAATGGTATATCAGCACAGTTTAACCAGACAGATACACTTCACACTAACCCATGCTGAATGGCAATCTTAATGAACCCTAGCCTACAATCATAAAAACGCGATCAACATCCCAAGCCAATCAACAAGTTCAACAAACTCTACCTTTTCCGCAGCGTCAAATCTGCAGTTCCAGGATGCGCACTCAAGCTCTCCGCAGCGCCTCCGACGACAATCGTAATTGCAGATCCCGGACCAGACTTGAGGATGTTCGAACAGGATTTCTTGCTCACGCTACACACGCCAAGCGCCAAAAGGATGTCTCGATAGAATGGCATGCGGAAGTTTGTGGTCAGAGTTAGTAGATGTGGCTTGATTCCTGGAAATGCTGCGGAAAAGCCGGTGGCTGGACAGGGATCGAATAAAGTTGAGTATATGCGCCATAATTTTGCTTCTGAGTGAGCAAGTATTGACTGACCTTCGGTGGCGAAGGTGGCGAGTGCGCCCATCCCGATGATACCTGCGTTCATGGTCATTTAGCACTTGACGCAAGCTACAAGTAGGTGTATCTTACCATGAGGATGATACCCAAACAGATACGGTCTATCCGCAGGCAATTCTGCTTCCTACACAAGAACACTCTCAGCATGCCTTCATCCCGTAATTCTAACGTCGAACAAATGCTACCTTCAAAAACCTACGCCACAGGTAAGCCAAACAACCCACACATCGAAGCATAGACACGCAAAACTCACGAAGCAGGGTAATAATCCGCAAAGTATCTCCAGAACCTCATCGAGCGGAACCACTGACTGCTCCGCCCTCCATGGTCTGGTGCATTGTCGATGCACCGTGCCCAGATGAAATAGACTGCCAAGATAGGCCATAGAGGAGGAACGGACCTGAAGAAGAAGGGAGACTCGTCAGTCCACGATGCATATATGCGCTTAGAACCAACAACAACAGGCAGGACATCATCCTCCAAGCACACAGAACTCAAGGAAACAAGATAACAAAAACAGGGAGGACACATACAACAACAAGAACCACGCGCACGAAGTGATCACAATCATCACCGACCAAACCGCCACAGCAAGCATCTGCAGCCTCCTCTTCCTGGGTATCTGCGCCGGCACGAACCTAAATAATAATAATAAAAACCAGCAGACACACCGGCAGAAGTCCAGTTAGTCAGTCAATGTGCCTCCAAACTCCAAATCTGAACGACAAAAACACGCACTGCACATTCGCCTTGAGAGCAGCCACAGGATTCGACACGCTCAGCGGCGTCACGGCCAACTTTGACAGCCTCTCCTTGAGCGAGTTGGCCGACAACGTCCGTGAATTCACGGTCAATCCACCAGGTCGACTGTTCCCGTTCGATTTCGATTCTTCCGTGCGCGACATAGTAGTAGTAAGGCGGTAAGGTGTGTCGGTTATATAAAGGACCTGGCGTAGGTAGTCCAGAAGAATAAGGCTGGAGAGGTCTTCAGACCAGCAAGTAGTTGAAGGTGATCCTGAGATATATTCTGAGGGTATTCAAGCTACAGAATGAAGCAGTCGGGAGGAAGAAAGGGTGCAGGACATCCGCGAATGCGATACCGGCGACAATGACGCCAAGCTGCTCTGATATCATTCATGCACGTGAAACAAGCCCATCTAAACGGCGCTAACTCGAAGACTTACCTTCTTCATTACATTCATCACAATTTCAGGGTCTCAACGTTTTCTGGTATGCTGTGGCTACAGGAGACTCAAATTGGGAGACTCAATTGATTCATCAAGACAAGGATTGAAGAGGAAGGATTCAGAAAGTTCTAGTATTTTCAGGGGGCCAAAGAAATGTACAGGTATGTAGGCTACAATAGCGAAACAGAAAGCGAAGAATGCAATGAGAGAAACAGAATAGACAAGACTCGGTCCTCGATCCCAGAGAATTAAGCGTATAGGTCGTCGTCGGCGGTGTCATCAGTGAACCCAGCGTTGCCAGAAGCAGCCGCGGGTGCTGATTGACCTTCACCTTCAGGGAACTTGAAGTTGTTGCCGAAGCCACGAGATTGTTGAAGATTCTGCGCATGAAGTGTAAGTCAACTATATGTCGGAAAGAACAAGAGAAAGAACATACCTGAGAGAACATCTCGTACCGTCTGATATCCTGGTCGGATACCGAGCGACGAGCGTACTTCATAGCCTCCTCGAAGTGATCTCTTGTGATCATAGGCACAGGGTCTTCCTCTTCCTCCTCTTCAGCATCTTCCTCCATCTTGGTGTCTTCCGCTTCCTCCTTAGCCTTCTTCTCGCGAGCAGCCCGGATATCTGCATCAATCGACGCACGAATAGCGAGCTTGGCAGCTCTCTGACAGATTTCTGTCAAATCGGCACCAGAGAATCCATGAGTGTTCTTGGCCAAGAAGGCAAGATCAACATCAGGAGCAACAGGGGACCTCTTGAGAGCGGCCTTGAGAATAGACAGACGAGAAGGCTCGTCGGGCAGAGGAATGTAGATCAGTTGGTCGAGACGACCGGGACGAAGGAGAGCAGAATCGATCTGGTCGGGCCTGTTGGTGGCACCAATGATGAAGACGTTCTTCTTCGCGTTCATACCGTCCATCTCGGTGAGAATTTGGTTAAGCACACGGTCACTGGCACCTCCAGCGTCACCTCCAGCACCAGATCCACCACGAGCTTTGGCAATCGAATCCAACTCATCGAAGAACATAACGCAAGGTGCAGCAGCACGAGCTTTGTCGAAGACGTCACGAACGTTAGCTTCAGATTCACCGAACCACATAGTGAGGAGTTCAGGACCCTGGAATGACATATAAGTAAAGGAACTTCTAAGTTAGTTATGAAACTATCTTACCTTGATCGAGATGAAGTTGGCATTGCACTCGTTGGCAATGGCTTTGGCAAGCAGGGTCTTACCGGTACCAGGAGGACCGTAGAACAAAACACCCTTTGAAGGAGACATGCCGTACTTGAGGAACTTCTCGGGATGCTCGACAGGGTATTGGACGGTTTCCTGCAACTCCTGCTTGACCTTCTCCAAACCACCAACATCGTCCCAGGTGACTGTGGGCACTTCGACAACGGTTTCGCGAAGGGCAGAAGGATTCGAAGTTCCAAGAGCGAAACGGAAGTTGTCCATGGTGACACCTAGCGAATCGAGAACTTCGGCATCGATAGTGTCTTCGTCGAGATCGATGAGATCCATCTTCTCTCTGATTTGCTGCATGGCAGCTTCTGAGCAAAGAGACGCGATATCGGATCCAACATAACCATGGGTATCGGCGGCGATCTGAACCATAACGTTTAGAAAGATTGAACGCGAAAAAAAAAAAATTTGATTTACCTGTTCGAGGTCAACATCGTCGGCGAGCTTCATGTTCTTGGTGTGGATGCGGAGAATTTCAAGACGGCCAGTGGGGTCGGGGATACCGATGTCGACTTCACGATCGAAACGACCGAAACGTCTCAGGGCAGGGTCAATAGAGTTGGGTCTGTTAGTAGCGGCCATGACGACGACATTAGAGCGAGCCTTGAGGCCGTCCATGAGGGTGAGGAGTTGAGAAACCACGCGACGCTCGACTTCACCATTGGTCTTAAAAACACCATGAGTAACAGTGGTACAGAAATGGACAAATCTAACACACCTTTTCACGCTTGGGCGCGATTGAGTCGATTTCATCAATGAAGATGATAGCGGGCGAGTTCTTCTCGGCCTCCTCGAATGCTTTACGGAGATTACTTTCACTCTCTCCGGCCATTTTACTCATGATTTCAGGACCATTGATAAGGAAAAAGAAGGCGCCAGTCTCGTTTGCGACGGCGCGAGCCATCAGGGTTTTACCAGTTCCGGGAGGACCGAACATCAAGATACCACGAGGGGGCTTGATACCGATGGACTTGAAAAGTTGGGGATGGCGGAGGGGTAATTCAACAAGTTCACGAATCTGAGCCATCTGCTTCCTGCATCCACCGATATCATCGTAACCAACGTCGTTGAGATTTGATTCCTCATCTTCGCGCTTGACAGGGTCACCCTCTGTAATAATGCAATCAATTTCCGGACCTTGTAAGAAAGGCGCTATGTAACATACCTGTGTGGATGACAGTGTCCTGAGCCACAATACAGAACTCGGCGGGATCGGTTTCAATTACTTTGAATTCTACTGTTCGCATACCTCCTCGGACGAGGAAAGTATCGCCCTTGCGGACTGGTCGGTAGGCTGAACAAAAGCTGTGAGTGATCGCGAATTGATGACAAAACATATGATGACGCGTACCTTCAAGGAAGTAGGGCTTAAGGTACACATCGAAGATGTTGCCACTTAATCCTTCTACGGAATCATCGAAAGGTAGGATGTGAATGCGCTTTCCGTACTTGATATCAGCGCATTGGTGAACGTTGACGAGGTCACCGAGCTTCACGCGCAAGTTGTTACGGGCGACCTTGTTCATTTGAATACGACCCTCTTCAACATCATCGGAGCTCAAGCAAATAAGCACGGTATCGCGCCTCTTCTTGCCACTATTCTCTTTGTGTCAGGAGATAGAAACTTGAGGTGCAAAAAAACAACTCACCGGACTATGATGGTATCACCTCTGAAAAGTGATAACAACTCCATCGTGGCAGGGTTGAGCGTGGCGACTTGGCTGCGTCAGCTTTGCGACATCGCGAAAAGGAAGAAAGAGCCTTACCAGAGTTATCGTCTGCTGTGGCTTCATCGACAATAAGACGGTTAGGACTGCAAAACGCCGTTAAGCCAGATGCAAGAAATACGTTGAATGACATGTCATGAACTTACGACTTCTTAGGACGCAGAATGGCGGTCGAAACATCATCGGGACCAGGCTGAGGGGGAGCACCACTTGGGTCGGCCATTATGGATGTAGTAAAGGGAAGAGATGGAAGATGGGTGAAATGAGCGAGGTAGCTCTTGAAATATAAAGGAAGAAAGATGGACGCGCGTCCTCCTTGTGTGGGGATATCATTGTCCCCCAACACAGCCAAACTCATTATTCCGTACACGTGGCCGCCGTCTTGTCATCATCCTTCCCGTCCATTCGACTGCTTTCTCGTCTTACTCTATAACGATATGGAGAATCTTACAAAGTTACTAATGAACTGCTGCTAAAATTTATGGAATGCTGCGGAATATATCATGAATTACATCTCCTCGTCCTCGAAATTCAGCTCTTCTACAGGATAATCGCCAACTTTGACCTTTTCAGGTTTTACAAAGACTCCATATTTATCTCGACATGCGAAGTACCGTTCTCCCTTGACCCTGTCGCGAATATCAGCAAAATACGCCTGATCCAAATGGGTATTTGCGTGAACTTACGATCCATCGTTCTTCCCAAATGGCTCGTCATATTCGACGCCAACCCAAATACCCTTGCTGAACTGCGTAGGACCAACGAATCGGACAGTACCACGTTTGCTGAGACCTGCTTCTGTTGATTCCACTTCACATCTGGATCCAATAGGGATGTTGACGTCGGTCGATGACTGATCCATCTCGTCGTCGGCGTTCTCTGCGAAACGCCCGACTTTGTGTCGTTGTTTATAAGCCAGTACGGTATCTTGTAAGGCATTCAGCCAAGAGCATTCACATCAAATCGAATAAATAATCACCTTGTCTCTTTGCGTACTCTTCTTCCGTCAATTCGAATTTCTCTACTTGACTGACATCAGTCAATTGACCCGTAAAGCTTGCAGCTGGGTTTTTATCCGCAACCTAATAACGTTCATAGCGGTTCAGTAGCAGATAAAACCTTTCACTGATAGACACACACTTTGATAACCTGCCAGTCTGCAATGCCATAGAATCCAAGTGGCCTCGAATCATCATCCAGCTGTGCTAACACCTTAGGATCTGCTTCTGACGCCAGCAGAGCAAGCTCCTGGTTTGCAGCAGGAATACCAGTGATCAGCTCCAATTTTCCCTGCAGAAAAATGATAGTCAACATACATTCTTCGAAGAGCATCGACCAGAAACCGTTCATCCGACCTTCAACTGCTCGACCGTGATATGAGGATCTATCCGTCTCTCGGAATGCGTATCAGGCGAGACAACCCAGACATTTACGATGGACATCGTATAATATGTTGAATTGGTTCAATATATCAAGAGATGTTTTGTATAAGCTCAAATGCTAGTGAACGTAGGAGATTGACTTGGTGAACCGAATGCAAGTCGAAGCTATCAGGGAAGATCTTTGCATTATCTTATCTTATCTTACCTCCCGCCAAGACGATAGATTTGTTGTACTCTGACGGGATGCGGTGCTTTCAGAGTCCTATGGCCTTGGATTCTGGATTCTGTTGAACTTCTGAATTATCAAGTAATTACTATTCCTCTTATCCAAAATCCAACTATCGTACAGGATGGCCACAAATGTTTTATCAGGAAGCAAAGTAAGTAAGTCTACGAGCGTTCAGCCAAGATACAACTTTTGTCACTTAAGGGATTCTTAGGTGGCAGAGCTTCCCTAAACATGATATGGGGGCTTCTTTAGTGACTAGTGTTCGTGTTCGCCATACTTCCACCAAACAACAGCTGCAGCGTAACGAATGGTCCATCCCATGAATCGCCAAAATGTACTAGGTGATGATTCACCTGGCTCACTGTTTAGATTGTAGTCATCGTAGTCGACGTAGTCGATAGTGCCATACGGAGGAGGTCCTGAGCGCCTCTTGATGCTGTTCCCAACGAAATAGTAACGAGATTGGATTGTAGATGCTATATGGGAATGGAAATAAGTCTGCAAGAACTTCAAGGACGAAAGTGGAAGGTTGATCACTTACAATATTTGATATCGGATTGTGTGCGCAGCCCAAAACATTCCGGGATAGCGAGTATAATGTTCCGTGGAATCGCCCAGACCAGCGTATAGAGCACTCGAAATGGGAACTTGGGAAAGAATGACCAGAGAAGAAGAACTGCAGCTGTTCGGTTGGGGTGTGCCGTAACTTATAGAATTCGATGTCGAATTATGAGTATAGAACTTGTAGGCGTACTATCGATTAGACGCATGAGGCTACTTACTAACATCTCTGGTTAAGTGTTGGACCATCTGCCTAAGACCTTCAAATGTTGGCACGTCCATGCAAATCGTCATCTTTGTCAGTGTAGGATCCATCATTTGAACGACCTCGGGGTCGTTAATGACTCTGAAGAGTGGCATGTACAGCAACGGACGGTGGTTGGAGCAATGTTCAAGGGGTTCAAGCTCAAGCGCTCAAGGTTCAAGACACAGGGGCTGTCAAAGTCAAGCTGCGCAGGGTGCCCTGGTGGAACGTGGACCATGGACTACAAGAGTCGTGACTCAATCGTGACTACTGTACCATTTCGGTCAATTCGTCGGTAACGCGTAACGCGGCCGTCGGATGTGCCGAAATGTAACGCTTGTAACGCGTAACATGGCCCGCCAGAGGGGCAAATTGACGGTTCGCATCAGAAAATTCCCATTTTAAGCGAATTTTTGATGGGATCAGCGTCCCAAAATGGTAATTGACGAATTGAAAAATTCGTCAGACGTGTAACGCGTAACACAGGGCGCTGGATTGAGCGAAATGGTACAGTATGCTTCTTTAGAATGGGGTGACATGTTTGGGCAAGGCACACATTAGCATGGGACGCAAGCATTTTTTCACTTCACTGTGGTTATTTTGAACTGAAGCCCGACAACAGCTGAATTCAAATTCGGATTCATGATGTCTTCATTGTCGCAGGATCCTCGTTCTCTTTCGCGTTGCGTTTGAGGTCGCGCAATAATAGGTATACCCCGCTGAAAATATAAATGGAATTTTTGAGTAGCTGTCACTACAAAGTCATCAGGAACATGTAGCTCCTCCCATGGTAACAACGTCATAAGGTCCTGTATAAAGAGAAAAAGAGGAAGGTAGAGTCAGCAACCTCAACTGCCAGTCATAATAAAACGACCCTTTCAAGTTCGGACACGCCACGTACCATCATGGTCAGCAATCTTTCCTTCAAACACGTTCGAGACGTCGCCGGTGGTACACCTGCTGTCGGTGTTGTCCTCGCCCGTGCAGTCGACCCAGGAGAGGTCGTCAACGATGTGCTTCTCGCCTTGAGGGTGGTGGAAACCAAGGAAGAGGCCTGGAAGGGTGGGCACGAGGTCCTCCCTGAGTAGGATATGTTTTAGTACTTTCGATACGGAACATGTAGGTGAGGAAGACGTACTTGTTGTTGACGTGATCGACTTGGACGTTGTTATCGATGAACGTCGCGAACGCCTGGTTACCGACCTATAGCAGGTGACATATGAGTGTTATATTTATATATATATTTAGTCGGCGAGGGCATTGTGAGACTTACCCTAGGCATGCCATATCCTATCATCCTGAATGAGACGTTGGGGATAAACAACGGAAGGTAGACGCTCTCGAGTAATGACAGGGCAGCGCCTGACGTCAAGAAATTAGCAAAACTTCGAAATGTAAGCTATTTCGATGGCTTACCGAGCGAGTGACCGACCATCGTCACTTGATTGAGACCACTCTGTTGGAGTGCCTTTTGGGTCGCAGCAAGAACTGATGTAGCGGTCCTGCAATGAAATAAAATTAATGAGTGAGGAAAAGATGGTCCATAAATATGACTTACTTTGCATGCTCGTCAGCAAATCCACTGTGCACCTTGATGTCGGAAGAGATTCCAGGGAAGAGAGTCGAGTCCAGGTTTTCCAACGAGAAGTCGGCATCGGTGACTAGAGGTACGCTATTGGTAGGCGGTGTGAATTAAAAGTGTACTTTTGTCATAACGGTGCGGATACTAACATTTTTGAGGGGTCCGTTCCTTGATGCCCAACGATGACACTCTGTGCGAGATTAAGACCCCGGCCTTGAGCAGTAGAAGAGGTTCTCTTACCTGAAGTGTAGGATCAATACCGACATACCAAAACTGTACGTCAATTCCATCACCCCCAGATGCAATGGGCTGGAAGGTAGGGTTCGCGTCGCAATTCTCTGTACGTGGAAAGAAGTTTTGTTATTGGTGTATGAATATCTAAATAAGTAGTACTCACGACCACAAGATAGGCTCAAGATCGAAGCAGGCTTGCAATACGCCAACGCGGCATAGAAACTGAACGGTCTGAATGCTGCGATTTCATCAGACGATAACGTGGTCAAAGTCGAAGACGAGTCGCGACGTAAAGGAACGGCATGCGCGAGAAGCCCGAATCCCAGAATGGTGAGCAGCATCGAAGTACCACGCAAGAAAAATGAAGACGAAGAAAGTTGGGCCATTATGAAACGCGGTCTTGTTCAAAGGTTATAAATGAGAGTCGAGTCGCCCGGACGAGAATATTCGAAGTTAAAAGAAAGGTGAACTAGGACTAGCCTAGATTGAGAAAGACGAATAGAAGGGAAAAGGAACGGGACGAAACGAAAGAACAAGACCGACGAGATCAGCGGGGTGACCGATCGTACTAGAGATGATGCTTCAAACGCCCGTCAGCCAGCCGCCTTATAAGCAAGGAACGGCTAATGTGGCAGTTGAGAGCAGATCGCATGTTTGACAGCTACATACAAGTGAGAGCAGATATCAGCGAGTTACCGAACAGAGTTGGCCTACGACCATCACCAGCACTGGCGACCGTATCGTGATGATGTGAATGTGAGCTGAAGCCAGTGGTAAAAATAGTCCTCATGCGAAGATCACCTGCGATAGACATGTCGGGGAATAAGAGAATCATGCCGGAACACAGGGTAAACGTACATGTTGGGAACATGAATGCGACAGTATGTAGATGAAACGCTCTTGCAAAGAGATCAGCCATTTAGAGTCGAAGGCAGAGCTAGTAGGCAGAGTTACTTCCGCAGATCAAAGATTCCCGAAGAGATGAGATTCCCCATGGGTACGAGAGCCGGGGAAGTAGTGAGGGATAGTGAGGGCCTGCGAGTACTATGAGAGTCCAACCTGAACGTCCGGATGATAGGGACTCGGTTTGGGCAAAGTACTTTCTTGTGCAATGTGCAGTGAGTCGCGACAGGACCCCTGAAAGTACACTAAAATGCCTGAGGAAAATCTGGTCCAAATTTGCGATTTTTATCCGGTTGGTTTTGACCAATTTTTATCCGAATTTCGCCTCAAGCCTTGTCCGGGCCAAATTTTTATCCAAATTTTTCCTCAGGCCTAGCGAAGAAAATGATCAAAATTTGGGCCAATTTCTGGCTGTTTTGGCTATTTACCGACCTTACAGCGCATGTTGAGCGCTTGACATCAGTCTAGAATGCTTATATAGTGTAGCGGTTTGTGTTGCGAAGGTGCGTCGTCGGTTTGAGAGTTCGACTCTGACTTCAGGCAATTTTTATCCAAGATGGACTCAGGGTTGGCTGGACGAGCACGAATTTTACCCAAGAAAATCCTCAGGCATTTGCCTCAAAATCACCCAAATTTTATCCGATTTGGCTCAGGCATAGGCGTCCCAACAGTCGTTTTTTATCCAAAATTTTCCTCAGACATCTTAGTGTACTTTCAGGGGTCCTGTCGCGACTTCGGCAGTACCCGAGTTGGGCTTCAGCTTGATCACGGAAGCCGAGTCAGCTTCGTCCCGTACTCTGAATATCATGCATCAGTACAGAGGGTGTACCTGTACGTACATTTAGCCTGTTTCCATCCTTCTTTTATTGACCACCTTGTCCAGTACGTACGTCTTGTAGAACGCAGAGCCAAATGGATGTAAATCATCGTTTATTTTCGTCAATGCATGGTTTATGTCCTCGTGACGCATTTCTATTCGGAAGAAAGGCCCGTAAAGCTTCGTTGAAGGCCTCCCAGGCCTGAACCGGCGTCAACGTTTGAACTCGTGAAGGCGTCGAGCTCACAGCAAGTGTCCGCCACGATCAGCAGACATGGAAGAGGGAGGCGGCAAGAGGCGGCGACGCATGGCGCCGAAGCGAGAAGACCATACGAGAAGCTCGTCATCTCGTTCTCCAATTGGCTTAGTCGTGTTTTCATGTTTGAAGTTACGGCACGCCAGGTCGATTTGAGTGAAAAGGTACATATGTGCAGTTATTGCATGTGCCAGCAAAGCGAGCTTCTCTACCAGCCACCACAACGGTCCACCACACTCATTCATTGCCTTAAATACCGCAGGCTTGCCTCTGTTGAAGTATCTCTGATTTGAAGAGCAGAGAATCCTCAACGAGCATGCCTTCCGCTCTTTCTCTTTCTCTCTCCCTCTTGGGCGCGTCGTTCGCGGCTGCGAGTGTTTTACCTGGCCTTCCGGACAAGATCTACGGAGTCAACTTGGGTTCTTGGTAAGATGATCTGCATGCAACCTTGTGTTTATCCCTAATCCCATCTCCATAGGCTCGTTCTCGAAGCATGGATGCTTCCAGCTGGTAGTCCTTCCTCTACAATTTTGAATCTTCTCTCGCTGACTGTTTCGAAAGAATGGATTGCCATGGGCGGGCAGCAATGCGATGATTGCTCTCAATGTATCGCGACCGAATTGTTCGT
This sequence comes from Agrocybe pediades, assembly GCA_013053245.1. Lineage (NCBI taxonomy): Eukaryota > Fungi > Basidiomycota > Agaricomycetes > Agaricales > Agrocybaceae > Agrocybe > Agrocybe pediades. The sequence goes on from JAACJL010000058.1 coordinate 2,396,045, forward strand.
GAATTTTTATTCAAGTCTCTTCAAGCATACTCTCTAAATTTTATCTAAGCGCGTTTGCCGAGGCGTATCCCGATACGGTGGACCAAAAGTTCAAGACACATTGGTATGTTATGCTCTGCCTGTCTTCTCTGCAAAAGATAGTCATGTCAAATGTTTTAGGGAAACCTGGTTCAATCAACCCGACGTCGACCAACTCGTCGCTTCTGGCATCAACACTGTTCGCGTCCCGGTAAGTCTGAATAGACTGCTATAAACGCGACGCGAAATTGACTTTTACTCTGACACGTAGCTCGGGTACTGGATTGTGGAACCCCTAGTAAACCGTGCCACTGAGTTCTACCCTCGAGGAGGAATACTGCAACTCGTGCGTGTATATTCGCATCTTACTAGATCTTACTCCGTATTTTAACCTAATATCTTTTTTTTATTTATAGCAACGTGGTTTGAAACAGCTCAAAGATGCAGGAATAGCAGTCATTCTAGATCATCATGCACTTCCCGGAGTTGCTTCTCCCGGTCAAATGTTTGCAGGAAGGTAAGGCTGTCGTTTTCAACCACGTTTATCTCACATATCTGACAATCTTCTTCTCGGATAGATGCACGAACGACGTTGAATTCTATGTAGGGATTCCGTTCATTTTTTATTCAATGTAGCACTGACGAAAAAATGATCACTTTGCATAGACGCAACCAAATTATCATCGGGCACTCATTTGGACTGCAGTCATGACGGCTCTTTCTCATCTTGACTCCAACTTCGCCACCGTTGCTGCTATCGAAGCTATGAACGAACCGATTATGGATGCCAATCAGACGCCAGACCTCGGCGATTGTAAGTGTTCGCCCATGTACCCATCCATCTCTTGGTTAACAAGATTGCAGTCCAAAAGAACTTTGTCCAAGTCGTGCGCGCAGTCGAATGGTCACTGGGTATCCCGGTACCTGGTTACTCTCCACTTTCCAGTTCTGCTTTAGGCAACGCGACTTTCAGCTTCTCGACCGCCGCGGGCTCGTCCTTCTTCAATTCGGAAGTTCGACAAGTTCTTGAGGACGCCATTCCCGTCTTTACGAAGGTGGCTCAGCAAATTGGGTTGGTTCCTGACCTCAGCTCTCTCTTCAAGAAGAGGAAGCCTTTGGTGACAACGTGCGTCGGACGTATTGCGAAACCGCGAGAAAGTGCTGATGTTGGTTTGTATTTGCAGCTTCATGGACGTGAACTGGCAGCACAATAACCCAGCGAACCCGGCCAATGCTGCTGCCGGCCCTCAGGGTTACGATAACCATCTGTATTACTCGTATGTTGCCATTTAGCTTTCTTTCATTTGGATATGAACAATGTCTCCGTTTTTAGCTTTGGAGGTGTCGCCGATGCAAATGAAAACGCATATATGACTAGTATCTGCAGTGAGTCACGCTGGATTTGTTCCTGGATCCCAAGACAAATGAATCAATCCTGAATATAGACTTGAACCGTGTCCAAGCCGATGCTGCCCTTGGAAACAGTCCTTTGTGGTTTGGAGGTTCGTCAAAGTTTCTATACCAACGCAAATTTGTCTTAACGCCTCAATAGAGTGGGGCCTCCCAACGCAATTCGATGCATCAGATGAATTCCTGGTCAAGTGGGCTGATGCTCAGAAATTGGCGTACTCAAAAGGCGCCGGATGGATTGTAAGTACTTTGTTTTGCTATAGGTTATACTTTTTGAGGCGGCATTCTGATGGGTTTTGTCTCTTCTTTTCTTTGCGGACTGTGCAGTTCTGGAATTTCAAAGTTGAAATATCAGACCTTGCCGGAGACACCGCGCGCCAGTGGTCTTACGCGGAGGGCTTGCGACGTGGTTATTTGACTCAGGATCCTTCCAAGCTTCATGATCCAAACGTGTGCGCTCCTTATGTGCAACAGTGATTTCTTTGGGGTACGTATCTGTGATTTCCTTCCTGAATCCTTGCGTGATACTTATCGAAAACCTTGTTTTAGTTGAAGCTGTGTAGCTCGTCCTTCTTCCTTCCTTTATTGCCATTATATATACCCTCGTCTATTTCGATTTTCTTGAATATCGTCAGGAGGTCCTTCTCTTCTTCCCAACAGTCTAGGGCATTAACTAGTGGCCGCGATACGAATGAAATTTAGGCACTTCCAACTAACTGGAATTCGGAAGGAATTGCGAGCGCTGATCATATGCACTTCATGGGAAGTCGACCATGCAGTCATTTCTGATGGTTCCTTCATGCCTCTTCATGCATATCTTTCCATATGTGGTCGTATAATTGAGGAGACAACATACATATATTGAACGGTGGTTTTAGATGCGGGCCCGGCCAGTAAGTGGTTGGAGTACAACAGGGGCTAACTGGAGATGCTCTGATTAACAAACTGGTCCACATGTGAGATTGAGATAGACCCTGGACCTCGTGCGTTCTGTGGGCGTTATACGAGCGGTTATTGATGTTGAGGGAGTAAATACACATATTGGTCAGTCGGACTTGATTAGGGTTTGCGGAGAAACGATGGGTGACGCTTGGTTACACCGACGTGCTTGACTCGCAGAGTCACTATCGCTGTGATTCTCTTCCACTACTCCTAGCACAGCAATTTTGTGCCTTTCTATGAGTCCTCAAAGAGTTTTTCAGCACCTGCCAGTCAGGCATTCAAATCAGCTCATTGTGTCCGTGAAGTGTCAATCTAAACCTATGACAGAAGAGCAGCCGTCGCCTTACTAAGTAATACCAGTCCCGACCTCTGATTCGCTCAAAGTGCGGTGTTCCGACACGCGCAAACGTTGAAGCCTTGGGCATCAGGTCAGACGATCCAATCAAAACGACGGTGCATTCGACATGGCTTGAACCACCATATTGTTTCCTGTGCCATGACAATTTTCGGCGGTTAGCCCAGCGACGTTGCATATGGGCCACACCTCACGTTTGCCTATCCAATGACCCGGAGTTTCCTCCTTGCAACTGCCCCCCATCGTGGTGAATGGCTTGGCAAGTGCTCTTCTTGCGAGGACTTCTGAGGATATGTCATGCGTCGTTGCTTTTTAAAGGATCAGCGGGCGTGGCGTGTCGTTAAGGATTCATATCCCTCCCCTCCCCGCTTCCCCGCACTTTCTGTTCCAAGGACCCAGGCTTTCATTACTAGCAACGATGGTCTATGCATCTGGTGTTGCTCTGGCTTTCCTGGTGGGGTTGACGAGCGTGGCTTCTATGCCTATTGATGGCGTTGACTCGGCGGTCTCCGTTGAGCCTGTTGAGCCTGTCGCCGTCGAGTCCTTGGAATCTCGTGCGACATCGGTCCTTAGTGCGGCACAGATCGAGAGCTACAAGCCTTACACGTACTACGCCGGTGCTGCATACTGCAAGCCTGCTACTACCTTGGCTTGGAATTGCGGGAGTAAGTCGTTGACATCCGCTGTCCCAGATATGTCTTTAAAACTGATTCCTTTCCAAAGCCAATTGTAACCAGAACCCGTCATTGAAGCCCATCGCATCTGGTGGAAACGGGGCCACTATCCAATACTGGTATGTCGGTTACGACACCAGCTTGAAGGCGATTATTCCCCAACGTCGCCAAATAGTTAAAGACACTGACACAACTCTTTCTAGTCCATCATCGTTGGATATCAGGTTCATAACTTTGACATCTCGTACCTTTTCCGATAAACTGACCAAATATGTTCTTTAGGGCACAGACGCCGATAAGATGTTCGTGGTTTTTCAACTCATCTCACCAAGACCGTGGCTCTGATCATCGTCATTAATAGCTTGCCTGTGGTCACCGACCTCGACTTCGTCCTGGACGACTTTGATTCTTCTCTCTTCCCCGGGGTCAGCAGCTCCATCAAGACCCACAACGGCTTCAACGAGGCTCATGCAAGGTGAGTCTGCGATTTATCGTATACTTCTGCCGTGGGCTAATGCGAATGCTCTCATAGATCTGCCTCAGCTGTGCTCGCTGCTGTCAAGAAGGGGATGAGCACCTACTCTACCTCTCAGATCACAATTGTGGGACACTCTCTAGGTCCGCTTGCTTGGTACCTTGCTGCGCGAGAGGTGATAAACTAAAGCTTTACTACAGGTGGTGCACTCGCAATCATCAGCACTGCCCACTTGGCTGTCAACATTCCTTCCGCCAAGATCAAGACTGTATCTTTCTCTGCTCCTCGCGTGAGTATTTTTCACCACGGAGCAGAGGGGAAAAACATTGTTTACTAAACCGACAACGACAGGTCGGCAATGACGCATTTGTAAACTTCGTCAACGCGAAGGCTGATATGGTCCGCATTAACAACAAGTTAGTCTCGACTCTATTTTGACTCGTTGGCTGAAGACTCACCAACACTCATTTAACTCTACAGGAAGGACCTGATCCCCATCGTCCCTGGCCGTTTCCTCGGATTCTCCCATACCGAAGGCGAAATCCACATCACTTCGTCTAACCAGTGGCTCTCTTGCCCAGGTACGCGTCTGCCTCACGTTACAACTTCGAGTGAAATAATCTGACCATGGTCGCATTTATTCAGGAACCGACAGCACCGACAGTGGTTGCACCATCGCAACTGTACCCAACATCTTCCAAGGAAACGCGGGCGACCATGGCGGTAAGTATCTTCCTCGCCTCTTATTCCGTTCCTTGATGTAGATTTCGCTGACCTCGCTTTATCTTTATCTTCTAGGACCTTTCAACGGTATCACGATTGGCTGTTAACCGTATTTTGTTGGCCATCGCGGAACCACCCTTTCGATGTGGCGGTGAATAATATATGAGTCGGAGTGTAAAATGTTTCTGTATGATGTATACGCTCTTTTGAGCTGCTAGTATTGACTGTATGTACTAACATGATACCCAATGTTTTCGAATTGTTTCAAGTTTATTTTCACCAAATTTAGCTTCCGTTCTCCTCCCATCTTTTCAGGAGCACAGGCTAAACCCTTGACACGCAATCAACGCCATAGTTTCTCAAAGTTCACATTGTCCCACTATTGGGGGTTAAGAGTTGACTTCGTTTACTGAGGATTAACAAGAAAAAAGGTAGATTGAAGAATAATGGTGAAAAGCCACCCTAAGTACAGTGGTTACGTATCGTTTTGAACGACGTTCGTATACCACTATAGCCAGGGGGCTTTTTCCAATTGTTAGGTTTCGTGTGTTTTGAGCAACCCTCGGGTTTGGACACTTCGTGTACATTGCAATTGAAAGTGGGACGCATGGGGATCGAACCAGCGAGGTCTGCGAAATCTTTCACCCATAAAGGGGAGGGAACCTGCGCGCGGAGCCGCTCCGTCATGCGTCCAGCACTCCGCTTTCAGTCAGCACAGCCACTCTCTGCGCAGCTTGACAGCTGCCAGGATCGTGAACACTGCGCATGTAGGTGCAGAGCTAGTTGAACCGTGCTCTTGCCACTGCCCTTTGCTAAACACCACTCTCCGAGTCTCCCAACGGATATTGAAGGCCTGATCTGAAATGATGGGTCCTGCAACAACGAGAATTTGTTTGTCTGCTATGGATAAGCAGCTCTGCATCGAAGTGCCGACACTAGAAGGCCTGAAGCAGATAGCTGAACACTTTCATAGAGACGTTAGTGAGTAGCTATGCTTTGTATACTCCGTAGAGCTCTACGCTCCTAAACTGACGTTCGAATTCTGTACTATAAGTTATGGAGCACCCCTACATAACCGCTGCAGTTCTGCTCCTCTGGTCATTCCATCCTCAGTTCCCATTTCAAGCACTCTATACGGTCTTCTGGGTCATTCCTCGGAACGTTGTACTCGGTATATTGACGTGCTTTGGGCTGCGTACGGACCCTGTTATCAGAGATTGTAAGTGGCCGCCGTCGCTTCCGAAGTTGTAAGATGCTTATGATTATTTCCATTGCCATAAAGCATATGGAAACCCATCTCGTTACTATTTTGTAGGGAACAGTATCAGGAGACACCCAGGACCGCCTCCATACGGTGCTATTAACCATGATTTAAGCACCGCGCCACATAATCACCCATCTACCAGTATATTCTGGCGATTTGTGGGGTGGATCATACTTTACGCTTCCCTCGTTGTTCTGTTGAAGTATGGCGGTAACTAAATTTCGGTGCGCCAGAGACTATAGTTACATACTTCCTCGCATACCATGTCTTGTTTGCCCGGTATAGTTGACTCATGAAATTATAAGCGTAGTTTGTCTGCCGTGGTAAAACATTCCTGAAAGTCCAAGTCGCCGACTCCAGTTAGGAAGTGAAGCAGAAAGATGCCTTCCATCACCATGATGATAGTACTCCAATACAAGTGCAACTCAACATATGTTTGGTATCCTGAAGTTCTGCCGACTCCCAACGGTTTTGGGAAGGACTCGTCAAATCACAACGCCAAAGAAAGCTAGATAAATATTTACATTGATGTCCTCTTTAGCTAGCAGGTTAGGAAAAAGACAAATTCCGGCGACCAGAGCAAGAGTAGAACCGAAAGGTTTCGGATACAGCCCAGACGTATGCCGACACTCGAGAAGGTGGCGAGAGTTGTATAAGAGAGAGAGCGAGAGCAGGCTGCAGTTCATATTATAGCTGTTGCTTCCATTTTCGACTGGAGAGCAAGGCCAAGTGTGTTAGAATTCGTTGCACAGTGGAATCAAGCTGAGAGGAGTGAAAAATTGCATAGAAACATGTGAGTGAGCCGCTGAAGTACTTACTCTGAGGCCAACAAAGAGAATTTACGCTAATTCGTCGCAATCGCAGAAAAAAAAAATCCATCAGCACATTGAAGACCATATTAGGAAGATAAACCATCAAAATTTCTGAAACATGGACACGAGGAAAAGTGCCGAGATGACCGTCACTGCTTCATCGTCGGCGCCTGACAGACTCTCACACTGGCACGGCGCTCACACAAGCTCATAGCTGTACTATGTAGCGGTCGGTTAGCTGGCCTGCTGGTATACTTTGATATACTGTCAAGTTTCAACATCGAACTTATGGTATCCGCACATTCAGTCTTCACTTCCAAAATTCCGGGGTAACTAGTCTTTATTTTCGAGTCCACTGTCCCAGAGTAAGTACGGCCATGGGCAGCGGCCTCATGTTTCAGGATCTATGGCCTGCGGGCAGGTATCCCTCTTACTTACGACTTCTGACCATCATCTGCATAGGTAGATTACATTGTACAGGACCAAGCTGGTGCATCCTGGGAGGACGTATGTACGTACGTACGATTGCAGTACAGTGAAGGCCTCCGACATTCGAATCCCGATGCAGTGTATGTAATTCAAATTGCCGAGGGCCCACCCCCCTGACGAGTGTACATCAGTGTGCATCCCACACCATTCTCTGATGTGGGTAGTGATGGGTTGTCATATTGGCTCATATCCGTTTCCGATTTACGTGCTTCACGTATGATGGTAAACATCGCTGTCCATCTTTCCTTTTCTCTCCTTCTTGCCGTGGTCCCTTCATTGCCCTTAGTCGCGAGTTGAACGCGACGGGTGGATATCTCTGTGAAGATGTCGCAAACTGTTATGGTAGATGACACGGACAGCAAGATTCGTTATTCAAGTGGATGGAATGCTGAGGATGGATCCAAGTGGGCGTCGCAAGGAAATTTTGGTGCACCCTTCATGAATACCTTGCATACGACGAACGCCGCTACAGCCAGCTTTACCTTCGATTTTGAAGGTGAGTTTATTGCGCCTTGTCTACATCTCGGCTTTACTGATACACACTTGCCAAGGTTCGTCTGGTGAAGTCGTCATGACCAACAACGTCAAGCTCTCTGGTAGCTCCCAAGACCCTGTCTGGGAGTGTAAAATCGACGGCAACACTATCCCGCTCGGAAAGCCTTTCCAGTTCACGGAAAACAATTGGACACTATGTTCTTGGAGTGCTGATCAAGTATCCCCCGGAAAACATACGCTCACGGTTACGTCGACGAGTAGTGGCCAGACACTTCTTCTCGATTATATACAGTATACCCCAAGTCCCGGCGTCAGCGTCTCAAATTCATTTATAAGAATTGATGATACGGATTCTGCAATTCAGTACGGAAGTGGTTGGCAGTCGATTAACGGTTTGGGCAGAATAGCTGCGAATGGAGGATCTACCATGACATTATCTTTCTATGGTACGTTTGGTTTCTCTCGCCTTTAGGTAACTCAACTAATCACACTGTCCCACTAGGCACTGGAATGATCTGGATGGCCACACAACCCACAGAGTTACCCCACGTAGACTCCACAGCAGAGTACTCCATTGACGACGGTCCGGTGACTAGCTTCATCATCAAACAGCCTGGCTCGACCACGCAATACTTCCAGAGCTATTTCCAGACAACAGGTCTTTCATTAGGGACCCATAAACTCACCGTTACGAGCAGGGGCCAAACTTCGCAGACGCCTTTGGTTTTGACCTCGATCGTCGTTCAAGGCGGTTCAACAAACCCTCCAACGACTTCTCCTGGAGGTTCTAGCAATGGCGGAACTACAGTTGGAGGAGGAAACGGAGGAAACGGCGGGGATTCTGGAGGCAATTCTGGCGGTAATTCTGGTAACAACAACTCGGGGAGCAGTTCGGGAGGATCCAGCGCTTCGCAAACCATCACCACTAAAGTTCCTCTTACCATCACAACAGTGGACTCAAAAGGCAGTCAAACAGTGGTTGTCACCGCCCCTGTGACGACCGTCATCGTATCGGGAGGGGGCGGCGACTCCAGTAACAACAGTGGCGGGAAGGTTGATGGAGGCAATCTTGGCGATACCAACTCGGGACAGAACGCGGCCGATAGTAACAAGAGTGCAGCAAATGCAGCCACGCAGGAGAGCAAGGACGGAGCACCAGTCGGTGCCATTGTAGGAGGCATTTTAGGCGCCATCGTTGTTATTGGTCTGATCATCGCCCTCGTCCTTTGTCGGCGCCGTCGTCAGAGGAAGCAGCTCGGGAGTATGGCCCAAGCCTTCCCACCTCAGCCATTCTACCAGGACACAGTTCCAGGACATCCTACTCCTGCTACATACGCCACCTCTGCTTCAACCCAGCCCAGCTCGATGGGAATGTACCAATCTTCACATTCACATCCTGTACACCGCCCTGCTATGATACCTCCCAGTAAAGCTTCGGCTGGTATGACATCGCCTTCGTCTTCAAGCGCACCTCAGGGTTATACAAGAACTCCCGGTGGTGTGACGGATAGCAGCCTCTATTCCAATCCCAGATCGACCCTCCTTCAGGAAGGGTCTGTCGCTGGCTACTCCACCAGCACGCCGAGCGAGGTCAGCGCGCCTAGTGTTGCGAGCAGTGGTACTCCCATGCTTCACGCTCCAATGGGCAGTGTATCTAAACATCAGGAAGCCTTTGGAACGATGCCTGAAGCGGGTCCATCCCATTCCGTCTCTATCACTCATCAAGATAGTGGCATAAGACTTCCGCAACCCCAACCTACTATCGTTGAGGAGTTCCCGCCCATGTACACTGCGTCTTGAGCGTGATAGATTTGTCATAACAGTATTCACCTTTCTATCTCTTTATCTGGATTTCTTCGGACTATATTGTTAACACCTCATTTCTAATTTCCAGTCTCACTCAGATGGCCACACATAGTGGACCACAAACTACGCTCTTTATCTTTTTGCGTCTCTCTTTTCTTTATTCTATCATTTTATGTTCTATGTACTCGTCTTGACCACAATCCTGGGCTGCAAACATTTGAAATTTTTGACAAGCTCCGAGACGCTGCTGTTATCATACTTCCCTGTTATCATACTTCCTATATTATTTTCTTACTTTTGCAAATGTATTCTGAATCCATTATTCTTCCATGTACACGTCCCAACAGATAACTTTGACAGCCATGAGATGGGCGCCTGAAGGTTCTAAGAATAAGCTCGTCACATGTTGATATGAGATGCATCATTCCGCGCTGGATGGGACTGGCAGGAAGTGAACAACATCAGCCAACATGGCAGCCAAGCAACAACCAGCTATAAATGTCAACAAAGTGAAACGTAAAGAGTACTCTGGACCCGACGTCGGCCTCCTTTTCCACAACGACCATGGCTCGGATGATTGTCGTGGACGACGCTGATGGCCTCATCGAGTACGCGACCGGGAGCTGGGTCTTCCTCAATGGAACGGATATCGATAGCCAAGGGAATTTTGGGAGGGCATTTGCAAGTACCTTGCACGCAGTGAATGGAGAAGCTAGCTTCAGATTCAAGTTCAATGGTGAGCGCTCTTCGTGTCTTCGAAATATTTGATTGGACTTACAGATGTGTCCAAGGCACTGAAGGGCATGTGTACGGAACGATTGACATGGACCTGGCCCACAATGATCCTTCTTGGGAATGCTATGTAGATGGCTTCCCGTTACAGTCGAATCCTTTTCAATATCAGGAGAACGATTGGAAGATATGCAGTTGGAACGAATCAGTAGCACTGCCCAGAGGCGAGCATACCCTGCTTGTCATTGTACACTCAAAATCAAAAGCTTTCTGGCTCGATTTCATCGCATACGTCCCAGATGATTCCATCATGACACCATCTCCTGCACCATATGTTTGGTATCCATACACCGACCCCTCTATCCAGTATACTCCCGGGCTATGGGATTCATATTCCAATATAGCTAGTATCGCTATGCAGAGCTCGGAGGAACCTCTTGTCACGATACCCTTCTTTGGTACGACTTATTTTTACTGTTTTCTATATTCTGCCAATTAAACCCTGGAATAGGCAGCCGGTTGAGCTGGTACGGTTTGATACCTTCTATTACTCTGCCCCAAAACGAGGTGGTTGGTGGATGGTCCATCAACGGAAGCGGTTCGATCAACAACTTCACGGTCGTAGGCCAACCAGATAATGACAACCGTTCTACCCAGTATTACCAACTCTTCTTCCAGACTAACCGCCTCCCAATAGCCACTCATAACCTAATGGTTTTCAGCTATCCAAACCCAGACTCCATTCCTCTTACTCTTGGTCACCTCATCGTGGATAACGGAACAGCCGAAACGAATCTGTTCGGCATGCATTCTTCACTTCCTTCGATTTCTTCATATCCTTCGATTTCCTCCTATGTTTCGGGCGTAGCATCAACGACCAGTGCCAGTGGACCCTATTTGTCGTCAACCTCACCTTACTTTGAATCAAGTGGGCCGAAGTTGGCGTACCAGATGATCATTGGCGGTATTGCGGGAGCCCTTGCATGCTTTACATTGGTAGTCGTGATTTTCTGTATCCGCCGTCGGCGTAGGACGCGGAGACATCGATTGGCAACAAGATCTGTTAGCAAGAACATTGGCGTCGACTCGATTTCATCGAATGGTGGCCGAGGTCCTTACTCTCCATTACCCAACGAATCTACAAACGTCTCTTCGAATGTCGTTCCTCCGGTTAAATCACATCACCCACGCGGGCAGCGTCGCCGTGAGCGTCGGATACATCCCTCCACCGCCAGCAGTTCCACATTCGTTGACTCCTACTCGAACACGTCTGCTCCCACATACTCAGATACCACTCGAAAACGTTCAAACTCCAAAACCAATAGCTTATTCCCAAACTCTTATCTCAGCGCTTTACCCGAGAAGTCCGACTTACCACCACCTTCTTCATACGCAAGACCCTCAAGGGGGCCACGCCCACAGCCCCGCGGGTACTACGAAAACAGCCTCTTTTCCTCTGGCTCGCACAGCAGGGCGAGCAGTTCGACGACGCTGATACACTCCGAAAGCGACATGCCTTTGTCCAAGCTTCCCCCTCCGATATCTTTGTCGATGGCAACACCCTCTTCGCTGAGTACCTCCGAGGAACAAACATCCAGGAGAGCCGCTATATACAGACACGACGATAGCGGCATTCGGATACCACATCCTGCTGTTCTGCAACAGAGGGACGAATCCATGTCTATATCATCGGACAGACCGCCGACGTACACACCTGGATAGCAAAATTTCCCGCTTTGGTGAACGATAGTTTCGTCCGGACATCCCTTCTTTTTCCGATTGCATTTCGTCCATTCTTTCATAGGGCTTACATTTTCATACTTGCACTACTGTGTTCACGGACTTGAACATCATCCAAGTAGTATCTTTATCTTTATCGTCTTCTGCATCATTATGTACAGTACATCTTTAGTAACCATTACACTCACGCTACATGCACTGCAACCCATTTCCCTCACTGGTACATGTATCCAGCACATTTATTATCTGTATTCGTTCTAGCGAGAAAATTCATTCAGCGTCAGCTTCGCCGGGGCCCAAGATCTCCAAGAGTTCGTCCATCTCTTCTTCATAGTCAGAATCATTAGCATTCACAGGAAATAGGGCGCGCCCGAAGTCGATGATTTTCGGTTCGCCAGCGGAATCAATCATCAAATTTTCCGCACGAATATCGCGGTGCAAGAAATGGGCTGTGTGCAGCTCTTTCACCATATCTAACATTTCACGCCTAAAATGAACCAACAGTCAGCGAAAATCCCCAATGAGCATGGGTTCAATGTTGTCCTCACCGCTGCGCTGCGGTCAAGAATTTACCAGCCGGATGGGGTGATTCTTCATAGTAGTTGATTTGCACGCCCAGTTTTTCAAGCGCTTCGTCTGTGATGGTGGCCAGTGATTTGCCTGCGTCATCCATGAGTAAGGCCAACATCCCTGTTTCCATGTCCTCGAATAGGCCGTATACGCCAATTATGCCTTTTGTGATGTTATGAGAGGCGAGATCGCCATAGACTGTATACTCTTGCTTCAGTTCATCGGGTTCCTTATCCCAGTGCGAAAGCTTGAGTATCATGTTCTTCTTCACCATCGTCCCAGATCCTGTCTGCAGCTCGACGGAAACACGATAGACTACACCAGAAGCACCACATCCCATGCAAGGCTCCCTCGCTATAACCGTAAGATAGTCTTCAGCATTATACTCTGATTTTCGACTGGGTGATTGGAAGTTATCTCGATATAATCTAGAAATGCAGGGTGATCCTATACGGAGGAAAGCCGAAGGTGCTGGAGATCGTGTAGTACCCGCATCGAATACGAGTAATAGGAGTCCCCTTTGACGAATTTCATCTTCAATTAACTGACAAGAAGTCAGCCGGCGCTTTCAAAGAATAACTAGGCGGTACCTGTTGACTCAACAACAACCGTTCGCCTTCGTCATCGCGTTGCCGAGTAGCTGTTTGGTGTTCCTTGGAAGAAAATGTTTCCGGTAAGCCTTTTCTCTCCGTCCTCGATTTTATCAGCGGGTCTTCCAACATACGTCCCGGATTGAGCAGGCTAGCAGATATATAAATCTCAATTCGTTCAATAGCGTCTTTCAAAATGGCCAGCGCAAGGCCAGTATGGATTCTTCCGTATCCCTCACGTCGTGGGTCAATGATGTCTGATAAGTATAGGGTCTGGGAGCTTCGATGACGGACACCAATTCGTTCATGTGTACCACAGTTCATAACTATGAAAGTGGAATCTTCCGTTACAGCGCGATACCAGATCTATGTCCAAGAGAGTATAAGCTTTGAGCTCGGTAGTATCAAACAGAACAAGGCCCACTGTTTGCAGGAAATGCGATGGGTCAGGTTGATACTTATCACGGGATCTCGATTTCCGTGTCGGTGCTATCACTTTCTTATTGGCTTTGAAAGGCGTGGTTTTCGATTTCAACGAAGTGTCGGGAGGAGGGAGACGGTGGGTAGAAGAAGAGTCTGGAGGAACAGGAGGAGATGGTGTTACGGGAAACCCTTTCGTCGAAGGCATTTCCCACTTGAAGTCATGGCCCACATCACCCATTCTCTTCAACAAAGTTTCCCCTTCTTGAGTTGGTGCAAAGAAATTCCAAATAGCCAGCATTTCGATTGATTTTAGCTTGACAAGGGCAGGCATTACCCAGTCATCCAGGCTGTCGCGGACTATTCGTGGTAAAGGGATTTCACCATCACGCGCAGGGGCGGCGCGTTCAGGAGAGCTCCTTTCATTTGAGTCCACACTGGAATAAGAATCTTGGTTAATGGTAGGAGGGAGCCTAAAAATTCCGTTGGCTACTGCCATCGCTCCATCCACCATGAACTCTTCGTTCCAGCTCGAGATTACGCGCACTGGTTGTACCCAATAGGGAGTGTTGCGTAGAAACAGAAGTTTGGAGGCTAAAGCACAACACTGGTTGCCGACCACATCATTATAGTATTGGTAGACCTGTAAGGGAGTGCCGATAGACGAGTAGCCCTTTTGCTTGTATCTGGGAAATTTGGTGGCGTCAAATGTATGACCTGCATCCAAGTATTCAGCGATGGACTGATCGCAGATGAAAGCCAGACTATTTGTCAACCAAGGCGCTGGTTCAACGCGCTTGAGAATAAGATTCTCAGCAACGTGACGTGCTTCAAAAGGAAGAATTTCTTTGGCCACTGGAAAATAGTCCGGGTCAATCATTATATTTGGGTCGCAGGCTCCTGACAGGATGTTTGCTAGAATAGGTGCAAAAGGGTCATCCTTCGAGACAGACATGATATACAGCAGTCTCGAGTATAGCGGGAGAAGAGCAAGGTCGAGCAGGTTATGATATCTGTGGAAGACTGAGTGACACAAGGTCTGAGACGCAAAACACCCGGCCCCGCCAAGGTGCGTTATTTGTTTCCGTTGTGGCTCGCTCTTACATCCTAGTCATGTGCAATGGTGCATGCAACAGATGGACAGTCCGTTACTCTTATTTTCCGCAAACGGCACTTTCTGTGTACTTTTAACATGAAATGGATTTTGTTGTATGTAGTATCTCGGAGAAAGGGACAAACCGCCTGATTTTCTATTAAGGCAATGGTAACCATCTCTCCAAAAGCTTGATTTCCTCTACGCAAAGTTCCCTCAATTCCGAGTCGGCACCTTCTTTCCCCCCATCTTTGCATCCAACAATCGCGACTTTACCATCTATGTTCATGATGGTCACGTTGAAGGTTACCATGTGCTATTCCAGTGGAATGGATTTCTTTCAAAGCATGAAGGAAGTGCAATCTAATAAGCAAGCAGTATGTCAGGGGCCTCTTCGATGTCTCATTACCAGATGACTTTAACGCTCACTTGTTATCCTTGCAATATTTGGCACTGCGGTTATATATCGGGCCTGCATTCTCCATGACCATTGCACAAAACCAAGGATCCGCGCCAACCATTCGAAATATGCCGAAGGATCGCAATCCGAAGAAGTTATCTTTGGCAAAGCGTTGATGAAAACAAAGCTGGAAAACGAGCTCTTCATATTGGCGTTTGCCCTCAGCGATCTTGATCACAAGCTTTTTAGAGAAAGAATGAGCACCATGGGAAGCTGTAACATAATAAACTCTGGACGTGAGTTGCTGGGGGTAGTCGGCGTCTAATTTCCATTCGAAAGAGAAGCGGGGGGAGGACGGAAGTCTTCTGAAGCAAAAACGTTATTGGTGCCGATTCCCGAGGAGATGTTTTGCCAGAATTCATATTTCAGGTCCTCCTTAAGCTTTTTGCTAAGGCGTATCTCAAAAAATTCTTTGGACTGGAGATCCCGTATCAGTTTCTGAAAGGTATTGAGGATGCAGCAAGTCAGTTTCAAGGCAATAAATTCGCATATATTACTTATACTCTTAAGAAAACGAGCAAGTTCGTATGCTCATGTTTGCATGCTTGCCTTTCCTGTTCTTCTTTTATTTTTCTCGGCAAAAGACTCGCCAATGCTTAGACCAGTGCACTCGCAATCACATATAAAAGTGCTTTTTCTTCCCTTCTTCCCTGTTTCCTCCTTTTTTTTTCGTCAGGCAATCAAAACCACTGCATTGTGGTGCCGAAGCGAAGCGAGGCGTAGAGCCTTGTATATATATAACATATGACTTTAGTTACGTACCGAGTAAGATTTCTCGCCTTGTGTGCTCATTAATTGAGTTTGAGGCTGGTTTCCCGATTCATAAAAGGGAGGCAGGATGCCTTGTGATCCCCGTGAGTTGAGTAACTCCAACTGTTTTGCACGATCAAGTGCGTCTCTGTAAGCATGCAAATACAATGCGACATGAAGCTTGACTTTAAGAACAGTCTAGACCTATAAAGGTGTCGGTCTTCCCATATATGGTATGCCTAATATATATATATATTTTAGCATAAAGGCGACCCAAATAGAAACGAACAGATGGGCAGTTTATTTGTTAGCCAAGGTGCTGGTTTGACGCTCTTGACAATAATATTTCAGAGACTTGACGAGCTTCAAAAGAAAGTATTTCTTTGGCCACTGGAATCCGGGTCAATCGTTGGCGGTTGAGTCCCGGTTCGAGTTTCGGTTCTCAGCAAGTTCTCAAAACCGAATCAGTGGTTTCGACTCCTGAGTCGCAACAGCGCAAAATTCGATTCTGTGGCTTTCCCACGGTTCTCTCAGAATCCGGTTCTGACAATTTTTTGTCGAGAACCGTTGCACGGAACCGGGAGCCTTTCAATTTTGACCTCCACATTTGGGTCGCAGGCTCCTGACAGAATGTTTTCCAGAACAGGAGCAAAAGGGTCGTCTTTCGAGAGCGGCATTATCGCAAAAAACCCAAGTCGGGGCGAGAGAGGAGCATGGAGTGGACCACCGTTTTATGGGTTGCTCAAGTCGAGCCTGTCCTAGGTTATGGTACCTGGATTTGGAAGAAGGGCCCAAGAAGGGCCAAGGTTAGGCAACCCGCGTCGCGTTGAGCCCTCCAGGCTTCCGCGGACCCGCACGTGATTTAATCTGCGACAGAAAGTCTCCATCCAAATCCCAAAATTCAAATGATCGGAAAATTTTGAATCCACATCGCCATAAGCATATGCATATTGCGTTCAATTTCATTACACTTGTAAACGAATGAAAGTACGTAATAGCTTTTTTTACTACACAGAATTCTGACCCAAAAGAAGAAGAAAAAGAAAAGAAAAGTACAGAACAGGAACGAATAGCAGCATGATACAAACCCACAAGCGTCGAAATGGAAAGATGTTTGTTGTCGTACGAAACTAGTAGTAGCTAATAGTGATGATGCATGGAATAAAATACACATAAAAGTTGTTTGTTGTTTGTCGTTGGTCGTTGGCGATTGTCCGATGATGATCATAATGAGTAGCAGAGAGGCGTCCTATTTTTCTTTATCGTTGCAAGTCGTTTGGCAGGATGGTCTTTAAAAGACGTAATTTTGGTTGACGAGTTATTATGCCGATTTGGGATTTTTTACAGAGAAGTTGAGATGCGCGGGCTTCAGTCGATGCACCGAAGTAGGTTCAAAGCATACTGGGCAATATTTTCGTGACGATAACGAGGTAATAATACACCTGAAGTTGCCGGATTACCCAGTAAGCATTCATGAATCGTGAGCGCGTGAGCAGTAACACAAAGACAAACTCACTCTTTGCAAAACAAATGTCCACAATCACTAACGGTGCTATCTTTCGGGAATCGACAGCAGAGCGGACATGTCAAGAACGCTGGCTGGTGATCACCTTTGGCAGAAAGACGGTTGTCTTCTAATCTCCTCGCGGGCCATCCAGTATAGACAACACCAGAGTCTGCAACATCGCCAGAAGTCAGGAGGGTATGTTCGGAAAGCATGCTGTCATCCTCCATTGATGCTCCTGATAGTAACCTTGAACCAGCTCGCATAGCGCATCTGAATTTCGAGGCCCCATGAGTACGTTGGCCAATAAGGGAAATAATAGACACATACTGGTTCCCAATACGCAACCTGTTGAGAGAGAACCGTCCTCTGGAGTTGATATGTGCGACAACCGAACAATGATCCAGGTTAACATTGTCGCCAAGCTGAAAGATTGGTCAGTAAACCAGCTCAAAGAGAATAAAACATAACATGTACTGACCTGAACGAGGTCAGGTTCCGTCATTAATCCAGCTCGTCCACCGGCCCAGATGGCGCAGTCTTTCCCAATCTTGGCACCCATCGCGCGATAGAACCAAACGATGTAAGCCGATCCAGCCAAAGGTGCCAAAACACCTCCATACCCATATCCTCTCAGCATAAGGCGCGAAAGAGTAAGATGCAGCTGCCATAGTTGACAATAGCTGCTCTGGTCCCAATCATACGAGCCAGGCCGACGCCGTCCCAGTAAGAGCCACTTCGTTCCAATAACCCACAACATGGAAAGCAGCCCCTGAATCCCAAGGATGACCACGAAACACACCGAGGTAATGCCATACAGCAATCCAAATCGATACCACCGCACGCGGAAGATGTGGAACACATGGATCTGTATTTCTCGCAGTATCTGCGCAGCTCCGACGGCACTGATGGACCAAAAGAGTGCGGAGATTGTTGTGGCCAGGCAACTGATGAGGAGAACCATGGCATATGGGAAGACGAAGTACTTTGCTTCTCCCATGTAAAATGCTCTTCCAAAAGGTGTACAGGTGTCAGGATCGAGGTTTCCTTCTTTGCTTCCTGGATTGAGGCAGACGGCCTCGCCCTTGTCTACAGGACAGGTTACTTGGATCTATTTCTCATATTTGATTCTAAAGCTCACCATTGCCTATCCAAGTGGAACCAGGAGCATACGTCGCATTCCGCTTTCCAAGAGACCCAGATCCCATGACCGCTTGACTTCCAACTCGAGTTCCAGGTAGAAGAAGTACTCGATCTGCTATCATGGCTGCAATAAAAGTTAACACTGAATAGAGAAAATATACAATTAACTCGACTTACCTCCATTTCCAATGACGATCTTCTCAGAGCCCAATCTATCCGTTGTCAACAAGGTCGAACGCGACCCGAAAACAACGTCGTCGCCGATTTCCAACAGCTCAGGATCTGGGCAGACTATGCCCGACCCAGGCCAATAAACACGCTTTCCCACTTTCGCACCCATTGCACGATAGATGCACTGCAGTATATTGGTATCAGCAATTGATAATTAATGAGCAAACTAACCACATACCGAAATGACTTCATAATGTGTTCCAAGAATCGAAAAGGCATCTTTGAGCACAGGCTTTGAAAGCAAGGTCGAATTAATATATCGCCTAAGGATCGCTTGCTGGGAGGGTTTACGGTCTCTAGTATCGGTGTTGAGTCCAAGCAACCGCTTGACAATGATTCCAAGGAATAGCCGGATGAGGGGTCTGAACAGCGCGCGGAAAACTCTTGATAAAGCATGGAATGCAATACGCTGTGGCGAGGCGAACCAATATATGACCTGTTCCAAGTCATTCAAAGCAATTCCTCCTGATATATGCGTGGTATCTATCATGGCCAGTATAGCGAATACCCAAGGAAGATCTACATCATGCAAGAAGTCAGCTGAAGGTACGAATTGCAAACAAAACAGTTATACGTACAAGAAAGCGCAATCACAGAGATTATTACTGGCCAGGCAAAGAATATCCTTGACGACAAGGATGGCGTCAAGTTCAACGTTTGGTTATAAGCAGCAAATGATTTGGGCGAAGGGTCGTCCATCGACGACGCATGGGGTCCATAAATAGCGCTATCCGGAATCCGAGAACCTGGAGAGATATTCGTGTATGCGTTGACGAAAGCCTTGCGGCCAATTTCCACAGGAGCTAAACGGAAACAACCATCTCGTTCAACGGAAAAGCCGCGAATTATCGTAGTATCCAACCGACAGCCATCTTGAAGCGTAATAAGATCGCATTCGTGTAAAGTGGCATTCTCGTCGAGTGTCACATCCCGCCCAATCCGAGCTCCTAGCAGGCGATAATACAGGATAGTCAAGGACGGATGAACACTGAAAATCCCTCGCCCGGCGATCCTGAAAAATAACATATAAATACGCTGTAAAAAAAGTAGCAAGCTCGGGAAGACCCACCTTAGACTTTGGTTGACAATCCACCACCGAAGGTAGTAAGATGACCACCTAAAAGTTGTTAACGTCGAGGGACACAAATGAAATTGGTACGACTCACATCGGATACGTTCCAGGTTTATACTTCCCAATAACAAGCCACTTGAACAGAATGGCTGCAATGGGACAAGCAATCCGCGAAATAAGCCTGGCCGCCGCAATGGCCGTCAGCAGAGCAAGCATTCGATGATAAAAGTTTCCAGATGCGAGTAAGTCAAGGACCGCCAACATAAAAGCCATCACCGTCCCTAGCATAGAATGGTCAGAGAGTTGAAAATATACCATTGAGAATGTAATTTCGCTTACATGTCAAAGCTGCTTTGAGAGGATAGAAAAATAAATACGGAACAGCTTGCACAAGAAGGCATATAGGATGGTGTTGCCCTCGTCGACCTCTGATCCCGGTAAACTCGGCGTCATGTTCATAGTCGTACTCCATGGAGACCATAGTCCTCGAAGAGTTTCTGGTTCCTTTGGCATCGTCATTCTCATCCAAATCATACACGCCCGACTCCGGAAGGGCTTTCTCATCGATCAGCGACGCTATCCCCTTGATCGTACTATCCGAAAACAAGTCGGCAATTCCAACATCGACTCCAGACCGTCGGCGAACATGGTGCGATAGTTTGCCCAGAAGCAGCGAGTTGCCTCCCAAGAGGAAAAAGTCGGATCCTGTACGCACACAGGACGGGTCCAGGTTCAAGATCTCCGCAAAGATATCCCGCACGAGCGACTGGCGCTTCGTCAACTTCTCGGATGAGTTCGTTGACAACTCCTTTTCCATGGCTTCAAAGTCATAGCTACCAACAGGACTGCGCAAGAGCCGACGGACAATGAACACGCGATTGGGAATAGCATAACCAGGTAGAATAGATGAGACCAACGGAGACACATCACTGGGCACCAATGTCGATTTAGTAGCCACGTATATGTATGCGTCTACGGTACCGTCAGCCTGTTGACGCAGAGCTACTTCATTGACGCCCGGAACTTGTCGAATAGCACGATCAATGCTGGCTGTGTCGACCGTCACTTTTGAACAGGGTATAGGTTGAAAGATTGTGTCCGCCGCTGTAACGGGCAATGTGGCTTCATAATGCCGATGTAGTATCGGTTCGTCATCCGACATTTGTCTCAAACGAAGTCGTTTGGATAAACCGATTCTGAGGGGTTTGCCTGCACTGAGAAAGAAGTGAGAACATGCCAGAATAAGTGGTATATGGAATAAAATACCTGTTTTTGGGGATCTCATCGATATAAACTATAACAAATGGCCACTTGGAGGGATGCAAGTGACCTCTTCGAGAATTAATAAAAGGGCGCAATGGAAATGGAATAACACTCACTTGAGCAAATCATGCAGTTGGCGTAGACCAACCCGCGCCGTCTTTTCCTGAGGAACTACTAGCAGCCCGATTGCTTCTTGTAACATATTATGTTCCACAGAAAATGCCAAGGCAGACTTCAGAGGTAATCAGCACATCTATACCCAACAAGAAAGTAACGAAGCAGCACATACTTTGATAAGGCTTCTAGCAGTAGACATAACGGCTTCTTCTATCTCGAAAGGAGAGATGACTTCACCGCCTTTATTGATAATCTCTTTGCTCCTGCCTGTGATGTACAGATAGCTACCCATAAATTAATAAAGTATAGATCCCGAATTTGTATAACTAGAACTCACCCATCTTTATCCATGTATCCCATGTCTCCAGAATCGAACCAACCATCTTTCGAGAATGAGGATTTATCCAGAGGCACAGATGGATCCGGTGATACTTCATAGCCATCGAAAGTCGGAAAGCCGCGAACACATATTGACCCAGTTGTTCCAATCGGTAGCTCATGGTTGATATTCTGCGAATCACGTATGGAGAGATGGGGTCCGCAAGCAACACCAGAACAGCCTGGTCGCTCAAGTTCGTAGGTAAGAGGAGGCGTGGCAATGGGCATACATCTGCGATGACAAAAACGCGTTAATAAAAATTGGTAAACGAATTGCTCGAACTTACTCTGTCATTCCATAGGAGGGCAATATCGTTGCAAAAAACTCATTTCTCAGTTGTGATGCAAGCGAAGGAAGCAGTCCACCTGCAGCATTGCAAATGAGGCGAATGCTGAGATCTTTGGATGGAAGTACGCCTTCCGGTTTAGATGCTAAGATAGCTTGATGGACAGTCGGTGCCGCGTAGTACCTAAGCTTAATCAGTGAGTAGTTCAAAATTGAAGAGCAGCGTGCTCGTCGTACCATGTGGCTTTTAATCCTGCTGCATGTTCCCAGAATGCATTTGGGTCGAAACCAGCGCATACAATTGTGCTCCCACCAGAAAGTACGGGGGCAAGGAGATTCCGCACTATCCCCCCGACATGGAAGAGTGGCATCATGTTTACTGTATATGTTCAATCAGCGATATGTTTTCCATACGTGTAGTTGAGCAATGACATACGATTAATATCGTTCTCCTTCAAACCCCATGACTGCACGACGCTCGATGTTCCAACCAGTAATGTTCGTAGAGTGTATCTGACGACCTTCTTCGTTCCACTTGTGCCGGATGTGTGTAATACAAGGGCCACATCGTCGAGATTATTGGTCGGTATATGCTCTTGTAGGGACGCGTTTGAGCCCTCTTGACTTAATATATGCGCGTCGAAAAGTCCTGCAGGCCCTGTAGTGCGTTCGCTGACGCATATACACTCCATTTCACCGATTAGCGAGGACAAGTTGAGCCGTTTGGCGACTTCATTGGTCGTTACTATTGCCTTCGCGCCTAATCTCAAGGCATCTTCCCTTAACTCGACCAAGGTGCAGCTTGCGTTGACAGGAGCGCAAGTATAGCGACAACACAAAGCCAATAGCGCGACAGCACTCTCGGGGCTAGCTGGCAACGCGACCAAGACACGGTCATTCCTTCCTAGCGGGCGGCGGGTGGCGGAGGGAGGCAAAGAAAAGCTGGCGATGAAGGACCGTAATTCTGAGTGCAATAAGGGTGCGCGAGCCCTGTTTGGCGAGTAGATGGCTGGTTTCTTGGACGAGCCCAGGCAGTCAAGGAGGGATGTAATGGATGAACGAGATATAGAGTCATTGGTAAAATCCCCGAGTGATGTCCCAGCAGGCAGAGCAGAGGAATCCGCGAACGACAGAGGAACGGTCATGGCCAATGGTTAGAGCGGGAATTCAGCCCGTTGCATGACCTAGTTTTGCTTTATATGCGCTCAGGTAGCATTACAATATGTTGAAATCAACCACACGCGAGCAGCGTGACGGAATGCGGACTAGAAGCACTATCGCGAAAAAGTCAGGGTGGACGAACGTCAAAAACCAAAGTACGCACGATCAACATCACGCCAATCGGA
Organism: Agrocybe pediades; assembly: GCA_013053245.1. NCBI lineage: Eukaryota > Fungi > Basidiomycota > Agaricomycetes > Agaricales > Agrocybaceae > Agrocybe > Agrocybe pediades. Next base: position 2,419,203 of record JAACJL010000058.1, read on the forward strand.
CTTTGAGATTCCGACACTCTTGACAGAAACTCTCAACAAAACCAAGAGCGCACAATATGACGACTATGCCAACGCTCTACCGTTGCGGGCATTTCAGGAATCCATACATGCCTCCTTCCTTTCGAGTTCTACCGGGAAGACCTTCATTCAATTCCGATAGACAACTTTGCTCAGAGGAACAAAAATTAAGCCCAGTATACGTGTCCTTGTCGTGTTCAGTACGTGTACGATCCGTTATCGTACGAACGAAAAGGGCTTTTCCTTAGATGAAGGTGCGTCTAGCGTTGTCCTATGACCTTTTTGTGGAGAGGATAAAGTTAGATAAAGATATCCATTATTATCCATTATTATGACCTACTTCGCAATTTCAAACACACCCTATCTTCTTAGGGAACGATCTCTGTAAAATAGTGATAGTCATGTGTGTTTCCTCAAAGGTTTCTTCTTCAACAACGTAGTTCCACTTCCACCCATCCAGCCATTCGCGATCGCGACGGATGCCCGGTCACAGTGAGCCTCAGCCTGCTTCAGATAATGCAAAAAAGTCCCAAATAGTGTGCCTTAGAAGGCTATTGAGCATCAAAGCATGTAATTCCGAGGCAATTGCAGTGCGGGGTTGTGCGGTTTGCGATGTCCTATAGTCCTAGACGAATGCATACAAAAGCTGATCAAGTTCACCGAAGTTCGAACAGCGACATCAACACGAAATCGTGAGAAACACGCTAACCAATAGCCGGCCCGAGACATGGCTTGACGATAGCCGCTCGCTCATCTCAACTTGAACTCAACTTGAACACGAAAAGCCAAGCTCAAATCGCAGACCGTCGCCGCGGTCGCGCCCACTTGAAGATTTGCAGTCTTGTTTTCTGCAGGCTCTTTCCCTGTTATTCCGCTCATTTTTCTCTGGGCCCTCACGCATCCAAGTGTTCGGACGTTTTACTGGAGTTCGAATTTTCTAAGCGCCCTAACGCCGAGGGCAAATCCACGTATGTCATTGACGATATCTACTGAAGAACGACCAGAAAGATGGATATGTAAGGGAATTTCAGCAATTTACATTCCCTGCAGCGCCCATGAATTGTTCAAGTTAAATGGAACACACACTGTTGACGTTAGGACCTGTTAGGACCAATGTAAGCGATGACTTCTGGCGCTAGTGGCAGTCACAGAGTTCCTTGCATCTCTTCATCTCTGTATCTTGGCAATTCGAAGCGTCTCAACTATCGAAAGGCCGGAACTATACCAAATCCAATGACAGGACTGTCACCACCGACTTCATAAATACCACAGGCGCATCATGACTTCAAGACTCAAGCCAATTCCACCGACATATCCCGATGGCAGAAAACGTCGGTCCTCATAGAACTACCGTTTCTTCAATGCGTCCTTGACTGCAACAAAGCATGGATGACCTCGAGTCGTTTCGAGCTTGATACCGAATAGCGGAACGCGTGCACGCCACTTCATTCTTCTAACAACAATTACTAGGCAAAGTTTCGTCCAGAAGTACGCCTTCACAAGGATATAGCTATAAACGACGATATAGCGAAGGCCTCGTTCCTCCAAGTTGCGCAAAAGCTGTTGGAGTTTTTACGTGCAATCGTCTACTAGTGGCGCATTGGTACGTTCTATTCCGTGGTTCAGCAACTTACTATTGTTCTGCAAATAGTAGCTATCAGCAGCAGGCCAGAACTTGCCCCACTGGCAGGAAACGGTTGATTTGAATGACCGGCGCATGGTTAGGCCGAAGAGGATAGTAGCTCTATGATATTTGATAGTTAGTCGCACGGCATGCACAAATTATGTGGGCCTAAGTCAGCGACACGGAGTGGATATATAATGCATAATTTGCTCTATAGATGAACTGAGTCTTCAAGATATTTCCCTTTAGAGGGACTTCATCCTTCCCCGCAAGACCTCCTTAGCACTTTCCTCCGGCTGGCACTTCTTTAACCTATCATAGTCATACCAAACCAAAGACTCTTTCGAATGTGCTACGAACGCCTTCTGCGCGAGCGAATAAGCAGAGGCGGCCACCTGGAACGTCGCTGGGTCGTGTTCTTCGCCTAGGTTCACAGGTTTATAACCGATCAAGAGCTATAGACAAAAGCACCACACAAAAAAGGGTTAGAAAACAAGGTGATGTATGAAAAGAGATTTTCCTACCGTATCGGGATACGTCACTGGTCGTCTGAACTTGACTTCGATGGATTTGAGGATTAGCGATACACCTTTACCGGCGATCATGGCCTTCGCTTTCTCGGGTCCGCCTAGCTCCTCACCGAGAGAACGCATCCAGTGAATTCGCGACTTTTTACACGTTACATCAGACTTGCGCTGCTAGAGGAAATCTCAAGTAATCTTACGGATTCGAAAAAGCGTACTGAACGCGTAAAGTATGAGCCACAGTCAATATTTTCTCCAAGTTCACCAGTCGAGGGCCTTGGACATACCATATCGCACATTGTTTACGTGTCTACAAGGGCAAAATTATCAGTATAGCTTCTCATCTATGACGAATTATCATAGCAAAAAAGACGCACTGGAAAGAATCATGATCGCCCCACACAATTCTCTGCTCCCAAAATGACTTCGGATCAAGACCCGCACGCTGTAGCTTCTCCCGTGCTTCTGCCAGACTCGAGCCTGCTTCGACACCCTCAGAAGCCGAGCTCTCTTCTGCTGCTGTTGCCGATAGCGTCGTCAAGTTTACATGAGTTGGTGGAGAGTCAGGAGATTCCGGGCCTACAGACCCAGGAGGGATATGGAACGGAGAAGACGGGTCGCGAAAGGCTGCTTGCAGGGCCTATGGTATACATATAGCCATTTTGTGATCCGCAAGAATCCGTAGAGAAGCGATAAGTTCAAGGCCATGAGGATATGCCAGCACATACACTGATGGAGCTGGAGCTGTTGCGGCATCCGAGCCTGGGGGTAGCTTTAGTGAGTAGTCTGTTCATTTGCGTTTATGTGCAGAGTAGGTGGTCAAGCGAGCTCGGGAACGAGTTACCCGGACGAGTACCAAAAATAGTTCTATTCTCACGGCTGGTAAATCATGTGATTTTAATTGACGCGTCGCGTCGCGCGATGATCGTCGACCTTCCTTGCTTCCTTAATCCTCCGATTGCTTGTCGATTGCTCAATTTTTGCATCGTTTGCTCCTCAATTATGGCTTACACACGTCATTATTTTTAAATCATGAAAGACACTTCCCAAATCTTTCAGCAATGCGTGGAACAACGCCGTGATCAGACAATTTACATATCTTCGGACTTTGTGCTGTCAACTCTCCCCCATCTTTGTGATCAAGACTAGAACTTGCTTTCATACGCAATCATAAGCACCAGTATATGAGACAACGTACGTACCTCACGATCCACAGACGCAGTTGGTATCGGACTGGTTATGAAACTAGCCCAGAATGCAGTGGACAATCGAAAGACGGCCTGGAAGACCTTTATAAGCCCACTCGGTCAGAGATCTAGTTTCTTCATCTTCTCCCCTACTTTCACCTTTCTTTGATCCCGGAGATCCTCTTGTTTATACCTTTATACCATATAACCATCGAAAACCCCATATCCTACAACCCACAACCTTCTCGTTCTCCCGCGACCGGAATCGCACCTTATAACCTTTAACGCACCATCATCCACATTCCTTGCACTCTTATTTCATACATCGGTATATCCTCCAGCGCAGTACAATGCTCGCTCTCGATGCACGACTCGTTTTCCTTGCTATTATCTGTGGTTTTTCAACTCAATGGCTATCGACACCTCTATCCGCTCAGGCGGCTGTCATATCTCGAGATCCTCAATCGTCGAGCTCTCCATCGAATAACGGCCCAGCCTCGCAGCAGCAGCATCCTCTTCCTACGTCGAGAACGAGGCACACCCATAGTAGCTCCTCCAAGCGGAAAAGCCACCCGCATACGATGATGCCCCCTCAGCAGAGCCGAAGGATGCATAAGGTGGTCAGTTTTACTTGCTTTCTGATTTGGAGCTGTATGGCTGACGGAATTTTTTCTCCTGTGTACAGAGAGCTCCAGAGAGCAACCCATTCCAGCTTTTTATGAATGCCGCTCTTTCTCGGAAGCAGCGCAGCCACCATCGCAAGCGTTCGGTCAAGGACAAGGCTATCGTCATTCCTAACAACCACGGGAGCAAGTATCTCATCACCCATTCACGACGAGGTGCAGGGACGCCACAGTGGATAGCCAACCAACCCCCATCGTCGTCATCATCCAACTCGACCAGCCCAACAGCGTCGAGTTCAAATGGTACCACAACGACCCAGAGCACAGATGACAACACACCGCAGGGGATACCCGGTATCGTTCATATTCAGGTATGTTCTCCAAGCCTTTTCTCACCACCTCTCGAGATACTAATACCATGCGCAGAGCCAGATGTACAACTCGACGGAAGGACGCACCATCGCCTCCCTCTTCCTGACCAACATGAACGGAACCTACGTGCTGAACGCCTCGGATAAGAACGAGACGGAGCTGTACCTCATCCCCGCGAACTCCAACTCCTCTTCTACCACCAGACAGCCCGTCGCGGCCGGTCAACCAGGCGGAGAGGATGTCCCCGTGTACCTGACCATCCCCGGCCTGGAGGACTCTCGCGTGTACTGTGCGACGTACGATCCTAACCCACCACAGGCGGAGCCTATGACCATGACGCCGTGCATGAACTACACGTCGTCGTCTGATCCGGAAGGGATGCAGCATGCGAGCCAGACGTTCTTGTATAACTCGACTTCTGGACAGGTCCGTCCGACTTGGTATATGGGCCAGGACGATGGGACGACGAACACCACTACTGCTCAGTCGACGACTGCGGAAGATGATGGTTCCTCGAACAGCAGCAGCAGTTATTGGAGTGGTAACGCCACATACTCGTCTACCTCGGCTTTACCTTCCTCATCGACGCTCAACTCACGAGACGACTCCAGTGCTGGATCCTCAGGCTCTCCCTCGTCACCGTCTTCTTCTTCTCCCCAGCAACCCGGGAACAACGTGCAGAACGTCACTCTGATCTTCGTCCCGACGTCAGGAAAGAAGGAGGCTGCTGCTGATATTAGCGAGAGTAACAACTCCACTCAGTCGGCTTCTTCTTCTTTTATTGCTTCTTCGTCTGCTGTGAGCGCAACAACGACGACTCAGACTGTGACTGTCTTTGCCTCTGGATCTAGCAGCGCACCCGCTGCCTCTGCCTCTGCGACAGGGCTCAATGTCGAAGTTGTAGGCGGGAACCCTATGGCGTCGCTCTCTTCCTCTTCTACATCATCTGCTTCACCTTCCTCCGCATCATCTATGACTTCCTCCAGCGTCTCTGCTTCCAGTGCTTCGCTCAGTACGACCATATCCGTGATGGACGTCGTAGCTCCTTCCACCACAACCTCCACTTCTAGCACCTCCCCCTCCTCTCAAGTAGCAGCTTCCGCATCATCTATAGACGCAGCAGCCATCGCATCAAGCATCGCAGCGTCCGCTTACTATTCCTCTTCCATCATGGCGTCTAGCAGCGCCTCCGCCTCCGTTTCTTCCGCTTATCCATCTTCTTCATCTTCGTCCTCCAGCTCAGCAGACGCATCGGGAGTAGCTGATGCCGCTCTTGCCTCATCAACTTCTGCTTCTTCCTTGGGCTCAAGCAGCTCCGTCCAAGCCCAAGACGCCAGCGCCAGCGGCATGAGCACCACCTCCACCGCAACACCAACATCCACCGCATCCGCATCCCCCTCCTCCGACACATTCATAGCCGCCGTCATGCAACGCAGCACGCGTCGCTCAGCCTCGCGAAAGCGCAGACTCGGAAACCCAGCCTCAGCAAAGATGGCCAGGATGATGAAGATGGAGAAGAGGAGAATGGAAGCCAGAGCCCCAGAGCCAGAGATGACGGCTGTGAAGACGGAGCCTTATGCGTGGAAGTTCCAGAGGGATTGAGGTGTAGGCGATTTTGGGATTTTGAGACTTTGGCTTTGATGGTAGTAGTAGTAGTAGTAGTTACGAGTAGAAGTAGTAGGACAAGAGTAGGACAGAATAGCGATACACCAGGCTGAGAGCAATACATACTCGCGTCGCCCTTGCGAGGCTTTATACCCACAAAAAAGAAACATGCTTAAGACCAAGGATCGTCGACGAACGAAGACAAGAATGATTCAAACAAATTTCAATGATTGGATTTGGGGGTATATTATCAAAAAGGAAAAAGGAAACGAAACAACAAAAGGACACAAGGCTAACCAAAAAAAACCCAAGTTCCAAGTTCGAGCTCCAACTCAAAAGACTCAGGGTTCATTTCCAGCCCAAAGGAAAGAACAAAAGGTAAGAAAGAAAAAGGTGGTATACGCATATCTATCATAAGAACAAAACATTTAACAGCGGCACGAGCACAGCTCATGCCTGGAGTAGTCGAGAAAAGTAAATCTAAGTGAAGTAAGAGCACTGCTGACGTCCACCAGGGATACAGCCCAGCCCAGTTTCATAAAAGAATGGGATGATGCACCGCACATCCCGGCTGATGAATTTTAGAAAGAAAGCAGTAAAGAAGAAAGAAAAAAGCAGATGATACATATGAAGCATATAGAGAGATGATGGTAGTCGGGGACAAGAAAGGTAGATTTACCTAGCCGTCAAGAGAGCGAATGAAACGCCGAACGCGGGAAGGGGAGGGAGAAAAAAATCCCTCAGAACCCTCCATAAGCATCATCAGCATCATACACCGAGTGCATGCTCGTCCGCTTCCTATCGAACGTCGAATTGTTCTTCTTGTGTCCGCCGTTCATCTGCCCACCCGAAGCAGTCGCAGCTGCAGCAGCAGGCGCGGGAACCCTCGGCATGGCAGCCTCATCCTCAAACCTCTCTGCACCCAGCCCAGGCGACGGGAACCCAAAGCTCGACGCTAACGGGCTCGGCGTGGTCGGGAATCGACTCGCATGTGCATGTGCTCCAGGCGTCATAAGAAGGGTGTTCGCATTGCTCTCCCTTCCCTCCCTCTCAGCTGCACCGACATTCGCACCCATGCCCAACACGGACACCCTCGACTCGACGTTAATCTCGGGCAACATAGGCGGCATTGAGTCTACGCGCGACTTGGCAGAGCCGGGGTGGACCATCGCAGGAGAGGGCGGGGCGGGGAAGTCGAGCGTTTGCGAGTGCTGTGTCAGGCTTTCGGAAGACGAGCGTCCGGGGTGAGGGTTTTCGAGGTGCTGGTAATGTTGCTGTTGTTGTTGCTGGTAGCGGTTATCAATAGCGTATTGCGCACCGGGGCTGGGAGGAGCAGAGGCTGGGTCGGCAAAAGGGGACGTAAACTGGTTGTTGTTATTATTGTTGTGATTGTGGCCGGCATCCATGGGCGAAGCAGGGATGGGTGGAAGGTCCCGATCGACAATTTCCGCGGTCTTCAAGCCCTCCGGAACCTCCGTGTTCAACCTTCGCGAGATCTCCACGTACTGCTCAGCTTGGAAGGGCGAGACGCTAGACCTGCTCAGATCCACATAATCGTTCGCCGGCACGCTATCGCGCTTTCCGTTCGCTCCTGTAGGAGATCCAGGCTGCTCATTTCCATGCGCAGAGTGGTTGGAGGCCTGACGGGTGAGGACTGGGACGGGCTCCGGGTATGGAGCTGGCGGGTAGTACGGCGCAGCAGGTGGCATCTGATGCAATCCAGACGCGTTGGATGGTTGCCTGTTCAATGTATTCTCAGCATACTCTTGTTGCTGGTATTGTTGAGGATACTGTCCATGCTGGGCGATAGGCGAGAAGGGCGACTGACCATAAGCAGGGTTGGTATACATGGGATGAGGGGAGGTAGCGGTGATCGGGGAAGGAGCTCCTTGGTTCATGTCCATGACTTGACCGGGTGAGAAGGATGGGTAGTTTTGGGCTGCGCCATATCCTGCTCTGTTATCCGGGTAACCTCCAGCTGCGTATCCGTCGTTGTAGGCTGGTCCTGGGTTACCGTACTGCGTGCCAAAGGTGGGAGCAGGTGAAGCAAGGTGCCGTTCAATCATGGTTGGCGGACGAGGGTTGAAGCTGTGGTCTTCCTTGTCGTCAAGCATCACGGCGGAACGACGGAAATCGGGCGCATCAAAGGCGGCACCACCGCTATCGCGTTTGCGACGACGCTGGGAGGACATAAGCAATTTTTCGAGCAGAGAAAAAAGCAAGAAGACATACGACGAGCCAGGTAGTGACGAATCCAATAACCAAGATAGCAGCGATACCTGCACCAATTCCACCTACGACTGCACCCGTGCTCATACCGGTGGAAGCATTGGCATTGTTGTCCGCGTTGTTCGTAGCCGAAGACATGGCAGACGAAGAGATCGAGCGACTGATGGATTGAAGGACAACTGTAGTCTGGGGTGGCAAGGTAGACGTGGCCGGAATTACAGGTGGTGGCTGAACGCAACAAAAAATCAAGCTATGCTAGTAATAGCAGGAGTAAGGCACATACAGTCACAGTAGGCGTAGCAGTGGGGATGGTGGACGTGCTGGTGGTGGTGGTACTAGTGGTTGACGAGGTGCTCGATGAAGTGCTCGACTCGGTGGAGGAGGACGAAGACGAGGAAGAGCTCGAACTCGAAGAAGAGGATGAAGTGGAAGACGAAGTATCGCTGCTCAAGGAAGGAGTAGGAGGGACTGTGCGCAACTTGTCAGCACTGCAAGTCACCCTCAGAAAACATAGACGCTTACACAGACCTGTTATCATCGTAAGGGGATTGAACGTTTCAGTCAAGGTCGATGGGTCAAAAGCAAGCTGACGACGCTGAGCAGCGGCAGCACGACGATGAGATGGTCCATGGTGTACAGTCATTTTAAGAGGTCGTTGAAAGAGAGGAAGATAAAAGGAATGTGGTGTACCCTCTTGGAGGGACAGGGAGGACGACGAGGACGAAGGAAAGGAGAAGGAGAAGGAGAGAGACGGAAAAGGGACAAAGTCACAGGGCCTTGCGTTGCGACTGGTTGCCATCAATTTTTTATTACTCCCGCGTCTGCCGCTGTCTACGCTCTCTCCACCTCCACGCTCTACCATTGCTCAAGGCTGTGACTCTTTGCTGTTCACTTGCCCATACATACAGGCATACATACCTGCACTCACTCATGCCTGCTCAAGAGCTGGAAAATGTGTCCACTGCCTTTATTGATTATTGCCTTTTGGATCACGCTTGTTTTTCATTATTGCATTGATGACAGGTCCACATGAATTGAAGATCACAAGTATGCAGCACCTGAAATTATTCGCACTCTACAGATGGGATAATACAAATTATAAGATTAGTTGTGGTCTACTACCGGGTGTCCCAGAATCCATCCCAAAGCATCATTTCCCTAACATGGGCATGTCCTCGTCCTCTAATAACATCCTGTCCTTTCACAAGCGCCAATTCCCTCCCTCTCATTCTCCTCGTCTTCCTCAACGGGTACTCTTTATCCAGCTCATCGTCCGTAGGCAGCCTCTCTTCCTCAGGCAACGCTTCAGCCTGCGCCTGTGTCACCAATAGCACAGCATGCGTCTTGGTCAGTGCTTGCGAGACAGCTTCGGACAGAGGCGATGCCGCGACGTTCTCTGGGGTCTGGTCCTGATGGAAGTGTGCAAGGAGCAGCGCAGAAAAAAGGTCACCGACCCCCGAAAAGTATCCTGGGATAAGAGGCACGCATTGCGCATGGACTATAGACCTTGTTGTGTCCGAGGCATAGAGGTGTGAAGATTGAAGCGCCGAAGAAGGCAAGGATGACGATATACACAGGAGGTGAGTAGACGCGGTGGCGGATGGAGGAAGGATCGATGAGGGAAGAGCAGCTGCCAGCCAGCCATTCAAGGGTATAGAGCTGATGACCACGTTTGGTACACGGTATTGCTTGTGTAGGATATCTAGCGCGCGGTGTAGAGAGGGAATATCCTTGAGTGTGACGTCCGTTAATAATCTGTGGTAGACTGAGCTATTTGGCTATTACAGCGGTAAGAAAAGGAAACCCACTCGACTTCAAACCAATTGGGAGTAATGATAGTAGCCAAAGGAAGCATATCCTTATAAACGGGAACCACATCCGGTGCGACATATAGGCGCCCTGCATCGCCCATGACAGCTGACAATTCGATGAGATAAGTAACAAACTCAAAGTTACATAAATCATGGTTTTGACGTACGATCCAAGAGATAGGTCATACTGGGCCGCGAACGCCTTAACTTCGAAGCCAATTTCGCAACAGCAGATAACGCCTCTGCACCGGGTATATAACCTGCAAAACCCACAGTCAGACACAGACTTTTTAAAGACGATAACATGATGCACGCACCTGTAAGCAGCCGTGTAGGCAAAAGCAGCTCGTTCAGCTCCATAGCCTGAAAGATCGAGTCCAGCTCTGCAGCAGTCGTCTTCGTCCCTCCTGACCGTCCATATCCTTCATTCAACAGCAAATTTTCAGTCAGTCGAACATTTTTGCGTGCATCGATCTTCCTTCTTTACACACCTGCGTGATTGGAGTAGTTAACGGTGTTCACTACCTTGTATCCAAAGCTCAGCAATCAGCGTCGGCGTAGGTGTGAAGAAAGAGAGAGAATGGGAACGTACATCAACGTCATATCCCAGCAGCTGTAAGGGGAATACAGCAGCCTTTCCTCCTACATAACCGAATACGACGTGCGATTGTATGCTCAGGACGCGTTCAGAGGTCAATGTCATCATCTTCTTCAGGGGTATTTGCGGTCTTCCGTCCTGATCAATCTAGGAGGTCGGTCTAGGGAGGTCGAAGGGTAGCTATATAAATCCAAAAAACGAGACCGCTGGTGTTTGAGGAATAAACAAGGAATAGGGAGGTACAGCAGGAAATCGAGGCAGAGAAAGAAAAGGAAGAGAAGGGAATTAAAAATATCGATTCCCGATCGAGTCATTATCCGAAAAGGCAATTTCATTACGTCAGTGAGTCCCGTGATCTGCTTTACTTGAGCCGCTGCCGCGCCGTTTGGACTTCAAGGAGGATTTGCCTTCGCCTTGAAGGACCTGGATTTAGCGTCCGTTTTTTGAGTAAAGTAATTGTCACGTCGGACTGCGCTTTGTTACGTTAGCTAATCTAGAGTCGCAAGTGTGTTGGTTACTCTCCTCCACCCGATTTCTATCACACTAGTAGATCTGGCTAAGAAATTCAGCCTGAATCTTCGCTTTTCTAGACCTGAACCGTCGCTTGATGGCCCAGTTTGGCACATCGCGAAGTTTCTGCCGCTCATCCTCATTTTTATTTAAGAGTTACGGTATGGCACTTAGTAGTAAATTTCCTTGGACCGTCTTAAGCCACCCCACTCAGAACATCTCTGTGTAATTTCTTGCTAGGCAACCACAGGTTACAGGAGGGCCCTGCATAGCACGTTGGACATACTACATAGAACAGCATTTACAGAGACGCTGTAAACGCAGTCTACTTCGTGTCCGGATTTCAGAGATTGCCATCTCAAGTCTTAGTCAGAAGAAAGCGGAAAGCCAAAAGGTCAAACGCCGGATTCCTCCGGTGCTCTGACTAACCTGACGGTATGTGTTGGAGAACGCCACGGCATCCACTGAACCCCCAGACGCCAGACGCAATCTGTAAAGATATATCTTATAAAGTTCTCTTCTTCGAGCTCCAACACTCAAGCCTCCACTATTGAGTGTCCGGTGTTATTTTATCTTCTTTGGACCTGATTGTGTGCGACAAAGCCCTCCTCTTTAATGGGGGAACCTAATCCGGTAGGAAGAAAGCCACAAATGGACAGTGGGCGTTCTCAAGGACATAACATTCACAAACTTTGCGAAAGCTATAAGTACCCAACCCGTTACTTTCCGTCATCCATTCCCTCTTTCTCTCTTCCACCACGTTAACCTAACCCGCCTTGGCTTACCTCCCGCAACGTGCTATTTTCTAATACTCATACGGACACTGTCACACTCTGGGATCGAATAACTTCTCAAGTGAACAGAGGTCTTCACCAACATACGACCTCGCTGTTAACAAAATCAAAACGCTCTGGGAGTAAGCATATAGTTTCCCTTGCGTACTAGTCTGAGGACGCAGCTCTATCCTTCTCTTTTTGCAAGTCGCGTCCACGGTCGGCTAACTCGACTAATTACTACCTGTAGCACAACGTGAGGTGACTGCGTGCACCCGAATTTCCATTTTTAATTTTAACTAGGGGCCTCCTGCGTCGGCTCAAGGCTTGCTGCAGAACCTTGATGAGGATTTAATTCAACATCATACATCGGGGACACTACGAAGGGACATGGACAGAGTGAGATTGTTAGACAGAAGAACCAATGAAATAAGTAGAACACAGTTTTGACAGAAGACACACATTTCGTATAAGTACTATAATATTAATGACAAGCCTTCCTCCATCAAATTGCGAACGGGAACGTATATTCATCATACACTACAAGGCTCCATGACTACATTTACAAGCCCATACTTACTAGAGATGAAGCAAAGCAGAAGAAGAATTACCTTATCTAGGGAAAACAGGTGACGATTTATAGTAACGTGACTTAGCGGCGTTTGCCGGTGCATTTTATTTTCCTAATTGGGACAATTTAGAGGTCGAGGAACCATGCTTGGCAGCAAGCCGATTTGATTTCACAGACACACACACAGATGTCTTCGGTTTCATACGTCACAGAGTCCCGTGATCTGCACTAGCGCCTCGCGGACTTTGGGGATGTATTCCAAAGCTCATTTACCTTTGCTCTTTTATTATAGTCGACGAGGTCGAGCAGTATGTCAGATGGCTCAAAGTAAGCATGTTCTTCTCACTTTGCTGTGTTATTTGACTAATGATTCTTTGGTCGGATAGGCTAAGACAATCATGGTATTCAGCTTTAAACGAGGCCGAGGCAGAGTTTCGACAACTTCTCACATCGCCAGCAGCAGAATGGAAAAGATTATCGCATGCAGCTGACTCGTCGACGCCAAAGCAGAAGGGTAGCAGCAAGCCCCGGGTGTCGCTCGTACCTGAGCTCGCGGACGTGGTGGTGCACCGCAAGTCGAGCAAGTCCGGAGAAGACGTGTACAGGATGGTGCTCGATGTACCAGCTGGGGAAGAGCTAGTGTCGCTGGAACCGTGGAAGTCTGTGCTGACGACGCCGGAGCTCAGGCAGGAATGGGACCCGGCGGTGGAAGACGCGCATCTGGTGGAGATGTTTGACCGCAGCACGAGGATTGCAAAGACAAATTATACACTTGGGTGGCCTGCTAAGTGAGTTTTGCTGCTCTTTTAGTTGTGTCACAATACTTACGAATTGCGTTTCTAGTCCCAGAGACTCTGTTACAATATCTCGAGCATTCTACGACTCGACAACTCTCGTCGACATTAGCACTTCATTACCAAGGTCGCCGGATGAGCCAGCATACCTACGACCTTCACCCCCTTTCGTCCGATCCCATGTTCAACGTCAGGCTTCTTAATTCATCTGGTATTACATCCAAAACTGACGTTGGCTACAGTATTCGCATGGTGCATCCAATACATCCAACCAACCGAGACGAGCCCCCGACGAATTCGAACAACATGTTTCTGGCAGCACGACCTGAAAGCACTATGGGGCTTTGGCACCTCAACCGCAGCGTTAACGCAGCAGCTCTCAACAATGACACTCAGCCTGCTCAAGACCGTCATGAAGCGGGGTGGCCGAGTGCCCAAATTAGCTGGGTATGGGAACGGCACCTCGATCGAGCGCATCCGGTACCAGCTGGACAGAGAAGCGCTGACGGTGGACTATGCGGTCATACCGAATGATGAAGAGCATAATATGCACCAGGAGATGGGGATGGAGGAGATGCACCATGCCGTGAGGGAGTATAGACGGCTGACGAGGAGCATCGAGTGTGTTTTGCCTTCGCTTGAGGGGTGGGACGTGCAGGTGACGATGAAAGGCTCGTCGGAGGAGGTGGAAAGGATCCCGTGGACGGCGCATGCGACGAGAAGCACTGGCAGTTCCAACCCTTCGATATCTCCCGTGCCGGATCAAGTCATCTTGCGGCTCACACATGGGGCTCTGACGGACGACGATGCGGTGCTGAAAGTCAAAGTGGTGATTGAGGTTTCTGGCGCGACGCGTGGGCTCAGGCTGAACGGACTGGCGACGAAAATACACGACTTGGAGGAGCGCGATCCGTCGTCATATGCCCTTCCGCAGAAGATGCTGCAGGATGTGGCAAGTGCGGTGGATTTGAGCATCCAGACGTCATCGTCACTCGGGACGGTCAGTAGTAGCAATGCATCGTCGTCTATTTCGGCGGGTGGCTTGCAGGGTGTCGCGAGGCCACCTACGGTTCGGACGCCTGCGGCGGAGAAGACGATTCTCTCGAAAGTTAGGAGGAATTACATCTATTTTTCGTCGCTGTTGCAGGAGCCTGAGGCGAAGTGGAAGCGCAGTGAGTGTTTATCTATTCTTTTCTCTCGTCTGTGTATGTTAATTACTCATTTCTAGCAACTGAGGCACGCGGTGTGTCTATCACGCAGCTCGATTCGATCGATCCTACACTGGTGGTGTATCGGGCAGAAGCTACCTTTGTCGGCGTCGGCTTGTGGGATCTGTACGGCGCAGTCGTGTCTCCGGGTGCCCGCGTTTATTGGGACAAACAGCACGAAGACGGTGTGCTCTTAGAAGACGTCAACGAACTCACTGAGTTATGGCACTTCAAGACGAAGCCAGCATGGCCAGTAAAGTGCGTGTTTTAACTTTCAACAATTTTCGACAACATAAATAACATAGTTACTTCTTCTAGTGGCCGTGATTCTGTCGTACTTAAGACGGTCTATAAATCACCTTCCACGATCCACGTCTTCTCTTTCTCAGCAGACGACCCCCATCTGTTCCCTCACATCCCGCCAGCAGAACCGAACGTCATCCGAACGCAGGTCGACTTGCAAGGCTGGGCCATTGAGGCTCTCTCACCGACAACGACGCTTCTCACTTTGCTCGAACAGTCCGACCCGAAAGGATGGACGAACAAGACTTCGATACCAACACAGATGATTAATACTCTGGCGGGCATCGGAGAGTTTACTATCAAATGCGGCGGACCGCCTTTCGTCACCCGTCTTGCTGGGTCCAAGGCCAACGAGATTCGCTATGACCATGAGCGAGGAACATTCAAAGTCGAATATGAGCCTTGCCAGCAACGCAGGTCGAATAATTCATCGAGCGGGTCCGGGCAGCAAGACGAAGGCGACGTACCCGCTATTGAATGCGAGATTCGCTGCGACGTCGACACTTGGTGCTCCTCGCTCGACATCGTGGTGGACCCACCGCCACAAACTATATCATGCCTTCGAAGACACCGGCTTTCAGTCGACGGAGGTGGGCTTTGGCTGACCCTAACCCACGACTCGATATTCGTGGATGACGAACGGTTGCTGGTGTTGGTGCGGCGTGCACCTGGGAAGGAGAAAGGGTTGGTGATGGTCAATGGTGCAAAGGTTAATGTGGACGTGGAAGAGTTGTCGGAGGGCGAGATCAAGGCGTTGACGAGACAGAAGAGAGTTAAGCCGCCGAGGATACCGCTGGATCAGCCGCCTGTGATGACTGTGATTAGGAGGAGGAAGGCGGAGTGGACGGCGGGTGAAGATGGGGAGAAAGGGAACAATGCCGCTGCTAACGCTAGTAGTACGACCACTTCGACGATCTCGTCATGGGCGAGTGCGCCGAAAATCTCAAGCCCACTTTCTCGCTTTTTCACGTATGCGGTGGATCAGGCCACGACGACGACGCAGCAGGCTGTTGCCGCCATTTCGCCTGCGAATATGGCTGGTGCGAACGGCATGTCGAGTATGGACCCGGCGAAGCCGCCAATGTATTATGCGTTGCAGGCGCTTGCGTGGACGCAGGATTATAATGCGAGAGAGGGCTCGTCCTCTTCAATTTCATCGTCATTAGCGAATCCAGGCTCTGGGTCGACAGCGGCTACTGCAGACGGATGGACACTTGTCAGCGACAAAGGGATGACAGTCCAGCGCAAGCTCATACCTGATATTTCTACTTTCATACCCGTGCACAAAGGGTTCAAAGTCATCGAAGGCGTGTCGGCGGAGGAACTGGCTATGGTTCTTACAGAGGTCGACTGCAGGAAGACCTGGGATGACAGATACGACTCTGCGCGCGTGCTAGAGACGTTTGGAGGGCTGGCGAGAACGGAGTATGTGACGAAGAAAGGCGGGTTTCCGTTCCGCGATAGGGGCTTCTTCTTGGCAAGCTTGGTGGCGACTGGGGACGGATCGACTGTGAGCGGGGTAGGATCTTCTTCATCTTCGTCATTGCGACCATCTGTGTCGAGTACATCGGGAGGCAGTTTGGGTATTAGTGGCGCGTCTTCTTCGTCTTCATCATCATCATCATCTCCAGCAACGAACGCTATCTATCTCGTGTCCGCTTCCTACAGCCCACCTATAAACTTTGATGCCGCCAAGTACAATCCCTATGCTCTGCCCATCGGACGCGTGTACATCGATGCTTGGATTCTAGAGACGCTAGATCCATACAACACGAAGGAGAAGTACACTATCCCATCTGCAAGGTGTACGAGGCTCGTGGCGGTGGATTATGGCGGCGCGGTGCCTGCTGCATTCAATGGGATGATCAATGCGGGTATGGCGAGGAGCGTGTTGGGCGTCGAGGCGTTTGTGAAGAGTGGTGGGAGGAAGATGGCGATTCCTGTGATGAGGATGCCTGCACTTGGGTTTGAAGTTGTGGGTCAGGCTGAGGATGAGCAAGAAAAGAAGGAGAAGGAGGATAGGGGTACAGGCAGCGAGAAGACGGCGCAGGTTGTGTTGGGCGTTCCGGTGCGTCCGCTGACTGGTTGGACATTGAAGAAGAAGGAGAAAGAAGGCGAGAGGAGGGTTCTCGTGGGTAGTACGTTCAATGTGGAGAAGAAGGTGTATCGAAGCCGTATGCTAGTTCATGCACCGGCGTCGAGCAAGGTCGTCAGGTCCAAGACGAAGAGCGCGGAGGGTAGGATGAGGAAGGAGGCTTCGGACGCGACTATTGGTGCCACCAGAGCGAGTCAGAGGGAGAGTAGAGAGCGGCAGAGTGCTATGCATGCACAATCTTCGAGTTTAGCTTCAACTTCGGCTTCGGCTTCGCATTTGTTGGCACCTAGACCGCGGAGAGACAGGACGATTTCGGATGACCAGATATCTTTGCGGTCAGTTAGGAGCGATTCGACACTTTCTCCTCCTGAAATTGGAAGCGAACCAGCGCAAGACTCTCGGGTGCACAGCGACGACGACGACGACGACGTGGATTATGAGCATATGAGCGCATCGACGACCTCGATATTGGCTATGCCCGGTGCCATGATGCCTGGGCTGAAAGCCAAAGCTGCGTTTCCGACTTCGACTGTTGGTGTTGGTTTGTCAAGCTTGGGGAGGAGAGACGCAATATCTCCTCAGCGGACGGGATCTGGTGCGAGGACAATCAAGACTTCGATGTCGGGGTCAGCAGCGAGCCCATCCTCTGGTGGTTCGACCTCGACAACAACACCACCTCGTCTCAGGCAGCGGGCAGCTTCGTCTAGTGCTGGTCCTATCAGCTTTTATGGGCATTCGAGGTCGATTTCTTATTCGCAATCGCAGACGACGACTCCGAGACAAGAGTTGAATCAAGACCCTTTCGCACCTGATGCTGGAGGCGGCAGCGGGAATAACTTTGGATTGGGTTCGAACTTGCATGCGAGAGCGCGGACGACGAGTTCATCGGTGTACATGGGTGGAAGTTCGTCTTCTTTGCCAGGTTCTTCTGTTATTGCCGCGTCTATGGAACATAGGAGAGGGAGAGAGAAAGAGAGGGAGAATAAGTCCAAGGGGAAAGGCGAGATGGTGCTTCTGGAAGTTGTGGTGGACTCGAGAATGTATTCGTCGGGGTACAAGGTGGATTTGAAGGCGCGGAGGCATGACGCGTTGGCCATTCAGCAGCACCGAGGCGGTGGTAACGCCGCACCTATACCTCTGCTGTCACCGTTGGATGTGGGGTCGGCTTCGACTTCGACTTCGACAATAGGAAAGGACGATGAAGTGCTCAAGGTTCCGTTCATCACGCATATCTACACGCTGCCTTCTTCGCCCTTGCATTCTTCAAGTCTTGCGGAGGGTGATGCTAGTAAAAACCCTGCTGTTAGATACTTGATCACCGTATCTGTGAAGACCACACAAGTTGACGATTCCAAGGTCGAGTGGTTGGATGCGTTGGAGGGTGGTGGGCTTGTGGTGGACATGGCGGTTAGTCCGCTTGGGAGCATCGGCATGGTGCAGAGCAAGAAAGGGAAAGTTCTTGTGAATGGAGTCGAGGAGAGTGTTATGGATGAGAAAGAGTCACTCTCTGGGCTTGGAAGAGAACGTCTTGCGGACGATAGACTGTCGAGTGTTGGACAACTTGTCAGGTATGTTTTCTTTCTTTTTTTCTCGTTATTCATAGTTTACGTTTTGACTATTTCATCTATCTCTGGCGTGTTTCTATCGTACTGATCTATTTTTGGCCGCTATCTAGATTCCCGAGCGAACCGGATAGGCTGCCGGAGCAGTTCCAGACGCCCGTCGGCATTGCGGATGATTTGCTGATTCCAAGCACCGCACCTTCTAGTTCCGCCAATTCAAATCCAGCACCGGATGGGTCCTCGACGAGTGCACAAGGTGGAGAGGGAATGAATGGAGGAGACATTGATAATGACTCTTCGGGGCGGAATGGCGAGGATTCTCCGCACACGGTAAGTGTCTTCCTGCCCGAGAATACAAATGTTGACGTGGTGCTTGTTGGTTTGATCGACGACAGCCGAAATTGGAGCTGGACCGCCTCGCGTCAGGACATGAGATGGCCGGTGGTGCAGGCACTGGTTCTGGCGGGTTCCTTGGATTCTTGCAAGGCTATGGGTCGCTGGGTCAGTTTGCGAGGGTTGGGTCTCGACGCGAGACTGGGGTGCTTCCGGTAGTCGGTGATGGAGAGGACGAGTCTAATTCTGGACTACAAGCCAAGGGGGAAGCTAATACGACAAGTACGGAGAGTAGTGGTACAGGAGGGACTGCGGGAGCGGCGACGACAGCCGTTGGGATCGCCAGGCCTACAACTACGTATTCGACCTCGACACTAGTGTTCGTTGCTCTAATAGCATTCCTGATGGGCTCGCTCCTAAGGTCACTGCTATCACCTGCTGATTTCATGTACGTGGCGACGGAGGATGGGACGGGAGTCGAGAGCGGATGGAGGGAGATGCGAAGGCTGTTTGAGATGAAATACATAGCAGGAGGGTGGGATTTGCAGGTAGCTGTAGTGAGACGAAGAGTGTTAGAATAATAGTATACTTGATAATGTGATGTGATGGTTTGTTTGGTTTCTATACGCCAAGTTCCCACATGCGAAGGCCAGGAAGCCACACGACGCAGGCTCGCCTCTTGTCTCTTGACTTCCATCCCCGCAATCTTCCTCCTTTCTCCCTTCCTCCCACAACTCAGAGTAGTCGCCCTCCAATCCAGCCACCCACATGGCGGCTGCTCCCCCACCGCCCCCGCTGCCACTCCTGGCCAGCCAACCCCGATGCAGACAGATTCCTCTCCCGTCAATGCGACCTCCAACTTATCATGGGAAGGTGACAAGATGCGGGTGTTCTTTATTTTCAGTACTCCTCCGATAGATTGTATTAACCCTTTTTTCTCTTCCTTTAGGTTCAATATCTACATTTACGATTATTGCGTCAAGCGTGGCTTTCGCAGAACAGCCAAGGAGCTTATGGACGAGGCCAGACTTCCCTATGATGCCGTTCCTCCGATCGACGCAAGGCAGGGTTTGCTTTTCGAGTGAGTGTTTTGTGGCTTCGCTCCGGCCAGACTGACCGACGGGTCTGCGCGTCCGTGCACGCAGATGGTGGAGCGTATTTTGGGTGCTTTTTCAAGCCAAATCGAACGGAAACAGTTCAGATGACGGGGTTCTGTACATCGTAAGTGCTCATCTCTACGCGCATCTGGATACTCGTTGTCGCCGTTTCGCCATTCTAACCTTATCCGGTATGAGCAGCAGCAACAACGTGCCAATCTGCGGGCCCAGGCGGCCTCTGCAGTAGCAGTAGCGACAGCAGCAGCAGCAGCTACGGGAGGTCCTCAAGGCCCTATCTCAACTGGAGGAACCTCTCTGCCAGCGACGCCAGTGCACCAGGCTCAGCAACAATCACAGCAGCCACCACAACAGGGTCCAGGGGTTGCACAGCAACCTCAGCAACAGCCACAATCTCATCAACAAATGCAGTCTCAACAACCACAGATGGGTCGCCTTCCTAACGGCATGTCCGCTGCAGGAATGCCACCTGCGGGTATCAGTCGCCCACAATCAGCGTATATGACGAATGGCGCGATGCCGAATGGCGATGGAGTCGGAGGCATGGGCATGCCACCGCCGCAGCAAGGAGGCCCTAGTGGCCCTCAGCAGATGGGCTTTGGAGGTGTTGGGGTTAACGGAGGACCACCTCCTCAGGCGAACGGTGTACTGAACGGTCTCGGGGGCATGCCTCATCCACAACAAGGTCAGCCTGGACAACAGCAAGGTCCACCTGGCGGCCCGCCTGGACAAGGTGGCCCTCCTCAGCAGTTCATGGGTGTAGCGAGCAGTGTTCCGGCGAGAATGTTGAATGGTTTGCCTCAACAGCCAGGGCAACAGAGAGGTGGTCAAAATAACGGCGGTCCCTTTCACAGCCCACCGTTGGCAACACGATCTCCTCAGTCTGGAGGACCAGGAGGACCACCAGGACAATCTGCGCCCATGGCACAGTTAGGACCTGGCCCTGTAACCGGACCATCTCCACACATGACCCCTATGACGATAAACCGTGCGATGCCTCCGCCATCGATGAACGGTATGCCTCAACAAGGACAACCCGGCCCTCAGCAGCAAGGGCAGAACCCTGGTCCCCCACCAACTCCTGGATATCCTGGTCAGAATCCTAACCAAAATGGAGGCCAAGGTCAACAGCAAGGAGGCAGACCACCTAGTAGAACGAACACGCCTCGCAACCCGTTGACTCAGCCTAGCCCGTCGCTGGCTGCACGTCAGACTCCCGTTGGCGGAGGCCCTGGTGGACCGAATGGAGGACCAGGGCCGATGGTGGGCGCTGGTGGCCCAAGTATGGGTGGAAATCCCAATCCGAATCCATCAGCACCTGGAGCGAATGGACAGAACATCGAGAATAGTTTGAATGCGGAACTTATGCAGATTCCGCCACTTCGTTTGAACAGCTTGAGGATGGAACTGGGCATTGCCGATAAGGAGTTGACTGCGCTGACAATGAATGAGAAGGTGTGTTTTTGGTCTTTGCTGTTTCTTTATGTTTTGTTGTGTTTCTTGACTTTTTGTACTTTCTTTTTTTTGCTTCATTTTATATTGAGATTGATTTTGATGGTACCGATGGTCTTTGTTACGATGTGCTCCTCAAAAGGCCACACCAATCCGTCTTTTGAAGATGTGTTGTTTTTATTTTCATTTCCTTCTCGCTTTCATCTTATCAATCTTTATGCGACCTTTGAATTTTCTTAATGAAGATTTACATCGTTGGATTTCGTTTTTCTGACTACTCTTAATAGAACCGTCTGCTTGCAATGTGGAGATCACGACCAGGTAGTGTATCAGGCAATAAACCCGGACAAGGTCCACCAGGCATGATGCAGCCGCCGCCGCACCAACAACATGGCCAACAACCACCGCAGCAGAGACCAAACACCGCTGGAGCCCCTGGTCCTTCGCGAGGGAACAAGCGACCTAGCACCTCCCCTGAAGAAGTGCACGAACAACTACCACGTTCCGAAACTTCACCTCCTCAAATGAAGCGATTACGGAGATCGCCACCTGAGCCGGCCGCAGCTATGATTGGTGGTATGGGTCCTTATGGTCACCACCCTGGTCAACCCGGACAACCGCCTCAGCAACCAGGCCACCCAGGAGGTCCAGGGCAACACCACCCACAACAACCTGGACAACAGGGTATGCCCATGGCTCCAGGGCAACTTCAGCCTCAACAGCAGCAGCAGATGAATGCTTTGATGATGATGCGACAGCAACAACAGCAGCAGATGCCCATGGGTGGTATGCAAATGTCGGGAGGTGGTCCTCCTCAAGGACAACCGCAACTCCAGCAACCTGGTCCTCCAGGACCTCCTATGGGAATGGGCGGTGGTGGTGGTGGAATGCCAGGCGGTCCCATGATGAATCCGGGACAACCGCCTATGCCACACGTAAGTTCTTTTTCTGAACTCTTCATTTTTTCTGCGTTTCTTGTTACGTTTCGGTCCTTCTTTCTTTTTCTACTGTCCGAGTAAATTCTGATCCGACATGTCATGCCTATAAACAGATGTATAGAATGCAGCACAAACCCAACATGGGACCAAATCCACAAGGAGGGCCTGGAGGTGGAGGACCGGATCATTCTTTCAATCCAGGAATGCCACCTCAGTTCAGCTCGACTCCGCTGAACAGGATGGGGCAGCAGGCGCCTGGCAAGCCGATGATGCCACCACCACAGATGCTACCGACCCCGTCGCCTTCGTTGAACGGTCCTCCTAAGGACAACAACAAGCCGGATGGGCCGCAAGGCAAGGGACCTGGAGGACCATCGAATAACGGTGGCCCTGGACAGATGATGCAGCACAATCCTCCTGACGCATCGCCTCGTGGTATGAATCATCCTCCGCCTCCAGGAAGTGCTGGTCCTGCTGGTGGACCTTCGGGTAATAACACGGCGCCGCCGACACCGGTACCTGGTAATCAGCCAAATCCCTTGCAACAGCAGCAGCAGCAGCAGCCACCGCAACAACAGCAACAACAACAACAACAGCAGCAGCAGCAGCAGCAGCAAGGGCAACACCAGCCACCACCACAGCAGCAGCAGCCACCACAGCCTAATCCGAACCCTATGGGCACAAGCATGAGCTCTTTGCTCGGCATGCCTCCTGGCATGAATCTAGGCGGCGGGGCGTCAGATCTCTTTGAACCATTCGGAATGGGAACGATAGAGGACTTTGATCCAACGATCTTTCCCTCGAGTGGAGACATCAACTTTGAGCGAGATTTCGGGCAATGGTTCAATCCGGAAGATGTTAATTCCTTGGACTTGAAATGACTCTCGCAGTTGACATCTCGTTCGGCTGTTTAAACGAACGAACGAACGATTTGTATCCTGTCTCTCATTCGCCCTTTTCGTCATTCGACGAAACTTCCTCGTCCTCGCTGATCTGATCAATGTTCGTTGTCCCATGCTGATTTTATTATATCTCATCTCGCATCGCTTTACCCTCCCTCTTGTGCTCAACATCGTTACCCGTTACCCCGTTTCCTGATACCTTGGCTTCTATTTATCTCGACCTATCCGCATCTCTCACCTTCGTCCTCGCTACATACCCCCACTTCTACTCTCCGATATCCCTTGCGATCCGCGCTTTACAACTTATCGTAATCTATCATGATACATCTGGATTTATTTCTCCCTATAAAAAAGGCTCGCCCTTTGCTCATCATCCTCCCATTCGCATGTTGCACCACCTACAACCAACCAACCTGCGCATTCAACTCATCCTCACATCTTCATTTCCTTGTTTAGAGCCCTTGTTTCTGTGTAATTATCTACTCCTTTTCCTTCCTCTTCTTTTTTCTTCTTTTCTCAAAAGGGCGACCTGGCCCGCTTTGTGTTCTGCCCAAAATCCCCATTTTTTACCCTTCCGATTGTTGTTTTACCACATATACGACATATTTTACATTGCTTCACCTACTATTTCGTATTTTCCGTCGTCTTTTATTCTTTTCTTCTCCTCCTTTTTGCTGCGATTTTGGCTTTTACCTCCTTTCTAACTTCACTTACTATCTTCTCTTTACTTCTTTTCTTGGCTGCTGTTTTTTTTAATACTTCGCTGTCGATGTTACGCTTGTCTGTTTTGTAAATGTCAGAGATCTTTTTTCTTGGTTCTTTCGTCTTCTTTGAATCTCGACATTTTCAGGCAGAACGTCATAGGACGAGTACGAGTACGAGCTTGGTTTGATCCTCTCTCTCGGCGTTGGCCTTGCCGCCTTCGACACCGCCGTATATTTTCTCGTTTGATTCGCAGTTCTCGTCTTTTTCTTGTGGTTATTTATTCCGTTCCATTTCTGCTTCGTGTCTTTTATACTTCTTTTTTCTTGTTTAAGCAGCCGGGTTCCTTTTTCTTTTTCTTACTTTTCGAAGTTGGTGCGATTTCTTGCTTCTTTGCAAGGCTAGCTCCACTCCAGGCGTTCTGACGCCGTCTTTTTTCTTTCTTCTGTTTGTCTTGTCTATTTCTCGTTTCTTGCCTGCTCCTTGTTTCTTTTTTGCTTCGGTCTCTTGTCTCTTCATTTGTACTATCACATTTTGCCAGACTCATCACCAATAAAAGTTCCCTGTCTCTCTCTCGTTGCAATCTATTCCTTGTCCGAGTTACCTGACAAACAACTGGCTCTACTCTGCATCCCGTCTGTACGAACTTAATACGGTCGTCGGGTACTATTGCTGGACGGGTGACGAGTCCAGCGGCACCCACCTGCGCAAAAGCTCCATTTCATCATTGCGTAGTTCCTCCAATTCGCATTGCTTGCCCTTGAAGGCTCTGCTTCCGACAAACGCGACCTTTCCATCTTTCTTCATAAGGAGATGGTCACGCTGAAGGTTGCCATGTACGAGGCCCTGCGAGTGGATCTTCTCCAAAAGGGTGTGAAAACCCTCTCTAATACGTGCTTATGAGTTGCTTCGAAACAAAAGGAAATATGGATGAGACTCACTTATGCTCCTTGCAATGTTTCGAATTACGTGCATATCCTGTGCCCGCGTGTTCCATGATCATCGCACAAAATAAAGGATTTGCGCCAATCTGTTGAAATAGTCCGAAAGCTCTCAATCCATGGTCATTACCGGCCATGCCTTCCACGTCTCGGTGAAACCGAAATTGGAGAGCAAGGTCTTCACATTGACGTTTTCCCTCGGCAAACTTGATCACTAGTTTGTCCGAGAAAGACTGGCTTTGCTTGAAAGCTATAGTAGAAAAAACCCTAGAACTTGTTGCTGGTGTGGCACGATCTGTATCGAATGACCATTCAGAGACAGAACGAGGCTGAGGGGGTGAGGAGGTTTCCAGAGCGGAAATTTCAGTGTTCAGTGAGGAGATATTTTGCCACAGTCTATAGTTTGAGGAGTCTTCATGTTTCGTACTGAGGCGTAGTTTGATGAACTGTTTGGTCCGGAGCTCCTGTATCAAATTCTGGAGGGCATTGAGGACTCAGGATGCACACACAGCTTGAGGGCTGCAAGGTACATACCGGGTAACTGTCCGGCATTGGCATTTTGGCAAATTGTAGCCTGTACAAGCGGGGCAGGCGGTCTTGCGGTACATCGGGCTGGAAGAATGAATCCATCTGTTTTGCGCGATCAAGTGCGTCTCTGTAAGCATGTATATATAATGCGACGTGGAGTTTGCAGTGTGCTGGGTTGTCGGACTCGGCAGGACGTAGGAGTTTTGATAAGTACATAGTGCCGGTCTCTCTTTCGCGGACGCATATTACTTCAAATTTTCCGGAGCTTAAAACCATGAAGGTGCAGTCGTGTTTTACGGCTGCCGCCCATACCTACAAAGCTTGGATAAATGACGAGTTGGCCAAATCATGCGGGAAATCACTTGCCTGCTGGAGCATGTCGCCGGCCTTCTTGTTGGTGGGATCACCTAGTTTGGAGTAATCTTCATCTCCATCATCTCCGTCGGTGTCGACACTTTGTTGGGAGAGGCGGATAGCTTCCTCAAGAAACATCCTATCTTTTGCATCAGGCCCAGTTCTTCTCCCAGTCACAGCAACATGCCCATCAATATCATGATATTTTACGGAGCATACATTCTGCTTCTTTTGGTCGGCCTGAACGCCAATTTGGCAAGTTCTCCAATGAAATGGATTTTGGGGTTGCACAAGTTTCGTCATGGTTGTCTCCGAACCCGCAAATGGGCTCTTGTCCTCCCATACCGCAAGAGTGTCCAATTTGTGCTTGTAGATCAGCTCTATGTCATTCTGGATCGAGGTAGGCAAGCCAGCAAGTCGTCGCCGAAGGTCAGAGTTGAATGATAGAAATCCATCCGCTATTGCGTTTTCCTGGGGTTCATTGTGGGTGGTGGACCAATTTAGGATATTAGACTCAGTTAGGAAGGCCAGCCTAGATGCCAAGGACGTGAACGCAGGGGCGTTATAGATATTATATGACTGCCTGACGACTTCTTCATGTTCGATTCGGCGCCTATTGTCGATTAAGTTGGCAGCCTCGCGAAGCCGCAAAAAGGAATCAGCTTTGTCTGAGATGTAGGAGTGGTCTGGTGTGCGAGTGAAGCTGTCTGTTGGCAGAAGGTGTACCGGATGTCCAGGATTTAGGAATTCGTCGCAGATAGATGCCAGAGCTTTATCTAGATGCTTCAAAACAACAACTTTCTTCATCTGGAGATCCTCGTGAAGATGGAGATCATAGTATTTAGGAGCCCGCGTCCCAGTACTAGAGCCCTTGCTCTTGCTTTTCTTGTGCTGGCTCTCGCTTTTCAAGTTGTCCTTGCTTTTGTCAAGGAAAGGTTGCAAGAATTCGATATTTGGGGTTGGATAAGATTTGGTAGCAAAAAACTCTTCCAAGCGACGCAAGTTCATTTCCGAGTCACTTATCTCATCTTGTATAGTAGTTTGAGCCTGAGGTCCCTGAGCTTCCTCATGTGTACGCCGATGCTCGGACTGTTTCGGAGGGTTTTGAGTGGCAACAGGAGATTTTTTGTGAGCCCGGGGGTGAGCTTTGGAGCGGGAATTGGAGGCTGGCATGAGAGATATGATAATAAGAAAAACGGGACTCAGCAAGTCAGATTGAGGCTCACAAAAGTTAGGCAAACATCGATCACTGCTGGCAGAAAGCGGTCAGCCATGACGCATGTTCCTGTCTGCCAGAGAACCAAAAAGGATATTGCAAGAAAGAGTATGCGAAAGCATTTCCGAGTATTCTTTTTAGAGTCCTTTTTAGAGGACAAGTTTGATATCGCGTTTTCATTGAAGCCTCGTAGTACTGACCGGATTGTTGACTTCGCTTTATATTCCTGCATAAAACAGTATCATAGAGCGCCAAACTTGAAGTAAGGAGGCTATATGTGCACCATTCAGCTAAGAGCTTTCGTAGTAGTTCAAGAGGTTGAACTTTTGCTCGATTATGGATGAAGACGGCGGATTAGGTCAGATAGGCGCCTTTCAGTCCAACATGGTGCACTAAGTTAAGTTCAACTTTCTGCTATTTTTGAAATACTGTACCATTTCGTTCAATTGGTCGCACCTTGTGACCTGTGACCAATTCGATGAAATCATAGCTTCGTCAAATTCTATTTTGACCTGTGACAAGTAGGATTTTTCGTCGTTGCCCGCATTTAGCGAGCATTTTGGGACCCAATTTCGAAAAATTGTTTCGTCAATGGCGGTTACACATTTCTTATTTCGTCATGTCGCCAAGGCCCTGTGACCTGTGACCGACGAATTGAATGAAATGGTACAGAGATTTTGACTTTCCTCCCGGTGCACGTGATGCTCTCATTGTCACTCTGCTTACAAATACATTAAGGACGTGATACATTATAACCGTTTAATAATTTTTCATTGGACCAATACAGTTGACTATCTCATAACGCATAACGTCGGTGCCCGCCTTTTTCCAATGCATTATCAGATTTATGCGTTATGGTCAATGTCACGTACGGGTGGGCACCGACTCGGTGCCCACCCCAGTCCAATGGCATTACGAGAAATATACATTACGAGCGTATGCATTATGAAGTAGTCAACTGTACCCTAGCGGTTATATTGTGCCTATTTGGGTACACTATGCAAGAGATCGAGAGTTCAATTCTGCTGACTACCTTTTTTTTCTGTTAGGGTTCGGGTTAGGGTTCGGGTTAGAGGTTCGGGCTAGGTTAGGTGGTTAGGTTAGGGATGTTAGGTTTGGGTTAGGGATGATTTATTGGGAGCCCGCGAAGGCGGGCTCCTTGTTAGAGGTTTGGGTTTGGTACGTAACGGTTCTTTAGTTACGAGCTGAGTGTCACATCACGTGCACCGGGAGGAAAGTCGCCAACTATGGTACAGTACTGGTGACGGTGGCTTGTAAGCTCTGGTTTCCTCAAAATTCCTGGATGCTCAAGTTAATTATCTCTTCCTGCAGTCATTCAACGATATCCAGAATATGCGAACCCCATCATGTGGAGCGGGCTAGTCATAGCCGTGCTCCCTCTCATACTCAGAGTCGAGACTCGAGACAGATAGGTCTGACACATCATCCTCCTCCAAGGTGACATCTTCGGTCTCAGGAGTGCTGGTGCATTCTACCAGTTTTCGTTTGGCTCTCTGCCTCTGGTTATGGGATACTTGTTGGAAGAAGTTGGGTTTCAAATAACTAAAGTCAAAGTTCAAAAATCACATTACGAATTACACTGTAAACATTTTTCCACTACAGAATATCAGCACACATATGTACCTCGAATACATCCCAGCTGTCTCTAGATAGAAGTCGGAAATGTAAACACCCTACGCGGGATCAGACTTATCCTTCAATCGTCTAAGATGAGGGTAATTATCCGCATAGTACAGTTTTTGCCCTAAACACAAACACCCCTCCGTTAGCACTGGACGAATAAACGAAATATGTGGGGAACGACGTCCAGTTTGGCAGGAATTGTGTTACTTTGTGTTCCCATTTGTGCGATGAAGGGAAAAGGCTCACCCAAAGTCCCAGTTAGCAGAACTATTCCCTACGATGGAGTTCACCACATCTATAATATCAAATCCAGATTAGATTGGCCTTGTACAAGTAGAGAGGAGGTTGGAACTTGCCGTCAAGGAAAGTAAACCCTCTAGCAGGGTAGGGTGGCGCATTCCCATGCGACAAAGCATAGAACTGTATCGTGAAGAGAGAAGTTCACCACATCTACTTACAAACGGCCTTCTACAGAACTAATAAACGAGCCAGCTCTTCCCGGGCTTCAGCCAACTCGCGTTGAAGAGCCATGATCCACACCTTCTGCAACCTGTGGGGGCCCAACAGGTGTTGACCGTTGACGTTGACTGGATGGACACCCGAGCCATGCGGATCGGAGGGGTTGAGTCGTCGTAGTCGTAGTCGGAGTCGGAGTCGTTCTTCAAGCGAATGTGGTAGCTGTCGATTTCACAGTGTTGATAGCAGAGTTCCGGCCTCCGAAGAGTTCGGCTTGGATGAACCAGCCCTACGAGAAAAAAAAGATCTTTCAATCCAACAGTTCTACTGAGAGCGAGGGAGAAGAGATCAGCACGTACCACACGCGCATCGAACCCCTCATTCGCAAGCGTCCTCATCCACGCCTCCTACGCCTTCTCCTCAATCGGAGAGGCCTCCGGAGTCATCAACGACTGCAAGGATGCAGTGATAATGGAGCCTATGATCGCGCCAATGCCTTTGATGCCGGCGAAGTACCCTTTGGCGAGGCTCGTGATGTGGTCTTTGTTTCCTGGACAAAACGAAGTCAGTAAATACACAGGACAGATATTATCCAGAATTTCAAACCTCCGATATCTGATGCAGCGGTATGGTCAGCCAGCTGCGAACCCTCTTCCTTAAACCATGAATATTTTGTCAATAGTTCATTCACCCAACAAAATATACGTATGAAACATTAGGGGGGTCAAAGTTGCCGGTTCGAGTCCTGGTTCGAGTTTCGGTTCTGAGAACCGAATCACAGTTTCGAGTCGTTTCGACTCCAGAGTCGCAACAGCGCAAAAGTCGGTTCTGTGGCTTTCCCACGGTTCTCTCAGAAACCGGTTCTGTCAATTTTTCGTCGAGAACCGTTGCACGAACCAGGAGTCGAACCGTCAACTTTGACCCCCCCTATTACAAAAGGCAGCAAAAATCGCCGCAAACGGACACACCGCGCTCAAAGAATGCCCAAATCCCCAAATGAAGAACGCGGAATGAGCACACCCGAACCCATTCGTGAATGTCTGTACGGGTAGGAGTACGGATCGCATATCCTTCCGAACAGGGTAGGTGACGACGCAGGAGACGTTGAACAGTGCAAGGGTGGTAGTAGATGGAAGCGTGGCTGATGATAAGGAAGAGGTGTATGTAGGGATGAACAAACAGTGTGCACGCAGCGCAGGGCGGAAACACGGCCACTGAGTTCAAACTTGCCGAGGACGATAAATTCGGATGGGCGTTTCAAGAAACTATAACTCGTAAGATAGAGAGTATGTAGCCTATCCCTCACAAGCAAGGAAAGAAATATATCATAGAAATGATACCCTGTTCTGGGTCACTTTTTATGTATCTGCTCCTCATCGCTCAGCCGCACTGGCCGAAATGGTTGCCGGCGCCACACCAAGGACCAAAGTACTTCTTAAAATGCAACTATAGATAGTACATATTTTGTATCATAAAGTTACATAGAAATAACGACGATGGTTGGAAATTACAGTAGTATACGAGAGGCAAGCTATAGCCAAGTTATATATATGCAGTTTAACTGTCCCGTTTTGGTAGGGCCTAGTCACACCCAGCTAATTTCCGCAAGCTAATTTATTTTCAGTCGATTTTCACCATACCACGGTAAACTCTACGTACTTAAATTAACGGCAGTTGATTCTAGACCCAGGATCTCCAGAAGTTCCTCGAGCTCTTCTTGATACTCATCTGCAGTAGCAGCAGAAGGAAATGTTGCGCGCCCAAAGTCAATGATCTTCGTGTTTCCTGCCGAGTCAATCATTAAATTCTGCCTACGAATATCGCCGTGGATGAAACGGGCGGCATGCAGCTCTTTTAGGATATCCAAAAATTCACGTCTAACCCAAACCGACAATCAGCCAAAATCCTTGGTCCCACTGATGAAAAAAAGTTCTTACCGTTGCGCTTCCGTCAAAAAGCTACCCGCAGGCGGAATTTCTTCATACTTGACACCCTCACCCAGCTCCTCAAGTGCTTCTTCTCTGACCTGTGACAGTGATTTGCCCGCGTCATCCATGAGTATAGCTGTGGCCCCGGTTTCCAAGTCCTCGAATAGGCCGTATACGTCAATGATCCCTTTAGAAACGTTTCGAGACATAAGCCGGTCATAGATGGCATACTCATTGTATAGCTCTCCGAGGTTTGTATTCCAATGAGAGAACTTGAGCACCATCTCCTTAGTCATCGTTGCTCCAGAGCGCATTTGTATCTCGACAGAGACACGGAAGACTACGCCAGAGGCACCCATCCCCAAGGGAGGATCCCTTATTATGGCCGTAATGTAATCTTCAGGATTGTACTCTGATTTCCGTATGGGTGAGCGGATTGAATTGGGTTGATTTAGCCTCGCAATACAGGGCGGGCCTAACCGATGGAGAAATGAAGGCGCTGAAGACCGCAAAATATCTGTTTCGAACACGAGCGTCAGGAATCCTCGTTTACCGATTTCATGTTCTATTAGCTAACAGGAAATTAGTGGCCCACTTTATGAACGGATTTTCAGGCATGATTTACCTGTCGATCCAAAACCAAATACCCTTCGCGTTGAGAAGTGGTTATCTGGCGCTTCTTCAATGGCCCTGCTCTACGGCGTCTTTTCTTCTCCGCCTTCGGGTTTATTCGTAGGTTTCCCAGCATATGTTCTGGCCGAGGCACCGGATAATTACTGGCAGGCCTAACTTTCCAGACTCGGTCAATAGCGTCATTCAAGATGGCCAGCACAAGCCCCGTGTGGATCCTTCCATATCCCTCCCGTCGCGGGTCAATGATATCGGATAGATATAAGGTCTGAGAACCTCGGTGACGGACACCAATTCGCTCAAAGGTCCCGCAGTTCATGACAATAAAAGTGGAATCCTTCGATACAGCCCAGTACCACATCTATGACCAAGATAGTATGAACTTGGACTCAGTGCACACAAGGCTTACAAAGCTTACCGTTTGCAGGAAATGAGATGGGTTAGGGCGGTAGTAAATGTCACGATTTTCTGCTTTCTGCGTCGGCGGTACTATTTTCTTACTGGCCTTGGGAGCTGTGGTTTTCAACTTCAACGAGATCTTCGAAGGGAGGAGAAAGCTGGTAAAAGGAGCATCGAGTGGCACGCGAGGAGGTGTTGCCGTTGTTGTTGTAGGGAATCCTTTTGTTGAAGGGTTTTCCCATTCGAAGTTGGAATCCATGTCTCCCATTTTCTTCAACAAGTTCTCTGCTTGTTTGGTTGGCGCAAAGAAATTCCAAAGAGCTAGGGCTTCGAGCGAGTTTAATTTGGACAGGGTGGGCATTACCCAATCATCCAGGCTCTCGCGGATTACTTTTGGTAGAGGAATTTCACCAGGGACCGGTGTGTCATCCTCAGGAAGGTTGCTTTCGCTCGACCCCGCGGTCAGAGAAAGGTCCATGCGCAAGCTATCGTTAATATCCACCTGTGCATCTGCCATGAATGCGTTCTCCCAGGCCGAGGGCCCAACCAACAGTGGTACCCAATAGGGAGTGTTACGGAAAAACATAAGTTTCGAGGCTAATGAACGACACCGATAGCCAATAGGATTGTTGTAGTATCGAGAAACATCGTTGAGAGTGCCGATATACGTGGAAACCTGCTCGTAGTAAGGAAATTTGCTCGCGTCAAATGTATGACCTGCGGCCAAGAATTCATCGATGGACTTGTCACAGAGAAGAGCCAGTTTTTCCGCCAACAAGGGTGCTGGTCTAACGTGCTTGAGGATAAGATTATCAGCGACGTGACGCGCTTCGTAAGGAATGTTTTTTTTGGCGACTGCAAAGCGCTCATCTGGGTAAATGAATATGTCGGGGTCGCAGGCTCCTGATAGAATTTTGCGTAGTGTTGGTGCAAAAGGGTCGTCCTTGGAGAGCGGCATGGGGCGATACAGCCTGAATATGAATTGCGGTAGGGAAAGACAAAGGTAGACAAGTCTCACTGCCTTACCAATTAATAATTTCATAAAGGGCGCCTCACGTGAACTGAGCCCTCGAGCTTCAACAGTGCTCTCCTGCTTTGTCGTTCTATAATCACAGTGGCATTTGGTATTCTGTTGACCATTTTCAAGTTCATTAGTCTTTATGAATAGGCATTATTTCTCCCTCGGAAAGGTTCGGCGCTAGCGGTGATTCGGTGCGACTCGGTACCTCAGTTGTTTAGAGACAACTCACAAAGAACAACGTACTACACAAACGATAGCTATACATTCAGGCTGATAGGTAGAAATACACAAACGAAAAAAGCTCCCGTTTCCAACAGGAGCCCACCAGTGGCCAGGGGCCAACATACTACCCAAACCGAAGCGACCTCAGGCCTGATCAGGCTTGACATCCTCATCCTCATCCTCATCGACGTCCATTCCATCCGCGGACTCTGCGATGGGCTCATCAGCAGCAGCAGCCTGCGTGCTGTTCGCTCGTTCTTGACCTCCAACTCCAACTCCAGCTTCAGATTCAGCTTCGACTTCGACTTCGTTTGCCTCGCTCTCCATGGGCGAGTGCATGACGCCGTTCCCGTCGTCCGTCCCAGGAGGTGCTGGACTATGCACGTTCTCGATCTCCATATCGTGCTCTACAGCCTCCTCCTCCGCCTGATCATCCTGCTCCTCTCCGTGAGCAGCAGCAACAGCAGCGGCAGAGGAAGGTGAACGCGCTTGATCCTGAAATTGAACGGTACATGAGCTAGCGAACTCATAAAATGACAAATGACAACCAAAAACACCTACCTCGAGAACACGTCTCGAACTCAACCCATTCACCTGGCTGCCTTCCATTCGGAGCGGAGACAGCGGTGGTGACGCACCATCAGGCCTCGCGCTCCTAAACGGCTGTTCTTCATATGGCATCTCCGCCATTGGCGCAACAGGCCTCCTGCTGCTCGCGGTGCGCGTCGTTGGTGTGCGCCCACCTGCAGTCTCAAATTCCGGATCATCAGGTGCGAGCTGAGGGTCACCTCGTCGCCTAGAGCCCATAGACGAGGAGTTGGATGAACGCCTACGCCGACGAGATTCGCCTCCTCCGACACTGCTGGCTGCAGAAGATGCATGCCCACCGCCGAAACCGTTGGTGGTAGCCCCAGTGGAGGAGACGGAAGGAGGAGGGGCCATAGTTCCCGCTGTTGCGGGTGTTATCGCGCCGTTACTGCTCGCCGAAGACGATAGTGGTGGCGCTTGCAGCCCGACCGTGTTTATAGGTGAGACAGGCGGGGGCATTGACCGTCCTGACAAAGCTGGCGTACCGCTTGGTGCTAGGGATGGAGGCATGGTGCTTGCAGGAGGAGGCATGAAAGCTGAACCCTGAGGATGGGGTGGTGGTGGGTAAGCGGTCTGGGCGGGGTCGGTTATTGGAGATGGTGAACGGGATCGAGGGAAGTATTTCTCGTAGAGACGTGGATCCCCATGGTACAGTGCGTCTAGGAGGAGCCTATAGAATTGTCAGCATGAGAAAAGAGTGACAACTCATTGTCGAACTACGCACTCGTTTTCTGCCTGCAGTTTCCTCATTTTATCATCTAACAGCTGGCACTCTCGTAAAGCATTATCGTGCACCTTTGAGGGTATGATTAGGCACTTGTAATGTAAGGAAAATGAGGTGTAAACGCACTGCAGTAACCTCGTCATATCTTGTACGCAACTTCTTAAACCTGAGCATACGGTCAGCATTGTAAGGCAGCATTCCTCAGGAAAGTGGTACTTGCTTGTCTTTATACGAGACGGTTCTTTCCTGCGGTGCGTGCTATCGTAGAAAGCATAAATGAAGGAGCCTAGGCGAGAAAATCGGAAGACGTGCCCTTACTCTCTCCTTCTCCTGATGATCCCTCGGAATCGGCTGCTCGACTTTGACCCTCTCCTTCTCCCTCTCCCGCTCTTCTGCTTTCTGTCTTTGTTGTTCTCTGCGCATTTCCTGCTCTTGCTTCCTCCTTTCCTGTTCCAGCTTCTTCCGTTCCTGCTCCTCCTTCTTCCTTTCTTTCTTTTCCCGCTTTTCCTGTTCCTTCGCCTGTTCCTTGGCTTGCTCCTCTTCCCACTGGCGTTCCCGCTCTCTTTCACGTTCGCGTTCGGCGCGCGATGCTCTGACGCTTTGCACGGGGGGAAGACTGATAGTTAACGTGGTTTCCATTGAGTGTCCCGGAGCCGAATGGAATTTGGCGATCATAGCCCCAGCCCAGTTGATTTAGCCTGATGAATGTTTGACCTTTCGAGTTTGGTTATGATGGCCTGGCTCCCCTTCCGTGTGATCAAAGTCCCGGGCGTCAAATGTCTTGCGCACTCTATCTATCCTCTTCTTCTGTCGTATTTTCTTTCCCAAAAATCTATATAAACTGCTATATTCTTGGGACCTTGTATTGATTATGGAATATAACTCAAAGCTCACTTACTCGAGTCCGCTGCTGCTGTCCAACTTTGAGTGAGCGCACGGTCCAGGTCCAAGTACGGGGATGGCTATCACAGTCAGAGCAGTACAGTCTTTTGCCGAAAGGCTGAACACCTGGCTGTGAAGCCCCCACTGACTGTGGGCAAACGCGACAATGACAGTTACAAATGGGGTTCTACAACATGTTCTGATTCTGTCCACGTGATAAGCTAATGCCGAGTACCAATTGCCGAACGAGGAAGGTTTTTCTTCGACGAACGTACATATGCGTTTTGACTCTTGACTAGCTTGACTCTTCGCACCACCATTATACGACTGATAAATTCCGGTTCACAATACGATTAATCGAATAGATTCATGTCTATTATGAAGGAGACTTCATGGTCGTCGATAAAAGTTACTGACTCGAGGTCGGGACATACTTCATCTGCTTGAGCTTGCCCTGATTCCATTGGGATTGAAGGCAAAGGTTTCGCGTCGAGGAAAGGGAGAAATTGTAGCTCAGTGAGCTCTGGCAGTAACGATAAAGTTTCTTTCATGTCCTTTGGTTCCTGTAATAATGATAAGCCTTGCAGGATCAAGGAATTTCCCATTTGAACGACCTGCGAACACCTACTATTTCAACTGGGTGCTCGAATAAAAAGTCGAGGCCAAACCAGTTTCTTGGAGAGACTATTTTCGTCAAGTCTTGGATGAGTTTCTGGATCTCTCGAGATAAAGCGGTGTCGACAAGGTAGATCTGGACCGTATGAACGATACGATGCGCTGCGCCCGTCCAGAGGAAATCGTCACTGCCCGCGGGAGGCTCGATCAGACCACGATGTAGCGTTTGAAGTATCCCAGAGTGACTTTGAAGACCAGGAAAAATTCCAAGCGTATTCAAGGTACGTCTGTGCGTGTATATACACAGACCACTACTTGATTCATCTTCTTTCGAACGTGCGCTAAGGGTCCTTCTGTAAATTTCGACAAGCTTATTGGCGAATTGATGGTCCGCAACGAGTGTCTTCAAGCTGGTCAAATTGTCGACTATTCTGTCAATGTCAAGGTTGTCGACGTTGAAATAGAATGTATGCAGCTGATTGTATGTGGTACCGCTGCAACGTCATACTTCAGTTGATACCTTGCTATCTCCAAAGTCATAAATCACCCACCACAGCACTCTATTCATCTCGTCACTCCATCCCTCCGGCGGCTTCATCATGGCCCAAAAGTCGATATCAATCCAAAGTACTCTCAGCTCCGTTGTGTTCCTCAAAGCGTCACTCAAGTAGCCCATTCGCGTGTGCATTTGATCGATTCTGTTTACATATTCTTCGCCATCCACCCTTCCGGCGATGAGACGGCGAACTAGCTTGGCTTTTCGTGGGTTCGAGGCCAATGTCGATAAGCATATATCGGTCACATTCTGGTATAAGACCGCTTCTGCTTCCACCTGACATGCAGAGTCCGTGCGAGCTAGCGATGCCAGTGCCGCTTTCGTCTCGCATGATTCACAAATGTGTCTGAAGATCTCCGGGGGTAGCTGGATCTGCAGAAAGGATATCAGATACGCTGCGAATGGAGACGGTAGGAGTGTTCTTTACTAGACTCATGTGTTGAGGTTTTGTGAGGGGTTGCAGAAGTCGCGTTATGCTGCCTTTTAAGAGTACAGGGACTCAAATATTACTCTGATCTGCAAGCAGCAAGATATCCCTGTATTATTATAGCACTTCAATCAACTCGAACTGCATCACTTGTTGCCAACTCGTGCGCGTGACGTTCCACTGCCTTCACTGTCAACTGTTGTGGAGCCGGTGTGCCAAATGGTAGTTATTGAGCCAAGCCCGGGTAACGCTCTTGAAGTTGTCTCCCGCGAATCATGTCATCCCCAATCCAATGGGTTTGGCAGATGATTGTTGCTCCGAGTCAAACGAACTAGACAGCTCTATACGGCTGTGCTTATTAGATGTGCACGGTTTCGTTCTCTCGTAATTCCAAACGACGCTAAGTCTCCTGGACTCTTCATGCTCTTCCTTGTAAGTCCTCTTTCAATCCTTGTCATGTATCTCCAGCAATGTTGGTGAATATGCGGAATGCATTCACCCTTTGAAGGTCCCCAGTGACTCCCAGTGACTCCTCCTCAAATCCTTCTCTCCGCCGTGATACAAATTGATTCGGATACGATTACTCGGACAGATTCATATCCATCGTGTCAAAGATGACTTCATGATAGTCGATGAAAGTTACTGTCTCGAGGTTGGGACATACACGCTTATATCCTTCTGCTTGAGCTCGCCTTAGTTCCGATGGGATTGGCGGCAAGGGTTCCGTGTGGCCGAAAGGAAGGAAAACTAGTTCGACGAGCTCTGGCAGTAGAGATAAAGTTTCCTTTATGTCTTCTGGTTCCTGTAAGTAGCAAATCATAAACCTCACTGCAATCAAAGAATCAAGGTGACCTGAACACCTACGGTTTCAACTGGGTGCTCAAAGAAAAAACTTAGGCGAAACCATGTCCTAGGAGCCACTATGCTCGTCAAATCTTTTATGAAGGTAAGGACCTCCGAGTCCCTTGATAAATGAGTGTCGACAAGGTAGATCTGGACGTGATGAATGACTGGACGTGTTGTAGTACCCGTCCAGAGGAAATTGATGCGGCCTGGGCCAGGCTCGTGGTGCCATACCGTCTGAAGAATTTCAGAATGACTTTGAAGGCCAGGAAATAATCCAAGGGCGTTCAATGAACGTGTATGCGCGTATATGCGAAAATCAGACCGCACGCCCTGGGTCCGTGGTACTAGGCTGCCTGAGGCTGATTGGTCTCGTTCGGAATCGAAATGCGAACTGCGTGTCCTTCTGTACATTTTGATAAGCTTATCAGCGAACTCATAATCTGCAATGAGCGTCTTCAAGCGGGGAAAGCTGTCAAGTATTCTGTCCACGTCGAGGCCGCCAACGTTGAAATAAAATGTATGCAACTGATCGTATAAAGTATCACTACAACGATAGCAAAACAATGACTTGCGTTAGTGGATATATTGACTGTAATTGCCAACCAAATTGACCCACCACAGTGAGTTATTCATCTCATCATCCCACCCCTGCGGCCGCCGAGCCCAATAATCGATATCAATCCAGAGTACTCTCAAAGCTGTTGTGTTTCGCAGGGCATCACTCAAGTAAGCCTTTATTCGCCCATGCATTGCACGGACGAGACTTCTAAGTTTGTGTAGATTTCCTTTGCAATTGACCCTCCCGGCAACAAGACAGCGAACGAGTTTGGCCTTTTGGGGTTCGATGCCAATGTCGATAAGCAAATGTCGGTGACGTTCTGGTACAAAACCGCTTCCGCTTCCATCTGACACGCAGAGTGCGTCTGAGCTAGCGATGCCAATTCCGCCTTCGTTTCGCATGATTCGCAAATGTGTCTGAAGATCTCCGGGGGTAATTGAATCTGAAAAAAGGGTAGGCCAGCAATCAGATACGCTGCGAGTGGACAGGATAGGAATGTTCATTACTAGATTCATGGTATCGAGGTAAAGTCCAGAGGTTGGCAGAATTCCAAGTCGGGACTCGTTATGCGGCGGGCCGTATTACTCTGGTCTGCAAGGTATCTTTGTGAAGCACTGCGTAGCGTGACTCAGCTGAATAAATCAGTTAATATTATTGCCAACTCGTTACTAGAGTGGCAGACATTCCGCTGCCTTGAATTGCACGAACTGTATACAGTGGGATCACCTATGCGGAATTTACATTACTCTGCCTCAAAGTCCGAAGATTTCGGTCGAATACTTCAAATTCTCCCAATTCTTCTTCACCCTATGAAGGTCCCCGTGACTATTCCCATTGGCCAAAAAACTCTCTGCTCTGGTCGTAGAAGTAATCATCAATGAAACGAATTTTGCGAAGACGACGGGACATCTTTATGTATTCCTTGGCTTGTGCTTCCCTAACACTGCTGTCAACGTGCTCTGGGGCTTTATCAGAAGGGAAACGGTGAAAGTCTAGTCTGACGAGCCCAGGCAATAACGACAAGATATCTTTCATCTCCTCTGGGTCCTTTTATTCCCGAGTCAATACGCGGAGCTGAGTTGACATTTCGAAAGACGTACCGTTTCGACGGGATGTTCAAATATAAACGTGAGCATTCCCAAATCAGTTGGGATAAAGATCTTCATCAAGCCACTGATTATAAGATGGACTTCCTCTTTCAAAGGAGTGTCGACGAGGTAGAGAATAATTTCCGATAGGGACTTGCTATCAGAACGAATTTCGTTGTAATATTTCGATAACCATAAGAATTCGACGCTTCCGGGCGGTGGCTTTATGAAAGCATCGTGGATATCTTGAAGGATTTCAGAGACGCTATGAAATCCTGCGAACAGGCCTAAAGATGAATTTCCGAATGTCCCGAAGGTGTACATGCGAAAATGAGGTCGCGGTATGTCGGTTGTGAGGCTCCGGTTCCGTGTCTGCTTGAAGGCTTCAACGAGTCTTTGCTCATTCGGATGACCACCTACGAGTCTTTCCAGGTTTGGAAGGTTGTAGACAATCTTGGCAAGGTCGAGGTCAAGGTCCTTGAAGTAGAAGGTATGCAGGAATTCGTATCGCGTTTTGCTAGAAAAGACGTAAGACCACCAAGACTAGACAAATAGTTTTCTCGCTCACCACAAGGTCGCGTTGATTTCTCCCTCCTGTTCCTTCACATAATCCTCGTGGCCTCGATCAAGCTAAAGCACTCTTAATGATGTTGCATTTTCCAGTGCAACAGCCCACCGAATATCAGTTCGCTTAGGATAAGATTGTGCCTCGGACCACGTTGCTCTCCTGGAATGTTGGCAACAAGGCAACAAACGAGCTTTGCTTTCCGCGTTGATTGGAGGCCAGGGTGGGCACACAACGAAAGTCCACTCTCTCATAAAGCACTGGTTCTGCTTGGACACAGCAGCTAGTATGAGTCAAAGCTAACGAGGCCAACGTCGATTTCGATTCGCATGACTTGACAATTTCCCTGATGATCTCAGGAGGGAGTTCCGTCTGGTATGGATGACTGTGAGTTGAGCGACTTCCAATGAGCAACAAACATGAATCCCACTTACGACCTTCATTCGTTGTAAAACCTGGACCGTATTATTGCAGATGAAGAAGCAGATTTGAAGAGATGGAGAGTTGCCTCGTGCAAATGTGTCATACATTACTCACACCCATACGACACCTGCAAAGCCGGTGTCGCCGAGTGTTCATGACGGGTACAAGGTATAATGTTGCCCTGAGTCCTGCTTCGTAATTTTTGACATTTGGTCCTGATTGAAAACTTTATTCGGAAAAACTGATCATTTCTGCGTCGATAAATGTCATATGTTGGAGAAGAGGAGAAGACAATCGGCACGGCCAGCAATTTACATCTTCGCCCAAGGGATGCCACAGTCGCCGTCGGACATCTTGAGTCCACATTGTAGGCTGAGAAGTCCAGGAGATATTTGAAGCCATATAGCAATTTAACCGAGTGCCAACATGCAGAAGTTGAGGAGACGCAGCGTACAAAAGGTATTTGAGACAGTTAGAGTTGCTAGTTGGTCATCAGGGTAGAGCATTGAGCAAAGCAGTCAGTGTCCAAGAGGTTGCCCGGAGGATGGTATATGGTACCTGCAAGCGGGCTAAAGTAATAAACCACGAAGTAAGAATACCGCTCTTCTTCTGATAGAACTTCGCAGCACTCACCTGGACCCTACAGTACAGATCCGGCACTGGCTCAGTCAAACTAACCCGCAAACGAATGCTGACTTCAGTCTGGACGCTATATCACAGCCAAATCGAGTAGAGCGATAAAAAATAAAATAAAAGCCAAGGTAAACCAGCACTGATCATAGTTGTCACTGAGCAGAATGCGATACGCGCCGACTGCATCATGATGATCACGGAATCAACACGACAACACAGACGCGTCGCGTCGCGCCTCATCCTACCTCCCAACCTCTCGTGCACAAAATTACAAACTACACTGTTGCCACGCCAAATCATATTCTCGACAACTTGTTTTGTTATACTACCACAAAACTAATTAAAAAAAGGAGACAAAAACGACAAATTAATCTAAACACATCTCAAATCTCACGCTTCAGCTTCACCAAAGTGAAAGAAGAGACGAAAAGAAAGAGACGAAAAGACTAAAATAACAAAAAGGTATGTACTAGGTAATGGTAATAGTAATGTAGTGTGGTGGGTGACTATAGATGTAAAATGTAACGACCGATACGAATGGGACTCACTACTGGTGAGTAAGCAAGTAACACAATTCTATACAAAACAAAAACAAAAAAAGAGCGTGATGATGATAACTTGGAATGCGTGTATGGTGGGGTATACAGAACCATACGTTATTTTAACGATAATTAAGACGGACAGACGAGAAACGTTGAGGAACGAACAAATACGTTCTTCTTGACATGACATGTGAGTTTCATTTTCAGCGCTGACGCTGCGAGGCTCGAGGGGTTGCCAGTAGACGTGGTAAGGTTACTAAACCTAAACCCTGCAGTCGGACGGCGAGGGGGTGACGCCGGTGTGCGGGTGCGGGTGTGTGTGGGTGTGCGGATGACAGGAGATGGGATAGATAGATGATAGATGGCACTTGTCAAGGTCAAGTCATCCTCAACAGGAGGCATTAAACACCAAAAACATCCAAGGCAGGGCAAGGAAACATTCAAGACGCTTGTCATAAACTCTCCAATAATGACACAGGGCCATTCTCCGAGACAGGAGCAGCAGCAACAGCAGCCACAGAAGGAGGCGCAAGCTGAGGAAGAGGAAGAGCAGGACTCGCCCCATCCCCATCCCTATTCCCAACACTCATCATCTGCCTTTTCCTCTCCCCAACCTTCCATATCATATCCTTCAACTCCTGCACCACCTCCCCTCCCGGACCCCACTTCTCCACGGCCCTCTTCCCTACACCTACTTCCTCTTCACCTTCATTACTCCCACCAAGAGCACCCGCACCAATCCCCAACCCCATCCCACTCTCCCTCCTCGCCTTAGCAATCCTAATCCTCTCCTCCCTCGACAACTTCGACCTCTCCCTCGTAAACACCACCTTCGGGCCCGTATCTGCCTCATACACCTCCTCTATCCCCGGCATCGGCAGATGCTGCGTCGACGTCGTCAACAACAGATGCGAAGTCACATCATCCATCGCAGCGGAGCCTTCCGCCTCCACAGCCGCGCTACCACCTCCAGACGAAGCAGCAGCAGCCATCATCTCGCCTTCGTCGTCCGACGAGGGCGACATCTGGTCCGGCTTGTCAGAATCATCGCTACAGTCGTGTCGTAGACTAGGGACGTCATCGAAATCCTCTTCGTCGTCGCTCAGCTCAGGAGGGTTGACCAGCTCCACTAAGCGTTCTCTACCTCTCTCACACTCACGTAGCGCCAGCCCAAGCTCACGTCGTAGGCGCTCATACGCCTGTAGAGCCTCATACACCTCTTCCTCCGCATCTCCATCCACATTTTCCTTCGACAAGGATCGCCTTTTCGAGGACGAGGGAGACGAAGTCGAAGAAGTCGCGCCCGATTTCAGTGCAGAGACACACTGCTCCAGATTATCACGCGCGTCGTCCAACGCCGAGCTAATTGCTGCAACATGAGCTGCAAATCGCGAAACATGAGTCGGCATAGGCGCGAAAGATATCCGATTCGTAGACTTCCTCTTCTTCTGTGGGGCATCCACTCCTACTAAGCGGCCAGATTCCGGACTTGTATCAGGGAGTTCAAAATTGGTTGTTAGAGGCGTTGGATTCTGATCTTGCAGATTTTGTCGTTCGGCCTCTTCGAGAGCAGAAGCCAATCTCGAAAAACTATCCGTCAAAGCACTAGTCAACAGGCTCACAACACTCCTCACGTCCTCCCAATATCCCTCATCTTCATCTTCCATAAAGCGTAAAGCTAACAAGTGTGAACACGCATAGCGCTTGGCAGCCAACGTTCCTTGGAGAGTTTGATTTAGAGAAGAATACGACAGTGGGTGTCGTGCGGACTTCGGATTGGTAAACTTAGACGAAGAAGAGAACGTCGAAGAGAATAGGCTTTCACGCCCACTCCGAGGCGTCCTTGGATCCACCGACGTGAAAATGTCAGTAGTTGGCTCGCGAAACGCGTCCATCCCTCCAGACTTCCGCTGTCGCTGTAGCTCCAAAGCAGCTGTCCCGAAATGAAACGCCTCGGGTGACGTGGGAGGTTGTATTTCCACTTGTTGCTCCCCAGCTACAGGGTCTTCTGGTACTTCTGCAAGCTTCGAAGACACGCTGGAAGTATGTATCAGCGGAGTCGTCGGGGCGCTGGTTGTTCCCGTCTGGAAGATATCAGATATATTGGCCCTATGCTTGTCGCGCCTTCTCCCAAGAGGACTGGTTGGGCTGGTTGCATAGGATAAACTAGCGTAGGAACCGTTCCAAGTTGACCGTTTGTCCCGCCGTGACGGTGGCGTGGGGCTCTTTTGTAGGCGTTGAGATGCAAAGGAGAAGGGACTTGAATGCGGGTCGAGGGTAAAGGTGAGCTTGGTAGGTGAAGGTGGAGCATACATTTCCGATATTTGGGATAGATCTGTTGGAGAAGTCAAGGCCGAGAATAGGTGGCGGATATTATCACATTGGGTATGGGTAGTTTGAAAGCAAGAATGGAGTGCAAGGCGAACAGGCGAAGGAGAAGAGGGGCTCAAGGGATTTTGGAATTGACTGGAGGAGCAATTGAGAAATGAAGGCTGAAAGCACGTTCGAGTTTACTTACTTGCGTTCTTCGTTGTCCAAGTGAGCCACTGCGTCCTGAACCACGGACTCCCACGAGTCATTCGCAACTATAAGGTCGTCGAGCGCGTTAAAAGACTGGGAGTTCATTAGTTCAAGTGGTGCGGAGACATGCCACAAAAGGTACCTACAGATGTCATGTCATGCTTGGGCGTTTCTGTCATGTGAAATGAATGATAAAGGAAAAGCAGAGTTGCGATAATGGAGAGAAGAGTAAGGGAAGGGTATCCAATGCTGAAGAAAAGTGCTCCACATCCGACTGCTAAAGAGAGTGGACCATAAGAGCCATCCGGGTTCGTGGGCTCGGGCGGGGACGCTGGATGGCCAAGATCTATACTTGACACTCTGCTGTGACCCCCTGGTATTGATAATCCCGTCCGCGACATTCGCCCTGGGAGCGGGGTGGGGAGTGCTGTTGCCAACAGTGACGAGGAAATAACATTGTACTTGAATCGCTCAACAAAGGCGTTAGGAGGTTTTGGCGGATCCAGAGACGAAAGTACAGATTGCAGCAGCTACGCGACCTTGACGTGAGTTTCTTCAAGCCAAGGAAACTATTCAACAGCAAACTCACCTCGACCAGCTCAATAACATATTGAGGATACCAGTCCGCCAAAGACCCCTCCTGCGCCTCCCCCTCTTCGTCTACAAAGTCGAAATATGGGTCTATCTCACGCTCCCATTCCGACGAGCTCCCAGGTATCAGTA
This sequence comes from Agrocybe pediades, assembly GCA_013053245.1. Lineage (NCBI taxonomy): Eukaryota > Fungi > Basidiomycota > Agaricomycetes > Agaricales > Agrocybaceae > Agrocybe > Agrocybe pediades. Next base: position 2,464,082 of record JAACJL010000058.1, read on the forward strand.
AAGGCGTTTCACCCGCTTCTATTAGGTTATCTCTTAACGACAGAGCGCGACGCGAGTGTAAGCATAACTGACCACGTAGGTATTCTTCTAATGGATGCTCATCAAATAAAGGTTGGGCCATAGAAGGGCCTTATGAATATTCCTTCGGAGACAGTATGGTGCCCCCAGCAGAAGCGAGTCGTTAGATAAATCGTAAAGGACCAGAGCTTGAGGCAAGCCGAGGCGAGAGGAGAAGGAAAACGGAAGGATGAGTGGAAAGAGTAGTTGCGGGGACTGAACGTTGAACGTCAACGCTAACAGGCACCGCGGTACGGCGTAACAGCCAAGACATGTCAATTACCTAAGCACAATGCGGCCCGCCGGCAGCACTTTTTCCACAATACGAGCACTGCCGGCGCTTAGCGGAAGCCTTAGAAACAGCGTAATTTCCTTCACTACAGACATCGCGTGTGTGTTTGTAAATCCTGGCCTTGGGTCTCTCACTTCGTGTTCTCTGCATTCTTTGGAAAACGCTTGCACATTGCGGACATCATCTGGCGACACCCACTGTCACGACCCTGTCCAACTTTGTTCGCGCGCGCCGCCCAGGTCGACTGATGAATCACTGGCCTCTGCCAGATGTCCGCTGAAGTACTCTACGACAGGCTTATGTCCCACTCATGACTCAACGCGTTGAAACGGTCAAGAGAATGACTGACTTTTGACCACGCATAACGCTCAACCATCCAACTCCACCAATGGTTACTCTCTGTGCCATATCCTCTCTGTGCCATATCTCGGTAAATTTTCCCCTTGTGGCTATACTGTAAATCCTCTGAACACTCCTTATGAAACATGGTATTCTTTCACCTACGATATCGCATACGATGGGGACACAACCTTGGGAGGGATCGGTTCCTGGAGAGAGCGGCATTCGTCTGAGTCTCATCTGCAGTTGTGACGAGGCCTGGGCTGCGTACGCTCTTGTGAAGACAACGAAACTTCAATGGGCGATTAAATTGCTGCGATGGACTCCCGGACATTTCCTTTGAATCCTATGCGTAGCTCCACATCGGCCGCCGTTGTACATTGAGTGCTGAAATTTATCTCCCCTTCTCAGCTTCGCATCTGCGCAGGGCTAAAGGACAACATATTGGTTTTGCCGCCCGGTTGTTTATCTGAACAGCTAAGGTCATTTGCCTTTCGATTGACTTCTTTCGAAGGACCAGGTGTCCTTCTTTCTCGAAATCTGAGGTACCGGTCATCAAACACAAATTCGTCCTCCAATCCTGAGGCCTGATTTCTGGCCTGGTGGGCAAAGTGCGCGATATTTTTAGCAGGGCCGACACAACACTTACTCCGGAGGTTGCCCTTTGCTCGTGAAGCTCACTTGGCATTATTGCCGATTTCTCATAAACTGGATCAAGGCAAGGTCCACAAACCTGACTGTCTTTGTGAAAGTTATGTCACCCCGGGAATGGAACCCTTAGGCTGCCACCACCAGTATTCAGGGTCACCCTTATCTCTTTATCTCTCGCTTAGTCCCGGTTAATACATAGCCATAGCTGGTATCTCTTTTCATCTGTGTGTAGACTTGCTTTGTAAGGACGCCACATACGCAAAGGAATCCTATTTTAGAATTTGGGTTATTGCTTTTTGGTCAGGCCAATCTAGACCTTTCTGTTGCGTTTGGCCACGGAACGACGTGACTCATCTCATCTACGAATGTCATGGTGATCTGCGATGACTTATATTTGCAAGATGTGTACCATTACCGTCGGTAGCCGTGCATCGAGCTTGGTTGTGTGCTACTCTCCAAGGAGTAGTGTAGATTTCGTTCTAAGCTTCAACGTGACATTCGACGATTTCTTTCTCCCTTTGAGTTCATGGAGCCTCAGGTGAGCATGACCAGCCGTCTTCTTCTACCATGTGCTCGATCCGCGCAAACAGAACAGGCAGCATCTCAGCTTTACATGCCACTTTAGGCAAGTCTTGTTCCCATTATCCCAACTTGGATATTTTTGACAGGCGTTTTGATCGACCTATCTGTATACACACCCACAGATACAGCTCAAGGAGAATATGGCTATCAATTTAGCTCCCGCGGCGCTATCATTCCAGCCTTTCAAGTGTCGAACCTTTGGACGATAGCAAATGGAAGTAATTTTGGAAATGACTGTGGGCGTTGTTCTATCTGCGTACGGAATACCAATTAATGTGGCGCTCAAAAATCTCAGGCCATTTCTCTTCCCCATTGACTCAAAGCGTATACACTCCCAATGCAGTGGCAGTTGGAGTGGGAGAACGGTTCTGATCAGGCGGCAAGTGCATATATACCAATTGACCAACGTGGGCCGGGTGCGAAGGTATATTACGTCCCACGGCGACATATTAAGGGCCCCGATATATATGGCATGTACGTATTGATTTTTTATGACAGATTATGATTAAGAAGCATTGAAATTGCCTTGATAATCTATGTGGAAAACATACTTCCCTGAATTCAGCGGCGGAGCCTGAGGGGGGTCCAGGCTCCTTTTTACCGTGTACTTAGTGCACAATTTCGCTCCGCGGAAAATGTTATATGACGTCGCTAATAGTCTGATCCATCCGCTTCAGATGCATTTCAACCGAACATGCTGTCCTTCTGTTCGGAGTCCAGACTCGACTAGATTTTTTTTGCCTGTTGACAAAACATCGTGCATGCCAGGACCCTCCAGACTATTCCAGTTTGGTTCGGCTCGTGAGCTTGAACACATGAGCATATCTTAGATCCTCTTCCGACCTCCTCGCGTCGCCCGTTGGATTGGCTTTAAGTAGAAAAACCAAGCAGAAAATAATATCTCTAAGTCCATATGTACAAAGGCTATCCGAGAGTACGGTGTTGATATCCGGCGAGACGAATATGTTACCTTCACATACTGGGTCTATTCTGGTTTAGAGGCGCTCAGGGCTAATAAAAACATTCGAGGGTTGTCGGTTATTAACTATCACTGATTACAAGATCTATTTGCTGTCTAGTCCAGGCAGGCACAGCATGCCCGAAAGGAGAATTGAGTTGGTAGAAACAAGGAGGGATTGTGGATGCGGAAAGAGGTGTGTGACTTGTTGGCGTCGAATGTAAGGTTTCCACACAACACAGTATCTCTCCTCTTGTCTCCCCGTGATTATCTGAGTGTGTTTCTGCTATACCGTTTTTGCATTTGCAGTTCATTTCCGCCTTGACGGGACATCTTCGACATGTCCCCGGTTGTGTTATTCATCTTCGGAACTTCGTTTGTGTGTGTGTACCATGTCCAAGTGATATCGCGTAATGGAAGTCTTGGATTAGTACATATAGTGGTTATGATAAGTAAACTCAGATCATCTGCGTCTCTTCGTCTTCTCTTACTTTCGTTCGCCGTTTGTGACCTTGCGCAGACATGCTCTCCCTTGCCATTCTCACCGCCATCGCCGTTTTATGCTTAGCAGCAGCCGTTACCCAGCTATGGATACAACGCATACACCACCATGCCCTATCTAAGTATCCAGGACCTCGTCTGGCAGCATTCACAACCTGGTACAGGGCCTACTACGACATCTTGATGGACGGGGCATGGGCACAACACCTGGAATCACTTCACGAGCAATACGGTGCGCACTCGCCGTCGTCTCAATCCTCACCATATCTCCCATCATCACTAACGAGATATTATTTACCTCTCTCTCTCAGGCCCCATAGTGAGAGTCGGCCCGAACGAGGTAAAGTGACTGCTGCTGCCTGACCACCCCGCGGGCGCTTATTCAATGATGGGATAGCTGCACTTCGGAGATCCCCGCGCGTACAATGATATATACGGCATGGGCACGCGGCACACGAAGCAGCGGGAGATGTACAGGTGTTTCTCGACCGACCTCTCTGTGTTTGCGATGTCGGACCACCATGAGGCTATGCAGAGAAGGAATTTGATTGGGCCGTTCTTTTCGAGAAGGGCGATCCTAGCGCTGGAGAGGACGGTGCAGGGAAAGGTGTGTGGTTTTTGATTACTTCGTACGGGATGCGACCGTCGTGTTTATCACTGCTTGATTTCAGATTGATTTATTGGTGTCAAGGTTGCTTCAGTATAGCAACACGAACAAGCCTGCCAACTTGGATCTGGCCTTCCGGTCTGCGAGCCTAGAAGTCATCACAGCGTACTGCTTCGCTCAATCTTCGTCTTCCCAAGGGAAAGACCCTCTCGACTTCGACTGCGACATACTCAGGGCCATAGATCAAACCCTTCCCATGATCTGGGTTTTCAAACACTTCCCTCTCATTAAAACCCTCCTACTCGGCGTCCCCGAATGCTTCGCATCCGTCTTAAAGCCAAGCACCAAAGGAATCCTCGAACAGCGCAAACAAATGGGAGCCCAGATTGACGAAATCATGAAGGACCCTTCTTCATTACAAAATGTCGATCATGAAACTATATATCACCATTTCCTGACGCCCCAGCCTGACAGCCAACGTCATCCCCCTGTCACGCGCGATTGGCTTTTGGACGAAGGGCTGTATCTGAGGTTCGCGGGAAGCGATACCGTCGGCAATACGTGTACGGTTGCGGCATATCATATTTTGGAGAATAGGGATGTGCATAGGAAACTCTCCCAGGCCCTTAAGGAGGCTTGGCCTGATAAAGACCTGCCGCCGAGCTATGAGGTTCTGGAGAAATTGCCTTATCTCGTAAGTACTTTTTTTCTTTCCCTTATGTTTGTAGTGCGGATAATTAATCAAGGAGTCATTGACGTAAACTTTAGACCGCAGTCATCAAAGAGTCCCTGAGGATGGCGCACGGTGTTGTTTCTCCCCTTCCGAGGATCGTGGGTCCTTCAGATAGCGAAATTGCCGGGGAGATTATTCCTACTGGGGTAAGTACAGCTCTTGACCTGGTAATTCGTCTCTAACGTTTTCATTATAAAGACGGTGGTGTCGATGGGGGCGTGTATGGTGCATAAAAATGCGGAAATCTTCCCTGATCCTATGGCATTCAAGCCTGAAAGATGGCTAGCTGAAGGCTCGACAGAGCTGGAGAAGTATTTGGTTTCTTTCTCTAAGGGTCCTAGAGGTTGTTTGGGTATCAAGTAAGTCGTTGATTCGGACCGATCATTCATTTCCTGTTAACGAGAGGGCTTGACAGCCTGGCAATGTGTGAATTGTACCTTCTGATCGGCACTATCTTTAGAAAATTAGACTTGGTTCCGGACAAGCCTACGTACGTTTCCCTGGATTATCAGTGCAGCATTCCACTGACAAGACTCGTTAACCAGAGTCGATAATATCAGCTATAGAGAATACTTCGTTCCCATCCATCGCGGAAGGCACTTCCACGCATTCGTTTCTCCCACCTCAGAATAAAGGCATATATTTCGTACACGATATATTGATAATAATAGTACTAATGCGGACGTTTGGTGCTTGATAAACTTACAATTCGGGCCCGGTAATATCATGGACAATCCCGCTGTTATACATTCAATTATGCCCTCATATTGCCCAAACTATTAAATAGCCAAGTAAAATAATGTATCATAGATGTTCATCACTAGGCTGTCCGCAATACACCCATGCAGTTCTAGCGCCCAATACAACTTTCCGCAAATAGCTGGAGTCCAAGTCTAATGCCGATGCTTGCCGAACTTGAATATTTGAATCCCCGCTTAATGTTCTCGTCAAACACAGCCAAGCAACATCATCATAGGGACCATCGCTCGGTGCGGGCGAGCTGACTGCCTGATAATAATTACCACTCTCCCTTCTTGATCTCTGGTTCTGCACGTTTTATCTTGAAGAACCGATATAATGGACTCGGAATTACCGTTGGTGGTGGACAACGGAACTGGCGTACGTGCTTGGGCTGGTGCTTACGCCCTGGTTTCCCCCCTGATCTGACTATTGGCGACGCGCAGTTCGTGAAGGTCGGTTATGCAGGATCCAACTTCCCTGAACATGGTGCGTACACAGAAAGTACTCTCTGGTACTGAATAAAGCTGATCGTTAAATACCTAGTCTTCCCATCCGTCGTCGGTCGCCCTATACTGCGAGCGGAAGAGAGAGTCGGTTCAGCCATCATTAAGGATATCATGGTCGGAGACGAAGCTGCCGATAATCGCAACTACCTACAAGTAACGCAGCCCATGGAGCACGGTATTGTGAAGAACTGGGAGGACATGAAACACCTATGGGACTACACATTCGACGAGAAGCTGAAGATCAACCCTCAAGGACGGAAGGTCCTGTTAACGGAGCCTCCGATGAACCCTAAAGTGAACAGGCAGAGAATGTGCCAAGTGATGTTTGAGGAATATGGGTTTCAAGGAGTTTATGTTGCCATTCAAGCTGTGTTGACTTTGTATGCCCAAGGTACGTGTTACTAGACTATGTCGGCTGGTCTGCTTGCTGAATTTCGCGACGTCACCTAAGGTTTAACCACGGGAGTAGTCGTTGACTCTGGAGACGGTGTTACGCACATTGTCCCTGTGTATGATGGTTTTGCCATGCCTCATTTGACGCGCCGTCTGGATATTGCTGGAAGAGACGTTACACGATACCTGATCAAGTTGCTCTTGATGCGCGGTTATGCGTTCAATCGAACTGCCGATTTCGAAACTGTGCGGGAGATCAAGGAGAAGTTATGCTATGTCAGGTGTGTCTGTCACTCAGAGCTCAGGTCCTGTCTTATTCATTCCAACTTCATGGCAGCTACGATTTGGAGTTAGATAAGAAGTTGGCGGAAGAGACCACTGTTCTCGTTGAAAACTACACTGTAAGCTTACTCTGCTGCTTGAGTCCCGTTTAAAAACTCAGGTTTCCTATAGCTTCCTGATGGTCGAACGATCAAAGTCGGTTCAGAACGATACGAAGCTCCCGAATGCATGTTCCAACCACATCTCGTTGATGTTGAACAACCAGGTGTTGCAGGTATGTCATGAATAATGTCATCGGTCTCGTGTTCTGAGAACAGCTCTCAGAGATGCTCTTCAACACCATTCAATCGGCCGCTGTCGATATCCGCGCTGACTTGTACAAGCATATTGTCCTGTCTGGAGGATCTAGCATGTACCCTGGCTTGCCCAGTCGTCTGGAGAAGGAGATCAAGCAGCTTCACCTAACCAGACTGCTCAACGGCGACCCTACGCGTCTAAACGTTAGTCATCTACTAGTATCCTTGCAATTGAACTTCACATTGAAACTAATTACTACGATAACCAGAAATTCAAGATCAAGATCGAAGATCCTCCCCGCCGAAAACACATGGTGTTCCTCGGAGGTGCTGTCCTTGCTGATATCATGAAAAACCGGGAGGACTTCTGGATCTCGCGGGAAGAATGGTTTGAACAAGGTGTCAGATCGCTGGATAAACTTGGTCGAGGAGAGAGCTAAATACCCCCTTCTTCTTTTGACTGTTTGTGATGTACTTTGGTAAAGAAATTCCTTCCAAGATCTGTGCGTTTGCTTCTCTCTTCTCTTTGATCTGGCATGGGGTGCCTGTTGGTAGGATTGATTTGAATTTCTTATGGTGGGTTTACTTAATCTTCTTTGCTCGAAGATTAAGTTCGACAGGCACTGGCTGTAATAAGCCTTGATCAGGCCAGCGTTCATTCTATAATTTAGGCGCCCTCGACGCATACATTTTCATCCCGCGAAGCTCGGACGCGAGGAAGCTTTGTGAAGGTTTGAATCAAGTTACTACTAGTATGGATATAACATAAAATTACATGGCTGTACTGTTGGAGGCGAGTCGACCCCTAATAGTTAGATCTGTTGAAGTTGGACGCCACTTGCCAAACCAAACGGTGTTCTACGGATTTGCGTTCTATTGAACGCTCTTTAAGTTTAAGATTTAAGAGAGGAGATGGACGACAGCTTCGAATACAGCGAATGTCACCATGTTAACTGGGATAGCACTGCATTTCACAGATAAGAATGGTCAGCTCTCCGCGATATTGGGAACGACGAGAGATTAGGTTTTCTTACCGGATGAGTGTGGGGGAAAGGCCCCGGAAGAAGACTTTAATGCCCTCTTCTCGATATGAATTGAGGATAGTAGATGATACGGATCTGTATGGATTCGAGTCTTTCATATCAGAAGGTTTGAGGAGTGGCGCAGTGACTCCTGGAGGCGATGGTGATGGAGTAAGAATAGGGTGGCTGCCTTGCATTCGGGTTTTGACTACATCGAGAGGGAAAGTTGCAACCCAGCCAGCTACATGATATGGAAGATTACTTGTTTAAAATCCGGAAGAGGAAGCGAAGTAGAAACTGACCTATGCCAGCGACACCTCCTGCTAAAAGGAGGGCAGGCCATGAAAGGGAAGTGTACTCGTTCTCCAGCTGGGCTATCACGGTCGATGAATTTGGGGTAGTTATCGGCGAGGAGAAATATCGGCAAGTGGCTTCATACTGAAACAGAGGGTGTCATGTCAGTGATTGGAAAGGCGTGTCCTACCACTTAATCACAGAAGAGATAGGAATGTGATAAAGCAAGCGTATGAGACGTACAGCAGCGAAGTAGGCCCCATAACCGCAGTCTCGCAGCGCAGTCGCCGTGATACCACGATACAAGCCACGCACGCCGGCCTCCCGAAATATCTGGAACGCGACCTGGCGTGCGGTCGTCTGCGTCAGCTGCGACTGCTGTCTGATCTTGATGAGCTCCGTCGGAGTCGTTATAATCCTGAGTGGGGTGGAAGGAATATTCTGATCTTGCGATTATTCGGCAATGTGACTTGCAAGGGACGGACATACGAAGATATGATGCCGCATCCTGCCCCTGCGAGCGCGATCTGGGTAATGGTGGGCACGGTCTCTGGCGTGGGTAACTGTAGCTTGAGGAGGAACCGATAGGACGCGAATACGAGACCGTTCATAAGCGCGACGGTAGCCTGTTCAAGTTATTTACCATCGATAAATGACAACCTTATTGAAAGAAATTAATTAACTCACCAAAGGAGAGGTGATTCCTTTATATAATCCAATGAACCTTTCTTCGCGTACAATTGTCGTGATCGCCTGGAATGTCGACCGGTATCTGCTCGAGATTTCTGGGTTTTGGAACCTGACTTTGACTGTACAAACATTTCGGATCGCCCGTGTACCACAGTCAGATAACGATAACGCCCAATCAAAGCGAAGTTAAGTACCCGTATCGAATGGGAATCCGACCACTAGGCTTGCCATGCCCTGCCTTAGACGTATTAAGAGGAGATGTCCAAGCGATGGTGTTTAAGAAATATGGCGCACAGCGATTGTCCCCGCCACAAAATCTACCGTCGGATTGAGTCCTAGACTGAGCGTTAGTTACTGGGATCTGGATACTAAAGGCGAGGTACGCACCATTTCCCTCATCAGCTCCCATAGTACAGTGTTCTCTAGATAAATAGATCGACGGAGAAGCAAGAGCCCTCCAGGATCAGCGCTAAAGTGCATATCAGGTTCCGTTCCGGGGAAGATTGGGTGCCGGTTTAGCCGTCCCAGTCGCGAGCATATCTGAGGTGGGATCGAACGCGTCCTTGCAATGTTAAACACGACCTCCATGGCTGTTGGTGTCCAGTATCTCGACGCCTCGTCTTCCAGCGCCCGACCACACTTGGGAGTACGTACTTACGCGTTGGAAGCTAGTCTAGCGGGCCCGCGGTGTCAAGCAGGTATGAAGATATAAAAAGAGCCTTGCTGGGAATTCGTGTCTATTCATACTCATCCCCCAATGTTTCGACAGACAGGGAGAACGCTATAGATCCCATCTTGCCCTGCTAGTTCCGAAATTCGAAGACACTTCTATCATGTCCGAGAGACTCTTACGCTTTAGAATGACATCGCCGACCTTGAAAGACTCCCAAGAGTAATGGAAATGGATGCAAGTCTTCCAATATTCCTCTGTGCTGGCCTTGTTATTGTGGACAAGTTTTCGAAGCTGCAAACGACAAGAACCAACATGTCTACTCAGTACTGTGGCCCCCTTATCATGACAGTTGGACACGTGTCCCATGCTAGTCCAAATCCCATTCAATTGGTCCGAAATTAAAAGACTCATGTTCGCAGCGAGGCAAGAGTCGTGTAATGCGTCGGACAAAATTGGACCATTATATCTTCCGGTTCCTTCAAAACCATATTTTACCCTTCCTCGCCCGTTTCGACTTCCCTAAGGCAGCCCAAATTCACGATTTCACGACCTAGGACAACATTGTGGTATGTCGAGTGATTTTTGAATAAATTGGGAGAAGAGCCTGACGTTTTAGCGCACAGAACATTGCTGGTCAAGATCCTCTCTTATCCTATCCGAATACGATATTATGATGTTTCCTGTTGGCGAATTCAATTTTGTTGTCGCTGGACTGGCAACGTTCGCAGCGACAGTCGGTTATGCATGCAGTCGTCGTCTGAGTAATAGCGCGTACGTCTTCGTCATTCTAGAATATCCCTAATGCATATACTTATTGCCACATATGAAGATCTGCCACTGATCCTCAATCTATCCGTCAGTCCTTAACTGGCGATGCAGCTGGTACAGAAAACGAGAAAACGGTAATCCCAAGGAGCTTGATGCAAACGGAGGTGATGGCACCGCCGACGCGAAAAAGGAAGGCACCGGAGGGCGGGTTCGACGAGCAAGAGAGGGTATTGGTCTTCGTTTCAAGGCCTTGAGCCACTGCTGACAGCTTCATCGCAGGAACCACTCGGATATCCTCATGTTAGTATAATCAGATATGTCTTCATATCAATCCTGATTGTCGCAGAACTTGGCCAATATCTACCCGCACAAGAGGAGCAGGACTCCGTCTACAGATGCTGAAGTGAGCGGCCTCTCAAGTCCATCTTTCGCAATGAAGTTGTAACATTATCGTTCAGTCAACTCGAGCCACAACTCCAGTGATATCCCCTGCTCCCTTAATCCCTGCACCTGCGTTGCCCGATCAGGATATAGTGATAGTGCGTTTCATTCTGTTTCATTACCTACTGAACACCAACCAGGTTTGATATCTTGTGTTATCTAGCCTGCGGTATGCGATGAAACGATGGCTACCACGGCCGCCACGCCAGCCACCGAACCACCAAGAACACCATCTCCTGTTGCGGAGGAGGCATCACCTGAAGCACTTGCTCCTGTTTGTCTCATTGAGATCTGATTAAATATTCTTGTAATGATCTTTTTTCCAGGCACCTGCAACTCCCTTGCTAGTGGCAGAAGTCTCTACTCCACCCCCACCGCCTTCTGAAGAACAACACATTGTTCGGTCATCTCCGGTCAGTGCTAGAGGAGCACCCCTTAGGTATACTCGCATTCACAATCATAATACGACTGCTATAGGCTCCACGACCTGCTACCCCTGCCGGCCCTGTCTTTGGTCAAGCTTCTCCAGCACCTAAAACACCCTTCGGCAGTACCACACCATTGCCTGTAACACCCCGATTTGCAGCACCCAAACCATTCGCATTTGTACGTATTTCATTTTTAATCTCCGGATTTGTTTTATGTGAGGATATGTTATTGATCTCATACTATATCACATCCTACAGTCAAGTCCGAATGGCTCCGGGGGTTTTGCTGCTTTTGCAGGATCGACCTCGCCTTTTGCCACTTTCAATAACAAGCCTCAAGTTAAGCTGGGCAAGGCGGCGAACCGATCGATTTGGAACACTGGTGATATTATTTCTCACCAGAATGGTGATGAACAGGAGGATGTCTTGTCGGATGCGTTCAAGCCGCTCAAAGAGGACCATGCTATTGTAGAAGCAAAGGCTACGTCTTTGCACCCTACTGAGAAGTATAATCGTGCGTGTTTTCCTTTTCCTTTTATCGTTCTTTGTTCCTGACTCTTTTGCGCCATTTAGATGTCACCGGAGAAGAAGACGAATGCGTCGAAGCTGAACAGAAGGGTGTGAAGTTGTACACGAAAAGGGGAGACAAACCATTTGTGGACGGTGTTGTCGGGCATATCAAAATTCTTTCGCATAAAGAAACGAAAGAGCAGAGAATATGTGGGTTTTTCGTCTGTTACGCATGATACCTCGCTCATTGTTGTAACAGTGTTCCGTCGCGAGCCACTCTGGAAGGTATCCATGAACGTTCGAATCAAACCTTCCGTCCGATGCACATACGTCCCGGAAGAGAATGTGATTCGGCTCGTCCTTAAAGAGACCGTGACTTTGGATGATGGGTCAACAAATCCAAATGAGGAGAAAAGCGAAGTAGTCATCTATGCTTTGAAGGTACGTTAACAGCGTCTGTTCTGGATGAAAAAAAAATGCTTAATCTCAGATGAACCCCCAGCCTGGCAGGTCCTGCTCGAAGCAAGATTTCAAGGAGTTCGCAGAGACTCTAGTTCAAAATTCACATTTCAAATCGACATCGACACCCACTGGCTGGGATTTGTCAACTTCAAAGGAGAAAGGAGCATCGCCCTAGTGGCTTGATTCGCGCTTTCTTGCTTTGTCGGTTATTTTGTTGTTTTGTTTTCGAACCTTTTTTGCCGCTACTTAAGGTGCTTTATGCGCCTGTGTATTTTTCTTGGCCATTGGCACATTGGCTTGGAGCTCGAAGCTCGAAGACTCTGCCCGCCTGGATTCAAGACAGCCCCAATTGCAAGCAAGAGGGCTGTAAGAGGGTTTTTTTTGCTCTACCTTGACAGGCGTTATCTTTAATGGATTGTTTTATACGTCGATTATAATGGAAGTAACTTGTTTTGCTTGCAATCTTTTTCTACCAACTCAGGGTTTCTTTTTGGCTTGCCTTTGTTTCTTCCTTCCTTTCTTGTTGGTGCTGACGGACGGTGGACTAGGAGGCGGTGTTGTGTATGCGCTCAGACACCAAATTTTTTTTCCATCACTCACGATGTTTTTAGCTGGGCTGGCAGCGCATTCTCCATCAGTCAGAGGACAGTCGAACGATCTTGTCGACTGTAAAACAGCCCAATTCCAGGTGGCTGGCTACTACTTTGCTGCCTGCCTCTTAACTAACTTAACTGCCAGCCCATTTGCTAATTGTTCAAACAGCGCTTTCCTTTAAAAGTCTCGTCGTGTTTTGACGTTACTCTTCAACCTGCCACTTCGCTCTTCTTTACAGTCCTTACAGCCACCACATCATGTTCAACAAACAAACTCTAGTAACAGCCTTGGCTATTGTGCTCTCAGCTCCTCTCATGACACGCGCCGAAGTCTCTCCCCTCGAACCTGGTCCTGGCGATGTCTTTAGAGTGGGACAGACGTGCCATGCTACATGGGGGGCAGACCCGGACTCGAAGACGGCTTGGAAGGACATGGTCATCCAACTCATGACGGGAAGCAACGATGCTATGGTTGACCTTACCAGTGAGTCCGAGTCAACGCTGCGAGCTAGTAAGAGAAAAATGGTGCCTGACCAATGTTCGTGCTTTATTCAGTTGTAGCCTCAGGACAAGACGGCACTCTAGCTGGAAAAGCTGAATTCCCTTGCCCCGCTGTATACCCATATTCTGCGATCTACTTCTATCAATTCTCCTCTCCTCATACCGAAGCGAAAGAGTGGACTACACGCTTTACCATTGCATCTGCTTCCGGCGACTCTTCGCCTCCTACGAACGCGAAGCAGCCCGGCACGAATGAGGATATCCCTTGGGGTACTGGGACTCTAGGCGGGGCTGACCCTTCCACTGGACAAGTGGCCCAAGCTGCTGTTGCGAATGGGACGACGGGTAACCAGGCGACGATTGAGACTATCCTGTCTGCGATTGGGTCGCTCTCTTCTGTCCTGCCTCTTCCTTCTGGCAATGTTTCGCTGTTGCATAGCTTGAACTCGACTAGTACCACCTCTTCGAGTTCTATGCCTACATTGGGCAGCTCCACGGGGGTACCTCCACGAGTAACTGCCATTGGAACGGGTGCCCCGAACAATGCAGCACCCGGAGGAGCTCAGGCTACTGCAGCACCTGGAAATTCGGAGAAAGCGAAGGGTGGTGCTGAAGTACCCCTCGCTAACGCTGGGAGCTTCTTGAAAGGACTTTTGTTGACTGCTTTGACTGCTCTCGTTTTGTAATGGAACGATTTTCTACTGCCATCCTAGAGGCGGTTTCCTGTCGCGTTCGGCCTGATTCATTTAGATTATTATTGTAGACACATATAGATTTTTTTTCACTGTAATACCAATTTTCGACTGTCATTTAATCATGGCGGACAACGACGCGACATAAATTAACGCGAGACGCGTCGCGTAACTTGTCCCGTGCCTTGATGAGAACTCAAACTCAGGGGCCGATTATAATTACCCCCTAAACTAAAACTTCATGGCGATCCGCTGAATCTTAATGTTTATTCTCCTTCTACGGACTATATATTCCGGTCAGCAGCCACTGATGCTACATCGCAAGGCGAGACTAATCTTTGTTCTTGTAGTCAAAGTTCAAAAGTTCAAACTTGGTTCAGACTTTCACCTTTACCCCGCAATAATGAAATCACGAAGAGCGTTCACGTTCGGTTATAATTACACACATAACCGATCCTCTCACGGATGAGAAGCTCACGACGGAATTGCTACCGACCCATCCTCTCTCTTGTTTGTACTACCATGGTAGAGAACAAACACCTACACGACGACCTGGCTAGTAATGCCGCCCGAGTGACTGTCGACACCGCTTTCGGTCCTGTCGTTGGAGGACGAGCGATCAATGGAGCAGTGGTTTTCCTAGGTATGGTACCACTCGTCTGCGAGTAAAGACTATCTTCACTGACATTGGCAAAAGAGATCCCTTACGCCTTACCGCCGAGGCGGTTTGAAGACCCCATAGCGCTACCCAAAGGTTATCGCTATGCTCGCAAAGAATACATCCAGGAAACTGCATGTGTGCATATTATGCTATCTTGAACCGAATATTGTCTGAGATGATCATGCTACTCAGATGGTGTTCAGCCGCTGAATGACGGACAAGCAGCTGGCGGAGCGTTCGAGGATAAAGTGGGGTTTGGCAAGCCTTCTGAGAATCCGTGAGTCCTTGCGAATATTCTTGGGGTGTTGAACATGGCTAACGATCTTGTCAGGCTCTTCCTGAACATAGCTATTCCTCCATCGTTCCCCAAGAAGAAGGGGTTTCCGGTTAAGGTTTATATTCACGGAGGGTTCGTAGCCTCGGTACTCCACAGACCTGGGTACATTATCATTTATCTATTCTGTTCTCTTAGATTCCTTCAATTTGGATCCCCGCATTCGTTTAGTTCTCAGGCTCAGTACATTGCCGCTGAACGCTCTGAGATTTGGGTGAACATCGGATACAGGCTATCAGCATTTGGATTCATAGCTAGTGACCGACCGAAGCTTACCGGGAATTATGGATTTAAAGACCAGTGGTTGGCATTGGAATGGATCAAGGCAAATATCGAGGCTTTCGGAGGTAGGTTGGTCTGTTGACGCGCTACGGAGGCTTGCTGATAGGTCTCTTCAGGCGACCCATCGGACATCCAACTCACTGGTCTCTCTGCTGGTAGGTTGCGGGAGCTTCTAGCAGTTCAGACTTGTATGTGACTTTGGGTGCAGGGGCACATTCCGTTCATCAAATATTGCACCATGCTTCGATCCTGCCCAAGGGGAAGCTTGCGCCATTTACAACGGCTGTTCTGCAGTCTAACGCGATAATGTGCGTGTTGTCTGGATGTCACCGTCTGGTATTCGGTCTAATAACTTGTCGGCCACTGACAGAACCGACCCTAAGACTCCTGCGGAACTGCGCCCCCAATTTGACGCGCTCTGCCGTGCTCTGAAACTAGATCCTGAAGCACCGAATATTCTGGCGACTCTCAAAGACCCCATCAAGGTGCCTTGGAAGTCTATCACTGAGATCATTGAAAGTGAGGACTTTGGGAAATATGGGACCTTCCGTGGCTGTCTTTCTGACGACTGGATAACTGTTAAACCCGGTCCCATGGAATGGCAGCATTCTGGATTGTTCGCTCGTGCGTTGAAAGAGCATGGGGTCAGGAGCATCGTCGTGGGTGATCTCACTGAGGAATGGTACCTCTATTCCATTGCGCACCCAATCCGTACACCCAGAGACATCCTGCCTAACCTCGAACGATATTTCCCGACTAATGTTGCAAGGAAAATGATCGATGCGTTCCCTCGATTATCGGATGGGGCGGGTAGTGACGAATGCGTGAGGCTGTACGGAGACATTATGAGCTGCGGACAAGTTCATCTTCCTGTGCGGCTCATGGCAAGAGACTTGGAAGCGAGTGGCTTTCCAGTACTGAGATATGAAATCAGGTGGACACCAGAACAGCACCGCCCGTTCGGTGAGTGGTACTTGATTGCTCTAAGGCTATGTTCTCATTTCTACAAAGGATATGTAACCCATGGATGCGATCGCATTATTTGGGCTCTCAGAATCCCGAGCCTGCAGCCCGATCAAGCAGAAGTTGCGAGAGCATGGCTTGATCGTATTGCCGAAGAGCTCAAAGCTGTTGAGTCGAGCAAGTCTAGACATGGAGCACAGAATATGTTAACGCTAAAGGAAGACAAGACGATTGGCTGGACTGTTGATGAAAAGTGGGGTTCGTTGATGGAGCTTGAAAAGAAAGTCTTGGATTCCAAAGGGAAGATTATCCGGTCTAGTCTATAGCCAAACAGGAATTGTAAGAAATAAAGAGAT
The DNA here is from genome assembly GCA_013053245.1 of Agrocybe pediades. Lineage (NCBI taxonomy): Eukaryota > Fungi > Basidiomycota > Agaricomycetes > Agaricales > Agrocybaceae > Agrocybe > Agrocybe pediades. Next base: position 2,480,690 of record JAACJL010000058.1, read on the forward strand.
ATTTGAATATAAGAATCAATCTCTAACATGTACTTGGGTGATTTGGAGAATGGCTATGCATATTACTGCGCACTCAGGACTGAGCGTCTATAGTCCCGGCGGCCCCTGAGCGTACGATGACGCGAATTACCGACAGTCACGTGCGTGTATTGAGCCTTCCACGAAATCCATTTCCCGGTCAATTTCGTGGTTTCACTTGTAACCCTACAACAACCTCCTTGCGCATTACATTCGTACAACAATCCGATAAGTTAAAAGTAAGATATGAATTGCCTCTGTTAAACAAACGCTAATCATATGTGCAGAACGCATGTCTCTTCAAGTCAATCTCTCGAGTAGAGAGATTGCAAAAGCATATCAAGATGTCATCGATGGGAATGGCATTAATTGGGCGGTGTTTACCTATGAAGGTGGAACGAATGATCTGAAAGTACAGTCTACTGGAGATGGTGGTCTCGAGGAATTAGAGGAAGAATTCTCGGACGGCAGGTATGTGGCATGGATTTTATGATGTAAACCGGTTCTGATGTATTGCTTTCTTGTAGAATCCAGTATGCTTTCGTGAAAGTGATTGACCCGAATGTAAGAAATACTCTAATAAGTTACATGTATGAAGCTTATTCTTCTCTAGAGCCAACTGCCCAAGTTTGTGCAGATCAATTGGTGTGGTGACGGTGTCCCAGAGGCGAAAAAGGGGCTTTTCCATACACATTCGAATGCCGTGGCTCGGTTCTTACGCGGAACACACGTAGCAATCAACGCTAGGAATGAGGTATGTGGCCTATAGGACCATTTCTCTTAACGTCCTCTCATTATCTGGTAGAGCGATGTCACTCCAGAGCTTATCATGTCGAGGGTCGAAGCAGCATCAGGGGCGAAATATTCAAGCCATAAAGAGACCGCGCGTAAATTTGAGCCAATCACGCCTGCTCGGTCGAGCTACACGCCTGTTGGAAAGGTCGATATCGCAGCGTTGAAAAGCGCACCTCCGCCACCCAAACCAGCGTTACCGACATCATCTAGACCAGCTTTCGGTGCAGCCAAGGCAACCCCATCTGCAGGCCATCTCTATGGAAGGACTGTGAATAGCGGTTCTGCTCCGCAAGACGCCTGGCCAGAAGAAAAGCCAGCACCTGCTCCCGCTGCTGCAGCTACTCCTCCTCCTCCCCCTCCAGCTGCAAGTCGACCCCCTACTCTGCCAACAGCCAATCGTCCGGCTTTCAGTGCAATGGTACCCGGCAAACCCCAGCCTGCATTCTCGTCTTTAGCATCGTCACCTGCTGTTGCTACCCCTCCACCCCCTCGGGCACCCGCTGTTGGGCCTTCGCCTAGCCCTGCCGCTCGTCCCCCTGCTGTCGTCCCCGCAGCGACTACACCCACGAAGCCCACTGAGGAAGATCGTATCGAACCCGCAAAGAGTGCATACACTCCTGTCAGCTTACCGGCTCCCAAAAAGCTCAAGAATCCTTTCGCCGCCATGGAACAAGAAGCAGCTTCTCAAGCCCCTACTGCTCCTTCCAGCGGCAAAAAACTGACTTGGACTGAACGTCAAGCTTTGGCCAAGAAGCAAGCCGAGGAAGAGGAAGCGAGGAGTCGCAGTGCTGCATTCACTCCGCCGACAACGACACCTGTTTCAAAGCCTGTCTTCAAATCTAGTGCACCTGCATTTGGACGAGCTGCTGTTTCACACAGCGCACCTAGGAACTTTGGTGCTGTTGGCGCTGCCGCAGGCGTGGGTGCCGCTGTTGGTGCTGGTGCTGCATATGCATCCCAACGAAGCGCGTCACCTCTGCCTCCACCGCCTCCAGCTGCGCCTGCCAGCTATGTCTCGGCGCGTGAAGCTGTTGAAGATGCTGCTTGGGGCACAGAGGAAGCCGCAGAGGAAGTTGAACCTGAGTACGAGGCGGTAAGTGTTAGAAAAGCTTTCAGGACAGTGTACTTACATCGTTTAATAGCCTTCTGCTCCCTCCCCGCCACCACCACCACCGCCTCCCCCGCCGCCTCCGCCTCCGCCTGCCCCTGCTGCGGCCATGCGTGAGGTTGTTACAGAGGCTCCCCCTCCCCCGCCTCCACCACCCCCTCCACCTCCGCCTCCTCCCCCGGCCCCTCCTGCACCAGCTGCGACTATGGAAGAGGCAGCTCCCCCACCACCGCCTCCCCCACCACCACCACCACCGCCCCCTGCAGCTCCTGTACCTCAAGTAAGAATTATCCTATCTTTCTCCGCGTATTATGGAAGTTATATCTTCTCTGATAGATGGCTGCTTTGTCCATTGCACCTGAACCTGAGCCCGAACCCGTACCTGAGCCTTCGCACGCTCCTCATACCGGTCAAGGAGTCGTTGCTGTGGTCCTTTACGAGTATGAGGTGAGTAACCAACCGTCCGCATGTTTTGATTTCATTGGCTGACTGTTCTTATAGGCTACTGAAGATAACGAAATGACCTTGGTCGAGGGTGAATATATTGAGCAAATCGAAGAGGTAGACGAAGGATGGTGGACTGGTGTGGGTCCTGGAGGAAAGACCGGGCTCTTCCCTTGTTTGTGACAGTCCTTCTTTTCTGTGTATATGCTGACCTTCGTGTGATAGCAAATTATGTCGAGCTGGTGGAACAACCTGAAGTCCAAGCTGAAGTGGAAGAAGAAGCTGCTCCACCACCACCCCCTCCTCCTCCTCCTCCGCCGCCACCACCAGTAAGCCTTCTTACTCTTAGTCTCTGATTTTTTCTCACTTAACTTTCAGCCTGCACCTGCTGCGCCTGCCGCGCCTCCTGCGCCTCCTGCACCACCTCGTGAGCCCACACCACCCCCTGTCCAGGGCGTTCTTGCCGTTGCACTTTACGAGTAGGTCTCTGCACACATCTCACTAGTACGAAGTACTGACCAGGTCTTTGCTAGCTATGAGGCTGCGGAAGATAACGAAATCACGTTCCACGAAGGCGATATCATTAGTGAAATTGAGCCGGCTTCCGAAGATTGGTGGCAAGGAAAGGGTCCATCAGGTGATGTTGGCTTGTTCCCAGGTACGTCGTCTAAGCTTTTTTTTTTTGCTTTTGTAACGTTGGGAATCTGAATGGTTTGCTTAGCGAACTATGTGGAAGTGCAAGACGCTTAGATCTCGAGTTGTGGGAATGCGGCTTTATATCAATTGAAATGAATTGGAATTGTTTGGATGGGATATAGTAGATGTCGTTTGTGCTAATGTGGTTCAATCCATAGACCTTTTGTGTGAGGATTCAGGAAAGTCGATATGACAGGGAAAATATCAAGAACGCGGCGCGCACGTGAAGAGGTATGTTTAGATATGTTGACGCGTTATCAGGTTTCGGTATCAAGCTCCTTGTGCTCTTGACCACTGACATCTTAGATATTAAACGTACACTTCTGCGCCAAAACCCAGATCTAATTCGATGCTCTTCTCTGGCCTCGGTGAGCAGCAAAGCGGACTGAATGATTTATATCCTGTCTATCTTATTACTTGTTCCTCGGCAAAGCGTGTTTTAGTCCCTCTGTTTCTGCGAGTATCAGGAAGTTGTGGGGTGAGCAACGCACAACGTTGAGATGAATCTATGAACATTACGAGGCTGCTCTTATTATCCCCAGTCATTAATGGAGGGACTTTAACGCATACAGAGGCGGATTTTAGACGAGCGCAGTATTTCTTCTGTGATGGAATGCAGGATCCTTGGTTGAAAGAGTGAGTTTTTTTGATAAATTTCGTGTGTCGGCAAATTCAGAATAACCTCATCTCTTTGTTCTTACCTAGGTTGCTTTCTCGCTGCTTGATCGTTCGTCTGAGCCTGCTGCTGGGCTGACTTGATGAGAAACTCAGGCGACATGTTCTGATGTGTGATAGGTCCGACATGCGTCGTGGGTGACGCTTTGCGTGTGCGAGGGGATGTGCATGCCCATAGCTTATTACACTCTGGATGGTATTCGATTTTGCTTGCATTTAAAAGCGCATATATTCACTGTTTTTTGTGTGCAGATGGTTTTGACATGTCGGAAATCCGTGTTATCGATCCTGAGCAAATACTAGGCTCGAAAACGAAGAACGAGGACAACGTGGATCCAGATCTGGCGGCCGTTGATAAAGGAATACGACCGACGCCGACGGATGACCAGCCTGCTAAATCCAGAAAAAGACGCGCAGAAAGTGAAGAAAGCCTCGAGTTTCAGTCTAACCAGCCTTTGAAAAAGAAAGCTCGACTCGAAACCAACACAGAAGCTCGGAATCTGAGCAAGGACAAAGAGCAGGACAAAGACAAGTCGATAAGCCTGTCTGGTATAATCGTCGTCAAAGAGCCCGGCGAGAAGAAGCTGCCCCATGTTTCCTTCGAACGACAATATACCCTGAAGGCTCAATCAGGAAAACTTTCCAAAGCCGGCAAGGCTTTTATAGGCCAAATTACCCAGTCCAAGATAAGCTGCTTGTCAATGCGTCCGAATACGTCGCTAGAAAAGAAGGCGAAAATGAATTTAGACACTTCGTAAGCCCTTTCCCTTCCGGTGTCTAAAACCTTACACTCTTGGATGACGACAAATGGTTGGGTTGGGTTATGCTCACATGTCCCTTGCGTATTCCCTATTTGTGCGCAGACCGTTGAACCCGCATACGCTCTTTTGGAACGATCTATTTGCGAAGACATACCCAAGAGACGGTACCACTGGCAGGGTTCTTAATCTATCCATTGACGACCTCCTCCAAGCACCGAGCACTAAAGGAGCCATATTTGACGTTAATAAAACATATCTTGGAAAGCCGTTCATAAATCTTGGGTATTCTGCATTGACATCGAATTCGAAGCATGCTCGGAACTAGGAAGGGAATAAATGTATTGTAATCGCCTCGGTTCGTCTCCCATTCATTTCTATCTGGCGGGCTTCGATGTCGCTAACCCTCTCTGCGTGCCATTAGGTAGTGCTCTTCCATTGTGAATGTAAACATTCTATGTCGAGCAATGCATACCGTGACGAGCATTTTGCGAGATATGGATATCGGACTGGAGTGTCATGTTTGGCCCAATCATCGACGCCACTCTATACAAACTTCTTCAAACTCGGTATACTCCGTCTGAACGCCTGCTCGATGCTGCCTTCGTAGTGGTGTCTGTGGGGCAAGGAGTCTGCCAAGATGGACAAACACTGAAGTGGCCAAGAGTAGGATCTCTTTTCCATCTCGGATAAGAATCGGTCCTGCAGCAAAAACAATCAGTCAGCAATGAAGAAGCACAATCAAAAGATGCAACGCACTGCTTGGGTTAACCCCTCGCCATCGGCATGATGCGTCGTCTTCTTTGTCCATGATAACTCGGGGGAGTCAGAGGCATGGGGTAAAATGTACTTGACCACCAATTCCAGACATGTCAAACCAGGGAGCTTGGCAGAAATCAAATCGACAAGCTGGGGAGATAGCGCAATGAGGCCGATGCGTAAACGAGATAAACCTTCGTTGCTTCCGGATCCAAGCACGCTAAGAATCTCTTCGACGTCGTCGTAGGTCCGATAACAACCCGTGAGCGATAGGGAGGTGATTGTGGCAGCAAAGTGCTGCAGACACACGATGGAAGTGTATGTCGGAAAAAGGTTAGAGCTGATGTCGAGAACGCGCAGTTTGGGGAGGATGACGCCGCTGATGGCACTCCGTACCCAGTTGTCGAATGATATGAGGTCTGGTGTCATCCCTGGCCCTCCGTATTGGGTTGCGCGTAGTCGTAGGATTCGGAGGCTGAACCGGTGTGCTGTCAGGAATTCTGCAAGCCCTTCAGGATCACCGAGGTGTGTAGACTCGACGGGGATAGCGATGATGAGCTGTTCGAGGGCTGGAAGTCGGGTGATAGCGCGGAGCATTGGTGAAAGATCCGCAGGCTCCCATGATTGTATGGTGAGCACCTTCAATGAGGTTCGTAGACTGCTGATTGCTGGAGCCAAATGCGTTCTTAGAATATCGTCCCGCTCCCAGATAGAAGTTATATTCTCGGAGTGAATGGTTAGCGCCAGTTCTTGCAGGTTCTGAGCCTTGAACGATGGCGTTAGAAGGTTCCGCACGTTCTCCAATGATAGTTCCAAAGACAGCTTTTGCAGGCTTCCTTGGAACACGGTCGACAGAAATGGAACGGCGGTCGCAGTGATGGAAGGCATTCCACACCAGGTAACGTAATAATCTGTTACGTTTGGCAGACCGCTCAGGACCTCCAGCATGATCTGGACGACGTCCTCGGTCCGTTTGAGGGTTCGGATGAGGCGTATGCGAGGATGCTTTGTAAACATCTTTTGTTCGAGCAGGAGATTGGCGATGTCTGCGAGCTTGTCGCGCAGTGAACGGCGGAGGATGGGGCCTTCGGAATCTAGCTTGTCCCTGTCGAGGGCTTCCTTCACGAAGCCTGGGTATACGTGGAGTATCCGGACGCGTTTTGCGACGGCTGGGTCTCTGTGGCACGACAATCCTGGTCAGGGAGAAGTGGCCATGACTTGGAGGAACACGCACTTGAGACGGGATAAGCTCCTCAACATTCTATTATCCAAATATGCAAAGCTCATTTGTCTATAGCGATAGTCCATGGCTATGTCGAAGAAGGTGCTGTTGAGCGCCATAAGGTCTTGAATGACGAGGGCCGGGAGGAAGTGGGCGATGTGCAGCCATATTTCATGTGGAAAGGTGGACATTAGGACGAGGAAGAAGAAAAGGGGGGAAGAACGAAGAAAGTGATTGGCGGTCTCGGATTAAAACGAATGGGTGCGTCAGAGTTGCCATTGGGATTGGAGAAGAGACAGTCAAAAAAGCTGTCAGTTGCCGTGATTGTTGGACAGGGCGAGGTGGGCTTTGTTCCCTTTTAGACTTTAATGAGCTTATGTCAACCCTTCTTCTTTTCGCCTTGAGGCTGCCCTTACATCCGAGACGAGTTAAACATATACCACATCCAAGATGCATTCGGGTCCAGCCCCGACACAGCGCACACGCCCTTGTCTTTTCCAACTATCTCTCTATTTGCCCTTGTACTCTGTGGGAGGCCCTTTCACTCACCCTGTCTCCCCTGCACGAACCTTATCGAACGTGTAACAGACTGTATTGCCTGACACACCACGGGTCGAAGAGCCTTGGAACTATTAGGTCCTTCTCCGTCCGGATGTTCTCCGGGAGATGCCTTTTTCGCGGGATTCGCAAAGATAGCTCTAGAGGCGCGGGGCCGTGTCGTCGGTGGAAGGAGGCGTTTCTTGAGCACGTCGACGCGTGCGTGATGCTCGTACGTATAAGGCAATCTCTTGCAAGTGCCTCGGATAAAAGAGCAATGCATCCCCTCCCCTCACTCTATTCGTATTTGGCAGGCTTTTCAACAAGCTATATATTAGGTCCGCTTTTTCTCTTTGGCAGCTGGCAACGGCCAAGGACCAATGGGACAGGTGCATGACCTGTGCGACTGCGCACCCTCACCCTACTTTCGCGTCTTGTTGGCTCACAGCCACCCACGCCAGCGTCCCGCCTGATCAAGTCAGGTCAGGCTTGGTCAAGGTCAAGTTGGCGTATGTAGTAGCAGTTAGTTGGCAAGCGGAATGCCATTCACGCCCCGCGGCGAGTGGCGTTTACTCATGCTTATCGATGCCTCGGCGTGCGTGCCAGACTTGCCAGCTGCTACTAATACCTTGCATTGCCCACGTCAGAGGAAGCATTCTGGGTTCTGGCGCTTTTGGTCCATTCCCCCTGGTTTGGGAGATTGAACTGCTCGATGTTAACGCGAAGGTTTGTGTATATAGACGCCTTCTTGTGGATTTCCAGAGCAACTTCAGAGTTTCTCAAATCCTTCGCGGCTCTGCTGATTCATTTCGGCGCTAGCCTTTTATAAAGGCTTTCAGGTTCTTGGACTTGAAATCCTGTCTGCTTGTTTGCCTTCACTTTTTATCCGGGAGATAACTTTGCGTTAACGCCGTCGATGGGTCCTGGAGGGATGGCGTGCGACGATGGGTGGAATGAAGTAGCACTAGCAGTGCCAACTAACTGTGCCTTTGGAGAAAGTTATTTTTGGATTATCGAGCGTTTTGACGTGCTGGTCTGCACTGAATCGTCATCGTTGGGTGCAATGTACGAGTACCATCCATATGTACGTGTATACGAGGCGGAGATGCTTGCCAATAATATGTCAAATGTGCTTCATTACTGCCTGTCATTCAACTTCAGGTGGCATAGCCGCATAATGTTCGTACACAGCCGCACACTCAAGTAAAGCTCGTCGTTCATATGATGGATGGAGAACACCAGAGGAATCAATCGTGCGTACCACCAGGATTCTCTCATATCAGTATACCGTAACAAGAGCGTTGTGCCACTAGTTGATGAAGCTGCAGACAATTCGATAATCAGCTCAGACGCCCCCGACACGAGGCTGCGATGCGATTTCCCAAAATCCCTTCTCCTGGTTTTGCCTTGGGGGCTAGTAGCTTTTCGTCCTCATGCTTCTTGGTTCGGAGAATCGACTTGGGCGTTGGAGATAAGCTTGGTGTTCCACGAGAAGGATCTCCGCGTACTTTCTTGGAAGACGTGCACAGTTGAGGTTAGTTAGCCTTGGCGCAAGGTTTTGATTGCGTTTTTATGATTTGGGAGGCGTGGGATGGGTCTGTAATAACTGTTAGCGCATATTAAGTAGGCGTGTATGTAGGAATGTACCTGGTTAATGAAGTATGTTGAAGTATGAAGTCTAGGTACGCGAACGCCTTGAGGCCCCCGCCTACGTTGTCTTGCGCTTGTCGCGTCATGACGTCTTCATGTCATAAGTAATCGTTCGGGCAAGTAAAAGTTGTGTTTCTTACTAGGCCCTTCCCTAGTCATCGAGGATTAGTGAAGTGTTCGTAACTTATCTGGTGGATAGGCACGCCTTTTCGAGTTGACAGAAGTAGCCCATCGGGTGTCGTTTGGGATGCAAGAATGGGCCTGCCCGCGTGCATCATTTTTGTAATGACGTTGCAGCTGTGTCGTTATAAGTTGGGCCTTGGCGTCGACATGCTGATTGTCTGTCCCTAGCAGTCAAAGGATGCGTGAGTGTTCATCATCGGACACAAGACGATTTGCGTAAGGCGTAGCCACTACGTCGGTAGATGGGCCGTTGGACTGCAGGACAACAACCGTCTGGCGCATCCATTGATATCGCACTAGCTCAAAGACTGATTCGTGGCATAAGAAGGCTAATAAGCCTCCATAAAGTTGGGGGGTTCAATCCCTTATTACACGGAAAGTCATCTTGAGAGGTATATGTCGCATGCTCGAGATATCGGATTGGATTGGAAACCTTCCACTAAGCTCTAACCGCCTGAGACTACGTGAGGTCCTCGTTGGTTAAAATTCAAGCAGGAATCAGTATAGTCAAGCGCAGACATCCAGTATCAGCCAGATGCCGATTTCAGGGATTTTATGGTAGCAGTGCTATAAAAACTTGCACACTGCAGCACAGTCCCGAGATAAGATGAAAAGGAGCGACGATGCACTCTTTTGAGTCCTCGTCTTTCCCTTCTCGTTCTTAGGAGTCGTTAGCTCCCTATGTAAATAGTCGAGAAATATATAAAGTAAATATTCGCTGAAGGGCTGCTTTCCCCCGCCCTTCAGCTTCCTCTCTCTTGCGAAAAAAGTGCCTCTCTCAGTTTTCTCGAAAAAACACTCGCTCCGCCCTTTTTTCGCACCCACCCACCCACTCCTCTTCAGTGTTTGGTACAGCCACTTGGCATCCGGTTCGGTTCGCCCGGGGCATCCCAAACGCTCAGGTTTCTGGCGGTCTCGTCCAAACGACGCGTTCTCCCTCCCAGTCGCGCAGTCGCGTCAAATCGCGTAGTTTGGACTCGTTTTTTGGCCGGTCACGTGCCTCCCGGACGCGACCAAAATCCAGGCCACCGCCAGCACCTCCGCACCCACCGCTTTATCCAACCCCACGGATAATAGGTTAACATCTCCTTCCCATCCAACCATTCTCAAACTCTCTCCCTCTTATTTCTCTCTCAAGCCCTCAAATCGGAGCGCAGAATCACATCTTATTGGCCAAATTTGGCGCGAGCCGTCACGACCACGTGGGGTGATGTTCAACCATCGTCGCGCTCGATTTTCGTCACTCGTGCCAAAATACAACCTCACTGGTTTCTTAATCACCTTCACTTTTACCTGCTACCAACCACGGCGACATCTTCACTGCAAAGCCGCAGATTCCAGACAATATGGCTTCTCCAACTCTTATTATACCTCGAGCAGCGTCCGAGCTACCGACATGCAACCCAAATCTTATGCCATTTCACATCAGCTACACAGGACCAGCACTGGTGACAGCCTACATGCGCGTGGAGAAGTACAAGCGAGATGACGCGTCGACTATTTCAAAGGAACAGGATCCTGAAGCGAAAGAAGAAGTGAAAGCGGACTGCGAGATGAAGGATCCTGGAACGCCAGAAACCGTAGTCGCCACTCCTGCCGAGGGTGACGGTGCTGAACTCAAGAGGCCTGCACTTGCTGTAGTTTCGAGCACGGACTCGGTCATGACTGAAGCAACCCTAGTCTCTGAATCACAGGACACGGCGAGTACAGTCGAGAAAACAACCGAACAGCTTTCCGCACCTCTGTTGGAAGACGAAGACAGGCGCTTTGTGTCGACGTTCCGGGGAAGGTCTATACATGGCCTTACGATTGACTTGCCAGAAGGGTATTCTGGCTTGGTTCTACGAGCGGACGCGAACTCAAACAAGCAGACGGTGTCAGAATCTGACGAAGTTAAGACCAGCAAGGCGAAGGGGAAAGGCAAAGCCCCCGCCGCTGCTGCTGCTGCCACCACCAAGGGTAAATCCAACACGACAAAGTCGAAACCCGAGGCAAACACGAGACGCGGGCGTCTGACGCGTAGCGCAGTTTCGAAACGCGTCGAAGAGCCTATTGAGGTCGACGATGATGAGGAGCCGGCTAAAATGGAGGAAGACCATACCGTTATCGATGTTGATGACACTGCAGTTTCGACAGGGGAGGCATTGCCCGATGTCAAACCTGTGAAGAAACTTATGCCGACCTCACAGTTCTCCTCGTTCACACTGTGGCATCCTGACCGGCCTGTGGATAAAGGTAGCGATGAATATGCGAGGACCTTGAGGGAATGGCTGGCTTTGGCTCATGAGGTGCGAAATCTGCAGCCTTCCCAATTTGCTCCTCACTCACGTTCTGTCTTGTCTCAATGTAGATCAATCGAACGGATTTGTAATATTGCTGATTTCCTTGTAACGCTATAATGCGCCATATACCATTTGTTTTTCTTGCGGTCGCTAAATCTTGCGTTCTCAGCGTTGTATAGTTTGTTTACCCCTCCTATATTCATCGTTTACCAAGACAGGATATCGAAGTTCTATTAATCAAGATCATCATAGCTCTCGATGAAATCCCGCAAGGCAAGGTCTTCTTCATCTTCCAAAGCACGTCGCTGGCCATTCTGGTAAGCCTGTTGTTGCTGCTGCTGCTGTTGCAGAAGACTGGTGATGGAAGTGACGCTGGCAAACGCAGAGATCTCGTCAATTGTTCATCAACAGCACACCCGGAATAGCTCACCTAGACGCCATATCTGCAATAGTGGAAGCAGTCTTGCCGACCTTACCGGTATACTTCAACGCCTTCTTCAGCTTCTTCTTATTGAGGTTGATGTTCTTCGTTGTCGCCTTGGCCTTCTGCTTGTACGCCTTCTTCCTAGCATTCTCTGCCGCCTTTTTCATCTTTGCCGCTTTCTTCTTTTCTTGCTTGGCTACCGTAGCAGGGTTCACCCGGCTCTTGTTCTTGACTTTGGGCACCTTGACTTTGCGGCCTTTGCTAGCGACTTTACCTGCTAGCTTGGCTGCTTGGAGACCTGCGCGCGCTTCTGCTGTCTCTGCGCCCACAGCGGCTCCGGCGCCTTTCTTGATCACTTTTCCGCCGACTTTGGTCCCGATTTTGATGATACCGCCTATGAGGCTGGGTTCGCGGGTTTCGAGAAAGTCTGCATACTCGAGACCATCGCGAGTCTGGAATTCGGAGTCGTCGCTGAGTTCGCGAGATCTGCAAAGCGGCGGTTAGCCATACTCTCCGGAGATACCATTGTTACAAAAGACGCAATTAACGTACTCGGAGAAGGAAGAGTCGGAATAGGACGCCGCTAGGACTGGGACGATAGCAGCGGCTGCGATGATGATGGATGCAGAAATTTGGACCATTTTGTATGAAGGGTAAGTGATTTTAAAGGTGTTTCTTTTTGTTGGAAGTCAAGCGATCAACGCTGGCTTTTCTTGTTGGGCGAAGGGAGGGAAGGAGACCAGCTGAAGAAGTCATATCTATCGTTCAAGTGCTTAAATACTGCTAACTGCGCGAACGAGGCGGAGAAGATAGATAGGACAGCTGCATGCATGTCCATGCAGGCGGAACAGCAATTTTTGCGAGAACTCACGAAGAGGGTGGACAAATCGCCGTGACGTGAGTAAATATAGTTCGGTATGAGACTTTTTTGGCTGATTGCTTGAATGGACTGGTAACAACTCTACCTTTTTGGTAGGATATACCTAGGGTAGACTTCGAACTATGGCTCCAGGAAAGTGCCTCAGTCTGTTTCCTTGGAAATGCACCTCGACGATGAACTTTTTGAGGTAAAATAGCGCTTAGTTGTTGCGACCGCTCCAGGGGTTAGGCCGCGCTCAGTGTCAGAAGCTGGCGCTACCAGTCCGCCGCCAGATAATTATAAGTTGTCCTGGGGTCTTCTGCGAGCGTTTCTTTGCGTCTGGACTAAGATGCTCATTGCACTTCTGCTACCGTCATTCATAGTGGTCACTAGCTTCCATCAGTACAACATCAGGAGTATGGATCTTTTTTTTCTCCCGGAAGAGTGATCTGAGTGTTTTAATTACGACCCAGAGTTGAGACAAGACAAAGCCCCAGTTGAAATAACAGATGCCTGTCGTAAAGCTGGTCCCATCCAGTAATCCTTCTCGCTCAATTTCCCCTAGAGTAACGATCGATGCCAGCGAAGAAGTACGATTCCTGAAAACAAAAAAGTGATCATGGCCAACGTGGGGATCGAACCCAAGACCTTCGCGTTATTAGCACGACGCTCTAACCAGCTGAGCTAGTCGGCCGATAGTGGAAGGCACAATGCGGGCAATATGACGGCAGCGGCTGATCGACCGACGAATATGGCAATCAAGTACAAATAAAGTCCTTGATTTCATCACCGACCGCTGGTTGACGACTTGCTGAACGTGCAATGAGCTCAATCAATCTAGATGAAGAAGTCCGCCTCTATACAAACAACTCTGAACGAGAGAAATACACGACATTGGCCACCTTGTTTGGAATCATCGTGGCTCTTGACTACCTGGAACGGGCGTATGTGCGGGACTCTATCACCGCAGCTGAGTACGTCGGCCAAAGGATCTATCGATGATGGCGCCTGAATGCTGAGCAACCGTGTTGTTTTAAAGAGATATTCGCCAGCATGCACACGCTTACTCTCCCAATACAAGACTATGCTCAAGCTAGTGGCATCCGATGTACCTAGCGTCGAGGACTTCATGAAGCGGTACAAAGTGAGCCCTTGGCGCTATGCATCATTAACTGATTTTAATCATAAAATTCCAGATGGATCATCCTGCCGCTCTGCATAGATTAAAAGTCGGCGTCCCAGCAACTGTCGAGCATTCGAGTGAAGCAGGACCGGAAACGGGCAAATGGATCGCGGAAACCACCCAGGCAAGTGTATTTATTTTTGTCGGGATCAGCTCACAATAACTTGCTGCAGAGCTTTATCACATTTATGGACGGACTGAGGCTGCGCATGCGGGCCAAGGATCAGTTACATCCAATGATGCAGGATCTTGTTACCGGCTATGCCAGATTCAAAGGAAGCAAAGATTGGGAAGGTCGAAGTCGCATGGTATCATGGTCAGTACTTAGGCTTCGCATTAGGAGAAACAATTTGCCTCATCTCCTCTATCAGGTTGATTACTCTCAATGGGATGAAGGCATCCGAAGAGCTTACAGAAGAACAAGCGCGCCAGGTATGTGATGCAGAATCTTGGTTCTCGGTTGTTTCGTTGATAACTTAATTCCTGTGTTCTGTAGTTGATATTCGATGTAGAACATGCGTACGCCGAGTTCTTTCGAAGCCTGGGTGGAGAGAAAGACGATGTATCTTGACGATATCAGTAATTGCATTATCATCATTGGATTGAATATCTCAAGCTGAATTTTAAGACTGGCGGCTGGAGCAATACCGTCAGCGCTTGTATTATGTCGACGATTCGTATTCGCTGAATAGTGGATGCTTCACATGATGGCGCAGAGCAACTTTTTCGGGGGCTGTTCATACTGTTGCATCCAAGCAAAGATCGCCGGAGTAACGATGTTCTTTCTATTCATAATCACTAATATTAGAACGATGTTTTCACTACCATCGAACTATGATCATCATCGTAACCCACTGCTATGTTTGCCGCTCAAGTCATAATGAAGACCACGACAACTCTTTCCGCAACTCTCACCTTGGACTTTCGAGTACGCATGTATAGGGCCTTTTTGCTTGACATTTCAGCGTTGCGTACTTATTACTATTTCACAGTCCTTCAGTTTATCATCCTTTGCCAGTGCCGGTCGCCCTTCTTGCCTACTCTCCCTAATCGTCGCTCCTTCAAAACACACTCGTTCACAGTCTATTTATTCACCGTTAACTTGCTGGTGTAGTGGGGTTTATCCTCGGGTAGTTCCAACACCATGAGGATCAAGGTCTTGCGGAATAGTCAGGTATGCAAGCTCTGTTCGAACTGTTTTACCGAAAGTCTAAGATGGCGGCTCTAGCACCCCGCTCTTTTGGCAGGGCTTTCACCCATGCAGTCCGGCGAAGATGCCGGGGTGGAGGTAACCAACTTGCCAAACGATGCCCATCCTGCTTCTGCGATTCAAACTCTTACGAAGCGGGAGCTATTGCCGGAGGATGGCTCGCTGATCATCCTCATAGATGTCATCGTTCTATTTCTTTTGTTTGGCTCGACGATTGTTTTCGCGATATCCGAGAGGTTCCGTCGGCGACGAGAACAGCGCGAGACCACACAAAAGAACAATTTACCTCTCAACCCAGTGGGAGATCAGCGAGAGGAAGAGCAAGGTTTAATAGATATTGATGCGAGTCTTGGCATGGAAAACAAGATGGAAGAGGGTCGTGTGGAAGGCGACAGTAATAACGCGGATAATCCTATTCGAAGCAGCAACGAGATAACTATGCCTGCAGCGCCTCCCCCATCGCCCGAGTCGTCCAAGTCCGGCTCGCTGTCACCACCCGTACAGACATCCCTTCCTACCACACCAACTACAAACCCCGAGTTGTATGGCGACCCATATCCTAGCTCTGCAAGCAACCACTGGTCAGGGCACCGAAGCAGTCGTTCTCGTTCAAGCATGCTCTCCAGTTCCAGACAAAGTCTATCAAGCATGATCTCTAGCAAACTGGGCCGAGCGACTTATGGGAGGTTTTCCAGACTTTCTGAGACATGGTATCCTGACGATCCCGCTCTCTCTGATACCAGGAGCAATGTCCTGGCCCGGGAACTTTCCAAGTCTTCGAGGATGACGGTGTCGACTGTAAAGGGAAGTCATTTTCGAAGTCGCAGTGATGCCGACTCGGAGTTCATTCCAGACGAACACTCCCCTACTGTTCCGCCCTTGGCTTTTAGACATGGTGATTTGCCATCCTTTTGACTTGTGACTCTTTTTGGCAACATGGTTCACTGCATGTAACATTATTGTCCTTTTTTTTTTTTGTTGTAAATTTGTATGTACAGGGTTATACAGGTTGTATACTACTTACCGCTTCTCAGACGTTCTTTGGACATTCCTCAAGGGTCTCGGCCGCGTTACGCTTCATATATATGGAGTGGGACTAACCTAATGTAGACTAGCTCCTGACCGGCGTAGTGACAACCTTGACTGAATTCATAACGTACGTTCGCAGGACATTCTCCCTTTCGGAAGAGTTAGGTAGGTACTTTTCTCAGATATTACTCCAGACAGACAATTCAGCTCATTAATGGTCAGTGCAGTGCTGTTTTATACACATCTTGTCAAGAAACACGTCCTTGAGCTACAGCTAGCCTCCAACCTTACGAAGATGTCTCGTGCTAAAGAAGCGTTTCATGCATATGTATACACTTTACGCCAAGCTTACACGACTTTTGTACGGCATTCGACAAAGGGAATTTGCCCGTTCCGAGTCCATGGTCCAGGGGCCCCTCTTCAAAGTCAAAGTGGCAGACTTGTTTCTTGAAAGCAACCATCTCCATCTCTCATGCCTTCCCCACCATTATCGTCAGTCTTTACAGTTTTTTCTTTTCTTTCAGGTGTCTTTGCTGCTATTGGACCTAATGCCGACTTGGTGATAACGAACGCGAAAGTTTCTCCTGATGGGTTCAGCAGGCAGTGCGTGTTTTCAATGTCTATGCTTGCCTCCCTGCAGAATGCTAACTGATCTTGTAGAGCTGTGCTTGCAGGATCGAACCAGAACTCTCCTCAATTCCCTGGACCTGTGATTACAGGGACCAAGGTGGGCGGAAACATACAGCGTGGAAGTGGTCGATGTCTCTGAAGCATTATGTTTCTTTGAAGGGGGATAACTTCAATTTGAATGTAGTCAATCTGCTGAACGACACGTCGATGTTGGTCAGCACCAGCGTTGTGAGTATCCTTCAGTCCTATTTTCGGCAGGTGGAGAACCTAATGCAGAATTGTTCCAGCACTGGCATGGCCTTTTCCAGAAGAGCAGCAACTGGGCGGATGGTACCGAAGGGATAACTCAGTGTCCTATCGTCCCCCAACAATCGTTCATGTACAAGTTCGCTGTTCCTGATCAAGCTGGAACTTTTTGGTATCATTCGCATTATTGTGCGTTAAGACTGTTACGTACTTTCTGTTCTGAAGAAGATTCTCACACATATTTCGTCAATAGCAACCCAATACTGCGATGGCTTGAGAGGGGCACTGGTTGTCTATGATCCAGAGGATCCTCATCGGTCGTTGTACGTCGGACTCTCTTGCCTTCTTTTGCGGACCTAGCTGACCTAGTAACAGATACGATGTTGATGATGGTGAGTTTTGCTCGTGCTTTGCCTTTCATCTACTTGACTGTGCTGGCAGAATCAACAATCATTACTTTGGCCGACTGGTGAGCTCTTGTCCATGTAACTCACGCTTGATTGAGTTTCAACGTCTGCCAAATAGGTACCACGAACCAGCGCATTTAACAGGAGCCCTACCAGTTCCAGATTCGACTCTGATTAATGGTGTAGGCCGTTACCCAGGAGGACCGGCAGTGCCCTTGACGGTCATTAGTGTTCAACCCAACAAGAGGTATCGCTTCCGCCTGGTCTCAATGTCGTGCGACCCCAACCATGTATTTTCGATTGACGGGCACACCATGGTACGTCAAACAATCGAGTAAACTTAACCTTACTGACAGTGCCTACACTTTCTTTATTTAGACCATAATCGAGACCGACTCTGAAGATGTCCAGCCTCACGTCGTCGATAGCATCCAGGTCTTCCCTGGTCAAAGATACTCCTTCATCCTTACCGCAAATCAGCAGGTGTCCAACTACTGGATTCGTGCCCAGCCCAGTAATGGCAATCGCGGTTTTAGAGGAGGCATCAACTCTGCCATCCTACGGTATTCAGGAGCACCAGCAAGGGACCCAGTCACTATTCAGACTCTTAGGAATACATTGAAGGAGAGCGACCTTCGGCCTTTGGAAAACCCAGGCGCACCTGGAGTGCACGCCCTGGGTAAAGCTGACGTCAACGAGAACTTCTTAATTGAATTCAACAGCACAAGTCACAAATTCATGGTCAACAAGGCGACGTTTGAGCCACCGACGACCCCCGTTCTATTGCAGATTATAAGCGGAGCAAAAACTGCTCAGGAACTTCTTCCAAAAGGCTCCGTCTACACTTTACCTGCTAATAAAGTTATTGAACTCTCTTTCCCGGGCGGATCTGCGGGAAGTCCTGTGAGCCTTATGTTTTATCGATTCAAGGATTTACGGTGCTTATGTTTTTGTTTCCTTAGCATCCTATGCACCTCCATGGGGTGCGTATTGTGGCTGATGTATGAGAGCTTGAAGTTGATCATTATCATGCAGCATACGTTCGACGTTATTCGCAGTGCTGGAAGCACGGTGTACAACTATGATAACCCCGTCAGACGCGACGTCGTTAGTATTGGAGGCACAAATGACAATGTTACGATCCGTTTCACGACGGACAACGCGGGCCCTTGGCTTATGCACTGGTCAGTTTTATCTCCCATGAGCACGTCAGAACTTTGTTAACCTCTCTGCATTTTAGCCATATTGAATGGCATCTCGAGTTGTAAGTAATGCGGTCATCATTTTCTTTTTGGCCACGGTTGTCTGTCATGGCTGTCTGCTGTCTGCAAAACTCACACGATGTTCGCACACAGGGGTCTTTCTATTGTGTTTGCGGAAGACGTACCAACTATTTCATCTGAACAAACCCCTTGTGAGTCGTGATTCAAACCCAGGAATTGTTTTATGGAATTAACGCCGTATGTCCTTTCGTCCAGCATCATGGAATGACTTGTGCCCTGAGTTCAACAAGCAACCCGCACAGACCTGGCATTGAAAAACTACTTACTTACACTCATTGATACCATACACAAATACCCCGGACTATGGATAGTTAATAGATGCACATTCCTTGAAAGATGTTCACTGGTTTTCCATGAAAAGTTTGAGCGCTTATGCTATCTCTTTGACTGTGTTCGGTCCGAGACTCTCCAAAGTCTCAGACAGAAGACTGGCGCCCGTTCTCTAGAGCATCCGACTGAGTAATAATGCGTGCCTGTTTGAGAGAAATGTGCGCCTGAATCGTTGGATTTCGCGTCACCCGTTCACGTTGCTTCGCTTTCCAATTCAGAGTCGAGTTCCTGATGATTACATTTGGATTACATGAGAGGCGGTAGCATATGTACAGTCGAAGTCGAACTGTGTATTTTTTCATGAAAATAAGGGGATAGTGGGCGCCAAGGCCCTCGCAAATGCCGTAGCTCAACGCAATGAGAGGCAATGACGGCAATGAGCAAGTGCTTCGATGTCAACGGTCAGTAGATGTTTATCGAAACATGAAAACATACTGTGCAGTGACAGAGCATAGGGCCAAAGGCAACACATACGTATCTATTGCTGCACAAGCTTGGCATGACGAATCATCCTTTCTTTTCGTTGTCGGGGGGTTTAATACTATAAGCATAATGTACCTGAGACTGAGGCCGATTACGAGGTCATATACGTTGCAAGTTGCCAAATATTACGAGTCTGGCAGAGTCTGACTCGACTCTGACGGTGGTTAATGTCCGCCAGTATAGTCCTGCGATTGAGTAAGATTGAGCCCTTTACATCTAAGTAGTTATCGTGGTTGGCCCTTGGGCGCTTGGATGGTTTGTCCCAGACAACGACCAGTGGTGGCATGATGTTAGAACTTAGAGACTGGTACCAGATAAGATTAGATTAGACTTGACCTGAGCAATTGAGACTCCGATTGAGGAGGTCTCGTCGCGCTCAAGTCGCGCTCCGTTTTAGCAGCTGGCTTCTTTTGCTCATTGCTGTCAGAACAGCTTTCATACAACTCGGTCTCCCAAAACTTGAGCACTATAACCGCCCTATCAAGCTACTTCCTAGCTGATCCAATCTACTGCGATTAAGAGGCCAATTACTAGAGGATCATCTCTGTGGACCCGATAGACGATGGTATGATCAACGTCAACCTCGTTTCCAGGATATGCTCTTATGGACGTGAACTCTCGATGGACCGACTTCGACATGCAATCCAATACACTTTGGTAAAATAAATGACGATTTGGATGATTGAACACAGATACAATCTAATTTGCTATACACTGGATTCACAACGAAGATCACTACCAGGCCGTGGCACGTTCAGTATGCAATCGTTGGGGTTGGAGGGGTGGTGGGCTCCGCTTCTGTAATGCTAGGGCTTTGTCTGCGGAACAGATTAGCTCTTCTTGTCAGCGGATTCAATGCGAAATGCCAACTTACGTCCAGGTGGTGGTGGTGGTGGTCATGACCATGAAGGGGGACTGGTCAATGATCGTCTGGAAGACGCGTTCTGCAGTCAGAACAGTAGGGGTGATCTTGTCTTGCTGCATTCGCGATTTTCGAATGTTAGCGACTGTACGCTTTGGCAATCAGTCGCAGAAGCACTCACGGCAATAGCAGCGACGACTAGGCTAAGCGCACAAAGGACGGACTTGAACTGCATAGTGATGTGCGACAATTGTTGGTCGATGGAGAGAGGATAAGAAGGCTC
This sequence comes from Agrocybe pediades, assembly GCA_013053245.1. Lineage (NCBI taxonomy): Eukaryota > Fungi > Basidiomycota > Agaricomycetes > Agaricales > Agrocybaceae > Agrocybe > Agrocybe pediades. The sequence continues at coordinate 2,501,046 of JAACJL010000058.1, forward strand.
TAAAGATATCTGGGCGTTTATATGGGTGCAGATGATGAAGCTAGTCCCAGTTTGTCCTTCCCTTCCTCCCCCTTTCTATCCTGAAAAAAGTCCGTGATAGGTTGTCCCTGGCAATGGGTGCCTTGCCTTAATTCAAAGAATATCCAAATGAACAGAAGTTGCTTTTTGTTGGCGTTTCGTCCAAACTTGCATTTTTGGTTTTGACAGCATATGGAGCAAACGTCAAAGATTTACCAAACTCGTCTACTTTGAGATTGGCTTGGGAACTTCACTTACTCACCTCCCGCGCCCCGGTCGTGAAACACAGCGCAAACCTCTCGCCGGACTTTCGTGAACAACGGGAATATGCTCCGGACTGTACGTGAACATGATTGATTGAAGACATCGTACCAGCCCTGGTACTTTCTACATCAAGCCCGCAACGATATAAAGTGGTGAAGTATCTACAGACATCCAGCCAGTGCCTTCCAACAGAAACAACACCTCCATACCGATCCCTTCTCAGGCGAGCATGCATTCGCTTGCTGTCCTCGTTGCTATCTCTCTCTCCTCTGTTTGCTACGGGTTCATAGGCCCTACTGCTAATCTTTACATCCGAAATAAAGTCATTGCACCAGATGGCTTCAACCGCTCGTACGTTGTCAACCGACAGCACTTTCTGTATAGATACTAATTCTTCTTAAGTGCTGTCCTCGCAGGAGGTACTGCAAATTCCGTCCAGTTCCCTGGCCCGAATATTTTTGGCTTGAAGGCAAGTTTTGTCCTTCTAAAATTGGTGCCCGTTTTGAGCTAACATTCCTGCAGGGAAGCACATTCCGGTTGAATGTTATAGACCAGTTGACGGACTTGAATATGTTGACCTCAACGAGCATAGTAAAATTCTACCCCAGAATTGATTCGATTTGATGCTGAGATATACGTTCTTATAGCACTGGCATGGTTTCTTCCAGAAAGATTCCAGCTGGGCCGACGGTCCTGTGGGGGTTACCCAGTGTCCCATCGCTCCCGGAGACTCCTTCCTGTACCGCTTCAAAGCGGAAAACCAAGCTGGTACATTCTGGTATCATTCGCACCATTGTAAGTTATCTTGTACCGACCGGTTTTAATATTATGGTGACATTCTATTCTCAGCTACTCAATACTGTGATGGTCTTCGTGGAGCCATGGTCGTGTACAACGTACTTGATCCTCATAGGCTCTTGTACGACTTTGACGATGGTTTGTCGCAAACTTTGTCGTGCTGGGAAGTAGCTCTGACGTTCCTTTCCCTGATTTAGAGTCTACTATCATCACCCTTGCTGACTGGTATGACCGTACTATGTGATGTGCATACTCGAGAATCACATCTAATCTGCATCTTTTTCAGGTATCACGCTTACGCCCCTACTGCGGGACTCGTACCTCCTCCGGATGCCACTCTAATCAACGGGAAAGGCCGCTATGCCGGTGGCCCAACCGTGCCCCTCACAGTCATACGAGTTCTCCCAAACAAGCGTTACCGCTTCCGTTTGGTATCTATTTCTTGCGACCCTAATTATGTTTTCTCTATCGACGGCCATTCTCTCGTAGGTGGAATACTTCGCTTTGTTGGAACATGATCTTTGATGGCTGCAATTTTTACAGACTATCATTGAAGTCGACTCGATTAATGTCACTCCCCTAACGGTCGACTCCATCCAGATCTTCGCCGGACAGAGATACTCTTTCGTTCTTAAGACGAACCAACCGATCTCCAACTACTGGATCCGTGCTAATCCTAATGCTGGTACCACAGGCTTTGCCGGTGGCCTTAACTCTGCCATCCTCCGATACTGGGGTGCCCCGAACGCCGACCCTGCGACAACTTCGACAGTAAGCAATCCACTTGTGGAGAGCAACCTACATCCTCTGGTCAACGCAGCTGCTCCTGGCATACCACAACGCGGAGCTGCTGATGTTAATCTCGCTATTAATATCGCCTTTGACTTCCCCTCTCTGCATTTCCTCGTCAACGGCGCCACCTTCAGCCCGCCCACCCTACCTGTTTTATTGCAAATTCTCAGTGGGACGCAGACTGCTCAAAATCTGCTTCCTGCCGGTTCAGTATATACTTTACCACCCAACAAAGTCGTCGAATTATCGTTCCCTATGACCACTGCTGCAGTCGGTTTCCCGGTAGGTTTTCCTCGTGTTCTGCATTTGTATGATCGCTTTGCTGACACGATTGTTTTGTAGCATCCAATCCATTTGCACGGAGTACGTCCCTTTCTTACTTACGTTATCTAATGCAGCATATCTGAACGAGCTTTTAGCACGCTTTCTCTGTCGTACGGAGTGCTGGAAGCACGGAGTACAACTATGCCAATCCCGTTCAACGCGACGTTGTCAGTGTTGGATCTCCGGGCGACAACGTTACTATTCGCTTTACGACGGATAATCCTGGACCTTGGATTATGCATTGGTGGGTCTTACACTCTCGTTGTTTATTTTGAGCGACTTCCTGACAAATATTTTCACCTTCCAAATCCCCTGACAGTCATATTGATTGGCATCTTGAAATGTAAGCTTTCAATTCTTATATCGAGTTGACTTGAGTGCTGATCACCAACTGTCATGCCTCAGTGGTCTTTCTGTTGTGTTTGCGGAAGACGTGCCACATATTGCTACGAGCAGTCATCCTCGTACGAACATTTTACAATCTTGAGCTTTCCATGGCACTGATTCTCTTTTTTGCAACCATTTAATAGCTGCTTGGGACCAATTGTGCCCTACCTACAACGCTCTTCCTCCCCAGGTCTTCCCTCCTCCTTGATTCAATCGCTGGTTAGGCTTTTCCGGGGGCGTTATGAACGGCGGTTGAGTTGTCTCGTTGAGGAACACTATACAGATCTTATCCCTGTTTACATAAATTCAGTATTTATTTACGTTATTGAAATTCCTGTGTTGTACGTGAAGAACGAAGAATGTTGGTTAGAACTTTACACATTAGAACCACTGGTGTCAATATTTCAAGAACCTATAAGCCGCAGTATTACGTACCGCCCTGGCAATCTCAAGCTCGAGCCTCGAATGTATCTAACGACGCGTCCTCATATCACATCATGTACTTTCATGGTCAACGTCCAATGTTATTGTCGTTGATGATCTTTTCCAATCACCAGTGGGGGTCAATTTGCAACAGACAACTGCGTTTGAATCCTTGCCTACAGGGCTCAACTGCAAGGAGCACACCCAGGCGCGTCCGAGTCGGGGTTTGAAAACGTACAGTATATCGCGAAAAAATTAAATGAACCAACGCCGTGACCATCATCATCATGAATCCCTTTAGCAATCCTGAGACCTGCAGAACAACTCCCGGGCAGCAGTGGGCTGCTTTTTCTCCTGGAACCTAAAGACTATATCCTCCGTTCTTCAGGTTATCCATCGCGGGTACTGGTTTACTTGCATGCCCACTGAGGCTCAAGGACATCTTTGAACGTCGTCGCATTTCCATTGTGGCAGTCATGTTGGAGTTTGCGCAAGCCAATCCGCAAGCCACTCTTTCTCCAACCCCGACGGCGTTATATGAATTGTCCAGACAACCGCGATGCTCAGGCATCCTGGAAGCCGTAATGTCATTTTCGTTCAGTACGACAGGCTGTTGCTAGGTTTTGTTTATTTTTTTCCCTTCTATCTGCTGCTTCTTTCGAGAAATTCATACTGCCTGTTTTCTTCTGTCTACCTTTCTTTGCCGGATTCCATTTCATTATCTCAGCGGGCGAGGCAATGGTCGAGTGCCTGCCTGCCTTGTCGTCACCTGTACCGCTGTCTTGTCGCTGACGTATGGCAGTCAACTTCCAGGGGCCCTGTAATAGCGTCTCTCGTGGCTTCCAGGCTCTCAACAATATGTCTCCTAGACCCGATGTCGGTCAGTCTCGTCCACTTTCGCGCAATGCAATATGTACTGAATTAAAATAACTTTCCTGAAGATGGAGCAGATGCGATCACTCAAGATATTGCCCTTTAAGATGCCTTTGGTTCTTTTACTGGTCTCCGTGCATTTAAATCCGGGTCTTCGAATCGTCGAGACTTCCTCCCCTTCTAGCTCGGTTTTCCAATACCCAGGGTTTTCATGAATGCCCCATCTTCCAAAAATTATGACGGTTGAAACACCTGCGAACGCGACGACGGTCCTAAATATACACAGACATTTTTGACTTTTTGATGTCAAAAATATCTCTGGCAGACATCTTCCAAATCCTGCTCATGGTCATCATTTCGAAGGCACCTTGTCTAGAGAAGAAGCGCCTCCTTCGGATTCCCAATGACATGCTGTCTGCAATTATCAAGCCGTTACGGGGGTTTCCTCCCCAGAGTGCGGCCTTTAAAGAGGAAACGTGAAGGACGTGGGCCCTATTCCTCGTTCTACATTTTGCTTATCCGAAGGGACGGTTTCGCCCTGAGGAAGATATCTTTTTTTCCAGCACGCTATCCTATAAGATTTGGTGCCAGCTTGCCTACAGACGCCCACGTCGAACGACCCTTCCTACCTCCAATCAAACTCTCAAAATTGCGCGACTTATGTTTCTGCAAACTTCGTATATAGCCCTTCTGCTCTGTGTAGGGGCGAATGCTGCAATAGGTCCCGTTTCTGATCTCATAATCGCGAACAAACATATCTCTCCGGATGGATATAACCGCTCGTGTGTATTTTTCTTGTATACCCTCGACTGTGTGAATTGTCCTCACGACTTGCTGTCTACACTAGCGCTGTCCTAGCCGGTGCATCGAAAGATTCTCTGAGCTTTCCTGGACCCCTGATAACAGGACAGAAGGTCCGTGTGCCCTTTGAACATATATGAACGACTTCATAACTTATAGCTGTGTTATAGGGCTCGACCTTCCGAATGAATGTCATTGATGATTTGACTGATACCAGTATGCTATTGAGCACGAGTGTGGTAAGCCTATGTCTCTTTATTGTCTGCCTTATCTGACTCAATATTGCAGCATTGGCACGGTCTATATCAACGAGGAAGCAATTCGATGGACGGCCCTGTCGGGGTAACGCAGTGCCCTATAACTCCAGGGCATTCGTTTTTATATAAATTCTCTGTACCAGACCAAGCTGGCACATTTTGGTATCATTCACACTTTGGTAAGTGCGCTATTATAACCCTGGCTACCGTTTTATATCATTAACACCTCCATCAAGGCGCGCAGTACTGTGATGGGCTAAGAGGTCCATTAGTGGTGTATGATCCTAAAGATCCTCATCAAGACAAGTAAGTCCGCCAAGTTATTGCACACCTCCAATATTTTTGAACTTACTGTTCATTATTCTTTAGGTATGATATAGATGATGGTCAGACCCTCATTCTCTTTACATGTCGGGCTTAAAGCTCACATCTCGTCACAGAATCCACCGTCATAACACTAGCTGACTGGTAAGTTTTTACGTGTCTCTCCATGTTGCGTTATGCTGACATGATACAGGTACCATACACCGTCTCCTGCCGCTGGCCTAGTCCCTGCACCGGACTCTGCACTAATAAATGGCCTTGGGCGATTTCCTGGCGGCCCTGCATCCCCGTTAACTGTGATCACAGTTCAACCGAACAAGCGATACCGTTTCCGTCTTGTCTCTATTTCATGTGATCCCAATTTTGTTTTCTCGATAGACGGTCATTCGATGGTGGGTCTTTTTCAGTGCATATATGAAGCTTTGTTGCTCATCGCTGGACCTATACAGACTATCATTGAAGTCGACTCGGATAACGTTGAGCCTCTTGTCGTCGACTCGATCAAGATATACGCTGGACAGAGATATTCCTTCATTTTGTGCGCCGATCAGCCTGTCAACAATTATTGGATTCGTGCAATGCCTAATGCCGGAAACCTCATCTTCGACGGAGGAGTAAACTCGGCTATTCTTCGATACGTCGGCGCTGACGCTGTTGATCCCACGACTACACAACAAGCGCTTGTGAATCCTCTAGTGGAGACGAACCTGCATCCTCTTGACAAACCCGCTGCCCCAGGAAAACCTGGCCTTGGGAAGGCGGATGTTAATATTAATTTGAAGCTCGATTTCAACCAGACAGCGAGCAAGTTTACCGTCAATGGAGGGTCATTCACACCGCCTCCGGTACCTGTGCTTCTGCAAATCCTCAGCGGCGCGAAAAAAGCGCAAGAGTTACTTCCGACCAAGGATGTCATCGTGTTACCTGCTAACAAAGTCATAGAGATCTCGATGGCGGGAGGAGTCGTTGGTGGCGAGGTATATCTCCATCTACTTCTCTATTTCAGTCAGAGCCTGTTGCTGATATTTGCGCAGCATCCGATTCACCTTCATGGGGTATTTAACATTTCTCCTTAAAACTGATGTGTCGTGTTTGACCTTCAACCTCATCCAGCACAACTTTGCCGTCGTTCGCAGTGCCAACAGTACCACATATAACTACGCGAATCCCGTCAGAAGAGACGTCGTCAGCATAGGAGGCGCCGGCGACAATGTCACTATTCGTTTCGAGACCGACAATGTTGGACCTTGGATGTTGCATTGGTCAGTCTATTTTTGATCCTCGTACAGTCCCCGACTAACCTAAAGGCTAATATTTATTGTAGTCATATCGACTGGCATCTTAACATGTAAATATATCGGTCTTTCTTTTCTCCTGGACGTTTTTTACATCTTTTCGTAGGGGATTTGCTGCGATTCTTGCCGAAAATGTACCCGCCGTCCAGTCACCGTCCTTTTCACATTCTTGTGAGTGCATTTGGCCCCCACTATCCTGCTTGGTAAAGACAGTATTGATGAGTGATTTGAATGTAGCTGACTGGGACAAGCTGTGCCCGACTTTCGATGCCCTACCGACTCAAACCTTCAATTAAGACTGCATGGATTGGAACTAACTTCGTATGCCAGGAGCGTTGAGTTGGTGTTCAGTGTCCATGATGGAGGAGTTATTTATTCGCTTTTCATTCATTGACCTTATCATCTACTATCTATTTAAACGAACGGGCAGTGACCTGCTTATTTATTTTCGGTATACCAAGGACTAGATAGGTTGTACAATTCTGTTTTAATTGCAACATGGACTGGTTCACTGATTCAGTATGACGGAATCACCTCAATTCAGACATCTCATGAGACATCTCCCTAACTACGGAGATACGTCTCAAAAGCATATGTGCGGCTACTTCAGATATCTCTTTCCTTCTCTCCCTCTTCACATACTATCTATGACTATCTTCCCTCCCGACCCCTGTCGAACAAGTACTCTTCACGCCGAACAGCTATATTTCAAAACACCGGCTCCGAACATCCACAATGAGCCTATGTATCGCACTCGCGTACGCCGTAGGCAAAGGGTTCAAGTCAGCCTATGACGATATTCAACAGAAGCGAGCGCGAAAAGAAGAAGAAAGAAGGCGCAGCTTAGGAGAAGAAATGGATCTTTATGGGACTTATCCACCAGGCTGGCCTGATCACGTCGAGCCGCGCAAAAAGAGAAGTCTGAAGAAACGACTCAGCCTGCGCAAGCGAAAGTCGGGATCGAATCGGCGCGAGCATGAACAGGAGCAAGGATACGCTCTTCCATTCGGGCATCCCGACTACGATTTTGAGAGCCCGCCACAGCTCCGGGCTAGATATCCTAGCTTGGGGATCAGCGACGAGGCTCGGGCGAGCATCCAAGCTCGAGCCGATAGAAATGTGCGTCGTGCGCAGCGCATGGCGGATTACGGGCTCGCTGTGTCCATGGTGCGGGCGCGAAGAAACAGGATGGATCATATTCACCGAATCCCAGAGAATGTCGACCCACCGCCGGCGTATAATCCGGCAGAGCCTCGATTGCCTTCATACGAGCGCAGTCTGGAGTCTGGTGGGGCAATCGATGTGGGTGGTAGATCAATAGTACGCCTAGAGAGTCCTGAAGCTGGGTAGCTGGGTAGTGCGCGGATGATGGCAGATGAAAAAGACTATGAATGTAAGGAAGTTCTTTCAAGAACGGTTCTTCCAATTCATTCATGCATGTCATCAGTCTACAGCTTTCCTACCAGTTTCTCCGTTCAACACATTTTGCTTGTCCCTGATTTTTTGCGAGTGGACTATGTAGCTGTTTTTGCGTGGATTCCCAGAAAAGTTGGATGCACATGCATGCTTGTATTCTTGGTAGAAAGACCTCAAATAGTGTCACGATGACAGATGAGCGGGGAAAGTATAATGTTCTTATGCCATGTTCGACTTTATGGTGGATATGATAGCAGTTGAGGTTGTTGTTGTCGGGAAGAAGCTGAGAAGAAGGACACTGCCAGGGCCCAGCACCAGGTAGCTAGGTGGCTTTTAATCAATGGCGCGGATCCTATCTAATCTTATCGCGTCTTATCATTTGAGCACTATTAATAGCTCGCCCTACCCAATAGACGTGAGCTTGCCCACAATTGGCCAGTCGGGGGCACAGGCTCTTGACCATTCCGAACCGTCGCAACATGCACCGATATGTCCTTTTCAACACCTATCACTCACAAGTGACTGGTATCTTTAGGACAACTGCGTCCGAAATGACCTATTGACTTCCGGAACCGCTGAAGGTTGCTTACGGGAAGCGCAGAGCACACCAGGCTCCGGCGACTCAAGTGAACTATCACTGATTCACTTGCAAGTCAGCAACACAAACCTGATTCATGTTTAGCTGAAACTCTTTTCAAATGAGCTTAACAGACTATAACTGCTAGGCCAGCAAACTAGTGCGTAAATCTGTTTAAACATTCCAGGACGACGTGCTAAATTGAAGTTGTAATGCAGCCGCAATGAATAGTACTCTTGAAGCTCATATCCCACAATATTACCTTTCTTAGGCACCGAGTCGGAGCCTGATATCGCCTCTGATAAGCGTGATTGGCTGTGCATATGGGTCTGCAGAGTCTTCGACAATTCTGGGTTGTCTACAACGTTGCATCTACTTTAGTCTTTGAATGTCTAGACAAAGGCGTCGCAAACCTATCATTATCAACTCACCTTCTTGCTCAGACGACAGACCAGAAATCTACGACTAGATTCAAGACTACAGAAGTCGTAGACTCACATCGGGCACCAGTCGGGCGCAGCCTGCTTTACATAAGTACTTGTTCTGTTCACACACGTCAAGATATGTCGCGGCGCCAATTGGCATGTCAGGTACCGCATGGAGATACAAGCTCGTCCAATTTAACCCAAAGCAGGTGAGAAAAAGTTTCTGGGAATCTTGGCAATTTATTAAGAAGGATCAATGCACAGAGTATGAGCTCCCCTCTTTGACCTCTTACCGACGCGTGCACCCATTCGCCAGCTCCTTTGCTAGTTTTTCGCCCTCTCAATGTCTTGTTGCGCTGCTTGTTCCCCACATCGACAGTAGTTTGGAGACGATTTGCGAACTCTTCCGCCCCGCGAGGCAATAACTAGTACCATGTCGGTGACGCCAGATATCCAAGAGCTCCTGGAAGAGTTGTATTCTGCGAAACGAAGCATTGTCCAGGCGAGATATGCTATGGCAGCCATGCTTTGCCTGCAGCTGTACGAGTGGTTATCGGGGTGCGTGTCATGAAAAGTTTACCTGCTGAACGACTGGGCTCACATCCGATACCCTTCCAGGATCGAAGAGGAGATCAGACTGGTAGCAACAACTTCCATATCATCAACGTCACGTTCGTTAATCTTTTTACGTACCAGATACACAGGGCAGCGTGGACGAGCATCAAGTCGCTGTATCTTCTGTGCCGGTACTACCCTTTGCTTCTATGGGGTGTGGTTATGTGGGCATATGTAGGAGACCATACCTTCGAGGCATGCTCGCGCGTCGTCCACCCAATCCATGCCTTGCTCGGCCCTTGTGTACGTCAACCTTTCTGAAAAATGACAGAAACCCGGTTCCACCGCTAACGTTGTGTTTTATGATATCTCATGTATATTTAGCAATTCTTTTCGCAAGGTGGGCATTCTTTCGTGATGGATTGGTATTTTTAATACTGCGGAGACTCCGTGCTAATTTGGGCTTGACGCAGCGGTGATGCTCATGCGGGCGTTCGCTTTTTGTGGCAGGGATAAGCGCGTCCTGGTGCTGCTAGGGAGCTGTTATACATGTCTGCTCGTGTTGGATATCTGGGTGTTCTGTACAAAGGTGGATGTGCTTCCGAAGGAGCTGTACGTCGTCATTAATGGAGTGGGATGCTTTCCGAACTATGGTGCTGGATTCATGGCTTTGAGAATCGGGGTATGTGTTTGAGCCATCTAGTCCAGTTTCTCGCAATACTGACGTCTCGGTATACATAGTATTCAATGGTAATCGTATTTCTTGATCTCTGGAGCATTGCATAGGGAAGCTAATGAACACCGGTTTCAAGTTGGCTGCTATATTGATGGACCTGCTTTCCCTCGTTGTCATTGTCGTGGTATGTGCTATCGGACAACTCGCGTAAAATGGTAACCTGACTTTCAACCTACAGCACTGCGTCAGGTCGAAGTGGGATAGGGACGTCTCACTTGCTAGATATTTCGTCCACCAAGGTACATCACACAGCCAGCTTCAATTGTTAGTGAATAATGACCAAGAATTCGCCCAGGATTCATTGCATTTGCTTTCATCACCCTCGTCAACATCGCAACCGCTATCAGTTTCTTCAAGTACGCCACCTCCTTGAATTGAAGAGAATCTCTTGTGTTCTTCATGCTGACGTGATTCGCTTCCCCAGACCTCCACGGTACCATACAGGCTTGGGACTTCCTCTAATTCTGGTCGTTTCAAATGTCGTGGTAAGTGCCTAGACACATGCCAGACTCGAGTTTTCCGGCGATTTCTGACCCCGCATCATCACTCTATGTAGGCGTGTCGAATGTCCGTCGTTTTCGAAAATTCTGCTTTGAACGTAATCTGACGTGCACGTCTATCATTTGTCTTTCTGCAGAATCCTACAACTCCGAAAACAAGTCACTCCTTCCGATGCGGAAATTTCCCGGCGAAACTCGTCCATCGTACGGCGCGCGATGGGCGCCTCTGAACTTCCTCATATCCAAAATCAGGACTCCTGGACGATTTCCAGGGCTTAAGGTGGCGTACGATGATGACGTTCTTTACTGTACCATATCTTTATTTCTCTCCTCATTCCAAAGGACGTAATCTCTCTCATCCTATCAGCATCTTTAACTTTCGCTTGTTATGTCTTCGTCTTCGCTGAAGTGTACTTTAGAATAACTTTACAGTCGTTTATCCGTAGCTATCGCGTGCTTTCGAATATCAATGCAACTTTCATTTGGACAACTACTGTAGTTATCCGTAGAACGATACAGAGCGTATTTATAATAATGGGACGATGCATACCAACCAACCAACGTTTCTATCCAGATTCCACACAGGTTTCGATGAGTACCATTTGTCAGACGACAGGTCTCTATCAGATAAGAGGGTCAGTAAAGATGCTTAGGATTACGAGCAATGTATGATAAGAAGTGTCAGAGATCTTGGTGGAAAAATGTAGTCTCATTGGGCGCAGAGCCCTCTGAAGTAGCAAATATTTTTCGTATAACATCATACACGAAAGGAGAAGGAAAAAAAAGGGAAATTGCATATAAAAAAGACTCACTGTAGCACACCCTTTCCCCTGCACAACACTTGTCCCAATTGAGACTTTCCAGTGTCCAGAGAATCGCGAGAGAAAGAAAGGAGAGAGAGAGGAGGACAACGACGCGTCGCGGTTTTATCAGGAAAATAATAATTCCCACGATCAGCAGCCGAAGCTCTGCCGGGGCCAATCACAGCTGGTCTCGAGTAGGCGCGACGCGTCTGTTTTGTCGTGTTGACAACTTGACACTCTGATCATCATGCAGTCGGCTTCTGGCAAGAGTCAAGATTAGCATCCTCTAGTTGTGGTTCTGCTGGCTGCGCCCAATGCCCATGATCAGTGCTGATTCCCTTGATTTTGCTCGACTGGCTATGATATGGTGTCAAGATTGCAGCGAGGGTCTATTTGCGGGTTGATTTTGACAGGGTCAATGCTGAATCGATCTGTGTATTGTGCACACCGCAGGAGTCGTGAGTGCTGCGAAGTTCTATCAGAAAAAGAGCGGTATTCTTACTTTGAGGCTTGGTACTTTAGCATAAGCCTGGGATGAAGTACTGAGAACTTGTGTCATAGCAGATTTTGGGAAGATGGGGTGTGGCAGGCGTCAACACTGCGGTGGCTCTCAAGCATCGGGAAGAATTCTGGTTCAAGTGCAATTGCCACACGTCCCTCCAGCGCGAGAGTAATGGTGCCCTTACAACAGGCTCCAGACTTCTACTACGAACATTATCAGCGTTTGCTTTGGAAATATCAACCCTCTCTGTTTCCGAGTTGCGAGCCTGATATCTTGGGATATCTCTCGTGTGTTTCTGATTTCTATCTTGATTACGGCCATATCCACTGCCATCTGAAGCTGTACGTTCTTGCTTCCCACTGAATATTTATGTTCCAATATTGATTTATTTGATGCTTAGCGGTCTTGCTGTTGTCTTGGCCAAAGACATCAATGTTATCGCTTAGAGTTCACATCCAGGTAGGTGTGCTATTCCTTGAGATCTTTTACAACTGTTTATTTGCCTTGAAGTTTCGTGGGACGAATTGTGTCCTGATGTCTACGAACCGCCTGCTAACCAATGAACAAGGGCTACCTGACTATGCATGTAGAGTATAAACCATCTCGTAATCTATTTTTGCTATTCGGCTGCCTTGCAGAAAGTTCTATTAATGGCATCACGATGACCGAATAAGCAAACAGGGTCGTGCTTATTGCAACGCCTCATTGCCTGTCGACCATCGAAGGCTTCGACCGGAACCACTCACTTCCTCGAGAAACTTTTACACTCACATTAACCCTCGATGAACTCGCCATGAAAATCGAGACGAATCATTCACCTTCTCGTCGGAAGAAATTGCCCCTTTTGCTGGCAAACTGCGTTGCTGCATTTCTTTTGTACCAATGGCTAGGATGCTACTTCGTTCCGAAGCTCAGCGCGAATACGCGTACGAGAGTGGTTGATCTCGTCATTGGAAACAAGATTCTCAGCCCGGATGGATTTCAACGCTCGTAAGCTGACTTCCTTCTCTTCGTTTTCTGTTCAGGGTATTTATGAATGCTTGTTTTTTCATAGCACCGTACTTGCTGGAGGAACATTCCCCGGTCAAGCCATCACGGGCGTCAAGGGAGACAGATTTCTCATAAACGTCGTTAACAAGCTGACGGATGAGAGTATGCTTCGTACGACAAGCGTTGTATGCCCTACCAAGTTATATTTGCCGACTACACTTTTCTGAAAGGATTTTCCCTCTAGCATTGGCATGGGATCTTTCAGCGGAAGTCGAGCTGGGCCGACGGGAGTTCGTTCGTTACGCAGTGCCCTATAGTGCCGAATAACTCGTTCGTTTATGATTTTTCGGTGCCTGATCAGGCAGGTACTTTTTGGTACCATTCGCACGATTGTAAGTACGCCTGTCTGTCTCTTTTTTCCTCTATTAAAATTCTCGAATAGCTACTCAGTATTGCGATGGCTTGCGTGGTGCTTTTATTGTGTATGACCCTTCCGACCCACATCGCCATCTTTACGACGTTGATGATGGTAAGCAATGCCATTAATTGTACTGTGAAATTCTTGTTGATGCTTTTTCAAACGCAGAGTCTACTATTATCACACTCGCAGACTGGTTAGTATCCTCATTGCTCATCTGAGGAACTGATTCTGATATATCTGCTGAATCTTATAGGTACCACACTTCCTCGACTATCCTTGAACGCGCAGAAGAACAAATGTCCAATTCAACGTTGATTAATGGCAAAGGCCGTTACCTCGGTGGTCCAGTGACTCCTCTGTCCGTTATCAAGGTACAACAGTCGAAGCGTTATAGGTTGCGCATAATCGCGACGTCTTGCCACCCTCATTTCGCATTTTCCATTGACGGCCACCAGTTGACCATCATCGAAGCCGATGGAGAGAATACGGAGCCTCTGCTGGTGGATTCGTTCGAAATACACTCCGGGCAGCGATATTCTGCGATATTGCATGCGAATAATCGCGTTCAGAACTATTGGATTAGGTCTGAGCCTAATATCGAACACGGCATTCCTGGCTTCGCAGGAGGGATTAACTCTGCAATACTACGATATGAAGGAGCACCTGAAGAAGAGCCGAAGACAATACAGGAGCCATCTGTCAAGCCACTCAGAGAGGAGGACCTCAGTCCTCTTGTGTCTCTGCCTGCTCCTGGTCTCTCAATTGCAGGAGGCAAGGGCGTGGACGTGTCTCTGCACTTTTCGTATTCGTTTAATCTGCGGAGTGTTACATGGAAGCTCAACGGGAAGAGCTGGGCGTCTCCTTCTATTCCTGTACTTATGCAGGTGATGAATGGCTCTCGGACGGCGAAAGACATGTTAGCACAAGATATGGTGTACACCTTGCCGCCAAATAAAGTGGTGGAGATATCGATATCGGGAAGGGGCAAAGGAGATGTAAGTGTATTTTCAGCATGTAAACGGTTCCTTTTCATACTGATATCTTCGATCTAATTACAGCACCCATTCCATCTACATGGCGTAAGTCCTATCTATACATGCGATTGGGACGTTTTCACGTTCATTAATCTTTACGATTCAGCACAGCTTCTCCGTTGTTCGAAGTGCAGGGAGCGATACGTATAATTTCAAGTCACCTGTCAGGCGGGATACAGTGAACACAGGGTCTGGACATGACAATGTTACGATACGGTTTATTACGGACAACGGCGGTCCTTGGTTCTTTCATTGGTGAGGCTGTTTTCGTCCCTAACTCAAAGCTATGCCAGCTATATAAGTATAAGCTGACGCTTATTCCTTTGTAGCCATATTGATTGGCATTTGGAGATGTGAGATACTGGGTCTTGGAGAATTATCATTAATCAGAGAGCTGATAGATCTTTTGTAGTGGCATGGCCGTGGTCCTGGTAGAAGATGCTGCTGGAATTGCTGCGAGCCTTCGTCCTCCCTGTAAGTCGTCCGTGCTGTCGTTCTGGTATCTTCCTAAAAAGCCGGTGTTTTTTCTATGGAATATTCAGTTGCCTGGGATGCCCTTTGTCCGGCGTATTTTCAGTATATCTCAAATTTAAGTTCACCTGCTTTGGACGGCTGAGTTGTGGGCTGTTACGCCGTCGTCCACGTAGGACATCGCAAGAAAACACGTCCATCGTCAGAGTCCGACTCTCGACCGCAGCATTGGAGAATTGCATTGCATTGCTATACGGAGGTTTAAAGGACAACCCGCTACTGCATGGTCAACCCACTTTGAAACCCAGCCTGATTATAACAGGCCTGGGGGAGCAGCGTATTTTCAATTATCCACTGTTGAATCTCGATCCATTGCGAAAACTCCGGAAATATATGAAGTAAATGTTACCTGCACGGCATAAGTACAGTGCTTCCCAACCAAATTGACGATTGGCATATTTCATGCCATAGCTAACGTGTTATCCACAAGCGCTATGTATGAATACCTATACGCTGAGTAGATCGATCTTCGAATGTCTCTGAAATGCCATTGTCGATAGACCTTCTTAGCGGGTTGTACGAAGTCGTCGTCCGGGTCAGGCTACGGAGCGAGACAAAAAGATAAAACAACTAGCTGAGCAGTAAAAACAAAGTACTCACTATCACTGCATTGATGTGGAGGATAGGAATCGTACCCGCAGTGATTGCCAATGTTTGGAGCGCAGGGAGATTGGAAGCTAGCATGTCCAGAACGTGACCATCCAAGCAGTCGATTTGAATTCGAAGATATCTGAGCTGTTTGCAGTTGCTAGCAGCATCAACGATGCGTGACAACTCTTGGTCGTTGAAGATAGGTGCAGATATGAAGTCAAGCAAGTTGGTCTTCACGAGGTCCAATTTTTGGAGTGTGGCGGTTGTCATCTGTAGGATATGTAGGATGATGTCAACTGCACGGTCCCGAACTGAAGTAACTATGTTGAGGGAGTGGAGGTTCAGGCGGAAGTGATTGTCCAAAGAAACAATGTCGGAGAACCAATGGTCCAAATTGTGTTGTTCCAGTCGAAGTTCTAGGTTCCGCAGAGTGTCAGAACACTGTTCCAGGAAGCAAAACAATTCGGTTGGCTTGGTAAGAGGCTGGAATTGCGATATCTGCATGTCAAGGCTGTGGATAGTAGGCATCCGATCGAGGTTTTTGAAGATCTCCGATATATTCACATCGTATCCGCACAAAATCTCCAACGACCTGAGGTTGGGACTTACACCATTTACAAAGGGCACGATATGGCTGACCAAGTCGTGAGCATTGGAAGGGGGCGCATCTACCGCGGATAGCCTGGTAAAGTTGATTTTCAGATCTTTCAGCTGTGGTAACGGGGGCATCGATTCGACGAAAGCTCGGATAACTTCGGATTGTCCTTCTAAGGTTAGAGCTCGCACATTCCTGAAGTTTGGTCCTATTGCATGACACAGAGATTGGATGGATTGCTCCATGTTGAACGTGGAAGGGAAAGTTTGAAATGCAAAATTGAGCTTGTATGCATTCCTCAAAAGAGGAACAGTTTGTAACAGAGCGTCCATGAAGTCTTCAAAAGTAGGCTCGTTCGGACGTGGACTCAGCATATGGTCACAGTATAATTGGATTCCCAGTACCTGCACCCTCTCTGCAACGAATGGATCCCTTGGGTGGAGCACAGAGATCAAGTAAGTTTGGGAGAAAAAATTGGCTATGAATCCACATACGAAATTCGTTTGAGAATGGGTATTCCTTGGGAGGCAAAGCAGATCAATATACGTGTACGCCGCCACTTTCGATTGATGCCAGCCTCAAGAAACACACTGTTGATGGATATGAGCCCCTTAAGCTCAAAATCAGGGATAAAATCGATGATATTGAACCAGATTTCTGCTGGAAGGTCGACCATTGAGAATCCCAAAACTAAAAGGCTGAGGACGGTTGCGTTCAACTAGGTCCACACGTTGTGCTCACTGCGCTAAGGATTCTCGGCAAACGCCGATACCCTCCCGTCACCGCGTCTGGTTTCTCCTGTCCCTGAGCGCGACTCTCCTTTATCCACAAGCACAGCTTTGTCGCTGACTCTACCGACGTTTTGCGTACCTATTCTCGATTAGTAGGGAACGAAGGACCTCCAATAACGGTCCAATAACCACCGCCGGCTGTGACCGTTTGGTAAAATAAGGAGGTTTAAATGACCACCCACTGACATCAACTCTTAAGCGAAGTACTCGAGCTACGAGTACACTCAAGGGCTCGGTATCGGCCTGACTAAAAGATGTCGGGGTCGGGCGATGTGTTTTTCATACCCGCGCAACGTTGAATCCGGTGTCCACGTTATCTTATCTGTTGAACCGCTCATCCGGAGTCTAATCTAATCTAATCAGCACAGCTAACGAGTTCAATAATACGCGGTCACTATCTCCTGAGTGCCTCTAAACTCAACCACCACGATGGCATACGCTCAATCTAACAGGGACATGTCCTTTAAACTTTCAATAGTGCTGCAGGAACACATGCATTCTCAACTTATGCGAAGCACATGGTCCCATATTCCAATTCCCTGGCGCGGTGTCATTTTGGTGTCATCAGCAGAATACATATCTCTGGGTGAACGGGTGACCGATTAGGAGAGCCCGTACACACTGGGTATAAATACCAAGGTCCTATCGTCTTGTATACGTAAAGGATCCATCCGATAAAAAGGCCAGGTCGCGACATTCCACCAGCACCAGCACCAGCAGTGACTCAAACAAGCAAACCTTCATATTACTCGACAAACAAATGCCATTCGATGTGGAGAAAGCCAGGTCCCAATTCCCTGCCCTCGCATCAGGGTACATCTTCGGAGACAACGCTGGAGGCTCACAGGCTGCGCAACAAGTAATTGATCGGATAACCGACTACTTTGTGAACAGCAATGTGCAGCTTGGTGCGGACTACTCTGTCGGCCAGCAATCGACGAAGAGGGTCCTTGTCGATGGACCGAAGGAGGCTGCGAAGCTCTTCAATGCTGCTTCTCCTGATGAAATCGTGTTTGGAAGCAGTTCGACCATGAATCTGGAGAACTTGGCTAGGGGCCTCGAGCCGAATATGAAGGAAGGAGATGAGTTCATTATCACTGGAGAGCATGAAGGTAACGTATTTTCCCCTTCTACACTCCAGGATATAGAACTGACCTGATTGTATAGCCAACAACGGCCCATGGAAGAAACTCGCTGCTAGGAAAGGCCTCGATGTCAAAATCTGGCAGCCGACATTGAGCAACCCAGAGAACCCATACTCGATCGTGCTCAGAGTAGAAGACTTGATTCCTCTGATCACCGCCAACACGCGCATCGTCGCCATCTCTGCGTGCTCCAACATTCTTGGGTCGATCTTACCCGTCAAGGAGGTCGTCAAGGCCATCAGGGAAGAGGCGAAGAAAAAGGGAGCAGACAGAATCGAGATCTCAGTGGATTGCGTCGCGTATGCCCCGCATCGGTTCATCGACGTGCAAGATTGGGACGTTGACTTTTGTGTCTTCTCTTTCTACAAAGTGTGCACATCTTCATTGTTTTCTCTTATCGAGGAAGCTAACACCGAACTTCATTCATAGGTCTACGGTCCACACATCTCAGGACTGTACGTGCGCGCCCATGCACTCGAAAACTCCGTGACAAGCGTCGTGCACCACTTCCTGCACGTCGACAAAGTAGCTTACAAACTGCAACCCGGGGGACCAGGCTACGAGCTCGTGCACGGCGCGACGGGTGTCATCCCATACCTCCTTTCTCTCACCGACAAGAACGATCTGCGCGTAAGCTTCGATGCTATCGCAGAGCACGAGCAGACGCTGCTCAAACCTCTCATGGCGTTCTTGACGAACCCCAAACAAAGAGAACGAGGTGTGCGGATCGTAGGAGAGGAGACGGTGGGCCTGCATAGGGTCCCTACTGTCAGTTTCGTCGTGACTGGCCAGAACGCCATCAAGAGCAAGGCGATCGTGAACTTCTTCGACCAGAAGGGCGGGGTATGTCTTACTTTCTTTTTATTAATCAATACATCCCTGAGATGATGTTTATTATTCATTTTCAGATTGGTATTCGATACGGACATTTCTATGCATACACGCTTGTCGATGAGCTGACTCCCAAACTGGATGTGAACGACGGTGTTGTTCGTATCTCTTTGGTGCACTACAACACGGTGGAAGAGGTGCAGAGAATTATCTCCATCCTGGAGGAAGTCCTAGCACAGTAATCTCATCACGCCAGATGCACCCATTCGAATCACAAGAAGTAGTCACTAAAATGTATTGCCCGTTTATCAGTCAAATCAAATAAGTGACCAAACTATTTCGAAGGAAAGATCGGAAGAGAACGAAGTGATAAAGTAATTACAACATCAAAAAGTCCTTTTGGTACAACAATCGTGAAGAATGTACAACAACGCGAATGCGTGAAAAGTAAAGGTAGTTAATACTACATATTAATGTTTTGAATAGATCGTAAGCAGTTTGGAGGAGGGGTTGGTCCATGATGAGAAACGGTTATTTTACAAGTCCATAAACCACCAAAAAAAAGTCCAAATAACGTGAGGAGTCGTAAAAAAATTGAATCGTTAAGATCACTCATGACATTTCAAGCTCCAAAGCATTTATAGATCAGAATTGAATGCCAGAGCCCTTGATCGTGAATTTGGGAGAGAAGTTTCCAGAATCGCCAAACACTAGACATAGTGGTGTAAGTCAATGATTTCTAGGACGAACCTAAACGTCGAAAGAGGTACTCACAAACAACCTGGTAATCGTCTCCCTCAACCACATTGGGTACAGTGACAGTTTGCCTTCCCGAAAGGATATCAAAGTTGCTGGCGAGGATCACTGATCGTTCAACAATAATCAGCTTATTAGTGAGTGTGAGTCAAAGAAAGGAAAGAGACATACAAGGTGTGGTAAGGTCATCTTTGCGAAGCCTGATCACCCCGACTTTGTTGGTGATGTTAACGGGGGCGTTACGGGTATCCCTGTAGGTAAAACAGAAGATCAATCTTGATTGTTTGGATGGGACTTTACTAAAAGAGACTCACCAGACAACGGTATGACGCTCTCCAGACTTCCAAACAGTTCCTGAACGAGGAGACGAGACTGGAGGGACAAAGACGTCTCGTTTTTCGAGAGTCACGGGGGTTGCGATAGCGCCGAAGATAGCGAAGATGAAGAGGGAAGCAGCAAGAGTCATCATGTTCGTGAACTTCATTGTGATTGAGGTGGTGTTGGCGTTAAAGATCCTAGTCGTTGAGAGTGTGGAGGAGGACGAGGAAGAGGTTTTGAGTCGTTAAATCGTAAAGCGGATGAATAGGTTGTAGGACAAAGAGATAGTGGCGAGGGTTTATATACGATTCCGAAGGGTCCTTAATCTCACTCCAATACGTCACGGGTATGTGAGATCTGGTGTCGGGATATGCTTAGGCGAACCCACTCGGCAAATTACTGACCCATCATGCGCCTCGACGAAGGTCGCTTCGGCCAGTAGACACCGGCGAATATTCGAGGCGTTTCCCAAAGCAGTGTCCTTTCAGCGTGCTTTCTCTCCCTCCCTGCATTCCTAATGAATAATCAGCATGATTTCTGCCCGTTCTCCATTTCCTGAACACAGACTAAGAACGAGAGAATGCCGCTTGCCGGGGTTTACGGCTCACTAACAGAGCCAAAGGAAGAGTGGTCAGTAGGTCACAAGCTCGCAGATCTGCGTGAAATTTCAACTGAACACTGAATTAGCGCAGCTTCTTCTTCTCCTTGGGATGGTGCATTTCTTTCATGACAAGACGTGCCCAGCCTCCTTTAGACCGCTGCCGCCGACCTCAGCGGCTGATAGATTCAGGACCAGAGGAAGATCCGCCTGCGAGGACAGGACAGGATCTGAGCTGCTAGGGACATGATACATGCGATAACGAGCTTGAAGCTTCGGATTTCACTCAGGAAGTACTGCTATAACCGTCGTTTGCGATATGGCTTCGCAGGTTCATAATGATAGCACTCCCAAAATGAGACCTAAGACCGGCCTGATGACATGTCGGATTTCCACGGCAAGTCATGAAAGAAGCCTTGACCGATTCGTATCGTACCACTGCTCAATCCACTGAAGCGTCCTAATGCTGAAAAACGAAACGACGGGGACAGTTAGCCTCGTCAAGATCGAGCCTTCATTTCACATTTATCAGTCGGATCCCGCCAGCGTCCAGAGCCGACGGCCATTGGCATTTGGCACTGCACTGGGGCATGCTTCCTGATGCGCGTTTCACTCCCTTCTACATCAGCCAGCGCAGTGTGCACAACCGGAAAATTCATTCTCAATTGTCGACCTGCGGCAATTGCATCGCTTTGCACGGCCATGGACCACGAGACTGACCTGACGTTAGCAGATTTCCAATTGAAAGCGGGCAGACGTTCCTGAAGGTTCCATGGTGAGGCACAAAAACGAGTCCTTCACGAACCCGGGGTTCTATGCCCACACTTCTTCTTGATCGCTAAAGCGGAAGAAAACGTCTTTCTTTCGCCTTCTCTTCTTCTCCTTTAATCTTGACGTTGAGGAACATACATGAATGCCACCACGCTATTTGAGGCACATGTATATTCAGGCCAATGTTCGGATATGTATCGCATGACCGTCTGCAGATAGGCCTTGGTTCTCCGCTGTGAGATTTGAAGCCACCGCCTGAATGTAATCCATGCGATCTCGGACGAGGCATAGAAAATAACTGGGTAGCTCCAGCACGTTCTGGTGCTAATTCGAATGTGATCTTTGAGATTGCATATCGCACAATGACATGCTCCGACATGCGTCGGAGATGGAAGAAGAGAACGTTTGGGAGGCAAACGATCCAGACCGGACGTTGACGAGGATGCAACGAGAGTCTGACGCGATATTGTGTCTTTCTTTCTCCCTATCCATATCACGACAAAACACCACAGGTCCAAACCCCTTCTTCCTCAAAACAAATGTTCCCGGCCCTGAGCTAATCCCCCAAAGTAGCACGTCAACGCCTTCAACTTGTTTCCCATCCACTCTTCTTCTACTTCGACCTTCTCTTCCACGGCAGGTGAAGGTTGACCGCTTGCCCCACTTCGGGCATGGGTCTGCCCAGGAGGTCTCTTGGACCGAACTTCTTCCTGCAGTAAAAGGTTGCTTATTTCCTCGAGTCTCGTATTCCGCGGAAGGTAGTATGCAACGTTGCGCGTTATTTTCCTCGTTAAATCGAAGAGTTCGGCGCCGTGAATAGGTTGAATGGACGATAGCGAATAGGATGGGTGCGCCGGAGTAGGTGTGGCTACTGGAGCGGATGCTTTGTTTTTATCCTCTGCATCCGTTGGCTTCTCGTCGAGAGAACCGGAAAGATAAGCTGGTCCACCCCATGGCGGACTTAGAAACACAACGTCGATTTTGCGCGATTGAGGTGAATTGCATGTCGGAAGAGATAGGTAGGACTTGGCGAAGGTGATATAGTCCGCGAGGATGAACTCTATGCGATCTGCGACTCCGTATATTTGTGCGTTGTGTCGCGCCAATGCTAACCGCGTCGGCGAGGTGTCCAAAGCGATCACTGAAAGGGAAGAAAGGTATATTTAAATCGTTACCATAGACCAAAAAAATTGCTATTCACCTCGTTGGCATGTTTTAGCAAACGCTATTGAGTTCCCTCCTACGCCACAAAATGCATCGAGGATGGTGTCGCAGCGACACCTCTCTGCAATTTGATCTGCTAATAACTCAGGTGTGACGCTGTACCAACCCTCCTCATCGAGAAGGCAGCCAGGAGGTTCCGAGTACAAAGAGAAGAATCTGTGCCTTTGGGCAAAATCTGCGGTGGTTCCTTCAGCAACTGTGGTAAGCGACAAGAAATAGACTCACCGACATTTTTGCATGTGTTCTGGCACTTGTGAAGCGTGGGTGTAATGCGGTACGAGTCCTGATGCATCATATTTCTCTACCCATTTATCCACTAATGTTGAGGGACCAGCTTCGAGCTCTGCAATCGCAGCAATAGCAACAGAACCATCGTTCTTCTTTCGCCGTTTTGAAGGACGCGGTGTCCCACTCGCTTCCTGTTCCAATTCTTTTTGTGCAGGTCGATCTTCACGTCCTCCATCCGTATTCTTCATCTGGACTTCGGGTACCGTCAGATTCGGATTGGACTTATCAATATTCGAGGAAGATGGGTCTTGCACGTCTGGTTTTGCGACGTCGGAATTCATCGAGTCAAAGACAAACCTTGCTATGCCTGACAGGCCGCCTTTTCTTTTTGTTTTCGCCATTTTATAGGATCAAAGGACCTGGTATTCAGGCCGTAAAGATAGGTCGCCTTGGATGGGGGGACGCAGATGGGTGCAGGAAGCAGGTGAGTAAGAGATGGGCAGACGATGAACCACTCCAAATCCGTGAGAAAGACGCGTAGCACGTGTGCTACGCATGACTTGCAACGCGACGCGTTAATTAATGTGAGTGTCGGGCCGTTACAATTTGTTCCCACCGTGGACCCTATGCATATATGCCGAACCCCGCCGTGCTGACCCCTTTCGATACTCACCGGCATAGACATAGGGGATGTCAAGGATAGTCAAAAAGCCTAGGGACGGTTAGGTCGCTCTTCTGACCTCCGGGGTTGATTTCAAGTTTGGGAGAGCAGCGATCCGTTACCAAGTGGACTTGCCACCTATGGGTATCCGTATGCCCAACGATCTGTAACACCCTACGCGGCTGTCGGACAGGGAAAATCCGACTACCAGATACGTTTCCCCAGTGCTAGCTTTCGAATAAGCGTCCGGTACCTCGATGAGAGAGTCTACAGTCTGATTAAGGTCTAATTCGCACCTTGCAACTCAGGAACGAGGTATTCCGTTAAGGTCATTTCTCCTATTCTGGTATAGCGGCACTTCATGACAAGATTAAGGACGATGACGGCGCCATGCAGACTACTGTAGTATCATAATCATTGTCGCAGATTGTCGCCATACATAAGAGTATGCGCGCTTTCGGTATGCGATTTTCGCGGAGCGGGTATGAGTGAGCGTAAGCCAGCCGGTAATCACAGGTCTCTTTCTTCGTTCATGGAGACTGCTTGTCCTTCATACTCAGGATTGAATTTGTATGAAGCAAAGCTGTATATTAATGTTCAGGAGCTTTCAGGAGTCAGTCACCCGACGGTGAAAAGGGGTATATTCCGTTAGGATTTGTTCGAGTAGAGTAAACTAATAATAGAGACATTCAAATTCCGATGTACACGCACCACATACAAGCAACAGGAAGAGGAAGAGAAATGGTAAAAAAATGCACGTTAACACGATGTCTCCAGTAACCTCATCGCCTCCAAGACTGCGGAGCCTATCGACGAATTCCACGACCACTCCCAATTCTTCGTAAACACCTGGCCTAAAACCTTTAGCTGATTTAACATCTCGTGCTCGGGAACCCGGTCGAAGTCGATCTCTGGATTGCTGAGAGTGAAGTAAAGGCCGTTCTTGCGCGAGCACTCGTGGACCTTGTATGCCAGCGGCCTGCGTATATGATCGTATATCCCAAGGGCACGAGAAATTGTGTCCTTTGTGGTAAGCGGATGACCCAACAGCGTGGCAAGGATGTAGGCGTCCTATTTATATATAATCTTTGAGCACTCGGACACGTTCGCGTTAACATACGACGTACCTCGATAGCCTGTCCCGCGCCCGAACCCTGATGAGGAGTCATCGCATGGGCCTAAACGTCCAATGAGCGCTGTTCCCATGAATAGTGAAAGCATCGGAAGTAAAACTCACTGCGTCGCCCAATATCGCCGCATTTCCTGACACCCACGATTTCAGTGGCTTGACGGTGTGGATAGCCCAACGTAACGGCTTGTCAACGCACTGATTAATGACCGCCGTTAGCCCTTTCAAACGTTGCTATGTGTAGTACAATGCTAAACTCACGTCGAGGAGAGCTTGAACCTCCGGTTCCCAGTTCCTGAAGAAAGACACGAACTCGGCTTTTTCTGTTGGGCATACCCACGGGCCGTTGAACTTCGAGTTCTCTAATTCATGCTGCGATTTAAAGGCGACGAAGTTCACCATCTTGCCGCGAGCTATGGGATACGCTATGATGTACTAAAGGCGCGGGATCGCCATCAGTCAACAGCCATAACGACAACGAGGGTCATGAGACTTACCCCGCCTTTCCCCAGATACTAATAGTACGCAAAAATGAAAGATGAAGTGTCAGCATACACCATCACGCCTTCTCGAACTCGATCGACTCACCTGCGTCGGTGTAGTAAGCACTCGATGGTCAGGTCTTCTAGACCGTAATCGATCAGCAGGAATCAGCGCGCGATACGCATTCGTGCCGCTCCACGTAGGCTCAATCATAGCCGTGATATCAGCGGCCTCGGACCAGTTGTTCTGCGATTGGGCCCACTGCGCTTTCTCTCCCAGAAGCGAACGCCTCACCGAGGATTTTAAACCGTCAGCACCAAGCAGAACATCACAGGACGCCTGCGTCCCGTCTTCGAAGAGAAGGTTGATGGGCCCGCCTTGCCGCTGGGTATACGACCGGAGCCGTTTGCTGCAATGGACTTTGTAGGACGACGGGAGCCGCTTGAGTAGGACGGTCTGGAAGTCGGGTCGATGGAAAGTAATTAGGTTCCCTATAAAATACGGAATGCGTTAAATGAAATGTCGTACGGAAATGAATGTCGAAGATAGGAGTACCGACCTTTTGTAATTAGCGTATAGAACTCAAGTCCTTCCGGCCGGTCACTTCTGCGGTACCTGAAGGAAGGTGCTAGTATTTACGAGTAAGTGGGGGGTTAAAGAGGATATCGACGTTGTCAATTACCTGGCCCTTGGACTGGCTTTATGTCGGTCGTTTTTAGGAGTTCTTCGTCAAGGCCGAGCTTCTTAATAATCTCCCATGGGCCTGCAGATATGACAGAAAAATAGACTGGCAGTCAGTACTATCCTCTTAGTTTTCGAGAGTTAGAATACGCACGCGGAAACAGACCAATACCAGCCCCTATTTCTGCGAGTCGTTCAGCAGCTTCGTATATTACGACTTCGATATCGGGGTAGCGCGCAAGGGCAACTACAGTGCGACAGGCGTCTATTCAGCGATTCCGAACAGCAAACAAATCGACGCCCGGCGCTCACCTGCAGTTGTCAAACCACCAATGCCTGCTCCGCTGGAGGAACAGTTCAGGAACACACGAGCATCCGGTGAAAGACGAGTTACTCACCAAATTGCAACTCTGAACTTCGTTCCAGGAGGCATACTGCAAGTGCGAATCGATTATTGGAGTCGAAAGAAGTTTTGGCAAGCTGTAAATGGAGCGTCAAAGCGCCAGCGAAGACGAGAGTTGCCTTGTATATAGAGGTCAAAACCAAATCCAGCAGGCATTTTGTAACGATTTGCGAGGTAGACGAAACACACGATTGAACCGGACTACTTGCTCGTGTAGATAGAACATCGTACCGAGAATCGATGACATGTGAGATCTAGGTGAGGAGATGAGCTCATGGAGGGCCGATGCCTTCTGCCAGATAAGCCACTCCAATCAAGATCCCACGATTTGGTCGCGCTCGAGGCCGGAGGCCAAGCTGAGGATAGAATCATGGCCTGCATAATATTAAAGCCACGATTTAAGTTTACCTGGACTTCGAAGTGAGAATTCACTGATCGTGTATGTTTAAAAAAACATTTGAATGCTTCTTACTTTGCATTTCTAGAAGACCTTCAGGTTCAGCGGGTTTGCGCTCAGTTACGTGAAGGGTGTAAAAGAGTTTCATTCTTGAAGGCAGGAATTGGCGAAAATGAATAGTTTTCGCGTAAGGCCAAACGCAAGCAAACGGGATCAACGGCTTGAAAGGCACGCATCGGCAAAGGACATATCTTGATGAAACAAGTTGCAATTCGCAGCGCGACCGGACACGGCCAAGTGCTGTAGGGATGCCAACGAAGAGGGCGATTTGGCTTTCGCGACCGGGAATACCGTCTCTATGATCCGTTGATCGAGAATTGGAGACCGATGGGGGGATCTGCAAGCGCAATTTTGTTGCCCTAGAACATCCAAACGGTCCCGAAAGAATGCTCTGGTGTAGTCTGGTATTGGTATCCGTAAAACAGTGCGTCAAGCCGCGGCATTCCTGGCGCATATATGCGGTACTGGAGGCGCGGTTTGCACGGGCCCTTTACATGATTCGCTAAATCGACGCTTCGTTTCTGGACTCGATAAAAACGGCAAGCACTCTTCTTCAAGACAGTCCATTGTCCGTGAAAATCGAGAGTCGTGGACCTAGGTTGACTGTAGGCAGTGCTTGCCATGTACCGGTTGGAGAACCATGGAAATTCAAATAGTAAGTGGACTGGCGGATTTCTGCGAGTGTGCAAGTCAGAATTCAGATGAGTGATTTATCAGGTGGACCCACAATCAAGCGGCGCTTGAAAAGACGAAAATGGAGACGGCATTTTCTTGGAGACTTTTTTGCCATTTCAACCTAGTGCCAAAAGTATTTCAGGGGGTACCAGGGCAAAGTCATATGTCTGTGGCCTCCTGCGGACTCGTACTGGTAATGTCGTGCCAATCAGTATCGAAGCCACGAGGGCCCAGAAAACCATCCGAAGACCGGTCAAAATATGCCAAATCCCGTCATCCTGAACACGATCAGTAACTCGTGGCCTAGGATGAAAAAAAAGAAGTTTGTATGACTGGCTAGAGCAGCGGTATCCTGGCTCACACCATTGAAGTCAGGCGAAATCAGTCACCGGTACCGTGGACATTGACGTAGTGTCTCTACCTTTCCCCCTTCGCTGACTTTATTGAACTTTGTCTTGGGCGCCGATAGTTTACGCGTTCAAATGGATACCAGGTCCACACGTACGGTTGCTGTTCATTTTTTACAGTGCATGCAACCGAGTCCATGGAACGGCGACCCTTCGTGTAACTTCCTGACAAACAAAAATAGCACCAGTGAGAGGGAAATATTATGGAGACGTCCCACACACTTGACATACGGCTGCCGAATCAAGGCGCATGACCTACCATGGTTCTCTTAATAGCCTGACGGTGTGTCCCGCTGAGAAATTCTTATTCGAATCAAGCCTTACGCCGTTCACTTTAGTGCATTGGTGCAGGGACTACTGTTTAGCAGCCATCTACGATGGTCTACCTCAGTAGTCGGTTTTACACGATAATTTCCTTGCCTCCGGCAGCCGTTGACATGGGTAGAAGGGCTTACAACACCCGAGCGGAAATCCATGGGATGAGCTCATCTTTAACTAGTTTAACTTGGGTTAATCGGCCTCTTGTTGCGTTTGTCTTGTCCCTGCCAATGAGGATTCCGCCTTACAGCAATCATTATCGAAGAAGACACATTCAAGGCGCACGATGGCACCGTCTCTAGACGCCGACGACATCTTTTACACCATACGCGAGACTCGGATAGTGAGATACAATGGAGGTGAGCTTGCCCTTCCCATTGAAGCAGAGGAAGGACCTGACACTTCGTTAGTGGGCGCACTAACCTATTTGCTATGGGATGCCTTGATAACTTTCGACGATGAGGTGCGGTATATCTGGCCGTAAGTACCTCCGACGCAGCGAATCGCTAGAGTATCAACTGCATGGCACTTAATATAAAATATGAACAGGCAAAAAAGACAATCACCGACGAAATGGGTCTTTCTCTTTACGAGATACTTCGCTCTTCTGGCACAAGCGTGGGTGTATAGCCTTCCTATTCCGACATCAGATGCCTGAGTCTAGAATGGACTTTCTCTAGGCGGCTGGTGAGCCTGAGCCTCACGCTGACGCTTGGAACATTCGATATCGATACCTGCCGCATGGTCTATACGTCCCAAGTTGTGGCTGGCGGTGTTCTGATGGCGTGCATACAAACCATTCTAATGCTTCGAGGTCCGTTGAGTTCTCTTTAAGGCTACTTTATATACTTACCGTGAAAGCCTGTTCAAAGTTTATGCCCTTTATATACAAGATCGTCGCGTTGCTTACGCCATGGTGGCTTTGCTAGTAGCGGAAGTAGGATCTATGCCCGGTACAATCGCCTTGACCATGCCCACAGATACGGGAAACATGTGTATGAAGCCAGTCAGCCTGCGTGATATAGCACTCTTTGGGTAAGCCAATACCTGGCTCAGGTTATCCCCATCCTTACAACCGTGCTCGGTTCTTACTTCCCATCTTTTGTTACCGCGTCAGCGTCTCTGTCATCCTTCCTCAACTTCTCGTATTGGGTTTGACGATATTAAAGTTCTTTTCCGGACTTCGGGCGGGCTGGGGGAACATCCCCATAGTTTCTCGACTCGTGCGCGATGATATAATTCTGGTGGCTGTCATAGGTCAGTCCCTTCACATTTTACAGAACGCCGATGCAACCGGCAACAACAATATTAGACGCCTTGCAAACCGCAGGGCCCATGAGCTGCTGGGCTTCAGCTTATTCGCTTTCTGACTGGCCAATCCTGTGTCGAGCCTACTGACCTTGTGGAAAACAGTCATCTGGGTCGTCATTTCAGCGTGCATGGCGAGCGTCAACACCATCTATGGGTACATTGGTTACTCGTAAGTAACACAGTTTCTTTTCTTGCCTTAACCATGGCCTTCTTACCGATGTCACCTCCCTTCGTTTTACGTGTGTTTTACCTTTTGTTCCCCAGATGGTTGCTTTCATTGCTTCCATCCGGTGTAAGTCACCCCCGCGCAAATCGTCTGTCCCTTTGGCGTTGAACACGCACTCACTTAACGCTTTGGGTTTTACAGGGTTGCAGAATGATTATTAGCATGCAGCAAATGGCAGAGAGTCATAACAGGGCGACGCAGACTGGCCGGCACGCCACAGGGTCTACCCCGCAGCTTACCTCGTTCATATTTGACGCACTGTCGCCCTTGATGACGCCGTATACGACTCCTACGGCTTCGCGAGGGTCCGCCGCCGCCATGAGCAAACAGTCTGCCAGTACCACAATGGTATCACCGGATCGAGTTCCCACAAGCGATACCACTCTCCCATTAAGCAATGGATCAAGCTCAGCGACTGCGATATCGACAGTTGCGCGAGAACGACTCGTTCATTCTGCGGCTGCGCTACTAGCTCCCCCCGATAATTTCTCTCTTCCACATAGCACGTTCCAGCATCACCCGCGTATAGAAGTACAAGCCGTGGCCGTGGAGTGTATTTAACATTTAATCTAATCAAATTCTTCAAAGCTTCGTAGATGTGGGTAGAGAGAGATTGCGCCTGCACCTGAACCTGAACCGTCAACGTGGTTGTTCCTTGTGACGGAAGGCTACTATAAATAGGGATTTTGTAGGAGTCATCCAGCGCACCCACGAAATCATCGCGCCCGCGTTAAGTCAGCCATTCTTGGGAATGCAGCCGCTCAGTAACGTTAGGATACCCTGCGGAAGTTACACACACTGGCTCTAGTATGTACATGTAGCAGCTGTAGTCAAATTATTTCGCCGGGCGTTGCTGCAACCAATTACTGTGGCGTCCATCAATTTGACTGTACCAGAGAATCCGGGGATAACCCACGTGACATGGCCTGGCTTGGGGTCGACCAAGGGTCGACTTCCTGTCAATTGCGTATGTTCGAATCTCGTCAGTAGTGCATGTTTGATGTATACAGCACCTGCGCAGCAGGTTCGCATGCAAGTTGGGCTTCTGTCCAAGAGAACTTGAGGATGAAAATAGAACTTATCCTCGAGGTATTCCACGTGCGGACATGTAACGAAGTCAGAACGATGGGGTAGATTCTATGATCGTCAAGATGAAGGCAAAACACACGAAAGGCACGGCTTCATGAATTTCGTACACGAAAAAAGCGGACGAGATGAGATATTAATGGAAATACACATAATCCCCTTCGAGATTCTTCTTCCCAACCAGAAAAGATCCACTCTCTCCAGATATGTCAGATAGAATTGAAGGAGAGATCAACGCGGCCTGCGATTACCATCCGAAAATGAGGTCGGACACTTGACCCAAGACGCCTTTGCTCGGCGAAGGGGCTACTTCCGCATTGGCACCGGGGGTACTAACGGAAGTCGACATACGTCCATGTTGAGGAGTTATAGGTTTGGATGCGGAAGTCGAAACGGCTGGAGCCTTACGGAACGCTGCCATCGATGGTGCAAGTTTGATTGGAGTGCCAACAGCGGGTGTATTCGAGCTGGAACGAGAAGGGTAGGGTTCGTCTACGTTCATAGAGTTGTTGGTGTTGATGTCAGCTGAAGATTGTGTCTGTGGAATGGCAGCAGATAACGTGGATCTAGGTTGGCCGAGGAGAGCTTCTGCTTGTGCGGCATCCTGACATGGAAGGGGAAGATCAGAAGGCGCACGGAAATGAAGGAAACAGTGACCAATGTACGCACTGCCCATTTGGCTCCAACCATCCAGGTTCCTCCGAGAATTTCGCCGTTTTTTCTTACTGCTCTCATCGCATCGCCTGGGTCGTTGTATCCAATCCTGAAGCAGTTTACGATTTCCGTGTGAGGGTCAGCTTCGGTCGAGTCACCTAGTGACTTGAAATATTCTACAGTCAGGCTGTATTTATCTGGTGGGTATCCAAAGACGATGATATATAGCGGCTGAGAAGACTGAACAGTTGATGGGATGTTCGTAGGGCGGCGGGAAGTACTGAACTGGGGTTTCTCGTTCACAGTATTCTGAGGTTAATAAGTACAATTCAGGAAGAATCAGAAATGGGACTAGGCATACCCTAGGCTGGAAATTTGCAGGACCAGAGTCTATGCTAAAGTCATTGGGAATGTCGTTAACAGAGTTCGAAGGAGGTGCATCTTCATCTGCTAAAGTTTGCCTTTGTCTACGTATGCTGTTAGTGGCGGCATTGGTCATGGAGCGATGCAATGCGACACACCTGCTGCTTTGGAACATAGAATCCATCCCAAAATCAGTGGTGGATCCCCTAGAGAGGATATGGTTCATTTTTGCTTTCGTTTGGACGACGGGCACCTCATCGACGCGTTGACTTCCTTGTGGCACATTCTAACAATAGTTAGCTAACGACTCTTCGCACAGAGTGAAGAGTGTATACATTATTCTGCGATGACTACGCGTAATCAATTAGCAGCTAAAAATCAAAGAGTAAAAAGCTACATACCATAAGGTATCCAGACTGGTAATGGCTCCTGGACTGCGAAAGCGAGTCCCCGAACGAAGGGGTGCTACCAAACGATGGCGTTCCACTGGTACTCGTGCTACCCCACGTATTGGGAGCATGATGCGACGACGTCGAGGACGACATTCCAGCGACAGTAAACGGCGAGTTATACATCTTTAAAGGTCAAAAATCCAGGGAATATGGTCGAAATGGTTGAGAGCAGTCGCGGCCCTTGTTCAACACGGTTGCGCCTGTTGTCACAATTTGATGACCATTTGCACAGCCACCGTGCTCGTTAAGCCGTGCTGCATCATTTTAGTGGATTACCCGTCTGCTACCTTCTCTTCGACTTCCTCTAGTCTCAAATCGTCATGGACGAACCTATAACAAAGAGGCTTATAATCTCGGGTCTTACACCAGCCATCACCGCTGAGGATATTTCGCGTCGGTTAACGACATTTGGTACCGTGAAAGCAGCGGATGGATTTGGACTGCCCGATGGACTTGGGCAACCTAGAAAGTTTGGCTACGTTACACTGGAGACGACTGTCGGAAAATTATCAAAATGTATGATAGACCTCCTTCTATCTTATCTTCTGAATAGGAATGAACTGGATTAAAGAGTTTCCTGCAGGCATGAATTTGTTGAGTGGATCAACATGGAAGGGCGCCAAACTACGATTTGGAGAAGCAAAGCCTGATTTTCGTGAAAAGTACGGGCTGTGGTCTTTCTTTTATCTATTTACGCGCTCCTGACCTATTTCTAATCGTAGAATCGAACTGGAGAATAAAAAGGCCGAGGAAGAAGGACCCAAAAAGAAAAGACAGAAGCGACATGGAGCCGTCCTTGCTGAAGACATGTCACTCGTTACTCCTGAAAATGCTGCGCAAAGGCCAGGTTGGAAAGTTTCTGCCTTGGGTCGGATAACTAGGCCCGTCAAGATGCGCCCTGCTCACCCTCTCATCGCGCCTCTGGAAGAGAAAAAGGTTAAGAAAGTACCTGGAAAAGATAAGAAAGCAGGCGAAGAGAAAAAGAAGAAGAAGAGAGTGAAGGACCCGGACACTCGAGCTAGGCGACAAGTGATCGACATGCCAAAATACGGAAGCACGCATTTGAAGGGCATGTTCTTGGACCTTGAAGTGACAGGAACCTCGAGAAAATCTCCTCCGCCTCCTGTGGAAGATATCGACGAAGATAGCAACAGCAGCGAGAGTGAAAGTGAGGAAGAAGAAGTTGTTCTTTCTCCCCCGACCGTAAAATCCCCAGTTCGGAAATCCCAAGATGCTGTCGAGGCTGTTGCTGGCCCCTCCAAGGTCAAGCTACCAGAATCGCCTGTGAAAGCAAAATCAACGGTACCGGAACCTTCGTCAGCTCTTCCGGACAACATTGTCGACGTGCAGAAAGAAAAAGTGCAAACCCTCAGCCTACTCAACACCCTGTTCGGGGACGACGACGACGACTGGGTCGGAAGAGAGAGCGTTGGGTCGGACATTGATGTCGACGAACTAGTGAAAGGAGACGTCATGCTCGTAGACGAAGAGCAAGAGGCTGGCTTCGAGGTTGTACCTAAAAGCACGCCAGGCAAACCGTTGTACATTCCTTCTCAAGATGCTGAGGAAGAGGAGGAGGAAGAGAAGGAACCGAGCGACCAGATGGCGGTCGATCCTCCATCAGCACCTGCAATTGAAGAAAAGTCGTCTAAAAAGTCAACGCTGAAAGACTTATTCGCTCCCAGAGAGGAGGAAGGTGAGATTCAAAGCACTGGACTTTCCATTCGCAATAATCTAACATGCTGTATCTTAGCTGGATTTTCGCTACTAGGACACCTCGACTTGGACATCGAATTAGACGAAGAACTACCGTTTGTAGCCGAACAGCCTATACAACAACAAGCACACCAGCCCCAACCTATTTCAGTACCAACCCCAGTGGTTTTACAAACACAAAATTCACAAGCTCCTCTGGTTCTTAATCCCAAGCAAGCCTTGTTCTTCCCCCTCGCAACGTCCCACGAGCAAAGTGGGGTTGGTGTGAACAGAGCACGTCAAAGAGATGTGTTTGACTTGGTGAAAGATAATGGATGGAACTGGCGCGATCCTGCTGTGGGTTTTTATCGTACCGGTACCGATGAGGATATTAAAAAGCGGTGGGAAGAGAGTAAGGGTGATTTGACGAGGGATTGGAAGAGACGGTGCAGGGAGGCTGCGAAGGTTAATCGTAGGAAGAGAGGCGGGGTCGAGGAGAATGAGTCGTGAGGTTCGGCAGGCGATGTGCTGCTTGCGTTTGGGGTAGGAGCTTATGGTTGATTTTCTGGTTTTCAGTCACCCGTAATCAACTTTAGCTATATCATTATTCATGGCCAATTGGAAGTGAAAACAAAGTACAAGACACGGTCTGAGGTTCTTATTTCCCCGCGACGACGCCGACTGAGTGGTTCGTGCTCTTCTACGAAGTCCTCCGCGGCTCCGACGCTTCCTTGGGCGTGGTACATTTATTACTCGCATGCCTTGGAAATGAGGGATGGCCTTTGTGTCTTTTCCTGTCGTCTGTTCCCATCCCGGTTCGGCAATTTAGATCTGGTTTGTCCTTCACCGGTCACCACTGACGATCTGCCGGGGCCATATAACCCATGATCGTCGTCCAGTTTCGCATGATTTTAACGTTCTTACAAACCGCCGTCAGAAGCACTTGTTTTGAGTGCGGGTGGCGAGAGGAGCTGTTTAGATGAGCAATGTTCTGAGAACTGTACTCTAAATTTGATTTTTAATGAAGCCTTGCAGAGTCTTAATCGTCCCACAAAACTGCTCTTGAGAACAAAAGCAAGTGTTATAGCCGGCATATGTAGCGGTACGTCATGGAATCCAGTGGCTTTGAACAATTAATTATAGAGTGAAGACTGGGTTCGGGACTCCGTTGGTTCTCATGATCAGCGAGTCGTCTTTTCCACGAGGTTGACACGAACACGGACATAAGCTTCTTGAGTATAGAACCATTGCTTCGGTCGGTGTCATGAGAAGACTTGGGTTGTAAGAATCCAAATGGATGGTTGTGTCGGTGGATAAGTATAGTGGATTATGCACAATTTTGAAGGTTTGCCAGATTGATGCTTCTGAGGGTGAATGTGCGGGATGTGTGATATGGGGCTTCTCATACATGTCCCGCAGGTACGGATGGCGCCTCCCAAATCAATGGTATCTGGGGGTAGAAAGTGCGGTATCAACTCGCCAACTTGACGAAAATACTACGCCCATGATGACTTTCCAGGGTCTGTTGAAGGGTCTAGCAAGTATTGATAGTCATACAGGCTTGCAGGAGAATCGAGAGCTTTGTAGAACGCGCATGTCCTGGTCTTGTCGTAGAGTCAGGAAGACCGACCTACTGCTCTCGGGTCTCGGAATAGTGCATCCATTTGTTGTGACCTACAAACATGACTACTAGAACATTTTTGGAAAAACGACGCCACCATTGGCTGCAGCTATTATAGCCTACGACACAAGCATGGTCAATGGTCTCTTCATCTCTCATGCACAAGTAGATGACGCTGAACGTTGAGGCACAGACGAGAATGCCGTAAGGTCCTCGCTCGCCGTCATCCTCGTCGAGCAGGCGTGGGAATATTGTTCCGGTCACTCGAAAGCGCCTCGAGCACAATGCCTCCTTACAACGTTCACAACCTACATCAATAAACGATCGACTTTGTCGATTGGGCC
Organism: Agrocybe pediades; assembly: GCA_013053245.1. Lineage (NCBI taxonomy): Eukaryota > Fungi > Basidiomycota > Agaricomycetes > Agaricales > Agrocybaceae > Agrocybe > Agrocybe pediades. Next base: position 2,536,906 of record JAACJL010000058.1, read on the forward strand.
TTGCTGACCAACCATTGAATTAATCATTGTTTGACTCGTACACATGTAGTGCACCTGTAGCGAATCACACCCTTCAAGGAAATACTGTACTAAATCGGTCAATCCGTCGCGGCCTGTGACCTGTGACCGCCGCGACGAAATTTTGGTTTCGTCAAAATGTCAGGTGACCTGTGACCGCCGAAATAATTTGCAAATTATGTTCCATTTTCCCATCCATTTGGCGACTTTACCAGTAGATCTTTAGCTAGTATACATTGTGCTGCTCGCTTTAGCTCAAGGAGCAAAAAAATGTACTCAGAAAATGATTAAAACTCAATTTTCCCAAGCCTTTTTGAGATGTGACCACTTGACGGTTTCGTCAACTGCTCGTGTGACCGCGTGACCAAGGCCAAATTTCGTCTCGTCAGGAGGGCCTGTGACCTGTGACCCGACGAATTGACCGATTTAGTACAGTAAATCAAACATGTAGAGACTGCTCTCGAAGACGTGAACAGTTAGAAAATTTGAAAAGATAGAATCTGGACCTGGAGACCCATTTAAACTTTCAGAAATTTATTTACCATGTACTGTTTAATATTTACTGCTTACATATCTAATGCAGAATGGCCCAGAATTTGTATGGCGTGAAACGACAAAATGAGGGGTGACAGTGTTGTGATAGGTCTAATTTCCATACATCTGTGAAGCAAAAGGGTAGGAGATTCGAGAACGAGAGGAGAAAAAGTGCCGCAAGTGCCTGTCTAGTATTTGTATGTGTTTGATGTCGAAGGGGCAGAAAACTCGAGGAGGGATCAGAGCAGCCAGTACCGCTCTAGTGTTTGTATATGTTTGAGAGGGAAGGGGCAGAAAACTCGTCGAGGAATGAGAGGTGCCAGTACCGCTCTAGTGTTTGTATGTATTTGAGAGGGAAGGGGCAGAAAACTCGAGGGTGAATGAGAGGTGCCAGTACCGCGCTAGTGTTTGTATATGTTTGAGAGGGAAGGGGCAGAAAACTCGAAGGGTGAATGAGGGGTGCCAGTACCGCGCTAGTGTTTGTATATGTTTGATAGAGAAGGGGCAGAAAACTCGAGGGTGAATGAGAGGTGCCAGTACCGCTCTAGTATTTGCATGTGTTTGTTGGAGAAGGGGCAGAAAACTATGCTACCATATATGGTGAATTTAGACAGTGGGGAGCCTTACTTTCAGCAAGGCCAAAACTGATATAGAATTTGTTGCCTCTAGACTTTCAAAAACCCGTACTTGACTGTCGGAGACCCGGAGTATACGCATCACCGAGAGAGAGGAACGACAGACGTGTCTGAATCCGGTGCTTCGAAGGTCCAAAACCTCAGGTGGTCCTAGTTGCCCATTCGTATCTTGCGTCGTCCTGATTCCACCATGAAGGCGTCTGGCAGCCGATGGAGTCCATGGCTTTCTCTACTTGTCTTGTCTCCTGTGCTAATCGGGGGCCCTTGGTACGCGTATCAACAACACTTTAGTGAGTTGTGTCCCCCTGAACGTAAATTTACGAGGTCAAAATAGCTGATCTTCCTTTCCGAAAGAACTACCGACACCACTATCCGATTTGTGAGCGCATATATGCACCTTACTTGCGTGTCGTGATTTTAACGCCTCGTTAGAATTAATCCAGACACAAAACTTCCTCAAATCTCGGAGAAACGCATTCTGGGAGTTGCCAAACACCTCTCTGAAGGAATCGGCTATCGTACCGTTGGCACCTATGAGCATGCATTGGCAGACACATGGATGGTGCAGGCTGCTGAAGAAGTGAAGAGGAACTGTGAGAGGATAGTGGCTGAGACCGGACGGAAACTGGAATGCGAAGTGTGGCGGCAGGAAGGCAGCGGAAATCATAGGTACGAAATATTTCATCATTTTACTCGCTTTTTATTCATTCACTCGTAGATTCGATATGATGGGCAAGCGCCTATACAAAACATACGTCAACCTATCCAACATCGTCGTCCGTATCTCTGATGGAACCGACGGTGGAAAGGAACACGCGGTTTTGGTCAATTCACATTTAGATAGCACTTTGCCCAGCCCTGGCGCTGCTGACGACGCGCTGCCGGTCGGTGTCATGCTGGACTGCATGCGCGTTCTGACGGAAACGCCAAACTGGTCTCCAAAACACGCTATTATATTCTGTGCGTACCTTCCTTGCCCAATGTTGGCGGCTATCTTATCCAATTTGGTGTAGTGTTCAATCACGCGGAAGAATCCCTGCAGGATGGTTCTCACTTATTCTCCACTCAGCATCCTATAGCCTCGACGTATGTTTTCTTTCATTTGACACTGCGTTCTCATTCTTATAATTATGCCAGTGTTCGGGCTGTCGTCGACCTCGAGGGTCAGCCGCTTTCTTGTTTATCCAACAAGTGTTGCCCTAATACCAATTTAGCTGCCGGAACAACGGGTCGTGAAATCCTCTTCCAAGCAACTTCTGAGCAGATGATAGAAGCGTATTCTCATGTTCCAAGGTAATTCAACAATTGAATTCAGCGATCATACAAATCTGAGAAAACATAATCGTCTGCAGGCCTTATGGTACTATATTCGCAAACGACATCTTTAGTTCAGGCATCATCCTTTCTGAGTGAGTTTTCCTATGCTGAAATGAGGTATCGAATTGCTAATATCAATATTGCAGCACTGACTTCCGCCAATTCGAACAGTACCTCAACGTCACTGGACTTGATGTTAGTGCTTTTTTCTCTTCGAGTGTGCTTCACAAAGCTGAACCCACTTATAGATGGCTATCGTCGGAAACAGCTATTTATACCACATGCGAAAGGTTCTCTATCTTTCTTTTGCAATATTGGTGTTATCCTCACCTTTATGATAGGACCTTGTCGAAAACATCGAGGTTGGTGCCGCACAGGTAAGTCACGAACTGCTCTACTCGGCAGTATCTAATTAGTTTTTTATTGCACGTGTAGCATATGGGCGAGAATGCTCTTGCACTGCTCAAGCATCTCTCATCCGAAGGATCTCCTCTACCTTCATTGACTGAGGGCTATAGCCGCCCTACTACTGTGTTCTTCGCCCACGTTGGACCTACCTTCTTCATCTATTCATTTACCACTGCGAAAATTATTTACATTTCTCTCCTCGTCGCATCGTTTATTCTTGTGCGATATGCCTTCATCGACCCTGCCCCTGCCTTGAAATCAGGTCATGGCTTCTGGCGAGAGCAGGGCAAAGGTGCCATCGCTGTTGTTGCTGGCATTGTTGGCACCATTCTTGTCCCGAACATCGTAGCAATTATTATGCGAAATGTTCTTAATAAAGGCATGAGTTGGTTCAAGAGCCCGCTTGCACCCATAGGATTGTATGGTCCGGCAGCAATACTAGGTATGTAGGCCGAAATTCAACCTGAGAATTGAATACTTATTCTACCCTCTAGGTTGCCTTATCTCACAATATCTTATTGGAGAGATGCACGAGCAATCCGTCTTTACTGCCTTACTCCTTATTCAGGCCCTTTTCGCTGTCGTCATCCAGCTAGCCAACGTGGGCTCCGCCGCAATCTTCTTCATCACTGCTTTGCCCCTCTTTGTCGCTCTTGCTTTGAATAAGGTTTTCTTGCGTCTTTACGGAGAGTCAGGTCAAAAAATATCCCTTTGGACATACGCTTTCGGTCAAGTTCTTCCTTCGATTACGAGCACTCTTCTGTTGCTGGGTGTTTGTGACGTGTTTGTTCCCTTGGTGAGCCTCCTTTTTCCACCTACATTGGGACCGCTTTGAACGTGACATTTTGAAGACCGGACGAATTGGCGCGGATGCTCCGGCAGACAATATTGTTGCTATCATCATCTCAAGTCTCGGGGCTCTGTGTTTCCCTCTTGCATTGCCTTTTGCTCATAGGTTTGGGCGAAGGAAACTTTGGAGAGGCGTCATTGTTATGAGCATTGCTGTCGTTACGTTGATCGCTGTGTATGCGTCGATGGAACCATTTGACGAGATGCATCAAAAGAGGTTGTTCGTGCTGCATACGGAGAATGTAAGTTTCTTCTTTCTGGACGATCTTTTGGAATCATATATTGACAACAAATTTCTTAGATAACCACGCACGAGCATCACCTCCATATCGCTGCTGCTGATGGTGCCCCTGGCTTCGAATCGCTTGTGAACGACATTGTGAACGAGTTCAGCGTTCATGGTCAAGGCCTCACTCCCGTTGTGATGGATGACTACAACAGTGACTGGGACACCTTATATCCTTTCTCCGCAGTATGTTTCTTTCATTCTGTCGTTAGAGCTTTGTCGTTGCTGACGTCTTTCTACTCAGTTCTTGAGTCCTTACAAGGTTCCTTTGCCTGTTGACCCAAGCTACATTTCGCCCTGGACAAATGGCCAACAATTTTCTGTTAGAGCTGTTGATCACCCTATTTCGGAGGCTTATGTAGGCCAGAGAGTGAGGAATATCACTGTTCATATTTCGCATCCTGGTATCATTTGGACAGGTGCGTAATACACAGGTATTTTGACATGAAACGTTTCTGAAATCCTTCTTTCTTTATAGCTATTGCATTCGATGCCCACGTTTTGGAATGGTCGTTGGACAAAAATCCACCTGACCAGTATGACCGTCATCATATCAAAGAAGCATCGTTCTACGGGCACGACGAGTATTCGTTCAGCATGGTCATCAAAGTGCCCGACCCGACAGCGAACAGCTCAGGGGCAGAAGGACGCGTCCGTGTCAATTTCATGGGGCTGCAAGAGAAGGGTGTTTGGCCTGCGAAGAAATCTGTTAAGGCGCAGGGAGGTGCTGCTATGCAACTCTTCGAGGAATTGGATGCTTGGCTAGATAAGAAGACCGGTGGGAAGGTGGATGCTCTTTTGATGGGATGTGTGGCTGGAGTGGTGGATGTCTAATTTTTTGGTGATGATGGTTTTGAAATGGTCGAATTAGGCCATGTTTATACCATAAACGCCATCCTTACAATCAGTGCTCTTTTTCTACGCTGACTATACTTACTTCCTATATTTCTAGATCTAGTGCACGCTAATGGGACATATGGTTGATTCTTCTTTTATTGAACCCTCCCTTCAAGCAGACCTTCTAGCTTCCAGGTATACACTATCGCACCACCCAAGATGCGTCTCGAAAGTGTTTTTCGCTGTCCCAACCTCCACGAACCCAAGTTTATGCAACAACCTGAGACTTTTCGTGTTGCGCGGATCGACATCTGCCTTGATGACTGCGTCCGGCTGGTCTTCCTTGACGGCCCAATAATGCTTCACGATCGCGTCCAGCGCTTCGAAAGCGTATCCTTTCCCCCAATAATCCCTGTCGAACATGAATCCTATCTCTTGGCCATCGTACAGGCCTGCCTTGCCGATTACCGTCATTGAGCTTTCGGTGTCGGTTCCAGGCCCGCTGTTGTTCGACGACATCCGGAACGTCGAGGAAGTTGGTGTGGTAGGGTCACTGCCTTGAAGGCATACGACAAAGTCCAGAACCCCATTTTGAGGGGATCCAATCATGTTGGCTAAAAAATTCTTGGTCTGTTCGATGTCGGTGTGCGGAGGCGTTGACCTTGTAAAACAACACCTTTATTTGAGTGCGATCATAGGAATTTGAGCATGAGCTCACCAGTAGTTCATGCTCTCCGGGTCTTGAAACCACTTTCTGAACGCGTCGAGGTCGTTTGGTTCTGCTGCCCGCAACAGAAGTCTTTCCGTCCAGATTTCCGTTTGGTGCATGTTATTTTGAGTTTTTGGGTGGTGGTTTTTGAGAGGCGGATGGTTTGGTGCCCTATCATTCGAAGGTCATCTTGCGTACTATATAGTGGTGAAAGCAAAGTAATGCATGATTGCATGGCTTCTTCATGACTCGTATTGCCTACTTTTAGATGGATGACTCGATTTCAATTGAGCATGCTTGACAGTGGCACTGCTACGCACTGCGGGTTGGCTGGATTCAATCGGAGAAGTAGGTAAGCGCTCGGTTAGCCAAAGACACCGATTTTGATTACTAAATGGTCCTAACAGTACGATGATTAAAAGTATACAGAAAGTAAATCTACAGAATATTATAATGCCGGAAGAAACCAACAGAGATGGGGGATTTAGATTGAAGGTGAATATAACGACGCGTCTAGGCAATCTATCCACGCGGATCAGCCATCTGCTTGATGACCACCATAGGGGGTTGAGAATGGATGTTTTCGATGGACAGGGGAGTGATGATGAGCGTCTGGCGTCCGGCGCTTTTTGCAGCGTCGATCTAATATGAAGATGTCGGGATTATGATCGGCGAGTGACTAAGTCGGAGAAAAGGATACATACCAGCATCTTGATCGCGACTTTGCGATTCTCGCCGTCCATACAAACGTCGAACTCGTCTTCAAGGGTGAAGTAATCAGAAAAAGTGCATTGATTGATAGATTAGAGCTTACCTAGGCACGTCACAGGCATGGCGCAGACTTGCCACAAAGAAAGCAAGAAGCAAAGCGTTGCGAGTGATTTCTCACCTCCGCTCAAAGCTTTAGGATCCTTCTTTTGCTCAGCTACCGACTTCTGTGTCTCGTCAAGGGCATCGGAGTCAGTTTGAACTCTCAACTCGAGTGTGCCTGCTACATGATCGAAAATCATTTGTCCGAAGTACCCTCGTGTCGAAAAACTCTTCATAAATTCGTTCTTGCATTGGATGCTCTTGTACGCCAAGAACTTGGACCAGCGGAAGCGACGAACGATCAACGACTCTTTGAGGGCCTTTAAACGACACACGTCAGATGCGTTGCTTGAGAGCAAATGGCGCAGACTGTACGTACTTCCGAAAGCAAATATAATCCCTCCCATGTTACCGTATACTCTTTGAATTCTTTTTTAACAGTTTCTAGCTCTCTCTTGATCTGCTCGATGGGCTTTCGTACTCTGCGATTTTGCAAGGTAAATGTCAGAAGAGAATCGGCAGATAAAGACTGGACTGCAGTATCACCTCGACTCGTAACGGCTGAGGGTATTATTGAGCGAGGCAAGGTCAGCTTCTACCTGTCGCAAGGATCTCCTGGACTTGTCGGTCTCGTCTCCAAGGGATGCCGCTTGATTCCGCAGATCCTTCACAAAGCCAGAGATCAGTTCTTCGTCATCGACAGGAAAAGACAAAGCACTAAGGATGTTCTCACCTCGAATTCCTTCATCTTGGCATCGGATAGGGCTCGAAGATTTCGGAGCTTAGTCTCCTCTTCTTTTTTCTTGCCTTCATAATGTTCCTTGTTCCTCTGAGCGGAAAGCCTGGCCACTGCCTTATCTTCAATGCGTAACTGCGATCAAAAAGAGTCAATACATGATGATCGACTATACCAAAAGAAATATGGGATGTTTATACCTGGACTTCTTTGCGGTTCTCTTCTTGTGCGTCAGCATCCTTCTTCAAAGACTCGATAGACCGCTGAACTTCCATCAACTCGGGAATAAGCTCATCCTTCTTCCGGGTTATATGAGAACGCTGCTCTTCTAACGATCTGATACTATCCGCGTAATCCTGCAAACGGCGCTTCAGTAGAATATATTGAAAGGGTAGATCCACCTTACCTGCTGAAGAGATTCTAAACCGGCCAGTGTTACTGGACTATCTTCTTGATCCTCTTGTATACGCATATTTAAAGTGTTCTCTGCATCGCGTATTTGCTTGGAAAGATGGTTCGCTCTTGCCTTGATGAGAACAGCTATGCGTCAGGCCTTGCTAAGAGTCTTTACTAGTAGTGTACTGACCTGGACTTCAGATAGCTGCCTATTTGCAGATGCAATATTGACATCTATAGCCTTCCCTTCCTCGACAATGGGCTCGAGCAGTTTTAACACTCTGGTCCTTTCCTCTTCCATTTCGCTGTACACAGTTAATCAACATCGATTCAGCGTTGAGGAGAACCATACTACATACCGTTGCCGAACCGTTGGATCGTCTTGATGGCGGAAAAGCTGGTATCTGTAGTCTCGAGAATTGAGTGCAGGATATGGGTCAGACTTGCTACCGCCGTCACTGCGAAATGACTCATCAGAAATTGAAGTGCAACATGAAAATATATCCAGTCTATATTCACCTCCATCTTGTAACCTTAAAACCATCTGCGGATATTGCCACGTTTGTTTTACCGCCTCTTTCTTTGAGGACATTGTCTGCTTCCTTTCGAGTTGGTGCAACATATGTTCTCTCCACAGACACGAAATCGATGAGGATTCTCTCGACACGAGGATCGTTTATCTAATATCAGATGAGTGTGGGTGTTGAAGACAAATGAAATAAAAGAAAAGGTGGTACAGACCTCTAGTAATCGGAGCGCCGTAAGATAGGTCGCGGGGGGTTCACCCTGGCTGAAATCAAACAGATCGCCGGAACATGTCATGATCTTCGTTTTAGGGCTACACGTCGTAAGAGAAATGAGTAGTCAATGGTATGCAGAGACAATATAATTCATCAGCTTACTTTCCAGCTCGACGAACGATCTTTCTCAAAGCCTCTTGATCGTTACCATGGAATGCCACAAACGAGCAAAGGATAGAGCCAATAAACTGCCTCATAACATCGCCGTATCTCATATCTCGCAGTTTCACGAAGAGACCTAAGGGACCGATAGGTTTCGGTCCTACCCATCTGCGTTTATCTATTTCATCAAGTATTTGTCTGATATTCCTTCCGTACTGCTTGAGAGGATCGACTATTTGAGAGGTGAAATCTTGGTACGCTTTGTCGAGATCTTTGAGTTGCTTTTCGAGAACTTCGAATTCGGCTTTCTTCGCTTGCTGTGCGTTGCAAGCTGCATTGACCTGTCCCTGGCTTTGCGTGATGTCGTCCTGGAGCGTCACTCGGAGAGTTTCCATCTCTTCAATCTTGTTCTGCATTTCCTGGATTTCTTTGCGTCTCTCCTCTTTCCTTTGCTTTGTGGCCAGTCCCAGTGTCTCGCTTTCTTGACTAATTTGTCTATCAATTTCGGCTGCTTGACCTTTTGTCGTGTCTATGCTTGACTGAATCTCCCTTTCGTCATCCTATCCACATTGTTGAGGCAATTTGCAAATTTCATTTGAGTGGAACGCACATACCTTCAGCTTTCCAAGTGCTTTCTTCTTCTCTGCGGCGGTCTTTTGAAGAGCCGCTCTTTGCTTCAAAATGCCGTCCATGACCTGCTTGATTTCATCGTGAACTGCGTTTTCTTCGGCTATTTTGTTGCTCGTTTCTTCAAATGCATTCTAAAATAGATTTAGTATCGCGAGAATGAAGACGACGAACAACGTACCGCTGCGCCTTCTAACTCTGCATTAAGTTGCTCGAGCCGCACTTCGGAAGATGCCACGTCTTGGAACGATTTTTCAAGTTCCTAGAAAGAAAGAGGAAGTAAGCATGAGAAAGTACACAATATTCATGACCGTAGTAGTACCGCTTCCTTCTCATTTGCCAGTGCCCAGGCCTTTTCGCGCTCTAGCCGTGTCCTGCGCCCGCGGAGGTCCTGTGCATCCAAAGCGTCCCTGTACTCGTCACGCAATGTTTCTTGACGTTTTTTCAAGGCTTCTCCGTATTCTTTCTTTGTTTCGATGAGCTTCTGTATACTGTCAATATCAAGCTGAGCCTGGTCATAGTCTTGACGAAGCTGTTCCAAGAAAGTGCCTTCTATAAATTGCTAACACAAGAAAGTCACTTACTAGAAACGTGGTATGCAAAAAGATGAACCTACTTTGTACTTGTACTGCGGGGTAGAATTCTTGAGAAGTTTCCTGTGATGATGGTTAAGTGTAAAGCACAAAAAGCCCGGTGGAAACGTCATACTGTGAAGCGCCTTGACAAAAATAGATTCAATAAGCTTTAAGGAGCAGGCTCCAGATCTTCAATAACGAACCTTGTCTAAGGATAGTAACCGGATTTTCTACGTGAATATTGAAGTGGCCACATATGAGATCCAACTCCGCCTTGCGGTTCGACACCAATTTTCCTGCAGAGGTTTTGATTTTATACATCGATCCACCGCTCTTGTTGATAGTGCGAGTGACGTTAATCCTATCGCCGAAAATGTCGCGTCGATACGCGTCTTCTCCCTCGTTCTTTATCGTAATGGTGACTTCGGCCTTGCTAAAAGGGTTTCGTAACGCGTCAATCAACCGGACCTTGTCAAAGGGTAAAAAAAGAAATCGTACTTTTCCCCGTCCTTGATTAGGGTTGCCAGCCCCTTCCCCCTATCAGTTTCGGACGCCTTACAACCAAGTGCCACCGCTATTCCAGCTAAAATCGCGCTCTTTCCACCTTTTCAAGTAAAAACAAATGAGTGGCCAAACAATGAACGTTACTAGTGCAAAGACCCACTTCCGTTCTGACCTGTCAAGAACATTCAAAAACGCGTCGAACACAGAGCAGATATACTAAACTCACCAACAATGAAGTTCAGCTGGTCTTCAAAGTCAATTGAAAGGTACTTGTGGCATAAAAACTGGACCAGCTCGATCTTCTTGATTATGCCTGAACGCGCGGGTGTCTGGTGGGGGTACAATTGGTAAACTTTCCTTAGAGGAAAAGGTGAAGAAAAACGTACCCCGAGTTTTCCTCTATTCATCACTCTCTTAGCCTCAATTTGGGGAAGGTACTGCATCTCAAGCTCTTCCATATGCTCTTGAGTTAGGACTTCTCTCTGGAGCTGTGAAGGCTCTGCAGGCTCGTTATCTGGGAGACGAAAGGCTCTCTTTGCTGGTCTCGAGCTCGGTCCAGCTTCATTATCGGATTCCGGCGAGTCTGGCGAGGTTCTCTTTGGCATGCTGCAAAAGGAGGTGGTAAGGAAGGAAGAAGGATAAAAGAAAGCCACTGAGGTCGCGGCGCGCATCACAAACAAACCTCAAAAAGGAAATCCAATTTAACTCACGCGACAAACATAAAGCTCAAAGGGGAAAAAATAGGGGTCTTTTCATTCGAGTTGGGGGAGAAGACATTCCGAAATACATAAGAAGAACCATAGAAATAACAACAGTTTCACTTGCACAACACAGTAAGCTAGGAAGGTATTCACTAGGATCCATACAACGTATACAAGGCTATAATCAAAAGAATGTTTCGAACCAATCTGCACATAAAAACCTGTCAGATCATAACATACATACATGAGGAGACAACAAAAATTTATTGTCTCTTTTTCTTAGAAGCAGTCTCTGCAAATGTGATGTGGTCATGAACGGGTTCTTAGGTCTTGATAATCAGCAAGCAACGTACCTTTAGCCACAACTGGACTGGCGGCTCTTTTGACGCCATTTCCTTTAGATTTAGACTTTTTAACAGCCCAAGCACCGACAGGTGCACCAGGGTCATCAATACAGTCTGGGCAGAACCACTCGCCTGGCGGCACGTCATCCAAGGGTGGGTCGAGACATTTCAAGTGCCAGGGAGCATCGCACTATAGAAACGATAAGTAGCGGTTCGACAAACGCAATGAAATGCCATGCCTTGTCGCATTCCAAGGGCGAATCATCATCTCCGTAGTCCTTGCTGCATTTCACACAGAGAGGCGGAGCTCCGACGTCTTCAGGGTGACGAGGCATTTCTGAAAACTTATCGCTCGGTTTTGCAATGAACACCGTGGTATTCTGGCCGGCGGCAATGCTAGATAAACCGTAAGCAATCGCAGTGCAAGATAGTTACTACCCAACTCACTCAAAGACATCTAAGCCGGTCAGCGGCACGTTCTTGGTTGGTTTGCTAGCACTTTTACGTTCATCTGGACCAAGTCCGAGTTCCCCTAGAACCTGGATGATCTACTGTATCTCTGAGGAATCCTGCTGACTTACCATTATTTGCGTTCTGACCCCAGCAAACAGTCATAGGACCGTCGTCATCAGGAGTAACAAGCCAGTGAGTTACACCCCCAGAGCGTGCGAGGATGACTTTGCATGCCCTGCACAGAATTAGCATTGGGCAAAACTAAGTACAGAGTTAACTTACATGATGTCCTGCATGTAGCGGAACGTCGAGTACGGAGAGCCAGCGGATCCTAAAACCTCTTGTCAGAAATGATCCTTTCCTTCCTCCATATTGCGAACCTTCTCCACTATTTTTCCACTGTAAGATATGTCGTCAACATAGCAATACAAACATACAATAACTAAGCTTTACCTTGCCAGCCATCCAGTACATCTTCTGTTTGTCAACGACAACACTGCTTGAAGGCCCAGCTACGATGTCTAAGCCCATCGTATTTTCATTAGGTCCAGCAAACTGAACTTCGAATAAGTTTATGAGCAACAAAGTTTGCCTGAAAACCTACCTGCGGGACGGGTTTGGGTTTCAGAGCGTCAACTTGGTTCCCTAAGCCCAGACGGCAATAGCCGTTATAACCCCACACATACACAACGCTACACGAATTAGATGCGAAGACCTCGGTCGTTCGTAAGTTGACCTACCCAGAGGAATCGAGAGCCAAACTATGTTGGGGTCCAGAGACAATCCGAGTTATTTCTTTTCTATCCAATTCCTTAATGTACACTGAATACAGTCAGTTAGTGTCGAGCAGAGACCAACGCGTGGGAGACATACCAGGATACGGTTCTATGTCGAAAGAAGTCTTGTTCCCAGTCGTGATTCGTTCGCCGGTAGTACCATTACCCAGCTGGCCCTTCTCCGCGCTACCAAAGGAAAACACTAAGAAAAGAGTAAGGAAAAGCGTACGACCATACATCAACATGTCTGAATACCTTTTCCAGACTTCGATAGAACTATAGAGAAGTTGATACCCGCTGAGGCCTGAACAATATGTTCCTTCTTCCCGCCATGGGTGACCGAGACCTGCTGGAAGGTTGAAACTTCAGGGCACACAGACTGACCACACTATATGTCGAAATAAACGCCTGGTTGAATGTTCGCGTCAAGATAAAGACCGACGGATATCCATACCTGGCCCAGATTGTTCTGCCCCGCCGCCCATGCGCTACCGTCACTTCCCACCAACAAAGTATGGTTCCGTCCACAGGCGGCATGGACAAACTTCGTCCCCTTCGGTGCTCCCAAGTCGGTCGCTTTGACTAGACGAGGTGCGTTCTCGGAAACGTAGTCGACTTCAGGAACGCCGAGACACGAAAAGCCGTTCCGCCCAAACAACCAAGCGTTGCCGTCCAGGTCGAGAACGACGAAATGGCAGCCGCAGCATGAAGTATGCGCAGATACTGCCTTGACATTAAGTAAAGAGCGGAGGAGGTAGGGTTCTAGCAAGTCCGGATTCCTACATTCAGAAGAGACACACGGTGAGCAATGAGCACTGGTACGGACTTGACGCCGTGTGCCCGTTTCCAGGGCAAAGTAGAAAGCAACACGCACTGTGGTCCGGCATTCTCCTCAGTAGCTGACCCCGCGCGATCTTTGCGACCAAGTTTAGGCCTACAAAGATGGAATAAGAATGAGTTAGGGTCGTATGTTGGAAGTGTGAGAACGGCGAAAACGCACCAGTCAGTACCACCACATATTAGCACTAAAATGGGGCTTATTTAGCTGTGCGGACGGAGTAGTAGCGGTTAATGCGAAGTACCTCGACCCCACTGGGGTTCTGCGGCCGTTTGAGTTGTGTCTGTGGTCATGAAGTGCAAGTTGGGTTGTAAGTTGGGTGACTTCCGAGTCTGGTCACCTGGCTTGCCAGGGGTTTATTTCTCCAAAAGGAGGTGATACATTCAACCAGTCAAACCACACCGCCCAAAAATTCAAGAGAAAAGAGCCTAGTTCAACAATCACTACTGTACACAATCAACAAGCACATCAAACATATTAACCCATTCCTCATGCAAAGCTAAACATCGGTCACAGACAACAGGGGCCCGGGAAAAATATGACATGTAAAGAAAGAGTCAAGAAGCAAGACGCGAAAATAACCGCGAGACAAGTAAATCACGTTAGCGTTCTAATCTTCATGGGAGGTAATCACGACTGCACAGATGACAGTTAGGGTAGGACGGTAATAATGGGATCCAATTGAATGCTCACGAATAGATGTCCCATCGCGCTTAATTGAATACTGCGCAATCGAAATTAATCCGCGATCGGGAGAGCATGTGCTGTCAAACCCACCTCAAAGTCTTCGCCATATAATACCACAACATCGCCATGGACTATCTTCAGATTGAACGTGGGTCTGTCCGCTTTCTTCACATTCTTGGCTCGTTTTTCGGGTGCCTGGGATAGAAGTTCGGCCTTTACAGATTTTGATGCTGAAGGTTCGTCGGTTGTGATTGCATCGTCCTGGATGATGTTCTTCATAGTGGGCCAGTCTCCTCGTGGTATCAAAGTCAACTCGACATCACATCCTAAAGAAAGCAGGGTAACTGCTTTGCTCTTGGTTCGCAGAATATCAGTCGCCTGTTCCAAACTTAGTCAATATGTTGCGGGTACAGACTGTGGAACCAGCTGGGAAGATACACTCTGCGAACCTTTTTACTGCCCGTCGTCACCCACGCAAGCATCTTGACACGATCAATAGAGAATTGATTATCATGGACTTCCGCATAGATTCGAGCCCTTCGGACGATATCCCTTTTGGCCTGATTCACAGGAATTGGGACATCGGGCCAGTCGGTATCAGTCGGCTTGAGGTGTCCTTTTGGACTTGCCGCCAAAAACACAAAGTAAGGACCTAAAGGGTTGTCGTGATGTCATTTAAGAACTACATCGCTGTCGTCGAAATGTCCACTTACCAGTATCGTCCATGGGCCTGACAAGTTCCACTCCACGTTGGATCTCATCCAGCAGACGCGTGGCAAAAGCCTGCCTAGGAAGGTGATTACCAGTATACACATGCTTGACAAAAGCCAATTCTTCCTGACAATTGTAATAGGACGCTACTTGTACTCCATCATCGAAAGTGGATAGTTTGACCCTTAAGTTAGCTGGGTAAGTATTGTACGGCAGTGATAGCGGGAGTCTGTCCTGCGGATCTCGCATGAGTACCAGGGGAATTGCATACGGCTCTACAGGAGGTGGTTTATCCTAGTAGAAATGTCAGATGTGAGTCAAGCAGAATAAAAGAACATTTGGCGTACTTTGCAATCCGAATTCGTGCATTTTCTATGCCTTAGAGAAGCCTGGAAGTTGATCTTTCCACAGTCTAAGCAAAACCAACCACGGGCGAATAGATTATCAAGGACAGAAGGGCCAAATGGAGCCAAAAGTCTCGTAGGCAGTATGCTCTCGTAAACGTCCGAAAAGTGGTTATTCCTAAACTGATATTCATGATTGGCAAGCCGGGCAGCTCGATAACGAGGAGTAGTTTCGAAGCAATCCTCCAGATCCTTTGGGAAGATGTATTCCAAAGCCATGGTTGCTGCCCCCGAATTATCGTCTAATGACATCTCAGTCGCTTCTTGAGGGAGACTTTCATACATTGCATCCTCCGGTAGCGGCGGATGCCACCAAGGTTGTTCCAATTCCTTGAGGTCCCTATGAGGCATTATATACTCCTCGCCACCAGGAGCCCACCGAAGTCTGAACCGCCATTGTGCATGTCCGACCAGAGAACCACTCTTTGCGGACCCTAGCCCGTTGACGGAGCTGGAATCAATTCTCGTTTCCTGGTGGAAGAACATTAGCGAGATAAATTAAAGAGAGTGATGCTACGACTCAGACCCACCTGAACGCCTACAATTCTAAAATAACCCATCACAATGTGCCCGTACTTTTCAGGAAGTCGTAGACCCCAGTGTCTGTGCAGTTGTCTGTGAGTTACGACTACTACGAGTGGTTGTCCTGATATATATGCATCTATAATAGCTTGAATTTCTCGTGGTAAAGGAGACGGAATGTAGCTGTCCTGTTGTGACTGCGTTTCTTTGCTTTGCTTTTCAGGTGGTAAACTTGTTGTGGTCGAAGCATTGACAGCAGCAAATGGAGGATTACGAGTCGCATTGCACAAGCGCTCCATCAGCTCTTTCTCCAACGCAAGACTTGACGAGTTATTCGGTAAAGGCGTCGATTCAGGCCATGTCATTGCACCAGGAGCGACGTTGACAGATGCTTGAAATGCAAGATGAAGTTTCTCTTCGTCCAGACGTCTCCTGGCTTCGTCAAACATAGGATTCGTCGCCTTCTTGGGGTTGAACTTGTACAATGCTTCAAGTTCCGCCACGCCTTGGTCGTATTCCTCTTCCGAACATGACCTCAGGTCTCGACCCAGCGGAGGCACTTTAGCTTTGACTTCCGCCTCCAAAGCCGCTAGATCCAACGGTGAGAGACATTGTTTCCTCGATAAAAGTGGCTGCTCGGATGTATCTGGGCCATGCATAAAAGGGACCTTGAGAGGCCGGTCTTCAGGTCGTTCACCAAATTCGCGATCCGGAGAGATAGTAAATGGTGCTTCACCCGGTTGGAGCGCCGAAAACATCGGTAGGGGAGCACGAAAATCTATCTTGACATAAGAATCACCGTCTGGGTCCGGGAACTTGTTCAAAGGTGGATACCGATACAATCGACCGACGCGACCTTTACCCGTTGATGGAGGAGGCTGCATGGCCGCTGGCGCGTTTATGATGTTCTCTTCAGCCATCGCAACGGCAACGGCGTTGTTGATTTCTAGAGGCGGACATGGGCAAACGAACGACCGTGTCCTGTCGAATGATGTTAGGCTGGTTACAAACATGGTAAAAGACATACTGACGTTACGAGATCCATAGTATACGGGTCCATATCTAGCCTTCGTACGTCGAAGGCATTGGAGTTGTCATCGAGTAGAATGGTTGGAGTATTGTACAATTCCCAAGAAACATTATTGAAACATTGCGAACCACCCATTTCAGGGAACGCTGCAAGAAATTCTTTTCGCCCCTTGATTAAAAAGACACATCAGAGTTGGAAGGGTAATAAGAGGCTGAATATTCTGACTCTAGTCCATAACCGAGGTTTCAAGGTTGTTTCTATGGGAGAATTCGCTGATAAAGAAGACGGTGTCACCGGAACGACCTTCCACTTTACTGCAGGTTGCTCTACAGAGAATGAAATAAGTATCAAAGCATTGAAGCAAACATGTTGAATGAAAGAAACCTTTCGACTTCGAGACAGACTTCTTTGCGTTGACTACGTTAACCGGGTTTTCGACTCCAAGTTGATTAGAGTCCGGTTGTCCTGCAGCAGCTTTGAGGGGTTTCCTTCCACTCGCGGCCGATCCGTCAATTTTAACGCGTTTATTCGGCCTGCCTTCAGGTGGGCCTTCCTTTGGCTTCCTACCGCGTTTTTTACCTAGAAAAAAAAACGTTTAATACGTTCAAAAGTCGCCACTCGAACTTCAAAAACACACCTTTGGCGGGTGGCTCGCCTTCTTGGACAAACTGCAAAGTCGTGGTCGTGGCAGACTGGTTTCCACCTGCCTGTCCGCCATCAAGACACGTAGAAGCGATGCCTATTAGATTGCGATAAGTTCTAGGACAGAGTAGCGGCAAAATTGCGTTCCACCTTCCATCTTTGCCTGCACATCTGTAGCCAAGTCGCCCGGGGGTCGAGGAGGTTTTAGGTTTATTCTACGAGGTGGCATTTTTGCGACATATAGCTCAGTAGTTGGGAATGGGAGTTTGGGAGAAACACGCTCTAATTAGAGCCATCGGTGATCGCGATATTTGACTGACGGTGAAAGACTCTGGAGAGATGCCCGGCGTGCGCTTAGCACAGAGGTTTGCTCACCGTTGTGATGGCCGTTAACGGCAACGCGTCTTGCCTTCGTACACTCACTCACGATGCCAATATGTACATCATGCACTCACTCGATATCGTATCTATACACTGTCTATGAGTCTGAAAACAATCTTAGGCTGGAACAGTGTGTTCGTCTATGCTTTCTTGGAAACGCTCAACGACAATCCACTAATTTCTGCCTGTGAAGTAGCCCAAATGTCATGAATTTGTGGATCCCTACGTGGAACACGATCTATTGACAATCCTCCTCGATTTGGTTCTCCTGAAACGCGGCGTTTATCGACATCTGCTCTATAACAGAGGAGCAGAACCAAGGAGGTTGACGGGAAAGAAAACCCCTTCTGGCCAGCAACACACATACGCTAACCGGAAGACAGTGAGAGCACCATGGTGAATACAAATCGTCCACCTAACGAAAGCAGGATAGGTGGTCGTTAATCCTACGGCTCGGACTGGTTCTTGTCTTGCTGGATGCTTGTAAGTTTCATATGACGCTGAGAAATCAAGTCTAAAGTTATTTCTTCTAGTCATACGATGGAGTTACCTCGGTATGTGGGACAAGCAGAAGCAAGAAACGCTGCTCATCGCTGCATATAGATGCAAATAGACTGTCTCCAGACACCCTTTCAACCAGTCAAGCGGCTATAGCATTCCTTCGTGTGTTTCTTGGTACGGTTGCCGGTGAGTAGCACTCCTAGTTTCTCCTTAGACGCCATCAATCTAATTCTTCGCAGAGACAGTAGCATTTCATGGCGGCGTTACATTAGCGTGCTATCTCATAATGAAGTTTCTTGACCTCTTCAAAGCGTCTTCTCCGAAAACCGATATACGCCAACAATTTGAGTAAGTTCCCTATCTTTCTCCTAGACCCAGTGAATCATTGAATTGATGCCTTGCAATAGTTTATCTCTCATACCTCTTAGCCTCTTCTACTCCTCGATTACTAAACTCTTCCTCCTCTTTCTGTTAACCATATGGCTACCGCAAAAGCAGACGACGCCTCTTCCTCCAGCAGAGAACACTCTTCCTTCATGGACGAAGCTTATCACAGAAATAGATAACACCACCAGCAGCTATCTAATAGGAGCCTTGCAGATCTTAGACGATGACAAGCTCGACAGAGAGTGGATAGTGCGCAACATTCTAGGTGGCATGTCTGCTGGATTCGGGCTCCGTGGTACGTAAATCGTTCGCTTTTTCAGCAAATTTTTGCTTATATTCATCACAGTAATCCTGGACATTCATCCTGCTTTTACTACATTTATCATCCTGGCAGGTTGGGCTGCCAAGACGGCAGTGGCCACTCTAGTAAGTAGGTGGGTAGGTGGAAACGATATGGCAAGGGACGCCTGGTTGGCGTATAGTATTCCATGACACGAAACTATAAGCCAAAATACGATTCCACACCTTTCATACTCTCCTTTCGTCAAATGCTCCAAAATTTAGCAAACACATAAACAGCGGCATGAGTAAGCACAACCATACAACAAAGTTTCGTCCCATCGAGGGAATTCGACTCGGAACAGACGGCACAAGAAAGACTTAGGATGTTTGACTGTCATCTCACAAAATTCAAAATAGAAAATTAGATATGCCAGAGGTATGCCGGATCTGCGACGATGTTCCTCTTAGTGAAATGTGGGTACCGCGCATAGCGAATATCCGCTGGAATATCCCAGTCTGGAACTGACTTGAGCACGGTTGGAAGGGCCGGGACAGAAGCACACCATTCTGGTGCTTCTTCATACGGAGGGTTTGCGTCTCGGTCGTATATCAACGAGAGGTATAGTTTCTTGCCGGTAAGACCACGTCGCAAGCCTCTTTTGATCTTGAAGTTGAATGAATCCACGAGAGTCTCCACCAAACTTGCCAGGCAGGCTTGACGTTCACGGTTTTTATCTTTAGGGTCAGGGATGTCCTTCAACCTCCATTCCGGATGGTCATGAAAGATGTACTTCGACTGATGCGCGAGGTCAGCGCTGTCCAAGAGGAGGGTGGCTTGATATAGCCGGTAGAGAGACCATGTGGGTGTGTCGCGAATTCTGAAAAGCCATATGTTTTGGAGCGTTAGAAAAGGCAATGTTCCTTCAGGCTGTGGCCGAGCCTTATTGTCGATCAAATCCAACGCAATCAATTCATCTGGTGATTTCTGTGGAGGGATCCTGAAGTGCCATGGAATGGGCCAAAGCAACCATAGGCCATAGCTAATGGGATCTGGGCACCTAACACATGCTCATCGGTGAGGCCGGTGAGGAACGACGTACATATCCAGGACACCGCAGTAATACCCACATGTTCACGTATATGAAAAAGAGACGAAATTCCCTTCTCTTCCCAATTATCCAACTTTTGAAGTTCTGCCAAGTGTGCCATGGAGTCCAATCAGGTTTGCGAGTATCAAGTGCATTCATAATAACGTCCGGGCGAGGCTTGGGCCAAGCAGCAACAACACTGGAGGAAGAGAAGAGCTCGTGCACACGACAGGCAGAGTTGTCAAAATATATAGGTTGATGCATTACCGGTGAGAGGTGCCGTCACAACGTGTGCGGCTATTTTAGCAGGCTGGGCTGTGCAAACTGAAGAGTCTGGTACGTGTACTTCCATAACATTCATGACCGACGGTATTGGCTGCTCTAGATGAAGTATCGAAAAGCCTTCTGTCCTCAGATCTTCCAAAATACTTTAATCAAATCAGAGGCTCGCTCAGCAAACACGTAAACAGCGGCTTGAGTATGCGCAGCAGGCAAGAAAGGCTGCAATGCGATTGGGGAGTTTAATACAACAACTTGATGGCAAAAGAAGACAAAACCACTTACGAGAACCGACGCGTCTACAATCCTCAGACCGTCAACTCCCTTCACTCTCAAATCGGGATCGACCACGCCATATCCCGCATCCTTAGCAGACATAGCAGCAGTTCCGACAGGATGGAACAAAGTAGACGTCGTCGACCTGACGAATGCTTCCAGTTCCGCATCAGTAGTCGCGTTGGTCACAGAAGTCGCGATATAGCCATCCCACGCAGGTGCAGAGACGAAACGTCGCACTGAGCGAATAGACTCGATCAGACCAGCTACATCAAACTCTGTAGAGAGCATGTTGGGGTCAATGAGCGGAGCGGCGAATGGGTCACTGGAGTTGATGGTGACAGAGCCGCCTTTTGAGAAGAGTCAGATGAAAAGCATAGAGAAATTAGAGCAATCAAAGAACTTACGAGACGTGGGCGTTAATAGCACAGTCGTAATCGATAAGAAGTTGCCTGCAGTTGGGAAAGGTGGGATACTCAGCCCATTCTATTTCATTGCGCTCCATGAGCATAATATCAATGTTCTAGGCAAAAGAAAAACGTACAGAGATAAGCAACTCAAAATGTGCAGTATGAGGGCCCGCAGCCGGATCTTCCTGATTGGACAAGACGCTCGAGTCATTCGGGAAGCGTACCCATCCAACATTGTTTGCAATGCTATTAGCAAACACCCCCGTTTTGTTATTCTGCCATAGTTTTAGGTCTGCTTCCGAGACGGTGGGATTTTCGGTGAACTTCTCAAAGGTATCGTTCGAATTGACCGTCCAAACATTAGGAACTAGAGGGTGATTACGAGTCTTTTACGTCAGTAAAAGGGAGTTATTTTAATCGACACCAGCCCGCCAGAAACGGTTGCAAAACCTGTTACGCCTGTTGACTGCCATCAAACGAGCACGTGATTGAAACGGCACTTACCGGAACTGGCCGTATTTGTACCAGACAACCAGAGACGGTTGGACAACTTGAACCTTGTTACGTCTGTTAACTGCCATCAAATGGGCACGTGATTATACCGGCATCTACCGAGTTGTTTGGTACCAGACCAACAGAGACGGTTGAACATCCTGTTACGTTTGTCAACTGCCATCAAAGCGAATCGTCTGCCTACAACATTAAATAAAGAGTACTGAGTAAATAGAACAATCTGATTAGGCGTTCAGCACGGCCGCGTCATCCACTGCAGTGACCAGCGTCACACATACGACAACTAGGCCAGCACTGCCTTTCCTGATGTCCTCCTTCACACTCTACTCGTTACCTTGAACCTCGATTATCACTGTTTACACTAGCGAACGTGGATACTTCGAAAAACGGTATAAATGTATGTGTATACTTTCGAGGTGTACTATTAGGCATGCAACATTAACCAAGACTTACAGGAAAACCAGCAACGACGCTAACGTGCCTTATGATCAACCCCACCCATACATATAAGTTACTTCTTCGAAGTGTCTTTGAGCGGGGGGTGGACAAGGAATGGACGAATACATGCTGAAAGGTGCGTACCTGGGCTTCTCGACATCCGTTTACCAAATCGTGTTGACTCGTCTTTACAGGCAACCATGCAAGTTTGGCTCCATCTGAAGTCAGACCCACAAAACACACCCGTCGCCCAGTCAATCGGTTACTGCCCGACGCATCGTCATGAGATAACATACATATACTGGATAGGATACAAAGCCAGCACGTATCTATGGGCTAGCCTGCGACATCGTGTATTGCTGGCCAACACCGGTACTTCACAGCTTGCAGGGATGGAAGCCTGAGGTCGTTTGTCGCCCGATGTGTTGTATATCGAGTTGCCTGACATGACATAGGCGCAAGCGGGAACCTGCATTGTCCATCCCACTCCGTACTAGTAGAGTCGTTAAGATATGTGTTACCCTATTGCCTTGTCGAAGTTGACCATCTCCAAATCAGTACAGGAGGATACACTCGACATAGCTCCGCCTTGCCGTATCTGCAAGCTTCTTCAATCACGTACTTCTTTTTTCGATCCTACTAGTACGTATAGTTACTGTTCGAACTTGCATTGTCACTCAAGTTGCACGTATTTAGAGTCCCAGGGACAGTACGCTAATTGGATTGCTATATCTCTATCTAATAATACCTGTATGTGCTTACGCCCGAATTGACAAGTCAAGTTACAAGTATTAGTCGTACTGCTAGTTATTGTATCATCTTCATATATAAAATGCAGAATATAATTTGGTTTACTGAACATGAATTTCAATGAGACAAGAACGCACACAGAGGACACGTAAAAGATTCGTAATGCCACGCGCTATGCGATGGCCCTGCACAACAAGTCTGAAAGGTTGCGTCCGACGGATAGGTTGTGCAAAACAGTTTTAATGCCGAGTTGTTTGAAAAGTTCAGAGTCGCCCACGCCGGAGTGTAATAGAATGTTTGGGGTCCCAACACTGCCAGCAGACAGTATGATTTCTTTCCTTGCTTGGACTTTTTGAAGTGGGCCGCCTTCTCTGGTACGGAACTCGACGGCTTGGAAGTGCGGTTGCCCTCCGTGTGACACAGTGGACATAAGCCTTGACACCTGAGCATTCACAAGAACATGTAAATTCTTCCGCGACACGAAGGGTTCTCCAAGGTATGAGGTACGAGAGCTACTCCTGCTGCCATTCTTGATCGTGAACTGGAAAAAGCCTTTGGAGGAGGATTAGCTCAGATTTCAGTGGAAGAGGCTTTTTTTGTTACCTATTCCAAGATGGTTTCCCGAGTTGTAATCAAGTCTAAAAGGGAACTCTGGCAGCTGTTTAGTAGTTTCGATAACACGATCATCGATAGGTTGCGGAAATCCGAATAAGCTGACAGAGTTGATTCCATTGAACCCATGCACCGCTGGATCGAATTGACCAGTTATGTTATGGTGATCTGCCGGAGGGACGAATATTTCATTCTAAGATCTGATTGGCTGTCGCGACAAGGCTACCCGAAAAACTGGATTTGTACCTTTCGGAAGTATTTTTGCAGAGAATCCCAGCTCCATCCAGGATCTCCTGAGATCCGAGCATATCGATCATAGTCTTCTGACGTCCCGCGAGTATATGCCATATAGTCTGCAAATTAACTAAGAAAAGTGTTGCCTAAAGACTAATTAAAAACCAAAACACTCACTAACGGAACTGCTTCCTCCAAGTGTATGCCCTCTCGGATAAGGAAGAGAACGACCATTCAGACCAGGCATAGAAACTGTAGTAAAGTTCCAGTCCACCGCGGTATTAGGTGTCGCACGAGTGCAGAAAAACGGAACGGAGGCATTCAAGTCATCGTCGGGCCTGCGTTTTTACAAATCCGTTGGGATTCAAGAAAATGAGGTGTAACAAATATAGGTACTTACAATCCGCCTGCTTCGAGGACTAGAACAGAGACATGCGGATTTTCACTAAGACGGTTGGCTACAACGTTTCCTGCAGTGCCACCTGCGACCATCCTTCATAAGTTTCTTCCTACTCCAGGATCCAACAAAGTAAACGCGTACCGCCAACTACCACAAAGTCGTATGCAAGACCAGGTAAGTCATTCACAGAGGACACGATGGTACCCGATACATTCCGCTGAAGAAGAAAAAGAGGAAGCAGGTAAAGCAACTTGGTTGTTCGGGCCATTGCACTCGACACGATACGCGACGCGCGATCCTCCTTATAAACCAGCAACCGAGGTTCTATACATAGCACAGATGGATTACCCTCGGTATTGGGAACCTGACTGGACAGCGACGGCCACTTCCGGTTTTTCATTTCGCCGTCTATTAATAAGTACGTGTCGGTTATTTAAAAGGTTTGCCACCTCAAACCTTGCCAGGAATTTATACCTGAATGGCAAGCTGATCTCACAGGATACTCTTCCGCAATACCCCACACTTCCCAACGAAGACAATTGAGCAAAGATAGCATTTCCACTTGTTATTCAGGTACTACACAACACTTTGAGGGGCTGTCAGGATAAAGATAACGTCAATGGGGGGTACACTGAGAAACACAAAAAATAACTCACCTACCGTCCTTAACACATCCCGCCCCTATTTCACTTTCGCGGCAACTCAAGGTGCTCCGGCCCAAAGCTATCGGGCAACAACTCTCCTAACGTCGTCTCTTTCACTCCTCCTTCCGTGTATCCGGGCTTTTGTTCTCCTTCAGGTAAGGGAGCTTGGGGATAATCTCCTGGAACCAATAGAATAGGCATGTCGAGAGCGCAAAATTCACGAATCACTTGTCGGCATATCCCACAGGGCGATATCGCGGAATTCACGTTTCTATAAACGCGATTTTAGTTACACACATCGATCTAGAGTAAGTGCGAGTTTTGGACGTACGTGACCACGGCTAGACCGACGAAGGAACGGATGCCTTCACTCTTTAGATATGATCTCGTTTCAACTTGCTATGGCGTATATCTAGGTGAAACAAGAACTCACAGCAGCTTTCACAATCGCGGTTCTCTCAGCACATATAGTTCCTCCTGCAAGTGTTCAAATGATCTATTCAGCTCGTATCATTTGGGCATGCAAAGCAAACCGTCTACACACCATAAGACGCGTTTTCGATGTTTGCGCCCTTGATGATGGTACCATCTGGAGTCAGAAAAGCGGCACCGACAGGGAACTTAGAGTAAGGACTATATGAGCCTTTCTTTGCTGCAAGAATTCAGTCAAGATATTAGTGAAAGGGTCAAACGCGAAGGACAGAAGCAAACCTTCGAAGGCGCCTTGAATCAACTTTTGACGGTCTTCAACCGACAAGGTCCACGCTCTGACAGACATGACTGCTTCAACGGATGTTTTCGTGTCTTTGAAGGTTAGATTTAAAGAAGGGAGGATGATATCCTGGCCGTACACAGATAAGAAACCTCTGCATGATAATGATGGCTGGTTAATGGCGAGCGGAAGGAGCGGACCGCAAGTTTGAACGAGACGGATGCATCACGTGCCAAACCCGTCGACTGGCCAAAATACAAAAACCGGTTGATGGGTACCACCAAACGATACATTTAGGTACAGCAGCAGTGGAAGCATCAAACAGACAATCCCCTCGCCTTTTACTAGGGGATTCCGTGCTGCTTCCACATCTAATGCTGCATTACAATCT
This sequence comes from Agrocybe pediades, assembly GCA_013053245.1. Taxonomy (NCBI): domain Eukaryota; kingdom Fungi; phylum Basidiomycota; class Agaricomycetes; order Agaricales; family Agrocybaceae; genus Agrocybe; species Agrocybe pediades. The sequence goes on from JAACJL010000058.1 coordinate 2,562,455, forward strand.
TTGGAAACCCTCCTTCCTTCGGAAGAACTGATACTTCGGTATCACTTTCTTATTGCCTCATTTTTTCCCTTCTTCTCTGCGTGGAATGCTTAGTAAACGCGAGAACATGGCTTTTGTACCGGCACTCCATATTACGAACAAGTTTCCTGCTAACCGTGCTCTCACCCATGTTATCGCTCGTGAAAAATTTACTAGAATAAAATAATTCCACCCTGGGTATATATCGTACAACGTCAACTCTATGTCTAAGCTACCTCATAGAAATGATCAACTCATTAGATATCTATATAAGACGATGTTCGTAACAATCCACACTCTGAGCTCATTGCCCGTTCCACAAATTCATATTCTACCCACAATTAAGAACTTAACCGGACACTTAGTAGACCGACTCCAGGTAGGTCAAAGTAAAACGCGCAGTACAGAAGTACGAGAGGAACGAGAGCGGACATAGCCACTTGGCTCCGCTTCGACGAGCTTGTTGTAGACGTCCACCATCGAATTTCTGTCCATAATAGAGGGCCAAACACAAGGCATGCTGTCCAGAACTAACATTGAAGCAACATCAGTTAATCGGGAAGTGGACAGGCTTAAAAAAAGGCAGACGTACGACACGGATTGCTTTGAGGAATAATGAAGGGTACTCGACAACACTCGGCTTTGCAAGAGCTGTTTTACTATGGCCGTTACCATTGGAGGTTTCCGATGTCGAAGGCACTTGTCGAGGCTGGGTAAAAAGGATATATATCGAATAGAAGGCGACGGAGAAAAAGTGGTATGCAAGGAGACTGGGTGAAGGAGCAATACTGATGATAGATCATCAATACATGCCACAGGGAGGGCAGCGTGAAAATATAACTCACCCTGACAAGAGAGACACAGGACCGTTGATGCATTCACCACCCCGTTCAAAGTATTTGAAGCATCCCGTCCTTAAGACGGCTAACTCTTCGTCTGAATGAAGCGTAAGTCGCGTTCAACAAAACGTGAAAAGTAGAAGGGCTAACCATCTGCTCCGAAAAGGTCGTACAAAGCGACACTTAAAATATTCACCGTCGACGCCAGTGGTTTCCTATTCCAGTGCCAGTGATGCAGGATCTTCCTAAGCTGATTCCAATCACTGAAGTCGTCGACAGATCCAAGAAGGTCCCGTAATAGAACAGCATCACTGAGAGCAACTGTCATTCCGCCACCTGTTAGCGGATGTCGCATATTCCAGGAGTCGCCAATGAGAATTGCCCCTGATTTTGACAGCTTTGACCCTTGCTCTACGGGGGGCAAGAAAGAGTTGGGCATACGTCTCAGGCGGTCTTTGTCGAGTGCTCGTTGGATTGGTAATGTAAGGGCAGAAGGTAACTGTGGAACAATATTTTCAAGAACATGTGCCTGGAGAACAGGTCAGTCATCCGCAATTGAAGCTGGAGAAACGACGTACCTTGAGGTCAGACGGAAGTGGTTGCTTGACGTCGATAAGTATCCGAGTGTCGCGCTCGGAGATTTGGTATAATAATACAGGTCCGAAGCCTTTGGTCAAAGCTACGGTTCCATGGTTGGGTATAGGTAGTCGCGCATCCTCTAAGATTGCTCCGACGAAATGACTCTTTGTTACTGGCTTCACAGAGCTTTCGCCCATGACAAGGTTGCGGAAATTGGAGAAGCATCCATCGGCGACGACAACAAGCTCTGAGGACAGAGTAAAGTGTTCAGAGTCCTTCGTAACCTTGACTCCAGTAATCGTATTGCTGCCCCGTTCTTCCATGAGCTCGGTGACGGTGCCCTCGATGAGTTCCACGCCTTTCGCCTTCCCAGCTGCCTCCCTTAGCTTCATGATAAATCGTCCATGATGGAAACTCCGTCCTTCGTACGATCCGGGATAGGGTATGTGCACCGACTTGCCGTTCTCCACTACGCAGTATCCCCTGACCGGAATGGCGTCAATGCCCTCCACGCATCCCAGCATACCCAGCTTCTCCAAAGCAATCATTCCTCCAGGTTGCAGCAGCTCTCCGACAATCCTATCAGGCTCCGCTAGTGAACGTTCCACCACCGCGATTCGTAGAGGTTTCGACCTGGGGAGCGTGGACAAGCCATGGGCAAGCGCGCAGCCTGCAATGCCTGCGCCGACGATGACAACGTCGTAGTTTCGACTTGTGCTGGCCATTTTTAGGAGGAGATTATGAGGAAATGTAAGTCCACGACGAGGATTGTCGCGGTCGTTAAATAAATTGCAGAAAGGCTATTAACGATTTTTCCAATGTCGACCCATTTCACTTTCGGCAAAGTCCGAGATGTATTTTAGACGCGTCGAGTGACTGACGCGCCTTGGCCAGCCACCCCGCGTCGTAGTCTGGACTTTGGGCTGGAATTTCACAAATTCTCTCTTGGACACCTCTTACCCCGAAAATCATGGCACCCAGCTCGAGAAAGCTAACGAGGGACGGCCTTCTTGCCGTCCTTCACTCTATGGATATCACCTTCCCAAGTACCACCAAGATCCAAGAGGACGACCTCAACAAACGTCTCTCGCAAGCCTTGGACGCAGCTCAGCGGTACCGTGATGTTATTGGGAACTCCATCTTTGACGAAAGCACAGGCACCCCTTGGCCTGCGGACAAAGACTTAATGGAAGGCACACAACGTGGAACTATCTGGGAAATTGCTAGAAATCAAATTTACGGTGCCTCCCAGTCGGAGAACAAAGGCACATTCGCGGAAATGCGTCAGATCGTCATGGGACTCGCGCATAACTATAAGCTCGGGATTCGTAACATTTGCATGACAGAGTCGCTGGGAGTATTGGAGGATTGGGGCGTGTATGTCCGAGTATGTCTCTTCCAACAGTAAAATGAAGTCTAAAGAAACTCAACGAGTTTTGTCTCATCCATAGATCCTAAACATATTTATCGTTAAAGACACCCCAGTTTTTCTAGTGGCTTTCAAAGAAGTCGATGGAAAGGGAGCAGGCTCCATGCGGGAAGAGCTGGAAAAACTCATCCCCGAGGCCAGAGAAAGCGGTCATAAGATCGGCACTCTCAGAACTACTGAATACGAACGCTTATCCATGTTGAAGCTACTAGGCATGAATGCAAAGCGTCTCTCAGTGGATCTCCACCCCGACGAAGTCAGTGTAGCGAAGATGCTAGGGTTAAAACTGTCCTTCCTTCTGCCTTTGGCCCCACTCAGCTTGAAAGACCTCGGTCGATTGGCAACAAACTCCGGCTGCGAGGTCTGCGGTAAGAAAAACGTCAGTCGATGCCTCCAATGTCTGTCAGTGGCGTACTGTGGCTCAGGTGAGTCATGTCGTCGTCTCTCAATATTACTTCAAGGTCAATATTCCTCCCAAAGAATGCCAAAAGGTGGACTGGCCAAATCACAAAGCCACCTGTCGTTCCTTGAAAGGAGGGACATGGAAAACCATTACCTTCGACTTGTCAAACGCCAAGAAAAGCATGTTTCTGTACAACTACCACGAAACTCCTCAAGATGCTTTGAAGAGACTCGATACGGATCCCTCGTCAGTTATTAACGCAGCCGGTGGTCCTCCTCCGGACATCCATAATGGGAAGACTTTCTTGGTCAAGTTCCAGATATCGCTGTTCCAATTCAAAGAGAACGCTCATATGCTGTTGTATGACCGTCAGAGAAGCTTCCAGGTGTTATGGAAGCGGATTAACGCGCGAGATCTCTTCGATGAGGCCGAAGATCAGCTAGGCGACGAACTGAAGATGTACAGGTGGGCACGGCGAGTTGGTGATTATCAATTGGAGGTCTGCTTCGACCGACGTCCAGCCAGCAATCCACCGTGGTAACGATTTCCTGGGCGAAAAATCCGATGTAATATATGATTTATAGTTTTTGCTAGTGCGAGTCGAATATTTACTGACCCTGTAATTAATAAAGCAATGATTTAATTCTTCATCCTACGGTGTTACTTTTTTGGTACTCTACGGTGAGTGGGTGTAAGCGTTGAATCTCCGAGACCCAGACTATATTTAGGTTTGCCTTTAGCCGCCCAATCACATGGCTGCATTCCCTACTCCTTAGAAACTTAGAATGGAGAGTTAGACTCGCGGGTTGTTTGACGGTCTCACATTCTCCTTCTCCTAACCTCTCTTTCTCTTCTCAATATCCCTGAGCCAGAGAGAAATGACACTTAGCTCAGAACTGACGAGGGACCGCGTCCTCGCCGTTCTCCACTCCATGGGCGTCAATCTTCCAAGTAATACAAAGATCCCAAAGGAAGATCTTATCAAACGTCTCTCGCAAGCCTTGGATGCAGCTCAGCGCTATCGAGATGTTATCGGTAGCCCCAACTTTAACACGAACACCGCCGCATCTTGGCCCTCGGATAAGAACCTAAGGGACGCCACACATCGTTCAACCTTCTGGGAACTCGCTAGGGACGAAGCCTACGCAACTGGCCGTAATATCCCGCCGGAGTCGCCGAAGAAAGATATTTTCACTGAGATGCGTCAGATTTTCAATGAAATTGCGCGTGGCTTCCATATTGGCGTTCGTAGTACTTTCATAATAGGAACAGAGGGAGCAGTGTTTGTTCGAGTAAGTTTGTTTTACTTACCCTAGGAATTTTAAAAAATCAAGTAGTAATGCGGACGCTTTATTCACAGATCATAAACGTATACAGCGTCAAAGACACGCCAGTGTTCTTAGTAGGGTTCAGAGAAGTAGATGGCGAGGAAGCGCCTCCCATACAGAGGAAACTAACGGAACTCGCTCTCCCTAAGGCCACAAAACCTAGCGATTATCAAATGCTCGCTCTCAGGACGGATGAACACCAACGTTTGTCCATTCTGATGCTTTTGGACATGAACTCCAAACGCCTCTCAGCAGTGGATGATATCCCACTTGACGAAAGCAAGATTGCCGAGGCCATAAATTTGAAGCTGTCCTTCCTACTACCTTTGGCGCCCCTCAGCCTGACCGACATCGGTCGACTGATGAATAAATCTGGCTGCGAGGTCTGTGGAAAGAAAACCGCAAGTCGTTGCCTCCAATGCTTGTCAGTTGTGTATTGTGGCCCGGGTTCGTCCTCTCCATTCCCTCATCTCTCATATCACCCCCAAGCTCATCATTGTCTCCCCAAAAACTTAGAATGCCAGAAAGCGGACTGGCCAAATCACAAAGCCACTTGTCGTTCTCTCAACGGAGGAACATGGTCAACCATCACTTGTGAGATAATACCCCACATCCCGGGCATATCCCTGCAGAACCATCACGAAACACCCCAAGACGCCAGAAAAAGAGACAAGAAGTTATCATCGTCCGTAGCTGGTGGTCGCCCTCCTCCCGACATTCACCACGGGAAAGCATTCCTGCTCAAGTTCCAGATATCGCTGTTCCGAATTAGTGATGACACTCATCATATGCTGCTGTATGACCGGCAAAGAAGCTTTCAAGTCATGTGGATGAGGAATAGCGCACGAGATCTCTTTGATCGAGCAGAGCATGAGATGGGAGACGTCCTGAAAATATATAGGTGGGCAAGGAGAGTGGGTGATTATCAGTTTGAGGTGTGCTTTGACAGACCTCCGGCTACCAATCCACCGTGGTAAACATCATTCTAGGAAAGTAAAATACATGCATTATATATGTAGTTTTGTCCGGCAAGTACTCCGACGGAGAGTCGAGTACATCATATTGAATCTGTTAAATCATCTAAAATAATAATAAATCCCACATATTAAATCCCCAGCTTGCCAAATAAATGTCTGAGTCCCATCCAAACGGAAGTCCAAGGCCTGCGGGAAGCCTGGTCTCTATCTCTCTGCTCCGCAGCAGCAGCGGGCAATGTATCCTGCGGAAACAATATCCTCCTTCGATGTTCGGTAAACGTCAACTTGCCCAACGGAAGTGGGTGGACGGTATGAACCACTGTCGAGTGTATGTAGTCTCTCGAAGAGGATTTGGATGAATATCCGCCGCTTGCATTTCTCGTTATAGGTTTTGTCTGGACGTCCGGTTCCTTTCCTAGCTCAACCGGAGGTGGCACCGTAGAGATACTATCCCGTAATCTTCCCCATGTTACCAAATACATCCCTGTCCAATATATCCCATATTCTATTTCTATCCGCTGTAGCGTTGGGTTGTGAGCTGCGAACGATTCCATGAACACAGCAGCCTCTTGCTCCTGGGCCGCCAGGTCTTGCTTGGGACTGACGAGCCGCGTAGTGACTTTGACGTATCTTATACAAGGAGAAAATTCGGTCTTGCTCATCATAGAATATAGTGACTGGAACAACATAGGCAAAACATAGGTCAAGAAAAAATGTCAAAGGACGAGATTACGACTTACTGAAACTGGTGTTCCAGATTTGAAGGATTGGGGCACAGGCACTATGGTATCCCGCGAAGTGTTATCGGTAGACACCATGATGAGCCTCTCCATATTCTTGAATGATACAAGGAGGCCCAGAAGGGAACTCGTAATTTCCAATACTGTGAACTTGAGCATCTTCAAGCTGTCCGCCGCTGTCGTGTGAGCGAGGGACGCTAAAACGTTGGCCAACTTATGCGGGTCGCACACCTCCGGCCGCTCATCAAACCCCCACAAAGCCACATTCTGTAAAGGTTGCTGCGAGAACCGTAGAACATGAGAGTAAGGGCCTTCGTAACTCTCGAGCGATGGAAGAACGGACGCAGTGAGTGCTTGCACCGCTACATCCCGAGACCTCTCGTCTGATGATGGAGGAAAGATGCAAAGCGAACTGAGGCAAGGACAGTTCTCTAATGCCGTAATGAAGCAGGGATCCGAGATGGAGGAGAAGGGGACTTTCAATGAACGAAGACGATAGGTCGCCCGCGAAAGGATGGAATACAAATGACACGCAGTGTCGACTCTCGGAACGGATATCGACTGAATGACCTCTGGATGAATGACATGTTGCAGCGCGACAGTATTAACCCCCCTCACTCGCTCTTCGTGAATAGAAACATGATTCGTGACCTTTCCTTCCCAAGGCCACTGGTCCAAATCCAAATGAAGGATATGCTGAAGGGGCGACTGCACTTCAAGCGGTATGGATGAGGAATTCAACCATAGTCTGCTAATCCGCGAGGACTGTATCACATCCCACCATCTCGGCGCAATATCAATACAATGCCAAGATAACGTTGACAGGTTCGTAAACCGAGGCAACGCTTCAATCGCAGCGTCGATGATTAGATTCGGATCCAAACTATCGTCCTGATTCCGTGTCGGGAAGCCAGACCGGCTGTACGGCGATATCCAGCAGTGTCGGACGCCATGTGCGATGTGTGGAAGCTTGTAATACTCCAATCTCTGCATGAAGCGGTCGAGATATTCAGCCGGACGAAGGATAGGCTGCTCGGCGTTGTAGGAAAGCAGGAAAGGCGATACGTCGAGGACAGAGAAGAGTAGTGGTTGTGCCATGTACCGGAACGTCGAGCATGTTAAGGAAATGGTTTGGAGATCTGCATGTTTAAGATAGGGGAAAACCAGGAGCCATATCTCCGGCAACAACGCCGTCGACTGACAGAGTGTCGTCTGGGATTTGTTGCGTCTTGAGGTAGAGCCCGATACCATGGTATTCGCTCTTAAGGCAAGTCCTTTGGGCTATGGTTGAAGTACGCTAGTAAGACAGCAGTGGAATGACTTTAAGCAGTGAAACGTTGCTACACCGTGGCAGTCATTCGCGACCCGGCCTGAAGGCTAGCGGACAATTGGGAACACGCCGGTTGGGGCAGTCCGCCAGGACCAAACTGGAGAGCTAAGTGTTGATATAGGTAGGACGATGATATAAGTGTGCACAGTGCAGGCCGCCATATTCGACAGCAACTGAGCAGCGTATGATCACTGGCATCACGATGTGAGATGGAGCTCAATCACGTGAAACGACATAACCCAGACGGAATGCTCTGCGCAGTGCAATGTTCGAACAGGCGCCTTGCATGTCTCTTACAGCCGTTGCTTATGGGTAGATCTTTTCGGAGGGCTGACAGATAGGATGCAATCAAATAGGTCATTATATTTATTTAAGAATAAAAAGTTAGAAACCTTTGAACATATATACTCAGACATTCCGGAATAGATAAGGGCAACAAGTTCGCGGCACAACGATCTTCGATGACACCGAACGGTACTAGAAGGTCTGCGGAGGGAGAGCATCAAAGATCGGGCATAATTGGTCCCAAGCAGCTAGGACAAAGACGATTCGCATCAGAATGGCTTAGTTCTCCTCGCAGCAACAGCTACTCACGAGGTTGTTGGCTATGTTCAATCCCGGGAACATTCTCAGCCAAAACAATAGCCAGTCCACTAAAAATAACATTCAGTAAAAAGCTCCATCGAGAAAGGAGGAAAGATAAAACTCACCGTTGCAGATGCCAGTCAATATGACTTGAAATGGGCGTTAGTATGCAACGTTCAGAAAGAATGATCAATGAAATCATTACCAATGCATAATCCATGGCCCAGAGTTATCCGTCTGGAAACGGATCGTAACATTGTCGCCCTTCTGCCCGATACTCACTACATCACGTATGACCGGGTTGTTATCATAGTTGTAGACCGTACTCCCAGCGCTGCGGACCACGGCAAAGTTATGCTAGAAGTAACGATGATGATAAGCTGGATGCGAAAGAACAGGAACGACACAAGTAGCACATACCCCATGCAAATGAATTGGGTGCTATCAAGAGATATTAGGCAACAGTAACTGCTTTTCGAAACACACAACATACCGGACTTCCAGGTGATCCACCTGGCATTGAAATCTCTATAACCTTATTCGGAGGTAAAGTATAAACTGACCCCTTTGGCATAAGTTGCTGAGCGGTATGGGCGCCACTAAGAATCTGGAGAAGAACCGGAACGCTGGGAGGTGTGAATGTCGCGTTGTTAACAGTAAATGCGGTGCCGGTAAACTGAATATCCAAGTTGAGGTTGACGTCCGCTCCGCCAACTTTGTGCACACCGGGCACCTTGGTTGGTACTAGAGGGTGCAGGTTCGTCTCAATCAAGGGGTTAGAGAGCGACTGTGTCGTGGTAGGATCGACTTTAGGCGCCCCTGCATAACGCAAGATAGCAGAGTTAAGCCCGCCGGCGAATGCATTAGTGAGATTGGAACCGAAGGGTGCGGCATTAGGCAAAGCGCGGACCCAATAATTTGATGGATGTTGTTTAGCGCTCAATGTTTGCAAGACAAATGAATATCTTTGGCCGACAAAGATCTGAATGGAATCAACCACGAGCGGTTGGACATTAACTCCATCAACTTCAATGATGGTCTGTAACGCAAGCTCTTCAGGAAAAGACGTAAAGAGGAGGGCAGTGCACTCACCATATTATGTCCATCGATGGAGAATACGAAGTTAGGATCGCACGAGATAGAGACCAGACGGAAACGATAACGCTTGTCGGGCAAGACGTTAATCACAGACAGGGGTGAAGCTGGGCCGCCGAAATAGCGACCTAGTCCATTAATTAATGTGGCATTGAAAGGCGGGACTCCAGATGCCTTCTCAGCAGTGGGAGCAGGTACGTGATACCTGTAACATTGTATGAGTAAGCCATTTGGTATTTGTATCAGAACAGCGCCTCTGCCCACCAGTCCGCAAGGGTTATAACTGTTGACTCTAAAATAGATGAAGCATCATTAGAAAACTAAAAATATGCAGAACTCTAAAACGTTTGTCTTACCATCATCGATATCGTACCTAGAATTACGTAGCAAGACAGTAGTCGGTAAGTCTTGCATGATAGAGCCAAATTGGAGAGCCTAGCTCACCGCGACTTATGAGGGTCGTGAGGATCGTATACTACCAGTCCTCCTCTCAATCCATCGCAATACTGTGTAGCTATATTTACACGTCAATTGAAAACTCTGCCGTAACGCCACAACACACTTACAGTAATGAGAATGATACCAATAAGTGCCTGCTTGGTCTGGTACCGAGAACTCGTACAAAAAGGAATGGCCGGGGGAGATGGGGCATTGCGTCACCCCGACAGGACCGTCGGCCCAGCTTGTACCTTCTTGAAAGAGGCCGTGCCAATGCTAAGAATATGAGGCATTTAGAAACGCGACTTAGTAACATAAGCTGCTGCCGTACAATACTCGTTCCAGTCAACATGGTCTTGTCAGTCAACTGGTCAACGACGTTCATTCGGAAGGTGTCGCCCTGAGCAAGTGGTGGTGTCAGAAACCTCGGTCAAAATTAAAGTTTTTGAGTTACCTTCTGGCCAGTAACGACCGGTGCAGGGAAAGAAAGTGAATTCTGGGAACCTCCAGCAAGAACGGCACTGAAGAAAACGCGTTGAAAGGTAGTAGGGCACATAATTGCATGATGTACTTACGAGCGAGTGAAGCCATCTGGCGCAATATGTTTATTGGCGATAATAAGGTTGCCAGAAGGCCCCACTGCTGCGAAGACGCGGGTGAGATATGCTAGGCCAACTACGAAGGTGGCAGAGAGCATAGTAAAATGAGAATCTTTGAGCTTGGAAGACTTGATGAGTCTAGCAACAGCTTTTATACCTCAGATGCGAGATATTTCAAGACCAGTTTGCGCACAGGACAGACGGGGATTGTACTCGATTTGAGCTTGAGCCGTCCACAGGACAAATCGAAGTGACGAGGAACATCGTTTCACGGCAACCCAAAAGGCTTTGAAAGCATCGGACAGCAAGGTTTAAGCTTTGCTCAAGTAATAAACCTTTTCAGATTAATTGATTCGTACCTGGAAATGACTTGAGCAACTAGCAAGAATGATGAATTTGCCTCTTACCTCCCGGTATGAAAGTCAAAAATCGAGCATCACGTATGCATGCTGACCCGGTACTGGCAATCCCACTGAAGAAATCTACATACTAAGCGTCCGTTTGGAGGACTCAGTGCTGACCCAGGATATAGTAGAAGGTGTACGCGTTATCAATGCCGCAGGCCTTTGTTTGAGCGTTCGCTGAAATGAGCGGCATAGATGGATTACGCAGATTGGTATCAAGCACAAATATAGAGCATCTTGAGGCACTTCCAAATAGTTGGCGACGGACCTGAAACAAGATGGAAAGCCACAGAAATCATAGACGCCGTCATTTCAGTACAACAACTGCAGGAAAAGAAGGCCTGTGGATGAATTCCACGGAGCTGGCTCCGGGCCTAAAGAGAGATATTCCGGGACATTCGTCAGAAAGCGCAAGTCCAACGGACGAATGATCATCGTCATGGATCCTATCATGACGGACAGAGTCAATAACCCTCCACCTGGAGAGGAGGAAAGCTTTCGGGCAGCTAAGTCTCCCGAGTCCCGACATAGTCGAGTATAGAATGAAGACATCCGGTGTTTGCGCGCCCCAAATCGTATGCCGACCGTTTAAACAGGACACGCAGTTGAATGATGTGACCACCAGTTGAAGGGACAACCTAGACAGGACGAGGCGTCATAGACCCCTGACGCATACGTGCATTGGCTCATTGTGAGCAAGGATAACATCCTGGTTACCTTGGGTCCCCTTTGCCACTCGTCCGTAGCGTATAAGACTAGCACCGTCATGGATTGAAACCGGCATTACTACTGTCGTCCGGTAGCAAAAGCTAGGTCCTGACTGGTGAAGGGCCAGATAAAAGACGTAAAGGCCACCGATCATGCAAAGAGTACCCAACGTATGGGAGCAGAACCGTCAACAGTTGTTATGCATTGGCACTTTGAAGTCCACGAAGTTGATACGCGCTGAGTGCCTTAATCTGTGGATTGTGCGGTAAAAGGACCTTGAATATGCGTTTTATTCGTCCATATACACGCTGCAGGATAGCTTGGAGGGCTCTCTGAATAAAATACGAGAGATACAAGGAGTTAGCTAAATTTCGAGATAGGAATTGATATGAGGTGCTGCGCACGTACTATTCAAATTCACAATTCCTGTGGTCTACTCAGGAATCCTGGTGTTTGTCGTCTATGATGCCCAGAGGTTCATACGACTGCGTAGGCCAACTATTCAACAACAGGCGTGAGACAAGGGTGGCTGCGTGAAGAAACCAAAGTTCGCTTACGAGGATTCCTCAGTTCTCACGCTAGTTGCCTCCTCTTACGACTCCAGGGACCAGGACCCTCAATATGCATCCTGAATTCTTTCTTTTACCGGGCTACCATTCCCTATGCAGTGCGCGACGTGTATGCAGGGCGGTCAATGCGCAGGTTTCAGGGTCGCACTCGCTTCTTGCCGTATTTAGATCCTTCAAATAAAACGACTTTCTCGACTCAAACGTCTTCCTGCTTCATATCGCACCAAAATGCCTTCAAAGGATATCTCAAGAGGAGACCTCCTCATCCTCCTCGCCTCCATGAACGTCGTCATACCGGAAGACACCAAGATGACCGCAGAACAGCTGAGCAAGCGTCTCGGCGAGGCCTTCGACACAGCTCAACAATTGTCTGAGAATCTCGACTCGCCGACGGTGGACGCTACAACATTACCGAAGTGGATTCCCAGGAAAGGAGAGACGCTGTTCGAGGTTACACAGCAAGGAAATTTGGTGGAGGGTTTTACAGGAGAAATGCGTCAGCCTAAGCAAGGGGGCATGGCGTTGAAGGTAGATACGTTCAAGGAAATGCGTCAAAGTGTCTTGGGCATCGCATATGCCTGTGATAAAGGTATCAACGAGATTTTCTTGCGCGACGCGAACAACAGATGGGCCGTTTTCATCAAGGTAAGCCTGTGTGTCCAAGTGGTTCAGCGCAAAGCTTATGTCGAGTCGTATGACAGATCATGGCCGCATATGAAGTCAAAAACGAGGTCCCGCTTTTCTTCTTCTTTTACACGGAGCTCTCGTCTACAAGCTCCGAAGATTTGGACGAACAAATCAGGGAAACGTCGAGCAGCGGCGAGACCATGACATTGGCGATAAGTGACCTCGAACGTCGCGCACTTCTGAAGCTCTTCAGCAGAAACTCGAAGAACATTGACCACTCGGTGGTGAAGAAAGCCCAAAATGAATTGACGAAAACCGGTCTCCACCCTTCCTTCGTCCTCCCTCTTTGTCCTCTGAACATGCGCGACTTGGGCAAATTGACAGATCCCGGGTGTGCAGTTTGTGGAAAGAAAAACACCAACCGATGCGTTCAATGCTTAATGATCGCGTACTGTGGCAAAGGTCAGGCTCCTCCTCTTTTAAACCGATGCATTACTGATAGAAACGCGATAGAATGTCAGACGGCCGACTGGCCATCGCACAAGGAAGCCTGTAAATCCGTCAAAGGCGGCACATGGCAGAAAATGACGCTTTCTCCCTCCGCACTGCCATTCTTTTCAATGCTCAACGCTCGCGACACAAAGTTCAGGGGTAAAGGCGTCAACACTCACGACGCTCCTCCTCCTGACGCCCACAAGGGCAAGATGTTCCTTGCTAAATTCCAACTACCTCTGTCTGGACTCGGCGATATGCTGGTTTACGATAGGCAGCGAACCTTCACTTTGTGCTGGAAGCCAACTAGCCAGCCGGCGTTGTACCAGGAGGCGGCTAGAATGATTGGGCACAGGATGAAGTTTTACAGGTGGATGAGGCGTACTGGGGATTACGACTTCGAAATTTGTTTAGATCGAGCACCACCTCAGGATCCCGTATGGTAATGAGGGCGAACGTCTATGGAATACAGGACTAGGGATACACGTTGGCATAAAATTAACAATAAGTACAGTATCTTCTATCGACGATCGAAAAGAATAACTAAAGTTATTATCATCGAGACTCTGGGATTCATGCGCGTCTTGAGACTCAGCCGACGATGGGTCAGTTGACGAGCACACATCTCTATGGGTGGAAGAAGGGGGTTGAAGACGTGCGAGTATTATTTGAGGACCAGGCCGGCGGCGCAGTTCACTGTCCCAGAGCAGAGTCTGTTGGCGAGTGCGAAGCAGCAGAATAGCGATGCGAAGGCATGTGCTACTAAGACTGCCAGCTCCACTTCTGCCACCACTTAACTGCCAGCGCGAGCGCTGCTGCTCCAGCTGCTGTCCGCGCGAACGGCATCCCCACACTTTCCGCTTCACCTTCCCCTCGTTCGACTGCCACCCCTCCTACTACCACCGTAGCCACCTCTGCACCCGCTCCAGCTACATCCGTGACGATCAAGCAAGAGCCCGTCTCGTCTTCGCCACTCAACTTGTTCGTTGACTCTTCCTCGGCTTCACCTTCAAGCTCTTCCTTTGCCAATTGCCATATAGTGATATGTACCCTACAGCTTATCACATCATAACTCGACCCTCCCGCTCTCCACGCCGCAGAGACCGTCGACCCAGTTTTGGACTCAGCATGGTAGGGGTAGAATAGGGAGAGGGTGGAAGGCACAGCGGCGCGCTTGAGGAGGTGTGTGCAGGTGATGGTGAGGCTGTTGTCGATGAGGAAGAAGCGGAATTTGATGAAGTTGGTGATGATGATGGATGATGTCGATGAGGATGAGGAAGTGGATGAAGGCGACTCAGAGTCAGACGAAGGAGCAGATATCCGCGACGAGACCGAACGAGCCGCCTCTTCCTCGTAAACTCTATCGAGCTCTTCGCTCGGTTCGGGCTTGATCGAGTCGTGTTTTAGTGAGGATGGGAGGTATTGTAATGATTTGTAGGCTGTATCGGGAATTCCTCGTTCGTCCGAAGAGGTGGTAAAATGTACCTCTATGATGTGACCATGACCGCCAGACGTAGAAGAAGAACGGGAGGTTAGGGACGACAGTTGCATAGGAAGGAGAGTTAGCACCGTTAAGGATTGGTTAGGCAATGGCATACGAATGAGCATGAAAGGAACGGTGAAAGGAGCGATGATCATGATTCATCCACATGTAGAAGCCTTTCCTGTGCCAGGGTATTCGGTGAGTTGTGTGTACTTTTAGTTCTGAGAGAGCGGTGGAGGGGGATAGGATTGAGGGAAGGAACATGAGTGGGATCTGGAAAACAATGAATAAAAATATGTATGGATTTTAGAAGAGAAAAGATAAGATGTGCTCACTGTTGAGGTATCTTTCTCATCTAACACTGGGGTATGCTTAATTTGGTTATCTAAGGAGCCAGAGACGGGTCTATGCTCTTCAAAGCTAGCTCTTCACGACAAGCCTTTCTCCAACTTGGAACATTTTGAGCTATGACAACCACCAGGATTTTAGCAAACTCGAACTAGCAAATAAAAATACACATGAACGCACCTTCCATCCTCCTTTCGCCTTCCCAAACCCAGCCCATATATCCGTAGCCTTATTCGTCGTCCAATTCACGACGCCTTCTTCTAGTAGCCAGCCTTTCTTCTTCTTCCCTTCTGTTCGATTATCCGTTGTGGTCTTTGAGGTTATCTCATTCTTCGACCTCCTGGCCCGTGACGGTGATTTGGAATTGGTGGTATGTCAGGCGAGTTAATCTGGCTGTGCTTGCCACAGCACGAGTGTTTGGGCGTGTAAGGGGTATAGCTACAACAATTTCTTGGACACCGCGTGGAACAGGTTGGTCAGATTTCACAAAAACTGCAAAGCATCCCTTTCGATCCCAGCGTATTCTCGGGCGCGGGTATTTCTGGGATCATCAGTTCAACCGTTTAAATACTTGTACGCTCGTTCTGCGCAGTTTGATGACGCGACGCTACCCTAGCAGGAACTCAACGCGAGAGGCAAAAAAGAAAGGAGGGAGCGTGCGGTAGTTTCAAGTTACAACTTACTTACAAGTAACAAGTTATAATTATCGGATTCGACAACTTGTAACGTGACGTGACACAGTCAGTCCCTTAAAGTTACTGCATTAGTACGACCGACGATCATTTGCTAAACGACAATTGAACTTCGTGCCTACTGGGCCTGGAGGTTATATAATTTTTGGCCTGCTACAAGGCGCGCTGAATCGCCTCTACTCGAACTAAGTCCTAGCCCTTCTAAGGTCGGATTTTGCAAGTCCTCATACTCATAAATTCAACGATGTAAGTAATGAAATTTGAAGGTATAAGCAGAGTTTCTATGTACTTTACATACACATAGAGCCAAAAATACGATTACATGACCCCAACTATTTCGACGCAGAATAAGTGGTTCTTGGCCCTTTCTCAAAGGTTGAGGTTGATTGGAGAGCAGCCAAGGGTGATAAGACCGTTCTGTCGTTCAATAGATTGTTAGGGACTATAACTACCATTGCTAGAGGCAAAGGCGCTACTTACGAAGGTGTTACCAGTGCAGCAGACCGGCTGGGCAGAGCAAGAGTTTCCGGAAATACCAATGACATTGAGAGGGGAGCAGTTCACTAGACAATGCACGAAGGTCAGCTATTGACGCGTTCCCTAGTAGAAGATAGATGGTCTACTCACGACCAACGAGTCCAGTGACGTCGCCAACAACGATTCCTAGGAGTCCGAGAAGCCCAGCAACGGAGCTAGACGAAGCCTTTCAAAACAGCAAGTTGTCAGGACGGGCCATTATCTCAGGACTGGAGCGCGGCTTACGGATTGGACAGAGTTGCAGCAGTTAAGGGTACCTGTGTTGCACTGGTTGGAGGGACCGTCGTTGCGGGGGAGGACACTGGCAGCCGCAAGGAGAGGAAGAGCAAGGGCGACGACAGAGGTACGAGCGAACATCGTGAAGATAGCCTTTGTGAAGAAGATGTTGACAGGTAGTAGTAAGTTAGTAGAACTGGCTGTTCGACTGAGGAGATTTGCAAAAACTGGGACCCTTCTTATACCAATCCCCAGAGCCGTTTGAGTAATTCGTCTTACAAAATTTGTTCTTCTGCTTAGTACTCGCTAACCACAATCTTCCACTCAGATACTGTCAAATCTCAGCCGTTTCGGCTCCGTTGATAACCAATGAACTACATTGTTTTCAAAGCTGTCAAATGCCTTGTACCTGTCCACGGAATGATACATAGCATTCTTACATGCGATGCGCGTTCGGTTCGTGTCTACGGCCGCCTATGAATCCTGCAATATGACTGGTCCGGCGCATATTTTCCCCATGTCATTGTACGCCGTGGGATGCATCCAGAACGCACTGCATTTGTTACACAGACCCACGCTGCCATCTTATCGAATCCCATTGGCTCGTATGTCTTGCTCCGTTACACCATGTCCCAAACCTTAACGGCTCATGGCCATCGGAAAGAGCACTTTGCTGATTTTTCACTTGCCCATTACCAGCAAACTTTACGAAACTGGCCAAAAGACCTGATACAGACTGATCTGTGCGCTCATTGCTTCTAGTACTTCCCAGAAGGACGCCACATGCGTACTTACTAGCAAAGCCTTGCTCCACAAGATAAAGAATATCTTTCGCTACTACTAGCACCAAGAAGCGCCTACTGGCTGATAACCCTAGTACTTTACCTTTCGCTGTAGATCTCTGAGCAGTGAGCATATCAGAGCGCTGCCACTTTGGGTGTCGCCGATGATTTCGACGCTAAGTCCGCCTCGACAATCAATGCTTGGCTGCCGCAGTCGGAGGCCTCGTTCTAGGGTTTTCGAAGACTGAAACAACAACCCTCGAGGCGCTTCGAGGCGCGAGATCTCCCTTCGAGACATGGAGGCCTAGAATCAACGTACTCCGATGCGATTGGGCCCAGTAGACACTTCCGGGGAGAACACCCTTCATAGAATATCACGCATATGATAGCTTAGATTAGAAAATAGACATTACTTCCGCATCGCCGTCGGTACAAATTAAATCTAAATATAGAGTGATCTTGATCGACTAGTGCTTGGCCGCATGACGGAGGATCTATAAATAGATAACCACTTAGAACTAAGAAAACGTTTGTTCTTTTGCTTAAAGACATTCCAACGAATCAGGTTCTTTGATTGACGGTAACAAGTAGTATTCTGTGAAATCAGAAGTCCGTATATTGGAGCAGAAACAGCACATTTTTTTGGTATTTTACATTATCAGCTACTCCCAAGTCAAAGTCACTATCAGCGAACGCCCACGAAAAATCCTCAGAGGTTGAGGTTGATGGGGGTGCATCCAAGAGCAATGATGCCGTTCTGGTATCGAATAAGTAAGAGTAGCCTCTATGACAAGCAAAATGTGACTTACGAAAGAGTTGTTGGTGCAGCAGACTGGTTGAGCAGAGCAAGAGTTTCCTGCAATGCCGATGACGCTAATGGGGCTGCAGGTAACTGTTCAAAAATCCCATTAGTAACCGTGCTCTGGTTTTAAGTAGGGAGACATTACCTCCGACGAGGCCAGTGACACTGCCGACGACTACGCCCAAGAGGCCAAGGAGGCCGGCGACGGAACTGGAACTAGCCTGTGAAACGAACGAACTGTTAGCAAAGAATATTTGCTGAGACGTTAGATCCTAGCTCACAGATTGGACAGAGTTGCAGCATTGGATGGATCCAGTATTGCACTGGTTGGATGGGCTGTCGGTGCGGGGGATGGCATTGGCGACCGCAAGGAGAGGGAGAGCGAGGACGACAGCGGCGGATGCACGAGCGAACATCTTTGAGATTGTTTGAGAGGAGTTGGTTGAGTAGCTAGTAGTAGAACTGGGTGGAACTCTTCAGCTGAAGAATGTCCCTCTACTCAGGCATCCTTTTATACATTTTCAACCGACTTCTATCAAGTCCCGATCCCTTTCAAAAGAGGTTTAGACGAGGAACATGCTTCATATGCACGTGATCGCTAATTTTGGTCTCCGTGAAGAACTGTCAATGCGTGTACTTCGAAAAAAAAAAGCGCGAGGCGGAGTGATTTGTTTCCGGAACTTCTGTTCATCACGCCAGCTTCTGTTGAAATGCTCTGTGATTGGCCCGCGTTTCTCTGCTGCTGCCCATTGGGCAATGGATCGATACCGACGAGGCCAGCATGACCCATTGCACAAGCATTCTACTACCATCCAGGTACGCTGGAGCTGCTCAATCCTATGACGCACCTCTACCGCCCCTTTCCGTACTACGAAGGGAACGCCCAAATTTGCCTGGCAATCGTCACAGGCCTGCCCGGAGATTCCTTGGGGAACGTGGCGAGTGCAACATGTGCCGCACCGAAGTCGCTCAAAATACTTCGACATTGACTCCGTTTTTTAATTTGTCAAAAGAAGGAAAGGATGAACATTCGAAAGAACGATCTGAATTCTGTTTGATATTACATAGTTGTGAACTCATCTACGAGCCATAACAACACCCGGGGCAGATGGTAATATCAATGGCCCAGATAAGTACTTACGTACCTACTCGACTCCAGTCTCCAATCTCCAGCTTTCTCCAGCTACAGTACATTAACCCGCAACGTTCTAACGGGGAACGCTCTGAATACACTTCCCAATGAACAATGCATATCTATTACTACAGAATCGGGGATATAACATCTATCAATCAACCTGTGTACATGTTAATCGCCTGTCATGCCAGGTCATAATACCCTCAAAAAGCCTGAACCTTGGCATAGGAATGGGAGGCTACTCACACGCAATTTTTTTCCAACCCGTAATGATCACAGGCCAAGATCGAAGGCTGTAACCAGGTGAGATGCAGGGTGTAAATTTGTGAATGGAGCCAGAAACTTGGGTGCGGTCAAAGACAAAAATGCTATTCAAACTTGACCACAGCACTGAGGTCATCATGTTGCAGTATGTATATCGAGGAACGCGGCTGAATGCGTGATAGACAGGAAATCCCCGTTCATGCGTCTACCAGGTGATATGACCTTGTCCTGCATTTGACTTGGTTTAGATGAAGGGCTGCACCAACGATAAATTCAAATGTAATTGTGAGGAGCACTGGCAACCCCAATGAAAGCCATATACCCTGGGACGAGTCTTAACATCCCACATGCACATCAATTAATTTGAAGTCATTATATTGCGAAGATGCCGACAAAGCTCATCAATGTTCCCCTCTGATGCAATCGACGCACCGCGATAGAAGGAGTCTCACAGAACATCCGCAGTCGTCGTCGTCCAGACCTCGATAAAATAACACAATGTCGTCAACATCCCGACATCAAGAATAACGCGAACAAAGTTCAACAGCCAACAAGAGCAAGGCCAACTTCACCAACTAGTCAAAAATCTCTCACATTTTGGCCACGGGAAATTGAACTATGCCTCAAAGTATATGTAACGGAGGTTGTACAGGGTAATTTTGGCGTTTGGCGACTGCGTTGTATCGGTATCCGCGGTGTGCTTGGTCGTTCCAGACTCCAGTATGTAGTAAACACTCCAGTCCCCATCTGGTCCCGGCCGCGAAAAAGGGAGGGAGGATGCAGAGCAGAGCAGAAGAGCCTCCCAGCCCGAGAACACGTTTTCTAATGCAGCCCGAGCAGGTAGTAGGGCCCTGGCATTGCTGAGTACCGAAGAGGCATACCATATACCGATATCGGTGACCAGAGAGCCCAAATTCCATTCTTGGTGAGCGTCCCGAGTCCTGTGCAGTCTGACTCTGAGCGTGCCTCTGCCCCGCGCGGATCATGTGCGATCCCAGGCGCTGAGAATCGTACGATGAACCACGCCGATGGCCCTCTCTTCTTCCAAAGTTCCCAGTGTCCCCTATTCTTCCATGGATGATTGATGGGACACATACGACATGCTTCCTTTTCTTCTCCATAGGCTATAGCTTGTATTACGATCCAAGAGAACCCAGGCGGCGGCGGCGGCAGCCAGAGTCAGGAACACGAATTCAACAGTTTCACTGCCAGCCGACCCAAGAAGCACCCACCCCAGCCCAGCCGCGCTGGCTTCCCTCATCAAACCTGTGTCCGTGTCCCTCTCGACATTAATGATGCTCCACATGAGAATGTGCGGTTGTATTTTGCGAAATAACTGTATTCAGTGCGGTAACCTGGGGATCTAGAGCGCACCAGACAAATTTTAATAATGGCCTCTGAAAAAAGGAGCGTTGACCTTGAAGGGACAGCTTCTGCAGGATGGAAGATAGGCCGACGGCGTATAGCCATGCACAGCGATGGTGGAAGGTGAGACGGGAGGGCCCAGCACGAGGTTATTTTGTGGCTTGCATTGCATCTTTCAAACAAACTGTAATAGACAGCGGCAATGCCATGATCCCCAGTGATATTGGTTGAATTCCATATCTAAAATCAAAATAGCAGTTAAGTGACCGCCGATTATATTTTTATTTTAACACAACGTACCCTTGTGTTTATGGCACGCGCATAGCTATATCTGTTCTGTCCCTGGACACTTCTGAAGCATTGGTCGGGTAAGGCCGAGGCTTTTGTTATTCCGTCTCCGAGTTACTTAGAACGGAAGACACGCAGATCCTTGAAAGCGGTATTAATATATTCGGCCCACTGCTGAGAGAAAAGGGAAGGTGAGTAGAGAAACTTTCACTTCGTTCCGAGCTCTTCCAATGCTTGAAGAATATGCAAGGGATCATGAAGGAAGTACTATGTTATTCAGAGCACTAAGTTATGAATGGATGAGCGGCCTCCGATAGATGCGATGCTTATCCCCTCCAATAATTCGTCTTTGTGAACGGCATCGGGGTAATGACGGCCTTACGTAGCTGTTTACGAACTTCAACCTGGATTTCTGTACCCTTCTTATGCCATCCAGACTTCACATAGCCCATAGCAATATTTTTGCCGACAGTGGGAGATGGTATTCCAGAGGTGACAACACCTGGAAAGAAAGTGACGGAGAAAGTTAAATGAACTAGGGCGTGCAATGTGATTCAGATGATGGAAACATACCGATTTCTTCCTGTTCGGTTGTTGGAGCAAAAATTTTGGCACCCTCTGTGAACGTTGGTCAGTCCACGGGGGATTAAGCCTCACAAAAGGCGACGACTTACGACGCGCTGGAGCGCCTTCCACAATTAGGCCTACCCGTCTCCTGGAAGTTCCTTCTTTCAATTGTTTTTGAACAGTCTCCGCGCCAATAAAGCCACCTTTCTCCCGACGATCTTTACCTGCACATGGTAAAACGGATTAATCATTTGATCATTACTGACAGGGTAACTAGTTAGCTTACCTATCACCCAGGATAAACCTGCTTCAACTGGAGTGGTGGTTTCGTCCAAATCATTGCCGTAAAGACACATGCCTGCCTCGAGGCGGAGTGAGTCCCGCGCTCCAAGACCAATCAGCTGAACAGGCGACTTTGAAAGGAGTTTAGCTACCTCCACCGTGTGCGATGGAGGAATTGAAATCTAGGAGATTTTCAGAATTGATTGCAATCGTCATTGTATGACGAAGTAGCTGACCTCGAAGCCATCTTCTCCGGTGTAACCACCACGAGCGACGTGGAGATTAAAGCCTTCGATTGGGACGAAGGCTGACGAGCCAAAGGTCAGTTGCCGAAGGTCAAATGATGTTAAGTTCTGTAAGTATGACGCAGCTTCTGGTCCTACAGACGGTGATTGTCAGTCGATGGATTACAAGTCAGAGCTGCGGAGAAGTTGTTGCCTTGGAGAGCCAGAAGACCCCAGTTTTCTAACACCTCATGCTCGACAGGACCTTCTCGCCCTCTTTCACTGTCATTCCACTCCTTTAACTTTTGGCTAAACCATGCCAAATCAGCATCACGCCGCCCCGCATTCGTTACGACATAAAAAGCATCTGAGGCATGCTTGGTGATGATTGTATCATCTATGATGCCACCGTTCTCGTTCAGCAGAACTGAAAGCGTCGAGCCGTAAGGCTTCAACGAGCTGAGGGAGGACGGTGTCAGCCATTCCAAAAACTGGGTGGCCGTCTTTCCCCGGAAACTGAACAGAACTCCAAATGAGAATTTAACTCTTTGCTAGAAGATGTGCAAAAGCCCACTTTGACTGAACCATATGTCCAACATCGAAAATACCAACGCTCTTCCTAACATGATTGTGGCTGGCGACTGGACAAGGTGAATGAAGTACGTCCACGGCGACATCGTGTGAAGTCACACACCTTGTCCAACATCTCCATACGACAAGGGCATCGAGTATCCAGCGAAGGGGACCATTTTTGCACCGTTCTCGACGTGGAAGTCATAGAGACCTGTGCGCTTCAGCTAGGAGGATTGTAGACCGTTAACTCCTATCTCGAGCCAGCTAACTCGCTGCGAATTTACCGCTTCTGAAGAACTTGCATATGACCTAGCGAAATACTTGCTTGCGACAGTAGAAGTGTAGGTCCTGCCTCTCAGAGCAAAAAGTGCACGTAGAACAGTCATAATGACCGTCGTTGGAGGAAAAGGAGAGCGTCCAACACGCCCGTGTCGTTTACGCGCGATGACCCTAACCCAACTTTATCACCGCTTCACCCTGAACGACCATCTCCAAGGACAGAATAATTCCAAGAGCTCTTTATTTCTCGTCCTTTAGACTCCTTTCACCGCCTTAAATATGTCTCGCTTTGTTAGAGCCTCGAAGTATCGGTAAGAGGGCGGTCATTGCACGAGGCAGCGGCAGACTGATCTAATCGCGCCGCCCGATACTAATCTACATCTCTAGCCACGTCTTTGGACAACCAGCCAAGAAGGAGCATGGGCTCGAGAACGTCAAGGTCACTAACAGTGCTTGGGACACTAACATCATATCTGCTTCTGGGGTGAGTCGATTCGATCTGTCGTGTGCGCGCTCATAACTAACCCGTTTCCTAGGAATACATCAGTGTCAACTGGAACGCGTCAGGGGGAGGCGCCTTTGCTATTCTTCCTCTCCCATCGCCATTCCAGGCTATCTCAGGTCTTCCACACAAGTTGCCCGACAATATCCCTTTGGCACGTAGCCATACTGCTGCGGTTCTCGACACCGATTGGTCTCCTCACAACGACTCTATCGTAGCATCTGGCGGTGAAGATGGAAAGGTCATGATTTGGAAAGTCGAGGCGTCCATGTTCGAAAATTGGGGACAAGAAGGCTGGGTGCCGCAGGACTTCGACCCTGTTCTCCGGATCGATGGTTCTCCTCGCAAGATTGGACAGGTTCTCTTCCACCCCACCGCTTCAAATGTATTGGCCAGCTCCTCCGGAGAGTACACCGTCAAGCTATGGGATCTTGCCAACCCAGAGGAAGCGCGATCTGTATTGTCGGGACACGGTGATATCGTGCAGAGCATGATCTTCAACAGCACCGGTACGCTCCTCGCGACCACCTGTAGGGACAGGAAACTCCGAATTTTCGATCCTCGTGTTGGCGGAGAAGCCGTCAGAATCAACGACGGTCACAGTGGTATCAAAGGGTCGCGCGTCACTTGGATGGGCGACATGGATAAGATCGCGACCACTGGCTTCAGCAAAATGTCCGATCGACAAGTCGCCATCTGGGAGACCGGAGGCCTTTCCAACGTCAAGACTATCTCCCTCGACCAGTCCGCTGGTGTCGTAATGCCGTTCTGGACAGATAACAACATTCTGTTCCTCGCTGGAAAAGGGTGAGTGGTATTTCCATGCTCATGAACTGTTCGTTGTTTATTAATAGCGTGTAGTGATGGAAATATTCGTTACTACGAATACGAGTCGGACTCGCTATTCGCCCTCTCCGAGCATAAATCATCCGAGCCCCAACGTGGCATGTGCTTCCTTCCCAGACGAGCGCTTAACGTCAGCGATTGCGAAATCGCCCGTGCCTACAAGGTTTATGGGTCCTCAATCGAACCCATCGCATTCATTGTCCCACGAAAGGCGAGCTGAACCAGATCAAAACTTTAAACCTCCCAATAACTAACTAGTTTACAGGCCGACTCATTCCAATCCGACATCTTCCCACCTGCTCCATCTATCGAGCCCTCTCTCAGCGCGTCTGAATTCTTCAGCGGCAAAGTTGCCCCTCGCAAACTTGTCAGTCTTGCCGACGGATCATCTGTCACTGGACCGAAGCCAAGCGCTGTTCCTACCGCTGTTGCTACTCCTACTATCTCTACCCCTGCTGCTGCTGCTGCTCCCACACCCTCGGTTGCCTCTCCTGCTCCCACTTCAATTCAGCCTACTAGGACTTTCAGTACTTCTGCGCCGTCACCTGCGATCTCAGTGCCTCCTCCATCTGCCACTCTCCCTGAACCTTCTCCCGCTCCTGTGTCCAGGACGCCATCTCGCTCACAAACGACTGATACTCAGGTACGTTCACCTATTAGTCACAGAGCGTAGAGCAGTCTTATCATTACTAACAGGATGACTCGCTGCGCGCTGAGAACGCACGTCTGGAAAGCGAGCTTCGCGAAGCCAGAGAAAAAATCAGGAACCTCGAATTGCAAGTCGAGACTGTCCGTGCCAACGCCAGAAAAGCCGCTCAGGCTTTGTTAGACGGACAGATTTGATGGAAATGGATGAAGGTTACTGCTATCTGAAATATACACACACTCAACGACAGTGGCGGGGCGTTTTCTTGGATTCGCAATTCATATTCATCTCTTATGTATATCCCCTCTTTTTCACCGGAATGAAATATAACGATCGACTTTTTCTTGGAATTTGGAAGTGGAAAAGGTTACTCAAATAAACTATCCTAGTACATGTTTAACCCGGAGACGTAAATGGGGCCGTTGAAAACTGCGAATTGGGCACGGACATTAGGTCAATGCGCTTTCGTTGAGTATGTAGCGGGTCTTACCTGAAATATGCCAACGA
Organism: Agrocybe pediades; assembly: GCA_013053245.1. Lineage (NCBI taxonomy): Eukaryota > Fungi > Basidiomycota > Agaricomycetes > Agaricales > Agrocybaceae > Agrocybe > Agrocybe pediades. The sequence goes on from JAACJL010000058.1 coordinate 2,587,953, forward strand.
CGATCTTAGACGGGCGTGGGCTCAGAGTTGACCGTCCAGACGACGGTGGTGGTGATGTCGGTGATGTATGGTGGATCAGGGATGGTGGTGTGCACGATCTTGGTCACTGTGAAGGTGCCAGTGAGCTGAGCCTGTATGTATAGTCGAATTTTGCGTGTTAGCAATGGTATCCTTGTAGGAAGGAGAGATAGAGGTGATGAGGTAAGAAAAGGAACTTACTAATGCAGTGGGCAGGGCGAGGAAAGTAGCGATTGCAACAGCCGCGAACTTCATGGTTGTAAGACGATAGTGGGTTCGTTAGTTTGCCCTTCTTTTCACGTTCCTGGTATTTGAAAGGGCTTTAAAGACGGAGAAACGCGTGGGTTATGAATCTAAGAAGATTTCCCGCACCGTTCAGTATTTCAAAAGCCTTGGGTTGGCAGTACAAGCAGAAGTAAGTTGGGGTACACACCTAAGTTGACAATTAAACGGATTATGGGAGGAGATAGGGTATTAAACTGACGCGGCGGCCGATATATATGAGCAGGTTCGAGTGGAAGTGGGATTGGACGTTCTTTTCGGGCGAAGTGAAAGGGTTTGGGAGATACTTTCGTCATTGTTTGGCTGGTCGCAAAAGTGTATACGCGCGGTGAATAGCTGTGATATGATAGTAGTGAGGATAGGATGTCGCAGACCATCAGTTTGGAACAGGTACGCATATCTGCGTTATTTCTTTATGACAGTTTATGACGTGCCCTGCAGAAGAAGGCGGTGCGTTTTCTGTCAAATGCGGACAGTCGTGGGTTTGGAACTTTGGATGAGGGAGAAATATACAGCAGAACGTCCGGTGAGAGTGATATGTTTTGATGGGAGAATATAGAGGACATATGGATCAACCCTGGATGTGAGTCAAATATCGTCATTTTGGCCTTGAAAGGTTTGCTTTGCTGTTATGAAAACCGAGGGAAAGACTTGGCGAAAGTGATAATCTTTTGGTGGAATGAAGCGATGGTTATGCTGTGTCCTTTACAGCCCGTGTCGGTAAGGCCTTGTACAGAAATACTGGGTCTCCTCGATCTAAGTCAATGGTAATGCCTAGGAAATAAGAGTTAATATGCTCTTACATGCCTCGAAGCAAATCCGTACCGTACCTTATCATATCTGCGCTTTACGTTACACTAAGCGTTTAACGGTATAAGCGTCTCTCAACGTAAACCTTTGACAGTGTTGTTCCGTTGATTGAGCCATTTGATTAAGCGAATAATGACGCTTTAGTGACATCACTCGCCCTCGTGGATTTGCTGTTCAGGGCAATTTTGAATAACCAAGGAACGACGATGAGGACCTGACCCTTGTTGGGAAGTTGCTTTTTTCCCGTGGCACACTTCGTTGTGCCTAATATTGTGGGATTTATGGAGAAATAAGTGGCCTATGCCTGAGTGATACTTGTGTTTGCGAGAGAATAGCGAGGAGAACAAGGAGGTTTCATGCTGAAAGAGGAGATCCTGGTTGCTTGTAGCATGTCAAAGCAGAGTCAGAAGGATGAGTGAGCGTGAGAGAATTCACATCAACGATGGGACCCACGTGAGCGCTAAGCTGAAAACTCTGCAGGCTGCCAGGCTTGTCTCTTAGCGCCTATCCATGTATTCCGTCGTAGAAAAGGATCTTCGCTTTCCATTCAGGCAGCTATGGAGCTCAGAAAGTCTAAACATACTCTAATGGCTTCTTAACTTCCTCTAGACTCCATGATACATTCGCGCGCTGCTCTCCACTTTTGTCGAGTGCCACAGAAATGCCGCTCGGTACGTTCGGTACGCCTTAAGGATTTCCCCAATCAGACCCACGTCTTATTTGAATTTAATTTACTTGTTGATTAGAATCCGATAGCGGACAGAGTAATTCTTCCGATAGCTCCATGGTCCAAGTCTTTTCATCAAACCCGAACCGCAGGCCGGCTGGCTGCTGGATGAACTTGACATGATTTCAAAAGTGTTGTCCCTGCGAGGACGTCATTCTTTCATCTTTTTCTCTGGGCGTGTACACACGTCCTTTTGTGCTATGTAGCTTCAACTACTGGCTATACCAATCTAGCATGCTATAAAGACAGGAAGAGGGCATCAGGCGTCGTTTAGAGCAACTCCCAGTCCCATCTCTCTAACTTTTCATCGACCGCAATGTCTGCCTACAAGGCAACCGCTTTGCTTGCTTTCTTTGCTGGAAAGGTAGCAGCTGCTATCGGACCCGTTGCTACTTTGAACGTCGGGAATGCTGTTATCGCACCCGATGGCTACAGTCGTAGCTCTGTCCTCGCCGGAGGCACCTTCCCTGGCCCTGTGATCACAGGAACAAAGGTAAAGTGCTGTATTCAACCGTATCTACTGTAGTTGCTGACCTTGACACAGGGAGACAACTTCCGCATCAATGTCGTCAACAGTTTGACGGATATAACCATGGACAAGACCACTTCAATCGTATGTGTTCTTGTTTCCTTACCCCTACTCTGCATGAGGATTAATGTTTGTTTCTCTGAAAGCATTGGCACGGTCTATTCCAACATGGAACTGCTTGGGCAGATGGACCTTCCATGGTCACTCAGTGCCCTATCGCCCCTGGCCACTCCTTCCTGTACAACTTCGACGTACCTGACCAAGCTGGTACATATTGGTACCATTCGCACGTTTGTGAGTCCAATCTATTATTCCTCTAGCGATCTTCATACTCAAACTTTCTTAGTGAACCAATACTGCGATGGCTTGCGTGGCGCCTTCGTTATCTATGATCCTAACGATCCCCACAAAAGCTTGTATGATGTTGATGATGGTAAGTGCCTTCTATCTATCTATCCGAAATGAATTGCGTATTCAACTTCCTCCTCTTTCTCCTTAGAGAGCACCATCATCACGCTGGCGGACTGGTACCGTAAGATTCACCGACTCATCTACGCCTCTGTTTGGAGATTTACCATCTCTGTTTAGATGTTCCTTCGCCACAGGAAGGCCCAGTTCCGTGAGTACTTTTCAAGGAGCGTTGTTACCTTTCCTCACCAACGCGATGGCTTCACAGTACGCCCGATGCCACTTTGATTAACGGTCTCGGACGTTATCTTCTTGGGCCTCCATCCCCACTTGCCATTATCAACGTCCAAGCAGGCAAAAGGTGATAGTGACTGAGCAGAGTACAGTGTCATGCACTGACCGCATTCGTCTATTCCAGATACCGCTTCCGCCTCATCTCCACGTCATGTGATCCCAACTTCGTCTTCTCCATCGATGGCCATACCTTGAAGATCATCGAAGTCGACGGAGAGAACGTCCAACCCCTTGATGTTGACTCCATCCGCATCTTCGCTGCACAGAGATACTCGTTCGTCGTACGTTGCCTTCTCTGTTTGACTGTGGGTGTGCTTTCTCATAGGAGTTTCTTGACTAGCTCAATGCGAACCAAGACGTCGATAACTACTGTAAGTTCTATCTTTGATTTTGAAACTCCAACACAAGACTGATCACCTGTCTTACAGGGATCCGCGCAAACCCAAGCACTGGCGCGCAAGGGTTCCTCGGAGGATTGAACTCGGCTATTTTGAGATACCAAGGCGCTGCTATCGACTATCCTCCCACCCGCGTTTCCATCTCTACCAACCCATTGCGCGAGACTGACTTGCACGTACGCTTATTTGTTGTCTGATTCCTGCCTGAAATTTGATAGACTTTCTTTTATAGCCATTGACGAACCCTGCTGCTGTAAGTTTGTCAGGAGGCACCGTAAATACCTTTGTTTTCTCAACTTTCCCGTTATTTAGCCCGGTGCTCCTTACATCGGCGGTGCAGACGTGAACATTAACCTTGCTCTTGGATTCGTGAGTGACCTCTTCGTATGATATACTTCATGTTTACTTAAATGGCCACCCAGAACCCATTGACATTCGAGTTCCTGGTTAACGGCGTGCCATTCCATCCTCCCACCGTCCCTGTCTTGTTGCAGATCCTTAGCGGTGCTACTTCAGCCAGTAAGGTTTTCCGTTGTGTTTGGCTTTTTTTTTTTTTTTTTTTTTTTAAAAAAAATGGCTGATCATCTCCTTTGTTTTTTTACAGCCTCGCTTCTTCCCGCTGGCTCTGTCTATACCCTTCCTCCTAACAAGGTCATTGAACTCACTATCCCTGGCGGTTTGCTTACGACTGTCGTCGGCGCTCCTGTGCGTTCTTCCATTTTATTTGATCTGTCGGACGTCTCGCTGATCTTGAAATATTTCATATTAGCATCCTTTCCACTTGCACGGTGTAAGTCCTAATTCCGTCTACAACTTCGTAGCTTTTCTCAAGTTATTCCTTGAATGTAGCACACCTTCAGCGTCATCCGCAGCGCCGGAAGTCTGACATACAACTACGCCAACCCCGTCCGTCGTGATGTCGTCAGCACTGGTGTCTTGGGAGACGATGTTACGATCCGATTCGTCACTGACAACCCTGGACCTTGGTTCCTTCACTGGTACGCCTTTCCTCGAAGTTCTCGTCCGCGTGGCGTGGTTCTGATTGGTTGCTTTGTACTCTTTTAGCCATATTGATTGGCATTTGAATACGTACGTGCGCTTTGCAACAAAAAGAAATGTGGATGCTGACGTTTTGTTGTTGCGTTTGTAGTGGTCTTGCAGTTGTCATGGTTGAAGATGCTCCGCATATCGCTTCTGCAAATCCTGTTCCTAGTAAGTGCCACTATATCTGAGCTGCGTTTCCTCAGAGTTTTTTAACACGCAATGTCCAGCATCCTGGGAGAACCTTTGCCCCATCTATGATACCCTCACCCCGCTCGATAAAGGTCATATTATTCCCTGATTAACGGATAACCGATAGAAGTTGGTTGGACTAAAGAAGTTCATCGCGGGTAAGCTGGGGATTTCAGAGATGAGATGGGTTTGATACACGATACACGAGTTAACAATAATCCTTTTTTATTTTTTACTATTTGGGATTTCTATAGTCGAACGAGTTATTTTCGATCATCAAATTTGCGTCTCGCCTTGATTCGCATCGAAAGCATTTATAGGATAAATATAGGGTTATTTAAGCGCCTATGTAGCATCACATGCGCATACTACAACCTGACTAGGCTAATTAGAAGTAGTCACTATTAGTGCCTCACACTCTATTTGAATGTTGACTGAATTCAATGCCACGTGCGTCAGTCTATTATAGAACTATAAAGAACTTTTGCGATGGCGAGCCGGAATCGTGTATGATTATCGATTAGCCGTAGCCACGAGGTAGCTAATTAGCGCCGTCCCCGTCCCAAGATTTTCCTAAGAAGATAATCAGGAAAGTGAGTAGACGTAATGCTTACCCTTACTTGCCTGAGGCTTATAGCAGCTAGCTGGCCCTACAAATAATTCCTTAGTAAACGACTACACCTCTTCGTAATGCACACCCAAGCCTTCCGCCTTTGTGAAAGAGAGGACGTTATGATGATGATGGATAAACATTTACGAATAAGCGAAAAGACCCAGCGACCAGGACCTTGCGCAATGTGACACAGCACGAATTTGTCAAGTTTGTCAGAGGAACGTGACTTTGCCTTCCTTAACGGGACAACTCCTCCCAGGGATGCCCCCCTGTACTAAGCAACATTCTCTCATATTCTCTCTGGGTTTTCTGGCTTACGCCATAGAACCACACAGGAATTGAAATGCTATATAAACGACCAACATCAATGCGGGATTGGCATCGATAACAATCCCCCCGCAACACACACACACTTCTTCTCACCGCGAATCTTTTTTTCTTTCTGCAATGTCTGCTCCCAGAGTCGCTATCGTTATCTACTCGATGTATGGCCACATCGCTACCAGTAAGTCCAGCAAAATTATCTGAAAAGCGGAAGATGCTTAGATATGCTCTTCTTAGTGGCCAAGGCTGTGAAGACTGGTATCGAAGGTGCTGGAGGAAGTGCTACCATCTACCAGTGCGTTTCTTGCTAATCTTGTGCATGTGCTCGAACCTGACAAATTGCTGTAGGGTCCCAGAGACACTCCCCGAAAATGTTTTGAGCCTCATGCACGCACCTGCCAAACCCGACTTCCCCATCGCCACCCCCCAGACTCTTACTGAATACGACGGGTTCCTCTTCGGTGTCCCAACACGTTACGGTTCTATGCCAGCCCAATGGAAGGTATGTGCCGATTATCTTCCGCTGTAGCACACCATCGCTGACTTTTTTCTCGTCCCACCCAAAAGTCCTTCTGGGATGCCACTGGCCAGCTCTGGGCAAAGGGTGCTCTCGCTGGGAAATACGCCGGATTCTTCGTGTCCACCGGCGGTCTAGGCGGAGGACAAGAGACAACCGTGTTCACCAGTCTCTCGACGTTGGCCCATCATGGAATCCTATACGTTCCTCTCGGATATGCCCACACCTTTGCTCAGCTCACGAACCTCGAGGAGGTCCATGGTGGTGTGTAGACGCGTTATTTTCACCATGCTGTATTGTTGTTGACATTCCCTTTTTCTTTCTAGGGTCTCCATGGGGTGCTGGAACCCTCGCTGGACCTACCGGTTCTCGTCAACCTTCCGCTCTCGAACTCGAAGTCGCTACTGCCCAAGGAAAGTCCTTCTGGGAGATCATCTCCAAGGTCAAGAAGGATTAGGAACGGAATCATCTTAGAGGATAAACCATAATTTATAGCATGCATTTAGAATTGGGGATCTTCATGTTGCATATACCGAATACACACGTCCTTTCATGTGGGTGAAAAGCCTTTCAGTCTTTGTTTGCAAAGTCACATCGGTGAGATGGTGTAGACGATTATTTATGTAATCTGAATTCCACGAGAGTTCCTTCTTCTTCCTTCTATCCTTCCTTCCTTATTATCATCTCATCACTACAACAAACCATGTCCTCTCCTAAGATTGCCATCGTCATTTATACCATGTTCGGGCACATAGGAACTAGTAGATCTGCTTTTCTTCCTTTTAATAACTTACGATAGCACTAACGTACATTCTCAGTGGCTGAAGCAGTTAAAAATGGAATCAAGAAGGCCGGTGGCGACGCCGACATATATCAGTTAGTGTATGCCATCAGCATGCATGTGTGGCGTCCGCCCCTGAATGGCAACAGAAGCGCTGATATGCATCGATATGTCCTTCCAGAGTCGCGGAAACGCTTCCAGAGGAGGTTTTGGTCAAGATGAAAGCCAGCCCAAAACCTGATTATCCCATCGCGACGCCGGATACGTTGACCAAGTATGACGCATACATGTTCGGAATACCGACGCGCTATGGCAATATGCCTGCCCAGTTCAAGGTAATTCATGTCCGACGTCGTTTTTAACCAGAGGAAAGGCGCATATACGAACCTTTTACTTGAATACTAGACTTTTTGGGACGCGACGGGCCAATTGTGGGTGAAGGGAAGCCTTTCTGGAAAGTATGCAGGCGTTTTCGTGTCTACCTCGAGCCTTGGAGGAGGGCAAGAGATGACGCCTTTAACGCTGATGTCGACGCTCGTCCATCACGGAATCATCTTCGTCCCTTTGGGGTATGCCTCTGGATTGAACCAGTTGGGTACGCTCGAGGAAGCCCATGGAGGTAAGAGGATTGGCAAGTTCTTTCTGGGGGTTACACTAATAACCTGCTCCAGGTAGTGCTTGGGGAGCGGGCACCCTTGCTGGCCCCAACTTCTCGCGCCAGCCATCTCAGCGAGAGATTAACATCGCTGAGTGCCACGGAGAACATTTCTACAAGATGGTTTCACGCGTGAAGGTGGACTGAAGACTCTTGTCGTCTTTCAGAAATGAAGAATCCGTTCATTATGCATTTCCTAATAACCGAAGATTTTGTTATTAGCGTTGCAATAACATCGCCAGTATACCGTATTCAGTAACTCCCTGGGGCGGCAGTTGCATTTTTAACTAAGCTTGCTCCCGAAGATCTATAGCCATCGCGAAAGTCAGCGATACTTCCAACGCAGGGAGACACTTCTGACGTACGTTCCAATCCTTTCAGCTCCAGCTTCAAACATTTCCTTGCAGGAATCAAAGGACCGCACGCCTCCAGATGCTTTAACCTTGACATTTCCCTTATACTGCACGGTCTTGAACATCAAGCGCACGTCTTCCTTGGTCGCTCCGCCTGATGCAAATCCAGTAGATGTCTTGACGAATGCTGCACCTGCTTCTGCGGCAAGAACACACGCAGCAATTTTAACTTCTGAAGTGGTGAGTAAACCAGTTTCTATGATGACTTTGACAGGAACCGGGCTTGCGGCAGAGATAATAGTTTGCAGATGCTCGAAAACAGCAGCATATCGAGGTGGGCTCGCAAGCAGAAGTCCAAGGGGAATTACAGTGTCGATTTCCTGCGCGCCGTCATTGATGGCTTGTTGGGCTTCGCTGTAACGATGAAACAAAAGGAGGTTGTTCTGGTTCGTCATTTAGAGGTCCTTGTTCGTATATTTGGCTATGGCGACTCACTAGGCTTTCGCTTCAGCTGACCCGGCGCCTAGTGGGAATCCAATTACGCAGCATGCGATAGTTTGTGTGCTTTTCAAGCGTTCCAACTGTTTCACAACTTGCTTGACGTATATTCCATTCACGCAGCACGACTGAAAAGCAGCTGGTTAGTCGCATGATCAACCCGCTTCCGAGGCGTGCCACGGCGAACCTTGAACTATGGCGGTCAAATCAAGCCAAAATAAAATCGCAGCATATATTAGCTTTTTTCCTACTTTAGCACTGTTTTAGGACCATATTAGTAGCTTGATGAGCAATTGACCAGATTGTTGCGCGAAATAAAAGTGTTGCGGTTTTTCGGCAACCGCGCACCAAGTATTTTCAAGAGCCGACCACGAGCACATCATTTGCCTTAGGCTCATGGAAATTGGACAGTGGTATGCTAACTTTGAAATTAGTAGCGCAGCTCGTAGAAAATGAGCGCACAATTTCCGTGAAGTGGCGAGCGCACAGCTTCACCTCGTCTTTCAAACGCGCAACATTTCGGGAAACCAATACGATGGTGCGCTTTTCACTTCGTTACCCGAAGACCCCCTATAACGTACTCGAGTACATAAAAAGTATTATTAGAAGGAAGTCAGTGACTATATTTACACTACGTCCCTGAGCCGATACAGACAGCCGCCGTACTGTGTACATGTCTAACTATACTACTACCTAACACACGGATGCACTAGGGCAAAGTCCTGTAGGATGCTATTAGTTGTCTGTAGTATGCTAGCGCCTAGTGGACACGGTAGTGATGTGCCGGCTTTGATTTCAATTCTCAGGCCCAGGTCGGTGAGAAAAAGTCGAAGAAGAAATAGGAGAAGCCGATCCGGGACCAGATGCCGGCCTGATCTTGCTCCTATCTGCCTGCCGGCTTCACATCACTGGCAGTGCGGAGTTCCAACCCCACATCTTATCCGCGTTGGGCAAGATGTTCTCTAGCTTTTCCATTCCTCTACATGAGTAGAACTTGGAAGAATTGGGGAAACGGGGACTCAGCATTGCCCAAGTGACAATTTGCAGGCCCGGTGCCAACCCACTAGGATATGGATATGCAGTACGTTCTGACCTGTTCTCGTCGGTTTCAGGGACTTCCGGTGTAATTTATAATTGAATGCCGTCCAAAAATACTTTTTATGTACTCGAGTACGTTATAGGGGGTCTTCGGGTAACGAAGTGAAAAGCGCACCATCGTATTGGTTTCCCGAAATGTTGCGCGTCTGAAAGACGAGGTGAAGCTGTGCGCTCGCCACTTCACGGAAATTGTGCGCTCATTTTCTACGAGCTGCGCTACTAATTTCAAAGTTAGCATACCACTGTCCAATTTCCATGAGCCTAAGGCAAATGATGTGCTCGTGGTCGGCTCTTGAAAATACTTGGTGCGCGGTTGCCGAAAAACCGCAACACTTTTATTTCGCGCAACAATCTGGTCAATTGCTCATCAAGCTACTAATATGGTCCTAAAACAGTGCTAAAGTAGGAAAAAAGCTAATATATGCTGCGATTTTATTTTGGCTTGATTTGACCGCCATACTTGAACCCGTACTGAACAGCTTCTTCACATAATACGTCTATTTGTTCAGGCGTAGCGTCTTGCTTTAGAAGAGTGTGATCGATTGCCAGAGGGAAACGAGGGTCGGAAGGGTGTGCTACGGACGATAGTGGTGCCGTTATCGAGGCGTTGAAAGAGTCTTCGGAAAGGACTTCGGATATCTTAGAGTGGATGAAGGTAGACCATTCTTTGTCTGTACGGGGGCTTGACATCTTTGATTAACGAAATGCTTTGCAGAGAAGGATTAGAATGTGGGGAGCGTCAGGGCGGAAGACAGGCTACAGCGATCAACGATCTAATCGTCGACCTCTAGTCGAGACGTCGAATGATCCGCGGCAAGGCGGGCCGGTGTCCAAATATGTTCCATACCCCGAATGCATTTCTGGCGCTTCCGGGACTTTTCTCGAACACTCTGGCTAGACGCGGCGCAACGGAGGGAAAGGACTAAAGAGGGTGTGTAGGACATTTGTTTGTGCATCTTTCTTTCTCACATACCTCTTCCATAGGCGCCCGACTATAACTATCTCAGCACACTACTTACACTGTGCTAATAATCAGACGAGAACCACTATCGTATAACACCCAAGCGGACCTATAGTTCAACTCCTAATCACTATGTCTCGGTTCTTAACGACCACGAACGCTCTCCCGAAGCTCGCTAGGCAGCCTAAACTCTCAGCTAATGTCCAACGCTCGATATCCTCCTCTGCCTCTGTCTCAAGAATTCTGTATACGCGGACACGGACACGACCTGGTTCAGGACCTCTGCTCCTCGTACCGTCGGCATGCGTCAGCCTGCGGAACAACTTCTCTCAGAGTCTGCGGTCATACGCAAATAATGCGGGTGGAGGAGGAGGGATGCCTGGGTTTAGCTTTGGACAACAGAAGCAGAAAGGAGAGGCGTTGAAGGAATATGTAAGTTGGTGGAATTCGTTTTATGAGATTGGTGGAGATTGACGGAATCATTGCAGAGTGTTGACTTGACGGAATTGGCGAGAGAAGGGAAATTGGATCCTGTTATTGGTAGAGACGAAGGTTAGTTTGCTACTCGAAATCCTAAATGTCCTTATACTAATTGTTGTCTTCAGAAATCAGACGGACTATTCAGAGTACGTCACAAAAGCTGGCCTAACTTATTTACATACGCTGACCACCTTGTGTAGTTTTGTCGAGGAGGACAAAGTCCAATCCAGTGGTACATATTCAATTCAAACTACTGCTATGTGTTTCGGTTACTGATTCATGCTCTTAGCTCATTGGACCACCTGGAGTTGGAAAGACCGCGATCCTTGAAGGATTAGCGAGCCGAATTGTGTCTAAGGAAGTGCCAGAGGTATGGACTCATGAACCACCTGTTCATATAAAATTCTCACTCGGAGTAAAAATCTAGTCTCTGCAAGACAAGCGGGTCTTGTCAATCGACCTTGCCTCCATCATGGCAGGTTCTGGCATTCGGGGCCAGTTCGAGGAGAAATTTAAGGCTCTGCTACGTGATATCGAGGAGGAAGCAGGGAAGGTTATCTGCTTCATTGATGAAGTTCGTAAGTATTTCCTGTTTTCGTAGTTTTCGTAGTTGTGGAATTTTCCCGGATCACTTACCATGTTACACAGACACTTTGTTCAACCTTGGGAAAGCCGAAGGTAGTATTGATGCTGGACAAATGATTAAGCCAGCGTTGGCTAGAGGTTTGCAGTTGGTTGGTGCTACAACTCGTACGTTCTCATCATTTCTACTCTGTCAACCTTTTTGACTCATGATTTTTTCTAATACAGCTGATGAGTATCGCAAAACTATCGGGAAGGACGCGGCACTTGAAAGACGGTTCCAACCGGTTGCTATCGATGAGCCAACTGTGGCATCCACGATATCAATCCTGCGTGGTCTGAAACCAAGATACGAGGTGCACCATGGTGTTGAAATAGCAGACAGTGCCTTGGTTACTGGTATGTTTTCTTTTGCACTCTGAATCTTGTTCGATATTACCCGTCTTAACGTATCCAAAATATAGCCGCTGTTTACTCTGCTCGTTACATTTCCGACCGCTTCCTACCGGACAAGGCCATTGATTTGGTCGACGAAGCCGCTTCGTCACTTCGGCTCGCCCAAGAATCCAAGCCAGACGAGCTCGAGCATCTCGACCGCGAGATTATGACTCTTCAGATAGAGCTGGAGAGTTTGAAGAAGGAAACTGATGTTTTCAGTGTTGAGAGGCGGACTAAAGTTGAAGAAGACCTGCTTCTTAAACGTCAGGAAGCGGAAGCTCTGACTGCGGTTTGGCAAGCTGGTAAGCAAGCATATATGCATATCACAGTAATACAAGGAATCTTAAACAAATATTACTTTCACAGAACGAGACAGATTGCAGAAAATCAAAGAGACAAAGAAGCGCCTCGAAGACGCGAAATATCAGTTGGAAGTCGCACAGCGTCAGGGCAACTTTGAACTCGCGTCTAGATTACGATTTGCGACCATCCCAGATCTGGAAAGACAGTTGCCTAACGAGCGCGATGCGGAGGCGGCTGAGAACTCGCCTTTGGCTATGTTGCACGATCGTGTGACGTCGAATGATATTTCGCGCGTCGTGGCGAAGGCGACTGGCATTCCGGTGCAGAACCTTTTGAAGGGAGAGAGGGATAAGCTTGTGCATGTGCGTATCTTTATCCTTTGAGTGATTGAAACAATGTGGTATTAACGATGTATCTCTCAGATGGAAGATGCTTTGCGCGAGCGCGTTGTGGGACAGGATCATGTAGTGGAGGCTGTTAGTGATGCTGTGAGGATATCGCGAGCGGGATTACAAGCTCCCAATCGTCCCGTTGCGTCGTTCTTGTTCCTTGGCCCGACTGGTGTAGGCAAAGTGAGTCTTCTATCTCTGGCATCAGACAATGAAAGATTAAAAGACATTGACTCTTTTTTATCACTAGACCGAGCTATGCAAGGCACTTGCTTCATTCCTCTACAACGACGAGCAGCGAGGATTGATTACTATCAATATGTCCGAGGTACGTTATGCATTGGTAAATGTGCTTGGAAGCTAACTGACTCACTTGAAATAGTATCATGACCGTCACACCGTGTCAAGATTGATCGGTGCTGCACCAGGATATGTAGGCTTCGAGGAAGGTGGCCAGTTGACAGAGGCCGTTCGTCGGAAACCGTATGGTGTGTTTACTTTCTCTGTGTTCTACATGTTACATTTGAGACTCATTGGAGTATCTCAATAGCTGTGGTGTTGCTTGACGAATTGGAGAAGGCGCATAAGGATGTTGCCATGATTCTGCTACAAATTCTTGACGAAGGCACTATCACGGACAGTCAAGGGCGGAAAGTCGACTTCAAGGTAAGCACGATGAAATCTTCTACTACCTCGAGTACGTCCTCACAATCATCCCTTTTTCTTCCACAAACAGAACACCATCATCTGCCTAACAAGTAACCTCGGAAGCGACATTCTCGCCCACTCATCCGCCTCCGACCCAGAGACCGGCATCGTCAACGCTCAAGCCAAAGACGACGTGCTAGAGCGCACGCAGGAGTACTTCCCCCCTGAGCTGTTGAACCGACTGGACTCGATGCTCGTCTTCAACAAGCTCTCGCGCAGCTCCATCCTCAAGGTCGTCGACCTCCGCCTGGACGATGTCGCAGAGCGTCTGAAGCACCGGAGGATCGAGCTCGATGTGGATGAACCTGCAAGGAATTGGCTCGCGAAGAAGGGGTACTCGGATATGTATGGTGCTCGTGCGATTGCGAGGGTGGTGCGCACGGATGTGTTGTTCCCGTTGGCGCAGAAGTTGTTGAGAGGAACTATTAGGTATGGTTGGATTTCCTTTGCCTGGAAAAGACATTGGTTTGCTCACATGTTTTATTCTACAGGGACGGCGACACTGTTAGGATTCGTGTCGACGGAGACGCATTGGAGATCCAAGAAAACCATGCTCCAGATCCGACAGTAGGCCGACCTGATTCAGAAGTCAACCCAGACGAACAACCACCCCTCGAGGAGAACAAGAACTAAGATTTTTCAACATTTACATGTATTTTTATTGTCAGCATCCCAACTCACATCACTCATCCCCCTCTTCACCAATTACATTTTAAGATAATCACTGTAGCTAATATTATGTAGAAACCTATAGAAACTATCACCCTGGCACAAATCGGAAAAAGTAGCATAAAACGTGTGTAGAGTAAGGAAGTACATAGTCGTAAAGACGACGAAGACATACATAGCATATAATCATAACTTACGTCAAATGATGCATCTAGAAAGAAGAAGCAAGATTTGTTTAAAGTGGGTATAAGAATTTAAAGAAGAAATGTTCAAGCTTTCATCGAATCAGCCTCGGTTTTTGTATTTGGCCGAGGCTTGCGTGGTTGCTGTGGTCTTCTAGGTTTATTATTATTATTGTTATGAGGTTGTTGTTGATTAGACGAGGATTGCCCTCGAAGTGAAGGTGCAGTCGATGTAGGCTCCGATGGACCACCTGCAGCAGCAGCAGGCGCAGCGTTTCCACCAGGGCCAGGACCAGGCGCTTTATCCTTCTTCGGCTGCTGTTTATGTCTCGGCGCTTTCGGCTTTCTATTTGACGACGAAGAGGCATTTCTATTATTTTGGCCAGAACCACCGCCGTTCTGGAGCTGCGCCATCAAGAGCATTTCCTCCTGCTGTATGCGCTGTTCCTCTGCCGTCCACCATTTCAAAAAGTCCGCTTCGGCTTGAAGCGAGGCCTCCTCTTCTTGAATTTCTCGCAACGTTCGTTTATCTTTCACAGGCGCTGCTTGCTCTTGCTGTGCATGTTGAATGGCGATGAACGACATCCCTTTTGTGGGCGTTGCGCTTGCTGCTGGTGGTGTAGGGTTTACAGGAGGTTGATTCCATACTTTCCCACCGCTAAAAGAAAGAAAGAAGATAAACATGTGAATATACTTTAAGACAAGGGAGGAAAAAACAACTTACGATGGTACTCGACTACCCGATTTTGAAGGCATCACTCGCGAAGGAGTGATAACCGGTCCAAGGCCAGGTGCCTGTGGCCTAGCAGGTGTGGTAGGCTGCGCCGATGGTGTCTGCAAAGCAGGGAACTGGGCCTTGGAAGGAGTACCCGCCGGCGCTTTGGCATTATTCTCCCTGGACAAACTAATCCCCGACATCGCATTCGAGCTGCTCGAGGCAGCAACAGCAGCAGTCGGCGGTGTAGGCGGGACAGGAGACCTATCTGCCGGATCGGGATGTACGCGCCAGCCAAGCGGCGGTCCTGATTTGCCTGCAGATTTAGTTGGAGTAGTCATTGGATTACTACCACCAGCCGCAGAAGACCTCATTGGCGAATAGGAAGGAGCAGCTGCGTTCAGAGGTGGACGAGATGGAGATGCTTGACTCTTGGCCGCTTCTGCCATGAGAGCTTTCATATCGACCCTAATAATCGATACAAATCAATAAAATATGAAGATGTGGCTTGGTTAAACACTTACTTCGGTGCAGCAGGATGGGCCTTCCACACAGGCGGAGAGGTCACACTAAACGTAGCACCCGTTTCCTGGTTACTCGAAGAAGCCGCAGGCGCATCATGCTCATCCATAAGGAAAATATCATCCCCAGACGGCGGTCTTCGCAAAGACGGACTCGAAGCAACATTAATCGCAGCCGCAGACGCAGCCTTCGTAAGAGTAACCCCCGATGCCTTCCTAGACACCTTCCTCATGGGCGTAGGTGGCGAAAGCTTCGCATTCGACCCATCCTTCCTCATGAAGTTCGCACTATATCTCGAAGTCGACGACGTAATCGTCTCTGGAATATCCTGTATCGCCAACCAATCCGCATTCTTCTCCATAACCGCATTCAGATGAGCTTGCCCCCTCGAGTACGGAGACTTCTCAATCTGGCGTTCTTTGACGAATTTGGCGAGCTGTTTGACCAGGGCATACGGAATTTCATCCAGAAGATGACTTTCGAGGAAAGACTCCATGTTGACTGTGATGTATTCCTGCATCTTCTCGATCAATGGCAGGACGTGATAGTGGGTTGCATCTGCTAGAATATAGCAAGCGTTGGTGATGTTAGAATGCGCCAGGATGACTGCAGAGCAGAGCAGGACCAGGCGGTCAAGAAGAAGTTCATTCTAAAAAAAACAACGACATTCAGCTCAATGAAAACCGCAATATAGAATTAAAACATACTGCAGCTGCAAGAACATCAAACATGAACTGCAATATATCCTCCACCGACTTCACAAAGTCTAAGAAACGTAAGTCATTAAAGCGTACCCATAACGAAACGCCACACACAAAAACTCACCAAGCACATAAAACATCTCCGCATCCTCTCCACAACACATAAAGCCCAACACAAACCGCATAACATGCCACCCCAAATGTCTCATATTAACCCTAATCATCCCATCCGCGTCCCACCTCCTCGCAGTCCAATCCTCCAAATCGAAAAAGCTCGCAAACAACGGCGACCTTGCTCTCAGCACCACCGAATGACAATACACCTCTTTATTGTCTGCAAGCACTAGAACGACGTCTGGTGCGAGAGGCGACGTCCGCGGGAGAGGAGGGTGCTGCGACACGCTATCGAAGAGCTTTCTGAAGTCGCGGACCATTGATGGGGCGACTTCCCGCTTTACGGGTGGTTCCAGGGCGGCCTTGAGCTCCGTTAACCCAAGAAGCTGAGCGAAACCTTGCAGCTCGGTTTTGATCTGTGCTGGGTTCACCCCAACTGCACGCAGCTCTGTTTCAGCAGCGACGTTGACCCTCCTGTCCCAAATGGCCAACACATTGTCCGAATACAGGTACTGCAACAGTATCAACACCGTAAGCGGATGACATCCCAAAACCTCGAGTCGCGTTGTCCTGAAGACACCCAAACCAGGACCAGGCTTCGCCGATAAGACTCTAATGCTCAAATTGCTTTGTGCATTCCCGACGGGCTGTGATCCACTAAGCAATTTTGCAAACACCGCAGAGCGCGCTCCAAGGACAACACGATGAGCTGGAAAAGCAGCTCTAGACTGAACATGGATCATCGTATCCGCGCCATGCGGCAAGCGTACTCCGTCGTAGTTGACGTTCCCGCCTCCAGCCTTCCGCATAGTCTGTTCATACACGAGGACATGACACAGCTCGATGAGGTCGTTAATGTCACTTTCGATCCCCGCATCTTCCGGTTCATCATCGTATGGATCGATGTCGGGAGAAGAGAAGGTCAGCTTCCGCTTGCCCTTCGCCGAATTCGCACCAGACTTTCCGTTGTCGAACTTCAGCCTTGGATCGTCGCTCTCCGGCTCTCGATAGAATCGCAGGTAAGGTTGGACGGTCTTCAAATCCTGCGCAATCGAATTACCCGTAACCTGAATAGACCTTGGCGTGTAGTTGACCTTCAGCGCACCAAAGGCGCCGGTGCTGTTTGCGCATACTTGAGTGATACGTTGCAGGAACGGTACGCGTTCGAATTTGAATGCCTTGGCCGAAGCATTCTTCGCGTTTCGCGTGCGCACAAATACGTGTCCAGACTCCGTGCAGACAATCAGCGAACCATCAGATCCGAGAGCTACGTCCTGGTGTGGCAAAAAAAATCATCAGTTAAGAATATTTCATAATCAATTCCGCTACATCTGACCTTGACAGCACTGAATTTCTTCCTCAAAGCCCAAACCCTCTGAGGTCTGAATCCCTTGCCGTCACCAGTTCCATCAGCGCCGGCGTTCGGAGCCGAAAACGTGAACACCTCTCCATTCGAAGATAGGGCAGCGAATGTCTCATCACAGCACACGACCTTTGAGATGCAGGAATCCTTGATGGACTGAGGAGGCCGATACGGCTCAATGCCAGTGGGAAACGCGTGCACCGGAAAGCTTATCCTCGTCTGCCTATCGTTCCAAATGCATTCCACATGGTTAGTGACGAGCAAACCAACCAAGACGGTGTCCTAAAGTTAAAATGATGAGGTGACGTGGGACTTGTAGTAGCACATCACTTACACTCATAGCAAGATCGATGACTGCATTCGAGAACTTCGTTACCGGGCGTGGGGTGAGTTGGACAGGTTGTGCGTTCTTATCATAACCTAAAGCAGAACGTTCAGTCATGAAATTTACTGAACAGATCCTACTGAAGTTTTCGTACCCAATTGTCCAGTGTTCGTGCCCCAAGTAAAGACGGTCTCCTTCGTCCAGCATGCCGAAGCATTCTTGCTGGCAGCGACGCCAATGACGACCTCCCTTCTCAGCAAGCCAACGACTCGTTTTGGGACGCTCTGAATAGGCTCTTCATTGCGCCCAGAAGCCGTCGTCGATAATTCAACAATATATCCAAGCTGAGAAAATCTGTTCAGGCCCCACGAGTAGACTTCTCCAGATGTTGTAAGCACAAGTGTATGATCTTGTCCAAGTGCCACACGCGCGACAGGTAAGTTGAAAGAAGGAAGCGGCTTGAGACTATATTGCGTGTGTTGGGCAGGTCCGAGTCGTCCACCACTTCCAAACCCACATAACCGCAGATTCCCTTCGGTTTCTGTAGTGACGATAGCGGTATGCAGCCTTGACATCTGGATTTGTTTAACGAGAATCAGAGAGAAGCGCGCTGCTAAAGTTGCCTTGGACAGATCTTCAGATTCTTCCTTGGGTTTGATGACAACATGGTCAGGATATATCCTGTCATTTCCGTCTGACAGGCCTAGTGCTGCGTTCCTGGACCCTTCTTTAAGCTTCAATAGACGACAAAAAGGGAATGGCAACTGACCTATTAGCGCCCCATGTAAATAACTCGGCAGTTTCATTCTGTCCCATTGGTTTCGTCCCATTGACCGTGGAATTGTACAAATCATACGGTGTATATCCTTCAATATCCTTCAGCGAAGCGTCAATATCCGAACGCTGTAGTAGCAATAACCTGATAAAATTTATGATGACGTCAATGCATATCGCTAGCAATGAACATACAAGCTGATACGCACGCAACAGGAAAATTTGCGGAATACATCGCTCGGTGAAGGGGTGTCCACATATTCTCGATATCCGCCAGATTGACGTCAATATTTGGGTGTTTGAGGAGTGCCCGAACATACTCGATAGCTTCTAGCGAAGTACTCGCGAGATGTAGGACTGTTCTCCCAAGCCAATCTCTGGCATTTACGTCGATTTGAGCACCGATATTTGACGCTAATCCTCCGGTACGATTCCAAGACTTGCCGCCTCCTCCAGCGGAGCCCGATATCGAGGCAGCAGACGGAGCAGACGCGGTGGATCCGCGGTCATTGCTCCCATCGAGCAGGCGCTGAAAGCCCTGCAAGTTCCGTGTGTTGTAGTAGTCATGGAGCAAGGTCATGCAGATGTGTGGTGGTCAGACGAAAACGACCTGGAGAAGGAGGCTTTGCTGATAAAGGCTCCTTCAAACGAGGTCGACTGTCCGAGGTGCGGTCCTTTAGAACCAATGAAAGCTTCTCTTCGTTGAAGTCTGTAGGCAGGCACACTGAACGTAGGTGTAGGTTGCTTGAGAGTGCGATGTGGAGGGTGGTGGTCGCAGAGAGAAAGCTGGTTCTTGTGCGCGTCGTGCAGGAGCTTGAGCAAGATAAGCGGCAGCGGACGAGGAACGCTCTCTGACAGTCTTTGACTCGCATCGCTGACAAACCTGTGCCATTTTTAGCACATCCGGAGCGGTCGGCGTTACCCCGGATATTCGTCTCTTCGTCTGTAAGAGCTCCGATAATTCAACGTTCGTACTTATCATACTTTGGAAGCCGGAAAAGGCAGGAAACCTGATGTTTGTTCGGTCTGAAACCTCCCAAGAAAGAAAAAATCCACAATCGGTACGCAAAACCCCAAATGACTACACATAGTTTAACAAGTTTACAAGGAGAGCCGCATTACCACCTAATAATATCGAAATTCAATAGGTTCAACCCATACAAAGTAGGCAGACACTTCTGCATCAGCTTCTTTGTAAGGCGACCAGAATTGCGGTGCGACTCCCAAATTACAAAGTCAATAGAAAAGATTTTCGTATGGGGCTAGACCTTGTTCATGACGAGTCTTTCGAAGTACGCGAGGTCCTCAACGTCAACATTCAGCCCGTCGTTCGTTAAGAACTTCCTGTGTATGATTGGGCGTAGTGTTATCCTTTTAAATTTTCTGTCTGTCGGGATCGCCTCTAGGTGCTTGAAAATCCAGTCGAGCTTGACCGTGGGGCTAGTGTCATCATTGCTTCTGTCTCCACCACAAATTACTCCTCCTAGATTCCACTCCTCCAATTGAGGCATCTTGGACACATCAAACACTGGTTCATCCGGATTAGGCAGTAAAATCGCAGGCACTATGAAACCAGTCGATGAGCGTTGAATAGGTTGCATGTAAACGATGAGATGAGCAATGAGCATGCATACCACTGATTTCTGTTATTGTGACATCAAGGACCTTCAAGGATTCCGCGTTTCTTCTGATCAGCAATCTCGCAGCTTCAAAATTCGACGGTCCAAAGCCTTCCCATCTAATTCTTCGATTAATGGTGATTGACAGCGATTCCAGATGCTTTACGCCAAACGGTTCTTGCACGAAGAATGTACAGATAGTCCCTATATCGCCTTGAACGTCAGCTTCTCCCAGCTTCATGTGTTTAATTTGACTGGGGGGTGTCTTCAAGGTTATCCGCTTGTCGTCATCGTCGTTGTCCTTCTCAAAACCTACATAGTCGATATGGAGTCGTTCAAGACACTGCAGGTGGTCGAGAATCTCGAAAGGGACAACCCGAAGATTAAGCAAGGTTAAGCTGCGAAGGCTGCGGCATTTGCTTAGAATTGACTGCTTCGAAGGGTATTGAAGGTGCGAAAAACGAATGTTCTTTATGACTGGATCCACCAAGTTGGTAAGTGCCGGAATGATCAGGGGTAATGACTTGTCTGGCTTAATTCGCGATGGACCGCAAGGACCGTTGCGTTGCTTGATGGTTCGCTAACTGCTGGACGTAGTTGGCGATTTGAGGGGAAGACGCAAGGACATTGAGGAACCTGACCGCTGGATTGGAAACGATGGTAAATTCGAACACCACGCTTTTAAACAAGAGCCGCTGCACTAATTGCCTGTATAACCTACAGGTTAGGGCGCACTGATTGAGGGCCCTAGTTTCGCCTTCGAGCTCGTTGATAAATGACTTCGTGAAGCTCAACCGGTATAACAGGGGATGTCCCAACATTTAGACGCGTTACGGGTGTACCCCCCTCCATAGAGCTGCTGTGATGGTAGAGAGATCGAGAGGGGGATCAAGTAGCCTTGTAGTAGAACATCTAAAATAAGTTTAGGGTCAAGCGGGATCCGGAATAACAAACAAAATTAACTCGTGGGAGTTTCAGTCACCATGAAAACAAACACCGTCTAGCCAACACTTACTCTCCTTTTCGTTTTACTCAGTACTATACTGGCCATGCCACTTGTGCTCGACTGATTTTCTCCAGATCATGCGCGATTTTATGCTTTCATCTTTCATATTCGTTGCTACTGCAGAAACATACGAATTCTACTACAGTACGGTAGTGGGACAGGCTCAGTTTGCAGATTTCCTCTGAGCGCTTCTCAGTGATCAGTAGAAGTTGGAAATATTTCCTCACGATCTCATAGATATTTTTGAACCTTGTCGAATCAATTATTTCACTACCAGGATGGAGCGTAACCAGTTTATAACACACAAAGTGCGAAAGACACAAGACGAAATGAAGGAAGTTACTACAAGTACACAGAAGATGTCAGGACAAAGCAGAGGAAGATGTGAAATGGGCAAGTAAATAAACACAAAGAACTCGAAGAAAGAGGAAACAAGGAAAGGTATGAAAGGTGATGAAGTAACACGGGAGGGCGCCAGCCAGAGAACACAGAAGATAAGCAAACTCCTTCATCCCAAGAATTCACATAACCACGCAATTGTTCAAAAATCCTCTCTCACGTCGGAGGCGACCAAGTTCTTCCTCAGCAGCAATTCTCGCTTCCAGATTCTGCCTCTCCAATTGCACTTGTCTTCGCCTTGCTTCATCGATGCGACGCTGCTCCCTTTCCCGCTCGGCAATTATTTGTTGTAGAGCGCGCTGCGCACGTTGCTGTTGTTGAACTTGTTCTCCTTGATTCCCTGCTCCTCCTATCTCTGGATGACGTGCTGGAGTATTTCTGGTGTGATCCTGGGCGCGGGCTCTTGCATCTCTCTGGCGTTCGAATTCGTTCAAGGCTCGTGCTTGAGCAGCCGTAAATTGTGCATAATCCCTAGCGATAGGTGCAGGAGCGCGTTCTGGAGGAATTCTAGGTGGCATCTCACCAAATAAGTCGTTATGGGGTATTGCATTCCGTCGACGTTCAATCTCGTTCAAAGCTCGAACTTGTTCAACCAGAAAGTTCGCGTCATTGGCTGGGTTAAAGGCAGGAGGTTCATTATCGAAAAATCCGCCATGAGCGGCGCTCATATGACGATAGATCTCTCCAGCAGGGAATACTCCCATACATTTCCAGCAAATGTGCGCGCCGCACCTGCACGACATGTGGTTACACCCAGCGATCTTCTCGATCCATACTTTGCACTCGGGACACTTCTTATACCCCTGCGCTGCCAAAGCCTTGTCTTGTGCATGAAGTTCTCGCTCCTCGCATGACATGCCTTCGTGTGCCTCTCGGTCGCATGCAGCGCAAATGGTTGAGAAACACGAAGGACATTTCAAGATGGTTGCGCCCGTCCTGTGGCGATAGATTTGTTTACAGTCGGGAGTGGTGCAGTATTTGAATTCTTGTGCGTGTTGGTCGAGGTAGGACAGGAACACAGCTTCCACCAAACCCTGGAACGCATGCATAGGCAAAAAGCGCTTGATGAATGGTATCGACAAGGGCACATTGCAACTACTGTCGTTGGCTATGCAAGTGATAGGGAATTTCTTGCCGTCTGCTGCTGATATTAAGAAGAGCTTTAAGCAACCAGAGCAGTAAGTATGGCCGCAACCAAGCTCTTCCGCGTTCGACACTTCATCCATACATATTGGACACGTCTCCGTTGTTGAAGAGTCAGAAAGACTAGTTTCTTCAAGGTAGAATGCCTTCGCCCTCGATTCGTCGATGAGCCTTTGCAAGTGGTGCTTAGCTTCATCTCCGCCCTTGACTTTGATTTTACAAGGCCTGGAAGTTAGGTCCAAATTCACGTTCCCTTCTCCCAAGAGTTCCGTCAGCTTCCCTAATCCCTCTCTCACGAAGAAACCGACACTCCCTCGACCGAAGATATCCCTGGTTATTTCACTCTGAGACAGTCGTTCGACTTCTTCCTGGACCATTTCGCGAACCTCTTCAATCATGCGAGGCTCTCCATAAGCACGAAGGGATTTAGATTTGAAATCGTGACGAATAACGACTCTTTTTTCCTCGAATAGTCGATTCAGGAAACGCCTCCCTTCACCCGACATGAATGAGGAATGCCAACAAGTGGCATCCAGCTTCTCTCCGGTGACCATTCTTTCAACTCTAACCTTGAGAGCACCGATGGCTTTCTTGTCCTGTCCCAGAACCTGAACGAAAACATCGCCTCGAGCTCCAATCTTCGCTTGAACATAAGCGTCGACGTCCTTCTTTTTTTCCGACAATTCGTCCCACTGTCTTTTCTGTGCATCGTACTGTTGACGTGGAATCTTTATCGTGTACCGTAAAGGTTGTTGAGGGACCCAAGGCCTAAATTTGGGCGGTCCTGAGGACATACAAAGAACCACCGTATGCGCACTCTTCGCGTCTTCCCACTCCGCGAACTGGACTTTCACTCTCGCTTCCCCTCGTTTGCCGTTGTCTACGACTTCGTACGTATCCATCTGAACACCGTTACACGTTAAAAGTCGTTGACGTATGATATCGAAAGAATCGGGGAAATCGAAGTTAGTCGACCTCAACGTCCTGACGTTCGTGGATCCCAGGAATTCGAACAATTCATCATCAAGAACTGTTACGTGAGGAAGGCCCAGTATTTTGATAGAGGGGGGATTGAAATGATAGGAGCGTAGACCCACAGCTCTTGGAGGGGGTTGGTTCATGAACACTCTGAGTTGTCTTCCCTTCCAGTTCTTCATGTTGAGTGTCCTGACTTTCTCTCTGGCTTCTTCCATGGATGCATAGGTGGCTATGATAGTGTCTGAAGGTGCATCCCACGAGACCAGGATGACGGGCTGTCTGGCTGCTGCCTCGCCCATCTCGGTACCAGTCGCACTTTCGTTCATAGTGAAATCCAGAGCGACCCCGCGGAAGTCGGCTTCTTCCAAACCAGCAGCAATGGCTTGCCCGAATTCTTCATCGACAAGGACTATCGCATTGGGGGAAGCAGCATTGGGAAACTGGGTGATGCAAAAATCGCGAGCCTGAGGTACGTGTGGAAGAAAGATATCCGCGATCTCCTGACGACGAGCATCTGCAGGAAGGTTTTTGATGGTAATCTTGCGCAGATTGAACCCTGGAATAACGTGTAGAATCTCGAGGCCCGCTGAGAACGTGACCAAACTAGAATCGAGGACTACGTGTTGTTCGATCACCGCAGCTTCCCTTGCTTGCTGTTCTCGGCGCTTCTCCCGCACCTCCTTGGCAGCAGCTTCTCTTGCTAGTCTTTCTTGCTTGTCCCTTCGCTCCTTTTCACCCTTTTCAGCCTGTGCTCGTTTTGCTCGTTCTTCCTCCGGGCCAGTGTTCGCCTGGTCAGGTTCTCCAGGAATCTCGAGCGTTGCTGGTTGCTCCTGAAGCCGAAGATCGACCCTTCGGTCTGCGCGATGCTTGCCCTTGAAAGTCGAATCGGTCACTCGCCCTCCAGCAGAAATCGAATGATTTTCCTTTCGTAAAGATTTTCCAACGGGCTTAACGACCTCATTGTCAGCTTAGTTTCAAATATCAATCGTCCGGCGCTTACTGCTATCTCATGACTGAATCGACATTGCACCCCCCTAGGGCATTGCCTCTTCGCTCTCCAATCTCTACAAATAGCCTTGTTTGTGGAATTGTGCATTGTCGGAGGAGATACAGGAGAAGCAGAAGCCGAAGGCTCCTGAAGGTTGTGCGTATGCTCCGTATGATGTCTATAGCCAGAGAAAACGTCGACATAATCAACATAAAAGAAACACTTCTGAACCACGAAACTCACTCATCTGCATTGTTTCTCTCCTCAGAAGATACCTGTTGACGCACCAATATCAACAGCAGAGCTATTTACCATTGGTGTAAGAACTCACCAGACGAGGTCTTTCAACCCCTTGTTCATGGCTGAATTTACAGTTACTTCCAAATCTGCACCGACCCTGCGCTGCCCAGGTACGACAAGATTTCTGAGACGACCATACTTCGTTAGTAAAGGTAGCCATGGTGGTAGGGAACGAACGAGGAGTATGACTGCGCTTGCACGAGGCAGGCGCTTGTTAAGGTGAGGCGAGGCTTCTTATGAGATCATGGGATTCCCCTTCAGTTGGACATTCGATTATCTTGAGAGATTTCCTGAGTGTCGATGAAAGGGAAAGGAGGAAGCAAAGAGCAACGAAAACCATGTTACAGCAAAAAGAATACAACAACCAACACGCAAAGGAACAACAGGTATAATCACACCCTACCGGATGTTCAAAGAAAAGCTGCAATTAGATAGATCATAAAGCAGGTAGAATAAATATACAAAATAAAAGTAATAAACATACAGAATGTCAAGAACGAAGCAAAGGTATATCGGGCAATTCTCCACGAATCACATTTTCACTCAAGCATTGGCGTTGTCTGGAGGTCGGCCAGAAACGTATTCGGTGTCCATTTCCGCGATGGCCGTACTGCAAATACGCCGACATGAGATTCGGCTATAGAGGATAAAGAAAAGAGAACGTACTCGTAAGCCTCTCGACAAAGCTGCTTCGAAGCAGAGGGTTTCCATTTCTGTTTAGAGAGCAACTCTTCGTCGAGTTCTAACCAACAAGGTCAGCAGACTGTCACGAGCGATAGAGAGCAGAAAGATACACACTTTTATCCTCTCCTAAAAGTTGCAGCTTATCCCTCGGCACACTTTGCCTGAAATGTTCCTTAATCAAATTGCATAGAAAAGTCAAGAAAAGAAAACATACCAAGATGCTTGCTTATCATAATACTGGACAATATACAATTTGATCTTTCTCTTCAACTTCTTCTCTTTATGAACCTTCAATATGTTCGAGGGCACATTCGAGCTCGAGTCTGCGTGTACCACAGCCGGCCACCAGGGATAAGAATCTGTTTCAAACCAAATCAGCAAACGATCGAAAATGTGTCCAAGCGAATAGCTAACCTGACTTTGCCCACACTAGATGGATGACAAAAACCGAGTCAAAATGCCATCCACTAAAATTATCAAAAGAAAACCTCGTACCTATCGTTCCATCCTCGAATATTTCTCCCTTGGGTAACTTCTTCCTTCTCGTAGGTATCGTTGGCTGCTTCGGAGGCGACACTAGGACGACATTCATCGGCTCTGGCTCCGTCCCACCGTTCTCCTGCTCTCCCGCCCCATCCTCGTCCCACTCGTCGCTCACATCGCTCAATTCACTCAAATCCGACTCAAAACCTTCATGCGAATTCTCCTCCTTCGTATCTTCTTCAATCATCCTCTCATGCGATTCCACAGCTTCATGCTCATGTGGCCGCGGTGACGATGGTGGATGCGCGGACAGCCGACTACCGCTCTGTGCAGACGCAGGTGCAGAGTCCGTGTTGGCAAGACCTTGATCGGCCAACTTCCTCCTCTCAGCTTTCTTCCTGCTGTTCCTCTCCCTCCGGATAGCAGGAGTATCCAGTTTCTCAATAATCACTACGCCATTGGGCTGCGTGACAACATTGAGAGGCTCGTCCACCTCACCGAGGTCTTTAACCACCGAATGCGCTCTCGAGGCACTGGGAGCTTCTTCAGGATGTATTTCGGGGGCCTGTGGTGGTAGTGGTTCTTTCTGATCATCCACGTCCATTGGTGTCGGCTCCGTCGTGTTCGGTTTCATATCGATCGAGTCCCATTGGTATGTTCGATTCTCAGAGGACGGTGTACTGACGATGGATATCGAACCGCCGTGTTCTACGCGAATGTAGGTCAGCTCAAGACACCCACTCCATAAGTAAATAGATAAAATAAACCTACCCGTCTTCTGTTTCTTCCTCGGTGGCGGCAGCGGCGGTCTTTCAGACGTCGTCCTCCCTCCGCGCTTCTGGTCAGGAGGATAAATCCAGCCAGCGTTAAACATCAAGAAAGTATCTCTATCATCGACATGATCCACAACACGCGGCGTCGAAGGCTGCGTCACAGGCACGACAGATCCTCTCTTCTTATGCCTACTACCCTCCGAAATCTGGTCTGTATGAGAGGGACCCGCAGACGTCGCCGCACTAGAAGGTTCGCCTCCAAGCGCCTCAGCTTCGAACGCAACAGCAGCAGCCAGCGCATTTCTTGTTCTCGGTGCACGGAATCCAGCAGATGCATCCAACATGGCTTGGAAATTGCGCTCTTTCTCAAGCGCATCTTCCTTGTCCTGCCCTTCTCCCTGTCCTTCGCCACCAGCGCCCTCGTCGTTCCGATGTTCGGTACTGACACTAGTAGCTTTATCAGTGAGCTGACGAGCCTCTTTATTCGCTTTGGCACGTTCTGCCTCCGCCTTTCTGTCTCTCTTCGCCTTGCTTTTCTTGCCTTTGGGATTGATCGCAATGGCCGGAGGTGGCGTTGGCGGAGTAACAGGTATCGGCTTCATCTTCGCGAATTCGTAATTGAATAGTGCGGCAACAGGATCATCCTCGACTTCCATGTTCAGATCGCTCTTCACAGGTTCCGTGGACAAGAACAATTCGAGAACGTCGACGGGTGGTTCAAGGTCTCCGAAAGGCTGCTTTCCTGGTTCTTGTGCTGCCTCTGCTGAGGTGGATGCCTCACCTTCTGGAACCGTTTCTTGTAAATGCGACCATGAACTTGGGTCGTGGGTAAGCCTGAATGGTTCCAGGGCATCCAATATAGGCTTCGCCATTAATTTTATCCGAGCCGCGGTCTTGTAGAACACAGTGCCGGATTTATTGTACGTTAGTGCGTTGCTCAACACAAGTTCGATATCGTCCTGCATGAAACGTACATCAAACATCGTGCATGTCATGAAAGAAGGAGGCACGTACCCGGAAATCCTTCAAATTCCAATACTGATGGTGGTCCAACTTCGTATCAATGACACTCCAGCACATCGGTTTCTTGATGATGTCAAAGTAGTCCGGAACATCGTGTTTGGAGACTGGATTCTTGAAGTGGTCGTTATGGTCTTGTCTGTGCGACTCGTCAGTCTTCATATGCCCAGACCAGCGTCAGAATACATACCCTTGAATACGCTCGAATGCAGTACGTAAAGCAGCATGAGCAGGGAACAATCCACCCGACAGCACCTCGTAGATAATTTCCATCTGCTTCTGTTTCCGAATTTCGCGTTTCCGTACGAGACTCGTGAGATGATACACGTTGACCAAGTCTTGCCGCAGGCGTTTCAATTGCTGAAAAACGCGGCGCGTCAAAATAGAAAACGATTAAAAGATAGAAGAGACGTACATCAAGACGCATCAGCTTCTCTTCCTCCGTCAACACTTTCGCGCCTGCCGACGCAGTCCAAGGTTCCAAATGCAGCCTCTTCAACAGAGGTGCCCCTCGTCTGGCTTCGCGCTTCAAGCTCCAGTACCTGGCCATCTGTTGCACGAAATCCTGCTTCTTGCGGATTTTGAGTCGAGTAATATATTGCACGATTCTCTGAATTATGATGGCGGGTACGAGAGGCGGTCCAGGTTTATACGTTTTCGCATAAGCTCTTGCAGATTTAGACGCATTTGGGCCCGCTCGATCTTGTCCTTCCGCCGCTTGAATCGCTGCAGCTCGTATTTCTTGTTGTTCAGGCTAGAATTCATGAGATGACAACGATTTCAGATGTTGGAATCCACGTACTGGAAGATGGCGGTCGCAGAAACATGTCAAGGAAGCTGGCTCTGCCCCTTGGACGCTCTTCATGGGCATTAATAACTTCTCTCGGCGAGCGCAGGTTGCATGGAAGGCTACGAAGCACGAAGGTTTCGTACACTGTATACACGCTCCTTCCCTAACATCGCAGATACTACACCTCTACTACGATTGTAAGACTTCAGACATATAACAAAAGCTTAATGACATACCAGCTTCCATCTCTGCTTCGATATCCTCTCTACTCCAGTAATAGGCTCCATAAACACGTCGTTCGCCACACGCGTCTCTGGGATCCAAATCGCGCATAGGAGATGTACCCATTCCCCATGCGTAGTCTGCTTGAACGCTCCTCCCTCATTCGGACACAGATAGCAGCTAACCGGATTCTCAGGCGACACAGTGCATTTTCGACAGAGCCACTGGCCTTCGGGGATATAAGGCACACCATAGCAGTCCTGGTGCACCGCAAGGTTACACCCATCACAAAACACGATCGCGTTACTGTTCTCTCCCTCCGAGTCGTCGCATATCGCGCAGGTCGAGTCTTCAGAGGGCATGGCAAAGTCGGGTTTAGGTATGTTCTTCGTCATGTCGAACCATTCTTTCTCTAGACGGTCCATGATGATTTCGAAGCCTTCTGGAGTGACTGCGTCCATCTGCGCTTTCTTGCGGTCGACGTTCACCAAGTCGAGCCATTCTTGATCTTGCGCGATCTTCAGCTATGCTATTAGGCTATGATAATGTGGTGCATACCTTGTTCATCCATGTCATACTCTACTGTCTTCGCAAGGTCACTCTCGAGGGGTTCGATATGTCTGATATAGTGTTCGGGTTTGGTGAAGTGCTCGAAGTTATTGTCTATGTTTGATCAGAATTGGGCAGAATACTGGAAAAAGAGAACCCACATCCAAATGAATGGTCCTGCTTCCCATGCACACCTCCAGGCAGCTTCAGTTTGTCGTCATGTATTACTTGAAACTCGACTTTTGGAAGCGAACTTGCAGCAGTGGGCGAAGCCTGTCCATGATTTCCACGCGCCATAGCAGTGTAGTGTACGTGTTGGCAAGATCAGAAAGATAGGGCCAGCATTGGTTTGTGGCACGGTTTCGCAAGTGGTAAGCTCGTCAACGTCGTTGTCGACGACGAACAAGACTGTGACTTTGTATCACGTGATGCTACAGGTTCGGTAATTTTAATTTATTTCGCGTCGACGCGTTCAATGATTTTCAATGATTGTTTTAGCCTTTCACCTTGGCTTCAAAGTTTTAGTTGACAGGCACCTGGGACCAGGACACGAACGAGTACGTGAATCCTATCTCTTTAATCATTGCGGTGGTATTAATTGGAACAAAAAATAAATATGCCAGGATATAAAAATCCACCCTATATTCTACACTACTAGGACACAAAAGCAAAGGTTCTACAGCTCATCCGCAGGTCTAGCCGTAGGAGGGGCAGTGGCAGCAGCACTAGAAGGTGCCTCGCTACCGATCGACACTGACGGCGTCTCAGCCGCAGCTGGCTTCTTCTTCAAGTGCTCAGGGATAGAGCCCATCATGCCACCATAACCGTTGGTGTCATGGTAATCAGCACCGCCGTTGAGCATAGCCTTCTCGAAATCGATGAGGTCGGTGTATCCGCCGTGCAACAGTGCAATCTTCTGTGCCTCTTGCTTTCTCTCGATCTCGGCTTCTTCGGGGGTCTGCTCGTATAACTCTTTCTTGCTCTCTTCGATGACTTTGCTCAGATCGGCTGTGCCGTCTAAGATTGAGTCGAAGAATTTAGAAAGGGAGTCGTGTTTGTTAAGACCTTAAAGTAGGATATAAGCCAAAGGCAAATGCATAAATCAAGAGATCCCACCTTCATAACGGACGGGAGTTGTTGAACCAATGGGATAGACGAGAACCTTTGGCTCCTTGGGGCCTCCAGGCTCAAGTCCCATTTTCACAGACGACCTGCCTTTACGGTCACGATGCGATGCTAAGGCAAGTTTGGTATGGGCGTATTTGTTGGCTAGGACAGTCCAGAGTAAGGGGACTTTCTTGTCCTTCGTCAACAAGAGTATACGGTGCTTGTCGGTGTTCTATGTGGTAGGCTGAAATTAGACATTAACCTTGTGACGACTTCAAGGGCCACGTACACTTTCAATCCATGGAGCAATTCCTTCAACGTAAGGGATTTTCTCGTAGTGTTTGGGCACTCGTCTAGTCGCGAAGTACCAGAAGCCACTTGCCGATCGTTCAGAATCGAAGAGAATAGGAGGGAGTTGGCTTCCTCGAGGGAAGAGCTATAACAGATTTAATATCCAAGCATAATGTATGCTGCAAACCTGCTTACCTTGACCGTTGGGAAGCCTTGAACGCCTTGTTCAGAACAGAGGCGCTTGTTCTTCTCAGCATGACAGTTGACGGCGTATGTTGGGATGAGAGGGTACAATCCAAGGGCAGCCTTGCTATATTCTGGGACCATCTTCTGACAGTGCTATAGGCATCACACGCATTAGACAAAACGCCTTCTAAGCCAGATAGAAGACGAAAACGTACCCCACACCAAGGCGCAACAAAGGCGACCAAACTAGTCTCATTCGCCTTCATCGCCGTCTTGAAGGTCTTCGCATCCAACATCTTAACCAAAGAGTCCTTCGGGAACATGCCCGCTGACACCAGCGAAGGTGCCAGGATAGCAGTGAGCGCAAGTATCGAGGCCGGCAACATCTTCAGATACAAGTCAGGGAAACCGGATTTCGTGTACTCTTGATCATAAAGCAGGGTATTTAAGCATAACCAAATGGAGGTGCAGGGACACGTCAGTCTCTCTGGCGTGGAAGCGTGGTCACCGTCACCCGATACAGCGCCAAACAATTGCTTTCCCGATGTTTTTTCTGCTTTTCTCCCGTGCTCACTCCTGCCCTATGTTAGCCTCGTATTATTCCCAGTCTTCAAATGGATTTTTTGTTATGCTCACTCAGAGAGTTTTTATCTGTCTTGAAAAGTAAACCGCCCAAGTTTACGGACGTTACACAGCGGCCTGAAACAGCATCTAACAAAACGTCTGCTTGAAACCGGCGAACTGCAGGCAATCATTACCCGTGGATGCCTAATAACTCTAAAGACTCGGTCCAACAACCAGAGCAATGGTGAATTACCACGGCAGCATACTCTCTCTGCCCCTGGAGCACCGGTCGTGGAAAAATCTGTACCGCGGTTCCGGAGGTAGGCATGGAAAGGTTTATTTTATCCTTCCCATGTGTCGTGTCCTATGGGAAATCGTTTCGGGCTGCATTCTCCCATACGTTGCCGCTCAGCGGAATGGAGGAGTACCTGGGATATGTCTCTCGAAGAAGCCATTTTGAAGTATGGAAAGAAGTCGTAATGGTGAGTAGATAATCTATTCCTGCAAATGGTGAATGCCGATGTCGAGCAGGCTGCTATAGGTTTTAAAGATGTACATTCCACCGTCGACATCTTAGGAGTCTACAAAAGATTCGATTGAGGTGCCTGGAGCTATCATACAAATACACGATGAGTTTATAAATTACACTTGATGAAATACCATATTATCTTGCAAGCCAGCTCGCCACAGTAAACTACCCACTGATTATATGCATATCGCTATCCCAAGTAATCCTGCCCTCGTCCCCTTCGTCAATGATCTCGGCCGTGTCCATATACAAGATAGTTCCAGGCGAAGCGGAGCCAAATCTTGAAGTCCCAGTCGTGCTTTCCAGCAACCCGCGCAAGTTCAAGAGCATCCTGTCGGATTGCTATCAGAAATCGTGCCGTCAAAAAACTTATTATCTCTCACCTAGAACACATAGTCGCCTGCAAGCACTTTCCTAAGGTGGCAGAATAAAAGTTCCCGACTGGCTCTATGCCCCATAAAACAGCGCTCGTCAAGCATATTCCTATCATGGAAGCTCAGTAAATTGCATGTTATCGCGCGCGTTAATCAAGCCTACCCATCATCACTAAAAAGGCGTAAAAAATGTGAGTGAGTTACTGCTTTAGCAAAAGACCGTGTGATTTACCGAAATAGTAGACCAGCCCTTTTCCATCCAATCAGAATTGGTGCAATGGTACAAGACGCAGCCCAACGACTCACCATCCCTTAGCACCACCGAGAGGACGTTGGAACGCGCAGAAGCCCCGAGCGAGTGATCTGTATCACATTCCCAAGTAATAAGCATTTTTGCCTTACAACGCACGCATACATTCAAGACTTGCATTCTTTCAAATACTTCCGAATGGTGAGGGCAGCCATGACTAGGTTCAAGAAAAAAAGGTCATCAAACCACTCCGCATCCAATCAATCCTACTTACAAGTCTCAAATAAAATAACAGGCAGCCAGAACACGTCGAACAACCGGAAGCAAAGCCGGTTCTGACATCTCGCGAAGCAGAGCTTGGACCCGGCCGGCCGTTGAGGGTGGACTTTAAAAAAAAAAAAGAAAAAGAAAAACGCGGCACAAAGATTGAGATAATATGTGAGTGACCAGCATTCTCGTCCTCAGGATGGCGGGATGACTCACAGTTCGTGTTAGCGACGATGATTAAGAAGAAAGCTAGCGTTGTTAGCAACGATACCTGGAGGCATCATCATCGATCAACGCTTCTTGGTGCAGCTCTTAGATGCTTGTGTGCTTACCATCCCTAGGAATAGCAGGAGGATGAAGGTGAAATTACTCCGACATAGAGCGTTGGTCCGCAGGATCAACACAGCTGCAAAACACCTATGAGTTACTGTTTTTCTCCTGGCGTGGATAATAAATATCACATACATTCTACGGATGCGATCGATAGGAGACCCAAGATCCCATAGGATATCTCATAGTTCTTGCATCTAGAGGTATGTGCAGCCGTTAGTCTCTTTTGACCTGTATTAATAACCACCCGAATCTCACAGCTTGAAAAGTAAAAGGGACACCGTCAGCCGCTTCTTTTCTATCTCAGCATGGACATGGAAAGCCACTCACCTCAAACGAAGGCTCAGGGGTGAACGCATCTACAACCGCCATGTATGATCATCTTCAAATTCCTCAATTCCGAGGGCGCACATACGCACAATAAAGGTCGTAGACGATCATTAATGGAGGGATGTATCGGTTCTATGGTACCGGTAAGTTGTTTCTTCACAAAACTTGGAAAATGATGGTGCGAACTGACGAAGAAGAAAAGTGTAGTGCCTAAGGTTTTCTTTGCCCGCCATACGCGTTCGATCTGCGAGATAGGCAGATGGGAAGGGGGGATGAGCAACCCTGGCAGCTCGAGTCGCTGGGACAGGACAGCGTGGAACGCACCTCATCGTTGAAAGTCAAGATCATATCCCATATCAACAACGTCGCGCCCGCCGCTATGTTCATTCACGTCCGTCAGCCAGGTCCTCACTATACCAGTTCCCCAACAGATAAGAATGGCGCCTACGAACCTGTTAAATACTACCATCGAACGTGGGTAGGTAAGTACCCCCTATCCAGTGATTCGAATGCAAGTATCGAATGAACACGTACCTGCGTCGTGAAATGGGACAAGTACAGCTGTTCTAGTACCGTCTGACTCGTATCCTCTACAGAAGCGGCCATCGTATGTATAGCTGGGCGCTGAGCTCCTCCTTTCCACCTCTCCGAGCAGTGGACAGACACGCTGGTCGACGTCGATGGTAGTCGTACAAGTCGAAAAGAAAAAAGACGCCAACTCAGAAAAACGAACGAGCACGCGGGAGGACTGTGCACGACAGGCAAGGGAAAAGGAACTAGGTCGAGCTTTGGCAGGGGAAGAGTATATCTATCTACCCTATCTACCCGAACAAAAAGGGTTTGGCATCTTCTGACAATGCACCCCTTTATTATAAGTACAGTGTATCAATCTTGGCGGGCCCAATGAAGACACTTATGACACTGCTTCCCGAGGGGAATTTTTATCGACACGGAGACAGACCGAGACAACGCGAGCTTACACACTTAGCCTATGTGTGTGATGGTGGAAACCAGCTGCAGAAATGTTGGAAAACTGGTTATACATACTTAGGCATGTACGCTTGACCCGGGGGCTTCCCTTGGTAACTTCTATGCCTCATTGCTTTGTTCTCGAAGGAGGTCAAGTACTTACTTCTTTGATTATTGATGAGGATCTTAGCCCCGCAGGCCAAATTGAAGTCTGACTTCAAAGTTCACGCCCATGCCGATTCAGATGCTGTACTGGAACACTGGCTTGGACTCTAGGAATAGTCATGATAATGATATATTGCGTGGGTGAGTCACCCGCGCGTGGTTTAAACTTACCGACAGGTTGCCAATGCGAAGTCGAGTAAAACTGCATCTATCTATCTATCTGTCCCACTGTTTGAATTGTTGGCATCGGTGAGAAATCTACTACATAGCCCGAGGTAGGCCAGGGGGTGGTGCCGTGGCTTCCCGTGAGACGCCTTCGAACTTGGAGACTGTAGGATGTATTTATGGGACATTCTATGCTATTCTATTCTATTTCTATGTACGTTGTATCCACGGTTCTACTTAAATGAGAAGCGCCTAGCCCGAGCCAGAAGTACATAAATACAGACGCGACTAGTCGAAAAGCAGGGCATTCAGCCAACGTCCTGTGGCATATCATGATCATGTACTTTCTCTAGTTAGCACACTATTGCCACCTCCAAGAATACTTGATTATCATCACTGGGTAATGTTACAGTGTTAATGTTACGCCTCGGGACGTCGTGCCTTGCTCGCGCTGCGTGATGTGGGTGCGATATTTTAGACTCCTCCAAATTATTCGGGAAGACGACGTGAACGACCTAAGTACTATTCAAGTTTCGAGATGGACAGAAAGGAGCTGTTATTGCTGCTTCTGTTGCTGCTGTTCTTCAAGCCACATGGTGCGTCGTGTTTTGTTCCAACTTTTCTTCGTTTCGCCTGCCACTGCGGCTTGCCAACCAACGATCTAATATGTTGCGCGCTGGAAGAAGGATAAAACGTGAAGTGATCATCACTTGTGGATATATTCGTCCCGGACTTACATTCTTTTCCTGGCCGGAAGAATTTCACGTGTAGAGGGAGTATGTTTATGTTCCGTGCTGTTATAAGTAGGACTCTGGCACAGGTAATTAATATTGAAGAATCAAGTTGAGTCATCCAAGCTTTCTTCCACCTTCATTTCATTCGACGTGATGATGGTAGTCATATGAGTTATCTATGTTATCGTCGTGCTCTTTAGAGTCCTTCGAAGTTCTTGGAAGGTCGAGCCTTCTGTGTTGCGTGTTTCTGTGCGATGGTTTTTGTCCTTTCAACATGATGTATGATGGAATCACTGGTTATGAGGTGAAGGAGGTCGGAGGTTGACAGAGGCCGCGCTTGGTCGTCGAGTGCCCTTGTATTCCTAAAGTCCTCAGATGATGAGAGACTAGATATGAAGATAAAAGAATTAGGAAGGGCGATGCGCTTTACCTCCGGCTTGTTGGGCAGAAATGTGGGATCTCTTTCCATCATGCTCATGCACTGATCTTTGAAGGCATGACGCCAAGAGCTCTAATCCCAGAATAGTGAAAGACGCTGAGCGACGATTAGACTAGATATAGATTTTTTCAACATGGTTGGATGATCATCAGTGGACAAATGACTGACAGCTTGAAGTATAAACACCGATATTAAAAGACGATGATCATCATCACCACCTTAGAAAAAGACATGGTTGGAATCGGGCTCGTCGTCTTATGCACCTTCCAGTTGAAGTACAAAGGATGCATGGAGTTTGCAATATTTTGGAACGCACTAGTTCTGATTAATGCTTCTGACTCGTTATATCAGAAGGTCGTAGAAGCAAGCTAGGTTCTGGAGTGTGAGTGCATCCCGAGATTGGTATCAAGTCTGGTCGGCGCAGTCAAGTTGGAAAATTCTGAAACCTAAACCACATCCGAGCAGTAGGTCCGAGTAGTAGTAGTACAGTATGGTTTTCCCGAACAAGTTGGTGTTGTTAAGGCAAGCGTCGCGCGAGATTGAGATTTATGTGTGAAGTTTGCGAAGTTTCAAATGTTGGAATCCTGACCATTACGCCCGGCTGGCAGCCGGGATAACATTCAGAGTACAATTAGGAGTGTAGAGATGTTCCATGCATTGAAATGGGTCTAGAGGACGACTCGTCCGGGTAGGACCTTGCAATAGGAAGACAGCAAGAGGACTCAACGTGAGATATCACCAGTGGTTAGGTGAAAGTTCACTGAAAGAGGAGCCGACAAAGGTTATGTGCAACGTTTGAGGAGCCGGGCGCCCCCCGTCTCACAGGCGATGGCAGAAAAATCGATAAAGCTTGAACGTTTGGACTTTAAGGCGTGAAAGAAAGAGTTAAAAGAGTCAACATGCTACAAGTCGGCGAGACAAACGTGATGAGGACATAGATAGATAAGATAAGATGTAATATCTGCTTGGTGGCATCAGTAGTCTTGACTCTTCCGGCTTGCCACAGTCGTTTTCAACCTCAACCTCAACGCTTCTACTTTTATTACTCGGCACAATAATTCCACAATTCCACAATAACCAAAACATGAATAAAATCAAATCTTCAAGTATATCGAAGTTTCAAGACTGCTCATGAGCTCCAGGGAATCGCCACCCAACATTCTTGAGGCCTTCTACTATGGCGTCGCTCGCCAAGTCCTCAAGTGCTTCCCGTTCTACGTGGGACTTTGTGAACTGTGCAAGAGGAATGGCACAAAGATAAGAACTATGTGGAATGGATTTTGGAGAAGACGAACCTCAATCAATGCAGAAATACTGGGAAACTCCATCTGATTCAGCGCAGTTAACACCTTTCCTTTCGCAAATCTCTTCGGCTTCTTCTCAACAAGGGAGGATATACCACCCAGCGCCTGAATACAGGCACCAGTAGCAGCAATCTCAGCCACTTCGCCTTCGTAGTTGTGTATCTTCTCATCACCGAAACCCAGACCTTCTGCGAAGTTGCCCACAATCTCGGGAGTGCTCAGAATTCCAAGGCTTCTCGCTCGAGCTGCGAGCAGGGATGCTGCGGTGAACGACTGGCGCTCTTCAGCTTCGATCGGGCCACGGATCGCATCGTTTACGGTTTCTCGCAAAGAGACGTGAAACATCTCCTCGAAGGTGGCATTTGGTCGCGACGAGTCCCAATTGTTGATGCGAGGCAATGATGGTTCTTCGTACACGGTCTTAGTGGCTTGTAGGACTCGATCGGTGTGCGACGGGTGGACAGTAGCGACGTAGAGTAGGAACGTGGGGAGGTCGGTTGCGACTGATGCAGCGAAGTTTGGCTTCGCTTTGAGGTAGTCAATGAGTCTGATTGCGCTAGCCTTCACATGGGGAGGCGTCGACTGGGAGGTGGGGTAGAAAAAGGGGATGAAGCGGGAAACTTCAGAATCCAGCTCGCTATCGGTCATTTCAGTGGTGAGTACTTGAGTGTTGAACGTCGAAACGATAGACGATAAAGCATCAAAGGCCGAGTTTGTTCTATATATACTAGATGGCTATGCAATTTGGCATGTGTATGATGAGCCGTTCTGGGACAGCATTTCAGCGCCTTCCTGATTCATCATCATCTTTTCATCGACATTCGATGCAGACTCCATTGCTAACCAAAATAACTCCCATATCCAACATTGTTGGCCAGGTCGGAGGGTGGTGGTCTATTCAATCTTTGAACTGGTTTTGCCGAAGCAGTACGGAAGTTTGACACAAGGATAATCCTGGATGATCTTCTCCTATTCCCCCATCATGATTCCAGCAATATATCGCAGGTTCCTCAACACAACATAGCCTTGCCCTTGTCTATGCGCTGATCATCTCCGCAGTTTACTTTATTAATGGATTATGGAACAACTCTGGCCAACTAAACGTCTCCTATATAAGGCTCTATTTCATCATTTCCTTCCACCCAGAGCAGGTCTCTTCCCAATTCCTTGATACTAGAGCGGGTCTCTTTATCATCCAGTAACAAACGCACAATTCATAGTGAGTTTACTCTCTCTGCTCATAATATTAAAAAAATTACTAAACGCCTGAAAGAACAGGCCATGGTCCGCAAAATTTACACGCTTTCAGCTCTTCTCATCGCATGCATCTCCGCTGTCTCTGCTCTCCCCGCACCTGGACGTCAAGGTGATGCTGAGACTTCGTGCGTCGCAGCACGACTAGGCGCAAGGGACCTTCATCCTTGTTCCTTGCCTTCCCACCCTAAACCTACCACCACATCCAATGCGCAGGTGCTCGAACAACGCGCCCACACAAGCCGCAAATCCCGTGCCAAAAAACGCGCCGACAAGGGCCTGCCAAAAGCCACTGCAGCAGACAAGAATCGCATCCCCGGTGTAGAGCGGGTGAAGCACAAACCGGGCATGACGGCCAAGAAGCAGTCGAGGGTGGCGGAGAGGAAAGAACATCGTGCCCTTGCGCGGAAGCAGAAGAATGCAAATACGATTGCGCTAGCATTCCAGAAACAGAAGATGCCCCCGTTCGGCATGGATGCCAACGGCCAGGTGACGCATCGTCCAACTAAAGAAGAGGTGGCTGAGCATGCTTGGAAGAAATATGAAAAGGCACAAGCTGATAAAGCTGCTCGTAAAGCCGCCTGGGATGCCTTGTCGCCCGAAGATCAGGAGAAGAAGAATCAGGCATCGGCGGCGAACAGGGATGCAGACAAATTGCGGAACGTGAAGGAGAAGTACCGCCAGCGACGCATCAAGACAAAGGCCAAGGCCAGGAAAGCCCGTATAGCTGAGACCCGGGTGCATGTAGCGGCAGCTAGAAAACAATTTTACGGCGCTCAAGGCTTACCTTCTCGCCACGACAAGTTTATCAGTCCTCAAGGCAGTGAGTTTTCAGGTTTTATTTATTTTTATGTCATACTTACAATCGTACTCAGAACCTTACACGGGAAAAGATATCCGCCAGGGTGTATTTGCCTCTGAGTACGCTGAATCTAAAGGTGGTGTGGGTTACAAAGTCACGACAGGCCAGCGCGTAACTGGGAAGAAAAATAAGTTGCCGAAGGAGTTCGAAAACAGGCTTAATGAACACACAAATTCCCATCCTCTTCCAGCTGCCCACCATGCAGGGATTACTGACCTTAAAGAATACCCCATCGTGCACGATAAGAAACGAGCTCATGATGGAAGACATCCCAACCCCACCGAAGCGCGCGTTATCACGACCAAGGATTCTGCCGGTCACACCGTTCTGGTGGGCGCGGTTGGACACCCTCATGGCACTGGCGGCCACGAGGAGTTTAAGGCGGTGCCAGTGCAAAAATACGGATACGGAGACTGATATGCTGGGTCATATTTTCACGTAAAACCGTGCGGTGGTCTGACTAGGTCGGATTGCACACTCATCCGTCCTTTCAAGGCCAGTATCCGCTCCGTTTGTAGGTGCTCGGCTAGTAGAACATGGTATGCAGTCTTACTATCCAGCTCTGCGGTAACATTTGGAGTAAACATTGAAGCCGAAAAACATATTATGCGTTGTGCAGGGATACGATAGAACGTAAATTTTGAGTTTTGTTTATCATAAGTGATAAAAAGTACTTGCGGATTGATATTGTAATGTCGAGAAAGCCGGTCGTACTCGTAAACCATGCCTTGATAGTACAGAAGGAGGAGCACGTCGCTAAGTTATAAGTCTCATCTCTTGAAGTTGATGATATAACATAGGCTCTAGAACTTATTATCATGGAGGTTTACGTCTCCTACATATCATTTACAACCGACACCCACTATGTCTTCGGGCGTCGAACGGGAATACAA
Source organism: Agrocybe pediades (assembly GCA_013053245.1). NCBI lineage: Eukaryota > Fungi > Basidiomycota > Agaricomycetes > Agaricales > Agrocybaceae > Agrocybe > Agrocybe pediades. Next base: position 2,628,684 of record JAACJL010000058.1, read on the forward strand.
ACTGTCACTTCGTTTTTAATTGTTCAAGAGATCGTGACACTGGGCCGAGGTTTGCAGCCAGAACTACAGAGTAGAGTAAGTACGACTAGGTAGCTTTGAGGTAGCAGCAGCTATAGAACTTGTGCCATTTCATGCAATGTATCATAGATCTGGATGATAGGGCTGCCAACCGTGCCGTACACGGGTCCGGCCGTCCAGGGACGGGCTCTGTACGGTAGACGTACCGTGTAAACTCATCATTGAGGCCTAGCCGGGTCCGGCACGGGATGTGGACGGCCGTGTACGGCCGTTCCGACGGGTATCTGTTATTTACTAGCAGCATCCGTATTTTGAGTGTGGAATAGAGAGTATACTGACTTGTAATATGAGTTCTGAGTCCAGGACATGCTCTAGTGATGCTGACGAGACACTGAGGCATCACTGCCGGCATTATTTGGCAAAATATCAAATTATAATGGAGTGATACATTGAAATAATGAGATAAAGTACTCATGCAGTATCTCGTACGGTCTCTGGATCCAAACCGGACACCTTCTAGCGTACTTTCAGGTCATAATTCTCACTGATTTTGCCAATCAAGTGTCCTTAGACGCGTTACCGTGAGACGGCCGTGTACGGCCGTCTCTTCACGGTTCCAGACGGGTGTAAGCCGTGTTTTGCACGGCCGTATTTACAGAGCTTCGAGCAGCTGACGGGTCGGCACCGGGTGCCGTGTGACGGTAGCCGTCTACCCGTCATGACGGTTACGGTTGGCAGTCCTACTGGATGACCAGTCGTCGAAGCAGGAAGACTGAACTTGTCTGACCACAGTTGACCAGCTCAGAATCGTAATAGTAGAAAAGTGGCCCGCATCCCGAGAAACAGGCCACCACAAGGAGTTCACTTTTGAACGTGGAGGATGAAAGCATCTTGGTGTTATGTGTATATAGAAAAGTCGTGAGAGGTGTATTGATGGTGTCGGGCTTGCTCAAATGGATAATCGACCAGCCCAAAACAACAAGGCACAAGCTGTCACAAGGGTAGTAACATGCGTCAACGTCACGGACACACGAAAACAGTATTGGCATAACTTGTGTTGGTACTTGAACAGTGCAGACGGTGGTATGGTAAGTTGGACGTACCAATTACCGTCATTTTATCTTGAATACCAGCGCAAGCGACAGACGGCGTCGGCCATGCCATGGTTTCAAAGCAACCTCCAAAAAGCTGCAAGTTTTCTTTAGTGGAATTTAAAATGAAATCACATTCGGCAACGGATTTGAGGACTGGGGATTGGAGTTTGCAGTACTGGCCCGAGAAATGCATGACCAACCGAAGGATGGGCCAAAATGTCGTCAAAGTTACAGAAAAACACAGGCCGGACTTTTCATGCCACTTCTGCAAAACGACATGTATGTCCGGCGGGTCGAACACGGTGGACGAACGTGGCGGAGACTATAAGAGCCAAATTCAATGTCCATACTCGAGTATCCCATTAATTCATCATCCGTAGCAGTACACGTCTTGTAGAATCCATTATTTCTATAACTGTTGAAGGTATATCAATGATAAGATTGCAGGAACAAGATAGTTGAGACTCACCTAGTAGTCATAATCATGAAAACATTCAATCTATTCTGGGTAACAAGCCTCCCATTTCCATCTCTTCTACCTGTAAATCTTCTGGGCGGACAGGCATAACATTCAATCCTTCGGACATTTCGCGTTTAACGCAAAGCTGCTCAGCGAAAATGACGGATATTGCGGCACCACCAAGAAGTACAAGCCAGAAGAAGAGCGAAGTCGGGATAGCAGCAGAGTAATAGGTCGTCAGAACGAGATGGTTGAAGACTAGCGTCAACGCAAAGTCAAGGATAAGCCGCGGTCGACGAACGAGCTTGTAGAGGTAATAAATACTATGAAGCCCCGGAAATCATTAGCAGAAGGACAGTCATAGAGTAACTGAATACGCACTCGGCGGAGCAAGCCACTAGCCAACAGAAGGCAATAATCCAACCACGAGTGGGGTCCATTCTACCGTCCCACTGATCTTCTTTAATGCCGTATCCAATTTTGCGACCACCACTCCACGCCCACCACCGTTCACCAATGGGCATTCCTATCACTGTCGGTCGACCCGCCATCTGCCGCCAGTCCATTATCATGCCTACGTGAAATCAGTACGAACGTTAGCACACTAGACGATGCAGAGCATACCGACGTTCGCAGCTCCTCCTTCATAATTAAGTGATGCAGTATCAGCGAAGGTTGCCAGTAAAGGTGGTACAATGATTGATAGAGTTAAATAGTGCAATGTCTGCATAGAGAATATCTATAATCCCAGTAGAGTTATTGTTCGCATAACTTGTGGTTCAAATCATCGTGGTCAACTCACCTGAGATAATAGAAGAATAGGATCCCAATTTGAGATGGTTGTTTTAGTCGGCGCCATGTAGGTCTAGTATCGCTAGTGCAGCCTCCAGTCGCTGCTGAATTTCCATACGGTGTGAAGGTCGAGGGAGAGAACAATGGCTGCCGCACAGTGAGCGCACAGCAGCGTGTAGCCGAGGCTGTGCCCTAGGGTTAAGGTTCATTCAGCATCCTAATTACAGTCACCGTCGATGCTTGTATTCTTTCTCCATCCATTCTATCCTTCACTCCTTCGGCTCGTTGCTGAATTTCAGCAATGCGTCTCTCATTCGACGGGGGGAATGCTACTGATGACTCAGGCCCTTCGAACATGCCTGAGATGCGTCAGACCAACCCCGGTTCTGTAGCAACAAGACCGGAGTTCACAAGACCACAGGTTTACTACGGGGAAGGACCATTCGACCCACCAAGTTCAGAAGACGACGACGACGATCTAGTAATGAGACGTGCGTCGGAGGATGATAATGATATCGAAAGTGCTTCGCTGCTACACCAAAACCAGCCAAGTAGTCCAGGGAGAGCGGAGAGAGGAGATACAAGTCGTAGCGTAGACTCTGAAAAGGTGAGAGTTTCTGTTTGGTATGGTGTGATATGAATGCCAGAACGCTGACTTTGACTTGATATCCTACAGAAACATGCTTCTGTGCGAGTGCTAGCTATCACGTTAATTGGACTTGTGGCCGTAGCAGCCCTCATCGGGGTATTTGCCGGCTTTGCATATTCCGGGACATCCTATCGCACGCTAGGCCAGAAGCAAGTTACGATGGACCACATTTTCAATGGGACTTTCTGGCCTCGTCGTCCGGACTTGAATTGGGTCGCGGAAGGTAGGTCTTAATATCATGTACACCCGCTGTTATCTAACCGTGCGACCCTCTCACAGCCGGAGATGGCGTTTTCTCGCTTTCTACCGAAGGATACATCAAACTCGTCGACTTGAAGTCGAACAAGACAACCAACTTGCTTCGGACTGATGACGTGAGAGATGTATGTATCTAAATATTTTTGAAGCCATATACATGCTCACATGTCGAAAGGAACACGGAAACCCTCTATACATCGCAGAGTGGAAATTGTCTGATGATATGAAATATCTCCTGGTGAAGACAGACTACGTGAAGGTACAGAGACCGTATTCTTTTTATTCGAACGTTTCTCAATTCTTCATTAGCAATGGCGCTGGTCAAGTTATGGCAATTATTACGTCCATGATATCGCGTCCAAATCAACGCACCCTATCACACCACCTTCAAATCCCGCAAAGACTGCTTACGCGACATGGGCACCTACTGGAAATGCTATTGCATACGTGACAGACAATGATCTATATATCCTCCCTTCAGCACAGTGAGTCAGATTACTCGCTCGAAACATGGTTATAACTAATTGGTTTATAGAGCTAATACCAGCCCAATACGTGTAACTAACACGGGCAATGCTTCTTTATTCCACGGTGTGCCGGATTGGGTGTATGAAGAAGAAGTCTTCTCTTCCAACTATGCATTATGGTGGTCTCCGGATTCAACGAAAGTGGCTTTCTTGTCGTTAGACGAAACTGCGGTACCCGAGTTCTCATTCCCAATCTATAACCCAACCGAGGATTCCAACGCAGTCATTCCATACACCACCGAGGTTACGATGAAATACCCCAAGCCAGGATACAATAATCCCATCGTCTCTGTACATGTCTTCGATCTCAAACGATACTTAGATGCCGATGCAAGCCTGGGCGATTCCCCCGCAGAGGAGACACTTACGCTTACCTGGCAAGGGCGGCACGCGCCTGACTATAGCATCGTCACAGAGGTTACATGGGTCGGCAACTCGTCTTTGATTGTGAAAGAGGTCAACCGCAATGCAGACGATGGAAATGTTGTCTTGTTTGAGTTGGACAAGCAGAATTTCGCGGCAGCTGCTCAAGGAAAAGTTGTTCGAAAATTGGGCAAGGTTGGTGAACAGGGTGATAATGGGTGGATTGACCACGTAAGCTCGACTTCTGTTGTAAAACTCTTCGTTGACTGAAAGTATTCTCTTAGGAACAAACTATATATCCAGTTCCTTCAGGCATAACAGCCTTTGAAGGCACCAACGCGTACTTGGATATTGTACCAACACCAGAGGGGTACAACCATATTGCACTTTTCAGCCCTGCCAGTACGGACACTCCTCGTTTCCTTACTAACGGAGAATGGGAAGTAGTAGGTGGAATCGCAGGTGTTGATGCAAAGAAGGGCTTAGTGTTCGTCATTGCGACTTCCGTATATATCCTTTGAATGTTTGATTGAAACTTTAACAGATACTTCAAAGCCGCGAAGCCGTCAACTGAACGACATATATTCTCTGTTCCTATCCCAACTTTGAAGTCGGAGAAAGTGGCTGAGCCAACGCCTCTAACGGATGTGACGAAGCCTGGTTTCTTCTCTGCCAAGTTTTCACCTGGAGCTGGATTTTATGTGGTTGATTATAATGGGCCGGATATTCCATGGACAAAGGTGGTTGATACCGATGCACCAGGTTCGTTTCTTTTCCCCCGTCTTCCGCCTTACTGGTTGTTCTCGCATGCTGACTGTTTTCTTATATAGATGCCGTTCATTTCCTGGAGCAAAATGAATTACTTCGAAATACGACTGCTCAGTACGCCGCTGCGACAATCGTGCATTCGACGTTTGTTAGCGATGGATATGGTTCGTACTTGTGTATAACTTTAGCAAAACGCGCTATCTTACAGTGTAAATTTTCTGCAGAGCTGAACGTCAAGGAGATTAGGCCGCCAAGGATGGACGACTCTGGGCGGACAAAGTACCCGGTTTTATTCCGTGTGTGAGCGTTCTCGTCTTTGCCTCCTCCCAGTTAAGACTTTTGCTGACGTATGGTTTTGCTTTTTGCTTTTCTCTTTTCTATAACTGTCATCCGCAACTACTGTTCTGCGATGCTTTCATGACCATGCGTGCATTACGGATCTTGGAACCCCTGGACTGTCTTTGCCTTCGCCTTCTCGTGCGATGGATTACACGCTTTCGTCTCATCCTATGACGTGTTTCTTTTGCTCTCGATCGATGCCCGTCCTCTTGGAAATACCCTCCTCATTTACTTCCTTCTTCCCCTCATGACCTTGTTTACCCGTTACCCGTTGTCGTCTTGCCCCTTCTCATTGGACCGTACCTTCAATTGACTTGTTGGTCTCGACCTTTTGGGCGGTTCTCGACCTGTATACTGGTTTTGGACACCCAATTCCGTTTTTGGTTTGTTCGTTCGATTGGTGTTTGTCCGTGGAATTGGAACGGAACGGAACTGGTTTGCACATGGGATGTGTCATACTCGAATGGACACCAATACCGACTTGAACGACGAACCGACTTGTTTACTCGCTTCTCGTATTAAACGAATGAATAAACCCTCGGCACCCAATCAACAAATGTATCAAACCAATGAACCATGAACCATGAACAACCTCTAACAGCTACGGCGGCCCGGGGAGTCAAATGGTCGACCAGAGGTTCGGAAGGGACTGGCACGAGTATTTGGCTGTTAGCCTGCAGTATGTCGTGGTGACGGTGGACGGACGCGGGACGGGGTTCAAGGGCCGCAAGCTGCGCAATCCGGTGAAGGATAATCTTGGGTTTTGGGAGACGAAGGATCAGGTTGAGGCTGCGAGGTTTGTTTGGTTTTTTCTTTTCGGTTTCGTTCCTTTTTCGTTGTTTTGTTTCGTCTCGGGGCGCTTCTTGTGTTTGGTGATGTGCCTTGGCTAGTATGATCCTAGCCAGGGCGATTGGACAAGTACATGTTTGGTTGGATGTTTATGGAATGATCATTCCTCCTGCTTCTTGTCCTGTTAAGATCGACTTTTTCCCTTTCTCTTTTCTCTTTTCAAACCTTTTTGTTGCTTTGCTGGCTTTGTTCTTTCGTGCAACCTTTTACTGACGAAAGTCAATAATCAGAGCATGGGCGAAGAAACCTTACGTCGACCCTAAACGCATCGGCATCTGGGGATGGGTAAGCATCTTTCTTCCTTTCTTCCCCCTCCACCCTCAACACAATAATCCTTTCTACAGTCCTACGGCGGGTTCATGTCCTCCAAAGTCGTCGAATCCACCTCTGGGATCCACTCGCTCGCCATGGCCGTAGCACCCGTCACCTCCTGGCGGCTGTACGATTCTATCTACACGGAGCGGTACATGAACCTGCCCGCGCTGAACCCGGGCGGGTACGTCAACGCGTCGATCAGCCATGTGGAGGGCTTCAAGAAGGTGGACTATTTGCTGGCGCATGGGAGCGGGGATGATAATGTGCATTATGCGAACTCGGCGAGGTTGTTGGATATGTTTACGAGAGCGGGGGTGCGAGGGTTCAGGTTTAGGATGTTTACGGATAGGTGGGTTTGGGGGTTGTTTTCTTTGGTTTTTTTTTTGGTGGGACTTACTGATTGGTGTTTGGTTGATTAGTGATCATAGTATCAGCAGAAGAGGAGCGCAGAGGGAGGTGTATGAGTATCTTACTGGGTTTTTGGTGGAGAAGTGGGGTAAGGGGCCTAGGAAGAGGATCTGATTCTTCGATATAGTAGACGAGAATAATTGTCGGTTGCGTCTCTTGCTTTGGAATATATTTATTTCGGTGATTTAAGAGTATGGTTTGGTCATGACCGTGATTGAGATTATTTCTTGGTGATAGTAGGTAGAGTGCTACTTTAGGTATTAAATCGAGTGCAAGTAAGGGTGTTTGTGATCCTTCGTTAATGTCTGTTACCTTTCGTTCTTCCTGTTACTTACTGTCTATCGTCGGAGTAGTATCTCACTTCGACTACCGAAGCGTGCAGAAGAGTCCAAGCTAGTCCAAGTCGAATCAAACCGACCGGGGTTTGTTCCATACGTAGATAAAAATAGTACATAGCGCATTTCTATGAATATACAAGCAATACAAATAAGGAAGGTCAATGTATTACTTTTGGTTCCGAAGGTTCCAGACCGTTGGTTTGATGGGGGTCTAGGCCCCTGCCCCCCTGGAGGACGGGACGTATGTATGTAACAGGGCAATGGGCATGGGCAGGGGATTCCTGGTCGATAGTTGTGAGGGGTGGTTGTGCTTGCATGTGTATATGGTTTACCGGGGGTCGTGGGTTGTTCCTCGAGAGTCGAGGTGGGGTTGAGACGAGCGCTTGATGGGAGGTTGTGTTGCGAGGACAGGACATGGAACGGGTAGGTGTGAAGACGGGACGCGATCGAAGGAAGCAAAACAAGAAAGGAAAAGAAAGGAAAAGAAAGGAAACCATCGGAGGGAAGGGAAGGAAAGATTCGCCGGTATGGTACGTATCTATGTATTTATGTACGTACGAGGACCTAGACCGAGGCCTGGAGGCCTGGCCCAAGTTTCGAATGTTCGTCCCGAACGGTCGAGTTCTTGGCTCGCTCCTCAGATCCAGAGTTCGCGTTGGTAGGCTGCATGCATAATCACGATGGGTAGGGTGTATCGCTGTCGGTATCGGTGGGATCGTAACAGTCAGTCAGTCGGGGAGTACGCGATTTCTTTCTTACTCGGTCTTGTAACTTGTTCTTAACTTGTCACTTTCTGTGTGTGCGACTGGGGACTACGACTACGTATCAAGGAACAGGACGCCCCCATATGATTCGTTCCTGTTTCTTTTTTTAAACGCCCCGACCTCGTCGCCTCGACCGCTCGACTGGACTTGAGACCTTCAGACTCGAGACTCGAGACTGACCGAGTCCCTAGGCCTCCCATATTCCCATCGGACGACGGGCTGAAGAGAGTAGAAGAGTGTGTACGTGCGTGCGTATTTTTTGCTGTGTGTCTTGTTGGTTTTTTTCGTTGCGTTTACTTTGTACTTTCTCTTGCTTCTTTCTGTTGTCCCCCTCCTCCCCCTCCTCCTCCTCCTCCTCCTCCTCTTCCTTCTTGTCATCATAACATTATCTGCGACTGTGGATTCGAATTCGGGACATCCCTACCCTAACGAACATCGACTGTATCGACTGTAACATCAACGCCTACCCCGCCGCGCCGCCGCGACTGTGCATCCTCCTCCACCCACCGCCGGCACCCCAAGACAAACATCCCCCACCCTCTTCCGGCACATAACCATAACCCCATCCATATCGTTCCCTCTTCCAGTACATTATATAACCATCTGCGGGTCGTACTAGGAAGGCGCCTCGCTCGACGAGGGTTCGAACTTTGGGCAGAGGAATCAGATTATCAGAGAAGAGGAAACGCAGAGAGAAACAGGAGAGCCAGAGACAGCGACAGAAGAGAGAGATCTAGAGCCCCAAAGAGATCTGAGAAAGGGCCGGAACGCGGGATCTAGAGACGGTCGCGACTCACGACTCGCGACTCTGAAAAGTCTAGATCCTTTTTCCTTCCCCCTTCGAGGTCTCCATCGCGCACGGGGACGGACGCGTGCATTGGGGTGTATTTTGCTGCATCAGCATCAGCATATCTAGCTGACTGACTGACTGACTACTACTACTACTACCACTCGGTCCTGCGATCCGTTTGTTCTTTCTTCTCGCCACGACTGCGACTGCGACAGACGAGTTGCAAGTTTGCAGAAGAGAACACATCCTCGATCGTCGGCACACCCATCATCATCATCATCACACCGCGGCTTCGCATCCCGATCGAATTAGGGAAGAAAGGAAGAAGGAAGGAAGGTGTGTATGTTTCTTCTTCCTTTTATTTATTCCGTTACCCCGCTTCCTTTTCCTTGCCTTCTTCCGTGCTAACTCTGTCTCTCCCCTCAGCTCCTCCATATTCGTTTTATTTCACCTCGGGATCAACGGTCTACTGTATTCGCAATTCGACATCTTCCTTTGATATTACATATTGGCTTTTAGGTTCGGTCAACAAAGCAACTAAGGGGCGAAACGAAACGAAACGACCAGGAACGAACGAACGGATATTAGAAAAGGGATTTTATTCATCTATCTATCTAGCTATATATTTTAGGGTTAAAAGGTACGCACCTAGCTGATCTTCCTCTGAGCTTTGACTAACCTGATCTCCGTCTATCTATCAGTCTCATTTATCCAGCATATATACCACGCACCTTTCTAGAACTAAACGAACCATGCCATTCACGAATAACAGCAACAGCAACAACACCAGCACGCTCGCATTCCCACCACATAAGCGTATCGTGCACGCGAAGAACCCATCTACATCTTCGACTTCCTCCTCCTTTTCTTCCGCCTCTTCTTCAACGTTCTCTGCGTCGTCAACCTCCTCTTCTGGATCAAGCTCCTCGTACATGGACGACGCTCGCACGCCTACGCAGGCTTCCTTCCCTCCTTCCGTTCCTTCGTCGATGCCAACCACGACGAACACGAACACGAACACGAACAACTCGCCCTATGCGTACTCGACAGCCCCGGCTGCTCTAGCGTTGGCGAGCAGCCCGGGGTACGTGAGCGTTTCGAGCGTTAGCTCCGCGTCTACTTCTTCCTCTTCTTCATCGGTGTCGACGGCGAGTGTAGCAAGGACGGTACAGACGCAGACGCCTACTCCAGTAACGACGCCTACGCTGACCACCAACGCAATCGCAAATGCAAGCGCAAGCGCGCTCGACCTGCCCAGGCTCGGGCTAGGTCTTGGGTTGTTAGTGCCCATGCCGATGGATATCGACGAGGTTAAGCCGAAGTCTAGGGCGGCGACACCCGCGCCGACGGCTGTGAGGAGGGAGTTTAATGATAATCAGAAGATGGGAGAGTTCGTGCAGGGGAGTTCGAAGGACTTTGGTGTTGGTGTTAGCGCAGCGGAAGGGATTGCAGAAGGAGGGGGAGGGGGGAAGCAGAAAGTTGTGAGAAGGAGGGGGAGAGAGGTTGGAGGGGCAGGGACAGGGGGGATGAGCTTTGATCTGTCGATGTTGCCCAAGCCGAGGGGGTTGTGGAAGGTTAGAGGGTCTGCGGGGTCGCAGACACAACAGAAGCAGGTACAGCAGCAGGAGCAAAGTCAGCAGGTACAGCAGCAGGAGGGTGCTGGATCGGGTGCTGGATCGAGAGCGGGGACGTTACTTGAGCAGCAGAGGCAGCAGCAGCAGTATAGCTCGGCGGGTGTGAGCCGGGGGTTCGTGAATGCCCTTGCGGGACTCGGCACGTTTGGGGGTGCGTTGTATGTCCCTGGTGGGAGGGTGCGAAGTTCGAACGGAGCTGCTGCTGGGAAGGGGAGGATGGGAGTCCGGAGGGGAGTGTAAGGTCAGGGTCAGGGTCTGTTGGGAGTAGTGGGAGGAAGAGTAAAAGAAAGGGTGGAGAGGAAAGGGACAAGGAGGATGATGAGAAGGAGATCGAGAAAGCGAGAGAGACGATCGTGATGCTCACGGGGGCGTATGATTGGCATAGCGAGAGACAGATGATGTACCCCGGCGTTGGGCCGTATGGGTATGAGTATGAGAGGGAGAGGGGGGTTAGGAGGGGTGCGGGTGGTTCTTCGGGGGTGGGGGTTCCTGGTGAGAAGAGAGAAAAGAGGGTGATGGGAGGTAAAGAAGGCCAAGGAGGGAGAGGGAAGAGGAAGAGGAGGGATGCGAGGAGGGAGAGGGGGAGATGTTGTTGTGAGATTTGTTGTGTTTTGTGTAGGGAGGAGGTGGTGTTGGGCGGTGGTGTGCCGTATTCGAGGAAGAGGCAGAGGATGAATGGGAATTCCCACATGGCCTCCGCGTCGAATGCTTATAGGCGGAGTGCTAAGGAGGAAGAAGGAGGGGGTGGTATTGGCAGGAAGAAAAAAACGACGTCATCGGGGATCGATCGCAAGACGCGCGTTGTTGATGATGATGTCCCTTTTTCTGGTGCTTCCACTGCTTCCGCTTCGACCTTTGCTTTGAACGACACACGTCGCCTGTCCTCTGAAAGCGAGTATTTGGATTGGGACGAGCGACGATCTGATTCGGAAGAGGAAGAGGAGGATTTGGATTTGGATTACGATTCGGACGGAGAGTTTGGGTATTCGGGCTATTCGTCTTCCTCGAGCTCGTGTAGCTCTGTCACTTCATCCTCTTCATCTACGTCTTCGTCTTCATCAGCGGCGTCTTCGAGTTGGTCAAGATCGAGATCAAGGACTTTTCAGCAGGAGACAGCCAAGCCCGGACAGAGAAGGATTGCGTACGTTCGGACGCTGACTGATTCGACGTGCGCGTCGACGGGTACTGCTTTGTCTACTTCTACTTCCACCTCTACTACCTCTACTACCTCTACTTCTACCTCGACGAACTCAAGCTCGGACTCGCCGTTCACGCCTTTCACACCTGGACCTCTTCCTCCTCCTCCTCATCTCGATATTCATATACATAACGATATGAAGCAGATCGATACGACACCGAACATTGTGGGCCCTGAGCGGGCTGCTACTGGAGGGTACTTTCCCGTTGTGCCGACCTCGACTTCGACTTCTGTGCCTGTCGTATACCATGCGTATAGCCATAGGCATGGGCGGGGGTACGCCTATACGCATACACCGCTTTCAACGACGACGAGCGTGTACAAGCCCAGTGCGGAGGGGATAAATTTTGAGAATGTGGACGGGGCAACGTCGACACCTCTGACTACGCCTATGAGTATGGCTACGACTACTGGAGGCAAACACAGCGCGATCGTCGCTGGGAATGGGAACGGGAACGCGTTTGAGGCTCAGGAAGGCCCGTTGGGTGTGGTGCGGGTGACGTCATCGACATCATTTTTGGCTGGCGTTGGCAAGGGTGGGAGTGGTGGTCTTGCAGGAAGGGATTATTTTTCGTTGAGGCATGGGCATGCGCGGTCGAGGAGTGGGGAGTTGGGCTTGAGAGGGTCGAAGAGGAGAAGGGAGGAGATGGATGTGCAGGAGGAGGGGGTTTCTTTGATTTCTCATTCTCAGGGCAACAGCGGAGAGGATACCAGGACTAATACCCATATAGAGGGCACATACACGACTTCCGCCCAACAGCATAGACATATCCGACCATTTCCCCGTCCTCATTCGCATCCTCATTCCCAGTCCTCTTCCTACTCATCTTCCTCCTCCCACCCCTCCCTCTCCTCTTCATTATCATCAAACTCTCAGTTATCTTCTTCTCACGCGCCATCATCATCATCGTCGGACTCACAACAACAACACCTTCCGGAGCCCGTTAATAAACGCGAAAATGAAATCGATAATATCACTGATGGCCATCTTCGCTCGTCCAATCAGGAGGCAAAGGATCACGCGGATGCGGAGCCGGAGCCGGAGTTGGGTAACGTGATGATGATGATGGTCACAGACTCGGTTGGCAAATATACAGATGCAAATAGTCGTCTACACGCGCACGACGAGGAGCAGTTGCACCAGCACCAGCACCAGCATCATCATCGTCAGCAGCAGCAGTCTCTGCAACATCAGCGCCACGGCGACGGAGAAGGTAGTAACCAGCTTGATTCGACGAGTTTATTGAATCAGGACTGTCGGGACGACGACGATAAGGAAGAAGAGAACGAGGCTAAGCGAGAGCCAGGAGAGGGAGTTGGGGAAAACGAAAACGAAGACGAAGACGAAAGGAGCAAAACTGGGAACTTGGACTCGGAGAGTGAAGACGAGAAGGAGGCCTTAGCCCATCTCCATCATCATCATCATCAGCAGCAGCGTCGTCGGCATACACGAACTTCGACCACCGCTGGTACTGCTGATTCGAAAGATACCCAACCCCAACTTGAAGCTGAAGCTGAACCACATCAACATAGACATCGACATCATCATAAGCACTGTCCTCATCACCGTCCTCCGCATCATCAACGCGAGCGGAATAATCAATCTCATTCGCACACAAAAACAAGATCAAAATCAACGAGTAGTACGACTGTTATCGTGAGGAGCAAGCTCATGGACACGTCGAGCGTTACCTCGCCTGGGTCGATCGTCCTCGGTCGGCTTGGGTCTTCTTCTTCTTCTTCTGCGGTGGCGGGTCGACCGAGGGGTGTAGTGGGGGTTGGCATTGGTGTCGCTGCGGAAGCTGCTCCTCCTACTCATTCGACCACATCCACTTCCACGTCGGGTACTTCGTTAACTCCAAGCACCAATCCGAACACAGCAGGAACGACATCGACACCGTCCACACCAGGCTCGACGACCGTCATCTCGCCCATGCGAGAGGTGAAAGATCCCATGCTGCTCGCTGGGGTGAAGAAGCCAAGGGGCCTGGCGGCTGTGAGGAGGTTGAACAGTTATACGGGCAAGGGCGCCCCTGCTGCCAGTGCGGGTGCTGGTGCGAGTGGGGCAGGGATCGTGTTGTTGAGCCCTGCGTTGTCTGTTGGTTCGGTGTCGTCGTCTTCCTCTGTCAAAGGCACGAACACGAGCACGAGCGCGGTGCAGGGTCTTCCGAGAAAAGGTGTCAGCGGCCCGATGAGCGCAGACGAGTCGTCGTCGTCAATGTCGTTGTCGGCTGGCGAGCTGTTGGATTCGGAGGATGAGCGTGCGATACGGGCTCTCAAGAGGAAGAAGAAGGAGGAAGCGGCGTCGGAGCAGGATAAACAAAAGCAGAGAGAAAGAGAGAGGGAGCAAGCGGAAGAGCAGCAGCAGCAGCAGAAGGAGAAGACGACGACCGATCTGGAAGATTGGGAGGATCTGAAAGAGTTGTATGAAAAAGCGGCGGAGATGTATGAGAGTGAGTGTCTTTTCCTTCCTTCCTTCCTTCCTTCCCGCTTTTTTCATATGCGTACTTGTATACTAACTAACCCTTCGTCATAGACTCGCCACCATCTCAGACCCTCCCCCTGCTACGCGGGGTCATCCACGAATGTCATCGGTTCATGCTGATCTATCCGGACCCGTCTGTGCTGTACAGCACCCCGCAGAGCTTGGGGCTCGTCACGCCCGCGCCGAGCCCGCCGTTGGTGGTGCCGCAGCTGCAGTTTGGGTATGGGTTTGCGGGGTATGGGAGGAATTTGGAGAAGGAGAGGGAGAACGCGGACAGGGAGAGGGAGAGGCTAGAAAGAGAGAGAGAGGAGAGGGAGAGGGAGAGGATGGAGAGAGAGAAGGAGGACAAGATGAGCGTTGTCAGTGAGAGTGAACAGGAGGAGAGGCCGAGCATGTCGAGGAAGAGCAGTGCGGGTGAGAAGAGGGTCGTTCGTGATTGGTTGGGTGTGTTTCTTTTCTTTTTCTTTTCTTTCAAGAAGAGAGTAAACTGATGTAATCATCCACAGAGAACGACACGAACGAGAACGAAGACGAGATGCACGATGACGATGAAGATGACGCCGAAGATCTGCACGCTGGCGATGGCGATGGCCGGTCGAGCGTGAAGATGCTCTCGCCCGACGCGTCCTCTTCCTCTTCCTCTGTTGAAATTGCCCATGCCGGACACGGACACAGTGGGATGATGATGCTCGATCGGGCGGCGACGCCTACGCAAGCGGCCTATTCCGCTTCCGCTTCTGCGCAGGGTGGCTCGTCATCGTCCCCTGGCTCGCCTGAGAGGAGGAGACCACAGCAGCAGCAGCATGGGCAGGGTCATAGGAAGAGGCAGAGACAGCATGAACCAGAGGTTGATGTGGCTGGGCCGGTGTCGTATGAGCAGAACAAGGAGAAGGAGAAAGAGAAGGAGAAGGAGGAGGTTCCGTTGACGGCTGCGTTTACTACCGAGTCGACGTCGGCGAGCGGCGGCAGCAGTAGTAGGAAAGTGGAGGTCCAGACGCAGACAGGTAGCCAGACACCTGATGAGCATGAGCACGAGCATGCCCATCGTCACCGGCATCATCATCATCATCACCACCACCACCATCATCATCACCAATCCTCCGCGCCCTCCCAACTGCAGTCCCAAAGGCAATCAAGCCAGCAAGCGCAAACCCAAACTCAAGCTCCTCAACAACCACAATCATACGACCTCCCAACAGCATTCTACACCCTCCTCGGCTCGACGCTCTTCTTCTTCGGCTGTCTCCTCGACGCGCACCCGCACCTTGCCATGCCAGGCGAGCCGGCGCGCGGCATGCCCTACTGGCTCGCTGCGCTCGATGTCTTCGAGATCGGAGAGAACTTGCCGGTCAGGACGAGGGGCGTGTTGCCTGGCTATGTGAAGGGGTACAGTTCAAGTTCAAGTTCAAGTTCGAGTGCGGGTGCGACGATGGAGAGGTTGCCCCCGATGGATGTGTCGAGTGGGTATAGATATGGGGTTTCTTCAGCTCAAGTGCAGACGTCGGCGGTTAGAGGAGTAGCAGCTGCAGCTGCTGCTACTAGTGTTGGGAATACTTCGTCGTCGTCTTCAGGCGGCGGCGCAGCCCCTGATGGATATGCGATTGCGTATGCCCAGTCGCGTGGCGGTGTGGTTCGGTCCAGTTCGACCTCTGGCTCGGCGGTGCCCATCGCACCTGTGGTCAGGGAGGACTGGAGGATGGCGATCATGTGGGGAAGGACGTTGGTGTGTGTGGCGGAGGAGGTGGTGAGGAGGGAGAGGGAGGCGAGGAAGAAGAGGGAGGCGGAGGGTGTGAAGGAAGAGGATGAGAGAAAGACAAAGACAGAAGGAGTGGAGGAGGACGAGTGGAAACGATACCCGAACCCGTTCCCGACGCCTATCTTACCGAAAAGACCAGCAACTGCCGAAGGCAGTATGGGGGATCAAGGCGAAGAAGACCCAGATGAGCCTGTGTGGCCGCCCAATTCGCCGTTTGCGGCCATCGCTGCGCGGAGGCCGCCCTTGCGCGCGAGAGTGTCGTTGAAGGATGGTGGAGAGGCGGCGTCGCCGCATGCGCTGCTCGTGCTGGCGCAAGACCAGTTTTCGAGGGGAATCTTGCATATGCCGCATCCGCTGAGCAGTGCGGTCGTCCCCGCTGCTGCTGCTGCTGCTCATGGGCATCAGTATGGAGAGAGCGGGGCGAGTGCGGTGAAGATGAACCTTGAGAGAGGTGGTAAAGAGAACCGAGGGAGCATGGATCCGTTCTTGTTCACGCCTGAGCTGGGGCCGTCGTTGAATTACGAACATAAGCAGACGGCGTCGTCTCCGAGTCAACAACAACGCCATAGACATGGGCATCACGAGCACAGTTATAGTCCTTCGCCATTCTCGTTCTCGTTCTCCTCTTTCAACCTAGGGAACACGCCTTCGTCATCATCGTTGACCACCGGCACCACCAACACCAGCCACTACACCCCCCTCCCACCACCGGCGCCTCCGCCTCCATCATCGTTCTCACGAGCCAAGGAGCTCTATACAATCGCGTACGAGGTGCTCCTCCTCTCTGAGAAGCTGGAAAGCGCAGCGGAGAGGCAGACGTGGGCTGGCTATGCGGATAGCGTGTTCAGCCAGATGAAGATGGAGGTGGACGGGATACCTGATCTGGGGTGGTGGTGGCGCGCGCATATTGGCGCGGCGAGAGGACGGTGTGGGGTCGTGCTTGGCGGGGCGATTGCGGAGGAGGTGGAGGAGAGGCTGGAGAGATGTGCGGCGAGGAGTGAGGGTG
This sequence comes from Agrocybe pediades, assembly GCA_013053245.1. NCBI lineage: Eukaryota > Fungi > Basidiomycota > Agaricomycetes > Agaricales > Agrocybaceae > Agrocybe > Agrocybe pediades. The sequence continues at coordinate 2,645,495 of JAACJL010000058.1, forward strand.
CTGGTGATGGTGATGGCAAGAGCAAGAGCAAGATGAAGAAGGAAGAGGGAGATGAGGAGATGAGGGAGACGGAGGATGAGGTGCTGGATAGTGAGGATGCGAGAGAGGCGCGTGAGGTGTTGAGCGAGGCGATTGCGCATCTGTCGAGAGCGAAGGAGGAATTTGAGGAGCGTGTTGCTGAGCAGGCTGCCCAGGCCCAAGCTGCTGCTGCTTCATCCAACGCTAAATCGTCGTCGGCCAAGTTGAGGTCCGCATCCAACACGCCTACAAATGCAAATGCAAACGCAAACGCGAACAACCCGTCTCTCCCACCACCGCCTACGTCCGAAGAGATCGAAGAGCTCAAGGAGCTCCTCGCAGAAGCCCTGCTCTCGCTTGCGAATCTGACGAAGGATGAGAAGGAGAGAGAGGAGCTTTATGAGCGGGCGAAGAAGGAAGGTGGAGAGAAGGTCGTCTTGGAGCTAGAGGGTGCTGGTGGCAGTGAAGGAGAGGAGGATGAGGATGAGGAGATGGATTGGGAAGAGGAGGGAGAGGGAGAGGGGATGGATGAGGATTGATGTTGATGTCGATTGTTTTTGTTGATTTTTTTTTTTCGTTCTGCTTTTCGTTCTCTCTCACACACTGCTCTTTGGTTATCAATTTGTCATCGTCGTCGTCAGTCATCATCATGAACTTTTTTTTTGACTTGACTTCTTTTTTTTCCTTCCCTTTCATTCTTTCGTCGTTCTATCCATCTATTTAAATAATTGTCTTTTTTTCTTTTTTTCTCTTCTCTCTCGTTTCACGCTCTCGTCTGTTTTTCGGTCTCTCTAGTTGCACAGGGTCTCTATTACTACTCCTACCGCTGCTACTGCATTATCACATCACTCGCACATTGTTTTTAGTATGTAACATCATCACTCGAAAAAACAAATTTGCTTTTCTATCTGTTAGGCGCTTTCGTGTGTGTTTAGTCCAAGGGATAGAAAAGACGATAACTCTGAGAGGTTCGAGTCCAAATTCACATAAGAAATAGACAATCGACTTTCGTCTCCGCACGCAGGTCGGTCTCGATAGCGATGGACATGTGTACAACAACGGGGCGGGGCGAAATAAATAACGAGCTATCATTGTTCTCCCCATCCACAACTTTTCGGGGCACTATGTAGCTAGTAAGTAATACTCAAAACACAACACGATTTTTACAGAAAGTTTTTAATGATCCTCTTTCTACTAGATGATTGCCCTCCTCCTAGGCGCAGGCTTCGTCCGCTTCCTCTTTTTACCCTGCTCGAACGCGTTGGCGCTCTTCAGGTCTCGGCCGAGGGGATCTTCTTTCTTGACTTGGTATATCCGGACCTGTTTTTATATTCTTTAGCATCGGAAGACTGGATCTAAGAGGAGAAGAAGAAAAAGACGTACGATCCAGTTCTCAGATGTGAACGCTTCATCTGAAGATAAAAAAACAAGACATGAGTTTAGAAGAAAAAGAGAAAGAGAAAAGGACGAACCGAGGTAATCAAGCGTAGGTCCTACTTTCGGCACCTGCTGTTGACGAACGCGGTCCGTTCCTGGGTTGCCGCCAAAGAGCTCTGCAAATCTGATTGACAATTACAAGCGTCAGCGTTCGCTCTTCAGAGAAGGAGAGAAACAGAAAAAACAGAGAAAAGAAGAAGAAAAAAAAAATCCGAGACAACATACCGATAATAACTCATCTTATACATCAAACTCTCCTTCATCGCCTGGCTCGCCCTCTCGTCGATCCTATACTCCCCTTGCGGTGTGAAATAATTCGGCTCCTGGATCTCCTCGGGCCACACGCCCTGTGCGATACGGACCATCCACAAAAACTTGTTTATATCGTCCCCGGAGTACCCAATGAGCCCGCCAAAGATGACGAGCACGTATTCGACGTCGTGCTTTCGCAGGATGGGGTATGCCACTTCTTCAGAGGACGACATGGCTTTGCCTACTGTGGCGATGTGGGCTGTGAGTTGTAAAAAAGAAATAGTCAAATCAGTATTGGGATAAACCAAGGAAGAGGCAAACAAACGCACTGTTATTCCACGTGTTATTGTCCACCAACGTCGGCCTATCCGCCATGCCCGCAATCTGGTAGCCATAATCCCACCAGCTCATCACCACCGCGTCCTCGGGCGTGTTCTGCCTAAGCCAATAATACGCCTCTCTGAAATCATCGATGATATGCTGCGACCCGTCTGGGTTCTGCGAGGCCAATACGACGGAGGGCGAGGAGTACGCGCTGGAGGTCACCCAGGTGCAGTGGAAGACGAAGAAGAAGAGCATGGCGAGCGTGTTGAGGATGACGACGAGACGGGCGTCGATGCCGAAGATTCCCTTGGGTTTGCTAGATGCACCAGCTTTGGTGGAGGTGGATGAGACGGTGGCGGCGACGAGGTCGCCGAGAGGTCCCTTTGATGGAGGTGCAGCTGCAGCTGCTTTCTTGGCCTTCTTGGATTGAGTCTGAGTAGAAGGAGCATTCGCAGCTGACGATCCGTTTGTGACAACAGAAGCAGAGTCATCGACGTCTTCTTCCGCGGGTATGGGCTCGGTGGGGTCGATGTACGTGTCAAGGAGTGTGGAAAGTGCGACGGCTGAAGCGACGCAAACGACAGGTGTGAGCGTCAACATGAGACGAACCATGACTCCTGCAAAGTAGCTGGCCATGACGGCGTAGATGATAACGAACAGGTGCTCATCCCGTAGCTGACGGAAGCAAAGGATAACACCTGCTGGGAACAAGAAGATGAGGAACTGAAGGTCCATGAAGAAAGAAGGCCAGGCAGTAGGTTGATGTTCAGAGACGGAGGCAATGATAGGAATATACCTAAGGTGAAAAGTCAGTATTTATGCTGCATGATATGTCAGAAAATACATACTTTTTGGCGTAGCCGGTATCCCAGAGAGAGTAGAAACGGCCGGTCCAAGGTGCGATTTTTCCTTTGATAGTCAAGAAGACGAAGGCACTAGCTCCAAGGACACCGATTGCAATAACTGAGGCGACGAGGAGCTTCTGGAATTGCTGAGAGGACACGTGGGTTCGAACAAGCTGAGCGAAAGCGACAATTTGAAGTAATCCAAACACACCTGAATGTAGGTGTCAGATAACGTCAAACAACCAACTGAAAAAGATAAATACCAAGTGCGCCCATATGTTCGCTCGTTGACACAGGCTGGAATCCTACGAATGGGACTTGCATGCTGGATAGTGTACCAATGGCATACCATGATGAGTATGCAACATATAGGCGGTCAGAGAAGCGGCCCATAAGGATGAGGACTAGTGCATGCAGAGGAATCATGTTCGTAATGAAAACATAACCACCTGAAGAATCAAAGGTCAGAAGACTGGTCTAATTCGAGGTATGTAACACTAACCCCATGCTGCAACCATGTAGAAGTAAAAGACGGCAGCGATGGTACCGAAGAGCGCGCTTCCTTGCTTCAGGGCCTTGATCCAACAGTAGAAGGTGAACATGAGAAGGAAGATGGCGATGGCTTCGTTATCGTAGGAACCTGCGACCGAACGTGAGATGTAACCGGGGACAATTCCAATGAAAGCTGCGGCTAATAGCCCAGCGCTTTCATCTTTCATTTCCTTTGTGAACCTGCACAACTTGAGTTGCTAAACAAAGTCTAAAAAGACACCATACGCACATATAGGTGGCCCATGCTGTGAGTGCGCTAAATCCTGGTGCCAACAACACGCAAACGTTTCGGATATCGACCGGGAGGTTCAGCCAGTGTAGGATATTGTAGATAACGCCGCTGGTGACCATTAATCCTGGGTACACGGTACCACCGACGACACGACCGAGTGGATACCACGCCGTGGGATCGAACCAGTTCCAGAATTCCTTCACAATGAGTCAGAACATAGGTCTATATAAATGAAAATCATGAAACGCACATAGAATCCTTTCGCTGCCAACACCTTGGTTGCGCGACTGAGAAGAGGTCAATTTCCCTACGTCACAGGATATGCCTTAGCATACGCACTAATTAAACCATGGATCACTAGAACAACATACGGTCAGAATTATCACAGAAACAAAACCTCCAAAGCTCATACGTACAATTCGTGAATAATACTTTCAAAGTTGACAACAGCGAATAGACGAGAGGCAATAGCTGCGCCTGAAATCAGGGATAATGCGACTATGCGCAGCAGTGAGGCTGCATTCTTGACAGTGACTGGCGATACGTCCGAAGGGACTGGGTAGGCCGTAGACATGGCCAGATAAGATGGCGGTCTCCTCCTATAAAGAAGAGAAATAAGGAAGGTAGTATAGGGGAGGAGAAAGTGATTTCAGTTTCTGCAACCGCTCGTCGACGTGTCGTGGACGTGCCTGCTGACTAAGCTATTGCGACGCGCTCTCCGCAAGCGGTAATTTTAGCCTCACTTGGGAGTGCCATGGCTTGCCAAGGCTTTTCCGACAACTTGCACGTCTATTAAGACTACAGTCGCGTCTCGCGTTGTCTTTGTGGTTTTTAGGTGGAACCATTTCAAGCTGTCCCTGACTTTTACCTCTCCTTACACCATATGAAATGGCGAGGTTTCCACATTCCTCTGAGACTCTGAGTCGTACTTTACTCTGCTTATCCTGGCTGCCAGCATGGCCCAACATCACGATCTCGACATTCAAAGCTCTCACAACATTGGCTGGTTCAACAACCAGAAGTGCATGTTTGCATAAATCATGCTGTACTGCAATTCGGACTTATAGATGAGGAATTAATGGGATATGGACATTGGACATTGGATTTAGCTCTTAGTCTGTGCCATGTGCCTTTACCTTGTTTCCCCTGCCTGAGACCCGCCGAACAACCATGTCGCTTTGCAGTAGGCGACATGAAAAGCCCACCCTCTGTTTTGTCGGATGCTGCCACTTTGACGACATTTTAGCCTCGTCTTCAATTAACCATGCGTTGCTCAACCAGTGCTTGATCTTCAAGTGCGAGTCCTCGAATGCGTTGCCTAATGAGAATCTCTTTCCAATTTCACCAAAGAAGACTTGCAACTTCCTTGATGTTGTTTTGAAGCCTTGGAATGGCCAACGCCTGGCATTACTTACTTGCGTCCCAATCCAAGATAAAGTCATGGTACGTGGAACATCTAACTTACCGTACCATCGTCTGCACTGGTCAAGGACCAGCACAAGTTATGCCGATACCAAAAAATGCCAGCCCAATGCCTCATGCACGCGTTTTAGCGTGTCCGTGACGTTGACGCATGTTACCCTTGTGACCCTCTCTCTGGGCCTTTGTTTAAATTGTTTTGGGCTGGTCACTACTAACTTCCACCATCGATTATTCATCTGACCAAGCCGGACACTAGCAACGCCTCACGCAACTTTTCTATATACACATAACAACAAGATGCTTTCATCGTCCACGTCCGAAAGTGAACTCCTCATGGTGGCCTGTTTCTCGGGATGCGGCGGCCTGGATGGCTTCGTTGTGGCTTTCGGATTTCTTGCGTGCTTTGACTCATAAAGTATCAATCAGTTCTTCCTATGTGGTTGCATTTGAGTCATTTCCCGCCTTGGTGAAATGATCATTCTAAAGACTTTAACACTTGGAGATATTATCCAGAAACGTAAGAGAATTGAAAATTATCTTCCCTTTGTCATATGGCATCTGATACTTTCCGATCTTCAGATGGATTGCGACTGGCATAAGTCCTTCTGTTCATTAATAACCTGCCTATAGCAGTGTAGAGCTGCATGGTTCCAAATAGCAGCTGATGGATACCGGGACCTTGCGCGCCACTCTTCCACCCCTCTTATTTCCGACACAAAGATGTCAAATTTGAGTTGAGGGTACATGAGCTTGTAAGCAATAGTTCTTTCTCAATACCATCACCCTTGTAATCTGATTCCATCAGATTCCAACTGTGTGCTAAAATATGTTTTCCAGATTTCCTTCAGCTCATCTACTATGCCACGGCCATTCTTAAATCGGCAACATTCCGACGTTTACTCTCAGACAGCAGCTACCAGCATGTGATGGTCGACACCCCACATATCCGACATTGTCCCTCTCACGACAGACGGAGACACGACACGACGCTGCTCACCCCGATTCTGGCACGTTTCCCATGTCCGTCTGACGTGTAGAGCCTTCCATTTCCACATACCACATCGGATCTGATTGTGCTGTTTTTACTGGTCACTCGGGTCTCGTACCTTGCCCCAGCCTATACCTGTATCTGGTGCGTACATCTCAGGCAAGACGGGCGCTTATCGATGCGCGCGAGATCCCTTCTCATACTATTATAATCCATCTTCTTCGATGACTCTGGAGTGGGATCATCGGTCCCGGATTTTACCCCACGCTTCTCTGGCTCATTGTCTTTCTTTCTCTCGCAATTGTCAATCGTGTCCGAGTAATTCGCCGTGTGGGTTGGAGATTCACCTTTTTACCCCGTTCCCCTTGGGGTTGAATCCTGCTGGCAAAGACAGATGATTAGGATTAGAGGGTGCGTTTCCTTTATCGCCCAAGCCGATCATTACTGGATTTGACAACATCTGCAGGCATTCTGGTTCTAGATGTACAATCGCAGTGATTGCAATTCTACGCTGATAAAGTTCGACTGCGGTCGGTTGGACAAGATGTTGATTATGATTATCGATCGGAGCACTTTCGCACAGTAAAAGTAAAGGTTTCGCGCAATGGGTTTACTGCAGAATCCTGATGGTGGGTTAGAAACGTGGTTGAAAATGGGTTCCCGAATTTGATTTCTCGTGCAGCAAGGCTCAAGAGCCGCCCGGTCAGGTTTTTTTGGGCGAAACCAGGCTTACGTTTGGCCATGGCATCTGCTCTAAATGAAGCAATAACGCCAACGCGTCTTACGTGCCGACGAAGTCAAGGTACTTCGTTTTCGTAGCTTGGCCCGCATATATCCAGTTTGACGCCGAAATGTGATAGCTATAATGCGCTTCTGGCGACGTTATCGGATCCATATGGACATCTTTACTGCGGGCGTCATTGGTGTAGGAGACTTTTTGTCGGTTAGTTTCCAAAGTAAGGTCTTATCAGGTTCTCGCAACAGACGAGAGAAGCGTGTTAATGTCCTTGTTTAAGCTTCCATTTTACATACCCGGCAGAGAGATGGGTACGCGTTATGAACAAAAAAAGCCGAGCCTGCCGAGGATACAGGATGAAATCAAATCGAAATCCGACTACGACTGTACTTTGGGCATATGACAAGTTTAATAATGGGCAAGGAGAGCCGCTGCGGGATTTTCTCTGGCAGACGGTATGTCTTCTCTTTTTTCGTTACCACAATCCGGTATACAGCAGTGCCCCCAAGATACCCTGGATTAGTCCACCTAACCACGCGAAAGGAATCTTGGGTGACGTACGCGGAACAGTGGCGGTGAAGAATGAGTCCTGAGGGCCCAGGACCAGGGTCGAGTATGACACAGCAAAACGTCGACTCGGGAGTTGGACGCGTCAAGCGAGGAGAAATCCTGTTCACAGGCGTCGGCGGCGCACGGACCGTTGATATGGGTGTGCAACTCTGCACATTAGGCCTGTTGCTAGCTACGTGCAGTAACGAGGCCCGCACCACCGCATACTGTCTAGCATCGTGCACTCGGTTTGTGTACGGATGGGGTTTGGTTATCGCCCCCTGCTTCAACGATTACGTCTAAGTACAGCTTCGGCCGACGCTGGGTATTTGAGCCTCACGTACGTCAATGAGCAAATCCATACAACCTCGTCCCGACGTGAAAGCTCATTTCGAAAGGCAGTTTATGAACGTTTCTATTTACATGTATGTCAGTCTTTTCTTATCGCGCGTGTCTTTTAAGTCCCGTTAATGACCTCAAATCCTGCGTAGTCTTTGGTCCTTGGATGCCATTTATCGCCCACCATTTCACTTATATCCGTTCTTTCCCATACAGCGGTACCCGACGGCATTGTGGCTCCCGGTAAGGCCTTTCTCGTCTTCCAAGTGCGGTAGTTCCTCTGCTCTATCCATTCAACTGCCACATTAGGTTTAGGGATAACTTATACCGTACACATCACAAGACGACGCATCAGAGTTACTAGATGAGGCGACTGCAACTCGAGGATCGAATAGGAGTGCTCTTTAAGGTGGACATCAGTGGTCGGTGAATCATTGATGTGAATATCTGCCTGCTATTCATTCAGATATTATTCTAGTGATAACTTGAATGACACGCTCGCGGTATAATTACGCATATGGGGTATAGAGAGCAGCTTTTTGCAATCAGCTAAGCGTACTAGAGATTGCCCCACGAATGTATTATATGTATGTGACGGGGATTATTGATTTGATATATTTCATTGACTTCGCATCTTTCTTTCCCAAGTTTCTTTCTCCTCGCCTTTTCATTCTTCTTGTCTATTCCAATGCCAGTGGGCGACACGTCTTCCGTGGAACAGCCTGCGCATGTGCTGCCTTGGGAATTATGACTCCTTACTCTGACCTTCCTGGTATCGCTGACTCGAAATGATACCTGCGAGTGGCAAAAGCTCCGGCGCACAGGTCGTGATCTTGATGCGAATTTACCTCCGTTTGGAACCTTTTATGTCAGGGTCTGAATCTTAGGGTAGGACATGCCTCTTTCGCCTACGCCACCCTGAGTTTGGGGCGGAAACTTTATACAGACCGAAAGCATGAATGTCGACGGTATTTCGAGGATGGGACGAGTTTTAAGTATGGGTCACTGCTATCTTGTTGGCAGTAGAGATACTAGGTAAGGAACAACTACTTCATATCTCGTTTGTGGCAGGCTGTGGGTGGCTGAGCTTTCAATTAGATTTGCCAGGATCGCAGTCGGATCGCACGCCCAATATAATTCACATCGGGAAAGCGTACCAAAACAGTAGTGCCCCCCCGCGGTAGTGTTGCCACGGTTCGGCTCCGCTCGACTCCGCTCGGCTTTTGGCGACTTGTGAGGGGCATCAGCTCCATGAGTCGAGCCGAGCCGTGCATGGTCGACTGGCTTAACGCAGCTCCGACTCGCTTGTGACTTAGCCGCGACTCGATTATCCATAAATGGCCAGAAAAGAGAATTGAAAGAAATATACTGTCTAACCTCGTCTTCTCACAAAATTATCAGGAATTCTTCAGCAAATACCTGTCTAGTGACAAAGCTGGCTGAAAGAATTGATGTTGAAGAAGAATAACTAAGGCTACACAAAATGTTCATTGTCATTGTCTGCCTCGCGCTACCGGTAACCCACGTGATCCAATGTTCCCTCCGCCGTCGGCCGATTGATTGCCGAGCTACAAGCTGCAAAGAGCATAACACAAGGTAGATTGCTATAAAAATTCTTAATGTCAGGCTAAGATATATAATTTCCACTCCCTCTATGCTCAAAAAAAGAACCTAGAGTAGCCAGCTTACTGAGCAAGTCCAGTGCGACGAGAGGGCTGAGTTTGACCTGTTGACCCAAATTGGGATATGGAGTCGCGGCTAAGCCGCAAGCCAGCTGGTACGAGCGGCTTCCTCAGTGGATGACTTCCCGTAGCCCAATCTGATGATTTGGTACGAGAAACATTCATAAAAATGCCCAATGCCGGGCTGCCGACCGTGCATGACGCGTTCCAGATTCATTCAAACTCCGAAATCTGGAGAGGGGTCCTGACCCCTTCCCAGATTTCTCCAGACGTTGTGAGACAACTTCGCCTTTGTTTTGGGAAACTCGTCTTCCCTTTTCGGAATCCAATAACATTCATGAACTATTAAGGAAGTTGCCTGAGGGGACTTTAGACGAGCTGCAAACGACATCGTGGTTATTTATCTTGGTGAACTCATCATGTTCTCCAAGGATCATCCTCGAGGAAACCAACGGGCATGAAAAGGACCTCAGTTTCGACGAGTTTCCTATCTTATCTTATCTTTGTCTGTGGATGCTCACATCAGACACCAGATCACCAAACCTTGTTGACCAAGTCACGGATTTGATGATTTGAAGCGTCAAAACGAGAACAAAGACGGTTGGTGCATTCAGATCATCAGATTGGGCTACGGGAAGTCATCCAGTAGCTCGGAGCTGTCATCAAGTCGTAAGTCGCTTGCACGACTCGACTCCAATCATTGACGGCTCGGTTCCACCGGCTAGCCCGCCCGAGTCAAACCGTGGCAACACTACCCCGCGGGATTCAAAACCCTTCTAGCTGCACGAGGCAAGGGCATCAAAAGCCATATAAGGCCTGCGCCTATTATTCTCGTTCGTTTCCTACGCTCTCTCCTTTCTTACTCACTTACCCTTGCTGCTATAGTACGCTATGGACGCAATTAAGAGCATGTTGTCCCCACTTGGGATGAGCACCGGCGCGATTCAGGATACTCTCGTGAGTCGTTGCTTGTCCTCTCCCGTCCTAGCTTTAGTGGTTGGCTGCTAACTCTTCTCTTCCATGTAGAAACTCGTTGTCATTGGAGGAACCGTTGAGACGGCGCGCCGTGCTTCGGTGTCTGCCTGGAATGGTTTCGTAGACTGTGAGTCGCATGTTCGTCATATGAGTTTGGTTCTCTCTAATGCCGTCTCTAGCCTTCTTTCTCACAGCTCATTTCAGTGAAGACGACTATCCCTACGACTGGTACGTGTCCACAGTCCCAATACCATGCAGGCTAACGTTTGCTCATTATACGCGTCATGTAGGTTGATGCACTGGCTCTCTAAGGTAAGCGAGGTTCTCAATTGACAGATTCCCATGCTAAAGAAGGCCTCAGCAACCATCATGGGGAAGGAGTCGCGAATTTGAAATTACGACCCGCTCAGTAAACCGTAGCGGCCTCAGTCAATCGACAACAGGGGATGTGGAAGAGGAGGAAGAGGAAGATGATACCCTCGTTCATGGCCGGCGAAGACGGAAAGTTCAATTCATGCCCAGTCTGGGTGAGTAATGGCGTTCATATGACTCATTCGGCAGCGCTAATAGTAGGTCTTTCTGATTAGACACGACTCATACCATCTATTACCGTGGTCATTGGCTGAGAGTGAGCTCCTTTCTGCATAGGTCGGGAAGCTGACAGTCTGATTGCTCCTTGCTCTTCAGATCACCCGAACAAAGCGTTATCCAGACTACAGCCATGGCTGCGCTCTGAAGATAAGGTGACACTTTCGTGCCTTCTCTTTTTATGGACCAATGCTCAAGGTGTATGTGTCATTGCAGCGTCGTAGCCCGCAATAACGATATCCTGAAGAAGCTGGTCTTGGAAGCCAAGCGTGAATACGAGAAAGACGCCGAACACCGTGTCCATATTTTTATGGCTGATACGTAAGTCTTTGACCATCCTACCTCCGTTGCTAATTTTAGCTCAACCTTCACGTTTCTTACCCAGCACATATGGGTGTTGGCGTTGGAATGGTGCCAGACAGAAGCGCCCAATGAGCTCCATTGTGCTGCAGCCTGGGGTGAAGGATATGCTTCTCGCGGATTGCAAGGACTTCCTCTGCTCAGAAGAGTGGTATGTTGTTATGGAATCCCCGCTCTAATTAAAGAAGCTAACCCCTATTTTCATAGGTATGCGGAGAGAGGTATTTTCATAGCGACAACTGATTATTACCCCTCTTTTTCTGACTTGTGTTTCTCAAGGAATCCCATTCCGAAGGGGTTATCTTCTACACGGAGTCCCAGGAAGGTCAGTTGGTTTTCCGATATTATGCCCTTGGCTTTACCACCCCTTACTAATAAACATATAGCGGTAAGACTTCGCTTATCCACTCGTTAGCCGGAGAATTGGGCCTGGATATCTATGTCGTTTCTCTCTCGTCAAAGGGGTGAGGTCTTCGTTTCTCAAGAAAGCAATGCCTTCTGAAGCTTTCTTATAGGATGAGTGATAATACTCTGACCACGTTGATGGGTAATGTGCCATCCAGGTATGTGGATAAGCCCAATATCCACATTGAAAAACCGAAATTTACTTAAATTAATTTGTTTGATAGATGCATTCTCCTTTTGGAAGATTTGGACGCAGCCTTCACTCGGTCCGTCTCTCGTGACGAAAAGTCAACTGGTGCACCCACAGTTGCCACAAAAGACGCTGCGGCCAAGGCAGAGGAGTCGGATGGGTCCACACTTAGTTTGAGTGGACTGTTGAACAGCTTGGATGGAGTGGCTGCGGCTGAGGGACGGTAAGTTGCTCATGTCTAATATGAGGGATATCGGCTAAATCTAACCCTGCGCCGATAGACTGCTCTTTGCTACCACAAATCATATTGAGCGTCTCGACCCTGCCCTGAGTCGTCCCGGACGTATGGATGTATGGGTCAACTTCACGCATGCAACCAAGTGGCAAGCCGAGGGTATCTTCAAGTGCTTCTTCCCATACAAGCCCGCTGCGACTCCGACTGCCACGCCTCCATCAGGTGCCACGGATCCATCCCAGCAGAATTTGCCGCTACCAAAGCGTAAAGCCTTCAAACATGCTATACCTCTTCTCACTGAGGAGGAGATCTCTGAGCTTGCTAAACGTTTTGCCGAGGCTATCCCAGAGAACGAACTCAGTGTACGTCTAATATCTTTGCTTGACCTTTCGGTTTCTAAGCCTATTGGCTCCAGGTTGCCGGACTGCAAGGTTACCTCTTGAAGAACAAGACCCGGCCGCGAGAGTGCGTGGACGAAGTCGCCGAGTGGGTCATTCAGGAACGTGAGACCCGTGAAAAGCTCAGGAAGGAGAAGGCAGAGGTGTGTACATCACCCTTCTTAAGTCCGTTCGTAACTGATCGACCTGTTCGTTTATAGCGTGAGGCGAAGGAAAAGAAAGAAACCGAAGATGCTCTAAAGAAAGAGGTATGAGAATTGATTTGCCATCACGTCTTGTGCTCATTCAATTCTGATATAGAAGGAAGAGACAGAGGCTAAAGAGGTAACTTCATATTGTGATCAAAGATTCCCATACCATTTACTGAATGCGCTGAAATTTATAGAAAGAAGAGAAAGAGGCGAAGGAGAAGCTTGAGAGGAAGGAACGGGCGAAAGCGAAGAAGCCCAGAGAGGCTCCGAAGAGTGATTCATCTACCACCACCTCGAATGCCACTACTGAATCTACTCCAGCAGCCACAACCCCTCCTGACGTAGCTGCTTCCTCTGATAGCAGTGCCTTGTCTTCCAGTTCTGAGGAAGAGACGAGCACCGGGGTCGACGCCGACACGGAGGAAAGCGTAACTTCCGAGGAAGAAACCGAGACCAAAGCCGCTGGTGAAGGCAAAGAGAAGTGGGTTGCCGTCAAGGGTGGTGCCGCTGCGCCAGCTGCCACTCCAGCGCCTGTCGCCACTGACGATTCCGCTGCCGCCGCCGCTTGATCACCCCTAACGCATCCAACGGACTCCACGATCTTCCGACCGCGTTTTCCTCTCACTCTCACTCACTCACGCACACTCATACACACCTCCCAATCTCTGGGAAAACTTGGTCTATTATCTGCTTGCATACATATCTGTCTCCGTCTCTGGCTGGGTTCCTTGCGTGTTCGTTCGTTTTCCAACGTTCAGTGTCCGTGACTGTGTTCCTTATTCTCTAGGTATTGGCAACAAGTTGTTGTGGGGTGGTTCATGGGATAGATGGTCTGTTTATCGGAAATTTATTCCGATGGCTGACCGTCGCCCGCTGAACCTGCCAGTAGCACTTTTCCTTCCATATTGTATATAGATTGCTCTTATACATTGGTAGTCTTGACGTAGAAGAGATAGTAGTACGGTTATTACGACTTTATACGATTCAAATCTAGCGTTTTCAACGATGTCAATGAAGGATCCAACGTTACAATGCACTAATTTAAGATATACGTACACAAAGCATTGACAGTTAAAGTCTATGGTGAAATGATATCAGGAATATATCTCTCTAAAAAATCTTACGAGTGATCATAGCAAACAGAACATTTAAAAAACATCATTCAGCAGCCTGCCGTGCCCTCTGCAACCTCCTTTGGCTCTTCTTACTCCTTGGCCTCAAACTCCATATCTCAACCACTGTCTTGCCACCCCTCATACACATAACCGCGTACAGACCCCTCACGAAAGCAACCTTCCACACGCTTTGGCTTCTATCGCTCAGCTCTCGCACGAAATTGCCCGTCCTGGTCTCATACAACTTCACTCGTCCGTCGTTGCCGCCAGTGACGAGAAATTCATCATCGAATTGAAGACTGGTGACCGAGGAATCATGAGCCGCTATCTGATTCACTGCTTGGTAGTTAGACAAGGAAAAGGCGATGACGCGCCCGTCGGCTCCGCCTGTCACGAGCAATGTAGGGGATAGATGAACTTCGCAGACGACTGATGTATGGCCTTGTAGGAGAGCGATGCAGTGACTGGTAGGCGAAGTCATCGATTTGGTCTAATGTTAATATAGAAAAACGGAGCGACATACCCTGTTTCTGCATCCCAGACGCGAACCGTTGTGTCAATCGCTCCCGAAACGATGCGTACGCCATCGAATGCTACTGAATATACTTGCTGGAAATGGCCTTGAAGAACGTGTAAGCATTCGCCGGTGTCGATGTTCCACAACTTTTGAAAAAGAGAAAGAGTAAGCACATTGTAAGTATTTGATAGGTAAATGGATAGAAGCTTACCCGACATGTGTTGTCGTAACTTCCACTGACGAGCTTATTCCCCGATACGTCCATGCAACGCACTCTATCTTGGTGGCCTGATAGTACTCGAAGGCACTTGCCCTGCTGGACATCCCACACCCGCAAATCATGATCTCGAGAACCAGTGATCGCAATAGGTCGATTCTTCAAAATACGCATGCACCTGATCGTGGCTCGGTGCCCATGTAAAACGTATATGCATTGCCTGGAATCATCAAGGAAAAATTTAATAGCCAAAAAACAAGGATTTACAGCTAACATACCCAGAAGACACATCCCACACTCGTACAACCTTATCACAGCCACCACTAACGACAATCGGATTTGGCTGACCCCATCCTTGGGTGGAGTAAGTCATATTGAAAGAAGAGGTCCTCTCTAGTGTTTCGGCCTCCTCTTCTTCCTCGTCAGACGACGTGTATTGATAGTGTGTCGGCCGTGGTGGCTCTTCCGATTTTTGACCCCCTTGTTCGTCTGACGACTCGCTCGTTTCTTCTTCGCTGGTACTAGAATCAACAATCGGTTCGAGTCCAAGAGCGAGTTGCATTGCAGGCGGTATGATTCCGTGTACAGTCTCTTCAGGCATGACATGCAATCCGTGGTCCTGTCGAGTACGACCATGGCGGTCCGTCGATCTATGGTTATGGTGGTGTTGCATATGTTCGTCCTGAACGTCGTGAGAATGCTCCGGACGATCATTCGTCTCTGAACGTCTGCGGTGACGATGGTTCTCGTATGTGTGGTTATGGTTATGCGAAGAATGTTTGTGTTCTTTCGCTTTCTTGCCGTCGCTGGGTAGTGAAGCAGAGGAAGGAGGATCCGTAGGTAACGTTGGCCTTCTATGTCGTCTGCTGCTACTGCCGGCTGCAGCACTTGTGCTCGGACTGAGGTTAGCAGACAAAGGTTCCATATTATGCTCGATGTTTGGAGTGACAAGCGTGTCGTTGGATTCTGAAAATGGCCCTGCAGAAGCGGTTGCGGTTGCTTGTATAGATGGCATAGATGTTGTTTCCTTGGGCGCCTTGATGTTCAGTCTGAGGAACTCTTCTCCAAGTTTCGTCGTCGACGGACTTCTTTTCTTCCGTTTATCGTCCTTTTTAACCGTTTTAACCGTTTTAACCTTTTTCGTGTAATCCTTTTCCAATTTGATCGTAACCTTCGAATCCGTAGGCGGTCTGACTTCGGTGCTCCCCCCGACTGTCTTAAGAAGGTCTTCGTGAATATCGACAGGAATACCAATAGGAGTTTTGGGTTTCTTGGGTTTGGGGCTCTTGGGATTATCTTTACTGGATGAAGACTTCCCCTCGTTTGTGATATCCTCTCGTGTACCACCTTTACTAAACAAACACACTGACCAGACGCCGGAATCATGCCCCACGAGTGTCTTGCAGAGTACGCCTGATACGGAGCTGAATATCTTGACCATGGCGTTTGAAAATCCTACGACCACGTATTCTGCGTCGAGAGCAAGAGAAGTCACAGTGCCCGTATCTGGCTGAACGATTGGCATTCTGTGCATATTTAATAGTTCGCCACCTTCTCGCCAATTCGTACCTGCAAATGAACAAGAAACGGTATAAGAAGGCCTGTGGCACGACAACATAGTTAAGGTTGACGTACGGATTATCCATGACGTTTTGAAATGTCGCCGGTACGAGAGTTTACTAGAGGAAGCATAACGTGCAATCCTTTTTTCACGCTCTTCATCGGTGACACTTTTCTCTTTCCCCTTTCCTTTACCGATATACATCAACTTCTTCCGCTTTCTCTCCAGCTCCATCTGCATATCTTGCTCGGCTTCGTCCCAGTTGTCGAATCCATGCAAAATGCAAAGCCTCCTCCACGTACTTTCATCCCTCGACAGCCTATACCAGTACTTGCTCACTTGCGATATTCTAGTCAATGTCTTGGGTTCGTCGATGAAGGAAAGTATGTGGTATGCAAGCTCGGCCGGTAGTTGGAGTAAGAAATCACGCTTTAGCAACGCAGTGACCGTTTCGGAGACAAAGGCGAGCTCTGAAGGAGTACATGATTCGAGCATTGCGGTAATGTATTGCTTCCGTAGGGTTGGACTCTCGATGCCAACTAGGAAGTGAGTTGGGGGCAATTGCATTGGCCATGAATATGCAGGTCTCTCGGGGGAGCTAGGTGGAGATGTCGGAGGTGACGGTAATGGGATATCATGCATTCTAGGTGGTGGTATGGTTATCGGGTCGGTAGGGACAGGTGTGGTCGTCTGTAGGTGTTCACGTCTACTTTGATATGCCCGTTCGTTGACAATAATTTGTGTAAGCAGTCCTGAGGAGGTAGGATCTTCTTCGAATCGGATAGAACGCTGTGCGCGATCAGGGCTTGTGAGTGATATGTCGGGCATGGTCCGCGACTGTGATGGATGTTTAGTTTTCATGGAAGGTCGGCGGTGTCGCCTGCGAGGGCGGCTTTCTGAAGCATCTGGATCCAGGGGTTGTTGTACAGAACGTGGTCGTGAGGAATTATCTTCTTGCATATCAGCGTTATGCATCTGCCGAAAATAACAGTCAATTTCTTGTTCAAAATTGGTACCGAAGATAGATTCACCTTATGAACCTATCTAATAGGATGATCCCTGTTCCAGGGCAGAAAATACAGGCCTTCAGAAACAACAGAGAATCTTGTATCGTCAGCACTAGGTGAGAGTACGATATGATGTGATGATTGCTCACTTATATGTAGGCCAAGGTTGTAGAATATGCTCGGTGTTCAGCAATTCATATTATCCGGTTGGCTGCCAGGTAGAGGTCGAAGCACAACGATGTCAGATTTCATGTCTTCACTGACCACAGTGCACATACATGTCGTAGGGCGTCGTAAGAAGTCTCAAGGAAAGAAGGGGTCGTTGTCGTCGTCCGTCAAGGAGGTTTACGAGAAACATGCAACGTTCATGCACGATTGATTGTTTAGGGCCCGGCCCGGACCAGGTTGTCAAACATTTCCGCCTTTACAGGGCCGACTAGCTCAGCTGGTTAGAGCGTCGTGCTAATAACGCGAAGGTCTTGGGTTCGATCCCCACGTTGGCCATGATCCTCTTTTTGCAATGTCTTGTGGTGCTCCTTCTCTGACCCACCCGTTTCGCTCTCTTTCAAATTCAAAAATTCGTTCACCGTTCCTATGTTTGCAATTGAAGGATGCCCTCATGTATTTTGGTTCCTAACCGTGTTAGAAATAGACTTGATAATACTATCCAGCCTCCAAGAAGCGGTGAATATTACATAGGATGCGAAACCATGGTTTTCTATGTTCGAATACATGTACAGACGGTAGAGAAGAGAAAAAGATAGAGGATAGAAAAGTAAAACAGGCAAGAATTCTATGTGAAAAGAGAACCTCTCTATGCAAACTATTTAATTTGGAGCATGAGCATTCGCGGACGCAGTCGCGCCTCGTTTCCCCTCTCGTTCATTTCTTTCGATGGCTTTCTGTATTTCCTTGTCCCAGTCAGTACCGAGCCAGACAACACAGTATTCTCCTATGCCGACGATAAACAGGGCGACGACTTGTCCTATCCAAAGGCCTTGAAGACCAAGATGGGTCTTCGGATGGAAGGCGAGTGTAATCCCCATAGGAAGCGCAAGAACATAATATGCGACGATGTTGAAGAACGCGCCGAGATGCTGTCGTCCTGGGAGATTCAGTTAATTAAACAATCATGTTATTCTCAACAAGAAGAATCACCTTGACCGCGAAGGACACCTCCACACGATCCTGCAAGTCCGTCCGCTACCTGAAAAGACGCCACAAGTGGCATGACCTTGCTCACAAGTCTGACAACGTCGATGTCATCGCTAAAAAGCAACCCATAGACCTGCGATTATATTGAGTCTACGACTTCGTCACTTAATTGAAAAAACACGAACATCTTTAGACGCTATCATCGCGATCATAACAACGCTGCCAACAACCACGCTCAGCAGGGCAGCGGCATGAGCGGCTATCTTTGCTCTGGGAGCAGAGCGTGCACCGATAAGATTACCCACGCGTGCCGATGCAGCGACACCAATACCGAAAGGTAGTGTGTTAAGAACTATTTTAGGACTCAGGTTCACAATCTCACACCCAAAGATTGTTCCGTACGCACTTTGGTCAGTGGTCATAATAATTGACTGGGCTGCAAGAGGAATCTCTCCCAATCGACCAGCAGCGAGTGCTACGATCTCAAAAGCCGCCCTACAATCGAAATTCTCAGCAATGTAGAGCCATATTTTAGGAAATGAATAACGTACCACTCCGTTCCTACCATAAGGATTCCAGGAAGCGCAAGCTTCAAGAAGTCAAAGCATCCCGCGGGATCCAAAGCCGCGACAAGGTTGAATCCACCCCAAGTTCCGTTTTGTCTGTGGACACTCGAGTAGCAGGTCCATATCCCGAGGGTAAAGAAGCACAGCCAATAGGTGATGGACACCGCAAACGGCGAGCCAAGAACGCCCAGAGGAGTGTAATGAACAAGGAGGATGTTGAGAGCAATGTTTATCGGAGAAACAATTATTAGGACAGTCGTAGAAGCTCCCATAATTCCTGAAGCTCGAATTAGTTATTTGTCTACTCCAAGTAGTAGAGGAGACTATTACCTTGACATTGCAGATACTTTTTGAGACTTTCGAAACCAACGTATCCGGGGGCGCCAATTATTAAAATGCGCAGGAATTGTTGAACATCTCTCGCCAGGTGTCCAGGCTGCCCAAAGGCGAGCAATACGGGTTCGATGTAGTACCATAGCAAGCCCACTGGGATGAGCAGAATCCATAATAGGAGAACACAGCGCTGAAAGTGGACAGACAAGTCGGTTTTTCGGCTTCCACCTGTGAAAGATTGAGAGCCCAGGGTGTCGAGAGCGGTGGTTCCTCCGAGTGCGACAATCCATCCTAGTATTCAGAAGCAGAACGTGGGATCATCCTTATGACATGATGAGCGATATTGTACTCGCCAGTTACGAAAGCGAACATCAAGGAGAACGCAGCGACCGAGAGTTCATTGGGACCTAGACGACCAGCGATGACGATCGAGGCAGTTTGTATAGAGTTTTGCAAGATGTACGATAGGACGACTGTTGATCACCATTAAGCACATCTTCAGTTTAAGGGGGATGTTATACGAGAGTCGCACCTGGAATGGAGTCCCATAGAAGGCTTGTGAAAAGTTTAAAGTCCAATTTACTCACGCCGCCAACCTCTTGGTCGGCTCTTGCCTGATCAGGCAGATCCAATACGGTCCTGCTCGACGAGGACAGTGGGCCTGCAGATTCATCCTCAGAAATCAAAGGCGTCCTTTCACTGGGGAAATCTATGGTATTAGCCATAGCAAAGGGCGGTGGAACAAGGGGAGAAGAGAAGAGGGGGGAGGTAGGTAAAATTTTCTGCCGCGTCTGCCTAGAGATTTGAAATGGGGACACAGGTATGCAGGCACCTTTTTATCTTCTTCAAGTCAGACCGCCATAGCGGCTCGGAGCTGACGACATATGGGCTATTCGTATGAACCAGCCTAGCTATCTAAGCTCTGATTTTCCTACGCATGTACAAGTTTGACCTGCGTTATCTTGTCACTTGACTTCTTCCAAGATCCCAGAACTGCCTCGCGATTTTACTGGGAGTAGAACCTTGTGGAAACAAACGCCTCAAGGCAGAACACGAAGCAAAAGCCATTCCATATTCCTACAGAATATTCCCGCCCTGCTCTGGCTGCCGTCATCCATGAGAGAACAATCCTTTTTCATTCGGTCATGAGGCTTTATCTCTTATCCTTCGTCCGATGAGTTACCTCACAGACAAGGCCCCAAATCCCATAAGAGCTCGCAAATACTCCTAGGATTACCCCAACCCAAAGCCTAGGTTCTCTTCTACTTTCTAGCTATGCGTTTCCAAATCACTACCAGCCTTGCTCTCTTTTCCGTCTTCGTCAAGGCGCACCTTGATCACGACCATCATGATCAGATCCCTTTTGACCACGTCAGGTTCCCCCAAGATATATATCGTACTAGGCATGGGGAAGGTAAGATATTCATGCTCCTCTGAGTATATATCATCGTTGTTTACAACCCACAGTAACCGCCGACTCCGTCTTTTCTGGAATAACAACCTTCGCCAAGCTTCCATGGGTCCAGTGCCTCACAAGAGAAAGTCATGTACCTTTCGATATTGCCTTCATCGGTGCCCCCTTCGTAAGACCTATTTCGCTGCCTTCGACAAACCTAATCACTCACCATACTTCCAGGACACCGGCACAAGCTATAGACCCGGTGCACGCTTTGGACCATGTACGTCAATATTTTTCTTGACTTCACGTTGTCGTCGATGTCTCACCGCTCGTCGCAGCCGGCATCCGCGAGGGCTCTCGGCGCTTGACTCTTTATGGTGGCTATAACGTCCCTCTCGAGGTTAACCCCTTCAACTCTGGTCTTAGGATCGTCGACTGTGGCGATATCCCTGTAACGTCAGTTTTTTCCTATGCCCCATCTGTAGTACCACAGCTGATTAGATGCCTTACAGCCCATACGATAATAAGTATGCGATCAAGCAGATTGAGGATGGTCACAAGTCGCTGCTTCAACGCGAGGCTTATTCTCCTCTAGGAAACGACTCGATTACTGGGCAGAAGCTTTTGCCCCTCTCCATTGACGGGAAGAACCATCCTCGCATTATTACCCTCGGAGGTGACCATACCATTGTCTTGCCTTTGCTACGCTCCATATCCTCTGTCTATGGTCCTATCTCTGTCATTCACTTTGACTCTCATCTCGGTACGCACATCTTACTTAAGCACTTGAGCTATAGCCTCATAAATATCGGACAGATACATGGAAGCCTTCGGTATTTGGCGGAGCACCTTCTGATCAGGCTGCCATCAACCATGGGACGTACTTCTACTGGGCCAGCCAGGAAGGCCTAATCAAGAACGGATCATCAATTGCAAGTATTTTCGTTCTTAAATCCCTCCCTCTCTCCGCCATCCTTCCTCTTCATTCTCCTGTTACTCGATGAACTTTGATCCTAGTTCAAGATTTTTTTCTAGCACGGCGCCATCAGGACGACGTTGTCCGGCCTTGAAGACTACGAAAATGACGACAACTCCGGATTCAAGCGCATCGAGGCTCGAGAAATAGACACCATTGGTAAGCCCGTTCCTATATCGATTTCAGTGTCTCGTCCTCACGCTGCCCATCACTCCAGGTACCGACGGAATCATTAAAAAGATTCGCGAGACCGTTGGTGACCGCCCGGTCTATCTCTCCATCGATGTTAGTATTCAATTCGCCACATTTTTTCCCGACAATTTTGCTTAAAAGCACTTGGCTTTTGTCTATCCTAGATCGATTCCATCGACCCTGCCTTCGCACCTGCAACCGGAACACCCGAAACTGGCGGCTGGTCCACGCGCGAGCTCCGCACGATCTTGCGCGGTCTCGACGGCCTCCACATCGTCTCTGCAGACATCGTCGAAGTCGCTCCCGCATACGACACCAATGCCGAGTTGACCACTATGGTGAGTAGTATGTGGCGTGCAACGCCGTTTCAGCTTCTATTTTTGGGATAAAAGATTCTAAATCGGGTATATCATTTTCTTTCTTCTTTTCCTAGGCTGCAGCCGATGTACGTGGTATTTTCCTGGCTGGCTCTGATGCTGTCTGTTGCTAATATTTCTCTCTCTTAGGTTCTTTACGAGGTGTTGAGTGTTATGGCAAAGACTCCTCTAGGTAAGACGGTTGTCGGATAAATGTTAGGCTTTCCCACGTGCACACGGGTGTGAAGTTGGTCGTGTGATTCTTTCTTCTTTCTTGTCTTTGAATTGCCCTGCACATCTTCTACTGTTACAAAACACGAAATTGCTACTACTTTCAAACTTTTACTTCCCTCCTCGTTTATGTTTTGTATGGATTGAAAGTTCTGGAGTGTTTGCTACCTTCTTAGAATATATGCTCCTTCGGTCATGTCCCGAATTTTATCCCATAAATTGGCACTAAAAATAAAAAATAAAATCGCTATTCATATAGTCACAAAGAGACCCAATTTATCGTTAGTTCTCTTTCAAAGACATCTCCGGACTGTCATCAATATTACGGACAGGTCCGCGGAACCATTTCCTTGCAGATAATATCCACGATAACGAAGAGAAAATAAACACCGCCATGATTATCACGACGGAGTAGTCTGCTCGTGGTTAGTAGCGCACCATCTCAAATATAAACAAGACCACTCACTCATTTCTTGGGGCGTCGTCGTCTGGCCTGGTGGGAAGAAAAGCATGACCACTATAAACGAAACCCATGATACCGCAATAGCACCAATAGGGACGGCCCAGCGTCCAAGACTGAATGGGCCTGGAACTAGTTTATCCCTTCCTGAGGTGATTCGAAGGAATATGGGAGCGGTATAAGACGTGTACAACCCAATGACGGAGGATCTGTCAAGTATTAGTAGTACTGTGAGTTCAGACTGCATTTTGTATATAAGCGACGGCGAAACGTACGCAGCGAGCGATGTCAGAGCGGTATCCGAGAATCCCAAGACGCCGCAAATCGCCGAAACACCAATGACAAACCAGACGGCGTTGACTGGCGTTTGTGTGTATCGGTTCATCTTCTTCCAGTAGCGAGAGCCGGGAAGGGCGTTGTCCCTGGCGAACGCGAACACAACTCGCGAAGCGTCGACGGCTTGGGCAGCTCCGGTCACGTACTGCACAGTCATCATCAGAATCATGACAAAGCGTAAGAGGTGGATGCTCAGCTTACCTGTGTGACAATAATCAAAGACCAAATGGCCAGCATTCCGCGTTTACCAAGTACATTGAGAAAGACCTGACCCATGGGGAGGGGCAAGTCTGTGGATAGGATGTCACTGACTGATGGGATAGCGAAGGATGTAGCAATCAAGAATAACCATCCCAAGGTAGCTGTTCCTATGACTGAGACTATAATTGCTAGCGGTGCTGCACGAGCTGCGTTTGCAGTCTCCTCTGCAATGTGGGCCGCGGAATCATCTGTTGCCATATCGAGATGAGGAATGTGCTGGAAATTCTTTGAGTGAGCTACTTACAGCCGGTAAGTGTCCACATCGGTGCAGTGAATGCGAGCATGAACGTCCACCCATCTGCACTCTAAAGTCAAGCCTCATAAGGGAATGAGTCGTATGCATGACATACTATTGTGCCATCCAGAATTGTTTTCGAACAAAGTAAAGGCGTCGGACGTTGACGCACGATTGCCATCGGAAAGAACAAGGAGTGAAACGATGGCAGCGATGCAAGTACCCACTGTTATAAAAATCAAAGAGTCAGCTTGAGTCTTGTACGAAAGTAGAGACCAGATACTTTCCATTAACGATCACATAAAAGATATTCAACCTCGCAAGTACACTTGTGGCAGCAGAGCACACCACGCCATGAGAGAACAATATAGCCAGCAAAAGCCCAAAGGTCGCTCCAGGAGAAAGGATCATCGCTCCATCCGTTCCCACAGCGATAGCAGTGGTAATCATCTGGGCACACGTAAAGTCAATGCCACAGACCAGAGTCACTTGACCAGTGATGTTCGCCCATCCAGTGATCCAGCTGGCGAGAGGCGCGTATTTCTCTGGGGCTAGCTTAGCGGAGAAGTAGTACAGCCCGGCGCTTGTCCTGGTAAGTATAAGTATATATAGAGGGTTGACGGACCCGCAAGGTCCACTGGCAGGACGAGTTACTCACGGCATGGACGATGCCATCTCCGCCATTGATAATGCCACAAACATTACAAAGCAACATGGGATGAACCACCCAAATACCATGCCCACATGTCCACCTGAGGAGGAATATCATGTTATTGATGCAAATTCCCGCAGAAGAAAGTTTGCGGTGGGCGAACCGTTCACCAGGCCGAATGACAGCGTCGAGGACACGCTTGCCACGACACCCATGATCGAAAACGCAAACGAAACGGTCTCCAGGCGCTAATAGGGATCTTAGCATCGTTATCCCGGTTTGGAAAGTCGTACGGAGAGTACATACCGAAAATTCGCGTCTGAACTCGCTCTTGTACCCCAGTTCAGCAAGCTTCGCATCGTCCGCCCGTATGATTGATGCGTCGTCGACCTGTTCAACGGTCACGCTTTGTCCTTTTTCTTTCTCAGATTTATAATCCATATTATGGCTCTGCTCAAAGATTAATAGAGATTAGAAGCAAGAAAGAAGCCAGTAAAGTCCCAAAAAGAAAAAGCGAGGATGACGACTGATGACAAGAGCAGAAAAGCTAGCGGGTGGCAACACAGCAATAGTCCTAGCAAGGGTGACGGCACGACAAACTTCCCAGAAGAAGGATCATTGATAGCCCCCTAGATATTATTTCCACAGGTCTTGTCATGATTTCAGAGAACCGAGGCCTTACGATTCTTGTGCATTCATTGGTCGATACGAAGTGGAGGAGCGAAGTTGTTTTTAGACGATGTTTGAACATCTCACGTGGGAGTGTGGGAAGTTTTGCCTTGAAAAGGCCTTCGGGAACTATTCCGGGCGACTTCCTTGACAGTTCAGATAACGATGACTTGATGAGCACCCTGCGTATGTATAGTGCGCCCTCCACCTATATACGCCGAATATCACGAGCGTCTAAGATGGGTGGTACCTTCTTGAAGACGCGCTTTGCGGTGAAGGTTAATTGGGCGTAGTGCACAGCAAGTTCGCGTCGTTCAACCCGAACGTCTTCCTTGATTCTTGGAGGCCTCCTAGCGGGTATCACGACCTCTATTAATATGTCATGGCACTCCAGGTATGGGTGGGTATCGCCGGCATAATAATGATAAGGGATGCTGTCGCAGAGATAAGCAATAATACTTCCCAGATCCTTCTTTGGCACTGTGACCTTCTTGACCTTCTCAGGCTCCTGTGACTTCCACGAATACCATACCGCAGCACTATCCTTTACTTTACCCCCTCTTTAAACTTGAAGCTTCTAAGTTGGCGCAGCGCACGGCACGCGACTAACAACACCAAGCGCCATGCCAGCTAAAAGGGTGCTTATCGGGTTTGGAGTAGATGTGGATGCTGTAGCTGGGTGGTACGTACTTCACTTTATTGATTATTACCCTGCTCCGAACTGGGCGTTATTGAGCGAAGTGTCATTCACTGACATCGCATGGTGTACCTGCATCAGGTTAGGGTCTTACGGTGGCGAAGACTCTCCTTTGGACATATCCAGGGTAAGTCCGCGAGTCATTCCAAGCGTAGGCGGCCAACAACCGCTGAGGGATCCGGAGCGCCTGGCACTTAGCGCTGACACGCGTCTTTTGCCTTGAAAGGGGATGTACGCGGGCGAAGTGGGCGTTCCCCGACTTCTCAAGCTGTTCAGCAAGTATGGGATCAAGACGACGTGGTTCATCCCTGGTATGCCTGCCGACGTCTGAGATGCGGCTTAAGAAGTGATTTGACTTGTGCGTTAGGACATAGCTTGGAAACCTTTCCGGAACAGATGAAAGCTGTCCGGGATGCGGGACATGAGCTGTGAGTGCTTCACCAAAGGCCTTGTGCGTTACTTTTTATATCAAACTCCTACTCTCTTTAGGGGTCTGCATGGATATTCTCACGAGGTGTGTTTGGGCCTGCCATAACCCATGAAAGAGTCCGAAGATGCTGATTGCAATGGGATATAGAACCCAGTGTCTATGTCCGTGCAGCAACAGAAAGATATTTTGGATCACACATATAAGTTACTCACGGAGTTTAATCACGGAGTGCCGCCCAAGGTGAGTGGTATGATCTTCAAGCGAGACAGAACGGGTCTGATGGGAGTCTGTCGTAGGGAAGCGTCGCTCCTTGGTGGGAAACAAGCTTAGAGGGTACAAATCTTTTGCTTGAGAAAGGCATTGAATATGGTGCGTTGTCAATTCACAAATTTTGAACAGGCAGAGACGTTCACTAACATTTTTTCCATTTTCTAGATCACTCTAGCATGGCTCATGAGTAAGTTCTGTGCGCTATCCATCAATCTGGGCAGCAAGTTTAACAAATACGAAAAGTTCGCAGGCGTATTACATGAGGGACGAAGACTCATGGACTAAGATTGACTATGCCAAACAGGCGCATGAGTGGATGAAGCCTCTTAGGAAGGGAAACGAGACCGGTCTCGTTTGCATTCCTGCCAATTGGTTGGTCTTTCCCTCAGAACTCTACCAAGTGTCATTATCTGACCAGTAAATGGGAAGGTATCTCGATGACTTACCGCCGATGATGTAGGCCGCCTTCAACCTGTCTGAATCAAATATTGATGCAAGGAACAGGTTCATCAAGGCTAGTCCCAACTCGCATGGATGGGTGAGTAATCAAACAATCTATGCACTGCTTCGATTACCCCACTCTGAATGGCGCCCATGAAGGTAAATTCCCGAGATGTCGAACAATTGTGGAAAGATACCTTCACGTATTGCTATCGGTGCGAACTTTCCTGAATTCAAAAAGCAAAGAAATATTAGACTCATGTCATGTCTGGACGCTACGTACGCAGGGAAGAAGAAGAATTTATATTCCCCATCACCATTCACCCAGACGTAAGCGGGTAAGTTACAACGCGTGCTACGAATCGTCCAATCCCTCACTCGAATCTCCAAAATAGACGCCCACACGTCTTGCTCATGCTCGTGAGTACAACCACTTGCTTCGACTGCTTTCATAGGAACCAATTCCTATTCTTAGGAGCGTTTCATTGAATGGGTGAACACTCACGAGAACATCCACTGGGTGCCGATGATCGAGATGGCCCGTGATTTTAGGAGGAAGAATAAGCCTGTTGCTGGCGCTAAGATGCCAGCAGGATACACAGAAGATCAGTAGTCAAAGTTTATTTTTATTGTACAAGTATGGGTCGTGTGTGATTATTCGAACAAGAATGGATGAAATCTAGTGTTTCGAACTTGGTGGCATTTCGTATACGACGATATCAAATGACCAGTGGTCTTTCCGTTATGAGGGGCTTGACGACTTCGTCCAAGCTGGTTTCGTTGGCGAACCTGTGGTACATCTCCCTGTGTGGTACAGAGAGCAGAGTCGCCGTATCATTATTTAAATGTTCCTCCGCTGGAATGTCAAGGAAGTCCTTGCTGTGAATGGCTCGTAATACATAAATAGGAGATACATGGATTACAATGCAAAAAATCAAATAAATCAGTACACAGGCGAGTTTCTATCGTTCTGTTTCCTCCTCCACAACTTTGGGGTAAGAATACCTCCAGGCCTGGAAAAAAAGCGCTGCGTGGTACAAGATCTGCAGTGCTCTAACAAAAGATATCCCAGCCACCTTCGTCACGAAGAATCTAAACCAAGGCAACTGTGAAACCAGCCGAAGAACACCCTTCGCGAATCCCAAATACGCGGTAACTTTATACATCCCGGCAAACGTGCCCGATTGTCTGTTCATGACTAATTGCAGAAATCGCCCGGATATCAGAAGAGGTTCCACGGTATAGTCTCCAACCAATTGGATGACTCTGTATGGGAGGGATAAACTCATAAATGAGTCGTAGCTGTCCGGTAGCTGAGGTGCGATAACGTGGAAATCCTGGATTTTGGCCAGACTCAAGATCACCGAGAAGAAAGCAAGCATCTGTTATGCAAAGGCCTGAATCAGCAAGCTGAAAACATGGGAAGATTATATTGCTCACCAGTAGCCTTTCCGTCCAAGACGTTCTTGATTCGACCCTTTTACTCGCCCTCTCCGCATGGGTGGCACCTGCAAATCGTACAGCAACTGGAAGAAATATCCACTTCCTCTTAATTTCTGCTCTCGTAATGGCTTTCACCATCAAGAGCGTTTCTGTCTGCGAAAGGCTCGAGACAGCAATCGCACAGAGTATTATCAAATAAGATGACTTGGCCGGGTCGATGTCGGTAATAATCGCGGTTGTCACGTATCGAATTAAGTATGAAGACGCCATGAGCGCTGTTCCGACGATGGAGATGCCGACTGTAGATTGACCTGCCCGGCTGTACCAATAGTGCACTGCTAATAACGTTTCGAGAACATATAAAATGATACTAGAGTCTTCCATTCAGATACGTGACCATGCACACCGATTTTTTGCACTCACTCGACAAGTGGGAGGATGGACCCGAATACTGGATGTTGATTTTCATACGGCTTATGACCATGAGCCGCTTCTACACACCAAGTTAGTATATACGGATGAAAAGATGGCACAATAACATACGGTTGAACTCGGCCATAGAATGATCGATTCTCATACGCTCTTCGCTGGCGGTCATATTGAAGTCTTGAAACATGCTTAATGTATACGGGTATCCCAAGATCTTCTTACTTGGGGATCTACTACTGAACACAATATCCCATGTAAGGTTGACAGTGTCGCTATCTGATCAAATATAAGAGAAACGGATTCAACTTTGAGGCACATCGCGAGCAGGCGGAACTCACCTTCTTCGGGAGCATCATCGGCGACACACTTCTCTCGATTGACAGGTACTCGTAAAAGGTCCAATGGGCCGTGCAATTTTTCAGCCGTCATATATGGAGCGTAAAGCAGCTCATGCAAGCTTTCATTCTCCCCGGTCATCGTGTCCCGTGCGCGCTGAATCATGACTTCATGATTCCCATTGACCGTATAGGAACGCTTGCAAAGCCGCCAATCGGCCCACTTGACGGGCAACCCCAGCTTTTTGAGCTCTTCAAGGCCGCACTAAATCACTCTCATCAGCGAACTATTATCATAAGCTCTCCGCTCTTGAAACATACTGAAGTTGCTGCCAATTTCGCATGTGCTTGTTCGTAAGCCGTTCGATTTAACGGTTTGGTCATGTCTGTGATGGTCAAGAATGTTCTAAGTGCAGATGGTATTAGTGAGGACGCGCGACAATCGTTTTATTGCGTACTTTGTTATGATATAAGGGTGCGATCTGTACGCAAACCTACCCAGCGTGTTGACATCTGTATTGTTTTCCGCGAACTTGATATTCCACATTGCTTTGCCATATTCCCATTTAGTTATGGTTCCCGAGGCTAGAAGAGAAGCAAGCAAGATTTCCCTCTCTTTCCATTGCTTTTGCTGGGTCTTCTTCCACTGATCCTGAATTTCGTCGATAGACTTTTCGTCGACGCCGGTGGGTAGGGTGCATGGAGGCTTGATATTGTGAAAGGATAAGAGAGGTGTGAAGGTACCGTAGGCGTCAATTATCTTCTCAGCAAGGGAAGGCTCATGGTCATGCCTACGACACACAAAATTTAGAATACATTAACAATTGGAAGAAGGATGACGCACGAGTAATTCCTGGAAGGAGGATACATAGTACTTGTAGGTATCCAACTTGAATAACCTGTGACTCGGTTGAACGTAGAAGGATTGTTCGGTATGATTACAAACGAGGCACGCAAGTCGCTGCTCGCCAGTACCGGTCCTGTACTATACATATCGCGTCAGTAAAGTGAGAAAAGATAGTATACTGAGGAGTACGACATACAATATGGTAGTGGGTATCTGAAGTTGAACAGACGTTTTCAGACCTCTATCTGTCATCTTGGCTCCACGAAAAACGGTGCCCGAGAAAATGGCCCTCTCCGCCAGAACCTTTGACCGGTTTCCTGCTATCCCTGCATTTGAGCCCATTATTTCTTCAATGTCGTTATCATCGTCTCGTATCCAAACAGTAGCCACAATATCGAATGTCTGGTCTTCTGTTATTAGCGGCTGGACAACTTCTTCCGGTTTGGCATCGTTGTTGGTTTGATGGTACATCTCCTGATGCGGCACGAAGAGCAATAGCGGCACGAGCAAGGTTCCGCCATATCCCAGCAGACCTAAAGCAAGAAGCATTAAGCCCTTGCAGAACAGCCGATAGATAAGGCCAGGTCGTCTTCTCCCATGATTGCGAGGAGGAGGCCCAGGATCGAGTTTGAGGGCTGGTTCGCGCGCAGGAGGAGAGCTTAGCAAGGTCATGGCAAAAGGCGCGGCTTGTCGAGAAACTGTCGACTGTCGACTCAGATTTTAACTTCAAAGAGACATTCTCAGTGCAATGCGGATAGTGGGGAGGGAAGAAACTGTTATATATGATCATGAGCGCTCGTCGGCACCGAACGACTCGCCTCATGTATCATGATTGGACAAGGACTATATGGGCCAAGGCAATGCGTACTTATTTATGCACACCAATGATATTTCGTCGTGCAGTGCTTGCTAATCCTTGGGGCGGGGTAATTCCTGGATATTTATGTAGCAGTTCACGTCAAACATGGTAGCACGATGTATGCTCACCTGGCCTTGTCAGAAGATGTGCGGAACTTCTCCAGAATTCCGATATTTCAACTTCGCCCTTATCCAATTTACTGGATGGCCATTGGCGATGAGATGCCTCTGCTGAGAGTTGCCTTGGTACGGCATTGGGAACCTTGGGAGGCAAGAATTTGGGTGTTATTTAAGTATCACGAAGGAGCTCGAAGGAGCCTAAGTATGCGAGTCAGTCACATCTTAGTCACACGGGTAGACGCCTGGCCAGCAAGTTCGAGTCTGAGCAATCTTGAAGCGAGTTTACCTTTGGTTCTTTCAGCTACTCTCCAACGGAAGAGGAACTATCCAGCCCGTCGCCCCAGTACCTCAGGACCCTGCGGCTCCAGAAACCCCCTATCCACGTAGAGCTATGACCATGACATGTATTCTCCTCAATACATACTTTGATGATCTGTGTATCACATTCTGTCGTGCGCACAAAAAGGACAGCAAAAGCAAACAAGCTAATTTATGATAAACAACAGGTAAAGCACTTCAAAGTAGGACTAAATTTTCGAGATTCTCTAACCAACCAACCTCCTTCGCACCCCCCTTCAAAAGTCCATAATCGACCTCTTTCTATCTTTCACTATCTACCATATTGAAAGCTTGTCCCGTCACGACCGAGGCAAGTAGGTCAGATCATGGTGTAAAGCACAAAAGATGGTCCTAAAACTTACGTTTCCTGTGGCCTTTGAGACTGCGCGGCTGAGAACACTTCAACCCACTGATCCTCAAGGCACTCGCGGCAAGTTCTCGTACACATCGAAGAAGTCGACGAGAAGTCTCACTTCGTCGTCCGGCTCGAACTGAATAGAGAGAGGCGGGTAAAAGAGGGAAGGAGGGCGGCATTTTGAAAAATTCAAAATTGCTCGGCCCAGACTCAAACAAATCTAGAGTAAAGAGCAAGAGCCCTAGGCAGAATCTTGCAACCATGGCTTCCGCCGCGCTGCTCCTACAAGCGTTTCAGCCAGATGCAGGGATTGTTCAACTTGATGAACCACATACCTTTTGCCCATAGGAAAGTGTCAATCTTTTGAGAAAGAACAGATTCAGGAACCTTGTTATAGAGCTCCATGAAACTTTGCAGGGCTTCAGATGCCTGAGTGCCTCGTTTCAAATCAACCTGCATGACTTTTTCAAAGAACGAGCCTAGTTCAGGTACCACATTCTCGATGTGCTTTAGTCTGGTTAGAATGGTAGAGTGAGGCGAAGAGTATTTTACTCACCCTCGTCCATCGCTGGAGTCTAGAAGCACACGCATAGAAATCGACCGCAAAGGGGTTATAGGGTTCAGGCGAGTTTCCGAGTCGGTCTACTGGCTTGGTTTCTCTGACGTCGTCAAGCGACATGTCCGCCGAATACCTGGAAGAATAGTCAAAGTCCATGACACAATACCTGGCTGAGGATGGGTCCCTTAGGCCTTCAATATCCCGCCTTGGTCGAGAAGGATAGAGAGCGTCGATAGCTGCGTTCTGCTCAAGAAAGTCCAAATGCGCGATCCTGTTCTCATGAAGAAAGACAAATGCCTGGAATTGTGATTCTCCGTCAACCCTATAATACTGAGACAGGAAACCGCACAGTTCGAACCGCATACCTCTAAGAAAATTTTGGCGAAGTGCAGCACTTCGTGAACCGTTGCAAACCCTGCTAAACAAAGATCTCCCCATCTTTTATTCATATAACAAAGCGGTGCATGAGTATAACAAGGAGCACCTTAAGAGACACTAGAAAAATCTCACCTCGGCATGACCACAAAAGTCAGGGTTTCCAACGTCAGAAATTCGATGACAGGAATTGTATGGTTACGAGGATCTTCTCGTGCTTTCTCCGTATTGAGGAATTTAAGAATCTCGAGCTCCGGTGAGGCCCGACCATCTGAAATAAGTCTAGAAAGGCCATCAGAACATGGGCATAACTACTGAGAGAGGCGGAGTACTTTATGACAACTTCCCTCCCCTTCGTATCTCTGGCTGCTCGGACAAAAGGGGTCTAAAATTGATACGTAAATTAATCGACGTAAGGAGAAATGTTGACCTACGTATCCTTCAAAGAAGAGTTCGCTGTTGTCCTTTATAAACCACCTGGCGTACGGGTATGAATGTGCTTTGTCGTTTGGAATCGAGTGAGTAACGGGGGGAGGTGTCTGCCACATAGTATTCTTGAATGGACTGTACAGAGTATAGCCATTGCGCATGAAAAAGGTTCTTAGCGACTCCCAGTTCTCAGTATTGTTTGCCACACTCTTCACCGCGACTGGTGCGTCGTCTGTCAAAATGTAGCGCTAGGCATCCAGGTCTCGTGCCGAGTCAGGAACTGTGTCCTCAAAGTTGGTTATTGTCATAATGCCAAAGTGGCTGGCGTCTACAATGTGATTGTAGACACAGTGAACCGTGACGTCACTGCCAAAGGCTAAATTTGTGACTTTGATGAGCTTCCGGAGATAACAAGAGCAAACAGGGCTGCCGACAGAAGGTGGAAGCGGGCGACGACTTGAGAGCTTTGCAACGCGTCGTCGACTTACACCAGACAAGCGCCCAACCTCCACGATATTCAGAAAGCGTTGTCGCCCACACCCTTCAAAATGGATCACGACCTGATCAGACTCGTCAACAAGCTGCAGGACACGTTCAGCAATCTCGGTGCGCATTTTGCAAATTTAGCAGTGTTATGGCGGTCCTAATGTGCTTGGTTACGTGAAGGCGGAGAGCTGGACATGCCACAGTTGGTTGTGGTAAGTACAATTTCAAGGTCTGAGTATAACTGACGATTGCTGAAGCTGGACATAGGTTGGTAGTCAGTCTGCCGGTAAATCAAGTGTCCTAGAAACGTCAGTCAACAGTGGCAGGATCTATTCGAGTTCTATGCTCAACTCTCAACACTTTTTATAGAATTGTCGGAAGGGACTTTCTTCCTCGAGGACAGGGTATTGTCACCCGGAGGCCACTTGTGCTACAACTTATCAACACTCCCGAACCCACCGACGGCTCATCTAATACATACCGGGAATGGGGTCAATTCTTGCATATTGACAAGAAATTCACGGACTTCAACGAGATTAGGAAGGAAATTGAGCAGGAAACATTCCGGGTTGCAGGTCAAAACAAGGGAGTCAGCAAATTGCCCATATCTCTACGGATTTACTCTCCGGATGTTCTCGACCTGACTCTGGTGGATCTACCTGGACTGACGAAAGTACGTGTTGTTACAGCTGAGGGTTCAAAATCCTAACGTGTTTTCAGATTCCGGTAGGCGACCAGCCTAGCGACATTGAACGCCAAATCAGAAACCTTGTTCTCGACTACATCTCCAAGCCGAACAGGTACGTATACGAGCATGCTTTCTTGTTGCAGAGGTTGATTCAATCCTTTCCAGTGTTATCTTGGCCGTGTCACCAGCTAATGTCGACCTCGCCAACTCCGAATCGTTAAAGCTCGCCCGTTCCGTCGACTCGCAAGGACGAAGGACTATCGGTGTATTGACCAAGCTGGACTTGATGGATGCAGGAACAAACGCGTTGGATATCCTTACAGGGCGTGTATACCCCCTCAAACTAGGCTTCATCGGGATTGTCAACCGCAGCCAGCAAGATATCAACTCGGAGAAGAGCATGTCCGACGCTTTGGAAAGTGAGACAGAATTCTTCCGCAATCACCCTGCATACAGGAACATTGCGCATAAAAATGGCACGAAGTATCTGGCAAAGACTCTCAATCAAGTAAGCCAGTTGTTATGCTTTGTTTTACGCGATCTGACTGTTGGTTGTAACAGGTTCTCATTAACCATATTCGAGAGAAGTTACCCGACATGAAAGCTAGGCTCAACACTCTGATGGGACAGGCTCAGCAAGAATTAAATTCATTTGGCGATGCCGCGGTATTTGGGGACAAGAATTCGGTACGTTCAGGTAGATCTCAGCCTACTAATCGGAGGAACTTACACTGTATTAGCAAGGAGGACTCATTCTCCGCCTCATGACCCAATTCGCCCGCGACTTTGTTGCTTCAATTGAAGGCACCAAGGTCGACGTCTCGACGAAGGAGCTCTCTGGTGGTGCCAGGATCTACTACATTTTCAACGACATCTTCGGCCGTGCTCTGAGCTCAATAGACGCTACGCATAATCTGGACAACCAGGATATCCGAACAGCGATCCGTAACTCAACCGGCCCCAGACCGAGCTTGTTTGTTCCCGAAATGGCGTTTGACTTGCTAGTGAAACCTCAAATCAAGTTACTGGAGGCGCCTTGTCTGCGGTGTGTTGAGCTGGTGTATGAGGAGCTGGTCAAAATCTGCCATAACTGCACGAGTGCAGTGCGTATTTCACACCCATTATCGCCTTTTGCGTCACTCATTTTGGTCTATTTAGGAACTTCAACGCTTCCCTAGGCTTCATTCTCAACTTATTGAAGTCGTGTCTGAGCTGCTACGGGAACGCCTTGGACCCACTTCGGAATATGCTCAGAGCCTTATTGAGATCCAGGCAGCGTACATCAACACCAACCACCCCGCATTTATCTCCGGTTCAGCGTTGGCTGCAGAACAAGCCCAACTATCAAGACAGCAGATCCCCCAGCGAGTTCGTACACCTTTCAATCTTGATAGAAACTGTAAATTAACCTTTTGTTTCTAGCCTCAATCAACAGAACCACTGAATGGCCATGCCGGCTCCGTCGATGACGACGCCGACAACGTCTCTGACGACATGAACGGTCCAAATGGTATTTTCCCTCCTAGAGACGGGCGTTCTGTATCCTCCACGCTTCACGATCGCTCACGGACAGCCGGAAACTCTGCAGCCACGACTTCGTCCGCTATCGGGATGAACGCCAACACCGTCGCGAAGAGGTCTTCTTCGAAATCGCGCTCGCAGCAGCACCGCTCGGGGCAGCCCATCCCTGGCTCGAGACCGTCCTCGGCATTTGAGCGTGCTGGCGGACACCATGGAAGCAGCATGAGCACGGGGTCGTCGCCCCCTGGTGGATCGGCGCGCGAGACGTTCTTGAATTACTTCTTTGGGCAGAACGGCCCCGGACCGATTGCTGGCTCGAGTGTGGAGAGGGCGGCGCATGGCCAGCACAGTCAGAGTGGTGGACACCATGGGCATGGCCATGGACACTCGTTTGGGTCGACGGAGATCGTGCCTGTTGGACGGGACGTGTCTGCTGGTGATTCGACGTTGAATAGTGGGTTGATGGCTGGAAAGAGGGGTATGGATGGGAGCAATGCGGCGTATGATATGAAGAGCCTAGGGAGACATATTGAGGCTGTGAGTTGTTTTGTCTTGCTTGACTTGCTTTTTGTGTCTTTCAGGACGCTTGAGCAAAGTCCTTTCTTTTTCTTTTCTGGATTCGATAGGCTAATCGGTTTATTCCAGATCCCAGCTGACGGCTCACAGCTAACAGTCCGCGAAGAAATGGAAACACAGCTCATTCGGTCTCTCATCTCTTCCTACTTCAACATCGTCCGGCAGAGCATCCAAGACATCATCCCAAAAGCGATCATGCACTTCCTCGTGAACCACACGGCGCAGCAGGTGCAGAACCGGCTCGTCGCGTCGCTGTACAAGCCCGAGCTGTTCGCGGACATGCTGAATGAGGACGAGGCGCTGGTGGCGGAGAGGACGAGGGTGAAGGCACTCTTGGATGCGTATAAGGAGGCGTTCAAGACGTTGTCGGATGTCAGCTTGAAGTCGACATAGAACATTCGGCTTTTTTGTTGATTGATTTATCATGGATGATTGAAGAACTCCCCGTTAAAAATTAGAATATGTACGACTCCTTTTGCTTTTCTCTTCTGTTACCCCTTCTCTGTTTCTCTCTGTCCTAGCACCCTTTTCCAACCCGTCGTAATACTGGCTTGCTTTTTATGCACACGCACATACAGACACACGCACACACGAGGCTTTGTTTTTACAAATTCAATAATAAGCATAATATTCATTGTGGGAGGCATAGTTTACTTGAAATATAGTAGTAGGGGGCATAGTGTATCGTAAAATTAGGAGTGAATGGTAGCGTAACGAGTGATTGAATGGATTGAATGTTGGGCAGTCAGGTATTGCAGTACGAGTACATGACAGGCAGGTCGTTTGGTGCGTTGTTGTTGTGGATGTGGGTGATATGAAATAAAGAGCGTGGTGTATCCAGACACCCAGCGAGATGGAAATATTAGGCGGCAAGCCGAGGGTTTTTGTCTAGGATAGTTTGGTGGGTTGAGTTGAGTCGATGGGAATAGTTAAATTAACAAGATGAAGAAACGAGGAAAGAGAAAGGAAGAATAGATAAATAGAAAGATGTTGATTGGTTGATTGATTGTCCGTGATTGACCAAGACGTGATGCTGGCTGGATCGCTTGCGTTTGCGTTTCTTTTTTTGACATACACCAGCATGTCAAATCGTTAAATATGAGGAGTTGAGGAAAAGAAGAAAAGAAGAAGGAAGATGGTAAAGGAGAATTAGGGGTTGAAAGAGTACAACGGCTGATCTGGCAGCTGGTTGGCGCGCATGCATTGGACGACGGACGGACGGACAGTTCCTGTCGGGTTGGGCATCAGCATCAGCAACAAGATGAGATGATTGTGTCGAGCTTGCTTACCATGACTAGACTGAGATCACACTGTTCGTTCGTTCGTTCGGTTTCTATTTTTTGGTTTTTGGTTTTTTCTACAATTGCACGTCTGATT
This sequence comes from Agrocybe pediades, assembly GCA_013053245.1. NCBI lineage: Eukaryota > Fungi > Basidiomycota > Agaricomycetes > Agaricales > Agrocybaceae > Agrocybe > Agrocybe pediades. The sequence goes on from JAACJL010000058.1 coordinate 2,683,026, forward strand.
CTGTTCGTTCGTCGTCGTTGTCGTTGGGGCATGCGGGTCGGTCCATCACATCACATCACATCACACCATTCATTCATTCAGCGATCCTATTCTCAGCGCCGTCCAATCCGCTCTTCGAGACAGACAAGCCTCTAGCTCTCGCCGACGTTTTCGACACAGTGGGCGATTTCAGACTAGGCACGGCGGCAGAGGCGGCGGCGTTCACCTGCTGCAGGTTGATGTTGAGGTTGGCCGACGGCCGCAGTCTCGTCTGCGAGGATGCCGTGGGAGGTAGCGCGGGGAGAGGAGTGTTGGGAGGTGGTGCCGCCGGTGCTTGGACGGGTTTTCGGCGGGGTACACGACGAGGGCTAAAGAAAGGCAACAGACAGAATGAGTGTTTAGGATCCTGCAGAAATCAGAGTAAGAGAGAGAGATGAGATGAGATGCTTACCGAGAGGCCCCGACGGGCGCTACGGAGCCTTGTGTCGGTGGGTTAGGTAGAGACGTAACACTCGAGCAGCTCCCGCTGCGCATCCTCCCGACGAGGCTCGTCCCATCGGTAGCAATGGACAGCATGCCCATAGCGTCAGTGCCCACACTCCCACTTCTCGACCTCGACACCAAAGGGATCTGCTTCTGCAAATGCATCGCGTTGACCGCTGACCGGGCTGGGGAACGTATAGACGCCATGGGCGAGGTGCCTTGAGTAAGGCTCGACCGTCTCCTGCGCAACCGCGGCATCTGCTGGGCGGCGTTCTTGACTATCGTCGACGACTGCATATTCGATTTGGCGGATGCGAGTGGGGTGGATGACTCGGGACTCGACTGTATAGTCTGCGGCGTGGGCGTTGCGCTTCTTCTGCCTTCGGGCGTGTGGATGAACTCGGACATTTCGACGTCCAATACCGAGTTGTCGAGATAGGCTACTGGAGAAGAAGGGCGGGATGGGGAAGACTCGTAATTATTCGACTCCTCGTCATCGCTCACACCGCTGTCCCATGGTTCAGAAACGTCAGAGTTGAATGTGCCTCTCCGTTTGCCTGGATAGGCGGTGTGGTGTGCTAGGAGGCCAGAGGAGAAGAAGGGTGAATAGGACGTGAAAGGGTTGCCTGGTTGTGTCGCCTTGGCCATGTTGTACAGAGAATAATATGTAGTGAAAGGGGAGAAGGGGTTGATGGTGGTTCGAATTTAAGCTGCGCGTTATAAGCGACGTGAGTTAATTATAAGGCATGTATGGTTCGAGCGTGTTCAACACGACTCACTTACTTACTAGCTAACGTCAATGCGGACCCGCTGTCAATGGCTCGAGTCGACTTGCCTGCGCAAAACGAACGAAAAAGTAGAAAAGAAAGGGATGTCGGCGCCGCTTGAAATTTGAATTCCTTTTTCCTTTTTATTGAACCCAGGAGCCCTGGGGTATTTTTTTCCGCGTCGGTTTCCACAAATGGCCGGGTGTTGTTGGTTTAAGTTTCCTAAAGAGGACGAAATGATCGGTTGCATAACAACGCGTATACAAAGCAACCCATGCTTTTTCGCGTCGGCATGCCGTGACCTTGGCAATTTGTCCCCCGGCCTCGGGCTAATATAGCACAAGGCTTAGGCTGGCAAGCAAAGGCTGCCTACTTCGAGCGAGATTGACCAACTTCGAGCGACGACAACGAGACACATATTCTGCGGTTGCTGGGAAAAAGATGGCCTTGCTGAAAGTAAGGCCCCACACTGTCTAAATTCACCATATATAGTAACAATTTCCTGTCACTTCCGTATCAAACACCTACAAACACCAGACTGGCACTGGCACCTCTTTTCTCGCTGCCCAATTTCCTGTCACTTCTGTATCAAACATCTACAAACACCAGACTGGCACTGGCACCTCTTTTCTCGCTGCCCAATTTCCTGTCACTTCTGTATCAAACATCTACAAACACCAGACTGGCACTGGCACCTCTTTTCTCGCTGCCCAATTTCCTGTCACCTCTGTATCAAACACCTACAAACACCAGACTGGCACTGGCACCTCTTTTCTCGCTGCCCAATTTCCTGTCACTTCTGTATCAAACATCTACAAACACCAGACTGGCACTGGCACCTCTTTTCTCGCTGCCCAATTTCCTGTCACCTCTGTATCAAACACCTACAAACACCAGACTGGCACTGGCACCTCTTTTCTCGCTGCCCAATTTCCTGTCACTTCTGTATCAAACATCTACAAACACCAGACTGGCACTGGCACCTCTTTTCTCGCTCTCGAATTTCCTGTCACCTCTGCATCAAACATCTGCAAACACTAGACTGGCACTGGCACTAAGGCTCCAACTATTTACATTTATTTACCATTTTTAAACGTTTAATCGCATTTTATTTACCATTTTATTTACATGACCCTCTAAATAGTAAATACATGGTAAGTAAATGGTACTAAATGGTATATGTTTTGAGAGGGCTATTACCCCCTTCTAAGAGCGTAATATGAACGGCAAAGAGTCTCAATAGTGGCGCCGACGTTTGAAAGTTAATAAATTCTCCCTCTGTCAAGTACTCCGTAACCGGATAAGATATGCTCGCATCCACGTGACTCTGGCACAGCTGTTAACGGCCGTAGCCGGCTGCCGCGCGTTGTAACTGAGCACTGGACAGCGTGGACGCAAGCTGATTTCTGCTTGACACTATATACAAGGTCTACTATCAACAAAACAAGGTCTTTATGCCTTTCGTTACCTGGCACAAAATAATACCATTTACTACCATTTTAAACCATTTTAAATGGTTTATTTACCATTTACATTTTATTTACCGAAAAATTTAAATGTAAATAAAATGGTTGGAGCCTTAACTGGCACTGTCTGGTAGTCTGGCACCGCTTTTTCCTGCTCATGAATTTCCTGTCACTTCTGTATCAAACACCTACACACATAGTCTAGTGTTCTGGAATCTCTTGAAACATGTACGTATACGTACAATGTAGAAATTCTTACTGTTGATTGCTTTTCCTTGAGTTCCGTCATTTCCTCGTCTCCTCATTCAGAGAATCAGCTCCTGGGCAAAAAGAGATCAAGAAACAATTACTTAGCTGGCGTCCGATAGATATACTACCTTACATACAAATCTAATAGTAAATTGCCGTATCCAAACATCGCGATCCACAAGTTATCCACAAGTAATAAATGATAAAATATTTGTTGTGAAATATAACTGGACAGATTCAAACTTAGTATGTAACATACATGCTCATGTTTGTATCTGTGTGGCGATGACGGGCAAGCAGATCAGCAAGGCCACAATCGACGAAGTCGATCTTTTATATTCAGTCGGCGGCTTCGTATTTCACTGACGACGAGGCCCCAACATTCCAGGAACCACCTGGATGGCAGTGGAACCGTACGCTACCGCACGGAAATCCGAGGTAAGCGATACGGCAAGTGCGTCCCCTGTTGGCCTGTACCTTCACGTAAGATATCATGCGCGCACGAACGCTCAAAGAACAATAAACTCACTGTGACAGTGGGAGAGCATGCAATAAAAATGCTTCTAATTTCGTAGTCTCCTCTATGGTACGAGTAAAACTCGTGTTCTGAAAGAAACTCTGAAAATTCAAAAATCACACCGATAGACGACGATATGGAGGCGGTGTCGGTTCCTATCCATGGCCTCGACCGGGACGCGGGACACTAAATCATCGTCATATAACCAGATATAATCCCGATATTTCTATGCCTTGGCCCTGGCAGTGTTGGCGCTTATATTTTCCTCTCCTCGAGGAGGGATACCCGCATAGAGACCGCTGGAAACAAATTAGAGTTGTCGGGAGACGCATATCCGTTGGCTCGATGAACAGTGGCTGATTTGTCAGATCACTGTCAGATACTGGCCTATCCTGACGCAAAAAACCGGTGAAAATGACCGCCACATATAAGAGTATTTATATACGTTACCATCCAGTGAAAACAAGCAAAGAACTCCAGAAAAGATGAAAAAGAGTCAGTTTCTCGGAATCGAGCATGGGCCGTGTAAATGAGATTGGGAACTGCGATAAGATGGGATCATAGTATTCAGCAATCCCTTGATACGGACTTACTCATATTTTTGCGTCTTGAATCCAGGACGCGTCTATCAGAATCCTTTAAATAAAAACAGTTGCATCAAGGATTGTTGAGGAACGAAGGATAGGAAGGTCCGAGTCAGTGCATACGCAACTGAGTTCGTCACGAATCACTTCTTGAAAAGCATCACGGTTCAGAAGTTCACCGGCAGCGGGCACCTCCTGCCAAAATCTGCACAAAGGATATACAAATGATAATAATAGATGGTTGATGATACAAACGGGATGTACGTGTGTGTTAAGCTACAAATATGTGTATGGATAAATATGTATCGTCCTACCACTTATACACAATCTACGCAGTAGTCGAGTCGGAAGCCTGAGATGCAGGTGGGCCGTCCTTAACTACCGTGTCTGGAGGTTTGACCTCACAGCTCCCTACCCCGGTCATCTCCTGCACTCGTTTCCTCACACCCTCCCTCCTTTCTGCACCATACGTTTCTCGCTCATGGCGCGCCGTAACAAGTGCAGAAACAGCCTCGCGATGACCTCTATCGAGATCAATGAACGGAATATTGTAAGCGGTCTGAGCTTTCACAGTTGCTGCAGGCGGAGGGGTGCCATCGGAAGTCGGAGGACGAGTTGGTATCTGATGAATAGGTGAGGAAGGCAGGAAAGTACTGGCTAACATTGCAGGCATTGACGGGAACAGGCCTGCCATGAGAGTCTAAAAGAAAAGAGAACCGGTTCACCATGAGCACCTCTCTCAACTACAAGTCACAATCATTACGACTCACCACAACACCAAGCCCAAACACCAACCTCTCCCTCCACCCATCCTCATGCCAAATCGTCCTTCCATCAAACCTATCCTTCCAATTCACCTTCTCCTCTTCCTCCTCCCCAAACGGATCCCCATGCCTCGAATAATACGCCCTCCTCCTCCTCGCCATCTCATGCAAATACGGATCGAACGAGCTCGCCCCATTGGAATTGGACGGCGCCGGTCGTGCGTTCAGATGCGGCGACACCGTCTTCCCCCGGAGGAAATCATACGCAGCTTGTATCCCGCGAAACCGCGCATGAGCCACCTCCGAATCGAGGTGCGCAGCGTGATGCGAGTCCGGATGGTGCGTCTTCACCAGCTCGTAGTCTACAAAAGCGTGGGGGGTAGAGATTTGTCGGCAAAGGCCCCAAACAAATTAAGATTTTAAGGTCGTAAAGAGCCAGCCAAAGCCAGAGCGACCACAGAGAAGAAGAAAGAAAGGAAAGCAAAGAGACAAGAAGAAGAAGAATTATTCATTCAGAAAACTCCATTTTCATCCAATGGAAAGGCACTGGGTCCAGGATAGACATGAGACTTACACCGCGCCTTGATCTCAGCCTGCGTCGCCCCGCTCGCGAGATGGAATATCTGGTAGGGCGTCGGCCTACTATGCTCGGGGTACGGAAATGGGTTTTTCAGAGGTTTACTGCTGGATGCCTTTTGCTGGTCCTGGTCCGGGACCACCGTAGCATATCGCCTGCATTTCCGATTGATAGTAGTAGTAGTAGGAGGAGGAGGAGGAAAGTAAGAGATCAGAACAGCTGAAGGGAGCCGAAGCACATGTCGACAATGTGTCGGATGCATGGCGAGGTCGTTATTATCGTCGGCCCTCGACGAGGTGTAAAGTGGATCGTCGTCGTTGTCGGTAAACAGTGACTCGGTTTCGCACGACGTCGATCACAGGCGGCACCACATCGGATAAGCAGTTGCCCACTCCACAGTCTATTCAGTGAAACTAGCTGTGCAGCAGCACGTTAGATTGTTAAGAGTACGAAAAGAAAGACCGGTAAGGTAGTCCATAGTAAAAACATAACCACAGGTGCCCATGGACATGAACAGCAAAAAGTCAATGGCCAACGTGGGGATCGAACCCAAGACCTTCGCGTTATTAGCACGACGCTCTAACCAGCTGAGCTAGTCGGCCATGTTAGGATTGCCAAATTAGTAAATAAAGCAGGCACACATAATTTTTAAATCTGAAGCGTCATGCATGTCCCTGATCTCCCAAACACGATAAGCACGTCGGACGTCCTGTCGAGTTCTCCCTTGCAGATTCAAATAGTGCTTGGTTCTCATCTCCTGGCCATAACACTCGATTCTACTGCTTTGGTGTGTTCTTTTCGAGAGTCTTTCGTTCTCAAGGTTGTAACCCGTCCGAAGTATCCAGAATTAACTAGGTACTAACTTAAAGCTTTGAACTAGGTGACTCGACGCCTGTACGTACGAAAACGCGTAACGTGTATCGATAATCGATAAGCGCTCAAGACGTTCAAGCTGCGGGGTCATTCTGTGATATAAACCTCCCCTTTCTTCCTCTTACAAGTCTTTTCTGTCCCAAGGACTCCTCCCGACAGTCTACCACAGAATCCGATGGCCGCAAACAATCCCACCGACCCATTCCCCGAAATGGATCTTCCACCGCTGCCAAACGAAATAGTATTCAAAATCCTCCTCATGATACCCATCGTCTACCTTAACATGCGAAAGCATCCCCAGGCGACATTAATAAACTGCGCCTCAAGCGCGCGCAAAATTTCCCAGCTATCCTCCGGGTGCCGCGATTACTTTCTCAAAACACCAGAACTATGGGCTCAAAATATCGAGTGGTGCCATCCCAATCAACAATGGTTTATTATAACGCTGGAGCGCAGTCAACCTCTACCACTCGATGTAACCTTCAAGCTCCAGCGCGGGTACTGGCGAGGAAATCCAACACTTCCCCCGGAAATGAAGCGGAATTTTAACATAGCTCAGAAACTTTTCTCGACGAGGATTAGGACGCTCGACATGTATGTCATGGGGGGATGGAGGGACTTGGAAATCCAACTAGACCTACCGTTGAACACGTTGGAAGCACTCTCGTTTGCGTGCCCCAAATCCTCAGCAGAAACAACTGTCCCATTCCGTGGGTTGATACTCGACACTGCTTTGTTTCCTTCGCTGGATAAGGCGCCGGCTTTACCCCGACTTAGGAGCCTTAAACTCACAGGATCGCTCGTTCCGTATCCTAACCCGGTCTATCAGCATCTCCAAACGCTTGCTGTCTTCGATATTCGTCACCAGCTGTCCGTCCCCGAATGGCTTCAAAAGTTGTCTTACCTCACCCAGCTCTCTAACCTCACAATCAAAGGGTCCGTAAAACAGCTGAAGGACTCCGTGGGCGAAATTGAGAAGATCAGGCTACCAAAGCTTGAAAGCCTCAGCCTTGCCGGGAAAGTAGGCCAACCAGGGATAGGCATGGAAACTTTCCTAACCCACATTTTAACTCGGCGGGGCTGCAGTCTTTATCTGAGTGGCAGGCTCAACTTGGAAGGATCAGAATATTCCTCTATCACCAACGGTTTGACAGTATGGTTGGGTCGATGGCGCGTTGACGACTATCGAAGCACCGCAATGCACGTTTCCCTCGACTTCGATAGGATCATCTTCCATAACCAATGGGGAGAAAAGCCCTGGCCGGGACTCAATTTTCGTATTTCGTTTGGGTGGCCGACAGAATACTTCCATAAAATGGACAATGATGACCTTCTGTGCGATATAATTTCGGACCTGGCTACAGAAACCATTCCAATTCTCCAACAATCTTTCAATGTTACGCGCCAATTGAACATATGGACTTCTAGGGGACAGTCTGTTATTCCATGGACCGATTTCTTGGGAAGGTTTCCGGCTGTAACGACTTTGACTCTCAAGGAAAGGCGGATCATAAAATCGTCCTCTGGTCCTGGTAAGGAACAACTCACAACGAAATCGATCTTATCGGCGTTGGACACGTCGAGGGTGTCTGGCAACGCAAGCGGTACGTGTACTCATTACTTCTATCTTCTGACAACGGGCCGATTGAGGGCGCTGATTCTTTTTTCACAGAGCTTGAACCCACTGGCGGTGTTATAGTGCCGAATCTTCGAAAGGTTATCATAACAGGACGCAAAGAAGGAGTTTCAGAATTGGATTACTCCAAGGCTATGTGAAGGTCCATGTAACAGTATAAAATTTTTGTGTCTTTCGTCACTTCGAGTCTTCTCGCATGGAAGTACTAGGTGCTTGACTCAGTTTCTTGATATCACCGTTGGTAACACCACTGCCTACCTCGTCTTGAATCATAGAATTCCGTGGTTTTCTGATATTTAGGGTTCATTTCCGTTTACACTTCATGTGCGCGCGCTCCAGTACAATGGCGGCTTTGCGTTAATGGCCATCGCCCAAAACTTCCGCAGTCGTTCAAGCCTCCTCTGAGCTTTTCGCTCGTACGTGGTGAGTCGAGGTTCTGGTACCGGTACTCAGGTTTTCCGATGTCAGTCGGCCTCTATATGTATATGAGCGCATCGGTCACAAGCCCGGATGAAGACTCCATCGTGTACACCACGCTGCCTGAGAGCAGTATTTTTTTCCGTCCAACACGGTCCTAATCACTTTTGACCCTTGCCATGGAGGAGACAGTGAACCGTTGACTGTCCAGGAAATAACGGACAGCGTCGATTATTTCTGCTCTTCAGAAGCTATCTATAGCATCGATCAGAGCTGAGATATCGAGGTAGAGATCTAAGGATACTACTCGGTAGAGGGAAAGATCGTCAACTCAGGAAAGATATCTTAATTAACAGCCTGCATTGGTCCCGTACTACGCTCATCAGACAGTCTGACTCTTTCATTCAACTGTCCTATTGCCTAGTAACAATTTTCGGTCATGGAGGACTCCCTGTCCATTTTTTTCTGTCTCCTGAGAAAGCGTATATACCACGTATGTACAGACTCGCTCTCGAAACATCAGCGTTACGTGGAAAGTTTACAAGTCCAAATTGATGATATCGAGGTGCCCGTCATACTCCATTTGGAAATTGTATCCTCCCATTACTAACTCCCCGTTAACTTTCTAATACTGCTTCCATAAGTGAGACGCAAAATGTGTAATATAGATAGTAACGTGCTGCGGCTCTCACAGAGCTAAGGAGTTGAGCCTTCCGGGACGGACGCTCAGGTACCTTGGTGTCAGGTTCTGTTCAACGCGACGCGGTGTACCGGGTCTTTCCAAGAATACGAGGACAAACTGTTTCGGAGTCTAAAATTAGCGCTTAGCGACGGCACGCGTGGCTCCGCCCCGACTTTCAGTAACCCTGAAGTGGTAATACGTCGCATTCACGAGCCTTGATGCCGACAGTAGTTGAATTCCAGCTCCCAGTCCGGACCCCAAATTTCCATAAACCAGAATACCATGACTAATACTTCTTTGTCGCCTTACTCTTGCAAGCCGAAGCCGAAGTAATTTTCTAATGAAAAACTGAGATTAAGATAACAAAGCGGCGGCACGATTGATCGCTTGGCTATGCTGCGATCACAAATGATTGTATGCCTCGAAGACAACAGAGGCTATGATGTAACCTCTCCTCAAGATCATACAGATTCAGCAGCAGTTGAACATATGGCGAAGTGCCTTCCGAGCTCAATATCGAGCGCTAGAGGCAGAAAATACTGCGTACGGGATTCTTTACGTATCAGTTACAGTTACCGCTGGAGAGTCACCTCGACTCGCAGCTCTGCAATTTCAAGAAATTCTGTCAACAGGGAGGTATATTAAGAGAGAGTTTTTTACTCGTTCAGAAATCAAAACGTTCTTCCATTTTCACAACTCCACACCCTCAAAGCTCAAAATGAATCCATTCGTCGCTTCCTGGGACCAGAACAGCGAGAGCTCTCAAGGCACTTGGGTTTTGGGATCACAAGGACCAACATACGGCGCCTTGCCTACCTTACCTTTCATCCCTTACTCCATGATATTCAACTTCATCATGCACAACCAAAGCATATTGAACTGCAACGTCAATGGAACGAACTCCATGACATACCTCCAAATCTCCACCAACTCTACCACCACGACGATATCTAAACGAAATGGCGAAGTGTACGGCTCGATCGATTGGTCAGGCTCACATGCGACTGTCTACGCACACGGGTCAATAAAGAAACAGAGAGCTTCTCAATGGGCCAGGCTATCGAGTGACGCTAGGTAATACCAAACTCCCTCGTATTCGTTTCAATGGCTCACCTTTGCACTGGTTAATTTTCTAGACGACGACTGGTTACGATTAGCGGCCGGGAGTACGCCTGGATCCCTCGCGGCAACGCGATCTGCGTGAGTGTCAAGTTCCTTAAATAATTTTTAAATCTAAGCGAAACGACAATCCTGATTGACCCCCTCCCGTGCTCTGCTTTTTTGATGCCATCAAATCTCTAGTTACACAGTGACGATGCGTCCAAATCTGGAGAAATCGCTCGGATAACCAAGAACCACTCGACGGCGACGGTCACTTTGCAGCTCACCATCGAAGCGTTCAATGCTGGATTTTTCGAGCCTTCGGTGCTGGCCACCGTCCTTTTCCTCAGCGGAAGGAATATCGATTGATGTGTGGGCCCCCAGTGCGCCGTTCGATACGCAGCAGTGGCAGGAGCCAATCTTGATCGTACACCGGCACCGGTCGCGACCACACCGCCATTCCAACTTGTTTTTAACCCCGCCGGATATACTCTCCCACAAATCTCTTTCTTCTTGTACATAATCAGTATTTTAGTAGATCTCACTTCGGCTTATTGACTAGACGGATCTGAACAGATCTCAACCCGAATTCCTTCATGTGTGGCGGCGCAGTTATGAGATCCACATTGGCGCGTGAGCCCGGAACGTATTGGCCGCACGTTGGGCAATGGGAGATTGTACACATAGTTATACATATTCTTTTATTTTAGTAGTACGTATGTAGATTGGTATTTTATTTTCAGTAGTACTTCATTATGTTTCTCTTCATTTGTAGAGTCAACGCTTTATGATGACCGCCTTGAGAAAAGTCTTCCGAATCTGCGGGCCTAGTATCGTATCCAGTTGCTATACGAATCAATTGAGTACCGTTTCCAGTGCGTAAGTGATTGAGTTCATTCGCAAGGATACAGAGAGGCCGTCAGAGATACGGACTCTCGTCAGACATACATATACAGTTACATTATCGTTCAGGATACGCTATCCGATCCATGTGGATTGTAGTATAGTACGACGCGGAACCTATAACACGCAATAGTGGTTTGAATTGTGGCGGAGGCCCAACCCCGTACTTTAGTAGGACCCCGAAAAGTACACTGACATGACTAAGGGAATCTTTGGATGAAAGGTAATAGTTTCGACCTCAGACCTGAGGCAAATTGGATACAATTTGCTTGTATAGACCAGTCCATTCCATCCGCAACGAGCCTCGAAGTCCAAGGTCATTCTCAGCGTCAATCCGCAGCGTCGGTCATCTGTTGCAAAAGTTGATCCGTTGCATGTCATCGGCCAGCGATCACTTTAGGTCGCATTCGCATTCGCAAACTTTGCGCTGGCGCCCATGCTTAATTTCTTTCCTGACTGACTGCGTATTCCTTCGTTGTTACATTGCTCACATTTACCGTGTCGCTCCCTAGTTGTTCAGTTCCTCTCATCGTATCAACGACACTCTCCGCCGCAGTGTCGACCACGATGCTCATTTACCACAGCAGGGGAGGTAAATTAAGCGAATGGAGGCCCGAATGAACGTTCAACGGAGAGTGTCCCAGGCTCCGAAATTCAGCCCGTCTGGCACATACGTTACGATTTACAAGAAAGATGTCATGCCGGAGCGCTGAGGAGCGCGTCATCTCCACATTGCTTTGGCGTATCGCTGGTTTTGTGGTCGTTTCTGGCCTTTGTCACCTCCCCGAACGCAACGATTCAGAACCAACATACAGCGAGAAAATCGGGTTACTATGCAATATCAGCAATACGAGCTGTCCAGTGCCTATTCATTATTCTATAGCATCCAATATGGCTTGAAATCATTCTGATCCTCATGTTTTTATTGAAGTCCGTTCTCAGAGGGCGTCCTGGGTCTTGGGTCCTCGAAAATCGGTAATTCCCCGGGTTGATGGATCTATCTGTTTCGCGGCCTTCGTGAGAAATCGTCATCATGTATTCCTTACGCATTCGTATATTTTTGTTCTGTTCAGTATACGATGTTGAAGCCACGATTCCCCAGACCCAGTTAGGTGCAGTAAGGGCATTGACCGAGCGGCGACATCCGACCTCAGTAAAGATGAGTTGATTGTCGCCCTGATCGCTCGCAAAGCCAAATGCCAACAGCAGGAATACCCCGCAGCACATGTCCGGAGTTTCCCACGACATTGTGCGTATACTGAGGTTCATCGAAAGGGACTGCGTCGGTTAATGCGAGATCACTTTGGTTTTGCTATCAGAAAGTCCAGCTGCGCTCGGTGACCAATACGCCTCGTAAATCGCCGGTGATTTTACAGACTAGGGTAGAAGGCTCGTAGAATCATATCTTGAAATTCAGATTCGTTGACACAGCACGGAGCTGCAAAAGTGCAGTCGCAGCAAAGCAGTCACTGTTTTCGTATGGAAACATTTTCCGTATTACAAAGAGACAAATGAAGGGTCGTACACCTCCAGACGTTGACTGTTAGGATATCGAGAGGTTGGATATTACTTGGTCCATCACGAGCTGCTGAATTGCCGGTTACCGATAAAGTGCGACGCCACTTGGTCTTCTGCAAAGAATAGGTCGACCTCGATTTCGGTCCCGCTGGTAAACGTAATTTCAGGGGCACCCGGTACTGCTCCAATACGAGGGAGATTGATTTTGTGGGTAATGACCAACTGCACTATACACACAGTCTTTTGATGGCGTGTAAAATGATGTCCCACAACTGGACTGCGGACGGTCGTTGATGGCGAAAACGCTAACAGGGGCCTGAATAAATATCTCAACTGAGCGCAGAGATACACTCACAGTCAAATCAGAGGTTTTCCTTGTCCTTTCTTTTTTTCTTGCGTTCCTCCTTCAGCGCGTTTGCGAGTTTTTGCAATTGCACAGTAACAGCCGTGTTGCCGCCCTGCGCCGACGTGCTCCTGGCTTTGAAGTCCTCCAAGAACGCATCAAGGCGTTTCTGTGCTTCCTTGGCGCTTATTGGGGCAGCTGAGACTGGCTGAATACGAATGGGAGGGGTCAGAGGCGCGTCCATGATGAGTGTACAGAAATAAGAGTAAAATTAAGGGTGGCAAGAGCGTCGGGCCGGAGCGCTGATGGGTGCCTAATATGGACAGTTTATTTTAAAACAGCCAGCGGCCAATTGAATGTGGGGTGACAAAACTTATCGTACGAGAGGAACTTTTTTTAATTGAGCCACTCCTTTCTCTCGTTCTCACCTTCACCTACTCACGACGACGACGACCACGATGGGCGCTGCCAACTGGATTGCTCTTCTCCTTACACACCCTTTGGAATTCAGGACCCTTCTCCAGTTTTATATCTACCATGAGCAGAAGCGCGACATTGCAGCAATTCAGGAGCACCCTACGTCTGGGTGGGACAGGCAGTCAATGAGGAGGTGTTGGGAGTTCCTGGACATGACGAGTAGAAGTTTCTCAGCAGTCATTAAGGAACTAGAGGGTGATTTGGCTAGGACGGTGAGTAGAGACGCATGTCGTGGCGTGGTCATCGAACTCCTATGTTATTGAAACATGGATACCTTTCTTGATACCGTACACTGCACATAAAACTTTAATATTCAAAGTGGTCACCAAGATGCTTTACTTGTTTGTATAAGCCCTGGGTGTATCTCCTCTTCAGTCTTCTTCCCTATTTTCTAACCTCTGCGTCATTATGTCCAATATGTCTGACCTTATACCCCTCTGTGACAGATTGCTCTATTTTATCTCGTGCTTCGTGGGCTTGATACCATCGAAGATGACATGACTATTCCCGACGACGTGAAGCAACCCATCCTGCGGTCATTCCATGTACACACTGTAACACCCGGTTGGAGCTTTGATGGTTGCGGCCCCAATGAAAAAGACAGGCAGCTATTGGTGGAATACGCCACAGTAGTCGAAGAAGTCAACCGACTGGACCCAAGGTATGTGCCAGGCTCTGATGAACGGGACCTGAAACTCACAGGTCGCGTTTTACAGCTATAAAAGTGTTGTTATCGACATTGCGCAGAAGATGGAGACCGGAATGGCGGATTACGCGCACAAAGCAGCGACGACTGGATCAATATATCTCGAGAAGATTTCGGAATATGATTTGTACTGCCACTACGTCGCTGGCCTCGTCGGCGAGGGCCTGTCGCGGATATTCTCGGCTTCAGGAAAGGAGGCAGCCTTCCTAGGGGACCAACTTGAACTGTCCAATTCGATGGGTCTCCTCCTCCAGAAAACAAATATCATTCGTGACTTCCGGGAAGACGTTGATGAAAAGAGATATTTCTGGCCTCGCGAGATCTGGGGGGCGAAGGAATATGGTGGATTCAAGGAGATGAAGGATATGTGCGCGACTGATCCGGATACCGTCAGACGAGCGACTTACGTTCAGAGTGGCATGATCGTTGACGCCCTACGGCACTGCGTTGATGCCCTGGACTATCTGCGGCTGTTGAAGAACCAGAGTGTTTTCAACTTCTGCGCTATCCCTGCGTCCATGGCCATTGCGACTTTGGAGCTGTGTTTCATGAACACGGAAATGCTTCAGCGCAATATCAAAATCCGAAAAGCGGAAGCTGCCCGCGTAAGTGTCTGGTAGCCAGCGTCTTTCACGTTGAAGCTAATTTATGATTTGATTATATAGCTCATCATGCGTTCAACAAATCCTCGCGAAGTCGGCCTCATTTTCCGGGAATATGCTCGTAAAATCCATGCAAAGGCTGTCCCTTCAGACCCTAACTTCCTTAAGATTTCTATCGCCTGCGGAAAGGTACGAAAAACTTATCCATTCACCAGTTACATGTAACTCAAAATTTCTTTGAATTTTTCAGATCGAGCAATGGAACGAACACAACTACCCATCCTTCGTACAATTCAACTCTGAGACCCAGAAGCAGATGTTCAACCCACTAGACGTGCGTACGAAGATCGTGGAGCGCGAACAGCAGCTGGAAGCTGAGCTCGCGAAGAAGAAACGCGTGGCGAATGGACTGGCAGCCAACGGCGGTCAGGTGGAGAAATCCAAAGCTAGGGAGATCAGCCAGGGGGAGCTGATGATGTACGTCTCGGGCGCGTTTGTGTTGATCTTTGCTATTGCGGGTGCGATTATTATGGGAGTGTTGAAGCTCACGGAGGGAGGTGTTTAGTCGTGTGCCTTGCCCCCCTGAGTTCCCGCCGTCCTTTTGGCGGGTAAGAGTGTAGTGTTGTTCGTGTGGCTACGCTCGCCCTTTTCTTTTCTGATATCGAGGTTCTTGACTATATCGAGACTTCCTGGAACATTTATGTTTGTTTTACTTTTTTTCTGTTGTCATCATCGTCGTCGCGGCTTGCCATAGGACAATGTCGTCGCTGCCTTTTTTACATCCTCTTCTGTCTTTTTTACGCTTCTTTACGTCGTTATGTTTATGTATAAATAATGTTATTATGAAATACCCTTTCCTAGTCTTATGCATTCCAATGTGCTAAGTCACAAGTGCTTTGAGGTGGAAGGCGACCGCCAGACTCAGAGTGGGCGAGGCAGGTCGAAAAATTAAAAATTGTTCAACCGTGGAAGCGAACGTATCGTATAAGCCAAATGTGGACAGATGTCAAGCGGTTCGATGGCGTAGTTGGTTATCGCATCTGTCTAACACACAGAAGGTCCTCAGTTCGAGCCTGGGTCGAATCACTTTTTGCTCATCTTCGATGTATGACTTTACGTCCCATCGTCGCTTTGCTTTTCTTAAATATACCTGAAAGATCTTCTAGAGATCTTCTTGCTATGTAGCACCTTCGAACGTCGAAAGGTGATTGAGTAGCAGTATGTCAGTCCATCTACCTCTTTGCATTGCATTGTTGAGAATTTTATTTTTTGAGCAATTGACAGTGGATAAAAATTCATTTCTCGAGGTATGTTTTCCAAGGGGAAGGGGTGTGCGTTTTATCGCAATGAGTACCTTACATTTAGTCTGCCTTTCTGCAGATGTAGTGAACTTGCGAAACTTGCTGGTGGAAGCCAAACGCGTCGACGCGTGCGACGCGTTGTCAATGTTAAATGAGAGTGATCACGTGGTGATAGTCACACCGCTGCTCGTCGTCGGCACCATTGTTGCTGCTTGCAACTTTGAACTTAACGGCTCAACGTACTGTCACCAATGTCTTCGACATACTTGCCTCGCTGCTGGAGGCATGTGTATTGTCATGACCACTTCTCAGCCTTCCCAAATTTTGCAAAGGCGTAGATGGGACGACCCGCGAAATTTCCTCCAATCCTCATACTTGATGGCCAGTATGATACGCCCGGACCCGAATGCCAAACGTACTGAAGGTTTGTCAAGGCCGGCGTATCAAGGTGAAGGAAAGTCCAACTGTTTTACTTATTGTGTCGATAAGTGGGTTCCATGTGATGACATGCTGCGGGATGTGGAATACTCTAGAGACTTCGGGCACATTATCGCGCAGGATAACCTGCAACTCTCGCCTCTTGTATCCCTCAGTGTTATCGAATGCGTCGATTTCCGATTCATTGGAACTCGACCGAACAGTTTCTCTTTGGAAGATATCATATGTAAGGACCTTCTGCTTCAGCCATGGAAGCAACGTAGCGGCGTCACTGAGTGCCATGTGAGTGCTTGTTTCTCTTCTCATTCTATAAACCTCGACCTCACCGTGTTTCTTGCAGTAGGTCCGTTATGGAAATGGATACCGAGGAAGTGTCAGACCAGCTTCCCGAAAACGGAGACGCTCGAATGACGACGCTCGAATGAACTTGGGAATTGTAGATAGACCAATTCCTTGTGTCCGTAACTCTGTATGTCTGTTGCCTTTATCCTATATGTCTAATCCATCTGCTTTGCGATCCAATTGCAGCTTTCTTTGTATGCGTCGCGTAAGATGTGATCACTTCCTTGTCCATCTTGAGGCTTGAAATTTACAAGCTGGACGATGTAGCAACAAGGGTCCAATGTGTAATTTATTGCCTGCTTTGAATTCTTTTGTGAAATCCTCCTTAAAAGATATTTCAATTTCCTACTTTGGCTGAAGGGGAATCCCAGGATTTCAAAAGAAGTCCTGTTTTGCTTCTATAAGCGCCTGCCTCGTGCGCACGCAGTCCTTTCCTCTGTTCGTCTCTTACCACCATGTCGACCTCTACTAATGGTGCAGGAATGTCTAAGACGAAGCCCTGTCGTTTGTGGGCAGCGCAAGGTCGGTGCAGGTTCGGGAGTAACTGTAAATTCAGTCATGATTTGGTGCGTCCTTGTATTGTTGACTGTTGCTCTACTGACTATCCAGAGTCAACAGGTACGGATCGTGGAGAACGAAGTAGACGACGCTGTTAGGTGAGTTCAGTGACATGAAGGTTCTTTTCATTCGACTGACTCTATCGACACCTCTACTCTCGCTTATTAGGCATGTGGAGGATACTCATAATCTTCACGGACCCTCAGCTTCTATTCCTTCTGTACTCACTCCAGCAAATTTACAACCCAAAATGAAAATGGGAATCTGTAAAGAATGGAAAGCAAAGAGACAGTGCCCCATGGGTACTCAATGTCAATTCAATCATCCAAACACGGTAAGAGCAGTCTCGCAATATTATTCGTTAGTGAGACTGAGCAATACTGCAGCTCGACGGAGCAGGATCAGATCAAGGACATTTTTCGAATGTTGGTGGACGATCGGGTCAGGCAAAAAAATCAACTTCCAAGGGCAAAGGACCCTTAGGACGGCCGGTCGAGTTTCAACAACAGCCTACAATTCTCAGTCTCGAACAACTTCAGGAGATGGTGTTAGAGAAGAAGCGCAGGCGGGAGAGCCTGGCTATAGAAGAACAACTCCGAGAGCAGCAAAGGATTGCGAAGTTGCAAGAAGTGAAAGAAGAGCAGGAAAGGCTCCAGCTGGCACGCAAGGCTGAGAGCGAACGTAGAGAGCATCAAGAAAGACTCGCCAGAGAAGCAGCTGCGAAGGAGGAGCAGGAGAGGCGTCAAGAGCAACAGGCAAGGGAGGCGACAGTCATTGAGCAATGCATAATCCTCGACTCTAGCCTGGTCACTTTTGCCGCGGGCCTCAACATCCTACACGTTATTCCTGGCTTCGATCTGTGCAAGATTGTCATTAAAAACCTTCCAGCTGATGCTCGTCGTCAGGAAATTGCGGATCTCTTCACCCAACAAGGGCTCCAGACCCACGATTTCCACATCACCCAGTATCCGACTGCTACCTCCCCCGATGCAGTAGTTCTTGTCAACGAGGAATACGGGCAGGCAATCGCTGCTGGTTTGGAAGGCATCGACTTCCGCGGAGTCGCTCTCAGTTTTGTCATGAGCGAAAACGCAATTGACACTGGAATGGGCGAGGCTGCGAACAAACTACCGTTCGTCTTGGTTTCGTGGGATGCGCCTTCAGACACTGTCATAGCCACCTATACATCCATGGAAGAAGCCCGAAACAAAGTCGGGGAACTCAACATGAAGAACTGGAGAGGAAGACAGATCAGGGTGTTCATGAACCAACCTCCGCCAGGATCCAGTGCAGCACGACATTTCTTCAATCCTGCCTCTATCAAAATATTGGGCCTTCCGTACGGAACAAGTATCGATTACGAATTATTCGGATTCCTTGGCTCGACGAACGTCAGGAAGTTGAAGTCGGCCATCTTCGACTTTCCAACTTCGTTCGACACCATTCGTCGCATCCTTTCCCTATGCGATGGTGTCCAGATGGATACCTACGAGATTATGAACAACGGCGACCGAGGCGAAGCCAAAGTGAGGGTGGAGTTCGTGGAATGGGAAGATGCCAAGCTGGCGCATACGTCTGTTCTTCGTATGTTCGCAGGACCGCCCAAATTTAGGCCTTGGGTCCCTCAGCAGCCTTTACGGTACACGATAAAGATTCCACGTCAGCAGTACGATGCACAGAAAAGACAGTGGGATGAGTTGTCGGAGAAAAAGAAGGACGTCGACGCTTATGTTCAAGCGAAAATTGGGGCTCGAGGGGATGTTTTCGTTCAGGTTTTGGGACAGGATAAGAAGGCCATCGGTACGCTCAAGGTCAGAGTCGAGCGAATGGTGGCCGGAGAGAAGTTGGACTCTGCTACTTGCTGGCATTCGTCTTTCATGTCAGTCGAAGGAAGGCGTTTCTTGAACCGAATATACGAGCAAAAAAAGGTTTCTATTCGGCACGATTTCAAATCCAAATCCCTTCGTGCTTATGGGGAACCTCGTAGGATTGAGGAAGCTCGCGGTATGGTCCAGCAAGAGGTCGAACGACTTTCTCAGAATGAAATAACTAGGGACATCTTTGGTCGAGGGAGCGTCGGTTTCTTCGTGAGAGAAGGGTTGGGGAAGTTGACGGAACTCCTAGGAGATGGGAACGTCAAGTTGGACCTCGCTTCCAGGCCTTGCAAAATTACGGTCAAAGGTGGAGAGGAGGCAAAGCACCATTTGCAAAGGCTCCTCGAAGAATCTCGAGCAAAAGCCGCATTCCATGAAGGGGCTGGTCTTCCCAACTTTGGAGTGACGGAAACCTGCCCGATTTGCATGGACGAGGTGTCGAACCCAGAAGAGCTTGCGTGCGGACACACGTACTGCTCTGGCTGCTTGAAGCTCTTCTTGACATCTGCAGCTGATGGCAAGAAATTCCCCATCGTTTGTATAGCGAACGACGCTAGTTGCAATGTGCCACTTTCCATACCCTTCATCAGGCGATTTTTGCCCGTACAGGCGTTCCAGGGTTTGGTGGAAGCCGCATTCTTACTGCACCTGGACCAACATGCACAGGAACTCAAATACTGTACCACTCCGGACTGCAAACAAATCTATCGTCACCGTACCGACGTCGCCGTCCTGAAATGTCCTTCTTGCTTCTCAACGATCTGCGCTGCATGCGACGAAGACGCACACGAGGACATGACCTGCGCGGAACGAAGGCTGCATTCGAACCCCGAAGAACAAGAACGGTTGAACAACGCACTGGCAACTGCGAACGGGTACAAGAAGTGCCCACAGTGCAGCATCTGGATCGAGAAGACCGAAGGGTGTAACCACATGACGTGCAAGTGCGGCGCACACATCTGCTGGAGGTGCATGGGGATTTTCTCTGTAAATGAGATCTACGAACACATGAACACTGTTCATAACGGGATTTATGAAAGAGAGCCTCCTGCAATGAACCCGAACAACGAGGCGAATTTCGTGGCCGAGCAGGTTCGGGCTATGAACGAGCTTGAAAGACAGAGGAATGCAAGAGCCCGTGTCCATGATTATAATTACAACAACCTTCGGATTGGAGGACGACCCGTGCCTCCACCTCCGCCTCCGCCTCGTCCAGCTGTAATTCACAGGGTTGAGTGCGCTGGCCCAGCACCAGCCAGGGCCCCTCCGCCTCGTCCAGCTGGGATTCTAAGGATGGAGTACGCTGCCCCAGCACAAGCCAGGCCTCCTCCGCCTCCGCCTCGTCCAGTTGGGATCTTAAGGGTGGAGAATGCTCTCCCTCGAGTGCCTCCAGCGGAGAATTGGGCAGAGCAACAGGAGCGCAGGGCACGGGAATTGCGACAAGCAGCGGAAGAGCGACGTATCCAAGAAGAAAGGAGACAAAGACAAGAGGAATTGAACAGGCAGGCTCGTCGGGAGAATCGGGGAGGATTTTTCAACAATTGCGTGGTTATGTGATTGCTTGAGATGGTTTGGGCGAGTGTGAGAAATTGGAAAGAGAAGAAGCTGTTTTTCGAGTAATGCTTGTCCGTGAATGATTAGTCAATTGTGATAAATGTTTTCTAGTTCGGTTGATGGTATACAATACAATGAATCACATTTGAAACGGAGCCAAAATTAGAGAGGAAAGCAAGAAAAATGCGACAGAGATACAAGCAGTCCCGGATGTGCACCATTGGAAGCATCCTTTTGTAAGAAAAACAAGGAAGCTTTTGCGCCTCGTTGGTCGGGGTGGTCAAAGGATAAAATACGCACTCCACATGAAACAGTCAAAAGCACGAGCAAGTTGTGTTCATGAGACTAGTCGATGACACCCAAATGGTCCTCTTTTATTGTTCCGATTGCGAACTAAGGAAGATGAGAAGAAGAGAAATTAAGATCTGATAGAGGTACGACGGGGTCAGGACGTACAATCTCCGTTGCGTCTACACGCGTTCCGACGATCTTTAGCCGTACACGAGTGTTTTTCTCGATAATCTGTGGGTTGAAGAATGATGAATAATTAGCAAGTTTTCGTAGTGGATTCTTGTAATACCTGTTCGTCTGAAGCAAAGGAAGGAGGATTTGAATTCGGGTCGAATTTCATGTCTGGGTGAATGAGCTGTGGCAGCGCGTCAGAGCCCATGTCGAATTAGTGTTGTAAGCAGCATACTTGATGAGACACGAAGACAGTCAGAGGTCCGACGTCTGCAAAGAAACCCATCTACATCGAACGGGATGCAGTTAGTTCATGAAGAGATACGGATTCGTCCAAGAACACGCACCTTGTTCACATTGTTCACCACACCGTCCACCACTTCACCCTTGAACGGCTTGAACACGATAGCACGATATCTGGTGATGAACTCGGCTTGTCCAGTACCGCTCAGCACCATGCCCTTCCCGATGTCCAAGATGGAGACGACCGCAATGATGTAGCCGAACTGTCCTGAGCATGTGCCTTCTACATCAGAATAGAGCTTTGACTCCAGGAAATTCAGCATGCGAGGGCCGAAGTAGGAAGGATGGAGGAGAATCGTGTGCGTGAGCTCTTTCTGTATTGCATTAGGAGTGAGCGCGAGGATGGGGAGGAAGGATGTACGGCACTTACGATGAAGAACATGGTGGGTGTACGAAACCAAGGTATCAGACGCGCACATCAGTGCCCATGACATTAGCAGTGCTCACGTGGCTGTAATTGCACGACACGGTCCATGCCGTGTCGGCCGACTAGCTCAGCTGGTTAGAGCGTCGTGCTAATAACGCGAAGGTCTTGGGTTCGATCCCCACGTTGGCCATGACTTGTTTTTGAACTGAACTTATCGTTGTGCATTCTGTTGTCGAGTGTAGGTATAACAATACTTCCTCTGATAAACGTGTTCAGTGCGCATTTTTCTTCTAACTTTGTGCAATTGCCTAGCTAGGGGTCATCTGCAGAACATCGTTTGAACTTTTTATTTTTGAAGTCATCACGGGCTCGTTTGGTCATGAGACGCAAACATTGGTAATGAGCCCGCGGGTTTGGTCGTTTATTTCGGTCCCTACAACTTACCCATCCATTTCATTGTTGTAAAACCTAGGAAGAGTTACAATGTCGGTGCAGCGGTCTTGGAGCTCTGTTGTTAATCGACCCGGAGGTGCCGCGGTACGGTTCAGGCGTCAGGAATAGCCTTGATGTATTGACGTGTCGAGGTAGACATCACCCACCATGAAAAGCCAGCAAGGTGCATATAACAGCTACTTTCGTGTGTTTTTCCGGACAAGCGGCGCTCCAGGAGGTCAGATGTATACAAGCGCCTACATCAAGCGCACGGATAGTAAAGAGGTAAGGTTTATTCTCACCCCCTCGTCCACCATGACGGTAATTAATTAATTATGTACTTTAAAAAAAAAAACAAAAGGCGGCCATTTCCTCAATCATGCGGCAGTTGAAAATTGGGCGACATAGACCAAAAGTAGATTTGCAGTGCCGTCGAATTCGTCCTGATTCGAACCAACCAGAGTTCGGTCAATCTTTCAGCGTCTTCGAATCATCCCTCTGGGACGATATCGAATTCTTTAATCAAATGGAGTTCCTTATTACTGGCGTTGAAACGTATACATACGGTACTTGATCACATACCATCGCTTTGGTACGCAGTAAGTAGGAGAGCCATCCACGACATCAATCTTTTGACAAAAGTTGGCTCACTACAGGTGATAGGTATTATGGATGGGACCGAGAGGTGAAAGGCCTAAGGACGGACAGCAACAAAGAAAATGGAGTAAAACTATAATATCGATTGAGAATATGTTTATGTATGATCCTCGAGACAGGGTCAGTGTACCAGGAAGGAAATTTAACAGGAACTGCAATGCAATATTTTTATATTAGCAGTGGCAACGCTATACCGCAAAGATATCAGACAACAGTTAATTATGTTTAGGGATGCTGTAAGTAAGCACTCCACCACAGAATACTACCACCCTGCCTTTATTCTCTCAACAGCCGAGATCGGTCGTTGCAGAAATGGTTGCAAAAATTAGGACGGCGCTTAGACGGCGCTTAAATTGATTGGCACCCATGATCTTCCGTCCCCGAGAAGGCCGAGGATGATCAAGACCTAACCGGCCGACTAGCTCAGCTGGTTAGAGCGTCGTGCTAATAACGCGAAGGTCTTGGGGTTCGATCGCCACGTTGGCCAGAGGAATGTTTTTGCGGATGCTAGAACCTGGAGTGTAGGCCAACATTCAGCACATATATAAAACAGCGCGCGCATAAACGAGCCTCGGAGGATGTGTGGCGGGGAAGACTTGACACAATTCCTAGAGAAGCTCACAGCTCTTCTTTTTCTCAAAAAAAATCCGCTAGTGCGCTGAAGTTTAACAAGGTTTTATGCCTCGCTTCGCTTCGGCCCCAGAATGAAGAAAGGGCAAGTAAGAAGGGTGTACAGCGCCTGAAAATAATATAGTAGCGGTTTTTATTGGTTGGTAGGCACAGAAATGACACAGGGAAGAAGTCACCCACAGAGAAGGCAAGTAGATAGTTCAACAGTTTCCGGTCATTCTCATCTAAAATGCCAAATTGCCAGTAGTATGTAGGAGAACATCTATCGCTTAGGTGACTGGTACAAGTTCGATAGGCTTAGATGGATACGCACCCCACGACGTGTACAGCATTAGAGCGAGTATGTGTAGTTTTGTCATGATCGTATGCAGTATAGACGACGTTGAGACCTCGGCAAGGTATCATCCTTTCGCGTCGCGCAGGCTTGGGCGCAGCTTCTGAGCTTCTCGATATGTTTCGCAGATATGAGGTCTCCGTCTTTTGGGAATGGTGATATACCGTTTTCAAGGTTTTTCAAGGACGCTGAAAGTGACTGTGTGTGCTTCTGTTAAACCTCCTTGAGTATTCGAGGCGCCAGGGCCCAGCACCCAAAATTAGGTGTTCGACTCGAGAGACGCGGATGCGTAGGTACTCGAGTGCGTTGTTCAGTGTCAACAGAAGTCGGGCCCATGAGAATAGCGAAGCTTGAAACTTGGAGGGGCGAATGTTTTGAGGAATACTTACATCTAAAGGAGCATGTCGTAATTTCTTTAATCGATGTCTGGCGTCCAATGCCCACGGCGTCTATTTCTATCGATTTGCATATTGTAGTCTTCGTATCGGTGAACCCGAGCAAACCGATGCGAATTGATTATTCATCTCGTACGAAGCTTAGTCCTAACTGTAGTAAGCTTGATAATCCTCCGCAATCCATAAGATTAGTGGATGCACGGAACCCTATACGAAACCTCTCACCTACCTCTTACATTCCTTCCAAAGTTTCCTTTCGACGGCCATCTTCTGCCGTTAACTCCAATGGAAGTCGGAACTTAAAATCATGAAGTTTTTCATTCCCAGAAAAACATACGGAAGATTTGTCAGCTTCGGTTGTTTTTTGCTCCCTCGTTGTGGAATGAGGTCATGTCTTGTGGTTATTGTTCTCCCTCAGGCGGCTGAACCCTTCTTTATGCTCCTACACATAGTGATGAGCTGGCAGGAGTTCCAGTGAAAACGCTTCTTTTCGCGGATAAACGAAGGAGGATTATGTTGGGATTATGTCTTTTCGTGGGAGGAGGGTGTAGGGCTGGAGGTCAGGTCACTGCCACATCGAGGCCGAAATTCATTGATGCCAATAATAACTTGCCTTCGAACCCTTTCGAACCGTCGAGCCTCGACTTAGAAACCGGAAGGGTCTGGTGCAGCCTCCTGCCCCGTGCTTTTATTATACCTTTCCCCTGTAAGGCTGTACATTTTTTCTTGTCGCACGTTATTCTCCTGCGGGAAAAGACATCGGCTCGAGCCCGTCGTCAAGTGAGCTATACATTACTAAGCCATGGGTCCTAGTCTCTAGAGCTAGCTCGGGCTGGAGACTCCTAGCGGTGGTCCGGAATTTGATTTCTCTGGGTGCGAAGGCATATGGCGCCAAGCCTCGTCCGACGGCAGTGGGTGGGGCCCTTAATCTGGAATTATTCTGCTGCTATGATTTGAACCGGGACGCGGGACGAGCGTGCATACCACATTTTCCTATTCTTGCTTGCCTTTCTTCTTGACCCTCTTCCTCATTCAAACTTGTTCCCTTGAACTTTTCAGTTCATCCGACATTCGTTTGTCCTTATAATACCCTACCTACTCTAGTCCCAGAGCTATTAAGCTCTCCTCTATTATATCCTAACGACTAGAGATTCGAACTAGAGACGACGGCAAAAATGGTCTCATTAGACCTGCTCACTCTCTGCCTCGTGTCTCTCTCACTCGTTAACGCTTCTCCCGCACACGATATCCCCCCTCACCACTACGATGCTCTCAAGCTTCTCCAACCCAGGAATTACATTTCCCCTTCTCAACGGTCGCAATCATACGATTATATCATCGCAGGTGGTGGTCTTGCAGGCTTGGTGCTCGCATCCAGGCTTTCCGAAGATCCCAGCGTAACTGTGCTCGTATTGGAGGCAGGCCCCAGCGGCGATGATAGGAAGGCAGATATCGGTGCGCGTACTATTATTAAGCCATGACGAGAAGTATTGACGAGGTTGTGATGGTATTTATAGACACTCCTTCCACCACTTACTTCAACTCTCTCCTTGGAAAGGCGCCCTATGACTGGGTGTACAGCACTGTTGCACAAAAGAACGCCAATGGCAGAGTCATGAGTCAGCCTAGGGGCCGCGTCTTGGGCGGTTCCTCGACTGTGAACGGAATGTACTATGTTCGCCCATCTAAAACAGAGGTCGATGCGTGGTCTTCCCTCATCTCGCCCAACTCTGCCAGCTCTTGGTCTTGGGACCCTTTCTTCGATGCCCTCAAAGCGACAGAAACCTTTACGCCTCCATCCGACGATGTTGTAGCGGTTGCAGGAATGAAATGGGATGCATCGAGTCATGGAACTAGTGGCAGGTTGAGGACGACCTACCCTGGATAGTAAGTATTCACTCGTTATTCCACTTTATCATCTGTTGACCCTGCCATAGCATGCTTCCTCTTTCTTCAGCCTGGTTACCCTCCCTTTCCGCCGCAGGCATCTCCACCTCATCCAATTCCTACGCTGGAACCAACGTCGGCGGCATGTTCGCATTGTCCACCATCAACCCATCGAACTGGACCCGTTCATACGCTCGATCTGCATTCCTCGACCCTCTCCCACCTCGGAAAAACCTGCACGTCATGTTCGGCGTCACCGTCGAGCGAGTCACTTTCAACTCGACCGCAGACGCGAACGGGAACAAGGTTGCGTCTGGAGTGCAATTCTCCACGGAACAAGGCGCACAGGTCCAGAGCGTGTCAGCGAACAAGGAGGTCGTGTTGGCAGGTGGTGCTATGGGCACCCCTCATTTGTTGCTCGTTAGCGGTGTTGGGCCGAAGGACGTCTTGTCTTCTGCTGGCGTGAATATGAATGTGGAGTTGGGTGGTGTTGGACAACACTTTATGGATCACTTGGTATGTGATTTTTTGGCTTTGCGATGGTTTCAGACTCTTACGTTCCACTTTCAACAGGCTGTAGGGGTTTTCTTCCCAGTTAACCAGGGTGTTGATACTCAAGGATCGATTCATGCCTCCGGTAACGCGCTTTCGGTGGGTTGTTATTACATATCGATCTATTCTAGCACTGCTGAACTATGTTCCCCAGAAAACCCCAGAATTCAACTCCTTCATCAATTCCGGCGTGGCCTACGTCAACGGCTCAGCTCTCTTCGGTTCTGACGAGAATTTCCAGACATTCTTGTCCGGCATCACCTCGGACAGCACCAAGTCGACCGCATTAAGCTCTGTGCCCAGCACCTATGACGAAGTCAAGCAGGGCTATGAAGCTATCTACGATGCGACGACTGGAACTATTATGAAGGATGGCGTTGGCCTCGTTGAGATTTTGTTGAGTGTGAATGCCGGAAATGGAGTTGCTATTCAGGCGGCGTTGCAGCAGCCTTTGAGGTGTGTTCAATTTTAACTTCTCTTAAGCTGAGGAATTGTGTACTGATTCTCTTGAATTTCCCTATCACAGTCACGGAAGGTTGTATATCAACTCGGCGTCCGTTTATGACAAGCCACTCATCGATCCTCAATACTTCACTCATCCTGCCGGTACGCTTCAACTCCCTTCGCATAAGGAAAAGTCACGATACTGACTCCCATATTCATCAGATATCACCATCCTCCGCCAAGGCGTCAAACTCGCCCGAGCAATCGGCGGCTCCGCGCCTCTGTCCAACTCTCTCCAAGCAGAAACCACACCAGGCCCAGACGTCTCTTCCGACGCAGACATCGAGGACTGGCTCCGCCAGAACGCGAACACTGAATATCACCCGTGTGGAGGCGCTGCTATGTTGCCCAAGGAGAAAGGAGGTGTTGTGGATGCGGATTTGAAGGTGTATGGGACTAGTAACTTGAGAGTGGTGGATTCGAGTGTGTTCCCTGTTAGTTTCTCTGCGCATGTGAGTAGTGTTTCTTCCTATTTGCTTCCTTTTTCGAGAGAAAACCATGTATTCATTCCTTTCCTTTTTTTTTTTTTTTTTTTTGCAGTTGATGGCGCCCACCTACGCGCTCGCGTACAAAGCTGCAGATATCATCCTCGCAGCTGGTAAACCCCAGACATCATCTTCCTCTTCTGCCTCTTCTGCATCCAACACTGGCACCGCCCCCGCCGGACAAACCAATAACGTCCAGAACCAGAGTGGTGCCGGACGAACTGTGGGCGTTGCTGGCGCTGGTGCGGTCCTGGCGGCTGTTGGCGGATTGGTTGGGTTGTTGCTCTAAATGCAACTTCGCACCGTCCCAATTGCACGCTGTTTTTTTGATGTTGTTGTTGTTGTAAGATGATGATGATGCGGAGAGGATGTACGATTGCGCTGGCGTTTGTTTGCTGTGGCTTAGGCGTGTCGAGGCCTGGAGGTTGATGTTGGCGTGTGGTTTTTTTCGGTGGATTTAGGAGGATCTCGAGCTGGTATTTTCTGGGGATCCTCATTAGGACCTGCTGGCTCGGGTCCGTTTGGAAATCTTTTTCATATTGCTATCATGATCATCGTTCGACTGCCTTTCTTTCCAACCCAACCCACCCCAACCTCGACTCATGGACCTTATTCTTATTCTTTCTTAAAAACAATGGATTTTGGATCGGAATCGGAATCTCATGGACTACTTACTTACTAGTAACTACTTCAATAAGTTATGCTAATTGCGTATTAGTATTAGTTTTTTTACTGTTGTTACATCCCGACGCTCTTTACTTGGACTGGTTATCCTTAACGTTAATTGTCGTCCTTGTTTGTCTAAAATTTGACGATAAAGTAACTTGGAAGTGTTGGCTTTGTTTGTTGTTGCCATCAACGGTGGATGCGAGTACACCTTTCTTGACCTTAGACCATCATGTAACTGGATCATTCTGACCTTGACCGTCCCGTCCAACTCTCCGCATTTCTCAAGATGTCAGACGAGTCAATAAAAGCCACCCGGACCGCGATCTATACCTTTGGCATTTCGAACTTGCGAAGCCAGTATAAAGAATTCAAGCAGTGGATGGCCGGCTTGTGTTCGGTGCCCCGTCCCCCCTGGCAGGGGAAGCTATATGGAATTGGGTTTCCTGACAGGAGCATATGTCATCGAACCCACTCGTCCCACAAGAACCGTGGTTCTAGCTAGATGATAAGCCGAAGTGCCATTAATATTCCTTCTTTTCGAACTTCGCTGACAGGCAGGAAGCAGGTGCATGGGGAACGAATTTGGGAGTGAGATAAGAACTGGGTCGATAGTAATCATTCCTGCTTGGTTGGTTGCCATTTCGAAATCTTCGTGCCTTCTGCTCTCTAGTATCGTGGCGTTTCTATGACTGTGTTTTCTTGGGACATCGTTTTCTGGATACTTGTTTTCGCTGCTGCTGTTGGGTGGTGCGACGACGGTGTCGATGATGGATATCCATCACTCAGGCTGCAGCATCCTCTCAGTTTCATGCGTCCGAATCTCCTCAGACTCGAGCCTGGGGTACATGATCGCAGGTTGATTCCTGTCCTGAAGGAGAATGGTGTATTAGAAGACAATTCTGCACAATTCATCTCGGTATGGATCACCTCCACTTTTGCAGGTGCTTAAAAGGGCTAACTTTCCGGTTTGCAGATACCCATTGACCATTTCCCGAAGGATAACGCCTCCATCGGTAGGTTCAACAACAGATATTGGATCAACGCGACCTATTACAAGCCTGGTGGCCCTGTCTTTCGTACGTTTTATATTTGCCATCTCCAAGATAGGTTGACACTTGTCTAACTCGCCCGGCTTCCAGTTTTTGACTCTGGAGAACAAGATGCAGAGCCTTTGCTTCCTTATTACTTACAGGTACCTTTCCTCGGTGAATGAAAATGGTTGAACCTGCCTAAAAAGTTGACTTTAAGGAGTACCATGGCTTATCTGCCGTTATGCGCCTTGCTAAACGCTATAACGGGTTTGCTATTCTTTGGGAACATCGATATTATGGGAAATCTCTTCCTTTTTCTGTCAATGTTCGTCTTACACCTTCTCCTTCGTATCTGCGTTAACGCAATTGTTCGATAGGCAAACACCACGGCATCGCAATGGCAGTTGCTGAATACCGAACAGGCCCTCGAAGACGTCGTATTCTTCGCCAACTCATTCGCTTTGCCCGGATCAACTTCAACTAACACGTCAAACCCACTCCATAAATTCCCTGTTCATCCAAGCAAAACACCATGGGTCATGCTCGGTGGTTCTTACCCCGGCGTACGCGCCGCGCTCATGCGTATACGCAATCCTGCAACGATATTTGCGTCTTGGGCGTCCTCGGCACCCGTCCACGCTCAAGTGGACATGGCGAGTTATTATAAGGCTGCTGAGAGGAGTTTGACGAGGAATTGTTCAGCTGATTGGGTGGCTGTCACGAAGTGCGTGGTTGCTCGAGAAATCTACTCATACACGATTTATCTGACTCGATATTCGGTTTTCCTATGGCGTTAGGTATGTGGACCAAACGTTGAGCGGGACGAATGATACCGCTATCGTTGATATGAAGTTCGACCTTTTGAAAGCTCGCTTGAGCGGTCCAGGGGGTAATACTACTGGAGCGGCTGGTCTAACGAGGGCGATGGCGAATAGGACGAGTAATGTCAACGCAGCGTCTATATTAATGGACCCATTAAACTTTTACCAAGTAAGCACTGAGACTCTCTCCCCAAATTATGACCGAAACTTACCACAACATCCACATTCTAGTATTACGGCTTCCAGGCGTCTCTCCTACCGTTTTGCAACATTCTAGAGACCCGAAACCACACCGTCCTCCCTTTCGAAAGGGGCCTGATTTCTCAATTCAGCATCGATACCGTTTTCAAAGCTTTCTTAACCGCCATTAGCGAAATAGACTACGATTCAATACCTGGGAATGCAGACGATCCTGTTCAGGATCGGTCGTGGATGTGGCAATATTGCTCCGAATATGGTAGGCAACACAATGCTTTTCACCTTTTATTCCCCACTTACACAGACAAGGTTATTATCAGCGAGGCGACCCAAAGAATCCACTCTCCATTGAGACATCTTTCCTTTCCTTGGAGTTGTATCAGGAAGAGTGTAACCAAGCTTTTCCTGGGGCCTCGCTGGCTTCTGGTCCCAAGGTGCAAAACGTGAACAAGTACGGAGGATGGGATATGAATCCCTCGAATGTGATGTTTTCTAATGGAGAATGTAAGTTAGGACGTACATTCGCTATTTTTCATGACACAGTCTGATTCGCCTACTATTAGTTGACCTATGGCGGACAATGGGATTAGCTTCCATCGAAGAGAATTCTCCAAAGCGCACACCCTCAGTTATTGTCCCTCAGTAAGGCTTTTCACGTCTTCAAATGCCCATTTTTAATGCCTTCTTTTGCCTAGGTGTAACACAGCCCCATCGTCCTCCTCTTCTTCCTCGAAACCTTTCTTCGGTATTACCCACTCTTCCATGGTACACGTTTCGGACATGCGTGTTCTTCTAGTTCCAGACTCCAACCATACCGATTTTAAAACCGTTGGCTTTTACAGTCCTATTTCTCAAGAGCCTTTCTATGCGGGATTGGGCCTGTTCCAGATGGCGTTGGACGAGTGGCTTCCTTGTTTCAACAGTAGCAAGCTCTAGTTGAGCGTCTTTTCGTATGTAGGAAAAGTGATAAAGCGGTACTATTGCCTGCGCTTTGCGATATGAAGAGCGTGTTAAAGCTGTTGGACTCCACAACTTGCTGGCTATTCGCGAGTGTATATGTTGTACTTGGACTTGGAAGACAGGTCCTTAATTATTCTTGATGACCTTAATGACCGCGTAACCCCATGGGACAAATATTTTGATAAGTGTGTCAAGATTTGACCGGCCTGCTTTCCATCTAGCTCTTAATCAACGATTTCTTCTTTACCCTCTGAGGTTGACAATCGTCTGACCACTATTCCGTGAATACGAAGCTATGATACGAAACGCGCTGGATTGTATGCACAGCAGCGCAATACGTACATAGATCACTTCTTGGCAGCGGGACGAGAACCGGCAGGCGGGCGCCAAGCCGACCAAAAATAAACCGAGATGGTTGAATTTGCTGGGCTGACCTGCACT
Organism: Agrocybe pediades; assembly: GCA_013053245.1. Lineage (NCBI taxonomy): Eukaryota > Fungi > Basidiomycota > Agaricomycetes > Agaricales > Agrocybaceae > Agrocybe > Agrocybe pediades. The sequence goes on from JAACJL010000058.1 coordinate 2,714,865, forward strand.
TACTTCTGGGCATTTCTATCACGCTCTCACCTCTTTCTCTTGGTGATAACGACCCCTTATGAATTTTCCATGGCATTGATGACCTAACATCGAACAAGACAAGCACGGTGAGCAAGTTTTTTGCCACTTACACTCATCCATTCGTTCAGTATACTCACTCTCGTTTCTCAGTTTATTGATTTCAATCACGACCTACATATCCCTAAACCGCGTTTATACCTCGGAACCATATACCTGGAGTACTCGTCTGACCTTAGCTCGCTATGCGGACTGGAAACCACATTCTACGAGCCTTTGTGCTCCTTGCGACCCATGAATCTTTCTCGGCAGCTTCAAATCTCATCTATCGTCGCAGGATAGTCTCGCCGCCTGATATTTCGTCTTCTTATGACTATGTAATCGCTGGTGGTGGACTGGCTGGTCTGGTCATTGCATCCAGACTCTCGGAAGATCCAGCGGTGACCGTTCTCGTGCTGGAGGCTGGCAAATCTGGAGATGAAGTCGCTGCCGGAATTAGTGAGTTCTTCATTCATGCAAGCCCGTTGAGTAACACTTAATATTCGCCATTGATAGACGCCCCTGCTGGAGCGTATTACTCTTCTATTGTTGGAACTGACTATGACTGGAAATACACCACTGTTCCTCAACCAAATCTAAACAACAGAACCATCTATTGGCCTCGCGGAAAGGTATTTTGACTGCTGCTATGCTTTTCTCGCTATGAGTGATTGACAATGCTCGGAACAGATTCTAGGAGGATCTTCTGCCATGAATGCAATGTACCTCGTCCGTCCTACAGTAATGGAGGTGGACGCCTGGAAAGATATAATCTCTTCCGGAGATGGAGACACCGCTGCCCAAAACTGGGGCTGGGACAAGGTGTACGAGAACATGAAGAAGAGCGAAAACTTCGTACCTCCAAACCAAGAACTGCTCACATATGTGAACATCGACTACGAGGCTGAATCGTACGGCTCGGGAGGACCCATGCAAGTGTCGTATCCGGCTTTGTAAGCTTATTTTTTCATTCTTGCCTCAGGCACATTCCTTCTGACATGGGTTCGTCCTTAGCATGATCGGTATCAACGCCAACTGGACATCTGCCCTCGACAGAGCCGGATGTGCTCCAAACACTAACCCCAATAACGGCACCAGTCTGGGCGGATACATCGCACCCTCGTCCATCAACCCGACGAACTGGACGCGTTCCTATTCTCGCTCGGCGTACATCGACTCCCTACCGCCTCGAGATAACCTGCACATCTTACCAGAATCCACCGTCGTTCGGTTCCTTCTCTCCAACCAACCGGATTCGTCCGGTAAACAAATTGCTACTGGAGTCGAATTTGCAAGCAATGCCGAGTCTCCGAGGATGACTGTCGGTGTGAGGAAGGAAGTCATACTTGCTGGTGGTCCTCTCGGCAGTCCGAAGATGTTGCAACTTTCTGGGGTTGGTCCGAAGGATGTACTGGAGGCTGCGAAGGTCAACGTTAGCGTCGAATTGCCGGGTGTTGGGCAGAACTTGCAAGACCATTTGGTATGAAAATTACCCCAGAAACATTCTAAGCATCAAAATTGATGTGTTGCTTTTTTCAGACTGCTGGAGTCACTTGGGCAACACCTCAAGAGACAGCCGGCAATATTCATGCTTCTGGCTCAGAGTTCTCGGTGAGTTAACTCCTCACTTTCCCATACCTCTTTCTCTTAATCCTTATTCATCGTTCATAGCAAACACCGGAGTTCCTCTCCTTCATCAACGACGCCGTCGCCTTCGTCAACATCTCCACTCTCTTCAACGGGCCCGCCCTCGAATTCCAACAACAAATCAAAGACGCACGGGACGAATCCTCGCGCACGCTCGTAGCCAGCCAATACCCCGAAGTCGTGGAAGGCTACAAGGCGATATACGATACCATCGCGGACAAGTTCTTGCCGGACGTCCCGCAGCTCGAGCTCTTGATGAGCTTGATCTCCCCGAGCCAGGTGTCGATCCAGGCGGCGATGCAGCATCCATATAGCGTTGGGAGGACGTATATCAATTCGAGCGATCCGTTCGTGCCTGTTGTCATTGATCCTCAGTACTATTCGCACTTTGCAGGTAACGTTGGCTTTTTCAGAGTTTCATTCTTCTTCTGAACGTTTTCTAAAAATTCCTTCCTTTTTTTCTGTGACTTGATTAGATATGACCATCATGAGACAAGGCGTCCGTTTCGTGCGCAGCGTCGGAGCTGCGTATGGTGCTCTCTTCGGGGAAGAAATCGCGCCTGGGCCGGGTGTACAGACGGATGAGCAGCTCGAGCAGTGGCTCCGCGATTCGGCGGCGAACACGCAGTATCATCCCACGGGGAGCTGTGCGATGTTGCCAAAGGAGAAAGGAGGTGTCGTCGATGCCGATTTGTTGGTTTATGGATTGGGTGCGTTTTCTTTTCTGTGATCCGCGTTGGAAAGAAAGGAAGCTGACGCGTTTGTTGTGTATAGCTAACGTCCGAGTGGCGGATTCGTCGGTGTTCCCATTCGAGTTTGCTGCTCATGTGCGTGCTTCTTTCATAAACCATTAGGTGCAGGGGCTGACATTTCTTTCTTTGTAGTTGGCATCAGCGACGTACGCGGTGGCGGAGCAGGCGTCCACTCTCATCAAGCAAAAATCATACAACGTACCAGAAGAAGTCGTCACAGGAGGCTCAAACAAAGGCAGCGACGCGAACAGGATGATGGCTCTTCCTGGCATTGTGCACTTGCTTGCGTTTGGTTTGACAAGTGCCATGGTCACTGCTTGGCTTGTTTAAACGAAAGACCCCAGAGCTCCAGCAGCAAAGTGGATATTTAACTAATGTATGTACATAATCATCGACTTTTACTGATAAATTGTGTATGTAATGTATCTAGTAACTTATAATTCGCCGCAGTTATGAAATACAACAAGTGCTGACTTCTACCGGGCCTGTCTCTTGGTCCCGCTGTGAGGATTTATAAAATGTGAAGTTCAATTAAGAATTATCTTGGAAAGATAGGAGCATGACGCTAGACGTCAAGCTTCAAGCCTAACGAAGGGTATAAGATATGTGGGGTATAATAAGTATGCTGATCTTCCCGATAAAATTTGGTATATGAAAGAAAGGACTGCAAAGTGATATTATAATTAGTCAGTCTTGTTAAACGGTCAGGTTAGCTCCGATGAACTCACGCTTGCTCCGACTTAAAATGCGAGAGAATCCATGAAGCTCAAGTTATCACACAATACGAGTTGCCGTTAACACCCTTCTTCTCCTCGTCGCTGAGTATCCGTGTGATTTCGGATTCGTTGAGCTTGTTCTCGAAGCTGTCCATTTGGTAGTAGTACGTGAATATGACGATTGACTTAAAGTTGGGTGACGTAGAGAGCGTGTAAGGCTGGAAATTTCCGCCTGGTAGTGTCGCGGGGGGTATAAGTATAAGTTGCTGGTAAAGAAATAGATGCCCGAATCGAGCCCCACCCCTGCTTTTATAGTAGCTCCAGTGACTGCGCGGCGGGTCCATGGGCTCTCCATACCAGATGAAAAATGGGAATTTTAGAGTTAAAACATGTAGAATCGAGTCAGGATTTGGGTGCTTGAAGTTGTATGTCATACGCGCCTCACAAAAAGAAGCGTCGAGGCGCGCTCGGCATGCTGAGCAACGACAATAGGGCGCGTTGTCTTGGAGATGCGTGTCATGCAGTATGAGTGGCGTTCATACCATAAATGGAATGCAGGTCTAATTGTCGGGCGCTTACAACACTTTACTCCCACAAGTCCCCAGAACTTGGCCCATGCTTCGGCGAAACGATGGCCAGAAATGATATTTTTGACGATGCAGAAGATGGGATTCTCAGATTTTTGCATGTTTACCAGACTCAGACAACGTCACTGTCCGCGCAGGACTCACTCTAACTAGCTGCGTAACATACCCAACCTATGTGGAAGCGGATGTGGATAAATGACTGAGGTACTACTAGTAGTACTTGAGTGGGAGATGGACGTTAACCAAACGGCAACATCAGAAGAGTCACAACAAGTACACGTCACTTGTGCCTTGTCCCGGCTTTGGTCTTTCTTCTACCAAATCCATCACGCACGATAAAGTTTCGTACCAACTCCCTGGATCTAGACCTGTAGGGTTTACTACCAAGTTCCAACTCACATTTCGTGACTTGGAAATGAGTTAAATCTTCAATTATCGTTGTTCTTTCTGGCAAGGAATCTTACCCCTATGTATATAATACTTGTCCGGCCTTCAGACCCGTCTCGGGTTCTCGAAGCACGTTGGATGCTCCCTGAGTGATTCTCAGCTTCTTTCATATGGCTTCGACGCTCTGCATCGAGTGTCAAATCTCTCTGTCTCTAACCTTTTTGGCCCTGGGACCTTGATATACTAATACCCCCTCCCCCCACCTCATCATCTCATTGTCAACCGCTACGCCATGGCACCAAAAACCTCGTCCTCTGGTCATGTCTCTGCAAGTTCTGCTGGGAAGCCGACTCCAATTCAAGCAACCGCAGCCCGGAAAGCTACTAGTCCCCCACCGACAGTCCTCATGTCGACAAACAAGCAAAGCTGAGCCCAGGTCCACAGAAAAGTTCTTCCGAACATGATCTACCCACTCCTACATCACGATGGCTACAGGATGCTGAACATTGCCTGCAGGAGTTGGGCGATGACGCAGAAAATACCGACATACTGGAAAGAATTACAAAGTCTTGCCAAGAGGCGTTCGAAAGAGCGAGTAAAAAGAGCAAAGAGCAGAGTCGGGAGACTAATAAGGACCGGTCAGGACGGTGGGACGTTAAGGTCAGTATGATCTCTGGTTACATGTTTCAGACCCGTTACCTGTATACTGACTCCATACTACAACATACTACACGATATATCTGCCAAACAGGAGCTCTCGTTCTCTAAAATCCATAACAACCATCTCCAGCGCTTGGGTTTAGAACCCCAGCCACCAATTACTGTTGAGGGTGCTGAATCTGCTGATGTGGACGTGTTCGAAGAACTTGGGAAACTTCAAATTCCAACATCTGCCGGTGTGGAGAAGTCAATCCATTCCTTCGTTGACGAATATCAAGATTCAAAACATTTCAATTATGTTAAGGACATGGTTAAATTTTTCCACGAGGCTCTCGGGCACAAGGTATGTACCAAGTTCGAAATTCAAATGATGTTTTATAAGCATTATTTATTTGAATCCTTTGTAGCATGAAACCGCCGCTAGACTAATTATTGACCAATTGTTGCTAGGGGTTCTATCTTTCGCATGGGGCAAAGATATACATCGGCTGCTTTTCACTGAAATGCAGATTCCAGGGGAAAAAGACAAGGTCACAGTCCGCCATGACCATTTCAAGACCATCCTTACAGGTTTTATCGACTACGCCATAGCAGATTTATCTGATGGTACGAAAATATATTGATTTTATATGCGACTACTTTTGCTACTAGATAGCACAGATACACAAAGAAGATCCATGCTGGCCTCGAAAAGCTTAACTGAACTGATGAAGTCCGAAGCGGCATGGCAGACCGACAAAGAACTGATGGGCCCCATGAAGTGCTTGTTCGAAGGAAAGAGCTTGGATGCCAAGCTTTTGGATTGCAGGCCCCAAGTCTATGCAGAATCTCTGGCAACGTAAGTAAATGTTTAATGCTTCTACTACACGGCCCAATGTTATATAGTATAACTCAATCATTCTCAACATTTGCAACAGATTGCTTCGGACAGGGTAGGACCACTGTTCTGTGTTTCAGTTTCGGTAATCTTCGTTCACTGAGCCTCTTTGACATACAGGAGCAAGACTGTGCCGTGGTGCCTGACTAACGGTTGTTCTTGGATCTTCGGTCTCACACACAACCCCCATCCAACACACCAACCTAAATTCAAAGAAAAAAATCCCACTGATGTTTTAATGCTAAAAGAGATACAAATCACACCATCACTCGTGGATCCGAGTGCCAAATTGAGTCAGGACGACAAAGCTACATTCGAGAAGTCGCTCTTGAACATAAGTACTCTATTACTATGCTGGGTAATGTCCTTTTTACAACAGTTCCGCACGCTTTCTGAGTTATCTGACCACATCATGCATGTTACCATGTATAGATGCTCTGTGACGCAGGGGAAATCCATGAAGTTTTGAAGAACCACAAAAGTTGAAGTTGGCAAAAAGGAGAAAGCTCTGTGCCGGCACCAGGACTCGAATAGACTATAGTTTCCACATAATTTTATTTGCTTCACCTTTCTACTGTCATCCACGGCTTCATAAATCTTGAGTAATTTCGTCCGGCCATCTTGAGATGTTTTTCTTGTGCCTGCCAATCACCAAATTTTTCGGTATTGGCACGAGATCTTGACATTTAAACATAGGGGGCAAACAAATTGCATTCGAACGGAAGGAGAGATTAATCATGGACAGTCGTCACGTCTAGTACTTTTATGAACAAGAGCAAAATCCACCACCTCCAATCTCAAAGCGCGTAGTACGACGACACGCCCCGATCCTTCGTCCATGAGCGGCGGCTCGCGCCTGAAATACCCCTCGTACTCTTCAAGGAGATTACATGGTTTGCTAGGCAGAAACATTTTCATCGCAGGGACGTAGTCCGGCGCATATGGTTGGTCTCGGTCGTATTCGAAGAGTGATAGAGTGATCACGTTCCCGTAGTCCCGTCTCCTATGTTGAACAACTCCACGACGTGTCCCGAAACAGCAAAAAAAGGGATCACTTGAATAATCGTGCGCTGGGGCAGACGCGATAAGGAGGTCGTTGGTGGAGATTTCGGGTTCTCCAGGACTGCCCCAATCGTTCGGAACACGAACAGTAGTTCTGCTTAAAGTGGTGTCCTTCAAGGCCAAGAGCCAGACACTGTCCTGGGATAACGTTGGGACGGGTGCGAACGAATCCCTACAATAGAATGGATAGACCAACACAGGCGCAGCGTCCGGATAGTCAGGTTCGGCCGCTGGTATGTAGTTTGTGTAGGGAAGGGACGAGAAATCGTATAACCATAATCCATATGAAAGTCGGGCAAGCTTGCTGTTAGACAACAATCGAATTTCAGAATCCCATTGCCTGAAATAATCCCGTTGTGGCTTGAAGTTTTAATGAGTTGAGAAAAAGTGTTTGGGGTAGGAAGGAAATACCTGTTGTTTTGTGTAGATGGTCCGGCGCGGGTAGTCGGAAGACCCATCCTCCACGTTTGCCCATTCTACCACAAATATGTATTCGATACGTCTGCGTCCGCGGGTCGTCGGACCTGAAGGCTTGCATCGCAGGCCGAAGGCGAGAAGGTCGTCGCGAAGAGAGAGTCTCACCCGGATATCGGAGCACATAAAGATGTCTACAAGGATGGTTTTCAAACAATCTGCTTGCAGACCACAGACCTCCTGCCCATCAAAAATGACAGACACGTTCCAGATCTTGATAGGCCTGTACTGGCCAATGCGTGTCGAATTGGGGTTTTCATGGACATACTGAGCCAACTTGAAATTCTGGATGGTACGGCAGCGGTCAGGAATATCCACCGTGAAGGTGATACCATTGAGATCGCAATCCGGACCAATCTCAAGATAGTTGGGCACCAAGGGCCTCTGTTTCTCGTAGTCCGGTGATTCGAGATCGTAGTAGGACATGCCACCCTCGGGGTGAAATGTAATCAGCCAACGTCCACCTGGAACGAGATAGACACCGCTGTAACTGTGCTTTGTCGAACAATGAATACTGCCGCATGATGGTGACGTGCATGTAATTGGGATTGTCCTGTGGCGGCTCGGATTTGTATCACTCGAGCGCCATCCCACTTCTGTGCTTTTCCAAACCACCACCACACGTTCAAGCTCGTTGGACGAGTACATGTGCAATGGTTTCTCTAGCACCAGTGCTCCAGGAGATAAGCGTTTGCATTCCCGGAATAGGTGTATCCAGATAGCTTTTGCTTTGGTAATTTCGTGAAAGGTTTTGCAAGTCTAGAGTTCGTATTCATCAGGAAACTGGCGTACTGTGTCTCCAAAGCGACACTCACTCGTCTGAAGCGCAAGGTGTCCCAGAAATCGACTTGTTCCAAAATCGCGATGAAGATCTCCATGGGAAGTGTTCTAATTATCGTGGCAACACCTCCGTAAAATGGTAGGGCGAAAGAGAGTGTCGTTGATGAATATGAATTCATGGCTTTGATGTTACGGTGTGTGGTGTTGCACGACGCGGTTGTAGTGACAGAAACAATGTTTCTGGGTACTCATCAGACCCTAGTCTCATTTCCCAATATTTTCGGGGTGCCAATGTGTTGAGGTGGTGGTGCATATGAAACCAAGAGCAGAAGCGGTGGAGGTGTCACTGCCGCGCTGCCCATAAACTAGCCGTCACGTGGCTGTCCTTGGAAGGCTGGGGCGTATTGGCAATGGGAAGAAACATGTAGGGATTCTAATGCGTTATCGTATACTCGAGTACAAAGAAAGTGATAATAGAAGTGATAAATAAAACTCAAATACGTTGTTTCTAGGCGGTAGCCCTCCGAGCCCCTCCTTCGATCCGAACTGCTCTGCTTACATACTGCCAGCCATTTCTTCCCCAATATTTCAAAATCGCTAAGCTGTAACAATCTCTCACCTCATTCCAGACCTGCGCAATGCATCGAGTCCACCGCATCACCCAAGGAGAGAGGCACATTCGATTCTTGGAAACAAGCTATCATCTACGACGACACCTCTCTCTGAAATAAGTAATTTATTACTCTGCTGGATAATGTCTTTTTCTAAACAGTCCCACGCGCTTTACAAATTATCTGACCGCGTTCGTGTATAGATGCTCTGTGATGAAGAGGAGATACAGCGGGTTTTGTCAAACGTGCATTCGAAACGTAAAGAGTAATTATAACTTGTGTACAATCGTAACGCCTACTTTTTATGAACAAGAGCAATATCCACTACCTCCATACTCATAGTGCAGGGTACCACCACACGCCCCGATCCCTCGTCGATGAGCGGGTCCCGCAAACTCTCGTACTTTTTCCAGGCATCACGTTTGCTAGACGGAAATATTTTTATGGCAGGCGTGTAGTCCGGCGCATATGGTTGGTCCGGGTCGTATTCGAAGAGTGCCAGCATTATGTTGCCGTAGTCCCATCTCTTTTGTCGAAGAACTCCACGACGCATCCCGAAACAGCATGAAAAAGAGGGGTTACTTGACTCTTCGGCATACGTGATAAGGAGGTCGTTGGTAGAGATTAGAGATTCTCCGGCACTGCCCCAATCGTCCGGAACACGAATGGTAATTCTGCTTAAAGTGGTGTCCTTGAAGGCCAAGAGCCAGACACTGTCCTGGGATAACGTAGGGACAGGTGCAAACTGCCTGCTATACGATCGATAGATCAACACAGGTGCAGCGTCCGGGACTCCGGGTAGTCGGGTCCAGCCGCCGGTATGTAATTTGTGTAGCCAAGAGACGAGAAATCGTACAACCGCAATTCCAATCCAAGTCGGGCAAGTATAATATTGTTAGACAATAGGTCAATTTCTGGATCGTCAGGCGCCTTTGGTGGCTATAAGTTTTAATGAGTTGAGAAAGGAAATTCGGGGATATAGGAAGAAATACCTGTTGTTTTGTATAGATGGTCCGGCGCGGGTAGTGAATGGCAGGGGTAACCCATGGGTAAATTTTTCAGACCCTCACCCATACCCACAGACCCTTACCCGCGAAACCCGCGGGTTTTCCGCAAAAAAAGAGCCCTAAAACGTCCAAAATGGTGTAAAACTGATAGATTTAGAGCACAAACATTGTTTGGCTCATAAACCCGCCAGTTTTTATCCGTTTTGGACGTTCTGGGGCTCGTTTTAAAGCTCACGGGTCTGGGAATCCGGACCCCTACCCATACCCACGCTTACCCGTGGCCAAACCCGTGCGGGTCGCCAAACCCCTGCCATTCACTAGGCGCGGGTAGTCGGAAGACCCATCTTCCACATTTGCCCATTCTACCACAAATACGTATTCCATAGGTTTCCATGCCCGGGTCAGACCTGAATACTGGCATTGCAGGCCAAAGGCGAGAAGCTCGTTGCGAAGAGAGAGATTCAGATCGAAATCAGAGCACATATGGGTGTCGACAAGGATGCTTTTCAAACAATCTGCGTGCAGACCACAGACCTCCTGCCCATCAAAAACGAAAGACACATTCCAGATCTTTATAGGCCAGTACTGGCCAGTATGTTTCTTGACGGCGTGCGCATGGACATACTGAACCAATTTGAAGCTCTGGATGCTAGGGCGGTGGCCAGGAATATCGACCGTGAAGCTGACAAGACGCGTAGAGTGATAACCCTCCCTAATCTCGAGATAATTGGGCACCAAAGTCCTTGGTTTATCGTAGTCCGGTGATTCGAGATCGTGGTAGGAAATACCACCCTCGGGATGGAGTGTAATCAACCAGCGTCCACCTGGGACGAGATAGGCACTGCTGTAACCGTGCTGTTTCCCAGAATGACCAAAGCTCTTGCACGATGGTGATGTGCATGTAATCGGGATTGTCCTATGGCGGCTGGGAATACCATCACTCGTGCGCCATCCCACTTCCGTGCTTTTCCAAACCACCACCACACGTTCAAGCTCGCTGGACGAGTACATGTGCAATGGTTTCTCTAGCACCAGTGCTCCAGGAGATAAGCGTTCGCATTCCCGGAATAGGTGTATCCAGAGAGCTTTTGCTTTGGTAATTTCGTGAAAGGTTTTGCATGTCTAGAGTTCTTATTCATCAGGAAACTGGCGTACTGTGATTCCAAAACGACACTCACTCGTCTGAAGCGCAAGATATCCCAGAAATCGACTTGTTCCAAAATCGCGATGGAGATCTCCATGGGAAGTGTTCTAATTATCGTGGCGACCCTACCGTAAAATGGTAGGGCGAAAGAGAGAGTCGTTTGTGAATATGAATTCATGCTTGGATGTTGCGATGTGCGGTGTTACAAGAAAGGATTGCAGCACGATTGTAGTGGCAGAAACAGTGTTTCTGGGTACTCATTAGACGGTAGTCTCATTTCCCAATGATTTAGGGGTGATGTGTTCTGGAGGTGGTGCATATGAAACCCAAGAAACCGAGCGGTGGAGGTGTAGGAAGCGTGGGAAGGAGTAACTGGGCCATGATTTGTCGAGACAGGACCAATGACTTCGACTTTGTGTCTTTTTATGTACTGTGCCTTCTCTCTGGTAGGACATCGTGGACGGAATGGAAATTGTTATGACCTTTGTGCAATTGTGTGCTGAGGTAGTTGTGGCGCATAGGAACGTAAGTAAGCACTTAAACCAGGCGCTTACAATTACAATTCCAATACTAATCTATCAACAGGGGGGACCATAGCGCACAATTCCTCACAGGCCGACTAGCTCAGCTGGTTAGAGCGTCGTGCTAATAACGCGAAGGTCTTGGGTTCGATCCCCACGTTGGCCACAGGATATGTTTTTGAAGTGTTCTTTAAATTGTGTATTGCCACTTCCATAATCCATTCGCAGTACGGTCTTTTATCATTTATGCACCCCACTTTTTCTTCATGGACGCGGTGCACCAAAAGCGAAAGATAGCTAACAAATCTATTGCACATTATCTAGCATCTAAGAACGCAAGAGTAGGTAAATATGTATTACAGATGAATGTAAAGCACGAAGCTTTCAATAAGGTGGATAAATACATGTGCGGTAAGTAGTGGTATTACTAGAAGTATGCAAGGAAAGACACAAATGATCCCGGCCGTGCGCCGCGAAGAACGACAGGAGGGCCGAAGGCAGCAGCATTTACATCCGCAGCATGAGAGATTTTATCGGTTAATGGTGGTATACAGAGATAGCAGTGGCCGCCAGAAACCCAAGGTAGAAAGGAAAGATTTACAACGAAAGGAAAAGGGATTATTGATTATTATTTTACTGTGTGTCCTGACGGTACCAGGGTGGAGGTTCTCGTGTCAGATTGTGCGAAATTCGGTGCCAGAGCAGCGCTAGCCAACCGAGGGCTGGTTGGTGGTATAATGCGGCATGGATGTACTGAATAGGTGTGGGGCAGATTTCGACAAGTGCTGGTGTCGTCAACGCTGAAGGATGAATACGTGTGGTCGAAGAGATGCAAGGAAGGTGGTGGAGAGAGGTGAAAGAGATAAAGAAGCCATCTCATACGAGAGGCCATAATGCATTAAGCAATGGTGCTCCAGTGGATCAGTCCTTCGTAGATCGTGTACATGACTGCCGCGTTGGGAACGACACGCATCAGGTGTGCACTCAGCCCACTGTACAGTGTCCGGGCACCTTCTTCGGCAATGACCAATCGTAATGTCTGCCATAACCCAGAGTACTTGACGACACCATTAACACTTGGTTGCCGTAGCCGAGTTCTCAGCACCTGATGAAAGAAATGTGAACAAGTGGATAGCTTGCAGCTAAGAAAAAGCACACCTCATGCGGATATGTTATCAGACTGGCCACCAACTTCGCCGTGCCCGCACTACCAAGCATGCCACCCCATTGAGACAACCATCCCCCCTTCGTACCTTCGGTCGCCGCGCTGAGTTTCTTCAGACGTTCGTAAAGAACCCATTGGATCGTTCCTTCCGTCACCCCGAGATAGCTAGCACTCAGGCCTTTGTAGAACCCTCGTATGCCTTCGTTCCGGAATATCGTCTGGATACATAACCAACTTCCTCCTAACACCTTTTTGTCGCCCTGAGCAAGCTGCAGACGCGTTTTCACGACCCAGATGGGGTTGGTAGCTGTACCGGTCGCAATGCCTGCAATTGCCGCCGCTGACAGATGAACCCAGCTGTTCTCTTGCCCGTGGTTGAACTCTTCGGCAATGAAGCGTTTTCCGTTGCCATACGTGAAGAAGTTGATTGACCGCGCTGGGATCACACCAACAAGCGTTGGACCGAGACCTTTGAACAAAGCGCGAAATGATTCTTCTCGGTAGATATCCCTATAACATTTTGGCTTTGTTAGCAAAAGAAGCCACGCAACCCTTCGGCATAAGCAAACTCACCGAATGATGTATCCTGTCTCGACGAAGTTGTACAGAAGATTCGTCGGCCGCGGTGCAGTCAGCACTGCACTTCCTCCGTGTCCTAGCACCCCCACGGCAGTGTGTTTTTGTCGAAATAAATCGGATTGTAACCGCGTCTTCACCACGTCGAAAGGACTCGTTACAATTGCACCGCACATTCCACCCAGTCTATATAGAACAACGAAGCGTTTAGCAAGTTCGTGCAGAGCATCAGATTCCCGGGACTCACCCTCCTGCAACAAAGTGCAGCCAAGGACTTGGCTTCCTGACTTCTGTCGATGAAGTGGACGGCGCCATACTTGAAGACATGATTCCCCCTTATTAACTTGAGTTGGTTTGCACAACACAGAGTCCCGTTCGTGTTCGTGCCCTTTAAGATACCAGAAAACCCAAAAGATAAGTAGAATTAGAAGGTTTGTGGTATATGTTGGGGGGTAGGTGTCTGGAGGCGCGGAAACAAAAGCAGAAACGTAGTCTATTTCGAATTTTTAGCAGGTCATGTGATGTAAGCTTATGATTAGATTTCCGTAATTAACAGTCACTCGACTTGTTCCTCCTTTCTTTGTACCAACACCAGCTCAGCCGATGTCTTCATAGTAACTTGACCTTTCACTCTGCCAGGAAGAAACTGGTCCTTTGGAAAACAAGAATGTTCTGTATATCAGTCTTAAAGGTCAGCCGAAATACTCGTCTTGCGTTCTCTACTTGACGTCGTTTCTCTTAGGACACAGTGGCCATTCACCCACAGAACTTTGGCGCACCCGTAGAGGATGCGTTGATTGCAGAAATCAATAAAAAGTACGCGAATCGCGTCTTACACGACGTAGGACTATGTATCTGCGTATTTGACCTCACGGAAGCTGGCGAAGGCAAAGTACGGTACGGAGATGGGTTCCTATGGTACAAAGGTGTGTAACTGTGATTCTGGTTGAACTTAACGTCTGACTCGAAACTTCATCTGCATAGTGGTGTTTAGACTGGTCGTTTTCCGCCCATTTACGTCCGAAGTTATCATTGCCAAAGTAAAGTCCTCAGATGAGGAAGGCATTCGCCGTACGTCACCTGGTTTTCTATATCGGTTATGATACTCATGAAATCACAGTACATACGGGTTTCTTTGACGACATTTTCATTCCTGTGGCATATCTCCCACAACCATCTGCCTTGTAAGTAATTTCAGCCACGAAAACTCATCAAGCTGATCTTCTACCAGCGACCCAAATGAACGTGCCCATTTCTGGCTTCCCGACTCGGATTTGAAGACAAGCACAGAACTACTCGACACGCCTGTGTCGGAACGGATGTACATCGACCAGGGAGAAATCGTACGCGTCCGCGTCGAGTCGGACGAGTTCTACGACGACGAACCGGGGCCACCCAAGGCTTCCGAGGGTGTGATCACAAAACATGAGCCAAAGCGGCCGCCATACGTAGTTTGCGTGCGTATTTCCACATTGCAAAGAAATCATCTCATCTGACGCTCGGGGTACTAGTGTTCCATTGCCGAGCAAGGTCTAGGCCCCGTAGCCTGGTGGAACGGATCGCAGCAAGTGGAAGAGGGGGAAGAAGAATACGTGGAAGAAGAAGAAGAGTGACCTGTTTTTATTTTTATGTTTTTGGATCCTCTGATTTGCTGTTGTACCTTAAGGTTTATTTTCTGACCCTGGCTAATGTGATCATCCTTGATATACTTCGATGCACACCCGAAATACCAGCCAATGACGCAGTGTTTTCCTACAGTGACCGCAAGACACCGTTTATCTCTGGACTTCTTTTCTGTCATATCGTATAAGATGGGCCATCGTGGTGGTGCCTCCTGCAAAGTTTCCGCAAGATGGACACCCAGCCTCAAGAAATAGTGCAGGTAAATACCCATCTCAACCCAACCTCTCTAATGACTGATACCTTGTAAAGCCCGCTGACGAATGGAAGCGCGAACAAGGCCTACACGGGGCTGAGCTATCTATCCAAGACGATGCCGTGGCCGAAGTCACCCCTCCGATCGACACCAACCCAACTGATCCTTCTCCTTTCCGAGATGAACGCCCCGGATGGCAAGGATACATCGAGTGGGAGAAGTACCCAGAGAAGAAAGCTGAGGCGGCAGCGATCCTGGCCAAGCACAAGTTCCCACCTCCGCCTGAGTTCCAGATGGGTCCTATTCCCGATACCAACCCGGTGTTGGAAGGCGTGAGGTGGAAGCTGTGGCACAAGGCAATTGGAGGAGATCTATGGAGCGTTCCTGAAGAAAGTTGGTTGAGGGTCGTCCAGGAGAAACATAAGGATATGCTTCATTTGCTTGATTTTCCTTATAATGGAGAAGCGCCGAAAGTGGGTATTGGTTTTATTGGTTTCGGAAAATCTTCTCTAACATGTTCGTAGCGTCTTATTACTGCCAAACCAATCACGCCCAACCCATTGCATTTCGTACGCAACCATGGAGGGATTCCCAATATCAGCGCTGAAGACTTCTTCCTTGAGCTCGACGGCCTCGTCAATGAACCGAAAAAGCTCACTCTCGCGACTTTACAAAATGAACAGATATTCCCTCGCATGAAGATGACCGTCACAATCCAGTGTAGTGGAACCAGGCGCATT
Organism: Agrocybe pediades; assembly: GCA_013053245.1. NCBI lineage: Eukaryota > Fungi > Basidiomycota > Agaricomycetes > Agaricales > Agrocybaceae > Agrocybe > Agrocybe pediades. The sequence continues at coordinate 2,730,504 of JAACJL010000058.1, forward strand.
GAACAGATCAACGAGTATGCTGGTGAAGGAGACGAGATGATCAACGCTCCTTGGGCTGAAGGTGCCATCGGCACTGCCGTCTGGGAAGGCGTCAGCTTGAAGAAGGTCATCAAGTACTGCGGAGGCCTAGCTGAAGGCGGCAAACATCTGGAATTTTATGGTGCGGATAGCTACTTCAAGCAGGTAAGATTATTTTATTTTCATTGATTTCGAGATATCCTAATCTTTTTTCAGGGAAATCTCATGAACTACGTCGTGAGCGTCCCGTGGTCAAAAGTCAAAGCCAACGAAGTGATGCTCGCCTGGTCCATGAACGGCGAGCCTCTGCCCAAAATACACGGTTTCCCACTTCGCGCAGTCGTCTTTGGCTATATCGGTGCCCGTTCCTGCAAGTGGCTCTACCGCATCAAAGCCATCTCCGAACCCTCCCGCGCTCCTGTCCAGTCTCGCGAATACCTCTACTTTAACCAACAAGTCGGCAAGCACAACCAAGCTTATACCAAGGGCATCCAAATCCAAGAGATGCCCGTCTCCTCTGCGATAATGGAACCATGGAACAAGCAAGTCGTCGTTCATAATGGCAATATCAGAGTGAAAGGATGGGCTTACTCCGGGGGCGGTCGTTGGCCTGAACGCGTTGAAGTGTCCGCAGATGGCGGTTTCGTATGGTACGAAGTCCCTCCAGAGAACCTTTCAAAGAAACACAAGTTCGCGTGGAGGACATGGCACGTCGATCTCCCACTTGACGCTGAGGGATGGACGGAGCTCACTGTCCGATGCTGGGACAATGCGCTCAACACTCAGCCTACCTTCGTCCGGAGCGCGTGGAACTGGGGCTTGCATGTCACCAGCTCGTGCCATCGCGTGAAGATTTATTCTGTGAACAAGAGTAAACCCGATACGGCGGCGAGGTTGAAGGAGTTTGAGGAGAGGGGGACTCCTTTCGTCCCTCTTAGCAGACCGACTGAGTTTAGGGTGCAGAGTGACGAGGATTATGAGAAATACTGGCAGACTCATGACCCGCGCGACGTTGATGATTGAAGAGAAAGGTCAAGTTCGAATCCCATTTTTGTGTATTAGTACTGCGGTGGTGTATCGTTGTCCATGAATCATTTCATGTTGGTGTTATTTTTTCTTCTTTCTCACACTTGCCACATGTGAATCCGGGCTGCACAGGCAGAATGCCGTCATCGGAGCGTCCTCTGATAAACACATACTTGGCCGCGACGGCGAATCTGCACCATGGACACTCTATATGATCGCTCCTCCTTCTCTTTCAGTCACTCTGAACGTAGTTTCGAATACTCAAATTCAAAGGGCTACCACAAGCAATATATTTGACAATGAATCTTACGGGCATTTCTAGGTGAGCTCTTCTGCACCCAATCTTCGCGGTTACTGTTTAGAGGAAATACTAACGGCGACGAACGTATTTTAGGTTCATACTACTTTCGATGGGAGGTATCTGGGCAGTCAGGTACCTTTGAATGATTTCCTCTCCTAAACTTCCACTAACTCACCTTTAACAAGAGGAGACGCTGTCACCAGTGATTCGACGGAGTCGCTATGCTCCGATCCTCCTCGAGGCCAATGCGACTTCTACCGGGACTGCCTCGAAGCGCGGTACAACTGCGGACCAGACGGCTACCCACTCGGATACGGCGAGAAATACTGCAACAAGTTCTCCCAATCCCAAGACCGGCTCTCGGCTAAAGGCCAGAAATGGATGCTCGACACCATGGAATGTCTGCAGAGAACCCTTGTACCGGACGCCACTGGGGCCGAGGGGGCATCCGCAGACTGCAAAGCGTTGGAGGACCAAGCTTTCGACTCGCATTCGGTGTGTTACCTCCAGAACGGGCTTTGCTCGCTGGAACCACAGGACTTTGTGGCGATTGTGGAAATTGTGGGCGTGCAAGGTTTATTCGGCAGTTGGGACTCCATCAAGGAAGTTGTTCAGGCTGCAGAGGGATGTTTATGATTTTACTACAGGCTATGGATATCGTCGAACTTTACGCAGTCGCCTTTTTAATTTATGTTGTTATTGTTCACAAGGAGAATGAACACTGGCTACAGTCATGTAATCGCACTCGGGGGGCAGCTGCACTACTGCCACTGAGAAAGTCCAAGGCAAAAGACAGTATAAGGATAACAAAAACATTGGTATTTGAAAGCAGTACTTCAAATTTAAATATGGCACAGGAGAACCTGTTTATTTACACGAGAACTCAACTCGCAAAGAGAAAAAGTAGCAAGATACTTCATCCACCTCCATCCAATTCAATCCCAAGAAAGATAATGAGACGACGCTTCCGATGCCTGCTATAGTCATACAGACTTCATGAGGTGTTTGCCATCGGTGTCCATGTCCAGCTTGCTGGCATTGTCGAAGATCCTAGGCGATGAGCTGGAAGACTGCATACAAGACGGGGTCAGTTCGAACATCAAGCGAGTGGCCCGCAGTGAGCAAATCCACGCCCACCTCTGCTTTTTCCACATCCCGATCGTTCTCCTGGTCCGAATCCATAGCAAATTCTTTCGTGGTGTCGATCTTGATAGAGATGTTTGTCGGACGCTATACATGAAGATCACTCAGCGGAAACCCTGGTAGGAACAAAGGGAAAAGAAAGAAATGTGACTTACCCCTCTAGAAGCATTACACCCGCTCTTGGGGAACTGCGCAAGCGAAAGGTCACCGCCGCTTGTAGTGAGCGTATGAATAGCATCACCGGCGCCACGGATACTCTTTCTGGCGTTCAGCGTAGCAAGAAGGGAGTTGGTGTACACTAGATATCGGAAGCAGATAAGCTGGAGGCCAGCCAATATGAATGAATAGTAATAGGAGAAGATCCACTCACATCGACCAATACAAAAGAAAAACGCAATATAGAGGAAGGTGTTCCCCGCAACCGTGATCTAGAACGCAGGCGTCAGGAGTCCAGTCGGCGAGAAAGAGGAGAAAAAGGACGCGGAGCCGCACTGATATGAGAGAAGCCACCGCGCATAGACTAGTAGGCACAAAAAGTGATGCGTTAAGGTTAAGAATTTACAATAGCGATAAGCGTTCTCCTTACCTTGTCAAGACGCCAGTGTTGACCGAGAACATGATCTGGAGAACGAGGAGGTGGGTAAATTAAAATTGAGTTCTGTATCAGAAGACAACGATGCCTGATGGCAGGCGTGGCGCGGAGGCGCAAGACGGACTGTGCGCAATTACGGTGGATGAAGAAGGCATAGTACGCACGAGTTTGTTAATCATGGTATCTGATCTAGAAAACACGGCTGCGTAAGCTTCCGGTATTTACAAGATGTTGAAGAACGACGGGTCAGTCGGTACCTTTGGAATCCAGTACGGGAGAAATGAAGCAAAGCACACAGGCTGGCAGCGATGAGTACATCTCCAGCAGCGGCAAGGGCGTTTACGAGGATGGAAAGATACTAGTATGACGTCTACTCGTAAGGTAACAATTCCCGCGAGTTTATGACGCGCCATTTACCTTGAGTTTAGCGAGCTGTTGGTAGGTTTGGAAGTGTATCCTAATTGTGTCCAAACATGAGACAAGACCCTGGAGATTCAAAATTTTGATTCTTACGACATTCCAGTGTATGCTTCGCAAGAGTGGTTGGTCAGCCTGTTGAAGACAACAACTTGCCAAACTCACCGATCACACAGCCTGGATAAAATGAATCTCAATTCAGGAACGTGTTGGAGAAGGAACACACGCACCAAGCTCTCCAAGGACGAGTGTACACTGACAGTTAGTTAGTTAATTAGTTATCTGCCAACATCGCTGACTCAACGGGCTCACCACTATTCCCGTCAGCAGCTTGTTTCCTTTGCTCACTGCACCAACCGAGACAGTCAGTGAGAAGGATAAAATTTTAAAAAAGTAAGCACGCACATCGCCACACCCGCAAAGTCAGAAAGCTAGGTAACCGGTGACCAGATTGAGTGACTTGTAAATGATAGTTAAAAGCCAAGTACCTTTGGACGAGGAACGCTGTTAAACCCTATAAAAATAATTATATGAAATGAGCTTAATTTTAAGAGACAAAAAGTAAAGGGGGCTTGCATTAAAGATGACTTCGACCTTCGAAGACGCAGAAAGGCATCAAATTGACTGAAAGAGCGAGAGAAAAGGTGCTCACGATCAGACTCCTGTAGTTGAAGAAAGGGTAAGCTCTACGTTTCATTCCGGTATGGGATGATATGAACGGACCAAACGATCTTATCCAGCTCATCAGCGTTGCCCCAGTCGGTGACGACGTAGGTATAAACTATGATCCAGGAGAAGGGGTCAACGAAGTTCGTGTGCCGGCGTGAGATACACACCTGTGTGGCTGATGAGGATCTCGTGGATTGTATCGAAGAACATCACCGCAGCGACCTATTAAACCATGAATAAGGACGAGAGTTTGAAACTGAATGATTTACTATAGATTTGAGGCCCCATGGATCTTTCTGATGCGTGAAGTAATACCAAGCTTGCACAATCGATACTGGGAAAACGAGTCAACAATCTGCACGAAAGTCTGCTTGAAATAAGGTACGGACCTCCATGTAGGCTATAGTAAGATGGTTCGTCAGTCCACAACGAGTCGGATAATAAACGGTGGCTTACAGAGATGCAACGACTAGCCCTACGAAGGCTGCTCCAAATCTGTGAGGAGAGTAAAGATCAAAAAATCAGGCGGACCACGATTCACATAGGAGCTCATACGTATTGTGAAGAACGAAATGAGTGGTCATTATGTAACGAAGAAAAGAGAGAAAGTGAGGTTAACGAGCGAGAAGATTGAAGGGAAAGCACTTCAAGGCCTTGAGCTTTTATAATGAAAGGAAGGGCAGCAATAACGCAAGACGAGGAGGGCGAAGGACGTCGGTCAAGTTATATCAAAATCCCAGGGCCAAAAAAGCTAATGAGAGAGACATTTTGACACTTGGCGCACGGCGTCGACGCCATAAGAAAGAATCCCGAGGGTCACTCGAGAAGCATCATCAGCGCTTCGAGAACACGAGACGGGGCTCTGGCCAAGGTCTGCCGCCACCTCCCGTTTCTTGCGCTAACCCTGCCCTGGCGGATCCGCACTTTCAAGGACCGATATCGAAGCAATATTTTTCCAGGGGTTAGGTTTCCTTGCCAGCAAGAATCTGAACAACGATAATTGGAGATTCCCTCATTTTCAATGTTAAGACTGCCACCCGTGCCATGCACGGGTCCGGCCGTCCAAAGACGAGGTCGTTATGCTCGACGTACCGTCTCTCTGTCCGGGTCGACGAGATGAATACAGAGGTGCACGGCTGTGCGACGGGGAGATAGCTAATTGATAACAATATCAGTTTTTTTTTTTTTTTTTTTTGTGGAGCTTTTCAAGAGTGCGACAGTCGACACAGTCGTCCTCGCATTCTAGCTTTTTCGTGCAGAGGTCTCCCTCTGCAGTTTGTTACAGTAGATCTCCACCCGAGGAAATGCCATTTTACTTTTGGCGGCACACCCTTTTGGGGTAGTGTGGGGCTCGAGGAGAACCACTGAGGACTATGTCCTCAGCGATTTCGCCCCGGGGGGCGCTCCTCTCTACCCACTAAAACCTCGGTTGTTGGATTATAACAATATCAGTATTTGGAATCTCAGAAGGCAGTATACAAACAATAAAGTGGTACATGACCATAGTTCGGAAAGCCTGGAGGAACTTTGGTTGTGAGGAAAAGCAAAAAGACTATGAATGGCATATTGGCCTTTGGCTGTTCGAAATGGCGCTAGTGCGTGTGCAAGGTACTGATACAACCATTCTGACGATTTGCATGGTCTCTAGCTTTGATTTGGATCCCTCTGAGCTCGCTTTTCTGAACTTTTTAATGTCCCAGGCCCCTCAAATACCGCCCGTATTTGGAGAACCTGGAGCCCTGGACGGGTACCGTTGGCAGCCCTATTATCGTGAAAACCGAATTGCCGATTGACTGAGGGTTTAAGCAGGCACTTCTCGAGATGATGGATTTGGTAGTAAATTGGTACAAGGAAAACCGACGTTACGTGACTGGACAGACAGGCAGCCAAATTGATGTGACATTAAATCACATGATTTTACTTTTGGTGTCGTGAATTCGCACTGCCTGGCACCTGCACAACCATGACCATCCTTGTTATACACTGAGAGAGAAATCCAATATCTGGCATAGAGCGCTGTTACATGCCGTTCTGCATGGGGTCCTCGCAAATTATCACACGGCTCTTAGAAAATAACGCTCGATTTGGTTCTATTCTCGAATCTTCAAGCGTTGATTTACCTTTCAATTGCCAATCCATGGGAACGAGCTTGATTTTAAACGGTGCCGGTAGAAGCTACCTAGCTGTTGGATAGGGTAAGCATATCCTACTACATCCTCCCATATCCTCCACGAAATCACTGAAATTTTTCAACAGGTAATACGTACAATGAATAATGTCAAGTCAGATTTATTTGACTATGCTCCCAGACTATGATATGCTGTCCCCCGGTCCCTTGATATGTGTCTCTACGTCGTGTCAAAAAGTATCGGCGAGTCCGCCACGGTGCCCGTATTGCGTTTACGCCAAATATCGCAAGGGTTGCTACTTCTAGGGTAATCTAGCCGCCCATCCACGGACTCTGCACACACGCCTTCTATCCTCTTCATACACTCGCCGAGCTAATATGATCAAATTTGCATGAACTCAGCCGCACCCGCAACCCTGCACCCGCTCCTCCTAGGCCAGACTAGTGCGAAGAGGCTTTCTTACAATGTCAACGGCCCGGCAGCTGTGCCAGGTTCTTTCTTTTTCGTTGGATTCAGATTGATATTTTAAAATATAATATATTTACAGAACATGCCGTCAGAGCAAAGTTTATGGCTAGCGGCAATCCTCAAATGTCAAACAAAACCAGAGGGAATGCAGCTTCTCCACTTCGTCTTTTTTGCTAATGTTGATTTTCTGGAAACGGATGTCTCCAAGAAGTTTGACTTTCTCATTCACGGCCTTCGAATTCTTGTCTTCCCGCGGCCCCCCCATGAAGGCTCTTTCCAGCACAAAAGATCTGCCTTCCACTTAGGCAGCGGAGCAAAAGCTAGTTGGTGATCCTCGTTCTCAAGCCGTTACGGGTTCGAAATCATCTGCTCGGCAGGTCTGGAGGCCGTAATTATGACGCCTACCTTTACGACTATGAACGTTCTTAGGTAGCGGTTGATATCCCTTTCTTTTTTGACGCCGTGATAACTGCTCGAAAGCCTTTCAAGTCTCGGTCCCTATCGCGATGCGCCGTCTCACGTGTGTCATATTGCACCCCCTATTGATTCCGCACCGGCGCACCCGTCCCTTGCTCCTTCCCCTTATCATTACTTACCATGCAACTCACAGATAATGAATTAAGCAAGGCGTACAAGAAAGACAAGCCCGAGTTCGGACATGCGATGCTCAAGTATTACGCTTTGGACCCGGAGTATATCAATCTGAACAACGGTAAGCGTTGGCCCTTGGTAACGACTTTGAGAGTGAACACGTCCTAACGCTAAAGAGTCTTTAGGTTCGTACGGCACAACACCACGACCGGTACAACATGCTATCAACGAGCTAACAGCAAAGATCGAATCCAACCCCGACGTTTTCATGCGCGTCTTGCTATACCCTGCTATACAGAAAGTTCGCGAGCAACTGGCAGAGTTTCTCGGAGCAAAGGCAAACGAAGTCGTGCTCGTTTCAAATGCATCTATGGGACTGGCAACTATCCTCCGGAACTTTGAATGGGAAGAAGGGGATATCATCTTCGTCTGTTTGTTTACCTCCTTCCTTTCCAATCGTGCAGTCGTTTACGCCAAGTTTCATAGTCACGACAACGTACAACTCAATTTCTCGTACCGCCGCCTACCTCACAGACATTCCGCCATATCCAACGGCAAGCGTCATCACGCTGAACTTTCCCGCCACACATAAAGACGTCATACAGACCTTTAAACAACACATCCAAAACCATCCAGCTAAACCAAATCGGAAACGCGTAGCTATCATTGACAGTCTCGTTTCCAACCCTGGAGTACTGCTCCCATGGAAGGAGATGGTGGATATCTGTCGAGAAGAGAGGATATGGAGCGTGGTTGATGCTGCTCATTCGATAGGCCAGGAGGTGGGGTTGAATTTGGCAGAGTCGAATCCTGACTTTTGGGTCTCTGTGGGTTACATTTTCTCTTCTCTTTTGTTCGGAACTGATAGTTAATAACAATCTAGAATTGCCACAAGTGGCTATCTGCGAAACGATCTTGCGCGGTGCTATATGTTCCAGAAAGGTTGAATGAATCATCGAATACGCTATACTCATTTTAAACCTGTCCTTCTTTGGGGCTATATTTATTAGGAACCAACACATCATCAAATCCTCAATACCGACATCAGCGTTTTACATCTCTCCCAAAGACCGCACGGGTCCGAACTTTGTTGAGCAGTACAACTGTACGTGGGTACGCACCTATCACTGCGATTTCTAACTTCTTCACCGGAAAATAGGGAATGGAACTATCGATCATGGGTCCATGCTCACTATACCTGATGGTAACTAAATGCCATTGGTCTTACTTTGATAAAGCAGCGAGTAATGACCGTTTGACTATTCGTAGCCCTCGAATTCCGCGAATGGATGGGAGGCGAACGAAAGATCAACGAATATTGCCACAAGCTTGCGCTTGAAGGCGGGCAACTGCTCGCCAAGGTTTTAGGCACCCGCGTCATGGACCCCGACGGAGAGCTCACGCTCAACATGGTGCTTACTACCTATCTGCCAAAGGCTTATCCGAAGACTTGGTCTCTTACAATTTTTTTTCCCCGATAAACAGGTGAACGTCGAACTGCCGATACCTCCCAACGTCCCTGTGACCCTCGAAGTTCATGCGAGCCTCGAAACTCAAATGATGCTCGAGCAAAAAGCGTATGCGCCGCAGTTTCATCACAATGGGAGATGGTGGACTCGATGCAGTGCGCAGGTCTGGAATGAGGTGAGATTGCGTTGATTTTTTTTGCGCATGGAATGCTTAGATTTTTACAGCTTAGCGATTTTGAAATATTGGGGAAGAAATGGCTGGCGGTGTGTAAGGACGTGACAGAGCAGTTTGGATCGCAGGAAGGAGCTCGGACGTAGAAATGTATTGACATTCATTCCTATGGGACGTACCTACCTAGGCATCACAAGGAAACTGGCCGAGTGACACAATAAACAAGGCACTAGGATCATCACAATTTCGGAGAACAACTCGGTATAAGGCTCAAGCTATCACAGCTGCTAGTGGTCACTGCCGGAGGTGGCGATTCAGCCTTGAATTTCCTGATATAATCGCATTGATTTCGAGTTGTAATACATGATCACTTTTCGGCTAAATGACGGTCCAGGTGAAGCAGGATTAGAGGCGTAGGAGAGAAGTTGAATTCAAGAAGAGTGTCCACTTTTGTTTGTGACCGCGTTGACAAGGAGAAATTCCATCTCGTCCACAATGTCCTCCCAGAGAGAAGGCTCAAATATTTTCCAACTCTCGCATTCACTTGGGTGTCCTCCCCCTCGAAGACGGCACCTTAGGTCTGGTTTGACTTGATTGTAATTTGAGTTGTTTGATCTGGCATTTAGCATTGACATCGCCGATTCTATTGCGTGCTAATTAAACATCATAAGCTAACAAATGAACATAAAGTCAATCAGATACGACACCTCTTTACTATGGACGCGCTTGATGTACACCTCCGCGTACGATTTGGGATACATGGTCCCAAGTGTTCGAGTAGCTGTTTCGCAAAAGACCGGAATAAATTTCTTCTGGACCTGCAAGGGAAAAATGCGTAAGCTTGACGTTGTTTTTCTGCGCTATGAGGATCCCCCGTTCTGGGACCCGATCAGCATACCTTAGCCTTATCACTGGACATGTTGCCGTCTTTCCTTGGCTACGCTAGAGTGTGCTGAGACAGTATGGTGAAGCTCCTAAGCCTGTATACAAAAACGGGGTGGTATGCGGATAAGTCGAAAATGATGGGGCCGATGGGGGCCTTGCTCGTATTATAAGGCAAATAGGCGCCCAAACCCGCGGGCTGATTACCAATTCACCTCATGGTCCTGGTCACTGGGTGTACAATGTTAGCGTACGTTCCTTCAGGAAATCTTTATTACTTATATAAATAGATCAGCCATCTCGGGTGAGCCTATGAAGATTCGGAGGTTAGATGCAGGGCCAAAAAGTCGCAAAGCATTCAGTTTGGTGTAGGGTACCCCTACTAGCCTGCGCGTGGAATAAGCAATTTCGAGCCCGTTCACCATGCCGCGCGACGCGCGCGATGACGATGCGATCATTGATGCGTCCCGGAAATGTCAACGAAAATGGTAATATTTTGGACTTGTTATTTCTACGCTGTTCAACACTTCCTTTCACATTATGAGCCCATCTTTATTTTGTTTCCTTCGCTTCTAGCATTCTGGTCTGACTTCCAGGATGATTAATTAGTAAGCTGCTCCGTTTAAATTTCTCATCATAAAATTTCTATGTTTTGCAATTTTCTTTATCTCCTTTTTGAACACAATGGCTCGTAGCTACACTATAAATACAGTAGTTTACTGCCTTTAATCCCGCAAGTAGTCGGTAGCACGAGTCTACACTACCTCAATATGATCCCTTTCTCAGTTTAATGCCCCATTTCGTCCTCAGCACACGGTTGCACCTTTATTCTTCCTTTTCGTTGGTGGTTAAGAAAGCTGCGTGTGCAAATTAGCGTGCCCTTACAAATTTAGCGTGTTTTCGCGTGTTGGCCGGGCAAGTTAATTTGCTGTTTACAAGTTAGCTGCACGTGAATACAAGTTAAATTATTACATGTTAACATGTACTAATTTTAGTGGCTACATGTTAAATCGCCATGTTAAGTGCACATAGCTACAGACTGGTAACTTATAGGTATTTCGTTTATATACACTCTCTGAGCCTCCGTGAGTCCGTTTTATTCGCTATTATGGGTAAGGTACATATCAGAATGCTTCTTGTATAATTCAACGTAATACTGGTAGGTTTATTGAGATTTGAATAGATTGAGGTTGTCGAGGCAGATTGATCTGCGACGCACCGGTCTGCAATCACACAAAGCTAATTATATCAGTGCGAGTCGCTCGACAACCGCAGTGCGCACAAATTGTCCCACAGATCCCGCTACTATAATACTTGGTAGATATATCACTCTAGCCTACTATTATTCACCAAAACTGTTTATATGCTTATATAGGCCCAGGGGACGTAGTACTGGTCATCAATTATATGGCCGTTGATGTACTTATATCTGTATGACCGGCAGCTAGCCGGCAGCCAAGAAGCCGCGGACGGCATGAAATTGTGAACCCCGACTCCCGAATAGATATTAGATAGATAGATTTATAAACTAAGGTTAGCATGGCTAATTAGTAACTGTATGTACTCAATGCTATATGTATCAACTCATTTTAAAAGGTGTTGTATCGGCTACTCGCGTCGAGCACAGGACGATGCATACTAAATGCCTGATAATAAAGAGTGAACGTCCGCTTTGGGTCACCGGAATCTCACGGCTATGCACTGATCAAAATTCCCCGAACTTGTCATACACCATTATAATACCAATAGTAGTCCATCCATACTCGTACACCTTTCGGACTATACATTGAATTTAGGTATTACATTTTAGTTACATGTTACACGTAGATTTGTTAGCACGCATGACCAAGTCAGCCCGCACGCGAAATGCCTTGTTTTGGGTGATGATAGCCGAGCACGTTAATTCGCACACGCTATTTTATTCTCCCTCCTTTTCGTTCCCTCACACACCACCTACCTCGGTTTAGAACCCCGAGACGATTCCGCCTCGACTCACCTTCCCTTTCCGAACTCAGCGAGTTCCTCTCGTTTCATTGGAATGAAATCCGTCCGAATTTTTACGTTCAACAGACGTCATGGTTCCATGCTAATGATATCGGAGTCGACAAATCGCTCGTGCCTCTTTCAATGCTCAATTGTGGGTAGAAGGTCCTGACGTTCCTTTTGTGGGGCGTTGTTTGCGGGCGAGATAATGCTATTTAGCCTTGTCTCGAGGTACTACTAACGAGAGCATAGGCCTTTCTTCTGGATGTAAGCATAGTGGCCGGTAACTCGTTTCGTTGTTTGGGGTAATCGTTGACAAAGTATTAAACGCCCATCAGCGTCCCGATTTTTCGTATTCTCATCATGCCTGCCATTGGCATTTTCGATCATTTAAGTCGGAATTCCCTTGCCTTCTTTCCTAGGCATATTTACAAAGGGTCCCGAGGGTCTCTTTCTAAGTTAGTCAGCCGCCAGAATGAGTATAAAAACCTGAAGTCTTTTTTTGTGGCTGACCGACAAAGACTTTGACTCTTCAGCTAAAGAAACTTCATAATTTACCTATCCATCCAACAATACTCTCGCAGCCATGGCATCCTACCGACACAACGCGCCTAGCTCATCTTTACGCGCAGTGCCATCCGGCGTATCCAACGTGGTCTTCATTGGCGGCGCAGTCTCCGCCGTGGCGTCCTTGGCCCAGCGCTCTGCTCCTCGTTCTGGAGGGCTCACCAAAGCAGAGATTATCACAACAATCCTTGCTGCTGGTGGCATCCTTCGCTATGGCTATGTGTCCGACGACAGGCTTGGTCGCAAGATGAGACCTGTAGTCGATTTCCCTTGGCGTTTCTCTACCGCGTTTGGTAGGAAACGGTCCGCGGAGCGCGTTCCCGATGAAGAGGCGCCCGGCGTCCTAGCAGAGGAGGCAGCTCCTGAAGATGCCAGAGGGGTGTATGATCAAGGGGAGGAAACAACCTACAACGTTGGCACCGAAGGTGAGCTAGTCCCTTTGTTTTTATTTCTATTTATGAACTACTAACATCGGGTTATTGTAGTAGACGCAACCAGCGGAGGTTTACCCTCTACGATCTGCACTTCTCGAGAAGGTCAAACAAGACCCGGTAAGCCTTTTTCATCAGCTCTTGTCTTATTCCAGTTTTAAAGAAGCTTTGTGTGATAGGTCTGCTTCTCGTCCATTACAAGGCCGAGTCCCCCCTTGACTCGGCTTTTCATCCATCAGTGGATGGTATGAAGGGCCCGAGCTTCCAGTGCGGGCCTTTCTGGTTCTTCATGGCTATATTAGCCATGATTATAACCAGCTTGTTCATCATGCGAACGAGCACGCCGACGAGACGCACCGTCCGTCGGCAGCGTTCCAAGCAGAAGCTTGTGCGGCGGGACGACACATTTCCCCACATCTCCCCCGTTCAGCTTCTCCCCCATCATATACCCTCAAAAAACAACACATACACTTACACCACGGCCCTCTCTGTCATTTCCTCTCTTTCCACTGCCCAGGACACCACTTGCTGTGATCCAGCTCTCGAGTTTACCTCGCTCGACAATTACTCTACGGTCTACTTCTCGGAATCAGCGGTACACGCGACCGAGGCGTTCCTTCGAGCCAGCGCCGAGAAGGTCCCGGATCACCAGTCTCGGCAGGACTCGCTGTATGCCCGCTTCCAGGTCACGATGAGCGCTTATGCTTGCCTCATTGCATGCGTCCTCTTACGTGGCCTGCTCGCCCGTGTTTTGCCTGCTCTCAAGGCCGCGGTCATCTTCTGCGAGGTGCTGATCCGGATAGTCGACTCTGACGCTAGCAGTGGGAAGGTGGAAGGAAGTGCAACGGAGGGCCTGGATAATAGAAAAAAAGTGAGTTTCCCTCAAATAACCAGATTCACTGAGCTGACCATAACGTACAGATTGAGAAAACGGAAAACGTAGCCACGACCGCAACCGAAGACGTGAGCGCAGTTCTATTTTTGTTTTTGTTTACTGCCACAATGCTAATAATAGCCACAGCTCCGCGCGTCGTCAACAACAACCACATTGGTGAAAACAGAATGCCTGGCGAAGGAATTAGAAGAAAAGGTGCGCTCATCTGTATTTGAAACTATTCATATACTAACTGGGTTGTCTTTAGCAAAACCAAGAACCCGTGTACGTCTCCGTTTTGGTGCAAACGGAGACGGTTGTAAAGCAGGTATGGCACTGCACTCATCTGCAAGGGTCACATACTTACTTGATTTGTACTAGAAAAATCAACTGCCCGTTTATGTTTGTGCGTCGGTGCAGACAGAGAAAATGGCGGTACGGCTCTTCCACTACGCTTCGTCTCAAGTTGAGAGCTGTTTGCTTACTTACTACTCGCGACCCCATAGGAGAAAATCATGATGCCGGCCTATATTCAGACGGAGGAAATAAAAGTGAGTTCTTTGAATATTTAATATATTAAGATGTGAACTAATACCGTTTGCGTAGGAAAACCCTACAAAAAAACTGGAAAAAGAGAACCTCATCGAGGTTGAAGAAAAGGTTGAAGATGTAGCGGAGAGGGTCTTGAACGAAGACAAAGTGAGTTGTTTTTTATTTTGCAACCATCCTTCTTGGGCGCTGATCCCGTCATTTCTTCACTCAGGTGGAAGAGAAAATGAAAATAGGTGCTAGGAATGCGGTGCAGCCGGAAGAGGTGAGTTTCATTTATTGCGCTCTTCTTTGTGAGTGGTCACTCACTCCGCGTGCTGCGCTGCTTAGGGCGGCACGATGGTTGCCCCAGACGAGGACGAGAAAAACAAAGATGCATTGGAAATAGGCGCAGATGTCCTGGAGACGATCCAAGATGAAGTAAGAAGTTGCGCCCCTTTTCGTTCAAATCCGGCGTCGACTTATTCTTCTCGAATCCTTAAGGACTGGATGACGATCGTCCCAGACGAGCGTACATTCACTCATGACTCGGGGGGTAGTATCCTGGACGTCGACGCATCCTTCGAAATACCAGCGGTAATGTGCTTTTACGACCGACTTATGGATGAGCCCAGTCCACCTCGAATGGATGTCGACGAGTTGTTCGACTTCTGGTATGACTATGTGGTCAGTTCCCTCTCGGCATTTATCTGGCTTTGTATACTGACTTACACCTCCTACCAACAGCCCACTCCTCCTCGGCCACCTGCGGCTGAGGAAATCAGATGTCCCTCGCCTTACGGTCGCATCCCCGAGCTTTCTCCAACGGCCAAGGGGTACAGAAGACGACGACAGCGTCGGAAGGCGAAGGCTGCAAGGGAAGACGAAGACATACTTCCGTCTGTCTTCCCACTGCACGCAGGATCGCAGTCGAGTCTGGAACCGTCCACGCCGTCCCCTACGCCAACTTCTCGAGGGATACGACAGTTCTGGTGATAGGCTCGAAGCAGGATATGTACTTTGTTCTGCTTCTCCATTGCATCTAACAAAAAAAAAAATGATAAAATTCTAATTCAAAAATAAAATAATCCTCCGTAGTTCTCCTGTACAGATCCACAGAGTACAATGTGCAGTTAGTTAAAATTTCGATAACATCTTGTGTATGTAATGTTAAAGCCAAAGCTCCCGAATATTCCTTATATTTTATTACCCAGTAGATACCCTTTACATACTACTATACCATACACTACACTATAACGCATTCTGGACGGAAAATTTGTAAACCCTGCAAAACGTATCATGACGAAAGACGTCACCCACCAGAGCAATGTGGCCCTTGTAGCTATGAGCATTGAGGCGAATGGCAACCTCATCTGTACTCTCTATGAACATGTTCTTTTTGGCGCTCTCAGCATCCTCCTTGCAAAATAACAATTGAAAGTTTGACGATGTCAGTAACAAGTAGGATTACGAACACAGCCTTAATCATTGTCTTAGGAGGTACAAGTACATGAAATATTCTTCTATTCTTTTACTAGTTAGCCGCCCTTCACTTGTCCACATCCGCTTCCACATAGGCACGATAAATCGTGAGCCGTCCCTCTCCTTCGTTCTTGAACGTCACCCCGCTCGCCGCACCGATGAAGAAAACCTCTCCCAGTCTAACATCCAAACTCTCATCTCCCCACGAAACCTTTCCTTTGCCCTCGGTGACGATGGCGATGCTCGGGCCTCCCAGGGGCGGGTGCTCTTCCTTCCTCCCTTCCGACAACTTCACCTGCACCACGGAGAACTCGGGGATCGGTGGATCGTACAGCGCAGACGCCGATGATGCCTTCGAAGCAGGCTTGAACGCGCGTGGTTTGACGGTGTGCTTTGTTGGTACGGATGCGGTGTATGTGAGTCCTGAGACGAGGTTGGGTATATCACGCAGCTTGGGAGTGAGTCCTGCGCGGATGACGTTGTCCGAGTTTGCCATGCATTCCATGCATTCTAGAGGACATATGTGAGTAGATAAACATGACGATAGTTCGAGAGGACGCACCTCCAGATATGTAGGCGTGAGGTTCACCCGCTCCCAGGAAGATGGCCTGGCCAGGGTTCAAGTGGATATAGTTGAGGACGTAAACGCAGAAAATGCCGATATCGCCAGGAAATTGACTGTCAAGCCGCAGAACGAGCTTCACGACGTCTCCATCTTCACCGTCGTGCGTCTCGCCGGCTTTGTATCGCTTGAGGAGAGATGCCAGCTGTTCCTTGATGTCCTTCTCCTCTGCAGTCATCAAAGACGAGAAGAGGTTCTTCAAAGCGGCCTTTTCGGCTGGTCCATCTGGTGTCTTCGAGTCGGACAAGGAGAGGAACTCGTCCACTATCGTAGGGGGGATCATCGCCTTGAACTCAGGCGTGCTGTGCAGGTACGCTGCGATTTCGTTCAAAGGCCTGAATCCGCACAGGGCGCGGAACGGTGTGATGGCCAGCGCCATCTCGGGTTTATGGTTCGGGTCTGAGGGTATCGAAAAAAGCTCGGCTGTTTTCGTGCAAGATGGAGGAAAGTCATGTAGTACCTTTGTAGATATCGGCCTGTTCTGCGTGCAGTTTCTCGGCGGTTTTCTTGTCCGGGTGGGATTGGATGCTCAGTGCCTTTTCGATGGAGAGTACTTTGAAGAGGAAGGGAAGGTTCCCGTTCCCGGCGCCGAACTCTTGCACGATAGATCCCCCCAGAAGTTCTGGTTGTTTTCCCAGGTATTCTGACAAGACTTGGTTGGAGGAGCGTACGTGCGAAGGCGACTTGGTATGGGTGCCCATCCATAGCTTGACAGAATCCTTTTAGCTTTCATTTTCTTGAATCCAAATGATCTATTCGCACCTCTGCATAAGGAGCACTTTCATCGACCTTGAACCCAGGAATCTGCGATGCCTCAGCAAATTCGGCCACCTTCGAGCTTCGTCCAGTCCGACCCCAGTCGTATTGCTGGGTGGTGGGTATTATTTTGAATACAGAAGGTCCCTTAGACATTGTAGGTGTACAGTATATGGTGGTGGTTGTGAGGAAAGAGTAAGTGTAGGTTTGTCGTCGCTGTACAGTGCAAAGGGCGTACTTACGTATCACGCTCTCACGGATCATTGTCGGCGATTTTGAAAATAGGGGTTTTCCCTCTTAGTTCGTCTCCTACTCAAAAACGTACCAGGAGGTCTGACCAAGGAGCCGCACACAAAAAGCTCCCTATAATCTTGCTTAAGCATATGATTGCGAGTAATTGACAAACCAAGTAAATTCTCATAATTTCTGTTTCTATGCATCCGTTTTTAATTGGTTTCTAAACCGATTCGTAGGCATCTAACAACCTCATCTGTTTCTGAATGAGAGCGAAATTGGTCCTTGTCTAAAAATGTGGGAGTACAGTAGTAACCTCCCCGCTGTCTTGATTCGCTTTTGGAGGCATAGTCTCTTGGTAGTCTCATTGAACATACACCATGGCTCGCCATACCTAGTACTTGCAATGCGGCTGGTTAAGTTGTGATTCTACAGGTTAGAAAACCCCCAGGTCGCCTCTGAATATGCTCGCGGTGGATCCAAGGGAGCTCTGGTCAGTCTGGTATGTTGTAGTCAGCCGGTGGCCAGCCTCCAGAGGTCAGCCGCCAGATGAGTATAAGAACCTGTGGCCTCCGTTCCGTGGTTGCCAGATAAAGACTCCCACTCTTCAGACGAAGAAGCTTCATAACTTATCTATATATCTTCCTACCGACACAATATGTCTGGCTTGCCGTTACGCACTCCATCTGATTTCTTCAATGTCGTCTCCATTGCTGGTAGTAATGGTGCAGTCTCGCTCTCTGCATCCTCGACTCAGCGTGCCGCCATTCGTTCCGGCGTGGCTACAACCATCCTCGCTGCGGGCTGTATCGTTCGCGTCCGAGGTGAGCTAAATTCTCAGTCCTAGACCGTATGTCTTTTACCTGAATAAGCATCGCTGATATTTAGAAGACGGTTGCGGTGGATGTTTACCTCCTACAAATTGTTCCTCGCGACTCGAAGAATGTCAGGCAATACCAGGTAGGCAATTTTTATCAGGCCTTCCTTCGCGATTTGAACGTATTACATGGCAGGGATGCTTCTCGGTTCTTACAACGCATGCATAGATCTCATCCACGCGTTCAACTCGCTCGGCTACTACTATCCAGCTGTTTACTTCTCGGAATCAAGTGTAAAGTTGAGGGTCATTTAGATCCCTTATGAAGCGTGCAAAAGGTAAGCGCCTGCCATATATTTGATGTCATATACAAGCCTTATTAATTTGAATTCCGGTTTGTTTATAGCACGAGGATACTGCTAGACTAATTATTGATCAGCTCCTGCCTGGAATAGGGTCTGATTACGGTCAAATGGCTCGAAGGTATCCATCGGCTGCTTTTATCGAGACGAGATCGAGGTCTACAACAGCGGCTCGATTTAAAGGACATCCTGACAGGTAATGTCGATTGCTACCGAGCGGTGGTGGTGGATTTATCCAACAGTACGAAAATATCATAATTTATAGTATGCGACCTTTCTAACTTGCCTCTTAGTCTGCAGACACCTTCAAAGGCTATCTACCGTGCCCTAAGATGCAGCATCTCAGGCAACGTGAGTATTTCGCAAACTTCAACACTTCTGCGCGCAGGAATATCATACTCAATCGTTTTGAAATTTGGAACAGCCAGCCACGGCCCTTCAGACGGGTTAGGACAGCTTTTGATGGGGTCGGTATGCGGACAACAATATCGTCAGTTCACTTTCTGAATTCAATTTTCCGCTTCGTATGCTAATTAAAAGTCGACATCAAGGGCTTAGACCACGCCAACTTCTTCAGCTCGCTTAGAAAGCTTGTGATCCTTCAAGAGCACACGGCAGAGAGAACTGAGGGTACCACTATCCCTTTCGCGGCGGACAAGTATAAAGAGTCGGATATTTTTGACCTTGTCATGAGGAAGCTTCACTTATTATACATGGGTTCCGGGCACAAGGTAAGTACCAAGTTTGAAATTGTGTGATTTACAAGCTTTATTAATTCCAATCCTTTATAGCACGAGACCGAGGCTGCAAGCCTGCTCATTGTTAACCAAGCGGTAGTAGGCATTCTGGGATCTTCATGGGAGAAGGATGGTATCCATCGGCTTCTTTTTACCGAGATGCAGATTTCGGGGCAGAGCAACGTGGTCAAAGTCTGCCATGACCGTTTCAAGACCATCCTGACAGGTCGTGTCCATAATTACTAGTAACCACAACAGCAACGTGATGTTAACCTTGAATCTCTTAGATCGCATATCTCTCAGCAATACTCCAGGGACGAGCAATGTAGTAAGGTCTCTTGACAGTAAAATCAAAGGGTTTGAACGCTTGCACATATCCGGAAGCCAAACTGCTCCGTCCGGATCTGGATATCATCATGATCCACGTAAGTAAGTAATTTATTCATCTTAGACCGTTCAAGCAACGCAGTGCTGACCATCCAGTATCCTCCTCTATACAGAAATACATAAATAGTATTTCCCTCTACCATTGTTCAAGTTGTAAGCAGTCAAATCATACCCCCTCCGCATTGGAAATTGTCAATGCAAAACGACTTTACTAAGAATTTGTGAATGCAATTCACAATTATCCACCTTTTTCCAACCTACACCTCGACGTACATTGAGATGATCGAGGCTACTACGATTGTTCCAGAGAAAAAAAAGTCTCATACATTTTCTTGTCTGTAGTATTAATGTCGCTAGTAACTGTGCACATTCTGGTCGTAGCGTCGACGAGGAGAAATTCCATGTGGTCGACAATATCATTCCATAGAGATGCTTCGAAAACTTGCCACCGCGTTCCAAAAACTGGGTTTTCCGGTAAACGAATGCGACATCGCAAATCTGGTTTGAAGTCTTGCCATTGGGAATTCACATATTTTCCTTTAGGAGTTGCCTCGAGAAGCGCCATGGCCGATGCTGTCGCCGACTTTGAGTGGCATTATCAGCGTATATGTCAATATCCGGGAGACTATGGAGGTGCTTTACCTCTTTACTGTCAACACGCTTGATGTACGCCCTGACATAGAGCACCGGCTCCTTCTGCTTCGTCTCAACCTCGCAAAAGATAGAAGTTATTTTCTTGATCAGTGGCTCTTGACTTGGGTGATTTGAGGCACTCTGAAGTCCTAACCAGTATAGTCATTGTTCGTCAGGCTGGGACCGACGCCGCCCCGGGTGCAGCCATCAGTCAAAGGATGCGCACCTCGGAAGTTACATTTATCACTGGAGTTTCCGTAGCCTGAGCATCCGTTGACGACATTGCGCTGCTCGACTATCCTGAGGGGATTCGGGACGTGGGAGGTAATGGGGGACGTCGAGCAAGTTGCACGTAATTATAGGGCAAAAAATAGGCGCCCAAATCCGCGGGCTGATTACGAATGTACCTCATGATCATATTCCCCGGGAGAGCTGGCCGGAGTGGGATCTAATCGAGTCCCATGGCTTCTAGAAGTACAGGAATACACTGGCCATCAGCCGAGCGATAAAAAAGTAAGTTATTTGCTGGGAAGTGTTGGCAGGGAGCCAGACGAGACACAACGGAGGTATGATATGGTAATGAATACAGAAGGGAGAGCGGGTACCGACGTAGATATACGAGGTGACCGTGATGTGACGAGTCACGTGGCTAGCCGACGAGAGGTGCCGAGGACTATCTAGTCTAACAGGAAGGAGCAAAACATGTTCATGGCCAACGTGGGGATCGAACCCAAGACCTTCGCGTTATTAGCACGACGCTCTAACCAGCTGAGCTAGTCGGCCGATGTGGTGCCGTGCAGCCGTCCCGTCACGGCCTTGGCACGTTTTCAACGGGTAGATCTATTGGAAGGCAGTAGTGAGTACCAAATCGTCAGCTGCAAGCAACAACATGCTAACGCGCCTTGCTTTAGGCGCCCGGCCTCTCGGGATAGAGGGCGCCGACCACGTGCTCCCATCGGCCGACTAGCTCAGCTGGTTAGAGCGTCGTGCTAATAACGCGAAGGTCTTGGGTTCGATCCCCACGTTGGCCATGATCATGTTTTTGCACTTCCAAAGCCGCAACTTATGCTTAGATTTTATTGGCAGTGATCCGTACACTTGACTTCATACTACATAGGACGTGAGGGTTACTTTGCTGGAATTCTGAAGAAGTATGTGATTGCGCGGGACACAAGGTCAACACGAGGTCGTTCATTTGCGATGAGCCCGCAAGATTAGAGGAGTATGGGCGTCTATTTTTCAATCGCTCCCGATCGCTGGGGCCCTCGAAGATAAGAAGGTTCGATTCCTCGACACACCTTTCCCACATCCCTGCAACCCCTTCTCAAACCCGTCCCTTGTATCACTGCATCCACAACAGCGTCCCATGTTAGCTACAAGTGATCTAGTCCCGGATGGTCGAGATACTGAGGTAAAGTCGAATCGTGGCTCCTCACGAAAAGGATTGTCAGACCAACTGTATCGTACCAGGTACCTTCAGTAGTACCACCCACAATGCCTCTGAACATGAAGATTATTCCTGTCTACTGCAAAGCACGCGATAGCCTAATTACAATGTACACCGATCCAGGTCAACAATCCTACGTAGGGGCGTGCATAAAGCGCGTTGAAAGCAAAGAAGTGCGTCTGGAAAAATATAGCCAACCCTTAAACTTGAATATTCTGACTCATGGATATTTTGTCTACAAATAAAGTTAGCTATTCGAACTATTAAGGAGTTACTGGGGCTCCTGAAAGACGCCAGCCAATTGGACCTGAGATGCCGTGTTCGCTGCTCACCACATCATGTGGAATATGGCTTGTCGTGGCTCGTCTTCGACTCCACGCTTTGGGATGATATTGTGGACAATATGGAGTTCTTGGTTGTCGTGAAAGGCTTTAATAACTCCTCAACCGAACTGGCTTCGAGACATGTCTGGAATTTTTAACACAATACAAATTACACATTATAGTTTTACACGACATAAAGCACAAAATATATGAATCAAGCAGCAAGAAGTGGACTCGTTGGACGTAGAGGCAACCCGCTAGCCTTGTATACTTCGTCGATAGTCTTCATCTGCGCAATACTATCTTCACCCTCAATCCACCAAACAGGTTTCCTGCCCCGAATCTTATCAACAAACGCCTCCAGCTGGTACCGGTACGTCGACCAATAGGTCTCTCCACGATCCTTCCAGAGAGGGCCACCCTTATACAACGAGACATACCGTGTCTTGCCCGTCTCCTTGTCGGTGATACCGATATAGTGGTACAAATGCGGCATCATGGCGTTGTAGAAATAAATCTCAGCTCGGTCCGTCTCCACTCGGATGGAGGGGAACTCCCAGAAGCGAGGGATAACGCCAAACAAATACGAGCGGGACATGTCGGTGTAAATGGTGCTATCCACATTGCTGTTATCCGCGTTCTTGTTCACGTTGCGTAGCTTGAACTGCAAAGCAGCGGTCATCGACCTGTCTACCCTCGGGTCGTGCGAGGACGGGCCTGCAGTTGCGCTGAGAACCTTCTCAGGTGTCTCCGCGTGCAGAGCGTAGCGAGTGAAGCTGATAGCGTAGGTCATATCCATCAAGCTACCACCCGCCAAGTCGAATTGCCAACGGATGTCGCCTGGGGGGACAGCTGGAGTCGTCGTCATAGCCGCATCGGTTCGGAGGATGCCACCGTACTCGCCGCTGTCGAGGAGCTCCCTAAACAGGTGAGCAGCGGGGTGGAACTGCCAGTGGAACGCCTCCATGAGGATCTTGCCGCTTTGTTTCGATTTCTGCACGAGTGCCTCGGCTTCGATTGCGTTGGAGGTGAATGGTTTCTCGAGGAGAACATGTTTGCCGGCATCGAGAGCCTTGCTCGCCCATTCGAAGTGTAGGCCGTTGGGGGTGGAGATATAGACAAAGTCGACTTCGGGATCGGCGAGGAGAGCTTCGTATGAGCCATAGGATTTCTGGAAGTGGTACTTGGAGGCGAAGGATGCGGCTGTGGATTCGTCGCGCGAAGCGATGGCGTACAGTACGACATCAGGGTGAGTTGCTACTGGGTCAATCACTATTCCTTCGTTAGCACCTGTGGTATCGCAGTGAAATGGAGTGAATTTACCAGCAGCAGAGTTGATCTGAGCGGTGGACAGCACGCCTAGCTTTAAAGCATTCGGGTTCTTCTGGGGCGCAGGGTGCAGCCATGAGTCGAGGTATTGCTTTCCAAAGGTGTAAGATTGTAGGAGGAGTGCCATTCTGGAGAAAAGTAAGTTGCAGGAGGACAACTAGGAGCGAGACACTCGCATAAATATGGTGGCAGAGGTAGGCTTGACGTCATTGGGGACTTTCTTGAAATAGGTCCCTATTCCACTACGAGAATTATTACCACAAAGGAAATAATTCCTTAACCTAGAAAAATAATCAGTTTGACCATGGTAGTATCTGTCGTATTTCTGGGAAGTCAGTTGAATAATGAAGGTGAAGCAAGAGCATGAAAAACGAGCTCTAGTCGGATGGTCACGTTACCGCAAGTATAGGCGCCTAAATTACAGTGTGGTGCGGTGTGGAGATTCGGTAATGTCACAGATGAATCATGTATTATAGCGGTCCAGCACCACGAGGGAAACGCTGTAAATTCGTTAGTAGGAGTCGGGATAAGCCTAATTATCGCCGTTATTCTCGAAGACGGCGCGTCGAGACCTTGAGGTACCACACAGATGCAGCAGTCCTCATGCGTTGCGAATACAAAAAATCGATTGATTGCCGTACACGCATGACACCTTTTATTTGTACTCGAACGCCTAGGTGAAAGCTACACCGCCACATACAGGAATCTGGAAAGAGCGCGTCAGTGAACTCTTTGACCGCGAATTCCGTTGAGCTCAGATTTTGACGACTTACAGTTTGCCCAGTAATAAAATGAGCTTCCTCCGAAGCTAAATACGATACGAGACTGGCGATGACATCTGGAGGTGCGGACCTGTTCTGAGCGTTACCGGTGTCGATCTGTGAAAGGGTGAAACAGAAGCCACAGAAGAATTCATGTCACCAACTTGCAAGAAAGACAAAGTGAAGGTGGTATTACCTCTTTTGCCCCGCGACTGATTCGCACATCTATTGCGTATTGAACTGTGCGTGAAAGATGAGCTACATACTCAGGCCATTATAAGTGGGAAACCACTTACGCATATCGGTCTCGATAGGACCAGGGGCGTAAGCGTTAACGTTGATACCATGCTTTGCCCATTCTTGCGCCGCCGCATGTGTCAAACCTCGCACAGAGAATTTCGTCGCGGAATAGCTCGCGACGTAAGGCATGCCTTTTGAGCAGACCGTCAATCCCAAACCCACAAAAACGACACCCCTCGTCAAAACCTATAAGCACATACCTTTCTTGCCGGCGACGGAAGACGCGCCGATGATCCTCCCACCTCGACCTTGCTTGATCATTTGTTCGGCGGCGAGTTTGTAGCAAAGGAATACACCACGCGAGTTGACGTTGGATGTTTTGTCCCAGTCTTCCACGCTGGCTGGTAGAGATCTGGGTTAGTAATTAATTTGATAAAGGAGAGAGATAGGGATCACATCGTACTTTCAAGAATAGGCTTGATGATGGCTATGCCTGCATTGGCTACCATCTATCCCCGCGAGAAATCGTACTTAGCACAAGAGAAAGAAAGAAAGAAAGAAAGAAAGGCCACTCACGACATCAACGCGCCCCAACTCCTCAACAGCACCAGACACCAAATTGCGTACGGTTTCCTCCTGGCCGATGTCTCCCGCAGAAACAAAAACTTGACGTCCCTGTGCGGCGATAGCCTCACGCACTTCGTCCAGGCCGCTCGTAGTGGAAGGGAGGTCGTTCAACGCAATGTTGTACCCATCGCGTGCTAGCCGCAGCGCGATGGCTCGTCCTATTCCGCGAGACGCGCCAGTGACGACAGCGACGCGATTTGAAGGAGCAGCAGCAGAAGCTGAACTTGACATGGTACGATGTCGCGTCAGAGACGCGTAGTATCGTGCTGAGGAGGACATCATCCTAATGGTCGTTCGTGAAAACATGCTGGAGTGTCTTGTATTGTTAGATGGCCCAAAATTTGTGAGGGAGCTAGGGAAGGAGAAGGAGGTTCAGGGCTCTGTGATGCTTCATCATAGCGGCCTTTTGAGGGTTTTACGAGCTACGCCGCCAGGAAAAGAACATTGAACTTGGGTAGCCTTTTGACAGCGGCAACAGTGGCGGCTAAGGAAGCGGGTTAAACAGAGGTCACCAGGTGGGGTTTGTATAATTAATTTTACGAGAAGTCGATGCGGAGCGGGCAACGTGGATGAAATGGCAGATAATGGTGTTATTTTTGGGTTTCTGCCATGACATACGATATTGAAGGTGAGTCCCTTGCTATGGGGATTATCACGCTGTATTCGGGTCCTGACTAGCTTCCTGACTCCTTGCTGACTCCTGGCTCATCTGGTGAACAGGATGAACGCCGGGGAGGTTTGACAGGTAGGATCTATAATGCTAGATGGATTTATGAACCCTTGTTACACTCGATCAGTGAGACGGGTGGGAAAAGCAGACGCAATACACCTTACGAACTAATATCTTTCTTCCGGTGCTCTTGAGGGACCTTGTATATTTATCCTGATAGTTATAAGTAATTTTGGCCAAAGGTCAAGCAGCAGGCGTACCAGCTAACTAGTGTTCAGAATAAGAATCTGTATTGAGAGCTCCCCGGAAAAAGAGCGGGCTGAAAGAGTCTCTTCGCCTCTCATGGCAACTCTAATGGCATACCGAGAAGTCCGGGCTCGTTCCAGCTCGCTGGGAGGCGAAATAGCTCTGTCAGAATCAAATTCAGTATTACTGGTATCATTCTTTCTGAATAACGTAGATCGTCAGTACTCATCCTGAGTTGTCTAACGTTGTAATAATTTGAAAACTCACAAGATGAGGCTGCTGCAACAATCATGCCATGATAAATCATAAAGGCAAAATTACTGTGCTATAGACCAAGTACGAGGGTATACAGCGTAATATACACTTTCAGAACTCATCAACTTTGGTTAATAGTGAGCTTTCCCAAGAAATGGTCTCTGTGGTGGTCTCGAAGCAGGTAGAAAGCCAAGGCACATAATTGAGGCGAACTGACCCAAATTAAGAACTCTGCAACAGTTTCGTACCTAATTCATTAATAAAAAGCCAAATTTGCGCCAACCTCCGTTATAAATAAGCGAGAGTGGTACAAAAGTAAATTTGGTCCTTTAATTGCCTTTTGAACTTTGTCCCGAACAGTGGCAGGCAAGCCGCGCGGGCGAGATATCTTTTTATCACTCACTTCCTCCTTCTTGTTATACGGCTCTTGGGCAACGGCCACGAAACACTATCAGTACAAGGTCAAACATGGCAAACAAAAAGTCAAAAAAGTCTGCGAACGGTTCGGCTTCAGCTTCACCTGCAGCTTCGAGCCCTATAGTAGGCGCCAGTTCGCCTACAATGAACGGCGCAGAAAAGTGAGTTTTGTTAGGGATTTTCTGTGGCGTTGTGTGATACTAATATTTTGTATTTGAATTTGTGTAAAGGCTGGCAGAGACCGCGAGTGCTGTACCTTCAGGGTCGAGCTCACCAATGCCACCATCAACCCCAGAGGTCGCTGATCCTCCTTCGCCAGCTGAGCCAGAAGAAGAAAGCGTCACGGTGCGCGCGGAGAAGACCAAAGAAAAGGGAAATGTGGCATTCAAAGTAGGAAAATACGCTGAAGCTGTAGCTCTGTACACGAAAGCCATCGGTGCGTCGCGATTCTAACTTTTTCTTTGTGTGGCATCAACTAAACGACTCATTCAGAATTGAACCCTTTGGAACCTTCGTATCTGACGAACAGGGCTGCGTCGTACATGGCTCTTAAACGGTTCCGAATGGCTTTGGAGGATTGCCAAGTTGCGGCGTCGCTGCAATCAGCTGCACCATCACCCAAAACTCTTCTACGGCTTGCGCGGTGTCAGCTAGCTTTGGGATCGTCCACTCCTGCTTTGTCTACTATCCGCACCATCCTATCTATCGAGCCTAAGAACGCGCAGGCACTGCAGCTGCAAGATAAGGTCCAGGTGTTGGAAAATCACGTCAAGACGTTCGAGGCCGCGAAGCAGAAGAAAGAGTGGGGTCTTGCAAGGTTGGCGTTGGACAAGTGCTTGCAAGCTATCGAAGGAGAGGGCGGCGACATCCCTGCAGAGTGGCGGTATTGGAGGGTCGAACTCGAGTTATCGCGAGGCTCGTGGGAGGCTGCGAACATTGCTGCAAAGTGTGTTTCTACTTTTTTCTGTCATGTTCCTTTTGTATTGATTAAAGACACTAGTGATGCTTTACGGTTAAATCCCAATTCTCCCGACGCCCTCACTTTGCGCGGAACAGTGCTTTTCCTCACTGGACGACTTCCTCAAGCCCTCCAACACGTGACTTCTGCTTTGCGATTAGATCCTGGGCATGAACCTGCCATGAAGCTACGGAAACGGGTAAAGGAAGTCGAACGTCTCAAGGAGGAAGGAAACGCTGCGTTCAAGACAGGCAAACTGCAAGATGCCTTAGAAAAATATACAGAGTGCTTGGAGGTGATTATTTTGCATTACTACTTTCTTTGGGCAGGATTTCTTAATTTTTGCTACAGAAAATCGGCGAGGCGGAGGAAGAAGGAAAAGGTGGACAAATCCGTGCAACTTTGTTGTCGAACCGTGCCACTACCTTACTGAAGGTTAGTCACATTTTTTACTTCCCCCATCTTCAGATTGCTCATCTCATTATTCACAGCTGGAACGTTACGAGGACGCCTTGGTTGATACCGATGCTTCACTAGTTCTCTCACCCAACTCATTCAAGGCTCTCCGCACACGCGCACGTATCGAACTCCACCTCGAGAAATACGACGCCTGCATTGCCGACTTCAAATCCGCGATCCAACAAGCCCAAACCGAGGGAAGCGCAACGGACAACGACGTCCGCGCGTTGAAATCCGAGTTGAAAAAGGCCGAGGCTGCGCTCAAACGAAGCAAGACAAAGGATTATTACAAGATCCTAGGCGTCGCGCGGGACTGCACCGAGGCGGACATCAAGAAAGCGTACAGGCGAGAGAGTCTGAAGCACCATCCGGATAAGGGTGGTGACGAGGAGAAGTTCAAGCTGGTCGTCGAGGCGAATGCGGTGCTGTCGGACCCCAGGAGGAGGGAGAGGTATGATTTGGGCGAGGATGAGGATGGGATGAATGAGGGTGGTGGAATGGGCGGTATGGGTGGTATGAGCCCCGAGGATATGGAGCATCTGTTTGCGGCGTTTGGAGGCGGTGGGTCGAGGTTTGGTGGTGGGTTTGGAGGCAGTCCGTTTGGGGGTGGTGGTGGGTTTGGAGGTGGAGGGTTTGGAGGGGGAGGGAGGAGAGGACATTCGCATGGATACCCCTTCTGATCCTGTGTGGATGAAGATGTGCGGGTATATCATGAAGATGTTTAGATACCGTATACCGTGTGTTTCATATCTCATTCTATGTTATATTCTAATGATTCTTTTCTTTGGTTTGCCACGAGCGCTTTTTGATGATATGAATATTAAAGGTGCTTGTTGGAAGAAGATATTAAGCGGTCTCTAGGCCAACTTTTATCAGTAAAGCCGGCGAAAATAGTTGGATAAAGTCTTTCTTCTGTTTCCTCTAATTTAGGACGCGACTCGCGTCAGCCACTGCGTCACCCAAGGTGTCACACCTTGCGGTCCATTCCACTGACGCTGGCTCCAACGCGTCCGATGGATCCACTACTACATAAGACAGCGACTAACAAATGGGTATGTCCTTTGACATTGCTTTTAACGAAACCTATTTCGCAACTAATACTAATAATGAGCTCAGGACCCGCTGTATTCAAGATCATCCCTGCTACCTTGACTTATGGATGGGGAAAACAAGGCAAAGAATCGAGAGTCGCGCAGTTAGCTACTGCGTCTCAAATTCCGGACTTTAAAGTCGATGAAGGAACTGCTTATGCCGAGGTGTGTAGTCTGTTCTTTTTGTTATTCTGTTCGTTTATCAGATAAAATTGGTATTATGACAGTTATGGATGGGAACGTATCCTAAAGCCCCAGCAAAGCTGAGATCGTCAGGACAATTACTTTCCGAACATCTCGAATCGCAGCCAGCACTCATTGGAAGTCCTATCCTTGGGAAATTCAAAGAAGCACCGAGAGGAGAATTGCCTTTCTTATTTAAAGTTTTGTCAATTGGGAAAGCGCTGTCTATTCAGATTCATCCGGACAAGGAGTCGGCGGAGAAGTTGCACAAGGCGAATCCTGATATGTATGGAGGTGAGTCTGAGTCGGAATTAGAATCGTTGGTGAAAGAATGGTGGATTTGACGCCAATTTTTGCAGACCCGAATCATAAACCTGAGATGGCGCTTGCTATCACTCCTTTCAGTGCGCTGATTGGGTTCCGTCCGTTGAAGGAAATCGCCCATTATGTGAAGAGTGTTCCCGAACTCAATAGTGTGCCGCCGAAGGAGGTTGTGGACAAGTTCTTGTCGGTGGCCGAATCTTCTGGAGCATCAAAGGAGGACGGGAAAGCTGCGCTGAAGGATCTGTTCGCGTCAATCATCACCGCCGATGAGAACAAGCTTAAGGAGGCGGTTCAGGCGCTTGTGCAGCGGTATAAGGCTGGGAAGGTTAATGATGGGGAAGAGCAAGAGCTTGTCAAGCTCGTTTTGACGCTGGATAGTCAGTTCCCTAGTGATGTTGGAATTTTCGCTGCCTTTATCTTGAACTACATCCACTTGAGCCCTGGAGAGGCTATCTTCATCGCTGCTGGTACACCACATGGCTATATCTCTGGTGGTAAGCACTCTTCTTAATTCTGGCTTCCTGTTGTTTCTGATCATCATCGCAATAGACTGCTTCGAATGCATGGCCAACTCCGATAACATCATTCACGCCGGGCTGACACCTGACGAGAAGGACATCCCCAACTTCATCTCTTCCGTCGTGTACAACCCCGTGCCTCCAAGCGAGCTCATGCTCCAACCTCAACCTTTCAAATCATCATCGGACGCATCGACCCTTTTCGACCCGCCTATCTCGGAACTGTCCATCGTCCAGATCAAAGTCGGCAAAGGAAGAAAGGAAGAACACCATCCGCTTGGTGGGCCGAGTATTGCGATCGTTACTGAAGGCAAGGGCACGGTGACTTGGGGGGCGACGGCGGGCCAGACGCTGGACGTGGGTCCGGGAGATGCGTTCTTCATCGGTGCCGGCACGGGCGTTACGTTTGAGAATAAGTTGGGGGATGGAGAGCTTTTGGTGTGTAGGGCGTTTGTGGAGAATTGAGTTGGTGTGAAATATTCGAAATGTAACTGGTGTATTCGTAAACGGTCTTTCTATTCTTTAGTGGTGTGTTTTTCGAGGCGTTCAGAGGCCATGTGTGTATGGATGATTAAGGTCTCGCGGCAGGGATTCTGGGGGAAATCGTCTAAGAATAACGCCAACTCTCACTTCATTGTCAATCAGTCTGCCACTCGTCAGGCAATCGATCTCGGAAGAAAAAAGCATGAAGCTGGGAGATGTCAACTTCCAACCTGGAAAAATAAGATAAGCACGCCCAAAGCGCGCCACTTGGTCGCCTGGTATTCTTCGAGGGGAGAAACCGACCGGCAAAGGGCACAACGTACGAGTACAGGGGCATCTGCTCAGAGGTGCTTGTTCAGTATCTCTGCTACTATAAATAAGGATTTAATCTAACTTTGTCGAGCATTTCGTGACATTGTGGGGAATAATTAATTGTGATCAGTTATGATGTGGGGAAACCTGTACGCGCTAAAGCAATAGATAACAGCAATTGTGCATATCGTGAGAACGGCGCAAGGCATAACGTATCAGTCTAGGCTCAACCATGCTGGAATACCCTTTCCGATGAAAGGATATAGGCATGCTGAATCCTGATCGATGGCTGCGCATGGCCTAGAAGATGTCTGTCGGAGAAGGGTGCTAGATAATACAGTTGTAATCGAGTAAGGTCGGTGCCTGATGAGAGCTTGTATCAAGAATTTGGGGTCAACTCAACGCCGCTGTGATGACCGGGTCATAGAAATACTACTGCCACTGCCAGGAAGTAACGGACATGAGAATCATGCTTTCATTCATCATGTCCGGAAGTACCTCGAGACATATTTCATTTCCTGTGCCGTTCTAATATAGGAAATCACTTGAATTGAACGAGTACATCTCACAAGTGTTAGCTACTTTTAGATATAAAGGTAGATGTGTGCTTTCCTCGTGCTATAAAGACTCGCGAAGATATTTGGACAGTGCAGTTTTCGTACAAACTACTATTCTACCCTTTGGACGAGGTCTCCTACAATGCTACCTCAAATCCTCAAACGTTCAACTTTATCCGCGTCTCTTCGTCTGTGTCCTACCACTACCATTACTCGTATGATGTCCAGGACAGCAGTGCCTCCCGGTCGAGTAGCCATCGTCACCGGCGCCTCTCGCGGGATCGGCAGAGCTATTGCCCTTCGTCTCGCTAGTGACGGGTACGACGTGTCTTTGAACGACCTACCCTCTGCGCAGTCCAACTTGGAAGAGGTCGCATCCGTGATTGGTGGAGCAGGCCGACGTGCGTTCGTGCGCACGGGCGATGTCTCGAAAGAGGGCGATGTTAAGCGCCTGGTGGAGGAGACGGCGGAGACCTTGGGAAGCGTGGATGTTGTGAGTACTAGAGATAATTACTGCTACTTTGAGCTTGCTTTGGGGGACACTGCTGATTGGACGGCAATGTAGATGGTAGCCAACGCGGGTTTCTGTTTCATGAAGTCATTCAACCAGAGTGAGTCAACGGGCGCTTGAATATTATCATCACACCTCGGTCTCACAACCGCGACTCTCTACAGTCTCGATTGAAGAGTGGGATAAGATATTCAGCATTAACGTCAGGGGCGTGTTCCTCGCGTACAAATACGCCGCAGATCAGATGATCAAGCAGGGCAGAGGGGGGAGGATAATAGGCGCTTCTTCCATCGCCGGAAAGAAAGGTGGGTGGTGTTTGGATCTAAGATTTTAACGGCTTAGCTTTTTACTTTTGCATTTGAGTTGAGGCTGATTGAAGACTGACGCCACCCTGTTTGTTTATTTACGTGCCTGTAGGAGAGGGTCTTCTTTAGGGCTGCCAACCGTGCCGTACACGGGTCCGGCCGTCCAGAGACGGGCTCTGTACGGTAGACGTACCGTGTAAGGACGGCCGTGTAAACTCATCATTGAGGCCTAGTCGGGTCCGGCACGGGATGTGGACGGCCGTGTACGGCCGTTCCGACGGGTATCTATTATTTACTAGCAGCATCCGTATTTTGAGAGTGGAATAGAGAGTATACTGACTTGTAATATGAGTTCTGAGTCCAGGATATGCTCTAGTGATGCTGACGAGACACTGAGGCATAACTGCCGGCATTATTTGGCAAAATATTAAATTATAATGAGTGATACATTGAAATAATGAGATAAAGACTCGTGCAGTATCTCGTACGGTCTCTGGATCCAAATCGGACACCTTCTAGCGTACTTTCAGGTCATAGTTCTCTCTGATTTTGCCAATCAAGTGTCCTTAGAAGCGTTACCGTGAGACGGCCGTACACGGCCGTCTCTTCACGGTTCCAGACGGGTGTAAGCCGTGTTTTGCACGGCCGTATTTACAGAGCTTCGAGCAGCTGACGGGTCGGCACCGGGTGCCGTGTGACAGTAGCCGTCTGCCCGTTATGACGGTTACGGTTGGCAGTCCTAGTCTTCTTGCTGCGTATTCTTCGACCAAGTTCGCTGTGCGGGGCCTCACGCAAGCGGCTGCCCAAGAGCTGGCTCAGTATGGGATTACTGTCAATGCCTATGCTCCTGGTCCGATCGATACAGCCATGTGTAAGAATAGCTCTTTCTCTTTTCGACGTCGTGATATTTATTTCAAGCTAACTGATGGGTATTTTAATGCAGTGAAAGTTATTACAGAGGCGACTCCTGCATCTGAAGAAGTGGTGGGTGTAATACCTCGACTTTATTATTGACTGGCTGCTGACCATGGCGTATTTAGGTGAATGTGGGCAATGCAATGGGAGTCGCGGGGTTGCCGGAAGACGTTGCGGGTCTCGTTTCCTACCTCGCGTCGGATGAATCGCGGTTTATGACTGGACAAGCGGTAAGCAAATTTGTTTGATACACAACTTATATTTTGTTGACGAAACGAACGACACATGAAGGTAACTATTGATGGTGGAAGGGTATATGATTAAGCGAGCCGTGGCCCGTTGAGCGCACATAAGTTGACTTTCAAGTTTTTTGCTTACTGTACTTGCGAGTCACAATGTTATTTTAAATTCAATTCAGTACGAAGATTTGTGTTGTTTCAACTCGTTGTAAGTAAGTACTTTGCTTTCATTGTCATCAACTTGAATTCGACATTGATTGGTACATACTCTACATGGAACGCGACGGCACGTGCCCTCCTGACGCGACGCGTCCATCAAAGCCTGATCACCGTCGCTGATCACCCGGAGTCAAAGAAATTTTTTTGGTATTTTGACTGCTTAGTACAGTGTTAAAATGTTTGAAATATTTAAACTGGTTCATGTTGCGGTCGAACAAGGCTCATATCCAAGCTTCAAGCCCTCGGCATGGTTCCAATCTGAACCTGGTCAACCATTAGTACTAATGCACGGTAGCAGTCCTTGGTAAACCAGCCTACCATGACTATTCCACTATTAAAATCGAATGATCCACGCCCCAATCTTCTCATAGACGTAGACGTCTAGTTCGGGATGAGTAACGACATAATCCCTTTCTGTCGCACTCATCGTATAGAAGTCGTTCTGCGCGGTCTGGCTCCAGAGGCGGTAGAAAGGTTTAAGGCAGGCCGCCGCAGAGTCTTGAATGTGATCGGTCAGAAACCGAATGCATCGGCAAGCTTGTTCTTGACCTTCAAGGTCGCACCAATCCTGCCACAAGACAATCTGACTGCGTCGTTGATCACGGGAAACCTGATAGTACTAGTACGTGACTTACTCTGCTCAGCCACTACATGTGAATGGCACTTCTCACCCGTCCTGTATTCTAGTTTCTTGGTCTACGAAGATCCGCGAGTTGCCACCTGACATCCGAACCCTTCCTGTTTTCCTGCCTGTCTTCGGACCTGCACAGCGAATCATGAGGAAATATCGAGTTATTGAAATGAACAAGAATGTTATGGTACATGAGATCAAGAAAGGTATGTCCCAAATTATTCTTCGCAGCTCCGATGTCAGCTGGTAACCTGGCACCCTTGTTGATAGTGGCTAAAGAAGGCGAAACTTGGCAACAAACGATGGCGCGAATTCAACAAGAGGTACAAGCTAACATAATATACACTCATCAGTACGTTTTACTGACCTGTTTTGTATATTTTCAATCTTTCAGGCGGATGCGAAGAAAATTCCTGGGACAGCTGGACCACCCAGGACGACCAGTGAGGCTGCTAACGTCCAGCTGAGAGTCAAGGTCAGGGACCTCGAAAATAAGGTCGTGGAGCTGGAAGACGTGATCGTACAACAGAAGACCGAGATCAAGGAGCTGAAGACCTTCGTCTCCGAACTCCTGCTTGACAAAGAAGAATCTAAAAGGCAGATAAAGGATTTGCAAAGCGACATGGCCAGAGTTCTCGCGCTTTTTGACGAATCGGCAGCTCACAAATTAGGAAACGAGAACGAATCCCTGAAGAAGGACCTTCAAGCCATGGAGGATGTAAAGGACGCGAAGGAGGCGGAGAATATATCGTTGACAGCGCGAGTCAACACCTTGGTAGGCGAAGTCAGAGTGTTGAATAGGCGCGTCGATAATGTGCGTGGTTCTTTCTCCCCTGCCAAAAAGCAACACGCTCACGCGTTTACATCCTTCTTTTCTATCTAGCTCACAGCGGCCCTTGTCCCTGT
Organism: Agrocybe pediades; assembly: GCA_013053245.1. Taxonomy (NCBI): domain Eukaryota; kingdom Fungi; phylum Basidiomycota; class Agaricomycetes; order Agaricales; family Agrocybaceae; genus Agrocybe; species Agrocybe pediades. The sequence continues at coordinate 2,765,720 of JAACJL010000058.1, forward strand.
ACGCAGACGGATTCTCATCGACAATGTACGATTCAAAATCATGAAAGCCGTGTTGGGCTTGTCCATTCTTCCCTGGGATCTTTCTTGGATGGATTTCCTTAAAGATTCCCGCATAACCGGGAACCAACCATTCAACGAGGATCTGGCAGCAGCAAGGCTGATAAACTATATCAAAGTCTCAAAGACCACAGCATCCCCATTGCGCCCCTTGTAGACGCTGACCTGGAAATGATTTGCCTCAAGGCCGAGCGGGACGAGTCTAACAGAATGGTGCATCATGCAGCGGCAGAAGAACTTCAGCTTGTCGTTGACTGTGAAGTGAACGAGGTGAAAAAGAGAATGTGGGAGCGCATGATGCAATACCAGGTCTGAGGTACCCCGCTCGGTGTAGGCCACTATGGAGCCCTTTTCTTCCAAGCTCCCTTCCCTGCCCATCTCCACCGGCTGTCTCTTGTTGTGTCCCTTCTCCTTCCCATTTCTCCGACTTTCTTACGATAGTATGAACCAGAACTACCACTTGCCTGCTTGCTGTAGCGTCACAAACTCAAATAACCTCTGTTGGCTGTCCAGTTGTGTAGTATACATACACACCCACGCCCATGTTATTTTGGTATTTTGCTCAATAAATCTTAGTGTTCTCTTTTCAGTTTAACTGATTTTGCAAGTAACGGTTTTCTTGTTTTCTTGTAAACGCAGGAAACATTTATGTAAATCTTTGTCCGACCTTAAGTAGAAACTTCCCATCACCGTCATGATCACGGAGGCAGAGCTTTCCAACACCGTTTTCTCCATCATCCCAAGTTCGACGTCCCGTGCCAGAGATACCTATCGAAAGCAGGTGCCCAGGACTGAGATATCTTCTCGCAAAAGACCATCATCAGCAAAAGCGCTTAGACCTCCCAATGCATTGGAAGGTCGTCCAAGGGCCCCAAGGCCCGGCATCCTGACGTCGCGTTACAGCCGAATACTTAAAATCAAAAAGGTTGCAAGGTCGCGCAATATTGTATACATAGCCATAATGGTAGGCCTTGTATGACTTTACCAATATAGTGGCACCTAGTAGCGTGATCCCGTACATGGGGTAGTCTTGGAATGTATTATATTTTAGTATCAACCTTGAGGTCGCCACCATGGGTCAGACCAGACCGCATACACGGCCACGGAAACATAGCATAAATATCATTTTATTGAGTCAACTATTTATTAAAAAACATCGGGCAAGCAAGCATTTGGAAAGCACTGGACCACAGCAGAGGGGAGAAGAGCAGCAGAAGCAGCAGAAGCAGGAGAAGCAAAGCAAAAGAAGAGAGGGTACTGAAAGGACAACGATGGAGGATCAGAAAGACAGTTACAATGCACTTCAAGACCGACATTAGGGACAGCAGAAACATAAGAGAAAAGCTGAACAATGTCAGTCAGTGTCACCGAACACGGCCAAAAAATAGAACACACCAACAATTCGTCAGCAAGCATTGGACAGCGAAGACAATTAAGCGACATCGGGACGGGTACTGGCAGCAGGCTTCTTGGTCTTAGGCTTTGGCTTGGATCGCTTAGAAGGGCGGGTCATCCTCATATACCGACCGGCCTCGCTTGCCCGTCTTCGGCGGAGAATCATCCACGACACTATTGTCACTGGATGTGTCTCGTCTGCTTGCCTGACCGGCATATTCTTCATGTCGAGCGGGCGACTGGCCCTCCCTGTTGGATGATTGTCCTTGCGTACGGGATCGCGACGAGCCATGCTGACTGTGGTGTGCATGAGAACATTCACGATAGGGCGAACGAGAACGACGATGTTGGGAACGAGAACGATGACGCGTGCGTGGCGGGGAAGAACGCTGGGGAGCTCGTGAGCGTGAGCGACGCTGAGCGTGCTGCTCATCAGAGCGAGAGCGACTCGACGAACGGGGTTGATGCTCGCAAGAGCGAGAGCGGCGGGGTTGATGCTCATGAGAGTGAGATTGAGAGCGGCGGGTGCTAGGCCTAGCATTCTGGGGCGGTGGGTACTGGCGGTTGCGGAGCAGCTCAGCAACATCAGGCGACTGCTCGGTTGGGTCCAACTCGGCGTTGCGCGAATTCATAATTCGCGCGATGTCGGATGTGGTTCCCTTTCCAACAGCTGCTGCTTCCGAGGCAACTATTACCGCTTGTTGCCTCAATGCCTCTTGCTCCCGACGCTGGCGACGCTGCTCTCGGACAACATCACATGTCGACGTGGGCCGCAACTCGTTATCTGGGTCGTGCATGGAACGAGGTTCAGTACCAAAAACATTTCTGTAAAGGAGAATATGTCAGTAAGAATTTGAACTCAAGAGAATACTTACACATTGAAGTATTCAATCAAGTCTGCAACCCATTCTGCGTCATAGTCTTCGTCGTCTTCGTTAAAGTAAAACATAATTGCGTCGAAGAATTCAGACCGTAGGAAAATCTTCTCGTGCTCCCTCCAGTTCTCTGTCGGTGCGATTGCATGCCGATACTGTCTATAGTGAGTATGTTTATGAAAGCCCGTTGTCACTAGGGCTCACTGGGCGCGGTCACACGGGAACATGACTGGACCACGATGTATTGTCGAGAACCGGACGGATACAGGTATGGGCGTAAAACGTAGAGTAAAGAAGAGAAAGGAAAACCGAGACAAGAAAAAGGTGCGATCAAAGGATCACGTGAGAACCTAAGATAAGATAAAGATGCGTGTGGTAAGACTGGGGCGCCAGGCTTACAGTTTACCATCTAAGCTGCTACTAAAGGCTTGCCATCATAGCAGCGTGTGCAATAGACCCCGGAGTAACAGACTCCATTCCATTCAATTTGGATTGAGGTTTTCTTGTTTTCGTATCGCATGGGACCTCATTCATTGCGGGTGACGGAGACGTGAAAAGGTGCTTAAAGACCTAATAGCACGTAGTAAATGATAGGATAAGGTTAAATAGAGTAAACTAGTACGCACTTTTAACAAGGCAGGTCTGCGAAAAAGGTTCATATCTGTCTGCTGAGGATCGTACCCGTCTTAAGGCCATAAGCAACTTGGGAGGTCTCACCCCAAGCAAGGTATAACTCCCTCTCGGAAATCGGCAGCGTACCTACCAGCGCCGGTCGCTGTAATCGAAACAATACTGGATAGGAAATAGCAGACATTTACTTTCGGGTGTCGTGTCGAAATCTTTAAGCTGACTTGCTGGGCACAATAGACGTGCAAGTTGAATGTGGTTGAAGTCGCGTGTTTCCTTCTTCCTAGCCTTCGCGGGTATGTGAGGCTCCAGTTTGCCTCCAGGAGCATGCAAGCAACGTAGTGAAGACTCAAGAGCATCTTCACGGAGACTATGTATGTCCTCCGACCTGGCGCCACCAGCTGCTTTATCAAGCTGCACATCAAGAGAAATGAAATTTAAGAAAGAGAAACAGGAGTTGATCACATACCTCGTTGCAAAACCGGGTAAATGCTCTGGGACTGCGAGAAGTATTGCCAATCAGCTTCAAACCAGGGAACATCCTGCTTAAGACGCTCGTATGCTTTGAGAAAGCGTTTGTTTTTGATCTTATGTCTATTCAGGTGTCAGAATTAGATATATGGTAGAATATATGCGCATATACTTACTGAGCTTGGGTCAGTTTGTCGTATTTCTTGCTTTCATACGCAATCACAACCTTGAGAGCTTGATCCCATCGCAGAATCAGACCTTCACTGCGACTATACCACCGGGTAACAGAAATCAAGGAAGTTCAGGTAAGGACAAGTCCTTATTACATACATAAGGTCTCGTAACTTCGTCCCCTAAAAGGGGAACAGAATAGCCCGAAATAGATGCTACGGACGCGTTCACCCACTGCTCACTGTTCAGAGTCTCGTCTCGACTTCGGGGATCGAGGGGATACAAGCTGTTTACCAGTGAGAATTGTTCGATAGCGTATGAGAGATAAATTGAAAAAATTGTCTCTTCGTCGTGAAGCGATGTGATTACCATGTGCACAGGCGGGAGCCTTTGGAGTTGGAGTCACACACACTATATATACTGGGAATATTGTACCCATGCTGCTCCTTCTTAAACAAAAATATATATTGTGCTGGCATACTTAAGGATTTGCGAAAGGTGTTTCGCAGACTAATCCATCATCAGAGTCCGTACTATTAATACCATGCTGCCTTACGTCCTCCGAACAGCGATTTCTCCTTCCCTCCGAAATGGAATGAGGCATATGTCGTCAAATCCTACCCGTCGAGTAGCCATTGTCACTGGTGCTTCACGTGGAATAGGCAAAGCAATTGCTCTGCGCCTCGCTAAAGACGGATTCGATGTGTCGGTGAACGACCTTCCCTCCCAACGATCGGATTTGGAAGAAGTCAGCGAAAGTATCAAGCGAGCTGGATGCAGGGCCCTGATGGGCACAGGAGATGTGTCGAAGGAGAAAGATGTTATGGCGTTGGTAGCTGATACAGCTGAGAAGTTGGGAAGTGTTGATGTGGTTAGTACTATCCCACTTCTTGCTGGCCAATTGTTTTCCTTCGAGTCTAAGTCGGCTACTCACTCATAGATGGTGGCCAACGCGGGGTACTGCCTTATAAAGCCGTTCCATGAGAGTGAGTGCACCATACGATGCGACTTGTGAGATAAATTTCTGAATATTTTATGATTTTTATCGAAAGCCTCTGCCGAAGAATGGGACAGCATATTCAGCGTCAATGCTCGCGGGACGTTCTTTGCATACAAGCATGCTGCAAGTCATATGATAAAGCAGGGTAGGGGAGGTAGAATTATAGGCGCTTGCTCTGTGGTCGGAAAAAGGGGTATGGGATTTATATTTGTCTTGTCACGAATTTTTGAGGCCAGGCCGGCAACATTTCAACTGATCGTACTTCCACGGGTGAAGAAATGCTTGCTGCATACTCTGCGACGAAGTTCGCCGTTCACGGGCTTACGCACGCAGCCGCGCAAGAGCTAGCACAGTACGGGATCACTGTCAATGCGTATGCGCCTGGTCCGATTGATACAGTTATGCGTAAGATGAATCATAGAATCGTGTTTCTTACTCCGTATCATTCTCCTCTAACGTAGGACTTTCTAGTGAAACTTGCAACCGATATGAATTCATCTGCAGGCCTTGACGTAGGTACCACTTTTCAAACTTTGCTCGATTAGAGAAATTAAAGCACAATTTTGGGCATGCTAGGTTGACCTTGGTAACTCGTTGGGCCGTGCAGGTAAGCCAGACGAAGTAGCAGGTCTTGTTTCCTACTTCGCGTCACAGGAATCTGAATTTATGACGGGTCAAATCGTGAGTGAACGATCGAGGGAAAGCTTGATACGATTATCTTACTGAGACTTGCAATTTTAGGTTGCTATTGATGGTGGAAGGGTATACGACTAGGGTGACTGCTTTTCTGTGATGATATATCTGAAATTTAAAAAAAAAGTATTGTGAACATCGTGTACCCCTGCATAAATGTTCGAAGTCAAACCTTGAAAACGGGCCTCTGGCTTGCCATTGCCCAATGGGCGCTCTAGGGCTGTGACCCAGAGGTATGACCGGGACTACCAAAAGATTATTGCCAGCCCTTGACCAGTAAAGTCGACACCATCTGGACAATTCTTGATGGTACAGTACGGGTCAAAATTCAGGCGCTCAAGGGCTGCGGCGGGCGTCAAGCGGAGGTTAGAATTTGAAGATATTCAATCGGAGATTGTACACCATCATGTGATCCTCTAATTAGAGACCCGCGACGCGTCCGGTCCTTGCTCTTGACCACCACGTATCTGAATTCTTGTATATTGGATGACTCTTTCCCTATCTCTTGGAAACTAACCCTCTTGAATATGAATGACCCTGCAAACACTCAGCCGAAAACGTTTACTCTGCAAAAACACGGGAATTTTGAAAATATACGCCTCAACAAAACCATGGAAAACAATAGGCTACCTATACAAAAACCTCAGCGGATTTCCTTGACTCATTTTCTTGCTAATTCACCTAGGGTCTCAACACCTGCAATATCTAGGCCGATCAGTATCCCTAATAAATCCACGCAAGAACAGCAAGGTACGATTCCTGCGTTGTACATAGGCTTTTTTTTGCCAACTAATGTATTATATTTTAGGCCTCTCTTCCCCAGTTCTGAGATCTTCTGCGTCTCCAGAACGTGCATATATGCGACAAAACTCTGAAAACATCGCTTCGCTAAAGTTTTCGCTTGACTCACGTCCGAGAGACGACCGAAGGGCATTCTCTGCCGTGCCACCCAATGTAATGCAACATGCGGCACCTGCCCAACCACGACATGTTCAACACGATGAAGAGCCGGAGTTCTATCAACATGTGGTATGTCTTTTGAAAAAGGAATAGTTTCGTTCATTTTCAGCTTGTCAGATGCAATACATGAGTTCCAGTGCATCGAAGAGCAAGCAGCTTGTAGCCGAAAACGCCCATTTAACTTCATCCTGCAATCTTATCACGCAAGAACTTCAACATTGTCGCGCACAACTCCTTAGCGTGAACAAGGAACTCGAGTTGGCAAACGTGGAGCTAAGACAGCTAAGGCCGGCAGTCGCTTCGACAAGAGAAGGGCTTGCCAGTAAGGACTCTGAGCTGGCCACGACGAAGAAGTTGCTTTCCGAGCAGAAACTCGAACTCTCTGCCTTAAAGGAGGAGTATGACTCATTAACCGCAAAATTATCTGAAGAAACGGCGGCGAACACCATTTTGAAAAGAACTGTTGATGTGGCGAAGGGTAATATCACCAGCCTTTCTGATGCGTTCGTGTTCTTCAGCTTAACTATTTACTATTGATTTTAACTGGTGCATCTCCAGGTATCGGGGCCTCAACGAGGCTTTTGTTGATTTGAAGAAATCGCACTATGCTTCGCAACGACAAATTCATTCAATGGCACAAGAAGCCATCACAAACAAGAGACTCGCTGAGGAAAGCGCTACTGGTACTCCGATCGTTCTCTCATCCTTATCTAGTCCTTTTACTTACGTCGTCCGCAGCACTGGCTCCTTTGCTCGATGAAGAGAGTAACTCGGTACGGTCTACAAAAGTCAAGTCCATTATTAAAGAGCTTCAAGATGACTTGGCGGGCTGTAAGCAAACGAAAATCCAGAAGCTTTATCTCTATGACGCATGTAGCTGCATATAGCCCACCAAGTGACCGACCTGCTACGAGATAAGCTTCAACATATGGGTTACCAATTGGCAGAATCACAGACGCGCGTCAAGGAACTCGAAGAAGAAAAACGCGGTGCATTGAAGGACCTCTTGTTGGCTCGGGAAGAAGAAAAGAAGCAATTTCAGCTACTGCTGTCCATCGGTAAGTTCCTTTGGGAACAGAAGTTCGTCTTTTCATGTCTTGGTATCTTCCACACAGAGAATAGAATGTCAACTTTGTCCAAGAAGTTGTCGGAGAGGGAGCAGGAGACTTTCGACGCTCTGGCCCAAGCGAGTATAACAGAGGGACAATTGGTCGCTGCTCATGAGAAGTACTGGCCTTTTCTGAGCTCTTTGTGTTGTGTAATAATTCTTTCCGGTTTTAGGCTTAGAGTTTACGCTGCTGCCGAAGAGGAGCACGTGAAGGAACTGCAAAGCCTCCGGGTTATGAAAGAAGAGCAAGTTTCCTCTCTCATTGTGATAAAGGCATGCCTAATACGTTCTATGCTACACAGGAATGTATCAAAGCTTGTCGCCCTTCAAGATATTATCAATTTGCGCGAAAAGGAACTCGCGACCTCGAAATCGGAATCGAAAGCTCTGAACGAGTCCAAAGCGGAACTTCGAGCTCTGTGGGTAATATTTCGACGACCTTTTTTCATCATTCTAACTTGCTACCAAAGTTTGGCAGAAGCCAAAAAGGAACTTGCGCAGAAATCAGTCGCCTTGGAAGCTCGAAATCCGTGAGACTGAATTATGTCTTCTACTTTCGTCTGATTTCTGTTTAGAAATGATGAATTGGTTCTGAGGATCGCTGAGCTCGAAGCGGTCAACAACAGGCTTGAAAAAGAACTGACGGCGTTCGTGACTCTCCTTTCTATACGTTGGCCTTTTGATTAAATCATAATTGCCCCTCTAGGTCGCAGGAAGGCAGCGTAGCTTTGCAACAAGATTTCAAAAAGTTGGAAAGCGAGCTTAGAAGAGAACATTTGGCGTTGGTCAAAGCGAACGCCGACCTGTACGTATTTCAAGTTTAGTTAGGGCACATATGTTCATGATCCTTCTCGCAGTTCGTCGACTAACTCGCTCCTGAGGCAAAACTTGGAAAAGCTGGAAGAACGGGCCAAGGATGCTGCCGAACTACTCAAGTCCAGTGTTCCCGTTGAAGTCATGGAGAAACGGTGTTCAGAACTGCAGGATGAGCTACAGCGACTGAAGCGAGAAGGCAAAGCTTCGTTCGATAGGTAAATCCGCATTTTTTGTGTTGGTTTCCTGTGGTTGACTTTATTACTTTTAGTATTCTCAAGGAATCTGGCGAGCTGAAGGTTAGATGCCCTTCCCGTTTTTTCATACTCTTGTGCTGATCTCTATTTTCTGTCGATGAATAGAAATGCCTCGAAGCTCAGAGCGTAGCTCTTTTCCAAGCAAAAGAGGAGTGCTCCGTTCTCAAGGTTGGTCCTATCATTGATTCTTGAAGCTGTGCAATATGACTCAAACCATATGTTAAATAGGAACGCATCGTGAGTACATGCGGTTTTTATTCGACCTGTGAATAACCTTTAATTCAAGAATACGCATGCCAAACAAGAAGATAATCAAGGACTCTTGATCAGGTCGTTGGAGAAACGTGCATCAGGTTCCGAGGCTGCGGTTCAACTTGCTCAAGAACAATTCGCTGCCTCTGCAACGACGATACGAGGTCTGCAAGGCCAGCTGGAAATTGCGACCGCTCGAGTCAAGTCCCTTCAAGACGCGTATGCGGCTCTCGAAAATTCATCGAGCAAAGACCTTGATCAACGTGTAGAAGCAATGCAGCAAGAGATCGCAGGACTCAAGTCCAAGAATGATATGTTGACAAGGAATGCCGAAGGAATCGTCAAGCGTTACGAGACCAATCTGCTTGTGCGTCCATCTTTTATTAACTCGAATGAACCATATGCCGACTAACATATCTAAATTTTTAGACTGACGTTGAGAAAGCTTTTGTCGGCCATCTGATGGATGAAGCCCGCCGTATACATGAAGAAGGGGTAGTAAAAAAGGATAACGAACTGCGAAGGGTGTGTACAGGCCGTTATGCTTCACACGACTCACGGCTGATTCCCGCCTTATCTAGCGTCAACATGTGGTGGACTCATTGAATGCTAAAATTGTAGAGCTGCAGGCAACCGTGGCTCGACTTCTGAAGGAGAAGAGCACCCAAGAAGAAGCCAGGAAGGCGATGGTTGATTTCACAACTTACGTGTCGTCCAGTCCCACTCGTACGGTACGCATATGCCGAAGATATGACACTCTGAATTATGGTTGATGAGATGCTTACTTGAGGCGGTTGGGCAGGACGCAGAAGCTGCAGTGGCTCCTGCACTCCATGGAGAGCAGCAAGGGCCGGCTAGGACCAGCTTCATCATCGCCCAAGACATGCCCCTTGCTCCTCAGCGCCTACCAGCTGATGCCGACTCTGAGGATGATGTGCCGTTGTCTAGGTTGAGCGACCACAAGGAGGACTCTATTCCTACACTCGGTAATAAACGTACCCGTTCATCATCTCCCCCGGTAGCCGAAGAGCCGAGTACTTCGAAGAGGAGGACTGTAGGTGTTCTTCGTTTGATTCACCCCGCGCTCTGACGCCTCGACCTTCTTATTTCCCCTCTAGAAGCTTGCTATCACTGTGAAACCAATTCAGGCACTGGCACCTGCAGCAGCAGCATCTTCTTCTGTCGTTGTCGTGAAGAAAAAGGTCCGTCAATTGAATCATATGAATGCGTGTGTGCTTGAATTGGTTGCTAAGTTTTTTTATAATACATAGACAGCGGCGGCGGAAAGTTTGACGAAGTCGAAGCAGCAGAAGAGACAACGCAAATAAGTTGCCGGAGACGGGTGTATAATTAAACGAATGGTTTACTTTCCTCTTTTCTTTTTTCGGCTTGCTGATTTCTCGTTTGGACTTTTTTTCTGATGTCGTCGCTCTGTTTTGAGTTTGTAAATGATGATATTTTTTTGGCTGCAGATTGTTGGATGCGTTTTCTTGCAAATTTGAAAGCGAGCGAATCCTATGTCGCATGACTCGAATATCTCCATGCTCTTTGGCCGTCGGAGGACGCGTTCTAGGCTTATGGTGATACTGATGTTGCGTACATACAGGCCATGGCATCAGAAATTCATTACCAATATTTGAAGGAGAGAAAATTCATAGTAAGACAGACCAGGACGCCTGACATTTCTTGACCGACATTCTGCAATTCTGCACCAGGGCCAGGCCTTATGATTTGCATATAGGTGGGTGGTCTTTTCTTATATCGTCGCTCTCTTTTACCTGTGCGATTAGTGATAAATTTTGGTTGTAGTGTACACATCGATCATTTTATTTATTGGACCTGACATCGGAAAGAAAGAAAAAATTCTTAGCCTACGACCGGACAAGTCGTTTCTGCAAGCGTCGAAGTCGACTAGATTGTTTCAGCTTAACGAATGCATGCTTTCTTTGGAAACGGCGAGAAGCGACCTTCGGGATTCGGGCGCGCTGGAGGAAGCCATATTCTGCACGTTTGACTTGCAATAACATATAGCATTTTCTGCACTAGATCGATGCACCTACGACTCGGTGAGGAGACTCACTTCGCAGTCTTAAAAGTCATGAGACGGGTGCCTATTTCTCCGTGCTATTGGTTACCGCCTTTGAATTGATCTTTACTATTACTTTTTACAGTTTGCTGTCATGAGCCAGGCGAATAATTTTATCGTACCGTCACAGTGGACCCAGTCGCGTTTTCCCCGGAGGAAATAGCCTACTGAGATCTTAGCGTTTCCAGCTGAAGCTAAATCGAGCATCGGGTGTGGGAATCAATCATGGTCGTGTCGCTGCCGAGATATATTGGGATTTCTTGTACGTCCATTGGGCGTGGCCAGGTGTTACATCCACCTGCGAGTTGGTTTGACAATCTATTGGTTTCTATCTCCCTCCCCCCGGTTGGCGAATACCCTCCCTTCTGCCTTCCCCTGTCTGTTTGAACATATATTTGTCTTCTTCTGTTGCTTCGATTTGTGCTTTGAAGGATACATGCCAGTCGATAACACTAGGGTTATATCTCCCCGGCGGACGCAGAAGAAGTTAACTGAGGAGGAGTTGAAGGATATCGATCGTAAACGACTATTAGGTGAGCGGGTTTGTTTGTGGCTCTCCGACGTTGTTTGATGACGCGATGTGGTATAGGTGAACTTTCCTGTGCGGAATGTCGACGGTTGAAGCTGCGCTGTGACAAGAAACTGCCTTGTGGATCGTGTTATAGGAGAGGATGCGAGAGTATATGCCCCCTGGGTGCGTTGCTCTACCATTGTCATGTGCGAGCGTTGAGCTGACGATGACGTTTGATCAGGAATTTTGGCTGCTGGACAGGGTACAAGGTGAGCTTGCTTGTTTAGTGCTTTTGAAGTATGCTACTGATCTGGTACTTTTTTGTCCAATTTAGGTTTATATTGGCCGATACCGAGCAGCTCCATGAGAAGATATACGAGATGAGCAACCGGATACGACAGTTGGAGGATGCACTAGCCATTCTGCAGTCAACTGTATCGGACCAACGACATCCCTTGCTGACTGACGAACTATTGAAGATCAAATTTGGGTCAGAAGCTATCAACGCCCGAGAACTGCCGACTGAAGACAAGGATAATACCATGAACAAATCTATCGATGCGTTAGGCACGTTGACTCTAGGAAGCTCCGGCGAGATGCAATATTTTGGACGATCTGCTGGTTCAGAGGTGATGTCGACCTTCATACCATCTCTGCCGTCATTCTGACATATTCCGCAGACTCTTATGATGGTAGGAGCTTGGAGTGTCCATGTGAGATAAAAGTGCTTACCATTTGCATGCAGAGAGCTGGAGAGGAAGCTGATGGCTCTTCTGACGAAGGCCAGGAGGGAGAGAACACACCTCATGACCACTTTCTCGAAATCGAAAAATTGGCGAATTTATTCCCCTTCTCCACCCGGACTCGACCTAACCTTCCTGGCCAGCAACTCATTCAAACCTTTTTACCGCCGTACGACAGAGCTTATTCACTATGCCTGTCGTACATTGACCATGGTTCATACTTTTTCCGCCCAATCAAGCGCGATGAGCTGCTCGGCGGTTTACTGGCGTCCATATATAATAATACGAGGGATCAAGCGAATGCAGGATCTCACGCGAGCGAAGACTTTGTCCACGAGGGCTATACCCCACATGCTCTCGCCACCCTGTTTTTTGTTTTCGCCCTCGGGTGCCTGCTTGATCTTAGCCAGCCGCCGTACAATTCAGAAGCAGAGCTGTACTACGACTTGGGAAGAGCTTCTCTTTCCCTCAGGCCTATCTACGATTCACCGAATATGGACTGCGTTCAGGCTATGGGGCTTATGGCGACATATCATAGCCTTGCGGGAAAGAAATATTCTCGGGACAGTGCGGTACGTCATTCCACCCGTCGTTCGTGGTGTCAGACTTTCGGAGCCCGTCATCTCACAACTTGTCAAATGAACAGTGGTGTGCCATGAGTTTCGCCGCAAAATTGGCTCAAAGTGTGCGTTTGACTTTACCCTTTATGGTTTTCACTTTTTGGCATAATGCTGACTGAGCTTTATCATTTTCTCTTCTCGTTTGTATGTTTAGATTGGCCTCCGTAAGTTATCTCCCGTTAATCATGATAATTGCGATACTGATTCCGATCTTTGTCTTCTGCCGCCGATAGATCGGGATAGTGCGCGATGGAATATGGACCAAACGACCGTTGAGAAGCGCCGGAATTTGTTCTGGGAAGTCTTTTCTGCGGACGTCTCTCATGTAAGTCCGTGTTCACAAAGATGCGCTCTGCAACCGGATGATTGACTCCATATGAAGAGTTTAGCTCTAGGCCGACCTCCGGCGATACATCTTTCTTACGTCGATTGCGAATTTCCTTCAGATGATGATCATTCGTTAGGGAGCGATTCAGTAAATCGAATCGGATGTAAGTCGTTTTCCTCTCTTTAACTGTTTGATATTAATTTTTCTTATTCTTCTTTTCGGAAATATGAAGTTTGGAGGATGAAACATATGTTCGCCAGAAACATATACAACTCGGTGGCTGACGCAACGCTGATTGCCAAATCTCCGAGTTATAACACCATTCTGGATCTCGACCGGAAAGTCAGAGAGATTTCTTTCCCTGCGTCGTTCAATCCCTATTTGACGAGAGAGGAAGGACTGGAGAAGTTCCACTCGAGTTCGATATCTCTCAGGGATTTCTATGCTAGTCAGCATCGGACAGTCAGTGAGTTAAGGAAACTATTTTCTATCTACTGATTACTGATTTTTCTTAGCGATGATTTATCTGCATCGCAGTTTCTTTGCCCAGGCCATGCTGGACCACCCGAATAACCCGCTTCTTAGCCCATTTGCGCCGTCGTTCTTGACTGCGTATCGTAGTGCATCGGTCATCATCAAGGCGTCCGCCCACCTGTTTGAGAGGTGTGCGGAGATGGCGATGAGGTTGTGGTTCTTGATGTATCATACTTTTTCGGCTGCGGTAGGTTCTTACAATCTCTATCTACTATGGGTGGTATTGATTTTCTTTTATTCAATAGGTCATTGTAGGCACTGTAGTCACGCGCTCGCCGAACTCGAGTATTGCTTCAATCGCTATGCGAGATTTCAATGTTGCTTTGGCGTTGTTCGAAAAGACAGCACTTCAGTCTCAGCGAGCAAAGATTGCTTTGGTGTGTCTTTTTCTGAACAGATAACGTTTTATTCAGGTTACTAATTCTTTCTTCATGTAGGGCGTTTTGTTGAAATTACAAGAAAAGGCCAAACGGGCATACGAGCAGTATAATGCTACTGGGGTCGAGGTTACAGCCACGTATAGCAGCACGATGGATGAGCTTGAAGATGATCTTGCTATTTTCGGTGGCCAAATGCGCGTCCTGGATCGGAAGGGGAAACAATCGCACCAAAAGTCGTCGTCAATGTCTGGCTCTGCAAGTGCTTCCAGTGGAAGTGGTGCTGGAAGCAGTAACACCAATAATACTAGCAATGCGGGCACAGCAGCGAGCAGCGCTGGTTCTGCATCACAATCTCCTGCATCGACGCCTAGCTCGAGCGTGTCTCCTGTTATGCCCCACGGAACGCCGGCCAACATTGGGTTAGGGCTTGGGTTGAATTCGATGGGATTGGATATGCCGGATGTGCATCCTTCGTTGATCACGTATTTGAATCAGGACGCGGTGAGGAGGGCGGTTCAGGCAGGCCAGGGTGCCAGTACGCCGATGCAGCAGCAGCAGCAGCAGGCGAGCCCGGTTCAGGCGTTTGCGGTGCCTACTCAGTTTATGCCTCAGCAACAGCAGCAACAGCTCGAGCCTAGTACAGGTCAGGAACGTGACCAGGCTGGAGGAAATAATTTACAGAATACGAGTTCTGGATTCTTGTTTCCTCCTCCACCTTCGATGCCCCTTTCGCGAGTGGCATCGTCGCAGGCGACCGGTGGAGGGGTGGGATCTCATACGGAATGGTCGCCATTTAACACTTTTGGAGAGTTTAATTCTCGGAGCAGTGCGAGTGGGCAGGGGTCGAGAAGCGTGTTTGGGAACTTGCCAGTATATCGGGGTGTGGATGAGGCTGGGGCCGTGGCGAATTCTGCTGGTCCGAGTCAAAATAACGTGGGCACGGCGACGACAACGACGACTACGTCTGGTGGTGGTCCGGGTGGTTCGATTACGCAGGGGTTCGGGACGATGCCGAGTATGTATTCTGGGCCTAACAACCCTTTGTCGCATCATCAGGCGCAAAGTCAACAGCAACAGCACCAGTATGCGATGAACCGTCCAATGGGGGATTTCAATGCGTACATGTACGCTGTTGCCACAGCGCCGAGCTCGGATCCGTATGTGGGCGGAAATAGTAGTAGTAATAATGCTGGTTTGGTGTCGCCAGGTTGGATCGAGGGTTCGGGTACACCGATGGACACTGCTGGTGCCGTTGATATTGGGTTGTCCGGCGAGAGTAGGATGGAGGCGGGGTGGGTGGCGTTGATGAGGGATTATGGAATTATGGATTCGACCGGAGGTTGATGATTTTTCCCTTTTTTTTCTCGCCCTTTCTTTGGGACGGGGTTGGGAGGTTAATTTGTTTTGGTCGACGGTTATTTATGATGATTTAGTTTTGCAGTATGCTTTGTAGTTTGGTTTGATTTTGTTGTATTATAGGCAAAATAATGGATTTATGACAATTTCGCCCTGCAATCTCCTGAAATGACCGTGTACAAATTGGGGAACAATCTTGGACTTTCTGTGTCGATGGCTCTGTTGGCGCCGAATACGAATTATGAGGAAGGTTGACATAGCGATACTACCACTCTGGGGGATCCCAAGATTTGGAAGATCTTAAAATAGAACATCCAAAGAGTTATTCGCTTTAACTTTCTCGGATGCCGCAAGCTACGCGGTTAGCTCACATTCATACTTACCACTCTTGAAGGTTGTCACTTCTAGTATAGTGCAAATACCCCTCTTTCTTACAACTCTCCCTATCACGTTCGATTATTTTAACTTTTGAATTGCTTTTGAATATTACCCTCACACGCCAGCCATCTCTGGACGAAAAGTGGCTTCTCTTACCATGAGATTGCTAAAACTATATTTGTGCGTCTCGTGGCTCGCCAAGGCCAAGAAGGTATAAGACGCCAGAAGCTTTCATTTACTCGACGCGACAATCAAAATCTGTAAAGGGGTAAAATAACCATAAAAGGAGAAACCTATGAAATTACGTGGCGATGCCGCGTCACGTTGTATTTCCCCGTGCGTGCTGCGCGTCGTAATGGTAAAGGGCGCTTGTCCCAAACCACCACCACCATGACTAGGCAGCGACCTGGAACTGCAGGTTTCTGCAGAGTTCTGCTACTATTATGTTCCTTTCTTGCTTTATTACCCATATCGTTCGTGGCAGGCCAGCAATCTTCAAAAGTCAAACAGGCAGTCAATTCATTCAGCGATTTACCTGCGAGGTTATTCTTCTTCGATGATACAGACGTATGTTTTGATTATTTCTTACATTTCTGGGCGGTACCTGCATGGGCGGTTACTGACGTGGTATTATGAATATAGACGGTGATATACCATGACTCTTTGGCGGGCGACGTTCATATATCGCCGGACGAGGGAAAGTCGTGGAAGCTTGCAGATGGAATACCGAGAGGAGAGATTAAGATGGTCGTTGAGCATCCAACGGAGAATCACTGGGTATGTGGCTCCTTACTTCGTGAAATACGGAGCTGACTCAGTGCTCTGCAGGCGTTCGCGCTCACAGACGGTACTACGCATTATCGTACTGAAGACAAGGGAAGATCATGGCGACCCTTCCAGGTCCCGCTACGGCCTGCGCGTGTTGCCAGACCGCTTTCATTCCACTCCGAGCCCAAGAAGTTTGGCAGCATTCTGTATCAGGGCGAGTCATGCGAAATGAGGGGATGGAATGAAATATGTTATGACGAGGTAAGCAAGATTTCTATCAATACTTCATTCAAGCCTTGAATTCTTAATTTTACGTGTCCAGACATTCTACACTACACAAGGATTCTCGGACGAAACTAAATCTCTTTTGAAGGACGTCAGTCGTTGTCAATTCGCACATAGCTCCAAGGACTTCAAGCACGATGCACACGAAGATTTGATCTACTGCGTGGCTTACGAATCCTCCTCGTCCTCCGGCTCTCATTCCCTCTCCTCCAGCCGTCTTTACTCCAGTACAGACTTCTTCGAGAACAAGAAGGTGGAGGATCTGGGCATTGGGAAACAAGCCAAGGGCGTCGTCGCGTTCGCTATCGTGTCCAAATATGCCGTGGTAGCGTTGAAAGACCTCTCTCCATCCTCGAACGGCGAGATGTTGCTATACGTAACCGTGGATACGAAGACCTGGGCTAAAGCGCACTTCCCGCACGCCTCCTCCGCGAAATTAAGGGAGAACGCGTATACGATGCTGGAATCAACCACACACTCAATGGCGGTTGATGTATTGCTACACGACACAAGCAGCATCGGGACGTTGTTCGTCAGCAACTCTAATGGGACGTTCTTTGTCGAGAGTTTGAAGGACACGAATCGTAATCGCGCCGGATATGTCGATTATGAGAGGATATATGGTGTCGAGGGTATCGGTCTGGCGAATATCGTTGCCAACGCGCAGGATGTGGAAGGAAGAGGGGCGAAGAAGAAGGTCAAGACCAGGATCACTTTCGACGACGGCAGTACATGGAGCCCTGTTATTCCACCCAAAGAGGACGTCGATAACAAGAAGTTCTCTTGTGATACAGAAGATGAGGAAAGGTGTTCGTTGCACCTCCATTCAGTGACGAGTCCACACAACTTTGGAAGGATCTTCTCCTCGCCTGCGCCGGGCTTCGTGATGGGGGTAGGCAATGTTGGAGAGAGCTTGCTGCCATACGGCGAGTGCGATACCTTCCTGAGCACGGATGCTGGACTGTCTTGGAAGATGGTCAGAAAGGGCGCACATAAATACGAATTCGGAGATCTGGGCAGCATTCTAGTAGTCATCGACGACGAGCAGCCTACGAACGAGATCCACTATTCCTTGGACTTGGGCAAGTCGTGGCAGACTTACGATATGGGTGTTCGCATGCGCGTGGAAGGGCTCATCACTTTGCCCGACTCTACCTCGCAGAAGTTTTTGGTGTTGGGATTGGTGGCTAGGAGGGATCAGGAACAAGCGAAAGTGGGAAGAGTTGTGGTTGCCATGATCGATTTCTCAGACACGAGAGGAGAGAAATGTAGGGAGGATGACTACGAGAAGTGGTATGCGCGACCCAGGAATTCAGAGTGTATGATGGGCCATAAGGTATGTATAGTTGGATTTTATTTGTAGATGATGTTTAATTCTGCCTTTTAGCAATGGTACAAGAGGAGAAAACCTGACGCCAATTGCTATGTCGGAGAGAAGTTCAAGGACCCGGTGACGCATGAAGATGGCTGCGAATGTACCGACGCGGATTATGAGTGGTATGTGCTCTGCTTTTCTTTATCGATGTTTTCGGGCTAATGGATGAAATACAGCGACTACAATTATGTCAAGAGTGAAGGCAAATGCCAACCCGTTGGTCCTGAGCCTGTGCCCCCTGGTTCATGCGAGGGCGATGATCCTTCAAAGGATAAGTATCTCGGCTCGTCTGGTTACAGGAAGATTCCGGGCAACACATGTAAAGGAGGCGTGCAGAAGGATGAGAGGGTGGAGAAGTCTTGTGAGAGCGGTACGTTCTCTAAGAATTAATTTTGGGAGATTAGCCAGACCTGACCTTTTACTTCTATTCTAGCCCAAGTTCCAGAAGGCAACATCCAACACACGAAATTCCAATTCCACTCTCAAATCGTGCAACACGCCTACTTCCGTAACTCGGACACGATCCTCGTGAGGCTGAATGATCATTCTGTCTGGCAGTCATCATCGCAAGGATATCAATGGTCGCAAATCCAACCCGACAAGAAGTTCGTTCGGTTCTATCACCACAAATACTCTGACGACCGCGCGTATTTGATTACGGAGACCAACGAATTCTTCTACACCACCGATACAGGAAAGAAGTGGTGGCCTGCAACGGCGCCTCTCCCGCCCAGCCCATTCGCCGGTGATATCATCTCGTTCCATCCCAATTCTGACTGGATCATCTGGATGGGTGTTAAAGACTGTGATTCCGGAGCGAAGGGCAGCTGTCATTCCGAGGCGTTTTACTCGACGGACAACGGGCGGAACTGGTCCCCCATCGAGACCTATGTGCGGAACTGTGCGTTCGCGAAGGAGAAAAGGCTGAATGCGGACCCGAAAGAGATCGTGTGCGAGTCGTATACGAGGAAGGAGGGGCATCAGAGGATGTTGGCGGGGTCGCCTTTGGAACTTGTGGTTGGCAGCAACTTTTATGATAGGAGCCAGAGGCAGAGGATGTTTGAGTGGGTGGTTGGGTTTGCGAAGTTTGATGAGTTCTTTGTCGTTGCTGAGGTGAGCTTGAGGGCGCTATTTTGCCTTTTTATCTGCTTTCGTTGGTCGGTTTTGCTCATGGTTTTTGTTCGTTTTGCAGATGATGCCAGACAAGAGGTCTCTTGAGCTGCAGGTCTCGCTGGACGGAAAACACTTCAGCACGGGCAAGTTCCCACCTAGTATGCACCCTGATACACACGTAAGCTCCCATATCATTCCTTTACATAGAATATCAGCATTTATCAACTTGATTCATGTAGGCATACACCGTCCTCGAATCATCCACCTCTTCTCTCTTCCTCCACATGACCATGACAGAAGCCAACGAGCCGCCATACGGCGCCATACTGAAGTCCAACTCCAACGGCACATATTTCGGGATATCATTGGAGAACGTGAACCGCGATATGTCGGGCTATGTAGACTTTGAGAAGATGCAGGGTCTAGATGGGATTGCGCTAGTGAATGTCGTGGCGAACCCGGATGAGGCAAGGATGAGTGGACGGAAGAAAATCCAGAGCCGGGTGACGCACAATGATGGTGGGACGTGGACGCCTTTGAACCCGCCTAAAGTGGATTCGCAGGGTACTCCGTATGAGTGCCAAGAGGCGGTATGTGAAATTTGGTTTTTTTGGATGGTTGAAGAATGGTGTGTTGATGGGTTTTAATTTTGAACAGAAATGTCAACTGCATATTCATGGATACACTGAGCGCATCGATCCACGAGCGTCGTACAGCACACCCGCTGTTCCTGGCATGCTCATGGCAGTCGGCAACGTTGGAGAATACCTCGCACCATACAAAGACTCCGACACCTTCCTCAGTCGAGATGGAGGGTACACCTGGCAAGAAGTACACAAAGATGCACACCTATGGGAATTCGGCGATTCTGGATCGATCATCATCCTGGCGAATGACGAAGAGCCGACGGATTTCGTGCTGTTCAGTACAGATGAGGGTCTCAGCTGGAGAGAGTACAAGTTTGCGGAGGAGAAGATGCGTGTGAGGTCCATTGTGACGGTTCCGGAGGACACGAGTCGCAAGTTTATCTTGATGGGCGATGTGCAGCGGACGGCTGGAAGTGTGGTTGTTCAGATTGATTTCTCGTCGTTGACGCATAAACAATGTGGGTTTTTTGTTTTTCTTTTCTTTTTTCTTTCGATTCCTTTTAGTTGACGGCGTTATGTGACAGGTGCGATTAACATTGAGGATCCTGGACATGATGATTTCGAGCTGTGGAGTCCGAGTGAGGAGAGGCCTGAGCAGTGTCTTTTCGGACGACAGGTGTGTTTTTTTGTTTGATGTATCCTTTTATTTAGTACTGATTTTATTTCTCGTGCAGACATTGTACCATCGCCGTGCGAGACAGGCGAACTGTGTAGTTGGCAAGCTGCCCAAGGCAGCTGAGAAGATTGTGAATAACTGCGAATGCAGGAAAGCCGACTTTGAATGGTATGGTTTTCGACGCCTGCTTTGGCCTTAAACATGATTCTAATTGTATTTCCCTTTTTCCATAGTGAATTCAACTATGTCAAAGACTCAAACGATAACTGCGTTCTCGTACCCGGAACAACGCCCTTGGCAGACGACGACTCATGCTCCGACGGTGGTGACTTCTGGTACGAACGCACGCCATACCGCAAGATACCATATTCGAGCTGTGAAGGAGGCGAACGCCTCGATCGGGGCCCGCAACATGTGTGTCCTGGATTCAAGAGCAAGTCGGGATGGTTCTGGTTCTGGATGCTGCTCTTGCCGTTTGGGTTCACGGCGTTGGTGGCGTATTATTATTACAGAAGGAGTGGGTTGGCGAAGGGGTGAGTTTTCTTTCTACTTTCTTTTTCTTGTTTGTTTGTTCTGGATACTCATCGAATGTTTTTTTTTTTTTTTGTGTTAAAGAACCATCCGCTTGCCAGGAGACGCTGCCCGTGGACCAGCATATGGAGGAGACTCGGGGGTCTTGGCGACGCTCGCATCTGTTCCGTGGTTCATCATTGGCATTGGAGGAATCGCGTATGAATGGGTTGCGTCGAGGGCGGACACGTATTTGTTCAGGTCGAGGAGAGGGTATAGGCATGTGCCGATCGATGAGGATGCGCAGATTTTGAGGTTTGAGGATGAGGAGCGTTAGGGTCTCGGACCTCGGTGGTGGTGTGATAATGTTTAGTGAACAGTCTATGTCTGTTTTTACCCTCATGCGTACGCCCTACTTCTGCCTATAAAGTAGTACTAGTAGTATAGTAGTTGATATATCGTGTTAGCTTTGCGATTCGTTTCTATTTCATTGTATTTATTAATTATTAGAAGATGGAGATTACTTATGTGTTCGCAACTTTGGTTTGACTGTGATTTTACTGAACTATTTTGGCAAGTAGAACACTTTTTGATTCGATGAGGATTCTTAGGAGGTTATGCTCCGTTCCGGGTTCTAAATGTATCTTTATTGAAGGTAGAGATGAACTTGTATAGGTATAGGTATAGACTGTGTATGATTGACATTTCCGAAAACATGTACGACAATTTCCCGATATGAGATTGGTGGTGTGTGGGGGGTATATAGTTAGAGAGAACAATATGTATGTAAGTATGCAGATGGATGAACTTTGAAGCTTTGAAGACGTGAAGGAAGAAGAAGAAGAAGAAGAAGATGATGATGATGATGACGGTAAGATTGAAGATGATTGGCTTGATATGGGTTTTTTGGTGTTCGTGCTATCTGAGCTCCGAGCAGCAGGGTGTAGCTGAGAGGAGACTGGGTCGTCAGGGTCATGATGGAGGTGAGGAGTGGGCAACGATAGGGAGAATGAGTGCCATCGTCTTTCCAGCAGCACTGGGATAAAGGTTTCGGACGAGTAACATGGGGAATATCATGATTTCTTCCGACTCGATTTCGATCCTTGGGACTGTCCAAACAATTAATTGCGTTAGAACTGTGGCTTTGTGACTGAAGATGCTCAATGGATAGGTCAACTTACATCGAAATCCACAATAAGATATCCAACCAACAAGATCACACCAGCCACGATGGAAAGTGCAGGAGATCTTGTCAAGGCGTACAGGATGGGTAGCACTCCGTATGGGAGATACGACGAAATATTCCCTGTACCGTCGCGGGATACTCGGTCAGGAAACGAGCCTGCTTCACGCCTTCTTCGTGAGCTCCGCGAGGAGGACTTGGACTTAGCAGGTGTACTCTGGCTGGTATGGGCTGAGGCGTGTTTCCGTTCGGCTTCGACTGCGGAGTCCTTGACCAGTTTCCGTGGTTTGGAGCCTGAAGATGGACGAGAACTTGAACGTTCAGGGTGACCATGAGCATTGTCCTTCTCCTTCATAAGTGCAGGGACATGCCCTGCCTCTTCGGTACCAGCACCTTGAGGCTGGAGCTGGGCCCTGTGGGGTTTGGCATCCAGGGGTACCGGTATCGATACTGGCGGTGAAGGGAGCTGGGTCGATGGTAGTGCAGCTTGTTGCTGCACCTGAAGCCCAATTCCTAGCTCACGAAGCTCCTTGGTTGTGCTCCTGACCCAAAGTTCGACCCGGCGCTGCGACTCCTGGTAGCAGTGATAGATTTCCTGAGGATCCTGCTCGATTGGCATAAATAAAAAAAGGGGGGCGAAGAACAGACAAAAGGAATAAAAGGTCCTTTGAATAAAGACCAGTAAAGGTGGGAAGAGGTTGGTGGTGAGTGCTGGAAGGCGGCTGCCCAACACGTGTGGTGAGTGCAGACCCAGTTTTCCGAGAGCGTGCGGGCTAATTAGCGTGAGGGATCTTTCCCAGAGGTCGGCAAGAGCCTCGTGGTCGGAGGTCTAGTGATGGCATTCGGAGAAAATAAGCGGTGATAGGGGCTTTGACGGGCAATGGTAAAAAAGTCACCAGTCGAATACCGTCTCGCAGTCGTAGTGATCTTGGTATTCCGGGAGGATATATCTTAGGTAAAGCACATTAGGGACGTTCAGTTTTAACTGCTGCGTCGCAGCATATGCGAGCTGCGACGCATAAGGGGTGATTACTTAATCGAATTTCAATGTCCGCTTTGAGCATTCTGTCACGTCGCGGCGCGCGCGAACTCGCGTCCCGCTCATTTACGATCAAGATAAGACTTTCACATCTCTGTTCAACAATGCCTTCGAAAACCGAACGTCAAGAGCTTCTGGAGGCCTTTCTTATGTCAATGGCACTGCAGGATATCTTCTCCCCTCCTAGTTCTCTTCAACAGGCCACTCAAGACTTCGAGAGGAACATGCAAATTGTTACTTGCCTTGAAGAAACACGGTATCTTAATGACCGCCCCCCTGTACCAAAGAAGGGAAATTTAGATTTGGCTTGGGAATTTTCCTCTGATCCTGCACACCACAAACGCTTTCTCAACATGCTCCGTGTCTCTCTGTTGAACGACTAATGTCGTGAGGCTGACTAAGCCCATGTGACTCGCACGTGTGGGCGTAAGTCCCGTGCTTGATGTCTAAACTTAGTGTAGTTATATATAGAAGACAGCCACCGCATGTCACATACTATACAGTAGTTACATTAGTCACGTAGTAAAACGTATATAAGGGCTACGCATTTGCCCACTAAATGCAAGCGGTTTACAACCTCTTAGTAGCTACAACTAAGTAGAACACCAACACGACCCACCAAGGGTAAGTATTAAGTCAAGTCTCTCGCTGCGCATATACATAGTCTAGTGTACAAGATGCTAGGGCTTGAGCTCGTGCTCGCCTGGGCATATTTGCTGCTCAACACTCTCCACTGGTCTTCCAAAAACTACTCGAGTTGATTGAACATCATCCAGTCTTCCAAAGTGGACACCGGAATAATCAGACTCCAGTTGAGACGCAGCTGGCTGTGACCTTGTTCCGAATGGGCAGATATGGCAATGGGGCTAGCGTTGAGGATATTGCCAGGATTGCAGGATGCTCAGAAGGCTCGGTGGAGAAATATACAGAGCGCTGCTTTGAGGCCATCTTGTCATTGCAGAAGAAGTTTGTCCGGAAATTGACAGCGGAGGAAAAGGAGGTTGAGAAGGCCTACATTGACAACATGGTTGGGTTTAAAGGTTTATGGCGTGAAGGGTGGGTTATGTATGATGGGACTATTGTGGTCCTGTACAAGAAGCCGGATGTGAATGGTGATGCGTACTTCACACGTAAAGCAAATTATGGTCTCAACCTTCAGGTACATAGTTCCTTTCTTTCTTTTTACAAAATACTGAATACTCTACAGGTTGGGAATGCTCCATCCAATCTCCGCATTGTTGATTTTGCACATGGGCCGACTGGTTCAGCTCACGATGCTACTGCATTCAAGCATACTGCGGCTTATCGATTTCCCAATTGGTTTTTTCAAGGAGAAGAATTTGCCTGGGCAGATTCTGCATATGCAGTCAACTCGAGAACAATCCCCGTTCACAAAAAACCTGCATCCCTTGATCCAAAGAATGCTCTTTTTGACAAACAAGTGGTGTTTCTCCGGGTCCGGTCTGAGCATTGCATAGGTGCTCTTAAAGGCCGTTTCCAGTGTTTGCGGGGACTACGTGTCAGAATCAACAACAACAAGGACCATGACAAGGCATGCAAATGGATAACCATTGCCATCATTTTGCATAATATGGTAATTGATGTCGAAGGAAAGGATGCAGCAGAATATTTCCTTCATCTTCACGGGCTACCTTCAGAAGATATGGGTGCTGCTGCTGAAAATGACCATGTTGCACCAGGCACAGAAACTAATAACACCAAAAGAGAACGACTTGTAGAAGAGCTATGGGCACACAAATCCGGGATATAATTAGCACAAGTATATAGCACTACATGATTATGGAAAGGTACTTTAAATAAGATAATAAATAGAAATTTACAGGTCTGCTTCGGAAGATGAATTCCAGTCACTAGGCCAGTCGGGGCTTGAATACCTATCATTGGTAACTTTCTGGCGCTTAGAAGGTTGGGAAGGATCTTCCAACTCCTTAAGCTTAGCTCGTGCCTCCTCAACAGTCCATATACCAAGAGAAAGCTCAGACGCAATCTGCTTACGCATTTCAATCATAAGCTGACGATCTTGTTGCATGCGCTGCGCAGCAAGATTTTCACTGTAAAATCAAAATTATAAATCAGAAGAAAAATAACATAGTAATTCATGTGACACACCTTGATATTTGCAACATTGCTTCAGCAACAGTGCGCTTTTTAGACTTTCTGGTCTTGCTGTCCTCTTTTTGCGGAGTCTGCTGGGCTCCTCGAAACGCGACAGAAGGCTTTGCTGGTCGCGAAGCTGATGGAGGACAGGAAGAGGAAGAAGAAGGCTCACGTGGAGCCTGAGAATTGACGATGCCAGAAGCATCCGTCCCAAAAGAGCGCTGCAAGCGCTCCTTGCATTGCGCCTGCTCCTCAAGTTGTGCGCGATCCTCAGCAAGGATAACTGGATCGATATTACTGTTGTCATCTTTTGGCTGCATCCATATAGTCTGCGGACCATTAGGCCCAACACCAGTGGTGACAACAATGGGATTGACGTTGGGACGGGATGCAAAAATGCGATGGAGAGGAGGGAAGAACTTGAACTCCGCCGTTATTTGCTCTATTATGTACATTTGAGTCAAAGCCAAATACTTAGTAGAACAGAGACATACCCCATAAGTTGCGAGCATAGACAGGTGTCTCTACGCAAGGCCCATCACCCATGATGTAAAACTCAAGTGATGCCTCAGAGGACTGGGAGTCATTCTCTTCATTTCCGACTCCATTTCCTGTCCGTCGAAGCCTTTGTGCGTACTTTGCATAGGTCTTCGTGAGGCTACAGATTTATTAGATCACTTCGAAGGAAAAGGTAGTGGGTTTATACCTTTCAATCTTGGATTTGACACGGTCCCGCATGGTATTGGCATTGATAGCAAACTGGGCAGGGAATATCTTCTCAGCTATCCGTCTGTATACAGCAACCTTCGTGTCTCCACTGGTATTCTATCGGGGATAGGCTGTCAGAGCCGTACTTAATCAATGAGATATATATAGGGCACGCACCTCCGTATTATCCTTTTTTCCGAATAAGACCTTGTAATTGTTCTCTTCTTCCATCTCGTCCACCAGCGTCCAAACGAGGTCATCCGTCCAATCAATGGCCGAAATAGAGTTGCTATCCCTTTGTTGCCTCGGTGCCATCGCGTTTCGGGTATATAAAGAGCGTGTGGGAGTAGTTGGCAGTGAAATGAGTGTGTGGGGGCGTGCCGTAACGAGCCAGGGGTAGGGTAAACAAAGAAAACGCGACCGCGACAGTGCCGCGACGCAGCCACGACACGAGCAGTCACACAAGGGTCACGGCGGACATTGAAATTCGATTAAGTAATCACCCCTTATGCGTCGCAGCTCGCATATGCTGCGACGCAGCAGTTAAAACTGAACGTCCCTATTATAATGCTAGCCGCCGGGTGGGTTAATGCATGTTACTTATTTAAGTAGTACGATTAAGTCAGCCTGGCATCATTGGGTTTATTGAGGGCTACTAAGTCCTTTATTACCTACAAGTAGGCACTGGAACCATGTTGCATGCTTTGAGTCCTTGAGAAACCTACTGATGTTGGTACCGTTTTCCAGACTGAAAAAGATCGCCGCGACGCGACCTGTAATCTATATTTAGAATGTACAGGAAACCTGTGCCCCCAGTGTCAGAATAAAACTAAACCAAGTTAAAGCTAAGGTGCCGACTACTACAAAAGGGAGTATTTATACTAGTAGCCAACCTATCTACCATGCTGTAGCGTACCCTATTAGGCATGTTAGCCTTGAGTTATCCTTGCATAAAACTATTAAATAAGGGAGGCGCGCAGTAAGGGATAAAACTATTAAAAGGACTGCGGATTATGTAATAAAAGGAATGAAACGAAAGAAATAATTAAGTCATGACATCACCTCCCCTTCAAGGCGTGGCTCCCGCTCTCCGTTTTATTTAAAGTCCAATCCACCCACGAATCGTTTGGAGGATACGAACAAAGATATTGGGGGGTGTTGGTAGAGGGAGTTCCGAGAATGAAAACCTCGAGATTGTGGGTTCTTCCGGAGTAAGAGGAAGAATATGTTCTTCAGGTCGCGAGATGATAATTTGTATTTCAGAAAGATCATCTTCTTCGAGGTCGGATGACATGTCGGAGTGTTTAGGGGATGCAAAGACGATAGGGGATTCTGGTCGTTCTGGGAGATCTGGGAGGAAAGGAGAGAGTGTCGGAGTAAGAAGTTTGATGGTTTCGGAAGAGATCGTTGCAACTGATTCGTGTTTTTTGTGTGGTTTGATTGTTTCGATGGAACTCGTATCTGATGGTTCACATGGTTTTTGCGATTCTGGTGTTTCCAGAGGGTGGGTTGTGAAGAGTCCCGCAAACTCGGAATAGTCGTAACTGTGGATATCTTCTTCGGTCCAGGTTGCTGGTAATGACCCTTGATATTTTCTAATCGTTGGTGAGTTGGTCATTTCTGGGAATAGTGGTGTGATGTCTGAGGGATAAGGAATAGAGCTACTACTACAGAAGGTTTTATAGAAGGCAGAAAATGGAAAAGTAAAATGGAAGAAGTGGAAAAGTAATATATTCTTAGGTAATGTTTGTAAGTTATTACCTCCCCTTTATGGTAGCGTTCGTCAAGATGCTTCCGGCGGTCTTTGAGCGGGGTTGACCCAAAGAGTCCATTTATTGGTTTTTCGAGCTAACTTGTTTAGCTCTTGTTCGGAGGGTAGGGAATGATCAACTCCCAGGGTGAAGCGGTTAGAAGGGAGTTCGGCTGTAAGAGAGGTAAAGAGGATTTGACGGGGAGCGTGTGGTTTGAGGCGGTAGAATTCTTTGACAAGTTCGGGGAAGTCAGTTTCGGCGCGGGAGAAGAGTTCCCAGAGTGTTTCGGTGCGGCCTTCGGGCAGAAGCCAGTCGACCAAGAATTCGAGGCGTCCGTTTACAAGTTTGGCATCTGTGATCCGTTGAGCGTTCCAGTTTTCTCCGCGTACATGGAGATTGACGGCTGGGGGTTTTCGATTGAATTCGTCTGGTTTGACTTTGCGGAGTTTTGACACGTGGATGACGTTATGGATTTTCCAGTGCTCAGGTAATTTGAGCTTGTAGGCGACATCAGAGATTTTTTCAATGATTTCGAAAGGGCCTTCTCGAATGATATCCAGTTTTTTCTTGGGTCGTCCTGTATCATAGTTTTCCATATGGAGCCAGACTTGTTCGCCGATGTTGTATTCGATTGGTTTCCGCTTTCGGTCGTAGAACTTCTTCATGTCTTTGGCTGCTCGTTCTAGAGAAGCCTTGGCTTCTTCTCTGATTTTAGCCATTTGATTGACAAAGTCGTATCCTGGTCCGTTTTCCCGGGTTGGTCTAAAGCCGTCATTGGCCTTGTATCCTCGTGTAGCTTCGAAGGGGGACATGCCGATTGCCGATTGGATTCTATTATTGTATGAGAATTCCATGATCGGGAGCCATTCGACCCAGTCGTTCTGATGCCAATTGATGAATATGCGTAGGTAGGCTTCGATTTCTTGGTTGAGCCTTTCTGTCTGTCCGTCTGTTTGAGGGTGGTACGCTGTCGACACATTTTGTTTGACGCCGACTAGTTTGTATAGGGCGGTGGTGAATTCGGAAACAAATTTGGGATCACAGTCTGTGATGATGATTTCGTGGAATCCTTCGTTTTTCCATACGCCGTCTCGATAGATCTTGGCTACTCCTTCGGAGTTGATCTTCTTAGTGCATGGTAAAAAGTAAGCTCGTTTTCCGAAGCGGTCGATTACGGCCATGATGGAGTCATATCCCTGGCTTTCGGGAAGGTCTGTGATGAAATCCATTGCCACGATTTTGCCTGGTCTATCCGGGATGGCGTTGGGACGAAGTTCTCCTTGGGGTTTGGTGGGAAATATCTTATTTTTCTGGCATTTTTTGCACCCATCGACATATTTGTTGACGTATTGGGTAAGTCCTGACCACCAATAATCTCGAGTAATGAGTTCCCTAGTCTTAGCTTGTCCGGGGTGTCCACCGATGGGGGAATCGTGTAATCCTGAAGTGATTTGAAGTTTGAGATCTTCGTCTTGGATAACGATAAGACCGTCCCTGTATGTAAGACCATTTTCCTGTTTCCATTCGGCTTTATCTCTGGGGTTGATCGGGATTTGTTTGCGTTTTCGAAGTTCTTTGATTATTTGATCTCCGATTGATTCGATTTCGATTTCTCCAAAATTAATGTCCGCATCCCAGTTGATTTGTCCAATATAGGCTTCTGTGTTTAGGAATGAAATGTGTAAGAAGGCAATGTGTTCTTTTGACAAAAGGACGATGTTGTCATTGTCTTCTTTCACCCCTTCTTGATGGTCGGCTCTTCTAGATAGGATATCAGGTTTTGCCATTGACTTTCCTGGGAGATGTCTGAGGATGAAATCATAATCAGCGAGAGTTCCGGACCACCTGGCTTGTCTTCTGTTGAGTTTGCGTGCCGTGAGGAAATATTCGAGATTTTTGTGATCTGTGTAAATCTCGATCTGGTGTTTGGCTCCTTGTAAATAATGGCGCCACTCTTCCAAAGCCCTCATAATTGCCAGGAGTTCTCGATCGTGAATCTCGTAATTCCGTTCTGTTGCCGTTAGTGCCTTGGAGAGGAAGGCAATCGGTTTCCATACTCCCTCCTGCTTCTGGGAAAGAACAGCCCCGGTAGCAAAGTCGCTGGAATCGGCCTCTACTTTGAATGGATCTGTATCGGTGGGAATAGCAAGAACTGGCTGCGTTGTCATTTTTTGTTTGATAGTGTCAAACGCTTCTTGTTCTTTGTTTTCCCATGTCCATTTGGTAGTTTTCTGGGTCAAATCCCATAACGGTCTAGCCACTTTGGCGAATCCTTCTATAAAGTTTCGATAGAAGTTACAAAATCCTAAAAACTGCTGTACGTGTTTGACAGTTTGAGGGACGGGCCATTTTCCGATTGTGTCGACCTTTTTGGGATCCATCTGGACAGTTCCATTGCCGATGATCATGCCGAGGTATTCGATTTTGTCTTTTTCGAATTCACATTTTTCCGGTTTTAAGAATAGGCCGTTTTTTCTCAGGATCTCCAGTACTTCTTTGACTACTTTGCGATGCTCCTCTTTAGCTTTGGTGTACACAAGGATATCGTCCATGTAGACCATGACTACTCCACGTTGTATGAGTGGGCGGAGGATTGCGTTCATCATGGTTTGGAACGTGGCCGGGGAGTTGCAGAGTCCAAAGAACATGACTGTGGGTTCGAAAAGACCGTAAGGCGTAAGGAATGCAGCTTTCTGTTCGTCCCCTTCTTTGATTCGAACGTTGTTGAATCCCCATCGGATGTCCATTTTTGAGAAGATCTTTGCTCCTTTCAGCTTTGTAATGAGCTCGGAGATTAGCGGGAGCGGGTAGGCATTCTTGACTGTGACAGTGTTGAGTGCGCGGTAGTCTTGAACGGGTCGGAGTTTGCCGTCTTTCTTTTTGACAAAAAAGAAGCCCGATGCCCAGGGTGATTTTGATTCCCTTATCCTGCCGTTTGCAAGGTTTTCATCTAAGAATTTCTTTACTGCTTGGTCTTCTTCTGGGCTAATCGGGTACGGTTTTGTGAGTTTTTGTGGTTCCGCGCCTTCTTTGATTTCAATGGCATGGTCCCATGGTCGTCTTTTTGGGAGTTCTTGGAAACCATCTTCTTCAAACACCTTGCGATACTCATGGTACTCTCTGGGGACCATTTCCTCGAAAGTCCTTTCTGGTCCGATGTGTTCTGCAGCGATTTCGGCTGATTTACTTCCAGTGGCAAAGATTCGGAGTTCTGGAAGCACCTCAACGTCGGTCCAAGAGCCAAGCTCTGGGTTAACGAGCCTCATGGGTTCCTTGCTATAAAAGGTGTGGTAGATGAATTCTGGAGTTTCGGGAGTATCCGGTTTTACCCCTTTATCGAGGTGGTGATTCCGGCCACATTCCTCTGGGCATCTGACCATATCGATTTGACCTGTTTGCCAATTGATGATCAGGTTGTGTCGTTTCAACCATGTGTGTCCTATGATTAATTCGGTTTTGCCTAATCGAGTGACGTATAGCCGTATTTTCTCATAATGTTCGCCATATTTCATGATGGTTTCACATTTGTGTGTGATAGATCCAGCGTTGTTGGGAGTTCCATCGACGTTATAGACCGGAATTGCTCTATCGAGCTTGATCATGGGAATTTTGATGGCTTTGGCATAATCCCAATTGATAAAGCAGTCTGTGGCACTGCTGTCCAGAAGTCCTTTAATCGTGATCGTTTCTCTGTTTTCGGGGTTGACAAGGTTAATTTTGATGTCCGTGTGTTCCCCATTCAGAGTCCTGATGTCCATTCGTGTCTTTCCGTTGGTCTCTCGAGTACTAAATGAAATAGATATATTCTCAATGCTAGTACTAGAGTCTGTAGGGCCTGCCTGTTGCTTTTGTTGCATATGTCCATAATTTCCGGTGGGCGATTGTTTCCTTTCCGGGTTCCTATTGCCATATTGAGGTTTCGGTGCTTC
The DNA here is from genome assembly GCA_013053245.1 of Agrocybe pediades. NCBI lineage: Eukaryota > Fungi > Basidiomycota > Agaricomycetes > Agaricales > Agrocybaceae > Agrocybe > Agrocybe pediades. Next base: position 2,797,377 of record JAACJL010000058.1, read on the forward strand.
CGATTTCCTTCCTTGAGTTTCGGCACGAGTCATCCTCCATTGCCGGTCCAGTTCGCAAGCACGGTTCATCCAGTTGTCTAGATTAATTGTTCCGTCTTCGTTGTTTTCTGGTGCAGGCCATGTCGTCATGAGCCTTTCTCGGAGGGGGCGAGTGAGTCCGCGCTTGTATTCCTTTAGCTGTGCCACAGCATTGTAGCCGGACCGGTCGGCGTAAGCCTGGAAAAGCCTGCTATATTCCTTGCAGGTCTGTCCGTTAGCCATTTCGATAGTGGTGATTTTCTCGATGGCGTCTTCAGCCGATGTAAAAAGTCCGAATTGTCGTGTGAAAGCTTCTGTAAATCCCTGCCAGTTGGCATAGGGCACTTCAGGGGGGTTTCGATTAAGGTGTGTTAGCATGTTTGCTCTGATGTTGTCCGACCAGACGGTTGCTCTGTTACCGGTTCCTCCGCGTACTTTGGATAATGTAAAGTAGATCTGTTGTTCCAAATCCGTGATGCCGTTGTACGTGAGGTAAACCTCGACTTCCTGGATGAATGCTGTGACACGATCCGGTGAGCCGTCATAGTTGGCTGGAGTCTCGATTTTGATTTTAGAGCTCGTGACTTTTGCCGTGATTTGTGCTGTTGCCGTTGCCTGTTTGTCGACCGCCTCAGCGATCTCCTTGTTGGTGTCCACAGCGGACTTCCAGAGTGGTACCAGCTCATTGAGCTTGGTAATCAGGTCGCCCATCATATTAATGATAGCGTCCATGGTGGTGACGGGATGGGTGGAGTTGCAACTACTTAGTTAAGGTAACTAACTAATTACGAGTATGTAGGTTTGTATGTAAAATAGTAGACTAGCGTGGGGTCCGAACGGTTGTCCCAGGCGTTCACCGATACTAATACGGCGACAACTAGAGTGGCGTTTGCAAGTGCAGAGCCCGCTCCAGGAACTACGAGAAAACTAGACTAAGAGACCGTTACCTTCGCAGGGCTCAACGCCTAACGGTGGTGCTTGCTTGTTGTCCTTCAAAGTCTTCGTCCTCGAGGAAGCTTATTGCAGCTGTCGGGCACGTCGGTGAGTCGGAGGGATGGTGGTGATGGAAAGATAAAAGGGGATAGTGACAAGATAGGGTTGGGGTTTGTGGTGATATGTCCAAATATGGACGGTGATAGTTTCGGTATCAAACCGAGAGGGCGAGTGAGGATGATGAGAGTGGTTTAGATGGTAGTAGGTGATGAGCGGATGGGTTTGTTCTCCAAGGACACCAGTGCACTGCAATAGTGGGCTAGTACCGTCAGAGAGAGCAGCTTTAACTTATGTCAGAATAAAACTAAACCAAGTTAAAGCTAAGGTGCCGACTACTACAAAAGGGAGTATTTATACTAGTAGCCAACCTATCTACCATGCTGTAGCGTACCCTATTAGGCATGTTAGCCTTGAGTTATCCTTGCATAAAACTATTAAATAAGGGAGGCGCGCAGTAAGGGATAAAACTATTAAAAGGACTGCGGATTATGTAATAAAAGGAATGAAACGAAAGAAATAATTAAGTCATGACACCCAGAGCCCATGGGGTATGCATATGTACTCCTGGTCATTATGACAAAGCTTGTTCCGCAGATTCTGTATTCCTTATAAATAGATTTGGTTGCAGCGCCAGACAACATAGCCCCACGATGGCAGTGGCCTTCAGCGGAACCTGGGTTAAATCGCGGTACCTGCTTTGATTCCTCTTGCTCTCGCAACTCTTGCCATGGAAGTAATCTCTGTGGCGGCAACTGTTATCTCTATCTGCAAGGCAATCAAGACCTGGGTCGATCAACTGGAGCAGAGGGACGTCATAATCCGGGAGATTTCTTCCCTCGTAGTTCAAATCCACGACATCCTCGAACCCTTTACCAACTTGAACTTGGAATTCGATCAGGCAGGGGAGCTACAGCTTTCTCAATCGATTAGAAGTATTGGAGATGTGCTGGAGAAAACGCGGGAGCATATGATTGTGTGGAAGTACAAGAAATCTCAGAAGTTACTAGCCTTTCTGAAGCCAGCAACACTCATCCAGCGTCTGCAGGACGACGAGAAGCAGCTTAGTCGGCAACTGCTCATCCTTCTTACCTCTTTCGCGGTTGTTGGATATTTCAAAAACCTGTCGGAAGGTCAAAAATCCTCAACCGGCTTGCCCAAAGATGTGCAGTTATCCGTCGAGCTCGCAGAGGCCGGCTCTGCGACTAGCACCCTCGTGCCAGATCTAGGACCTTTCATGGATGACGATGCTGCAAAGTTCTGGCGGGATTTTGTGGGATTAAAGGTGAGCTGAACGTGTCAATGCGTTCCTAATGGAAGTGAAGTTATCTCTAGGTCGCTTTCGTCTCATATGACCTTTTTCTCGCCCGCCTACGTACATGGTACGGCAAACCGTTGAGCGATGTATCCACCTCGCATATCATCATGTGCCTCGATGAGTTCAACATCGGCGGTGTTACTCCTGATAACCTATCTCGAGCTCTAAACAAAGAGAACCTTCAACGCTTCGTGGATCGATACGTTGACATTGGCGAACGCCGCTTACTAGAGGCTCCGGCTGCTGCGCCCAACGCGATGCGCGAGTGGCGGATTCCTTTGCTAATTTGGATCGACGACTGTCCAGAGAACAATGAGTGGGAGGTAGACACAGCCAGAGGAATGGGCATTCAGGTCATACAGCTGACATCGACTGCCTTGGCAAAGGCGTGGATTGAAGACAACGAAGGTTTGTTCTTCAGGCACCCCGGAAGACCACCTAAGTAATCTGACTCTTTTCCAACGCAGCATTCCTACGCGAGAACGATGATGGTTCTCGCATCCGCTTCATAACCGACAATGCCAGAATGGAGTTCACGCCCACCAAAGGGTCTTTCATGAACTTCACAGCCGGAAAGAATTTCCTCCAATACCTCCGTGGCCACTTGTACAAGGCACCCGTACTGGTGTATACTGGCTCTAGTATCAACTACACCCAATACGTGGAGCAGTACGAGTCAGCGGGCTCGACGTGTGTTGCGCACACTTGCATCGGCTATATAACGAATTTGGCTAACAGAAGGAATGCCGATACGGAATGGAGAGGATTCAAGAAACTTGTGCTCTGGTCTTGAGCTAAAGAACAAATTTGATTTAATTATGTAGCATTGGCTTAAAAGAACGAACAGAATCATATTGTTGTTTTATTTTATTTTATTTTTCAACGTCTTCCATCGCGCGTGAAATCGTTCATGGTACAGGTCGGGCGTCGCGTCGTGTAACATGGTCACGTGTGTAGCTTGCGATGAAAATCGATCGCGATTCGCGACCGACAATTTAATTCGTTTCCTTAACTATCATCACCATCATCGTCTTTTACAAATTTTCTGCATGAATGTTGATGGTCATTCAGATCTATACAGGCTTCGAAAATTCCCCGCTGGTATAGACTTGTTTTCCCATGGAAATGCCTCAAATAAAACGTTTCATGTCCTTACTGCGGGCGGATATCCAGGGATATAGTCAGAAAAAATACGTCGGGCATCCTGATTTTGGCAAGCCCGAAGAGAAATTACATGTTTTCGGAGGGAAAACAGCCAAAAATTAAATCAGACGTTTAGTTTGTGCAGTGCTTTAGAGTGCCTTCCTGGGTAAGCACTAATTATCTAATCCATCGCTTACTTTCAACTTCTCGTACCAGGATTTCTTGCAATGGATGTAATCTCGGTTGCAGCAACCGTGATCTCTATATGCAAGGCGATTAAAAAATGGGTCGACCAGCTGGAGCAGAGAGATGTCATAATCCGAGAGATATCGTCCATCGTACTCCAAATCCACGACATCCTTGAACCCTTTACCAACTCGAATTTGGAGTTTGACCAGGCTGGGGAACTGCAGCTCTCTCAATCAATTCGGAGTATTGGGGATGTTCTGGAGAAAACACGGGAGCATATGATTGTGTGGAAGTACAAGAGATCGCAGAAAATATTGGCCTTTCTTCAGCCGGGAACTGTGATCCAGCGTCTGCAGGATGACGAAAAGCAGCTTAGCCGGCAACTGCTCATTTTGCTTACCTCACTTGCAGTTGTAGGATACTTCAAAAGTCGCTCAGACAGTCAAAAGGCGTTGCGAGGGTCTCCCGAAGAGGCGCGGACATCCGTCGAGCTCGTAGAAGCAAACTCTACGGCTGACACCCTGGTTGAGCTGGGTCGTTCTTTCACGGATGAGAGTGCTACAGAGTTTTGGCGGGACTTCCTTGGGCTAAAGGTGAGCTGAAGCATGTCAGTCTGATCATATATGAATCCCGCCGACTTCTATCTCGAGGTGACCTTCGTCCCATATGACCTTTTCCTCACCCGCCTACGTACATGGTACGAGAAACCTTTGAACGACGTGGCCACCTCACGAATTATCATGTGCCTCGATGAGTTTAACATAGGTGGCATTACTCCTGGCAACCTATCGCGGGCTCTAAGCAAAGAAACCCTCAAAGACTTCGTGGATCGCTATGTCGGGATTGCCGAACGCCGCTTAGAGTCTTCTATATCATCCGAAACTAAGCCTGAGTGGAGGATTCCGTTGTTGATTTGGATAGACGACTGTCCAAACAACAATAAGTATGAAGCAGCTGTAGCCACTCAAATGGGAGTCCAAGTTATTCAGCTGAAGTCGACTGCGCTTGCTAAGGCATGGATTGAACATAACGAAGGTATGCTCTAATAATAATAAACCTGTTGTCTACTTTATCTGACACGTTTGCACGACAGTCTTCCTGCGCGAGAACGACGATGGCTCTCGAATTCGTTTTATTACCGACAATGCCAGAATGGAATTCACACCTGGCAAAGGAACGTTTATGAACTACACCGCAGGAAAGAATATCCTTCAATACTTGCGCGGGCACTTGTACAAGGCGCCCGTGCTGATATATACTGGATCCAGTGTCACCACCACCAGATACGTCGAGCAATACGAGTCGGCCGGCTCGACGTGCGTTGCACACATTTGCATCGGCTTCATCACGAATTTGGCCAACAGAAGGAATGACGATACGGAGTGGAAAGGGTTCAACAGGCCTTCTTGAAGAGCCTGCACAATCTCAGCTTGATTGTGTGTAGTTTGAATACAAAATTTTCATATGTATGTACCAACATAATCTATGGTTTGTGTGTATTTCCTCAATTTCACCAAAATTTGTCCATTTCGCGGCACACTTATCGCTGACACGTGACATGTCGCGTCGCGTACAGTAGTCACGTGCAACCTTCTTTCCATAAATTGACATTGCCGCCGACCAGTCATTCCTTCTTCTAACCATCACCATCACCATCACCACCATCTATACACCGTACTATCCCTACAACACAACTATCTAAACTATCCTATACTCTTATAATACACGGCGGGACTGTTTCGAACGCTTTAGTCTCTTATAATCCAAAATCGCCCTTGTCATCCATACAATGAAACGACACCACTATTACCGTTACCTTACGGCTCTTACCGCTATCACTACGCCAGTAGCCTTTGGTCAGAACGGCTCTGTGTCTCCACCACCTGGACAACCGACACATAAAGGCGATCCTGGAAAGTTCGAGTTGTTAAATGATACCATTGTCAGCTCGCAGCAGGTAAAGTCGCCTTTCAAACGTAGTGCATCACGCGTTGTTAACAAGAAGCTATTCAGATTTTTTTAGGGAGGCCAGACAAGATATACATCCTCGATAAGGTCGAGAACAACCCAACACAAATCAATGGCCACGCGGCATGGGGTGCTGGTCAGTGCCCAAACTCGTGTCTTTCAAGCGTGTGGGAGAATTTCATTGGGCGTGCTCTTCAGAATACCGCCTTTCGGACAATACGCAAAGGGCTATGAATGTTCAGACGAACACATTCTGTGCAGTAAGTCGTGGCATACTCTCTTCTCTTTTCTTCAAATTTTCTTAACCCCTTCTCATTAGGGAGGCAGCGTTCTTGGCAACGGAACGTGGATAAACGTCGGCGGAAACCAAGCAGTTACAACCGGCGGTACAGCCGCAACTAGTCAGGATGGTACTTCAGCACCATATTTCGACGGAGATGGACGGCAATCGTAAGTACTTGAATGGTATCTGTATACATTCTGATTTTCACTCGTTATTTCCCATTTCAGAATCAGGTGTGTTTTCTGTGGAATAACAAGGCACAAGCACTAACTGTGATCCAGACTGTTAGATCCTTGCGATGGCAACGATTGCAACTGGGTGATGGCTCCTCAGCAGTCTCCTGAGCAGCGGTGGTATCCAACTGTGTGAGTTGCTTCTATGTTTCAGTTATCCCTTCATCGCCTTACCTAGAGCATCAGAGAAACGCTGGAGGACGGCAGTGCCATAATCGTAAGTCACATGTATAAGATTAACCAAACGGAAGTTGATAAACAAATGAACTCTAGATTGGCGGCTGCAAGTGGGGTGCATATGTGAACGATGCCTCTCAGACGACTGCTAACTACGAATTCTTCCCCTCGACTGGGCCCCCAGTGCCTTCTACTTTCCTTCAAAATACACTGCCTGCCAATCTCTATCCACTGACATGGTTACTTCCTTCCGGAAAGCTCCTCATGCAGGCTACGTGGTCGACCACTCTCTTGGACTATAAGACCAATGTCGAGACTCCTTTGGACGATATGCCGGACGCTATTCGGACATATCCTGCAAGTGCCGGAAACGTTATGATGCCCCTCACTCCCGCCAATAACTGGACGGCGACTATCTTATTTTGCGGTGGCTCGAATGTCTCAGCTGACAGGTTAGCTTCAGTTTAATACTACCCTCTCTTTCTTTTTTTACGTCCTTTTCTCCCTTCAACCAGATTTAGCGCTCCTGACTTCGTGCCGATTTCTCAACCCGCTTCCTCTTCTTGCGTGAAGATTGCGCCCGACGTCTCTCGTTCCTATGTACAGGATGACCCTATGCCTGGAGGACGCGCCATGACGAACCTTATCCTTCTTCCTGACGGCAAAATCTTGTGTTTGAATGGTGCTAAGACAGGTGAGTAGGTCTCCTGATGTGGCTTGTCTCTTAATTAAACAATTGTCTGGATAGGGACTGCGGGATATGGGCAGACGCCTTGGAGTATTGGTAATTCCTACGCTGATGACCCGGTTCTTACACCTGCTATTTATGATCCTGATGCACCTGCTGGAAGCCGTTGGTCGAGCAACGGTTTCTCTCCTAGCACTGTCCCTCGCATGTACCATTCGTCTGCTACTCTCTTGCCTGATGGTACGTCAGATTTTCCCGGTGAAATGAATTCTATTAACATCAAGAACAAGGATCTGTCTTTGTCTCTGGTTCGAACCCAAATCCTGACTACACTGTCGGTCCGAATGTCATCTATCCCACTGAGTATCGTACCGAGAGGTTCTATCCCTCGTACTATAACCAACGTCGGCCACAGCCGAAAGGACTCTTGACTCAGCTCAGCTACGGTGGACCTTCCTTTGACGTTGTGCTTGATTCAGATGATCTTTCTGGCGACGTTAAGAATGTGGATAGTGCCCAAGTTGTAGTCATTCGCACTGGCTTTTCGACCCATAATATGGTATGATTTCTGTTTTCGTGGTTTTGTTCTTCCTTAACATGTACCTGAACACAGAACATGGGCCAACGAATGGTCGTTTTACAATCGACATATACTGGTTATGGCAACAACACTGCGACTCTTCACGTCTCCCAGATACCTCCCAATCCTGCCATCCTTGCTCCTGGTCCCGCTTACATCTTTGTTGTGGTCAAGGGTATTCCATCTGTCGGCGTTCCTGTCATGATAGGCTCTGGCAACATCGAGGCTCAGAAGGTCTTTCCCATTGGCTCGACTCCAGCGTCTACGATCCTACATCCTGACAACAACGCAACTGATCCTTCTGGAACTACGTCTAATACCAACCAGAATCATAAGGCGAGCTATGCGGAACAGGCTTATTCTATGCAAGGCGGATACTATGCTTTGGGCCGCTTGTCGGTTGTTATTGGGATACTGTCGGCTCTAGTGATTTTGGTCTAGTCTAGGTCTCTCTGTGCAGTTCGTTTTCTTCTTCCGGTAGCAGAGTCTGGTTATTGTGGATATTTCATGTACACTTACTACTCCTTCGTTCTTTCAAACAATTGAATTTCGTCCGTTTTACAATTCCTTTTTCCCGCTGGCCTTTCTAAGCAATGATCAATGACAGGGACAATCCTTCATTGCGCGATATTATGAAGTGCGAAAGTCGATACACCCACCAAGTTCCAAGTCAGCCCAGGGTCCGAGTCCGAGTCATCAATCTATTTTTACCAATACTCCTACACGCGGCACGAATACCACGTTCAATCCCACGAGGCTAACGTTCCCTCTTGCCCTCGTCCCTGTCGCATGCTTGCAAGCACCCTTCATCATGGCAAACTCTCAGCCAAATCCAGGGTCTAACAATTCACTAAGGGACCAATTTCACCATTGTATCCCTCGCTTTATTTTTGAGCAGTTCTTATCTGAACCGCTTAGATCACGGTACATATTTGAATATTGTTTGATTAAGCAGGTTGCTCACTATCTAACCTCCAGAACATGTCGCGAGAGCACCCTGTCCTTCAGAAAAACACCCAAGAGCAAGAAGGACACCTTTGAGCAGATATATATCTACGATCTGCCGTCAATGACACTGGAAAATCGCCCAATAGCGAAGATATTCGGGCGCACCAATTTGTATCGCGACCCCAGGAATCCCTTGGACGCTGATCATCCGGAACACGAGTTCTCGATGCTTGAGCAACGGGCATCCGACATCCTAAGGAGGTTGACGAATTCTGCATCTTCGCAGAAATTCGCGCTGTCCAGGCAGGAACTGGCGACTCTGCGGAAATTCATCTTCCTCATGCATTTCAGGAATGATGCAATCTCCTCCACCTATTTCAAAGAGACAGATCCGGCCAACGCACCCCTCGCTGACTGGATCTCGCATTATAAGAAAAAACGCGGTTTCAAAACGGAGCACGATGTTTGGCTGGACGCCCTGTCTTATTATCTTAAAACCCCGCACCACGCCATCATCGCCACTGGCGAGCGCCTACGGGAACGATACGGAAATCACCAAATAGACGAGATGCTCAGGAAGCGACTTGACCCAGATCTCGAGGAGGGCTGGTACGCTATAGACTATGAACATCTTGCGAACTATTTCTTCCTCGGAGTCTGGGAAGCAGCCGAGGGCACCGAGTTTGTGTTGGGGAGCAATGCCTTTGGGTTGTGGGAAGGCCTGATATATGGCAGTCGGGGTGCTCACAGGTTGTATGTCGTGAGCCCCCGGATTGCCATAGTCCTACGCAGGACGTTTTTACGCGTTCCAATTTTTAAAGATCCTTCTGCTCTTTACAGCAGTCTCGCAGATGTCGTTATCAGTCCTCCCAAAACGAAATACGCCAACGCTGAATTGGTCGCAAGCCTGCAGGATGAGGACGAGCATATCCGCAAGGCTATCTTAAATGCTTATCGCTGCTCACCTGAAGCAGAAGCGGACCAGTTCACCTTCACGATTACCAAGTTGACGAAGGCGGAGACGTATGCGGTCAACGAAGTGATCATGATGAACGCCAATCTGCACCCAGAAGGTTACCTGACCTTTTGCTCTCGAGAGGCTATGCTGGAGACTGTACGAGCCTACATGTCTTCGCACAACACATTCCTTGGCGGAAAACGCTCGCTCTTCGGCCCACTTCTCCGAGCCCTGTCTTCCCCTCCTGACGGGGTGGCTTCTCCCTCCCTTTCCTCACTCGATTCGCCATGGAAGGTTACGACAGATGGAGACGCAGATATCCAGTTGCAGATGCTTCTGAAGTTCACGGTGACGAACGGGGTGTCCTTCCCATCCCCGTATAACAGAGCATATCTCATCTATCACATGGCGACCGACCTACTCTCGCTTTCCAACCCCGTTTCTTCCAAGATTCGCGAAATCCGCTGTAACGGCATATCGAAGTTGGTGGCGCTTCTCGATCCGCCTTTACCCGGGATTTCCGACATGCGTCCTCGTGTACAGAGTCCCAGGCCGACTGTGCTACATCAGGACGGGGTTGGAAAGCGAGAGTTGGTACCGTCCCTATCGAACGAAGAATCGGAAATCTTCTTTGCCACGGTGGGCCATCAAGTTGACCAGCTAGAGGTGGGCCGTCAGAGTCATGATGTTTTGGCTAATATCATTTATGAAGCGTCGATTATTGGGATCACATATTGGCTTGCCAATCAACGTCCGGATGTGTTATATGATTTGACGTACCCTTTCTTAAATGTAGTGGGATAAATTCTGCTCGGTGTTTCCTTCTTCCTAAATAGTCAATTCAATGTTTCCCCCCTTTCACTTTACCACCATCCAGATACAAGGCTCGTATCAATGGGCGAAATTCGAATTGCTGTGTAAGTAGGGTGGCGTGGTAATCGATTGCGAGCACGATTGAGAAAAAATAGACTGAGGGTACGTACATGATCTACATTCACCGAGGCAATCCCAGACCGGAGTGCGACCCAAATTAACACAGCCTTCCTTATCCGGAGGACCAGCCTCAAAAGTTTCTATACTTACCGTATTAGGCCTGTCCCCGAGTACATCGATACGAGGCTAGTGTGATGTTTTCTGCCGTTTTGTGCTCCAGATAACATTATTAGTAGTACCTTTGCTTAGGTTCGCCCTTGATCTGTACTTGGAACTCACCTAGGGATGCGACTACAGAAATTTTGGTCGAAGGACACAAGAACAAATTATATGAACTGTACTCTTGGTTGCATGATATTATGCCCAGTTAGTGAAGGTTTTTTAAATAAGCAGATAAAAGTAGCATCCAAGCGATTTATGGGGATTACATTCCGAATCCTTTCCGGTTTTCTATTCTTAACTGGCGGTACCGTTCGCACGATGCCTAAAGGGCGCGCTGACATGTCCAGAACGCGTCTTCCGTTCGTACAAAATCCTCCCGAGCTATTAGTATTCGCAGTCAAGATATGTATATCGCAGTAGATCTGCCGCATGTGATATGCTCAGGCAAAGTGCTGCCAGCATGTTACGAGTGGGATAGGCCGCCGTACACAAGCCGTACCATCATTTCAAGCACGTTGGCTAGGTGTGTTCAGATGGTTTGTATAAACTAACACGCCTGTCGTTATCCTTAACTCCCTTTCGTCCCCATCTTCGAGCTTCACTTTCCAGCTTGTACCTCTATTGTCTATACTCAATAATATGGACGACTACGATCTCTATCCGGATGAAATAGATCAATACCCATCCGACATGGGGAGGACGTCCCAATACGCAGGCTCGTCGCAACAACCCACAATACTGCCTCCTGGATCCTACAGTCGTTCTGGGACTCCACTTCCCAACTACTCCGGACTACGCGGCTCGCAACGTGGGATGAGCGTTCAAGGGAGCAACTATGGAAGATCGTATGACATGGAGCAGGAGTACGACGAACCTTACGTCTCGCGCAACCCATCCTTCCATGCACCAATGACACCTATGAGCCACCACCTTCCCTCAAACAGAAACTCTCTCATCGCTCCTGGCTCTCTGGGAAGAAGCTACTCTCAACCTATGGCCTCTCGTCACGGTTCCATGGCGGGAAGAATGTCTCCCTCTCCCATCCTACGGAATCCTTCCATGACCAACCTCGGTGGCATGTACGATGACATGCCTCCATTGCAGGAATATTACCCGACATCGAGGCATTCGACGACGCATCTTCCACCTCGAAGGTCGCGCACCCTCTCAGTAGGCCATACACAATATCCATCGTATGATATGCAGCAGTACAACCCGACGAACATCAACAGGGTGCATGTGCCTTACAACTCTATGGCCAGTCGCAGCAATTACAACAACTACAACAACTACGACACCTACGACTACGACTACAACAGCGGTAGACGAAGCTCTCGTCATGGCCATCGCTATTCATCACACTCAGGTTATTCTTCTGAATCAGACTCAGATACATCTTCATCGTGGTCTGATTCTACTTTTTCTTCTTCATCTTCTTCAGGACATTACAGACCCTCGGGTTACCAAACCGGGTATGGAAATGTTCAACAGCATGGGTATTACAACCCAACCACGGTGATTCAGCCTTCCTCACGCCATCAGCCACTGGTCGTGCCCATCAACGGCGGCTCTGGAGGATACGTGATAGTTCCAGCTGCTGGCCAGACGGTAAAGGTCGTGGTGAGTAATTCGATGTTCAGCCACAATTTTGATTTAAACGTTTATTATTTAAAAAAACAGGATCCCAAGCGGCCTTACAAGGACCTCTCCATATTGGATCGCATATTCTCCCCTTCCACCTGGAATATAGGTTCAAAGAAAAGCGGCAGCAGAGTAATCAGAGTTTGAGGGGTGTCAACGGCTGTAATTCCTCCCCCATTTTTCTCCAATGTTGCTGTAGCCTTCCTTCGATAACGACTGGAACCCATTCCGCCCTTCTATGAATCTTGGTTTATTTCCAGGGTAGTATTTATTATAATTTTAACCTTTTCTTCCTCCTGTATCATGTGTACCAGTACGTCATAATACTATGCTTGTAAAAAATGTCTAGCATTTCCGACGTCAGTGACTTGGAACGGCGGAAGACAGGACTGCGCAACTTGAGACATATCAATACGTACGAGACAGTTGACTCACTGAGCAGATTTCATGCGCTCATGGACAAGGACACGTCGTCTTCACTCCAACACCTCAACTTTCCTGACTTCCACACTTTTCGAAATTCAACGCAAAAATGGAGAAGCATCAACAGGAATATATCGCAAAGCCGACTCCAATGTACGAAGGCCAGCCTCGCAATCGTGAGAACTACTTTTGCATGTCACTTTAACCTCAAGCTCATGGCGCAAATTTTAAGAACCTGGAGGGGTACCTACGTATTATGGCCCTCAGTACTACGCTCCGCAGCCCGAGATGGTGATCGTGTCCGAGCAGCCTCGAGGCAGAAGAGGAGATGGTCTGGGCGAAGACGCGACTTGCCTGAGTACTTGTTGCGGTTGGTGCGTGCATTATCTCCCTTTGACAGATGGCTTAATACTTACAACGTCGGCATGTTACTGTGCAGCTTGTTAGGCTTGTGGGCAGCTATAGTTTGTTGCCCATGCTGCTGTTGGATATGATGGTGGTGGACCGTGGTGGTTCAATGATCAATCGGTTCAAAGCTTCGCGTCGGACCCTATTCGGACTACCCAGGGTCCATCAGAAACTCATTTGTACCTTTACGCGAGGGACACGTCGATAATTTCCTTATGAAATATAATCGTTTCGCACAGTTTACTTGACTGATTCTGTCATACATTTATCATTCGAATCTACGGAAGCTTCGCGTCATGCGAGGAAGTCGTCGAAGTCGGCGTCTAATGGATTTATTTTTGTAACTCGAAGTCAGATCGCTTCTCAGCAATGTCTTGAAAGCCGGCATCGTTAGGTGAGAAATACAGTAGTAATATAATGGAACATTTAAGCTAAGTATGCTTGGTTGTACTTACTACTAATAAGTAAATGGGTGTGTTCGGGCATTCGGCCCATAAATTTGAAACCCTTTGGTGTGTATGAGTAATGAGATTTCATCATGCGATGGCCATCAATGCCGCGTTGTTTCGTCGTTAGACTGGGCGCGCTCGTTTTGCCAGTAAGACGGCGGTGGAATGCTGTTATCAAAAGGCTCCACCGTCTCCGCTGAAACCGCTTCGACTACAGCTGGAATTCGAGGCATGGTCACGTCTGGGTGTGTTGACGAATTCGTGTACATAGAAATAGAACCTGCGTTCGGTGATAAAGGAGTGGTGCTTGTAGCGAGGGAAGTTGTGGAGGGCATAGTTCGAGGAACAGACATCGATGAAGGGATGCGCTGCCCAGAGTTAGATGCAGATTGCAAGGCATTTTGAAGTCTGGCCTTTTCTGAGGTGTACCCTTGAACGGGACGGTTTCCGGAGTCTGATGAAGAGGCGTTCAATGGGTGTGAGGCAGACCCGGCGGACGCTGTGCCCACGTCGTCGATTGGGAACGGAGTTGGCTCGAGAACGGATTGATTAGTAAGGACTAGTATTTGAGGGGTAAACGAAATGTGTACACAGTAACAGGCAAATTGCGACTTACTTGTACATGGGGCAGGCTTTTCGTTATCTGCGTGCTTTCCCTGTGCACTTCTGCGTCTTCGCCAGAGAAGGAAACCCAATATAAGGACAAGCAGAGCAAGGACTCCAATCACGGCTCCAGTGATGGCGCCAACCGGGGTTTTTGAACCACTAGACGATTCTTCAATGGTCGAGTTGGGAGAGCTGGTAGGGGTTTGAGTTTGAGAAGACGAAGTTGGGGACTGGGAGGATGATGCAGGAGCGAATAGAGGTATTTCTTCAGACGTTTCGAACTCGAATCTATCCAGCATAAACTCCGTGTTTTGGTCTGCGTTCGACCCTCTGTTTGTTATCACAACCTTGTGGAAGGTATCGCGCAGCATAGGCGACTCGAAATAAGGTTCATTGAACACTGCGGATCCATTCGACTTTCGTGTGATACGGGTAGGAGACTCATCGTCTATGGCGATGTCAATGAGGTTGCTGCCGGTACCTGCTGGGATAGTACCCCAAACCCATACTTGATAGCCTGGACGTTCACCATTATCATTGTGAGTTAAGGTGCGCAGCAGTCACCCAAACTCTGTACTCACCCCTAAATCTGAATGTTGCGGTTGCCCCCGGCTCTACGGTCGAGTGCACAGACGACTCCCACTGCCTGGAGGATCCAATGAGCGTCTGCCAGTCGCCATTATACTCGATAAGTGTGGTGTTCAAGTCATCGATGGAGGGTCGAAGAGGCATGGCCGGTCACGATCACAGAAGTGCAGGCGTTAAAGGAGAGGCCGGTGGGCCCTCGAGTATGACCAGACAAGCCAAGGAGTGTATAATAGGGAGAAGAAAAAAACAGTATCCCCGATCGTCCTTTTTGGTATAGTCGCGTTTCTTCGCAGCCCAGATATTTACGGGTAAAAAGGGTAAACAGGGGCCATTACTGCACCGCATGCAACTTGAAGGCAAAGTGTATGAT
Source organism: Agrocybe pediades (assembly GCA_013053245.1). NCBI lineage: Eukaryota > Fungi > Basidiomycota > Agaricomycetes > Agaricales > Agrocybaceae > Agrocybe > Agrocybe pediades. Next base: position 2,812,450 of record JAACJL010000058.1, read on the forward strand.
GTTTTAGAGTTAGCGTAGCGATCACGCGCTTAAGTGAATTGAGCGGTGGGTGATTAAAATTGTCACCTTTGACATCCTACAAAATGTATGCTCAAACATATCTCGAGACTCGTTCATGGTAATTCGTACATACGAATTTGTGCAATTTTAACTCCTCCTTCTTCGATTTCGTTCACGCAGAGGGCTAGCTCAGCTTGCGGCCCCGCTCAAGGCGTAGGATGTTATTCGGAGGCAGAAATGCTTCATGGGGATGAAGATTATGCATAAACCTGATGTTTTCGGAACATAATCTGACATAATCCGTCAAACTAAATGATGGTCGTGCATAGTTACGAATGATGCTCGCCTGGCCCTGACGCCACATATTCGACAAGAACTACTTGTGACGCTTGGGGTCCTTCGCCAATGGTCAGAATCTGCCAGAACGTTCAACGTGGTCAGGCAAAAAAGAGGTCGAACGCGTTACCGCATATAGAGGCCAGGGATTCGTGTCAATTACCTGCTTATGCTTGTTAATAAACTACGTTTAGAGGGTGTGTAACCGTTTGAATGACGCCCTATAGCGACCCGTATGTAGTAACATTTCAAATTTTTGGGGAGTAAATAAGTGCCGCCCGAGCCGGTGACTGAGTTTCATCTGAGTTTCAATGAGTTTCGTGAAGCGACTGACAGTTTTGACTCTGTCCGATTCGGCGATTATCGATGGATTCTCGAAAGTACAAGTTCTTCACGCAGGATCCCAGCATACCAGGACGAATTTTCCTGAGAGCCTCTCAATTTAAACGTTTCCAGACAATTGTGTTTGCTTTATGTTTTTTAGATTCCTCTAGTATCGACTGACAAGCAGGTTATTACCTCCTTTACATGATGTTACCCCAAGCTACTTCGACCATCTTGGGGTCGTCCTGTTCGCGTACAGTCGTTAGTGAGAAAGGATTCAATGCCATATACTGAAACATACTATATCGATAATCCTGTCTATCAGTGGTACGCATGGACATGGTCCCGAGTCACCGATTGCATTTGCACGTAGGCCTCTATCGTGTCTTCCATTCCGAAAGAACACTACTACTTCTGTAAAAGTACATCAAAAAAATATTTTTTCCAGGACTGACATCGTGTTGCGCACCAGAATAGGGGAGAGCTTTCGGGAGAAATAACCCCTGGGGTGTACCTTGAGCCACTTCCAGGTCAGTCCAAGGACCCCATTTCTGAGTACCTAACTCTCATGCAAGAGGTTAAGAGGATTTGTTGTCTAGCAAAGATACACATCTCTTTCTATCCACCTCCATCAGGCGCAGGTGCAGCGTAGTCGAAGATACGGCCACGGGGTAGAGGCCTTGATGGTCAAATTTTCCCACTAAAGCGTCGCCAGTCACGGAGCAATCCCTCTTCTCTGAAGATTATCGAACACTTCGTGAAAATATAACATTTTTATGAGCATTATAGCTCCGGCAGGGTTTGACCTATAGATGACACGGATAGAAGCAAAACCAATGCAAAAACATTCTGTCATAGAAAGGTGTGATACGTCAGTATGCGGGGATTTAGGGAATTAGTGGGTCTCAGCGGGAGCATGTGAGCTGCATCGTGCTCGGAGAATCGTCTCGACGTAGCAGGGCAGATTAAAAATGATGCCCATCTCTCGACTATGTTCTAAATATGTCTCTTGTATAGTAGTTGTGGGTGCAGCTGTCACGGGAGCCGGCCCATAAAGTGCCGATAATACGGCAGACTTCGGGATGGAAAGGCAATAGTTTGAGCATCATAACTTCATCGATGGTGCCGATCATATGTGGTCTAAATCTAATACCTCCTTGGGGAAATAAGTGAGAAGGAATTCTTTCAAATGTGCGATGTGGAGGCTATGACCTAAAAATGAGCAGAGAGAAACTAGTTTCAATCAAACCTAGTGCATCTGCAGTTACATTCGGGGACATATTAACTGCTGTCCACAATGCACTGTGGGCGATTCTATGTCCTTGCCGGCGGTTTAGAATTGCGGTGGTTAACTGATGATGCAATGCGTGATAAGTAAATGTGGAGAAGACCGGGTCCTGACAGAAGATAATGCTTGTGGACGGTGTCCTGGAATTGAATGTACTAGGATCTTATAACGCAGGTATTGCGCGTTCAAATGTCAACGTCATCCCCCCACTCCCAAGTCTGAGCGCTACGAGTACGCGTCTAGCGCTTGAGAAGCATGCCCGCATACGACAGATCTACTACACCGTCGATCTACCTTCTGGTTTCCTGGAAAATATTGGCATCAGTACGCAATAGCGTCCGTCCTTCAAAATGTGCAGTAGTACTATGTCTGATACTGTAGATGGAAGAGGATGGTCAACTGCTGCTACATGCAAGGCCAGATACTAACACTGAATACTAAAAAATGTTACCCTACGTTCACCGCCATACCCAGCAGTGTATCTCTCGTTCAAGTTACCACAAAGACTTTGGCGCATTGCGTGCGGCGGATAAAGGAATGATCTTCTCACCCACGGCGTCCATGGACGACGCCCACGACGCTAGATAAGGACATTCCGTTGATATATTTTCTTGGGCGGTCTTTCGAGTCATCGTCAGCTGTTTTTTTTGGGGGAAGATGGATTCGGGGGGTCAGAAAATTTAAGACCGAACGGTACATTTGGCCAGATGCGCAATATAGTTTCTTAGACGTTGTAGGCGTGTCTCTCTGTGTATTTAACAATTATGCTCTGCCTGTCTCACATCCCACTACGGATAAGTTCTTTCGAGCTCTTCATCTCTCGCTCTCTCTCAGGGAAATCTTCTTACCATACGCTCCAAGCTTACATCAAGATGTCACCACTCAACAAGAACGTGAAAAAGCAGGAGGATACTGAAGACACTCTACTCGGGGAGGATATCTACGGCGATCCATCCACCGATCCCAATGGTAAGCTATCGCATTCATGAAGCTGTGAATATTGATTTTCATTGCTGCTTAGATGTCATCCCGCCTAGCAATGCAAGTAATTCAGTATTTTATAGATACCAGGCTGTTGCTCATAAATCTATAGCAGGCGTCCTCCTCTGAATCTCCCCATGTCTTATCCTCTGCAGAATCTCGTAACAGCTCTCCCGACCTCCCTAGCGCGTATAAAATGGAAGACTTTCGGGCATCACTTCCTTCTCCTGAAGATAATAAGTCAGATGTAAAGTTGGAAGAAGAAGATATCGTCTCTCATGACGAGAGTAGCGACGTGAAAGAGGAATCTGAATATTCATCTGAACCTGAAGCTAAGGCCCACGAAGACTCCCGGTCAATATCCACTTCTAGGCGTGCTACCACTAGTACTAGTCCCCAACCTCTACATCGCTCTGGGAGTCTGTCCAGGGTGCCTTTCCCCACCGAAGCAGAGACCGAACGTTATCTGCGCACCAACATGCATTCCAGCTTTCCTGATGATAGGTCAATCAATCTCCGCACGCTGTCCGAGTCAACAACCCGGCCGACCATCGATGCGCTCATCATTGCAGCCATATGGGGCAGTCCTAACAGGCGCTTAACAGTGCGAGAAATATATGATGCCGTTCGCGAACATTTCCCACAACTGGACAAAGGCAACCGAAAGTGGAGAGTGAGTGTGCTTTGGTCAGTTGTTTGACATCTCAACTGACGTTATCTTTTATTCTGCGTATCTCAGAATGGTATTAAATACCAGTTATCGCTGAAAGCCAAGTATGTAAGGCAGAGAAGGCCGGATCACGAACCTGGGCCTGGGTATGGACAGCATTGGCTCATTAATATCAACATGGGAGAGGGTTATACGCGTAAGAGGGACAGGAAAGACGCAGGGTTTTCTGAAGCGGATGAGAGTGTTTTTGAGCATGGAGAGGATGTAGGAGAAGAGGGAGAAGAAGAGGAAGACGAGGGTCTCCAGGGGCCGTGGACAACTTATGATCCATACGATTACTATGATTCTCCACCAAGCTCTTTGCCAGGTTCTTCTACCACGGCGACTCGCACTGCTCGCTCTCACACTCAGCCCGATGTTCACCATCGAGTTCCTTTCCTTAATCCATTGTCTTCAGGACACCCTGGGGAGCGCGTTATGAGATGGGATACTCAACGTGTTTATTCCACAGCATCTTCTTCTCCTGCTGCCGATATGTCTGGTACCAGGTCTTTAGCGCCCGAAAGGTCAAGTCAGGCGAGAACCTGGATCCCTGGTGCAAACTTGTCCCCAAAGGATGAGGAAGTCTCGGAGGAAGGTTCTACTGAGCTAGGTGCTGAAGACAGCTCTTAAGTAACGTGCTTTGTGTGGACAGTGGCATCGTCTGATGTGCTTATTCGACGTACTTGTTGCTTTCCTCAGCTTACTGCTCTTTAATTTGCTAATAATAGCTTACTTCTGCGTATAATAATACTGGCATCTATGACTTGGATAACTATATATTTTGAGAAGCACATATTCAATAATTTGGGGCTAAAATATACCTGGGTTTATTGGTCTCCTAGTACCTCAAACACATCGTACCTCGCAGAAATTGAGAAACTAAGTAGTTAGGAGAAATGCTTCGGGCATACCGTTTGGGTAAGCCCGAGGAGAAATGTTGTGAGCAAAAACCGCCGCGAATTTAAGACGTTTATTTAGGGGGTATCTTTCCCTTGAAGAAACAGGTGGGTGCCAGTGGTGCTCGAGTATCAGAGATAAGTTCATCAATGGTGCAGATTAGGCACGTTCAATCCAGACTGCTGCGACAGTCGCAGCTCGCAGCTTCGCTAGCAGCGTGATTTGTCATCACGAAATTGGGAGTCCGACTCTGTGACCTCTATGTGACTTTTCGCAGTGCGCCCCTAGATCAGGGTCAGACCAGCGTTACCTCACAGATTCGGAGTGGTTTTTTTACAATTCTAGTATGCTTATGGACGATAAATGAAGTTTATGCCAAATTTTATTTTGATCTGCGTGGTTTTGGTAGTATCTTATCAGATCTTATCAAGGATGTGACAGAGATGCATGGCGGAGTTTATTACTAAGCGAGGTAGCTGCGAAGCTGCGAGCTGCGACTGTCGCAATCTAACACGTCTTTGGGGAATACCGGGACAGAGATTTTTCTCAAGAGTGAAATGTGGAGACTATGGTCTAAAAATGGGCAAAGAGAAAGTATTTCAATCAAACTAGTGGCATCCACAGTTACGTTCAGGGACATTTTACCTGCCGCCCAGTGCCCACTGTGGGCGATTCAATGTCCTTTTCTGGAAGTTTAGAATTTCGAGCGCTTCAACCTCACCTGGTGGGCGGGTGAGATGTCAGATTAGGTTACGAGCGCAGAAATAAACCTGGAAGCTGATTATGAGATGTGTTATCAGCAGATGCGGAGAGGACCGGATTCTGACAGATGATGATGCTTGTGGACAGTGCCCTGGCATGAAATGTCGTATATTATATTGCAGGTATTTGGCGTTGACTCGGAATGTCAAGGTCATCCCCCACTCAGGCCACTCTCAAGTTTGAGCGCTTTCGAAGCGCAACTGCTCAAGACAGATCTACGTCATCGCTCTATTTCTCGGTTTGCCGAACAATCTGCGGTTGTATTCGACGAGAGATAAGCAATGGTACTCCGTAAAATCCGCTAGTGATAACCTGTATTAGTATTTCTGATGCATTCAACTGCATAGTGGAGTATTAAGGGTAGAATTGTATCTGGATGGAAGAGGAAGGTTAACTGCCGCTACCCGTAGTGCTACATGATTAAAACCAGCAGTAATTACTACAAAAATTGAACCCACTTCACCACATCAACCAGCAGTTTATTTCTTATTTAAGTGAGCATAAACAATTTTACGGAACGCGTGCGACAGATAAAGGAACGATCTTCTCACCCATGGCTTTCATGGACAACGCCCGCCACGCTAGATAAGGACATTCCGTCGATATAGGGTTTTTTGGGCGGTCTTTCGAGTCATCGTCACTTGTTTTGTTTTGGGAAGATGGTATTCGGGGGTAGCAAATTGGAGGCTGAGCGGTACTGGTGCTTGTGCCCAAATACACAATGTAGTTTAACTTTCTTAAACGTTGTAGGCGTTTCTCGCTGAGTACTTAAGAACCATGCTCTTCTTATATTTCATACCAGCATGGATAAAGTTCTTCGAGCTCTCCATCTCTCTCTTAGGCAATTTTCTACGTCTTACTATACAATCCAAGTCCATATCAAGATCCCTCTAATCAACAAGAACATGAGGCAGCAAGACGACATCGCACACACTATACTCGGAGCACCTTTCCCCACCGAAGCAGAGACAGAACATTATTTGCGCACCAATATGTCGTCCAGCTTTCCATATAATAGCCCAATCAACCTCCGCACGCTGGCTGGAACAACAGCCCGCCCGACCATTGATGCGCTCATCATTGCAGCCATATGGGGCAGCCCTAACAGGCGCTTAACAACGCAAGAAATATGTGATGCCGTTCAGCAACATTTCCCACAATTGGACGAAGGCAACCGAAAGTGGAGAGTGAGTGTGCGACATGAATCGACTGTTTGGCATTCGAGCTGACGTTGTCTTTTGCTCTGCGTATTTCAGAACGGTATTAAATACCACTTGTCGCTGAAAGCCAAGTATGTTAGGCAGAAAAGGCCGGATAACCAACCTGGGCCAAGATATGGACAGCATTGGCTCATTAATATCAACATGGGAGAAGGTTATACACGTAGAAGAACTAGGAGAAACGCGGAAGAGATTTATGAGGCAGATGATTATGGACAGGATGAGGAAGAAGAAGAGGGAGACGATCATTACTTGGGTGACCAGGACCCGTGGACGACTTACGATCCACACAATTACTATGTTCCTGCAACGAATTCTGGTTCTCGATCGGGTACTTAGCTTTTAGACGACACCTCATTTTTCTGGGCTCCCTCGTCCTCTGGTACGAACAGTGTAGTCAATCTAGACTCGAGGAAGTCCATCGGCATGCTTATTCCTTCCCTCGGCTCACTCTAATACTTCGCTAATAATAGCTTACTGCGTTATGATGTAGCATTTATGTATAACCACATCATAGGTAATACGTCTTATTCAATAATTTTGGTTGGAAGAGCTCCTGCAGGCAGGTTGCGACCGAACCCTCTTTTGGAATTTTTTTTTGCAGCTAGTTCAAATTCTTGCCAGAAATAAGTTGCAAATGAAGTAAAAATATGGCTCTCCCGAATGTCAGGTGATCGACTGTGATTGGCGCGCTTATCGTAGTCGCAAACGCCCGAGAGTGACCGACGGTGGTCCTTGCAGCCTTTCATCTTTCATGCTCTCCCTTTTCTCGCACATATGCTACCGTTTTACCAACGTCACGGAGACTGATTGATTATCGGACAGGATAAGAGGCTGTGCTTCCAATGAATGGCCGATGACATGACGTGCATCATCTGCAGTGGGGCGAAGTCTATTTCCTTCTAAGTCTCGTGGAATACGGATATGACGTCGCATCCTGCAGACTTCACCTCATCTTTCTCGTTCCCAAAATCAAAGACAACCCTTTGTGCTGTCCTCATACACAGTGAGTCGTTTCTTCACTCATTACAACCGTCTGGCAGTCCTTAAACTATTTTTTTAGTACTTTGAACTACAAATTCAAGCCTGGTTGCAGGCTATATACCCCAAGCAAGACCAACCTCCAATTTCATCTCATCAGTTGCTCGACGCCAGTGAATGTCAACAACGATAACAGTCGTTCCTCCCTCTACCGCATCTCCAAAGTCGACCTCATCCGCACGCAGCTTCCAAGGACCGCAAGTTCATTCGAGAGACTTTGCTTATCCACAAACGCCTTTAACTCGATCTGGACCCAACATGATGAACGTCAATACGATGAACGCAGGGCAGACACCATACGCCAGCCACTTACCGAGCCTTTCCGCTTCTACGTCTAGTGTAGGAATGGGAATGGGTGCGACCAACGGATATGCTGGTACTGGTTATCCGGGTGCTGGAGTTGCAGGCACCGCTGCCAGCATTCCTGGTCCTATACCGGCAGGGACATTAGGCACAGGTGGCATGACTGGGGTTGGAACAGGCGCCTACGGTTACGGGACCGCTGGAGTCGCGGGGCCAGGAATGGCGTATGCAGGAGTTCCCGGATATCCAAGCAATGGCTACGGTACAGCGGCGGTGACCGGAGGGGTTGGGTACCCTGGAGCAGCAGCATGCGGAGGCGTAGGGCAGGGAAGTGTACCAGGACCGATGCCACTTGGAAAACCCGCAGTGGGTGTGCAGTCGTCGCCGAACACCATTGTTTTGCCATCCAGGTCGAGATCACTGTCGACATCATCCACTTCCACCACCACGACCACTACTTCTAGCTCCAGCTATGATTCCGACTCTTCTTACGAACATCGACATAGCCGGACGAGTCGAAGACGTGAAAGAGAGTTGATGAGGGCTGAGTTTGAACGAGAGATGAGGCAGCGGGAAATGGATATGGAAGACAATGCCGACGCGAGTCGAGGACTTCGAACTGGACCAGTTCCAGAGCCGACTGTCCCATCCCAAGTTTCGAGCCGGACACGGACGAAGAATCATGAAAGACCAAGACATAAACCTCGCTCCCAGTCAAAAGAGCGATATTATTCCCCTCCACCACCTTCCCCATTGCCCTCTCCGGAACCATCGCGTGCGTCCGGAATTCCTGCATCCGCGAACTATACCCCTACACCCGTGGCTAGAGAGATCAATTCATCTCAAGGACAGATACAAGAAGACAGGAGATCGAGAGCGAGAGCGAGGGCGCTGTCACAGCCTGCCCGCGCTGTACATATATCGGAATCGCCATACGGAGCGGACGACTTGACTCGCGATAATGGAAGTATCAGGCTTCCGAGTGACTACGTCCCTGTTGGCGGATATGAAAGTGCTGCGAAGAGCAGGCCATCTGGATATGGAGGACAGGCGGAGGGTCAGCCTGGACCTATAAATCCGAACGCGCACGAACAACCATATCCGACGACGCAGGCTCAAGGTTCCAACTATAATTCACAACCGTCGCAATACACGGCACAACATCAATATCCGACTACTATTCATCCACACCATTATCCCAAGCCAGAAGTGCGAATCGAGCAGCAAGGTGGTCCGACGGTAATCCAAGGTCTGGAGAAGTTGGGTGAGGCGATTGTGGACCAGTACGTGCAGAAGCACCAGGCTTCTCCGGGCTCGGGATCAGGCTCTGGTCGTAGTCATCGAAGTCGCGATCATTCCTCGAGTGGGCATCGACACCGTGACTCTGAGCGTGAAAGGGATGTGGATAGGGGATACCACGACCGTGGAAGGGAACGAGATACAGAAAGTGAACGCGATAGGGAAAGGACGCGCGACAGAGACCGAGACCATCACCACCATAGCTCAAGTCGACACCGTGATTCGAGTTCCAGACACAGCGGGCACAGTAAACACAAACATAGGTCTTCCTCGACCTCTGACGCAGTCCGTGTCATCCAAGTCCCGAATCCTACGTCTACGACCTATCCATATGCTGCTGGAGGTGCTGTCGCCAGTCAAGCTCCTGCAGTCGCGACTTCCGCGCCTGTAAAGGCCACGCGAGTAACTGCTTCTCGCCCAGCTTATTCCAGAAGGAGGTCGAAGTCGGTGGATGATCGCTATCTCGGATCCAGAGAAAGCGGGCAAGAGAGGGCGTTGAGGTACGCTGCTAAATATGGAGGATATGGATCGTCGGGCGCAGCTACGACGGGCTATAGAACTGGAAGTTCTGGTTATGGAGCTGGTGTTGAGTACGGAGGCGCACATGGGATGGGAGGATATGGGACGTATGCACAGGCTACTTCGCCGTTGCAGCAAGTGTATACGGCGGGAAATGGGTATGGGTACGGTGCGGGTATGCGGCCGGTTGCTTCAACGACCATGCAGCAGCCTATCGCACAACAACCCATTATCCAACAGCCAATCGCTCAACCAATCGTCGCTCAGTCCTCCATCGGTGCCTACAGCGCAGGTGTTGCTCAGCCAGCAGCAGCACCTCTCGCGAACGCGGGTATGCCAGCAGGGAACATGCCACAAATCATACGCACACCACCACCTCCCGCCACATCCCTCTTAGCCGCTTCGTCCGGGATGCCATACGCGCCATACGACCCACGCCAGCCTCTGCCTCCTCCTCGACCAGCGAACAACACGTATGGCCAGCCGCCGCCGCATCCGATTCCAGGTCAGCCGCATAGCTTCTTTAGCAAGCTCTTGGGAATTGGTGGAGCTGGGAATGGAGGTGGTGGTGGGATTAGAGGTAGTAGGACTCGGAGGAGGGATCTGTTGGATGGGGAGGTCGATGATGAGGTTGCTGCGGATCGGGCTGCTGCTATGGGTGTTGGTCCACCTGGGGTGATGGGCGAGGGATATGGTCATAGGTATGGGGGGAGGAAGAGAAGGGGTAGTTTTTGAGTGGAAAGGTTTTGTGGATAATGTGTTTGATGTGCTTTAATTAACGTTTTTGCTCTTTATTCCGTGAAGCGCGTCTTAGGAGATTAAAATTCTTTTGTACTACCAACTTTACTATTATACACGGTTATAATGTGTAACTACTACTACTACTATTATACGGTCCAACTTCTACCTCGATGAGCTCGTGATTTTTGACAGCGCTCGTGGAGAGGATTTTGAAACTTTCCGTTTCGGACATGCATGCAACGAACTTGAAACGATCCGCGAGAATTCACGTTGGCGCAAAATCAGTGATAAGAGTTTGATGTTTGAGCCTTGAGCAGGTATCCACTTGATTTTGATATCGCCATCATGTTGGATGGATTATACACGCGGAGCAGCGGAAGAATGGGTTGGGCAAAAGTGTTGGGTAGTCCGCACGATGTGGTGCTGACCGGCTGAGGCTGTGATACTGCTGTGACTAGCATCGGACGGTGTAAGCTTGGCTTAGCCGTTGAGGCTGCGCAGACCGTGCTTAGTGTAAGCGCACACCATTCACGGAAATTGGAATGCAAAGCTTCGTCTTACAGTTGATAAGCAACTCGGTCATGACGGTGGAGAGAGAGAGAGGGTGCTTTATCGCTTATATAGGGTCTACGAGTCGTGAATTCCTCTCCCCATTCTGCTGGTCAGACACACACACACACACACACCGATCCATACTGCGAGCAACAAAGAAAGTCGCTGGTCGAACACGCTCAAGCATATCATCATCATCATCATCATCATGAAGAACCTCTCTTTATTCACCGTCCTCTCCCTCTCCACGGTCGCTCTGCCGCTCACCATTGCTGCTCCTACACCTGCACCCGACGTCAATGAATTAGAATCTCGCCAGCTCTTCGCTTTACTTCGCGGTGCTGGGCGTGCCCTCGGGAAGGGCGCCAAAAAAGCCCCTGAGAAGGCTGGCAAGAAGATGGGGAAGGAAATGGGAAATGGGGAAGATAATGTGGTCGAGGGGCAGAGGCTGAAAGAGGTGACGGATAGATGGAACAAGTATTTGGGGAAGGAACAGGATCCCAAGTGCGTTCAGGGCTGGATGAACACTTTCTCGAGGAACGGAGGGTTCAATGCCGTTATCAACTGCGACAAGAATCGAGGCGGGTTATTTGGGAATCATAAAGGTGGATTCTACCCGAGCGTCAATCGAGCGAGCGCAAAGACGGCAGCAAAACCATCTCCGCCAAAGAAGGCCAATCCACCAAAGAAATCGAGTCCCAAGAAGAAAGCAGCTCCGAAGAAGAAGTCCAACCAAAAAAAGAAGCCAGCTCCGAAAAAGAAGAAGGGTGGCAAGAAAAAGAGGAGTTTGCTTGAGGACTGGGAAGAACGCGATCTTTTCGTTGAAGACGAACTGGAGCAGAGAGATTTAGCTGTTGGCTTGGTCTTGGACGATCTTGAGTAAATGTTGCGTTAGCGTGCTACCCTGTGTTTACGGTTTGAATCTATCCTTCTTCATTTTGAATACACCGTTGCATTCTCAGTTTTGGACAGTACAAGGACAGTAAGTCGCCGGCGAAAGAGAAAACTCGACTTTCGAGATGCTTTTATCTTTTCGACGATTACAGGATCCACTGACCCTTTGTATGACTTTTGAAAATGATGAAAAGCTCTTTGGACCAAGGTACTAAGTACGCCTCCAACCCCAAGCTAACTGATACAGCGACGAGTTTGCTCAGGCCATCACTAGAACAACTGATGGACAATGCCTGTTGGTACTACTAGGTGGTAGTTATCACAATGACTCTGCACCCTGGCGATAAATCATAACACAGAATGAGTGATGCGAAGAGGAACCATGGAGAAGTACCAGGGTAATTCAAGCACCTGCTACAAGCTACATATAAAGCCCCATACTCGAATACAGTCACCTCATCTTCTGCTGGTCAGACGCACGACTCCAAAAACCCGCTGGTCGGAAAGCCCACGCTCCTCAAGATCATCTCCACGCCAAATTTCAATTCCTACTATGAAATTGTTTTCTTTGATCGCTGCTCTTTCTCTGTCAGCATCCATCGCCTTGGGTGCACCGACACTCATCACGCAAGATGTCGTAGTGCTAGAGTCCCGCCAGCTCCTTTCGTTCCTTCGTGGTCTTTTCGGCGGGATTGAGAAGGTAGCTAAAGGCGTCCCAGACAAGGCGGGCAAGAAAATGGCAAAGACAATGGGCCCGGAGGGGACAATGTCGTGGACGGGAAACAGTTACAAGAAATCACGGACAGGTGGAGCAAGTTCATAGGGAAGGAGCAGGATCCTAAATGCGTTCAAGGGTGGATGAACACATTCTACAGGGACGGTGGATTCAACGGAGTGATCAATTGCGACAAGGATAGGAGTGGAGGGTTATTCGGTAACTGGAAAGGAGGATTCTATCCCAGTCCAAATCAAATGGCTAGGAAAACATTTATGGCAGCAGCAGCAAAACTTTCGCCCAAAGTAGCCAGTCCCCGGAAAGCTCCCGCGAAAAAGATTTCCTCCCCGAAAAGCACTCCAAAGAAGAACACGCCTCGTACAACCAAACCTGCCACAAAAAAGAAGAACGGCGGGAGGTGACCGAATGGGAAGTGAGGCTGGATTGAAACGGACAGAAGAGATTTGTGTGTAGTATATAGAAGAGTCCTCAAACGCAGGGACGCTCTATGACACTCCAGGCTGTAATCGCGCTCATGTGTCCAAGTATGTAGAGTCTTGTTGTTTTGGCTTGCCACGTAAAGTCCTAAATCCTATCTTCTGCTTTACGGAAGTGTGGGTTGAGAGTGACCAACTAATTGAGATAAGAGTCAGGAATAATGCGTCACGATACACCCTAAACGTAGTCCCGGATTCTTTGAGTAGAGTGCATCAAACCTCCAAGCCCGACGTTGACGTGTGGGCTCTTGTCAAGAGACACGTTGAATAGCACCGACCAAGCTACGGGTTACTCGCATGATAAACAAGCGGATCAGACTCAGGCAGAGCTTTCCCTCACGATGACACAGTGAATGATGGCCGAGTGCCGACTTTTACGGAAAGCGAGTAAAGATTTGCGTTTTGGCGCAAATCCTGTTGATTAGTGCAGTCGGTCATGACGGTGACATGTAGGGGAATTCAATCACTCGTCGCATACATAAAGCCCCATGGTTTCGAGTAACGATCCTTCAATCTGCTGGTCAGAGGTTAATCTCCACTATTAGCAACACCAATTGCTATCAAGTAAACCGCCGGTCGGCCCACAGCAAAAGCGGGTCTGCCAATTATCTTCTCTTCTATACCATGAAAAACCTTTCCCTACTCTCAACCCTTTCTCTATACCTCGCAGTCAGCCTCGCTGCACCTACACCTTCACAAGATGTCGTTGAACTAGAATCGCGCCAACTGCTTTCATTCCTTCGTGGTCTCGCCGGTGGAGTTGGGAGGGCAGCCAAAGCACTCCCAGAAAGAGCCGGCAAGAAAATGGGGAAGAATATGGGCAACGGAGAAGACAACGTCATCGATGGGAAACAACTGCAGGACGCTACAGACAGATGGAGCAAGTTTGTGGGGAAGGAGCAGGACCCGAAGTGCGTCCAAGGGTGGATGAACACATTCTCGAGGAATGGAGGATTCAACGCAGCGATCAACTGCGATAAAGACAAGAGCGGTTCATTTCTCGGTAACTGGCAAGGAGGTTTTTATCCTAGCGCGAACGAAATGGCCGGGAAGACGCCCGCAGTACCTCAAGCAAAATTAGCGGCCCCAAAACCTCCGGCTCCCAAGAAGCCTGCTCCCAAGAAGGCCACCCCCAAGAAGAGTCCTCCGAAACCGAGCAAGTCGAAGAACGCCAGTCCTAAGAAGCTTGGTACGAAAAAGACCAACACTCCGAAGAGACCGACTTCCAAGAAGACGGCTGCAAAGAAGCCCAGCGGAAAAAAGCCCACTTCCAGGAAAACCGCAGCCAAGAAAGCATCGTCCACCAAAGCACACGCAAAGAACGCCAGATCCAAGAAACCCTCTACCAAGTCGCAAGTGAAGAAAAACAGCCCCAAGAAGTCGACTCCGCGAAAGACGGCCACGAAGAAACACAACACCGCAAAGAAGGCTGCGCCTAAGAAGACGACAGTCGTAAAGAAGACTTCGAAAAAGGTAGCACAGAAGGAGCACGACGAGAGGGCATAGAGGGGTTCCGGAGGAAAGAGGTCAAGGTCGAGCTGAGATAGGCGCCCGATTGACTATAGGCTGATGTACTTACGGGATAGATAATTATACTTTGGACCGCTTTTCTATTGGGTGAAAAACTTGAGCTTTCTTAGTGATTGTCCTGCTTGCAGCTGCGAGAAGTCTAGGCCTGGAACCGAAGGCGCGAGAGAAATTCAGGGTTAACGGTGTAGCCAGAAGTGCTGTGGGGAAGATCCAAGTAGGTTCGCGTTTGAACGTTTTTAACGTTCATGAGGATGAAGTCAAGGCGCTCTTAAGGTGCTCTCTCGGAGTCTGCCAAGTGATCATGCAAATTGGGTTACCGCAAAGCGTCACGTGATTGGTCGCGTCCCAAACGCGTCAGTTTAATTTTAGCCAACGGGATAAGAATTATGTTCGAGGCATCTGCTATTTAATACAGGCTAAGGACTCTCGCCACCCTGTAATTGATTTAACCAAATAAAGTTCGTATACCCCCTTCTACCCTCAGTAGACTACACAGTTATACGTTTATTTGGAATGTATTATATTACTGTATGAAAGCGCATGAACGAGGCTGTTGTCTATCTGAAGGAAATTAGTCCACTCGAGGTACCTAAGAGAGCAACCAAGCTACTATCCTCTAGTAGTAGCCGCTTCCAACGGTAGAGGTAACGACGGGGAAGGAAGTTACTACGACGGAGCTGGCGACACCTGAACCTTCAGCGCTCCCAACGCTGGACGAAACCGCTGAAAAAGATGTCCCAAAAACCGAGGTCACGGCTTCGGCGGAGCTGGCACCAGAGCCACCGACAGTGGAAGTGACGATGGGAAAAGATGTTTCAAAAACCGAGGTCACAGCCCCAGAGCTGGCATCAACGCTGCCGACGGTGGAAGTGACGGCTGGAAACGACGTCTCAACGACGGAGCTGGACGCGGCTGAGCCAATGATGACGGAGGTGACACCAAAAACGGGAGAGGAAGAGGCGCCAAAAATTTCGCTCGTGATAGCATCGGGAACAGTCGACGTTACAGCGCCGCACGCTCCTGAAGAGTCAGGTGCAACAACGACAGGGACGGTAGTCGTCGCAAGGGGCACAGTGAATGCGTCTGGAATTGAGGAGGTGACCGCGAAGCCGGTTGAGTCCGGTGCGATGACCACTGGGATGGTAGTCGTGGGGATGGGCAAAGTAAACGCATCTGGAATACTAGAGGTTACTGCGGTGCCAACGTCGGTGCAATCAGGTGCCACAACTACTGGGACGGTAGTCGTCGGGAGGGGCAGAGTAAACGCGTCGGGGATGGACGACGTCACAGCACCGTAAGAGTCGGTGTTGTCGGGCGCTACTACAACAGGGATCGTGGACGTCGCAACTGGTACGGTAAATGCGTCGGGGATGGAGGATGTTATGGCACCAGGATAATCTGGAGCAATCACCACAGGGATACTAGAGGTAGCGACAGGCAAGGTGAAGGCCTCAGACTCAGTGGAAGGGCGCTTATGGAAGTCTCTGTAAAGAAATGCAATTAGGTTCAGTTTGACTCAGAGGTAGAGAGGGTACGAGGATACGAACGCGGGAATGATACCTGCATAGGTATGGGATATGAAGAGACTCGCAAGGACGTAGGCCACAGAGACGAGTTTCATTTTGATCTGTGTAGGATTAAAGAGAGCGACTCGGATGATAGATGTACTGAAAACTGGGTAGAAGATGCATCTCTACTCTCTGCATTATATACCGCTCAAGTCCCCTATGGAGAGTTGCAGTGTATAGCATCCTGTGCAAATACGGGCAGGGATGACCACAAACTATAATTACCTTGACTGACACTGCAGAAGAACAGTATGGTCTTCAAACCCCTAGGCAATGAAACCTGCGCTTCGTCCTTCCGCAGCAGGTAAACACTGGGCAAATGGTCGCACTGATCAACTCATATTGCAGGCGGCATTTTCTTCAGTTAGGTAGAGATATAGGTAATTGGAAGAGAGGATGAAAGACCAAGGGTCGATCGAGGAATTGGACAAGAGTCTGCTGCAAATAAACCAGTCCTTCCATGCGAGTACTATCCTGCGGTTGGATTTGAACAAACAACATCAGCAAGTTATCATTTTACTTTTCCGCTTTAAGCCGCTTTTGGACTTTTCCCCGAAAAATAAAAAGCGGACGACGTGTTTCAAGGGCCAAAACAGGGCCAAAACAGCCTAAAAACGGACCTTTTCCGGGTCGCTTTTTGAGAAAATGGACCTGGCTTTTTACTTTTCCCTTTTCGAGCTTTTTTAGCGCTTTTTTCACTTGACCAAGCGGAAAAAAGTAAAATGATAAACTTCTGATGAAGGCTTACATGAGCCAATAGGAGTAAAAAGGGATCGTCGGTTACCTGCATGCTAACTTCTTTCTCATTTGCGTTTCGAGGGTAAGAACCTAACCACGATTGTCGGATGACTGTAATCTGTATGTGTTCACTTTCGGGCAGAGCGAAGATTGTGGTTCTTCTCGCCATCACAACGTCTATAAATAGACATAACACACCTTCCGCAGCGCTTAACGACAGACGCCGTAACGACAGCTGGAGAATCATTCGCAAAGAATCGATGCACATTTTGATGAGCTCGTAATTTGTATTACTTACATAGGACTGTACTATGCAGTAGCCTGCTGTCTGATCACTCATACCGGAGACGATGACAGTTTGAGCTTTGTAACTATATAAAATCTTTACCCATACTTGAGTATATGATTTGAACTACAAACTGAACGTCTACAAAGTTGTGAGACAGACTCAAGTACGACTGCCGAATCGCACAATTGATCCTGCGACACGCACCTTTCACACAGATTAGTAATGGATGATATGGCCTTATCGGGTCTGTTAAGACCACTAACAGACGAATATTAACTGCCTAATCCAATGTCAGAACTTGAAGTCGGCACCAGCAGTGTTCGGCTTCTGGTCCATGCCGCATCAATCATCAAACAAATAAAGCGCCGCTCGAATTTATTTGACGAAACATGCGAAACATACGCGCTGACTAATAATATTCTGTTGAAACGGTACAGCTTGGATTCTTAGGAGATTCGACCAATTCCCTCTCGAACAGACCAATGCAGCGCAGTACAATGCACATCAAAGTCCGAACGGACATATGCCTTAACTACCTGACTCCCGAGTCGAAGTCTCGAACGCACCACGTTAAACACCCGACGAATTCAAGGACGAATTACACCTCAGGTGAGAAGTATGAACATGCAACTGGCCTCCCCGATTACTGGATTCTTAGTGCTTTCCATTCAGTGCCGGTGCTTTATCATTACCTTCCATGCTCCAGAACGATGCTATACGTCCATCCCGGTATCCAAAACCATCTATCACCCTTTTCTGTTCGCGCACAGCCTCGTCGAACTCCACGCACATTCGAGAATATTTGAATTGCATCGCTGTCGGCAGCGAGCTAATCTTGGTTCCCGTGTGCTCCTCGCCTCGTGTTGTGCCAAATTAAACCGCGACTGCTTCATGAGCTGGAGTAACTGCATCATTGGTCGACGTAATGAACCAATTGTACCTAGGGACGATTTCCCAAATTGTGGCGGTAGAGAAAGTTCTAGTGGGAATGAGACAGGGATACTCCTTCCATCTTCCCTCGTTCAACAACAGCAACAGCGTAGATCGTGCAAAAATAATTGGAAAACTCCCGAAAATACATTCGCCCAACGAATACTAGTGCAAAGGGGAAACGAACATCATTGGTGTATGACGTCTCTAGCCTCATTGTACTCCTCCTAGCCATCGAAGACGGCGTTGAAGGAAATCGAACATCAAGCCTCGTGCTATTCATTCACTGCTACGTTTACTTTGGTCCTGAGACGTTGTATAAGCTGCTCGTCCCGGTACGTTTGCACCCTTTCAGTCTTCCCTTCCGTGACCTCTTTCTATACTTTCTCTCTCCCACTCTCTCGTCTATCTATACTGATACTGGTTGTCCATGTCAGTCATAGCTTCTCCTACCCCCAGCATCGTAGGATTATACGAAGAGAAAAATCGACGGATATACAAGTGGATAAGCCAGACGCCGTCCCCTTCTAGTGGAGGACTCGCGGATGCATTCAGCCCACCGAGTACCACACCCACTATAGCCAGCTTACCTGAAGAAATTTTTCCAGAAGAAGAGAAGGAGAGGGACGGCAAAAATCCATCCTTCAGGTACTACCATTCACAGTCAAACAGTGTTTCTTCAAGCGACACACTTCTTGTTCTCAACCGGTCTCTACCACAACTTCCTGCGCATCCCCAGCAGCTTCCACTTCATCCGCCGCTCGTACCTGGTCCTATTCCAGTTCCGATACAACCTATTCCCCTTTCTCCAGTCCAAATACAACCTCAATTAGCGTCTTTAGGACCGCTAAAGCAACGCCGACTCACGAAGCCTCTCCAACTTCCCATACCAATGGCAACGCACGCGTACCCATCTCATCAACCCATAGTCATAGAAAGCCCACGCAGGCACAGGGGTCATCGACACCACCACCAGCACGGGCATGACCACCGCGACCACGAGTACGACCGAAACCGTGGTCATCGCCACCACCGACGCCGTTCACCTTCGCCTGTTCGTTCACCGGTCCACAGCTCAAGTGGCACTCGTTCACGCTCGCAGCCGGCTAGAGCTCGTCATATAGACGAGACAATGCAGCTATCTCGCGATCTCGGTGCTGACGACGACAAGGGTTTGGCTATGCCTCCGGATTATCATCCTGTCTCAGGCTCCGGGGGTGGAAGTGGTGCTCGCACTAATGAAACATCCAGGCTGAGTCGGATGATGGGCAGGATGAACTTAAGCAGGAGCCGGCCGGAAGGATATGGTGGGCCAGCTGAGGGTCAGCCTGGGCCTATCAATCCGAATGCTGGAGGAGGAGGGTCACATTCGCAGCCCTCGCCTCAGTCACCGTCCCAATACCAGCAACACAGTCCCACCCAAACTCAAGGACATCATAGTCACCATGAACATGGGCAAGCACCGACGAACAGACACCAGAATATGGAACAACTTGCAGGCGTCGTGGCAAGCCAGTACGTCCAGCAACATATGCCTTCGACTCATCATCAGCCGCATTCCCAACATCAGCCTTCCTCTCGTCACGGGCACCATTCTCATCACACTCCAGGAAGCGGGAGTAGGAGCAGGCATCGATCAGCGTCCCAGTCATATGCCCAACCAGCAACGTATATGATTCAACCTTCACATTCTCAAGCTCCTCCCACTGCCACGAGACCGACTTACACGAGGAGGAGATCCAAGTCGGTCGACGAGCGCGAGCTGGGTACATATCGCTCTCAATATCCTGGCTCACCGCGGCCGTCTGGGTACCACAATTCGCCTTCACAGCAGCAGCAGCAGCAGCAGCAGCAGCAGCAGGTGTATTCGCACTCACCGCCGCAGGGATATGCGGGCAGTGCAATGGGTGCGCCTTCTAGCCCAATTGCCACACTTCCTGGGGGAGGCGCGGTGGTGCAGCAGACGAACCAGCCTATGCTGGTCCCGATTGATCAAGGCCGGGGCGGGTGGGCGGTCGTACCGCCTGCAGGCCAGGAGATTCGAGTTATCGTAAGTTCACTCCCTTGTGATGCAAGGATAAAAATTAATGGTCGTTTTGTTATTTTATAGGGCTCCGCGAACGCGCACAACGTCGCACCTGCGGTTGAGTCTCGTACCGTTCTGCGCCACTCCTCGAAATCAAGACATCATCGCTCGCGTTCCGCACAGCCTGCAGCTGAGGGACAAGGGCATGGAGGGTTCCTGAAGAAATTATTTGGGATGGGGAAGAAGTCGTCGACTTCTTCGGGTGGTGGAGCTGGAGGAAATCATAACCACTATGCGGGTCGAGGCGTCATTCAGCACGTTCAGCCCGTGCAGTATGTGGATCCTGGGAGGCATGGAGGACGACACGGAGAGCGGGAACGTGAGAAGAAGAGGAATGGGGAGAGGGCTCATAGGAGGCGGAGGAGGGAGAGTTATTAGGCTTCGAATGCGGAGCCTGGTGGTTTGAGGAAGGCGAAGAAGATCACGAATCACGACGAATCGAATGGACTTTGAAGATTTTGCGTCCAGTCATTGTCTATTAATTGGGTTATCGGCTTGAGTTTCGGGTGTTAGCATGGGTTTGGGTATTTGGGTGTACGATATTTCAGGTTGATTTCAGGGGCTCTGGTACCTTTTCTCTCGCGTTTCCTTTTCGAATTTTCGCTTCGCTTTTTTGTAACACTTTATGGTCAAATAGCTCTACCGGGCTTGTATTGATAAACAGTTTACATAGTGTGTATCTTGTAGTTACTTTGTAATCGTCTCCTTGAAATTATAGCTTGTAGCTCGTTCTTCTTGTATTCCGCATGTATGTTCACTCTATACGTAACTTCGAGATAATAAATCACGTCTATTTTATTTTTATACCCAAATTTTATCGTATTCATACGACGTATACGTAGCACGAGCACATTTGAAGTTGGCGTTGAATGCGCGACGCGACGCGCAGCTCGTCGCATCATGTGACTGCTAAATGGGACGGTCTCAGTCTGAGTTCGTAACTTCGTATGCGCATGTTTTGGCTTCATCTTTCCTTGTCCAGAATTTCTTTTCAAGTCATATTGAGCAGTCTTCAACCCAACTCCAGCTGTCTCATGCTTTAGCTCAGGCAGCTGGGCTTAGATCTAGTGGGGTTCCAGAAAAGCTCTTTCTGTTCTTACGCGCGGGTCTTGCCATGTCTATTTATTCTAGGATCTTTCAAGTTTCTCTGAGGTTTGCGCCGGTCATCTGTTCTGCTTTGCATCCCGAGGTTTACACTCAGTGCTCAGCACTGATGATGCGAACTCAACGTCTACCCTCCTTCGTGATCGGGGGCTCTCACCATCGACTTCTTATGGTTTTTCTGTATCAACATCAACATCAAAACCTGCATCTTCATAGTGACGGCACTTGAGCCTGCTGCGATATCTCTCGCATCGTGATGATTATGGGATAAGATAATATTCCCCGATTGATATCGCACAGGTTAAAAGAACCATTAACTATTATATAAGGAAGATATGCGGTTGCCAGCTTGAAGGCTCACCTATCCCTCACCTCCATTCTGTTGACAGATGCAAGTAATAGCCGAAATACCATTCCAGGAGCTGGTGGCACTCCGTCAGTTAGATGCTATTCGCTACGGAAATTGTACATTATTTTTCTACCGCTTTATAAGCTGACGCTCTTAACTTGGATTAGTGGCTACAGCAATCGCCGTCGTGTATGACCATGGTGCGTGTTGCTACTACATTTGATGGGTTACCCAGCCGGAACTCACGATGGTTTTATTTCTATAGTAATCACTCTCGATGCAGAAGTGAGTACATATTTCACCCTTTCAAGATTACTAATATGCTGAAGACGCATTGACGGGAAGGTGAACCTTGTGTGGGTGCGTGTTGCGTGTGGTGGCTGGTCAGCATCGGCGGCTTGAACGATCATTTGACAAAAAGACTTGGTTAGCGTGGTAGACGGTCTCTGGTGACAGCGTTATTCCTTCTGGTGAGTGTTCAGCGATTTTCATGTCTAATACTCATTCCGAAAATGCCTTGGTGTGCTGCAGATTCGCTACTATTCGCTGGGTATCATGATGTGAGTTTATTTGTTCGTTTTACAGCAGCAGGACGTAATCATGCGATCCACTTAACGAGAGCGATAATGTGCTGTGAGTTCTTTTTACCTCCTAAAGGACCCAAATTTTCGAAGTAACATCCGCCCCTGGAAGCTATCCTTCAAGTCCCGCAGTCCTTGACCGCCGAAGTAAGCATAATACAAATGACATACGCACTCGGATTTCGTGCTGATTCAAACATTAAATCCGAGAAGATGTTCGTGTGCATCTGCAATCTCGGCGTCTAGTCACGTTCTCATTCATTATCGCTCCTCGATATGCGTAACTCGGAAAATCTAGATGTAAGTCCTTTTTGCTCTTGGCCTTCTTTCAAATATATCCTGACCTCTTCTGCAAAGGTACCCGGAACATACACATCAACACAATAGCTCTTTACCTAATTTCTATCATGACGGAAGGTAGTACTGTGTACATTGCCCCTATTCCAGCTAGTCCTAACCATTCTAAATTACAGCCGTTCTCCAATTCCGCGTGTATGCGTTATACTACCAAAATAAGAAGGTCATAGCTGTCATCTTTATAGGTTTTACGATTACAATAGCCACGTCAGCATGGATATTGGGCTCTAGTATGTGGATTGGACAATGTGAGTAGAGCGCCTAGATCATGCTTCCTGAATACCGCTCATGTTAGTGTGACCCACTTCCAACAGCCCTTCCCGCCCAGATACCCGGAGGCTCAACGTGCACCTTTCCCACTGTTGGAAAGCGTATATACCAAGCTTGGATTCCATTCTGTGTCTATGATACAGTTCTGTGTGCACTGGTTGTGTACCGTGGGTATATGACATATAAATCCGAGCGTCTCTTTCCAGGAGGGGGCAGGACCCTCGTAAATGTGATGGTCCGGGATTCCGTGGTTTTTTTCATCTTGTGAGTGTCTTCAACGCTCCTCATATTGGGATGATCTGAATGTTAAACGCTTGAACTCTGAATTAAACAGTCTGACCATATCATATATTGCTGCCATTATTTCATGGAATATACTACCGGTAAAATTCATTTCAATCATTTATGCAATTATCCACATCGAAAGAAAATTGTAGCCCGTTTACATGCAAATTCCGGCAATCGTTATAGCTGGATTGTCCGGCATATTTTCGACTCGGATGATACTCAACATACGTGAACAGGCGACCAATCAAAGCAACGCCTTCATCTCCTGGAGTAACTAGTACCTTCACTGTCCACGGATAACAGGGAGATGATTGTCTCTGGACATGCCCAGACCCTCCGATTCCTTATTCTTTGTTGTACCATCCTTTCTGTACCATGTACCTATTGTACTGAACAAACCTCCGGATACGAGATACGGTCGTTATCGTTCTTCCTTTGAGTGATCGCGGTGCTTGGTGCAGCAGTTAAAATTGAACGTACCTAATTTATCGCATGTGCGACGCGCGTCGCGTGGTTATCACATCATGTGATTCCTAATTCCACCGTGCGTTACGAGGACCCTGGAAAATTCCCTTATAGGTAAGATCCTGGTCCACCCGAAAACGCGGCCGTAGGCCGCGGAGGTCGGATCGCCCTTGGAGGTGTCCACCCGGCGAATCGACCAAAAAAAATTGCATGTAGGTTCAAATTGTCCACCCAAATTGGACGGAATCTTTACAAGGTTGGATCCTTGTCCACCCATTGTCGACCATCGCAACCGCATGCCGGCTTGATACCATCTATCGGCTATCAATGATCCGTTGAATAAAATGGGCATTAAAACTATTTGGCCGGCAAAAGTGATCCCAACAGAGCTTCGTCGGGGTGTTACGGCGGTTGAACGGCGGCCAGACAGCAGGCAGCAGCGGCAATTCCGTTTTTAATAGGTAATTTAGTATTTTTAGCCGATGGAGGTCGGATCTCCTGTCCACCCATTTTGGGGGCAAATTTTGGGTAGGATCACTCATCCACCCGAAAACCGGCTCAAAATGGCAAAATTTTGTCCACCCGAAAAGCCCAATATTTGGCATTTTTCGGATCCGACCTATAAGGGAGTTTTCCAGGGTCCTACGTTACGGTTTTCGTATGCAAATGTTTGGCTACACCTTTTGGATCCTATTCATCCGTCCAAGCAGTCCAAGGCTCCATGCTTTTCCGAGTCATTTCTGACTGAACAGTCCTCGACCAACCTTCAACCACTTCATGCTGCATGGCCTAGCTCAGAAATTAGGATAGATTCCGTTGGATCATCAGAAAGCTCTTCGTATTCACATACCGGTCTCGTGTCTCTTTACTCTGGGATTTTCCTCTGGGGTTTGCGGTGTCTCCTTTGGCATGCCGATGCTGATACCGGTGATGCGAGCTCAATGCGTACCTCCTTCGTCATTGGGGACTCTCACCATCGACTGATTATGGGGTTTCTATATCAAGGACGACACTATCGGCATACGGCAGTAACTCTCACATCACGATGCATCTGTTCCCGGAGGCGCTTTCGTGCGCATCCTCCTCCCTTTTCGTTCCTTTCCGGAGAGGCTTTCCCTTGATCGATACCGACGAGCAAAATGAAATGATACAGAGCTTTTAAATAAACCTTATCTGTGATATAAAGAAGTGGCAGGTACCACTCCCCCATCCCCTACATTCATCTATTGACATACAGCCCAAAGAATGACCGAATCTCTATCCCAGGTACTGGTGGTACTCCGCGAGATAGACGCTATTCGCTACGGAAATCGTACGTTCACGCTCTAGCATTATACAGCTGTTCTTACCTTGGTCCTTTGCTCATTTCTTACTACTTAGTGGTCACAGCAATCGCTGTTGTTTATGACCATGGTACGTCTTACACCTAATGCCGCGCTGGCGCAGTCAGAGCTGACACCTCGTTATTTTATAGCTATCACTCTTGACGCAGAAGTAAGTGTATTTTTTGATGCCTGCCAATTGCGTTGACAATTCGGCGAAGGTGAACCTTGTGTGGGTATGTAGGCAGTTGGTCGATATCGCGAGTCTTCCCAGGCCTTGACAAAAGCTCATTAGCGTGGAAAAAGGTCTCCTGTGAGAGCATTATTCTTCCTGGTGAGTGGTAAACGAGTGGGAAGAAATTTGACCAAGCTAAATTTCGTCCATAATTCTTGTCCATGATGTGCTTCGATGATTTAGGTCCGCTACTACGCCCTGGGTTTCATGATGTGAGTTTATGCGTTCATTTTACTACGACAGAATGTGACCATGCTATTCGTCGACCAAGTGCGACAATGTATTGTGAGTTCTTGCTTCTTTCATAATCCCAAAGAAATTAACTGAACCAATTTTCGCCCGAAGCTATCCTTCGAGTCCCGGCGACCATGACCACCGAAGTAAGTCGCTATCTCATGTGCCCTAACTGAACGCTAATCCGTGCATCTTCTCACTGAAACCACGTAGATGTTCGTGCCATATATAATCTCGCGTCCAGTCCCGTCTTAATTGCTCTGGCTCCATGTTTTTGATTGCTCAATTTCAGATGTAAGCCTCGGTTGCCCTTGGTCTTCCTGTAAACAAAGCTTGACTTCCACGGAGGTACCCGTAACATGCATTTCAACATAATAGCTCTTTATCTGTCTGCTATCATGACGGAAGGTACTAACGGTGATTGTTGCTCATACGCTGGACTAGTACTGACTGCTAGATCTGCAGCCCTTCTTCAATTCCGCGTATATGCGCTATACTACAAGAATAAAAAGGTTCTAGCTTTCATCATTGTGGGTTATATAGCTACAACAGTTACGTCGGCATGGATCTTGGGCTCCGGTATGTCAATTGGACAATGTGAGTAAAGTTCTTAGATCAATATCTTCACGCAACGGCCAGCTCATGCCATTGCGTATGAGGGCCCATCCGCCGAAGTAGATAGCGTGTGTATGTAGAGTTCTAATCACGTACGTAGATAGTAGTTAGCATAATCAACGCTCAGACCATATGTTTGCGTACATACCATTCCGTTTCCGTACAAGGCAAATTGACTTCCGTGCATCAGAAAATGGTGTCCGTACATAGAAGAACTACTACCGTGCATTGAGAGTATGTGACCGTACATGACTATAGATGTGCGTATAAGTATATATGATCCTGGGACCGTATATATCTTTATTCACTTCTCCCTGCGGCGTTCCCAAGCCGTTGTTGCCGCTGCCTATTTGATGGCCAGAAAGTCGCCGTCGCCTGAGGTCGGCATCGCTTCGGCAATGATTACTCGATCATTATATACCTGATCCACTCGCTTGTCCCTTATCACTGTACCCCGCAGGCCCGTTGCCCCAATACTGTACCATTTCAATCAATCCGTCGGTAACGCGTAACGGGGCCAAAAGATGTGCCGAAATGTAACGCTTGTAACGCGTAACATTGCCAGGTCCCGAAAGAAAATGCGCGTTACATCAAGAAATTTCCTTTTTAGGTACTGATTTCGTCGAAAATATGTCCTAAAATGGACATTGTAACACAAAATTTCCAGTCTGACGAATTCAAAAATTCGTCAGACGTGTAACATGTAACACCAGGCGCTGGATTGATTGAAATGGTACAGTAATTCCCTTTGTGGGATTCCCTCGATGTAATTAACTTGAAGCCATAGCGGCACAGCCTCCAATATACCAAGAGCCAAGTTCAAGGAACCGCACAAACTGCTCTACCGGCCAGAATTCTACATAAATTAATATATATGGTGCCTTAGTGTGCTAGACGTCTGCAAAATTGTTTTTATTACTTAATCTTTCATGGGAGGCAGGCAAAAAGGCAAACAGTAACAATCTATATGTACATGTGCGCGAGGCCGTTGATATGGTTGATGGCCGATCACGCCGTGGCAACATCAATTGGCATCAAGATGGATGAATAGGCGGGTCGGCAAGGTCGGCAGGGGTATTTTTGGTCCTATATCTACGTGCCATCACGTCCCAAGGAATTCTTGAACGGACTTCCGGGGTATGTACGGTGACCAGAAGTGTATATACGGCACTGTAGCTAATATGTACGCAACGTCTTAATCTTACTACGCACCTCAAGCGAACGTGTACGCAGAGACTCGAAGCATATACGGAACAGGTGTTACTATGTACGGACGTGATTTTCTTATGTACGGAAATGACATGGTATGTACGCAAACACAATATAAAATGTTTGATTATGTTGAATACTATATAAGTACGCAAATAAGACTATATACACACACGCTGTCTACTTCGGCGGATGGGCCCTCATAATTGCGATCTATTTTCACTAGCGTTTCCCACCGAAATACCTGGAGGTTCAACGTGTACCTTTCCCGCCTTTGGAAAGAATCTATACCAAGCTTGGATCCCCTTTAGTGTCTATGATACAGTTCTGTGTGCATTGGTTGTGTATCGTGGGTATGCGACATACAGATCTGAGCGTCTTTTTGGAGGAAAGGGGAGGTCCCTCGTGAATGTGATGGTCCGGGATTCAGTGGTTGCTTTCGTTTTGTGCGTTTGTTATTCTCCTCTTATCTGCAGGATCCTAATGTCTGGATTTAAATTTAAACAGTCTGACGATATCCTACATTACCTCTATCCTTCTATGGAATGTACTTCCAGTAAGACATATCTCAGTGATTCTGCGGTGCAGTCATTTATGCTGAACGGAAATTGCCATTGTAGCCCGTTTACGTGCAAATTCCGGCAGTCGTCATAGCTGGACTGTCCGGCATATTTTCGAGTCGTATGATACTCAACATACGTGACCAAGCTACCAAGCAAAATAGCGCTTTTACCAGCGGAAATAACTGGTATCTTTCGGACACCACTTTCTACGGATAACAACGAGAGTTTATTATCTGGAAATGTTCTTCGATTCCTTGTCCTTTGCTTGTATCATTCTTTCTGTACCATACATCCTATGATCCTATGAAACTTCAGCCTTACAACATGATGTTGTGATACTCCTTTTGAGTGATATAGCCGTTGGATCGTTTTAGGAGCTGCTGCGGACTCGTTAACTCTATCTTTTGCGAGCCATAACTGATCGTTAAAATTAAGTGTTGTGCAATAATGAAGGGATGTGTGGTACGGTAATGATACTAGTATTACATAGAAATAGTATTGAGTATTTCTTTTCTTATTTCTCTTGCGTTCGGCGAATTTCAGACTTCACCGACTATGATGCCTCCGGTGATGTCTACTCCTTCCACTCCTGCTTGCACTTCTTGATCTCCGCGTAATGACAATCGTTGTTGGCGTTTGTTGCTGCATAGCGGGCATCCCCATCCCCTGACCGACTCCCATTCCCATCGGACCGCCCATTGACATTCTACCCATCAACGGCGAGTAAGGCATTATCGTCGCTCCTGGCATCATAGGCTGCATCGTACCAAAACCACCTCCCATCATGGGTTGTCCGGCTCCGTAGCTAACTCCAGGCTGCATCACACCCATTCCCATGCCCATGCCGGTCATAGGGGCAGCCATACCAGGCATCGCACCGTATCCACCTCCAAAGCCTGCACCTGGGACGTAGCCCGGATACGACCCTGGCCTCCCATATAATCCTCCATCAGCGTCTGTAGGTACAACACCAGCGGTACCGAATTCCCCAGGTCCATACAGGCCGCCCGCTCCTCCATAAACGCTTCCGGTCCCCATTCCCATCCCTCCCCCTCCTCCGTAGACACTCCCGACACCCCCGTACACGCTTCCAGCCCCCATACCCATGACAGCCCCCATACCCATGCCAGCCCCCATACCTGGGACAGTGGTTGGCGGTACATTGATGATCGTCGTCGGTGGTACCACTCCTCCTCCCAGCGGTACACCTTGTGCGTATGAGGATGCTACACCAGCTCCGACGGGGGGATATCCTCCTGGAAGGTACGCTCCTTGCGGGTATGCTGCATTAGGGTATGGCGTAGAAGGGTATGCGCTCGTTGGGTATCCTCCAGGCTGGTACATTACTGTAACGCGGGGTATAGGTATAGTTTGAATTTGAATAACGAGGGGGGGGGCTGATTTTCCTTGGGATTTCTGTGTGATACGTCGATTCTGTCGAATATCACAGTGCCGAACCCTCGTTCAGTGGTATTGATGAATTAAAACAGGCGCAGTTCCACAGATTCTGGTTAAGTAGGTAGTTGGGGGCAGCCCGTGTCATGTTTAGAACTATGTCGACGTCATTAGATCGTCGCGTTCATGAGCAATGGTTCGGTTGGTCCGATGGAGCTATCTTCAGTTTGGGGCCCCACATGGTGGAATCGTTCAACGGCGCCCTGACAAATGCTGCCGATGTCCACGTCCGCCAAGCATACTGCTTGCAGAAAATGTAGATACGTCGTACTGGTAGTAAAAGAATAGATAATTCGCATGTATTCTCCTTTTAAAAAAAAGAATATTGTAAACCCCTCCTTCCCTTTCGTGTATAGGAGTAAGCTATTAGAACGAGAAATTCAACTGCGAGCGCTGGACATAACTGGAAGCTCGATGAAGTCTTTATCACTAGTACCCATCGATTTGCGCTTCATTGCTGTCTCGCGAATATTCAGGATCATGCGGCTTCCCAGTACGCAGCACATAGCTACTGTGAAAGCGGCAGGGATCTGCGCGTAAGCGATCTAGAGCACACAGTTAGTATTAGTGAGATCTTTCTTTCCTTGGGAAGGTAAGGCTGGGACTTCGTACTGGTGCTTTTATCCACTCAACCAGACCTGCCATATACGCCAACGTTAACCTGAGAGTAAAGTCAGAGGTTGTCATAAAAAAGAGCAGAGAACTAGGCCTTCGACGTACAGCCCGAAAACGAAGACCGAATCTCGAAGCATAACGTTCAAGAGCGTGCTGCCTAGCGTCCCACTGGACCGTTCGAGACGGAAGGTTACAAAACCGCGATATACAGCCAAAGCACAGAGAATCGCGTCGTATACGTTGATAGGGATCCAAAACGCGAAGGCTCTAGATGGGAGAGGAGGCAAGGTGCATGTTGCGCCGCCGGGAATTTGCATCGCCAGGGCTAAAGATTTCAGTTAGCTAGCCATATCCCTGAGGAGGGACTAGGTGGCTTAACGATTGACTTACATTCTCCAGCGGACAAGTCGAAGCTGAGCACCCAAGCAGAGAAAGCCGTCGTTATTCCGTATGCGACGAGCATGAAAATAAGGATCTTCTTGTTCTTGTAGTATAAAGCATATATCCGAATTTGAAGTACAGCTGCAGGATTAGTTAATAAGAAGATAATGGATGAATTCTCACTTAGAAGCTTACCTTGAATCAAGATGGCGGATAACGAAGTGGTCACGATTTCCCATTGAAAGATTCTCGTGCCTAAGCAGCCGGGTGAGTTAGTCTTGGTCTGGAAGAAGAGGTACGCAGCTGAATCCATACTCACGTCTGAGAGTAGAAGCACGAGAGGACGTTGAGTCAGTTTAAACGTAATGCGGTTGAAGTGGAAGACGGATCGAGGGGATGAGGTATTAAAACAAAAAGAAATCGAGACGCACATCTGTCGCGAAGGGGTCAGCTGTATCTCAGCTGCATAGGCGAATAGGAATAGTCACTCACTCGGTCCGTTAGTACTGGCGTGAATATGCCTATGGAAAGATTTCAAAAACCGTCGTTTCCACTCGGAGAAACTTCCAACTTCATTACACTTACCATAACAGGTAACTCTGTACCCCAATTTGCATTAGCGATCGCTTCGACCACCACCAAGCGACTGTAGTTTTCTCACATCGTGGCAGCCAAAATGTAGTACCGGATCTGCAGAATTTTAATGCATGTATAGGAGCTCAAGCAGACTCGCACGTAAGCTCACCATGAAGAATAATGCCTTCACGAGAGACCATTTACCCCTCTACATAGACGCGGGTTCCAGCGACGACGGCATAATGAATTTACGAGGAGTGACTCACCCACACGAGGTCCACCTACGTAGAGCCATTTCAGGTGATCAGAAAGCTTCCAAATAGGCCATATCATCGGTCGGTGTCTCACCTCTACGCCGAGGGTAATGACTGGTGTAAAGCCGGTCAGAACATTGTGGCCTTAAGTTACTAGCCAACTGATCTGGAACGTACTATGGTCATAGATAACAGCTGCGACAGCAACGACTACGAGGATGCAGTTAGATGACGAGCGAAGCGGTTTTTCATACACTGAGTACTACGAAGGTGCTTACGCCTGGTGTATCGGATAACTTGCAGCTCGTGCAGACCTTGTAGCAAGGCGGCTATCTCGTCCGAGGACGGGGCAGACATCGTGTACCTGATACTTACAAGGAAGGGATGAGGGGGAAGGTGCCTAGCTTTCGACGGCTCAATTTATTAAGATACAATTCTCCCATCACTGCTGGTATTATCACTCGCTTGGTGACCAACATCAAGTGGCACAGAGGACAGAGATAGATCGGTGGGTTATAGGGACACCCAGAACTCGATGGTTGTGAGCGTTTTGCTTATCCTGATTCCTTTGTGTTTGGAAGTGCTCAGAATCGTCATACTGCTCGCTGAGCTATAAGTACGAATGGTAGGTGAATGCATTGTGATGCTCATTTGAGATGATGAACAGTCACTTAAGCTTTGATCTGGACGACGACGCATACCAGCGCGTTTATTATGGGAATGGGCTGCGTGAGAAGCATCCATGTTCGCCGGTTCAGTGTGTACACTGAACAGTGCATACTGGGGAGTGTGATGCTCTATATCTAGGCACCCACTGCGCCTGGAATGATCCCCGGATCGACAAACCAAACGAGTCACTCCATAGGCGCTTATAGGAAGTGAAGGCCCAGGGACGTTTCAGTAAACGACTCGGACAATTGTACAAACGCACCGCAGGTGGGGAATGCTGCACAACTGCTCCGCTTATAGCAGATTACAGAGCAGTTTTAGGGTTAAACACGCAGTTGAATACCCTGGCCTAATAAAATGGGATTATTCTTCTCGCCTCGGGGACCATGACCGAGGCATCGCGGGCATTGCGGGTAGAGGCTGCTGGGATTTGTGTTTTCAGTATGTTACCGTTTTAATCATAGGAATATGCTTTGTGGGAGCAACTCCGTATGTGTGAGCTGGATAATCGGTTTTTATGATAAAGAACTACCTAGGTTCAATACCGGCCAGCATCATTCTCATCAACTCGAAACTCGAAACTTCAAACTTCATTTCTTGTGTACAGGTACATCATTCTTGATCTTATATACATGTCTTAATACAGGAGCTACCTTGACGTATTTTTATTCCAAAATGACAACCGTTAAAGTGGCGGTCGTTACGAGGAAGTGTGAGGGGCTGAAAGAGGAGACGATTGCACTGTGAACTATTCTTAGGTCACTGATTTGAACGTCGCGTGATGAAGCATGTGATCAGACGCGACCAGGACGCGACTTCGTCATCACTGACCAGAACTGGACTGATGCGATATCTTTGAGGAGAATCAGAGAGTTCGGTACATATTAACGGAAGGGTCTGGCTCCTGAGAGAATAAATCCAATTATTAAAATACATTCAAAGTACATTGTAGGTAGACCAGATGAAATCGTAAGATTGAATCGAATAAATCGAACAGCCGTGTGCAAATCATCGACTGTGGCTACGACTGCGGTGGCGATGTCGGTGCCTCGACGGCGATGTGATAACTATCGTCTGCGGTGGTTGTTGTGGCTGCATACCCATACCCATGCCCATTCCCATTGGGGCGCCCATGGGCATTGTCGTCGCCATTCCTGCTGTTGCTGGCATGACCGTTGTTGGCATTGCTGGCTGCATCATTCCCATCCCCATCCCAGGCTGAACCATGCCCATCGCTGTTGGCTGAGTCATGTTCATAGGCATCGCAGGTTGTGCCATGCCCATTCCCATGCCCATCGCGGGTTGAGCCATGCCCATTCCGCCCATGGCTGGTTGCCCCATTCCCATACCGCCTCCCATACCCATGGGAGCAGGCATCCCGTAGCCACCGCCCATTCCTCCTCCTCCCATAGCTCCGGGAACCGCACCACCTCCAGCATAGTACTCCGCCGCCTCGCCAGCCATGGCTCCAGGTGGCATGCCTCCCATGCCTCCCATGCCTCCCATTCCACCCATCCCCATTCCTGCACCAGGACCGTACCCTGGTCTGCCATACATCGGTCCACCCATGCCCATGCCCATTCCTGCGCCTGGCGGTAGACCCTTTTCCATATTGGCTTCCTCTTGTGCTCCTTCCTGCTCTCCCTCCTCTTCGGCCTCTGCCTCTCGTGCTATGCTTCCTCCTGGTCCTGCCATTCCCATCCCTGCTCCGGCACCAACGCCTGGCACGGCGCCCGCTGCTGGGATGTTGATGATCATTGTTGGAGGAACGACTGTCGCTCCTGGTGCTGCTTGAGCAGGAACACCTGCTCCTGGCATCGCTGCGCCTGGTACTGCACCGGCGCCCGCGACGGGTGGTACGACGTATGTAGCCATCGTTGTTGATTTGGGTGTTTGGTTTGTTATCAAAATAGGGTATAGACGAAGTAAATGGTGTGGTCAAAGCCCTTCGTTAGATGAGATTTGCGAAGGAGGGACAAGTGGACGCAGTCGTTAATTGGGGAAAGGAATATGAATTATGTTCTGTTATAAGTAGTCTTCGGTCGTCATCTTCGCTTCCATGCTCGAATTTGAAGGTATAATCCATTATCCTGCAGCTAGACGTCACCACGACGTCCTCCGCTATCGAGCTCCTCTCTTCCTTCCGGATCCTATCGGTCTATTTCCAGCTTCAGCCTCGAGGATCTTCCAAAATTGAATTTACTCACTCAAAGGTGGGGAAAGCGGTACTGTGCTCCACCCATGATACATGTCCACGACGACATCGGCCCCGCTGGGCTACTTTTGAGTTTTTTTATGATGTAATTGAAAACATGATAGTGTTGTTGGTCATGAGAAGACAGAGAAGTCTCTTGAGAGAGAAACCGATTAGCTGGAAGGAGCTGGAAGGAGCAAAGAAGACAAAGGCTGGTTCGGCGGCATGCACATTGCGGTGCAGGTCAAAAGCGGGATTAGACGGTCCGGGTTCCGGTCACTTGGCGGACACGATGATAACGAACCTGTCAATAATTCCTATACGCAAGTATTCCTCACGCGCCGCCTTTCGCCGATTCATCCTCAGTCCCTTTCCCTACTCCCCAAGTCGCGTCGTGATCGCATTCATTCTTCACATGCCACTCATAATCTTTGACGAATTGGCGCACCTCCAGAAACGCCCTACTCTTACATATCCTCTTCGTCCATATGGGATTCCGATGAGGTAGTAATTGACTCCTGATAATCTGTGCAGCCTTTTCCAGGTAAGTGGCAATTTCCTCGAGGGCTCTTGTATGTTCATCAATCTATAATAGGGCTGTAAGTAAACGCTCTGAGGGCTCATAAAGAGGAATATACGCACTTCCGCCTCTTCATGATCTGATGCAGGGCGTGGGCCCTTCCCAGTGAGCTGCTGCGAGCTGCCGTTGCAGTGCAGAACATCTTTGTCCCCCGACCTCTGAACATTATCGTCGCCGTCGGCTATTGGACTATCGCATGGTTTCTTGTCCATCGGCTGGTCTCCCGGGATCATTATCAACGAAAAACAAAAAAACCGCTTCGTGACCGACGAGTGAGAAATGCTTTTACTAGGAGAATGAGAACGTTGAAGGAGAAGGAGTATTTATTCCAGTGTACGTTATACTGCCCAAGCGTGTAAGTGTTCCCATCATGAATGTTTGCCTTGTTAAAGGAGGGTGTTGCATGTTCGAATATCCAAATTGAACTGTTCGTCCCGAAATGGTTTGCGAAAATGCATGAAAATAAGGCAACGCGCCTCGCTACCGACGAAAACAGACGTATTAGACGCTTCTTTCAAGTGTGTCTCAGCAGCTACAAGCCTAATTGCCACCTCCATAATCGCATACCGTATCATCTCCACGACTAGGTCTATACAAATCCCAAATGGTAACGTCCATCATACTACCAAGAAATGGACATATGGAGGGAGGTACAAGCACATCGTCGATATTGTCCTCCAATCCGCGATGATCTACTCTGCGACGCTGGTTGCGATGGCAATCATCGAATTCGTGCCTGTCTCAGCAGATAATTTCGTCCAGATGAACTCTGTGGTTATTTACTTCCAAGGGGTGGCGAGTATCGTTACGGTATGTGCCTCCCAGTGCGATTCTGCCTTTATAGCTGATGCTCAGCTGGACTTCACTTAGGGTCTAGCGCCTACGATAATGGTCGCCCGTGTTGCTCTTTCGACGGGGAAGACGGCGGATGAGACTTCTTCCTCTGGCCCACATATTTCCAGGATTTCTGCTCTGCAGTTCGATCGCAGGCACGACACGACTACGGATCATGTCTCCCAGTCTAACTTACCTTCGACTGCATCGTCTGATGTTCTGCCTATCTGTGCGCATGACGGGGCGTCGGAGAAGGAGTTCGAGGTGTGAGGTCTAAGGCCATTTGTCTGATCGTTGTATCATGTTGGACTGAGTGTATTAATTATTATAAATGTAAGTAGAGTATAGTTAGATGTAGCCTATGGAATCCCAGTTTCGAAACGGTCGAATCGCCGAATTGCGCTTGGCCATTGCTCGCATTTTGGAACTCTGCGGGAACTCAGGTTGCGAAGTACTTAGCGCAAAGCTTGAATCGTGTGCATAGCCTCAGGTTAATGCCAACACTGTTTCTTGCTTCTTTGAACTTTCAAGTGCGCGTTTGCATGGAGGGCCCCGGAATATCGAAATGTGCGGCGATCCCTTGAAACGAGATATCAATCGTTAGTCCACGGTCACTTGCCGAAGGATATAAAATGAAGGTCCCTTTCACATAGGATTAGAACCCCAGCCCGGTGCACTCCCACAACGTTCCATCTCCAGTGCTGGTCACTTCGGAAAACTTACTTCCTATCAATAAACCATGTTTTCAAACTCTGCCATCGTTCTTTTTGCCCTCGTCGCCGTCCATGGCACGGTATTCGCAAGCCCAATCATGTGAGTGACCCTGTATCATCCCATCTCGTCTGTACTGAGCAGCCTTGATACCCCTTGCAGGATTGAGCGCGACATCAACATCGAGACGAGCCAGCTCGATGCGCGGAACGGTTTCGGCTTCGTCAACGCCGCTAAACAGCTGATGAAGGAGCGGCCTGACAACATGATGAAGCCTATGTTCGACCACGTCAGTAACACCATAAAGAACCACAACGCCTTGAAAGACCACAAGAACGGGGCTTCGTTATGGGCTTCGACCAAGGCGAAGATTCACGCGAAACATCCGGATTATCAGCAGATGAGGATTAATAATCGGATTGCGGGGATGAATAACCCGAAGGCGCAGGCTCTTCATGATAGAGTGAAGAATCATCAGCATCCGAGAGAGATGTGGGTGTTGGATGATGTGGAGGTGCGGGAGTGGGATTTGGATTTGGATGAGATGGATTGAACGGTCAAGCGTTATTTTTGCTGTTTTTTGTGTTTTACCAAAATAAAATGCAAGCTCCTTATTGGCCCGGACGTCCTTGCCGCTATTTGGATCAATCGGCATTCGAATAGACCCCGAGATACATGACCAAATAGAGTTGCTTTCTTAAGCTTGTCGCGTCCTTCAAGGCCAATTCAAGGTTTTCCTAACTCAATCCCAACTTCGCTCTTGAAAAACGCCATACTGTCTTCATCTACTCCAAATTCTATAAAACCGTACTCAAGTGGATCATATAGACAACCTCCAGTACAACCTGCATGTATCACATGCGACAAAAACTGGAGCCTGAAGCCGTCGAAGAACGCGTCGAGTGGACCAGGATTAAGATGAGCACGTTGATCTGCGTAATTTCTGACCACCACCAGCTTCATTCCGGGTCTCCTTTTTACTTGTACCCTCTTCACGGAAAGGCTTTTTTTACTGGGTATACATATCATATTATGAGTCATGACCAGAGCAATTTACTCTCCAAGGTAGTTATACATTCTCATTGGTGGAAAATCTTTACTTCCTGGAAGCGGAGCTTGGCACGGCGGAGCAACCAAGAGCAGCAACACCGTTCTGTAGGGTTATTAAATATTTAGGTGAGTAAAAGTCGCGTTTTTCGGAGGAGAGGAACGAGTTAAGGATAAAGCTCACATAATTGTTATCTGTGCAGCATAGCTGGGTAGTGGTGCAGGTATCGTCGAGTGCGGTACAGAGCACTTTCAATTTGGAAGAGATGATGAGACAACGACTACTCAACGCTAAGCGTAGTTGCAAGTGGACTTACGACCGACACTTCCTTCTGCGCTTGTGGGGAATGTCGTTTGGTCAAGAGCATTCAACTGCGCGACTTGAAGAAGGTTGTCTGGGGTGGCCTAGTTGGAGAGGTACACGTAAGTGTCGGAACCAGCGGGTTTCTAATCGAAGGGAACTTACATCTTCAACGTCGAAGCAGCATAGAGCTTCACCGGAGTCACATGCAATCTGAGCCGCGACGAGGGCGGGGAGGATGAGCGTAACGAGGGCGAATGTGCGCATTTTGGGTATAGCGTTGATAGTGACTGAGGTGTAGCGAAAGGAAAGGACGGGGTTTGGGTGAGTGCTCTGGTGTCTCCAGTAGTTCCCTTCGCTTTATATGCTGTCACTTTTCCGTTGAGACCAATTCTTTCCACACAGTCTACTGCGTCAACTTAAAAATACTTCACGGATCAGGCTGTCCAGCGTGTCGATGAGCGTTAGGCAGACAGTGATGCGATGGGATTGACAGGATGAAGACTGCGACGTTCCTGAGCTTTAATTAGACGCGCATTGTGATGTCCGTCGAATATCCATCCTTCGACTTTCTTGACTACCCCTCAGCCATAGAACCATTGAGAACAAGCGATGTTTGCCGTCCTCTCATGGCTGAGTTAGATAAGAGTAAGTAAGCATTTTTAAAGACATTTCGCATTCAAACCGAGACCTTTACCACCAATTGCTGCTAGTCGCAATGTGCTTCCCAGCAAACCTTGCCGACATGTCTGCAGTATGTGTATCATGATCGTGTCTGGAACCGTTCGAGTTGAAGTTGCCGAACATGCTTGACAAGACTGCGTGGGTAAGGCGACGATTATAATTTAGAGGGTACCTTTCTAGTAAGTCGAGCGGGTAAGTAGTATATGCTCCGAATGAATTTTTTGTATACCAGCTAGCTAGGCTCATAGGGCCATAGTATCACTGTTAATCGATTGCATTCAGCCACAACGCAGCCCTTCCAGCTGGTAGCTTCGGATAGCTAATTCGCAACTTTACCATTTCGATTCCTGATCGCTGGTGCCTCGACAAATATAGCTCGATTATGCGGAAGACAGACGGTGATTGGCAGATAAACGAAATTGATCATACGAAGTCTCGACGTGATAAAACTAATGATGTACTCGTACCCTGATGAACTCTCAAGTGGCTTGCCTGCACTGAAGCGTATGAAATTCTGCAAGTTCTGTGCCTTGTGTTTAAATTGCGGAACTGTACGCAGGTCCCAGGAGCACGACAGAAATCTTATCTTATCTTCAGAAATTGAAATTCCGCTCTAAGGCTGCACAGTGCACATGCACAAGACCACAGCGAACGTTTCGCGAGCATACGACCACCATCGCTCTCAGGCTGTCATGTAAACCCGACTCGACTTCCTCCCTCTCTGATCCCCATGTCGCCCCCTCACTGGGTGGCTTTATGCCTCTTCGCAGCCTCTGTCTTTGGGTTCATGCCCGCGACTCCATCCAACGAGACCCTAGACGCGCTTGCCCAAGCAGGTGGCATCACATCCATAGACCGGTCGTCGAATTTGACTCTGAGATGGTCTCCAGCAGCGTATGTCTCTAAAAATCTCTCGAGGAGGGTATTCTTAACCAAATCCTTAACCAAATTTATAGCCTTTTCTCTGAAAATGTATCATACCAAGTCGCGCGGAGTAACAGCAGTGGTGTGAGTCGAGGCGCCCTGGTCCATTTCTCGGAGGAAACAGTGAATAGTACAACCTTCCCTAGTGAGTCATATAGCACTTCGTTCTGTGAGTGAGTCTGACCTTTTTTGTCTAGCCGTTAACCCTTGGATAGCTCTCATGTCCTGCGATACGAATACGACCAATTCATCCATGGACACGGACGTATTCTCTCTAGCACAGAGCAAAGGTGCACTGTCAGCTGTATGTTACACAATTGTTGCACGAATTCTCCCTTTTAACGCGTTTGGACACTATTAGGTCCTTTACTCTCTATTCTCCACGATTTGCATCTTAAACCGAGAATTCCTGGCATCCTCCGTCGGTCATGACTTGGACATCTTCATCCCTCTCTCGAAGGCAGCGTCGCTTCTCATCGAAAGCCAGTTCTAACAAATATTGGCCCCTGCCCAAAATATCAGCAACGCAACGACAACGCTGTCCGGCCCCTTGACATCATACGACTCGGATTTGCTGAATGATACCCAATCCGTGATCTCTTCTTCCGTCGACGCAGGGGCACCTCTTTCTCCGGGGTTCCTGTTAGCCGATGCGATAGCTTCCAATGCGACGAATAGCTCTTCAACGCCGTCGTCCACGAATAGCAGCAATGCTAGTAGTACCAGCGCGTCGCCGACACCTTCGCGGTCTCCCAATTTGGCCTCGGGCAAACTGATCAGGTCAGTGTTTTCGTGCACTCGTGGTTTATTTTTTGCAACATGACGTACTTATATGGCTTATCTAGCAGGAATTCCGCCAATGTCGTCGTTATGGTCTTGGTTTCATACACACTCCCGATTCCATGTCTGTAGCTCGACCATAACATGAATGCATATACCCTCGTCCTTTTTATACCTAAAGCTGACAACAACCGAGTGTGACGGTCCTGTTCTGTGCAAGTTGCGGAGGTCACCTTCTCGTCGAAGAACATAGAATTGTGCACATACCTAGATGTTATGCACCTCCCAGAGTCCCCACGCCTGCTCTATCTCGTACCCTGCTACCCAAGCATCTTCCATCGACTCATACTAGGACATCAACGTGACGAAGTATAAATTCCCATCATCATCGTGATCACGAAGGCAGCGCGGCAATGGAGCTCCTCGGGCGAAGGCCGAGTCATTTCCATTACCATTTCTCCATGATCCCAAGTTCGACATGCAGTGCCCCAGATTCCTACCTTTCGACAGCAGGTGCTGAGTACTGAGATAACTTCTCAGGTGCAGCCCAAGCAAAGGACCATCATGGAGCGTTTCGCTCATAGGAGCTGACTGCATAGCTTTGCGTTATTAGCTATGTGTTCTTTTACGTTTTATAACGGGCTTCGCCGCCTGGTAGTATACTCTATCTTTTGTTCCTTGTTGATACCGACGTTCAACAACCGCATCAACCCTTTCTTCCTCTCTTTCTCTTCACCTGTTCGTTAACGAATAACACCCACAACCGATATCCAACAGGCTGACACCGACACCCCATGTCCGGTTTCGCCACCGCTCCCTTCCCAAACTCTCCCACCGACACAAGCAATAATGTCAACCAATTCGGCGACTCCTTCAACACAGCCGTACACACAGTCCAAATTGGGGTCATTGTAGGCGCTACGATTGGTTCTGTCGTCTTTGTGGGTAGCATCGTTGCTGCTTTCCTCATTTGGAGGCATAAGACGGGTGGGATTCGAAGAAGAAGAAGACGAAATGGTTACACGGAGAAGGAAGGATTTGCAGGGCAGAGTGGGGGGAACCTGATATCGAATTATAATACGAATGATGAGAATGTTGAAACGGGTGCGTTTTTAACCATAACTTCGACTGCTAGGAAATTACTAATGTCGTCTGTCGTGTAGCCCAAAATTCAAGCCTTCATCCAACGCCATTCATGCTAAACCCACCTATGGTGCCGGGCCAAACATACACGCAACAAAACTCTCATTCGCCCTCGGCGAACCTTCACGACCCCACAACCACCATCACTCCAAACAGCACACACGACCCAGTGGCTGACCGACGAGCGCAGAAAGCTGCTTTGCATATTCCCCAACCTCAATCTCAACCTCCACGAGACAACACCGGCGTCGCAGGACCTTCTTCAAGGCAAGATTATGCTTATGCTCAGCATCCCTCAGGGCCGTCGTTCCCTGTACCTGAACAACACACACGCGCCAAAGACTCGGACGCCGGCCAGGTGGATAATCAGAGCACTGTCCCTCCACCTTCGTATGCTTCGGTTCCATGATTTGTGAGGAGCGAAGCGGAGGGTACCTTTCGCCGAGCGTTATCTGCAATGGAGCATACGAGTGTCTTGGAGAGATATATACACGCTGTCCATCTACTCAATGTCTTTAAAGCACCCTACATAATTTATTGTTTTCTTCCGTGACACGACAGAGTCAGGACGGGTCAGACGACCTGCATAGTCGCTTCCTTCGACTATTTTTGTATTCCTGGACGTCGCTCAAGGCCTGAATTGGAAGTCGGAGTCCTTATCTCCCAGGGCAGGGAAGTTCGGGGTTTTCATTTGACTTCTTCCAGATCACCTGGCAATAGCCCTCAGAATGAAAACTAACAAGGGAGCATGAGGATGCTCTATAAATAATCACAGCTCGCAACTGCGAATCCTTGGTCCAAAGTTATAAAAGGAGGGACAGAAAAGGACGATGAACAATCTCCCATCGATTCAAATCCCAATCGCACAGTCGCAAAGATGACCGGATTCAAAGTCACCAACGGCTCACAAAGCACCATCGAAGTCTTCATCTCCAAATACACCAACAAGGACAACGGCAGCGACGCCTGGTACACCCTGCAAGACGGCGCATCCGATACCTGGAACCGCAACGGGTACGAAATTCTCGCCTTCAAGGACCCGAAGACAGGAGACAGACGAGGATGGTACCTCGACTGTACGGACCAAACCAGGGAAATTACGTTCCGTGGGTTCGACAGGGACCTGGAAATCGACCACCCGACGGGGTTCAACATCCGCAACGCGTCTGGATCGCCCGTGCAGATCTTCGTCTCGGCCTTTACAAACGGCTTGGACTCTGTGTTTGATGTCCCGACAGACTTCTCCGATCGTGCAAAATGCCATTGGAATAGGAACGGCTGGGAGTTGTTGGCGTTTATCGATCCGGTATCGAAGAAGCAGAGAGGATGGTATCTCAACACCGATGGACAGACGGTCGATGTGACGTTTAATGGGTTTGATAAGGAACTTACCATCTTTCGACCAAGTAAGTAGCCGTCCTCAAGATATTCGTAAGTGAAGTTGCCAAACGTACACTTTCCCAAAGTAGTAGGTTAGCTGACCGTCTCGGCGTCTCCGTTCCAGATACCAGCAACCATCGGGGTGGATCGTTTGTCATGGACATATCGGCTCGTACCCGATAATACCAGAGTAGTATTTTAGCGCGGAGGCGCAGGCTGGAGGGGAAGATGGAAGGAATGATTGACCCAGAAATTCACAGGGCTGCATGTAATAGCTGTCTTCAGACGCCCCAAATATCAGGTCAACCAACTTTGAAGTGGTCGAACCTTTAAGAATTATTGCAGGCGAATCTAGAGGAATCGAGTCTACTTACTATCTAGATTAGATAGAAAGATGTCTTTGCATAGACGGCGTCCAAAGCGCGTGTTTAAAATACAGACTTTTTGATTAGACATTGGGCCAACTTCCAAGTGGCATTTGGCGGAACAAAGAGCACCAAATCCAAGCTGCTGTATTTACGTTCCAACCTTTGACTTCAGTTTACAGCTGAAGACCGGCCTCACACCCGATCCAACTGTAAGATACCATTCTCCCACCTCGATTCATCATTTAATTCCTCCTTCCCCGAGTCCACGGCACTGTCCCAAGACGAGTCTCGGAAGTCCGCACCCCAGCTTTTGAAGTGAATGGTACTCGGTTTTCTTGGTGCTGTGCTGCGCGCCAGTACCGTTGTTGTTGTCGTACTGTCGTCTCCACTGGAAGACATGGCCACTCGCATAACCATGAGCGTAGGCATCATTCCCTGTCCATGCATTGCTTATTAGGACAAATTTCTATGAGTAAATGGTGTCCAAGTCACTTACTATCAGCACCAATGCAGGGGAGCCCACGTAATCGACAACCATATCAACTGCAACCTCGGCAGAGGTGGATGCTGGAAAAGGTATAGCGTTATATATACCGATTGCTAGAACGCTCAAGGTGTATATCGCAGACGACTGCACGACTATGTCGATCACGTTCATAAATCGTCGCTTGGAACTTGCACCCCCGGGCGTGAGTTGTGACACGGCGTATATGCGATATGCGATGAGAAGGCTGGATACGAGGCTGGTCAAGGCGGATGTGAAGAAGAGTGCTGCTGAGAGCGCGTTCACTAGCACGACGCTGAAGTCGGTGTAGGTGATGAGTTCGAAAGTTATCTGTGCGGATATGATGGCGATTGCAAGGACTGTTTGAATTTCGGAGGTTAGATAGGCCTGCAGTGGGGGATATTTTTTCTGGAATTGATTGTACGCACGCCCTTCGACTATCCATAGGACGCACGGTATCCAGGTTATATATCGTGAACCGCCGGTCCAGACAAGGTAACACCGCCAC
Organism: Agrocybe pediades; assembly: GCA_013053245.1. NCBI lineage: Eukaryota > Fungi > Basidiomycota > Agaricomycetes > Agaricales > Agrocybaceae > Agrocybe > Agrocybe pediades. The sequence goes on from JAACJL010000058.1 coordinate 2,856,173, forward strand.
ATCTGAGAAGGAGATGTCAGAATTGAGACCGGCGCTTCTCTTTTGGTGTCACGAACCAGTAGGCCGTCTGCCAAGATTATTACGAGGTCCTGGCAGGTGTCGTTGATAGTATCAAGAAAGGAAGGTGAGTTGTACATGAAGTCGAAAGCATCGTCCATGTTGTCCCCATTAATGATGAAAGTCATCACGGTCTGGTACCAGAATATTACAGATGGGACGACGGAGGAGACGTAGATTACTGTTATTACGCCTAGGATGGATTTTCGATGGGTGGCAAGTTTGCTGTGAACTAATTGGCGAGTCAGATGTATGGAAAGAGGTAATGTGCTTGTTTTGAGGTAATCCTACGGTATGTGTAAAATGTCCAGCAGTAGACAATAGTATAGATGCCTTGTAAGTCAGGAAATTAATGGCTATTGTGACAGCGAAGGTTCAAAACGTACCCATCAAGAACATCGTAAGCATATTCGAGTTAAGATACCCAGCCAGTTCCACCTTTTGAGTCGAGACAGAGGGGCCGGACATGTCTGTGTCATCAAGACTGGACATGGTGAAGGCGAGCTATGAGAGAACTGGACCTAACTGGACTCGCAAGGACTGTCTTTTGGGCATATTTATCCAGCAGAAGCCGTTGCTATCCACCTCATTTCCCAGTATCAAACCCGTTGCAGACCATCAGGGTCCTATCGGAAGAGTACATAAGGTACCCATAAAGAAGTGAATTAATAAAGTAGCGAATAAATCACTGAAATGCTGTGCAAGATGATAATTTAAAGTGTTTAAACTCACGGTATGTCCAGGAGCGATGATACCAACAACGAGACATACCGACGAACATAAGAGAAGTTGATAACATGACAAAGTGAACCGTCCAATCTGAATCAGGCGCCCGTCAATCGTTGTAATCACGATTGGCACCTTTCTCAAAGTTGTACCTATACCCGCCGAGTGCCTCGGCAGTTGCGCTTTGATTTAGTGCCCGCCGGCAGACATGTGTGCAACTGTGATGTTTCTTGGATCCGAGTTTCATTACCTGGCGACCTTGAGAGTTCCATAATAGTTGGCATCAGCAGGCACAGTCAGAAGTCTTCCTTGAAGTTCCGGTGTGCCTTGTTCTTTGCTTAATTTTACCGTGAAAGCTATTCGTGGATCCGACAAGAATAGCTTTTGCTACTCTACATGCATGGCCTTTGGCGAGTCGCACCGTTCCGATCTTTGAAAACCAAAGAGAGTAGATGAATTATAGACATAGACGAAGGGTAAATCAGAATTCTTTGTCCGACCTTTTGCATCACGAAAATCAATACGCGATAGGGATTCAAGAGATTCTGATTATCGCATCCCTACAACCTGACAAATTATTCTCCTCCCACGTCCTCAGCCTGATTATGGCCATCTGCGTAGCCTGGGGTCGTGGTTTTTGTTCTTCCATATGGTTAGCGCACGTTGGATAATCGCACTTTGAGAAGTGGCAGGTCGGGCAGCTTCCCAGACGTTGAAATCTCCGAGCTAGAATCGACAGAGGGAAAGCATTGACAATGGAGAAAAACAACGAAACACAAAAACCGGGGCACTTACCTCAAGAACGCATCTTGAAGTCAACCCATTCACCTGGCTCCCTTCCATTCGCAGCAGAGCCGGCGGAGCTGATCTACCATCGAGCGTCGCGCTGCTGAACGGCTCGTCCGTCCCATAAGTAATAGGTTCAAATTATTCAGCGTAAACGAATCATGCAAGGAGGTAAGGAAGTGTTCAAAGAGGGGATTGAGTCTTGAGAATGGTTGACTGGCTACGGGAAACGTCACGTGTAAGGATAGCGCTTAGATTGCCGGCCTGCCGTTGACTCCGGGGTTAAATAATGAAAGGAGCCGTTGATCGCAGTGGAGGAGCCGAGCCATCGAGGAGACAAAAGTTTGCACGCTGTGCTACTTCAGAGACTTGCATAATAATGATTTTGAACTTTCTGCATATTCAAAGCATGACCTATGAAGTTTGCTGCGCCATGGGGAGCATCCTGGCCACAATTCAAGTTACTTATGAGGGGCTGTCACGACGCAAGCGACTTCCCTGGTCCCTGCGGGTAGACTTCAAAAATTAGCAAGGGTAATTGGTTCGAGACTCAGCGAGTAATAATTATTGAACATGATCATAGCAGTGGTGATACAGATAACAGCGATATGTATGTGTTTATTAGCGAAATATTGAAACTGTCCAAAACTAGGTCGAATAACCGCGTTCATCAGAATATGTAGATTTATTTATGGCATATGGGATCGAAAATAAAGCAGTGGATTTCCTAGGCTGTGATTTCCCCTTCACTCCACTGCTCTTGAGGGAGTGTATAGCACTCCTGCGGCATGTATGGAAATGATGAACTATCTGTCACGTACTCTTCTTCATCCCTGTAGCTCCGCCAATCGACTAAGACCCGCTACCTTCCCTTCCGTATCATTATTAATCTCACCCTTCAATTTCCTTTTTTTCCGCGCCCCTGTGCCCCTTTTTACACTGAACCATTTCCCTTATTTCACGCTCCTGCTCCTCTCCTGCGTCTTAAACTTGTAGTCCCGGTGACGGGCCTTGTGTTCAGCTTTCTCTCCCTCCGCCTGTCCTCTCCAGTAATCCTTATCCTCCTCGCTCATCGCATGCTGTGAGGCAGCGAAAATGGCTGACCTCAGAATGGAACTGTAGCTCAGTGGCAGAGAGCACCAGCATCGAAGGCAGGAGGCCCTGGGTTCGATTCCCAGCGGTTTCATTTTCCCAATGCGGCCAGTATCACTTCTCTACAATGCTATACGGCAGCCGCATCCCTAGAGAACGCTTTCGTATCCATCTCTCCAAACAGTGCACGAACCTCCTCCTGGTATGCCGTGAGGAAGACCATAAAACAATTGCGAGGACGGGGAACGTATCCCTCCTCAGTCTTACGCTGCTTCTCTCGTGTGCCCTTGTCACTTCGACTGAGTCTTGGATGGTGTAGGTGGTATGAATACTGTCAGAGACCTCACAGGCAGACCCGTGCTACCCAATGTCCCTCCAACTCCTCCTCGGCCATCGTATGCCATAAGACAGCTGCACAAGTTCCCAGAGGAGTCGGACCGCTTTCACCATATCCACCCTCTCCAAAGTCCTTGAAAGTTGAAACAGAGTACGAGCCCCGCCTGGTATGCCGACCGGAAGAGCATGCATCATGCCCATCAATGTGCTGTCCATCGATGGTAAACTCCATGGGTCCAGCGAGATATCGATCCGCTGAAGATTGGGCGCTTCGCGGCAAATCCATGGCAAACTGTCGATTTCGCCCGGGAAGCTTGCACGCCCCTGATGTCATTAGGTGCCTTGACAGAAATTCCACGTTGAACCCTCCTCCACGCCGACTCGAGGCATCGAGGTCCGAGGAAGAACCACCCGACGGGTATTAGGGAGCTTAATGCTGACCCAAAGAGGGAGGTTTATACCCCCGAGCGGCGGTGTTGAAGTTGAGATCCAAGGATATTGCCTATAGGTTTGACCAGGAAAGACTACACGAGCGCCATTTCCTGCTGGAAGGCGGAGCAGAGATCGTGAATCAGCTACGAACTTGGATTTATAATATTATCCTGATGCGAAATACTGTGTCGGATCCCTGGGGAATTCAATGAGGGTGTGATAGTAGGGGGATCCATTTTCACTGTGAATCAGGGTGTAAAAAAGCTTTTGCGAGATTGTTGCGAGTTGAGAATAGTTTCTTGAGCCTCTTATATACCTCTGTATAGACCCTCAGGCGTAGATAGTTTAACATAAAGGATCTTTATCAGACATAGAGCGAGGAAACAAAGATTCCTATAATACAAGCCGCTGTATATTTGCCAATTATCATTTTAACATGCGGATTATCTTCTTACGCAAACCATACGAAATAGAGGTCTTTATTCACAGTACATGTGTCACAACATGAAACTCCACAATCACCATCAATTAAATGAATATCCAAGGCAATGAGACAAAGACCTTCTCCTCCTCGATCGCGATTCGTCGTAGACGCGTTCGCATTGCTGGACCCGTCATTAATAGCCATAGTATACTGGATGAATTGAATAGAAACAAAACATACCGGTATGCTGTGAGGTTCCCCCTATGGCTGCGCTCGCAAACGAGCAATCTAATCCGATTTACGACACCCCGACGCGTACCTTGACGCGGATCAGAACTAGTGCCGTACCACGATCACGCAATTTAGACTTTACCATATTCTGCTCGCCTTGTCATTGTTTGCTCTAAACCCTCGCTTTTCCTTTCATTTCCGCTTTTTCTCTCTAGAAAATCATTGCCACAGGGTCTGATATTCGTCTCCTAGCTACTGTGGTACGATTTTTCAATGTTTCATATTTTTTCTTTACCTAGAATCAGGCTACAGAGTAAATAGGTAGAATTACATTTATACCTACTATACCCTCCTGTAGCTCGTCAGCAACCTCCCAGCAATCGAATAGCACGAGTCTATACTACTCACCATCGTTCTCAATGCGCTAGTAACGCTCATACGTCGCCCACATCGTCTCAAATCATTTTATTTCATCTTCATTGCTTCTAGACAACACCTACTACCTACACTCACCCACACACCACAGTTTAGAACCTCGAGACGATTCCGTTCGTCTCACCTTTCACCTACGAACTCACACGAGTTAATCTCGTTTCAACTGGAGCCCACCGCGAGGGGTTCTAAACTTCGTTTAAAACATCTTTCCTTATTCCACCTTCGGTCCTTTAGACCATTTTCTATTCCACCACTCTTTAGTTTCAGTTCTGGCAAACCGACTCGCTCGCCATCGTCGTCTACGTCTACTCGCCGCTATTATCTGTTCCATTCTAGTCACCTTACCTCGTCATTGTCCCCGGAACCGTACACCGTCGCCTCAGCACTTTATTCCGCACCTGTGCATTGCTGCAGTCCGTTGTGGACGACATGCAGTTCACGCCAGGTCGCTTTGACCCCATCTCGCCTCGCTTTGATGGAAAAGCATCGACCCTCGCTATATTCCTCGATGAAGTCGAAGCCCTAGCCGCCTCATGCTCCCAGACAGCGAAACAAACCATCCGTGCCGCTATCCGATACTCGCCAGACGACGCCTATGAGTTGTGGTCAGGAATTCCCGAAGCACAAGGAGAAGATTGGCAAGCATACAAATCTGCACTCTATCGGCTTTACCCAGGCTCAGATGGAGCTCGTCGTTACTCCATACGCCACCTAGAGCAGCTCGTTGAACGCCAAGAGTTCGCCGCCATAGAAGATCAGGAACAATTCGGCACCTACTACCGGTCTTTCAGCACTGTTTCAGAGTACCTCCTTGGGAAAGGTAGGCTCTCGCGCCGGGAAGCCAGCTCATATTTCCTATCCGGATTCCACTTCGATTTTCGCAACAAGATTCGCCGACAGCTTCAAGCTGAAAACCCGCGACGATATCACGATGATTTCTTCACGGTCGAAGAAATTAGAGACGTCGCAGTCTTTCTCCTTGGAGGCGAACGCCACAGCGCCTTGACCATCGATAAGCCCGTTCACAGTCTACTTGGTTCCGTCGCAAGCGTCGTCCACGATACACCTCACACTCTGCCACCCTCCACTCCTTCGCACCCATCTAACTTGTTGCATAAGCTACAAGCCACTGCTATTCCTACATCACCATCGCCTTTCTCTGTCACAGAAGCAGCATCGACGCGTAGCGCAGCGAGTACCGCAGATTCCTTCGCTGCAACGACGCCCATAGACTCGCACATGCAGAGCTTACACCCAGACGACATCACCATAAATCAAGCGCAATACGAGTCCTCGCTGTTCGGCAACTATCATCTCAGCTATGAGGAACGGATCTCAGTTGTCAAAGAGATACAGAGAATCCTTCAGATGTCTACCACCGCTCTAGCCACGAATTTTGAGCAAGAAACCATTCCTTTCGCCCCGGCTGTCGTACCAGAGGCCATAAGTACACCTGGCATCGCCTGCTTCGATCTTGTTGAGCCACAAAGCAGCAGCCCATCCGAAGAGCACCAGCACAGCATCCCTGTCGAAGAAGTCACCTCGCAAGCTATCTCCCTTCTTGAACCAGACATAGACGACGCACCCTCCGACATCTGCGCCTTCATATCCCCAGGAGTCCAAGAATCGAAGCCCACCTCGCCAACCGTTGACAACTCGCCAGAATTAAATGTAGACTCACTTCTACTCAACGTCACGCAGTCAGACCAGTCTCAGCAGCTCCCCAGGATAGCCTTAAGCTCGCAGGAAAGCTCTGACTCGACCGCACTGCCCGAGAAGAGTACAATAGACGCGAAGAGTGCTTGTATGGATGCAAAACAAGAGCCTAGCAGCAAAGACGAGATTGATAAAGTTAATCGGCACCAAGCGCATAGAACCACAGTCCCGTTCGTCAATTCGCCGCCCACTGCAGTTACTACAGGCCTAGCCGTCATCGCCAATGTTCTACTCGCTTGCTTCTGGATATTACTTGCCTCTGTGATTATGATTTCATCCAGCATCGTCTCTATCACGCCCTCTTGCCTCCCATCTATTATGCCCTTTGCTTCACTTGATACCGTGGCCTCTTCGATAAAATCTGCCGTTTACAAGTCAATATTCAGTGCAAAAACGTCGTTTAAGCCTCTGCCTTCGACGAAGGAGGTCACATCCATCAATATACAGGCAATTTCGACGAATCACCTCACCAGCACGCTTGCTTCTTCACAGACATGTATAAGCATAATTCCCCGACTTCTCCGCCGGTACCATTTCATTCTAAAGTATCCCATCGACGTCAGCAAGGAGCCAGACACGGATCGGCTCAATACTCGACTAGGAAGTGCTCAGAACCGTCAGCAGCCGCGTAAAGAAGCTAAATCGACAGTACATACCGAAGAGCCTCCCCTCATAGCATCTGCCTCTCAAAACACACCGGAACTCGACCACGGATCCCCATTCATTCGCAACACGCGAAGCTTTGCAGTTTCGACGAAACTATGCACCAACCTCGCTGATAAGGTCGCACCCGGCATCAGGAGACTCAAAACGACGTCATCAAGACCCGTCTTTCAATCCAGCTCGGCCTCAGCAAGTAGCCACCTCGATTACAAGCTCAATCAGCAAACAGCTTCCTCAGATACATGTCCAGCGCTTACCGGAGACCAAAGCCGTCGAAATCAACACCGCGAATTCCACCGGATGACCCCCCAGTCAAGTAATCGCGAACCTACGCCGTACCAGCTCACATCTCGACGCTTCTTCAAGTCTGCTTCGCCACCCATTATTTTTCCGTCCTCTGCAAATCCCCCAGCCCCCCCACTCGATCACTACAGCAATAATTTGACACATACCTCGCCTGCGACGCCGTCGATTGCCGCAGCAATTGTGCACTTCGCCCTTTTGATATCCGCCCTTTCGATCCTTTCAGCTTTGTCATCGCCTTCCTCGATCCTCCGAACTTTCGTCGTCGTCCTCGCTGTTCCACTAATCACTCGCTATCACGTATCAATCAACGAACTCGGCACTGTCAAGCCCACAAATCTACTTCCCATTCCAAAGATCCAGCTTTGGCTGACATGGAAGTCAGCATTCGAAGTCCCCGGGAGATGTGAGGTTCCCCCTATGGCTGCGCTCGCAAACGAGCAATCTAATCCGATTTACGACACCCCGACGCGTACCTTGACGCGGATCAGAACTAGTGCCGTACCACGATCACGCAATTTAGACTTTACCATATTCTGCTCGCCTTGTCATTGTTTGCTCTAAACCCTCGCTTTTCCTTTCATTTCCGCTTTTTCTCTCTAGAAAATCATTGCCACAGGGTCTGATATTCGTCTCCTAGCTACTGTGGTACGATTTTTCAATGTTTCATATTTTTTCTTTACCTAGAATCAGGCTACAGAGTAAATAGGTAGAATTACATTTATACCTACTATACCCTCCTGTAGCTCGTCAGCAACCTCCCAGCAATCGAATAGCACGAGTCTATACTACTCACCATCGTTCTCAATGCGCTAGTAACGCTCATACGTCGCCCACATCGTCTCAAATCATTTTATTTCATCTTCATTGCTTCTAGACAACACCTACTACCTACACTCACCCACACACCACAGTTTAGAACCTCGAGACGATTCCGTTCGTCTCACCTTTCACCTACGAACTCACACGAGTTAATCTCGTTTCAATGCGTCAAGTATCCGTCAAGCGAAGGCCTTCAGCGCTAACCCTCCCATCAGCTCAGCAGCCTTCGACTCTGTGTGATCGCGAGACGAATCCGCAGACATCAGGCACAGCCCGAGTCGTACTGTCCATCGACTGGGGTTTCTGAAGAGCTGTAGCCTCTTCGTCGAGCCACCGAAGATGTTTAATCGTCTGCCTAAGATGGCCCCGGTCATGAGCGACGATCACCCTCCCCAAAAAAGGTGCGCCCTTCCGGAATTTCATTCCGAAGAGCGATTGTTGCGAGGTAGTACGCGCGGCATGATTGAACGGAGATGAGGTTGTAGGGAGGGTTGCTGATTAGGCTGAGAGGGGTTTATATTTGCTATATCTTCATTCAAGTTAGACATGATATCGTCATTAAATCATTTGAGACCTACCTGTGCAGAGAATGAACCTTCGAATGAGAAAAATATGTCAGGGTGGGGTCGACAGAAACCCTACTATTTGAACGAAGAAGCCTGGAGAATTGGAGGAGCACGACAAGGGACAACTTCTGCGTACGGTGCCTGCATAAAACTCCTGTCAGCACAGAAAACGATTATCAGGAAGCGATAGGCCCACCTCGATACCTTTCTGCATCTCAACGTGGGCAAAACCTGAGCGCTGAGCTTCGAGCTTCCGTTTCAAGCTTCAAGCATTGAACGTTGACGGGTGGGTAGTACCTGAAATCGCACGCGATTCAAAGTTCGAGTCATACGTGATAATGAATGAGAGAGGGCGCCAAGGGTACACGGTCCATACCACGGAAGATAAAAGGAGACCGTTGCAGAAGAAGGGGGCGTGTAGTTACTGTTAGCATACTGATTATTAGCAAACAGTGTTCACGGGATGAGCAGAGGCCAGGGACGTACGACAGCCCGTGTCCTTAAAGGTGATCCATGAAACGAAACTTGTTGTCCATCGATTATCAGCAAAAGGAAAAGCAAGCAAGAGTATGGAGTAGGACTACGTGTACGACTGCGAGTAGTACTTCAGTCAATGTGAATACGTTAAACCGAGCCGAGGGAGTGGACCAGACTGAGATGATCTACCCAGCGCCAGAAAATTACGTAATTCAAAATACTGGGTCTTAGGACGTCACCAACTCTTCCCTCCGGCGCTCTCCTCCAGCTACTTCAGAATCCAGACTCATAGCTCAGCTAAATTCGTTCCACCTTACCCTACCCGTTAGTCTTGTATTGGGTCCCTCTCCACACTGCCAGCTATATAATGACTCTCTCCCGTGCTCTACTGCCACCTTGCTGCCACATCTGTGATTTGCAAATGAGAGTTGCGTTTGGAAATTCGGAGTCACTACTCCGAGCTCTCGTCCAATAGAACACGCTATCTCGGAGACTGGCTCTAGAATTATCCTCGAACCACCTGACACACTCTCCAAAACCGTTGGCATTATCCGTGTCAAAAGCTTCAACTGCACCGAGAACATGACAAAGGATGGTGTTTTCCTCATGTTACGGGCACCCGGCGTCGGACCTCAGGTCATGCGGTGCTAGCTATAGCAAGGATCAGGACTTCAGAAAATAAAGCGGGTGAATGGTTTGGGAGATCAGGTTAGTTAACCTCGAGACCCACGCGTTGATATTTCTGATACATATAAATACACGCTCCATATTGATATTGGCTGATGCTCCCCACCTCCTTGATGCGAGATTTGGACATACCGGTCCAACTGCATAATTCTGCGTCTCGATAAATTGGAGTGTACGCTTATTACGTAGGCGATTGACCAAAGTTGCTACGTGGTGTTCTGGCGCTCCGCATTCCATTATCATTATAAAAGGAGAGTGATCCAGGGTCCGACCTTCCCCTACTAAGCATCTTTCCCATGACCTCCCCAATCGCCCATACCTCGCGGTACAAGGAACCAGTTGTCTATACCAGTGGATCTTTGCACGAAGGCATAACCTCGATCTTTCTGTTTGGTACGACTCTTTTGAGCGACATGAGCGCAAACCTGGGCAAAGTTGATTCTGACTTCAACCTCAACAATTTGTATTAGGAATATACACAGCTGCCTTGGGTGCAACATTCCTTACCTATTGTATGTTCCTACATCAGTGATTATTAATTGGTATGAAGCTTACGAACAGTAGTTGGGGTCCCGAAGAAGAAAGGCACGGCGTGGCGCAATGTGCTCATCATCGGAACAATAACAGCATTATATGTTCTAACGGCCTTCTCGACTCTGTACGGCTGGTACAACGTCAACATACTACTTTGCGTCAATAGATATGAGATTTTTGGACTGGCCCTATGTCTGGAGCACATTGACTCGGCTGCCCCGATCACGATCACGATGTTACCGCCTATGGCTAACGCAGTACTTTCAACTCTAAGCTTCATTTGCCCCCAGGCCCAATGCTTGCTCGCGGACAGTCTTTTGGTATACTATCCTCGTTGTATCATATCTGTGTTATTGAAAGATATTAACTGCGCTCTATAGGTGTGGAGATGCTTCTATGTGTGCGGAGGGAAGTTCATCGCTATTGTACTGCCGTTGATCCTGTTGCTTGCGGAGGCCGGTATGTAGTATGACTTTCTGTCAGGAGTTGTAGGAACATCAGATGTCCTAACCACCCAACTGCACACAGGACTTTTGATCAGCACAGCTGTACTCAATTTGAGCGTATCGTTGCCCTCAAAGCGTTTCAGCCTTCAGAAACTTTTAGAAGAAACCGCCGCTGTTGGGGATGTAGCAGGTGCTCTGTATACCTTGACAGCAGCCACTAGCCTCGTCGCTACAGCTATTATATGCCGCCAGATATACATTCGGACAACACCTCGGACACGGAGACGTATGGCTGTCCATCCGCCGAAATAATGTTTTCGTGTAGGTATAGACTATTTCGTGTATGTATATATAGTTGTCAGTAATTAGGTACATTAATAGAGTCCTAAAAAGAGTAGTCCGTACTTACAAGTCTCGTTTTCGTACATACTTACTGGTGTTCCGTGGGTACATAGCCAAATTCCGTGTGTACATAGCAAGGTTCCGTGTGTACATAGTCAATTCTGTACATAAAATTCAGAGCTCCGTACATACAGATCATCGGTCCGTACTTATTATCAAGGTGTCCGTGTGTATACGACACCTGTGCGTACAGATAGTTTTCGAACGACGGTGCGTACATCATGAGCTCAGAATAATCTTGCCGGACATGCCGCCATTGGCCGTTCCGCATTCTTTCACCGATTGATGTGTTCTCGGCTGACACGGCAATCAAGCGCCATCAATGGCTGACTGGCTGCGATCAAACACGGTCAAACCTTCGACATGGCGCAGAGAGGCCTCGCTTCACCTCGTCAGATGTAACTCAACGTCGCACAGGGTGAATTAAATATGACTGTATTCAAAACTAATAGCTACTAGTAGCATATAGCCTGGAATTCAGTACTAGGAAGATATACTAAAGGAATGTGATTAAGTAAAAGAGTGGAAGGTAATGGTGCTATGTCAGGGGGTATAGGAGTAGCGGACTAAAGGAAAGCTAGTGAAGCGAAAGGGATATGTGCTAGTATTAAGAATGGCGAGTAATATGAAGACAGCTATAGCACATTATAGTGCAATTTTATACCTTATATCCTTTTACCCTCACAGATTTTGGGGGATATCTCGCTGCTCAATGCTACCGAGACCTTCGACTCGAGTAATAGCTCAGTGCCGTCGAGTAAAGACCAGATCTTAGCGAAGATCAGAAACCAGTGATCGGCAATAACTGCCGGAAATCAGCCGAACTCGGCGAAAAGCTGTCCTAAGGCCAACAGCTGGTCTACCGGCATGAACGGCTCTACTAAGCGATAGGGAATATACACGAGCCATACTGAAAGGGTATATGTACGCGTGCCGCCAGTTGATCCATTGGATATGTATGGAAATGTGGTGAGTATATACGGAGTCCTTGATTATATGTACGGACCTCTGCTTCTTATATACGGAACTCTTAGTTACATGTACGGACTTGCCTATGTACACACGGAATTTGACTATGTACCCACGGAACACCAGTAACTATGTATGGAAACGAGCCCCGTAAGTATGTACTACCAAGGTTATCTCCCTATGGACCTGTTTAACATTATATACGAACACAGAATACTCTATACTTACACGAGAACATTTTTTCGGCGAATGGACAGCCATAGAGACGGTATAAGTATGTGTTGGATGTTTTGATCAGCTCATGTGCCGTTTATACTTTCATAAACGTTTTCACGGCACTTTTCTATTTTCTGGTCGCTGACGGGAACAAATTTCTCGCGGTGAATGTCTACAACATAAACATTGTGCTCGCAAGGAACTACGTCACCGTTTTATCGACCATTCTTACTGTAAGTAGCCATAAACGACCCCTAGGATATGGCTGTCCATCTGCACAAAAAGTATTTGCGGATGGATAGATCCCCTGGTAAGTAATTATATACACATAGGGAGAGTATTTGCATACATACTTATGAATTCCCGTGTACATTGGTCGGATTCGCGTGTAGACATAGCGGATTCTCGTGTAGACAGAACGGATTCGCGTGTAGACAAAGCGGATTCGCGTGTAGAAAGAGCGGATTCACGTGTATACATAGCAGATTTGCGTGTATACATAACAGATTTGCGTATATACATAGCGAATTTGCGTATATATTTATTGGATTTATGTGAGAACAGATCAGTATATGCTAGATTACCATGCACAGATATCTACTACCCAGAGATATTGTAGAGCGCATCTGCCCGAACACATAGAGATAAGAATATCTTCTGCCGGCAATGCCGTCTCGCGTATTTGCTATTTTGTCCCCGAGTTGATGTCAATTCGGCCACTATGACTATCAGCCCATCAGCCGGCTTAATCATGGCTTGATATGGCACGGCACTTTTAGTAATCCATTCAGCGCTCCGGGTCTTGCAACCGTTTTGCTCACAACAGAAGTAGTAAACCATTAACAATATTGGATAGTGGCCTCTCGTGTAGTACTGCTTGTCGGATTGCTGACTCCCTTCAATGGTTATATAAAATACACTTTTTTTTTTGGCTTCTACGAACATAAAATCGTTAGAAACTCGCGACGCTCAATCTGACGTTGATTTGACACCATGAATTGTATCGGATCCGATACACCCTGCATGCCGAGAGCCGATCAGGGTTACTTAAATGCCGAATGACCGCCGGGTCGAGTTAGCGGCCATCAGACCGCAATCCGGCACGCGCGGCAGTAAAAAGGCTAGCTGTATGTGTGCTAATACCAGCGAGGCAATATGTTTACACGTAGACGATACATGTATACGAGAATACAATGTATATATCTGGTAATTAGCTATGTTTACACGAGAATCCGCTATGTGTACACGCAAATCCACTCTGTATACACGCAAATCCGCTCTGTGTACACGCAAATCCGCGCTGTATACACGTGAATCTGCTATGTATACACGCAAATACGCTCTGTCTACACGCGAAACCGCTATGTATACGCGCAAATCCGGTATGTATACACGGGAAACCGACTAATGTACACAAGTATGTATGTAGATACTCTCCCTACGTGTATATAATCACTTACCAGAAGATCTATCCATCCGCAAATACTTTTTGTGCAGATGGACAGCCATACTAGGATGCTGTGCCTCAGCTGACCCGTTTTGTGTCATAGGGTCTTGCACCTACACTTATGATCGCACGTTTAAACGTCGCGTCACATCAGGATACCGATGCGACTGAGGATTGTTCGAGTGGATCACAAGAGCTTGACCAGATTCATGGCTCTCAGCGCAGGTCTCATCTCGAACAAGTCTCAGCATCCCACCAGGTTCAAGAAGCAGGACACCATTTTCATCGGGATTGCGGACTGGAGAATGCATGAGCTTCGAAGTCAGATATCCGATTAAATAGCCATGTTGGCTGAGCCCGTTGTAATGTACATATTATAAATTAAATATAAGTCTACTAGATTGTCTATAAGCGCCAAATAAGCGCGCATGAAGATCAAAGGTATGGAAAAAAGTAAGCTGAACCATTGCTCTCCTCCCAAGTCGTGCATTGGGCACCAAAGTATGCGTTATTGTCTGCAAGCCCCCTCGAATTGACTGTATCATTGAAACTTGAAAGGGCCGGTGTAAGCGCATCGGTGGCAAAGTCGTTTGGGAGGGAGGGAGAATAAAATAGCGTGTGCGAATTAACGTGCTCGGCTATCATCACCCAAAACAAGGCATTTCGCGTGCGGGCTGACTTGGTCATGTGTGCTAACAAATCTACGTGTAACATGTAACTAAAATGCAATACCTAAATTCAATGTATAGTCCGAAAGGTGTACGAGTATGGATGGACTACTATTGGTATTATAATGGTGTATGACAAGTTCGGGGAATTTTGATCAGTGCATAGCCGTGAGATTCCGGTGACCCAAAGCGGACGTTCACTCTTTATTATCAGGCATTTAGTATGCATCGTCCTGTGCTCGACGCGAGTAGCCGATACAACACCTTTTAAAATGAGTTGATACATATAGCATTGAGTACATACAGTTACTAATTAGCCATGCTAACCTTAGTTTATAAATCTATCTATCTAATATCTATTCGGGAGTCGGGGTTCACAATTTCATGCCGTCCGCGGCTTCTTGGCTGCCGGCTAGCTGCCGGTCATACAGATATAAGTACATCAACGGCCATATAATTGATGACCAGTACTACGTCCCCTGGGCCTATATAAGCATATAAACAGTTTTGGTGAATAATAGTAGGCTAGAGTGATATATCTACCAAGTATTATAATAGCGGGATCTGTGGGACAATTTGTGCGCACTGCGGTTGTCGAGCGACTCGCACTGATATAATTAGCTTTGTGTGATTGCAGACCGGTGCGTCGCAGATCAATCTGCCTCGACAACCTCAATCTATTCAAATCTCAATAATAACCTACCAGTATTACGTTGAATTATACAAGAAGCATTCTGATATGTACCTTACCCATAATAGCCAATAAAAACGGACTCACGGAGGCTCAGAGAGTGTATATAAACGAAATACCTATAAGTTACCAGTCTGTAGCTATGTGCACTTAACATGGCGATTTAACATGTAGCCACTAAAATTAGTACATGTTAACATGTAATAATTTAACTTGTATTCACGTGCAGCTAACTTGTAAACAGCAAATTAACTTGCCCGGCCAACACGCGAAAACACGCTAAATTTGTAAGGGCACGCTAATTTGCACACGCAGCTTTCTTAACCACCGTTTGGGAGGTCATACCCCTGCACCTCGCCTGTGTAGTACTCTGTAGTCCCACTCATATCTAGACGGGGATCCTGGATAGTACTGCCAGCTGTAGTATGCTGGGCAGCAAACTCAGATGGGTAATAACCGTAGTGCATACTATCTGCGTGATCGACACTCGAGCTTCCAGCGCTTACTATGGGCGTAGTAGGTTCGTCGTATGATGTGTTATGAAAAAGGAGCGCGTCGACGTTGCCCATCGGGTAGAGAAAAGGGTGGCTCAGCTGCCACGGAGGGTGCACTTGACGTTGGACATCTGCCTGGCGATACAACTGCTGGCCAAATTCTTCGTGGTAGACCTGGGAGTTAGATATAGACTGCGGGTAGATATAGAAACGAGAACCTGAATTCTCTGGTGGTTCGCACAGGCTGTAGTCAACGTAGCCAAGGTGTGGATTCTGTGGAAGATGGAGGGGGAGCGTATAGTCCTCATGCGGCATGTATGGAATCAGTGGTGTCTCTGCCACATACTCGTCCTCTTCCCTGTAACTCCGCCGGTCCATAGGTGAGTTTGAGTAAGGATGAACCTCCGGGTGACGCGATCTGCTTGCCCGTGTCCCTATAGCTGGTAGCCGACTAGGACCCGCTACCTTCTCTTCCTCATCGTCATTCTCGCCCTTCCTAGCCCTTCCTTTACTTTCCTCTTTGCCCTTCTTCTCACTAGGACCTTTCCCTTCTTTTCTCCTGCTCCTCTTCTGCGCCTTGAACTTGTAGTCCGGGTGACGGGCCTTGTGTTCATCTTTCTCCCCCTCCGCCTGTCCTCTCCAGTAATCCTTATCCTCCTCGTTCATCGCATGCCATACGGCAGCCGCATCCCTAGAGACCGCTTTCATATCTGTCTCTCCAAACAGTGCATGAACCTCCTCCTGGTATGCCGTCCGGAAGACCATAAAGCAATTGCGAGGACGGGGGACGTATCCCTCCTCAGTCTTGCGGCTGCGTCTCTCGGGTGCCATTGTCGCCTTGACTGAGTCTTGGATGGTGTAGGTGGTATGAATAATGTCAGAGGCCCTCACAGGCTCGAAGTGGGGGTGTCCTTTGTGTTTTCCTACGAGTTGTATGCATTGGACTTTATACAGAACGACTATGCAGCTTTGTAGAGCGCATTGTCTACGCGCTATGTCTCCTTCAGTCAACAATGCTACTGTTACCATGTGGCAGAGAATGGGCCACAGTCAATGCGCTGGCCGAAGTTCTCATTCATGCTTGAATTTCTTATTACACAATGAGCAGCAAGACGTGGCACACTGTCGAGTAGTTGAGTTATCTCTTGCGCTGCTTGGTGTCATGAGCTATACTGCCAAAGTGCCACCCATTGTCATTCCTAGGGTTAACCGACGAATCACGGTCGATGGAGGTGGTAAGTAGTGGAGGTGGCTTTCTGCTGGGACTTTCTTCGAAGTCCAGGGGTATGGGCATTCGGTGCATGGCTAGGGTGCATTTCACACTTGTATACCCATTCCAAATCGCTCTACACGAATCGAACTTCTCCCGACTCTGTAATAACGAAGGCAAGTGGCACTTGGGGAGATTAGACGCGTTACGCGCTACTGCCCAAGAAGGTTTAATCTCCGCTTAAAAAGTCCCAGGCCCAAACAGATTTGTTATTGGACAATCATCTTCACTTCCTATTCTCCTCCACATTAGCCGAGAATTCTGCTGTCGCGTTGTCGGCATTGGATAAACTAAGGATTGTGTCTCCCTCATAAGGCTCTTGAGCTTGGTTCATTGCTTCCCCCACTAGCGAAAGCATCTGAGTCGTTCGCATCCAAGGATTTGGTGGGAGAGTTCGTACGCGTTATCCGGATGCTCGAAACTCAGACTCTGGGCACCTGAGTCGTTCCCTACGTCGAGAAGATTGACTGAAATGTTGTAAAAAGAGCCGACCTTCCTTGAGGAAGCCGACGAGTCCATGCGGTGGAACATATAGGGTGATCCAGAATTCACCCTGTGTCGCTCAATCACCCTTCACCTCCACATCGGTCATTGCACGCCACAAGGCGACCGCATTCACAAAGTCAGACCACCTTTACGTTTACCTCTCCAAACAGCGCACGAAACTCTCCGCCTACTAGTATGCCGACCGAAAGACCACAAAAACAGTTCTGTGGCCGCGGGGGACGTAGACGGTCAGCCCCACGCTGCCACTGGGAGAAATGCCAAGGTTCGCATTGCCGTACAAAGCAGATTATGTATGTAGCACGTTGACATAATTCATTTTTACGGACCATATGGTACACAGAATACAATGATAAACCTTTGGTTTATCCTTCTCAAGTACTGTACTTCGCAGCACGCTCCGCGAAAGATGTTCAGAAGCAGCAGCCCGACCGTAGTGCACGGTGCCTTTTGCTCACAGGGGATCAGATAAAATTATATGGTGCATATCATGACTGCCAACTTGAAGCGCGACGCTTCCTGTAGTACGAGGCAGCAGGCTACAAAGTAACCGGCACCAACGACACCACTTTGACTTGCAGCACCAAAAAAGGCATCATCACTTCCCGAACCGGAATCGTCAATAAAGGAAAAAGAACCGCCACAGAAAAATGATAATACAAACGACGATCTAGTACAATACAGCTTGCTTCTTTCTATTTTAGTCATCTTCCTTCTTCTAATCATGAGCAAGGAGCGAACGTCCAGTCATCTCTTTAGGAATGGGCAGACCCTACAAAAAAGAAGAAGAGGAAAGATACATCAGCGCCTCCGTCTTAATAAGTAAAAATAAAATAAATAAGAAAAACGCACCATAATATCCAACACAGTAGGCGCAACATCACAAATCGCAGGCGGGTCTTCTTCCTCCTCCTCTTTGTCCTTCTTAGTCTCCACTTTCTTACCCTCACCCTCCGCAACCTCCTCTTTCTCCTTCTCCGCCTCCTTCTTCTCTTCCCCAGCCTTCGCCTTGACCTCCTTAAACTTCAGCCCATCCCCAACCATCAAGAACGGAACCACGTTCGTCGTGTGCGCCGTATGCGGGTTTCCTGTGTGTGGATCCAACATCTGCTCGGCGTTCCCATGATCAGCGGTGATTAAGAGAACGTATCCGTGCTTCCTAGCTGCGTCGTAGATCGTCCCGACGGCTTTATCGGTAGCTGTGACCGCCTCGACAGCGGCGTCGTACACGCCGGTGTGGCCAACCTACGCGTGGCATAAATAGTCAACACTGTGCTCTTCAACGAAAAGTATTTAGAATATAACGCACCATATCAGGAGGAGCGAAGTTGCACATCACGAAATCTTCATTTCCCTCCGCCAACACCTCTGCGACTTTATCAGCCACGCCTTGCGCGCTCATCGCAGGCTGCTTATCGTAAGTAGCAACCTTGGGCGACGGGATCATGTGCCTCGTCTCCTTGTCGAATTGCTTCTCAACACCGCCGTTGAAGAAGAATGTGACGTGCGCGTATTTCTCGGTTTCTAATTCAACATATGAAACTTAAATGAATATATTGAGAATATTTCGAACACCGATGTGACGCACCTGCGATGTGGGCTTGGGTAGCACCTTGCGAAGCCAGCCATTCTGCGAGGACATTCGTCATAGGCTGAGGAGGGAAAGCAATAGCGAATGGGAACTCGGCGTTGTACCTCGACATTGTGGTGATATTCTGAGCCAGTAAAATTAGCGGTGGTGATTCAACAAATACGAGAACGGGCTTACGAGGTTCTTTGGGATCGTCATGTCGATAGGCTTATCCAGCCCACCGAGAACAGTAGCGATCTCGCGCATACGATCCGAGCGATAGTTGAAGAAGAAGATCGTATCATCATCTATGAAGTAATCATCAATTTTCATTCTCAACCGCCGGGGGAAAGGGACTCGAACGAACCTTTAATCCTTCCCTCGTCCCCGTTCACAATAATAGGCTTCAAAAACTCATCCGTCACGTCCTTCTCATAATTTCCCTCAACAGCCTTCACCAAGCCCTCCTGTCCGCCCTCAGTCTTTTCACCTTCACCCAGGACAAGACCATCCACAGCAATCTTGATCCTCTCCCACCGCTTATCCCTGTCCATAGCGTAATACCGCCCAATGACCGTCGCTATCTCCCCGTACCCGAGTTTCTTGGTGAATTCTTGGAGCTGCTGGATGTATTTGGTTGCGGATCTGGGAGCGGTGTCCCGTCCGTCTCCGAGGAAGTGGATGTAGGTGTGGGGAACGCCTTGCTCCTTAGCGGTTTCGAGCAACGCGAAGAGGTGGGTGATGTGTGAGTGGACACCGCCGTCAGATACCTGTGAAGTGGTAGATAGTTTTAGTATATGCTAGAGGGAAATTGTGTAGTATTGAGAGGCGGTAGTCACTCACCAATCCGATAAGGTGCAATCTGCCATTGCCGTCCTTAGCGCGTTTGCAGCTGGCTAGGATCGCCTCGTTCTTATGGAACTGCTTCTTCTTGATGGACACGTCGATGCGCACAATGTCTTGCCATACGATACGACCAGCGCCGATGTTCAAGTGTCTTCAAGAACGAAAAGAAAAAGAAATCGCGTCAGCTCAAGAAACACTTTAACACCAAGAAATCCCCTCTCAAGCCGAATTCGAACCCAACGGTTCCGAGTCCAAAACGCCCAACGAGAAAGAGCCAAAAGCTGGAGAAAGTAAGTACTTACCCAACCTCCGAGTTACCCATCAACCCCTCGCTGAGCCCAACGGCCGTCCCGCTCGCAAGCAGGGTCGTAGCAGCGTGCTCGTCCGTGATCTTGTCCATGACGGGCGTGTCGGCAGCCTCGATGGCGTTGCCTTTAATTCCCTTTTCTGGGGCGATACCCCAACCGTCGTGCACGCTGTTCGAGAAAAAGAAGGGTCAGTATTTGGATGCTGATTGAGGAGGAACGGCCGACGACCACGACGGGTTATCCAACCCGCCCGCTAAAAACGTTGGGAAACTCACATAAGGCAGACTTTATTCTTGATTGTAGGCGCCATGGTGGTAGTAGAAAGTAAAGGTGAAGTCTAAGGAAGATTTTCTTAAGCGAGGCTTGATATATGATATCTATATCTATGATCTAGGGGCGTATCCGACGACGTAATAACCACGTGCGTCTTTTTTGCGTTGGGGAACGCGACGCGCCGTCGGCTTTGTGCGGCCGTTCGCCGGACAGGGACTGGATATTAAAAGCGCTGGAGCAGGACCCATGAAATTTGTGAAAAATGGTGTACAAGGCTTCTCCAAAAATTTCAACCAAGGCAGAACAGGTTAAAAATCCTTCCAAAGCCTCAAAATTGCTCAAAAAGCTTCCCTGCGGGATCGCTATGTACTGCAGGAAGAGAGGTCAAAGGAGGTCAAGATACATGCGTATGGTGTCATTAAGTTTGCTTCATGGGCCTAATATGAAACTTGGAATTAGTGGGATTTAGTCGTTTTCCTGTAACGAACATGGATTGGATCAAGTCAAAACTACTAACGCTCAACCGTATGGGACCAAATTGCCTGCAATGTCCTTGCTTATCCTGTGTTTTTATTTTTTTTAATTTTTTTTTTTAATCTTGACCAGGAGGCCTATTTGGGCCACCCGTTTCCTACCTTTTCACGAGTCCTGCTGGAGCGCTGAGACAAGCTAGAATACTTCTGACAGTCTCTGATGATGCCGACTACTTATAGCAATGCAATTCTCAAGGTCTCTAGGTAATAACACTCGGATTCAAGGACATAGAAGTTGCGTGCACGTCGGAGGGGCACTGACTTAAGGGTCTCCAAGCACTAAATGAAAGCGCGACCGCTGAGGCAGTGTGAGACTGAGAATATGTGATACCAAATCATGATCACAACTCGATGTACCGCAACAAGGGTTGCCAAGAGTAAGTTGGACTATTTTTACCACCTGATACCGTTCACTAAATATCAAGTTATCAACTTCTCTTATGTTCGTCGATATGATACTGTGCTATCTCGTCGTTGGTATCATCGCTTCCTCGACATATCGTGAGCTCGAACTATCATCTTCCCGAGCGTTTTCATTCATTCGCTGACGAGTTAACTCACCTCTTTTACGTCTACCTTATCCTTATTGAACTGTTATGATACGACTCCGATGTTCTAGTAGTACGACGGTTGGATACAGGGAAATAAGGCGGATCCTTCGTTCTGGATGGCAACCCTGCTACTGGATAAATAAGCCCTAAAGATGGCCCTGGCGAGTCCAGTTTTCTGATACTCACATTCACCATGTCTAGTCTTGATGACACAGACGTACCCTCCGTCTCTCTTCAAAAGTTAGAATTGGGCGGATATCTTAACGCTGGTATGCTTACAATGCTCTGGATGGGTACGCTTTCAAGCCTTTAATTTAACGATAACCATTAATATTTATATCTTCAAGGTATCTATGCTATCGTCTACGTCTGGACGTTTTACATATACCGTAGGCTTTCCTCAAAACACGAACGCGCCTAACAGGTGCCAGATGATCTGACTTGCTACTCAGTTCACAGGAAGGCCGCCCATCACATTTCCATACTAGGCGTAATAACAGTAATCTATGTACTCTCCGTCGTCGCAACTGCAATATACTGGTACCAGACCAAGCTGACCTTCATCGACAACGGGGACACCATGCTTGACGCTTTCAATTACATGTACAACACAACTTCCTTTCTAGATACTATCACCGATACCTGCCAGAACCTCATAATAATTTTGGCAGACGGACTCTTGGTTAGTGGCGCCACCATATTCTTCACGCATTGAAAGAGACGCAGTCTCATTTCTCACATCTCGATTCTCCTTCTCAGATGTGGCGGTGTTGCCTTGTCTGGACCGGTTCTCGACGTATAACCTGGATACCATGCGTTTTATGGTTAATCGAAAGCAGTACGTACAATAGTTCTAAGAAATTAGAGCCCGGGCCAGGCTAACCTCTTAACAAGTGCTTGCAATCGCTATCATAATCGCAGAGATAACAGGACTCAATGACTATACCGATGCCCGCGTCCTACTGGTGAACGGGCTCTTATCAACCCTCTTCTTCACATCCGCCTTGACCAGTCTGATATCCACGTTTCTCATCGCCTATCGCCTATACGTCGCGTCAAAATTCACAGGGGCTTCCAAGAGACGATTCAAGAACGTGGTCGACATGGTCGTCCAGTCATCTGCAGTATACACCGTGAGCGTCATAATAGTCGGTATATATAACGTTATACCTTTTGATGACTCCGCCTCCGCCACGGTTGGGATTGATACGTTCTCCGATTACGCCGGCTCCACCGCATTAGTGCTGACAGTAAGTGATACTTACTGTTCGTTCAAGAAGATATGTCCTAATCAGCAACGTATGGATAGGGAATGATGCCTACGCTTATGGTAGCGAGGGTAGCCATGTCCTCTGGAAAAGACAGTACAACAGTAGTTGTATCAGCGGGAAAGGCACCGGCACCAGGCAAACAGAGCGCCATTCACTTCCAAAGTAGAGGTGCGGACCTTCGAGAGTCTTGGGACCCTGTGGAGCCGGGAAAGCCGGATTTAGAGGACGAGAGATGGAAAAAGGATGTTTCACAGTTGGAAGAACTGTGACATCGGTCTGCAATTCAAGTGTGCACATCAAGGGAACCTCGAATAGGATGTGGCCATCAGGCAGGAGGTCCATCGTG
This sequence comes from Agrocybe pediades, assembly GCA_013053245.1. Taxonomy (NCBI): domain Eukaryota; kingdom Fungi; phylum Basidiomycota; class Agaricomycetes; order Agaricales; family Agrocybaceae; genus Agrocybe; species Agrocybe pediades. The sequence goes on from JAACJL010000058.1 coordinate 2,879,265, forward strand.
TTCCGAAATGTACAAATATCACTCCAAAATATATTGCGAAAGCTTCGAGATGTAAAGAATACAGTATAGTTCTTGCCGAAGTAAGAAAGAGGTAGAGCAAACCATCGAGAGCAGAGACAGACTCCAGAGAGCTGGAACTCAAGAGAAGAGAACTTCTAGCTTATGCCTTCGCTTTCCAATGCCTCATATCTGCATGACACTGGATTGTGTAGGCATGACGTAGACGAGCACATCGGACAAAGTGAATCCCGTCAGCTCAAAAAACGTTAAGGCCGAGCAATACAACCTCCTCTCAACCACAAGTTGATCCCAACGGTTCCGAAGCCAAAACGCCAAAGAGCCTAAGAAACAAAAGAAAGCCGGAGTTCATGACGCGCATGTCGGCTCCCCCGATGCCATTGCTTTGATATCCTTTCTCAGGGACATGCCCCAGCCATTGTTCACGCGGTTCAAGAAAAAGGAGGATCGATATCGACGTAATAACCACGGGCGTGGTTTTGCGTTGGGGAGCGCTACCGCGACGCGCGCCGTTTCGGTATTTGAAGAAACATCGAAGTTGGGTGCACGTCGGGGGTCTTTTGGGGTCAACTAAAGGGTCTCTAAGCGCTAAATCAAAGCGCGTGACTGCCGAGGCAGTGTGAGACTCGGCTTGTGCACATTGCAGGTACGAACTTTCATAGTGATACCAATCACGATCACAACTCGATTTACCGTAACAAGGGTTAAGGTTAAGTTACAAGTAAGTACTCTATCGTGCTATTGATGTCTCCTGATAGGGTTCACCATATATCAAGTTATCAACCTTCCTTATGTTCGTCGACATGATACTGTTCATTCTCGTTGTTGGTATCATCCCTCCCTCGACATATCGTGAGTTCCTGAGCGTTTTCATTAAGTTGGTGCCTTTTGAACTCACTGACTTATGTTTATCGTACCTGCACGCTTTCTGATAGGACTCTGATGCCCTACGATGGTTCGATACGTGGAGATAGGTGGATCCACGTTCGTTCTGGATGACAACAACGCTTCTGCTGGATAAATAAGCCTCGAAGACGGTCTCTTGCGAGTCCAGTTCTCTGATACTCACACACTCACCATGTCTAGTCTTGATGACGCAGACATTCCCTCCGCCTCTTTTCAAAAGGCGGAACTGAGCGGATATCTTAACTCGAATATGCTTGTGATGTTCTTGATGGGTACGTTTGCGAACTTTTACCTTAATGATAAGCAATAATCTTTCGATTTACAAGGCGTCTATACTATCATCTACTGCTGGACATTTTACATATACCGTAGGATTTCCTCAAAACACCTCTACGGTTTCCCAAATATCTGATTTGTGACACAGTTCATAGCAAAGCAGCTCATCACATTTCTATCCTCGGCGTAATAACATTAATCTACGGACTCTCCTTCGTTCAAACTGGAATATACTGGTACCAGAACAACCAGACTTTTGTCGACAACGCGGACACCATGTTAGACGCTTTCAATTTCATGGATAACGGGCCACCTTCCCCCCTTCAGACGATCAACGATGCCTGCATGTACCTCACGATAGTCCTGGCGGACGGCCTTTTGGTTAGTAGTAGTCTCTTTATATTCCTTACTATGAGAACGGAAGGAAAAAAAAAACTCGAATTTATATCATCATTTTAGATGTGGCGATGTTACGTAGTCTGGACAGGCTCCCGTCGAATAGGCTGGATACCATGCGTTCTGTGGTTGTTCGAAGCTGGTACGTATTGTGTATTACATTCCTCAAACACTGGCTACATGAATCAGCTAACCTTTCCATCCTCAATCAGTCCTCTCCATCGTCCTGGCAGCTGCAGACGTAGCTGGAGTAAACGACTTCAGTGATGCTCACAGCAAGCTCATGAACGTCCACACAGCAGCTCTATGCTTCACATCCGCCTTGACCAGCCTAATATCCACTTATCTCATTGCATACCGCATATACACCGTCTCCCGACTCACAGGCGCGTCCAAAAAACGGCTCAAGAACGTGATCGACATAGTCGTGCAGTCCTCTGCGGGCTACACATTGAGCGTTTTAGCAGTGGCCATATACGATGTTGTACCTTTTCAAAACTCCGACTCTGCCACGCTTGCGCTTGACACGGTTATCGACTATATGGGCTCTATTGCTTTGATCCTAGTAGTGAGTGCGCATTTCGTGTTCGTTCATGAAGACGTGCTCTAATCAGCAACGTATGGACAGGGAACGATGCCTACGCTCATGGTAGCGAGGGTGGCCATGTCCTCTGGAAATGACGGTACCACGGTAGTATTGGTGCTGGCGGGCACGGCAGCAGACAAACCGAGCGCCATTCATTTCCAAAGTCGAGGTTCGGATGTTCGAGAGTCTTGGAACAGTATGGAGGCGGGAAAGCTGTATTTAGATGATCAGAGTTGGAAAAAGGATGCTTCACAGTTGGATCAGGTATGATATCGGTCTGCAGTTCAAGTGTGCACATCACGGAGACATCGAATAGAATGTGGTCATCAGGCAGGAGGTAATTTAAATCGGTCCATCGTGTTCCGAAATGTACGAAATCTCTCCAAATTTTGTTACAAAGACTATGACATGTAAATAAGGCAGTATACTTCTTGCCCAAGTACGAGTGGGGTAGAGCAAACTATCAAGAGCGGAGACAGGAAGCTGGAACTCAAGCAGAGAAGACTGGTACCTTCGCTTCTCAATATCTCTTTATTTGCAAGGCAATGGAATGTGTAGGCATGACGTAGGCATTGACAACGACAGTCGAAGACAAAGCATATCCCGTTAGCTCAAGAAACGCTGAGACCGAAAAAGACATTTCCTCTCCACCAGAATTCGAAACCAACAGGTTGCGATTCCAAAACGCCCAAGAAGACAGAGAGGAAAGATAGAGAGAAGAAAGTTACTCACCAACCTCCGATTTATATGGACCACCAAAGGTTCCAAAATTATCCCGCGCGCCGCTTTCATCAAACTCCGCCGCTCTCATCCTCTTCCACCTACCACAACGCATTGCGGGCATAGTATACGAGTGACGAGCTTAGTTAGTAATGCACATAGTATAGAAGCTGAAAAGAGACTCTTAATTTAATGAAAAACGAGTGTTTTTGTCGCCGCAAAGCTGAGACACCGACACATGTTGGGCAAAGTGCATCCTTAGCATCTACCTTACGGTTGATGCGTATTAAATTCTTGAAGATGCTTTTTCTACATGAGGACGGTTCTTTATGCAGTTGTTAAGTCATAACCACACTGTCCGTGTAAAATCCAAGCGCTGCACGTTGCATAGAGGTGTATCCTACAGAGGCCCAATATGCGCTGGTCCGGCATTCACAAAGCGGAGAGTGAACATGCTGCCTAGCATCGTCGAAAAGATTCCGAAAAGGAGGTTTATCGTTGTAAAAAAATCTCATAGAGGATCGTCGTTCCATTTCCCGAGGACCCGAGTCGGTCTGCGGTGCATAGTTGGTGCATAGTGCAGTAGTGACCCAGAAACACAACAAAAGCAATTCAGTACCATACATAGATGTCATAGAGTAAGATAGTGAACCAGAACCCTTTTTTGCAGACATAATTTACGGCGAAATAGTCTAGTACCAATAAAAGTTGGTCAAGCGCGCCTGGTGGGTTGCGCTCGCCAGATCACGTGACGTAGCAACTGCGTACAGGCGTACAAGATAATATTTTCTCCTCTCTTTTTCCTTCCTCCCGCTCTGCGAATTTGTTGACTACTAACATTCAGGATGAATCTCTTTTCTGATTTTCACGAGCCAACAGAGGGAGGGTCGTTTATAACAGATTACGGATTTATGAACTGTAACAGTGACCGCTGTGTACATTACTTAGCTCTGAGGTCAATCAGATTCATGATGCTCCCTCGCTATTCTTCCCTCATGATTACATGATATAGTATTAATATATTATTGCTAGAGCCATTTGTGTGGTTCTCACAGAGGAAACGAGCATTGGTGCATAGGTTCAGTTCAGGAACATCGGACATGGGAATTATGATTTATTAACAATTATTGGTAGTCCGAATTACTCTAGTAAGTAACTTTGCAGCTTCAAATGAGCATTCAAACATTAATCTAATGTTGAAAGGCTTTGAGTGTAGCCAGAGCGTTGAGCGCGGCTGAGTCTGATGAGAGCGGCGCGCGGGATAATTTTGGAACCTTTGGTGGTCTATGAACCACCAAACGCACCAAAACTTTCCCGCGCGCCGACTTCTGATTGCCGCGCCGCGCTCATCTTCGTTTACCTCGTTCACTAACCACAACGCTATGAGAGCATGGTGCACGAGTGTGAAAGGGTAGATATTGGGTATTTAGGCAATGAGAATAGAATATTTTCTTCACTGAGTGAAAAAAGGGTAAGTATTTACTAGTGTCCGTCCGTCCTGCATGATCCTGGACCCGATATTTACTTAAAGAGCTTTAAGCTGCTAATATCTGAATTACCGTGCCTCTACTATGCCCCAGTCTTCCACCCCACGTTAAATATACCCATTAATTGCTCCAAGGATATGATCTACTGGTGCCTTAGGTGATCTAAATGATGTCCCTTTTCAGCAGAGGCACAGCACGCTGCAAAGTGCAAGGTGCAGACATCACATGAGTATCAGAGGATCCTTCGAGTGCAGCACTTGCACCTGTAGGACTTGTATGGTAAAGACGCTATGCGAACATTGTGTTCGCGTCATCTCCGACTACGGAAATGGATTAGGTAGAGGACCTTCGCTTGGCAGTCTGCCTAACACTCGACCCTACCGAATTCGAGCATGTCTTCATCACAAACAGTCATCCCAGGCCGTGTAGGAATTTGATTCGGTCCATCGAATCATATCAAGAAAAGTTCGGTTGCACCAAACAGCGTTGAAGTAGTAGTATGTCAATAGGGCCCAAAGAAGTTGTTCGGTGCGACGAAAGTTAGACATACGTACGGACAACATACTCAACTCCAACATAGATTTATTGAGTCATAATATTATTGCCAAGTTCCAGTTCAGAATTATAGTCAGTAGCTAACCTCCAGTGAACGAGAGGGAAGGGAAAGTGGTCTGGCGGAGAAGAGCATATCTGTCACGTGACCGTTCAATAGAAAAAGCAGGAATTCCCTCGCGCAAGTTTTTCTTCCCCCCGTTTTGAATCCTCATTATTCAACGTTTAGAATGAATATATAGATACATATTCCCAAGTACGTATAGGAAATCAGTGGTGTGGTACGCGGGGCCTTCATAACCACCGAATATTAATTGTCAGACTCGGCCATCCCTCTCGACGAGTCGGTTCACACAGTTCTGCCTGGTTATGCATCTTGATTCGTAGAAACTGCGTTCTCCCTACTCTACACAGACCTGATAAGTCCTTGAAATCACTAATAAACTAGGGCGCGTGTTGACAACAGGGGTGCATTGGACAGACAGTCAAAGGAAATGTAGCCACTTTGATGCGGCTTCCAAGGGGCTTCAAAGTATACAGTACATGCAAACTTATAATTACTGTAGATACTTGCGAGTTACTTATTGGCACTCATATATACATAACCCGCTTTCTAAAGTGGTTTGAGCCTTGTAAGAACGTTGAGAGTGGCGGAGTTTGATGAAGTCGGCGCGCGGGAAAGTTTTGGTGCGTTTGGTGGTTCATAGTGGTCCATAGATTTAACCATCGGCCCCTCGCTCAGCGCGGCGGCACATGAGGCAGACTTTATTCGGGGAGCGCGACGCGCCGTCGGCTTTGTGCGGCCGTTCGCCGCTGCCGACGGGATTCAACCTTCAAGGTTGCCGTGGCTCTGTATTTGAGGTGGCTTGATGTTAGAACTATGTGGCCATTCTGAGCTAAAAGAACGACACACACCACTTCCACCAGTTTTGCTGGAGCTTCTTGAGCGCGTGGAACAATGAGAGGACGAACGGAAAGCACGACCCCCGAATTTGCGTGTATGCCGGGACTATCGAGACAGCGTAGTGGAAACACCCGTAATCTTGCTCCGCATGCCGCTGATTAGGTCAAAGTCAATTGATAAATACAAGCCCGCCATATAATACACTCCTAACTCGGCATGTCAAGAATCCAAACTTAATCTATCTTCGTCGCTTGATAGCGTTCAACACATCAATTATCAACATTTCTTATGTTCGTCGATATGATACAGGTGCATGCTGGTTGTCAGTATCATCCCTCCATGGACATATCGTGAGTTCGGGACCTCGTCTTCCTGGCCTTTATTCATTCAGAGTATATTTAACTCGCCCCTGTATGTCAAAGCTTATATCAATGACTTCCTTCTCAGACTGTAGCAATGTTTTCCTGACACTCGAGTTGCCTGGCGAAGCGCCTGGAGACCAGGCAAGACTGTTCCCTCCGACTGACAAATCAACTCTTGGATAAATAGGCCGCAGATGCAGTTCATGGGAGGTCTAGCTCTTGGATACTCACACCCAACCTGTCTAGTCTTGATGACACAGACATGCCTTCTCTCTCTTTTCAAAAAGTAGAACTGGACGGCTATCTTAACTCGAATATGATTGAGATGTTCTTGATGGGTACGTTTTGAGCGTTTACTTGAATGATAACCATTAATCTTCTTATCTACAAGGCATCTATACTATCGTCTACGGCTGGACAATTTTCATATACAGTGAGCTTGTTCAAAGCATAACTTTCCATAGCATCCTGTCTCATAGTATCCAGCTCAGAGGAAAGATACCAATCGTATCTCCATACTCGGTGTAATAACGGTCATCTATGTCCTCTCCTGCATCGCATCTGCAGTAGACTGGTACAAGAACAACCAGACATTCGTCGCTCACGGGAACACTATGTTCCATGCTTTCAACTTTATGTCCAACGCATACTCCTATCTGGATACGATTAACCATACCTGCCACCACCTCGTAATACTTTTGGCAGACGGGCTCTTGGTGAGTTGTACCACCTCGTTCTTCGTCGTACAGTAGAGGGGGGATTTCAGTGCTCACGTCGCTTATTTTTTAGATGTGGCGCTGTTGCATTGTCTTCACAGGTTCCCGTCGAATAGCCTGGATACCATGCGTATTATGGCTTGTGGAAGCCGGTGCGTAGGGGATCCCTTAATATTGGCACGGGTTGACTCACCTTTTCATCATGATCAGCCCTCTCGATCACCCTGGTAATCGGAGACGTACTGAGGACTAACACTCCCAGCAACGCTAAGATCATTCTACTAAACACCCTCACATCAGCTCTCTTCTTCACATCCGCCTTAACCAGTATGATGTCCACCTTCCTCATCGCATATCGCATATACGTCGCGTCACGATTCTCGGGCGCTTCCAAGAGCCGATTCATGAACGTAATCGACATAGTCGTGCAGTCATCTGCAGTGTACACCTTGAGCGTCCTAGTAGTGGCAATATACGACGTTATACCTTATCCACACTCCAAATCCGGCAGGATTTCATATAACATGGTGGTCGATTATGTGGGCTGCGTCGCGTTGGTGATGATAGTAAGTAGCCCCTGCTTGCTTTATTCATAAAGATTTTCTCTGACTGAAGCGTATGGATAGGGAATGATGCCTACACTTATGGTAGCGAGGGTAGCCATGTCCTCTGGAAATGGTGGTACAACAGTAGCATCGGCGGGCACAGTGCCAGGCAAACCGAGCATCATTCACTTTCAAAGTCGAGGTGCGGACTTTCGACAATCTTGGGTTAGCGCGGACTCCGACGAGCTGGACTTCTACGACGAGGGACGGAAAACCGATACTTTGGATCGGGTGTGAAGTTGGTCTTTTATTCAAGCGCGCACGTCACGGGGAGCTCGAATAGGATGTGGTCATGAGGCTTGAGGTCATTAATGTCGCTCCATCGTGTTTGAAATGTACAGAAAGCTCTCCTAATTTTATTACGAAGGCTATTACATGTAAAGAAAATAGTGCAGTTCTTGTCCAAGTACAAATTATCAAGTATGGAGACAGAAGTTGGAACTCAAGCAAAGACGACTTATACCTTCACTTTCCAATACCTCATCATCGGCATCGCAATAGATTGTGTAGGCATGACGTAGGCGAGTGAATCGACGACGAACGTCAAAGAAAAAGCGAATCCCATCAGCTCAAGAAACACTAAGACCTGGCAAGACAGCCCCCTCTCAACCAGAATTCGAACACAACGGTTCCGAGGCCAAAACGTCTAAGAAGAAAGAAAAGAAAACTCGAGTCCATAATGCTCGTGTCGGCTGTCTCGATAGCATTACTTTTGATGACGTTTTTTGGGGCGATACCCCAGCCATTGTGCACGCTATTCAAGCAAAAGGAGGGTCACTGGTATCGACCCAATACCCACGGGCGTTGTTTTGCGTTGGGGAGCGCTCAGAGTGCGACGCGCCGTCGGCATTATGTAGCCGTCGGCCGCTGCCGACGCGTACTTGATATTTATTAATAGATATTGATTTAGTCTGGACGCTACCTGGAAAAGTTCTGTCTTACGCTGCTGACCCCGATTTCAGTGGACCTCTCAAATCCCCACGTAGTAAGAAGACCCGGATTCAGGTTCCTGGAGGACTTTGAAGTTGCGTGTACGTCGGACGCCGTTACGGGATCACTCACTGGGTGTCTCTAGGCACTGGCTCGGATGACGTGTAAAATCAAAGTGCCACGGCCGGGACTTTGAGGATGATCCCAGTCACAACTCGAATGACCACACCAGGGTCACCGGCTACCTTTGATTGTCTCGGCATGCTCAGAGCAAGTATGCAAAGGTGACCTATTGCTGTCTCTTGATAGCGTTTACCGCATATCAAAATTTCTTAATGTTCGTCGATATGATACTTTGCATTCTAGTTGTCTATCATTGCTCTCCTGACATATGATGAGTCCAAGATCTCATCCTCCTGTGAGTTTTAATTCATTTGTAGCATAATTAACTCGTCTCCTATGTTTATCTCGCAGCAATTTCTGATAAGATTCTGATATTCTCTAACGGTTCCGCCTCGATATGAGGAACAAGGCACATCCTTCGTTCCGGATGAAACTCTTTACTGGATAAATAAGCCACATGGACTGTCCTTCTGAGGTCCAGTTCCTTGATACTCACTCCTACCATGTCTAGTCTTGATGACTCAGACATACCCTCCGTCTCCTTCCAAAAGGCGGAGCTGGACGGATTTGTTGAGTCGAATATGCTTACAGTGTTCTTGACGGGTAGGTTTTAGAACATATTCTTTAATAATAGGTACTAACCTTCCTATCTACAAGGCATCTATACCATGGTCTACTGCTGGACATTTTACATATACCGTAGGTTCCCCACACGGCACGTCTAGCGTATGTCAACCTATCTGACCTGCTACTCAGTTCAAAGGAAAGCCGCCCATCACATTTCAATACTTGGCGTCATAACAGTAATCTATGTACTATCCTTCGTCCCATCTGCTATAATCTGGTACCAGACGAAGCTTACATTCATCGATAACGGGGATAACATGCTCGACGCTTTCAATTTTATGTACAACTCACTCTCGATCTCCTTTCTTAATACAATCACCGATACCTGCCAGAACCTGGTGATAATCTTGGCAGACGGACTCCTGGTTAGTGGTACCACCATATTCTTTACTCTGCTGAAGAGAGGCCGTTGCTGTTTCTCATATACTACCCTTTTTAGATGTGGAGATGTTACCTTGTCTGGACCGGTTCTCGACAAATAGCCTACATCCCATGCGCTCTGTGGTTAATAGAAGGCAGTGCGTACAGCAATCCCCTGAAATTAGCGCCCAGGATTGGCTAACCTCCGAGGAAGTCCTTGTAATCACCGTCACAGCCGCAGACGTAAGCGGAATCAACGACTTCAGCGATGCCCACGGCAACCTCATGAATGGGCTCTCATCAGCCTTCTTCTTCACGTCCGCTTTGACCAGTCTGATAGCCACATATCTCATCGCATATCGCATATACGTCACGTCACAATTTACCGGCACTTCCAAGAGACGTTTCAAGAACGTGATCGACATAGTCGTGCAGTCATCTGCAGTGTACACCCTGAGCATCCTAGCAATGGCTATATATGATGTTATACCCTTTTCGGACTCCGACTCTGGTACGATTGCACTTGACTTGGCGGTCGATTACGCGGGCTCCCTCTCGAATTTGCTGATAGTAAGCGGCAACCGTGCATTTATTCATGAAGATATGTACTGATCAACAACGTATGGACAGGGAATGATGCCTACGCTTATGGTAGCAAGGGTGGCGATGTCCTCTGAAAACGACGATACAACAATAGTAATGGCACCAGGCAAACCGAGCGCCATTCACTTCCAAAGTCGGGGTGCAGAATTTCGTGAGTCTTGGGAGAGTGTGGAGTCGGGAAAGAGGCTGGATTTAGGTGTTGAAAAGTGGAAGAAGGACCTTTTACAGTTGGATCGGGTTTGAGGTCCGGATTTTACTGAAGAATGAGGTAGAACCTAAGTGGGGAGCATATCCGGAAGTGCAGTGTGGTTATGAGTCTGCCACTGTAAGAGATTTAAGCAATTATCACATCGGTTCATTGCGCTAAGTTGGAATTTGCAGAAGCTCTCGTAATTTTATTGTCGATACTATGATACGGACAGCAGAGCATGTACCTGTTTCCTACCGAGATACGAATCAAATGAGGTAGAATAGATACAGCGGTCCTGAGAGTGCGAAGATGCACGAGCCATGAAAGCTGGAATTCGAGCAACATGTAATGACCCGAACCCGAAATGGACCGAGATAAGATAAGATAGGATTTGGATCAACTACATACACTGAGTTGATCTCGCTGCCTGTCTACGAAATTACATGGGTACTTATATAGAACTACATAAAAAGGAGTATAATAATGTGTTTTAGGAATAGTCCGAGACTACGGAAGCGATAAGATGAAACTGAAATGCGGAGATGCCCGAATGATAGCATTCATGACACGACACAGACTTTTCGCCACAAACACTGCTGGCGCCGACCTGTATTTCCCAAGGAGAAATGCCCCGTAAATGCCTTGTTTTATTTTTCCCCTTTATCCCTTGGATAAACTTGAGCTCTTTTGAAATACTATGGGCACTACTCGAATACCCCTTATACTTATACTGCGCCCAAGTTCGGGACCGCAACTTGCCGTCGGCTGTGTGCGGCCGTTTGCCGCTGCCGACGCGATTACACTCGTCGTGTGTGTTTTTGGGTACGATGTTGCAACATGGGTTATTCTGAGCCAGAAAAACCATGGCCATGAACGCCACTTTCCACAGGTTCCGCTGGAGCTTTCTGCACGCATAAGTATAGCGTTCAGCGGACGATCGGATGCGAAGCCGAGTATGTGATCTCAATCTATTGATCGCGTTCAACATTTCTTATGTTCGTCGACATGATACCATTACATTCTCGCTGCCTGTATCCTGCAGCCTTTGACATATCGTGAGCTTAAGACCCTTATCTTCATCGCTTCCATTTAATTGCAGCATAATTAACTCACCCCCATATGCATATTTCAATAACTTTGTTCTCAGACGATAGCAGTGCTTTTCTGATCCCCTGGTTGCCTAGCAAAGCTTCTAGAGGCTAGGTACGACACTTCGTTCTTACTGACAAGAATGTCCCCAATAAATAATCCGCAGATATGGTGCATGGGAGGTCTTAGCTCTGGTATTCCTCACATCCCTACCATGTCTAGTCTTGATGACGCAGACATTCCCCCACTCTCATTTCAAAAAGCAGAACTAAGGGGGTATATGAACTCAACCATGGTGACGGTGCTCCTGATGGGTACGGATTTTGAACGTTTGAGGAGAATTGAAACTTTACTGATGGATCAAACACTGCTTCTATAAGGCATCTACACTGTTGTTTACGCCTGCACGGTTTTCGTATATAGTGAGCAGCGAGCCTGCTCCTAGCAGTATAAGCTTCCATGGCCAACTGTCTAATTCTTATCAGTTCACCGAAAAGCTCACAGTCGCACGTCCATACTTGGTGTAATAACATTAATATTTGCCCTCTCTTGGACAGCATCTGCAACGGACTGGTACGAGAATGACCTGACTTTCATCGCCAACGGGGACACAATGCTCGATGCCTTCAACTTTATGTATAATTCAACTTCCTCTCTCGATACCATCAGCAATATCTGCCAGAACCTCACGATAATACTGGCAGACGGACTCTTGGTCAGTGAAATAGCCACCTTCTTTATCTTCAAGCGAGAGAGAACTGACTTGAATTCTCATTATACCGGTTTAGATGTGGCGATGTTACCTAGTCTGGACCGCTTCTCGACAAGTAGCCTGGATACCGTGCATCTTTTGGCTAATCGAAGCTGGTATGTACAGCAATTTCTACATGCTAGCGCTTGTGACTTGGTACCAGCTAACATCTTACCTCCTCTCACCAGCGCTCTCAATTACCATCGCAGCTGCAGAGATAGCATGGCTTAACGACCTTAGCGATTCGCGCACCCAACTAATGAACGTACTCACAGCAGCCCTCTTTTTTATGTCCGCCTTGACCAGTTTAATATCCACCTATCTCATCGCACATCGCATATACGTCGCGTCGCGACTCACGGGCGCTTCTAAGAGGCGATTCATGGATGTGATCGATATAGTCGTGCAGTCATCTGCAGTGTACACACTGAGCGTCCTAGCAGTGGCTACATACGCCGTTATACCATTTCAGGACTCCGACTCTGCCACGATTGCGATTGACACTGTGGTCAATTACTTGGGGTCCATTGCGTTGCCGTTGATAGTGAGGGACAACCGCTTATTCATGAAGATTTGCTATGACTGACGCTGTATGGATAGGGAATAATGCCTACGCTCATGGTAGCCAGGGTAGCTATGTCCTCTGGAAAGGACGGAACAACAGTAGCATCGGGTACAGCGGGAAAGCCGAGCACCATTCATTTCCAAAGTCGGGGTGCGGATTTTCGACAGTCTTGGGCCAGTGCAGAGTCGGACGAGCTGGACTTCTGTGATGAGAGGTGGAAAAAGGATGCCTTGGATCGGGTGTGAGATCGTCAGCACTGCTTCTTAGTTCTGGAAGGACGAGAATGGATGGATTGTTGGAATTGTCCTATAACAGTTTACCCCCAGTTTATGGATGATACGAATCAGAACACTTACGTATGATACGGCGTTCGGTAGCCCTCGAGACATCTACGCTAGGTATTAAGGCTTACGGTAGTAGCGGTACATTGAAGATCCCACCATTAGCATCCGCAATCCCGAATATTATCATACAAAAGCTATGCCCTACATATCAAAGTTCTCGTTTATTTCATCGTTAGCGCCGTTAAATACCCGGGGACAAACTATTTTTAGACCGCTTTATTCCCACCATGATGCAGGAAGTCCGATACGTTGTGCAGGTACGAAACGTGTTTTATACCTCAGAGTGCTAGCATTACAATTAGCTACTCGTGTTATCTGTTCCTTGATTTTTCAATGTATACCAATAACCGCGATTTGCTTGCGGGATAATCACCCCGGTAATTGAAGCAGGTGGGTCCAGGAGGATTACATCACGTCGTTGTTAAGTTCTTCCTTAATTACCATGCTGAAGCGTTAGCTCAGTACTGATCCTCCTGGAGAAAGCTTTGTACCTACGAAGGTCTTTCAAACCCCAATGGGCAACTACGACCACTCACTCCATAGTGAACAAGACTGTGCGGCATTTTGTCGTTGTGAGGAACTATATTGATGTTGTTCAGCAGATTGTTGATAAATATATAGCATATAATGCTTCACTTGAAACAACAATGTCGCAAATCCGTCGCGACTCAATCTAACACCGGCGAAACTGTAAGCTTTTCAAAAGTGAAGATCTCTGCATCGTCAAAACATTGAAATACCCATTCGCAGCTCAAACAAGCCACCTTTTCTCTCCTAGGCTCGTCGCTGATTGCTATCCCAGAGAGAATGACGACAACCATTTTCGTCGACGACTCAGATACCACCCTCCAATACAGGGGTACATGGACAAGTCAACAAGGACTCGTGGGAAGTTTGTCCGAATCCGATGCCGCTATCACCCCGGGCTACAACCCGTACTATGGTACACTCCATTCCGCCGTCGTGGTATCTAACGATCAGGCTAGCACACCACCAAGCGTGGAGGAGACGAGTATATCGTACAAGTTCTATGGTAAATCTCAAGTCCGAGTTCCACGAAGAACGACTTTATCTTGATTGACTACTACTATGATCCAGGCAATACCTTCACAGCTCAATTTGCCCCGCCGACTAAGGCTGTTGAAATTTCTTGTTATCTGAACGGGGAACCTCAGCGTATAGCGGATACTTCGACAGGGGCGTTTTGCCAGTCCAACTCGACCGACTTGTCATCTGGGAACTTGCAGGAGCTAGTGTTGATTGCGAAGTCACAGAATGTGATCTTCGATTACTTGGTGTTCGGAACGAACATCGTGGGGGCTAACGCGGAAGTTGATTTACTTCACGACGAAAATCAAGATGATGGGTCATTGTCGTTTAACACCCGTGTCTCATCTCCTGGTGACTCGTTGGACTATATCTTCAATGGTAGGTGGGTTTGTTACCAGGTTAATCACAGCGACACGTCTGACGTATAATCTGGCACTCACGTTCTAGGATTGTCCATGGGCATATACGCTCTTATCCCGAACACTCTTGAGAACGTAACTCTCAGCTGGTCATACTCGGTCGATAAAGCCCCCTCTGTAAACTTCACCACCACTCAAAGCATGTCCTCCCTAGGACACCAACTCCTTGTTCAAACCCCTAAATACTCGCGAGGAAGCCACATTTTTCACCTTGAATATAACGGCCCTGACCTATCTAGCAAGTCAACATCAATTGATGTCTCTCGTATCATCATCCAGAACCGCACGCAAGGAGTTGCGGAGCCAGAAGCTTTCCCTGTACTCCTACACGGAGCTGGGGAGTCTACTCACCAAAGCGATCGAACACATAATAGCAGTCGCAGCTTGATCGTCGGAACCGCCGTCGGCTCGATCACTCTCTTATTACTTCTTATCACCGTGCTAGTACTATACAGAGTCCGCTCCCGAAGACGGCTAGCCAGAGAGGAAGATATACACCCGTTCTGGCAGGGTCACATTTTCCAATACCCTTATATACCCAAGGATCGGGACGGAAAGTCGGCCTCGAGCAGTGTATCAAGGAGCGAAGGGAGCAGAGCGAGCAGAGCTACGGAGACAGGGACCAGGAGGAACTCTGTCCTGTATATGGTTCATCAAGATGGAGGTGAGATTAGCAGTGGCAGTTCTTTGGAAAGTGGGAGAGTGGTGGTGGAACTCCCTCCCACGTATACTGCAATTCGCCTCCCTGTTCCTCAGTCTTAATAAAGAGTCATAGCAGGAGCTTGCCTTCCAATGCTTAATTCTTTAGCTATATTAGTCTAATAGTGTACAAGTTCGTTCCCTTGTCGTTCCCTGCAGTTTAGGTGGCGAATTCGCGATGCTCTTAGTGTCAGAGCCACACAAGCTTCCCAGCACCGGACATAATGTGGGCACATGGTGTAGTTGGTTATCACGCTCGCTTAGCACGACATTCGTTGGTTTGCGAGAGGTGTTGGGTTCAATTCCCAATGCGTCCATACTTTTTACGACGTCGTGATGACCGTGTCGTATCCCAAAGTTCCGAGGGTCCTGAATCAAACTTTCCGTGAGCTTATGGCCTACATCGACCTCATCCGCATCGCCATTCTTCTGGAACTTTGTGGAACGCGATATAGATGTCGAGAATGGAAATCTGTACGCTCTTTGTGGAGTAGTTATGCAAGGGCATTGTTCATGGCGCTAGAAAAGCCGACCCCAGCACCTGTCCAAGCTGCTTTTAAAAATGGACTTCCCTGCCAATAGACAAGTATGGCCTCCCTATGGAAGTACTCCAGAGTCAAGACGCGACTCCGACGATAAATTGGAACGAGGAAAAAGTTGGGTGAGAAATCCACTAATGTGTCCACATTCTTCACTCCCACGGGCAAAACATGGACGCATTGGGAATTGAACCCAACACCTCTCGCAAACCAACGAATGTCGTGCTAAGCGAGCGTGATAACCAACTACACCATGTGCCCACCTATCAATTCCCCCCAATCTTCCGCTCCCGTCACCAAACATGTAGTCGACCATACGATACTCAGATAATTCACACTGGGGACGAAATGCTATAGTACTGTTAGTACCCTTGGATCGTGTTACGTGTATGTTTATTTGTCCAGGTGATACCAGTGGTTTCAGCAACCTCAGCAAATTGGCATTACATTGTGAAGGAAGCATGTGGTAAAGGTTTCATAAGCGCCGGAGTGCCAATAACAAGCGCCCGTCCGGTACATATGGTACTACACGCCCAGAGGTTTGAAGTGCGGTGTAGCTCTCCGGATGATTTCCACAATATGTAAAGCCTATATCCTATGGTACTTAGGCGCTTTCAGAATAATTATATTGAACGCCAATTGAACGACTACGAGAACAGTGGCAGAAGCGATGCCTGGGGTCACGGCCCACGGGCAACACGGGAGACTTTACGGCATTATGCGAAAGCCTCCTGTCAAAGCTTAAGCATAGCTGCACGTCTTTGGACGTGAGAAGGAAAATCGTGCTTCGCAATGCAAGATATAGATATATTGCTACTCCCACCGGCCACCACTGGTCCAACGCTCAGAGTTTTCAACTTTATCCTGCGCGACGATGGACCGGAAACTATTCATCGACGATAGTGATCCTTCCATTAAGTATGGAGGCAGCTGGACAACACTTACTGGAGAGTCGACTGTGGGCCCCTCGGCTGGCATACCTGTGCAGGGACCGTTGTACGGGACCGTGCACGTTCTTGACGTGCAGGTAACTGGGGTACAACAAGAGTGGAATATCTCCTATGAATTCAGTGGTGAGAGACCATATTTTGGCTTTGCATGTATCCAAGCTCATAGGTTAACTACAGGAACGTCAATCCAAGCCCAGTTTGCGTTATCCGACGTAAAAGCGATAAAATCTTGTCTGGTGGACAACAAGCCCCAGACTCCCAACATTGGAATTCCTTCCGCTCAACGAATACAATGTGGTCAAGACAACATTCCGCCTGGTGGAGGACCTCATGAGCTTTCGATTACTCTGCAAGAAAGCAATGTGCCTGTTATGCTGGATGCCATTTACCTTACCCCAGAGCCTAATGTCGACCTTTCAAAGCTCAACGGGGACATCCAACTCGAGCTTGATGACAAATCTGTCATGGGCAACACTTCCTTCTTTACCCCGTGCGATCATATTGACATTGATTTCGTCGGTAAGCCAGTCTCGTCGCAAATAATGTCTGAAAAATTTGGCCTGGATACTAACTCGAAGTCTGTTTAATGTTTTAGGCTACTCTATATCCCTTTACGCGGCTATGAGCCATTTTCTGGGAAACGGTACAACGGCGTTGTCTTGTTCACTTGATGGGGGAGGGAAAACCACCTTTGTTGTGAGCAACCCAACGACACCACAGAATCCCGAGATACTTTCCCAACTCATCGTGCAGACGCCTCGGCTTGAACTGGGAGAACATCACTTTCATATGGAGTTTCTCGGTCCTGGAGAACCAGGTGGAACACTTTTGACATTCCTCCTGAACATGATTATTGTTCAAAACACGAGTGCGCCCGCTTACCCTAGCCTTGACGCTGTTCCACTTGTGCCTTTGTCTTCTGTTACAAGTGCATCATCTACTTCGCTATCATCAACCGCTTCCGGGCAGCCTACCTCTCTCCTTCCTCCTGCTGTACCGGCGCCGAAGAAAGACGGACACCACATTGCAGCTATTGTTGCACCCGTAGTAGCACTTCTCGTTGTGGTAGGGCTGATATTCGTCTTATGGCGTCGACTTCGGGCCAAGCTTCACGTAGCGGGGCAATTTGCGGAGCAGGGAAACGATTCTCACCTCATGCCAACGCCGTTCCCGAATGAAATGTCAGGTGGTCAGCGTCGGCAAGAAAACAGAAGATTATCGCTACCGATTTTTCACCAGGACGGCTCAGAAATAGGTGATATGCCACCAAGCTACCATGCATCGTCGTACGAAGCCGCGGATATCTTTCGAGACCCACCCAGAACAGGAGCGCTCTCGAATCCTAACCGGCAGGGCCCAATGATGGCGGAGCGAGAGAAAGGTGTGGTGTTAAGGGGACCTGTTGCGCAAAGTACCTATCAGGAGCACCGAACCCTTGGACGGACGGCAGGAAAAGGATGATAATGAAGGCATGAGGAGGAAATAACTAAGTAAAAAGAACATAGGTGTCTGTCTGTATTTTGAACGTCAGGCGAAGCGCGAGTTCATTAAATGCTTTTTGCTTGGAGGTAACGGAAGCCCGCTGAGCCTTTAGCTTCAACGGGCACATGGTGTAGTTGGTTATCACGCTCGCTTAGCATGTCACTGACTGATTTGCGAGAGGTGTTGGGTTCAATTCCCAATGCGTCCAATCTTTTTTTCGATGTTGCTACTGGTATTTACATTGCGTACGTTTGAACAATTCAAGGTTCGGAAGGAGAGAGCCTTACATTTTTCAGGACTCGATCTCAGACAAACAATTCCGATGAAAATTTATTAACTGTTCGGACATGAAGTAATTGACCTTCGATATAGCTACTCGGGCTTCTGCGGTATAGTAGACCATGATATGCAAGTCGTGGAAGGACATGTCTGCAGCATAACCAATGATGGTAGTAAGACTTTGTATACCCCTCTCATTCAACTCCCCTGAACCCGGAACCCCCCTGAAGCCCGCGTCAGTGAGCTGTAGCTGATGGGGCACTGGAGTCATCGCATGATGCCCATTCAATTCGTCATTTCTAGACGGGGAGGAAGTTTTTACGTTGGACCGTTGGTAGCTGTGGCTGCGGCGAGTTCCCAATTGACCGATGGGAAGATGACGGGTAGCAGTGGAATGAAACGCATTAAAAACATAAGAATGGATGTCGCGAATCTGGAGATAATTCCAAAGTTAGTCCAGAGAATAACATTTCACGGAAATCACTCACCAATAGCCTATGCATATTTTCGACTGTTCATATCCCTCCTCTTTTACTTTATTCGGTACGGTACAGCAGCTTTCGGCGTCCTAGGAGTGGGTTGCAGCTCGAGTCCTGGCGTTATGCTTTCTTCCTCGTCGTGGGACGCAGCGGCGGCACCAGCAGCGATTGCGTTGTACTCCGGCGGAAGCTCCACAACGACTCTGCCTTCATTTGTCGGATTTGCTACCTCTCCTCCATCTCGATGCACCATATAGACCACAGAACCCTGCCGCGGCGTTGAAGGCTGGGAAGCTTGCGCTGAGCTGGAGGAGTCGTCCGATAACGTGTTAGACCGCTGCGAGGATTTTTCGAATCGCTCCTTCGCGGGATAGAGGGAGTATTGGAAGATGTGGCCATGCCAGAAAGGCTGAATGTGCCCTTCAGGATCAGCTAGCACCTTGCGACGGCGAGGGGCAACAAAGCGAACAACGAGGTAGAGGACAACGGCTGTAACCACACTGACTCCTAGGAAAAATCCCATCATCCCGCCAAACACGTCGACATTGAATTCGAGATCGAAGTCGTTGCGCTGAAGAGTGAAGCCAGTCGTGCTGGCCTGGGTTGGGGTACGTGACACGGCTGGATACGCTTGCAAATCATTCGCTCGCGTCTGATTTTGCACGATAACTCTGTCAATGCTGATTGAAGTAGTGTTGGAGAATACGGGCCCAAGGAACGTCAAGGTCACAGTGTATTGTCCGTAGGACACTGGCTGTGTCTGGAGAAGAAGCTGAGAGCCGATGCTGGGTTTACTGGCGGAATAAGTGGTGTTGAAAGTGTACTGGTTCTCTTCATCAAAGGTGCCGACCGATGAGCTAGTGAAGTTATTGATTGTATAGCGCCATTGCAAATTCGCATTCCCTATATCGCTTGGAATGGTACCGTATATTCCCATCGAATGACCTGTTGGGATTTACCCTCCTTAACGTCTTGACTGTATACGAGTTATATGAGGCAACGTACCTTCGAAAGACATCATGACCGACGTGTATGGGGAGCTTATATGCCGAGTACTGGGCATTGCTTGGTCTGAATCAATATACACGACATCAACCCCTTCTTCCTGCATGTCTTGCGGCGTAAGATACCACAGGTAGTCGAAAGCCACAGCCGAACTTCGTGCACCGAGCACGAGAGTGTGATTGCCTGCTGGTAGTGTGGAGTTGTTAACGCAAAACGGCCCATCGACAGCAGTGTATATCGATTGTGTCGTTCCGTTTATTGAGCAAGTTATGTCGTTCGCGGATGTGGGAGGCGCGAACTGTGCGCGAAAGTCGGTACCTGCATCATCAACGGTCAGCCTGAGGCCTCTGGGAGCAACTTGTCGGAACTCCGCGACAAACGCACCAGAGAAGGAGTATAAAATCGTATCATTAGAATGGCTGGCTTGACTTGTTGACGAGGAAGTTTGAAGCTTGGAAGGAGGAGCAGCATGTAAAGTACCATATGTCGGACTGTACCCAGGAGCGAAAAAGGTTGAGTTGGGCGTTGTTAGGAGGTCTGTCAGCGCCGTCCAGTTACCGGTGTACGAGAGCTTCGGGTCAGAGTCGTCGACAAGTACTCGAGTGGTCATCGTGAATAGGGTATGACGGCGGTCAAGAAGTGCTGCGCTAGGGGGTGTTTGAAGAAGGAAAATCCGTGTTGATGAAGGCTGGCCGATACCTGAGTAGCGACGAGAGGTCCTGACGAGGTCGTGGGTTGGTCGCGAATTTCAAGGACTGATGTCCTGGCACGATGGGGATATCCATTGGCCCAATGTTGAAATGCTGATATGAGGACTTGTCAATGCTGATGCCAACAGGATTCTGAGGCTGCGCACTTCACACGGCCTCGTAAATGCTGGTTGATGGGTGCACATGGGACCAATATCAAATTACGAACACTCGAAGAGTCGAAACAGTTGTTATTGAAAAGTTGAGGTGAATCCAATGTTCGGAGGAAAGAGCATTCAATACAACCAGGAGACAAAATAAATCTACTGATTTCAGAAGGACTTTTGAAATCTCATGAAAAAACCATTCCCAACGAACTCGGCCACGACCATACAGTAACCTATAGCTACTTAAGTATAGGATTAACACAGAACTTAGAAGTAAGGAACGTTTAAATATCGATGGGAAAAGAGGGACGGGTGCGACTAAGTGCGACTGTGCAACGACTGTGCATGTACATACATGTGGTGACTAAAATAGTTCATATGCTTTCTAAGAAAAAAGTATATAAAATTAACCAAAACCGCTGGAATGACAAGATACCGAATGAATCGAAGCAAAAAGAAATGAGGATGAACTACACCGGACTAGGAATTTTGCGTCTTTGAGGGGTAAGTCGCGAGATACTGCCGATTGAGGTGCTCCCACTTGGTTCAGAGGGTAGCGAGAGCGTGGTGGGACCTGTGGTGCTGCTGTTTGAAGGAGACGTTTTGAAGTCGCCATATAATGGAGGTAAGTCCACAGTGTTGCTTTCCTCGTCGTAATCGCTTGGGTTTACCACGACTCCGCCATCCGAGTGAATTCTGTACCGCAGCGGTCGATGGTTGTCGTCATGATTGTTTGGGGCTGAAGGATGGCGTAGAGGAGACAACTTCGATATTGACCCGCGAGTTCCAGGCGAGGCCTGATGTGTGACTTGGAAAGGCTCAACTTCTGCCATACGATCAGGGCTTGGATCCACGTCGAAGTCTTCTGGAATTCGATTTCTCCGTCGCAGGTAAAGGAAGATGATAATAATTATAACAACGACGAGGACGGGCACAAGAACAGCGGGTACGACCACTGAAACATTCTTGTGTGAAGATTTCCCTGACTCGCTGGTAGTCGAGGGTGTACCAGCCGGTGTTGATGATGTACCAGAGGAGGAAGTTTGGGTGGAGAATGCGGGAGCTTGTGGATTTGCGTCTGGCACGACAGGTAGAGACGCATTTTGAACAATAACGGAGTTTAGCATGATCACAACGTTATCTGCACCTGCAGCCCCTGTGAGAGTCATGCTGAATCGATGTGCGCCTGCATTGGGATATCTCGAGGTCTGGACGACCAACTGAGAGGTGATATTGGGATTGGATGCGCTCGTGGGGTTGCTGACCGTGAAATTGACTGGAGATCCGCCGTCGAGGGTGTAAGTGAGAAATGAGGGGGCACTGTTATGGGGGACGGGACTGCCTTGCACGCTTCCATCGAAGAAGTTGGCGTATAGAGCCAGTGCGTGACCTTGCTAAAGCGATTTAACCTTTGAAAAGAAACGTTCGACATTGGAAAGGAGCGCGCACCGACAAAATCAACCTCAAGAGTATCCCCGAACGCCTGCATGTATTGAGGATTCACAAAGGTCTTCTGGATAATCTGGTTATTTCCGTCGTATGAAATGTCTGCATCGGAAACTGGCGGTGTTACTGGGGTATAATAGACACCATCGAAGGGGAGAGATATAGAGTTGTCATCTAGGGTGATTACAAGGTTATGACTGCCAGGTGATAAGGCTTCTGTGTTGCTACAGAGGACGCCAGAGTCCGTGGGTGTTATCGCTTGAACTGAACCGTCGAGTGTACACGTAAAGGAAGCCTTCTGCGTATGAAAAACGGCAGTGAAAGCAGTACCTGAAATGTGGCGAGCGGTCTTGCTTAGATGAGTTAAGGATGGATGCTGTATGCATGACTTACCAGAGAAGGAGTAGGAAAGGCTGTATGAGCCGCTGTCGGTGCCGCTCGTGTGTACCGTTCCATACAACGGGTTAATGGTGCGGGACGAGCCTGAGAAATGCGCATTGGTAAGTCCCTGCAGCTGCGTCCACGATCCACTGTAGGTAACTTGCGGGTCGGTATCGTCGACGAAAACCTGAGGGGTGGTCATTGGAAGAAGTGGATGACGAGGAGGAAAGCGATAGAAGCTAGCCTAGGAACACAACACAACGATGTGACGTGCTAGTTGCCATAAGCCTCGCCAGTAATGTATCATGATGGTCAGACTCGCCGTCTGCTGTAAATATAGGTCAACGCCGACGTATTTATGCCAGATGAAACAAGGAGCCAGCGCCAAAGAATGACTTACCGACGTATTCCATCAAGGACCTGGGTAAAGTGTAAACGGACATCAACCATTAAGTACGGCTTCACACAGTCAGTTGCTACTGAAAGTATGTCTGGTTATGCATAACGAGCCTGATTTGGCTCATTGAGACAAAGCAAGAGGAAGATGTTGAGCCCTTGACGTCCCAGGAGCCTCCACGACTGTCAGGTTAATCGTGGATAAGCGCTCTTCTCTCTTTCAAATTTAGAGCGTTGTAGTAAGGCCGATAATGAGTCATAGAGCTTCCAAGTAGCTATGCGGGGGGCAGCATTAATCATAATCGACCAGATTCAGTAAAGAAATAAATGTCTAGTGGGAGTAGGAGACAAGAATTCCGCCGGCATCTGAATCGCTGGTCGTTAGTCGGACTTGCTGAGCCTTAAATTTGAAACCGCGCAGACGGCCCTTCAACGTAAGTAGGAGATGAGATTGGATATTATTTTGGCAATTTATAAGGTATCATTACATGGGGTATACGCTCGTCACTATCGTTAATGTAAATAGAATGCAGCTCCAGACAGTGGACGCAGATTATATGTGTTCTTTGCTCTGAATGTTCCCACCGGCTCCGGCTTCCATATCGGTATCGCGAGCGTCGCCACTGGTGTTCGAGCTCGACGTGTTGCCCCCTCCTCCAAATCTAATGTCGGAGATATGTTGGGTGCGCGTCGTCGAGGCTTTTGCCATCTTATCCGAGAGGTATGAACCACCAAACGCACCAAAACTTTCCCGCGCGCCGACTTCATCAAACTCCGCCGCGCTCATCCTCATTCACCAACCAAAACGCGTTGTGAGGGCATATATGGGCGAGGGACCTTAGATATAGACATATTCAGTATAGAAAATAGAACAATTCTTAATTTGATGAAAAAAAAGAGTAGTTCTGTCGATGCTGTTCCCAATTCATGTCACTCGGATACTGACACCGTCGGACCAACGTCGGACCGTCCTTTTAACACCAACTAACGAAGTACGAGTTTATAGCTTTTATACCATGTTGATTCCTACGTAAATCTGTATCTTGGGTTGGTTATAGCATACTATTCACTAGATCCAAGTAAAATCCAAGTTCTGCGTCTCTTGCTTGTCTGGCGCTGTGCCTTCGCATGTGCCCCGGTCCACCGGATAGCGAATGCGTATGCTTCAAGTGAAAGTGTTAAGAATCTCACCATGAAGCGCCATTGATGTAGATATATGCCAGGCGGATACCCCTGCACCTGAGTATAAGCAGCTTTATGCCGCCGAGTACATCTTGGGACTTGAATTTTACGTTTATCAAACATTGGGAGGGGAGCGAGATAAAAGGAATAGACTAATTGTCTACCGTGAGTCGTAGCTAACTCTTAAAACAAAGCTGAGAATGCGTTGTATACAATCTCGAGTGTACAGGCGTCCATATTCGAGGACTGGAATTCCAATTTTGGGATAACAAACAGATCACGTGACTCAAGCAACAGGTATTCTTCCTTTCGTCTTTGACTCTTTCTCCCCTCCTATTCTGAATCTTTCTGTCGTCTTTCTGGTTACCTTTGTGGTATTCCAACTGGGTAAGAGCTAGGTATATCCCTAGTCTCATAATATAATACAATGAACTACGCCTTTCAATTTGTAAATTGTAACCTATGTCTAACCGATGACCGTTGCACTGACAGCACTGCAGAGTACTGTAAGTGCTTACTAGTTAGATGTCCCGCCATTGACCTTCACCTATTTCTATATAGCTTGATATTAAGTCGTGTGGAGCTATTGGAACAAGCCTTTAGCCGCCGAATGAAAGGCGGTGATTGGTCCGCTGGCTGAGTCTGCCTCGCGGCGCGGTGACCGTGGTAAGGGACAAATACTTGTATTCAGAGCTAGTAGACCTCCGTAGATGCCACCTAACTCGTCCCTCGTACCAATAAATTCACTTCCCAGACGATGTGAGGCTTCAACAATTGCGAGAGTGTTGAGCGCGGCGGAGTTTGATGAAGTCGGCGCGCGGGAAAGTTTTGGTGCGTTTGGTGGTTCATAGAGAGGAGTGCCACACGAGCAACCATTAAAGTTGGTGCGAATCCCTATAAGACCTCTTTCTCAGCCGGGCTCCATTTCAAAAAAAGGATCCACGCACCGTGAAGATACTAGTAAGCGCTGATAAATAGAAGTATCCCGAGAACCCAGCGATGATATCAACAGATTCCGACGGAACCAAGGCAAGCACGGCCAGTCCAACCGCGGAAAGGGAGTACACAGCGGAGGATTGTAATACGATATCAGCGATACGCATGTATCGTTTCCGTGCGTATTTATCCTGGCTCGTGGCGGTGACGATGCAGTAGGTGATGGTGACTGTGGCGAAGACACTGGTGGCTGCGACGAGGGCACTCAAAGATCCGGTGACTTTGTTGACTAGTCTTGTGTGGGCGTCGGAATGGTCGTCTATGTTTGTGTTGTTCATTGTGATTGAGGTGATGCATAATGCTAGGGATATGGTATTTCAGTTACGAGTCTTAAGAAGGTGAGGATGTAATGGCATTAAGGATGCTCACCTATTTCTCCAACGAAAAGGATTAAGGTAGGCGATACACGAAGCCATAAGCGTCCGCACATCTGGTAACACCTCCAGACCTTTCCGGATTGAGCATACGAAAGCACGTTAACTCGAAGAGGATGGCTTACCATAAGGCCATCGGCTAGGATGTACCCCAAGTACTGACAAAACATCGTTCCTATTTGCATTGCAGGTGGGACGGTTGTGCTCTCCACGAATATCGAGAATCTCGTGTCTCCTGCCTCCACTATGGCATGGTTTACGAAGTACCAGTTTATAGACACTTGAGCAAGAACCAGGAGGAATAAAGCTATGATAGTGCCCATAACTGCTTTATTGTGTTCCTTTTTTCGAGAAACTGAGAGTAATAAAGAGGTAAGATGGGAGACGAAGGTCATATAGGAAGTAAAGCGCACAATATATATGCATCGTTCCCAAAAAGACTATAAAGTACATGCCTACGACGACCTAATTAGCATATCGAGACGATATCATGGCTTAAAAGAAGTGGGACGTACCCATGATCATCGCAAGAAATATAGTCGAGTTCAAGTTGGCACTAATGATAGCTTTTTGGTAGATGATATAACCTGGATCCTCTTGCAAATCTGCATCTGAATCGGACATGGCGAAAAGATTGAGGAAGAGAGGAGGAAAAGTTCGAGCGAGCCGCAGCAGCCTGACGATCTTCTTATGTATCTGCTTATAAGCGTGTTCCTGATCCCTGAAAACTGGGGAAACTGCTTGAATCCAATGGTCCCGATAATCGCCTGGCTCTTGGCCTCCTTGGCGTGTCAAGCGGTGAACGGTAGTGAACACTGAAACAGCTTGAAAGCAGCAAAGCCGTTTAACAGCAGCGGCTCTAGGAAACCGTATGCCATGACGGTGTACATGAGTAGCCCTGAATATTTCTCCTACAAATGCTGCTGTATTTTTGTGTGCGGACCAAACCTGCCGCTAGGGTCCAGTGCGAGTCAATATCAGGTAACGAATGCGACATCAAAAGGTAATAATGGCGTTGATGTTGCGAGTTCGTCGAAACAGTTGGAGCCTGAAGAAGATGGTAGGCTAACTCCACCCAACCGAGAGACCCGTTTCGAAGTTGAGTTGTGCAGATGATCATGACTGGGGAACCTGATCATGATCGAAAAAAGTTGGACAGTATGCAAACCATCTTATCTTATCTTCCTGATCATTCAATAGGTGATCATGAATCCACCCCTGGCCCGCTAATACCTTCACGCCCACCTAAGGATTAAAGCTGGATGATAAATGAGCAATACTGAAGCTCGTAGTGATATATAAAAATGCAAGGGTACATAATAAATACAAAGCTTGACGGACACATAACATAACATATACAGCTGCAATCGTACATTGAAAGACCACCCAAGACCATCCTACCAATCATCTGCGGTGCTCTGGAGTCTGGATTTACTCAAGCTTCTTCGGCTTCTCAGCCACCTTGGGGTCGACGACCTGGACGCCTGTGCTCAAAGAGACGATGACGCTCTGTCGGGTGTCGCCACGGCTGGCATCGAACGTGGTCCCATTGCCTGCAGGCGCGTTGAACTGCAGCGCCGATCGCTGAGCGACGGGCTTGGCTTCTTTCTTCTTCTTTCCTTTTATGGCTGCGAGTTGGGCGATCATGATGGTTGGTGCTAGGCCCTGTTTTATCGAAATGCAAAGAAAGGTGTGGATGAGCGATACAGAGTCAGAGAAAGGGCGAATGGAATTCAAAACTCACACCAACGGTGTTGTTTATTGCAGCCACATAACTAACCACCGCAAACATCCTCGTCGAAGGGTGCAGCGTCTGCATCAGACTCACAATCGTCAGCGCAAGCTGGGTAATAGGCCACATGACCGAGGACTGGAGGAACACATCCAGAGTCTTATCGAACATATTCGGCGGGCGGGGTGCGAGAGGCTTTTTCGCGTTCATCGCCGCTCCGTTAACGACGGACTGCGGGCCGACGTAGAATGAGTCCCTGTCGAGCTTCTCTTTGATGCTGACGGTTGGATTGGCGATGTATTGATTGATGAGGCTCCGTGCGATGTAGATGGAGGTGAGAATGCTCGTTGCGGTGATGAGGACGTTCAAGCTGTCTTGAGCCAACGAAGATTGATGAAGGGACTCTGGTCCCCGTCCTGATGTGGCGTTTCCGGTGAAGATGGTTGCGACGAAGTAGGTCACTAAAGGTCCAGTGTCAACGTATGTATGAAGGATAGAGGAATGCCCGTGTTATGCGTACCTACTTCTCCCGCGAGCAGTGCCAACATAGGCGACACAGCACGCAGGGAGTAATTCTCCATGTAATAGCATCTCCAGACCTACAATACGCAAACTTCAGTCATATGGAAGCGGTAAAGGAGTGGTATACAACGCACGAGGAAGGCGTTCGCCAGGATAAATTGCATGTACTGAATCACGATGGTGCCTACTTGGATCGAAGGCTTGATAATGGTTGACGCCGCAAAGATCGTTTCGCGAGTATCCCCTTTGTCGACGAAGATATACTTGAGGAAGTACCATTGGATGGTCATTTGACTCATCCCGAGGGCGAAGAGTGCGTGCATGAAGTATAGCACATATTTCTTGCGCGTCGTGTTGCGCGTCGCTAAAAGTCGAGGTCGGTCAGGAACCTTGCAAGCCTCGATGTAAGCATGTCGGGAAGATGAGGAACGTACAGTACAGATATGCTGCCCCTATGTACGTTATGGTGTACAGTCCTGGTGGGTACGAAACGCAATGAGCGGATGGGTTTCCCAAATGATACGACCAACTCAGTATTCACCTTGTAAAAGGATATACAGCATAGTCGAGTTGAGCGTAGCGCTAATGTACGCCTCCTCGAGCGCGACTTGGGCGGGGCTTGGGCCTTGGTCGGTAGGATCCATCTTCGATCTTCGAGACTGGAGACTAGTACTCGGGCGGGGTGGAGAGGGTGGGGGTGGGTAGGAGGGAAGGGGAAGGAATAGCTGGAGCGAAAACGCTCACGGAGTGCTGCTCCTTATATCAAACGCCGCCGCTAAGATTACTTCTCTTCTGAGATGTTTGATCCAAGAGCAGTAAAGTTGAGGGTGAGGAAGTAAGGATCAACAACCCCTTGATGATGGAAAGAAGAAAGGACGGGTGATGGTTCGCTATGGAAGTTGCTGGGAGCTGTGACCTCTATTTACGGCACGGACACTCCATGATTGACGGCCGTGGTGTGGCAAACTTGATATCGATTCTCTGAGACGTGAAAGCATTCCGAATGCCAGCAAGTGTATGTTGTGGCAGTCACTGACTCGGAAAAATGTTCAGAAATGATCCCGGTGGGAAAGCATCAGGATATCAAAAAGATAAGGAGTAGTGATCATGAGCAGGCAGCGGTATGAAGCGTGTAGTTTGTCGATGCTTTCTGATGTAACTCAGGATGAGCTGTTATTTTCTAATTTATATTTCAGACAGCGGGCTTGAAGGGCAAGCTTATTTTCTAATTTATATTTCAGACAGCGGGCTTGAAGGGCAAGCTATTTATAGTATTTATTTTTGAGCACAGCCTCACACAATGAACATATCACACGGGAGATCACTAGATTACAATTCTATCGGGCGGCAGGCCTTGTACCTTCTCAATGTGACCTTGGTTGAATGGCCAAACAGTGTAAAGACAAGGATGTACTTACCTTACTACAGGAGTGAGTAACAACGACCTCGCCTCGACAAATAGGAGGAGCTCACGTCTCAGGACCGTTCCAGGACAGCTGTGTATCGTGGTGGTAGCTCAATAACAACGCGTTCCTGATCTCCCGGCTGTGACTGAGGTGGGGCCTGACCTCCATCTTCGTGGATATGATATACCACCGCAGGACCGGGGGGCGTCTGGATGGTAGTGGAGTTATCGCTCCCTGGGGACGCAGAGCCTTCCTGGTCTGATGGCTGATCTCGCTCTCGCTCTTTGCGTTTTTCGCTGGTGTATATGAGCCTGTTATGGTTACTGAAAGGATGAGGAAGGCCGTTGTCGTCGCCCGAGACGTTGAGGAGGCTGTGACGGTTTCTCTGCCTACGTCGTAGGCAAAGGAATGTTAAGAGGAGGAGGAGAAGTAATGCCAGTATGCCGCATACGATGCCTGCAATCATACCACTACGATTGGGGCGAGCGGGTGTTGCCCCGGATGAAGGGTCTGTCGAGGTTAATGTAGGGATGGAATGGTCGGTGGATGATGTGACTCCGCCAGGACCCAATGTACCGCTGCCTGTGGAGAGAGAATCTGAAAGGCTGTGTGTGGCCGAGGAGCCTGAAGTGAGTGTGGTTGATGATCCAGTAGCGACGGAAGTCGTGAAGGAGGCAGATGATGCCGACGAAGCGGAGGTGGGAGATGACGACGCGGAAGAGATACTCTGTTGGCCAATTTGACTGGACGTATCACCTGTGTTGGGGCCTGCAGGTGACGAAGAAGATGTCGAAGGGACGGCTTCTAGATTGAATTCCTGCTTTTTTGAACCTTGCACGATGAAAGAGTCGAAGTTGATAAAGGAGCGTGTTCCTGATCCTGGGCCGAGAAATTCTAGCTGGAACTTGTGCTGGCCATTTGAAAGAGTGGGGGTTTGTATCAAAAGTTGTGGTTGTATTTGAGGGTTGGCGGAGTTGGCGGAGTTGTTCACGGTGAATTTAACTGGTGAACCACCATCGCCTGTGTACTGTGCGGAGGAGGGGCCGTTATCCAAGGCATCGTTATGCCAGTAAAGGACGTATAGGCCGACCGAGGTGCCTAAGAAGCAATACAGTGTGAATATTTAGATATATATCGATAAATCATCGCAGGCAACGCACCTGTGAACGTAAAATCCAACTTATCCCCTGGACTCTTCAGATCCTCCACCCCCGACGCGTCTTGAAAATAGTAAATCAAATCCGACCCATTAGGTGCGCCGTCCGTCGTGTACATCATACCATCGAACAGGACCGCGTTCCATACTGATTTGACTTGCAGAACGATCGTATGCGAGCCTTGGCCTAGCACGTTGGCTGCACAGTGCACACCGCCCCCGTTATCAAGCCCTGGATCGTATGACTTTCCATCGACGGTGCAGGATACAATGCCTTCGGTACTGGACCCCTGGAAGTATGCTACGACGCTTGGTCCTGTAACAGGTTCAGTCACCAGGAAAGAAGAACAGGTTCTGGTTTGATGCTTACCTGTGAATGTGTAGGAGATACTCCATGAGTCTGAAATCACAGAGTTTAGAGCGTGCAAATTCCCGTATCGTGGGGTGTGTCCAGACGACGAGGTCGAGGGTTGGCCGGTCGGCAGACCAGTTAGTTGTGTCCAGTCACCCGTGTATTTGATGTTGGGGTCGGTGTCGTCCACGAAGACGGTCCTCGACATCGGGCAGGGCCGTTCCACAGCGATGGAGATGTAGGAAGGAGTGGATTGGCGGGACGGGCCTTAACGTGGATTGCAGAGCCTTACATGTCCTTTGGGATCGTTTGGACGCGCTTTTGTGTGAGTGATACGGCACAGAGTCAGAAACATATGGCAATTATGGTCGAGAGCAGGTCGGATGTTAGGTGGAAGTGCGATTAGCCACGCGGGTTGTTTATCATCGTTTAGCGAACGCCTGTTAAAAACTCCGACCTTGCCAGACTTTGCCGTCGACAGAGCAGAATTCAAAAATCTATGCTTTCCAAATATCATTGTCGTGTATCTACTCCCTCTTTAACGCCCATCCACCTATTTTTCACTTAGCAGGTCGTGCGGTATTTAGATGCGGGGGCATACATAGTGCACGGAGAAACATACTTATCAACATCTGACATTACAGCAGGGACAGTGATGGTTGATCAAGACATACCTGTCGAGCATGGGAAATGAGAGATCTGCCTCGTCCGCAAATTCTTGGAAAATTTGATGCGAATGTTGGCTTCAACGTGTGCACTGGCGAGCAGGAAATATGTCAATGTTCTTAGGTCACGTGAGCGTCTCCCAAACGCGCGACGCGTCGAACCAATGTACCAAAGTTAAACCTCGTACCAACCCAACTTCCCAGTCCGACAAATACGAAGAGGAGGAATAGCACCCGAGTGTATTCCAAATTATTGGGGGTGGCACATAAAAGTATATCTCGGTTAAAAGATCCCGCCTGTAAGCAGCACAGCGCGAGCATGGATGACCAATGGCCGACCCCTCGAAAATCCTACGATTTGTAAGACAGTGTTGGCACTATCCGTAGTAGTGTCTTTGAGGACTCTAGAGTTTAATAAGTGTATATGAAGTGCTCATGCTCCTCGCAAATTGCTCGTGAACACGGTGCTCGTCTGGCACCTTTGGACACAGTTTCAGAATATTCTAGTAGGGTACCACTATGCGCTTTACAGTGCTTCTTACACACTTCGACGCCCTCGCTAAAGAGAAAACCAGTGCTATTTCGGCTACTATCTGTATTTGCAGTCTGAATAGGCAGTGTCCCGGACAAACATTCAATTCCTTTTCGCTTTCAATCTCGCATCCGCAACTTGCAAGCCTACCGGAGCCTAAATGCTCCACCATGATAGACAACGGCACAAAAACTTCGGTGTATACTTGCTGGTCCGCTTCTGGCTGGGTGACGTGCCTGATGTCCACTACTATTACCTTGGGCTGTCAAGCACTAGAATGGTTAATGTGTCGCCTAATATGGGAGGAACGGAGAAACGGATACTTATGAAACCCTGCAGAACGTGTCTTGTTCGCTACCGCCTATCTGCCGTCACCGACTTTCTCTTCAAAATTCAAATGACCGAGCTAGTTTCACCATACTGTATTAGTGGCTGACATGGAGAACTTCCATTTTATGAAGGCGTATAAAACCTGGTCGGTGCAAACACTGGCACATGGTTCACCTCCTTTTCCCAATCGAACCGCACTCTCACCATGTCTCCCACCATAGAAACATCGCACACTGCACCCCAGCTTCTATATACACTTTACCTTTTCATCAAGGTCGACATCTTGACCATGGCTCTCCCAGTGGTGCGTCAACACTACTTCTCCTTTGCACTTCTCCGGAGCCAACTCAATTATATTCGCAGCTGCTTTTTGCGACTCTGACCTCCAAAAATACCTCTATTCTACGAGGATTAAACGCTACGCTTTGGACATTCGCTCATCTCTTGCAGTACTGCGTGTCCAATCAAACTAGATGCTCCGACGCTCAGAACCAGGACGACAATCTTAATAAGCCGTGGAGGCCTCTTCCGTCGGGCCGGATTTCGATGAAGAACGCTCGCGCGCTACGATGGGCTCTCCTTCCTTTATGTTTCCTTCTCTCGACGAGATATGGCCTGGTGGACTTGGGCATTCTGATGGCTGGTGGAATGTACCTGAATAATGAGTGGAGATGGGATAGGCATTGGCTCACGAGAGCCGTCCTGAATGCTATAGCGTACGGAACTTGGGATATGGGCGCAACCGTGTTATCCTTCGGAGGTGAGTCATTAATTAGCTTTTCGATTGTGCACTCCAGAGCCTGATATGTTCTCATTTAATAACCACAGGTCGCTCTCCGTTCCTTGCCGCTGGTACTTTACGCACCATAATTTCCAACTCGCTCATTGTTCTTACCACCATCCATGCCGCCGACTTCTGCGATGAAGAAGGTGACCGAGCAGAAGGCAGGAAGTCCCTCCCAATCGTCACTCAAGGGTTTAGTAGGCTCTCGATTACCTTCTTGCTTCCTTTTTGGTCGGCAGTGATAATTTGGGCTAATGACCATGGTGTCAAAAATATTCTCGACTTTGCTACGTTGACGCTTGCACTGTTTCTTGCAACCCGTTTCTACACCATTCGCGATCCTAGAGAGGATAGAAAGTCGTACGTCCTTTACAATGTGAGTGCCGTGTCTCCTGTATTTTTCTCCAAAATTGAACGCATGTTTTCGTGACAGATCTGGCTTTTAATGATTCGACTCGTTCAAATTTCACCCATATATCAAGCTTAACCGCTATTTTTAATTAAATGCCGCGTGAGGATTTCTGTCGATCTCATAATAACTTAGACCTACTAGTCAACTGTCAAATTTCAAACACTATAGTAAACTCACGGAACAGACGTTCATATAATCAGTCTTATTTTCAGAATACTATCTCACTAATACAGACATGTCATTTCATAACTAAAGGCCGGTTGGGGCCTCCCCTGCTCGCCGTTTCTTATAAGTAAGTATATAGTACGTAACACTGATAATCAAAAAAAATCTGCCTTTTCAGAAGTGAAAACGATGAACGCGACAGAAAACAACTCACAAGATAAGCGGTGCACGCCTCTTAGCATGGCGTCTTTGTGACGAGGGGGATCGTCGCAGGGCATGCTCCGGGGAGCGAGGTCAAAGTCGCGCCTGTATTTGTGAAGATCAAGACGCCATCGACGTTGCGGTACAAGCAACCAGGACTGAATCCGGAGATGGCTGGCGTGTCATAGCTGTTAAATCATGGTGCGATTAGACTGCGTATCACGGTAGCGTAATGATGTTGGTAGTACTTACTTGCATTGCACCGTGTTTGAGCCCTCTTCGCGTTGTAACGTCAATTTGCGTGTTTGGCCCTGGAAGAAGATGGAGGGAGCGCATACGCCGCAGGATACGGCAACGCTGGGTGTCACGAGGGAGAGAGAGAGTGCGATGAGTGCGATTGTTGTGCGGAGCATGGTTGGATAGATCTGTGTTGATTATTGAACGAGGTTTGTTGAGCTTGATACGATGCAGGAAGATGAAGGACTCTGGACAGCTTATATACTATTCTGCGAGAGACATAGCCTGAGGTTGGTACCTGAAGACTGTGTGGTCCTGTCTTCCGTTGAAATGGATGGATGTCAGAAGGCAGTTAGAGGGTACTTCTTCAGCATTCCGGATCACGGTACTGTTAAATGTCATTGTCAACATTCGGATCAAAATCGAAGGAAAGGGAACACAGGGTACCTTCCTTTCAATATTGAATAGAGCCTCGACTGGTTTGTGCTGCGAGGTCTACCATCATAATGTTGGACATCGATTAACCAGGAATATGGAGAAGTACTAGTATTGAGTATATGTTGGCAAATGTCAAAAAAAGGTATAGTAATGGAATGGAGCATCCAGTATAGACACCCACATAGATTCCGAAGCCTGTTGACAGCAGCCTCAAGTGCACATGAGAACGTTTAGAGCAATCTGAGTCGAGGATTGGTCGAGGTGCAGGTAAAAGAGTCAACGCTACAACTGACATGACCCAGCCCGACGCCAATCCTTGTACTGTTATAAAATATAAGCGCAGAGCGGCCCCTAACTGTTGGATAAGCTCAAGTGCACATCAGCAAGTTTCCATTTTACTTTTCCGCTTTAAGCCGCTTTTGGACTTGTCCCCGAAAAATAAAAAGCGGACGACGTTGTTTCAAGGGCCAAAACAGGGCCAAAACAGCCTAAAAATGGACCTTATCCGGGTCGCTTTTTGAGAAAATGGACCTGGCTTTTTCCTTTTTCCTTTTCGAGGTTTTTTAGCGCTTTTTTCACTTGACCAAGCGGAAAAAAGTAAAATGGTAAACTTCTGATGCAACCTGACTTTCCAGTCGGCGCGACGCGTTCCACGCGTTCACACCACGTGATGTCCTTCTATGCGCGTCAGCGCATCGAAATTCGAGACACTCCAGTCTCCAATACCAAGACGAATCGACTACTGAAGGTAGCTCGTGGGGCCTCGCTTTGTTCCGTGAGAGTACGTCACAATCATTACGTGGATAAAGCTTCGCTCATCGATGAATCATATTAAAAAGGTGCAAGGAATGGATGATATTATCAGCTACGTATACATACAGGAGTCATAACTCGTGAGGATCAAGCGTTCGTTGGGCGATAACGCGTTAATAAAGTGTCTGTTAGGGAAATTACTAGGTCGTTGATAGTCAAGCAAGGGTATATGGTGTCGTTATCGTATCGTAAAGTGAAAGGACATCAATTCCTGAAGCCGCCGACGAAGTGGTCGTTATCGCTTTGCTTCCCGTTTCCAGTGTACGCTGCTGGAGGGGGTACGGGAGGCTGGTAGGTGACGGATGAGCTGAGGAAAAATATATTACGGAGGGGGGGACTCACAGGAGCAGCGTTGTTGCTTGTGCTTGCGCCGTTCGGAGGAGGTCCAGGAGGCTAACGAAATCTTGAATATGCATGATTATAACGAAGTTAGACTAGGCTGCCTACTGGGTTGAATTGGCCATTATAGTTCGCGTCCTTTCCGTAAGCAGGTGGGGGTAGAGGTGCATTAGGTGCAGGGTATTCAGGGTTTGCGTTCGTCGTTGCCTGAGGCGTTGAAACTGGAGCGTTGCTGTTGTAGCTTGAAGTCTGTGGTCCATTCGCAGCAGAGTTATGCTGTTGATACGAGTCTCCGGTGTTTCTTCCTCCAACGCCGAAGCGGGACATTGGTCCACCAGAGTAGATAGGGCTCCAACCCGTCAGACTTCCAGGAACAGGGGCGCCAGGATTATTTCTGAGATATCTTGCGCGGGCTCGTCGTTTGCGCATCATGATGCAGAGCAGGCATAGGAAGAAAAGGAGGAAGACACCACCTGTTCTCGTCACAATTTAGATGTCCCTTACGACCTTCACATAATAGTTAACGTACCGACTACACATCCAGCGACGATCCTCCCTATCGATGTCGACCTCCGCCGAAAACCGATTTGTGCATTGGCATTAGATACTAGTGCCAGTAGGATTGCAAAGGACAGTGGTCGCAGTGGGCCTGAGGCGGTCATCATGAAATATGAAATAAAAAGTTACAGAAAGCCATCCAAGACCTTTATATAACCACTGGAAGGGTGGCATATGACGTCACGTACATTTTACTCCTCGCGAACGGCTCCCAGCCAGCCCCAGTCTCGGTGCCTGTGCCCCTCTCACTCCGACTCGCGGCCGGGTTCCTGATGCGGCCAAAGGGCTCGGCGTGGACTAAAACGTGACTTGGAGCCGTTAGTCAGACTAATTCCAGCCAGGGTTTTTTGAGAGATTACTTAAAATAAACTCGAGCTGGTAAGTACTATCTAATTGCCAGCGCGAGGAAGTTCTTTACTGAACTCCGAGCGTTGGAAAGCCATGCCAGAGATTGACCTTCCCATCTCCGCTTGAATTTGAATCAGACGGGGCAGCGGATGGCGGGCCGCGGAACGGACGCGGTCACGCGACGCAACGCGACGCAACGCGACACAATTACCTAATAGTAATTTGATAGTAATAGTAATGATTGAAATACCTTAAAACGATCTCTGACTCTTCCTCCAACCACCACCTCGGATGGCCCAGCTGCGTCTGTTCTACCCCGCTCTTCCTCAGCGCCTTGGGTCAATTCCCGTCAATATTGAGAACGATATGGTATTCCACGTCGTAACCAAAGTCGTACAAGAGTTTTCGGAGGTGGACTTGAAGTGTAACAAGATTACTTTGTACAAGGTCAGATGCAACCTCCCTTCAAGAGAAAGGTGTTCGAGCTGCTCAAAATGAAGGCCAATCTTCCACTGGAACCCCACGACGACTTTCGAGAGCGCTCCCTCGAATTGATACGCGATGCAACCATCGAGAATCGCATGAAGCCTGCGCGCTCGCTCGACTATTACTTCCCGAACACAGACGAAATGCGCGACGGTCACATCCATGTCATCGTCTCAACATACGAAGGTATGCGTACTCTTTCATAAGTCAGAAATTTCGGTTTTTGATACATTGGCCGAAGTGGAGGAGATGGCCGATGCACTGGTAGGAGGAATTTACTATCTAAGGAAGTGTAAGATATGTCGATTCCATACAACTTGGGCTTAGCTCACGTTTCTCGCAGCCGTCAGGCGGCACGCATTTCTGTCTCTTCCGTCCTTATCACCGTCGGGGACTGTGAAGGATCCCAAGAGATGCGTCGAGGTCTTTGGGAAGACGATCCATGTTGATCGTTTTCCGGTAGCTCTGTTCAGTACAATTCTTGCATCCCTCTGCAAGGATTTGAACAAACTGGATGATATCCAGCCGGACCCCAGAACCGTGCGATCCGCTAGCCTCTATGCTAGGGCTGTATTAAGAGTATACGAAACCGAAGACATGTGCCAATTGGCCATTTCGCCCTCTGTCGCTTCTATTTTCGGCACCCCTGACTGGAATGCATGTATCCCTTGGGCTGATTATATGAAGGCAAGCGCAGTCTGGACTACTTCCTTCGGCGCTACAATCCCCTACATGCTCTGGGAGTTGAAAACGATCGCAGGATCATCTGGCGACCCACTCCTACAAGCCGCCGTTGGCTATGCAAAAATTGTATCATCTACAGAGGCAGTGGTAAGGCATACCACTTCTATTTCTCTTTTTTCACTCAAATTAATCCACCCGAAGAGCGCATGTGAAGATAGGACCAACTTTCCGATGATCCTACTAGGAATAGCGGGACGAAGGCTCCAACTCGCCGCTGCAGTCTTCACAGGATCCATCTACGTTTCCAAACTCATCACCCTAGATCTTGGATTGGGTCTCAACGTCGACAGCCACATAATAACGCTCGCCCGTGTCTTCGACTGCATTCGTAAATGTCAGTTGCGTTTACACAGGTATTACTCTGAGCTCTTCTCTCAACCCCTGCAACCTACCTTCTGCTCCGCGTTTCCGAACCCAACTCCCGTGAATTCAAGTGTCCCCCTCCCATCCATCACCTATCACGGGTTCATATCGAACGAAACAGGTGCCATTGTCGCAGACCTCACTCAAATGAACCAGGGGACAACAGCGAGATATTACGCAACACTCGAAGATGACACCAAAGTCGTCGTAAAACTTGCCTCTCGATATAATGTGAACGCTCATAAGCTCCTAGCTGACGCCGGGTTCGCTCCCGCCTTGTATTTCTGTGAGGAGGTAGTCGGTGGTGCTTTCATGGTCGTTATGGAATGGGTGGATGCAAAGCCTCTGGCAGGACGAATTCCGCCAATAGTCCTCGACAAACTTGCCGACGCGGTCGAGATCCTCCACGCTAAAGATATTGTATTTGGGGACCTGAGGGAACAGAACATTCTCTATGACGCGTCGTCGGGACGCTTAGCTTTGGTCGACTTCGATTGGGCTGATAAGGATGGAGAAGGACGATATCCACCGCATGTTATGATTTCCGGCCTAGGACTTAGATGGGCGTCTGGGGTCGAACCCTTTGGAGTTATGATGAAGGAGCACGATTTGTGGCAGATACAGCGGATGCGTCGCGAAGGAGATGAGCAGCACTTTTATTAAAGCACGAGTGCTTCACCGAACAAGTCAACTCGTCACAAACATATCCGTTACTCTCTGTATAAGAGTCTTCAGCCATTCGGCGGCGTTCAGCCTTAAATGGGGTCATGTAATCGGTATCAGCAGACCTATGTAGCTACCCTGGGCGAAAACGCAATGAACACGACCCGTTTATACTCATCAAGATCATTATGCATCTCCTGCATATCCCCAGGTGGTAATCAACCTTTTCTTAACGGTTTAGCTAATAGCTCAATGAAGTCTTTGGGTACGCCACAGCATCAGATTGTCGCTGGAAGGTTGGATATAGACCAGAAAAATATCATTTTCATCGTGCGATCTGCCAAAGGAACTTTGGGGATGCAGGATAATGATCTCTGTTTTCCGTATCCAGACATATGATTTTGTAAGTATATAAGACTCAAACGAAGAACTATAGATGCAGCAAGGTATCCCATCGCATCTGCACATGTCGACCCCAGAAGACTTCCCATTCTCTATATCTGACCAAAAGTCTCGGATAAACGCAGACTTTAATTCAACGTTGATATGGCAGTTTCTGTTTGGTACGTCCATGTATGAGTCAGACTGAGACCAAACGGCGGAGACTAAGAATAAACGCCAGGCATTTACACAGGCATTTTATCAATAACGATGTACATTTACCGTGTGTTTATTCCATCTCTGTCCAATCTGCTTATATGCCATCATTGCGCTTTCCGTCTGTTTGAACTGGTACTATACAAACTTCCTATTTCTTCCGCAGGGATCCACCAGGCTATCAACATTCTTGGAAAGCGCAAGCTTCTCCGACGACCTTTCTGCCGCGATCAATGTCCTGATTGAGGTTATACCCCTTATTGGACATGTCCTTGCAGATGGACTTCTCGTACGCGCGCATGAAGGACCTGGTGGAAAAGTACTAATTTTCGCTTATTTTTCTGAGTTATGGCGTTGTTTCTACGCATCTAGAAAGTCTTTATCCGTCTTCGTATTTCCGTTGGCAGTGCTTATTGCGGAAATTTGTGAGCCTGATAATACCTCCTGCCCGTTCGAAAAATTGTTCCGAAAAAATATCCATTATTTATGTGCAGGTTTGGCCGTCAGCAGCATCATAATAACCAGCCTTATCTTCGTGGTAGATGGATTTGCGACTCCTCACATGGCTGGTGTTTTTAATCAATTGTCTGGTACTTTTTACGTGTCGGCATCGGTCACCAGCATCATAACCACCTACATGATATGCCGCCACATTTACAGCGCTACCAAATACGTTGTCCGGTCAAGAAGGCAGTACAAACATATCGTTGACGCTTTGATACAATCCTCCTTCATGTACACAATCTCCAACGTCTTGGCTTGCGTTTTGTTTTTCCTGAACACCGGTAACCTGGCGGATAACCTGACTGTGTCGGTCGTCGGCAGCTATTTTATGGCTTTTCCTGTTCTTCTGTTGGTTAGTTCTGTTTCCCTCATCAGCTTCGACCTTGTTCTGATTTTATCTGCAGCGAATTGCGCCGACGCTTATGGTCGCACGACTAGCTGTAAAGTCGACTGGTGCAGATGCAACATTGGAAGAACCGGCCAACGGTTCTGTTACTCACCCACTAGCTGATGTTTTGGACAACCATATTGTAGGGCACTGATGTAGCAGCAGAATAGCAAAGCGCTTCCGTAGCAGCTAAAGTGTTTTCCTTCCTCGAGCATAGCATTAAAGGCAGGGCGGCAGACATTTTATTCCACCAGGATAGGTCAGGCCCTGACCCCATTATTCTGGCCGCTCGTTGAGAAACATAGCTGTCGCTGGAATACCTCCTTATCATTATCAAGTATTCTTGTTCCCAGTGTGATGGAGATGTTGATTTTCGCTTTTCAAGAAGCTGCGTACCTCATCAAGAAGCCATAGCTCTTTACGAGGCTCTGTACTCTGTTGATATCGGGACTCGGAATGGAAGAGAAACGCCACCATTCACTTAAGCAGAGCATATGACTATGTCCCCTGGCTCTTATCTGCCTAATCCTTGTGTGCAATACGTCTTCTGTCACTCCGTCGGCTCCATCTTCTCCCCCGACAATGATTGCTGAGAGGAAATTCCAAACCAGTCAGCTGCCTTGGCGCCAACGTTCAAAAGATGGACCATGGGACTTTCATCTCTCGTTCTCAGTGGCTGAAGGATGGATATGCTTGGTAGAGGTACTGCTGCCAGGATTGGAACGACTGCATATTACTGAAAGACGGCGAGGCGTAATTGCCTAAACCGTCGTTCTTATCTCGACCAGCGTTTAAATGGATGCGATAATCTGGAGCTTGGCTATGTATAATTGGAAGACGTGCTCGCGGGATTTTTAGTGACGAATCCCCGTCCACTCATATATCTATACCGAAATAGCTTAACTTGGTTTGGTTTCGGCAGACATAGTAGTATACCATGCCGTGATGCATTCCCTTCCTTCCCAGGACCCACGTCTTCAGCGCTGAGTGATGATGCCAGCGAACGGTCGTGATACTGACATATACAGATAGATTAACGTCAAGGAGCGGTGCTCTGCGTGAGTACCAATTAGCAATATGTTAGGTAAGGCCCTTCTGTGGTGTGCTATCTTTAGGCACTAGGCAACACGAGGCTATATTTGCCGTCGAGGAAGCAAACAGGAACGACAAACAAGAATACTAAAATGTGCGTTATTATATTATTAAAAAGAGTCATAATAGATGTAACCCAATCATAGCTTTCAATATATAGTCCTATACCTAGAACACTTAATAGAGCCTGCTTGAAGCTTGAAATTCGGAACCATCGAGCTGAAATATCGGGACGCTGCGAAATTGGATTAGCTGCGTAATCTAGTCCAGCGCGTTGGACGGAGATACTGTTTACGCCTTTCCAATTATATTCCCTACCTCAAATGGTAGCTTACCCTCCTACCAGTATGACTCGCAGTCACGGCCTGGCACGTTCGGTGTAACGTCCACATAAATCCCTGGAAGCGCGTGAAGCCAGTGGAACATCCGGGCACCCACGATAGGACAGGTTTTGGTAAACATAGCACGCAGATGAGAATGCTTTGGTGAGCATCTGATTCGTCTCCGGGTAGCGTTCAGCTGGAGGTATAGTCTGATGCCCAGCATACCCGCGCCCCATCACCAGTCGAAATAGAAAGCGCCTACTCGAGGTGAGGGTGAGCAACCTGGCGCAGGATCTCTAGACCATGGTCTTGGCAAGGTACTGCGGGGAGACGCAGGATGGGAAAGGGAGCCATGATAGCGCAGTTTGTTCCAGACATGAGCATTATACTGACTTTAGTGCCAAGTTATCTGACACGAAGTCATATCCTAAAGTTTGAAGGATGTAGCCACGTATATGGATTGCCGTGTACTGGCCGAGTCGGCTCAGCATCCACATGGGGTGGGAGAGGAACGATGTTGTAGGTGAATACGATGCAGGTGCTGCGGCGACGCTTCTGGAGCTCCATGAGACGTTCTATTGGGTTGTATAGCTCAAATGACTGAATTTGTCTGAGGCTGATCAGAAGATTTATGCGCTCGGCGTAGTGTGTGTCTTCCAAAGTGCTACATTCGTTCAGACATATACCCGTTAAGTCTCTTGTCGAATGACTTAGAATCCATACACTCATGGACAGCCGACCTCTTTTCCTCTCGGC
Organism: Agrocybe pediades; assembly: GCA_013053245.1. NCBI lineage: Eukaryota > Fungi > Basidiomycota > Agaricomycetes > Agaricales > Agrocybaceae > Agrocybe > Agrocybe pediades. Next base: position 2,921,814 of record JAACJL010000058.1, read on the forward strand.
AATGTTATCGATAGCAATTACATCTGACAAATGTCGGGCATGGCGTCGTTGGAGTTTGTTGGCTGTGTATCAATGAATGTCGCTGATGCTCTTGCATGGCTTACAGTCCCGAACGAATTTCTGAAGAGGGATTCTTATCCTTCAAACACCAGGGACTTCCAGGCGTCTCTGGATTTAAGAACCTTGCGGTACCCCTCAACCAGGCATTTGTAATTCATGTTAACATGTCGCAAAGGTTAAGCGATTTCTCTCCAAAAATACATGTCGGCTAGACCTAAGAATAAGATATTACCAAGCATTTATAAATAGAAACGTTCTATTTTTTTCACACCGAGTACAGACGCCGGGTAAAGCCCCGCCAGTTGAGCCGCTTCTGATACCTCGAAAAGCACCCTTGAACGACTGAATTGAACCCCGAAAAGGATGAAGAAAAGGTTACAGCCGTAAGACGTTGACACGTTGTGCAGAGTCGCCTGCCATACTAGAGGTGGTGTTTTTCCGCCGGGCGCAGAAAGCGAATCGTCACGAGCCTGGGAGGCAGGCTGGCATCTTCATTTTCAGGGGCCAATACTGACAGCGGACATAACTGGCAAGGAAACCCGCGCTGGCTGTTTTGGAACGTATGTTGAATTTGAAAGAGATATTTTTATGCTTCACGGGCGCAGGCCTGGCTCGCGGGATTGAAAAATGTGAATGGTGCATATGGTTTTGTGCTTTTTTGGATTTGGAGAGCGAAGTAGGGAAGATCAAGAAGGGTGCATGATCGGTGCATCTGCGGTGGTCCAGCGACCCTGCGCGTGCCGTTTGAAAATATGTACGTTCCTCTACCTAGTCATACCCACCCCTTCCTTCCCCGCGCCTCTTAATTAAGAATTTGAAATAAAAGAAGAAGTACTAGGTAGCTACCCGCCGGCAGGCAATTTCTCGTGTGTCAGGAGCAGTGCTCATGGTTTATCTTCTAGCCTTTTTACTTTCTTGATTTGGTGGCGTTCTTTATCGCTATATGATCAGCATGAATTGGCCTTGCGATCGCTTCGTTATTCTAGCTCAGCGAATTCGGAGCATTGAAAGACAGCTAATGCAATGCAACGAACAATAGTGCCCTGACAGATGGGGATTCTAGTTACAGAGCGTTGGCGCGCCGCATGTGGGTATTGACTTGTCTTGATACGGCGACACAATTCATCAGCGCATCGATTGACTACATCATGCTGAGGAGGAGTGGGTAATGATATGGGAAGGAGACGGTTTCATTCCACGGAGTGATAACTATTGTATTGAAATTGTAACCGAACGTATACGGCGACATAGGGAAAAGAAGTATACGCATGTAAGTACGCCATTGGAGGCCATGGGCGAAGGGTATTAGTGCCTTATGGCTCGTTTAGGGATAGAGGAACCTTATTCCTATCTAGATCCCTGAGTTAACGTAGTGCACTGTCGACGGCAATGATATCAGTGACCGTACGTATGGGGGGTGTGCTTTGATATCCATATGCGCCTCGATGCTCGGTCATCGGCGTTCCGCAGAGCAGTTTGAGCGCTCCTTGTGACGCGGTGGCTAGGGAGTAATGCAGGAGATCGTATGGGAAGGAACGTTCGAAAGACTCCGTACCTCTCACTCGTCCAGGTCGCTGCGGCTCCGAATATCTGCTGCACCAACCTACAGGGGTTCTCGGGTGCAGTTTGAGAAGTTGAAGTGTTCTGGGACGGGAAGTGGTTGGTCACAAGTCAAAGGCATGGCCTATTGACGGCATTACGAGCAGCCGCTACGTGCGACATGAAATTCATTCCCACCTGATGGTGCGGATTCTTCCATGCGACCAAACATCCGAGGTTGGACTGGATACCGTCATTTGATTCCAGATATGATGATAACAAACATTCCGCGGTACGACTATGTTTGACACGTGGACCGCTTGATCTGTCGCCGGCAAATGGGTATAACCCCAGAAAAAGCAAGATTGGTTCAATCTGATAGGGACAGAGTCACCGACAGAATTGAAGGTGAACTGAGGGGACGCGTGCGACTGAGTTATCTGGCCAAGGGATGGAGAGACGGCAGTGTACGAGTGGAAGAGAATGATGTAAAACGGGGATTCAGGGAGTAGGGTCCCGCGTCATGGCATTGGGCGGGAATTGCGAGGAAAAAGCGATTGGTATGAGAAAGCAGGTGAAGCCGTAGGAATAAGCTTTCGACTCGTATGCTAGGCCATGTCAGAACAAGTGTGTGTGTGAAATCGGAACGGGGATCATCTGCAACAAACAAATGGATGATGTATTCAGTGTTCTTCGGAAATGTGATTTGCAGAAGACATAGGGATCGGTGATAGAAGCATGGGCGTCGAGAGCGGAGGTGGACGAGGGGGGTGAGCAGGAGCTGGCGCTGAGGGATTGGGAAAGGGAAAGGGAACAAGGGAAAAGAAAAGATCCGACAAGAGCGAGGAGAGGGAGAGTTGAGTGCTGCGGAGAAGCCATGGTTATGGATGATGGATAGAACGATATCACCGGACCCATTAGGCTGTGTGGGTGTGAGATTTTCGTTTCCATTTCCGGCGAAAATGGATTCCATCGGTAATTGTATGACAGCGGCACTGAGCGGCACGCTGGGCGGGGTACGAGGAGCTCGACCAATCAGAAGCGGGGACAAAATTCGGCATGTGGCTGCCGAGACAGTCATCGAAAACAAACTTGAGTAAAGCTGGTTCAATCGTTCAAAGACTGGCGTCCAGAGTGATCCTTGTCTCCAACTTCCTCGCTTTCCCCGTCTCCTAACATTTCAACATGGGCAGAAGAAAAATCGAAATCCAGCCCATCACGGTAAGTCCTTCCTCCCCCGTCTGTCTATTATCGTCCCCCATCCCCTTCTCCTCCCTCTCCATCTTCCTCTCCTCCAATAATACTACCTTCGTCCTCGCCTATCGCAGTCGCTTACTCTGGAGTATACTTAGCACGAACGAAACCGTTCTGTCACCTTTTTAAAGGTACGTCGTAGCTTACCTTTTTATTTTTTGTCGCTATTTTTGTGCTAATTTGTCTTGGCATTTATTCTTATCTTCTCAATCGCGCCCCCCGATTGTCGTCCACCAACGTTCAGCGCAAGAATGGTCTCTTCAAAAAGGCCTACGAGCTCGGTGTTCTCTGCTCTGTTGACGTTGCCGTCATCATCTTCGGTGCGCCTTCCAACTTATTCTGGGCTTCAGCGCCCTTCTTGGCATTCTCTTGACGCTTGTGCTATTTTTATAAATTGCTTAGAGGAACGGCCAGGACATCATGTTAAACTGTATCAGTACGGCTCTTCAGACATCCATGACATTGTCCAGAGGCACTTGAGGGTGCGTGCATCGTCTCCGCTTCTTTTTCTATCCTGTCTCTAATCCCCACTTATACAGCACGACGGGGAGAAAGACACACGAGGACCACAGGACTTCTCTGGCAACAACGCCAGCAAGCTCGAGGACATCGGCGAGGGCGACGACGACGACGATGCTGACGACGACGACGCACCAAAGTCGAAGAGGAGGCACGATGGCAAGATGAAACCATCCCCGGACATGGCAACAGGCAGCGTACGTGGCAAGGACCCTCTCACATGTACCCTAGTTACTGACTATCATACAGCTCAGCTACTCTCGCAACCTCAACATCTCCCAGCCTCCTCCACTCTCCATGTCAGGCATTGGTCCACGTGGTGGTCTCGGCACGCCCGCGCACCAAATCACGAATGACAGCAACATTCGTGGCGAATCCACAGGCAGGCGCAGCTCAGGCATGGGACTTCATGGTCCCCACAGTCGGTCACCCTCGGACGATATCAACCCCGGCAGCGGTAGCTACCCATACTACGGAGGAGGGTCTGCACCATTCAACCGGCCCACGCAATACGGACACCCATCTCACCATGGAGGAGGCGGCGGCGGTCAAGGCCACCCGTCTCACCATTCTGGACAACAATACCCGCCATTCTTCCCCGTCTCAACACAGTCGCATGCCTCGCCCCCTCCATCGTTCATTCCTCTGCAGTCAGACTTCTCTCGTGGTTCTCGAAGTGGCGGAGGCGGCGGTGGAGGTGGAGGCGGTCCGCAAGGCTTTGGGCTTCCCACCCGGAGCGGCAGTTCCTCGTCATACGATAATCCCAACCTCTATCCGAGCATGATGCGTGGACAGCCCTCTGGCTCTTCTCAAAGTTCTGGTCCTGGTGGTGGTTCGGGCGGTGGTGATCTCTTCGCGGCGTTTCTAGACGCTGATGAACAGAGTCGACACCAAAACCACGGGCCGTCGCTAGGCCTAGACTGGCCTGTACATGGTGGTGGTGGTGGAGGAGGAGGAGGTGGTGGTGGTGGTGGAGGGTCTTCGCAGAGCGGGGCCTCTGTGCCATCTAGCTCTGGTAAGTCTTATTTCTTTCTTTCCCAATTCACTTTCCTCGTCTTTGACGTTTTGCTATTTTGTTTCTGTCATCCTAATTCGTGTCTCAAAACCCTATTCACTCTTGATTGAACAGAATCTAACTGATGCCAAACTTCTCAGTATCCAACCCTTCTGTCACACCGTCGTCCGCGAACGCAGAAGGGCCGAACAATGGACACTGGCTCGATTTCTTGTCTGGCAATAATCCAAACGCAGGTCCGAATGCTTCTTCCAATCGGGAGTCTATGTCATGGGAACGTGGCGGAGGTGGCGGTAACCCCGGTGGTGGTGGTGGTATGTTTAGCGGCGGCGGCGCTGGGGAACGGGGCAGAGCCGGCAGCATAAATGCTGGAGGTACCTCGGGTCCTGGGAGCATGATGGGAGGTGGGATGAACAACGGCAGGCACTCGAGGGCCGGTGATGAGCTCGGTGCTGTCCATAGTCCTGGCCTCCTGTCGTCGTCGCCTAGTCTGAACACCGGCAGAATAGGGGATGTCAAGAAGGAAATATTGAAAGACGGGGGGTAATTCGCTGCTTCATGGATCTCTCGCGGGCCTTTTTTTCTTTTTTACTTCTCATATCGTGGTTCGATTTGACTGTTTTTCTACGTACGACTTATGTTTCTTTTCCTCCTTCCTCTATTCTTTGGTACAATTTCTCGTCCTCTCCACACTCCTACTCCCCTGGTTTTCGCAGTCGCTTTGCTATGTGTCGCTCATGTTCCTGTATTTCGTCCTCTGGCGTCGGCTTTCACTTCTTCCATTCTATGTTTATGTTTGGATGCGCTCAATAACAGAAAAATAGCTAGAGTTCGGTCATATGTATCGCCTCCATCTTTTTTCGTCTCCTTCTAAAGTAGCGGAGAACTTTCAGTAGTAACTTTAGTGCGAATAAATTTACTTCCGTGGTCGCTGTTTCCGACTATACTGTCGTTCCCTCCAGTATAGACCATCGTTCTTTTTCAAGGGCGTTTTGCATGTGGGTGGTATATTTCTGATATAGTCGGTTCATGATCTTATTATAGCCCATGAAATCCATAAATAAATCATCGTTGTAAAATTGCGAACTGTTAATAAGGTACAACCCCGTTTAATCCCATTTATTTAAGCGTGGATCGACGACAAGAAAAGAAAGGGCTCGAAGGAAGGGACCGGCTATGTTACATACTATAAAAGATCCCGCCTGCGGCAACGCAATCAAAGATTATACCCCTACTTCCGACGGGTACTGAAATGGTTATGCGACATGTCTGAGAGGTCGATAAAGTTGCTGCTTGAGCTCCCTATTGTATGGCTGGGCTTGGAGGCGGTGTCTCGAATGTTGAGGATCATGCGGTTGGACAAGACGTAGCATAGGGTGACCATGAAAGCTCCGGGGATTTCGATGTAAACGTTCTAAGGGCCTGATTTGAGAAAGGAAGGTGCGTAAAGTATTCGAGGCGACGTACCTTTAACTTTACCCATACCAACATTCCAGCCAAGTATGCCAAAGTTAGCCTATATAAAGAGCGAGTTAGGGACGATGAGCGTAATTCCGAGGCATCGTGAAGGTGGGGAAAACGCGTACACAATAAAGTTCAGTATGGAATCTCTAACCATAACGTTCAACAACCTTCTTCCAAGGCTTCCTCGAGGACCTATCGACGAGGTGAATGTTTTATAGCCTCGATATATGGCGAATCCACAGAGAATCGTATCGTAAATGTTGAATGGGACCCAGAAGAGGTAAGCCCGGGGTGGAAGCATAGGGAACGTACACGTTTTCCCGCCGGGTATGTCGACAGCTTGGGCTGCAACGGAGAAAAAAGAAGTAAGGTTTCTGGCCTACGCGCAGGATAAAAGAGCAAATGACGTACAAACAGCTACCATGAGGTCTTCTGCCATGATCCAGACAGAGACAGAGGTCGTGGCCGCACAGGAGAACAGCAGGAAAAAGAGAATTTTGCGGCTCTTGTTATACAGAGCGTAAATTCTGATTTGCAGGATGGCTGAACAGTTCGTCAAATGGAGTATCATTTCATGGGGGTCCGCGATATCGTACCTTCGGTAAGAGTTGTTGATATGAAGACGGTCGCGATGTTCCATTGAACAATATGTGTGCCTATGCGAGAGGGATTAATCGTTAGTATCGGTTCATCTGCGCCGCATAAGGCTCCGGGGTCGAACTTACATCTAATATTTGTGGAGGCATCCTTACAGTTGGAGAGATCCGAGCAAGAGGGCATGCGTTTGGGAGTACTCACATCTATATGAGCGTTAGGCATGGTTATCCGGTCGAACAGGGTGCTGCACGTACTTTATCGTTGAGGTCAGATGTGAATATTGCTTCACAAAGCGATATCGGTCATTGATAGAAACGGCGACACAAGTTGCTCGACGACTCACAATAAAGGCCAAATCTAAATTTTCGCACGCAAAAGTGGTCAATTTCCCGCGATTCTCAAGAGGTAGAGACACGACATGGCGAATAACGAACGCTTACATCGCCGAGCAGATGCTATAGTAGCGCATCTGTGGTCGTAACAGTTAGCGGCGAACTGCCATTGCTACGATCCAGCATAAAGTGTGCTCACCACAAAGAATAAGACCCTCACAAGGGACCATCTACCCCGCTTCAGGAAACGCGGAATTCAACGTTAGATCGGATCGCAGGACCTGGTATAGGATACATACCCAGATAAGCCGCACCTGGCAAAGGAGGATAAACGGTCAGTGACCTCCGATTGCACCGTCAAAACAAACAAACGACTCACCTCGTCATCCAATGTCACCACTGCGACATATATGTCAGTCCAAGCCTAACAGTAAACTGTGGAACGCCCAACTCGCCATAATCATAGAAGACGATGGTCGTGGCAGCGACTGTACATAAGAAGTTGAGTGAATCGTTAGGACGCGTTAGTGCCGAAATACAGAGGACGACGCTTACCTCTTGTGTAGCGCAGAATTTGGAGTTCTTTAAGGCCTCGTAGCAGCGCCTGTATCACGTCTGCCATGTTTTTGGGGAAAGTGTTGGATAGTGGAAGAATTTCGAGAGTTCAATCAGTGCAGTCTTTATGCCTTTTCACGAGTACTAGGACATCAAAACATTTGTTATAAATCAAATTTCTGCATTTGATGAAAGGACGCGATAATGGGGATAGATGAAATAAATATCAGCAGGTGATCCGGATTTGTTGCGATTTCAGGGCGTACTTGGGGCGTCAAAACTCAAGGCCATGCTCTCCAGACTCCGGCCGTAAGTAATGACGCCTTTTGCAAAATTCACTAGTTCAAGCAAGGACTCTGGTGGTACGCAACACCGGGTGTCTCGGCTACTTCAAAGACCTCGTTTAGTTTCATGGAGAAAGTACATAAAAGAGCATCTCTTACCAAACATGGAGCAACTTGAAATTAACGTCGAAGTGAAAGAGCTCATCTTCTTCCCCAATCGCAGTGGAGAGTTCCTATATTTCCTGAAGAGATGGATAGACGAAGCTGAAGGCTTATCAAAACTTACATAAAGCGTAACCTCGTCATATCAAGCGTACCTGGGGAAGACGGTTACAACGATGATGATCTACATGGGGGGAAATGATCTTACCGGTGATCATCGCATCAACTGTGCCGGCCATCATGGCGGGTCCAGATATTGGAGCCCTTGGCATCTGATCATGTACCAAGTAATGAAGAGCTCCAGACTGAGCAGTGACTGAGTATGCCAATACAATTAACATTTAGCCTACCAGCAGAAACATTGAGTGAGCACTGGGAATCTGAAACGTGGTGTGAGGAGCTGTACTCGATTACTTCAGTTTGAACAGGACTTGACAGATAGCACATTTGGTTATGACGATGATCCTGGAAGAAAGCAAGATCCAACTCCTTCGTACAGCCAAAAGGTATCGAGCACCCAAGCTTAAGTTTAAGCTGTGCGCCGCCCACGAGGATATTAGACTCCAGTGTTTGAGAAGTGGAGCAACGCGACAGGGCACAAGCTCGTGCGAAGCAGCGAATCGAAGGCACGTGAATGTTGCAGGGGATGTACCAGATGGATCTCCATAGATCTCCATCGAGGACCGTACACAGATGGTCGAGACTTGGAGATAACGGGACTCTGAAATCTGAACAACTGAAATGTGCGATTTCGCAAGCGGCAAGGTCACGAAAACGATTGTGCTTACTTAGAGAAACATCAACCGTGCCGATATTATCATGCGTGAACGTTTTTAGACTCGCGGTGAACGACATCAAATTCCTTTAGTTCAACATTCATGTCCTTTGAGAAATGGTTAAAAAGAATGACTGGGTCCTGTTTCCTTCAAATCTTGACTTAGCGATAGTGGAATGTAGGTGCATGTTCGACGAACAGTAAATGTTGACCCAGCGGAACGTCAAAGGTGTCGTGCAGGGCGGCGAAGCAGGCCGAGAATCACGATATCGTATATAGGTATTTGAGCGTGAGGTTTTCACCAGACTTTGTGTATGGATTTCTGTGAGGAGAAAAGGGCTCCGTCTGGAAAGCCACATAGACCTTTTTTCAACTTGAAGGGAGGTGAAGATGATTGTCCAATCACCGGCGAAATCGGGCAAACAGAAAAACCCGTGGCACCCTGCACGGGTGCGTGCAGCCTCTTTAACGCATTTTCACGCACCTGCACGCACCTCACGCACCTGCACGGGTCTGCACGCACCTACACGCACATGCACGCATCTGCACGGGTCTGCATGATTTGCACGGGTGAAGTGACCCTTATGCACATCATGAGATCCTCAGTTGAGGTATAATTCTGTCGGTTTTCTGCCTGTAGTGTAGCGGAATACACACGGAGATCAGCCTAGACCGTGTGAACTTGGGCTCAAACTCCATCCAAAAGTAGTAAGTTGTCTATTAAGGCCCTTAAGGGCACCTTTGCGTAATGAAAACGACATGTTTAGGAATTAGGACAAATAGTAACGCACGCATATACATAGTAACATACAAGATATGGCACTGACTGGCTTAATTATAAGATGAAGAATAAATCAGCAAGAGGCTGTCGGCCATCGAGACCAGATAAGATAAATACTTATAAGTGCCCAACTCAGGCCCCAAGCTTATTACTATGACCTCATAATGATATCCCTCGGTCACTACATGTGGGCAAAGAGAAATCTGCGAGCAGCTTACGAACATGCGAGCACGCTGCGAGGCTCGCAGATTGTGCTGATGCTCGCAGAATGCTCGCAGACCTACATCAGGCTCGCATCAGGCTCGCACCTTGCTCCCTGATGCGGTGTTTGAAATCTGGAAACGTCGGTGGGCAGTGTTTGGAGTACGTGTGTTGGACTCTCTTAAAGTAAGTAGTCTGTGTAATAACGTGGCTGTTAATGTATGTAGTGGATATATACATATATTATATATGTGGGTATCCTATAAAGCTCTGCCTAAGATTGCTTGGGGCAATGGTACGAGATTCGATTTACTTACCAGGCCAACTTTGCCGAGATCATGTCGAGGTATAAGGGAACTAAAACTATATGGCCTTTCTCCGTCTCACCTGGCATTCTGTATTTATAAAAACAATTTTCCAGTAATCTAATAGACAAACAAAATGTTCCTACAAAAATTTGGAGCATGTTAATAAACAGGGACAGATTGTGCGCGAACTTCAAGATCAAGTAGCAGTCTCGGACCGTGGGAACCACTATGAAGTCCTCGCTAATTTCAAAATTCAAGTATTTCATTCAAGTTCTAGATGCAAGAAAATTTTTAAGGCAGTGACACGGACAATAAATCACTAATCAACGAGTCTTCGACATCGAATGTATACTAATCTATTGAATACACCACACATACATTATGTTTGACGGTGTTCTAGTGTGCAAGTGAGTGCATCCGTCTCGCAAGTCTCGCAGGGCTCACATCCACCTCGCACATGATCGCAGATAGCTCGCAGCTGGCTCGCAGATGACCTCAGGTGGCTCGCAGGTGGCTAGCAGGGTGCCCGCAGCCGGATCGCAGGTGCTCGCAAGTGCTCGCAGCACGCGCGCATCTGGCTCGCATCTGGCTCGCAGGTGCTCGCAGGGTTTGAACGGTGCTCGCAGATGACATGTAGGTGTTCGCAGACGATGTCGATATGCGCGCAGATGAGGTATCAGAGCTCGCATCTCATCGCGGGGCTCGCATCTCAATTTGAGGACTGTAAACAGTCCGTTTAGGGGAAGCGTGAGCAAGGACGAAGACTGGGTGGTATATTATGTCACCCGCACTGGATACTTGGTCACATACCCTATATTTCTATACCAGCTTTGTTGATCGAGACATGGTGATGAGTTACCGAGGGGGCGGCGTCGGGCATAAGAGTACTACTCGGGATGCAGTCTCATTCTTTTTGAATGACCATCACCAAGCTGACCTCAATGCCCGTGAGTCATTCAAGAGCGAAGAAGAGGGCAATGACGCGGATGGATGGGAAGATATTCCCCAAGATGTTGGCGAAGACAGCATAGACGAGGACGCCCTAGACGAGTTGTACAAGATGGACCCCGAAAGCGATGAAGACGAAGGCAAGTCGGACTTGGAATCAGATGGATTGACCGATAATGATGATGATGCTTTGGGTCCGGAGGAGGGTGCCGTCTTTGACGAGTTGGACGAGGTAGTACACATCAGCAAGTTTCCATTTTACTTTTCCGCTTTAAGCCGCTTTTGGACTTGTCCCCGAAAAATAAAAAGCGGACGACGTGTTTCAAGGGCCAAAACAGGGCCAAAACAGCCTAAAAACGGACCTTATCCGGCTCGCTTTTTGAGAAATGGACCTGGCTTTTTACTTTTCCCTTTTCGAGGTTTTTTAGCGCTTTTTTCGCTTGACCAAGCGGAAAAAAGTAAAATGGTAAACTTCTGATGCAGGTAGTACCAAGGGCAACCGTCGAGAAACCGTTTTCTGCCTTTGTGATGAATTTTGTCGAGTTTTTAATACCGTCGTAATCAGGTAAGAAGAGTTGTGTACCTTGTCAACGGCCAGATATTATTCTATTAGGTTGCTTACTGAGAGAATACTTTTTGTGCTCTAAACCTGTCAAAATAATTTTCTTCCGACCCTACGTTGTTACAAATCAATGACACGACTTTTGTGGGTCAAAAACCATCGTGATAAGTCAACTATTTTGCTGATGACTACTTACTATGATTTACTACCTACTAAGTCGCGGAACTCCGCTTATGACTGTTATAAACCCTTGAATAATATAATTTTATTCAAGCTGATCCCCTGGTCGCATGTGCGCACTCATGTGCACGCATGTGGACATAGAAGGATCGCAGGTGCTCGCAGGTGGATCGCGAGCAGCTCGCAGCCGGATCGCAGAAGGCTCGCAGGTGGCTTGCTCGCAGCTCGCAGCAGCTCGCATCTCAAGGCAATTCTCGCAAGTTGCTCGCATGCTCGCATCGTCTCACGCAGAAAAATGGGTGCCCACTACATGTTGGATATAGACTCAACACAGCATCGTATAGCCTTAAACGTTTTTGAAACATGGAGAAAGAACTGGTAGGCACGCATACACACGGGTCGGCACGCATCTGCACGCATCTGCACGGGCTTGCACGCATCTTGGCATCACCATCTCATTCTGCCACGCACTGCCACGCATCAGTGGTAAATTAGCACGGTTCTGCCACGGTTCAAGCACGCATCTACACGCGTCTGGCACGCGTCTGCTGTCACGCTGCACGCATCTTCACAAATACTGCACGCGTTCTCACGGATGTGGTTAGCTGCAAGCATGCGCCTACACGCCTCTCCCACCCGTCAAGATTGCGAGTCAAACATAGAAAATAGACGTGACGAGCAATCTCTTAAGCTTGCCCGTGATATTTCTGGTTCGGACGTTAAGCTGAATTGATGCTGAGGCCAATTCGAGCATAGTCCAGCACGCACGGGGACCCATAACGATGACCGTCTATTGATTCAAGACACCGATGCACTGGTAGTAAACTTTCTTTAACTATACCTACAATATCCCTGCCTCAAAACTCTTTCCTCTCTTAAAGCTTACCTTCTAGACTCGTTTGGGCGCTCCCCAAAGATTTTATTTCTTCAGTCTTATCCTATCGAACAGGAGAGTCGAATTAGACCTCCTTTTCTATTTACTTTTGTGCTTCATACCTTTCCTTTTCGATGTTTTCCTTCCCCCTCAAAAAATACAACACATCAGATCTCCAGATATTCATCACTGTAGCCTGCTCCTACAGCAGCTCAAGCAGGACTCTAATTTTTCGTTTCATTTTACTTTTGTTACTTGCATAAATACGTAGCTACTATCTCTGTAATTCTCCAGTCAAATACTACCATTTAAACTCACAAAAATCGTCTCTGATCGTTTTTACTCGCTCTCAATCGCATTCCATTCGTCCTCACCGTTTAATTCATTGTTCATGTCGTGGTGAACGTCCCAGACCAACCCATAACCTCTAAACACGTTGTAGCCGCTCTGACCGACGTCTAAAACCTTTACTACACTCTCACACACTCTTGCACCGTGGTTTTGAACCCCGGAATGATTATGACTCGTTCCCTTACCTTCTACGAACTCACACGAGTTCACCTCGTTTCACGATCATCATTTGCTGGGATTGCAGGCCACTATCAATGAGGACTCGATGCAGGGGACCATCAAGACAGCTGGGATCCATACATGGGTCTTCCAGGCCACTGGAACCATGGTGACCGTGAAGGGAGCGATGAAGAATGTCAGGTAAGACACACCAAGTTGGTGTGATTTTCGGATTAGTATACTAACGAGTACACCTTCAGGTTGGTCCACATTTCAAAGCCATAAAGCGCCCTCGCAGCCAGTCAGTCAATAAAAGCAAGCCCAAGCCCCGTCCTGCCAGTGTGCCGAAAAAAGGTGTAGGCTAGCTTAGGCCGTATACTACATATAATGATGATTTACAAAGTCGGGCCTCCTACTACTGTGACTAAAATGGCAAATAATAACTACACGCATATTGCCACGGACTTTCAACGCCTATTTTTTTTGCTGCACGCATCCCGTCAGGCTTTGCACGGGTGTCACATGTGACTGCACGCATCTACATTACAGTGCCCGTCACGACATCACGTACACGCGGTTTGGCTGTAAACAGCCCAAAATAGTAATGTTGTAACTACATTTTTACAAAAACATATTTTTTCACAAAAACACCTGGAATGGACTCAGACTGATGGTAGCTACCCACGTTGTGAATTTGAGATCAATCGGACAACTTTTTATTTTTTGACTACCAAAAAAGTGAAACAAACACATTACATAAGCTGATGGGTTAGGGTTTATCCTTATTAGGAACAAAAAACGTGACCTTAACCTATATTCGGAGACAAAACGTGACCCGCTCCTGTCACAGCTCGCGAGTTTGTGCGCATTGCGCACTTCCATTTGCTCGTTGGTGACCCTCGCGCTCTCCTCATAACATTAATTACTCTTCAGAATTTGAAAGCAGTGTACAGGACTATCACTACATGACCTTTCTCTATGTTAAAAGTGCACCATACTCAAATTGAACTTACCAAGCTCAAATAACTCCATTTCCGGCATGGAAAGGTCTGGAAAAGATTCAAAAAAGAAGTAGTTTGCCATTGCGTGCAGTCTAGTGTTACCGCGGTCTGGTCCAGTTTGGTTTAAACCGTAAACTGAACCGAAAACCGGACTGCTGTAACTAGACCGCCAATTTTGGTTTAGAATGGTCTAGTTTATTCTAGATTTTGGTCTGCATGTGGTCTAAACCGGTTTAAACCGAGGAAATGGCCATTTCGGTGACTAAGCGGTTTTTATCGTTAAACACGATCAACAGTCGATCAACGACGCTCTTTATGCCTCTATTCCACCACAGGGACTGTGGATAAGCCCTGAGAACCTATCCATCCACACACCATGCTTTCTCTACAATGTGCACGGTGCATATATACCTCGTATCAAGCATTTTCGAAGCTTCTGTGTGGAGTTAGGCTGTGTCCAGCAGCACAGTGGCCTTGCTGCTTGCAACAAGTTAGACCGTCAAGGGTGATGCTGAATTATGGCGGTCGAGCATGGTTTTCATTTCCGTGCTGATATTTCGTGCCTATATTAAAGCAATGGTTGTATGATTTGTGGAAAAAAGACCTTCACTGGCAACGTTGTTGGCTCGTGTTCCTTGTCATCTTTCCAGCTTTGTGTAGCCACAAACTCACAGTTGCAATGCATTTCTCTGCTAGTTACTGGCGTGTACTTGTATCAGAAGTGGTGCGCGAAGCACAATGTAATAAGAGCACTCCAGCGGGCATGGTGGGAAGCTAAGAGGAGGCTGGTACGAGCTGCACTGGCAGTATAAAAGGTATCCTCATCTATGTCCAATTACTTCATGCCTTCTCAACAATCTTCAGATATTCCTTCGGATACTATTGGACTCGGGGTAGCTCCAGCTGGCCAAGGCAGAGCTCGTGGTCGTGGTCATGGCCGTGGTCGCGGTCGCGGTCGTGGTCGTAATGCGGCCGGTGCTACTTCAGACGCACCCGAGGGTCCTGTTTATCCCAACGGCTCGGCAGAAATCGCATTTCAGGTTACAAGTGAGCATCGGAGCTTGATTTTAATGTATGATTGTTCTCGATACTAACCTGCTGTGTGTTCTAGTCAATGACCGAGTAGATTCCCAGCCTACTGCGCCAGCAAATTCACAGCGGCGTTCGACTTCATCCCCAGGTACAGGTGATGCGCTGAAGTGCTTCGTTCTTGTTACGCCTAGAAACCACACAAACACACCAACACAAACAAACCCAACAAAAACTTGTAGGTAGGTTCGCGAACGTGTAGTAGGATCCTTAGACGCCCGATAGAAAACACTTTATCAACTAGTAGAACTAGTCTTATTTGTATTTTTATCGGAGAGGGATATAGTTTTATGATATCGACGGGTTCACGAACTCGCAAGACCTTGTCTTCGACCAAGTTTTCACACTAAGTCTCTCAAAGATGGGTACTTTGTTCTCTAACACGCTTCTGCTTATGCGCACAAACTTCTAACTTCGACTCCAAGGCAAGAAACTCTAGAAACTCCAAAAACAAACAAAAGAAACTCCAAGACTCCAATAGGCCACCAAAACCTATACTCCAAAGACTTGTGGGACGGTTGTGAACACTAGTGCCACCAAAACACTGAGTCACTCCCAAGTATCAAGCCTTACTCCAAAAATAAGAAACGCTTCACGAACCCGTTAGGCGCACTCAAAATAGTCTCAGATCCTTTTTGCTTGTAAAAGCATTTCCTTTGTGTCCAAGACTTATGTCAAATCCGAAGATAAGGCAATTCACGAAGATATGTCTATTGAACGGTCCCGAAGTCTTAATGACTGTACACAGGATAGGTGCGTTCACGAACCCGCTAGTTCACCCGATAAATGTGTGCCAAAAAGCTTGATTTCTATCTACGATACAGGGCTGCTTTTATACTGCTAGGGATATGGTACATGTGACTAGAAGGTGAGCACGCAATCGCACGCAATAATGGTATTTTATGAGCAAGATCTCGGTTAGAGAGGTGGATTAGTGAGCAGGAACGTCTGGGTTCCTGAATAGTAAGCCTAGTCGGTCGTGAACGCCCGTCGGCGTGAGTCATCCGCTAAGTCCTTGGAATATGATTGGCTCCGAGCCATGGCTTGCGTCAGAGGCACCGGTACCGTCGTATCCGATGGCCTCATAACAGGTTCGTAAGTGCCCTCCGAGCGGCCGAGAGGTCTGTCTGGACCCATAGCGCGCGCCTAAATGCCTTTCCGGACTAGCCGAGAGGTTCTTTGATCGAGGAAGGTTCTATGATCGACGTCCGATCAATGCTCGCACCCTTTATGGGTCGATCACGAACTGATCCGCTATTGCCTTATTTGTACATCCCCGTTTGTGAAGGCTCTATACGTTCACCTCGGCCGATCCCCGTGTTTCCACCGGTCGAAACTAGTCTTGTGGGTTATGAACCCTTGGTTCGAGAACAGTAACCCAAGTACTCTTGTTCACACCAGCTTGTTATGGTTTACGAAAGGCCTCAGCGAGTATCCCGTACTTAGCCACTCTAGTAATAGATACTACTCGCGATGGTTTGTAGTACTTAGTCTTATTCTTAGAGTAGACCTCGTCGGTAGCCCGACATACAAGTTCACGAAGCGTTAATATCATAACAAATCGCAAAATTATACGGTCAGCCGTTCGCGAGTCTCATCATCGGTCTCCGTGGTAGCACTCAGCGCAAAGCTTTGGCAAAACTTTTCTTCGATGGCTCGGCTCGTTTTAACCGATGAGCACTGAGGCACCGGCACAACGGCAATTCAAGCGCTGGTCAAGCACGTGATCGTTTGGCGTTGGACGGCTGTTGGGGTGAGCTCGTCTTCCTTAAATACCTTCGCTCCTTACGACACTGGTTACAGGGTACTTAAGACATAAAGGATCGCCTTCACCGATCGGGCCTTGCTGTCGCTCTTGCCGTTTACACTTGTTTGGAAGGTACATATGCACACATTGTCGAAGTCTGCAGGCTAAACCAAGGCTAAACAGCATTTTCATAGGGTTTAGGCACCAACAAACATTTATTTACATCTACAGTACAGCCATGGTAGCTAGAATTATACATGAAATAGTACTTATAAGTACTTAAGTAGTATACATCCTGAGGGCATATAAGCAGTCAGTGTATAAGCAGTCCATATAGGGAAGTCCCTCTATTGGGGAGCGGGGGTGGGTAGCCACGGCTGGGTGGGCGGGTGTAGGTAAACACGAGTAAACAAATCAATAATGGGCGGGTGGGGGTAGTATATTGGCTCTGGTGGGGGGCGGGGGTGGATTTTTGGCGCGCCAAAAAATCCGGCGGGCTCAGGGGATATATTAGTAATATTTGGCGCCTCGAGCGCGCCCAAAAAACGGCGGGATGGGGTGAATTGGGCGGGGATGCACTGGATGTAGTCTATTTTTAGCTGGAATCAATATGTGAGCGCATTTTTCAATATTTTGGCCATTGCGCGCCGTTGGGGTGGAATTTTGGCGCCCAAAAAATTGCATCATGCTCAGGAAATATAACTATATTTTTTGGCACCTCGAGCGCACCCAAAAATGGGCGCCTAGGGATGGATTGGGCACGGGCGCACTGGATGACGTCCATAAATAGCTCCCATCTTAAATTAGATGTGGTCTATTATCAGTTGGACGACTAGCCGGCAGAGCTTAGGAGCAAGCAGGCTCGCCATATAGATAAGATAAGATACTGTACTGAGAACCTCAAGTAGTAAACTGCCCTCGACGAGGTGCTTCCTGTTTGGGAAATTTCTTCCATTTTGGGATGGCGTGCCTCAACTATTGCGAGCAAATTGAAAATAAACACCCCGGGAAGGTGATGTTTTTCGGTTACCTGAAAACAGAAGAAACTGTCTGAAAACTTGACTGAAACTATAAAACTGAATTGACTTTTTGTTTTCTCTGGGGTTTTGGGGTAACCGAAAAACATCAGGTTCCCGGGGTAAAAATAAAAACAAAATGATATATTTATATTCTGTTCTAAGCTAAAGAAAAGAGAGGCTCTCCATTACATGGAGAGACCCTGTCTAACTACCTGCTAGTACAACCCTTCACCGCGGTGCGAAGGCGGCCATCCTCGTCCACCACTCCTCGTTCGCACCCTTCGGGTACGCCTCCTCCTCAGGCACCTCTCCACCGACCCTCTCCTCCTTCCACCCCTTGTCCGCGTGCTCCCTCTTAACCCCATTCCACTCGTCGTTGACCAGGCCTCTTCCTCACAGCCCTGGTCCTGTCCTTACCTTGGCAGCGTAGCTCCTAGCTCCTATTGTCGCTCACACCCCTTTGCCCAGCCCTTTCGGCCCCCATACACGCGTTGCCAGTGACCAGCCCGTACTTGTCGAGTCGTCGTCACGTTGTCGTTGTCGAGTCGTCGTTGTCGCAGTCGTACGGACGGCGTTGGTGCTCCAACCGTCATTGGGAAGGCGGGGGTGGCTGTTGGTCGTAGGAAGGTCGTGGTGGTGTGCACGAAGGCATGAGGCAGGTGGCGGCGGCATTTCGAATGGGGGTGCTTCTCTGCCAGCCATGGTGGCTAGAATTATACATGAAAACCCGTCAACTGACTAACATGGGTCATACATCAGACCCGTCAGTTGACTGCGAGCCTCTAGGGGGCAGTTGGACGAGCCTGCCGGGGCCGGCGGGGTGCAGGCAGCCTTGCCATCACGCGCGGGCGCTGGTAAATACGCGTAAACAACGCTGTTTCCGGTGGGCGGGGGTGTATTTGAGCTATTGCGCCTCGTCGGGCACCGTTTGCGACGAGAAAAAAATACCAATGGATAATGAAAATATTTTAATTACTATATCCGTCGAGAGCGCGCCCTCTGGAGGGGCGGGATGGGTGGATTGGGTGAATGGGTTCTGGATGACGTCTATTATTAGTTGGCGCCTACTATTTTTAGTAGCGGATTTCGCTTAAATTACTTGGTGGCTATGTATTAGATATGCTGACCAAACAGATAAGATTAGATTTTTTCGAAACTGTAATCAGTAATACTATGGGCTCGTTATGATGATGTACTTCCGAATTGGGAAGTTTCTTCCATTTCGGGGTGGTCAGTCTCAACCACCGAAATTCACCCAAAATTGAAAAAAAAAAGAAATCAATTAAAAATCTATGTAATAATATTCTACTCTAATGAGATACAGGGAGAGGTTCATGCTCGAGAACCCCTGCCTGCCTATGCTAGACCCCCCTCCTGCTCACCCAGCCTCCTGCCCATCCCGCGCCCTCGCTTTCTCGACTTGGCGTCGCCGCCAGTCTGCCTCGCCATCGTCAACCCCACCCCCTCGTCATCGCCCATCCAGCCCTGGCGCCGTCGTCCAGCGGGGCATCGGTGTCGACGACCCATCGCCGGCGCTGCCTTCCGTCTCCTCGTCGCCACGTCCGCCTATCCTGCCGTCTCCCCTTCGCACCGTTCGGCCTTTGGATCGTGGTGATGAGGGTAGGCGGTCGTCGTTGGTGATTGTCGTGGTCGTCGCGGGTAGGAGGTGGTGGTCGATGGTGTCGGTGGCGGTGGGTAGCTGTTAGGCAACGGTGGTGGTTGTTGCCGTTGCTGGTTGCGGCGGTGTCCGTTTGGGACACATGCTGGTTGCGCGTGGGGTCGGAAACGTCGTCGTCGCCGTCGTTGTTGTCGTTGTCGTGGTGGTGATGGTGGTGGGTGAGGGGTGGTGGTGGGTGGTGGTGGTGGTGGTGAGGGTGGTGGTGGTGGTGGTGAGGGTGGTGGTGGTGAGACGAGATCAACCAGTTGATGGTTGATTTTGGGCCAAATCGGGTAAGCCCGGTGTCGGCCCGCGAATTTCCGGCTCGACCTCATCGTCGTCTACAACGACGAACGCGAGCCCCAATTACCATTTTACATAGTTTTAAACATATGTTTGTAATTGGTTTAGCTTTTAAATATAATAAAACTTCTTTTTACTGACTTGATCGAGAACGACGATCCAAATTGCCCATGACCGAGATCGCCGCGAGCATTGCAAGCCATGCGCGTGGTGATTTCGGAATTTGCACTTCGAAAGATAATTCAATTGTATGACACAGGAAGCATGTCTGGTAATAAAAAATACAGAATGTAGTAAATAGAGTCTAATACTTTATAAATACAATGACTTTTTGTCTATCTGAGTTAAGAGTGCAGCAAGGACATGAATTTCGTCAATGTAAGTGCAGAATTGGATTTGAAATGAGTTTCCACCCCGGTCATTTCGAGATCTTCCAGGAACTCACTTGTTTTTCATGTTGTTTTAAAAATTGATTTGCATATACTATCCATACTATATAATACATTGTATTTCAGTTTAAATTCTACTATACTGGCAGCCAAACTTGCGTGTTCGTCGTGCACGACGATGAGCTCAAGGACCGGTTATCAATCGGTCCGGAGCCGGAATTTCCATTTTCGGAAATCAACCAACCAACACGGCGTCGTTGGTTGGGCTCACACTCTCTGTTCGACCACCACCACCATCCTCTACGTCCACCGTCACCGCCCCCACCGCTCGTCGCAACACCACCCCATCCATCCCCGCATCTCCACACCCCCGGCCGCCATCCTAACACACCAGGACCACACCGTCGAACGACGACACACCAGCAGCGCACCGTCGGACGACGACAGCCGCCGGCACCACCCAGTCAAAACCCACAGGTTGCGCAACGAGGTGGGAACGGGAGGAGGAGAGAGCGGGCTAGGTGTGTGGGAACGAAGTGGGCGAAGGAGGAGAACACCGCCGACCCGACGAGGAGAGCCAGGACGAGAGCCAGGACGCGACGGAGTAGGCAAAGGGCAGGGCGGCGTCGGCTGAGCGAACGACGCAGCGGCGTGTGGTGGGCGAAGGGAGAGGGGTGGGTGGAGTGAGGTGGACGAACGACAAGGCAGGGTGGGCCGGTGGACGAACGATGAGGTGGGGTTGGGGTGGGCTACGTAACACCACGAGAAGGACGCCAACCAGGGGGCTAGGTGGAGGATGGGCGAAGCGGATGGGGTGAACGCCGACGCGGGGTGGTCGAACGACGAGAGGAAGCAGATGGGGAGGTACGAGGGTTGTCGAGGACGAGGAGGCGGGGGTTTGCGTGGTCCAGCCAACTGCGCGGGGGAAGGTGTGTAAGGCAGACGAGTGGTGTGGGCAGCGAGGACGAGGAGCTGTAGGGCAAGGCAAGGTGGATTAGCAGTGGCAGGTAGCTCAGACACTGAGCTACCTGCCATTTAGAGGGGTCATCCATGCTAAAACATGGATGACCCCTCTTTTCTTTTCAATAGAATCCATGTAAATATGTAGTTCTAATTTTATTTTGTTTTATTTTCAATTTTGGTGTAAATTCCGGTGGTGGGACACACCACCCCAAAATGGAAGAAACTTCCCAATTGGGAACTATATCCTCCTAACGAGACCAGTAGTATAATAATTGATCAAAGCGTCGGAAAATCTAATCTAATCTAATTAGCCACGAGACCTCATACATAGCCACCAGCCCATTTAAGCGAAATACGTTACTAATAATAGTAGGCGCCGCATATTTTTAGACGTCATCCAAAACCCATCCACCCAATCCACCCATCCCGCCCCTCTCGAGGGCGCGCTCTCGACGGATATGGCAATAAAAATATTCCTATTAACCAACGGATTTTTTTCCCTGTCGCAAACGGTGCCCGACGAGACGCAATAGCCAAAATACACCCCCGCCCACCGGAAACTGCGTTGTTTACGCGTGTTTACCAGCGCCCGCGGGTGATAGCAAGGCTGCCTGCACCCCGCCGGCCCCGGCAGGCTCGTCCAACTGTCCCCCAGAGGCCCACAGTCAACTGACGGGTCTGATGTATGACCTATGGTAGTCAGTTGACAGGTTTTCATGTATGAACCTAGCCACTACAGGTGTCTCTGCCCAACGGTGTTCTCCTGGGTGCGAGGTGCGATGCTTGGTGTGGGTTCGAGGGTATTCGTCGGGTTTGCAGGTGGCTGGGGGTAATGGGCGCGCGAAGGCTAGATGAAGGGGGGAAGGCGATGAAGGGGGTTGTGGTAGGAGGGAAGGCAGCGATGCTCGAAAGCGGTGGCAGCCAACCCCACGTGGTTGGTTGGTTCACTTCCGGATATGGAAGGTCGGCGTCCGGAACGACTCATAGCCGGATTCGAGCTCGTCGTCGAGCGCGGTGAGCATGACGGCTCAACTGAAGATAATGATATTTTTATTGCGGAATACAATGTAGTAGACAGCTTACACTGACAATAGAAAAATAAATCACTGAAAACAAAAGAAGTAGATACGTTGGAAGGCCGGGCTCGACCCACGTGGTGATTTCGTCGAATTCCGTGGTGATTTCGGAATCGGGTCGTCAAAAAGAACATACCATACCTTCGTGAATACTAAAGCAATGCATGAATAAATGATTTGGAGCTGTAGAGTATGTACTCTAGTATAGAATGCAGCTTTTCGTTTTTTAATACATGTTTCTGTAACCTATATCATTCAAAAACACTGAACTCGAAGGTCAAAATGGATTTCTCTACGAGTTTTCATGTTGCATATTCTAGTCGATTGTAATTACTCTATCAGTTCAAGTGGAATTCATATTCTTCTTTTTCAAATATTGTAAATACACTCAATACTACCTATATCGAACACTCCGATGTTACAAAGTGCGTTCTCCTTTGTGCTTCGTCGTTGTGAACAACGACGAGCTCGCACCGGTGATCAGCGGCCCGGTTGCCGATTTACCAGATTTGGCAAAATCGACCATCCGACGGTTGATTTCGTCAACTGTCCTTCCACCACCACCACT
This sequence comes from Agrocybe pediades, assembly GCA_013053245.1. Lineage (NCBI taxonomy): Eukaryota > Fungi > Basidiomycota > Agaricomycetes > Agaricales > Agrocybaceae > Agrocybe > Agrocybe pediades. Next base: position 2,944,546 of record JAACJL010000058.1, read on the forward strand.
ACCTTTCACCACTCACCCCTCCCCACCCTCGCTGCTTTCTCCACCACTCTCCACCACTCCTCCCCACCTCCTCCTTCCTCTAACCACTTCCAAAGCGACCACAGCCATCACGAAGACGAGCGATCGCTCTGACAACGTCGGAGTCAACGCGGATCTCAACGACCCGCAGCCACCGCTGACCGACAACGCGGCATACGTGCCAGGGAATCCGAGAACCGTCGGTCGCCACCATCAGCGAGTCGAACCCACCGACGACCGGGCAACGTGACAGAGTCAGGGTAGGCGTTGGTGGGTGTGGGTGTTGGATGCAGGGTGGAAGGTGACAGGGGCACGAGGAGGAGCCACATCGACGATGCGCGAGGAGAAGACGTCGACCAAGGTGTTGCACCACCTTCGTTATCGACCGATCCTCCTCGCCTCGCTTGCTCAGTGCTCCTCTGCGTCCTCACACTCACCGCCTCCGTCCTTCTACCCACTTTCACCCACTTCGTCAGCCGACACCACCCTAACGAAAACGACAACGCTCACCGCCGCTGCTACCTCAATCGGCCACCACGTACCTCGCCCACCCCGGGCCTCGTCTTCTAGAACACACACCGCCCTCGCAACCTACACGCTCGTGGGCGACAATTCGACCACCACATCTGCCGTTCGTGCCACTCTGCCCCAACGCTCCAACAACGCCAACAGCAACGGTGCCGGAACGTTGATATCGGCAAGATGGGGATGGATGGGACCTAGGAGGAGGAGGGATGCAAACGCAGTGACGCAAAAGAGCTGGGAAGCTGTGGGCCCAGGGGATGATGGGCAATGCATGGGTTGGGGACGGCAAATTGAGGCGCGAAGTAGGGAAATGCTCAGGGGAGGATCGCGAGGGAGGAAGACCCTAGTACCGGACGGTCAAGCGCGGTCAGAGTGTCCACCCCTTCTCCTGTTTCTTTTTTTCCTTTAGTTTTCATATTTTGAGTTTCATTTCATATTTTCTTCCTGTATTCAAAGCCTGTATCTACATAGTTTTAATAAATTCAATACCATCAGTTTTTGTTATAATGACTGGTATATCCGGGAATGGTAATAAGTCCCAAATCCGGAAACCATTATATCTTGAAGTTGAGAAGCCTCGAGCAAGCTGCGGCTTGTCTAATCTAATCTAATCCGGATAATGTAAGCAGCGCCTAGAAATCAAAAATAGGTCGTATCTAAGTTAAGGTCCGATCTATTTATGAACGTCATGCAAATGCGCCCTGCCCAATCCATCCCTAGGCACTAGTTTTTCGGTGCGCTGAAGGCGCCAAATAATCCTAATATATTCATTGAGCCTACCAGATTTTTTTGCGCGCTAAAATATGGTGCGCAACGCCTGCCAGAGCCAAAATATTGCAAAACGCGCTCAAATATTGAATGCAGCTATTAATAGACGTCATCCAAAGAGCCCCCGCCCAATCCATCCTATCCCGCCGCTTTTTTGGCGCGCTCGAGGCGCCAAATATTACTAATATGTCCCCCGAGCCCGCCGGATTTTTTGGCGCGCCAAAAATCCACCCCCGCCCCCCGCCAGAGCCAATATACTACCCCTACCCGCCCATTATTGATTTGTTTACTCATGTTTACCTACACCCGCCCACCCAGCCGTGGCTACCCACCCCGGCGCCCTAATAGAGGGCCTTCCCTATATTGACTGCTTATACACTGACTGCTTATATGCCTCCAGGATGTATACTACTTAAGTACTTATAAGTACTATTTCATGTATGATACTGGCTGTTAGAGGTGGGGAGGCCATGCTGAAGGAACAATTGATATGCTCAACGTGCTCAGAGGAAGCGCACGCGGCATGGAGATGCGTCGACTGTGCAATTGGGGTGGTGAAGTGCCGTAGATGCATGAGACATAGTCACCGCGAGAACCCTTTTCACTGTATTCAGCGATGGTGTGGCTCACACTACCGCCCTGCAGAATTATGGGAGGTCGGTGCATATATGCTGGTGGTGCATCACACGGATGGGCAGACGTGCAGCACCTTGGAGATGCAAAAGCAATACCTGGAAAGTCGGGAGAAAGTAAAGGATGATGTGGAACAGGAACGTTTAAGGGCGGGACACGCGGCGGCCACGGCGGGGGAGGAGGGACCGGACTTGTCATCGTCGGAAAACGGTGAGGGAGTAAATGAGGCGCAGCTCCACGGAGAGTTTGGAGATTATTTAAGACCAAGATCCGGCCTTTCAAACGATGAAGAAGACGGCAAATCAAGGATTGACTTTGTCGAAGAGGAGAACACACCAATAGAGGCTGCAGAAGAAGCTCCGGCTAGAATACCGGAATACCTCGGCACGCGCGCCTCGGACGGTGATGACGGCGGACGTGCACGCGTACCCAGGCAGGACATTTTCCATAATGGCTATGTTAGAGTCGTACACACCAATGGTGTGCACAATCTAGCGATGGTGTACTGCATATGCCATGGGGAAAAGTCGTTAGCCATCGATTTACTGGCAAGCCGCTTAGTCCTGACTAGTTTTGACCAAGTCAAAACCATCTTCACCGCCCAGGTGTTGGATCATGCTTGCCTCTGCAACCTCGAGTTGAAGTCTTCAACATACCAATACTATAGCTTGTTAAAGCGCACAACATCTCCCATGGCTCCATCAGAGGTTGACAATCTATACAACGTTTTCCGGCGTATGTTACACTTATGGCGGTGGATGAAGAAATTAAAGTGGGCTGGCTTTGGAAACTGGGTAACGGATGTCGCCGACATCGGCGAGGGCGGCCTCGCAAACTATTGTGTCGCATGTCCAATTGAAGGCGTTAATCTTGAAAAAGACTGGCGTAACGACCCCCACCGCTGGGCTTATCGAAGAACCTTTGTCACGGATGGAAATTTTAAAGCTGACCATGTTAAACCAGTGAAGCCCTCCGCAGATGTCTGGTTGTCGGAAGGTAGCGGGATGGATCCAGTCCGGAGTTCGTATTGGTCCTTTCTGAAAACTGCATTTGAAAAGCTCACGGTGAGTTTATTGCGATTGAAAGGAGCCGTTTCAGGCGGGCGCAGCGTGAACGGCGATATTAACTACTGGTTTGTAGAAAGCACCTTGTGAAAATACCTTCCGAGCTATAAAGAACTCCTTGCTAGCTTCAAAGGCTTGCGATATAACGGGGAAAGCTGCCATAGGGTGTGCACGCCACAGGTGCTATGCTCCTGCCGCCGCTGTGGACTTGTATCAAGGGGAGCAACAGAAAAATGTTGATTTTGCTCTGTTGCAAGCCATCAAGACCACCAAAGTCACCCAAGGCCAGGACGTCCTTCTAATCTACGACATTGCATGCCAGTATTCCATCCATTTGAAATCACGGATTGGTGATAAATTACCGGACGGAATGAACATTGACTATGCCATCGGGTTATTCCACGTTCATGCGCATAAGGACCTGTGCTTCTTTTGTTATGCCACGTCGTTTATTCCCGGAGCAGCAATTGTCATCGGAGAAATCATGGAGCCCCTTTGGTCAGAGTTAAACAAGATAAGCCCGGTGGCTCGGACGGCTACCACGCCGCATCGCTCGGAAATTATTTCTGATCATGCCTGTGACTCCAACCATAAGAAATGCCTCTGAATGACCGCTGCTCTTTGCAAGCGTATCAAGGAAGCCGATATCAGGAGTCTTGAGTGTCAAGAAGCCTACAAAACGCTCACAAGCTCGCTGGATAGTGCATTGGTGCAGAAGTGGCTAGAAGAGGTGCTTGCTGCAGAAGCCCGCCGAAACACCGACATATTGGCTATGGACATATACGTTCCTCGACTAAATTCGGGGGACGCGGCTGGCACGGATGGAGCGGCAGACGCAACAAAGCCGAAAGGGGCGATTGAGGTCTACATGGAATTTGCGACAGTTGTGGAACAAAGACAGTGCGTACAAGCCTTATGACCATTGGCTAGTACTAATGATCCCAGATATGAAATCAAATTGAGAAAGTTGCTTTACAAAAAGCAGCCCGCCGAAACTCAAAGAATTAAAATTGATCAGCTTCAGGAAGAGTTGCAAAAAATGATTCAAGAACTCTTAAGACTGCAGAAGAATGCCGGTGTCACCGAGGTCGAAGCCCCGCTTGAGCCATCCGGTCCTGCCAATGAAATAAATGAATGGGAAGCCGTTGCTGACGAAAGTGGGGAAGAATTACCTGATTCCGCTGGCGGTGATGTCGGACCTTCAAACGGTGAGGCCGGTGGGCACGGGTTCTTTTCGGATACCTGTACCGCCGTCCTGCCTTCAAACAGGAACGCAGACGCTAGTCTTATATTACAAATCACCAATTACATAATTAAATGCCAACTGATTTTTTTTTTTTCGCTCCTATGTGAAAATGTCCTCCCATTTAAACCTGAACTGCCATGTCAAGAAGATTCATCTTTAGAAGTTTTGATCCTTTTGATGCTCGGTTTGGGCAAAGCGAAGTGTGGTATGCAAGGGTTCAAGAGCTGGTGTACTACGCAGAGTCCCGCTTTCGCGCAATTGTCCTAAACATTGCAAATGCCCGGGAAGAGCACCTCAAATGGATGCAGACCATTTTGAGTCACGAATTGGTAAGTGAGGCTTACGGCAAATGATAAGCGCTAATATTCCCGTCACATACAGTTTACAATCTTATCATATATCGGATCCGTCCAAGTCGTTGGCCAAGTCCTCGATATCCCCTTCTTAATACGCTCTCTTGCTTCATCAATGGCCTGCATCAAAGAGAATTTATTCCCAGGTGCGTTTGACTCCGACTTTATACAGGCAATCGAAAAAGGACACGGACTGACCGGTGCGTTGGTTAGAAAGCACCACTTGATGTGGTGGGGGAAGAAGAAAAAGATCCCAGAACAGGGTGAATACATGGACTCAACCAATGCATTCACATGTCTCGCCCATCACCTGAACTACCTTGGGGAAGACAGTTCAAGGTTGGTTTGTTTCAAAAACCCCAACCTAGTTGGGAACCTATACACCAAATACCCCACATATGACGATGATTCCGCCGACACCGCCACACGAGCCGCGGTCGCACACGCTAAATCACTCCCATCACCTTCTTCATCTATACTCCTCCATAAGGTGGTTGCTGAACACTGTATCTCTGAATTCGAGCATCTTCTCCTACAAGCAAATGCGTATCAAGCGAAGTTTCAGGCAGAGGTTGACCGCTATGACCGGCACGCTGCTGGTTTCCTAGCACTTTTTGAAGCTGTCACCGTCAAGGAAACAGCGGACACACCGGCCCCGCCACCGCATGTAAACGAACGGGACAAGCGGAAAATAATGACCAGGGTGCGAACGGAAGCATCCAAGAATCTCAAGGCGTCTAAGTCCGGGCTAGGAAAGGAACCTGAAAATCCAAAGTGGGCGCCTGGTGTTGTTTTGACGGCCCAAGATGTTTTGAATCTGGCTCACCGGAAATATCAAATTAACAAGACAGGGTACCATAGCGGGTATACCAACACATTTAATACGGGATCATATTCTTACTCCCACCATCCGTCGGAGATTGACTCTGAGGCGCCCGTTGAAACAGTTTCAAACAGCTCCCTTCCCGAGAACACTGTCGACACTCTTTACCAAAGGATATTGCACAGTGAGGATGAAGATCTCGAGGACACAGATTCCGAAATGGCGGAGACGGCCCCCTCGCCTACGGATTCTGAAAAGCCAGGGAAGGTACCCTCAGGCATCATACCCAGGGTGCCTGATCCATTCAGCATGCTCAACACCCCGACCCGGGCGCCCGCGCTGACACCACCTAATCCTTTTGCCATGTTAGTGGACTCTGCAAAACCACATTCTTCGCACACCAAAGACCCGTTCGACCTTCTTGAAGACACAGCTCCTATCGCTGCTCTCGCTTTGCCTGTGGATCCATTCGATATTCTTGAAAACACCATTGCGCCTGCCTCTCTGCCTTTGACTATCAGCGCCGATGCCCCTGTCCCAGCCGAGGATCCATTTGCATTGCTCGAGGACGCCGTTCCTGCCGCGGGGGCTGTTTCAAATGTCGACCCATTTGATATTCTTTGTGATGCCGCTCCCACCGCTCCTCCCGTCCCAGTCGAGGATCCTTTTGCAATGCTGGAGGACCCCGCTCCTGCCGCGGCTGCCCTTTCAAATGTCGACCCATTTGACATTTTGGCCGAGGCCGCTCCCGCCGCTATGCCCGTGTTTGCTGGAAACCCAATCTCCATCCTCGAGGACTCCCCTCCCGCGCTCGGTGCTGCTAAAAATGTCGACCCATTTGCCATTCTGGCCGATGTAGCTCTGTTGGTCAAGGACCCCTTTGAAATTTTCCATGACACCGCTTCAACGCTTGCATCCGCGCCGTCCAAAGACCCCTTCGAAATTTTCGACGGCCCCGTGCCACCCGCCACAGCCGGTCCGTCTCTGATGCCTCCATCTCCACGGCGATATACTGCAACACTCTTCGAGAAATTTGTTCCCATGAATGCATTTGAGAACGATGAAGAAATAGACGATAGCCCTGAAAGTAGTGAAAGCGAAGAAGATGATTGAAGATGCCTTTGTATTATCTCTTTATAATGATGTTACATTGCTTTTTATGTAAAAATTTCAATTAATTTCTTATCACATAATGAATTCGGGGCACAAATAAGAGCAGAACTGAAAGCATAGGCCAGTTGGCCCGTGGGTGCCGTGTGCCCCGCTTGTAGCGACTCTGATGAGAAGTGGGTACCCTCCCGGCATACTCATCACCAAGTATTCCCTCAACCTGCTCCCGAGTTCATTTTAAAATTGTTTTCTGCCCCGGGTCTGGCCCAAAAAAGTCATAGCTTACGAAACAAACAAACATGCATTTACAGAAGTGTGCAGAGGATGGGTGGTATGGCCACCGTACCGGCGGGCACGGCGGAGCCGGGACGACCGGCACGCCCCCCCACCAAAAACCAACACATTCCTGTGATCTATCCCTTCTCATTCTTCAACTACTCCTCCTGCCCCTCCACACCCCAATCTTCAAAACCTTCGTATTCCTCATCCGAGTTGCCTGGGGGAAGAGGGTTGTGTATCCCAATAAGGTGTGTGCCATCCGCTAGTTGAAAGTACCGGTCTGCTCCCTCGAAAATGTCGCTCATCCGAACATACCGATAAGTCCAGAAACTTTCTGTCGAATGTGCTATGATGCGATACACGATGCTGAAGATGTATTCAGGGCCGGGTCTTGCTGCCAACTCATCTTCGATACCCTGCACAGAACGGGCCGATAGCTCGCTCCGAGGATACTTGTTAATGGCGATGAAGCGCAAGGCATGATGAGATGCATTGATGTGGGCATCTTCTGCATTTGCATCTGCAGGGCGCTCCGCAAGCAACACCTCGAAGTACACGCGCCGAGTGTTCCGTCGGAGCCATCGGTCCCTCGCATACGAATGGAGGTTAGTTGCTGCCAGTAGGAGCCTTCCCGTTCGAACGATCATGGAAACTAGTTTGGCATAATTCTTACGATGCCACCTGCCAGCGCAGCAATCCAAATAAATGCTGTTTCGTATCTCCTGCGCGTCACATCCTCCTTCGGCATGTCAGTCCATATCGAGGAGTTGGCATAGGCGGCTCTGCAATTATTTATAAATTTCGGAGCGGCGGAAATTTTTTTAGGGGCAGCTTACACAATAAACAACATGATCACAATTGTGGCACCTTCGCACATCACTCCGATCAAAGGCAGAAGCACATTCAGGACGTCCGCAGATGAGAGCCATGGACTGAATGATTACGACAAGATATGTTGGCGAAGGAGGGTAATGAGTAGCACAAGCGGAAGGGGAGTATGTTTGGTTTTTGGAAATTTTGAAAGGTTATGCCAAATAACCGGATCAAGTACAATTACCTCCAGGCTTCTGTACCAAAGTGGTCGTATGATAGAATTAACGAATAAATTCTTCCGAGTTGCCCAGTAGCAGAGCTGCATGTATCTTATCATTCTACGCCTTTTTTATTGCTATCGGGCTGTTGACAGAGAGCGTTCAATCCCCGGTCATGCTATTTTTAAATAGGGACCCTGCACACACCGCACGGAAGAGGCCGGGGAGACCAGCCTTCACGGGTAGCACGGAGTAAGCCGCACCGCGTACCAAGCAATCGGTCGGACAGAGCGGGAAGCGCGGACACCGAAGCGAAGCATGCGGGCGGGCGCTTCTTCTATGTTTGCCGAATATTTAATACTAGGTGTATATTTACAGGTAATATAGCCTTACGGTTATGAACCCTGTACACCGGTCAGGCAGGCGTTGTGTTCTAATCCCCCACAACCCTTTTTTGGGCAATTTAGCCCCATATCGGGAGGCACGGTGCGCACGGCGCTACCGGAAGGATTGCAATAATGTGTTTCATATCAGCTTGACACCCTGGACGTTCATGGATTCATTTAAATAGTGTCAATAGTATACATATTACAAAATGCTAGTACAACGGAAAGTGGGAGCCAATGGGATGGCCCACTTGAGCATGTCCTCTTTAGGCAACTGCGCACCAGAGGCCAAAGACGTCCTTTGGCCCCAGTACACATGGCACACTGTTCATGCTCTTTGAACCGTACCTTGTGGTTGAGTGTAGCGTCTCTAGCTGCACGTTTCTCAAGAAGTTCAGCGCCCCTGTACCAAAGAGGAAACATGCCGACGACACCGACAGTCAGCCTCAAAAAAAGAAAGCATGGAAGAGAAAGGCAAAGCGGTCAAAGATTTAATACCCTAATGCTCTACTTACCCCTACATTTTCTTGCTCGTACACTTGCTATTGTGACGTAGAAAAAAAAAAAATTTGAACTTTTTCTTGGAATTTCGTCTCTCCTACACAGAAGACAGAAGACAAGGATGGGAACCCGAATATTGGCCATTATTGATAAATTATTTGTCCATCAACAGCTGAGCCAGAGGCACATAGATATGTACTGATGATAGAAAATTATTCATCAACAGAATCCAGATCCCCGTACCCGGTGGGAGGAGGGCTGTTTCCAGTTCACAACAATGAACAATTGTCCATCGCCAGCAGTACTAACTGGTGATCAATGATTATCCAACGCCAGTGCTGGGGCACCAAAAAAACACAGTTGATGCGCGGCTGCTGTAAGGCATCCACTGGATCCAAAAACTTGTGGACTCAATTGCTAGTGAACCAGCAAATAGTGGAAAGGAGCATGACCTAGGTAGCAGGTACCAATCCAATAGTACACGGCGCGCAAAGACGGCAAGCTCAGGTGAGGCAGCTTTGTTAAAGAGTGCATAAGTGACTACCGATGCACAATTATCGATCGACTGACCTCTTACTCATTGTACTCGTGCCGGCGAAAAGTCCGTGTACACGTGACCTGGACACTTCCTCCTCTCAATTTTTGTCGCGTTATCCTGAGCTACACAGAGCATGGATGACCGCGAAATTATGATATTGTATACATTTTACATAGGTTCAGATATTCCCAGTCTTATATTGAGGGACTCATGCTTTTATCGTGCAGGAGAGTACTAAACTTTTCTGCGCCTTGCTGATGCATGTCTGAATTTCTTTCCTCATTATTTCACGTCTAACATTGAAAATTGACTCAGAAACTTGTGAGTGCATTGTTTCGGTCAGGTTACATATTTTATGTAAGTTTTGTGAAGTAGGAACAAAATTTACACAGGATAAGACCCATAAAATATGATAGGGAGTAGTGTTGATGAATTTGAGCACGTTTAAATGCTCTTTGCAACTAAATTTCAGTGACTCTGTGCCCCACATCTCTTGTAGATGTAGAAATATGCAGCTTCTAGCCTAACATATGAATAAAGGCTGCATAATCAACCTTTAGTGACACATTCTATGCATTTAATTCATTCACTGCATCTGTCTAGGCTGTAACTTCATTTTTGTCAATCAATATCCCGGTAAATATCCATAGCATTTCCATAGAAATCTCACAGATAGTACTTTATTATATTGAAAACCCTCACATAAATTTTGGGAGAAAATGAAGAGGTCAGTAAAGAGGTATCCATGAAACAAATTCCTATGCGCACCGTCAAGATGCAGAAAAGTTTAGTACTCTCCTGCACGGTAAAGGCATGAGTCCCTCGATATAAGACTGGGAACATCTGAACCTATGTAAAATGTATACAATATCATAATTTCGCGGTCATCCATGCTCTGTGTAGCTCAGGATAACGCGACAAAAATTGAGAGGAGGAAGTGTCCAGGTCACGTGTACACGGACTTTTCGCCGGCACGAGTACATTATCAGGAGTAATTGTTGGTCAGGATTGTTCGCTGTAGTGCCAGTATTAGGTAATTGTCGATGGTCCTAGCAATAAGGCATTCATGTATGACACTCCGAACTACATTACAGGGGTATTATGCATGACAAGGGTAGGTACAGGTGTAAGTGTGCATAAAGAAAGAATACACTGCTCTTATCCTTGTAATGCAGTTAAATATGCAGAAGATGAGTTTGAAAAGAAACTACCCCCTTTTAAAAAATACAAGTACATAAATTGGATGCATGGATATAAAATGTCATTTGATGCACAAATAATAACCGCATTCTTTTGAAATTTTGATAAAGTATACTAATAGTAGAGCTAGCCCATGTAACTTAGTTTGGTAAAATTCCTCAGCAGTTGCGGCTTGCGATGTCCAGAACAATACAGTGAAGAAGTAGTGAATGGCAGGGGTTTGGCGACCCGCACGGGTTTTTGCTACGGGTAAGCGTGGGTACTGGTAGGGGTCCTGATTCCCATACCCGTGAGCTTTAAAACGAGCCCCAGAACGTCCAAAACGGATAAAAACTGACGGGTTTATGAGCCAAACAATGTTTGCGCTCTAAATCTATCAGTTTTAGCCCATTTTGGACGTTTGAGGACTCTTTTTTTGCGGAAAACCCGCGGGTTTCGCGGGTAAGGGTCTGTGGGTATGGGTGAGGGTCGGAAAAATTTACCCATGGGTTACCCGTGCCATTCACTATGAAGAAGTGAGATGGATGGGCAATAGGTCACATGTGCGCAATTACTTATGGCGGGCACGAGTAGGTCACCCAGTACTGTCCCATTTCGATCAATTCGGCAGGGCATGTTACGTGTTACATGCCTGCCGAAATTTCTGCTTCGGCATCCGGGGGATGTTACAATTACCCAAATGAATTTTCAGCACATTACATTCAAGATTACAGCATGTGTTCCATATCAACAAGAGGAAATAGTATTGCATGAGCAAAAAGTAGCTGTATTTATAAGAAAAACATACTTTGGTACTCGGGGCAATTATATATATATATTTGTCTATTTTCTTGATATTTACGATGTTAAATCAATTCAGCATCACACCTTTTTAGCGATACAATTGTCATATTTCGGCCATTTTGGGGGCACCGTTACATGTTACTGCTGAATTGATTGAAATGGGACAGTATAGGCGTGAGGGTGCAGTTAGGTGTAGGATGGCCCAATGAATGTATGCGACATGAGCACAACGCTGGAAATACACTGAGTGAGCTGGGATTGTGGCAAGAATCCTAGAAAAAATTCACACCAGACCCCTGGTGTGGGAAGGAATAAGGATAGATAAACCTGTGTTGCAGGCCTTCCCTTTAAATTGGCAGTTGTGTGTGCTCAAGCCCCGACATTGTCTCTTCTCCTAAGTGTCAGCACCTTGATATTCCTGGTTGTGTGAGGCTTGGCTGACCTCTTCTCGCTTAGATGGGACACCGTAGATGCAAATAGTGAATGGCAGGGGTAACCCATGGGTAAATTTTTCAGACCCTCACCCATACCCACAGACCCTTACCCGCGAAACCCGCGGGTTTTCCGCAAAAAAAGAGTCCTCAAAAGTCCAAAATGGGCTAAAACTGATAGATTTAGAGCGCAAACATTGTTTGGCTCATAAACCCGCCAGTTTTTATCCATTTTGGACGTTCTGGGGCTCGTTTTAAAGCTTACGGGTATGGGAATCAGGACCCCTACCCATACCCACGCTTACCCGTGGCAAAACCCGTGCGGGTCGCCAAACCCCTGCCATTCACTAGATGCAAATGGCTCATTGACTATCGAGAACAAGACAACCCAAAGAAGCCTCTGTCATAGGGTTCATAGTAGCAGCAAGAGAATACTAATGTTGCAAGGATGCCAAGAGAATGAATTAGGAGAAAGCAGAACATAGATTGCTTGAGAAACATAAATGGATCATGTATATATAATTTCAAACGCAATGTGGATTGTGGTCATGAATTGCTGGAGCGAGAAGTTGGCATCGGCTAGGGTGTTACTACATTAATTGGTGTGATAGTGGAAGAAAGAATGATACATACTGCTAGAGATGTTGCATGGAAGGCATAATGACTTGTTAGCACATTTCTTGATCGCTCTCTTCTTCTTTGACATTGCTCTCTTCCTCTCCAAGGTCGCTCTCTTTATCTTCAAGATCGCTCTCTTCCTCTTCAAGATCACTCTCTTCCTCTTCGACCACTTCTTCGACTGTGAGTTACGGTTAAACAGATATGTAAAAATTGTGAAGAAGATGGTGGATACAAACATCTTGAGGCTTCGTGACGCTCAGCCGTGTGCTGGAAGGCAATCGAGGATATTGAAAAGGTGTACACTGACTTGTGATGGGGAGACGACAAAGTTACGAGACATACCCACTGATAAAGGTGAATAAAGACGGCACGATAGGCGGAGGAAAGGGACTTACTAGCTATAGTGAGGGTGAGGAGAAAGTATTAGCAGGCATATAAGTGAAAATGGCTATACAATGACGTACGTCCTGGAGAGCAGGAAAGTGCAATGGTCAGTGGTGGATTCACTTGATTCAAGTCGAGCAGCGACATACCCACTGGAGAGCAGGAAAGTGAAATGATCAGTGGTGGATTCACTTGATTCAAGTCGAGCAGGGACGTACTTGCTAGAGAGCAGGAAAGCGAAATGATCAGTGGTGGATTCACTTGATTCAAATCTAACGGTGACATACCCACTGGAGAGCAGGAAAGCGAAATGATCAGTGGTGGATTCACTTGATTCAAGTAGAGCAGGGATGTACCTCCTGGAGCGCAGGAAAGCGAAATGATCAGTGGTGGATTCACTTGATTCAAATCTAGAGGTGACATACTCTCTGGAGAGCAGGAAAGCGAAATGATCAGTGGTGGATTCACTTGATTCAAATCGAGCGGTGACATACTCTCTGGAGAGCAGGAAAGCGAAATGATCAGTGGTGGATTCACTTGATTCATGTCGCGCAGGGACGTACTTCCTGGAGAGCAGGAAAGCGAAATGATCAGTGGTGGATTCACTTGATTCAAATCTAGAGGTGACATACCCACTGGAGAGCAGGAAAGCGAAATGATCAGTGATGGATTCACTTGATTCAAGTCGAGCAGGGATGTACCTCCTGGAGAGCAGGAAAGCGAAATGATCAGTGGTGGATTCACTTGATTCAAATCTATCGGTGACATACTCTCTGGAGAGCAGGAAAGCGAAATGATCAGTGGTGGATTCACTTGATTCAAATCTAGAGGTGACATACATCCTGGAGAGCAGGAAAGCGAAATGATCAGTGGTGGATTCACTTGATTCAAATCTAGAGGTGACGTACCCACTGGAGAGCAGGAAAGCAAAATGATCAGTGGTGGATTCACTTGATTCAAATCTAGAGGTGACATACCCACTGGAGAGCAGGAAAGCGAAATGATCAGTGATGGATTCACTTGATTCAAGTCGAGCAGGGATGTACCTCCTGGAGAGCAGGAAAGCGAAATGATCAGTGGTGGATTCACTTGATTCAAGTCAAGCAGGGACATACTTCCTGGGGAGCAGGAAAGCGAAATGATCAGTGGTGGATTCACTTGATTCAAATCTATCGGTGACATACTCTCTGGAGAGCAGGAAAGCGAAATGATCAGTGGTGGATTCACTTGATTCAAATCTAGAGGTGACATACATCCTGGAGAGCAGGAAAGCGAAATGATCAGTGGTGGATTCACTTGATTCAAATCTAGAGGTGACGTACCCACTGGAGAGCAGGAAAGCAAAATGATCAGTGGTGGATTCACTTGATTCAAGTTGAGCAGCGACGTACTTTCTGGATAGTAGGGTGACCATGTCATCATTCTGTCATCTGTAGATATGCACCAACATGCTTTGATAGTCAACCTACCTCCACAAACTCCTTTCTCACATTGACAAAGGTTGCTACAGTGTTGTCATCCTCGGAAGGTGGTCGAAAACGCTTCTCAATAGGTGCTCTCTCGAAGGTGAACCTCTTATGACACCTCCGACTTCAGATGCATATGTTACTTGCACCCGTAGCCATGACTCACTAGCCGACTCACCATACATAAAAGCCCCCATCCCTTTGCGTCCCTAGCCTTGTGTCCCCGCATTTCGGGCATGTTTGTTTTCTACTTTCCACCCAAACCTTCTCGATCAGCATACACATAACGAGAACCTCACCGGCCTGAACAACTGTATTCCAATCATTTTCATCCACTCGCAACCCATCACCCTGCTTCACAAGACAATATCTCCTCGAGTGAACACGATCCTCTCCAAGCTTCCATCTGAAGTGCTTCGATAGGTTGTCGTGCACGTCCTGAGAATACAGTGAGTCTAGAAAGATGAGGCAGCGTCGGGCTCGCTCACAGAGAATAGAGCCATGATCGTTGGAGGGAAGACCAGTTTCTCGCCAAGAGCATCGATGATAGTCACGCCGCCGTTCTCGTGGCTGTACCCTACGATATGGGCGATGCTACGTCGTACAAGGTCCGTTTCGAGGAGGCCCAGGAGGATACGTTGCACTGTGGGGCCGCGATTGTGCATCGCCATCGTCAGAGTCGTGTCGCCGAAATGCCAGACTTTGAATACCTTGTGCAGGATCCGAATGTTCACGACGAACCACATAGTCACCGGCCACATTGTTGAATTGACCGCCTGAGATTATGATATTGGATGCCCCCGCAAAGAAACTCTGGTTTACTTGCGTGGGTCCCCACAGAGAGCGTAAAAGAGACAGGAGCGAGTCCATATCGAACAGAGGTATGGTGGTAGTCTGTAGAGGTCTGGGAAAGGGCGGGAATGAACCCAGTGAGCCAGCATACCATGCTTTCGACTAATGCAGTGTGCCGTGGGACGACCGCACAGCTATCGGATTGATAATCTCACGAGGTGCATGGCAATCCAAGGTGCTGGGCAAGCTTTTCTTAGTCTAGGTGAGGCAGATGGGTGCACAGCCCGATCAAGTGCATGATAAGCCTCTCGAATTAGATGTCTGTGCCTTAAAGCTAGCAATGTCTTGAAGGAAGAGGGGTCTTTTCATGAGAACGGATCTTTGGAGAATGAGGAGGGTTTTGGAAGAGAATGTTTGTCTTGCAACGAGAGGAGGGGAGTGAGAGAGATGGATTGTGCCCAAGGAGCATGCGACTATGGCGAGGATTGGAGTCACAGATCTGAGCGTTACGCACAACATGTCATTGGCACAAAGATCAATGCTGAGGGTATCGAAGGTGAGGATGGAGTTCCTTGAATCAAGGACAATAGCGATAGTAGTCTGTAGCGATTCGCAGTGCTTCCAGTGCAGTCGATGAAGGCGCTCTCTTCATCCTGGACTCTAAGGAGGCGTTAAGATGGAGTTCCCTGACCGGCATTTAAATAAATTGGCGGCGCAAATTAATGAGCTGGCGCGCTTTTCTCGTCTGCATGACCATCATCATGGACGATTAGGCAGATTGGGCGTGCGGTTGAGGTTGAATTGGATTCTGGTGCGCCTGAAACCACTCTTTCATCGCTTCTGTTAGTGCTCACTGATCTCAAGTGATATAGCACTAGCCAGACGACTACGATGACAACGACGCTCTCCTCGACCTCAACCACCACTATGGATCCTCCGCACTGTTCTCGACTCGACCTCCTGCACGACGCACTGTGACTCTGCGATGCTCAACAGCCCTACAAGGTCGACACCGACGAGGGCGTCATCCGTAGTCCTCAGCCCGGCTACAGCAAGTACAATCGCACGACCCGAGAACCAGCACTGAGCAGCCCATGTGCCAGGCTGCGTACTTCAACTTATTCGATGGTATGTCCTTCATCTTCTCCTTCTCTTTCCTCACTCTCGTGGTTGGGAGAGGGGCAGCGTCGTGTACGCTGTCCTAATTCGCGCTGCCCATATTCATTGTTACTATGGAACGTGCGCTAACATGAAACTCCACAGACTTCTGTATCTGGGGTCCTTCCGAACCCGAGAGGGGCGTCGCTAACACTGAGGGAGAGATGGTCGCCTGGTAAGTCGTGTTCACTATCGTTTCTCGTTCGTCGTTACTGACTTTCCGCTCTCTGTTCTCCTTTCTGTTCCTCATCGTACCGCCCTGCCTTCACCGCTCTTGCATCGCCTCGAACACCCCTATGCAACCATCAACCACCTCTCTGTCGACATCGAACGCCTCCTCGAATACAGGTGCTCCAAGCCCGGCCACAGTACCCGTCTCATCCCCCAGGGTGCTCTTACTGGCCTTCAGTGGATCCAGACTCCCGACTACGTCCAGGCTGTCGGATTCATCGACCAGGTGAGTACTTCGATTCCCCCGGTTCAATGTACTGGGGCCTCTCCTGAATCGCTCGCTCACTCTCCTCATCTTCTAGCCCTCGATCAACATCAAGGCCGACGACTGGGAGGAGAGATGGACCCCTCACAGTGCCGACCTTCGTGGTAACCCCATGGGTGGTCTCGTATACTCAAACGCCTTCACGGCATGAAGCAGGGTCATTGAGTGGCACAACTTTATCGGTGAGTACTGGTTCTACTTTCCTTTCTACGTTCCGTTCTACGTTTTGCATCGCTTTCTACAGAATCTATTGTCGTTTGCGACGACTGTTCTCCCTCGCTCTGTTCGCTCGATCTCGCCTCACTTCCTATCCTTCCCATCTCGTCTCACCCATCTACTGTTTGATCTCATTTCCATCCTTCCTCAACGTTTTCGCGTTCGGCTTGACTTAATATTGTTCGGAGGAACTAACATTCTACTCTGCACATAGGTGGTAGCCGCTTCTGCTTCAAGGCTTGCGACCCCGTTGGACCCAACGCCCCTCACTACTGCGAGCACGTCTTCGGTTGCATTGGCTGTGACTACAACGTCCCCAACGCTGCTAAGGATGGCGTCTTCGAGCACTGCGAGGGTACGTACGTTTTCTTTGAAAACTGCTTTCGTTTTATACAGGTTGTTATCCAGTAACTATTTGCATTGAATATCATTTTCCTTTTTACATTGATCATCACTACCTATGGTATAACATTTGAGATACTTATTCGCATCTCGTCCCGTCTCACCTCCACCCCACTGTGAACTCAACCAAGTTTGATTTGTGTATGGCACCTCTGTCTCGAGTCTGGCAGCGCATCCAAGTAACTCTTGAGAGCCGTCATCATCAAAGACGGAAGTCGACTGCATATGGCTGCATGTCTGGATTGCAGATGCCAAACACCCTATCAAATTAATCAGTGTGGGTGTAGCTTTCGCGCGTGCGAATGCATCTGGAAAGAAGAATTGTGAAAATGGAATGCACAGTTTCCCTAGGCAGAAGACCACAGACCGCGCTTCCTTATGTAGATGAAATCGACATGAGTGTGTGAAGGTTGCACCAGGCGAAGCGAGCATCATCGCAGGGCAGTTTGACCGCAGTGACTAGTGATAATTGATGTCTATAAACAAATGCATTAACAATTTGAAGTCACTAGTTGATAAGAGCTGTCGCCTCTAGATCAACTCCCATATAGACATACATTTGACGGAGCTAAAACAAGTATAGTAATAGGTACCGATAACATGAACTAGTGAATTTGTTCATCTCGCATTGTCAGGATTCCTAACCACTAGAACGATCGCTCTGTCGTTTTCCTACGCTAAGCCAGACGTTTTGCTTTACTAATATGGCTGTCCATCCGCCGAAAAATTATTCCCGGATGGATAGATGACTTCTGATGTTTATAGGTATTGATTTCGAGTTAACAAGTACACTGCTACATTAACCAACCCATACATATAGTCAGTTCCCGTACAGAGAGGGTCAATTACCGTACGCACTTAGCTGATTCCCGTACATAGAGTGTTGATTCCCGGACATATATAGCCAATTTGCGTAGAGACATAGCGGATTCCCGTATATTGAGTGTCCATTACCGGATATCTACAGTGTTTTACCGTGCATGTACACTGTGTTAGCGTGTATGTTACCCATATATGTGCGCTTGTAGATTGTGAACTGGATTTGTGCACTTATATTGGCTAACTCTCTTGTTTTTGGCAGCCGTGGGTGCCGAAGTGCACTCTGATAGCCGTGTTCGCCATTCGGCAACACCTCGGCAAGTTTGGAACTGGGATAAAGTTCCAGCAGAAGGCACTGCCTCCAGCGACAACCACCCCTGCGATTACCTTGGGGATCCCCTGTCAACTACCAGACCTGAGAGGCGGAAAGCGCGCCGCCTGGCTGGCCGACTGCCGCGATTGATGATCAGGTGGCTCGCTAACAAGCGAACAAGCGAGACGGCATAAACGGCAGGGCTATTCTTAGTTCTCTCTGTCCGTGCAAGCGCGTTCTCTATACGTCTGTACACTGGAGAAAGTATATACGATAATGTAGCTTATATCTACGGTACTCTAGCATGTCTATACGCGAATTATCCAATGTCACAACGGGAATGCCAATCTATGTACGTGAATGGATCATCTTTGTCCGCTAATCCACTCTCCATACACGGAAATCCCTCGTATATGTACGCGAAACCAGTATTTGTACACGGGAATGGTACAACTAAGAGCTATAGACAGCTGATATTGACTCTTAAGCACTCAAATCATGTTTCCATCCACTGGACTAAGTATGTATCTATCCGCGAATAATTTTTCGGCGGATGGACAGCCATATACTAATGCATGATCTGCACCGGCGTACAGGAAGATTTGCAGAGCCATGGTAATTCCGACGATGAAAGAAACGAGCGTTTGGAACACTATGATGCCGAAAGGCAGAGAGACATCATGTGCACAGGGAGAGCAAAGTCATCTCGCGCGCGGGTCTGAATAATACAGAGCTGTAAGAATCGAGTGCAACAACTTTAGAAGGAAGGCACGCACAATGAACATCTTCTGTCCCTCTCATCATTGTACACTTCAGTGGAAAGGGAAGCGGGACGCAGTACGAGCATCCATCCACGCTGAATCTACTATAGTCCGGCCCAATCCTGCTAAAGCCGTCGAGTTCGCTTCCGACCCTCGTGTTTTTGTTGAATTGGCTTAACTCTTCCTATATTCCAACCGCGACTCGAAAGGCATCTGCGTCCAGGTCCAGGTCCGAGCTTCCTTCACAGAATCCCCATCCTCTCCCGCGACGACGGCCCATGCAGAAGAGACAGAATAGGCACGAGCAACCAACCGCGCTCATCGGCCTCTTCAAGGGTTGTGGCTATGGCTGTCCATCTGCACAAAAAGTATTTGCGGATGGATAGATCCTCTGGTAAGTGATTATATACACGTAAGGAGAGTATCCGCATACATACTTGTGTACATTAGTCAGTTTCTCGTGTATACATACCGGATTTGCGTGTATACATAACGGATTTGCGTGTATACAAAGCATATTTGCGTGTATACATAACGGATTCGCGTGTATACAGAGCGTATTTGCGTGTACAAATAGCGGATTCCCGTGTACACATAGCGGATTCTCGTGTATACATAGCTAATTACCAAATATATACATTGGATTCTCGTATACATGTATCGTCTACGCGTAAACATATTGCCTCGCTGCTATTAGCATACATACAGCCAACATACAGCTTATCTTTTCACTGCCGCGCGTGCCGGATTGCGGTCTGATGGCCGCTAACCCGACTCGGCCGTTATTCGGTATGTAGGTAACACTGATCGGCTCTCGGCACGCAGGGTGTATCGGATCCGATACAATTCATAGCCATCAAATCAATGCCAAATTGAGCGTCGCGAGTTTGTAACGATTTTATGTTCGTAGAAGCCAAAAAAAGCAGATTTTCTATAACCGTTGAAGTGATTCAGGGAGCCAACAAGCAGAACTACTTGAGCACTACACAAGAGGCCACTAGTAAGTACTTACTAGGAGATAATATTTACCATGGCCCCCTCCGTAATGGCTGTAAGCCTGTAATCACCTTCACAATTTCCTTCTCCTCCATATGAAAGCCTGTGGGTGACCATGTTGGTGTCATATCCAATACTGTTAATGGTTTTTACTACTCCCGTTGTGACTCGTGAGCCAAATGGATGCAAGACCTGATTACATCAGCCTCCTGAAACCAGGAGGACGCATGCGCGCGCGAGGCGTGTTGTGGGAAGGCGCGTTTGGGAATAATCTCGGTTTGGTAACTCGCGGTCTTGTAGGCTAGTAGGTAGGCCACGCTCATCACCGGCGCTCAGGAATGGAGTGCCATATCATTGAAGCCGTAATCAAGCCGGTTGATGGTCTGATGGCCACAGTGGCCGAACCAACATCAACTCGGGAACAAAATAGCAAACACGCGAGACGGCATTGCCGGCAAAGGATATTCTTAGCTCTATGTGTTCGGGCAGATGCGCTCTACAATACCTCTGGGTAGTAGATATCTGTGTACGGAAATCTAGTATATACTGATACGTCCTCCCTTAAATCCAGTAAATTTACTCGAAAATATGATCTCTATATACGCGAATCCGCTATGTATACACGGGAAACCGATATTTATACACGCAAATCCGTCATGCATGCACGGGAAACCGCTATAACTACGCGCGAATCCAGTTCATGTGTACGGGAATGCGACCAATGTACACGGGAATCCATAAGTATGTATGTGGATACTCTTTCTAGCTGTATGTAATTACTTATCTGGGCATGTATCCATCCGCAAATACTTTTTGTGCAGATGGACAGCCATATGTGGCTACGTTCTCGGTGAGGGCGCTGGGGTTGGATCTTTGTCCTCGCATCGCGTTCAACATCCGTGTGTCTCGAGATGGCACGTATATGTATACCCGTTCTCTGTTTGGACGTGTCGAAGGTGGAGACGCAGAGGCAGTATCCCAATGTTGGGGGAAAGACAAGATGGGATGGCAGTGCTGGGAAGTTCGTGCAACTGCACCTTTCCTGGACTCCTGCTAGAATCATCGTCGGAGGCGCAGTGAGTGCTTGGGTAATCGTCGTGGTCATAGCCGGGGAAGAAATAACGGCTGTGGACGAGGTGGATAAGATAACGATGTGTGTGCTTGTCAGATGCTGAGCCCGAAGATATGGAATTGTGAAGTCGACGACGGCGCCGTGGCCATGGTGTTGGCGACGATCAAGCCGATCGCAGTTGAGCCGGCGTCCTCGTACTCGAGCTTTAAGCCTTGAGGCCTGAGGATGCAGGTCTGGTGGAGGTGGTGGGCGATGAATCTAATTATGAACAGAAGACATGTCAGTACAAATGCATCGCAGTGAAATAAAAAGCCAAATATCAGGAATAAATAAGTCGAAGCAGAAGACAATGACAATGACAAAAGAGCCCAAAAGAAAAGAAAGTAACAGAAAAAACTGACCTGATTCATTCTCTACCCAAAGCCCTTCACATCCGCACCAGCACCAGCACCGTCCGCTAGCTCCTTCAACATCATCCAAGCCAGGGTGTTCGGATCGTCCGGCAGGGGTAGCGCTCCCAATAACGCCACCAAGTGAATATCGAACGATGACGACGGGGTCTTCTGGTTCAAGGGCTCAGTGGCGGCAGGGCGGTTGAGTTGAGGCTGGACGAAATGGTTAGTTGCACGAGAAGGGAGTTGGAGACCCGTCTGTTGCAGGCGCGTGCGAGGGTGCTGGTTAGACTTGGATGCCTATAAGGAGAAAAAGGATACTGAATAAATGAATTAGATATCATGGAATGAATGAAGGTCCGGAAGGATGTGAAAGAACGAAAGGAAAAGAAAGGAATTTCCCCGAGCCCAGTTTAAGTCCCAGTTGTGGGCCTCCGAGAGGGACAGGTACCCAACAAAAGAAAATGGGAGTGAATAAACAAAGGTGAGACTTACTTTAGGCCGTTATCGCGATGGCTGACAATGTTAGGAGCAACAGTAAGCAACCGCCATTTCCAACCAATGTTCTCCGTGAAGTAGCGCCTGCTATCTGTGCAGACTCGTATACCATTCGTAGTTCCTTGTTTCGCCAGTCCATGGGATTGGAGGGTGCCTGACTTGATCTAGGAAGCAATCGGCAGCGATACAAATTTCGCGAAGGGAGGTGTAGTTGAGAGAGGTGCGACTGCGATAGCGCGCGACGAGAACGTGCGTGTCGGAAGGCGAAGGATTCAAGGATCTGTTTGAGGCTGGAATTGACGTTGGTCAGAATTAAATTCCTACAATAAAGAGGCATTTGATACCTTAAAGTAGTGCATGTCTAGGTACGCTTTGAGCCAGTCAGCGGTGGGTGTAGCGTTGTTACATTGTTCCGTATCCTAACTGGACGAGGTTGAGGTACAGGGTTTCATCGCGAACTTGATTGTCAGTTTCGCCCGTTCACCATCGTCAAATCGAGGCTGAGGTGATCTTAACGTGTAGAAATCTAGACACCCGATGTAAGTGAATAACTCAGTCTCGTATAATTCGACTATACCTAGACACCCGATGTAAGTGAATAACTAGAGTACAGTAATTAGTTTGGTGTCCGGTACTAGATGGATAAGGGAACTAACCTCAGTCTCGTATAATTCGACTGAGGTGCTATCTACAATGTCCATGGGTTTATATATCTTTTTCTCGTAGACAGTGGCCCTACAGGCTCTCGTCTCTACAATGCGAGTGGTGATGGCCTTAGAGCATTGTCAACAACAATGCTTGAGCGCGCTTTGTCGCCAGTGGCCGACCAATGCGTCCCAGCGACTATGCGGTGGCTCATTGATGTCAACATAACGGTATGTTGGGTGTTCTACGTTGTGTATAACAAAGGGAGATAGCAAGAGGGAGACAGAAGTGGCGAGCAGGAGGTGGTCCAGCGAGGAAGGTGATGATGGTGGATGTCACACGGCGGACAAGTAGCTGAAGATTGGCCGGTAAATGTGTCCTGAAGATTGATCCGGCATATATGCCGAATATGTTAGTTTGTCACCCTTGTCACGCCTGCTTAAGATAATGTCGTTCTTTCCCTTGCTCAGAGGCTTATGTGACGATTAAAAGCACTGATATAGGTGTATATACTACTAGGTACTTATATCCATTGCCACTAGCTATATAATACTTCTTAGATGTTTTTCAGCATTCACAAGAAACCCATTTAGATATATTCCTGGCATATTAAAATTTGGCTTCGGCTACATGTGGAAAGAGTGCACTGAATACTATTTAAAAAAATTCTTTCATTTATCACCTGTAATGAAGCACATTCACTCACTATCCAAGCCCACAGTGACCACAGCACGACGATTCGTCCTTATTTCTGGCTCTTGAAGCGGAATTTCGCAGAATGTGACGGAACGTTACGCTTCCGGATCAATTGACAGTATAATCGTCATGACACATCGCGGCATCAATTGACAGTTACTTGTCCGCCGTGTCAGACGGTTGAGCAGGGTGTCCCGATACGGAAGTCCGGCCCTGGCATCGTCTGACATCCGGCTCAACCACTCACAACCTCTCCTTCTCTCCCTCATCACATATATCTTTCATATCCCAATTGCTATCTTCTTTCATCGACGCCTCACTCCACGACCCTCATTTCTTTGCTCATTTTACCTCCTCTCATATCGACACTATTCTGAGAACATTCGCCCTTGAAGTTGCTTGTATGGTCATCTCTCAGGAAAACCCTGATCTACTAGCCCACTACCTCATCAGAAGCGGAGGTGCAGTCTATGATTCAAAATGGAGCACCAAATGCTCTAAACCATCTCTTCTATGGCGAGTTAAATTTCCTTTCTTTCTGACTTTGAACTGAAGGGTGCAGGTTAAACTAAATCTTTAGATGTATGCCTTCCATCGTTCATATCCACCAATTCCTCGGCGGCTATCACTACATCTACGGCACATTTTCTCGCCCTCTCCGTGCGGTCGGGACTCATAGGCACTTGTTGACGGAGTGGGTTCCGCTGGCAGAGAGACAGCGTCGAAAAGATACGGCGAGGAGACGGCGAGCGCTGTTTTGCCCTGGATCGTTCGTCATTTATGTATTCTGCTGGGAGATACTCCGAAGAGTCGCGATCTATCGATGTGTATTTGACTGTTGGGTTATGGTCAGTCTTTCTACTCCGTTCAAGTCAAGTCTTCTTTATTCATCTATTAGCAGGGTCACTCTCACCTTTCGAGCATGAACCCTGATTTCCCTCAGCCACTCTCATCACCTCACTTCTCCATCCTCTGCTCACGCCTCGCCATTCTCTGCGGCTCGCATCTTCGCATATGATCCTCCAGTCGCATCGCGGCCGTAACCGTTGATGAACGTCGTTTAGGTGGATGCCCAATCCACTCATTACCTAACGCAGCCCCGGAACATGGTATCAATCAGTGGGAAGAGAGTGTAGCGAAGAGCTTGGCTCTTCTCGCGCTCTCTTTGCTTGCTTCTGTTCTGGGACAACATCCCAAGGAGAAAGTCGGCCTGAAAAACCACTGCGTGAAGATAGGAAGGTGCTGAGCCTTGTGTCTCGCCATCGCCGACTTGACAAATACTGGCATCGATACCCCGACACCCCAAGCGACCTTCGACGCTGCCGAGTATTTCACCTTAATCGCAACCGTTGTCTCTGTAAGTTCTATCTCGTCGTCAGATCATATATGCATATTCCCGATTCTGCCTCGCGATAGCCCGCCTAGAGTTGGCGTCCGAAGCAGAGAAAAGCCGTGAACTTTCCACTCGTGATTTGGATGCACACATCGTCATTCACGACTCTAGTCAGGCAGACGTTCAACCTCCTACTGTTGATTTGGATGTTCAACACGATTGTGTGCCAGCGTAGCATACCCGCTGGTGTTCGCTGACGACACCATCAGTCGAGGAAAGGTAGAGATTCGAAGAAGGTCATACATAGTATTTCGCTACGGGCCGTATTCACTATTCTCACATTTAATGTCATTATTTCGCCGAGAACACTTTTAGTCTTCACCTAGTTAAGCTGATGTATTTGAACCATGACAACTTGGGTCGTAACGCGGATCCTCTTTTCTGCGCAGCTACAACACGGCTCCTGCTCAGTTGGTTACGAAACGTAGCCTAGGTGTGTTTAGGCTACCGTTAGCGACCTTCTAGTAGCGCAGCGCCAGCAAGGAGCGAGCAGCTCAGACTTTCTGAGACAAGTTCCCAATCCTCCGAGAAACTATGGAGCTGTAGTCCAGAAACTTAGCAAGATACTGGTAACTAACTGCGGGAAACCTACTTGAGTCCTATAAAGCCCGCAAGACATGTTGTTTCTCAAGCTGACCTGCTATGTACAACTTCAAGCAAATCCTTCTGTTCCTTGTATCGGCAGCAGCCTGCGCAGGCGCTACTGCGATAGTATCTGGAGCATCCATTCAAGACAGAGACGTCGTGTGTCACTTTATATCTTCCAACTTGGTGAGAGAAAAAAAAAAGATTAATTCCTTGTATACAGGCCCATTCAGACTCTTCGCTTTCCGTCTCTATCAGCGGAAATGCACTTCAAAAGCTTATACCAAGGATAGGAAGCGTCACCGTACCCAACCCGGATCTCTGTAGAATTCTTGCGTATGTGTGCCAGCATCCATTACGCCATCCCACTAAGCTCAGTCGAATTGTCAGGACATCGATGTACTACCGTAAAATGGCGTGCCAAGCGTGTCCCGACGTATGCAACGCGGCGCCGCGCACGCCTGCTCCTCATTAGTGATCAACTACTACTCCATTACTCGCCTCATAGTGACTTGTATAATATGTACATTCATACAACAACAATACAATTATACGAACCAATCGCAAGGATTGTGCGCAGAAGGGTAATTTAATATGGCGAAATTCAAATTCCAGTTCAATATTCTCGGTTTGGACTTCCGGGATGCGTGTTTCCTAGTGGCCTCTTCTTGTAGGGGTCGGTACAATATACTTAGATGGTGATGATGGTACGGAGCGAAGGGCGAGCAGGGCGATTGCTTACCATAAGCGGGCAACGACTAAACAACACGACCAAAACTTGGCGTCCTTGACACGTGCACCGTCATTACCTCTCATATCGTTGCCTTTCCCTCTTTATTTCTACCTGTACTGCAAAGGCCGCTCGAGGATTGTGAAACACGACCCCCAAGCATGACTCGCACTGCACGTTATTTCTCACCAGCTTCCCAAATTCCAATAGCGGAAAATATGGACCCGAGAGGCGTGCCGTGTTGCCGATTGATGAACTGGGCTTAAAATACTTTACTCGAGTACGGCGAATCCGGACCGCGGTGAACCGTGCACATTGGTACCGCCGTTGCATGGTACCGTTGCATGGGTCGGAGGGAAGTTGCTCTCTGAAAATGAACAGTATATATCATGACTATATAGAGGCAAGTGAGTCATTTTTGCTCAACATAGAAGAGCATAATCAGTATCGCTTTCCTGCGACGGCCTACCGTGGGAGTTAGTACTAACTTATACTTCCCAAATTGGCCCAGAATCTAACACGGAACACTGCGTGGGTCGCTTAAATATTTCATCGCGCTCTCACATAAAAGGTGCCCCTATGATAATGATTGTGGCTAACTAAAGTAAATCTATGGACTTCGAAGCCTGAGGGAGACTACTGCATCGAGTATTAGTATAGCCTGCAACCCCATTTCGTGGTTTACGAGCTAGAAATGATGGGTCCGATAGGCCCGAACTCTCCAGCGGTCAAGAAAGGTCTGCCATCGGCATCTTTCTGGCTGTGGATGTTCGTGATAATGAGTGAGTAAGGGGCACCCTTAAACAGCGCGTTCGGAATCTGCAATAGTAGTACAGAAGCTTAGTCAATCATATCCTCTGTGAATACGGTCCATCCACTGACCGTGGCTGTCAGATTGTCCGAGAGGGCACCAGGTGAAAGAGTATGACGACCGAGGATGATGGGCGACTCAAATCCGTTGTTGTTGGCAGGAAGCACTTCCAAAGTGTAATCCACAAACAGCGGTACGTTCCCGGAGTTCTGCACCGCACAAGTGAAGTCGACCTGGATGTTCAGAGTCTAAAGCTGCCTGTCAGCGAGCATAACGGTGTCTGTAGCTCCTGTACTTACATCTCCCACTTTAGGGTTCGCCGGGGTGACTGTTGCCTCCCCAAATCGAACAGCCTCGCTACATGCTACGGCATTCGCGGATATGGAAAAAAACGCCAGTGATACCAGAACAGACTTGATAGGGAGCTGCATCGCGGTAGAGAAGATTGAATGATAGGTGCTTTGATAGTCCTTCCCTAACGTACGCTCAGCGCTTTTATACAGCACCGCTCCGTCGAGGACTCAGAAATAGGACGACAATGCGTCAACCAACACCGCAGCTCTTTACTAAGAGCGCGACGAACATTGAGCGGGCAAGGTTTCAAAATTCAAAATGGCTGAAAGTAATTGGTAAGAATCGTACCTCCAGAGGCCGCAGAGCACGGTTGCAGCGGTGGCCTAATTGTAGTATACCTGGAATGGTGAATAAGATGCCTTATACCTGTGTTCCAGATTCACCAAGACGTATTTTGAAAGGTTTACAAATCCGCAAGACAGGAATTTATAGGGGCGCTGCCCTGCGAGCGTAGCACCAAATTATAAACATCAATTAAACAAAAGAGCGTGGTATATTAGACTCGGGTCCGTAAAATTACCACTACCCAGTCCAAAACACTCTTGAATCCCTCAGAAACCTCCTTAATGCGCCGATGATAACTATCCCAAAGTCCTATCATCTAAACGTTGATGGTGATAGGAGTAAGGGTTCCTCCCTCAAGAATGACCTGGCTACCATCGCTACCAGGGCTGGGGTGGATGTTGGTAACGACGACATTGTAGTTAGCTCCAGCGAAGAAGAATGCGTGGGGGACCTAAGTGAAAATCAGATTTTTTGAAGAAGTTGGATAAGACCACTAGAACGTACGGTGGTATTGAGCGAGTCGGAAAGGGCGTTCGTCGCAATAGCGTGGCGAGCGAGAACAATGGGTGCCTCGTGGCCGTTGTTGTTTGCGGCAGGGACTTCGATGGTGTAGTCCAAGAACTGGGCCCCAATGCCGAAGTTCTGCACGGCGCAATGGAGGTCGACATTGATGGTGATAGACTATTTCAATAGTTCGAAGTAAAGTCAGCTCATCGTCGACGGCTCGCTTCACAGGATCAGTGCTACTCACATCTCCAGCCTTAACGGTGGTAGGAGAAACGGTGACCACACCAAAGCGATCAGCCTCGGAGCATCCAACAGTGCGAGCAACGTTGCCAGCCGCGACGAGGCTGACGAGAGAGAGAAGAGCGGCCATCGGAGAAAAAGCGGTCCCCGGACAAACCCACAGAAAGCAAATAATGCTCCCACAAACCATCGAGAACTGCAGAACGTTTCTCGTGCCAATGTAACGGCATCGGGATGGTCGTGACCATGACAATCTCGGGAATGCTCGTCTGGTTTGCCATGGATGTTGATCTTGGAATGGCTGGAATTCTATGGAATGGTCGGAAAACCTTCCTGAGGTAGCTAGCTTTTCTATCGAAGTAAATAGGTACATTCATCGGAACTTAATATAATACATGGAAGATTTCTTATGTTTGTACTCATTTCTGAGTGCATGCAAGGGGTTCTTTGCTGTCTCAACCCGTCCGAATGACATCAAACCCTGAAGAAATTGGGCTTATATGAGATATCCAACTAGGGTGCACGATGGAGGAAGAGCAACAAGTCTAATTGAAGTGGTGGTACAGAATACAGAAGTCCCTACAAGCAGCACAAGAGACCGAAGCACGAATTACAGCAGAGAGCAATGAAAGCATTCCAAGAAATAAAGCAGAGCGAGAGCGAGAGCCGTTGGAGCAAGTCTAAGGGAGAGTTTCATGCGGTTTTCTTCTTGTTTCTTGTTTGTCTGGGCGTCTTCGCAGCCTTCGAACGTTTGGCCGGCGCCGCTGGGGCTTCTGGTTCCTCGTTGTTATCTTCTGGTTCGACCGTCGCGCCGGTACGTTGCCTGAGTAGCCTGCGCTTCTGAGGAACAAGTTGCGGCGAGGGGGTCTGAGATAGAGCACGGGTTGGAGAGCGAGAACGGCGCAGGGCCGACGGCTGAGGCTGTGGCAATGCGGACGACGATGCTACAGGAGGCCGGCGTGGAGAGGGTGCGGAAGGAGCAGGCGGCGGTGCTGGGACGGGTTGGCGCGTTGGGGGGTTTCGAGTCGACGGGGCAGATACAGCACGAGTGGGTCTTGCTGGTCCGTTGATATCTTCCTCAGGCTCCGAGTCATCGGAGAGGTGAAGGTCGTCTTCTTCTTCGGGGTCTTCTTCACGGTTTGTGGGAGTGTCCTATTAAAAGAGAAATAAAACCGTGGCCACCTAGGCATGCAGATTGGAAAGAAGGAACAACCATACCGTCTCGTTGTCGCGTTCTTCCCACATAGAAAAGATGCCGGTTGGATCTTCAGGGTCGATAGGCTCTGCATCTGGGTCTTCGAGTAGCCCTCCGGTCGAGTTGTGGCCGCGATTCAACGATGGAACTTGGCTGTAACAAAATAGGAACATCTAGTAGTAGTAAGGAGTTAAAAGTTAAGAGGAGATAGAGGCGTACCTTGTAAGAAACGCGAGCGTGTCAATTGCCCATGGATTATCGGGTTTCTTCGTGAACATCTCCACGCAGGCATAATAAAAGCCTTCAATGTCGAAGTAGCCCCATTTACCACCCCACGTTTCGAGGCTACACGAATTGACATAGACCTCATTAAGCAATGGGTGAGTTTGCGTGTTTGGAAAACCAAGTACAGTCACATACCTGAGTGGCAGCGTATGCGACGGCCTGCGGTGTCACCGAGCGCATCCCATGAATCTCGGCTTGGCCCAACTTTTTTGAATGCCGATGACCTTTAACCATCGAAGATTCCCCTGTATATATCCCACGAAGAGCCTGCAGATTGAAACGAAAGAGTTAGGCACCACTGAAATGATATAACAGGAGTACTTACTCGTATGACAGCGTGGCCACGAAAGAGACCTTCGTCACGCCGGCGGCGGTGGTACACAGCATCCTCCGGGTACAGGAACGAAGGGAGATCCTTCAGACAAGGCTTTATCTTGCCTTTCTCTGCCCGAGTCCTGTACTTGCTGTCTCGAAACAAGGTTTTAATGTGCATATATGCGTCTTATAAATGGAAGAACTCACGTTGGGTGCTTCAAAAAAAGGGCTTTATGCTTGAAGGGAACGAGGGCACGGGCGGTTTCAAAGTGCTTCCAGCCTCGCAAGGCTTTTACATCCGAGTCGATAGCGGGCGCAATAGGCTTGTTGTCGGGATCAGGAGCAAGGACCGTGTTGATTTCTGTCTTGATCAGGTTGGTGTCTTGAGAACGGGCTTCGCGCATCGTCTTGGACATCTATTATGCGCTATATTAGTGCATATATGCGGTAAGAAAGTAAGAAAAAGTACTTACCAAAGCGAGAAAAACATTGTACTCGTCGCGGTTGTTCGCTAGGGCCTTGATGAGTGCCGGAAATTCGTCATGGAGTGCCATGATGGCGTTGAAGTGCTCAACATTACGAGGAGAAGGCCTGAGATGGGTAAGGAATAGTATTGTGGAGAGATAGTAGCACTTACGGTTGGTCGGAATCACGGATACCCACCTCGAAGACCGCTTCAAGGTCCATCCAGGGACTTATACCGCGACAAAACCATCGTGCCTTGCCGCGGAAGACGTCAAGATCTGGCACAGCAGCACCTAGAAGAAATCTGAGTACACATTATAAAGGAAAAGAAAGGGAATACACGCCTTCTCCATCCATACGAGCAAGGTGAGCAATGACACGCTGAGTGAGGGATGTACCAGTGGACATGATGGTGGTAGGAAAGAAAGCTGGGTTTGGTATTTCTGACTGCCACTCGCGTCGGATATGGGTCTTGCCGCTATGCCGAAACGCGCATGGCATGTGACCGTTGCAGCTAGCCGCGCCAGTGGCGAACGAGCCGAGCTGCGAGGGTTTCTATTATTAACAACGCAGCTATTAATATATCTGGGCACCTAATCAGCGCGCAAAGCGATTATCAGTTGATAATAGCGGCGACGGGCTCACATTTCAACTCTGAACCACACGCACACCCAGAATGGCTCCGGGTGACCACAAGTGTGTGGGCTGCGGAAAGGAAAACCCCAGCAATAAATCTCTCGCTTCTCACCGCTCAAAGTGCCGCTTATTCAAAACCCGGCATACTCGAAATGTGGGTGCAAATATTGCATCTAGCAGCACACTGCCCCCTACGGAAAACGAACCGCTAGTACATTTGGAGCCCGATGACTATGGTGGGGATCACGAGGTACAAGACAGAGACGTTGAAAGGGACTTGAGCTATCCGAGTTCTCATTTAAACCCCAAGGTACGCTTATTTCTCGTCATAAGCTGTGTTGTACGAGTATTCTAACTGTTTACTAGCCTGATAACCCCAGTGTGGCTCCTGTGCGTCAACCTAGGCCTTTTGTCGACGATGCTGTGTCCGCTATACCGGATATAGCAATTTCAGAGCCTATGGAGACGTCTCCTGTGTTCTATTCTCATCCCGAACCTCAGAATGCAGCCACAAGCACAGCCGCACACTCTCCAAATCAGAAACAGCCCGTTGCTCAGACCAAGCCCAACCATTTCGGTGTTTATAGGGTTTACAAGCACGGACGACCCTCTCTTATGCCAAACGAGTCACAAAGCTGTAATAGCAGAGCGCTCGTAAAGTCGCAGTTACCCGCCGGTGGTCCTATGCAAGCCCTACTGGATGTCAATTCGGCAACCACTCCATTCAGAAACAAGTCAATTGAGCTCTTAATGAGCTGGCACTACTCGTCGTCTCGAATCAAGTCATTCGGGACCCTCAATTCACTTGTCCGTGACGTGATATTGAATCCGGAGTTCAATGCTGCCGACCTGAATGGATTTGATGCGGCTAAACAAGCCTCCATCCTTGACAGCTTCACACCATCTCATCCTCGCTCGGTCCTCAGTCCCGACGATGGATGGATTGAGTCCTACGTTCCTATTCGATTACCACCACCAGGACGCGGAGAATGGGGTCAGGAAGCCGACGCTCCGGTCTATAATGTCAAAGGTTTTTTCTACCGCAAGCCGCTCGAGGTTATCAAGGCTGCGTTGCAAGAGGAGGCCGCTGCTCGCTTTAATTTTACTCCATTTGAGGAATATTGGAAACCGTCTGCGGATGCGACCCCCGAACGGATCTTCTCCGAAATTTATAATTCAGACGCATTCCTCCAAGAAGACGCGAAGATTCGAGCTCAACCTCGCGCCGACTGCAGTCTGGAGACCATCGTTGTTCCGCTTGTCCTCTACTCTGACTCTACGCACCTCGCAAGCTTTGGTACCGCATCACTATGGCCTGTATATTTGTATCTAGGAAATCAGTCCAAGTATGAGCGAGGAAAGCCAGGTGCATTCGCTGCACACCATCTGGCTTATATTCCCAAGGTACGCCATCTGATTTTTGAATTTTACTCATGTAAAACCTACTAAACCTATCATCTAGCTAGACGACATGATTCAAGACACGTATCGCGCCATATTTGATGGCGAGTCCGCAACAAAGGAAGTTTTAACCCACCTCCGCAGAGAGCTAATGCAAGGTGTATGGGAGAAGCTGCTTGATGACGATCTCATGGATGCATATGTCAACGGCATTGTGATAGAGTTCCCAGATGGAGTTTCCCGCCGTGTTTTCATTCGGTTTTTTATATATGCAGCTGACTATCCTGAAAAGTGAGTCTCTTATCTCTTTATTTTCTTATTTCGGTTTGTTGAAAACATACTTAGGGTTCTTCTTTCATGCATGAAGTATATCAGTCTTCATCCCTGTCCACGTTGTCTCGTGAAGAAGTGTGATATTCACAACATGGGGACAAAATTGGATATAAAGCGTCGGGAGCGGCTCCATCGAGTTGACGACAGCCGCACTCAGTCAATGATTGACGCAGCAAGAAGGCTTATATACACGCAAGGTTATTCACCTGGGTCAGATGCTGTGCTTGAGATTCTTGAGTCCCAGTCTCTCGCGCCGACACGGGTACGCAATTTATTTTAAATAATTTTTTGGACGAGTGTACTGATACTCTGGGTAAATTAGAGCGCATTTTCAGTCAGGTTATCGCCATATGGATTCAACTTCCATGACATGTTTGCTCCTGACCTTATGCATGAGTTTGAACTTGGCGTCTGGAAAGCAACTTTCACCCATTTAATACGCATTCTTTACGCAAAGGGTGGGAACTCAATCCAGGTCCTAAATCAAAGGTATGTGACGTCTCAGAATCATAGTACCAGATAATTATTGACTTACCGTACTGCCAGATACCGTGCAATACCTACATTTGGTCGGGATACTATACGCAAGTTTACGTCCAATGTGTCCGGAATGAAGAAGCTCGCCGCGAGAGATTTTGAGGACCTTCTACAGGTAATGCTTTCACAAAACCTATTCTGTAAATAATAAAGCTAACTACGGTTTAGTGCGCGATACCTGCCTTTGAAGGCATCCTTGATGATGAGGATGACGCCATCCTGATGGACCTTCTGTTCGAGCTTGCTACATGGCATGCACTAGCCAAGTTACGCCTCCATACAGAGTCAACTGTTCGTGATTTGGAGGGCTCAACTACTCGCTTGGGAACTGCGCTTCGTCGCTTTGAGTCCATTACATGCAGAAAGTACAAAACACGGGAGCTTCCTTCTGAAGAGGCAGCAAGAGGACGTCGCAAGGCCGCTCTGG
Source organism: Agrocybe pediades (assembly GCA_013053245.1). Classification (NCBI taxonomy): domain Eukaryota; kingdom Fungi; phylum Basidiomycota; class Agaricomycetes; order Agaricales; family Agrocybaceae; genus Agrocybe; species Agrocybe pediades. Next base: position 2,978,461 of record JAACJL010000058.1, read on the forward strand.
CATCCAAGGGCGCCTCTACCACAGCTGGAAAGGGAAAGAATAAGGCTGAAAGCGGTCCTAAGGATCGAAAGTTTAATCTTTCAACATATAAACTGCATGCACTTGGTGATTATCCTCCATATATACGGCGGACTGGCTCAACGGACAATTCCAGCACGTGGATGGTATTTTTTTTCTTTGTTTTATTTTTTTAAGTATACTAAGGCTGTATTAGGGGGAACTAGAGCATAGGCGTCCAAAGAAATTCTACGCAACTTCACACAAAGGCAAATTCGCAATTGGCATAGCAAAACATATTCGCCGTGAGCGAATTCTCTACAATCTTTCAACCCGCATGGGAAAAAGCGAAGGCGAAAGAACTCCAGACAGCCAGGAATTGGATTTGCCGCTGAAGATGAAGGAATACCTGGCTCATCACCGCAAAGTTACTATGAAATGTCGCATGAGACAAGATACCCCATAGATATTGCAACCGCACTTGGGGATCATGAAGATGAACCTTCGCTAGTCGTGAGTTGCTATTTGGGTCCTAAATATAGTGTCTCTGACAATGAATTACAGGGATTTCTTCCCCAGTTAAAGGACCATATCTTGATGCGAATTCTCAACCGAGAGTACAACGGCGACAACACAATTTTTACGGATGAACAGCTGCAGGTAGCAATTGTTGGCGACTGCATCTACAAGCACAAAAAACTATGTCTAAATTACACAACCTACGACATGCAGCGCGAGCAAGACTCCCTCAATCCACGCACCCACGCCAATATTATGACTCTGTCGTTGGATGACAAGCACCCGTACTGGTATGCACGCATCCTAGGGGTTTACCATGTCGTTGTCCTTCATCCATCTCTCTCCAAACCTACAATCATCGACTTCCTTCATATCCGCTGGTATGCTCTCCATCCGTTCAAGGGAAATGTACCTGGATGGAGAAAGCGTCGCCTTTTTCAGTTAGGATTTGTCCCGCATATCATTGATGAGGACTTGGGAATATCTCGAGCCTTTGGCTTTCTGGATCCAGCTCGAGTTATTCGTGGTTCTCATATTATACCTGGCTACGCATACGGTGTAACCAAGGACCTCTTGCCACCGTCTGTGGTAGCGCGGCGGGAAGATGAACAGGACGAAGACTGGGTGGTATATTATGTCAATGTGTGAGTCACATCCTTATACCCGCAGATACTTGGTCACATACATTATTACTAGCTTTGTTGATCGAGACATGGTGATGAGATACCGTGGGGGCGGTGTTGGGCATAAGAGTACTCGCAAAGCGGTGTCGTTCTTTTTGAATGACCGTCACCAAATTGATCTGGAAGCCCGTGAATCAGTCAAGAGCGAAGAGGCGGACGAAGAGGCGGACGAAGAGGCGGACGAAGAGGCGGACGAATGGGAAGATATTCCCCCAGAAGCCTGTGAGGATAGCATGGATGAAGACGCCCTGGAGGAGATGTACAAGACGGACCCGGGTGGCAGTGATGACGGAGAAGACGACTCTGACTCTGACTCAGATGGATTGGCCGATGATAACTTAGATGACGCATTGGGCCCGGAGGAAGGTGCCGTGGTCGACGAGTTGGACGAGGTTGGGCTTGCATCCCTGTAGAATCTATAGCCTAGCATGTACAACCACCCAGAAACTATTTCTCCACTTTGTGACCGATTCTGTTGAGTTTCCAACACTGTTACAATCCGTTGAAAATAATTGTGTACACTTCCGACGGTCAGGAATAATTCTATTGGATTACATTGCAAGAGAACTCTTCCATGCTTTGAGAAACGGATGAGAATAATTCTCCTCTGATCCGACCTAGTCAGAAATCAATGCCACGGATTTTATAGACTAGAAATCATCGCGATGGATGAACTATTTTGCTGATGGCAGTGGAGATGGTGAACTTCATTATTGATAGGGTAGTAGTAAGTAGAACTTGAGGTCCTTTGAGTACTAGTAGGTAGTAAGTTGTGAATGAACGAGGTGGTGATGTTTTCTTCCCTTAAACCACAGTGGCTTTTATACCTCCCAAAATTCTTTTCTCCCCTAAAAATACCATACTCTCTCGCGAGTCGCGTCCAACCTTCTCACTAGAACGGCCAAAGAAGACCTTGGCCAGCGCCTAACAAGCCGCTGCTCTCGTCGCTTCGCATTGTACATCAGGTCCAAAAGGGGATGCCCGGGCATCCACTCAATTCTCTTTCAAGGGATCGTCGGGCTATCCTCTATTAACGTCACATCTCCGGCGTTTCAAACTCTACTTAGTGTACTTGCAGCTGACTTGCAGTGCCAAAAGAATTATCAAGACGCCCATGGCGACAAGTGACTAATAAAATAATATTCAACCTATCTATCTTATTCCAGGAATCACTAGTGATTCCTAACGAAATTGATGGGCACAGTACATATTATATACTGGCGGATAGGCATTTTTGAGTAGATTCCGAATAATATCTTTTTGTTCAATTTGGAGTTGATTCTGGCAAGTTATTCAAGAAATACTGACCGCGTTTTCGGTGATTGCCATGGGCATTTATGGGCACATCGTTTTTTCTAAAACCCGATACATATATTGGTCATGGATCATGTAGGAACAGCTATGCCAAATTTCAAGTCGTTCGGACCAAAACTGAGACCAGGGCAGGGGGGTAGGAGGAGGAGGTTGGGGTGCATGGTGGCAAACATACTAGATGTTGTCCAATCAGTCTGAAATTTGGCATGAGCCTTCTAATATGTAAGGGTTCATAGTATATACAATAGCTAAGAAAAAGCAAATGTGCGCCCCAAGCTATTCAAGAATTTATCTACTTTGAGCGTATTTTCAGTATTTTGAGAAAGAATGTATGGGGCACATCTTCAATTCTTTAGCTTTTTAAAAGCATTCCTTAAATAATATATTCACACCCTCATGACAAATTTCAGAGTGGTTGGAGCAAAACTGGGTGCAGGGTATCAAAAATGCGGTCAGGGAGGAGGAGGAGAAGAGGAGTGGCTGAGTTGCCAAAAAGGGAAGCCGTGATGTGGCAATGCAAACGGGTTGATGGCATGGTGGCGCGTAGTCACGTGACTACGAGGTGAGTAGTAACGTGACTACGAGGTGCGTAGTAACTGTTTCGAGCAAGTGGAGGAGGTGTGTGTTTGCTCGTGGTTAATGCAGTCTCGTGACCTTTCATTCCCTTCGCATTTACTTCTCATTTTTGCATCGCTCTTGCATTCTCTTTCGCATTGTCTACATTACTCTTCATGGCTCACTTTGTTTCTTAATCCTTTGCTTTGACCTCGGCCCCTCGTTCAGTAGTTACCAACAATGCTCGCATTCCTCAGCCTCATTTGCCACTGGGCCTCTCCCTAGCTAGAACATGTATTTAAGCACTGCGGGTGCGGTAGAGCTCGACATCCGTCGTCTCACACTGCGCTCACAGGTATGTGCTCTCTTCCTCTTCCCTAGATCATCCGTCGTCTCACACTGCGCTTGCAGATCCTTGGTACTCCCGCAGTATTAAATTTTGACCATTCTTGCCTTCACTACTGGGTCCTCACCCTAGTGCATGCCCAAGAAGGGACAGAAAACCACACAACATCGAGTCAACGGCAGATTCGCGAAGCGGCCATCCTCCGCTAACCTTTCCGACAACGACGACGCGTCAAACACACTCTCTGACCGCGACGAAACCGAGGTTGACACCTACCTGCAGGAAACCGTGCTCGAAGATCTCCCCGATATCTTCTCCAATATGTCTCTAGGCGACGACACACCTCCTGGTCCCACCCAGTTTGTAACTGCTGAGCAATTTGCTGCTCTGATCAACACCGTCAACAGCTTGTCCGACCAACTCAAAGCCGCCAATGCCACAAAGGATGCACCTCCTCCACCCCCCGAAGTGCCACCTGAAGTCCCTCCTCCTCCTGCGTTTGTGCCACCAGTCACCAGAGCAACAGGTGCGTCTCCCACCCTTCGCTCCCTGTTCCCGCAAATCGAGGCGGCGCACATCACGGCTATCATCCAGCACTCGTTCATGGCTGGCGATCTCTACAAGCTGGACTCCAAATATAGGGACAAGGAACCAGCATTCGCGTTCAACGCCGCGACGATGCAGTTTGAGAACAGCAACCGCGCGGCACGCGACTACAAGACCCCAAACGCCCTTTTCACCCCCGTTGTGACATATTGCAACATCCTTTCCCTAAGATGTGGCAATGCAAACGGGTTGATGGCATGGTCGCGCGTAGTCACGTGACTATGAGGTGAGTAGTAACGTGACTACGAAGTGCGTAGTAACGTGACTACGAGGTGCGGTTGGCGAGGGGCAACGCCCGCAAAGGGAAGCGGCTGCTTAGTCATGGCACCACCACTCCCAGTGATTGAACAAGGCGGAAATGAGAGCCAAAATTGACAAGTCATCTGGGTATAGGGTCCGTCAAAAAACGTGTTTATCTCGTGCATTTAAGTATGTCCTATCGATTTATCTTAAACTGGCCGGAAGTATAAAATGTTGAACTTGCACAATTCTATGCCTTGCAGCCCGAAACCAAAAAATCCAGCCCAACGCTTCCCTGCTACTACTATTCAGAAATGCTTTTGCACAAAATTTTGAGCCCAAATGTCCCAAATCGAGGCAAAAATTGTTGGCAAATTTCCGAAGAGGATGTGTGCTAGAGCAAATAAGTACAAATAGCCCAGTGCCTAAGGCGGCGTTGCCCCTCCCCATAACCCCATAATGTGACCAATATTCCGATTTTAGCAGGAATTTCAGGCTATGTTCGCAGTCTGGAACAACGGGCCAACCAAACGTTTGTTGATTCTGCCAAGTTATTCAAGAAATACTGATCACGGTTTCAATAATTGCCATGGGCATCTTGTGGCACATCTTTTTTCGCTTTTTTGCGTTCATATATAGAGTAAGGGTATATGTAGGAACCTCTATGCCAAATTTACAGTTGACTGCACCAAAAGTGAGAGCTAGGGAGGGGGTAGGAGGAGGAGGCTGGAGTGCATGGTGGCAAACATACTAGATGTTATGCAATGACTCTAAAACTTTGTGTGGGCCTTCTAATATATTAGGATTAATTACATGTGCATTATCGAGGGAAGAGAAAATGTGCGCCTCCAGCTATTCAAGAATTACCTACTTTGAGCGCATTTTCAGTGTTTTGAGAAAAGAAATATGGGGCACATATTCATATCCCTCGATTTGTAAAATGGTTCCTTAACCAATACATCCTCACATCTATTCAAAATTCTGGGGCGGTTGGAGCAAAACTGGGGGCAGGAGATCAAAAATACGGGCAGGGAGGAGGAGGAGTAGACGAGTGGCTGAGTTGCCAAAAAAGGAAGGGGTGATGTGGCTGTGCACATGCATTAAATGCGGTCAGGGAGGAGGAGGAAGGGGGGTACATGGAAATACTTATGCTAGATGTTGTCCAATCGTGCTGAAACTTGGCATGCACGCTTTAGTAGGTTAGAAAGTATGGAATGTGCAATATCTTAGCAAGGGCAAATGTGCGCTTAAAGTTATCCAAGAAATACCTCCTATCTATATTATTCCAGAAGTCGAGCTCGACTTCTGACGAAATTGATGGGCTGATTACAAATTATATACTGGGAGAATCGCTTTTTTACGGAGATTCCGAATCCGGTCCAAGTTTTGAATTTGGAGTTGATTTGCGCACGCTATTCAAGAAATACTGACCGCGTTTTCAGTAATTTGGAGGGGCTTTTTGGGGCTTATCTTGTTTCGCGTTTTTGAGTTCATATATAGAATTAGAGTATATGTAGGAACATCCATGCCAAATTTCGCGACCGTCAGAGCAAAACTGAGACCTGGGGAGGGGTAGGAGAAAGAGGTTACAGTGCATGCTGGCAAATGCCCTAGATGTCGTCCAAAGATTTTGAAACTTGGTATATATGCTTTAGTACGTTAGGGTACATGGTATGCACAATAGCTAAGCACGAACACATGAGCGCCCCAAGGTATTCAAGAAATACTAACACTATCTATCTTATTCCCGGATCCGCTAGCGGATCCGGGCGATATCGACGGGCACGCCACATGTTATATACTCCCGGAGAGGCATTTTTGAGTAGATTCCAAATCTGGAACTGTTTCCGGATTTGGAGTTAAATCTCCCACACTATTCAAGAAATACTGACCTCGGTTTGAGTAATTGCCAATTTTAGGTATGGGGCACATCTTTTTTCCTACTTGGGTTAGGGTTAGGGTTAGGGTTAGGGTTAGGGTTAGGGTTAGGGTTAGGGTTAGGGTTAGGGTTAGGGTTAGGG